>CM061531.1:111087247-113888125 GCA_030545055.2 Neoaliturus tenellus
TTCTTCTTTAAACTTAGACATTATATGAAGTACAAAATTATTGCTAGTCTTATTTTATCTGGTAAATCTTTTTTAAAATAGCATTCTCTTGATTAATATGCATTGAGTTTAATAATTTGTTTAATATATATATATATGAAAATGAACGAACGGTGTTTTTGGCTTCTGGGGACCTCAAAATGAAACATTAACATGGTCCCGGGCTTCGGTCTTACCATGGCTACTACCGTAATAGCGTGTTCCCTATAGGGAAATTCGCTAAAAATGATAATTTTGCCTTTTTATCTACTCTCAGACAAGAAGTGTTCTCCACATTAAAATTTTGCTCAAGCAAACAATGTATTACATTTGTACGATTTGTATTCTAAATTTTGTAATATTCTGTATATTTCAGTACATTTCGTATTTGTATGTTTTTTTCAGTTAAAGACCTGAAGAACAAATGGAGACACATAAGGGACAATTTTATGGGATACATAAGACAGGGTAAAAGTGGCGACTTAGCACCGGCGAAAAAGAAGAAATATGTGTCCGCAGATGCTCTGACTTTTCTTCTGAACTCTATTGAAAAAAGGCCAACGTCTAGGAACATATCTAAAGTCGATGAAGGAAGAGAAGGCAATCTTGAGGAAGAACAGCACGGATACAGTGAACAGCGAGATGGTTGATGAAGTTGTAAGAGATACGCCTCTTCAACCCCCAAGACCAGCAAACAATGGACAAAAATATAAAAATAAGAAAATGACACCCTTTCAACAACAACTTCTGCCAAAACTCAACACCAGAGGATCCTCATCGTCTTTTTATCCTGTCTCTTCTAACTGGTTACAAAAAAAAAAAAAAAAAAAACCAAATGAAGATGATAAGCTGGATTTTAAAATGACGACTCTCCAGTTCTTTCAAAATGTATGTCGCCGGAAGGCACAGCAGACTGCACCTCCCCCGTCCGACCAGAACCTGCTGACAGTCCGTCGCTCATCCCATTGTCACCCCACGGCTGGTGTAACCGCACAGGCTTCTTACCAACATCAGCAGTTTCAATTGCCGTCTTGGACCCCGCTAAATATGCTAATGACGGGGCAGTCCCAACTAATTCACAAAATCAATTTATGAATTCTCAAATGAATCCTTCAAATGAATCCTCACACTCATCACTAGTTTCTCCAAATGGATATATTTCAATGGCGGGTCCACCTCAACAACATATAAAAAAAATTATTCATTCAAATGACTCCTCTCACTCTTCTGTAGTTTCTCAAAATGGTTCAGTATACAGTTACAATTCAGAGGTCTGATTTTGTTCCTATGACATTTTAACATTTTCTAAATTATTGTTCATGTAAATAAATTTCGATTTGTTCCCTCCAACATTTCTTTATTAATTCTTATTCTATTTATTTATTTATTCCAAAGGTCAGGCTATTATGGTTGCTATTATTGTGTTTTTACTAACTTTGTTATCTAACAACGAAGTAAGTTATAGAAAATCATTGTAATTAATAGACTTAAATATTTAAAACTAAAACTTTAAAACGTCCTCTAGGACTGCGTCTATCGACACTCGTAAAAATTCAAGTTTGGACTTGAACATGAACTTAAATTTTTTTTATATGAAAGATCATATTCAAACACGATCATGTCTTTTGCAAGTGTCGCGAGACGCATTCCTAGGGTTAAATCAGATGTATCGCACTTACCTTAGTGTTATGGTCAGTCTCTCTTCTGCACTGATCGAATTCCTAAATGGTGTACTCATCTTTGTTATATGTGGCTTCAACTTCTCTAGAAGCTCATCAAAAGATGTAATGGACATCCGATAATAACTAAAAAACTTATAAGGATACTGAATTATATTTTGACAAAATCTATTAAACTGTGCACCACTATTATTTTCACAGTGAAAAGGGTGAACCAAATAGCGTCTACAAATAGGTCTTAATAATAAATCACAAGCCTCAATGGCACAGACAAATTTAACTTTCCACAACATATTCATTCAACACACGCACTCCTGCAAGTGGTGGCGTTGCTCGGGCTACAGCTTTGCGTATACTGCGGTAGCACCGGATGGTCTGACAGGTAAATCGCAATCCCGTCAAAACGCATCCGTTTCCACCGCATCCCGCTAAAACGGATAGTATGGCGCCTGCCTAAGAGTCAGTTATAATAGATGTGAAGTTTTTTATGAATTTTTCTAAAACATTTAAATATTTAATCTGATGGTTCAACCTATTAGAGAAGCGAAAGGATAGTTAATCTGCAAAAAAATGGATAGAAATTTTACAGAACTGTTAACAGAACTCAAAAGTTAGGCGAGCCTTTATCAGTGTATGTAATTTAGGTTAGAGAAAATGCCAAGGTCCTAAACTTAGAATACAATGAACATGAAATTGTAGAAATTATCAAGTTAGGGCTCGGCTAGTATTTATGAGTGATCCTAGAACCTTTCAAGAGTTGGATCAAATGTGTACAATTACCTTACCTTGTATACCGAGTATACTCGTATACCGATTTTGAAAGGAAGTCTTTTAAGACTTAAACTATAAGAGACACTATAAGAGATTTTTTAACTATAAGAGAAATGTTCGTAATGCAAGATTCACAGGAAAATGAAGAAGATGACAGTGACAATAATGAAGATGACAGTCACCAAAACCTACATGACATTGAAGAAACGACTGAGGCTCAAGGTCCAACAACCACCAATCTCAGGGACGCTATATAGAAGACAAAAAAGGAAGCTGGAAGATAAATTAAAAAATAACAGGAAGTGGTAACAAAATGAGAAACGGAGAAACAAAATGATGAGGATGAAGACAAGGCTTCCTGTTATCATTAATTCCAAATAATGTCAAGAGGCTGAATGAGGCAGATAAATAACTCTTTAAGCCAGAAGTTATGCAGCTCCTTATTTCTTATGGTAACAAGTCTCAGATCCAACAACATCAGTATCCAGCGCCCCCTTACCTTGGACCTAAGCCATCCAATGTTCAAAGTTTTACGCCACAATATTCGGGTATCGGGCCTCTACGGCTTTTCAACGATGCTTTTCAAAGTTAATCACAGCCCAACGAACAAGGTAATAACAATTATTCGACTGTGACCCGCCAGGAAGATCGCAATAGCAATAGTGCTTTATCACCTGATGCAGACTCAGATTCATTGTTATCATTAAATCAGAGTGACTGTGTTCATTTTAAGGTTTAAATTTAAATTTTTTTCCCTTAAATTGAAAGTTGTTCAACTATATTCTTGAATGTTTATTAATGTCTTAATATTTTTTTAATCAATTTATGGAACGAAAACATTATACTACAATGTATAACCATTTTTAGCGAATTTCCCTATAGGGAATACGCTATTACGGTAGTAGTCATGGTAAGACCTAAGCCCGGGACCATGATACTTTTTCGTTTTGAGGTCCCTAGAAGCCAAAAACACCGTTCGTTCAAATTGATATATATATATATATGTGTGTGTGTGATGTGTGTGTGTGTGTGTGTGTGTGTGTCCGTGAACACGATAACTTTTGAACGGAACCTCCGATTTTGATGAAATTTGGTACAGGGGTGTAAGCCAGCCTCTACTAGGTTGAGTTCGCGAACCAGAATGATCGGACCATGGGAACGGGGTTTTATGGGGTTTCAAAAGGGTTAAAAATGGGTTTTTGGCTCTTTTTACTTTTATTTAGAAAATTCAATAATTTTAACTTAAACCATTTAAAAGAGCTTAAAAAACAAACAATTTAGTATCTTGAATTTTTTACCTAGCTTAAATGGTTATGGAGAAAATTCAAAAAGTATGTTTTCCATGTTATTCTTATGGGAAATCAACAATACCTTCTATCTTGCTTATTTATTGACATATCTTGATCAAATTTGGTATGTACATTAATTATGAAGCGTTTAACTTATATTTGCTTAAAAAAACCCATATGGCGGCAAACCTACGTACTCAACCCTATAGGGTTTATGGGGAAAATAAAAAGAACACGATAGCCTTATAAAATTTGGTATGTACAATCACTAGGTAGGGTTTAACTTATATTTACCAACAAAACCCATATGGCGGCAAACCTACATACTCTAATCCACCTGGATTTTATGGGGAAATAGAAAATATACCAAAATTCCATTGGAAATTCGCTGAGTACGCAGGTCTGCTGCGACGGGGGTATTATTTTTGTGTATTCCATTAATTAAAAACATTGTATTACAGCGTGCCCTTTTTAACTTTATAAATGCGTTATTACAGTGTGATTTTTTTAACTTTAGAAACACATTAATCTTTCTTAAATTCTTTTTCATTACATTGAAAAATTTATACCGATATATTTTTGGCGAATTTCCCATAGGGAATTGGTATTTTTTTGTTCACTACATAAACCACTGCATTACAAAGTGTATTTTCAATATATTAATGTAGACTTCTTATTCATTAAATTATTTACAAACCTTGAACTGCTGTGTGTCTATTTTTCCCATGCTCATTTATGGACTTTAAATTTGTTTATCACAACCCTTAGATACAAATGCCGTTAGATAAATTGCTTAGACCATTGATGGTACAAAGTGACACATTGAATTTAAGTAAAATTTATTGAGAATTACAATTAATTCAATTCTTTGAACAATGAATTAATAGAAGATGTTAAACAATATTTGAGCAGTTTACCTTTTATATTTATGGATAACTTTGCTTTCCTTATGTACCATATCGTAATTTTTTGGTGCAAAAAGTATATTTAACGACGTCACTCACATGGTTATTTGTGTTAGTACAAAAAAAAAATTCAACAAACAAAGATATACGAGGAAAATTAACATATATAATTTATGTTCCTTAAAAGCCGGGTAGGATTCTTAATAGTTATGTATATTTCCAGTACATTACTGTTTTTATAAAGTGTACGACAAATAGTTTTTTCTACTATACAAAAAGTTTTTAAAACATTTAAAATACCACTTACCGTTAGTCAGTGCCATAATTTCTTCTGGTTGGAAACATAAACCTTTTACAAGATTTGGCTTACTGGCTGTGGTGTTCCTCACTTTAACACAAAGTTCATCAAATGATCTCACACTCATTCTGAAGTAATTTAAAACATTTTCACCATGGTCTCGTATCTCTTCATACAAAGTATAAAATGCACCTCTTAAGTGACGCACACTGTTCAGAGGGTGAACATCTCCTTCTCTTACGATGTTTTATATTTAAAAAATACATGTACAACACACATGGATCCATGATGGCGACCACTGTGACTGTAAGGTACTGAGTCTAGTACAGGCGATCTAGGTGGGGGGACATTTTGTCAGCGTCACAACGACGCGCGCCAAACGTAAGTCCTAAGTAAGAGACCTACGACCAACTTTCCATCTGCAAACTTCAGATCTTGGTTATATTTAATAATTTGAAATTATGTAAAAAGAGTCAATTGTTTCGGACAGTTTGCTGTATCAGGAATCTCTTTCACGATGTTTTTTAGAGTTAAATTTAAAGGTTAAGGGAGGGTCCGCGATTTGGGTGGTCTCGGGGTTTGGGGGTTCCGTCCCACCTGACAGTCTTCGGCTAAGGTACCCTACTACTTTCAGTAGATATCTAATAGAGCATTATTCACTCATGAGAAACGATTATGATATAAATAATACGTTTCGTTTTAATGCTAATTTTAATGGTATATTTTAGGCCATAAATGACATATCTTAAAACGCTGTTGGAATTTATATTAAGTCAATTAAAATTGTATATAATGAAATAGCAAATTTATTGTGTCACATATACAATTTTCAATTACTAGTTAATTGTATCCAAGTCAATGGAAAAAGCTAAAAATTTTACCGTTGCCAAAAATCTGAGAAACAGTTGAATGTAAACAATACAGGCTAATTAGTATTTTGTGTGTAATCGGAAAAATATTAGTCAAAAATAATGTATACACAAATAATTGAATTTGTAAATGTAAATTATGTTTTATCGCGTGTCAATCAGGTCTTTTTCAGTACGACCACAGCCCTTTTAACAGTGACTGATGATATAAGACAAGCGATGGACAAAAGACAAGTTACTGTTTTAATATTGTTAGATTGTGGTCGTGCATTCGACTGTGTAAACCATGAATTTTTACTGGCGATGCTTTAATCTTATAATAAGAGTAATGGAGTGGTCAAATGCTTTAAGTCTTATTTATATAATAGATTGCAGCGTGTAAGGACACCTGGCGGTTAATTGTCAGACTGGATGTGTATATCCAACAGGAGTGCCACAGGGTTCAATAATGACAGCTTTGCAATTTGCTTTGTATGTAAACAGAATAACATTTGTATAAGGAATGGTAAGGCAATGTTATCTGCTGACGATATGCAGTTGTATATAGTTAATAACATCAATAAGTCGATTAGCTATGTTAAATAATGATTTGATGAGTATAAATGATTGGTGTAATAATCACGGATTAAATCTGAATATATCGAAGTGTAATCCGATGATAATAGGAACAAGTATGCTGACATGAACAGTGAAAATCATGTGTTATAAATAATGAAGAAATCGATTATGAAATGTCAGTTATAAATTTAGTTTTAAGAATGACAAATAATTAATTTTGGCAAGATCAAGTTAACTATGTTCATAAAAGGGTTTATCAGTGTCTGTACCAATTTAGACGCTTATGTTTTAACCCGCCGATTTACATTAAGAAACAGGTGGTAACGTCTTTAATTTTCCCGATATTTAATTATCCTATTTATGCATATCGTGATTTAAATGATGACTTGACTTATAGATTGCAAAAAGCTTAAAACGCGTGAATAAGATATAATTATTTATAGCTTAAGAATGGATGAACATGGCACACCATAGCGTAACATGCAAGGCCTCGGCTCAGCGGCCCTTCGGCCCCGTTATTTTAATGAAATCCTCCATTTGCTTTATTAAAATACACGGAGAAATAATCAATCATACTGAAGTAGTCGTTACTTAAACTATAATACATTTAATACAGATTTTATATTGTATGATTGGTCATATCAACCTTCCGGCCCCAGCCCGCGTCACGGCGGCCTGGTGGGGACACTGACCGGGAGGGACGGAACGTCACCTGACTCTTGGTCCATCAGACCTACCACTAAAATGTAATGAAATTCTCTCCCGCTAGTCCCGCTCTCCCGGCCGAGCGTGCCAAGCGTCTGCCGTAGAGCGTTTGCACGATTGCCTAATAAATCTGTTGTCTGTAACTAAGTCTTTAAAAATTCTGTTATTTTGATACTAAATTCATTGACAGTGTAACGATTATTTAGGAACACAGTTAGTTTTTGTAACGTGTAAATTTTATTAATCTAAAAATAAATTGAATAAAATAAATAAATGAAATAAATAAAATTGGTTGCCTTGATGGAGTAATGTTTTTGTGACTATGATTTTACTGTAGTTATTTGCGAGTTAGTGTTATAGTATACATTTGTTAAACCGTCATTACAGTCTGTAATTTTACCTTTCTTTCCCATAAACGTTTAAAACGAAATTGCATAAAATCTATACTTATTTAATAGGCTAAGGCTGTTTTTGTTAAGAGAACTCCTCCTACAATTCTCAACCGATTTTCAAGTTTCTGGTGTCGTTGGATAGGGCTTGGTCTGTAGTTGTTTCCGCCAAAAAATACTTGGCGCTTAAGTAATCTTAAGGGCACTATCCACAAATTAAATTTGAAATTTATCCATTCGAATAACATTGCTTGGATTGAAATGAGCATTTTAAACATCTGTTAATGTACAACTGTAAATACGTGTGGTTTTTTGTGATTACTGATTTTCACAATATTTTATTGGTCGTATAGCTAATTGATTTTGAAGTAAATGTAACTTTTGTATTGTATCAAAATAAATTGCTCGATTTCGAGCACCCAGTAATAATGTTCTTAATAGGCCTTTAGAAAAGGAAAGTGTTATTGTTTAAACATAGTTTAGATTCATTGGACTTCAAAAGGGGGGGGGGGATAACTTCCGACTTTCGTTTAACAACAAAATAGAATCCAAAAAAACCCTCATTAGAGAGTTTTTGCACATACGGTAAATGAATACGTTAAACGCTAATCGCTATTTTACTAATGGCGGATTTAGACAGGTTTACTGCTTGAAGTTACAAAAGTTCATTTAAAAGTGATCAATAGTAAACATTAGACAACAATTATACAATTGAACATCCTCTGTAACATAATATACGTAAATTTGCCATTTTAAAAATAGCGTTTAGCGTTTACCGTAACATTTACCGTATGTTGCAAATATTCTCTTATGTTTCTTTGCGGGGCTAGGGAAAACAATTTATAAATATTTTAGTTCCATCAAATCCAACCCTAAATATGTATGAGTTCTCTATGTTTATTATCTATCTTTATATTGATATGCAAGCATGTTTCTTTTCCTCCTTTTTTCTCGGCGACCATGAAAGTCAGCACCAAAACCTGTCCATCGGCAAAAATCATCGAAGCGTTTTTAATGTCACAATGAAAGTCGGCACCAGGAAGGTTTTGCAGTGGCCTCAGGTAATCTCCCCTCCAAAGCGCCGTCTTACCCCTATTTCTCTTGTCTTTTGCCCCCTTGCTAACTCTCTCACCACTTCCCTTAGATCAGTGCAGGGTTCATCTCCATTGATTATTTTGACATTCCTCTATTGATTACCGTCGACCCTTGGAAGTATTTCCTGCACCGATGGTCAGTCGGGTGCTCTGTTTCCAATTTTTAAATCGCACGCGGTCACTCGTTTTTTTAAGGCAGTAAAATGCGGATAACCTACTGAGACAGTAATTAGTTACTTACGAACAATTACCTCAAGTATTTATTTTTTTAGGTAATATGTGAAAGAATGTAAATGTTTGGGAGCGGTACGTTAGATGATGTATTTAAACTGTAAAAAAATATACACGTAAGTTCGTTACAGTTTTGTCCTGCTTCTGCAAATATATAAAGTAACAGATAAGAAACGCCTAGGCATACAGCCTTCTATAAAGATACAATTAAACTGATTAATAGTAGAACCGGAACATAACAAGTTCAACAATCCAGTAACATCATTTTGTAACGATGGATTTTAGCTTTTACGAACCGGAATCTATTAAATACATTTGTCTAAAATATTATAAGAGTTGTCACGATTTATTCATATTATCGTGTAATATATGTTGTGGTCAAAGTTTTATCAACGAATAACATGAAAATCACAAGTATGGAGGGTAAAAAATGTATACTTAACTAAACGTTAATAAAACCATTAATTTAAGGATGATTCCTAATTGCGTAGATAGTCAATAAAATATATTATAGATTAATGTCGTCTACACAGAATGTAATTTTATGCAAATAAGCCCTGTCTGTGAGTTGGTAATGACATTGGGGGTTTCAAGTTATCACAGGGGGTAATGTTCAGAGAGTGAATAGAGATGACGGGGTATGAGCGTGAGGGGAGGTAAAAGTGGAATGATTAACCGGCGTGGCAGGTGCCGACTTTCATGGTGTCATGGCGGCCGCTCCCGGGACGGGTGCCGACTTTCATTGTTTTTTTTATAGCGACTAAGAACTGGCGCCGACTTCCGTGGTCCCGTTTTTCTCACCTTGTCTGTGCGTCCATTGTAGGAGAAATTCACATGTACTGTTCAAAATGTACATGTCCTGTAGATGAGTATAACCCTATTATAATTCTCACCGGATGCTAGGGCTGCGCCCCACAGGCTTTTAAAGTGCCAATGTTAATCTTATCGAAGGAGGGTAATTGTTTGAATCATTAGGCAGCTGTTCTAATAACAAGTGCTAGCAAATCAGGATGAACACCTGATTCAGTTATAAAACATTTGCTAACTTCTTGGGTCCAGATAAACTGAATGTTTGGTCGAATTTCGATCAGGAGGCGATCTCTATATTATATATAAAAGCGAAAAACCACTGACGGACTCATCACGAAATCTCAGGAACTACCAAACGGTTTTTTTATGAACGTCGGATTGTTAATATTTTTTACAGGCCTGTTTTTTTAGCATGTGTCGTGCTTGTGAAACATTTAGTGTTAAACCAGACAGAACGACAGATTTCCCCAGGATTGCAACTCCGTTGTAACAGTTCATGTGCGTTTGCTTTTGTATGAATTTGTACAGTGAATTACGCGATGAATTTGTAAGTAGACCTATGTAGCGCCTTCAAAATCAATAAGCTATAGGTCACGCCACATAAGTTGACGAATGGCCAAAAACAGCTGGATAGGGCGAGGGGAGGAGAGGGGGTACTTTTCCAAAAACATCGAGCTGACGTTACATGCAATTTTTATAGAACAGCTGATTATCCAATCATTTTAACTGAATAGTAGTGAAAATTCATTCGTCAAGTTACATGGCGGGGGTTATAGTTATGTACATGTCTGCTTTCGCTTTGCCTATATCCAATGGTTGGACGCACTGACCAAAGTTTTTAAATCGCATCCCTTTTCGAGATGCCTAGTAATATGCTATGTTTCAAGTTGGTCTTGTTTTCTAAGGAGGAAAAAAGTATAATCCATCAAACTGTTAAGTATGATTTATATTTTTGAAACTAAACCGTAGGCAGTAGAAGGTTAAATATTTTTCAAGTTGTCAAACGATGGTGTACGGGTTCATAATAAGAATAACTGTGTTTACTTTAAGTACGTTGAGTATATTAATGTAGACATAATTTTACTTCAATTTACAGTACTAGCGCACATGCGCAACATCATAAGCTCTAAAATAACACCTCCAATATTAACATGTTAAATCAGTCGGTTAAATAGATCGGGTGGAAAGGGATGTAACAGACGAAACCCTAATTGAATTAAGAATATTAATTGTATACATAAATAATTTGGTTTAATCAAGAATTGTAACCATATTTCCAATGGGCAGCGCGTTTCTGTAAAAATATGGACTATAACTGTACCAGTACAAGGTTTAAAATGTCAAACCTAATTTGATGTATGATGATCTTTTGCTACATATTGTGCTAGGGTAAATGGAAAAGTGAATACCCCCCATAGTGAATAAGTTTCATAAATATCTGTCCATTGCTATAGGAGTTTGCCTATTCTCCATATAATTAACATGGGAAAAGAGTATGCAGGTTTGCTGCCATGATAAGCAGAAAAAAAAGATTTTTTACCATAAATGGATAAATCTCAACCAAATGAAGCTGAATACTAAGTTTCATCCAAAAATATTGGTCAATAAGTGAAATATTACCACAACCTTATTCTCCATAAGATTAACATTGGAGCCTCAACATACAATGTACTGTCTTTAGACTTTTTAATTTCTCGGTAACCAATGAAGATAGAGAAAAGCTTCAAAACACTTAATTGTGTGGTTTTTTGAGTTAAACCCAATGGTCCAAATAAATTTTGTTTTAAATTACATATAAAAAATGCATAAACCCCATTTTTGGGGTACAAAACCCCCCAAAACTAACCCTTCTGATTGGTGGATATGTCTGGTTTACGAACTCATCCAAATTAACGTAGGATTACACATCTCTAAAATTTGGTGTCAATCGGACCGTTTTTACGAGAGTTATCGTGTTTAGGGACACATATATACATATATTGGATATATATATATATATATACGAGTATTAATATATATATATATATATATATATATATATATATATATATATATATATATATATATATATATATATATTTTAATGACTATTAGTTTTGGTCTCTGGACACCTAAAAACGAAAAAGTAACATGGTCCCGGGCTTAGGTCTTACCATGAGACCTACGGTAATAGCTTATTCCCTATGGGAAATTCGCTAAAAATGAAAAAAAAGAAAGTGTCAAGCTGTCTTGGACCAGTACTTTATCTTATAAACGAATCTAAATTATCAACAAAAACTCAATTATGTATCTTTGAATATTATTTTTGTTTTTAATGTGATTCTAAAAAAATCCAATCATAGGAGTTAGTAGTACAGTATTCTATTATAAACATTGACTTTTTACACTCAACATGGAAGTGGAGATAATCAATTATATTGTTGAAAATGTATTAGAATCTATATATATAATTCGTAAGCGAATCGGTCCCCACGAAATATCTCGAGTTAGAAGAAAGATAGGGTAACATATGACGGCTCATTTTAAAGCTTGAGGGCCAAGGACGCAAGGAAAAATACCAGAATTATCAAAAGTTACCTGAGCTTCGCCCCACTGGATCTCGAAATTCCAATCCTATACTATAATACGAGGAATCTCTGAAGGGATGTGTGTTCCAAGATCCCGAAATCTAGCTGTTAGATTTTGCTTAAACTTAGCATTAAAGAGTGTTTCGGTCCAAATATAAGTTTAGAAACAGTCTCAATCCCAGGAAAAATCAAATTTGATCTAAATTTAAATTTAAAAATTGTAATTTTTAACATTGGTCTTATGGGTTGCTATTTTGGTAACGAAATAACAACTTAATGTAAACAAAAATAAAGGAACATTAATGTTAAGCAGACCTTTTGAAACAGCTGTTAACTGTGAAGAGGTATAGTTGGTTGTTGGTGAAAAAATTAAAATTGAATCAAAACCAACGAGCAAGGCTCGGTTAACTAAGGTGGTTGTTAATCTAATGGGAAGATGAGTTTTAGATCTACAAGTGTGATTCGTGATTAAGCAGATGTTCCAGTATATATTTGTTATCATAAACTCAGCTGGTTACTAAGCAAATATTTTGAGTTAAGATAACTTAATTATAACTTTTTAAAATTTAGCAATGCACTATAAATACCCCCGTCGCAGCAGACCTACCTATACTCAGCGAATTTCCAATGGAATTTTGGTATATTTTCTATTTCCCCCATAAAATCCATGGGGATGAGAGTATGTAGGTTTGCCGCCATGTGGGTTTTGTTGGTTAATATAAGTTAAACCCTACCTAGTGATTGTACATACCAAATTTTATAATACTATGGTGTGTTCTTTTTATTTTCCCCATAAACCCTGTAGGGGTGAGTACGTAGGTTTGCCGCCATATGTGTTTTCTAAGCAAATATAAGTTAAACGCTTCCTAAAGAATGTACATACCAAATTTTATCAAGATATGTCAATAAATAAGCAAGATAGAAGGTTTTGATGATTTCCCATAAGAATAACGTGGAAAACATACTTTTTGGATTTTCTCCATAACCATTTAAGCTAGGTAAAAAATTCAAGATACTAGATTGTTTGTTTTTATAAGCTCTTTTACATGGTTTAAGTTAAAATAAAATTGTTGAATTTTGCAAATAAAAGTAAAAACGCCAAAAACCCATTTTTAACCCTTTTGAAACCCCATAAAACCCCGTTCCCATGGTCTGATCATTCTGGTTCGCGAACTCAACCTAGTAGACACTGGCTTACACAACTTGTACCGAATTTCATCAAATTCGGAGGTTCCATTCAAAAGTTATCGTGTTCACGGACACACACACACACAAACACATTATATATATATATATATATATATATATATATATATATATATATATATATATATATTTATTTATTTATTTATTTATTTATTTATATACATATATATACATATCAATTTGATCGAACGGTGTTTTTGGCTTCTAGGGACCTCAAAACGAAAAAGTATCATGGTCCCGGGCTTAGGTCTTACCGTGACTACTACCGTAATAGCGTATTCCCTATAGGGAAATTCGCTAAAAAGGAGAACACCAATTGAGGAGTATAGAATCAAAGTGCACATGTTCCAAAAAATTCGAAATTGAGATAGCTGTGTCGTTTTTTTTGTCTCGTTGCCATGAACACAGCTGTGCTTATGGTTAGTTCCAGAAAAATCATGTTCCAATAGTAATTTAGTGTTGAAAAGTAAGGTTGGCAACACAACTCACTTGTTCCAGTGGAACATGTGACTTTTGGCAGACTATGAAATCAGCCAAGTCACGTGACTCCTCTCGACCAATAAAAACACAGCTGAGATGGTAAACAACCAAACTGTTCTAACCTGTGAGTTGTTGTGTGTATCATCACAAGTTAAACTTAACTTTTACTATTTTACTTCCTAATTAATTGTATTAATGAGAAGATGGAGGAGTTTGTGTCACCAGTAGCTGAAGGAGAAAGGCCTACGAAAAGGACTCCTAATAAAAGCAACTGGAAGAAAACCAAAGATAAGATAGCCAGGTAGGTCTAGGCTAGTCTATCTCATACCATAACGTTGGGCTTTTTTTAAACTTAACTAACAGTACCCTAAAAGTAATTAACTATTATTAATGGTGCTGTCAAAACTGAACAGAAAGAACCATTCATTACAAAATTGTAATAATGGTGTCTTTCTTTTTCAGGCACAAGCCTACAGCGATGCCTGATTATCCTACTTGCAAACACTTCGAAGGACCGTTTAAATGTCGGAGTTTAACAATGAGAGAAGTGCAAAATTTTCATGCTTCATTTTATAAACATGCAGACCGGAATCACCAGGACAATTTCATTTTGAGATATACTGAAAATAGACCAGTTCAAAGACGACGCTCTAGAAAAACTAAAACTAAAGAAAAGCCTCAGCTAAAAAGGACAACGAAATACTTTGTTCGGGACAGAGAAGGTGGAAAGGTGCCAGTGTGTATGACTAGTTTTATGGGAATCCTGAATGTGTCCCGTTTTCGAGTAAATAGGCTAACCAATACCTATAAAAACAGAAGGGGAGGTTAGGGAGAAACGTGGAGGATTTCGTAAGTCTAAAAAGTATGATGACAAGAAAAAGTGTGTAATGAAGTTCATTAACACTTTAAAGTGCACCGAAGTTCACTACTGTAGAGAGAAGAGTACGCGCAAATACTTACCTTCAGAGCTAAATGTCAAGAAGTTATGGCGAATGTATTCTTCAAAGCCTGAAAACTTACCAGTAAAACTTTCTTACTTCAGAATGATTTTTAATACTAAATACAACGTTGGGTTTGGGATGCCTCAAACAGACGTGTGCTCAACGTGCCTCCGATTACGAGAACGAATAAAAATCGAAAAAGATCCCCATAAGAAAATCGAACTAATGACTGAAAAAAGAGTGCATAGGCTACAATACAAAGCATTCTTTGAAAAACTAAAAGATGAAGATCCTGAAACACTATTGCTGTCTTTCGATTGCCAGAAAAACCTGGCTCTACCAAAAATACCCGATCAGTCAGCCTACTACAGCAGGCAATTTTATTTCCAAAATTTCACTGTAGTTAAAGGTAACAGCAAATCTCCGCTTAACCCAACAACTGTCACTGCATATTGTTGGACCGAAAATGAGTACCATAAGGATTCAAACTTGATCTCATCGTGTGTTTTGGACGCCCTTCAATCGATAGACTTAAGCCAGTTTAAAAGGATAAGACTGATATCAGATGGATGTGGAGGACAAAATAAGAATTCTATTTTGGTAGCTATGATCCACTCGTGGTTTGGTCGTTATCGACCAAACAACATTGAAGAAATCCAGATTGTGTTCCCAGTCACGGGGCACAGTTTCCTGCCTGCGGATAGGGTGTTTGGGGTGGTGGAAAAGGAACTAAGAAAGCGAGAGGAGATAATTAACCCAAATGACATTATCGATATTATTTCGGCTCATGCCACTGTGAAACGTGTTGGTGTTGATTGTGAAGTAGGTGATTTTCGCTCTGTGGCCCTCCGTAATCTGAAAGACTTAAAACAATGGAACTTCCAAATTTCAAAGTGTAAAAGAATCCATTTTACTAAGTCAGGAAATGGTCAGGTAATATATACCAGAGGGGAGAATACATACATTACTGACCTTGGAAAGAAACAGGTACTCACAAAAAAGGGTGTTATAGTAACTACGCTAAACCCAGATGTCATTGAGAAGACAAACTCGGTAACAGAAGACAAGAAAAAAGATGTCGACAAACTTCTTTGCAAGCACTTCGGAGATGACTGGAAAAATAATGAAAGCCTCAAGTTTTATAAACAAATCATAGAAGGAGCAACGTCAGAAGCAAATCAATTATTAACCTTGTGTGAACCACAAGAAGCTAATCCTGTATTTTTAATTTAAGAGTCGTTTAAAAACTGACAATCTCTTTTTACTTGTAATAATTAAAGTTTCTTTGTATTATTCACCGTATTTTTAACTTTCTCACCTTATGAATTGGTTTCTAAGTTCAGTTTTGACAGTTAAAGCCATCTGAAACTTAATTGAAATTATATTACAGGATTTTATTTAAGTTTTCTACCCAATTTGAGCAATTTTAGCTTTTGCCTGATGTCTCTGAGAAAAATGTAATTCCAAAAATCACATGTTCCAATCCAGTGATTTCCAAAACTTACATGATCCTCAAGACAGTTCCAAAACTCACATGTTCCAAACTTTTTATCAATTTATTACCATGGTAACGCAAAATAGTGATATTTTTGACTGTTTTAATGAATTTAGGCTATGGTTTTCTGTTGAGTCCACTCCTCTGTGTAATTAGTAGGCTGTTAGAAATATATTAGGCTAGTTTTTCCCGATTTGCCAAAATTTAAGATTTTGGATCATGTGCACTTTGATTCTAACCTCCTCAATTGTCATGGAAAATAACGGATCCACAGTAGATTTCTTCTTCGTGACCTCACCTACTTTTTGTGCTGTATATGCCACAGTTATAAAAATGGCTTAGCCGTCGTATGGTTGATATAAAAGTTAATTTATTGTCTTTACTCAGTGAATTGTTGTTTTGTTATTATGTTACTGCTTTAAGTAATGGAAATTTAATGGTTGAAGTTGAATTGTTTTATTAATTGTTTAGTTTGGCCGCTATGAACGAAAACTCGGAAAAATTTAATTTAATTATTATCTAAGGAACCGCTCGCTCAAATCTTACATCTAATGAGTCTAATAGTATGTTTCTGGACCTGAGGAATTCAATAAAACCATTTCCAAATATACGAAAATTGATAGCTTAGCCGCTATGAACTAAAACTCGGAAAAATTGAATTTTATTTTTATATCAGGAATCGCTAGCCCGAATCTTACAATTAATGAGTATTTACTTTAGGAGGCCGCGGTATCATGTGAATTTTAATTTGACTACGCTCATATACAGAGCTTTATACGAGTTCTTGATACTGGTGACAATGACTATTTATTAAATTAAAGTCAAGTAAAAGGATAAAAGCAACACAATTAAACAATTAGTAGAATAGCAATATTAATTTTTAAAACAAAAGAATGAATAACACTGATAAAATAAGCTGTTAATAGCAGGGGGAAATCCATGTGTTACATAGTTTCAAATAACTCAAACCAGAGTGCAGCACCCTTAGGCCTACATTAAAACATCCTGAGTGGTGAGTGAGCGAAGCGAACGAGAACGTCGTATGGAGCCAAGTGAGGGGAGCGAATGAACTCGTCTTATGGAAGAACAAAGCCTTTTGGGCTTGGTGTTTTAGCGTAGGCCTACAGTCAGTGACAAAGAATTGTTTAAGTTTACCGAGCGACGCCGAAACACAAGTTTACCGAAAAACACAAAAATTTCAACATTAAATAATAGAATTTACTGAACATGTATTAATTCGCAATATAAATTGAATTCTATATTATTTGGATTTTCATGTGTAAACAAACTTACTTTATATTAAACTTCCTTTTTTCAAAGACTCTTAGTGCAAATATTGACCATAAAAAACATTCTGCACCAATTCCTTAAAGTATTATTTAAAATATTAATTGACAGAGACGATATGCAGGGGCGATAACGGTTATCAGGTTGTAGAAAGGTATTTGCGCTTATGAATTATTATATGATTTATTTAGAACAAAACTAAGGTGTTTACTCAATGTATATCACAGAGCCTTATAGGATAATCTATTAATGTAAAAATAAGAATAATATTAATTAAGTTATGTGTTTTCATTTATAATAAAATCTAATAATAAAAAAGCATTGACCACGCACAAGATTTAAAAAGGTGCAAAACGAAAATAAATATAAAATATATATATAAGTTTGAATATATATATAAGTTTGAAGGGTTCCCTTTATCATGTACGTTTTTATACTGCTTGTGTTATGATGTTCCTTTTGTACTAAATTGATTTGCATATCCGGGAATTCCAAACAGTCTTTCCGCAGAGATGTTTTAAGTTTCTATGAATTGGCATTATAAAAATAAACTGTTGATGGTGCACAAAGGACATCCTATTTTTAAAAAAAGAGGCAGAGAGTAGAATGTAAAATAAAAAATCTCAGTTGCTCTTTGCTAACCGACGAGTAAGGGTGCTAGAGCGTGATTTTGTATTTGCGTTGCGTTGTGGTCACCGTGCCGTCAACGAGTGACGTTTTTATTGTGTGTCATACTACTTAAGAAAATCAAATAATGTTTTTGTGACTATTATTTTAGTGCAGTTATTTGTGAGTTTGTGTTAAACTAGTTTTTACATTTGTTAACCCGTCATTATCTTCATTCATTAATATTGTAAACTTGATTGCGCAGGAATTTGCACATTTTTTTGTCACTGTATTTTATTGTGTTTGTAAACTTAATTGCACAAAAATTTGCAAATTATTTCTGTCACTGAATTTTATTGTGTATTCTTTTCATTATTTTGATCGTTATTCTTTCGTTATGGATGACATGATAGAAGAAGTTCGTGGATTACTTTATAAAAAAAAACTGTGTACCATCAAAACGATGGTTATTTATATGGCCTCTGTAAGTTAAAAATAAACAGAGGACACATATGAAATGCGCAATAACAACACGTTGCCCCGGGAGAGCCAGCATGCCCACGGATCCCGCTCAGAGGGTAGCCGGTAGTTTACGCAGGCAACATGACCACGAACCCGATATGACATGGATAGTTGTCCAACTTGCTCGTAGGAGAATAGTGGAGCGTTCACGGACGGAGGCGACCGGTCTGCGGGATATGCAAGAGGTAGCGAGGTGAGTTGTTTACCCACATAGTAACTTACGTTATTATTATTAAATAATATAAATTATCCTTAATACGTTTGCTTTGCCAGTATAAATTTGCATAATGATCTTACGCTGCTCGGATGTTAAATATAATTTGAAAAATATGCATGTTGTTGCGTAAAAATGTTCAATTAATTTTTGCAACAGACGGGGAATAAGTTCCATGATTTCTTACTAATGTCACAACAGAAAGTCAAGCTTAACTGACATATTAAATTTTCAACCATCTTAATTAAATAAGGGTTTTGTCTGTAAACATTCCTTTTTAATAGACCTACTTATCCGATTTTTAATCTTAAAGTGTGATTTTTAAGTATATGAGGTAGCGCGTGTGGAAATAGTGATTAATCAGGTAATTTCATTTTGAGCTTCGCCCCCTAGCTTTTGATTAATCCCTATAAGGCGTTTTAAAATGTCAAAGAATTTTTATAATTTTCTAATTTGAATCCTATACTATACGAGCAATGTCTGAAGGGATGTGTGTTCCACGATCTCGAAATATAGCGGTTAGATTTTGCTTAAACTTTTCATTTAAGAGTGTTTTGGCCCAAAAATAAGTTTAGAAACATCCTCAATCCCAGAAAAAATCGAATTTGGTCTAAATTTAAGTTTAAAGTCGTAATTTTTAACATTGGTCTTATGGGTTGCTATTTTGGTAACGAAATAACAAGTAAAAGTAAACTAAAAAAAGTTAATATTAATTTTAAGCAGTTTTTTAACAGCTGTTATCTCTGAAAAATCTGGTTTAGATTTAATAGCTTGATTACCATGACACTATAAAAAAAATAATTAAAACTAACGAGCAAGGCTCGGTTAACCTAGTTACTTGTAACTTAACAGGTGATTTACAATAAGATGATTTTTTATGCGGGGTCTCTTTCATAGGATGACAAGACTTGTATTACAGGTATAACCCTGTATTATTGGTTACAAACAATCATATGTTTAATAAAGTTTCCAACTCTAAAAAAATTTAGGGGAATTACATGTAATAAAAGTGTATTTAACAAGAATTTAAATAATTTTGCCTTAAATAAAAAATGCCTTCGTGTATTTTATATATATATATATATATATATATATATATATATATATATATATATTAATAAAAAGATTTTATTGCCTATGAAATGACTTATATTATTTAACATATATATATATATATATATATATATATATATATATATATATATGTTAAATAATATAAGTCATTTCATAGGCAATAAAATCTTTTTAAAGAGCAGTGAAATCTTCTTCCAAAAGACATTGAAACAATTAAGAATTGAAGTCATTAATATTTATATATGTATATATAGGGTGAGTTTCTACTGACGGCCATAACTTCACCAGTGGATTCTAATCATCAGAAGGAACAAAAAAGTCTCAGTTAACCATAGTCCGATTCCAAACCGTTTGTCCATAATTTCGAGTTTTGTGGTTTTTATAATAAAACTGGACTTTGTCCCACTATTTGCGTGATAAAAATTAAACCAATTAACCTAGCGACTCATACTTAAAATAATTAGATAGAGCATACAATTTTCTATAAAATCAAGGTTACTTTTAAAAATATTCCATTTCTTTCACCGGTTTCTAGCCAAATTTAGATAAAAAAATATGCTAAATTAATTATTTAGGTTAAGTTTCAAGAGCATTTTTCGTTACTTTAACCTAATGTCACGTAATGTCCAAATAGATAAAAAAAACTTCCCTATTTAATAAGATTTAAGGCTGCGGTCTACCCCTGGCGCGCACCCAAATGCAAGGGTTTTTTTAGAATCGTGTTATCTTCTGCCAAAT
Source organism: Neoaliturus tenellus (assembly GCA_030545055.2). Classification (NCBI taxonomy): domain Eukaryota; kingdom Metazoa; phylum Arthropoda; class Insecta; order Hemiptera; family Cicadellidae; genus Neoaliturus; species Neoaliturus tenellus. Next base: position 111,107,994 of record CM061531.1, read on the forward strand.
GAAGCCTAGAGCTATAAATAAGGTGTCATATTAAAAAAGAATAACTGTACTAGTTTTCGTCTGTTACAATTTTGTAATTAGTTCATTAAAACCAATAGAAAACTTCAGTTAAAAATCGAGAAAAACAGATGATTTTAGACCGGTATAGCTGAAATTAGAAATTTTATTTTAAAATTCTAAAAAGATAGCCGACTAGATCCTTTTTTCTACTTTTAGAAAAAGTTAAGAGCCAATCTCTATCTTAATTGGTTATTTTTAAAACACGATCCCCGTAAACCTCTGCATCTATAAAACTCAAAAACAGATAATTTTACACAATTATAACTGAAATTAGAAATTTTATTTAAAAATTCTAAAAAGATAGCCGACGAGATCCTTTTTTGTACTTTTAGAAAAAGTTAAGAGTCAATCTCTATCTTAATTGGTTAATTCTGAAACACGATCCCCGTAAACCTCTGCAGCCATCAAACTCGCCTAGCGCTACGGCCGCGAGGCGGCATATTCGGCATTGTTGTTGTTTTTGTTTTGGTTGGGGTAGACCGCAGCCTTAAACCAATATCCTATTTAAACCTGATGCAGGTAGGAATGACAGAAAAAATACAACAAAACTAAATTAAATCACGGTTTACAAGTGGGGGTATTATGTTTAACATTAAAAGGTAGAAGAAAAAAAAAAACTAGTACAGTAACTCAATGTAAAATGATTTTGTAATAACAAGGAATTAACAAGTATTAAAAAAAAAAAAAAAAAAAAAAAAAAAACTAAAATAAAAACAGTTTACTGATTTGGTTTTAGCAAAGTAACAAACATACAAATAATAATCAATCCTAGTGTCTTGTGTTATGAAAGCCTGTAGCTTGTTACTGGTTCCAATCAGCTGATTCATTGTTGTCCATAAAAAAGTCTGAATATCAGCAGCACTCAATGCCGTATTAGTGCAACAATTAATTGATGTTTATTTGGATTCCACTTTATAAAAGCGGTTGTTTGTTATTATTTTTGATATGGATCCGTTTACAAGTTCAGAATATGCTGACATGCATTTTGTCTATGGTTTTTGTTCTGGAAATGCATCTGAAAGTGTTCGCGAGTACAGACAACGCTTTCCAAATAGCGAGTTCCTGGTCGAAAAACTTTTATTCGTGTCCACCAATGTTTGCGTGAAAATGGAAGATTTCCAACCAACGACCGCTTAGTCAGTAACTTCATGCAGGATGTCGGATTGGAAGAGGCTGTGCTGGAACGGGTAAGTGAAGATCCGAATATAAGTACGAGGACATTAGCGATTGAATTTGGGGTTTCTCAAACCTTTATTATCAAAATTATTACGAAAAGAGGGGTTGCACCCATTTCATTTCACTCGCGTACAGAAGCTCGAGGCGAGAGATCCGCCCCAGAGGCTTCAGGTTTGTCGATGGATCCAGCAACATGACCGCGGTGACTTCCTGAAAACAATTTTATGGACTGATGAATGTACATTTACGAGAGATAGGGCCTTTAATTTTCACAACGAGCATAACTATGCTGAAGATAACCCGCACCTCGTTCGTGAATCTCGAAGTCAGTCACGATTCAAGGTAAATGTGTGGGCTGGACTGATCGGAAATCGAGTGATTGGACCATATCTTGACCTTCCTCCAACGCTTAATGGAGTAACCTACTTGCAGTTCCTGATTGAAATCCTACCAGAACTCCTTGAAGACCTTCCATTGAATTTGCGTGATCGTATTGTGTACCAAGCCGATGGTGCACCCCCACACTACGATGTCAATGTACGTAATTATTTAAGCAACAAATTCCACATGTGGATCGGAAGAGGTGGGACCGTTGCTTGGCCTCCACGGTCACCAGACCTCAATCCCCTTTATTATTACTTTTGAGGGTATCTAAAACAATAAGTCTATTGGACACCAGTGGAATCAGCTGAAGAAGTGAGAAACCGGATTGTAGCAGCTACTGCACGACTGCGCAATGCTGTCAACTTAAAGGCGACTGTAAGAGAACTGAGAAAACGTGTCCGCATCTGTGTCAGACAAAATGGCGGTCATTTCAAAAACTTAATTAAGTAGCTATTGACATTGGCCTTTCTGGAGGCTTTTTAATTCCTTGTTATTACAAAATCATTTTACATTGAGTTACTGTACTACAGTTTTTTTGGCTATTTACCTTTTACTATTAAACATAATACCCCCACTTGTAAACCGTGTTTTAATTTAGTTTTGTTGTATATTTTCTGTCATCCCTACCTGCAACAGGTTTAAATAGGATATTGGTTTAAAGCTTATTAAATAGGGAAGTTTTTTTTTATCTAGATGGACATTACGTGACATTAGGTTAAAGTAACGAAAAATGCTCTTGAAACTTAACCTAAATAATTAACTTAGCATATTTTTTATCTAAATTTGGCTAGAAACCGGTGAAAGAAATGGAATATTTTTAAAAGTAACCTTGATTTTATAGAAAATTGTATGCTCTATCTAATTATTTTAAGTATGAGTCGCTAGGTTGATTGGTTTAATTTTTATCACGCAAATAGTGAAACAAAGTCCAGTTTTATTATAAAAACCACAAAACTCGAAATTATGGACAAACGGTTTGGAATCGGACTAGGGTTAACTGGGAATTTTTTGTTCCTTTTGATGATTAGAATCCACTGGCGAAGTTATGGCTGTCAGTAGAAACTAACCCTGTACATGTATGTATATATATATACAAGCACCTGTACTTTCCTGTGATTTTGTTTTTTACGTGTGTATATATATATATACATATATGTACGTATGTATGAGTCCCTAGACACGATAACTCTCGTAAAAACGGTCAGATCGACACAAAATTTGGTAGAGATGTGTAATCTTATGTTTATTCGGATGAGTTCGTAAACCAGACATATCGACCTACCGGAAGCGGTAGCTTTGGAGGGTTTTGTACCCTAGTTAGGGGTTTGTACCTAATTTTGCATTTTTCATATGTAATTAAAAAAAATTAACATATATTTTAGAATGAAAATTGGTATTCACCTTCATTTGGTTGAGATTCATCCATTTATGGTAAAAAATCTTGGTTTTTGTGCTTATCATGGCAGCAAACCTGCATACTCTTTTCTCATGATAATCATATGGAGATTAGGCAAACTCCTTTAGCAATGGACAGATCTTGATGAAACTTAGTATATGGCTTCATATGGTCAAGATAAATTTTTGTATGCTAAAAACCTACTTTTAGTGTTCCCCATGGCAGCATACCTGCGTAGGCCTACTCTTTCCCTATATTTAGGCCTATCATGAGGAGAATAGACATTTACTTCCCTATTTAGGAGCTTGTGATATCTTTAACTGAAAATTCTACAGAATAGAGTAAATAAAACAAATTGGAACTTAGTGATGTGTTCTGTAGTCCTTTTGTGCATGCCATTCAACTTCAACTAAGTTAGATAATATCATAAATATAACGATGTTTCCAGCACAAGCACTTTCTATATAATGTTGTTTTACCATGAAGCTGGACTATCGGTTTTTATTTACATTTATTTTCAAACAAAATCTCTTTAACTGGGCACTAAAAACAATTAATTAAAAATTTCAATGTTTGAAACCGTCCAAATTGTCTTGGATGTTTCGACACCAGAGACGATATGACGGTCTTCGTACCGTGTGGCCATGTGGCGATGTGCCAGGGGTTTAGCAGGCGGTGGCTTCAAGGCAACAAATCCTGTGCCGACAGGAGGTCCTACAATGTATAAGGATTCATTTCTGAAATATTATGTAAATAGTATGTTATGTAAATATATTGTATGTTAATAAATTATGTAAATAGTTTATTCACACTCATTAATAAATGACCTATCTTTAAGGACTGTCCCGTCATTTGGAATAGATACCAAATCTAAAACTATGTTGGAAAATTACGAAATGAGGAGAATTTTTTTGCATCTTTAACATTAAAAATTGGCCAAGAAATTAATAAGGAATTGGGTTACATATACGAAAGCTTCTCGTATTATTCATACAGAAGAATGTCTGTGACCTAGCCTAAATGGTGCCAAAAGTCGGACAATAATTTCAAATGAGAAAACGTAAATTTGTATATGAAACTATAAAAGACAAAGCCCTCATTGACTCACTCGTAATTAATTTTCCAACTTTTCAAGTAGGTAGATGACTAAGTTTTGGTACACCGATTCTGTAAGACTTATATAAAACCAATAAGTAGTTTTTATCCACATCCCTCCGTGCAAATCCAGCACACCATACGTTATCAAAGTTACCACGTTATACTAATACAGATATTATGGAAGCAAAATTTATGTATTGAAAATTGTGATCAGATTTAGGAATATTAATTCTATAAATTAATGTTCTCATCTAAATGATTGCGGGAAGACTGGTAGTATAAAACTAAAGCATATTATAGTACCTGTCGGCGAGTGAGGGCAGTGGACGAGATCATCTGAAGTATAAGAGATCATCAGTAACATAAATTTCATTAGCTTCAGTGAAAACTGACCTAAATGATTCAATACAAATGTCAGTTGTGATGACAGTTTTGGGCTGTATAGTTTTGTTGCCATTGATGACAACCCAACTAAAAAGGTCTTTTCCATTAAAGTTGTTTTTGAGCCTGGTCTTTAGTATTGCTATCCATAATTATACTTTCTTAGAACAAGAAAAGATTCCTGCTAAATTACCATCCAACAGAACATGATTTAAAAGCAAGCGGATGTTAAATTTAAAATAACATGTCGTAAGATGGTTAAAAACCATTCCGAATACTTCCTGCAGTGTTAATATCTACGTCCTAATGGTAATTAATACTTATTTACGTATACAAAATCGAGTCTCATGTTTATTCGGATTCAACATTCCGTCTAAATTTAAAAATAAATAAATAAACACTATAAATGTTATTTCTTGCCAACTATTACGTTGGTACTGCAAAGATTCGTTCTTGTTAAATTTGTTACAATGAGACAGATGTAATACAATATACATACAATATATAATGTTTATATGGCAATTACATACAAGATGTTAAAAAATAATTAAATATTTTTGTACTTCCAATCGTAAATTTTTCATTTGGGTGGAAACAAGTTTATGTTTTTCGCAGTTATTACAATACATTGCAGCGCGTTTAGCAAGTGATCATTGTATCAAATTAGGTTTGACATTTCAAACCTTGTACTTGTTGAGTTGAAGTCCATATTTTTACAGAAACGCGCTGCCCATTGGAAATATGGTTAAAATTCTTGACTAAACAAAATTATTTAGGTATATACAATTAATATTCTTAAGTCGATAAGGGTTTCGCCTGTTACACCATTTCCTCCCGATCTATTTAACCGACTTATTTAACACAATAATATGGATGTGTTAGTTTAGAGCTTATGATGTTGCGCGTGTGCGCGAGTAAACTGAAGTAAAATTACGTCTACATTAAATAATCAACGCAGATAAAGTAAGAAAAATACATAAAACACAGTTGTTCTTGATATAAACCTGTCCACGCTCGTTTAACAACTAGAAAAATATGAAACCTACTACTTTCTACGGTTTAGTTTAAAATATATATAATAATTAACAGTTTGATGGATTACAATCTCTTTTTAGAAAACGACACCAACTTTATTAATAACCAAACAAAGTAGTTTTAAATTTCTTTTCGAAAAAGGAAGCGTTTCGTAGTAGTCAGTTTAATCCGATAAATCGCCCTATAGTCGTCATTTTTATTTCACAGTGTCATTTTACGTTTAAAATTTGCCATCTTGTGTGTTAAGTCTGAAACATATATCTTTGTTTTTTTCTTAATTTGTAAATTTACGTTTAAAATTTGCCATCTTGTGTGTTAAGTCTGAAACATATATCTTTTTTTTTTTTTTTTTTTTTTAATATTAATTTAACATTATGGAGACAACTAAAAAAAAATTTTATTTGTTCTTGGTGCAATAGGGGTTACAAACGCAGGTGTGGCTTGAATAGGCATATAAAATCATCCCACTTAAAAATAAGATCTTACTGTAAGTACTGCAATGTATCCTTCTCTAGACCCGATAAGGTCATTAGGCATGAAAAATATCACTGTAAAAAAATAAATATTAATAATGCTCACTGCTCCCTTGTCAACCAAGAACCGTCATCAACATCACACACCAACATGGAAAAAGGTAAGATGCAAATATACATTAATGTGATTAGACTTTTTATCTAATTTACTTTTGTTTTTTTTTATATTTTAAATGTTGAAAGGTTCATATGGTGTGTAAAGAAAAATAACAAATCTTGATACAATTTATGTTTACCTCTGCAAATTAAAATTAAACTATAATTCATAATAAAACTTCATTGCAGAAACTTATTTTTAAAGCCAAAGGTTAAACAATAGTATTTGTCTTTTGATTTAGTGTATAAATGTAAGAAGTTTTAGATAATTTTAACAGTAATATAACATTCGTAGCTATAAACACACATACATGCATATGTATAAGACTAGCAGTTATCCGACCAACCCACAGGGCTCGGTGCTTTCTTGTTAGGGCATTGAACGCAAAAGTATTTCAGGTCATACATTTCGTTAGTTTTCCAATAATCTCTCATTCTGTTCAGTCTGATGAGACCGATGTGAATTATTATGGTACATACCTTTTTTAGTTCAGGTACAGTAACGGTTTTTTTCCATTGCCCCTATTAGCGAATTTCTCTATAGGGAATACGCTATTACGGTAGTAACCATGATACTATTTCGTTTTGAGGTCCCCAGAAGCCTAAAACACCGTTCATTATATATATATATATATATATATATATATATATATATATATATATATATATATATATATATATATATATATATATATGTGTGTGTGTGTGTGTGTGTGTGTGTGTGTGTGTGTGTGTGTGTGTGTGTGTGTGTGTGTGTGTGTCCGTGGTACTGATAACTTTTGACAGCGACCACCGATTTTTACGAAATTTGGTATGAAGGTGTAAGACCAGATGTATTTTCATGAGTTCACGAACCAGCATGATCGGGTTATGAGAACGGGATTTTATAGGGTCAAAAATCGGTTTTTGACATTTTTGAACCTTAATTAGTAAAAAATTCAACAATTTTAACTAAAACCATTTAAAAGAGCTTAAAAAAAAAAACAATCGAGTATTTTGAATTTTTAACTTGGTTTAACAGGTTACGGAGAAAAGCTAAAAATAGGTTTCCAATGTTAATCTTAAGGTAAATCAACAAACACTGTATCTCGCTTATTTATTAGAATCACTTGATAAAATTTGGTATGTTCATTCACTAGGTAGAGTTTAACTGATATTTGCTTACAACAGCCATATGGCGGTAAACCTACATACTCACCCCCATGGGGCTTATTGGGAAAATTTAAGTGTCGAATATTGATACAATTTGATATTTACCTTACCTAAGTATTACATTTTCTAACAAAACAAACATTTTATAACAACATCCAATGGCAGCAAACTCACATACTCATTCCTATGGTGTTTATGGGGAAAAATACAAAATCTCAAGATCCTTTTGAAATTCGCTGAGTACGCAGGTCTGCTGCGACGGGGCTATTCTAGATTGTAGTTGGCGCTGAGGGTTATAATAAAGTGTATCTGCGTCCCACTTGTTAGTGTACTGAGCAATATTCTCTAGCATAATGTTATCGAAAAATAAAAGAAACCAATCAATAGGCTGGTTGTCACCGGGTAGAGTTACCTTTGTTCCAGGGTTACATGTGAATGGGATATCTTTCACCCTGGAGGTATGCGGCGATCAAGTGGGGTTATAATCAACAGGTGTATCATCTTCCTCGTCATCGATTTCACTGCCACTCAATTTTGTCTCATCACCACTGGACACATAGTTTTTCACATCACTCAACAAATAATCCTCGTCAGGGTCCATATAATAATACTGAACACAACGTAAATAAACAACAGACGATGTCTGTGCGGATAACTCAACTTCAACTGACGCGTATTTGATAAATCGGCCGCTACGTCTGCTGGCAGCACCGTCCAGCGGGACCCATCTGTTCTGTGAATAACACACATATATCTGACTATTGCTGGGTGAAATTTCAAGGTTCTAGCTGTAATCCTGAATATTTGGAGGCTCATTTAATAAAACAATACACAGTGGTATAAAATGCTGCCGCACCATCGCGAACGTGTTAAATAGCAAGAAATTAATATATTAGAAACTAGTGAAATAGCTTTTATTTCTATCATATCTTATATTATAGCTTATATTTCAGGTCAAACAACCTACAATTTAACATAAGTCCTTCTTATTTTTCCAACAACAAAATTTTTGTTTATCCTTTGGTCTTACTTTCTGTTCCCTTGAGTTTTGTTAAATTACAAATTAGTGAAACAAATTCATTTCTGTATACATTTTGGGTCTAACAAATTACAATGTAACATAATTCCTTTTTATTTCCTAGTTATATAGCAAACTAGATCATTCTATTTTTTCTTATTACATTAAGAAAAACTTGTTTTATAGTTGCCGAGAATCCAATATCATCCTCATCGTCAACATCGTCACCATCGTCTGTGAATGAGGAACAGGATCGTCCAACTATCAAGAATCCACCATCAGGTTTTCTTTCATTAATTATTTTACATTTACTTCTGGGAGCGGGAAATAAGATGGACAGTTTTTTTCACTATCCTAGGCTTAAATTTGATAAATGTCAATTATACAAGGTATGAATAGATTTTTTTTACTTTAAATAAAATACAATTATTAAATAGCAAAACCAACTTTACTTATTACTTTTTTCAAAAGGTTTAACTAAATAAGAAATTAACAAAACAATTATAAATTTGATATACAGTATTTTATACAGATTAAAAATTATTTCTCTGTAAATGATTTTTTTATGTTTTGCAATATTAGGTTTTTTTAATCTGACTAGTAGTAGTGGGGTTTGGTTACTTTCAAAACGGAAGTCGTGCCATTTGCCAGCAGCTGCCACGCCAGCTGCCATCGGCCAGATGGCAAATCAGATGCTGTCGCCATATGCCATGCCATATAGCTTCCGGTGGGGGGTAGAGGGTATATATCAGATGCTGTAGTCATATGTTATGCCATATAGGTTGGGGTGGAGATGGTGATAGTGTTAGCGTTAGGGTGAAGTGAATTTGCGCATAAATTAAAAGTTAGTTCAAAATTGAAATTCGTCGGTGTTAACGAAACTCTAACAGTTGAACAAAAATTAAGAGTTAGTTCAAAATTGAAATTCAAACTTATAACTGGGATGTGGAAAATATGTCAAGGTCATCCAGAGTAAGTTTTTAAAAATCCTATCCAACTACCACCAGAAATAGTTCTAAGTTGAAGTAGTTGGTGATAGCGGGATAATTTATTTGTGCCATGGGAGAGGTGTTTATCGTTTGAAAGTTGGCGATCAAATGAGAAGCGCCGCCTAGGGAGAGGGCTTATAAAATGGCAACCTTCCCCCACCACCCCTTCCCCCACTCTTTTAGACCAATAACCGGTCGCCAACTCTATGTGGTGAAACTGAACTAAACATGGCGACCACCATGGATAATTCTAACCTCAAACTTTAGCTCAGCTGAAAAGAATAGAGGAGACTGAAGTAGGAACTTATGTGTTACATTCAGAAGTAAAAAAAGACTGAGGTATAAAATAAAGTGTAAAAGGAAATTGAAACATAACATTACAGTAGTAATATTTTAGGTTAGAATCAACTAAACTCATTTAATGAAGTGACTAGAAAGCAAAATGCTAAATTGCATGTTAGAAGTAACGAAGTATTTTTTTAAAACCGACCACGTGCCCACCAAGCAGTTGATGGGGCAGCTGGCGCCAGCTGCCATGTCACATAGCTTCCGGTGGGGCAGAGGATATATCAGATGCTGTAGTTATGTAGATGGTAGTTATCCAACTACCACTAGAAATAGTTGGTGATAGCGGGATAATTCATTCGCGCCAAGAGAGAGGTGTTTATTGTTTGAAAGTCGAAGATTAAATGAGAAGCGCCGCCTAGGGAGAGGGCTTATAAAATGGCAACCTTATTGAAGTTTTAAAAAAGAGTGTAAAACTGAAATTATACATTTGATGGTTCAACAGGATTGGAATACCAATCTGACCTGTATTTACATATTTTTATAATATGTGTACAAAAATTATTTGTATTAGACAATGCGTTGTCATTTGATTTGTATGCTCATTGTGCGTTGACAATGAGCAAGATTGAGAGGGTGAAATTTGGAACATATTTGAGGACAACATGTATGAAAATATCTTGATTTACATAGTTAAAATACTCTAATAGTTAAACAAAAGTAAAAGTTAGTTCAAAACTGAAATTCAACAGTGTTAATTAATTCTAACAGTTGGACAAAACTAAAAGTTAGTTCAAATATTGCGCAGCCATAACAAGAGAAGGTAAATAGTTGTTTTAAGTGCAAAAAACAAGAATGAAGAATGAAACATAACACATTGAAATATATAAGTGTAGTAAAACACTAGGTTATAATTTAGAGTATGTGCTGAAATAAACAAATTTAAGGTTAGAATTAACTGAGTCCCATATAACCATCCTGTTAACGCTATATGCCAATGTAAGCTAAATTATAGGTCAGTATTGTATGTATAATGTATGGCTAATTTAGCCAGCCACCAGGTTTTAGAATAGAAAATAAATTTTGTGGTTTAGAGTAGCTGAGTCAGTATATGTAAAAAGATAAACACTAAACACGTCTAATGAAGTAGCCATAACGAACAGGTAAAATGCAATCAACTTGAATGCCAGTAAATCAATAGTTGCGGCACAATGAACAACCTCCTCTTTATAACGCTGGTTATGACTCGACTTGTTTGGGTCAATGACTGGTCACCTGTGGTCGTTAACTCCATCTGGTGAAACTAAACATGGGATCTACCATGGAAAATTCTAACCTCAAATCTTGGCATGTGTTATATTTTAAACTGTAGCAATTCTTAATGTCATCAGTTTATGCTTATCTTAGGTTTTTTTATTATTACTGTTTCTGGCGAGATTAATTTTTTGTTATTGCCAAGGAAAGCGCATTTTTTTACCTTTTGAATGTTAAAATAAATATATTTTTTGTTTATACAAAATAAAAAAATATAATAACAAACTTCTGCAGATATGTTTTTAAACCATTTGATTCCATTCAATTAATCAGCATAATTTTTGAACAAAAATTACAATGGTACTATCAGGGCCGTATTTTTAAATAGGCTGAAAAGGCTGGAGCCCACAGCAGCAAAATTTTAGGGGCGGCACTTTGGCACTGTACAAATATTGAAAATATTTTTCTAATTTAAATAACATAAACTTCTTTACATTTGTAACATATTTAAGTCTTACAGTAATTAGTGATTTTATTTTAAATATTTGAATAATTTGTGAATGGATTGGCTATAGAATAGAGCAAAATATGGTTTTAATTTATAAAATAAACTCCCCCATGAAAAAAGTAATTTTTTATGACTGGAACAAAAATGTAATTACTTGGCAGCTGTCGCTGTGCCGCTAAACAATCAAACCATCGCCGATTTTATAATCGACAGTAAAAATTTGTAGTGGTGAGATACACACCAGGGACCGCTAAATTCTTCTACCAGAGACCTTTCATGTTACAACTAGTGTCACAATTGATGATGTTAGGTAGGCATACTTATTCTATGATTACTGTAACGCTGTCTCAAGAAACCTTACAAACTTCTACTGTTTTCATTTTTGTAATAAATGTATCAATTGGTGACGACAGGGGTAGCTCAGGAAAAAAAAAATATTGGGTAGGAAACTTTATAGAGTCTTAACCCTTTTACTGCCACGGACCGATTTTATCGGATCTACCTGATGTTGTGAAAACCACCACGGACCGATCTTGTTGGAAGACCACACCGGGCTGATGTGATCGTCTCTGCAGTTGAGCGCGAGAAACGCCATGGGCCGATTAGTCTTAACCCTTTTACTGCCATGGACCGATTTTATCGGATCTACCTGATGTTGTGAAAACCACCAAGGACCGATCTTGTTGGAAGACCACCGCGGGCTGATGTGATCGTCTCTGCAGTTGAGCGCGAGAAACGCCATGGGCCGATTAGATCGTCTTTTTGTATTTTTATTATTGCGTGGTTATTTTTAGCCATATTTCCTTTAATTTCATATTTCGTGAAAGGTATAGAATCATTCTAAATAACTGTGCTTTTGTTTGTTTTTTTATCATTAAAGGTATTTTTTACAATATACTAATGTTTAAAGTTGTTGCGATCAATTAGGCTGTGGCCGCGCGTCATCGTTTTGGAGCTTTTTTAGAATATATTCAGAATTATAATTTCATTTAATATTGCTAAAAATTAGGCTGTTTTTAACTGTAAAACATTTGTAGATGTAATTATTGCACGTAAAAAACTTCAATGGCTAAATTGTCACAGAGAAATTGTACCTATAGTAAGATTCACGAAAATAGTCCGATGAGAGTTGATGCATTGTTGCCAAATTTACTCTGAAACAGACTTTTATACTGTATAACACATGGTAAATATAACCACAAATGACAACATTGCAAGGCGGGAGGGGGTGAGGGGGGACACAGCTGTTTAAATTTCCATTGAACTATTTTCGTGCATGCGGGCTGATGTGATCGTCTCTGCAGTTGAGCGCGAGAAACGCCATGGGCCAATTAGATCGTCTTTTTGTATTTTTATTATTGCGTGGTTATTTTTAGCCATATTTCCTTTAATTTTATATTTCATGAAAGGTATAGAATCATTCTAAATAACTGTGCTTTTGTTTGTTTTTTTATCATTAAAGGTATTTTTTACAATATACTAATGTTTAAAGTTGTTGCGATCAATTAGGCTGTGGCCGCGCGTCATCGTTTTGGAGCTTTTTTAGAATATATTCAGAATTATAATTTCATTTAATATTGCTAAAAATTAGGCTGTTTTTAACTGTAAAACATTTGTAGATGTAATTATTGCACGTAAAAAACTTCAATGGCTAAATTGTCACAGAGAAATTGTACCTATAGTAAGATTCACGAAAATAGTCCGATGAGAGTTGATGCATTGTTGCCAAATTTACTCTGAAACAGACTTTTATACTGTATAACACATGGTAAATATAACCACAAATGACAACATTGCAGGGCGGGAGGGGGTGAGGGGGGACACAGCTGTTTAAATTTCCATTGAACTATTTTCGTGCATGCGGGCTGATGTGATCGTCTCTGCAGTTGAGCGCGAGAAACGCCATGGGCCGATTAGATCGTCTTTTTGTATTTTTATTATTGCGTGGTTATTTTTAGCCATATTTCCTTTAATTTTATATTTCATGAAAGGTATAGAATCATTCTAAATAACTGTGCTTTTGTTTGTTTTTTTATCATTAAAGGTATTTTTTACAATATACTAATGTTTAAAGTTGTTGCGATCAATTAGGCTGTGGCCGCGCGTCATCGTTTTGGAGCTTTTTTAGAATATATTCAGAATTATAATTTCATTTAATATTGCTAAAAATTAGGCTGTTTTTAACTGTAAAACATTTGTAGATGTAATTATTGCACGTAAAAAACTTCAATGGCTAAATTGTCACAGAGAAATTGTACCTATAGTAAGATTCACGAAAATAGTCCGATGAGAGTTGATGCATTGTTGCCAAATTTACTCTGAAACAGACTTTTATACTGTATAACACATGGTAAACATAACCACAAATGACAACATTGCAGGGCGGGAGGGGGTGAGGGGGGACACAGCTGTTTAAATTTCCATTGGACTATTTTCGTGCATCTTACTATAGCAATGCAATACTCCAAAAATATGTTTTATGAAAAATACACATTTCTGTTCTTTTTTGGTGGTATTTCTATATTTATGAATATTTCTTCTTAAAACTTTTGCTGTGGTCTCATAAGATAATTATGTTTCCGAAAATGTATAGTTTATGCATTAAAAATTAATATATATAGACGGTTTATAATTTTTTAATTGAAATTTTATAGTAAAATTAAAATAGTTTTTAATATTTTTCACATTAATAAAACTATACATATAAATGTAAAACCGTTAAAGACCTTTAAAACAAAAAAAAAAAAATTAATGCTCTAGCTATTATGCAAGTGGAGTTATGATCGTTTTAATACATGTCGGCAAATTAGTGGATTGCACCGTTCCAGCTGGTCAGCTGGTCACCGTAACAGTTGGTCGTACTGCCAGCTGTTGGGTTGACGACCTTGAGAGACAGCTGACTTGGCGCTTGGCGGTTTTTGCTCGCAAAGTTGCATACCTCCATGACACAAAGTGATATTAATTTTTAGAGGAATTAAATAATTAGAATAGTTGACTATCGGTAGGCCTAACTATTATTTGGCCTTTAATGAAATTGCGGGCAATAATATTTATTTAGCCTACACATGGTACTTTTCTAAACTATGAGTATGAAATGTGTAGAAATATTTAACCACAATGATTCGAACATTTTATTTGAAAATAACATAAAATCTAGCAGTTAGATGTTGCTTAAACTTTGAATTAAAGATTGTTTTGGCCCAAAAATAAGTTTAGAAACAGTTTAATCCCAGGAAAAATCAAATTTGATCTAAATTTAAGTTTAAAAATTGTAATTTTTAACATTGGTCTTATGGGTTGCTATTTTGGTAACAAAATAACAACTAAATGTAAACAAAAATAAAGGAACATTAATCTTAAGCAGACCTTTTGAAACAACTGTTAACTATGAAGAGGTATAGTTGGTGAAAATATTAAAATTGAATCAAAACCAACGAGCAAGGCTCGGTTAACCTGGTACTGATTATAATCAAACTAGTGGCTCATAGGGGCAAAAGCCCACAATCATAAAATTAAAATAGCATTAACCATAGTGTATTACTATTTCTTCTACAAGGAAGGTTTCCAGACAATTTAATTTTAATTTGACGTATATAATATTTTAACAATACTGTTTGAACAGACTATTAGCCCCTAAGTACTCTTATTAATCTTGTACTATTAGGTCACCCATTTGTAAATGCTCTATTTTGTCTGTTGTTAAACTCATATCGATGTAATGAAAATAAGTTTTGAAAGAAATCATACTCCCTTAATTGAGCTGTGACTGGTTTATAACATAGAAAAGTGGTAATAAACAAAATTGATTTTTTGAACTCATGTTAGTTTTTTTTTATGTTTTAGTCATAAATTTGCTGCTTTGTTTTTCGTCATTTCTGAGTTAGGTTATTGTCACAGCAACATCATTGATTGTAGTTTCTTCATTAAAATTTATAAATCAGCGCCTGATGCTTTCAATAATTTTTTTTTATGAGTAGGCTGGAAATAAATCTTTACACTCTCAATCTTGGTACCCATGATAGTTTCATAAACTTTTCAAAGAAAAGTTGCTAGCAGGCAACCATGTCTTCGTTGATATAATTGATTTTAAGAATAACGTTTAGCCCAACCATCTAGAAGGTACTTTTTGATTATTAGGTAAATTAAATATGCCTATTTCTTCCTCATTGTTGTCAGTACAATCTTTTAAAGTAAAAAAAAAATGTTTAGCTTGGTTGTAATACAACCCATAAAACTATTCAAAACACTCAGATATTTAAATTAAACTTCGAGTCAATATGAAATAGCCAAATTTATGAACAAAATTGTTATTAAATGAAAAATCAGTTTTAAAACATATACACTACATATTTTATAAACAAAACATGAGAAAATTTTATTGAAGTTTACGAAAAACGACCCATGTAAACAAAAACAAATTATTGTTTTGACATTGCCTTTTAGGTGACGTCACTAGGCATTTGACGTCAGAGTGCTCCGGCTTTGTCTTAGTAGCAAATGTTGGCAGTGCCTTTTTTTTTACAAATGATGTTTTAAAGCAGCCAAAAATTGTTCTAATTTACTTTTATCATCATTTAGAGTCCATATATATAAGCTATAAACAAGTAAACGCTAAAAGTGATATCGATGATATATTTTTTTTTTTGCTGTAAAATTAACTTGTTGTTAAGTAATTTTTTTAATATTAGTATTTTTATTTTTTTTTCATAGGTTATTTAAACAATTATATAATTACAAAATAAATATTTGTTTTTTTAAATGTAATACAACAATTATGGATTTAAATGTGATTGATTTAGATTCATATAATCTGAAATATTAAGTGCATTTTTCTGGGCTAGCTACTGTACACATAGAGACACTAGATGATTGACAATTAAGTAATTTTATTGCAAATTGAAAGAATACTACGTGTAAAATTTGACCGCTATAGCCTTTTTTAAAATATTTACAAAATACAGCCCTGACTCTTTAGTCATACACTTCTCGATTCTTACTTTGGACAAGAGATGAAAATGAACTTGCAAGAGACTGGTCATAACAGCTCGTTATATGCAACCTCCATTACTTTACTTTATAGGAAGGCAGGTTATGCTAGAGCATAAAACCTAAACATTACAGCAAGGTAGGAAATTACTACTTTCTGCATAACTTGTGATGAGTTCCTATGCGTACCTATGATTTAGTACATATGATAGAAGACATGGTTTTACAACCCTTTATAAGGCTGATGGAGCTTGTAGTAGCGCAGTTAACCGCTCAGCAGCAACCGTGTTAACAAGGATGTTTCGGTGTCGTCTGTGTCATAGGACGTACTATAGGTAAGACTAAATTACGTATAGATTCTATTAAAAACAGCTTATTGTTAATTTATAAACATGGTCAGGACATGTTTTAATGTCAGTACATCATTTCCAAGTTTCTGTTAATGGTATTTTTTATCAGGATTGTTGTTTTTAAAACTTTTTTATCTTTAAATTTTTTTTAGTGTATCCATCTTTTTCTTTTTACTGCATATGTGTAAAATTTCAAGGCTGTACTTAATACCACCAATTGAATCCTATACTATAATATGAGGAATCTTTGAAGGGATGTGTGTTCTATGATTTTGAAATCTAGCTGTTAGATTTTGCTTAAACCTTGCATAGATTTTGCTTGAACCTTGCTTAAACCTTTTATAGAAAAAATCAAATTTGATCTAAATTTAAGTTTAAAAATTGTAATTTTTAACTTTGATCTTATAGGTTACTATTTTGGATAATGAAATAACAACTAAATGTAAACAAAAATAAAGGAACATTAATGTTAAGCAGACCTTTTGAAACAGCTGTTAACTATGAAGAGGTATAGTTGGTGAAAATATTAAAATTGAATCAAAACCAACGAGCAAGGCTCGGTTAACCTGGTACTGATTATAATCAAACTAGTGGCTCATAGGGGCAAAAGCCCCCAATCATAAAATTAAAATAGCATTAACCATAGTGTATTACTATTTCTTATACAAGGAAGGTTTCCAGACAATTTAATTTTAATTTGAAGTATATAATATTTTAACAATACTGTTTGAACAGACCATTAGCCCCTAAGTACTCTTATTAATCTTGTACTATTAGGTCACCCATTTGTAAATGCTCTATATTGTCTGTTGTTAAACTCATATCGATCTATGAAAAATAAGTTTTTAGAAAAATTGTACTCCCTTAATTCCTAATCAAAACTCTTAGTTTTGTGTAAACAAAGCAGATTTTTTTTAAATCACTGCATGGAGAATCTTTAAGGAGAACCTTTCAGAAAATAATCATTCTTATATATTTCCCAATTTGTTGTAAAGTTTTTTAGTTGCTGCATTTTCCTGTAGTAAGTAGGACAAACGTCTTTAATTTTAACTTGTATTCTATAATCCTGCAATCTATGAAATGACTAAAAGGCTTCTTGGAAAATTCATCTAATAGAATACCAAAACTTTACTGACTGATACACTTTAGGTATTAATTAATGTGTCATTGTCATTCAATATGATCATTTGACATTTTTTCGTTTTAAAATAAAACCAAAACAATGGAAATAATGTAGGTGTTTCTCATACCAAAATTCATCGCCCATTGTATCTCTATTAACGATCATAAAACATTTTATGGTTTGTATATACGCTCATTTTTTTTACAATTTAAATTAGTAACAACAGTAAAATCAGCAGACAATTTTTAATAGTATGTAAGGTTAACTCTCCTAAGAAATAGACTTTTTTATAGCTTAAAGCAACAAAATGTCTTATTACAGTATAACCACTCTAGCGTTAATTTTTATCATTTGGCTATGAATAGGTCTTAAATAAATTTTATCATCTGTCTCACGTTTTAAAATAAAACCAAAACATATGTTTCAATGTACACAAAGAAGACATTTTTTGAATCTCCATGCTATTCTAAAGGAGGACGTTTCACTATTTTACTTATTTCTTTGTAACTTTATGGATATGTTTTATGGGACCAAAACTTTTAATTTGAAATTTCCAACCTTTTTCCTGCGCTTTACAAAATGCTCACAATTTTGCCAAAGAAATTTCTCTTACAGAATTATTACCATAGATTTCTTCTCTTGGTGTGAATTAATATGTTATCTTCACTCAATGTTATCATCTGTGTTTCATTTTGAAATTAAACCATAACACATGTTTTAATGTATACAAAGCAGATGTTTTTTAAAATCCCCATGCTATTCTTAGGGAGGACGTTTTACGTGATTTCTCATTTCCTGTTAACATTATGGACATGCCAATAGTTTTCCCTCGTGCATGGGACCGAGACCTTTAATTTGAGACCCCTCCCATCTTTCTGCGATCTGTATAATGCTCACAATTTTGCTCAAAAAATATAGCTTACAGTAATATATATAGACTAGTGGCTTATAGGGGCAAAAGCCCCTAATCATAAAATTAAAATAGTATGAACCAAAGCGGATCACCAATTCTTCACTATAAAAGTTTCAAGAAAATTTCATTTTAATTTATTTTAACAATACTGTTTGAGCAGGCTATTCGCCCCCAAAGCACTCTTTACAATCCTGTGCTATTAGGCCACCTGTTTGTAAATGCTTCATTTTGTCTGTCGTTAAACTTATATCGATCTATGAAAAATATGCTTTGCAAGAAATCATAGTCGTCTTAAGCAAATCGGCAATGAGAGAAAAATACCCCCCGTCGCAGCAGACCTGTGTACTCAGTAAATTTCCTATGGAATTTCAGATTATTTACTTTCCCCATAAAAACACCATAGGATCAAGTATGTAGGTTTTCTGCCATTGGGTGTTGTTAGAAAGTCTAAGTTAATTAATAATTCATGAATGTAAACACAAAATTGTATCAAACTCTGACAATTTTTTATTTTTCCCATACACCCAATGGGGGTGAGTATGTAGGTTTGCCACCATATGGGTTTTGTAAGCAAGTATAAGTTAAACCTTATATATAATGAACATACCAAATTTCATTAAGTTATGTCAATAAATAAGCAAGATATAGGGTTTTCTTGATTTCCCGTAAGAATAACATGGAAAACACATTTTTTTTATTTGCCCCGTAACCATTTATGCTGTGATACAAATTTAAAATACCAAATTGTTTTTTTTTTTTAAGCTCTTTTAAATGGTTTCAGTTAAAATTGATGAATTTTAAAAATTAAGGTCTAAAAAACCCATTTTTTGACCCCTTTAAAACCCTGTTCCCATAACCCGACAATGCTGGTTCGCGAACTCATGAAAATAGACCTGGTCTTACACCTCCATACCAAATTTTATCAAAATCGGAGGTCCCCTTCAAAAGTTATCAGTACCACGGACACATAGATATATAGATATATAGATAGATATGTACACATATATATATAAAAATGAACAAATGACGTTTTTGGTTTCTGGGGACCTCAAAATGAAAAAGTAAAGTGGTCCCAGGCTTAGGTCTTACTATGGCTACTACCGTAATAGCGTATTCCCTATAGGGAAATTTGCTAAAAATCATGACGGATGTTCAGCACCCATTTTAGAGTCAATTATTTTTCAATATTTTGTATCATATTTATTTAATTGTCTTGTTTGTCCTAAAATTAAATGGATTTTAGCTCTTGACAGATTTTTTTTATATTTTTTGCCAAGTTTGAACACAGCCTTTCAAAATAGATCATCTTAACTTACTTTTTAATACTTGTCCCTCCAAATCAAAATTTATGATTTTGTGTAAACAAAGTAGGTTTTTTTAAATTACCATATATGGAAAATTTCTTAGGACAACCTTTTAGAAGATAATCTTTCTTAAATATCTTTCTTAATATCTTTCTTTCCAACTTTGTTATAAAGTTTTTACCCTGCTACATTTTCTCCTAGTATGTAGGACAAACGACTTTTATTTTAACTCTCTCCTATAACTCTACAATTTATGAAATGACCAAATGGTTTCTGAGATAATTCAGCTAACAGAATACCAACCTTTTGTTGACTGATATACTTTAAGTTTCAATTAATGTATCATCGTCACTTAATATGATCATTGATACTTTTCGTCATAAAGTAAAGCCATTAACTATGTACACTAATGTGAATATACCTCTCATTCAATGCATTTAGTTTGAGGCAAAAATTTGGAAGTTCAGTGTACACCGCACCAGAGTCGCTGCCATCGATCTTGTTATTATTCAGCTGAATTTACAGTGCTGCAAACACAATTTACCAAAACATAAACATAACTTTCAGTTATAAAATGTTTCATCCTTAGTTGAGAAGAGTTGGTAATACTGATTTATCTATCATATGTTATGTGTACTTCCATGTACGCCACACGATATCTCACCATCGTCAATATGCTTTACACACGCCTATGACATAAGAAGTCTACTCACGTTAGTGTACATAGTCAATTGTTAAACCAAAACCTGGATCAATATAAATAAGATAGGCATTTTTCAAAACAAAATTCATCACCCATTGCGTCCCCATTACGAACAGAATCTATTTTATAATTCGCATACAGGCTCAGTTTTTTACAATTTAAATTATTAGAGGAACATAACAATAAAAAAAAAAACACACAGTCCATTTTGATTAGTTTGTAGGGTTGTTAACGCTCCTAGTCGAAATTTTTGTTGCTCAAAGCCTCAAAAAGTCTCATTATAGTATTACCACTCCAGATACATTATGTCATTTGGTTATTAATAGTTCTTCACTCAATAGGCCTATTATCATCTGTCCCTCATTTTATAATAAAATCATAAGTTTTAATGTATAAACAGAAGACTGTTTTGGAATCCCTAAGCAATTCTTACAGCTTACATATATTCTTACAGCTTAGAGGTCTAAAAATAGAATTCATATTTTCAGAGCTGACCATTTACAACGGCATGTTGCTGTTCAACATGAGGGGCGACGTTACATTTGTAATTATTGTAATTTATTATTTAGTAGAAAAGAACACAGACTTAGGCATATACAAAGGTCTTGTATTGGTTTCCAAAGACAAAATGTAGCAGTCGCCCCTCGTGTTGTCGATCCGGCCGTTGCCCTTCCGGTTGCTGGGCAGGTAGGCCTATTACCTGCCGAACCAGTTGAAGTGGCGGCTGAAATAGAGGATCAACCTCCAGCTCCACTTCCACCTATTCAACGCCTTGGTAAGAAAAATAATAAAAATGCCCCCATTGCAGTAGACTTGCATATTTAGCAAATTTCCTAATTAGTAATATTAGGGATCGCTCACTGGTCAAAGTTCAACCAAAACCTCAATTCATCTTGAACCAATTAGATTTAAAACGTTTTATAACTAACTGAAACATCTGTTTTTCCTGGATTGCTAGCATTTGTTATTCTAACAGCTGTCTAATGATTTAATCAATTATACTTCTCCCATAAGATTAACATTAAAACTTTGAAAGCCCATAGGGCGTAGCCCTGGAGACTGATAGAAATTATAATGTGATTTTGCTCATCTACAGGACTAAAACTTTTTAATGTTATGCCCAGATTTCTCCTATGATGCATAGAAGCTGAGAAAAAAGGAGAAAATGAAACATGTTTGCTTATTAATATATAAATTATTAGTATTTTTAAACAGATAAACCTGTAAACCAAATTTTATCGCATGCTTATAAATAAAAAAAAATTAAATGTCTAATATTTTTATGAAAAACTAGTTCTTCATAGGGGCAAAAGCTGCTAATTGTAATATTAAAATAGCATAAACCATAGTGTAATACCAGTTTTTTTGTTTTTTGTTTTTTTTTACAACAAAGGTTTGTAGAAAATTTTATTTTAATGTGAGGTATATAAATTTTTTATAATACCGTTTGAACAGACTACTTGCCCCTTAAGTACTCTTATTAATGTACTATTAGGTCACCCATTTGTAAATGCTCTATTTTTGTCTGTTTTTAAATTTATATAGATCTATGGCAAAATAAGTTTTTAAAAAAAAATTGCAGTCACTTACTTGAGCCGTGATGGTTTTTTTAATATAACATATGAAAGCGGCAATGAAAAAAAAATTGATTTTTTAGCTCTTGTTAGTTTTTTTATGTTTTAGTCACAAAATTTAAACATAGCATCTCAAAGAGCATCTTTATTTGCTATAAATATTTATCCCTCCTAATTAAAACTATTAATTTTGTTTAAACAAAGCGGATTTTTTTATATAACTACATAAAGAATCTTTAAGAAGAACCTTTCAGAAAATAATTATTCTATATATTTCCCATTTTGTTGCCAAGTTTTTTTTACCTGCCCTTCATTAAATATGATAATTTGTTACCTTTAGTCTTAAAATAAAACCAAAACATTGAAAATAATATAGGTGTTTCTAAAAGTACAATTCATCATCCATTGCATGTCTATCATCGATCAAGGCATTTTATGATTTGCATATAAGCTCAGTTTTTTTTACAATTTAAATTATAGTAAAAACATTGAAATCAGTAGTAGATTTGTACGTCCTTTTTACAACCTTTTTATCCTCCTTGTCTGTCTTGGTTTGTGCTGTGTAAGTACCTTGGACAATTTAAACCAAGACAGACAACGAAAGGTAAAGAGTTGGGTCATTTTAAAGGCTATTAAGCTTTCTTAGAATAGGATTATACTAGGTTAGGGGACCTTGCAAAACATTTTCTTTATCTCTTATATAATCAGAGAGATACTTTTTATTGAAAATCATTTATTAGCATTTTTGTTATGGATAGTTATCATGTTAACCCAATACATAAAAATACCATTGGTTTAAATTGTCCAAGGTACTTACACAGCACAAACCAAGACAGACTAGTAGGATAGTACATAAGGTTAACTCTTCTAGTTGAATTTGTAATAGCTGAAAGCAACAAAATATCTTATCTATACTGTATATTTTTTTTTCTTTATAACTTTATGAGACCAAGACTTTTAATATAAAACTCTTATCTTCCTGCGATTTTCAAAAACACTCACAGTTTAGCTTAAGAAATTTTACTGACAGAAGTATTATATAGATTGCTTCTTTTGGTGTAAATTATTATGTTATCTTCACTTAGTATTTATTTTTATATATAATAATATGTTTATTGTTTTTTATAGAAATACATCATGAACGTCCTGAAGCAGCGGTTCTACCATTTCCCCCTCCTAGAAGAGCATTTGTACAAGAAGCAAATGTTAGGGCAGAGCAGCGGGTGGAAGAGGAAGGACTAATTGAAATTATAGAGTTAGATTAAGGTAACTATAAATTATATTAAAAAATTAAAAATTAGTGATGAATTAGAAAAAAAACAACAAACACACAATAATACCATGCTTTATCAAAAATATTAACACATCTTTATTGTTTAAAAAATTAACGTATTAGTTAATTAACTTGTTAATTAGTTAATTAACTGTATTAGTTTGTGAACATAACATGTCTAGTTTTGCACACTCATCCAAAATAAATATGAAATTACACATTTGTATTAAATTTGGTCTTGATCAAACCATGTTTACGAGAATTATTATGTCTAAAGACATATATTTACAGCAAAGCTGAAGTCATTAGCCTGTGCCGACCTTGCCACGGTTCCGTGCCGGCCTTGCCGCGGGGTTATGTTGCTTTGCTATTAACTGGATGTTACGACCATAAACCGTTATTGCTTCCTGACGATTTTGGTCCGTTGTAGTTTTACACAACTTCGTCTTATTGATGTCTTACAGGAAGTTTCGTTATAGTAAAAAAAAAACTTAAGCTTTTTTATAAGGATTTACTTGTAATTGCAAAGTTTACAATTGATATCTATAACACTAAATAAATTAATTTAAAAATTTATTAGATTTTCAAGAAAAAAGCTATTTTTTACAATGTGTATTTTCCAAATGGTGACCATTTTAAAATTTTAAACTAAAATATTTCAAAACTGGTAAATATTATAAAAATTTTATTAGATACAAAAAAGGATAAAGAATTTAATGTAACCAATGGTACTAAGTTTGTAAGAATCTGACCACAAATAATGGAGTTAATGAGAATTTTTATGCATAAAAACATTGATTTTGCATTGTAATTATTGGAAATTAAGGTAATTTTAATTGAAAAATCTCAATAACTCCTTTATTTGTTGTCAGATTCTTACAAACTTGGTACCATTGGTTAAATAATTAAATTTGTTAACTTGTTTGTATCTAGTACAATTGTTATAAAATTTACCGGTTTTGAGATATTTTAGTTTAAAATGTTTAAAATGACCGTCATTTTGAAATTACACATTAAAAAAAAATTATCTTATTTTCTTGAAAATGGGTATTGCTATGATGAAGGTTCATGTGAAATATCAATTTAATATAATGATCCATTACGGAAATAAAAATTATTTAGTGTAAAAAACAAAATGGTGGCTAGCAGGCACTTTTTTTGAGGGGGATGGACACCTGGTAAAACCAAAGCCTAGAACCACCTTATTTTTTTATTTTAAGGTCTTAAGGAGATAAAAACACCATTCGTTTATTTTTATATATGTGTCCGTAGTACTACAAAGCCTAGGACCACCTTATTTTTTTTATTTTTAAGGTCTTAAGGAGATAAAAACACCATTTGTTTATTTTTATATATGTGTCCGTAGTACTAATAACTGTAAAAGGTATTCTTTACTTCATTATACTCCAAATATGACCAATATATACAGTTCTTTCTTATAAAAAATAATAAAAACCTTTGTTTTGACAATTAATACATTATTAAAACCCCAATTTCGAGTAATATTGCTTGGTTCTATCGTGAATAACCCAAAAATTGATAAGGTTTTATTATATATTTTTATTCAAAAATATGATACCCTTCACTACATTAATGTACTTACAGACCTGTGTAGGTTTACAAGTAGAGATCCTAAATAAAGTTTTTATAACCATAACATATTTATTTTAATAAAAATTATGTGGTTTAGTCCTTTGGGCCTCTTCAACCTCAACTCTGCTCAATTCAGAAGGGTGATCAAGGAGCTTCCTTCGGTTGATGAGTGACTGTTGCCTGACGACAGGCCATCTACCATTGTCCTTCTATCTCGTTGAGGCGTCAATTTGTGATATCATTAGGGTGTAGTATTATCTATTGCTTATTTATTTTGCATGTAATTTATTTGCTTGTTAACAATTGTTGTTATTGCATCTCTGTATATTTATTGTCAGCTTTAATTTTTTAAAATGCTTTATGCACGTCTTATATTTATTCATTGTTTCATCGATTGGTAATTTATATATTTGTAATTGTATTGAGTTAACTCATTTAGGCATATCAATCATCATGTTACTTGCTTATTGTTTTTTTAGCATCTTGTCCGATATTACTTAGCAGTCATATTATTGTTCTAGTCATATATTTATAATTTTCTCTATTTCAAATTTATTCTTGTTGTATGTATTGTTAAAAAGGGTTGTCCATTGAAATAAGTAAACAATCTAAATGGATGTTAAAAAAAAATAGCTCGCTGCGACGGCACATATCTGATTTGCACATAAGAAAACCACGGTAACATTATAATGTTCAATAAATAATTTAAGCATCTATATAACTTTAATAAATTCAGTAATAGCTAATTCAATAGGAAATCCATAAATATTTTAGATAGCATTGTACTTATGTTATGTAATTTTAAATTGATATTGAACTTGTTTTAGCTCATTTAAAGCTTATTTTACTAAATTAAACCAATTTAACCTCCAATTTTGACAATACTTATGATAAAGGTGAATGCTAAATATTACCTTAATACAATGATCCATTAAAGAAATAAAAATGATTTTGTATAAAAAACAAAATGGCGGCTAGCAGGTTAACAAAGCATTTTAAGACATATAATTACAGGAACTTTTTTTTTGCTTATTTTTATGTGGGCAATAAAATCCTGAATTTATAAAACTTTTTTTTTGAAACACCCTGTAGATATGTGTGTATATTGTATATTTTTTCACTTTTTTGTTTTTGTTTAAATTGTTTACAGCGAACTGTTGTTAAAATATCCACAGTTGTTTTTAATGAAAGTAAGATATATGTTTTTTATGTAGAACATATATCAATTCACTATTTTATTAATTGTATATCTTTTTTAAATTTATTTCTCCACATCAATGGGAAATTTAAATAGTTTATGTAATTATTCTTTTTCTCGCTCATCAATAAAATTATTACAGTGTTTCAAACCTCTAAACAGACAATGGCTTAAAGGTTTTTTCTTAAAGCAAAGGTCATTCCAAATACTGCTTAGGAGTAAGGAATACTGTACAAGTACAGTTATACTAAGAATACAACTAGTTGGAAATGTGATGATTTGTTATTAAATACTTCCTTTATCAATGACCTGAATGGAGAGTAAATAAAAACTACTATAAAAAAGGATATAATTTTTTTTAAATAAATATTGTTGTTGTAAATTTTGTTTATAAACTGGTTTAAAAACAATAAAAAACTATTCTATTCAGTAAATACTGATTTTATCCATATTTTAAATGTTTATTATATATGTGTGTAACATGTAATTAGTGTGGTTGTTTAACAATGCAACTGAAATTTAAATGGTTATTTAACAATGTAATTGGTGTAAAAATAGTTGATTTGCCTGATTATGATTTATAAAAAATCTAAAATATTTCCGTTTAAATTTAATGTCAGTTTAGGATTTGAATAATCATAAAAAGAAGATAAATATGATAATTAATTGTATTTATTTTATTTTACTAATTTATTTGTTTTTAGCTATTAAGTTGTTATCCATACAAAAAACAAAAAACATGCATTTTATTTTAAGTAGTGTTTGTAGCATATGCACCATTATAAATTAAAATAAGAATTTTCTTTTATTACAGTATTGTAATAAAAGTTTTTAAACTGCTTAATGTTGTTAATATTATTGAAACCCCAAGACAACTTAAAAGCTGGTTTAAGATAGTTATAGTAACATTTGTTAAGTACTTTAACTGTAAAATTATGTCAATTTTCTTTTTTTAAAGTCATTCATGTTCTAAAACAGTAGGAGGTCAATGTTATTAGAATAACATGGAAACCTTTATATTATAAAAAGATAAATATATTATACAAGAAATATTATTTTCGCATTTTCATCACGATATACTAGAGGTTTTGAAGTTAATCCATATCTGTTTAAATGTTCTTCTGATAATGTATATTTGACCATTAAACAACAACTGTTTGGTTTGTGCATTTCATATATAACACTTTTTTCTAGCTTCACAATTTTTCATTTTCTATAGGAATAAGTGTTGATACAAAGTCTGCATATACAACTATAGGGATACAGTATTAATGATGAACCTTTTCAAATATAACGAATGCTTTGCTTTCTGAAGGTAAAATAATCTTTGCTTCATAATTATTGTTACATAATCTTTTGTGCTCTTGTAACCATTCTCTTCCTTCTATTCTTTCTCTTTGGAAATTAAAACATCTCTTGCAAATTAATTTTTTTTTGTTTTAATTTTTTGAAAGTAAATCTGTATGATCTGCTAGCTCTTCTTTTGCAATATGTAAAGGATATACTTTGTTTGAACTATCTAATACAAAAATATTAATGGAGGCATTGGGATTATTTTTCAAATTTTGATATATCTTTCAGTGATACAGGGTAAGTAATTCCTTGAAAATTGTATCTATATCTTTAATTTTTATAGTGTTGGTTAGGTTCCTAACTTGACTTTCTCTTGATTCTCTTACTTTAACCAGTTCCCGATACTTTTGTTTTCTATCTTCTTTACTTGTAGTTAAGTCCATACTCGTGACAAGTTTGCTTTCAGAGTGATTCGTCTATAGTAGGCTCGTCCTTTATACTCTTTCCCCTACCCTACTAATATAGGTCAAGGTCATGTAATGTAACGCGAGAACGAGGAATAGAGCACTAAGTGGCATGTTAGTCTATTACCACAAAATGATCTATTCCTCACTCTCTATTCTACATCTACTTTTTTTGGTTTACTTATTTATATCTAAATGTTCAAATTTTACTATGTAGAATGTCCATTCTTGCTCTTCAACTCTTTAATTGTTTTTAGCAATAGTAACAAATATTCGTTAGTTTTCACCAAAGTCTTTATTTTGCTACATCCAATTTCAATGGAAGGTATTATAAGTTGTAATTTTATAAGTTCAATCTTTTCTTTCTTGCGAATTTCTCTCTTTATTATATTATTCCTTATTTTTGCTAAAGATTCAAACTCCATGTTGTTTCTACTAAAGCCACAATAATAATAAAAGTCTCTTCAAACAACCTGCATTTATACACATTCCCCCACCACTTTTTAATCCCCACTCCTTTCCCCCTCTTCTTTATATGTGGAAATAAGTATTATAATTAGATTCCTGATATTTCTTTTCCTTCTTAAACTGTAGTATTGGCAGACATGTGTGATATTAATTTTTTATTTCTAATTTTTTTTAATTTTAAATCTCTTGCTTCAACTTGTAGTTTTAAATACTTGATATAACTTGCAGCCCAGTGAAGGGTTTTCAATCTTGGTGCTCCCATTTCAATTCTAGATATTTTAAATTACAGTCAAAAAAATTCCATGTTCATATCTTGTCGGTCTCATTTTTCCTTTTCTAGTTTTTTCAATCTTTGTTTTTCCCTGAACAAAAAGTTGGATCACAAGGTATATGATGAAACATTTTGGTCAACGATTTATTGAAGAATGAGCTTCTACGCAGAAAACCAACACATTTATGCACATTCCCCCACCAACTTTAAGCCAATGGTGGGAAGAGTTATATTATATCAGGGTAGCTTGTAGGTGAAAGTAGTTAGCCTAGAAACCTGGAGGTGCATAGCCCACCTTTTATAAATTTTAAAAAATGGGGAGGGGGAAGGAATAAGGATTAGGAAGGGATAGGGTGTAGGGTGGGGGAAGGGTAATTTGTTATTACACTAGTTGTGCAAGGAAATAGCCGCCAGTGTCCACACCTTGTTCGTAGCACTCCATCATAGATTGTGCCCACTGCAACATGCGGTCTCTGTCATTTGGTGTGACAAGGAAAGAATGACTATCACCATACAATATAAAAGAGTCAATTCGTACATAACATCCTAAATTTAACCATTTATTAGCTTCAGCTATAAACTTTTGTATTGTATCAAATGGAAATTGTGGATCAATTGCTATAACCTTACGTTCTTCACTAAGTTCAACAGTATAATCATCATCGTCCTCACTCTCACTATCATTATTTAAAATGTCTTCAGGTTGTAGAAAAACATCAGAAATTTCGGAAGAATTAAGATGCTCATTCACATGAGGAGGCATTTTGAAGCAGGTAATATTGTAAACAGCGGAGACGAAACAACAAGAGCGGCGTGTAGAATTAAAATGAAAGAGTGACCAATGTTCGCTCCACTTTTATAACAGTATGCAAATGAGGGGTAAGAGCTGACCGTGACCGGTCATCAACCCAAAGGAGTGGGGGAAGTACTTTTCTTACTACTCGGATGGAAGTAGGTCAGTAGGTCACAAGACTTAGAGTGTTAAAAAATAATGGGGGAGAAACACAACGCTATAACGCTTTGTGTTTCTCCCCCATTATTTTTTATAGCAAAATTTTGAAAAAACTATGTGAATTTACTTTTTACGCCCCCACCTTGTAATACCATCCACTTTGTGCCTGAGGAGATAGTCTTTAGAGTCTAACTCATAAACAGATTTCTCTTTGCGCAAGGATTCAATTACTTTAATATTATATTTTTTGCCGTTACAACTTGCCAAAATGTGTTCGTTGTCAATAACACTTTCAAAAAAATAAACACAACCTCTCTTAAGCCTATTTCCTTTCACACTAATAATTTTGGATTGGTATTCAACAGTGGGGGTTTCTGTCAGTTGTGGTTCAGAAAGGTATTTCACGACATGTACACGGCAAAAACTTTCGTTTTTAACACATTTCCTTCCACAAGCTGATCCTTTCTTATTTCCCCTAGTAAGCATTTCAGGGCAAGTAGTGGGACGGCTAAATGCCCTACGACGCTCTTCTTGTAATGATTGAAATTGCTCTGAAGGAGCAGGTTTAGGGGCAGGTTTAGGGGCGGGTTTAGAGGTTGGTTTAGGAGCTGGTTTAGAGGATTCAGTTTTGTAATAGGTATGGTCTTCAGTAGCTCCAGAAGTTGAAGGTTGAGATGAAAGCTGCTTCTTATACCAATCCGGAGAGTTTTTCAAGCGAAGAGTTTTGTTTGATGCAGTAACAGCCATAGAAGTCGAAGTTGAACTAGTAGAAGTAATAGAAGTAGTAGAAGTAGTAGAAGTAGTAGAAGTAGTAGTCGGCACAGAAGACATCGTTATAACTCCAAGTTCACAGCGTAACGTCTGGAATCAGAATGAAACACTAGCCGCGGCCAACGCGTCTTTTATAACGGTATGCAAATGAGAGGGGTTAGCAGCCGGCCGTGACCGGTCATTGGCCCGGGAGGTGGGGGAAGGACTGGTGGGGGAAGGAGTGGTGGGGGAAGGGGGGGGGGGTCATTGACCTTTCCAAAAGTAGGTCAAGGTCACTCAAGATTTATAAAAAACCAAGGTGATGGGAACAGTAATACTGTTCCCACCACCCTGTTTGCCTAGCGGTTCCCACTCCCAACCCACTAGTTACGTTCTGCAAGGGAGGTCCCTGGACCGTCCGGGTCTACCGTAACGGTCCTGTCCGGGTCTACCGTAACCATTAATTTAAAGGGAAACTGGAACAGCTAATGCAGAAACGCAACTCTAACCCCACCCAAACTAAACCCACCCATCATATTCCTAAACAAAATGCAAAAAAAGTCCGCTGCCTACAATTTGCGGATGTCCCACCCATTTTAAGTGAAGTTCAACTGAACTTCTGAATTTACAGTTAATCTACCCCCTAACATCTAGCTGAAAAGCAAAACAACAACAACAACAACATGAATTATTATAGCAACACTTAAAACTAAAAACGCATTATTATTAAAAACCAAATAATTCAACACAACCAAATACCTTCATTATTCTTAAAGTTAATACACCTTAATGCTAAAAACCTCTTAAAAATTAATACACCTTAATGCTAAACCAAACTTAAAACTAACATCGCAATGCGCAATTTATTTCTTAAATTAAATACAACTAAACACACACACACACACACACACACACACATACCACATTGCATTAAAAAACGCAACGTAGTATAAGAAGTTCAAATATATATAGGCCTACTATATATTTGAAACCTCTTGCTGAATCGCCAACAACCTTTCGCTAAGAAAATTTGTTGGCGACTGACGCAAAGATCGGGCTCCTCTCCCTCCTCCGGTTCTCCAGTGGTGGGGGAAGTTGTTTCACTCCAGTACAGTGTTCAATCCAGTCCAGTTGACACCAGTGTAAAAGTAAACCAGAAGAGTGGGGAGCGGCGCATGCGCAGCGACTCAAAACCAAGGTTTGAGGTTAGAATTATCCAAGTGAGGTTAGAATTATCCATGGTAGCTGCCATGTTTAGTTCGGTAACCGGGTGACCGGTCATTGGCCTGAGGGAGTGGGGGTAGGAGTGGGGGGAGGGGTGGGGGAAGGGGGGGGGCTCCATTTTTTTTGGCGGGGGGAAGGGTTAGCGGGGGGGGGTCATTGACCTTTCCGGTAGGTCATTGACCCGAAGTAGTGGGGACGGACACAGAACCCTACTTCTCTTACTACTCAGGTGAAAGTCGGTCAACCAGTCATTTGCTCGCCATCTGCCTGGGCCAGATGGCGGGTTATTGCCACTATAAAAGTGGATAGTTTATCGCGCCGTGAACATTCATTGCCTTGCATCCGCTCAGTCATCATCTCTCATTAGTTTTACGTTATGACTACTTCGTTAACTAGGTTTGAGGTTAGAATTATCCATGGAATAGGCTTCATTACTTTTAACATTCATATTGTAGGTTAATTCTAACCTACAAAATTACTACTCTGGCATTCTGTTTCAATTTCTTTTACACTTCATTTTATATCTCAGTCTTCTTTTAACTACTGAATGTAACACATCGGTTATGATGGCTGCACAATGTTTAAAATTAAAGCTTTTGCGAACACAACACATATTACGAAGTACTTCTAAACCTTCAATTTCAAAGTGTAGAACTAATTTAAATAGAGTTAGGAAGAAGTACAGTTTTAACCCATTATACTCTTCGACAACTTCACAGGTTAATGTTGATGATAATGTTATTTACGACATTTTGCGTTCTATGTTACACTTCAACAACTTTGAACTTGTTACACCTATCGACTGTGTTCAACAAGTTTTTTTATTTTACCCCCACTATTCCCTATATAAGGGCCCCGACAATAATTCCTACTTCATTATCTTCTATGCTTTTGAGCTAACAACATCTCCACTCTAATTTACACTACAGTAACAATGGAGACCAACCAAGAAAATATTCAAGTTCAAGAAATATCATCAACAACTCATCCAAGGGAAAATCCTCCTAGAAATTCAACTTCAACAACTCCTCAGAACCCTATACAAGTTCCAGATGTATCTTCTACAGCAATAAATGATGTAGAAGCTATTCTTCGGTCCCTTGTCGGTTTCGACTGACCTGTATGACGATCACCGATAAACTGAACTCTTAATAGTTCAGTCTTTTTTAAAACCCCCTCCATATAACCTTGAAACAATTATCCCCTCTCCTTTATAAACTAACTCCTACTTCAAACATTAACACCATCTGCTCACCCCTTCTCCACCCCGTCATTTAATATACCCTCTCCCCACCGGAAGCTATGTGACATGGCAGCTGGCGCCAGCTGCCCCATCAACTGCTTGGTGGGCACGTGGTCGGTTTTAAAAAAATACTTCGTTACTTCTAACATGCAATTTAGCATTTTGCTTTCTAGTCACTTCATTAAATGAGTTTAGTTGATTCTAACCTAAAATATTACTACTGTAATGTTATGTTTCAATTTCCTTTTACACTTTATTTTATACCTCAGTCTTTTTTTACTTCTGAATGTAACACATAAGTTCCTACTTCAGTCTCCTCTATTCTTTTCAGCTGAGCTAAAGTTTGAGGTTAGAATTATCCATGGTGGTCGCCATGTTTAGTTCAGTTTCACCACATAGAGTTGGCGACCGGTTATTGGTCTAAAAGAGTGGGGGAAGGGGTGGTGGGGGAAGGTTGCCATTTTATAAGCCCTCTCCCTAGGCGGCGCTTCTTATTTGATCGCCAACTTTCAAACGATAAACACCTCTCCCATGGCACAAATAAATTATCCCGCTATCACCAACTACTTCAACTTAGAACTATTTCTGGTGGTAGTTGGATAGGATTTTTAAAAACTTACTCTGGATGACCTTGACATATTTTCCACATCCCAGTTATAAGTTTGAATTACAATTTTGAACTAACTCTTAATTTTTGTTCAACTGTTAGAGTTTCGTTAACACCGACGAATTTCAATTTTGAACTAACTTTTAATTTATGCGCAAATTCACTTCACCCTAACGCTAACACTATCACCATCTCCACCCCAACCTATATGGCATAACATATGACTACAGCATCTGATATATACCCTCTACCCCCACCGGAAGCTATATGGCATGGCATATGGCGACAGCATCTGATTTGCCATCTGGCCGATGGCAGCTGGCGTGGCAGCTGCTGGCAAATGGCACGACTTCCGTTTTGAAAGTAACCAAACCCCACTACTACTAGTGATGGCCGAAGTTTCAAAGATCTAGCTGTAATCCTGAATATTTGGAGGTTCATTTAATAAAACAATACACAGTGGTATAAAATGCTACCGTACCATCACGAACGTGTTAAATAGCAACAAATTAAGATATTAGAAACTAGTGAAATAGCTTTTATTTCTGGCATATCTTATATTATAGCTTATATTTCAGGTCAAACAACCTACAATTTAACATAATTCCTTCTTATTTTTTCAACAAAAAATTTTTGTTTATCCTTTGGTCTTACTTTCTGTTCCCTTGAGTTTTGTTAAATTACAAATTAGTGAAACAAATTCATTTCTGTATACATTTTGGGTCTAACAAATTACAATGCAACATAATTCCTTTTTATTTTCTAGTTATATAGCAAGCTAGATCATTCTATTTTTCTTATTACATTAAGAAAAACTTGTTTTATAGTTGCCGAGAATCCAATATCATCCTCATCGTCAACATCGTCACCATCGTCTGTGAATGAGGAACAGGATCGTCCAACTATCAAGAATCCACCATCGGGTTTTCTTTCATTATTTATTTTACATTTACTTCTGGGGGTGGGATATAAGATGGACAGTTTTTTTTTACTATCCTAGGCTTAAATTTGATAAAAGTCAATTATACATGGTATGAATAGATTTTTTTACTTTAAATAAAATACAATTATTAAATAGCAAAACCAACTTTACTTATTACTTTTTTCAAAAGGTTTAACTAAATAAGAAATTAACAAAACAATTATAATTTGATATAAGGTATTTTTTATAGATTGAAAATTATTTTTTTCCTGTTTTACTGATTTCTTATGTAGTTGAGCGTACTTTTCCAATTGTCTCCACATTTGTACTTCATGAGGAACCCTATTTGGAGGCTCATTTAATAAAACAATACACAGTGGTAACAAATGCTGCCGCACCATCGCGAACGTGTTAAATAGCAAGAAATTAATATATTAGAAACTAGTGAAATAGCTTTTATTTCTGTCATATCTTATATAATAGCTTATATTTCAGGTTAAACAACCTACAATTTAACATAATTCATTCTTATTTTTTCAACAAAAAATTTTTGTTTATCCTTTGGTCTTACTTTCTGTTCTCTTGAGTTTTGTTAAATTACAAATTAGTGAAACAAATTCATTTCTGTATACATTTTGGGTCCAACAAACTACAATGTAACATAATTCCTTTTTATTTTCTAGTTATATAGCAAACTAGATCATTCTAAATTTTTGTTTATTCTTTGGTCTTACTTTCTGTTCCCTTGAGTTTTGTTAAATTACAAATTAGTGGAACAAATTCATTTCTGTATCCATTTTAGGTCTAACAAATTACAATGTAACATAATTCCTTTTTATTTTCTAGTTATATAGCAAACTAGATCATTCTATTTTTCTTATTACATTAAGAAAAACTTGTTTTATAGTTGCCGAGAATCCAATATCATTCTCATCGTCAACATCGTCACCATCGTCTGTGAATGAGGAACAGGATCGTCCAACTATCAAGAATCCACCATCAGGTTTTCTTTCATGAATTTTTTTTTTACATTTACTTCTGGGGCGGGAAATAAGATGGACAGTTTTTTTTATACTATCCTAGGCTTAAATTTGATAAATGTCAATTATACATGGTATGAATAGATTTTTTTACTTTAAATAAAATACAATTATTAAATAGCAAAACCAACTTTACTTATTATTTTTTTTAAAAGGTTTAACTAAATAAGAAATTAACAAAACAATTATAAATTTGATATACAGTATTTTATACAGATTAAAAATTATTTCTCTGTAAATGATTTTTTATGTTTTGCAATATTAGGTTTTTTTAATCTGACTAGTGATGGCCGAAGTTTCAAGGATCTAGCTGTAATCCTAAATATTTGGAGGCTCATTTAATAAAACAATACACAGTGGTATAAAATGCTACCGCACCATCGCGATCGTGTTAAATAGCAAGAAATTAATATATTAGAAACTAGTGAAATAGCTTTTATTTCTGTCATATCTTGATAGCTTATATTTCAGGTGAAACAACCTACAATTTAACATAATTCCTTCTTATTTTTCCAACAAAAGATTTTTGTTTATCCTTTGGTGTTACTTTCTGTTTCCTTGAGTTTTGTTAAATTACAAATTAGTGAAACAAATTCATTTCTGTATACATTTTGGGTCTAACAAATTACAATGTAACATAATTCCTTTTTATTTCCTAGTTATATAGCAAACTAGATCATTCTATTTTTCTTATTACATTAAGAAAAACTTGTTTTATAGTTGCCGAGAATCCAATATCATCCTCATCGTCACCATCGTCTGTGAATGAGGAACAGGATCGTCCAACTATCAAGAATCCACCATCAGGTTTTCTTTCATTAATTATTTTACATTTACTTCTGGGGGTGGGATATAAGATGGACAGTTTTTTTTACTATCCTAGGCTTAAATTTGATAAAAGTCAATTATACATGGTATGAATAGATTTTTTTTTTACTTTAAATAAAATACAATCATTAAATAGCAAAACCAACTTTACTTATTACTTTTTTCAAAAGGTTTAACTAAATAAGAAATTAACAAAACAATTATAATTTGATATAAGGTATTTTTTATAGATTGAAAATTATTTTCTTCCTGTTTTACTGATTTCTTATGTAGTTGAGCGTACTTTTCCAATTGTCTCCACATTTGTACTTCATGAGGAACCCTATTTGGAGGCTCATTTAATAAAACAATACACAGTGGTAACAAATGCTGCCGCACCATCGCGAACGTGTTAAATAGCAAGAAATAAATATATTAGAAACTAGTGAAATAGCTTTTATTTCTGTCATATCTTATATAATAGCTTATATTTCAGGTTAAACAACCTACAATTTAACATAATTCCTTCTTATTTTTCCAACAAAAAAATTTTTGTTTATCCTTTGGTCTTACTTTCTGTTCCCTTGAGTTTTTTTCACTATCCTAGGCTTAAATTTGATAAATGTCAATTATACAAGGTATGAATAGATTTTTTTTACTTTAAATAAAATACAATTATTAAATAGCAAAACCAACTTTACTTATTACTTTTTTCAAAAGGTTTAACTAAATAAGAAATTAACAAAACAATTATAAATTTGATATACAGTATTTTATACAGATTA
This sequence comes from Neoaliturus tenellus, assembly GCA_030545055.2. Classification (NCBI taxonomy): domain Eukaryota; kingdom Metazoa; phylum Arthropoda; class Insecta; order Hemiptera; family Cicadellidae; genus Neoaliturus; species Neoaliturus tenellus. The sequence continues at coordinate 111,145,202 of CM061531.1, forward strand.
AAAATTATTTCTCTGTAAATGATTTTTTATGTTTTGCAATATTAGGTTTTTTTTTTTAATCTGACTAGTGCTGGGCGAAGTTTCAAGGATCTAGCTGTAATGCTGAATATTTGGAGGTTCATTTAATAAAACAATACACAGTGGTATAAAATGCTACCGCACCATCGCGAACGTGTTAAATAGCAACAAATTAAGATATTAGAAACTAGTGAAATAGCTTTTATTTCTGGCATATCTTATATTATAGCTTATATTTCAGGTTAAACAACCTACAATTTAACATAATTCCTTCTTATTTTTCCAACAAAAAATTTTTGTTTATCCTTTGGTCTTACTTTCTGTTTCCTTGAGTTTTGTTAAATTACAAATTAGTGAAACAAATTCATTTCTGTATACATTTTGGGTCTAACAAATTACAATGTAACATAATTCCTTTTTATTTCCTAGTTATATAGCAAACTAGATCATTCTATTTTTCTTATTACATTAAGAAAAACTTGTTTTATAGTTGCCGAGAATCCAATATCATCCTCATCGTCACCATCGTCTGTGAATGAGGAACAGGATCGTCCAGCTATCAAGAATCCACCATCAGGTTTTCTTTCATTAATTATTTTACATTTACTTCTGGGGGTGGGATATAAGATGGACAGTTTTTTTTTACTATCCTAGGCTTAAATTTGATAAAAGTCAATTATACATGGTATGAATAGATTTTTTTTTTACTTTAAATAAAATACAATTATTAAATAGCAAAACCAACTTTACTTATTACTTTTTTCAAAAGGTTTAACTAAATAAGAAATTAACAAAACAATTATAATTTGATATACGGTATTTTTTATAGATTGAAAATTATTTTCTTCCTGTTTTACTGATTTCTTATGTAGTTGAGCGTACTATTCCAATTGTCTCCACATTTGTACTTCATGAGGAACCCTATTTGGAGGCTCATTTAATAAAACAATACACAGTGGTAAAAAATGCTGCCGCACCATCGCGAACGTGTTAAATAGCAAGAAATTAATATATTAGAAACTAGTGAAATAGCTTTTATTTCTGTCATATCTTATATAATAGCTATGACATACAGTGACATATTTGATATCAGGTTAAACAACCTACAATTTAACATAATTCATTCTTATTTTTTCAACAAAAAATTTTTGTTTATCCTTTGGTCTTACTTTCTGTTCCCTTGAGTTTCGTTAAATTACAAATTAGTGAAACAAATTCATTTCTGTATACATTTTGGGTCCAACAAACTACAATGTAACATAATTCCTTTTTATTTTCTAGTTATATAGCAAACTAGATCATTCTAAATTTTTGTTTATTCTTTGGTCTTACTTTCTGTTCCCTTGAGTTTTGTTAAATTACAAATTAGTGGAACAAATTCATTTCTGTATACATTTTAGGTCTAAAAAATTACAATGTAACATAATTCCTTTTTATTTTCTAGTTATATAGCAAACTAGATCATTCTAAATTTTTGTTTATCCTTTGGTCTTACTTTCTGTTCCCTTGAGTTTCGTTAAATTACAAATTAGTGAAACAAATTCATTTCTGTATACATTTTGGGTCCAACAAACTACAATGTAACATAATTCCTTTTTATTTTCTAGTTATATAGCAAACTAGATCATTCTAAATTTTTGTTTATTCTTTGGTCTTACTTTCTGTTCCCTTGAGTTTTGTTAAATTACAAATTAGTGGAACAAATTCATTTCTGTATACATTTTAGGTCTAAAAAATTACAATGTAACATAATTCCTTTTTATTTTCTAGTTATATAGCAAACTAGATCATTCTAAATTTTTGTTTATTCTTTGGTCTTACTTTCTGTTCCCTTGAGTTTTGTTAAATTACAAATTAGTGGAACAAATTCATTTCTGTATACATTTTAGGTCTAACAAATTACAATGTAACATAATTCCTTTTTATTTTCTAGTTATATAGCAAACTAGATCATTCTATTTTTCTTATTACATTAAGAAAAACTTGTTTTATAGTTGCCGAGAATCCAATATCATTCTCATCGTCAACATCGTCACCATCGTCTGTGAATGAGGAACAGGATCGTCCAACTATCAAGAATCCACCATCAGGTTTTCTTTCATGAATTTTTTTTTTACATTTACTTCTGGGGCGGGAAATAAGATGGACAGTTTTTTTTTATACTATCCTAGGCTTAAATTTGATAAATGTCAATTATACATGGTATGAATAGATTTTTTTTACTTTAAATTAAATACAATTATTAAATAGCAAAACCAACTTTACTTATTACTTTTTTCAAAAGGTTTAACTAAATAAGAAATTAACAAAACAATTATAAATTTGATATACAGTATTTTATACAGATTAAAAATTATTTCTCTGTAAATGATTTTTTTATGTTTTGCAATATTAGGTTTTTTTAATCTGACTAGTGATGGCCGAAGTTTCAAAGATCTAGCTGTAATCCTGAATATTTGGAGGTTCATTTAATAAAACAATACACAGTGGTATAAAATGCTACCGCACCATCACGAACGTGTTAAATAGCAACAAATTAAGATATTAGAAACTAGTGAAATAGCTTTTATTTCTGGCATATCTTATATTATAGCTTATATTTTAGGTCAAACAACCTACAATTTAACATAATTCCTTCTTATTTTTTCAACAAAAAATTTTTGTTTATCCTTTGGTCTTACTTTCTGTTCCCTTGAGTTTTGTTAAATTACAAATTAGTTAAACAAATTCATTTCTGTATACATTTTGGGTCTAACAAATTACAATGCAACATATTTCTTTTTTATTTTCTAGTTATATAGCAAGCTAGATCATTCTATTTTTCTTATTACATTAAGAAAAACTTGTTTTATAGTTGCCGAGAATCCAATATCATCCTCATCGTCAACATCGTCACCATCGTCTGTGAATGAGGAACAGGATCGTCCAACTATCAAGAATCCACCATCAGGTTTTCTTTCATTAATTATTTTACATTTACTTCTGGGGGTGGGATATAAGATGGACAGTTTTTTTTACTATCCTAGGCTTAAATTTGATAAAAGTCAATTATACATGGTATGAATAGATTTTTTTTTACTTTAAATAAAATACAATTATTAAATAGCAAAACCAACTTTACTTATTACTTTTTTCAAAAGGTTTAACTAAATAAGAAATTAACAAAACAATTATAATTTGATATACGGTATTTTTTATAGATTGAAAATTATTTTCTTCCTGTTTTACTGATTTCTTATGTAGTTGAGCGTACTATTCCAATTGTCTCCACATTTATACTTCATGAGGAACCCTATTTGGAGGCTCATTTAATAAAACAATACACAGTGGTAACAAATGCTGCCGCACCATCGCGAACGTGTTAAATAGCAAGAAATTAATATATTAGAAACTAGTGAAATAGCTTTTATTTCTGTCATATCTTATATAATAGCTTATATTTCAGGTTAAACAACCTACAATTTAACATAATTCATTCTTATTTTTTCAACAAAAAATTTTTGTTTATCCTTTTGTCTTACTTTCTGTTCCCTTGAGTTTTGTTAAATTACAAATTAGTGAAACAAATTCATTTCTGTATACATTTTGGGTCCAACAAACTACAATGTAACATAATTCCTTTTTATTTTCTAGTTATATAGCAAACTAGATCATTCTAAATTTTTGTTTATCCTTTTGTCTTACTTTCTGTTCCCTTGAGTTTTGTTAAATTACAAATTAGTGAAACAAATTCATTTCTGTATACATTTTGGGTCCAACAAACTACAATGTAACATAATTCCTTTTTATTTTCTAGTTATATAGCAAACTAGATCATTCTAAATTTTTGTTTATTCTTTGGTCTTACTTTCTGTTCCCTTGAGTTTTGTTAAATTACAAATTAGTGGAACAAATTCATTTCTGTATACATTTTAGGTCTAACAAGTTACAATGTAACATAATTCCTTTTTATTTTCTAGTTATATAGCAAACTAGATCATTCTATTTTTCTTATTACATTAAGAAAAACTTGTTTTATAGTTGCCGAGAATCCAATATCATCCTCATCGTCAACATCGTCACCATCGTCTGTGAATGAGGAACAGGATCGTCCAACTATCAAGAATCCACCATCAGGTTTTCTTTCATGAATTTTTTTTTACATTTACTTCTGGGGCGGGAAATAAGATGGACAGTTTTTTTTTTATACTACCCTAGGCTTAAATTTGATAAATGTCAATTATACATGGTATGAATAGATTTTTTTACTTTAAATAAAATACAATTATTAAATAGCAAAACCAACTTTACTTATTACTTTTTTCAAAAGGTTTAACTAAATAAGAAATTAACAAAACAATTATAAATTTGATATACAGTATTTTATACAGATTAAAAATTATTTCTCTGTAAATGATTTTTTTATGTTTTGCAATATTAGGTTTTTTTAATCTGACTAGTGATGGCCGAAGTTTCAAGGATCTAGCTGTAATCCTAAATATTTGGAGGCTCATTTAATAAAACAATACACAGTGGTATAAAATGCTACCGCACCATCGCGAACGTGTTAAATAGCAAGAAATTAATATATTAGAAACTAGTGAAATAGCTTTTATTTCTGGCATATCTTATATTATAGCTTATATTTTAGGTCAAACAACCTACAATTTAACATAATTCCTTCTTATTTTTTCAACAAAAAATTTTTGTTTATCCTTTGGTCTTACTTTCTGTTCCCTTGAGTTTTGTTAAATTACAAATTAGTTAAACAAATTCATTTCTGTATACATTTTGGGTCTAACAAATTACAATGCAACATATTTCTTTTTTATTTTCTAGTTATATAGCAAGCTAGATCATTCTATTTTTCTTATTACATTAAGAAAAACTTGTTTTATAGTTGCCGAGAATCCAATATCATCCTCATCGTCAACATCGTCACCATCGTCTGTGAATGAGGAACAGGATCGTCCAACTATCAAGAATCCACCATCAGGTTTTCTTTCATTAATTATTTTACATTTACTTCTGGGGGTGGGATATAAGATGGACAGTTTTTTTTACTATCCTAGGCTTAAATTTGATAAAAGTCAATTATACATGGTATGAATAGATTTTTTTTTTTTACTTTAAATAAAATACAATCATTAAATAGCAAAACCAACTTTACTTATTACTTTTTTCAAAAGGTTTGACTAAATAAGAAATTAACAAAACAATTATAATTTGATATACGGTATTTTTTATAGATTGAAAATTATTTTCTTCCTGTTTTACTGATTGCTTATGTAGTTGAGCGTACTTTTCCAATTGTCTCCACATTTGTACTTCATGAGGAACCCTATTTGGAGGCTCATTTAATAAAACAATACACAGTGGTAACAAATGCTGCCGCACCATCGCGAACGTGTTAAATAGCAAGAAATAAATATATTAGAAACTAGTGAAATAGCTTTTATTTCTGTCATATCTTATATAATAGCTTATATTTCAGGTTAAACAACCTACAATTTAACATAATTCATTCTTATTTTTCCAACAAAAAAATTTTTGTTTATCCTTTGGTCTTACTTTCTGTTCCCTTGAGTTTTTTTCACTATCCTAGGCTTAAATTTGATAAATGTCAATTATACAAGGTATGAATAGATTTTTTTTACTTTAAATAAAATACAATTATTAAATAGCAAAACCAACTTTACTTATTACTTTTTTCAAAAGGTTTAACTAAATAAGAAATTAACAAAACAATTATAAATTTGATATACAGTATTTTATACAGATTAAAAATTATTTCTCTGTAAATGATTTTTTATGTTTTGCAATATTAGGTTTTTTTTTTTAATCTGACTAGTGCTGGGCGAAGTTTCAAGGATCTAGCTGTAATCCTGAATATTTGGAGGTTCATTTAATAAAACAATACACAGTGGTATAAAATGCTACCGCACCATCGCGAACGTGTTAAATAGCAACAAATTAAGATATTAGAAACTAGTGAAATAGCTTTTATTTCTGGCATATCTTATATTATAGCTTATATTTCAGGTTAAACAACCTACAATTTAACATAATTCCTTCTTATTTTTCCAACAAAAAATTTTTGTTTATCCTTTGGTCTTACTTTCTGTTTCCTTGAGTTTTGTTAAATTACAAATTAGTGAAACAAATTCATTTCTGTATACATTTTGGGTCTAACAAATTACAATGTAACATAATTCCTTTTTATTTCCTAGTTATATAGCAAACTAGATCATTCTATTTTTCTTATTACATTAAGAAAAACTTGTTTTATAGTTGCCGAGAATCCAATATCATCCTCATCGTCAACATCGTCTGTGAATGAGGAACAGGATCGTCCAGCTATCAAGAATCCACCATCAGGTTTTCTTTCATTAATTATTTTACATTTACTTCTGGGGGTGGGATATAAGATGGACAGTTTTTTTTTTACTATCCTAGGCTTAAATTTGATAAAAGTCAATTATACATGGTATGAATAGATTTTTTTTTTACTTTAAATAAAATACAATTATTAAATAGCAAAACCAACTTTACTTATTACTTTTTTCAAAAGGTTTAACTAAATAAGAAATTAACAAAACAATTATAATTTGATATACGGTATTTTTTATAGATTGAAAATTATTTTCTTCCTGTTTTACTGATTTCTTATGTAGTTGAGCGTACTATTCCAATTGTCTCCACATTTGTACTTCATGAGGAACCCTATTTGGAGGCTCATTTAATAAAACAATACACAGTGGTAACAAATGCTGCCGCACCATCGCGAACGTGTTAAATAGCAAGAAATTAATATATTAGAAACTAGTGAAATAGCTTTTATTTCTGTCATATCTTATATAATAGCTTATATTTCAGGTTAAACAACCTACAATTTAACATAATTCATTCTTATTTTTTCAACAAAAAATTTTTGTTTATCCTTTGGTCTTACTATCTGTTCCCTTGAGTTTTGTTAAATTACAAATTAGTGAAACAAATTCATTTCTGTATACATTTTGGGTCCAACAAACTACAATGTAACATAATTCCTTTTTATTTTCTAGTTATATAGCAAACTAGATCATTCTAAATTTTTGTTTATTCTTTGGTCTTACTTTCTGTTCCCTTGAGTTTTGTTAAATTACAAATTAGTGGAACAAATTCATTTCTGTATACATTTTAGGTCTAACAAATTACAATGTAACATAATTCCTTTTTATTTTCTAGTTATATAGCAAACTAGATCATTCTAAATTTTTGTTTATTCTTTGGTCTTACTTTCTGTTCCCTTGAGTTTTGTTAAATTACAAATTAGTGGAACAAATTCATTTCTGTATACATTTTAGGTCTAACAAATTACAATGTAACATAATTCCTTTTTATTTTCTAGTTATATAGCAAACTAGATCATTCTATTTTTCTTATTACATTAAGAAAAACTTGTTTTATAGTTGCCGAGAATCCAATATCATTCTCATCGTCAACATCGTCACCATCGTCTGTGAATGAGGAACAGGATCGTCCAACTATCAAGAATCCACCATCAGGTTTTCTTTCATGATTTTTTTTTTTACATTTACTTCTGGGGCGGGAAATAAGATGGACAGTTTTTTTTTATACTATCCTAGGCTTAAATTTGATAAATGTCAATTATACATGGTATGAATAGATTTTTTTTACTTTAAATAAAATACAATTATTAAATAGCAAAACCAACTTTACTTATTACTTTTTTCAAAAGGTTTAACTAAATAAGAAATTAACAAAACAATTATAAATTTGATATACAGTATTTTATACAGATTAAAAATTATTTCTCTGTAAATGATTTTTTTATGTTTTGCAATATTAGGTTTTTTTAATCTGACTAGTGATGGCCGAAGTTTCAAGGATCTAGCTGTAATCCTAAATATTTGGAGGCTCATTTAATAAAACAATACACAGTGGTATAAAATGCTACCGCACCATCGCGAACGTGTTCAATAGCAAGAAATTAATATATTAGAAACTAGTGAAATAGCTTTTATTTCTGTCATATCTTGATAGCTTATATTTCAGGTCAAACAACCTACAATTTAACATAATTCCTTCTTATTTTTTCAACAAAAAATTTTTGTTTATCCTTTGGTCTTACTTTCTGTTCCCTTGAGTTTTGATAAATTACAAATTAGTGAAACAAATTCATTTCTGTATACATTTTGGGTCTAACAAATTACAATGCAACATAATTCCTTTTTATTTTCTAGTTATATAGCAAACTAGATCATTCTATTTTTCTTATTACATTAAGAAAAACTTGTTTTATAGTTGCCGAGAATCCAATATCATCCTCATCGTCAACATCGTCACCATCGTCTGTGAATGAGGAACAGGATCGTCCAACTATCAAGAATCCACCATCAGGTTTTCTTTCATTAATTATTTTACATTTACTTCTGGGGGTTGGATATAAGATGGACAGTTTTTTTTTACTATCCTAGGCTTAAATTTGATAAAAGTCAATTATACATGGTATGAATAGATTTTTTTTTTACTTTAAATAAAATACAATCATTAAATAGCAAAACCAACTTTACTTATTACTTTTTTCAAAAGGTTTAACTAAATAAGAAATTAACAAAACAATTATAATTTGATATACGGTATTTTTTATAGATTGAAAATTATTTTCTTCCTGTTTTACTGATTTCTTATGTAGTTGAGCGTACTTTTCCAATTGTCTTCACATTTGTACTTCATGAGGAACCCTATTTGGAGCCTCATTTAATAAAACAATACACAGTGCTAACAAATGCTGCCGCACCATCGCGAACGTGTTAAATAGCAAGAAATTAATATATTAGAAACTAGTGAAATAGCTTTTATTTCTGTCATATCTTATATAATAGCTTATATTTCAGGTTAAACAACCTACAATTTAACATAATTCATTCTTATTTTTTCAACAAAAAATTTTTGTTTATCCTTTTGTCTTACTTTCTGTTCTCTTGAGTTTTGTTAAATTACAAATTAGTGAAACAAATTCATTTCTGTATACATTTTGGGTCCAACAAACTACAATGTAACATAATTCCTTTTTATTTTCTAGTTATATAGCAAACTAGATCATTCTAAATTTTTGTTTATTCTTTGGTCTTACTTTCTGTTCCCTTGAGTTTTGTTAAATTACAAATTAGTGGAACAAATTCATTTCTGTATCCATTTTAGGTCTAACAAATTACAATGTAACATAATTCCTTTTTATTTTCTAGTTATATAGCAAACTAGATCATTCTATTTTTCTTATTACATTAAGAAAAACTTGTTTTATAGTTGCCGAGAATCCAATATCATTCTCATCGTCAACATCGTCACCATCGTCTGTGAATGAGGAACAGGATCGTCCAACTATCAAGAATCCACCATCAGGTTTTCTTTCATGAATTTTTTTTTTACATTTACTTCTGGGGCGGGAAATAAGATGGACAGTTTTTTTTTTTATACTATCCTAGGCTTAAATTTGATAAATGTCAATTATACATGGTATGAATAGATTTTTTTACTTTAAATAAAATACAATTATTAAATAGCAAAACCAACTTTACTTATTACTTTTTTCAAAAGGTTTAACTAAATAAGAAATTAACAAAACAATTATAAATTTGATATACAGTATTATATACAGATTAAAAATTATTTCTCTGTAAATGATTTTTTATGTTTTGCAATATAAGGTTTTTTTAATCTGACTAGTGATGGCCGAAGTTTCAAGGATCTAGCTGTAATCCTAAATATTTGGAGGCTCATTTAATAAAACAATACACAGTGGTATAAAATGCTACCGCACCATCGCGAACGTGTTAAATAGCAAGAAATTAATATATTAGAAACTAGTGAAATAGCTTTTATTTCTGTCATATCTTGATAGCTTATATTTCAGGTGAAACAACCTACAATTTAACATAATTCCTTCTTATTTTTCCAACAAAAGATTTTTGTTTATCCTTTGGTCTTACTTTCTGTTCCCTTGAGTTTTGTTAAATTACAAATTAGTGAAACAAATTCATTTCTGTATACATTTTGGGTCTAACAAATTACAATGTAACATAATTCCTTTTTATTTCCTAGTTATATAGCAAACTAGATCATTCTATTTTTCTTATTACATTAAGAAAAACTTGTTTTATAGTTGCCGAGAATCCAATATCATCCTCATCGTCAACATCGTCACCATCGTCTGTGAATGAGGAACAGGATCGTCCAACTATCAAGAATCCACCATCAGGTTTTCTTTCATTAATTATTTTACATTTACTTCTGGGGGTGGGATATAAGATGGACAGTTTTTTTACTATCCTAGGCTTAAATTTGATAAATGTCAATTATACATGGTATGAATAGATTTTTTTTTTTACTTTAAATAAAATACAATTATTAAATAGCAAAACCAACTTTACTTATTACTTTTTTCAAAAGGTTTAACTAAATAAGAAATTAACAAAACAATTATAATTTGATATACAGTATTTTTTATAGAAAAAACTTGTTTTATAGTTGCCGAGAATCCAATGTCATCCTCATCGTCAACATCGTCACCATCTTCTGAGAATGAGGAACAGGATCGTCCAACTATCAAGAATCCACCATCAGGTTTTCTTTCATTAATTTGTTTTTACATTTACTTCTGGGGGCGGGAAATAAGATGGACAGTTTTTTTTTTACTATCCTAGGCTTAAATTTGATAAATGTCAATTATACACGGTATGAATAGATTTTTTTTTACTTTAAATAAAATACAATTATTAAATAGCAAAACCAACTTTACTTATTACTTTTTTCAAAAGGTTTAACTAAATAAGAAATTAACAAAACAATTATAATTTGATATACAGTATTTTTTATAGATTGAAAATTATTTCTCTGTAAATGATTTTTTATGTTTTGCAGTATTAGGTTTTTTTTTTTAAATTTGACTAGTGCTGGGCGAAGTTTCAAGGTTTTAGCTGTAATCCTGAATATTTGGAGGCTCATTTAATAAAACAATACACAGTGGTAACAAATGCTGCCGCGTCACCGCGAACGTGTTAAATAGCAACAAATTAATATGTTAGAAACTAGTGAAATAGCTTTTATTTCTGTCATATCTTATATAATAGCTTATATTTCAGGTCAAACAACCTACAATTTAACATAATTCCTTCTTATTTTTCCAACAAAAACATTTTTGTTTATCCTTTTGTCTTACTTTCTGTTCCCTTAAATTTTGTTATATTACAAATTAGTGAAAAAACAAATTCATTTCTGTATACATTTTAGGTCCAACAAATTACAATGTAACATAATTCCTTGTTATTTTCTAGTTAAATAGCAAACTAGATCATTCTATTTTTCTTATTACAATAAACATTAAAAAAACTTCTTTTATAGTTGACGAGGATCCAATATCATCCTCATCGTCTGACCATGAGGCTCAGGATCGTTTAACAGACGATAATCGACCATCCGAAGAATCATCCAAAGAATCGTCCGAAGAATCGTCCAAAGAATCGACATCGACAACATCGACAACATCATCATCATCATCATCATCATCATCTGATGATGATGAGACCGTCTGATAGTAGGCCTACAAAACCTGTATTAATAAACAATTATTAAATTTTTAGCCCTGGAGCCTTAACGGTTTATTGAAAAATTAAAGGAGCGGCTACACACATGGCAGGAAAGGACACGGATAGGACAGTTTCTGATGAATGCTCCCTGTGTTATAAAATGGGAGCGACTACACATAGCAGGAAAGGACACGAAAGTGATGGATGGATCGTCAGACGAGCATTCATCCGCCACTTTCATGTCCTATCCGTATACTATCCTGGTATGTGTAGCCACCCCCATCCGACACTATCAGAAAATTCTGACGGTAGCACTGTGTAGTGAGTGTGGCGGCCGGCGGTATGAGTTGTGTCGGACGGCTGCGCGCGCAACCGGCCGACGTCTGACGGCTGCGCGCGCAGCCTTCCGACTCAGAAATGTCCTGTCCGTGTCCCGATATGTATAGCCACCCATCAGTAGTGGCAAAAAGTAGTCGTCTTCTCGCTATGTGTAGCCGTACCTTAATATATATAAAGGGTGCTATTCGTAGCGAATTTTGTGTTTTTTTTTTCATGTTAATATTATACATTTTTAACGAAAAGTTGATAGTTGTTGAGTTATAAGCCAAATATCATAGAAAATACCAATTTTTCTTAACAGTTAATATGTATTTAAATCCTCTATTTTGTTTACTATAAGGAATCATTTCGATTAAATCCGCTTGATTTAAATCATTTATTCCTTTTATCACTGTACCAGAAACTTTCTTCTTGCAGGTTTATTAAGTTCATTGATAATTTCTTGCTTCAAGTCCTTCATATTGTAGCTTTGAATGTTTCTTGTATCACATGTATAGTCACAATGAATGCTATCTTTAATATTCAAATCATTTATATAGGTCAAGGTCATCCAAACTTGTGTAAAAAAATTAGGAACAAGGCGTTGGACTTGCCGTGTTTCCCATTTTTTACGGAAGGAAAAAGGAATGAGGTCGAAGTTGTAGAAGGACGAAGAATAGGTTATTAGTCGATAGGGTTAAGAGAGTAGTGGCCAAAAGGAAGAGTGTTAATTTTATCATTCATAATATGTCTTTTGTCATCTTTTGCCAATCGTGCTTTTTTCACTTCTGATGGTGTTATATTTTGCTGTCAAAGTGGTGTCCTTGAATAAACAGTTTTTGTAGTGTTCAAAGTTTATATTTTGCTTTAAATAACATGTCTTTACACCTTTTGCCTTCTTGGTGGTTGATGTTTCTTCTTGTTCTCCTCTGTATACTTTGAAAGAATATAATTTCGACATTAGTGCTATAATTTCTTCCATAGTCGATCCGTTGCATTCGTCTTTGAATTTTCCTATTACTTTTTTATTCTTTTCATTATAATTTCGGTGGTTCTTCGGATAGTCAGAAAAGTCGAAATCTTCTTTGTATGGAAAAGTCCTTAGGTCTTCATACATGGCTAAAGTCTTTATCCAGTAGATAAATGCGTCCGTGTCCATATAGGCGATGCTGATATTGTCTCTTCCATAAAACGAAACCATCTTGTTGTAATGGAAATCGTACATATGAGTTTTCGATATATCCAAAATCGACATTCCTATTTACAAAGGTCTATCCATAACAATTTTTGTTTTCTTCATGCTTACTGCTACTAAATTTTCATTAATTATCATAGTGGTTCCAAAGTTTGGTTTTTGTACAAGTTTTTCTAACACTCTTGGATCGCATACTAATTTTACAATTTTGTGTTTCCTCTTGTTTTCCAATGTTTTTCCAAAGATCGCATTGTTCATTAGTTTATAAAAATCTTTTTCAAAAGCCGATGTGGCTGCAGCTCTCCTCACGGTGTTAGAATCTATGTACGGTTTCAAGTAACAAGATTGTAACGGTTTCAAGTCACACAAAACTTAAAAAAAAATTAAGCCCCACAACCCCCTATGAAGGTTGTGTGGCGTTTAGGTTGCCATCGCTGAAGCCTCCGAAGAGGCACAAGTATGGATAACACCATAATTGTATTAATAATACCTAACTGTTAAGAATTTTGAAAAACTTTTATATTTTTAGTTCAAGGTCACGCAAAACTTTAAAAAATTTAGCTCCACAACCCCCTATGGGGGTTGTGGGGCATTTAAGTTGCCCATCGCTGTAGCCTCCGAAGAGGCACAACTATGGACAACACCAAACATTCCAATGCTGTTTGACCTTGACCATGCAAGTCTTTTAACTATTTACTGCATTGCTAACAAATATAACTTTTCAAATAGCTAACAGATTCATTTACTTAATTTTGAGTTTCCTGAAGGGAAACAGACTTTGTGGACACCCTAGTGGCTTACGTCCTCGGTCCGAGTGCAGAGGCCATCGGCTCATTACCCCCATATCAGCGTACACACGGATCGACTCCCATTTCTCAGCCGCATTGAAGATACATGGAGGAGTCATACTAACGTTGGTATAAAATGATTTTACACGGGGGCCTACTCCCGTACACTATCTTTAGTATTTAAGTTTAGCAATGCAGTAAATTTGTACAAGTTCTTTGTGGGTCAAGGCCACACGAACATTAAAAAATTTCGGCCCCCGTACATCCATGGCGAACCACGAATGTTCGGGGGCCTTAAGGACAAAAAACACAAATAGCTAACAAAGATTCATTTACATAATTTTGAGTTTCCAGAAGGGAAACAAACTTTGAGGACACCCTAGTGGCTTACGTCCTCGGTCCGAGTGCAGAGGCCATCGGCTCATTACCCCCGTATCAGCGTACACACGGATCGACTCCCATTTCTCAGCCGCATTGAAGCATGCATGGAGGAATAATTTTACACGGGGGCCTACTCCCGTCCCTAACGTTACAATTTACTTTGAGCTGTGCAAAATGCTCAAGGGGAGTGCTAAAACAAGCGTATACACATTAAATAAATATAACACACTTACAGAATAGGTTGAGCTCAACATGGTAAGTGCTGGAACAAGCATATACACATTAAACACATATGACATAAAAGACAAACAAGACACACAGGATAGAACAAAAACAAGACACACAGGTTCTCGTGCTCACTTCTCGTCCGGAGCAAAAAACTTTTTGGTCAAGGTCAAAAATTTTTCCGAAAAAAAAGTTCGGGGGGGGGTCACTTCTCGTCCGGAGCAAAAAACTTTTTGGTCAAGGTCAAAAAATTTTCCGAAAAAAGTGGGAGGGGGGGGGGTAAGTGGGTCAAGGTCACCCACTACACTTCTACTCTAAGTGTTGACTATACCCCCACCACAACCGAGTCCCTAGGCTGCGCAACACCGCTCCGCCAGTATGTCTCCGGCTTCCATGCGGTGCGCCTCGCTGTTCTCCTACTCTGTATATGTAAGTCTTTTTACAAGTTTTGTCTCAAGGTCATTACACTTTAACTCTGGAACGATATCGACTTGTAGTATTTCAGTGTTTTGACTTAAGGTCATCACACTTTCACTCTGGAACGACATCAACTTGTAGTATTTCTGTGTTATGACTCAAGGTCATCACACTTAAACTCTGAAACGGTATCGACTTTAGTATTTCAGTGTTTTGACTCAAGGTCACCACACTTTAACTCTGGAACAACATAATATTGTGATACTAAGAACACTTTAACTCTTATGCTCATGGTCACTGACTCTGGGACGGTATCGACTTGTAGTATTTCTGTGTTTTGACTCAAGGTCATCACACTTTAACTCTGGAACTATATCGACTTGTAGTATTTCTATGTTTTAACTCAAAGGCATCACACTTTAACATGTACATTTAAGGTAGCACCAAAACAGTGCTACCAAGATTGACATTATCAAGTTTCCCAAGGTCATCGAAGTTCCCCCCACCACTTCCCATATACCTAGAGTGCGCGGAGCCGGACAGTCAGTCGCTCGGTGTCTGTCGTAGGGTGCGCATCGCGGTTGCAGTAATGGTCGAATGGGGGCTTCTGGGCCAGTTCAAGGTCACCCGAGCGGTGTCACATGACGGTTTAGGCAGAGTCACGTTGCAAACTTCAAGTTTCCTCAGCACTTTTGCTGTTTCTCATCGCAAATTCGCTCCAAGTCGTCAAGGTCATGGTAACTGTGACTGAAACTCGGAGCGTAGTGCGAGAAACGGCAAAAGTGCCAAAAAATTTTAAGTTTCGGCGTGACCTTGACCTTAGTGGCGTCGATGACGTCATATTGATGGCGTAAGGGGTGATGACGTCATCAGCACGTCATTTCTG
The DNA here is from genome assembly GCA_030545055.2 of Neoaliturus tenellus. NCBI lineage: Eukaryota > Metazoa > Arthropoda > Insecta > Hemiptera > Cicadellidae > Neoaliturus > Neoaliturus tenellus. The sequence continues at coordinate 111,161,000 of CM061531.1, forward strand.
TGACGTCATGGGTGTGACGTCATGGAAGTGACGTCATTGGTGATGACGTCATTGGTGATGACGTCATCGATGACGTCATTGACCTCGATGACGTCATCGATGACGTCATCGCTCGGGTGACCATGAACTGGCCCAGAAGCCCCCATTCCCCACTACTTCTATATTTTAATAATTAATAATAATACAACATTAAAAACAACCACCAATCAAAAAATACCAACAATAATTCTTTTGCAAAATTTTGAAAGTTTGAGCGAGTTTCCATCAAATTCTTAATAAATATTCTAGTGTTTACATTATTCTGTATTCCATTCGAATTCAAAACTTTTGGTGCGCCAAATCGTTTCAACGTTTTGTTATAATTTCCTTTAAAAGTTCACCGATTGGTTCATCTGATATTTCTGGTGTTCTCTTGGACGAATGAGGAATTCCAAAAAATTGAATCTTGCTGCGCGGAAGAAGAAGAAAAAAGACAAGGAGAAACGGCGGTTATCTGTCGTCTGTCAAATCACAAACAATTACTGGTGTAGACTGCAATCTGTTTATTTCGTTACTTTATTTGGTTATCTTCGTTTTTTAACGTCTAAAAAGTTAATGTTTTATTGAGTTTTCATAATATCGAAAAATCTGTAGGCTACAGTATTTTTATTATAACTAGTCTTGTAGTGTTTGTGTTCGTAAGGACGACTGCAGTGTCGACTGGGCTACAAATTCATTGCCAGGATTTTCCATGTTCAGGTAAGAAAGAGAATTGATTCTTAACATATTAGTAGAATACACAAAATCTATAGGTTAGTTAAAAGAGTTAAGTTTATCATATGCTTGATTCTCACATTCATTCTTTATGTATCAGTAGCAGCTAATAAATTGAAGGTTATATTTTAGTTCAAACTTCTTCAGAGAATAAAAGTTTTATTAACTTTTCTAACTTTATTTTTATTAAGTTTTAATAACTTCTTCAGAGAATAAATTTCTAGTAGGAAATTCATCGTCACACAAATGGAGGACAGTGATATTTTAACTCTTGATTCTCTGGAACTTTTCTTTAAAAAAAAGTGTACCAGGGATTAGTAAGATGCAGTGTTTGCATTTTGAAAAAGAAGACCCTTACACACTTTTCTACAAAGAGAGTTTTAACATGCCCACATTCAACAAGGTGAACATGAAGAAAGCTGGGAGGCCTTTCAATTATTTACCATCGTTATCACCAGCAGCCGTGAAGCCGAAAATCAAAAAGTTGAAATTTGACAACTTACAAGCACTTCTGCCTTACGTCCCTCCAATCCATCACGCTTTTTTTAATAGTTTAAAATACTCTGGTGATGCAAATACTGGTAATGAGAATGAACTTAATGACGAGAACGAGGGCACAGTTTCCGAAAATGTCTATGATAGTGACACAGAACCATTGATTAGTGAATAGGGCTTCGTAATTGTGTGTCTTTTAAAATTTATTCCTTTTTAATAAAGGGTTTCTTATAATATAATGAGGTTTTATTCAGTATCCGAGGTATATCCTACTAAATACTAAATAAGAAGCTAACAGTTTTTAGAAGCCAAGGGGTACAAGTGATGTTTATAATCATGGAATCGTTTATAAGAAAAATTCTGTCAAATTTAGGTACATAAACCTCAATTCAGGGGTTTTTTGGTAACAGTAAGTCATATAAATACTAATTTTATATTTTTCAGCCAATAACTTTTAATCGTGGGTAAAATTAAAACTTTGACCGCCATTTTCTCAATAGTCACTTATTGTTACTTGTGCCCCTTGGCTTTTGGACTCCTCAATATGGCATCTAAATGGAAATTTTGTTTGAAAATTTCTATGAAAACCCCCTGGTTGTTGGCTGAAATTAACTTTTATTCTTCAGAAATTTTCCAAGCAATGCTTCACTACAACTGTTTTCTTTGTTTACTTTTCTTACTTCACATTCTTCCAATATTTTAATCTTCAAAGCTTGAGGAGAAGGTAATACATCTCTTGATTCAATGGCAATTCTTAAGTTTTCAAAATCATCTGATAAAGAATATAACAGCATGATTGCTAACAACTCATCATTTATTGCAATTTCCATATCATTGAATTTGTCAACGATATCAAAAAAATCATTGATATGATCCCTTACTAAATAGATCAATCCCTAAAAACGAATCCCTTTTGGAGACAACTTTGTCAAAAGCAGCCTTTTCAACAAATATGCTTTCTTTGCTGGACCTCTGGAATCATAATATAGACTTTAATTTTTGCCACATTTCTGCTGATGTGTTGCAAACTTTTATTTGTCTTAACTCACTAGGACTAACGGCTAATATTATATCTGCCTTTGCTTTTGCGTTAGCAACATCCCAAACTGCCTTTTCTTCCTCAACTGAAGGCCTTTTATCACTACCCAAAACATACCCAATGCGATCATTCTTTACCAGGATGGCTTCCATTTGCATTTTCCATGTATCATAGTTTTCTTCTGTCAGAGGATCTATACTAATGTTACTCATTTCTTTCAACATTTAAGTCTCATAATCTGTTATATTATTAACCCTAGATTGGTAAGGTGTAGTCTGGGAGACGACGCGATTCGTATTTTTAAATTTGGCGCTCAAACCGAGCGTTGGTTTTTCTTCCCCGCCAGTGCCAGCGCAGTTGCCGCTTGGCCCGAGTAGTGAGTGGTGGGGATACGCGGTTCCTCTGTTCGTTGCGTGTCTGTAGTTCCGAGTAGTCTGGTCGACGAAGCCTTAGCGGTGCCGTGAGTTTTACGTTTGTATGGGGTAGTCTCAGTGACGAAACCTTACCGCTGCCGTTATTGTTACGTTTTTGTTGCGTAGTCGCACAGACTAAACTTTACCTTTACCGTCCAACTTTTATTAGTGTAGTGCAGTGTTTGTGATGAAACCTATCTCTATTGTAAACTACATATAATCCTTTCATGTGAGTAAATCAATAGTTCTACTGATTATTCAGTGTTTGATTTTTTTAAATGGATCAAGAATATGCAAAAAGGCAAAAATCTATTGAAAAATACCTCGAGGAGGAGTTTTCAGACACAGGAGATAGTGATGCTTCCGATGGCGCTAAGGATAAACCTTATTTCTCGGGATTGGAAGATTCTGACGATACAGACGCCGATCCTACTTATGAACCAGAAAGCGATCATTCTGATTCTACCGACGAAGACCCCTTGTCGACGAAGACCGCCGTACCCTTGCCACCTATTGTGAGTCACACTTCAGTGACACCCCCATCTGACATCGCTAACCAGACTGCTAATGCCGATAAATAGACATTTTCGTCTGTGACTGTTGATGACCTGAGTGCTTCTGAAGCTGACCAGACATCTATGTCTGCAACTGTTGATGAAACTTTGACTCATGAACATGGTGAAGCCCCGCAGCCTCCAATCGAAAACATGGATGTTGTCGAAGAGCATACCATTGTATCAACTATTGAGCGTGTTATAAATACTTACTGCCATGGACCGTTGCCCCCACCAACTGCAGCTGTCGTCGAGAACCGTCCTTTGTACCTAAGCGAGTCGTCTCATCCAAATCTTGTAATCAGTTCTACTCAACTAATGAAAGGAAAAAGTGGCAAAACATGGAAAAATAAGCCATCTGAACACAACACCAGAGCTGCTGCTCGAAATATTGTACATATCCGCCAAGGTCCCAAAGGTGATGCAAAAAATAAGGTGACTCCTTTAGAATGTTTTTCCTTATTTTTCAACGATACCATGAAGGGTATAATTATCGAGCATACTAATGGAATGTATACAAAGACAACAACAAAACTACTCAACAATAACATCTTCAGTTTCTCAAACCAATCGTGAAGAATTCGATGCGTTTTTATCTATACTTCTTCTGTCTGCTGCCCAAAAGGACAATCATCTCAACATCGAAGAACTTTTTAACAGTGAATTCTGTGGAGAAAGATACAAAGCTGCGATGAGTGCTAAGCGCTTTTCTTTTCTTTTGAATAGTCTTCGTTTCGATGCACAAGAAACACGAGCTGCGAGAGTACAAGAAGACCGGTTTGCTCCAATAAGAGAAATATGGAACCTTTTCATAGATTCTTGTAAAGAACACTACAAACCAGGATCATACACTACCATCGATGAGCAGCTTCTTGCTTTTCGAGGCCGCTGCAAGTTCCGAATGTATATGCCGAACAAACCATCGAAGTATGGCATAAAAATCGTCATGCTTTGTGATACAAGTTCTAAGTACATGTGCAATGCTATCCCCTACTTAGGAAAGGGCACAACACCCAAAGACATTCTTCAAGCAATGTTTTTTGTAAAGGAATTGACAGCACCAATACATGGGTCAAACAGGAACGTTACGATGGACAACTGGTTCACCTCAGTGTCATTGGCTGAAGAAATGTTGGCTCCTCCAATATCATTGACAATAGTTGGTTTCTAGGAATACAAATAGATAATAGACTGACTTGGAACAGTCATGTCGATAAAACTTGCTCCAAAATATCCTCTAACATATATTTACTAAGATATTTAGCCAAATTATGCAATGAAAACACTCTGATTATGGCATATTATGGTCTTATAACAACACATTTGTCTTATGGCATCATAATCTGGGGGAAATGCGCTGAAACTGAATTTAAAAGACTATTCAAACTTCAAAAAAAAGCTTTAAGAATTATATTTAAATTAAGAAAAAATCAGTCATGTAAAGACACTTTTAAAAGGATGGGGTTGTTAACACTGCCCTGTATTTATATTTTGGAAACAACAATTTATGCCAGATTTAAATGTAAATTAACTAAGGGCAGTGATATTCATCAATATAATACTCGATTTCAACAAAATTTCAGACCTCAACAACTTAGACTAAATATCAGTCAAAATTTACCTTGTAATGCTGGTGCTAAATATTTGAATATGCTGCCAGAATATATAATAAATGAACAAAACTTAAGACCGTTTAAAAATAAATTAAAAATGTTTTTAGTTGAGAACGCCTTTTATAGTGTTGATGAATTTATGGATCATTGCCAAAATACATAAACAAAATTTCATTTTAAACTAGGTTGAATTTTCGTAAACTACCTAAGGGGTATTAAAAAATTTTACTTAAATAGGTGGGTATTTCGTAGTTATTGAATTAAACTAGGTTACACATGAATTTATATATTAAAAATATTTTAATTTATGTTTGTCAAATCAAAATTATTGTATCGTTAACATTGCTTCCAACTAACCATTGTTGTAATAGCAATAAAAAGATTATTATTATTATTATTATAATAACACTGCGCCGTGACAAACCTGAAATTCCTCCAGAAATGAAGGACCCAGGAACCAGAAATGTCGGTACTTCAATGTTTTGCTTTGATGGACACAAAACCATGGTGTCATACAAAACTAAGAATAAGAAAGTAGTCCTTTTACTCTCTACTACACACAGTGAACCCTCGATAAATGAGCAGAGCAAAAAGCCCGAAATCATTGAGTTTTACAACTGTACCAAGGGAGCTGTATACGCCCTTGACCAAATGTGTGGTCAAACGTCTGCAAGCCGAAAAACAAGGCGGTGGCCACTATGTGTGTTTTATAGTATGATAAACATCACGCTGGTAAACTCATACGTAATATATGTCTACAACACAGTTTTGAAGGGAGGAAAGCCACTCTCAAGGAGGCAGTTTGCCAAAAGTATCCATTGTGAACTTGTCAAACCATGGATGGAACACCGTCTACAAGTGCCAAACATGAACCGGACCCTTAAGCAAATTATGGCCAGAATTCTTCAACAGGACATTCCTGCTCCTCCTAACCCTCCGAATCAAAATCAAGGACGAAAAATCTGCCACTTCTGCCCTTCAAAGAAACGCCGCATGACGTCACACTTCTGCAGCAGCTGTTCCAGGGCGATGTGCGGAGAACAGGTGCAAGGACTGTGTCAACTAACTTAAATTACGCTCATCTTCATGTTCACCTTTGTTTTTAATAGCTGTAAGTAATTAAACGTCTTTATTGTACAAAACTAGTTGTTTGCACAAATTTTTTTAGAAAGTAGTCTCCCAGACGAAACCTTACCGTTTACGTTTTTTCTAAGCACCTTACCAATCTAGGGTTAAAAAGAACTCTTTTATATTAAATAGACACTTACGTGTTTAGTCCAAGGTGCCACAGTTTATGGTTCATGCAGAACCGGTTTCGTGTCCATTACGACACATCTTCAGCTGCATTTCATTTTCCAGTTAAAACATAAGCCCATTTTGTGGTTGTCAAAATATTTAAAAAATTTTCTTCACTAGCCCATGTATGGTTGTCAAATAATTTAAAATATATACACAAAAACACAAAAATAAATAATAACAAACACACGCACACTACACTGATGGAGGACTAGACATGATCACAGTTAAGAAGTTGTAGGCCTACTGCCCTCCAGCTCTTTCCTGTTTGCTGAGGTCTGAGTCTTATCTCTATCTGGTCTTTTGTTCACCTCCACATCAGCTGTAGCACTTTCCAAACCCTTGTACAGTTGATATGTGATTTTGTTTGAAAATTCATCCTTTTTATTAATCATTTTGTCACTGCCATACTTCAAAAAATGTTCATAAATATAATATTCTTCAAAAACTTTAGCCTTTACATTATTATTACATTTCTTCAATATTTTCAAGGATTTATCCATGCTTAAAGTATGAGAAGGATTATCCTTGAGGTGTTGTGCAACCTTTGAAGAGGGATTCTTTTGGTTGAGGGCATTATGCTCCTTAAATCTTGTACCAAAAGATCTTGTTGTATACCCTACATACATTTGTTCACAACCCTCACTTTCATCACAATTAATTTTGTACACACCTCTTGTTATGGGAGATTGTTTTGACATGTCTAATAATGAGTACCTATTTATTTTAAATCCTGGCCTATAGAATGATTTTCTAAAAACTGAAGCAACATTTTCAGAATATTTATTAGTATAGCCCATGGGGATAAACTAATAAATATTCTAATATATAACCACAAAATGGGCTTATGTTTTAACTGGAAAATGAAATGCAGCTGAAGATGTGTCGTAATGGACACGAAACCGGTTCTGCATGAACCATAAACTGTGGCACCTTGGGCTAAACACGTAAGTGTCTATTTAATATTAATTAGGTGTCAGGCTGTTGAAAATAATAACTCTTTTATATTTCAACACACCAGTATATATATATATATATATATATATATATATATATATATATATATATCGTATGGCATTAATAGCCAGCCACCAACTTCAGAAAAATATAATACATTCTTTGAGGTGATTAGCACCTGCGTCAAAAAATTTAAAAACTAAACTAAAAACATAAAGTTATGATCTCTCTTTACAAAGCTAAATCCAGGGCGCTAAGCCATTGCAGCCCAGCTTCACTTGCACAATGCAGCCCAATCAATCCTTCGGGGAAAGCACTCAAAGGGCACTCATTGACTATGTGAGTCATAGTCTGGAACTCCGCTCCACAGCGGCATGACTGGTCTTCTGTCATTCCCCATTTGTATTTCCAATAATTACATCTTCCCACACCAGTGCGGAATCGATTGAGAACGGTCCACTGCTTCCGAGGAAGATCCATACCACTTACTGCTAAGGTTGGGTCAGCAATTAAAAAATTGATTCCGGCCTTGGAAAGAGTCCCAGGAGGAAGTCCAGTCGGTATGGATGGAAAAGTTTGTCTCCGTCAACTGGAATGCTGTCCGCAGTGGTGGTCTTCGGGACCTCAATCTGCCCGTCTCCTGGGGTAGGTAATCATGGATGGGTAGCTGTGGATTGGATACGATCTTATTATATTCCTCAGCATGTCGGAATTCCTTGTGCTGATAAGCCAGTGCAATATCATCCGCATAGGCAAACTTTAAGGAGCAAGTGTCAGGCATGTCGGCAGTATACACATTAAACAGCAGTGGGGCAAGCACTGACCCCTGTGGCAGGCCATCTTTTAATTGCCTAAAAGTACTTTCCTTGCGTCCCAAATATACTTTAATCATCCTATTGGAGAGCATCGAGTTGAGGAGACGTAACAGGAAAGGGCAAGGAATCAGGTTATAAAATTTAATGAGAAGGCCTTTTCTCCAGACAGTGTCATAAGCTGCAGTAAGATCTAAGAAAGCAACAGAGGTTTTCAGTTTTCGCTCAAACCCATTCTCGATGAAGGAAGTAAGAGCTAGAACCTGGTCACAACAGTTGCGCCCAGGCCTAAACCCAGCTTGTTCGACGGGGATGCTGGAATCCAGAACAGGGAGGATTCTGTTGTATATCAACCTCTCGAGCAGCTTATAACAGACACTAAGAAGAGCTATGGGTCGGTAACTTTCTGGCAGTTGTGGATCTTTATTTGGCTTCAAGACAGCTATTATTTTCGATTTTCTAAATATACCAGGCAAGTCGCCGGTTTCCCTTATGGAATTAAAAACTGCAAGAAGCCACTGTCTAGCCTTTTTACCCAAGTGTTTTATGAACTCCGGGAAGATTTCATCCATACCTGCTGCTTTGCCAATTGGCATAGCATCAATCGCCACATCCAGCTCATCTACTGTGAAAGGTCTGGAGACTTCCAATGGCGCTTGCCGACTTTCCTTAATTTCATTAAGCTTAAAATTTATTTTCCTATCTGCGGACGTACGCACCGGTTTAGACAGACAGGAGAGGCGTTTTGCAATAACACAAGGGTGAGGTTGCGAGGTTGCGGGTTTTTCATTTGGCTTACCAGTGGAGAGCTTCCTGAGTAGAGACCAAGCTTTCCGACTACTGCGGGTGAAGTTCAGATTTTCAACAGTTTTCACCCATTTCTCTCTCCTGGAGTTGTCGAGAGAGTTAAGGGGTTGGTCCGCTACATCTCTGTCGGCAGTGTCAGTGAACTCACTGTAAAGGTCTTCGCACTCTTGACTCCATCCTGGTATGTACTCTTTCCTAAAACCTCTTGGGATAGACGCTTTAGCGCAAGACAGAACAAGTCGTGTGAACCGATCATAGTTTTTTATTTTAGGGGGGATGAACCTGATGCCTTTGTCAAGCCTGGAAGAGAAGGCCTCCCACTCAGCTTTGTTGAAGTTCCACCTAGGCCGAGGAAAAGATCTTACGAGAGGAATTTGGATTCCTACTGATATCAGAACAGGCCTATGCTGAGAGTGAGGAAAAGCATCTAGGATCCTCCTGCAAGTTGGTATGGGTGTTGCTGTCCGGTCACGAGAACAAAAGCACAAGTCTGGGGAGTACCCACGACGCCATCGGGCAGAATGGAAAGTGTGTGGGTCCTTGGCATTAAATACCAAGAAAAGGTTGTTATTTTCAGCCCAGCTTGTAAGACGAGTGCCATTTTCACCATCGGACGAGTATCCCCACTGTGTGTGATGACTGTTAAAGTCACCTACATATACTATAGGATGTTCAAAAGATGGGAGAGCTGTATCTGGCCACTGGATGTTCGGTGGTTTGTAGACATTGACAATGGTAGTCTTAGATACCTTAACAGCAATAGTAAATATGCTGTTCAAACAACTTTTGTGGGAGACTGATACGTCATCTATGTCTTGCCTCACGTAAGTCGCCACACCATAGACCCTGTGTCCTATTTCCTCCACAAGCCTATATCCTGTGATGTTTCCCCTCGCACTGTTCTCTAGGTCTTCTACATGTGTTTCTTGTAGTGCGAGGACATCGACATTATTTTCTCGCAGCACCTTGCTGAGGCAGTCACTCTTTGATTTGCTGAGACCCTCTACGTTCAGATGACATATATTTAAAACGGAACCTACATTTCTAAAATGGCCCTGGAAAGGGCCGTTTGAATTTGGTCTGGCAGCTAGCATAGCTGAGAGATCACTCGCGTGATAGTTCAGCTGCCAAAAAAACACACCAGTATAATCTATTACATCAATACAATAAACAACACATGATAAATAAACAAGCTCAAGACATATGATTACCTATATAATATTAGTTGAGGATTTAAAATACATCCTTTTTTAGCATTGTTTCGCCTGAAGCTATTGATATTCTACATGCTTTGTATTATGTAGAAAACTTAAAAGCCAAACAATTATTGATAATATCTGATTCAAAGAGTGTATTGGCAGCTTTGAAGGCTCCAATAATAGGGACAGACACTCCACCACTTGTCGTTCAAATTATTTAAGAAAAAATACTTTGACTTATGTGATAAAGGGATCAATATACATTTTTTGTGGTGTCCAGGTCATATAGGAGTGAGAGGAAATGAGAAGGCCGACCTAGCAGCCAAAGATGCATGCGATATGAATGAGCTCTACCTACCCTCCTCTTTTGATATAAAACGAAAATTTTATAGAATGTCAGTCACGAGTTGGGAAGAGGAGTGGAAAGTATTTCAACTGAAGCCCCAAGCTCACTCCCCACTCTGGTTTGCTGAGTTTAATAAAAATCGAAGGTTCATCTCAACATTCACTAGGTTACGATTAAATCATACTCGCTGCCGCTATCATTTAGCCAGGTTTAAGATAATTGGTGATCCTTTGTGTGACTGCGAGGAGGATGAGGCCTCACCTCCACAAACATCAAGACCAAAATTGTTACGAAAATAAGCTGCCTTAAACGTTCAGTTCCCATTTAACATCTTACACCTGATTTCCTTGAATAATGTTGAAATCTTAGAAGCGCTAATGGTGTTCATAATAGAAAAAGACATTGATTTGTGACTTTCGGTTTGAATTGTTTTGTTTTTCATGCCACTTTGACTTCTATTGTTGTTTGTAATTTCCTGTAAGCTAAGTGTGGCTTGTCATGGTTTCTTTTAACCTTTGGCCAAAATAAAGGATAAAAAAGAAAGGATGAAGTTGTCATTCCCCAACATACCCTGCCTAGATATAAGGGAGGGGGGTATTATGTGATAACAGCGCAGCGACCAGCAAGACTGGATTGGCGCCTGCATCATATAATGCTCTAACCTGGGGGTGTCTAACCCCCACCAACAGGGCATTCCCAAACCGTGACCCGTGGAAGGGTACTCAATAGTGCTGTGAATAAGATGACATCATGGTGAGTACTTATATAGCTTTACACATTATAAATTTAATTCACGTTTTACTCTCAACCCCAAACATTTGCAATATTAGTCGTGTTTCCTTAATCACCGCGCTAAACATATAACGCACTTAACAGTGAGTGGACCAGTGGGTAGCGACATGGGGTTTCAACTGCGAGATCCGGGGTCGATCCCCAGGAGTTCCACAAACTTTTTCTCGACCACTTAACAAAAAATCGGCAGCCGCCAATTAACAAACCAAACGTTCCCCATCTTGACCAGGGTGACCATAAAAAAAACTTACGTTAAGCAGAAAAATATTTCTCGCCACCTCCATCGACACAAAAAAAAATTGACACGTAGGAAATTCCCGCCAAACGATAGCCATCTTAATCTCGTGACAAAAAAATCATTTAGCTCCATCGATGCGAAAAATAAACACGTCGGAATTGACCGCCATATCGGTCACGCGACCGCCACCGCAGTCACCTACGCCGTCATAGTCACTTACGCACTTGGCACGCTGCCAACATCTCCAGTGGGGCTATACTACTCATGGCGCGGCTATAACAAAGCTCAAGCCCTAAATCATACATTTAGCCATAAGTCACACAATTTGCCCTTTGATGTTTTGAAAGAAATTGAAAAGATTTACATTGACTTAGCAAATCCAGATCTTAAAAAAAAATGTATCGACCAAACGACCCAGAATCAAAATGAAAGTTTCAATAACGCGGTGTGGTCAAAGATGCCCAAACATGTTTTTGGCAGGCTAAACACTTTGAAACTTGGCGTATTTAATGCTATTTTGAGTTTTCATAATGGATACTGCTGTATGCAAATTGGATGTTTACAATGAGTTGAATATCAAATTTAGTGATAAGTCTGAAGCTGCGCTTAGAAGTTTTGATTCCACCCGATTGAGAAAAGCTGAAAAAGCTGCCAGAGAGATGACTAAGGAGGCTATATTAGCAAGAAAAAAGAGAAAACTGGCTTTGGAAGAGGAAAATGAAGATGAAGATGACCCTGCATATGAAGCTGGGATGTTTTAACAGCAAACTGTGAGTGATACAGCCAATCTTAGCTGTTTTTATTTTCCATCCCGTTTCCCCGGAAACCACTTTTTTTGTATAAAGGTACATTTATCTCAGAAACTACTAATGTTAGAGTACTGAAATTTTTTGTGTGTTAAGTTCAGTACTACCCTTAAAAGTGTTACCACTTTTGTTATTCTACCTTCATAACGACTTACACAAAGTGGATATATGTTTTTTAAAAATTTATAAATTTTGAATATAAAAAAAATTGTTGAAATATTTTTACAAAAGTGGTAGGGGATGTTCATTAATGTATATATTTTACTAAAAAAAGTCCCAGAGCTGTAGCTATTTTGGTTTATAAAATAAATGTACCTAAAGTCTTTGAATTTAACATGGGTTAGATAGGGACTTCCGGCTACCCTTTTTATGTCATCAAAACGGTGACTTCAAAATAGAAGCATCCTGGTCATTTTTTGCCACCAGCCACGGGAAATCTCCTTGTGATGGTATTGGTGTTACCGTAAAACGTATTGTCACAAAAGAGAGTCTCCAGCGAGGATCTGGCAACATCATTAATTCTGCCGAGAAAGTATTCGAATTTTGCAAAACACGTATTGAAAATAATTATATTGTTTTTTGTGGTAAAAAAAAGAAATGTCAGAAATTCGTAAAACTTTGCAAACCAGATTTTTAATGGCAAAAACTGTTCCTGGCACCATTTTTCTAAAAGTGGCAAGTTTCCACCATTTTATCCCTTTGGCTGAAACCGAATCGGTACAAAGAGAGTAAGTATTAATGATAAATGGAGTTTGATTTTTAAGTTTTCTGGTGATGAAACTCGAGTAATGAGTATAGAAGAAATTTGTACAAATAATTATGTGGCTAGTACATATGATGAGCACTAGTTTTTTGGACTTGTTGTATCTAAGCATGAAGAGGAAAGTGACGTACAAATCAAGTTTTTACACCCATATGGACCTGCATCATCTTTTTACTGGCCCCAAAAAAATGACTTGCCCTCAAATGAGTTGGGGTCCTCATCCATCTTTAGTAGTATTCCCTCCTAACCGAGTAAGATACTTACTTTAATGGAGAGAGGTAGTTGTTTTTTTACTAACTTAATGGGTTATTCTTTAAACAGCTTTTTACTCAAGTTACTCGATTACATTCTACATACACTACTAGGTTAGTAAATTGACCAAGGACAATCTGGGCCGGCGACAGGGGGGGGTAGGGGGGGCTACAGCCCCGGTCTGGTTAAAAATACAAATCAGTGGTCTTTTTAACCGGGTAATATTTCCTTTAACAGACTTCTTATCTAAAAATAAAGTTGGGTGTAATGCATTAATCAGTAGGGCAAAACTTGAGTTTTTCTTCTATTGTAGAATAGAAGAAAAGAAACGGTAAATTTGAAGGTGAGGGGTTTTTGTACTGTGGTGGCCCGCAGGTCCGGCCCGGCCGCCCGGGCGTGTGGTGGGTATTTCAAGTCTGCGAGGTGGCAGCATGCAGCGTTGGCAACACTGCACTAGCCGTCATCTCGCGGCCGGCGGCAGTGTATCTGTCTAGCTTCTTTGTTTACTTACGTCTGTTGCACGCTGTCAATTTTCTGTGCGGTTTCGTGGATAAATCTATCGTTCCGTTCATAGTTCGTTAATCGTTATGTGTGTTTCAATCAGAATTAGTTCAGTGATAAGTTAGAAGAGTGAGAGGAAAGTAAAAACAATGAGCTACAAACACAAATCTGGAGCGCAGAAGAGGAAAGAAAAGGACGATAGAGAGTTTAGAGAACGGGAAGCAAAGAAAGGCCAGTTGTCACTTGGACATTTTTTCAAAATACCCGATTCTGTTTCAATTTCACCTGATACTGAACTTACTGAAGTTGAGTTAGCAGTAAACACTAGTTCTAAGACTGATGCAATAATAAGTCCTACTCCTACCGACAAAGATATATTTGTTCCTGAAAATGAAAGTGCTGAGAGTGAGACTGAGAATTACAAGATTCAAACCACTGCTAATGCTACCAGTAGCACGTCTATCTTGGTCACAACTTCCCAGTCTCATGATGAAACGACCTCTTCGGCACCTTGCATACACTTTGATGAAGGGGACCCCAGTTTTGATGCAAGTATACATTTAAAATACAATCATTTTCCAATGCCAGAGCGATTTCCTGACGACATCACCGGTTCTTCAGTACCAACTTCAGTATTAAAAAAAAACTCACTAATGGCGTTTTAATTACACGGGACTGGCTAGTTTGGAGCCAAAGTAAAAAAGCCTTCTTCTGTTTGCCGTGTAAAGGTTTTAGCTCGCTCCCTCACACAAAACGCTCATCTCTGGCACTTCCAGAAGGATTTTCAAGTAAAAAACGTTGGAAAAAAATTGTTTGATAAGGTCCCTGAACACGAAAACAGTAGTAGTCACAAACACTGCTACATTCAATGGAAGTCAGAGGTGATAAAATCAAAAAAAGATAAAAATCTGACAGGCTTAATTTTGAATTCCATTCTACAAGAAAAGGAAAAGTGGCGTGACCTTTTAAAGCGATTACTTAATGTGACTTTGTTTCTAGCTGGAAGAGGGCTTGCTTTTAGAGGCACTAATGAAAAAATAGGAGACCCATCTAATGGAAATTTTTTGGGCATCTTAGAACTGCTAGCAAATTATGATCCAGTGTTAAACGAGCATTTAAATAAAGTTCGTTTGTATCAAACTAAAGGGGAACGAATGCAAGTTCACTACCTGTCGCATGATATTCAGAATGAATTTATAGAATTATGTTCTTCCCAAGTTACAAAGGTAATTCTTAAAGAAAGAGAAAAAGCCAGGTATTATTCTGTAATTGTTGATGCAACACCTGATTCAGCCCACATTGAACAGACAGCATTTATTTTGAGATACGTGCATGAAACCGAAGAAGAAAGTGAACCCTACAAAGTGCAAGAACGACTTCTATGTTTTGCTGATTGCACAAAAAAGAGTGGCAAAGATATTGCTGAGCTTATCTTGAGTACTTTGAAACGCTATGAAATCCCTATAGAAGACTGTAAAGGCCAAGGGTACGACAATGGTAGTAATATGAAAGGTGCCTATAAAGGAGCTCAGGCTTTCATATTATCAGCCAACAGCGAAGCTGTTTACTCTGCGTGCACTTGTCACTCCTTAAACCTTTGTGGTGAACAAGCAGCGGAGTGCTGTCCAGCTATAACTTTTTTTGGGGCTGTCCAAAAGTTATACAACATTTTCAGTTCAAGCCCCCAGAGGTGGGATATTTTAAAAAAATGTCTTAGATGTAAAATGTTGGTCAGTAAAAACCATTCTGAACAGCATTAACGCAAATGTAATCCAAAAAAGAAGGTTTGTCGGGGTAAGCTGTTAGGGTAGAACTAGTTAACAGAGGAACTACGGTGCAGCTTGTGAACAATCTTCGAATGACATGAAGACTAAAATTAGTCCTATTGTGAAAAAATACGGTATGGAAGAAACGGACTCTAGTTTTATATTATACGATAACCTACTCCGTCGAAAAAGAAAACCGCAAAAAAGTAATCCATCATAAAATAATAGCTACAGAAGCGCAAAAGCAATTGGAAATCCACAGCCAGACAGAAGGGGCGATTTCTTTCGTTGCTCAGATTTTGAACCGATACACTATGACTCTTCTGATTAAACTAAACATTCAATTTACGGGTTAGGCCAAGCCGAGGAAGAAGTAATGAAAACCTACTACCCTACATCAATATAGAGCGAAATGTTACAAAAATATCTGATTCAATTTTGACAGAGCTTTTGAAACAGTGATCCTCGGAACATATATGATCCAATCCAATGTTATTGTTCAATAAATTGTGCGGACATTTTCCATCACTGATTAGTATACAAAATTCACGACGTTTCGGGATCTGGAATATGATCCCGTCTTCAGGCAGAAGAAGTTCCACCTGAAAGACCAAGTAACTTGAAAGTACATAACTTATTTGTCCAACTTTATTTCCAAATTGTATTGAATTATTCAAATAAAACTAGAAAGGTAATCTCTATTGTATTTAATTATTACTTATTTTCAAAATAATTTTGACGGATAAGTATACTTTATACTTATTAATGTATGTACGATTTCAATGCAGAACTTATTGGCAGATTCACTAAGTAACGTATGCCTAATTTTGCGCCATGCCAGAATTATGAATTCTGCTTGCTAAAAATTACTATACATCAAAATAGATTCTTAGACTACATTGTTAACCCTTAAATACTCTCACGGGCTGATCACAGACCCCTAAAGATCATGAAGGTTTGTGTTGCTTGTGAGAGTATTTTGGATTTTGTTTACTCTGTTTATGTTGGAATAGTCCTAATGTGTTATTGCAGTAACTTAGGTGCGTTACTCCTAAAAATATCTTGAAAAACGAAAAATTTGTTATTTTGATTTTTTAACTTGACAGGTTACGGAGAAAATAAAAAAACATATTTTCCATGTTATTCTTAGGGGAAATCAACAAATCCCATAATCTCACTTATTTATTGACATAACTTAATAAAATTTGGCATGTACCTTCACCAGGTAGATTGTAACTTATATTTGCTTACAACACTCATATGGCGAAAAACCTACATACTCACCCCCAAGTGGAGTATTTTTTATGAGAAAAATTAAAAAATGGGGATGGATTATCGGCTATTTGCTTACAACACCCCCATTGCAGCAAACCTTCATCCTCATTATCATGGTGTATATGGGGGAGAATAAAAAAATATCAAAATAAATCGGAAATTCCCTAAGTACGCAAGTTTGCAGCAACGGAGGTATTCCTATTCATCTCTTATATTAATACGTGAGGGCTGTTTTTTGTGCACAAAACTCCTCCGTTATTTCTGGACCGATTTTAACATTTAAGGTGTCAAAAGAATGGTCTCAGTTTGCAGTTTTGCATAAAGGTTTTAGATTTTTGATATTTTAATTCTGAAGCCCACGGGAAACCCTTAGTCTTTTTGTTCATAAGATTAACATGGGGAACAATTTTTATTGAATTGCAAAATAAAACAGCTGTTGATTGTAAAATAAACGAACACATGTTATAAAAACTAGCTAAATAAAAGTAATTGGACTACTCTGATACTGAAATATCAACACAATTTCCTACTTTAAAACATGGAGTACCTATTGTGTGGAACAAATTGTGTGTTTTACCTTTTTCCTCAAAGTGGTAGACTTTATTGCTTGAACATTGTATTTATGTGTATTTGGGCATAAAAATAAGTTTAGTAACTAAAACCCAGAAAATTAATTTTCCTGTACAAAAACAGGTTTGGAAATTGAAATTTTTGAAATTCTCATGGGTTGTCAGATTGGTATTGAAACAACAACGCAAGTTAACGAAAATTAAAATAGAACACTAAATGTTTGCGCATGGGTTTTCACACTGCTGTGGACTAGGAAAAGGGATAGTTGGTTGTTGGTGTAAATTTAATAACCGGTTTACTGTGATACTATAACAAATTTAATGCAGAATGCTACAGATATTAAAACACCTGTTTAAAAAAGACGATATTTAAAAAAGATTTTACCTCCAGTATAGAAACCAAGCTTATTGCAAAAGTGGTTTGTATAAGGAGAAATTTTAACTAAAATATGAATGCTACATCAAACCAAAATTGGCCAACAAAGATGTAGATTTTCTCAATTTGTAATTTGTTTGTTTAAATTCTGTAATACCATGTAAATTTAAGTTAAAGAGGATTTAGTCTGTTATAAATAGTACCTAATGAGGTGGCCCGTGCTCAAATTGCGCATTTTATGATTCTGGATGAGAGAAACTAACCTAAATGTTGGTTATGAAGTGACAGAAATCTATTTTTGTTTACAATCTGACTTAAAAATTATTCTGAAAGTAATCAGTTGTTAAGTTACAATTCACATTTATACACATCGTACAATGAAAGTTGGTCAACATTTTAAAGCACCCTCTAGAAATAAATCAAAGGCGAGGGGGGCGAAGCCCGAAACGATATGACCTTTTTAATTACGATTCGCATATGCGCTATATCCTAAGCTTTAAAATGACACCTCAATCTTAAAAATCGGTTCAGTAGGTCGAGAGAAAAAGGGACGTAACAGACGAATCCCTTATAGAAATAAGAAGATAGATAGTGTAATAGTGTTTTAGCTAATTCACTATGGCGCCTACTAACTCATACATTACTAGAAAAAGGAACAGCAGCAGTGAGAGCTGCAAAGCTTATACAGGACCGGGGAGTTGTAATTTACAATTGATTTTTTCTGTTGATTTTTCTTTAAATTTTTTGTTTGATGAACTATCTAGATCCAACATCTGTGAATTTATTCTCAATTTTATAGGAGTTCTTAGGCAGAGGCTCTAAGACAAATCGGCATAAGAACCATTAGTCTACTTAATTCTAGCTACTTTGGACCTAAAAGAACAACCACCAAATCTCAACACTATCACATTGGGAAGTTGGAGAATTATTGATAAAGATCGATTGATGAAACACCAATATGGTGTAATCTGATTTTCACAAAAATTTAATTTTCATTCAAAGTAACTTTGTCAATTACCATGGAGCAAGGTTTGATCAACAGTACTCTTAACAAATGCAGAGCATTGCGCTGCACTGGCCCCCTTGTAATTGTTATTCATTGTTGAAATTGCAGGAGAAAAATTCTTCTGGGGACAAGAAGCGATTTAAGACTATAACCTCGTTATTTCGTCCAGTTCTACCTTCTAAAAGTGAGGACACCCCACCATCATCTTCAGTGTCTCAAGCTGGACCCAGTACTTTGAACTCAGCTATGCTTCAGTGTCAAACGGCAGTTACTTCATTAAACCCTACAAAAACGTCAAGTTGTGTGTCTCCTTCTCCTTTTGAACCTCTCGCTATAAACCCATCCTCTTCAGCATATCTTAACTTGGGATCTTTTCCAAATGATATCGGGAGTTATATAGGGGTAAAAGTAAGTGTTTATCAGAAGTATCAACTAATTGAAAATCTTTGGAAACCTCCATCAGACTACAATTTTCCAAACTCCGTTCATCTTAAAAATAGAAAAGAGGTCAGGCGTTTTCTTGGACATCAACATTTAGAGAAATACCACTGGCTTGTTTTTTCACCATCCTAACAAGGTTTGTTTTGTAAATATTGTCCATGGTTCACTGTGGGAAGTGTCACAGGTGGGCAGAAAACAGTACCACTTCAAAAGCTAGTGACAAAACCACTAACTTCTTTTGCTAAGTTGCTGGGAGAAAAGGGAGATTTAAAAGAGCATTCCAAAAAAAAATATCACAAGGAAGATGTGCTGCTTGAAAAATTATTCCTTCAAAGCTTCAAACATCCTGAAGTAGATGTTAGAAATCAAGTCGATAGGCAAAAGTTAGAGCAAGTCGAGGTAAACAGATGTAGATTGAAGCCAATTTTTGAAACAATCATATTTCTTGGTCGCCAAAACATTGCTCTCAGGGGACATCGTGGTGATGGATGACTTGACCCGTCCTTCCTCGACCAGCGTATGCAATGAAGGAAATTTCAGAGAACTAGGGTATAAAAAGTTTTAGGGTTAGTTCTGGTGGCAAAACCCTTGAGGAACATTTGAAAACCAGCTCTTCAAGAGCTACATATATTAACAAAAATCTGTTCAAAACGATCTTATTAAATGTTGTGGAGAAGAAATATTGAATGAGAATCTTATCAGGGTAAGAGATTCTGGATTATATGTAACACCCCGCTGTAAATTTTCTCTACCACCCAATCACCAAATCTGGCCAGAGGTAATTTCCTATTAGGAAATTATTATTTATTGTCAATCAATAATTTGGATCAACGTAAGCAGCGGTGGCCCGTAGATAGGCCACCATATACTCCACAACATCAAGAGACATCGTCAATCCTCAATTAATGCATCCCGAGCGCCAAAGGCAGAAATCAAATTATTTCATTATGAATATTAGCAAAGTTATGAAGCTGGAATAGTGCACTTCTAGTCTCGCGCGGTGTAACAACCGCTGACTTCGGCATAGAGCCTCCAGCGGGGTCCGGAGGCGCGGAGTGTTCTGATTGGCTGGAGAGGAGCCGACCCGTGGGATTGCGCTGGAAATCAGCAGTCGCGGCCTGATGTAAGTGAAGTGCGGTACATTGCTCGTCTCCCGTCCCGTGCATATTAAAACACTTTAGCTGCCACGTCGCGTCGGTCATATCGAACCGGCAACTGACTACGCCTTACATGCCACGGCCTTACTGCCTCCAATGCTCGTAATTGCCAACTTTTGAAAAGTAATATTTTTTAGTATATTCTTTTCTTTCAATATCTGTGGACTATGTTAGATCAATTTATGATGAAATATTATCAAATAAATATAAATAAAGTGTCGGTCATATCTAGCCGGCATGGATTTTTCTAAGTACATTTTCATTCGAAAAAAATGCTGCCGGCCATATTTGACCGACACTAATTTTTATTACGGCTGTTGAATATTTTACTGTTTGATGTTGGCACACCTACCGTACGTGCCCGCCATTTTCGTCTGCATGGAGGGCGCCGATTTTTATACTGCTGTGTTGATTATATTATCACTTAGTGTTGGTACACCTGACGGAGTTTCCCGCCGAAAGGCGTCTGCATTGTATCCTTCTAGTAGTAGGCCTAGCCCCTGCAGTGCGTGCGTTACTCTTGTGATGTTCTATGTTAAAACCCTTCTCAGTCATGGATAGGCCAAATAAATTAGATGATAAGGGTATTCAAAAGTTTTTAGAGTGCCCTACATCAACTGAACCGGACCGAATGGACATAAGTGAAGATGAAATGCAAGATTTAGGAAAACTAGTATACGTGTTGCTCGAAATCGAGCAATTTATTTTAATACAATACAAATTTTACTTTAGCTCTTAATCAATGACATCCGACCAATCCAATATTGTGAATTTCCTTTATTCACCAAAATCTATACGTATTAACAGCTGATTATTAACAGATGTTTAAAATGCTTGATTCAATCCCAATGCTATTTAAATGGGAAATTTTGGGATTTCGATGGTGGATAGCGGCTTTATTTTCAGTCCAATTCTCATCAGTTTTTTGCGGAAACAACTACAGACCAAGCCCTATCCAACGACACCAAAAACTTGAAAAACGGTTAAAAATTGTAGGAGGAGTTCTCATGACAAAAAACCCTTAGCGTATTAAATAAGTATAGATAGATACAGCAGTGAGGATAATGATGACACAGACGACGACCCGGACTTCGCACCTAGTGAAACGGAAGAGGAAACTACAACTGATACAGACGATAGTGAAAGTGACTGTGAAACGCTGAGTGAAAATGACACCAGTCAAGTAAACACTGGAAATGAAGACAACGTAAGTGTTGGAGGTAACAACACAATGTAAGACGATGGATGGTCAATTTTTCAAGGTAAGCAGCAGTATTTCCCTTTCATTGGAGAGCCTAAGTTTAACATTAACATGCAAAATACCGCTACTCCGTTAGATTAGTTTAAGATTTTTTTGACAGATGATATTATACAGATGATGGTCTTGGAAACTAACAGAAATGCTCGAAACGTTATAAGTGACGTAAGATTATGTCGTAGCAGTAGGCTAAAAAAATGGAATGACACAAATGAGGAGGAAATTAAAAAGTTTATAGGTCTTTTGATTTGGATGGGTTTGGCGCACTATAATCGCATCACAGACTATTGGACTAAAAGGATTTTGTATAAAAACTCTGTTGCTAGACAAGTTATGAGTAGAAATAGGTTTCAACTCTTGCTACGATTTTGGCATTTCAATGATAATGCTCTGGTGTAACAAGATTTGCGTATATAAAAAATACTGCCTTTAGTAACAAAGCCAAATCAATCTTTTCTTAGCACAAAATCAGCAGAGCAGGATCTAGTAGTAGACGAAACTATGATCCCCTTTAGAGGTAGACTGTCCTTCAGTCTTTTCCCTGGAAAAGCCTACAAATACGGAATAAAGGTCTTTAAGCTCTGTGACAAAACTGTCTATACATTAAAAACCAAAATTTACATGGGCAAAGGCACAGTTAGAACTGAAAATAATGAGCAAGTTTCTAAAGTTGTTGTAATGGAACTTATGTCAGTTCACCTTTATAAGGGGCATAGCTTGTGTGTTGATAACTACTACACATCATAGACCATGAGCCGCCAATATGAAACCCTCCCCCCCCCCCGGGGAGAATTTATGACTTATACTTTTATTGTTGGTATTACCTATCAGATTAAGAATTCAGTTGTTTGCCTTTTTAAAATTACAGCATATTCCAGAAAACCAAGAAAAGATGGCCCAAGAGGAGTCAGACAAAATTTTTTTAAAGCAGCATAGGTCGAGTTTGGTATCAAATTAAAGGTCCCACAGAGCAGAGTACAATGCCGCAAACTAGACTTCAAATGGATGACCGAAACGGAAATGGCAGGCAAACAAAGTTACCATTACAATATATGGGCAAAACTTTAAAATGCAATAACTTTCTTTATACCCAACCTTTTAACGTCGGGTTTGCGGCATTATACTCTGCTAATTAGGACCTTTAATTTGATACCAAACTTGACCTATGCTGCTATTTAAGAATTTTGTCTGACTCCTCGTGGGCCATCCCCCTTAAGGGGTAAAAAAGTGATAATAGCTTAACAGAGTAGACATTTATGTCCATTATTGATATACCAAGTCTTGTAACTTTATCTATAATGGTAAAAAATATATTTCATCGTTCCGGGACTTTTCAACCACACTGTACATAAAACATGTTATTTCACTTTTTCACCATAAATCTAAAACATTTTCATAATTATTTGGAAATCTATAAGTAGAGAGCTTCAGTACGACCCATTAATTAATAAAATTGGCCAAGTAAAACTGTAAGTTTTTCTGTCAAAAGACTTTTGAAACTGAATCATTTTAATAATGATAGTAGATTTTATATTTTTCATGGTTTTTCGTATTTTTCGGAATATGCTGTAATTTTTAAGTGGCAAACACCTAAAACCATAAAGTACATGTCAATACAAACACAAAAATGTATATGTCGATAATTCCCACGGGGGGGGGGGGGGGTATATGTTCACATCAGCCTTTTTGCTCTATCAGTTCCACTGTCCAAAGAGCTTCTTGCCAAGCAAACTCACATCGTAGGTACAGTTAGGCCAACAGAAAAGGCCAGCTAAGGTGATGAAATCTAAGGTGAAAAAAGGAGAAATGATTGCTCTTGAAAGCGAGGAAGACATTGTTGTAAGTAAGTGGAAAGATAAGAGAGAGGTAAGGATGTTATCTTCGAAACATGGGTTGGATTATGTTCCAAAGGCATAATGGCTGGGGCCGACCAGCGTGCACACGTCCCACCACCCGTACATGTGGCAGAGCTAGATGTGGCAGCCGGCCCCTAGTAACTAACCCCCCCCCCCCCCCCCCATGACTCAACCGAGTTGGCCCTCCTCTCCGACAACCGAACAGAAAAATCGCACGGATCATACGACTACGAGTCAATAGAGCAACGACTATGTACACATCTTCAGCCATCTCTTCATCTTCTTCCAACAATGACAAGAGTGCAACACACTTCTTCCTATTCATAGCAGAGCTGAGTGACTGTTGAGAGGATGTTTGTCTGTTCGTCACGACGACAATGTTGTCAGAGAGTTTACGACGACGCTAGGAAAACACTTTTGCGCAAAGTTGACATACAAACACGGAGCAACTGGCCGCAGCGGCATGGTAGGTTGAATTATGTAGCACGCAGCGCATTATATCGCGGAGCTAGGACAACGTAATCTTAAGCTTCTTGAACCCTACTTTGGTCATTGACATAAAGTGTACATGAATAATTGGTACGTCAGTCCCTCCCTTGCAATGGAGCTATATAAGCACAACACCAACAAGTGTGGAAAGGTTCTCCCAGATCGACAGGGTTTGTAAAAAACTGCCTAAACTGGAAGTTGACCTAGTGGATGTGCATCATAAAGATGTAATGTCATAGGAAAGGTGACAAGACAAAAGGGAGGTACGATTGCTTTCTACCATGCACAGATGTGAGATGCTTCCAACTGGTAAGACCATCTGGGAAACAGGACAAATGATACGTAAACCCAAAAGCGTTTTGAACTACAACCTGAATATGGGTGCAGTAGACATCGGAGACATGGAACTTTCTTTTAATGTTACTGCTAGGAATCAAATGTACTAATGTACAATCAAATGTGATAAGAATTTTTTCATTTTCTTGATGTAGCCAACGCTCATATCTCAAAGAAGATGATGACTGGTACTACTTCACATTTGTCAGAGTTTAGGAAGGAATTGGTGAGTAGATTCTATAAGTACACACCCCAACACATGAAAAACCTCAAGTAGGTCGACACTGAAAACTTTGAAAACTCTGTTAAATTGGTGTCTTCGGCTAAGTTCGATGACCATTTTTTCATTCGATTCAATTCAATTCATTTTTTCCACTGTATATTTTCAAAATGACGCCCATTTTAAATTTTTAAACTCAAATGGGTAAGGACTTCAGTGGATGTCAAGATAACAGTGTATGCCAACCTGCCTTTGTTTTGACATTTGTAAGTTTTGCAGCTCTTATTTGACTTTTTGCAACATATCAGCTGATTTGCTGGACTTTAATTTATTCAGGGTGTTGCCTGTTTTTTTTCTTTTATTTTTTTATTCAACTAGAATTGGGTTTAATGAAGTGTGCAGTACATGGTCACAACTGTTACAGAAAAAGTAAGAGGTATGAGTTTTTCATTTCATTACATCTTTCTTGAACTAGCGTTTTATTAAATAAGTTTATAACGTATTTAAATCTGCAAGAAATTTCCTTTATTTTGATATGATTTAATCAATATTAATAAATAAGCCATTTTAGGCTGTCAGACACTGGGTTTTGAAAATAACCTCGTAACCCAGTGTATGCCAGCATATGACATTAACTGGAATTATGGAAAACCAGTGAATGACAGTGTTCAAAATTAATTAAATTGAGGTTAAAATTTGCATTAATTAAAATAATAAACAGAGAGGAGGTTAATATCTTGTTTATATATATCAAATATGGCTCCTGTAAAAAAAGCCCAAATTTTCTTACACACACGATGAGATAGTAAAAGCTGTAGAAGAGGTAAAAAATGGTGCTACTGCTAGTTCTGTGAGCAGGAAGTATGGTATTCCTCGCACGACCATCTTCGCTAAGGTGTCAGGAAAGAACCCTCTGGAACGAAGAATGGGACCAGCCCCACGGCTTGGAATGGACGTTGAGGGAATGTTGGCTAGGTGGGTAATGGGGTTGGCAGGCCGCGGATTTCCGGTCACAAAATATAGCTTACTTGTATCTACACACCAAAATGCTCTTGAAATGGGTCAGGCAGCATCTTTTCCCAATGGAAAACCTGGCAAAAAATGGCCTCATCTCTTTTTTCAACGCAATCCAGAAATTTCCAGCAGAACTCCAGAGAAACTTTCAAAGGTACGAGCTGTAGTATCGGAAAAAGAAGTTCAAGATTGGTTTACTGAAGTCTTGTCTTACCTCGAAAACAACCAAGCAGAGAGAAGTTTTAGAAGATCCTCCCCGTATCTTCAATGCAGACGAGACAGCATTTATGCGTTGTCCTAAAGGGGAAAAGTCCTATTATGGTATTAAGGGACAAAAGAATGTTTACAAGGTTCATTCTGGCAGCGATAAGGAGTCTCTGACCGTTCTCAGTAATATCAATGCAGCAGGATCAATAGCCCCAACGATGATCCAAGCCAAAGGTTACCCCAGAGTATTAAGCTATCTGTTCCAGCAGACTGGGCAATCGGAAAAAGCGACAAAGGGTGGATGACTGGAGAGAACTTGTTTGAGTATTTTGCAAATATTTTCTAGCCCTGGGTCAAATCACAAAACATTGAATTAGAGTAGGTCGAGGTAAGTGTACGCATAGCGGGTATTTTTACTTTGCGCTTGGGCTAGTTGGCACCACTGAATGTCAGCTGATACTCGGGAACTTCCACGCAATTGCTACGTAGTTTGGTGCTTGCCGTGTGACAACTCTTCTCACAATGAGGTAAGAGCTTTTTACTGGCTATTTCATTTAATTTTTTAGAATTACTAATTAGTTCAAGTTATACCAACAATGAGTTAAACCAAAAACCATTTTAATCCTATATTGCTTCAAAGGTCATTTAATGGTCTACTTAGAAAAGTAATAGTTTAGTTCCTTTGATGGCGACAGAGAGCAGCAGCTCCTTGCAAGTAAAACATGTTTATGTGGGGTAAGAGTTCGCATTTCCGCCGGGGCAAGAGTGCACATGCGTACTCTTGCCCCTAACAATTTGTTTTGGTGTTTACACTTTTTTTATTAATTATTTTTCACAATATGGGTGGAATTTAAAATACCAGATGCTTCATTTATAGTTTTAACGCCTAAATAATGGTAAAATGTGTGCTTTTTGCCTTGTATAATACCATGCAACCTTTTTACCTTTTACCAGGCAAGCACATTTACGTCAAACCAGCTGAATAAGCATAAACCTATTCTACTTTATACATCTTGAGCACCATATTAGTCGTAATAATTATTTTCTTATGACACTGATTCAATGT
Organism: Neoaliturus tenellus; assembly: GCA_030545055.2. Lineage (NCBI taxonomy): Eukaryota > Metazoa > Arthropoda > Insecta > Hemiptera > Cicadellidae > Neoaliturus > Neoaliturus tenellus. The sequence continues at coordinate 111,187,672 of CM061531.1, forward strand.
TCTTTTCAGAACACATAAAAGGCAGACTGATCAGAAGATGAGTACGGAGGAGATGCTAAAGACTGTTCAACAACTAATAGTATGTGGGATGTCAAAGAGAAAAGCTACTAAACAGTTGGGCATCTCAGAAGCTACTCTCAGAAAAAAACTGTTAAAGGTAATTATCCTCGCTTGTGGTAAATCTTTTCCAACATAAAAAAAATTTGTTGTTTTAAATAATTTGTTGTCATAAATAAATTGTTCGCAACACTAGACCTATGTTATGCTGTTATGTATGTTGTGATTTGTTTTAGGGTGTTGGCGCAAGCAGCCTTGGGCGTTTCAACCCTGTTTTCAGTGAAGAACTCTAGGCTGAACTTGTTGACCATATCAAGAAATTGGATGAATGTTTTTATGGTCTAAGCATGAAAAATTTCCGAAGCATGGCCTTTTAATTTGCAGAAGCAAATAAAATTAAGCATCCATTTAATGCTGAACTTGAACTTGCTGGGTTGGATTGGGCTGAATGTTTCTTGAATAAAAACAAATTGTCTCTAAGGACCCCTTCGAAAACCAGTCTAGCCAGGATGTCTGGATTCAATAAGGGACAAGTTAATCGATTTTACGACAACTTAGAAGACCTGATGAAAAAGTACAAATTTCCAGCTTCCAGAATTTACAACATGGATGAATCGAGCACCAGCACGGTTCCTAATAAAACTCCCAAAGTTGTGTCTGTTCAAGGAAAAAAAACCCGTCGGAAAGGTTGCCTCAGCTGAAAGAGGAACAACTTCTACTGTTATTTGTACAATGAGTGCTGGTGGTAATTATGTGCCTCCTGTGTTAATTTTTGCCAGGAAATGGTTGAAACCAGAACTGATGAACGGTGCGCCTCCGGACTCAATGATGCTCTGCTCAGACAGTGGATACAGTAATTCAGATTTGTTTCCAGATTGGCTTAAACACATCCAAAAGCACGTTGCTTTTTCTGAATCAAACCCGGTTCTACTTATCTTAGACAACGACAGTTCTCAAATTACCATTGAGTCTGTGTTGCTCTGCAGAAAACACAGCATTCACTTACTTTCACTACCACCACACAGCAGCCATAAAATGCAACCCTTAGACAAGGTTTTCTTTAAACCTTTAAAGGATCACCTAAGTCAAGTATCTGATAACTGGCTTCTGAACAATCCGGGGCGGGTAATTACACCTTTTCAAATAGCCGAAATTTTCGGCAAAGCTTATCAACAAACAGCGACAATGGAAAAGGGGATTAAGGTATTCCAGGTTTGTGGAATCTTCCCTGTAAATCTTCCCTGTATTTTCAGATGACGATTTTCTTTCTAGTTCAGTAACAGAACAAGCAATGCCTATGTGCTCACAGGGCACATTTCAGAATGAAAACCCCCCATCTGCTCCCAACATCATTCCGTCAACTTCAGATGAAACTGTAGGAGGTCTACCAGAACAAAAATGTCAATGGAAGAGAGTGTAGGAGATGTCAATAGCCCAGAAGTATCTAGCTTTGATAGACCAAATGGAGGAGAGCTTATTGAAGCAGTAGGAACATCGGTTACAAATCACACTGTTCAAATGAGGACATCCCGCACAGATTTCTTACCTCTCCCAAAACGCAAAGAAGCTTGAAATGAAAAGCCAAAAAAACAAAAATCGGAAATTTCTCAGTTCAAAGATTAGTTAATTGCTCCTGAAGAGGAAAAAAGAAAAGCAGAACAGGAGCGTTTGAAGAAGCTGGAAGCAAGAAAAAAGAAGTTGAAATTCACCCCTTTGAAAAAGCCCAAAGGCGAGAGAACAATTGAGCAACCGAGTACCTCAAGTGAACAGATTATGTGTCCAGCGTGTGGAGAGTACTATGCTGAACGACCAGGGGAGGACTGGATTCACTGCACTAAATGCAAAGAATGGTGGCATGAAGCCTGTTCCAATTATGAGGGCGGATTAACTTTCATTTGCGATTACTGCTAAAGCAACTGATATGAACTTTAAAAATAATATATTTAAGTTGTTTTGTGACATTTAATTGAATATGTAACTGTACTAATAAAATTTGTTTCAGTGTGTCTTGTGTACATCTATCACACAACGTTCGTCCTTTTACCCCACATAAGTGCAAACTCTTGTCCCATACGTTGCTCAATACATGGGGCAAGAGTTCGCATGTGCAACGTTTTGCCACATGATTTTTCTAAAAATTTCTATCAAAGATAATAACACGAATACAACGGTACTTGGTTACCAACTAACAGACGTTTATTTACTATAAGTTTGATGTAAATCAAGCAACATGTAACTGATTTGTGAGGGGTTAAACGTTAAGTGCGCGCACTTGCCCCGACCTACTCTACTCCCGACCTCTCTTGTTATGTTTCTGGATGGTCATCTTACTTATCACCTAAGTAAATTTTGCTCGCAAAATGAAATAATCCTCATCGCTCTCCGACCTAATACAATCCATTTCATGCAGCCTCTTGATGTGGCCGTGTTTGGACCACTTAAACGCAACTGGGCACACGCTGTTCAAAATTGGCAATTAAACATGAATACTGAAAGGTTAACTAAATACACCTTTGCACCCATGCTCAAAGATGTAATAGATAAAACCATTAAGGAAGAAACAGTGGCCCATGGATTCCGTGTGTGTGGACTTTATCCATTCGAAAGAAATAATGTTGATTATTCCAAGGTTGATGTTCTAAGTTCTAAAATTGTTGAAAAACAAACTAAAGGTATTTCTATGACAGCTGTTTCTAGGCAAAGCTTAACCCATGCTCTCAACGAACCTCCGACTGGCGTAAACAGTCAGTGGTTAACAAAATTTGAAGAGCTCATTGGTAAAGAAAGACTGGATGAATTTAACAAAACTTATGAAAAATTCACGCCAATATGGTTAGGTGAGGAATGTGCCCAGGAACTTTGTTCTTTGGAAAAAAGCAAAGGACTCAGAGTGCCCTCAAAACGAGCTGGCAGAAACTGAACGGGACAAACCAGCAAAGGACTTAGGCCTTACCAAAGATGGACCGACCCCGCCCACTAGCCGAACTGAGAATGCGCTTTGTGATGGTTCAGTCATTGACATACCAGCGAAGGACATAGATGGGGGTAATGCATCCGAAAATTCACCTTCAAGGCAAGATAAACTTGTTAAGGTTATTTCACCAGGTACTACAGTAGACTCCCTCTTAACCGGCCACCTCGGGACCAGGCCGCGGCCGGATAATGAATTGGCCGGTTAAACCGATGTTCATTTAAGAACGCCAACCCACAATTTTATATGGTCTAAATATAGTTATTACTTGAAAAACAACCTTAAATACATTACTGTATATGATTTATAGCTGAAATCCACAACAAACCTACACTAATAATAATTTGTTTCTTTATTGTGGTCTACTGGATAGTAGGTCCAAACGCACTGACTTCCGGTGGCAGTCACTTCCGTCCAGGATGTTACAGTTTAATTGGTTTGAGAACGTCAATATGGAATAAAGTTGAATTGAATGATACATTAGATAAGAAAACTACGTTTCCGGCGAAACGCGGCCGGTTAAAGCGATGTTGATATAAAAAAATGGCCGGTTAAAAAGATGTTATTTTGTGTCAGGGTAGGCCGGTTAAAGCGGAGACCGGTTAAAAGGTGGCCGGTTAAGAGGGAGTCTACTGTAGTAGCAATCAAGTTCCCACACCAATAAAAAAATATCTATTTTGGCCTGGTACGCGTTCTAAAAAACAATCCGCTGGGAAATAACCAGAAGTGAAGATGCCATCAGTTTTTTCCAGCAAAGACTGGTTAGCCATCCAAGAAAAGAAGAGGACAGAAAAAGCTAAAGAAGAAAAAGAGAAAGAACAAAGAAAAAGAAAGAGGGAAGAAAAGATAAAATAAAAAAGCATCAAAGAAAAAGTTTATCTTGATGAGGAAGAGGACTGGGTGTGTAAAATCTGCTCCAATCGGTATTTTGCTGAGCTAATAACAAGGAAGAGGCTGGATTAAGGGCTAAAAGAATTAAAGAGGTTGGATTGAGTGTAACAACTGTAAACATCAATTCCACTACAAGTGAGTACCCAAGAAACATCTGGACAATTTCGGGTTAGATGAACTCGATGAAGACGATGACGAAGTCGCTTTTAGGTCAGTCCATATCAGTTCAACCAGACCATTTCACCCACCACCTCAAATTTTTATAAAACTTGGTATGTTTATTTTATATAACTAAATAACTAACACCACCAAATTTGAATTTTTTATCTCAATTACTTTTTGAGTTATGGCACGTTAAAGTTTTGACGTTTTTCACTTCCGCGACATGGATAATACCGAACAAAACGTGTTAACATAAAAGAAAATAATTTCTCATTTAGTTATTTGACACACTATCTTTATGAAATTTTAAAGGTAAATTCTTTTAATAATGAGGAATCATAAAAAAATACCTTACTAGTTTAAGTGAACCCTAAAGCTTTATAAAAAATCCCATTTAAAATTTTTTTAAGTTTTAAACTAGCGGACATGGTTTAACGTTAAATTCAATATCTCATAAAGAGATTGAAATAATCAAGAAATCTTTTTATCCTACACTATCTGCATGAAATAAGCTTTAATTTGTCTAAAGACTGTTTCTGCAAATAAACCTAAATTAACATGTACAGACTGTAAAAAGGACTTTCATGGTAATTGCTTAAAAATGAGCAAATCTGAAATTAATTATATTATTTCTGAGGAATTTGTATGGAGGTGTACTGATTGTGCGACAGAAAAACGCAAAAGTATGAGATTTGATGGAAGTGTTGGAAATACATCTCTAACACTTGATGATGTAATGAAAGTTATAAATGAAATAAAAGAGAGTGTGAAAGTCAATGAGCAAAATTTTAATAAATCTTATGAGACATTAAACAGTAAATTAGACGAAAACATCAATGTGTTACGTGAACAGTCTGAGAAAGTTAATCAATATTTGAAACTGGTGGATGATCTAAAATCAGAGAATCTTTCTCTAAAGAGGAAGGTAGAGGACCTGGAAACTCGTTTAGAAAATATTGAGCAATATACTAGATCAAATACTTTAGAAATTCAGGGCATACCGGAAAAAGAAGAAGAAAATGTGGTCAATACTCTCACAGAACTGGGAAAAGCGCTTGATATGACAATTTCTTCGGAGATGATAGATACTTGTCATAGGATGGGGAAGAGGAAGGACAGCAACGACCCTGCAAACATCATTGTAAAGTTCGTACGGAGAACTGACAAAGAAGAACTACTTAAAAAACGTAGAATGAAGGGTCGACTATCAACTAGACACATGAACCTCAGCATGGACCAACCGATCTACATCTCGGAGTCGCTGTCACCTGCGAGGAGGAGGCTGGCTGCACGGGCCCGGGCTGCAAGAAAGGACGCCAACTACCGATTCATGTGGATACGAGGGGGAAAAATCTTTCTCAGGAAGGATGAACGCTCTCCGGTTGTTCAGGTGACGTGTCAGGATGACTTAAAATCATTGTGAAGTGAAAAAATATGTTAGTAAATTGTACGTTTTGAGATAACTGTTGTTGCATTTTCGTTTTACTTCTTTGAACAGTACTAATAGAAAACATTTACAATTATAGCTTTAATTTGTAAATATATACATATTTTAAGGGGATTGAAACAAATTTATTTATTTATTAATTTTAATTCATAAATAAATGAACAACATACAAAATGTATACGATAATAATGCAGACATAACAATTATTCATCAGAATATAAGAAGCATGCGCAAGAATTTTGATAACTTTATCGCTGAATTGAGTGCTTATGACATTTATCCAAGTATAATAATTCTAAGTGAAATTTGGATTAATAATAATGAATATCAGTTTTATGAAATATCTCATTATAAGTTATTTGTAAATTGTAATGATGAGCAAAGAGCCTGTGGTGTTGCAATTTACATTAAAATAAATTTAGGAATTGATTTTGAATGCTCTCCTGTTGATTTTAAAACTGCTGACATTCTTAAAGTAGATATGAGAATCTCTGGTATACAATATCACATATTAGCACTGTATAGAATGCATTCATTTTCAAAACAAATATTTTTAGAAGAACTCTCTTCATATTTTAATAACAAATCAAATTTAAAAGGTATGAAAAATGTTTTCTTTATTGGTGATGTAAATATAAATTTGATGGATAACAATAATAATGTTGTTGATAATTATAAATCATTAATGGCATTGAACGGGTTTGAGTGTATTGTAGAGGAACCAACAAGGATTGTAGATAACAAAGAATCATGTCTAGATCATGTCTATACAAGAGTAGCAAGTAAGGATCAGACAGTAGTGAGTGCGGCAGTGATACATGCAGGCATCACGGACCACTCGCTAGTGTGTGTGTCTGTACGGTGCCCGGGGGTCGGGTCCACAGGCCAGTCTGACTGTCCTGCCGCTCCTGTGTATCGAGTTGACTACGCCAAACTCAATGCCTTGCTCCAGGAAGCAAATTGGTCTTCTGTTTATAGTGAAAATAATGCTTCAACAGCTTTTGATAATTTTTATGAGAATTTTCAAAACCTAATTAACATTAGTAAAGTTAAAGTACAAATTAATCACGGAACTAAAAGAATTAAGCCTTGGATTAATAATTACATTTGTATGAAAATAAAAACTAGAAATAATATTTTTAAAAGACTAAAAATGCATCCAAATAATTTAAAGTTGAAGCAATATTATGTTAAGTATAGAAATAAACTTCAGAATGAAATAAGAGAAACAAAAAACTCGTATTACTCAAAAAAATTTGAATTTTGTAGCAGTAATACAAAAGCCACATGGAATTTAATAAATGAAATTTCGGGACAAAAATCTAAAAATGTTCAAACCTTTAAGTTAAAAATAAATAATTCAATAATAGATGATGATGTTATTGTCGCCAATGAATTCAATAAATACTTTTTAACAGTTGTGCAGAGAATAAACATAAATGGTAACAGTTTTCCAAACAACTTCAACACATTAAAGTATAGTAAAATGTTCAAAATAAATTCGCAACCAAATTCATTTTTTAATGAACCAGTATCAATCGAAGATCTGATTAAGGCAATAAATTCTTTAAGGAATGGGACATCTCCGGGATATGATGGAATTTCTACAAATCTAATTAAGGAGGTGTCAGCGGGGATTTTGGAAGTATTGCTTTTTCTTGTAAATTTGAGTTTTAAAACAGGAGTTTTTCCTTCTAGGCTTAAAGAGGCTGTTGTGATACCAATACACAAGTCAGGTTAAATGCAGGAATGCAGCAACTTTCGTCCGATTAGTTTGCTATCATCTTTTTCAAAGATTTTTGAGAAAATAATGAAGAGTAAACTTTTGAGTTTTTTAGAGAAAAACCATTATTTTAGTAAAAATCAATTTGGTTTTAGGGAGGGGCTTAATACAGAATTTGCACTTAAACATTTTTTGGGGGATGTATATAATGGTTTAAATGATGATAAAAAAGTTTGTGGGTTATTTCTTGATATAAAAAAAGCATTTGACACTGTAGACCACAATATTTTACTATCAAAATTATTTCACTTGGGGGTAAGAGGGATATCTTATAATTGGTTTAAAAGCTACCTGTTTGAGCGGAAGCAATGTGTAAAAATCAAGTTTAAATTTAGTGAATTGGGTATAATATCTTATGGAGTTCCCCAGGGCTCAGTTTTAGGGGCAACCCTGTTTTTAATATATATAAATGATCTTTGTAATGCTAATTTCAATGGTAAAATAACCTCTTTTGCTGACGATACAGCTTTTTGTTACGTAAAACATAGTTGGAATACGATTGAAAAAGATATAAAGGATGATTTAGAAGCTCTTCAATGGTGGTTCTCCAAAAACAATATGGTATTATATTAAGTCCTGAAAAAACAAAATATATCAACTTCAGTTTAAGAAAGGAATTTCATTTTGAAAATCCAATTGTATACAAGTGCTGCAGTTGCTTGTGTATTGGTAGAGAGTGTAACACAGCGTGTGCTGTGGTTAATGAAACTGATAGTATAAAATATTTTAAAACTGATTTTGGATAAAGAAATAAACTTTAAGAAACATGTTTCTAAACTTAAGTTAAGTTTAAACAGCATTTTAAGGAATTTTTATTTTTTAAGAGAGATGTGTAGTGAGGATATTTTGTGTAAAGTTTATTTTTCTTTGGTAAACAGTCGAATTGATTATGGTATATTATTTTGGGCTGGCACATATGATATAAACCTAAATTCCATATTTGTTCAGCAAAAACATTTTTTAAGATTAATTTTGAAGAAAAATAAAAGAGAACCTTCCTTACCACTATTTAAAATATTAAAAATTCTTCCTTTAAAGTATATGTTTGTATATAAAGTTTTAGAAATATTCTACATAACTAGTGGCAATAGACCTTGTAATGAAGGACCAAATAAGTATATGTTAAGAGGTCAAAATAAATTAGATGTACCAAAACCCAATAAAACATTTTTTACAAAAACATATATCTTTCAAGCTCCCAGGATGTTCAATAGATTGCCTGATTTTATTAAGGATGCAAAAAATATTAAATCATATCTTAGGAAACTGAAAAGCTGGCTCTTTGAATTAGATGGTTTGGATTTTCTTTTGGAGATACAGGTATAGTCTTTTGTGACATTTATTTGTTAAATTATTAATAACCAACTAGTTAAAATGTGTCCACAGTTAAATTACAGTTGATTCAAATATATTTTGTTAATACTTTTTGATAATCTATATTAAATAATGTATAATTTTATATTTTCTTATTTACAGCAATGGGAAAAAAAGAACTTAATTAGTGAAAAAAAATTCTCTCTTGCTCACAAACAAGTTGTTTCAACATTTGGAACCTCTAAACAGGCCATGCCTTAGAGGTCCTAATATTTTCTTAAACCTTAATGTACTTAGATAACCTTGTAAGAGATAAGGATATAGAAGATAAGTTTATTTGTAATTTAGTTCACAAGAGGACAATATTTTATGTTTTGTAAACCATGCATTTGTGTAATATATTATGTTTGTTTTGTACTTTTTTGGGAAAATAAATATTATTCTATTCTATTCTATTTAATTTAGTAAAATAAACATGCAGTGTATTTTGTTCCTTATATTTTTAATGCATTGTTAGTTTCAATAAATTTTTTAAAAGCGATGATATGAGATTTCCTTAATTCAAATAAGTGAATTAAAAGCTTAAAAAGGGTTTGACCTACCTTTCAAAATTTGGAAAGTTTATGTTTTAACTTAAAGCCTTTGCAATAATTAACATTATTTTTAAAATGAAACACAAAAAAATAATTTAAAAAGAAGCACTAATTTTTGTTACAAAAGTTTTTAAAATGTTCAAAGAGAAGAATTCATGGTAAGTTGAAGGTCACAATTCATGATATTTAAGTCTAAAAATAAACAGGCAGGTAGTTCAACAACCAGCAAGTTGCTGAAGGAGATTTTCATGTCTTGACAGGCTTCAGTTACTGCACTCTGAATGTAATAACTAAGACAGCCAGTCTGTTGCTAGTGCTCACTGAGTTAACATTGTTATTGGTAGAGTTGAGCTTTTATACTGTGTGAGTGACTATAAAATATGTGACAATTTTAGTGTTATTTTGTGTGTGGTAATTTTTTAAATTATAAAATAATGTGATAATTTTAGTGTTTTTTGTGAGTTAATTTTTTGGACAGGCTATGTTCTAATTGAATTAAAATGGATAAGTGTAGCATAGGGTTATTAAAACAGACAGAGTGTCACAAAACAACTTATGTCACAAAAAAGGGTTACTTAAATGATACTTAGATACTTACTTTATACTTAGATACTTTATTTGAAACACCGACGCACTCTGTGGTGCGTATTTTAAGGTGAGTATGACTGAAGGGATGAGTGTGATGATTGTAATGGGACAGATGAGGTGTAGCTTTGTTACTGACAAATATCAGCTGTTTCATTTGTCAGGATCATTAATTAATAGCCCAATGACCAAAGGCAGCTGGGTCCAGTATCGAACCATCAAAAAGCACTAACTTTTCTCAGGATCGAACCGGCAACCTTCAGATCCAAAGGCGAGCTCTTTAACCACTCAGCCATGTAAATGAACTGTCTGAAACAAAGCACAACTTGATTAAGATAAGAAGCGAATTAGATGGTGAAGAAATAATTAACATTTGTTTTCATCAAAAGTGTTTATTTTTGACAAAGTATGAATTTCTACAAAGGGTGTGCTGTGATCCATATAAAAAAAAAATAAGAAACCTGTTAAAAATAGTTTAAGAGTAGTACATTTTCAGCAGAGTGAGGCTTGTGTCACAAAAGGTCTAAAAGTGAAACTAGGAGAAAAATAATGTACAAATTGCTACAAAACTATATTTTCAACTCCAACCAGCTGTGAAGAAGAGTTGCAAGATGATGATGATTTTACAATGTCGACTGAAACTGAAACTCAGTTACAAAAAGAAAAGGCGATTGACTCTTTAAATGCTTCTTTGACAGATGGTGGTGTTCACCTTTCAAATTACATGCACTGAATGAAAACTCCAAAATTGGTTATGCTCAAAATAAATTAGAAAAACTACATAAAAATGTAAAAATGAAAATTGCGACAGTTTAAAATGTTGAGGTACCACCAAAAGTACCTAAATTAGAAAAAGAAACTGAGCAAAAAGCTGCAGATATGGACTTACTTGTTGATAACATACAAAGTGAATTAAACAAACTTATTATTGAGAGGACTACTTCTTATATGGGTAAGAAACTTTATAAATTGCCAGCTGAATATAAAAATTTAATTCACTCTTCAACAGTTGAAAGCAGACTGACAAATTTTTTGTTGGAGAAAAAATACTATCATGTAAATGAATTTCTATTAGATCCTGACTTATAAATTGTGTAAATATAGGATAGTTTGTAAATATTGTATATATACATATATACATATATATATAAAATACGTGATGCCCTTTTTTTGTTAACACTACTCCACCCTTATTTCTGAACCAATTTTAAAGTTTGAGGTGTCAAAAGAATGATCTCAGTTCATAGTTTTGCAATAAGGTTTTAGATTTTTGATATTTTAACTCTGAAGCTCACGGGAAGCCCTCAAAGTTCATTTTTTGTCCATAAGATTAACATGGGGAACAATTTATATTGAATTGCTAAATAAAACAGCTGTTGATAGTTAAACAAACAAACACATATGATAAAAGCTGAATAGAAGCAAATTGAACTGGTACTGAAATATCAACATAATTTCATACTTTAATAAGAGGAGTGTCTAATCTGAGCTTTTAACCTTTTCTCAAAATGTAGCTGGTAGATTTTGCTTGAAAGTTTTATTAACGCGTATTTGGGCACAAAAATAAATTTAAATAACTTCTTGATTAGCATTATACGTGCTGGTACTGATATTCAGGTTGAAATAATAAAATGTCTTCCAACACTACTCGATATATTTACACTTATACTGTAATTGTTTACAAGATGGTAAATATATATAAAAGATCTTATAATGGCATTATAAGATCTTTTATATATATTTACCGTCTTGTAAACAATTACAGTGTAAGTGTAAATATATCGAGTAGTATTGGAAGACGTTTTATTATTTCAACCTAAATAAATTTTGTAACTTAACCCTAGAAAAAATCATTTTTGTTTACGAAAACAATTTTGGAAATTGAATTTTTTGACATGGGTCTTATTGGTCGTCCGACTGGTATTGAAAGGTAACAAATATTAAAATAGATCATTAAATTTGTGAGGATGGGTTTTCAAACTGCTGTAAACTATAAGGAAAAGGGATAGTTGGTTTTAAGTGTAATAACCTTTTAATTTACTGTTATAGTATAAACATGTTTAAGCAGAACGCTACACATATTATTCATTACACATAAAATTCATACTATAGAAACCAATAACACAAACATGAATCTCAGAAAAACTAATAACATTTTAGCCATTTATCATAGAACATCATTTTATGAAAATCATATTAAATATAACTATACCAAAATTTACAGTTACCTTCCTACTGAAATTAAGAATATGAATTTAGACACAAACACATTTAAGAAGAAACTAAGAAGATATATTATTAACAAGAGCATTTATTCAATGGAAGACTTTTACAATATAAAAAAAGATATTATAAATTTTTAATTATTTTTAGGTATTATAGATAAGTTTATGATGTATAGGCTAATGCAATTTCTTAATAATTGTCAGCCGAATAAATGTTGATTGATTGATTATTTAAAAAACCTGTGTAAAATACAACATTTAAAAGTTTTTTACATCTAGTATAGAAAACAAGCTTATTACAAAAATGGTTTTTATAATGAGAAATTTTAACCAAAATAAAAATGCCACTAAAAACAAAATGGACCACACCAACAAAGATGTAGATTCTCTTAATTCTCTCATACAGTAGTACTACAAAAACAGCCGCAGTGAGTGCTGCATAACTCATACTGGACCGGGGAGTAATGGAATGTTGATTTTTATTCTGATGTCATTTATGTTTTATGTTTGATGAACTATGTGGATCCACCTATCTGTGAATTTATTCTAAATTTTATAGGAGAGTTTAGACAAAGGCCCTAAGACATATCGGCAAAAGAACAACTACGTAATCTTAGCTAATTGTGACCTAAAAGAACAAGCATCACATCTCAACACTATCACCTTGGGAAGTTGGAAAATTGGTAATGAAGATCGATCGATGAAACACCAATAATGTTCTATCTGATATTCACTAAAATGAAATTTTAGGCCCCCTAGTTATGTATTGATGTTTGACTTGACAATGTCACCAGTTCTTTTAGCAGTGCTATGTCTGAATGTATTGTGACAATAATTTTTTTTTTCTTTCTTTATTTCGGCTTTAGGTTAAAACCACGTTAGGCCCACTACAACAAAATAAAGATACAAATTAGTACTTAAGAGTAGTTACAAGAAAATGTTGTTAAACACTATGAATTTGAAAATTTCGTCCAAAACTTTGTCATCCATGTCATAAAGTAGACATTAAATTTACTGGAAATTGAACTTTAAGAGTTTTCAACACTTCATAAAGAGAATTTCTTGAATTTACGTCACACAAAGGGCAAGCAAAAATCAGATGGTCCAAACTTGCCTCATATTCACCACATTCACAGTTTGGATCTTGAATCACATTAATTTTAAACAAATGCATTTTAGTGTATGTATGGCCAATTCTAATTCTGCAAATAGTTGTTATAAATTTTCTTGATTGATTAGAAAACTTAAACCAAGGAGCACTTTAAGCAGAGTTTTTCAATTGAAATAATCGGTTTCCTTTAAATTTTGAATTGAAGTCCCAATCATTTTGCCAATTTTTTAGCGCTTTTGATTTAAATAACTTCTTTATGTCAAAAACTGAAGGATAATAGAGGCGGTTTTCTGAAGATGCGTTTTTTCCTGCCTTATCAACAATTTCGTTACCCGTTATTCCAATATGAGAAGGTATCCAGGCAAACTTTATAGTGTATCCTTTTGAACTAAAATCAAAGTATTTTTTCCTAATTTGAAGAATAAATGATGAAGATTTAAGTTAATCTGATTGTTCATTAAAGATATTAAAACACTTTTAGAATCTGACAAAATGACAAACAACTTCGAAGAGAGGTTTTCTATATAATATAATGAATGAAGGATGGCAATGGCTTCTGCAGAATAAATGGAAAACAGAGAATTAATCTTGAAAGCGTGAAGAAATTTTCGCTGGGAGTGGAACACCGTGCAAGAAGTGAATGAAGATTCCAAGTTTTTAGAAGCATAAGTGAAAAGCAATTCAAAATTGGGCCACATTTCACGTGTTGCTCGGTTAAACTCGTGCATCAAGCACCCATTCACATAATTGTTATTTTTACCCAAGTCAAAGAAGTAGGGCTCTATTTTGCCAATTAGGTATTTATAGTCAATTTGGAAAGAAGTTGGATGAAAGAAGCTGTTCTTATTCACATCGAGAGTATTGCAACAAATAAAGTTTTTATAACTTTGGAGAAGTAACGGAATTTTATTGTTTTCCCAATACGTAGTAGTATTTACTAAATGATTAAAATTTTGCAAATTTCTCTTTAGAGGGTGTTGAAGATGGAGAAACATGCATTTTGCTAAGTATCTGTCACTTAGCAATCCTCTTCTTATTTCTAGAGACATAACACAAGCTTCAACTTCAATAGCCTTACATGGAAAGGACCTCATTAAATTAAGACATGACCTAAGGGAACTATACTGAATATGATCGAGAATGATTTTATTTTCATTACCATAGGCGGCTCTACACTAGATTTTCTGGGGGGGCTAGCTGGGGCTTTAGAAGTGTTAACACTAAATGTCTCCGACCCCCCCCCCCCCACCATCATTACCAATGAATGCATTGACGTCACTAATACCACAGAGTAAGGAACTCTGTGCTAATACACAACAACCTCAACTTTCTTACCTAAACTGCGGGTATGTAATCCAATGTTGAATGTAAAGTGGTTAAATTTATATAACAATAAGTATTGTAAATTACAATACTGCAATAAAATAAAATTTTGAAGAGACCGATATGTATGTGTTCAGAGCAACAGAATAATGATGACTTGTTTAAATTATTTAGTTTTTGATCGAAATCTTAAATTTATGTTTCTGTATTTTTTTATAACTCGAAAATGGGCTAGTTTCATGGAAACATGCATCTTGAAAAATTGTTTACATAAGTTATTGTTGAATATAATTCAGATACTTTAATACCTTTATTGAAATGGCGACCTAACTCAATAGGTAGTTTAAAGCCAAGTATGAATGAGGGATGAGTGTAGGATGATTGTGGCGCGATCTTGTAGTCTTGTTACTGACTAAGGCCGACATTCTCCTTAGACAGGACTGTTAATTCATAGCCCAACAGCCAATGGTATCTAGGGACCTACAGTTTAACGTGGGATCCGAACCACAATTTCAACCTCCCATATACGAATTGGTCTAATTATGAGGATGGTACTTATGGATGAACTAGTATTCACTAGTGCGGACGTTAATCCCCACCAGGGAATATCGCATCCACAAGCCATCGCTCATAACTATCCACAATTCGTGACCTCCAAGTAGCTGGATTACAGGACGTCGCCATCGTCCCAGTCTGTAATAACAGTCTGTAAATACAGTCTGTACTGTAACTGGAAAAAGAAAGTAAGCCAAAAAAGTGAGCGTGATCGGGCGTGTTAGACAAATTATGATCCACTCTGAATTGAGATCATTTGAAATAATGGATATTCAATCTAAAATAATGTGTTTACTGTTATGGTCCATAGTTAACGGATGTCCTCCAAAATATTAAATCTCCTAAATAAGCAAGACAAAAATTACTAAAAATTACTAAATTTCTATGATCAAAATTTAACTGTAATGTCTGACAAGGGATAATTGATAGGCCTACTTGATTAAGAGCATTATTGGCAATACGATAGCTTTATTTACAAACATTGTTTATTCACGTAGTTATTTCACTCATTGGTGGGCCTATACAAATTTAAACCTGCACAATAGTCAAGTTCACCATACAGATATGCCATGTATCTTTTTCGTTTTTTTAAGGTATAGGCCTAGTACGCTACCGATGCAGGAGAACGGCAACCTGATGGACACTAAGAAGCAGACGACAAAATAAATTTGCCTATAGCTGAATTAACCCATATTCGATCAAGCGTTTTATGAGTAAGGAATACATACCGAGCCAGATAGTTTGGGAATTTATTATTGAACCATAACATTATCATTATCAGTAATCAGTACTGCTAAAAAGAGATTCCTTGCCCAGAAGGTATACCAAAGGGAAGAGAGCAGACGGAACGGGTGGTAGGCCTACACCAACTTGACATCTGAAATTTACAATTGTGTACTGCTAGGTCTATTTGACAGAAAGTGAGAAAACAGTGCTATGGCATGCAGGTAGGGAAGGGTACTGTTGAAGGCGATAGATAAGTTTGGGAGGGGAGGGTAATTGTTTGTTATACATAAGCCAAACAAATTTTTTAGATTATTTTGAATTAAGTCTTTTGGGATCTTAAAGAAGCACATTAATTGAAAGAAGATCATTTACTCGGGATCCTCGCGCTTGGTGTCCAGTTTGGAATTTTTAGGGCTAGCCCCCCATTTACTCAACATTGTGTGAAAATTTAACGTTTTTAATTTTTACGGTTTCTTAGTTTTGGTTGCGTAAATTCAGCCATGTCACCGATGATTGCGGCAAACGCATCTCCAGCCGAGGCCGCGACACAACACATACTCAGGTAACTGTACACAGCCCGCTGCGGCGGTTATGTTTTTATTGATATATAGGTCGGAAATAATTTCAATAACTAAAAACAAATCATATTTTAGGGTTAAGTCATACGTCCGGCAATCTAGACAGCAATAAATAAACCAAGATCAGGTCGTCGACGGAAACATTCGCCGCGACGTATAGCCACGGTTGATTTGCCAAGTGATTACCGGTGTTCTTTTCACTGTGAATAACGTTTGAAAGTATTTCTGGCCTATATATCAATAACAAACATAACCTAGCCACCGCAGGGCTGTAAAATTGGCTGAGTCTGAGTTCGTTTAACCCAGTTTCGCGTTCTCGGGCGGAGATGCATTCGCCACGATCATCGGCGACATGGCTGACTTTAAGGAAGCAGAACTCAAAAACCGTAAAACTTAGCCGTGTGTAATTTTCACCCAATGTTTAGTGAATAGTATTCTTTCAATTTCTGCGTTTTTAAGACCCTAGCTCAAAATAAGCAAAAAATAAATAATTGCTTGTGTATATAAGAAAGAAATACCGATGTGTGAGTATAGCCCCCCCCCCCCCCCATATTAATTAGCCTAACCTTGAATCTATTGAAATTTGTATTCCAATATTCTATTATTTACACTATAATTTCACACAACTCTATGCAGTCTCTGCTGCCAAATTGCGTTTTGGAAACGTCAGTCAACATATAAATTTATTATTTTAAAATATGAAGTTTTTCCTACAATGCCACGGAAGTCTGGGGGGGCTTAGCCCCCCCAAGCCCCCCCCTTTAGCCGCCTATGTTCATTACTTGTATTTCCGAAGATGAAACAAGCGTAATCCATAACTGAACGAATCAGCGACATATATAAAGTTATTAAGATTGCCGGATTTGCTCCCCGATTTCATGCTAGAAACAGACATAAGTATGTTCATTCTTTTGGAGCAAGACTGAAATATTTGTGTGATATGGGATTTCCAGCTGAGTTTTCGATCAAAAGTAATTCCTAAGAATTTATGGACTTTTTTACATTGAATTTCTTGATGTTTGTATGGTATCCTACAAGATACAGGATTACGTTTACGTGAAAATACGCAAACAGCTGATTTTGAGGAGGAAACTTCGAAACCGCTATTTACTGACCAAGTTGATAGATCATGAAGAGCGTTATTCAGCAGTCCTTCACACATTGTGACAATGAAGATTGATTTATTTGATTTTAGACAGCTAATTGGAAATTTCATGTACTTGGCAACAACATCCAGACAAGATTTGTTGTTTTCTGTATCGTGTCTAAGCAGAGCACTAGATAATCCAACAAGACAAACTTGGAATGTAGCATAAGGAGTTTTCAAATATTTGAAGTTAACACAAGATATTGGACTACATTACCAAAAAGGAGAAGAAAATGTAACAGTTTACTCAGATGCATACAGGGTACCGGTAGGAGATAAAAGTGAAAGAATAAGTGTTAGTGGATGCATTTTGTTTTGCAATGGGAATCCGGTCTCCCGGGAAGTAGAATTGTGTGGCATTATTTACAGCAGAGGTGTAGTGTATATAGCTGGAGCAACTTCTGCAAAAGAATTAATGAATGTTAAAGGAATACTTTTTGGATTCAATGTCAAAAGTGAACCGGTATTGTATATGGACAATATAAGTGGCATGTCAATGGCAAAAACTTATGAAAACTCTAATAGAGAAAAATACGTTGCCATCAAACATTATATAAAAAACTTAGTGGCAGAACAAGAATTAAAAGTTCAATCTTTGGCATCCGAGCAAAATGTTACTGACATGATGACTAAACCCCTGTGCAAGACCCCTTTTATACAGCACATCAAAAGACGCGCGTAAAATGAATACATTGCACTAGATAGCTAAATTGCACTAAATTGCTTTTATGCCCCGCAACCGACGGGCCCCGCAACCGACGGTCGTCTGCCGCTCGTCATCAGAAGTATCTTTCATACAGCAATTAGAGCAACGTGATGTATAAAAGATGCATAAAGACAAATTCCTAAAACTGAAAGAGAAAGTATGTGCTGTGTAATTATTAAAAAAATTGAGTAACTGATGAACAAATGACGGTTAATATTTTGTTTTACAAAGTAATATCGAGGTTGGAAATTGAAATATGTCTTTGACTCTGTATTATTATTTTATATAGAACAGATAATCATAAGTTTTAGTAAAAAATCATGTCTAGGCCTATATTGTTATTGTGACGTAAAAGATGGTGTTACAAGTTCAAGGGAATAATAAAATAAAATAGTCGTTTTTCCTGTTAATTTATAAACATGTTAATGACTTTAGTAAAATAAAGTGTTTATTGAATTTAACAAATATTATTGAATGTAAAGCAAGTATGACAGATAAAAGGATTGATTATTTAAACATATTTATCATATCCTTGTTTTCTCATTACAGAACAATTACATCCTTTGCTAGTTAAACATTCCTTACGAAAAAGCCATATCTCCACTAAAATATAAACCTGAAGAGAGGTGTAATCTTCAACCAGTAAATGATTCATCTTTTGTTTAGTAAAACTGGAACAGACAATGTCAAGGTGGTACAAGATGAGTTTGGTAGACCTAGGTCTAAAAGATAAAGAAAAATGTTCTAAACCTATGGTAATAAAATTGTCCAGAGTTGAAGAAAAGTGTAGTTTTATGACTGAACTTAACTTACCAAGCAACTATTAAAAAGCTGCTTTAAATGCTGATTCAATGATAGTTTTAGATGAAAAACTGCTGTTATCGCACCTTAACACAGACACCAATGAAACACAGTAACTAACTATCCTCAAAGTGATGTCTTCTTGGGAAGAGATGGAAACACTAGCATTAAGTGGTCTAAAGGAACCAGTTTTAAATAATGATAGTACTATAAAGAAAATGTTGAAGTTGAAGGAACTTTGCCAAGCCAGGGAGGGAGAAACAAAGAGCACGACTATGTTCGCCCAGGTCTGCAAGACCATTTTGATCAAACTCTCGCTGTTTACGAAGACAATGAGAATATACCTTCTTTTATGATGGTGGCGACAGTTTTAACAACTCTACAAGACAAAATTCAAACAATATATTGTATTGGGGAATGTAAGTAACAAATGGTGAGATAAGTGATTTATTTTTTAGTGATTTACTGATGTGGCTGAAGTTGAAGGTGCTTTTTCAAATCCAGAGGAAAGAATCAGTAGAGGCCCCAACCACAGCAGTTGGAATTAGTATCCAAACCTTATTTAACACATTGATGATTCAGAGATTATGAACCAAATGAGGAAAATGTTGTTGATTCTGATGAGAATCATTTCAGCCATACACTCTACGATGAATGTCACAACAAAGACTTAGAGCGGGCTGACTCGTCTGACTCCGATGATGCTCCACGGAAAAAAAGAAAGCGAAGACGCAAACTCCGGCACTGCGATGACATTGATATAGGGGCTCCAGTCAGCGCATCGACGCCGAAACGAAGACCTGTAGCCGACCTTCCTGGACTGGATGAGGGTGTACCCTCAACATCAACTACGTTGCCCCGAGTGGTAAACCCACCTTCACTGAAGCGACCCCCATCGCCTTCATTCGATTTACCCCCGTCGCCATCACCACCTGGCTCCCCGGTACTGTCACCAGGCGAGCTGCCACCCCTGCCAACAGAAGAAGAGTTGCCGCCCCCGCCAGCAGCAGAAGAGTTGCCACCCCCGACGTCCCCAGAGGTGTTGCCACCCCTGCTGCCACAATCACCACCACCACCTGCCCTGCCCCAGATGTTGCCACCAGTACATTTTAGAGGACGAGCAGCTCGAGGACAACGGGGAGCTCGGCGCCCACGAGGAGCTCGGGGAGCGATCCAGCCAGCCGGCCCACCTGGACACCCTGACCAGGTACAACCTCCCGGCCCACCAGAACACCACGACCAGGTACAACCTCCCGGCCCACCTCAACATCCTGTCCCTCCCCCAGAACCCCTACCGCTGCGGGTACTTGAGGAAGCCCGGAACTGGATCCGGGTTTATCCACCTGAACCGGCAAAGGATGTAAGGAGAAAGTTTAGGAAGCAGAATGTTGGTCCCAGAAATATTCCTGAAGGGACAGTAAGACCGATAGATTTTTTTCTCTTTTTATGACCAATGCTGTTTGGATGCTTGTGATGACTGCCACTAATAGGTATGCAAACAGATTGACTGCTGAACGCCAGGCCGATGGGACATTTCTGCCAAATTCGCGCCTACATAAATGGGTAGACTTGAACATCGGTGAGATAAAGAAATTCTGGGCGATCCTTCTCAACATGGGTTTATCTCGAAGGAAAAGGCTTGAAACATATTGGTCCACAGCGTTCAATCTGTTTCAGCCTTTTTACTCGCAAACCATGACGATCAGGCGCTTTCAGCTGCTTCTGTCAATGTTTCATGTCACGACTAACGAATGTCCACCCAGGGGTCAACCTGGGTATGACCCATGGGTGAAGGTTCGTCAGTTTGTCGATCCATTGACGGAAAGTTTTCGAAACTTTTTTGTGCCAAGGCAAGAAATTTGCATTGATGAAAGCATGATTGGGATAAAAAACAGTTGCATTTTCATCAAATACATGCCTAACAAGCGACATGCTCGTTTTGGCATAAAAAAGTTCGAACTTTGCGATTCCCTAACTGGCTATGTGTTGGATAGTGTTATGTATTCTGGTAGGGACTTTTTAGCTGAAGGTGTTAATGCTTTCACTGAAAAGGTTGTAATGCATCTGCTGTCCCGCTGCGATCTTTTGAATAAGCGTTACCACCTCTTTACGGACAACTACTACACTAACATGCCTCTTGCACGTTCACTGTACGATCTCAAGACCTACTTGACTGGTACAGTGAACAAGAGGAGTAAAGAATTGTCCAAAGTTGTTCTGCAGGCCAAGCTTGGTGTCGGGGAATCTTTATATTTCAGGAAAGGGAACGAAGGTGTCCTTTTGGTGAAATATAAGGAAAAGACGACCCGTAAGCCTGTTCACCTGATCACCACGGCTTGTCATGCAGAAAACGAAGTCGTAAGGAGGGGTAACCGGTAGCCCAGTCGTGAAGCCCATGGTAATACATCATTACAACAAACACATGGGTGGTGTTGACAGTAAAGACAAGAATATTTACCATGTGTCTTGCGCTCGCCAAACAAAAAAATATTGGAAGAAGATAGTGTACAATTATGTTGACATGGCTTTGTTGAATGCCTACATACTTTATAAGCATTGCACCCAGATGCTTATGAGTAGGGTTGCATTCATCAATGAGGTTATCACATCATTGGCACTTGGAGATCGAGTAAATAATCCTGAGCGTCCTTTGCCAGTGGCCCAAGCCTTGGGGGGGGAACATGTCCTCACCCGCTACACATCCCTCCGTTTGTGTGAAGTGTGTCGAGTGTGTGGTAGGAGAAGCAAAAGCAGGTATTGGTGTCCTGGTTGCAATGTGGGAGTGCACCGCGAGTGTTTTCATATGTTGGATCACTATCTGCGTAGAGCACATCGTGCTCGCCCACAACAGCCCGAGAATGATCCTGATTCTCCGGATTCAGAATAGGCCTACCCTATTTTACTTCAATGGAGGATCATGTGAATGACAATATGGATTGTATAGACTAATTTTAGGTTATTTTTCATTTCATATATTTTGTTATTACAATTGTTGCCATTTCGGTTTTTACACTTTTATTTCATTATTTTATCATAAACATTTGTATTTCCATGGAAACTACTAAATTGACTTATTATATACCCCTAAATTAGTAATCAAAATCATTTATAACTAGAGAACCCGTGCTGCTCCGCAGCATTGACATTAGATACATATAGTAATAATTTAATAATACTAACAATGAAATTAATAATTCTTAGTATTTGGTGTGCCTACTAAGAACCACACAGTATATGAAACTGAGTTTGAGAACACAAAAAAGAACACAACTAAAAAAATATTTAAAAAACAAACAATAAAAACCATTTTATTTAGTCAATCTACAGTTACATGATTGAAACCAAGCAGATATTTTTGTAAACATGTTAATAAACAAAAATAATTAGCGCTTTTATGTGAACATTGTTTTATAGTATGCATCAATAAATCCAAAATAGGAAACAGTGAAAGGTCACAGAAAAAACATTAAATAACATGAACACAATAAACATGCATATACTGTGGTTTCTTTTATTTAAATATATGTTTTATGGACATGGTAAAATAATTAATGAAAGGGAGAGATAAGTTGCAAAATTAAAAGGATATGTGGAATCTATACATTGTCTATATTTAGTAATACCATTGACTATGTACACTAACGTGAATAGACCTCTCATCCAATGCATTTAGTTTGAAGCAAAAAATTGGAAGTTTCGTGTACGCGGGGCCGGAGTCGCTGCCATCGATGTTGTTATTATTCAGCTGGGTTTGCAGTGCTGCCAAAACACTTTACCACAATATAAAAATAACCTTCAGTTTTAAAACATTCCATTCTTGGTTGAGAAGAGTGGTGATACTGATTTATCTATCATATGTCACTTGTACTTCATGTACGCCGCAGAAGATCGCACCACGGTCAATAGGTTTCAAACACGCCTATGCTATGAGATGTATTCACGTTAGAGTATATAGTCAAAGGTACCTAATACGCTGCATGAAAATTTTTAAACAAAAAAGCTTTTTTAACATTAAAACGCACGTGTGAGTATGCAGATGCAAAGTTGCAAACAGGCTTTAGATTTTTAATCGAGACATTCTTCGAAAAAGGCGTGAACAACTGATTTGACTATATTTAATATGAATTTAAAATTAAAAATCAAAAGCCCAGGTGATAGGTTGTTACATTGGAATATGAATTCACAGAAAACCAGTTGACAGAAGTTCCTAACACACAGACTTATGGTAAAACCATCAAGGATGATATTTACTCCATAACTGGAGGTTCCACTACGATGATTTTTTTTTTTTTAAGGAAAAAGCCTACTGTTGATTTTCATGTGCAAGCGTTCACCCAGTATAAACTTAATTATGGGAAACGTAAATGTTTGTCAAATATAAACCATAGCTTAAAGCCAATCGTAATTTACAGAAGTTTACAAATGATTTGAAAATGGAGCTAATAATAAGTTTGAATTAATTAATAAAAGATCAATATCTCAAAAGAAAGCCAAGATTCCAAGGATTATTTGAAGACCAAAACATATCAAATATCTTAAAGAGAAATGGATTTATGTATCATTGATTGAAAATAAGTCATACAAATTAAAATAAATTATATTATTTGGAATGCTGTAGCGAGCTTCAATTTTGTCCATTTTTTATATTCAAAGGCTCATTTGAAAGCTGGTATATATTATTAAGAAAATTTACATTTGGTTGTTCTTTTTGCATTTATTAAACGTAATTGTGATTGGAAGTCAGCAATTTATTTAAGCTTATCAGACCAAAAATAATACCACAACCTAATTATAACTGGATGAAAATGCCTTCAATTAAATTCAAATTCCAGAAGACAATGATTAAAAATTATGTTGGATAAAATTATGTAGCGTACCATGATTACCCGATTTTTATTGTCATCAGGGGCTTAATGGAAGCTGAATGATCCACAACTTTTTAGACCAAAATAAACAGAATTTCTAGCCTATAATTATGTATTGCACTTAAATATATGCCTAATACAATTTTTGAAACATATTGTAACGTCTCAAAATTAACCGATTCTAACAATCAATATCTCAAAAGAAAGCCAAGACTTCAAGGATTATTGATGACAAAAACATTTCAAATATCTAAAATAGAAATGGAGTTATGAATCATCGATTGCAGATAGGTCATAAAAAATTACAACTTGTGTTGTATAGAATGCATTAGCGAGCTTCAATTTCGTGCGATTTTTATATTCAATGGCTTTTATAAAAGCTGGCATTCCAGAGATGGTTATTAGACCAAAAAATATAGCTTAAAATAATTATAACTGTAAAAAATTATCTTTCATTAAATTCCAAATTCTGAAAATTATCAAATTTATGTTTTTAGGTCGAGCATTATAGTAGATAAATGAATACGACGATCAATATCTGAAAAGAAAGCCAATATTTTAATGATTATTTTAAGAGCAAAACATCTAAAATGTCTCTAAATAGAAATGGAGTTATGTATCATTAATTGCAGATGTCATAATAATGAAAATAAATCATATTATATGGAATGCTGTAGCAAGCTTCAATTTTGTCCGATTTTTATATTCAATGGCTCATATGAAAGCTCATATTCCAGAGATGGTTCTTAGACCAAAACATAGAGCTTAAAATAATTATAACTGTAAAAATTTATCTTTAATTCAATTCCAAATTCTTGAAATTATTAAATTTATGTTTTTGGGTCGAGCAATATAGTAGATAAATGAATACCGACTCTAACGATCAATATCTCATAAGAAAGCCACGATTTCAATGATTACTTGAAGACCAAAACATTTAAAATATCTTGTATAGAAATGGAGTTATGCATCATTGATTGCAGATAATTCATAAAAAATAAATTAAATTATGTTATTTGGAATGCTGTAGCGAGCTTCAATTTCGCCCGATTTTTATATTCAAAGTCTCATATGAAAGTTGGTATTCCAGAGATGGTTCTTAGACCATAACATATAGCATAACATAACTATAACAGGAAATTTGTATCTTTAATTCAATTCTAAATTCTGGAAATTATCACATTTATGTTTTTAGGTCGAGTAATATAGTAGATAACTGAACACGAATGTTTGATGGTAAATCTGTGCATTCTTACCTTTAATTTAAGACCAAAATTATCAAAATCGGTCGGTTAGAATAGCCAAACAAATCCGGAAAAGACAATTAAAATTTAACTCCCATAAGAAATACACAGGGAGGAAATTTAATTTGTGTGTAAATCGAGTAATACGATAGGAAAGTGAATTCCGATGCTTGATGGCAAATCTGTGAACGCATACCTTTAATTTAAGACTAAAATAATTAAAATCGGTCGGGTAGAAGAGCCAAACATTACCGGAAAAGAAAAACCTAATTTTTTTAATATATAGATAGTTACTTTTGTGAAAAAATAACAATTTTTTGCTCGCAGCCTATGCCATATTTCTGTATCGTATGACATTTCTCGGCTATTTTTTTATATTTTTTCTTTAAAATGGTATAAATATATTTATTTTAGCATAGATTTTCATTTTACACATGGTAATAAACCAACTTTGAACCAAAGAGTTTGGTATTACAGCCTCTGAATGATATTGTTCTGGATAGCATTTCATAATTTTTTTCAAAATAAAAATTTAAAAATGTTCTAACACCATCAATATATTCTATGGACTTTGCTGATCAAGAATATACATACTTTATATATACTTTCACTTCAGGTAGTAGTGTTATAGGCTAAACAAATAACCTAGCAATAATTGAAAAAATGGTCTGCCACCACAGAGGTTAGGGCTCCGCCAGATATAGGGCTAAGTCAACACTTCAACAGGTGACTAAGTATTTTTAAACAATAATTTATTCCTATACTTTTAATTAAACATCTTGTCTTAGAAAAGACAAGTGACAGAACAAGTCAGTTAATATGTTGTACCATATTTATTAAATTATTATTCAGAACACAGGAACAAGAAAACAAATTTTATTTCTTAAATGTACTATAAATCTTAAACAATTTTAAAAGAATACATCATACATCTTTTAATAATTATAAAAATAAAGAAAGGAAAGGGATTGGAGTGGATTTCTCCCGAGTCGTGAAACCCTGCACAAACAAGTCAAACTAATTGTAATTTTTAATTTCAAGAAATGAATAAATTTGGAAAATTATCACACAGAAGGTGTATTTAGTTATTATTGTCAGATTGATCGATTTTAGCTGCATATTAAATGAATAATTAATTTGAAATCTTACCTCAACGGAGAGGGTCACTAAGCCTGCGTCCGCCCGCTGCGACGAGCTCAAGGGAAAAGACCGATTATCATAAAACTAGTTTCGTCTTGCAACCCCCTTCCGCTCACGCGGCCAGTTCACCAATACCTTCCCTTATACTATATAAAATTTTTAGACAAAATTTAAAATACAAAACAACGGTACATTATCCCACCAAATTCTTGTCTAAAAATTTTGCATAAATTTACAACAAGATCCTTAAAACTAAGTATTTATATATAGAAGGTCCATCTCGATGAAATCCATAATTATTACTCTAAATTTTTACCAAACAAGTCCACAACAAGAAACTATAAACACTTCACCCAGATAGACAGTTCGTTGGATTCTCTGTAGATACACTGTTCTCAGTGGTTCATCTTGTGGCTGGTATACGGTAGTCCCACTTCGGTCCTTTCTCCAGTATCGGCTGATTCCAATTGCTGGCCACCGACGAATTTTAGGATCGGAATGAGGCAGGAAAGGAAAGGAGATAATCTACTAACAATGACTTGAAACATACCGTACCCATAATACTTTTTATTTATGATTAAAACAATTATATTCCCAATCTTGTATTTTAGTTCATAATTTAATCAACCTTATAGGCCCTACATGTTTTATTTGAGGTAACTTTGTGATTTGCGAAAGTGAGGTCATTTTAAGTAAGGTAACGGTAAATTGCTTAAAACTAATCATTCAGGCACCCTTTCGCTCACATTCACTCAACATTCATACCATAAGTCTCTGTTGTATAGTAAAAATAAGGTCTGTTGTGTTAGTCAAAGATAAAGTTAAGTCGGTTAAGTAAGTCAAGTTAAATCAA
Source organism: Neoaliturus tenellus (assembly GCA_030545055.2). Classification (NCBI taxonomy): domain Eukaryota; kingdom Metazoa; phylum Arthropoda; class Insecta; order Hemiptera; family Cicadellidae; genus Neoaliturus; species Neoaliturus tenellus. The sequence continues at coordinate 111,214,749 of CM061531.1, forward strand.
TAAGTAGCGTTACGTATTTTAGTGTTAGCAAATTGGTTAGGCCTAACTCAGTGTTTTGTCATCGCAAACCACAAAGATTACTCAAATACCTATGGATTATACACATATTTTTATTGTTAACTTTTTATAAATGCTAAACACAATTTTTACAAACTGAACGACATTAGCTTGTCTAAAGTACTTATATAACTCTTATATTACATTTTACTAAGTTCCTTTTTATTTTCCTAATTTAAGCTGATTTATATGTGCCTTCTTCACTACCGATTTGTCATTATTAGCCTGAATAAGCACTGAGACAGGACTAAGAAAATACAATACTGTGAACGGACCTGTATATCTAAAATCCATTTTCCTCTGGTAACAGTTAATTTTGTTACTGAGCCTTTGGTTCTCTAAATAAACAGTAGATCCAACAGTAAAAGGGTGTTTTATTCTGCCTTCATTATACCTTTCCCTGTTTTTATTCTTGCTTACTGATCTTTTACAATTTTGAATAGCTCTATCAAAAACGGTTTTAACATTAGATTTACTTTGATTTTCACTTAACAAATCTTGTATTTTCCAGATATTACTCAAACTATGATTAGGTTTGTGATTAAACATCAATTGAAAACTAGTGTGTTTAGTTGTTTCATTAAGGGCAGTGTTTAAACTTATTTGAATAAACTTAAGATTATCATCCCACCTATTCTGACAGTTATTGTGATAAGCTCTGATTTGGGTTTTTACGTCCCTCAAATATCTCTCAGCTTTATTACTACTGGGTCTGTATGGTACAATTTTATAATGATTAATTGCATATTTGAACATGAACTTTTTAAACTCTATACTCTTAAAACATGATCCATTATCAGACACCATCTTTCTGCACGAACTAAAATTAGTAAATATAACTTCCTCTACTTTTTTTATAATAGTTTTCGCCTGTACATTTCTCACGGGAATAAGCCAGATATATTTCGTAAAATCGTCTAAAACAATAATAATATGCTGATTACCCTTTGTTGATCTCACTAAAGGTCCCGCAGTATCAATGTATAGTGTGTCCATTGCTTGCCTAGCTTGACCAGATACTAATTCACCTTCATACTTCCTCTGAGCAGGTTTACATTTTAAACATATTTCACAGTTTTTTACTTTATCTCTAATTACTTTCTAAATGTTGGGCCTATAAAAACAATCTGTAATTTTGCTTAAAGTTCTAGCTTGTCCGGGATGACCCCCATAGTTACTTACATGGTAATAGTTAAATAATAAGTCTAACAAACTTTCCGGAACATATATTCTACCTTTAGACCTAGGATTTCTTTTATACATGAGCACATGATTTTTTACATAAAAATTTTCTTTGTTGGTCTTATCTTTAATGCTTTGCAATATTTTAGAACATTCATCATCTAATCTCTGGTGTTCTGAGATTTGAGTGTAAGCTAAAGGAAAATCTGTAAGCAGCATATTTACTACTGGATTTAAAACTTTGTTATTAACGCATCTTAACTTTTTGCTATCTTTTGTTCTTAACTCAGTTATCTCACAATCATTTTTACTTACTTCAATTACCTCTATGTTATCAGGTTTTTCCATGTGCATCCTAGATAAACAATCAGCTACCGGGTTAAATTGACTTTTGACATGCATTACTTTGAATGGCAGACTTATAATTTGTTCCACCCACCGACCTAATTTACCTAGCTTCCTAAAATGACTTAAAACCCATGATAACGCGTGGTTGTCTGTAATAAGGTAAAAAGGTTGAAGCTCTAAAAATGGATAAAACTTCTTAATACTCAAAACTACTGAAAGTGCCTCTTTCTCATATATCGTTAAATTTCTTTCTCTTTCGGTAAATTTTTTACTGTAATATGCAATGGGCAATTTATCACCATCTTCATTGCACTGTAAGAGTGCCGATCCAGCTCCATACTGACTAGCATCAGTCATCAGATAAAAGGGTTTCTTAAAATCTGGAATCATCAAAACCGGAGGATTTACAACCGCCTCCTTTAAACTTAGAAAACTATTATTACTTTCTTCAGTCCACTTAAATTTAATTCTCTTCTTTCTTAATTCATTGAGAGGAGCAGCAAGTGTTGCATAGTTTCTGATATATTTTGAGAAATACGATACCATTCCTATAAATGTTCCTACTTCTTTAGCTGTTTTTGGCGTTTGGAAATTTTGAATCGCTTCTGTCCTACTAGGATCTATTCTTATGTTATTCTTTGAAATAATATTCCCTAAATATCCTATTTCGGTGTAAAATAATTTGACCTTTTTAGGGTTAACTGTTAAATTGTTTTTACTTAAACGGTCTACTACCTCAGATAAATGTTTCAAATGGTCCTCCTTTGTCTTAGAATACACTAATATATCGTCCACAAAGTTTAACATAAATTCAAACTTAATGTCTCTAAAAATGTTATCAAGATAAGCGCTCAATAAACCAGATCCACAATGCATACCGTACGGTACTCGGTTAAATTCGAATAATGAAACACCAGTACTAAAGGCTGTTAAATGTTTGCTACTTTCGGTTAGTGGTATCTGTAAAAATGAATTGCTTAGATCAATTACGCTAAAATACTCTGCATTTTGTAAATAATGGTAATTATCCTCCATATTACCCAAAGGATGGTTTACTCTTACAATTTTTTGGTTCAATTTAGCATAATTTATTACTAAACGACTGCTATTATCAGATTTCTTAACTAAGAAACTCGGAGAAGAATATTGACTAATCGAAGGTCTGATAATGCCCTGATCTAATAGATCATTTAATATAGTTTTCATTTCAGGCATTTTTGCAGGTGAAATTGGATACGGTCTTTCATGTACAACTTGGTTATCTTTTAATTTAATATCAAATTCAAAATTTAGCGCTTTTCCTATCTTTGTTGTAAATACATTTGGGTATTTATTCACTAACTCTAATACATCATCTTTCATATCACTACAACCTACGTCTACAACTGAATTTGGAGAATTTAAACAAAACAAACCAGATCGATCCCTCTTGTACTGAGTAATGTTAATTTTTACCTTAGGACAGAATTTAAAGTAGCATGTATCATTGCTTAGGTCAATTATTAGCCCCGTTTCCTTCATAAAACAACAACCTAAAACAATGTCCCAAGCTAAGTCTTTTAATATTGAAAACTTGACATACCAAGAAAATTCTTTAATTCTAATTTTTACAACACAACTCCCCATTATCGATATTACTTTGTTATTCGCAGAATAACATTTTGACATATAACTCAAGTGGTGTTTTACCAAATTATATTTCATTAACTTTTTAAACATACTATAACTGATTGCATTTACCGATGCCCCTGAATCCAAAAGTGCATCCACCCTCAATACATTATTACAATGCTTGTTTAGTGTCACTGAAATTGAAGGCAACAGAGAAAATCTATTATTATCAAACCTAGCATTTAATTTCTTCATTATTCTGTTTTGTTGGCGTTTTGCTTTGATTTTTTGTTTCCTACTCAATCTATTATTTTCGTTTATAATATTATTTAACATTTTTTGTGTTACATTACATTGTTTAATTGAATGGGAAAATTTTTCTTTTGCACATGTTTTATCGATATTTTGGTTACTGAAAGTATTATTTAACCAAGAAAAATTTTCCCAACTATTTAGTTTTTTGTACCTTTCTTCCTAAAACAATCTTTTGCTAAATGGCCTGCACGATTACAATTATAACATTTTCTTACATTATTTACTGAACTCTGCGGAAAATTGCTATTTACCCTGCTTGCATTACAATTTGACGGTTGACTATTTCTTAAGTAATTGCTGTAGTTCACACTTTGATTATGTATACAGGCAGCTTCCAAATCAGACAAGGTACTAATGTTTCCTACTAAGGCTAAGTTTGCCCTACATTGCTGATTCATTCCTACCTTAATTAGATCTAACAAATCTTGCTCTGAATAGCTACAATTCAAGATCATAGAATATTCCTTTATACTCTCTATGTACAATGGCAATGCTTCGAAATTACCCTGAGGTCTGTTTACAAACTTACTGATAAGATTTTCTCTTAAATTTACAGGAATGAAACATCTAAGTATTTGTGTCTTTAAGTTATCTAGGCTACTGCATTTGTTTGATAACATTAGACTCTGCAATGGGTTCAACGCTTTAGGAATAAATATTTCTATTATCTGTCTATCTGAAAGATTAGTTTCCCTACTGACCTTGAATAGCATTTTTAAAAATTCCAATAAATCATTAATGGCTAAACCGTTACTAATTTTAACATCAGTCAAATACTTTTCGATTGGATTTGGCAGCTTTTGGTACATGTTAGTGTCAAAAAGAGGCTGGGATGGTTGCTCAGCTTTATTTTCACATGGAACGCTTAATGGATTCCCTACTTCGATAGGTTTGTTATCTAAAAATACATCAGACAAGTTTTCCTCCTCAATGTTTGTTTCGCTCAATTTCCTTACAGAGTTATTTATAAGTTCCTTATCAAACTCTATTTTATTGAATTCGTCACTTAATGATTTAATCTGTTTAATCAAATCTACACACTTTTCTTTCTCTTCCTCAGACATTTTAAACTTGACTAAATTATTTAATCTAGTTCTACAATGTTCAATTTTTGTTTCCAAACGAGCTACATCGATCGGCCTACTATTAGTAGATAGCTCCGATAATTTCTCTTGGCTTAATTCTATCTTAGTCGTTATCAATTCTATTTCCCCAGGTATCGTAATTTTACCAATTAAGTTTTGACATGACACAGGTGTATTTTCTGCAATATATTTTCTTAAAAGTTTCCTTAAATCACTAACGACACTTTTATCATCTACCGGTTGGTTCCGTAGTTGGAGTTCATACACCAACTCGTCTTTGGTTAATAAATCTACTTTGAAACTCATTTTTACAAAATATTTCTAAATAACACACATTTATATTTCTAAACGTATCACACAAACAAAACAATCATTATCGGTCTTGACAATCAATAACATGAAACTACATGTAACACTTTGCCTGACAGTTCCTGTCCATAGCAGAGTAGCGCAAAATTGTGTACCATATTTATTAAATTATTATTCAGAACACAGGAACAAGAAAACAAATTTTATTTCTTAAATGTACTATAAATCTTAAACAATTTTAAAAGAATACATCATAAATCTTTTAATAATTATAAAAATAAAGAAAGGAAAGGGATTGGAGTGGATTTCTCCCGAGTCGTGAAACCCTGCACAAACAAGTCAAACTAATTGTAATTTTTAATTTCAAGAAATGAATAAATTTGGAAAATTATCACACAGAAGGTGTATTTAGTTATTATTGTCAGATTGGTCGATTTTAGCTGCATATTAAATGAATAATTAATTTGAAATCTTACCTCAACGGAGAGGGTCACTAAGCCTGCGTCCGCCCGCTGCGACGAGCTCAAGGGAAAAGACCGATTATCATAAAACTAGTTTCGTCTTGCAACCCCCTTCCGCTCACGCGGCCAGTTCACCAATACCTTCCCTTATACTATATAAAATTTTTAGACAAAATTTAAAATACAAAACAACGGTACAATGTCAGGATTATTATGGAACATTAAACTACAGAACTTAAATTGAAAAGGTTAAGTCAACACTTGAACTGGTGACTATTTTAAACAATATTCCTACTTACTTCTAAATAAACATTTTGTGCAACAACAAAATTAGTAGGTAACATAAAAAGTTAGAAAATGACTTTTTTTTGCTTAAGCCAAAATACATAGCTTGGCCTATATTATCATCAGGTACCTACCTAAAGCCAAACTGAATTTAGTTGTTGATGAGGTTTATTTTTCTTAAAGCCTCTCAGTGCTACCAAAAAAATTTGCTAAAATTTCTGAACTCCCATATACTTCTCAAGTATCCATCCATCCAAGGGGCAGAGGCAAGTGCTGAAGAAAAAAATCTGTAAAAAAATATTCTACCCAAAAGTGGTAGGCAACAATATTTTCTTTGTATCTCGATCACATAGAGAATGGAATCATTGGTGTTTTAAATTAAAATAACAATCGAGTCAACTGATATTTCCGTTTTGTGTCCACAGTATTGACAGCAGTGGAGTTTAGTTAGTAGTTTGCAGGAAAAGATGTGGAACAATATATCAAATTCAAATTTTATTTACCTTATAGACATGTATACATGCATTAGGTACTCTTAATTTCTAACTTAAATTATAATAAAAATGTTCTCATAATCTAATTTTATCCCTGTGATTTCCATATTTTGATGTTTCTTCTTTTTTTAATGTAGATTCTTTTTTTTCTTCTTCTCATAAAAATCTTTTATGAAGTATAAAGGTTCTTCCTCAAGTAAATTTGTTAGTACTTTTAAATCTTTTGATGTTTTTATTTCTAAATTATAATATGTTCTGATCAAATTTATATTTTTATATCATTTTGTAGTACCGAAAGATTTAATCAATGTTATCAGGAGTAAAAATTCTGGCTGTATACATTTTTACAATGAGTAGGGACCAACTGCCCTACCTATGTTATTTATTATACAACATAAATGTTATTTTAATACGCTTTTCCAAAAGGATTTGTGAATTTCTTAGTAAATCTATGGCACTTTACTTGACGTAGTCCTAATTGTGATAAAAATTTACCCATAGACACACTTTACAGATACAGATTACACATGTAGCCTATGTCTTATATTAATAAATGGGGATGGGTAAGGGCCTAATATTAATAAAGGTAGGCCTACCGTACCCAATCAAGTCCTTGTCATCTTCAAGTCCAAGTCTTGATACCATAACGTTTCTGAAAACTAGGCTTTTTATCTACAATTTGAAATAAATAGTAGGCCTAGACAAAGAGAAGGTTTACAATGGCAAAATAAATTATTTTGGTAAACAGATACGCATAATTAACGATCAACAGCAAAGTACATGACCATTTTTTAAATGCTGTGGTACTTTCACAGTGGAAAAATAAATGAGCAAAGGAACAAACAAGCTTGCCTTATCATTACTCCTTATAACTAAATTTCAGTATAATAAATCTTTCATTTAACTTTCCAAGGCCCATCATGGGTATTCAACTTCGTTATTCATAAAGTGAACATATATTTTGATAATTTTGTCTCAGATAATGAAGTGGCAATATTAAAAAAAAAAGGCTCATCTGCGTTTGCTCTTTCTGGCCTGGCCACCCATTTACATTAGGCCCAACTCACACAGAAAGGACGTCGAGCAGAGATGAGGTATGGATGGCAAAACATGGAAATTGCTCAACTTCCTCACAAAATCAAATGTTAAATTTAATGTTGTCACGCACAATCACAGAAGCAAAGAACCAGACAGAAAAATACTCACAAAACAAGTTGGCAATAATAAAAAATATGTTGTTGTACGACAAAGGCTAACGGACGCACTACAGACATGTCACTTCCTGATATCCCACGAGAGTTGGGGAAGGGGTATGGCGCTGGCGGGAAGGTGGCCGACTTCGCCATGTCGCTTAGGTGGATATGGTCCTACAGTAAGGACTACTACAGTATCAACTAAGTTAATTCATTTGATTTGGCAGATTTGAGAAAAATAATAAGCACAGAAAGCGATTACCAAACCTTAACATAAATACACGCATATACCATTCATCACTGTTTTGCACCACTCTGAATAAATTGGCTAGTTCACATGTGTAATATTCAGTGTTGTCTCATACTAAACAAATATCACCTAACAACACACGTACCACTTTTTAAATTAGTCAATAAACACATCTAACTAATTTTCACCTCAAGGCTAACACACTGTTGTACTGACTTGTTATAAAATTCTCAATTTATACTATACAGGAAAGCACACTAATAGGCCATTGACAGTTTTTTTTTAAATCTGTCAGTCAACTTGTGTTTTTTGTGAGAAAATATTGGCACTCATGAAAAAATTGTACGCTTCACAGGATGTAATTTTCACACTCACTGAAATTTGGGTCAGCAAACAGTTTTCACCCTGCTCATTTCACAAAGAAGTGAAAGATTGGGTTTTGAGTCATAAACTAGGCCTATTGTTATTATAATGTTTATTTTTAGGGGTGAATGAATATTCAAAATGCTTATTCAGGATGGAAGTAAGGTCCCGCGACGGTTAAATATTTTGAAAAATAAAAAAGATAGAGCTACAAAACTTGGAACAAAGTTACTGGGCATGAGAAACTATTTCATCACACGTTCAGTGATCCAATTTACCTCTTCAGGGGGACGGCCCACCATGACTGAGTCAGAAGAAAATCTTAAATGTAAGCATAGGTTGATGTAGGTACATCAAACTAAAGGATTCTTAGAATAGAGAACAATGCCGCAAACCTGACCTCAAAAGGATGACCAAGTCAAAAATGGCAGGCGATTAAACTTTGCATTGAAATCATATTGCTGAAAAAATGCAATAACTCCTGATACACTCAGACTATAGAGGTTGGAGAGCACTTTTTCACATCCCTGGGAGTCCGATGATGACGTCACGAAACTATCGATTGTTTCATGTTGACCGTATGAAAACCATGAAAACACTCGCGTTACCTGCAGACTCGATCAATCCGATTATCCGACGTTTAAAACCAAACATTTTCGGGAAATTGATTAGATGCGACCCCTTTCTTGGGCTTAACGTAAAATTCGTAACTAAAATGGTGCAGTCCTTAAAGAACTTAGACCAGATCTATGAAATTCAAATAATATTGAATATTTAATGGGATTGTGTTGTGTGTGTGAAAACACATAACTTAGGTCTAAGTTAAACTTTGGCTAACTTATATTTTGCAGCTTATAAGGGTAAACCGATCCTGGTAAAACATATTCAATACAACCCCTGCTAAGTCTAATATGGCAAACTCGATTCAATTTAAGGCACCTAATGACCAATCCATCGTTTTGAATTGGAGATAATACATTGAATTATTGAATTGAGGCTATAAATTAAATAAATTCTATATTGAACTTATAAACAGTGTGTAAGATATTTACCTTAAATTGCCGAAGTTCTTGAGTTGATGTTGTAAAGTTTGGAGAGACAACATCAACTCAAGAACTTAGGCAATTTAAGGTAAATATCTTACACACTGTAGTTTAGTTATCGGAGCGATCGAGTCTGCAAGCGAAGCGAATGTTTTTATACGGTCGATATGAAACAATCGATAGTTTCGTGACGTCATTATCGGATTCCCGGGGATGTGAAAAAGTGCTCTCCATAGAGGTTGGGTTTGTGGCAAATTGCTCGGAATTCACAGCCCTTTAAAAGGATGTATCATTTTTTTATGTAGGCCAATGCAGTTTCAATGACGACTTCCATTAGGGTTGCCCCTAAATGAAGTCTTGGGGAAAAAACAAAACCCTCATAACAAAATGTCTTTGGCGTATGCACGAGCAAAAAAAAAAATAATAATAATAAAAGAAATGTATGGCAGCTGAAGTTTGAGATTAATGCTGAATGTTTAACTATTACGTTAATAAAAGCAGGAGTAGGGTATTTGGGGTTACATCTTGGAGGACTTGAAAATAAGACCTTATGATGAAGGCTTCATCATCTTTAAATTTTAAACAAAGACTAAGATTCATGTTATAATAACAAAGAAAGAGATGTTTAAGTAGTATGAGTGCATGATTAAGTAGTATGATTTTGTGGCGGCTTGCAATGTTTAACCTGCCTGATCAAATTAAGTTATGGTATTCTTTCAGGCTGTAAAAGAGACTTTGTACAAATCAGATATGTAGAGATGTGTTAAAGCATTAGTAATCGCTACTTTTTGTAATCGGTACTCATCTCTGCGGCGAAACTTCATTATCAGACTCCACCGTTATTTTCGATCTAGAAATTTCTATATTGCAATTATTCGATAGTTGTAATCGTTTTAAGATAAGCCACTATGAAAGATATACGTTATACAATAATATGGTAATTTATTTATAGGCCTACTCTACTAATAATAATAATCTAATCCATAACCGTAAACCTACGTCACTTTTATTGACAGCAATCTTTATAACACCAAAATTAATGGTGTTTGGAAACATCTAAAACGCATATATTCCCACAATAATGGCAAAAAAATACCTTTTTGATTCGTATTTGGCAGCATTTGTGTGATGCCATTTTAGATCTAATGAAGTCTGCTCCTTCTCACAATTAAGATACACCTACTAAACAATAAACTTGGATAGTTTGTTTTGTATTGTTCTTTGATAATGTTACAGGTTACATTAGCCTAGTTAAAATTTGAACTTGTTTTTTTTAATTTTCAGTTAGGCTATTTGATTGCAATATATTTGTTTTATCGTCAAAAGGTATGTTTAATGACATTAGAACAAAACTAAACCAGGTGATAAAATCGCAATCGTATCGTGTAATTTTATCATTGACAGAATATAGCAATATTATCGCAATATCAAAATTTCCACTATAATAACGATGGAGTCGGATAACGAAGTTTCGCCGTCTCTGCAAAAGTATCTGGATGCTGAAAAGCAAAGTATCCAAAGTATCCAAAGTACCCACAAGTGCAGCGACTACAAGCATCGACCAACCAACCTAAGACAGGGATACCAAACGATTCCTAAAAGTAGCGACTCTTTCAAATACCTACTATGCTAAGCAGTAAACAAATACAATCGTGAATACAAAGTAATTGCCACTCTGTACCAAAGCCATACTAGATTAGGCTACTCAGACCTAGCTTCTAGATGGCCATGACGTCATTTTGGTTCGTAGTAAGTTTGGATATCTGATACATGTACAAAGATGACGTCATGGCCATTTAGCAGTTAGGCCTGTATAATCTAGTAAGTTATGGCTTTGTCAGTACTCGCAACTGGCCTGTACCGCTATCTGTTGTAATCGGTACCGAAAAGGAAATCGTTTAGGCCTAGTCCACCTCTAATCAGATGAACAGACATCTCTCTTAACTCGTTCAAGGCTCCCATGATGTGCTTTCATTCCATTGGCTAGTTCTATCTACATACTATGCCTAAAAATTCTCAGTAATAGAAACAGTTTATTTTAAAATGGCAAGAATCGGTCTAAGTTACCTAAGGCTACTTAATAAAAAATAATGTAGAGCCTATCCTCTGATGAATATGGACTTCCAAATTTAACATGAGATACAAACACCGAGAATACACCACACAAAAATACTCTAGTCTCAGCGTCTCAGGACAGGACTTCAAGTTCTAGTTGTTCCGTTGTTCCAACAACGTTAAAATCCATTCCAAGTTGTTTGTTCCGTTCCCCCCTTTTTCTCCTTTGCAAAAGCTAGGGGAACCATGCAGCCTCAAAATACACAGGTTGCTTCAAGGCCAACTACGTTGCTTCCATAATTTTCTTTTTGTACTATGTTAGCCATATTTGATAGCATGGGGTCGCATAATAGCTACGATCATAGTAACTGCATTTTGGCAGTGTGAATTAGCGCCGACAAGCATCGGCGCTAATAGATCATTCCAAATTTGTGTCGGCGTTAAAGAGAATATAGCCTATACCACAGTACAGAGATGGCCGTGCCTATACTCTTTAGAACATTGATTCTGACTGTTGGTAAAATATATTTCTCTTGTAGCAACTAAAAGTGAAAAACACTTTTAGGTCCAACAAATTGCTGGATATCTCGATTTGCAACTACTCTACATAGCCACTAAAATCGAATTTGTAAAATAGCGCCTACAGAGTCGTTCGGGGTGACAGCTTTCTTACAGAACATTTCTTTTGAACGACTTCCTTGCCATGACATCTGCAGCCACCAGTGTTGCAAAAAGATGGTATTTTCCCGCGTTTGGGGATTTTACGGGGCTTGCTGGGATAAGGGGGGAAAATATGATTTGAGACTATATATCACCCACAAATATCTACCGACTTTCAGCGTAATTTTTTCCAAAAATACACATCATTTTTGTAATTAATTATACAACACAAGCATTACCAAAAATGACATTTTAGTAAATTCGTTTCCTTTGTTCTAAATTAGACAACTTATAAAATTAGCAAAAATAAAAAAAAACCAAGAAATATCCCCAATTTGGAGGACACCCCTCACAACTGGCAACACTGAGTGAACTGTAGTTCACTAGAACCGAACGTTAAGAAAATGAACGAACCATTAAGGATTCGATCTTTTCCTACTGTTCATTTTTGTCGTCGTTATCGAGAAATTGAAATGTTCTGTGCTATTGAGAATTTGGAAAATCTAACAACAACTACGTAAAAACTAAATAGTCTACTAGCAACTACACTTTAGTGGCTAATATAGTGTAAGTGCTAACGAGACATTTTAATAATTGTGTCTGCGCTAATAGGATATTTAAACTTTTAATTAATTTTCCCGCCTTTTTGTAGTTGCTATGAGAACATTCAGTTTTAGTTGCTACGTTTAATTTTACTTTGTCGTTGCTACGAGCGTAGCTGCTATGATACCCTGTCTTTGATAGTTATTTAAAAAAATGTTTTAGTTGGTTTTAATATTCCCAAATGGAAACAAACTATAGATTTTTACACATATGGAAATGTTGTTAAAATATAGAATTTCTATGGTCCAAGGGAGATCTAGGATGGATATTTAATATAGTTTTAATATGGAGGTCGAAATTGTGGTTCGTATACCATTTTAAACTGTAGGTCCCTAGATACCATTGGCTGTTGGGATACTAATTAACAGTTGTCTAAGGAGAATGTCGGCCTTAGTCAGTAACAAGACCACAAGATCGTGCCACAATCATCCTACACTCATCTCCCATTCATATTCAGGTTAAAATACCCACTATGTGAGGTCCTGTCTCAAAATAGTGATATAGTGATGCAGTACAGTAGACGAGAGCATTGAATTTACATACTAAGACTATTAGTATATAGTATTTATAGTCAATAGTCACACCTTTGATTATGCCTTGGTTTTGTAAATAGAATCAATGATTATGTATACCACTCTTATGTAAAGGGGTACACTCAACACCTCCTATAAGAGAAGGCCAGACGACTGAAATTCATTACGTCATTTAAGTAGGCTGATGAGTTAAATCATTAGTTCTAACTCATGCTGTAGAGAGTGCTGGTGTTCCCTGGAATTTCAAATTTAAAAAGGACAGCTGGGTAGTGACGTAAAGGCGCGTTTACACTGCAGTTGTCGATCAAAAGTTGTCAACCATTTTTGATATCTCAGTGTAAACCAACAAGGTTAAATAGATATAGAGTGCTCACCAGATAGGGAAAAGTGTCCCTTTTTGACTGGCGCCATGTTACCCACGATTCCCGCCGTTTCCTTGGTAACCAGTCCTTTTGTTTACACTTTCCCAACAGTAATTTTCCATTTTACCCACACATATCCGACGTTTCTATGGTAACCAACTTCAATAGCCTGCTTACAGACCATGAAATCAAATTAATTTAAAAACAAACAACAAATAAACCACGGCCATCTCTAGTACTTGGTCTCTGTACTAGAGATGGCCGTGAATAAACATATGTTTTAAAACTATCATCAGTAATTTTTGAAGCTTTTAACGACCAATCAGAATAGCTAAAACTAGAAACCAAGGAAACGAGAGTAAAGTGTGGGATGGTTGCCAAGGAAACGGCGGGAATTATGGGTAAAATGGCGCAAATCAAAAAGGGACGCAAAATTAACATGTGATGAGCACTCTATATCTATTTAACCTCGTTGGTGTAAACGCAAAAGTAACTCATTAAAAATTTGGTTGACAACCAGTGTAGTATAGAATAATTCAATAAACAAAGTTTGGTTGTCAATGTGGTGTAAACGTGCATTTATGTGGTCAACAACTTTGATTTATTTGGTTGTCAACTCAGGTTGTCGACCACAGTCGTCGACTAAAATTGTTAATGATTTTTGGTTGACAACTCCAGTGTAAACGCGCCTTAAGAGGTAATTGAGGCAAAATTTTGAATGTTTACAACATGTGTTATTTGTTTTTTGTGCATATTCTATAAATCATCCAAGGTTATGCAAAATAATTTACTATTTATCGTTTTTGTCTAAATTGAGTTTGATCTTAAAATTTCTGAACTAATTTAATTGGTGTTTAGTTCTAAAACCACGAAATTAGTTCCAATGTAACATTTCATGGTAACATTTATGTAAGATATTAGCATGCCTTATAAATGTTGCATTCGTGGTTGTCGAGGTAATTTCAACGGCGGCAGTGATATCATAGAGTACACGTTTTTAAGGTTCAAAACGTATGTAAATAGACTGCTCTCTGCAATTAAAGTTAATGGCTCCATACCTACTAAACATAGTAAAATGGAAAACAAATAACGATGTGTAGCTGGTAAACATCTCATGTTGTTTTCATTTTTTGTTGTATGTAAACTAGGAATACGCTCCGATGTCCGTCCCGTACAAGAATTTTTTACTCACTTTTTGAGTTATTAGGTGACGCTTTGTTTTTGAGGGAGAGGTGAGAAAAATTCATTACGCACACAGGTGGCAAGCCTGTAGTGTGGGGCTCCCCTAAAAACGGGTTTACCCACTAAAAAACCTCGCCTCTACTCTTTAGGATTCTAACCTGGAGTTGTTTATTACATTACGTCAGGCTAGGCCTAAATTTGGCTTATGCCCGTGGGGCTCACTCCTTATCCAGCCACTCGATCAAGGGATCTGGGACACTTCGCCGTCCAGATCGGTTTCTTTTCCAGGAGGATGCCCCGGACGAACTGTGATAAACAATCCCAGTTGCCCTCATCCTCCAAGATCTTTTGGCAGACCGAAATCCACCAAAAATGCACCAAAAAATTTGTGTGGCCTTCAGGCGGGGCCCTTCCCAACGGGGGCAGCGGAAGAATGTGTGTTCCGCATCGTCGGGAACGCCCGAGCAATAAATGCAGTCTGGTGAACCGGTCTTGCCCATCCGGTTCAGGTACGACCGAGATAGCCGTGAATTGTCAAGAATTGGCCGCCGTTCCACCCATGGTTGGACGTGCTTGATAAGTCGCGCAGTCCATCGTCCTCGGGTGTCGTGCTCCCAGCTGTGTTCCCACTGCTGGAAGGTTCTGGAGCGCTCTTCTGTTCTTGCCGTGTTCTTTTAATCTAGCCTTGTCTCTGATAAATTGCCTTTTTCTCTCCTGCCAAGAGCTTGACAGGGATAACTCCGGCGACCACCAGGACGGCAGGCTCGGACACTGTCCGGTAGGCAGAACACATCCCGAGCGCCGCTCGACGTTGAACCCGGGCGAGTCGCAACCTGTACTACTCTTTATCGAGAGCGTCTGCCTACACCTCTGCTCCATAAAAAAGCACGGACTGAACCGCGGACATCAACAGACGTCTTCTGTCGAATCGTGGAACCCCGACATTGGCCATCAGCCTACTAAGGTACGTGACTACCTTAGCGGCCTTGTCCGCCGTACGGAATATCTACGGAATATCTGATCCCTCCAGCTTAACTTGGTGTCCACCATAATCCCGAAGTACTTAGCAGCACGAGTTGATTGGACCACCTCCCTTCCCACTTGGAACGGAACGACGGTGACCATCCTCTTCTTCGTAAAGATCACAATCTCCGTCTTACGGAGAGCAAGCGAGATACCGTGATCGGACATCCATGTGTTGACCACACGCATGACTCGGTTCAACTTTAGTTGGGTCAGCTCAACGTTGCGTGCAACAATGAGAGCTGCGACATCATCGGCGTACCCAACCAAAGTGGTTTCCTCAGGCATCTCCGACCTCAGGAGGCTGTCATAGGCAACGTTCCAGAGATCCTGGCCGAGTATTGAATCTTGCGCGGCACCAGAAGTGACTTCCATCGTCCACGTTCCGTCCCTTGTGTCGTAAATCAGGCTTCGGGAGCGGAAATAATCCGCAACAAGATGAGTCGCAACAGATATGCAGGAACGCGAAAGGTGTTGCGAAGCGCATCCAGCATATCGACCCACCTCGCCGAGTTAAAGGCATTCTTGACATAAGCGTAACAAGAAGCACTACTCAGCGAGAGAAATGGTTGTGGCTCTCGGCTCTCTTCACAGCTCTCTGGACTTCGGTGATAGCGTCAATCGTTGACCGTCCCTTTCTGAAGCCGTACTGACGGAGGCATAAGTACCAGGCAGCTTCCACGGCAGACGTCAGGCGGGAACGGATCAGCTTCTTGGACAGCTTCCCAGCCGTGTCCAACATGCAAAAAGGCCTGTGGGACGACGGCAGCTCGGGATCACATTTGCCCTTGCTGATGAGTACAAGTCTGGTGGTTTTCCAGGGAGCCGGAAACACCCCTTCTACCAAACAGGCGTTGTACATATTCTCAACAAGTCAGCATTAATTGAAAATACTTTCTTTAAAGCCTTGCTGGGAATCCGTCCGGGTCAGGAGCCTTGTTGCTCTTTAGGGAGAGAACGGAGGTTTCCATCTCCTCGAATGTGAAGAGTGGAACGTCATCTAACCGTCCGAAGTCAACCGGCGTACATCCTAGGCCTAGCCTACAAATAAATACATACAAACTATGATTTTAGCTAAGACCTCAAAATAAGCAAGTAACTTAATAATAATTATGCTTATAAATTAAAGAAAAATAGATTGTAGAGCGAAAAAACAATGCAATTTAAAATCCATGATTGCAAATTAATAAAAATCAAGTAATGTAAGTATTGTAGAATTACGCTTACTTAACACTTAATGCATATTTTGTTACCTGAGACATAGGCTACAATGGCACAACACATTCTAATTAGTTGTTCAATTTAAATCTTTCTCCCAAATAGATATTAGTTGTATCCCATAAATTAGTTACTCGCATAATTCCGTACGACAGCAATTCATTCCACATCAACATGCCTATCTTTTGGTATAATTTATAACTTCAACAAGTAAACATCAGTGTTGATCTATTTAATTTAACAAATAGGTCTGTCAAAATATCAATTAAATTTTATTTTAAAACGTAACATAACGGCGAGCAGATATAAACAAGAAAAGGTTATTATGTTGTTTTCAGCATACACAGCGACAACTCAGCTGCGATGGGGGAATATAAACTGATCACATCAACTACATTAGTCAAATCATATAGCCTAAACAACTAAAGTTCTGTCAAAAATTCCGGAAAATAAGCTTTTTAATACTTTAAAATAACTGCTCGATTATAGTTTATTACCTAGTTTAAAATACTTAAAATCTAACCTGAGAATTTCATTGAAATCAAATTAGGAATAAAAAAGCCTTTTGGCTAGAGAATTTGCCTAAGAGAAATTTAAAGTCGGCCTAAAAGAATTTTATACTCTATGTTCCATAGAGGTAAAAAATTCAATAAATAGTCATGACAGATGTGACAGATGAAACCCCTGTCGACTGACAGTAGCACATCTGTTTTCAGTTTCTTACATCATAACACATCAGACTACTTAGGCCCGGTACACACGAGCGTCTTGTGTCTGCGTCGACACAGCATCATCTTGCTGCGGCGATTGAGCAGTGTGTATGTAATCAAATGGAGTGGTTCACAGGACAGGCGTGGTAGCTGCGTTGCAGGGGCCGTGATGCTGCGTCAACGTCAAGTTGGCTGCAAGATTCACGCTCGCGTCGGTGTTCTCGGTTCACACGAGCATTTTGCACCTGCATCGACGCAGCTTCCTTCTGCAGCGGCGTTTGAGCAGTGTATGTAATCCAATGGTAATGTACACGCGAGACGCGTGCAGCAGCAGGACATCTGCGTTGATGTGGCTGCAAAATTCGAGACTTGCGTCACTGCTCAAACGTAGCTGCACTGCCTCTTCTCTCAGTGTTGCCACATGTTCATAAATAAATACCCCCCGTCTCAGCAGACCTGCGTACTCAGCGTATTTCCGAACTAGTAATATTAATTTTGACCAGCTAAACTTGTAAACGAAATTTCATCACGTGCTCATAAATAGGGAAATAAATGTCTATTCTCCTTAAGATAAATAAAGGGAAAGAGTATGCAGGTATGCTGCCATAGGGGACACTAAAACTAGGTTTTTAGCATAGAAAAAATTTATTTCGACCATATAAAGTAAACGAGTAACTTGAGTAGTTTGTCTCTTGATTAATCTAAGTATTAATTACAGTTTATACATTTTCATCAATTAATACTATAGCTTTTAAGCATATTTGTTAGAGGTTAAGTGGTAGAGAGGACTTGTTAGTCCTAACTTCGCCTCCAAAATAAAGTCATTTTTCATTTCATTTCATTTCATAAAGCCATATCATAAATTTCATCAATATCTGTCCATAAATAAAAGAGTTAGCCTATTCTCCATATGATTAACATGGGAAAAGAGTATGCAGGTTTGCTGCCATGATAAGTACAAAAACCAAGATTTTTTACCTTAAGTGGATGAATCTGAACCAAATGAAGCTAAATACCAAGTTTCATCCAAAAATATTGGTTAATAAATGAAATATTAACATATCCTTATTCTCCATAAGATTAACTTTGGAGCCCCAAAAGACAATGTACTGTCTTTAGATTTTGTAATATCTCGGTAACCAATGGAGATAGAGCAAAGCTTCAAATTACTAAGTTGTGTGTTTTTTTGAGCTAAATCCAATGGTCAAAATAAAAATTCAAAAATTTTCAAATTTACCTATGAAAAATGCAAAAAACCCATTTTTGGGGTACAAAACCCCCCAAAACTACCCCTTCCGGTAGGTCGATATGTCTGGTTTACGAACTCATCCGAATAAACGTTGGATTACACATCTCTACCAAATTTGATGTCGATCGGACCGTTTTTACGAGAGTTATCGTGCCTAGGGACACATGCATATATATATATATATATATATATATATATATATATATATATATAAATTTTAATGACTATTATTTTTGGTCTCTGGGCAAGTAAAAACGAAAAAGTAACATGGTCCCGGGCTTTGGTCTTACCATGAGACCTACGGTAATAGCTTATTCCCTATGGGAAATTCCCTAAAACACAATAATTTTTGAATAATACTAATAAAAATAATATTGATAAAAAATAAAAATAAAATATTTTATAAAATATGGATTTTTATGATGAAAAATAAACGACTTAACGTTAGTTAAGATTCTACCGTGCTATCGTTTATTAAAAACTCAGTAGCTAAAGTTATCAAATAAAAAATAGAAATGTTTGTGATATATGTTATCTTGTAGCTAATTTTTCAATTATTATAGACACTTCGAATCGAGGTAAACACCTTCAAATGCATTAATAAGGCAATAATAATACCAATAATAATTAATTCCTGCGTAATATAAAGAACTTCACCTTTTACAATAAGACCTTTACTAAATTTCAAATATGTATTTTGTTTTATAGTAAAAAATTGTATTTAAAGCTGCAGATTGGCTATATTTCGACCATTGTACGTTTTCGACTGTTGTAAATAACATGCTATTTTGCTGAGGCAATAATAATAATTAGCCAAGCCATGATCTGTCATGCAGTAACTGATTGAAGGGTCTGGTGCCCTTAGAATACAGTTCATATTCTCCCTCCCATATTTGCTGTCTACTTTACAGAGGCATTGGTATTGGCAGTACAGAATTCATGGTCTGAAGTAAATGTTGGTAAAAATGTTGGCATAATGGTCTGAGGTAAATGATAGGCTACGTTAAGTTAGCGTTGTCGTCAAAGCCTTTTCATTTTCAAATCAAACTTCATACAACATTAAAAAAACCATCTGAAAGCCATGTTTATCAACTCGAAGCTTTAAAACAACCTTGCCGGCCACACAAAACAATGAGAGACGTCCTCTTCCTTATAAATACTCTGTCTCCGCCTCCTCATCGCAAGGAGCTATATCGAGGGCCCGGCTGAACTCGTGCATTCATGGATCACCGGCGCTAATTGTAATTATAATACCTTTCTATTCATTGTACTCGTTGCAATTATTGTAATCATTGTAATAATTATTGTACTCATTGTATAATTATGGCACCGATAAAGTAAAAAAAACTTTTGGTTTTTTACTGATAAAGTAATTAGAAAATTTTACCTCGTCACTTCGGAGGACACAAAAAGTCTAACAAATGCTCCTTTTACTAAACAGGAACTCACCAAAGGGTATACCCAGTGCTTCCTCTTCTTCATAGTTAGGATATAATCTATACTTATTTAATACACTAAGGGTTTTTTTGTCTTGAGAACTCCTCCTACAATTTTTATCCGATTTTCAAGTTTTTGGTGCCGTTGTATAAGGCTAGGTCTGTAGTTGTTTCCGCCAAAAACTGATGAGAATCGGATTGAAAATAAAGGCACTATCCACCATTGAAATCTCAAAATTTCCCATTTAAATAACATTGGGATTGAATCAACGAGGTTAAATAGATAATAGAGTGCTCACCAGATAGGGAAAAGTGTCCCTTTTTGACTGGCAACATGTTACCCACGATTCCCGCCGTTTCCTTGGTAACCAGTCTTTCGTTTACACTTTTCCCAACAGTAATTTACCATTTTACCCACACCTATCCGACGTTTCTATGGTAACCAACTTCAATAGCCTGCTCACAGACCATAAAATAAAATAAATTTAAAAACAAACAACAAATAAACATATGTTTTAATACTATCATCATTAATTTTTGAAGCTTGTAGCGACCAATCAGAATAGATAAAACTAGTAACCAAGGAAACGAGAGTAAAGTGTGGGAAGGTTGCCAAGGAAACGGCGGAAATCATGGGTACAATGGTGCAAATAAAAAAGGGACACAAAATTAACATGTGATGAACACTCTATATCTATTTAACCTCGTTGGATTGAATATAGCATTTAAACATCTGTTAACAATCAGCTGTAAATACGTGTAGTTTTGATGATTAAAGAGATTCACAAGATTGGATTGGTCGGACATCATTGATTTAGAGATAAAAGTAACATTTGTACTGTATTAAAATAAATTGCTCGATTTCGAGTAACACTTATACTAGTTATGAACTAAAAATGCAAAGACTATAGTTCTCTTTTATATTCCTCCATTATTTACCTGAACACTGATCGATATTTCAATAGCATAACCACACGGAAAAATTTTTTTAATCTACATGACTATTATGGCAATTCATAAACAGTACCAGGTTACCGAGCCTTGCTCGTTGGTTTTAATTCACTTTTTTATATTGTCATGGTAAAAAAGCAATTAAATTTCCACCAGCAACCAACTATACCTCTTCACGGTTAACAGCTGTTTCAAAAAGTCTGCTTAACATTAATGTTTCTATCCTTGTTCATATTTTGTTGTTATTTTGTTACCAAAATAGCAACCCATAAGACTAATGTTAAAAATTACGATTTTAAAACTAAATTTTAGACCAAATTCGATTTTACCTGAGGTTGAGGCTGTTATGTAGGACCTAGTTATGTAGGAATTAAGTATTTCTCTAAACTCCCATCAGTGATTAGAGAGACTCAGGACATAAAAAAATTTAGAGACAAACTGAAAGTTCATCTGATTGAAGAATGTTGCTATGGGCTGCCTGAACTAGTTTAAGTCCATCTTCCCATCCTTATCTTTCTTATCTTTCTTATCTTTTTTCACTTTGGCACTGCCTTACCTAAACCCTTCCTTATAACCTGATTGGACGATGCCACCCGGCGGAATTATTTGGACGGGTCCCATGCCAAGGAGGTCAACGGGACATACAACGGAGGTAAAAGGTAAAAGGCATAGGTATTGGCATTAAAAAATCTAAACGTTTGTTACATGTTGGTTTAAACAAATTAGCTTACGGCCTAGAAGTATTTTAGGCACGTTATTTTATAATGCCCGGGAAAAAATGTAATACTACTCTGTAATTAATTAATTGGTATTTTACTTTTTTAATGATGTTAAATATAAAAAAAAACATAAGCCTATTTTAATAAAAATAAATATTTTAAAGAGAAAACTTTAATTTTTTATTTTAATTAAAACAGTCACCAGATTTTGTTAGATATATTTTAAAATGAAAATTTTAAACTTATAGCATTTATCCGTTATATTTTAAACTCAGGAGATTTATCTGTTATGTACAACCCGTTTTCTTACATTTTTTCTAGTAAGATACACTGACGTCTATTTCCTCTCTAATAAAGTCTTTTAAATAATCATTATTAACAATAATGACCTTCGGTATCATTCTTTTGTCCCCGCCTCCCTTACTGGTAAATACGGGTTTCACCATCAAGGTCTGTAGTGGAAAAAGGATAACTTCCTCCAAGATCAGCTGAATAGCTATTTTTTGTGTTCCGGATATGAAGCGTCAAAACTCATGGTCAAAACTAAAACGGAAGTCAAGTTACGTTATAATATTTACCATTACACAGCTGATTGAAAAAGAGAATTAAGCAGTCTTGCCACGGGTACAATATTTATCGTAACGACACCATATTACTCTATTTTACATTCGGATTATTAGTTAATAACAAACCTAATCCAGAAGAGGCTGTGCTGTTTCATTGACCCCACTAATTTGGTTTTAGGCCAAAACATTCAACAACACAGCAACTGGCCAGGCTATCTCAAACAATAGTGCAAGGTTTTGAACAAAAAAAGCATTCTGCAGCTCTGTTTTTGGATGTGGCTCAGGCTTTCGATAAAGTTTGGCACCAAGGCCTTCAATATAAACTATATCAAATCGGACTTCCCAGCTACTTAAGGAAAACTATTTTCTCCTTCTTAGAAGACCGTACCTTCTCAATAAGAATTAACTATACCCATTCCACTGTTCGTCAAATACGTGCTGGTGTGCCTCAAGGCTCAATATTAGGACCCGTTTTGTTTAACATATATATGCATGACATACCTATCCCGGCTCAATCCACCCTTTCTTTTTTGCCGACGATACTGCATTGATTGCCCAAGACCGAAACATAGATTCTGCAGTTTAAATGCTTCAATCTGATACGGATTTATTGTTAGACTGGTTCTCTCATTGGAAAATTGCTCTTAAACCTCAAAAAAATGTGAAGCAAAAATATTTTCACTGAAGAAATTTGACCCTGAACGAAATATAGAAATTAATGACAACATAATTCCTTGGAAAGGCAACGATCAAACTGTGAAATATCTGGGTGTTTTATTAGACTCGAAATTAAGCTATAAGCAGCATATAAATTCAAAATTAAACCAAGCAAATTCACGATTGGCACAAATGTTTCCTATTATCAACCGAAAATCTTCTCTTAAAATTAAATGTGCTTTATTAATTTATCAAAGTATTTTTAGGCTACTTATTATGCCTGTCCAATATGGGGGCCTTTCCTTCCAAAATCTTAATTGAATAAACTTCAAGTATTTCAAAACAAGTTCCTGAGAATTGCAACCAATTCCCCTTGGTTTGTTAGAAATCGTCAACTCCATCAAGAGCTTAAAGTGCCAAACATGTCAAATTTTATTTCAAAACTAAGCACAAACTTTTTAAATACCCTGGACCAGTCATCAGGAGCGGTCTTTTTTCAAATAGGCGAGAGGACAGCTAACAGAAGATTGAAACCACGTCTTCCTCAAGAAGTTCTAATGTAAAATAATTGGACAAATTTGTATATAGTCACACTAATTATTTTAACTTTTAACAGTGACTAAAAAAAATCTAGGTATTGTTTCTCAGACTTTCAGTTGTTAGGGTGACTCCATTGGTGCAAACCCGTTGATGTCATTTCCTTTGTCATTTGTTTTCTTTATGCGAACTTCTGTGTATAATTATCAAATTGTATAATTGATCCAGAATAAAACTTTATGAAAAAAAAATTAATAACAAACCATTAGGTAATGACCAAATTAACAATTATCAATCAAGGTAAATCTAAAACCATAAATTCTACCCTAGTTTTCTTTGAAATTTCTTATTTTAGTAATATTCGAGACGAAAAAATTCCAACGCAAAAGAGAACGATTGTTGTTTCCTGCAGGTTACAAAGAGAATGTTGGTTTCTTAACACTTTTTTAACCAACAAAAACTCCGTGGCGACATCCACGGATGTCGCAGAAACTGACACCATTGCTCTTAAGGGAATGGGACCATTATGTCCGTGAGCCATAGATATATACTAAACACCTGGATCGGTAACTCCGTGTTGCGAAAACGAGCCGTTACCCCCACCACTAGCCAGTATTCGTGGTCAGTGTTGCCAACCCTGTGCGAGTAATTGTGTACTGCAATTTAAATAAATAAATAAATTAAATAAACTTCAGTAATACTGTATTTTTTAGTCTTTCTTAACTATGAAATGATAATTTTCAGCCTTTGGAATGTGCACTAATAATACATCCAAAAGCTGCACAGTACAGAACCATCTTTCATCATCATAATTATAATTGAACATTAAAAAGAATGTAAACAAGCAAGAATGCAGCTGATGCATCGTCAACAATCATGTCAGCTGATATTCAGCGCGGCGCGGCGGCGGCGCAGCGGTGGTAATACTGGCTAGTGGTGGGGGAAGCCCACTCGTTTTTAGAGCTATTCCGCTATTTCAGTTACCGATCCAGATGTTTAGTATATATCTATGCCGTGAGCTCACGGTCGTATTTGTGGCGTTGGTCACACTGTAGGAGCTTTCCCCACCCACGCCTAAATTTGCTCTCCACAAAATGAGAGTATACCGGTGACTAACCAAAACGGTAATTGTCGTCTGCTAACAATACAAATGCCATTGAGTAAATACGTACGTTATTAACATAACGTATAGAGTGGACAAGCAATGTTAAAATTTGGAAACGCTAAATGACAAGATCGTCCGCTAGGGGCGCTACTAACTGGCTACCGATGCAATATTATCGAAAGCCTCCAACAATCGAAAGCTCGATTCGATTCGAATTCTCTTTTAAGTTTTCAATGATAATGATGACTATCGAGTTGATGCGATATGTAGTCGATTCAATAGACCGAAAGCACAATCGATACTTGCCTCGAGACGGTACTACTGAGTCCCCGGGTACCGTGGCGAGCGTTCCCTTCTTCCCTATCTGTTGTCCACTCTATACGTTATGTTAATAACGTCCGTATTTACTCAATGCAAATGCCTTGTTAGCAGACGACAATTAATTCCGGGTTTGGTTAGTCACCGGTAACTCCTGGGGCCCAATTTTTGAATCGAGTGAGTAGTGAGTCACCAGTCACTCGCCAACTCACCACCTGACGGACTTTGCTATTTTTGAAACCGTTCAGGTGAGAAGTGAGTTGGGACTCGGCTGGTGAGTTGACTGACGAGATGTATCCGAGGAGAGAATTGGCAACGTTGGATTTTGCCCCATTTTTACAGGAAAAGAGGCAAATCGAACCAAAAATTCGTCTGCATGACGGAGCAGTCGAGCAGAGTAGTTAACATAACCTTATTAATAAAAAATAAACACTACTTGTTTTTACTTACATAATTTAATCTTTATCGGAGGATAAGCTATTGTGGTTTAAAATTTTGCGAAAAATATTGCTATTTCTTGTTGATCATGAAACATGTTAAGGTATATTAATTTATAGGCATAGGGTACATATAGTTAGTTCTTCAAACTGTAATATTGGCTAACTTAGCCTATCTAAAGACTTTTCTAATTTCAATATTGGAACGGATACGTTTAGTCACTTAAATTCGTTAAAGTTTATTTGAAAACTGCTTTTTTTAATTTCTAGTCCTTTTTGTATTTTGCGATAAACCCATCAGATAATGGATTAGGCCAATTTTATCTAACACAATGGATTAGATAGGTTTTGTGTACCTTCCACATCCAATGAACCTAAACTTTATCAACCTAATTCACAAAGGTTTTGGAAAGTCTTGTGTTAAATAAAATGTATTTAACTTTAGACTTCTTTTAGTACTTCTTAAAATATGTCCTGGGCCTAGTTTTGTATCTCAGGATTATTCTGGACTGATCCACTAACTTACGAGCCAAAGTAATTTTTAATCCATTTTACCTTCAAGTATTGTGGTAAATGTTTCACCAGTTTAAGTAGTTAGGCCTCTATTTCAACTGAAATGTTGAAAATACAAATAAGTTAGGGAATGGCACGAGACCCATCATGTGGTGGTTGCAGAGTAGAATAGGTCTATCCTATCAAACTGTGGATCAGTCACAGTAAGAGGGTCCACTGAGTGCTTACTCCGAAAAGTTTATCAAGAGTCTGCACTAAAGGTTCTATTTAAGCTAGACCGCAATAGCTTAGCACCCTTGATTTAATTATGACTCAGTATTTTTATTTGACATTTACAATATTTTTTTATTCAATTGTTTAATTCTATAAAATATTGGTTGATATGATGGATATATCGGTCGATCATTTTCATTCGAAAGTTTCACCAGGCGTATACAGAAGTGCAGCCACTTTTAGAACTTGGTGGCTAATCAAGCAAGCCACTGAAGTGTTACCTTCTTGAAAGTGTATCACTGACATTAGTTTCTGCTGCTTCTGACATAGTGCCTAAGCAACTCAACAATTTTACACTTAATAGGAATTAGTCTATGTACCCACCATAGGGAATTCAAAGCCCTTAAGGGAACAACAAATACGGCCTTCTAAACCAGAAAACCAGAGACAACCTCAGTTGATCCCGGAATCCCGGTTGAAATGTTACTCCAATGAGCGGCAACAAATTCTGAAATATATTTCGGCCTTTATCACTTGATTGGGATTTAATTTGACAATTTTGATTGTTATCAGCATAGTATAGTCAATGGCATTATTGTCAGCTGTGTTAGTGTTGAACAGATGGCTGCTATCACCTGTGATTGTGTAGTCAACTCGGACGCCAACCACTATAAGCGCAAGTGTGCCGACACTAGCGCTCCAAGCCGCTGTTCCTTGCGTAACTGGAGTCGCGCGGTGGTTCCGGCGGACAGCCGAAGTGACGGAGTGTCACGACTGTCTCCCTGTCTCCCAATCCCAATAACAAGACTGTGTGTGATTTGTGATTCTATTCTATTCTATTCATTAGCCTTCGTTGTGTTGTCGTCGTTGTTGTATATAGCTTTTTGGCATGTAGCAGTTTCAAGAATATTGTTTTTATGTATGACGCAGCCGGTGTGATATTTATTTGGTCACATTTCTTTTATTATGTTCATTAATGTGTTTTGTTCAATATTGTAGTTAAGCCATAAAAATGATTTGTATCAAATTTCATGATTTCTTTTTCATTAGGCCTAGTGGGAGTAAGCCTTGGCATATGCGTGGTTACAATTCAGAAGTCTCCTTTGTTTCTGACATATTTTTCATAGTATGGTATCATTTGGTCCAGAGATTACCAAGGATCAATTAAGTTTAGCCTAAGTTCGAATAAGCTTAGGCCAACATGATAGATTAAGTCATCTTTAGGCAGCTGTATAAACAGAAAAAACATGTTTACATTTTCCCTATTTTTAAAGATGTTAGAAAATATGTATTATTAAAAATATATTCTTGTTTTGTTTTGTTTTGTTTTGCCAGTGGCATTTTTTTTTTTACGTTTTGACGGGGAACGGTCCAAACCCCAGTCTTGTTACTATCTAACATCGACCAGTTGTTAGAAAGCATCATTAATTAATTGCCCAATGACAAATGGCAACTGGGTCCGGAATCGATCCTTTAAAAAGCTACTAACCTTCCTCAGGATCGAACCGGCAACCTTTGGATTCAAAGGCGAGCACTATAACCACTCAGCTACCCAGCCAGTTGTAAATTTATGTTGGATCTAGGACTCTAATATCAGATGTATCAGTGATAATAAATTTTATCAGTACAACATAAAATATTTTAAGTAGCCTAGGCTAAAGAGAATTGATCACTTCTAAAGAAAATTCACTGTCAGTAACCCCATCCCTGGGTCAGTACTGTCCCACAGTGATGTAGGTCAGTACTGACCCACCCGCCAGAGAGCAGGAGCACGGGTAGAGCAGTGAATAGAGCAGGTCGTACAGTACGCACTAACACAGTATCAGGTCCCTTCAGAAACTGGACATTATAATACTGGTTTTGCACAATATTAGTTGTTTGGATAACATAGTAGGCCTAGCTTCTGCGCTATTAGCCCATAAGGTGTTGAAGACTTACCGGCAAGCTATGGCTTGTCTAGGACTGGTGTTTCCCAAGGATAATTGAATATGGGGAGGTGTTCTCTGTTGCTTAGATGCATCAGATTTGTGCTGTCATTGGCTGACCCATCAGCTAGATGTTTCAAATCAGATGTCAACGTTAATTGATTGATACATTCTCATTGTATTTGTCTCCCTTTTTGTGGTTAGGTTTTAACAACAGCGGAAGTAACGTTAATTACATTACATACATACAGATTACGTAAATCAAAATAAATGGCTTACCTTAATTGTTTTTAAATGTGTAGGCCTAGTTTTCTTAATCTATATATTAATAGGCAAGCGTGTTTCTTTTCCTCCTTTTTTCTCAGCTTGTGCGCATTGTAGAAGAAATCCGCAGATACCGTTAGAAAGGTATGGTCCTGTAGATGAGCAGAATCCCATTATAATTCACATCGGCCCGAAAGGTCCCGCCCTACAGGCTTTCAAAGTTTCAATGCTAATCTTATGGGAGAAGGGTAATTGAATTATTAGACAGCTGTTTTAATAAGAAATCAGGAAATATGCTCAGTTATAAAACATTTTAAAACTGATTGGCTCAAGATCAACAGAACGTTTGGTCGAATTTCGACCAGAGGGCGAGCCCTAGTTATTATAAATACAAAAGAAGAACAGTTTTTAGATTTTTAGCGAATTTCCCATAGGGAATAAGCTATTACCGTAGGTCTCATGGTAAGACCTAAGCCCGGGACCATGTTACTTTTTCGTTTTTAGGTGCCCAGAGACCAAAAATAATAGTCATTAAAAATTTTATATATATGTATATATTTATATATGTATATATGTATGTGTACCTAGGCACGATAACTCTCGTAAAAACGGTCCGATTGACACCAAATTTGGTAGAGATGTGTAATCCTACGTTTATTCGGATGAGTTCGTAATCCAGACATATCGACCTATCGGAAGGGGTAGTTTTGGGGGGTTTTGTACCCCAAAAATGGGTTTTTTGCATTTTTCATATGTAATTTTTTTAAATTTTGAATTTTGATTTCAACCATTGGATTAAGCTAAAAAAAAACACACAATTTAATATTTTGAAGCTTTGCTCTATCTCCATTGGTTACCGAGATATTAAAAAGTCTAAAGACAGTACGTTGTATTTTGAGGCTCCAATGTTAATCTTATGGAGAATAAGGATGTGTTAATATTTCACTTATTAACCAATGTTTTTGGATGAAACTTGGTATTCAGCTTCATTTGGTTGTGATTAATCCATTCATGGTTAAAAATCTTGGTTTTTGACTTAAAATTAAGTTTAAAAATTGTAATTTTTAACAAATTAATCTTATGGGTTGCTATTTTGGTAACGAAATGTATAGGCCTACTAAAATAAAGGAACATTAATGTTAAGCAGTCTTTTTGAAACAGCTGTTAACTGATAAGTGTAGTTGGTTGTTGGTGGAAATTTAATAGCTTAATTAAACTTACCATGACACTATAACAAAAGTGAATTAAAACCAAAGAGCAAGGCTTGGTTTACCTGGTACTGAAAGCCATTTGACATGATTATTTACTGCATTACCACAGTCATTGACGGACAATATAAGGCCTATATGACAACTTTTTGTTTGTATTTTAGGCCAGTTAGCACAGCTAAATCAGTACGGTAGCAATCATCTCCTTGCGGTCCGATCTTAATTTTTTAACCAGTGTTTCACATTTTGATCTAGTAAACTGCATAGTAGTATTAGTCCCGCAAAACTTAAACATTCACCAAACTTTTATAAGTGTATAAGTTTATAAGTGGTGCAGAGGTGGAAAAAATTAATGTGATGGGAGGCCCAAAAATCAGTTACACCACAGTAATATATGGCTAACACTTATTTCATGTATAGAAAACTATATCTTCAAACAAATTATTACTAAACAAATTAGCTTTGCTGTACAAATATGTTATAAATTGTAACAAAATGTTTAAATTAGCGTTGAAGTTGTGTGAGAGTAAACGGCAGAGAACGCCAGTCTTCCCTTTTCTATAGGCCCGTTGTCCCTGAAGCAACTCTTGCGATAGTCGCTAAGCCACAGTCGCTCTAGCACTGGTAGAGTTTTTTTAAATGAAACCATTGTCCTTGACGCTACTGGGACTGGCGCGGCTAGCGACTATCTGGCGACTGTAGAGGGTCTGGTCTGAGGGTAGGCTCAGTCGCAGTCGCGGAGCAATTCTTGTCAATTTGTCACGTGTTTAGTTGCTAATCGTAATTTCTCCAAAGAATATAGAACTGCAATTTAAGATGAAAAGCTTTTAGGAACACCTTTTATATTATCTAGTGTACTTATTACTCGAAATCGAGCAATTTAATTTGAACTATGACATATGTCATTGCTAAGAATATTGCGTTTAGTTGTCAGACCAATCCATTAGTGATTAATTCGCCCAAAACTAACCTATTTACAACTGTAGGATACAGCTATGTACAGAGCTATGTAAATGCTCAACCTAATCCTAATAATAATATTCTAATGGTAAAATTTCACATTAAATTTTTAGATAGTGCCCTCATTTTTCTATTCTCATCAATTTTAAGCGAAACTACAACAGACAAGCCCTATCTATCCAACAACGCTAAAACGTCAGTTGATGTACAAGTAGGCCTAATTCCCATTACAAAAAAAAAAATCGTTAGAGTATTAAATATGTATAGAAACGCTTATACTCTTTAAATAGCCTTCTTATCTAGTTGAAAAATAAGTCATGAGTACCAACTCGTGGTGCAAATAACATTTCCATGACACCTTCGTCATCGACTTCCTCAACTGAAAGGTATTATTTTTGTTTTACTTCTGCTTCAAAATCATGGTACATTTAAAACTCACAATTTCAGCAATGCACCAGAATCGCTCTATAAAAACCGCTTCAGGGACAACGACGTGATTAGCGACTATCGCTCCGCTACTAGGTATCGCTAGAGTCGCTCTAGGGACAACGCACCATAAAGGTCGTTTTTCTAAACTTGATCCTCCTCAAGAATATTGAGGTGGGAGACGTATTTAAACTGTAAACAAAGAATTTAAACTTGAGATAGACATTTTTGAGTATCAGTTTTCCTTAAATAACATTTTAAATCTCTATCAATAATAACGAAAGTATGTGTCTATAAAAACAAAAACTTTGTGTGTATTGAATAGACGCAAAGACTACTGGACCGATTGACTTGAAATTCGATCAAGGGAAATTCAAAAGGTTTCTTGTGATAGTGTCACAGTCCAGGGCGGCCGAGAGAAATCCTGGGCTCCTGGGCAATATAAATTGCGGGACCCCTCTTGGCAAAAAAAAAAAAAAAAAAAAAAACCTACCTACGTATACAAAATGTATTTTGACATACCTTGAAAATGTTATTTAGTTATAGCAAATAGGGCGTAAACAATCATAACCAAGACATTGAAAATGGATTATTGGTTTTATTACTTTATAGTTACATAAAAAATATATATACTGGGGTAAATATAAACAATATTTACATCATGAGATTCTTTCAAGCTCTTCTGCTGTCAAATTCTTCAGTTATATCCCTAAAATCTAAGCTGCGGGCAAGATCTGATTCCATAGCAAGTTGAGTTAAGCTCACAGTCGTAGTTGCCCCATCGTTGAACGACTGGAACTCTTAATCCTTTTCAGAGCACTAAATGATCGCTCAGCTCTAGCTACTGATGCGGGAAGAGTCATGAATAGCCGAAGCGCAATTGAAACATTTGGATACAACGGGGTTAGTTTAACTTTATAATTTTTTCCAAAAGTTCTTGAGGCTTGAGTTTTGATTCGCCAAAATTAGCTCTATGGATTTTTTTAAGATGAACTAATTCCTCATAGATATCATCTGATAAGTCTTCAGGAAAATTGTACTCTATGTGTTCACATTCTTCGGAAATAACCTCTTCCTTCATATCCCAAGTACTGCCACAAGCACTGAAATAAACTGTTGATATTTTTTACGTTGTTAAATCTTTCTGTCAGGCCTCCGATCACAAAATCAACTACTTTGTTAAAAACTTCGATTTTAAAATCCTTCTCTTCTCTTGTTTCAATTTCTTCGTTACCTGATAATCCCTCATTGTTTTCTATGACATCATCTGCTGGTTCGTCTTTGTCATAAAATCTTTTTCTTTTGGTTTGACGTTGACGTTTAGACAGAAATTCTGTTTCTGTGAGAAGATCAGTGGCCATAGCTTTTGTTACAAGTTTAACTTCATTTAAAATTAGAGAAAATTTGTTCCTAAATTCCTTCATTTCCTCAATCAAACGGTTGATGTTTTCAATTTCCACGTCCAGTGTTGTGATTCTAGCTTGAAGCACTTTATTTCGGTGATCAATTGAAACTAAGATCTTTGACCAAATTGAAGCCATTAGAACACATTTATAAGATTTGAGATAATTTGAAATTCTTGAGAGTTCACTCTTGCATTCTGCTGTCATGTTTAATTTAGCGCAATCGCGAACTGCACGTTTTATCCCGGGCAAGTTCTTAGCAAAGGGCCTAACTGCATCCACCCTTGCCGACCATCTTGTGTTTGACAGTTTATGAAGAGAATAGTGTATCTCCTTTTCCAAAATTTCCCACCTCTGAGGCGATTTGGAAAAAAATTTATAAAGTTGCTGCATGACACCAAAAAATGTGACAACATCTTCGCAACATTCGGCTGCATTGACTCCGCACAAATTTAAGCTGGGCGTAGCACAGTTTGAAACAATGGCGTAAGAATTATTACTGGAAATTATAAACACCAACCATTTTGGCACCGATGTCAAACCTTGGCCTCTACAATCTTTTAGCGGAATATCATGTTTTTCAAGCTCATGAATTATTTCATTTGCAATGTCCTGGCCAGTTTTTTGTTACATTTAAGGAAACTCAAAAACTTCTCTTTTATATCGAAGCCATCGGCATTTTCCATTACATATCAAAAGATAAAAGTTAATTGTTTCTCATCAGAACAATCTGGTGTCACATCAACAAGTATTGAGTAATATTTCGATTTTGATCTTTCGTTCAAAATTTCTTTGAGAACTTTCTGGCCACAAGCCACAATAAACTCGTTTTGTCTTTGCCAGGACAGATAATGGGCTTGGAGCCGCTTTCCTTCTGCCTGGGATTCTTTGACTTTGGAAACACGTTCTTGAAGTACAGGGTCGTACTTATATAAAAGTTCTATGACTCCAAGAAAATTTCCATTATTTGGCTTTAAAATCTTAGAAGACTCTCATCTAAAAGGAAGACCTCTTTCGGCTAAAAAAAGTGTAACTTCAAGTAAATGTTGGATCAAATCTTTCCAATACTTTGTCCGCCCAGCAACTTCTTGATCTATCTGAGATTAAATGTCAGATCCTTTATTTAGCCGCATTTCAAACTCCCTCTATTTGTTATTGCTATTTTACTTTAACACTAGACAATTTTATAGAACCAGAGCAAGTGAACATAGTGACCTAAAGAAACTGCTACTTGAAATACTTACTTACTTGAAATACTTGTTGTCTTCATCATTGACCGAATAGTTTGGATAGATTGCGTCAAAATAATACAATACATAAACACACAAATAACATATATATAATATTCACTTTGCTTGGCGCGGACTGACTATTGGCTATTGGCATTTTGGCATGGCGGACTGAAAAGCGGTTCGTCTGCAAGTTCCTCCAAGGAATACAGTGGCCTACTTATTAGATGGTCGTGTATGGTGGACTTGAAACGGTTCAGTTCCATCGCTCGCACTGTTGACGGTAGTGAGTTGTAAATCTTGATGGCTGAGCGAGGATAGCTTTTCAGCGTGCGACTTAGGCGACATCGTGGCATGTCCAATTCTATAGCACGACGTGTCCCATGTGTGTGTATGTCCTCTCTTCTGCTGAAGGCCGCTAAATTATGTTTGAGCAGGACGAGGATGTTGTAAATGTACTGGCCAAAGACAGTGAGAATCTTTAGATCCTTGAAGATCGGTCGGCAGTGATCTGAATAGCCGGAGAAGGTAATGATTCTCAAGGCCTTCTTCTGCAAGAGCAGCACGTCCTGTACTGCAGCCGAATGCCCCCACAAAACAAGTCCGTACATTATGTGACTATGAAAGAGGGCGTGATATATAGTTACTAAATGGGGCTGTGGGATCTCATACCTAAGTTTTCTTAACAGGTAAATAACTCGGGAAAGTTTGACACATACCTGCGCAATATGTGTTCCAACTTAACAGCTAGGGATATAAGTTAGTACACTACACTACTACAATCCAGATAGGAGATAGGCCTATACTATTTCAAAAGTAAAAAAAAAAAACATTTACCAAATTTACATGTTGCGTTGAGCCAAAATTTAATAGGCCCATGGTAAATATAAATTATACAAATTCCTGGTGTCACTGTAACCAAACATTTTCACGTCGGTATGGAACAAACGAACAAATCGCACTATATAACATAACCCTAGCTGGTACTAGATTTAGCGATTCGGCGATTTACGAGGGAAGACCAATGCTAGCCGGGGTTGCCGACACCACACGATTACTTCCCGAAGAAGCTCACATCAAAGTCTGTGTCCCACGGACCTGTGAACGAAGACGGAGGGCAGAGAAATAACAAATAACTAAAGGGTAGCGTCTAGAATGCTTTCCGGGTGTGAAAGGAAAAGTTTTGCATTGTCAATCATTTTAAACGCATTTATCCAAAACGCATTCTACATTCGTTCTTTTCTCGCTCATTTGTTTCTTATCCTTATAACACAGATTTATTCAAAGCATTAATGGTTATATAAATTTTTTTCATATCAGTCCCGGCTCGGGCCCATGTTCATTTGCCCCCTTTGCCCCCCCCCCCCTCTCGGCGGCCCTGTCACACACAGTCCAACATCATTGTACAGTTTCAACACTCTAACATGAAAAGTCTGGTATACGCTAGATGCTAGTGGTCCCTGGTGTGTAGACTATCAACAACACTAATATTTTTTACTTGATTTTGATGTTGGCGGAAGTTTGGTTGTTTGGCATAACAGCTTCGCCTGGCAAGTAGTTCCATAAATTTTTTGTTCCGTCCTTAAAAAATCACATTGTCGTTACGATTACCCTATACAAGAAAATGTGTTACAATATTATGTGGAATAAATTTGTATGAAAAGAATAAACATATTTCCTTTTCCTCAAATTAATTCACTTTAAATCAGAAAAATAGGCCTAAAGAAGTTTCTGTTATTAAAGTAGTATAGCATGGTTAATATCGCACACTATGGTTCACTTGGAAAGTTAAAATGTTGGTCACTATTTTAAAATAAAAGAACGGAAAAATACACTGTAAAATAAATTTTAATCTTGCAAATAAAAATAAATTAATGGCATTTCTTGATAAAATTACAAATAAACTTAAAGACTTCTTGATTTATAATTTTCCTCAATTAAATTAATTAACAACTCCGTTTGGCAAGCTCCCAAATATACTATGCACTTCTCTATTTTAATTCCTGACTTTAACTCTTGACTTTTAACTTTAGTTACTGAAACTAATAATACTCAGCAGTCTGTCTGTCTTCTTTAATTCCCCCAGTCAACAACGCTTCAAATCCCTGTGAAACAAACACCAAACTATCAGACTGCAAACCCCAAAAATTATTTAAATTTGAAACCTGTGAAACAATGATTTGGACTACTTAAAACTACTAATTGAAAATCGTACCTTTAATGATGAGATTTACGTTTTCAGGGACTGGCGACGGCACATCTACTACTCACTGGACAGACAGAAATGCCGCCCTCAGGACTCAGAAGCGAATTTATAACCTTGGTTGTTACGTCACCAAAGGCAGACAAGCCGGCCGCAACATGTCTTACCCTATTGTTCAGCACAACCGAGATAGTCATCCAACTCATTGTTTCCAAGCCTACCGCGTCCCCCCGCGCTTGCTTGAGCCTGCCAAACGAATCTGCACCAGCAATTGGAATTATTTCCTGAATACAATTTTTTTTTTACTTTTTTTCACTTTACAAAAATACCCTTACATTTAAGTCAAACAACAATTTAAATTTAATTACAATAATTGCATTATATAAATTCTTAACATTTTATTATTATATAGTGTTTTATCACAGATAAAACGCTATAGTAGTAAAATTATTTTCATTTTGTTGTAAATTGACAAAGTGCCACCCCTAAAGTTTTGCCGCTATAGACTCCAGCCTTTTCAGCATATTTAGAAATAAGGCCCGGTTTAAAATATGATTGGTTATAAGATGGTAAACGAAAATGAAGAAACAAAATTCAGAACAAAAAACGATCAATTTTTATGAGTGGTCGGTGCACCTCAACCACTTTTCGTTTTAGCACAGTCAATACACTGTTTTCTACTACATTCTAATCATATTGTTTTTTTACAAGCAATGCACATACATCTTGCCTTCCTTTTTTTTTTTTTGTAGGAAGGGCATGAAGAACTCGTTCTTCTCTTCTCAATTTTGTCACTTGGGATGGTTCTGGTTCTTGTGGGCATCCACCAGTTTTGTTTCTAATCCCTGGTGCTGCTGTCTCCGCTGAGGAGCTGACTGTTCAGTTTTGTTTTCTGACAAAACATTCTCAGTGCTAGACTTCAAGGCTCTTGGAAGGTTCACACTTTCTGCCAGTCTTCTGACGATGGAAAACAACCAGCTCATGACCTAGCTGTTGTTCAAAACTCTAACCTTTTCATTAGTGGTGTGTCTGTGACACTCATATAAGCAATGAATGAGTTTACATATCCGATGTTGATCATTCGGTAAAATACAGCAAGTGGCCACCGCCTAGTTTTCCTGCTGCAAGTAAAACTGCACACTTCATATTGAGCACGTCAACACCACATTTTGTTGTGTTATAATAACAAATTATTTCAGGCTTCTATTTCTCGCGGTTTGTTTGAACACTGTGGTGCATTGAAGAAATTAGAACAACTGATCTATTTTACTTGGGCACAAAGCTAAGGAGAGTGGAAGTACCTCTATATCCATAAAGGCTTGAGGCACCTTGTCTTTTTGGGCTAGGTAGGAACTCTATAGGGATCAACTTTTTGTCTTTCCTGACCGTTCCCACGTATGTTAGTTTTCTCTTTGACAGTTCGTTGACAACTTCTAGCAGGCCCGGCGACAGGATACTCGGGTCCCTGTGCAATTATTAAGTCCTGGCCCCTAGATTCAGGCATCCAAAATTCTTACCTTGAAAATTCACTTCCCTTCAACACAACAAAACCACATATTGGATATAATGTGTTAACATTGCAAGCAATATTTTAAACCCAAACTTACTATTCTGTTGTCTAACTTACCGAGTTGTTATTAAATTATTTACTTTCCTCCAAAATAAATATTCCAAAGCCATCATCTTTAACACGTTCACTGCAGCAAGGAATAGTAAAACCTACCCGAAACACTAAAAAATATTATCATGAAAATACATACCTTATACCGTCCAAAGATGATATCCAGGCTTGAAATTGAGTTTCCTCCGCATTTTGGAAGTCTGCCGCCATTTTGAAAATAGTACCTACCGGTGGGTAGTCAGCACCTGGCGCCCTGCTCCGACTGCCCACTGCTTTGAAATTCAACGTTCACATCACCTTAGTCTTTTGAAACTAATCTAATTGTTATTTGTTGCCTAAATAATAGTTTGTATTATAAAAAAAAAGAATAATTACAGTTACCGCCCGGTCGGTAGTCAGCGCATGATGCCCTCTGTCGACTGCCCAGTGCTTCGCCGTTTCACACTCACTTCACCTTAGTCAATTGAAACTAGTCTATTTGTTATGTATCACTAAATAATAGTTTTTATAATGAAAAAATATTTACAATTATACACAGCGGTCTGGAGTTTTGTGTTTTTACACTTTATGGAAAGTGTCAAAACACTTTCCTGGGTAGAGTCCTGGTTTACCAGGGCAGGCCTTGCACACAAACCTTGTTTTCTTCCTTATTTTATTTACTCTACATATACGGCAGTCTTTCTGAAGGGTCCTGTTAGGATTGTCTTGTCGGTGTCCTAGTGGTGTCAGTGTGTGTGGGGTTCCTCGAAGGGGCGCGATAGGCAGTGGATCAACAGGTTTTGGCAGCAAGCATTCTAAGACAGATGGGCGAAAGTCATAGAAATTCCATTTCTTTTTTCCTGCATACACAGTGTATATGTTGTGCAAAGTAAATGAATTGAGCAGGAGCATGTGCAGGATGTGCGCCCCAATCTTCTTGTACCACTGAAGTGTTTTCCTTTCCAAGGGGTAGTACGCCATCATTAGGTCCCCCCTGTCTATCCCCTTCATAAAAACATTATACTTGACGATAGGAAGAGGTTTGTCACGTAAGACATTTCTTTTGTTTGTGGATTGCACGATATCATTCTCAAATTCTGTTGATATGTAACTTACAACCCATTTGTCTTTCCATTTGGCAATGCACACGCCTTCAGCGTACCTTGCTATGGTCTCCCCCTTTTTGAGCGAAGCAGTTTTTACATCAGTTAGTGTAAACTTTCTGTCTATACGTAGGGTCCCTGTACAATACGTGTTTCTAGTAACTAACTAGTAACATAACTACCTCTGGGAAGTTATGGTGTAGAATTCCCATTCTTACTCCTTTGGTCACTTACTTGTAGGATAGTTTTTTAGGTTGGACTTGGTCTCTCCGTGAAGAGGAGTCTGCCTTTGAGTTCTCTCCTACCTTGGTTCTTTTGCTCCCATGGGCCTCTTCAGGAATGGTGTTTTCTAATCTAGGTCTTTTCTACCTGTTATTAAAGTCCCTTCCTGATCCCTTCGGCATTGGTTGGATGTAGAGCACGTATCATGCCTCTTCTTCAGAGTGTCCGTGGTTCTTCAACCATTTGAACCTCTTCCTTTGGGCTCCATTGAGGTGTGGCTTTCCTGCTAATTTTAGCTGCTTAGCCTTTTCCTCAATTTCCTTGACATTTGCAGAGTCATCATCTAAGAGGTGTTCCTCTTCTGAGTTTGTTTGCAAGTCACCCATCTGAGACTCGACCTGGGGGGTCGCTTCAGTCTCTGAGATAGGCCCCTTAAGTTCCAAAGAACTAGATGTTTGAGGCTGTGAAGCCTCTGAAAGTTGGTTGGGGCCTTTTTGGTTGGTGACCATAGTAGCCCCACGAGTAGCAAGGGAAAGAAGGTCGATCCAAGCAGAGCCCCGCATGCTTGGACAAGGCTGGTTGAAACTGGAGGTCACCTGGTGTCCAGAGTCCGCATACTAGGGTCAAGCTAACCCTTGACCACGCAGCCCTCGGCGTATGATGTTCCACCTTGGCTTGGGAATGAGTTTGAAGGGAAATGAAAATAAAGACCAGTAAAGGATAGTTGAAGCAGATTTATGAGAGAGTAGTATGAAAATAGCGGAAGTAAAATATATAGAATAGAAGCCTGCCAGACTAGCACCCTGACTTGGCAAAAAAAAAAAAAAAAAAAAAAAAAAAAAAAAAAAAAAAAGGGCTTGAAGAGCCTGGAAGACTGATTCAGGGAGTACCCAGGTTGGACGCGCACAATTTTGCCTTTGAAGTGAGAGAGTAGGAAGGCAGTGCTTCGTGGACGTTCTGGCTCGGCACATGTGGATACGCTTGAAGAGCGTATCCACTTCCAACCCAACCCATGGTTCATCCGAGCCATTGTTTCTAAATACTTAGCTAATTCGATTTCCTCCTCTTCCGAAAATACCTGATTAGGCCTATATGAGGGCTTAAAATCGGTCATTTCTTTATTTTGAATTTTTCTTACATATCTTCGCAATGTGTTACGAGAAAGACCAAACTCCTTGGCTATAGTGTGCAGAGCTGATCCATCTAATACACGATCTACTGCTTGTTTAATTATATCGGGTGGTATGGGGTCTCTAGCTTTAGCCCCTTCCTTCCTCTTGTACTTTTGAGACATCTGGAATAAAAAACTTAGTACTTAGAACCTACGCAATACAATATGTACTGGTTGGGTCAAGTATCCCAAACTTTTCGGGTCAAGTATCCCAAACTGTTCAATCCACATTTAACCTCTAATTTCACCCAGTTTAGACTGATTTGGAAACTGATACATAACATCATTTTGTAGCTGAACAAATACTTATTCATTATAAAATCTTAGAAAATACATACCTTCAGTGGTTTTCTGTTAATTCAAATTGTAGTAAAAACTAAAAAATTTACTTTTTGATCAGTGAAACACATTTCATTTTATAACTCATATGTAACAGCACAGATTAGAATGGTTGTTCCCTCCAATTTGCCATATAACCTAAAGCCAAGCAGTGATGCAGTTGCCAACCCACCAAAATTTCCCACAGCTGGGAAAATTCCTTGGGTCAAGTATCCTTATGGGTCAAGTATCCCTGGTTCCCCCTAACTGTCCATATAGAGACTGTGGCCGACATCTAATTTCCTCTCCATTAGTATTATAACAACATTGGTAGCGTGGCCTTTACCAGCTAGTTCATCAATAACCCCACAATACACCAAAAATATTAAAATAAGTACATGGGGGTCGCTCAATGTGTATAACTTGATGCCGTAGTCTTTTGCCTTTCAGGTACTGACAAAAATAAGCCGGCCCTCCACAGAATCATCGATTTGTCCAAAGACAGTTCCTTTTGTGGGACAGTTCCATGGGGGTAATACATGTGAGTAGCCATGGTGGGTCCATCTTTGTGTTGAAGTAGTCAACAAAATGCTGTATTTTAGCTACTCTCTCATTAGCGTACGTTGTATTTTTGTCTTTGAAATATAAGCACCTCAAAATGCTGAGAAACCTATTTAGTGCCATGTAAGTTGAAAACATTTTTTTTTTTTTTTTTTTTTTTGACAAACATTTATTTACAATCTGTTCAGGGTAAGATTAGAACAATAAGTAAATTGGATGAAAGAATTATGACATGAATTAGTCCCTATTCAACAACAGAGCTAAACAAAAGTAGAACATATTATCAAAAACGGTAGGGAAGGTCCCATATAGAATGTCTTTTTAGACGGTACACTGAATCACTGTTGTCCATAAGGTTCATTGCCAAGTGGTTTGGATGATTGGTCAATTTTTCTTGATATCGGATACTAAATTTTGAAATGTCTTCTCTTACTTTAACAGTTCTAGTGTCACGATGTAGAATTTCGTTATTGACATACCAAGGGGCGTCCAGGATGCTTCTTAGGCACTTTGATTGGAATCTTTGGATTATGTCAATGTTTGAATTACTGGTGGTGCCCCATATTTGAATTCCGTAAGTCCAGATTGGTTTGAGGATGACTTTGTAAATTAGTAATTTATTTTTTATCGACAGTTTTGATTTTCTATTCAAGAGCCAATTAAGTTTGTTAAATTTCAAATTTAGAGCCAATCGTTTATGCCAGACATGCGATCGCCATGTTAACCTTCGATCAAGGTGCATGCCTAGGTATTTAACCTCAGCAGCTTGAGGAAGAAGAACATTGTTTAATGAGACTGGAGGACAAGTTTCGTGCCTTGTTGTGAATGTGACGTGCGCAGACTTGTTTTCGTTCACCTTTATCCTCCAATTTTGTAGCCACTCCGATAATTCATCCAGCTCTGCTTGAAGCAAGTCTGAGGCTTGTCTTGGGTCTTCATTTGAGGCTAATATAGCTGTATCATCAGCAAAGGTTGCTAACATTACATTGGGGCTTGTAGGTATGTCGGCAGTGTAGAGGGTATAAAGGATTGGGCCCAATACGCTTCCTTGTGGGACGCCTGCTCTAATTTCATAAAGTTGAGATCTTGAATCCTGGTATTTCATTCTGAAAAACCTCCCCATTAGGTAAGACTTTATGACATTGTAAAACGTATGGGGGACGTGGAGTTTAAGTTTATAAAGCAATCCATCATGCCATACCTTATCAAAAGCTTGGCTTACATCCAAGAAAGCCGCTGAGCAGTATCTTTTGTTTTCCAAGTCTTCTTTTATTACATTAACCACTCTGTGGACTTGTTCAATAGTTGAATGTTGTTGGCGGAAGCCAAATTGATGACTAGGGATTAATTCACCATCATCTATAATATTTTGAAGTCGTCTTAATAATAGCTTTTCAAAAATTTTTGAGGTTATCGGTAGAAGACTTATAGATCTGTAGGATGTGGCTTGGTGGGCAGGTTTTCCTGGTTTTGCAACCATGACTATTTCTGATACCTTCCACTGGGATGGGAAATGCTCAGTTCGAAGGATTGCATTGTATATAAACGTTAAAAACGTAATTGCTTTCCTTGGTAGCTCTTTCAAAACCTTCCCGGTAAGAAGATCATATCCTGGGGATTTAAATGGCTTTAGTTCAGTCTTGATAAATTTTGTTACTTCAGAGGGAGTAAATGGTTGAATGGGAAGAGATAGTTGATTAGGTGCAGAAAGGAACTCTTGTATTTCTTCATCTTGAACATGACGAGTTTCATTTGGCTTGAAAACATCATACAGGTGTTTTGCAAATAGTTCAGCTTTTTCCTTGTTGTCTCTTGCCCACGACCCATTAGGATTGTAGATTTCCGGGTATCGCAGTTCTTGGGTGGTTTAACGATTTCGTTATCTTCCAGAGTGAATAGTTAGTATCTTCCGTCGGCGATAGGTTTGAGGTGAAAGTATTAAATCGATCATTTTTAAGTTTATAGAGCATTCGTTTCAACTGTTGGGCGGCTCTGTTCAGATTATTTTTATCCCGTGGATGTCTTGTATTTTGCCAAATTCTCCGAAACCTTCTCTTTTCTGCAATTTTTCTCTTCACTTCTAGGGGATAGTTAATACATGAAGGGGTTTTTCGATGATTAGGCGTTGATTTCCAAGCGCATTGCTGGATGGTACGATTAAAAATCTCTATTGCATCTTCAATGTCGTTGGAATTTTTTAGAGGAAAGTTAAGTGTCAATTTATCATTTAGGAGCTGACGAAAATAGTCCCAGTCAGTAAATTTACTACATAGACTAGGTGTACTCTCTACATGTATTACAGATGAGCTTAATGTACAAATTACTGGAGAATGGTCAGAAGAAAGGTCAAGAGACGTCTCGATACGACAGTAATTCTGAGAAATGCCTTTTGTCACAAAAAAGTCAAGTAAATCGGGTATTTTCTGTAGGTCGGTGGGCCAATAGGTCGGCTCTCTTGATGATAAATGTTGCAAGTTACTACCGGTAAATGTTGACAAGAGTTGTCGACCCCTAGGATTGCACAGTCGGGAGCCCCAAGCAGTATGTTTGGCGTTGTAATCCCCTCCTGCCAAGAACCTGCAGCCAAGTGTATTGAAAAAATCGTCAAACTGC
Source organism: Neoaliturus tenellus (assembly GCA_030545055.2). Lineage (NCBI taxonomy): Eukaryota > Metazoa > Arthropoda > Insecta > Hemiptera > Cicadellidae > Neoaliturus > Neoaliturus tenellus. The sequence continues at coordinate 111,257,998 of CM061531.1, forward strand.
TGGCGAGAAACATTATGGCGAGGAGGACTGTACACAGCAGAAATAGTAAGAGGACCCACCCAGTCTTCTACAACAACACTACATGCCTGAATATGGTCAAACTGATAAGCAGGTGATAAGCATGGTGTTTTATATTGTTTCTTATTAAAACTGCACTGCCACCGTGGGCTGTATTGTTTGGATGGTTGCACTGATACAAGGAGAAAAAGGGAATTTTGAAGTAGCTAGTATTTGTAAAATGAGTTTCCGATATTAGCACAATGTCAATGTTATTTTGATTAATAAAAACTTGAAGGTCTTGATTATGGTTTCCCAAACCATTGGCATTCCAAAGAACAATTCTAAAAGAATGATTCATTTCAATTTTGAAATAACAGTGGTGAGTAGATTCAAGAGTGAACCTATTTGTTGTGCTTGTTGTAACATCAATTGTTCGAACTTGTTGAAGAATGAATTGATGGTTTTCTCAAGATTGCCGAAACCACTTAAGTTTTTGTCTTCTTCTGAGTTTGCAGTTACTTGTGCATACGTGGGATTGCTTTGAGAAGCTTGAGGGGCATTAGGAGGATTGCTGACTAAATTAGATCGTTGTGATGTGACATCGGGAGTTTGTGGTCTGTTTGGAATTGACCTAGTCCTTTCACGTAGAGGAGGAAAAGATTTATTTTTCAAGTCCTTGTACACTGTGCATCCTTTGTAGTTTGCTGGATGTTCACCATTGCACAACGCGCATTTGGGAGGTTCAGATTGAGGCTCTTTACACGTTAGAGTATCGTGATTTTGCCCACACTTAACGCATCTGAAGGGATGTTTACAGTAGCCTTTCGTATGTCCATATTGCTGACACCGTTTACATTGCACAATATCCTTTTTCTTATGAGGAGGCTCGAAGGATATTTTTGCATGTAACAAGTAGTTAATGTCATAAATGTCCTTGTTATTAGAACTTGGTTCCAAATCAATGAAAAATATAGACAGAGGTTTCTTAGTTGACGAGTGGAGTACATTTGTGATGTTTCTCACTGTATGACCCCTCTGACTTAAAGCCTCTTTAAGTTCATTTTGGTCAATAGAGTAGTGCATATGTTTTAAAACTACTCTGTACGCTCTCTCCTGTTTGAGCTGGAAGGTGTGGAAGCTTATATTAACTTCAGTTAGTTTCTTTACGAGTTTCCTATGTATGTCAGACGACTTAGGAAGAATCTTAACGGTATTGTTGTTGATGCATTTGTATACAAAATCATCAATGGCAACCACAGTTTTAAACGTCTGAATCATTGCGTGAACATTGCCCACGTTGGGTATAAAAATTGGAGGGGGCTTAGGTTCAGATGACGGAGGAGTTAAGGCATCGGATTCCATGTCATTACTATCCACTTGGCTCAAAACATCATAACTATTTTGAAGAACAATGTTGCTAGACGTCGAGGTTGATGTTTCTTGTTTCGCCCTCTTCTGTACTCCACTAGAAGATTAGTAGGCAGATCCGCGCTTAGCGACGATTTGCCAATCCGTTGTTTGGCTATTTTGCTGGCTAACGCCATTGATTGTCTCAAACAAGGTTGGAGATTCTTTGGAAACGTAATTGTGGTCACTAAGAGTGTGATGCTCAGCCATTTTAGTATGGGTTAAGTCATCCATACAATTCAGTAACTTCGTAAACAACAAAACGTAAACAATAATACAGTTATAGGTTATAAACAAAAACAAGTTAAAAAATTTCACATAGTCAAGATTACAACGTGTAAAACCGATTGAAATAGAAAAAATAAACTATCTGCAAGTAAATTCAACAACAAAAACACGAAATAGAATTAATCGTTAAATATTTCCCGCAGAATATTCAGGAGGAAAAAATTTGCTTCTAACCGCAACTGAAATCACCAGCTGACTGTTCAGCAATATATTGATGAAAATTTTGTTTTTATAGGTTATCAAATTTTGCCTTTCACTTCCGACCAGTACTACTACTAATGTAGTACTACTACCAATGTTAACTATCTTCAATGGCTAAGGTAAACAACAAATAACAAAACAACTCAACACTATGAGGGACGGACGACGGACGGAACAGTTTGTAGGAATCAGTTGAAAACATGGAATAGAAAATAGCCAGTGTGTTTTCCAAAAATCATTCAGCTGATTCAATTTGATAGTACCTGTGTGCATGTAAAGACCAAAAAATGTTTCCATCTTATTTACAGATCCTTCCTCCAATTGTGTATGCGAGATTGAGGTGACAAGTTATTGTAATGAGTAAATATTATACAGTGCATTAGTGTGGGTGAACTTCACAATATTTTCTAGTATTATGTCGTCAAACATCCAATTGAAAAAAATCAATGGGTCTGCCTTGACCAGGCAATGGAATCAAAAACTATTCCTCCCTTACAAATCGTATCTGTCACAATCCCGCTGTATTTATTGACCAGGGGGGATTGGTATCATAATCTATTTCTTTATCAGAATCTGTCAAAAAATACTCATCGTCAGTGTTCCCAGTCTCCTCCTCCGATGAACTTGTAGCTGCTCCGCCATCGTCAGCTGGCTCGGGGGATTGTTGGCGACGTCTTCCACACGGGGTTTGTGAAGTAGAAGCCCGGGGTTTGTGAAGGAGAAGCCATTGTTTGTGAAGTAGACACCATTATTTAATAATAAAACACACTTATGGAATGAACAGTTACACTAAACATAAGTAAAAAGTGAGTAAAATCTACCAGTCACAGTAAGAGAACCAGTAACGGCAATGAGAAACGAACTGCACTGCAAGACAGCTTCTGTTTGACAGCTACTCTAAACATGGACGAAACGGATCCCGACTATACCGGAGTGCTGCCGCACTGTGACTAAATTGAAACAAATTTAAACATCGGAGGTTTACCAATTAATTTTTTTTAATTATAAAAGCAGTTTAGGTTTTATAAAACAAAACAAAACTTAATGAACATCGTATAGAAATCAGTAATGAATTATTAGGCTCATGTTCATTCGAAAATCACATTACAATACAACTCGTCTAGCCATGGTGAGTTGGTCTAAGTCCATTAAAATGATGTAGCACATGACATAGGCCAATGAAGTTTTTCTCAAGACTTCCTTTAGGGACATCCCTAGTGGTCCCAGGGAACACAAAATAACACGTGGTCGTCAGGGAAACTGCATTGGGCTACGTCATATGATACATCATTTTAAAGGACTTTGCATCCTAAGCAATTTGCCACAAACCCGACCTCAAAAAGGTCAAGTAGATAGGGAGTTATTGCATTCTTTGTTTTCAGCAATATGATTTCAATACAAAGTTTGATCGCCTGCCATTTTTGACTCGATTCCATCCTTTTGAGGCGTGGTTCGTGGCATTGTTCTCCCTTCTTAGAGACCTTTAATTTAATGTACATATTGACCTATGCTTACATTTAAGATTTTCTTCTGACTCCTTGTGGACCACCCCCCCCCCCCCCCCTTTGGAGGTCCAAGGACAATAAGTACTTTAGGAAGTAGACTTTATCACCCAAAACCAATTTGCAAAGTTTTAATTTTGTTACTTAAATACTTTTAAAGATAAATCGTTTCCAGGCTTTTTTATCCACCCTGCCAAGTACCTCGGGGTTATGGTAGACACCAAGTTAAGCTGGAGGGACCAGATCCTCCGTACGGTGGACAAGACCGCTAACGTTGACACTTACCTAAGTAGGCTGATGGCCAACGTTAGGGGTCCCTGATCCAGCAGAAGACGTCTGTTGACGTTCAGACCGCGATTCTTTATGGAGCAGAGGTGTGGGCAGATGATCTCGATAAAGAGTTCTACAGGTTGCGACTCGCCAGGGTTCAGCGACAAGCGGCGCTCCGAGTGTGTTCCACCTACCGGGCAGTGTCCGAGCCTGACGTCCTGGTTGTCGCCGGAGTCATCCCTGTTAAGCTCTTGGCAGGAGAGAGGAAGGCGATTTATCAGAGGCAAGGACACGGCAAGAACAGAAGAGTGCTCCCGAACCTTCCAGCGGTGGCAACACACTGGGAGCACGACACCCGAGGACAATGGGCTGCGCTCCTCAAGCAGGTCCAACCATGGGTGGAACGGTGGCATGGTGAGGTGGACTACTACCTGACCCAATTCCTGACAGGACATGGCTATTTTCGGTCGTACCTGTACCGGATGGGCAAGAACGGTTCACCCGACGATGCGGAGCACACCTTCTTCCGCTGCCCCCGTTGGGAAGGGCCCCTCCAGCTGGGATTGTTTATCACATTGTAAAACCGATCTGGGCCACTTCGCGGTCCTTGATCGAGCGGCTTGATAAGGAGCGAGCCCCACGGGCATAAGCCAAATTTAGGCCTAGCCTGACGTTATGTGATAAACAATTCCAGGTTAGAATCCTACAGAGTAGAGGAGGTCTTTTAGTGGGTAAATCCGTTTTTTAGGGGAGTTCCACACTACAGGCTGGCCACCTGTGTGCGTAATGCATTTTTCCTGCCTCTCCCTAAAAAAATATGATTACATTAGAAATATTAATTTTGTAAACAACTGTTCTCATTTAAATTACTGAGGGAAGATTGGTAATAAAAAACTAGAGGAGATTATTGAATTTTATATAATTCTATAAAATTCTACGGGGGAGTGAGCGCAGCGAATAAGTTGAACCTGACAGCAAGTGAGCGCAGCGACCGAGCTATACCTGACGGCTAGTGACTGCAGTGAATGAACTAAATCTTAGGGCGAGTGAGCGTAGCGAATGAGTTCACGTGAAGGGCAAAAATTTGTCAAGTTGGCATTGCAAAGCATGCTGGGAAAGCTAGTATATATATACCGTTAACTGGGGTGAAGATAAATACTTTTTTTTGTTTTTCATGAATAACTTTCTTATTAAATCAATATAATTGGTTTGTTGTTTTATAGAGGAAGATTAATTTATGGCCATAAAATTATTTAAGTTAAAAAAAAATTAAATATAAAAACCTAAAAAAAAAAAAAAAAACAAAAAAAAAAAAAAAACTATTCATGTTTACCCTGGGTTTGGGGTCAAGATGAACACACTATACATTTTGTATTAATTTCACTGCATGCATTTTTTCTCCTATGTTTATTTTCACCCCATATGTGAAAAGACCACAAAAATCTGAACATATTGTGTTATTTTAAGGTTATAAAAAATTTTTCTACCAATTTTTTTATTTTAAACCATTTTTTATATTTTTTTTTACTTGTTTTTTATTGTACCTTATAATTTTACTGTATCTGAATATTTAAAAAAATCTTCGTTTAATGTAGCTTTAAAATAAACGGGTTTATTACATTTTTAAGCAAAAAATAAACTTTCTATTAACTTTTGACCGCCGAGAGGCAGTTTTACGCAAATACGCTCTTTCAATAAATAACACGTGATCAAATCATGAGTAAACAGCACATATAAGTAACACAACAAATTGCCTATTAAAACATGATCTTATAAAAAAATTAAACAAACTAAACCTTTATTTACTTAGTTAATACTGTCTATAAAATACACCGGCACTTGCAATATTTATCTTTTTTTATATTTTATTTATTTATTATTTTTTATTTACAAAGGTGTCAAAGGCAACAGAGAACGAAAGACACTCTTCTATCCACTGTTGGCTTTGGGAGCTTTATTTTCACATATGTTGAATAACAACTGCATAATCTTCTTTTTATGGCCAAGAAAATCTGCTGCCTTTTTCTCTTCTCTAAAATTTTACAATGAACTCATCACATGGCTTGGTATAATCAATCATTTTTCCAACAAAATGTTTGCTTTTAGTGTAACTCATGGTTTTTATTTTTATTTCACTTTTAATAAATAAAATTGGTTGGGTAACTGAGTCGTTAGAGTCCAACGCTTTTGAATCCAAAGGTTGCCGGTTCGATCCTGAGGAAAGTTGGTAGCTTTTTAAAGGATCGATTGCGGACCCAGTTGCCATTTGTCATTGGGCTATCAATTAATGATGCTTTCTAACAACTGGTCAATGTTTGATAGTAACAAGACTGGGGTTTGGTCCGTTCGACGTCAAAACTTAAAAATTTTCCGCTGGCGTGGATGGACACAAAACCAAAACAAAAAACAAATAGCCACCAGAACAAAGTCTGGCACTATTATGGGACTATCAATATCTTTGTCGGGATCTGGGATGAGTGTTGTTTCTTTTATTTTCCTTTAAAACTCTTCCATCTGATGAGTCAACACATAAATGTAGCTCATCAGGGTCAAAGGATCACTTTATGTTTCACTTTGTTCTTTTTTTATTCTCAAGGTTTTCTTTCTATTATTGTTGCCTTTAGTATTTTCTGTACAGTCAAACCGGCACAACCAGTAGCAGATTCTTTATCTTGATTTATTTATTATCTAGCATCTAATTGCCATATAAACAGTATATATACATGGTTAGACCCTAAAATTCCACTATATAACTTATTCTAATTTTAACAATAAGGTTTTCTTGATTATAACTAGGCACTTCTTCATTTGTCAAAAAATCTTTTATCTTGTAATAACATCCAGTTATTACATTGTATAATCATCACTCGCCTACGGCTCGATGGGGGCTCCGCCCCCATGCCTCCTTAGGGGTTTGCTTAAATTCGTAAAGTAATATAATGGCTCTAGTATTAATCAGGCTAATTCTACCAAGTACTGGACAGCCATGACAGTAACAGAAGCGGCAAATACATACTACTCACAATTAATAGTAATAAGCTTTGAAAATTGCCCACGGCTCATGGTACAATCCCACTCCCTAGTTCCCCTTGATTCGTAAAAAAATATAATGGGGTTGTGAAATATTAATGAACTCTGTAAATATTCATCCTTAAAAATTGTTGTGTTAAAATTTTAGAGATACGATTATGATTGCACGTGATTTAGGTAATAGGTGTAGTCTGAAATTATAAAAGTGGAATAAAATTATAATTTTTGATGGAGGATCGCTGCTTCTAATAAAAGAAAAATAAGACAAAAGAAAGACATTTGTAATAAAAAATATATAGTGTAGGCTATGATGCTTCAGTTTCGCCACAGGGTTGCCAAGAAATTCAGGAATCATATTTTACATTGTAAAGAAACTATGATAATTTAATCCTACAAAATCAGCAATGTACAATTTTAAATATTAAATATTATGGTTAAGAAAATTAATAAAAATAGAGCTCTCGTAGTATTTAATAAATCACAGGGTAATATTCAGTATAAAAATGAAGTTGCATTGAATAGTTTTAAATTACAACAATAATTGAAGTAATCGAGACTTTAGGTGAGAGCACTGAGTTGAGGAAGTATAACGGACAAAGTGACAGGGAAATAAATACATTTTAGTTTAATTAAATATGATTCAATGGGTTATTATAATATTTTCAGCCTGATGGGTAATCAGATAAAAAAAGGAAACTACAGAAGGAAATTTTAAATACCCCCGTCGCAGCAGACCTGCGTACTCAGCGAATTTCCAATGGAATTTTGGTATATTTACTATTTCCCTATAAAATCCATGGGGATGAGAGTATGTAGGTTTGCCGCCATATGGGTTTTGATGGTAAATATAAGTTAAACCCTACCTAGTGGATGTACACACCAAATTTTATCAAGTTATGGTGTTCTTTTTATTTTCCCCATAAACCCCATAGGGGTGAGTACTTAGGTTTGCCGCCATATGGGTTATCTAAGGAAATATAAGTAAAACGCTTCCGAATGAAAGTGCATACCAAATTTTATCAAGATATGTCAATAAATAAGCAAGATAGAAGGTTTTGTTGATTTCCCATAAGAATAACATGAAAACATAGTTTTTTTTATTTTCTCCATAACCATTTAAGCTAGGTAAAAAATTCAAAATACTAGATTGTTTGTTTTTTTAAGCTCTTTTAAATGGTTTAAGTTAAAATTGTTGAATTTTATAAATTAGAGTAAAAAAAGCCAAAAACCCATTTTTTACCCTTTTGAAACCCCATAAAACCCCGTTCCCATGGTCAGATCATTCTGGTTCGCGAACTCAACCTACTAGATGCTGGCTTACACCCCTGTACCAAATTTCATCAAAATCGGAGTTTCCGTTCAAAAGTTATCGTGTTCACGGACACATAGATATATATATATATATAGATATATATATATATATATATATACATATATATCAATTTGAACGAACGGTGTTTTTGGCTTCTAGGGACCTTAAAACAAAAAAGTATCATGGTCCCGGGCTTAGGTCTCACCGTGACTACTACCGTAATAGCGTATTCCCTATAGGGAAATTCGCTAAAAGGAAAAGCGTCGGAATTGGGTAAACGATAGCGAAGGTAATGTCCCAGCTGAGAAAAGTTCAATCGTTCAATAACTTGATACGTTCAATTTAATCGTTTCCCAAACTAAAATCTCAGCCTGATTGGACAACAGCAAATAGATAAAAGACGGGAAGACACACGTGTGGGACATCACTCTTCAAATTAAAACTGTGCCAGAGGTATCAACTGAAGCACTATATTCTATCTAGGGATCCAGATAGAGGGACAGCATACAAATAGTAAGAGCTATAGTTACTGTATTAGGTAATTTTTCGAGCGAAAACCTACAAGAAATTTTCCAACAGAGTAAACTAAAAGTCTAGAAAACGTAATGAGACCTAAAATCTTTTCAGGCGTTACTGCCGCAAAATCATTTACAGTACTAAAATAATATGTTAAAAATATTCGCACAAGCTTCGTATAGCTCACCATAATATAGATAAATAAACTATTTTTTAGATAAATGAATAAATAAATAATTTCACAAAAACCAAAAATAGGAAAACATGAACAAACGGTTTGGGACCCGCCAAAGACTATTTACAAAAATACTATTCGTTACAAAATAAAAATGTTTGTTATGAAATTATAATTTAAGAATAATTATCATATTCTAGTTACTACTCTTAAATCCTGTTGAAATTACAGGGATATTCTACAAGTTCAGTGAATGCAAAATTCGAAATTCAGATACAATGTAACTGTAGTTAGCCCTAGTAACAAGTTGCAGAATATCAAGTTTAGTAATAATAATAGTTGCAAAACGGTCTTAAAATAACGGTTTGAGATACTACAATAAGTGCAATGTTAATAAGTTATATTTATGTTACTAATTCACAAACAATCTATGTAACAGAGTAATTCGTTCATATTGAACAGGTTTTAAAGAAAAACATATAATACGAGTATTAGCAGTTATTAATTATAATTTTTTTAAGCTCAATATTTTTAGAGTGTTAACTTCTAAATATATTGAATTTCCATTAATATCACTGTCAAGCTAAGTTAATACAAAACTTCAAGCTTATATAAAATACAATCTTACTATAATTACTGACGAAAGTATTTCTAATATTAGTTACAAATTGCAAATCTACCTCTAGTAGTTGGAGGCCAAAGTTTCAGGTCAGTAAGTAACAAACAATGTAAAACATCACTAAGTAACAAAATATTCAAAACAATCAGTTGAATAACAATCAATTGTAAAACAACCAGTTCCGCCTAACAGGCAAAATAAAAATACTTAAATCTGGCATTCATCACAATTATTTTTATGTTTGGTACTTTATTGTAAGAAATATTGCATGGGGGATTTTATGGCCACGAATTGTTAAAATCTAAAACAGGTAGTGTTTATTTGGTTGAGAAGATTTTAAGGAAAAGAGGTAATAAGCTTTTAGTGAGATGGTTGGGATTTGATAAGACCGAAGATACTTGGATAGATCAAAAGGACTTACTTTGAAATGGAAAAACCAGTAAGGTCGCAGCATTCGGATAGACTGCTCAAGTATAACTAACATCATGGAAGTAATCTATCAAAAGGATAGACTTGACGTCAATGACATTGATTGTTTGACACCGGATATCTTTGATAAAGAAGTAAGTAAGCATGGCACTTTATTGCCCAACACAATGAGATGTATTATTAGTGGACCTTCAAACTGTGGGAAAACCAACGTTGTTTTCAATTTAATAACAAAGCCAAACGGTTTAAGTTTTAATAATGTATATATTTTTTCCAAGTCTCTCAATCAACCAAAATATCTGTTATTGGAAAAGATTATGAATGATGTGCCCGATGTCTCATTGTATAAATTTGACGCGAGTAGTGAGATCATAGAGCCCAACAATGCCGAGCCGTATTCAATTTTTATTTTTGACGATGTTTCTTCTGAAAATCATGAGCGAATAAGAACATACTTTTCTATGGGAAGGTATAATCATATCGACTCTATTTACATTGGTCAAACATACAGTAAAATCCCAAAACAGTTAATTAGGGACAGTTAACTTCTTAATAGTTTTCAAACAGGATGAAAAAATCTCAAACACATATACAACGACCACGTTGGTGCTGATATGACATTTGAAAAGTTTCGAGAATTGTGTGGGAGAGCATGGAAAGAAAAGTTTGGATTTTTAGTTGTGGATAAAGAGAGGGCTATGAATAACGGTCGCTATAGATTAGGTTTCGATAAATTTGTCTTGTTACATTAACATCTACATGTATAATCTTCAGTATTTATTGTGACGTTGTAGAGAACGCTCGAAACTAATAATGCCAAATCAGGCGGAGTTGCTTAGTGAAATAAAAGTTCTCAGTGACTCTATACGGAAGAAACACCTGTTACTAAAAGAAGGATTAGTGGCTAGAAATAAATATTTAGAGGAAACATTCAAACCCATTGTAGATCCTCTGAATAAAATAAATGAAAAAATTAACAAATCTAAATTTACGGATCAAGAAGAAATAGAAACAGAAAAACCAGTAATTAAAGCAAACTCATCTTCAGAAACCGACAACTCAGAGATCGATTCGGAATTATTTAGTAGGTCAACGCATTCATTGGAAAAAGAGGATGAAGATGAAGATGAAGCAAGCAGTAAATCAGATGTAGAAACTCAAGATGTAGGCAGTTTACAAGAAGCAGATTCCCCTACAAATATCAGCATTTTAAGTAAAGAAATTGGGAACAAAGGACCTCTTTCACGAAAATATATTTAAAAAATGCTACATGGGGCAAGGAAACCGTCAAGATACCATGTATATGGAGCTCGCATGGATAGAGATGGTCTTCGAATGGGAGATAGTGTGATAGAGGTGGATGACAAAGATAATATTAAAGTAAAAGATCAAACTTTTAAAGGCACCGCTGGACTGTTTGAGTTGATCTTTAAGTCGTCTCCCCATAAATATTCCAAGAAGGATTTAAATAATTTTTAAAATATATGTTTGTTAACTAATTCCCATAGAAAAGGTTATTCTCCTAATGCACTTATTCATAGAAATAAATCAGATATGTACAAGGATGTAATTGCAAAGCTATTTTCTAATATTAGAGGAAAACCTTCGAAAGCTAAAGGTAAAGGGATGTCTATGAAATCTGCCTATGATACAAACATCATGTATTATAATAATGTGAATAAGCTCGTTGACAGAATGCGGTTATTATATGAATCTATTCAGGCTGGACATAACGGGCTGGATAACGAAATGATTGCCTTAACTGAAGAATTAAAAAGTAGAGGATACATAGCTTAAGGGTTTAGTCTAAACATGAGTGTTGACAAGTTCGGTCGTCATGAAAGCTCTTTGGCCCGAGAGGTTTGGAGGGGTCCACCTGGTGAAGGTTTTCAATTGACTAGAGATGGAAACTATGATCTAAGAGGGAAACGTTTGTGCAACATTGCAAATCCCATTTCTAAGGATGAAGCAGTAAATCTTGGGATTATTCATACATAAACTTTAAATTGCAAGAATGATGAAGAAGTGTTTGATGCCAAATATAAAAAAATTATAAATGTGGCGAATGCTGAAAATGATACTGATGTAAATAGAATATTTGTTTTGGAAGAGATATACAAACTAAAGAAAGATATTTATGAAAAAATAGATAAATTACAGTCTGGGAGGAATCCTTTCGCCTTTTCACGCGGAGGCAGCAGTGAAACCCCTACAAACAGTGTAAATTCAATATATAATACGAAGAGCGTTCTAGAAAAACCATTACCATTGCTGACCACTAAGGAACTAACACGTTAAAACTATCATGCATAGGAGGAAGCCATTTAGTAGTGATCCGTCACTCATGAGAAGAGGAGGTGGACTCACTAGTTCAGCAGTAAGTCTTTTTAAGAAAGCGTTTGCGACTTTACCTTCAGGTGCACTAATAAATACAGCTATCGACGCACTTCCAATAGAGCTACATTTACCTGGATGTTATCAATACTGTGGTCCGGGTACGAAATTACGGAAGCGTTTGGCCCGTGGAGATCCTGGAATAAACAAATTGGACGAAGCCTGCAAAGCGCATGACATTGCATATTCAAATTACTCAGATTCGGAAAGAAGATCAATCGCTGATAGAGCTCTTGCTGAAAAAGCTTGGCAGAGAGTAAAATCTAGTGACGCAAGTGTTGGGGAACGAGCAGCTGCATTAGCAGTGACAGCAGCTATGAAAGCCAAAACAGCAGTTGGAGGAGGGTCGAGGAGGAGGAAAAGAAAGACAACACGAAGGAAAAATACATCCGGTGGAGGCACAAGGAAGAGAAGTAGCACTAATAAGAAAATAAATCGTAAAAGGAAAAGGTGTTCAACATGTCCTAAAAAAAAGTCAAACGGAAAAGGATTATACCTAAGACCATACCGTGCATATTAAATAACAACAAATTAATTTTGCCAAATAAAGCCTTGAACAACGAGGAGCTTGAACGCTATGCATCATGTTTGAAAATACCTTTTTTCAGAGGTGTGTTTATGCGGAACGGTTTGCCAAGAAAAATCTGGAAAAATGAAGCCGCAATCGTAAATCTTGATGATATTCATGGTGCTGGTACCCATTGGGTTTGTTACAAGAAATTATCTGATTCTGTGTTTTATTTTGACAGTTTTGGGAACCTTCCACCTCCAAAAGAATTGCAGGAATATTTCGGTTCAGTGCCTAAAGTGTATTTTAATTACGATAGAAGACAAAAAGAAGAAACATCAGTATGCGGACATTTATGTTTGGACTTTCTAGCCACAAGCGTCAGTCAACTATAAGATGTCTTCCTGTACTGTAACAGTTACAGGCACATCGTCAACTTTGAGGAGTTCACTATTTCCACCATTACACCTAAGAGAAGATAAACAGTGGGAGATTGCACTTTTGGATTTTACAACTTATAACTCAATTCCAAATATAATAGAAGGTGTCAACAACAAATTACACTATACAAAAAATAAAATGGCTAAGGATCTCACTGAGCTACCTGAGTTTGTTGCGATTGAAACTGGTGCTTATGAAATAGCTGACATAAACAGAGAGCTCCAAAATAAGTTGGGAAAGGATGCAATTGAACTAAGGGCTAATAACAACAATTTAAAGTGTGAAATAAAATGTAAATTTTATTTGGATCTAACTCAACCGGCATCGATTGGCCCTTTACTTGGTTTTCCATCCCAAGACACAATCCTTGAACCAAATATGTTTCACACGATTCCAAAAACTGTAAACATTATCAAGGTTAATACTATTAATATTACATGTAATATTGTTCAAGGGGCCTACAAAGATGGTTCAAACCAACATATTTTACATTCATTCTATCCAACCGTTCCACCGGGATTTAAGATAGTTGAAAAGCCTCATAATCTAATATATCTTCCATTAAACACCACTCACATTTCAGACATCGTATTGAACGTACTAGACCAAGACGGTGACACTGTGGATTTTAGAGGAGAAGTTATTACATTGCGCTTACACATTAGACAAGCACCATAAAAGAACTATGGGACTTGAATTTGGATATAGCACCAAACAACCTTCGAACAGTTTCAGTATATCTCCTAACGCGGAGAGGTTAACCAGAGAGAACACTAAATTCTTAGAAGGACTCGGTTTTAAAGTTAATGAAAATGGACATACTGGATATAAAACATGGACCGGTTTTCGACGAAACACTATGGGAGAAAGAGTTTCACACACACAACCCCTACGCTTCATCGAAATTAGGAAATAATGATGAGATACGAATTCCAATACAACATCAAGATGCTTATACCTTACCATCTGAAAGTTATATTTATATTGAAGGAAGGGTTTTGGCAAAAAATGGATCTACGCCATCTAAAGTGCCATTTATTAACAATGCAATGGCCTTTTTGTTCGAAGAAATTCGGTATGAAATATCAGGCATTGTAGTGGATTCGACTAAAAAAGTCGGTGTGAGCAGTACACTTAAAGGTTTGGTATCCTTATCACCCAATGAAATAAACGCATTAAAAACAGGCGGGTGGATTTTACATAGTGCAACCAAAGTAAAACCTAATGCAAGTGGTTATTTTGACTTTTGCATTCCGTTGCGGCTTTTACTAGGATTCGCTGAGGACTACAGAAGAATAATCATTAATGTCAAACAAGAATTGGTCTTACTGAGATCGTCTTATGATACAGATGTTATAGAAGCCGATAGTGAAACAACACCTGACAAACTTGAATGGAAATTGAATTTGGATAAAATAGTTTGGAGGGTACCTCATGTACGGTTGGCCGATGAAAGGCGAGTAAGCCTATTGCGGATGTTGGAATCTGATAGGGATATTGTGGTTCCATTTAGAAGCTGGGAAATGCATGAATGGCCAGTTTTGCCAATAACTCAGCGTCAAACGTGGGCTGTGAAAACATCTAGTAACCTAGAAAAACCGAGATATGTTATTTTCGCTCTACAAACAAATAAAAGATCTAACATTACGGCTAACGCAAGCAAATTTGACCACTGTCAACTTACAAACATTAAACTGTTTTTAAATTCACAGTTCTTTCCATATGACAGCCTCAATGTTATGTTTTCTAAGGACAGATTTGGGATTCTATATGATATGTATGCAAGATTTCAGTCATCTTACTATGGAAGGACAAACTCACCTCTCCTCCAACCTGATTCATTCAAGAATATTGCACCTATAGCAGTCATAGATTGTTCGAAACAAAACGAATCAATAAAGTCGTCAACAGTAGACATTCGCATCGAGTTTGAGTTGGAAGAAAATATTCCTGACCAAACTACAGCTTATTGTTTGATACTACATGATACAATTGTAACATACACACCACTAACAGGAGTGGTTAGAAGAATAATTTAGATTTTTTTTTATGACAGCATGCAGCTCTTACACATATTTACCCCCACCACAGATTATAAAAGAGAGATTGCTCGGTGAGAAAACATCAGTATTCATCCTGACACCAGCAAGTCAACATTGATGGTTAACATGGACAGTGTACTATCTACTACTCCTGACGATGAATCAACGACAGGATATAAAGCACTCGAGACCACGCCACCAGCTATGACATCTGCGTTTGAAATATCGGCACATGATTTACCAGCATCCTCACAAACTAGCGAGAACTCTACTAAAACAACTGAAGATGTTTCTTTTGAAACTGACAAAAACTCACTAGAATCTACATCTTCGTCAACAATAGTTCAAGACTTACCTACTAATCCAACAGAACATATTCCATTACCGGTTGACAAAGTACCGATTACTAACACAAAGCCAGTACAAAACAAAGAACAACCGACTGAAAACTCCAAAAAATCTACCGAGAAGATTAAGAAAGAACTGTCTGATTTTTTATCTTTGGAAGGAAACGATCAAAGAAAAAGGAAACGATGTGACAATGAAGATGATGATGAAGAAAATATGGATGTGTTGATGGATGTGTTTTTACGCTTAATGTACCCGTTGAATCAAAACATGAATAAATCTGTCACCGTTGGGGTTTTCAAATCGTTATACTTCAATCCTGCAGTGCTTATTAATCACTGCGGAAAAGCCTCGTTGCTGCTCACGTTGGATATGTGGGATAAATTTACTAAATATGTATCTATCATTGAAGCCTATTTATTCAACAACTTGACAGGAAGAAAAACTGCAATTGGATTCGAAGATTCTAATTTGGAAATCGATAACATAAGACTTCGAGGTACCCAATTTGTGAGGTTTAGAGATCTTTCCAAACACAACAAGAAGATCCTCATGACTTTGGAAGAATTTCAAACTCTGTCAAACCTAACACCTGTAATAATCAGGTACATCCAGAAACTTACTACATATTCCCCTCTCATATTTGATTATCTGAACACTTCGGTGAACACAAATCCAGCTGTGCCACTGCTATATGGACCGATAGACCAGTCTATATACAACAGATTACCTCAAGAGGTGTCGTACTACAGGAAAACTGTATTCTTCTTTAATAATCGTCGAAGTGAAGAAACTACAGTGAAAGTTTCTCCAACAAAGAACCAGCAGGAGAACATTGTAAATCAAGAAAAGTCGTAAAAATGATTTGAGTGATTGTGTCGTAAAGTGCTCTCATTAGTAGCACTTATACTTTTTTTAAAACAAAATGACGTGACCTTGAAACAGTTCAGGTTTGCACATATTTGTAGCGCTTACACTTTTTTCAAAACAAAATTATATGACCTTGAAAAAGCTCAGTTTTGCAAAGGTGCTAATGTAGGTATTACTGATACTTTTTTAAAAACAAAATTACGTGACCTTGAAACAGCTCCAGTTCACACATGTTATTGTTCTTTTCACCAACTATATATTTAACAAATGTTGCTACATGGATGCAGTTGATTGTAAGATTCACATTGAAGAACACTCGCAAAATGAATAATTATTGCTGCAGCGAAAAATGTTTTATACGTCCAAATTTACAAGTAGACGGAATAGCATGTAGAACATGTGAGTGCTTCAGTTACTGTAGATGCAATTGCAAATCATTTACAATCTCACCCCCAAACCTGCAGATGTTAAAAATCTACAAGACTCGACACTACTTCACCTGTTGTATGGACATGTGTTACAAGTTTAATGTACATGATTTTACCCGCTCATGTTCAATGTGCTACCCTAAAGCATTCTGTGAATGTGTATTGAAGTTTTGTAAAAACAGGAAAGATTGGGAATCTTAAAAACACCCCTCCCCTACCACCAGCACATACAAACGGAAACTAAGGATTGACATGATCATAAAAGTCAAGCAACCTAATATTTTCTCTCAGTTATCTTTAGTTACTCACGAACAATGGACCGAACAGTTCGTTTTGTTGATAATGTTTCCATGTCTAAGAAGTGTGTGGTGGAATTCCAAGCTTTCAGAAACAACGATGACAGATTTATCATAAAAGAACTAGCCTTTTTTGACATAAATACGAATGTTGTTAACTACTTTCTTTTTAAACCACCGTTTTCTTTTAAGAAACTAAACCGAAAAAGTGCTAGAACAAATTCGTGGGTAACGAAATACCTTCATCACATCACATGGAACGAAGGATTTAGACAATACAAAGAGCTGGATAACATAATGTATCATTATTGTCAACAGTATGACGAAATTTTTACTGCTGGTGAAGAAAAATCTAATTGGATCAGAATGTACACTACGTCTGATATAACAAACGTTAGTTTGGATAAAACTTATGCTACGGACTTAAATGGTCTTTGTATCGGTGTGAAAAATCCTCAACACAAAATCTCCAACTGCGCATTGTCGCGAGCATACAGGATTGGTCGACTTATATCAAGTGGAGGGGGAAATCCTTATATACCGGTGTAGATCCATCCTACTATCATTCTAACACAGGATCTCATCCAGTAAACATCATCTCCACTATGGCTTCAAGTTCTCCATTGCAAGCTCTTGCGGACAGATTCAACCAACATTCCAAATCTGACCTTCTAACAACAAAGAAATGCAGCGAACTTCAAGAGAAGAAGCATTATGCAGTACATTCAATGAAAAAAATGGACACATCGGTTGGTGAAGCTGTCGTCGGTGTTCTTGGAGATTCGCCCTACAAGGAAGGAGACAAACCCAAGTTCCAAGTATACCTTCCGAGACGATTTGTCAATGTGCTCATGAACGAAGACCTGGACTCTATCAAACCCGGAATTTTTTATATAGTTTCCCATGGACCGTCTGGGAACAACTCTACAGAAATAACGATCCATTTGAACACACCTTTGTAAAATGATCTGTTCATAGCTTTGTAAATATTCTTTCATTCTTTATTATTTAGCATTGTTAGTTCTCATATGTATGTCTTACGTTTTACTGTTATTTGTAAATAAATCTTTTTTAAAAATTCCAACCAATGACCTTGACATAGTTTCTTCAAGACATTATAGCCCCCCTCCCACTTAAATTTATTCATCATAAGTAATCAGCCCATCACCGCAACCTTACAAAAAATATACACGTCTTCTGTACGGTACGTAGGATATACACGTCTTCTGTACGGTACGTAGGTAGGGGACGTTATAGATTGTATATGTAGTACTGACTACAAGCTTCATTCATATACTCTGCTATCCTACAACCACATCAACATGAAGTTTCATCTAGTTCTGTTGGACGAAGTGGATTTGGGAATGTTTCACGAAACACTGTTTCGTCTGATGAGTGGTGATCCACCTCTCCGTTTAAACATTACAATTGAGTTTGACGATATAACGGTTGAAGAACCAAATTCATCACAGTCACCACCAGGATCTCCGATAGCATCATCTTCACCATATGTTTCGAGTGATCAGCTACCTGTGAAAACAGAGCAAGAGTCCCCGAAGTCCGGGGATGATGTATCTCCGTGATGTTATGTTAAACTGGAAACCCATTAAATGATTTCTAACTACTGAAGTGTCTAATATTTAAAAATGTTTTTTTAAAACTTCTTTTGAATGACCTTGAACATGTTTGAACTTGTTTTATTTGATAACTCTCTTCCCACCGTATTCTGTGCAGTACGTAGGTAGGGTACGTTAACGGTTCATGGTATTTTACTAGATAAATCCACTCTACCTCTACAACAACATACTCCACAGAAACATGAAGTTCCAACTTGACGCCTCTGAATTCGATATTCTGGATGCAGTAATATGCTATCAACAACTTTATCGTCTGTTGAGTGGTGATGATCCGCAAGATTTATATATAACACTCGAATTTGTCAATGAAACTTTAGGTCAGTCCGATTCCACCCATCCTTCACAAAAAATTCAACTGGTTCTGTCAAACATGGCTGATTTGGAAAGCTTCCATGGATTACTGTTTCGTCTCGTGAGTCGTGATCCTCCGCTGCATTTGAAGATAACAGCCGAGAGTGAATATGGAGTTTCTAACGAGTCCAATTAATTCCAACCTTTTGTTTAATATTTTTTATGTTATGATAAAAATATTTTTTAAAACTTCGTTTATGTGACCTTGAACATGTTTGGACATGTTTGAAGTCGCTGTCAAATTTAGCTAGCCGGGGCCAACGCTAAACATTAGTTTTCATTCAGAATAACGTGGCATTGGCGTCCGATTACGAAACAGTGACGTCACACCACCACGTCACACCCGTGACGTCACACACTCCACCTCGTCACCGTATGACGTCACACATACGTCATCACACGTCACTAATACGTAACCACTGATTAAAAACCGCTGAATTTGCGTTTGTCCCAGGTCTCCCATAATGCCTCTACTTATAGGTAATTATTAAAGTTGGAAATGTTTAAGAATCAATTTAGTTAGACATGGAAAAGTTACTAAGCGAGGAAATTTTTTATTTTTGGGTCAGAAAAAAAAACTTTGAGCAGGAAAGTTGTAGCCAATGAGGGGAATGTCATAATTAGGCCAAGAAACCTACCATAACATAACTTGGTCTTTGGCAATCGAATTAATAGTGGCACGAAGAAGTTCATTTTGAGTCTCGCGCTCTCACTGAGGTAACGAGGCTACAGATGTCGTCGTCCATTCAATAATTTTTGCTGTGTACAGATAGACACTTCTAAATTTATATTAACACTAGCAGTTACCCGGCGCGCGTTGCTGCGCTCAAATTAAGTTGTTTACATAAATAAAGCTATTTTAATATAAGAAAAAAAGATAAGTTAAGTTTTAAGTTTTTTAATGTAACAAAAAAAGTCAATGGCATAGAAAGTAAGTATATTAATATTACTGTAAGGCCAAAGAATAAACAGGCATTTTGCAAATTTAAACCCAGAATAATCAAAGTTTGCCTTGTATCTTATTGATCGTAATTGCAAATGCAAGAGCACCTATAAGCAAAGAGGCACGTCCATGTCAAATTTCAACCCCGGAGGAACTAAATTAATTTTAAAGTCCAGTGGAGCACAGCCCTACTAAAAATATATATTTGAAAAACCATTCTTGGTGAGCACCTATGAGCAAAGAGGCATGTCCAAGTAAAATTTCAACCATGGTGGCCCTAAAGTAATTTAAAGTCCAGTGGGGCGGAGCCCAAAGTGCTTAAAAACAATATGTGCAAAACCGTTACTTATGAACAAAAAGAATCATCCATATAATTTCCACCCCTGTGGCCCTAAAGTGATTTTAAAGTCCAGTGGGGGGGGGGGGGGAGCTCTAAAGATCTTAAAAAACTATATTTGCAAAACTGTTTCTTAGTAAGCACCTAAGAGTAAAGAGAATCGTCTGTCAAATTTCAACCCCCGTGGCCCTAAAGTAATTTCGAAGCCCAGTGGGGCAGAGCCCTAAAGAACTTCAAAAACTATATTTGCAAAACCGTTTCTTAGTGAGTACCTATGGGTAAAGAGCCTCGTCCATCAAATTTCAACCCCTGTGGCCCTGAAGTAATTTTGAAGTCCAGTGGGGTGGAGCCCTAAAGAGCTTAAAAAACTATATTTGCGAAACCGTTTCCTAGTGAGTACCTATGAGCAAAGAGAATGGTCCATGTAAAATTTCAGCTCCGAAGGTCCTACAGTAATTTCAATGTAAAGTGAGGCGGAGCCCTAAAGTGCTTAAAAAACTATATTTGCAAAACCGTTTCTTAGTGAGTACCTATGGGTAAAGAGCATCGTCCATCAAATTTCAATCCCTGTGGCCCTAAAGTAATTTTGAAGTCCAGTGGGGTGGAGCCCTAAAGAGCTTAAAAAACTATATTTGCAAAACCGTTTCCTAGTGAGTACCTATGAGCAAAGAGAATTGTCCATGTCAAATTTCAGCTCCGGAGGTCCTAAAGTAATTTCAATGTCCAGTGAGGCGGAGCCCTAAAGTGCTTAAAAACTATATTTGCAAAATCGTTTCTTAGTGAGTTCCTATGGGTAAAGAGCATCGTCCACCAAATTTCAACCCCTGTGGCCCTAAAGTAATTTTGAAGTCCAGTAGGGTAGAGCCCTAAAGAGCATAAAAACTACTCGTATATTTGCAAAACCGTTTCCTAGTAAGTACCTATGAGCAAAGAGAATCGTCCATGTAAAATTTCAGCTCCGGAGGTCCTAGAGTAATTTCAATGTCCAGTGAGGTGGAGCCCTAAAGAGCTTAAAAAACTATATTTGCAAATACCGTTTCCCAGTGAGTACCTATGAGCAAAGAGAATCGCCCATGCCAAATTTCAGCTCCGGAGGTCCTAAAGTAATTTCAATGTCCAGTGAGGCGGAGCCCTAAAGTGCTTAAAAAAACTATATTGCAAATTCGTTTCTTAGTGAGCACCTATGGGTAAAGAGCATCGTCCATCAAATTTCAACCCGGGTGGCCCTAAAGTAATTTTGGAGTCCAGTGGGGTGGAGCCCTAAAGAGCTTAAAAAACTATATTTGCAAAACCGTTTCCTAGTGAGTACCTATGAGCAAAGAGAATCGTCCATGTCAAATTTCAGCTCCGGAGGTCCTAAAATAATTTCAATGTCCAGTGAGGCGGAGCCCTAAAGTGCTTAAAAAACTATATTTGCAAAATCTTTTCTTAGTGAGCACCTATGGGTAAAGAGCATCGTCCATCAAATTTCAACCCGGGTGGCCCTGAAGTAATTTTGAAGTCCAGTGGGGTGGAGCCCTAAAGAGCTTAAAAAACTATATTTGCAAAACTGTTTCCTAGTGAATGCCTATGAACAAAGATAATCGTCCATGTCAAATTTCAGCTCCGGAGGTCCTAAAGTAATTTCAAAGTCCAGTGAGGCGGAGCCCTAAAGTGCTTAAAAAACTATATTTGCAAAATCGTTTCTTAGTGAGTACCTATGGGTGAAGAGCGCATCGTCCATCAAATTTCAACCTCGGTGGCCCTAAAGTAATTTTGAAGTCCAGTGGGGTGGAGCCCTAAAGATCTTAAAAAAACTATATTTGCAAAACCGTTTCCTAGTGAGTACCTATGAGCAAAGAGAATCGTCCAAGTCAAATTTCAGCTCCGGAGATCCTAAAGTAATTTCAATGGCCAGTGTGGCGGAGCCCTACAGTGCTTAAAAACCTATATTTGCAAAATCGTTTCTTAGTGTGTACCTACTCGTCCATCAAATTTCAACCCCGGTGGCCCTAAAGTAATTTTGAAGTACAGTGGGGTGGAGCCCTAAAGAGCATAAAAATCTATATTTGCAAAACCTATGGACCCATGGTGCACCTATGGACAAAGAGAATCGTCCATGTCAAATTTCACCACCTGTAGGCATTTAGTGTAATTGTGAGCTTCCGTAGGGCGGAGCCATAAAGACAACACAAACATCAACATTATACCTAACACCTGGTTACTTCTATGATTATAAGCATCTGCTTGAATGTAGCTTTCAAATTTTTTAATTACATCGGTTAATTTTGTAAACACTAAATTTCTAAAACCTGACACTGCACCATTGTATGCCCTTTGGGTCAGAGCCCTTTGGACAGATTTGCACTAAACTTCACACAAACCATCCTCAAATAATGCTTAATAATGCCTGAAAGTTTCGTTGCAATCCGTCGAGCGGTTTCGGAGGCTATAGGCAACAAACATATACTAGTGCACGTGTTGCTCAACATCGAGCAATTTATTTTCATACAATACAAAAGTTTAAGTGCATTTAGTTCTAGATCAATGAAATCCGACCAATCCAATATTGTGAATATCAGTGATCACCAAAAACTAACAGATGTTTAAAATGCTCAAACCAATCCCAATGTTATTCTAATGGGAAAATTTCAAATTTAATTTGTGGATAGCGCCCTTATTTTAAGTCCGATTTTCATCAATTTTTGGCGGAAACAACTTCAGACTAAGCCCTATCCAACGACACCAAAAACTTGTAAATCGGTTGAGAATTGTAGGAGGAGTTCTCAAGACAAAAAAACCCTTAGCTTATTAAATAAGTATAGATATTTATATACAAATATATATACATACTTCCTCTTTTATATATATAGATTACAAGTAAAAGGAGGTGAATAGAATATTAAGGTGAACTTAACAGTTATATTTAAGACGTATTTTCAAATAAATTACACCGACGATAAAAACCAGTGATCAAGGAATTGTAAGAAAATAAAAATAATTTTACCTTGAGTGCCTTTTATATTTAGTCAGATAAGCAGTTAGTTCAAAACTAAGCTAGGAAAAACCTGGACAAAACTTACAATTTTTGTTAAAGTACCAGGGGGACCGAGCTTAAGCTCGGTAAAATTATTATTTTCGTTCTCACACAAAGCTCGTTCGCTCCGTTCACTCTCCAAGCCGAAGGGTGCTGCACTTTGGTATAATTTTCTTAATCTTTAGGTTAAAGATGTAACACATTGGTTTATATTTACAGTTATCAGCTGATTTTTGTTCAATTAATAAAATCTCCATAATGATAACATGGAAACTTTGAAGGGCTCTAGCTCGAAAACAGGATTTTTCCCAGCTATGGGACCAGCTCCAATCGGTTTCTGGTGGCCAAAACCCCCATATTCAATCAAAAAATCAAAAATCCTTGGAGCGAAAAAAAGTTTGCCCGGACAAACGGAGCTTGTTTTAGAGTATAAGATAAATAAATACTATGTTTTTAAACAGAGTATCATTCTACGTGGTCATTATCATGTTTTATTGATAAAATTAACTAAAAATTTTCTTTTAAAAACTATTGGCCATTGTAGGGCGAAATGGTAGAGGTCTATGGCAGAAATTACAAAACAAATTTTGTTCATAAATGTTTAATATTTTAAGAGTTTTAAGTTCTAAAAAGTTACAAGTTAGTTTAAACTTATGATTTATAAATACTATGATTACAGAATGTAACTTTTGACTTTTATTTGTTTGCAATCCCACCCTATTCCCATAAACGTTTACTAAAAAGACATAGACATCTTTAAATTTGGATCTGATACTGTGTAAAAACAAATTCTATATCAACTATACCGGGAGTGACGGTTAAAACAACCGTTATAGTAAATGGGTTTCAACTATGTGGGATGTTGGATTCAGATATAACTCGCCAACTCAACCTTAGAATTTTCAAAACAAACGAAGAAGTAGGATTAGCCTATAATACACATAAAGTTAAAATAAAAGGAACTTGTAGGGCGAATCTTGAGATGCTCGGCCAAAAATTGTTAAGTAGTAAATTTAATCATTGTTATAGTATACGCCGCCCCACAATCTATAATGTTCTTCTTCTTTATGTAACTAAATTATTATGGCTGAGTCTGTCATAATAATGAAATATGTGCTGCATCATGTACGTTTAGTAGTGCGTAATGTTTAATAGAAGGTTTCATTCTTACTTTCAACCACTGCGTTTTTAATTGATCTAATAACCCTTTCAGTGGTTATGGGCCCAGGCAGGGCCGGATTTACGTTTTCTTCGCCCATGGACACATAAAAATCTGCCGCTCCCTTTGTACCCTCCTCCTCCCATAGCACATTGATATAAAATACAACATGTTGTAACCAACAATATTTAGATTTTTGTAGAATTTGTTTTTATATTTTTCACTTCATTTAACTGTACAGCTACTTAATTTTGAAATATAAAATAACTTCAATTTTTGTATTATTTATTAAATTCAGTTCCATAGTTTTTTGTGTAATTTTCTTTTCTCTTGGGTATTTTAAATGAAACAGGATTACAATTTACTAAAAGCTTGAGTTTTATTTATAACATCTTATCAAGAAAAAGAACATGAGTGTTAATTAGAATACGTCTATAATCTACATACAGCTTTGAATGTCAGTGAAACTGTACACGTCTAGCTTTCTTCTTGGCAAACTCAGAAATTACATCTTCAAACTCTAAACTTGTTGTTAAGTCTTTTTCTATTGTGCCAAAACTGCAAGGAAGTTCAGTCGCTTTTGTGTGGTGGGGGAACGTAAGTAGTTATTGACCCTTTGGAGAGTAGAGAATGATCTCTCTGCCGAGCAGTTTGAAGCAGGAGTGCAGAGGTATATTTTCAGAGCAATATTCACATTTGGATATAAATCTACTAGATTTTTTGAAACTAGAAACTTTTTCGTTTAATGTTAAGAATAGAGACAGAGTGCGGTTAAGTTAGTTCCGGGAGTGACGCTTAATCCTAACCTACATAAGAAGTTGAGCACATGGTTGTGAAGGCCGTGAAACTTTGACCTCTGAAAGTTTATAACAAAATGCCTGGCAAATTTGAGAAAGTTTTTTTCCATCATCTAACCTGACGGATTGGCATCACCAGCACAGCCTACAGGACCATCTCTCAAAAAGTGTTCCTTAAAGTTAACTCTTGGGAAAACAATGAACGGGGGAATAAATGTTCCGGCAACACTTACGGAGAGTGCCACAGTTACTAATGTGCCTCTCTCGGCGGAAGTCATTCTTCCAATTTTCCTAAAGCCTTTACGGCCAATGACTGTCTGGTTTCTGTACGGTCGATAGGCCTGTTTCATCGTTATTCCAAATGTCAGCTGGCCCAACCTTAAGTCTTTTTATGACAGATGTTATATTATCAAAAAAGCTGCTACATTGCTCCTGTTAAAACTCGTAGCACGAGCTAAGCTTGTAGCTCGCGGGGACCTAATTGAGAGTCTGTTGTGTCTCTTCAAAAATGCAGTAAACCAGTCGGGTCCTGCCATTCTATTATCGGCCCATGATTGAGGAATTTTCCTCTCACAAGCTACGTGTATGCAAAGCGCCTTTACCTCTTTGGGTGAAAGGCCAAAATAAATGTCAGATGCCTTTAGGAGGTATTAAATAAATAGTTCTTCGTGTTGTGGCTCAAATACGTTTTGATACCTTGAATATCCAAAGTGAAGCAACTTACGAGGTTGTGCCGCTTCTGGAGCCGGAGCCGCCACTAGAGCTGGTGTCACTTCTGGAGCTGGAGTTGTCACTAGAGCTGGTGTCTCTTCTGGAGCTGGAGTTGTCACTAGAGCTGGTGTCTCTTCTAGAGCCGGAGTTGTCACTAGAGCTGGTGTCACTTCTGGAGCCGGAGCCGCCACTAGAGCTGGTGTCTCTTCTAGAGCCGGAGTTGTCACTAGAGCTGGTGTCACTTCTGGAGCTGGAGTTGTCACTAGAGCTGGTGTCTCTTCTAGAGCCGGAGTTGTCACAAGAGCTGGTGTCACTTCTTTAGCTGGAGTTGTCACTAGAGCTGGTGTCACTTCTGGAGCTGGAGTTGTCACTAGAGCTGGTGTCACTTCTGGAGCTGGAGTTGTCACTAGAGCTGGTGTCTCTTCTAGAGCCGGAGTTATCACTAGAGCTGGTGTTACTTCTGGAGCCGGAGCCGCCACTAGAGCTGGTGTCGCTTCTGGAGCAGGAGTTGTCACTAGAGCTGGTGTAACTTCTGGAGCTGGAGTTGTCACTAGAGCTGGTGTCGCTTCTGGAGCAGGAGTTGTCACTAGAGCTGGTGTCTCTTCTAGAGCCGGAGTTGTCACTAGAGCTGGTGTCGCTTCTGGAGCAGGAGTTGTCACTAGAGCTGGTGTAACTTCTGGAGCTGGAGTTGTCACTAGAGCTGGTGTAACTTCTGGAGCCGGAGCCGCAGCGTTATTGTTGAGAACAGCGTCAACCTGCAAAATAAAATGTTTGTAGCTGGATGGTACAAAACCAGGACTATTGACATCTCTCATAGATTTTTGAAAGGAGAACAGTTAAGACTAAAATATCCCCGTTGCAGCAGACCTGAATACTCAGCGAATTTCATACGCTTCAGTAAATGATTGAGACAAAGCCTCACCTCATTTAATATCAACGCAAGTCCGTAAGTGGCATCCCAAAAATATTCTCCATAAGGATAACATGGGGAATGATTATGCACGTTTACTGCCACGGAAAATAAAAAATGGGGGATTTTAGGCTAATATATAATATATCTTGCCTAAATTAAGCCACATATCAAGTTTTATTAAGATATATTGAGAAAAAAGCGAGATGTAGAATTTTATTTATTTCCCATAAGGTTGACATTGGGACAATGTACTGTGTTTACCACTATCAATATCTCAGTAACCAATGGACATAGAGCAATGATTCAAAATACAAAAATTTTTTTTTTTTTCAAGCTTAATTCAATAGTGTAAATTAAAATTCGATTATTTTAATTTTTCTACTTAAAAAAATTAAAGAAAACCCATTTTTAAGGGGTAAAATCCCCCTTACCACCCCTTCCGAAAACATTAATTCATATTTGCCTTATAATACGCCTGGTTGCGTCGGCATCATAGTATAGGGATCTATATCCCTCTATGATAGGCCTATAATGAATGGTTAGAGACATTAAATAATCCTGCTTTGTAAGTCAAACTATAGTTAGTATCTTGTGGAAGGATTACAACTTACATTTTACATTAGTTGCCCACTGTTTTGTCATCGTTTCCAAACGCTTTTGCAGCTCCTCTTATCGTGTTTTCTCCACGCCTAACTTGGAGAACTGCTGTTTTCATTATTTCTACATTCAGCTTGCCTCTGTCGGTTTTCGGAATGTAATTTCTCACCATCTGTGAATATTCAGAACACAATTTAAAAAAAGGAAATATTTAACTTTACTATTTAAACTATAATTTCGCTCTAGTTGGCTAAATAGAAGTATATTAGTCTTAAATGATGACACACAAGATTAAACAGCATACAAAAGTGAAGATGAAAATTAAAACTATTAATAATTAATTAATTCAAAATTATTATTAAAAAGTATGTGTAAACGAGCCCCAAAAAATCGGGGCGCGTTTTACGCAGTCAAAAGTATGCGTAAACGTGCCCTAACGCCATGTTTTATTTGATCTTAAATGTGCAACGGAATCGTTAAGTTTTCTTTACTTGGTTAGAAGAAACTGCTGTTTATTACTGTATAATTGTTTATGATAAATTCTGCACTCATTGCTAACAATAAGCTTCAAATGTTATATAACAAGATTTACTCACCTTGTAAGAAAACTGATGCGATTCACCATTTGCAATACCACAGTTCCACTGACGCTCAAATAGTTGTGGAAGCGCCCGTTAGGTAGCAGCATTGACCTGACATGAGTGGTGGCGCGCCCGCTATAACTGGTTTTGAAATAATCTCACTGCATAAACGTGCCCCATGCGTAAACGTGCCCCTGTCTACCCTACTAATGGGGACCCTTGCTTCCAAAGGTTCGTAGATAGCGTAAAAACAACTGAAGAACTTGAAGGGACTTTTGCATACTTACACGATATTACAATGTGCAGTAAAACCCAGCAAGATCATGATAAAAATTTATAAGCATTTTTGCAGTGTGTAGAAAAGTACAACCTAACAATAAATCAGTCTAAAAGTAAATTTTCTAGTACTTCAATTAACATTCTAAGGTTTACTATTCATGACCATATCATTCGGCCTTATCCTGACAGGCTCAAACCTCTCATTGAATTTCCAGTTCCTAAAGACATAGCTGGGTTGCGCAGAGTAATGGGAATGTTCGCACACTATTCACGGTGGATTTCCAATTTTTCAGGAAAGATCCGCCCTTTAGTAGATTGTTAAGAATTTCCACTAAATAAAACCGCTATATTTGCTTTTGAAGGAATTAAGAAACTTATCTAATATTCAGCTGTACATTCCATCAAGAATCAGAAGAATTGATGGTTGAGACCGATAACATATGATGCATGATCGGCTTGCAATTGCTGTAACTCTCTCACAAGCTGGCCGTCCAGTCCGCCTTCTTTTCTAGGACGTTATCTCAACTGAACAACGACACTCTACAGTGGAGCGGGAAGCCTATATTATTGTTGAGTCGCTCAAGAAATGCAACCACCATAGAAAGGCACTTCAAACTATTTACTGATCAGCGTTCATTCTCATTTATGTTTGACAGTTACATACTAGTAAAATAAAGAACGACAAAATTTTAAGATGTAGGATGGAACTCGCGAACTTTCATTTTGACATTGTGTATTGTGATCGGGATCCAACAATACAGTTGCCGATGCATTTTCAATAATTTGTTTAACACTGTCAAATTCTAATGTACCTACACTACCTGACCTACATGCTAGAATGTGCCGTCGAGGGGTTACTCGCATGTTTCACTTTGTGCGTTCAAAAAATCTTCCCTTTTCCATTGAAGAGGTACGGGAAGTAACTCGGAAATGCCGGAAATTTGTTGTGAGTTCAAGCCTAACTTTTTCAAGTTTGAAGGTAGCGACAACGCCGTTTGAAAGACTTAATATAGATTTTAAAGGACCTCTGCCATCAACTTCGAAAAATCGCTACTTTTTAACAGTAGTTGATGAATATTCCAGATACCCTTTTATTTTTCCATGAGCTGATGTATCTTCTGCTACAGCAATTAAATGTTTAACACAATTGTTTTTAATTTTTTTGGTAATCCATGTTATATTCACTTAGATCGCGGGTTATCCTTTATCTCTACAGAGGTGAAAACTTTCTTAAAAATAATGGTGTAGGGTAGATCGGGGGAATCGCGCCACCTTAAGGAAAATTGAATTTTCATGCATAATTGGCTTGAGATTAATGTAAATTGTAATGAACATAGCATACTACAGTTCATAACCTATCTTGTGGTGATTTATTCCAATGAAAATCTTTAATAGAAACTGAATAAAATTTTTTTTCTAAAAGTTTGCACAGTGGCGGTATTACCCCGGTACCTAGGGTTATTCCGCCGTACTACCGGGGGTTTGCCGCCACACCAAAAAAAAAAAGTATATCATCTATGAATAATGGAAAAGGATACAATAAGTCAAAACTTATGTCACTAAAATATATTTAATGAAATATAAAAGTAATTAATAAATGGTTATTGGCCTAGTTACTTGAGCTATGCCATACTATTCTTAGAAACAAAAAACAAGTGTAGGCTAAGTGTGCGGTTAATGCGGAAAAAGACATATTGGTATCGAAGGACCATTCTTGTGGGTTGAATAATAATTGAAATTAAAATTACAAAACTGGTTTTATTTTGAACGTGAAAAAGCTTGTTAAGTTAATTACAAAATGAACAGATGGTTTACAAAACTGTGAAGATAATTAAAAAAATTTTTAAAAAAAGGTCTATCACATTCTTTTTTACCTATAACTTATACTAAATCTGTCCATGGTGAGGATAAAACACACACTCTTTGTTTTTGTTATGATCAAATGTAAACAAAGTTCTTTCACTGACAATAATTATAGTTAAAAGAAAACACATGTTTTTTTTAACATCTCTGCTAAATACAGTCTTTTTTAAATTGATGTGGGAATACCAAACACTAGTATGATGGCTATTATGCTTAGTTTGTCTCTGTCATCTCTGTTTAACATGAAAAAAGTCACATATGTAGTTTTTTGTGGGTATCATAGCCACTGCACTCTGAGTGTGCCCATTTACCACACATTACACACCGATACCTCATTTCAGTAGTAGGACCATACTCCCCACACACTAAACAGTATTCAACGTCTTCATCAAACAAATCAAAAGTATTGTCGTCTTCATTGTCGTCACAAATTTTGCTAAAGGCACATCTTCCTTTGAAGAAGAGTCAAACTTTATCCGACGTCTAAAGGTGCCATGTTTTGTATTAGATTTCCTCCCAGGTTTTCCGTTTTCTTCTTTCTTGATTCGTGGTTTCTTTTGAGGCTGAGGGCCGAGTCCTATGTCTAACTTGCTTGTAGAACTTTTCAGTAGTTTTTCAGCTGCCCTTTTAACAGTATTTAATTTTTTTACAAATCTTTCTGTTTTCTTTTTTCTATAGATTTTTCGAGGGCTACTTTCATCGGAGTTGATGTCAGGATTGATGACTGCCCTTTCCGCCTAGCATTGCCTTTTAGCTGTCTAGTTACCAAAGCTGGTAGAGGAGAAAACTTATTTATAACTGATGCGATCTCTCCACTGCTGGTAGGCCTAGAGGCTGTTTTCTGTAGAGATTTTACTTGTCACTCCTGATTGACCTAAGTAACCATCCTGATTGACCGCAGGCCTAAGTAACCATCCTCCTCGTTGATAGCAAGTGTTGGTTCTTCAGCGACTTCATTTTGGTCCACTGAAGGTTCTTTGTTCACAGGTGTTTCAGATTGGTTGTTGTTGACAGGTGCTCTTAAAAGGCTTTCAGACACGAAGTTTTCTTCTTTAAACTTGTATCGATTTACTGGGTAAATAGATCTGAGTGGTCCACCACGTTCCAGAAGAGGATTAATTCGTTTTCAGGGGAAAATGAACATGGGGGCACGTATTGGTCGGATGCATTGAACGCACAGACTGGTTGAAAAATAGAATGGCATAAATTGAGATAATTTACTGCAGTTTTACCATATGTTTGACCTTAAATTAATGTTTAAAACCCCATACAAAAGTTACAATTTTAGACTTGGTGATGTTGCACTTAACGGGTCCATTTGAAATCTTATGAGTGTTAGACATATGTTGCTTAAATATAATTAAGTCATTTTAATTTCCAGACATAAAAACACCATCGAATCGGGTTTGGCCATTATTTAAATTAGTTACAAGATTATCAAACATTAGACTTTATTTTGGGCACTGATCTCTGTTATGAACACTTTTCGAATTGCAGCAGAAAATGATTGACAAATTTGAGGTTTTTTTATAACTTATCCACACCACACGAGATAACCCTTTTGTTTCAGAATGCCACCGGACAAAGGGAAAACTCAGCGACGACGCTACACGAGTGAAGACATGCACAATGCAATCTTGGCTGTCAGAAATGGAGAAGGATCAATTGCTGCAGTCGCCCGACAATTTGGTGTTCCAAGGGTCACCCTTATGGACAAACTCTCTTGAAGAACATCTGAAATGTGTAAGATGGGGAGGAAACCTGTAGTAGGTGAAGAAGAAGAGCGCATTTTGGTGAAGTGGATTTTGCAGTGTAGATCAGCTGGATTACCAGTTTCAACAGACCATTTAATCTTCAGCACTAAACATCTGCTTGAAAAGCTTGGCAAGAAGGAAATATTTCCTAATAGCAATGAATACAAATACCCCCGTCGCAGCAGACCTGCGTATTCAGCAAATTTCCAATGGAATTTCAGATTATTTACTTTCCCCATAAAAACACCATCGGATCGAGTATGTAGGTTTGCTGCCATGGGGTGTTGTTAGAAAATCTAAGTTAATCAATAATTATTGGTGAATATAAACACAAAATTCTATCAAGCTATGGCAATTTTTTATTTTCCCCATAAACTTCATGGGGTTGAGTATGTAGGTTTGCCGCCATATGGGTTTTGTAAGCAAGTATAAGTTAACCCCTATCTAGATAATGTACATACCAAATTTGATTAAGTTATGTGAATAAATAAGCAAGATATAGGGTTTTCTTGATTTCCCATAAGAATAACATGGAAAACATATTTTTGGATTTTCCCCGTAACCACTAATGCTAAGATAATTCAAAATACCAAATTGTTTGTTTTTTTTTTAGCTCTTTTAAATGGTTTTATTTAAAATTGATGAATTTTGAAAAGTGAGGTCCAAAAATGCCTAAAACCCATTTTTGACCCCTTTGAAACCCCATAAAACCCCGTTCCCATTACCCGATCACGCTGGTTTGCGAACTCATGAAAATAGACCTGGTCTTACACCTTCATACCAAATTTCATCAAAATCGGAGGGCGCTGTCAAAAGTTATCAGTACCACCCATAGTGAAAAAGTCAATAGAAAATCACTTAAAAAATACGTAGTGACAATCGGGCCAACTAGACATCACTAGACTGCTTAGTGATTTCAGATCATTAGACATCACTAGGTATTGTAATGATGTCTAGTTGGCCCAATTGTCACTACGTATCACTACGCAGGTTGATCTAGTGATTGATGTTACTAGATACTGTAGTGATGTCTAGTTGGCCCAATTGTCACTACGTATCACTAAGCAGGTTGATCTAGTGATATCAATCACTAGATACTACCTGCGTAGTGATACGTAGTGACAATTGGGCCAACTAGACATCACTACAGTATCTAGTGATATCAATCACAAGATCAACCTGCTTGTAGTGATATCTACAAGGGGTCTTTTGAGGGGTTATAATTCGCGTTAAAAAGTCAAATAGTAAAAAAAAATTTACTTGAAACAAAAACAAAATAGGTTTAACATAAAAAAATATTAAAATAATTATAATTTAAGGCTAAGGATGAGATCTTAATAAAAATACTTGTAAAACGAAAGACAGCCTATGATTACAAAATAAATATTAAAAACATAAATAGCATAGGCCTAAAAAAACTATAAACATATTTTTAACAACTTTTAAAATATGAATTTAAAAATTAATTGAATTAAATAAATTACCAACTTTTAATGAACAACAATAGGCCTATAACACAAAAACATAACCCATCATGTAACAAAATAAACATCAGACAGTAAAAACAAAAATAAACAATGAACAAAAAGAATGTCTTTAAATTGAAATAATAAACAACCTGAAAGAAGAAAAGGGGAAAACATGAACAGTAATAACATAAAAGTATTATTTAAGAACATGGATGGGAATTTAAAACCAAGAATGAAATATTAAAATAAATTATCAAAAAAAGTAAGTTAGCCTAAAATAATAAATTAAATATATATAAATAATGGCACGAAAGAGAGAAGATTTACTTGTCAAGGAGTATCTCAGCAAAAATACAGGGTGATTCACGACGAAGTGCAGAAATTTAGGGAGCTGATTCTACACATAATAATAAACAAAAAAGGCCATATGGGATGGGATACGTCCTAAAATCCTTCGTTTAGCCGCTAGCCGCCATTTTGTTTTTTACACATAATAATTTCTATCTCCGTAAGGAATCAATGGATTTACTTCATATTTTGAATGGACCTTTATCACAATAATGGTAATTTCTAGAAAAATAATTATTATTTTCTGATGTTCATTTTCAAAATGGCGGCCATTTTAAAATTTTAAACTCAAATTTCTCAAAAACGGCAAATTTTGTCAAAATTTTTTAGAGACAAAAAAGTTGACAAATTAAATTATCTACACAATGATACCAAGTTTGTAAAGATCTAACAACAAATAACTGAGTTATTGGGATTTTACTTCAGAAAAACATAGATTTTGCATTATAATTAATGGAAATTAGGGTTATTTTAATAAATTTTTACAAAATTTGCTGTTTTTGAGAAATTTGAGTTTAAAATTTTAAAATGGCCGCCATTTTTAAAATGTACATTGGAAAATAATAATTATTTTTATGGAAATTACCATTATTGTGATTAAGGTCCATGCAAAATATGAAATAAATCCATCGATTGCTTACGGAGATAAAAATTATCATGTGTAAAAAACAAAATGGCGGCTAGCGGCTAAACGAAGGATTTTAGGACATATGTTGCTATGGCCTTTTTTGTTTATTTTAATGTGTAGAATCAGCTCCCGAAATTTCTGCACTTCGTCGTGAATCACCCTGTATATCACAATCATTTAAATTAACAGATAAAAATTAGCAACATGACAATAAAACAAAAGCACAGCCTATTATAACAAAAAATAAATACTTTGAACAACAATGAACATTGATCAAATAAAAATGGATTGCTTAAAAAGAATAACAATATTTAAAATACACGCCTTAAACAAGAAAATACATATTTAAAACAAAAACATTAGTATTATAAGTACATGAATATAAACAAAAATATGAATGTATTTAATATTTAAATACATGTATGTTAAAAAACATTAACATAAAATATATTTTAAAAACAGGACGAATTACTTAAAAGTAGAAGATACTAGAAAAAAGCAGCCTTCTAGAGAAAAGAAAACAAATTAAGTGCTTTTTCGATTGAGCGTCGCTATTTTTTGTGACACATAGGTGTTGACCGATGCGCATCGCAAAATTATTTCATTTTCTGATGGCTGAGGTACCTCCTCCATTATTCTTTCACGGAAAAATCCTAAAGAGATAAAAATATGTGATAAAAACACTGGGATAAACATCACTGACTACATAAAAATACTGTTAAGGTTATTTTATTACAAAATACTTTCAATTTTAAACTAAAATGGGGCAATTTTTCTGGAGGCAAAAGGGTTAAACTCTTAAAAATTCTTTTATTTAAATTCATAAATTTAGGAAATTGTAAGTTAATGCATTAATAACAGCACTTTCGTAAACAATGTCACTCGATACAATTTAAGTTTAAAAAAATGTTATCTTCAAATTTTTATTTGTTGATATTGTTGAGAAATTGGAGATAAAAATGAAGATGTGTCAAAAGTAAACTAGGGAGAAATAAACACTTGTAGTAGTTCATAATCAAGAGAGAGGTGGATCTCTTGTTAAACAAAAACTAACGCCAGGAGGCATTTTAGCAAGTGTGAAAGTCTGAGGCTATAACGGGAATCGAACCCGTGACCTCTTGAACCGAACTCCAAGACGCTAATCGTTAGGCTAGCATTTGTATGGTCATAAATTTAAGTCACTACTTAAAAATTTTGATGTTTTAAACTAAAATTTAGTGTTGTAAACATATGTGTCTTATTATTATTTAGGAATAAACAATGTTGTAGCAAATACATATTTACATATTACATATTTTGTAATTGAAATAAAATAGATAACGTAAATAGTCGGCTTAGTAGTAAAATAACTTAGTTTTAACATGTCCATTTTTTTTGGAGTCAATTTTGGTTTTGCGGCCGCTCCTTTGATGGCATTGCATGATTTCCCCGTTACTGACCGTTGTTCTAGGACATGAGGCTCCAAAAGAATGGTGGCCAAATTCTTAGCGTATTGCGAGTCACCAAGCCTTCCTGGTTTTACTTGAGCCTTTGCAAGAAGAATTTTTTCTTTACTGGGCTCTGTATCCTCTGGATTCTCCTGTAAACAAATCATTGTTAATTAAAAGCAAATTTGGTACCGTATGTATTAATTAAACAGGAGCCAACAGTTTTTTTAAGGTTATTGTGAATTTAGAAAAAAATTGAATCGGGAGAGTAAAAATACATGATTCTATGTTGAATCCTTTTATAAGTCCTGATTCCCAAGTCAGCTTCGTCCATCTGTACCACATACTCCGGCATGGCTGGCCCAACACATATAGCCTACTCAGTCTGCGAGGATATTCCTCAATAGGCCTACGTAAAAAATACTTATATATGGAACAACTGATTAAACAAGAAATAACAAAATGTAAATTCTTACTAAATATATTGAAAATAAGACTTGTGCTAACAGTGTATAGATCCTCCGTTCATGAGATGTAGAGCTCGTGTCCCACACAGCGTACAAAGCTTGGTGTCATTCTCCTAGCTTCAACGTCGGAAGTATTTACAATTTGCTAATAACAATAACTACAGTTTGATAGGGTTGTCTAGATGCTGATATAGACTGTCCGTGTTTCACAAGAATCCAGGATAATAAAAAGGACAGAATACTTCACAAGCCTGCTCCTAAGGTCTTTAAATTCAAGGAAATAAAAAATATAAATGAAACACGAAACCTGTGAAACAATAGTAATAGTTATTATTATTATTGAGTCCTACCTCAGATGGCGTCATCACTCGTGGCTCCTCTGCATCTAATACATCATCCACCCTTTGGGACAAAATATCCTCATGAGGAAGTTCAGTCTGAAAACATAAAGAAAGGCTCTTGGGATGTAGTTGGGAAATAAATATAAAACGTACGTAAAAAATATTTAAAGTAAAAATGTACAGAGTGTCCCTGAGCTCTCTCCCAATTTCTTATAGTATTATTTATGAAAAAATCAAGCCAAAATATCATTTTTTTTTAATTTACAAAACTCCAAGTTACCCATACTGCCGTCATTTTGTACTTTCTAAGAATATTTTTTTATTTTAGAACAGTTTGTGGTAATAAGAGAGAGAGAGAGACTTTTAGGAGTCTTTATTTGAAACACCGTGGTGCGTATTTTAAGGTCAGAATGACTGAAGGGGTAAGTGTGATGATTGTGATGGATCAGATGAGGTGTAGCTTAGTTACTGACAAATATCAGTTGTTTCATTTGTAAGGATCATTAATTAATATTTTAATTGCCGGTTAACTTTTTTATGTAATGTATTAAAACTAGTACAAAAATAAAACTTTATTCTAATATTTAAGTTTTTGGAGAAAACACTAAATATTTTTAGCTTTACTGTCATAGTTATATTTCAATGCCCCATGCTCATGAAAAGTTAAGCATTTTTATCTTAATCTTAACTGTATTGAATTGAAACTTATTTGACCATCAAACATTTAATGTTATTGCACCCAAAATCATGATTTCGTATTTCTGTCATATACTGCTATGGCGGATTTGGTTTCAACTGCTTTAATGCTTTGAAGCATCGCCTATCACCCGTCTATTGGTCTCATGGTTGTTGCTTAGGAAATCCGAAATACTTTGAAATTCGACACGCTACCCTCATATTGTGGTGACACGGAATGGGTGGAGGTTATCGAAGGACGGTTTTTATAGAGAATGTGAGTAATGCTATGGACATCCGGCGTTAAGCCGTTTTGATAATTCGCACCTTCGGCCGAAAGATATCATCATCAACATCAGAGAGGTGTTTTGAATTTAATGTAGACTGGGCATACAAAGAACTAAATTTCCATTATATTAGCATTATATATTTACAAAGCGTTGTCTACCATATATTCAAAATGTTTAGCTAATATTTATTTTACATTTAGATTCGGATATAATTTTTAAAACACAATATTTTATCTAAATTTGTTGTATGTAACATACTGAAATAGTAGTTGTCATTAATAAGATTGAAAGTGAAAATTTTCTGTGTGTATTAGCTTTTTATGACTAAGGCGAAGGCAAGCTTGGATTAAGTGACCAAGCATAGAAAATACACTTTCTGTTTGAGTGATGAACAACGTTTTTCATCACATTGCAAAAATATAAAATTAATAACTAATCTCAATATAAATAATTTACAATTCCATCATTGTAACTTACATTTAGTAGGCTGGTTGATCTATATCTTAATGTCAATATTCTTAAAATTAGCTATGTAAGTGGAATGAATGAAATGCCGATATAGTATGTAAAATGTAGTCTGCAAGTAGTTTTTTAATATTTTGGTCTTATTCTTTTGGATTTAGACGATTTTTGCTTGGAAAAAAACTTTTTCATCACACTGCACAGAACAGCCGTTTTATCTCTTGTAATTAGACCACAAATTTGGTGTTTTCTGTAACCTTTAAAAAGTACAAAAAATATGTTAATTTTTCCGTGTGCTAACCTCAAAATTAGATTTTTCTTCAGCAGAAATCGTACTAATCCAAAACAAATAATGCTAAAAACACACTTTCAGACCACAGTTTGAGTGCAATTTTTTACGTTTCACACATTTTACTTACATATTAGATGTCTTTAAGACATATTTAAATTAAGAAAAAAAATATTGGTTAAGAAGACCAATAAACTCATAAATCTAATTAAAATTTTAAAAATATCAAAATTAAAAACTCGGTGTCTTATTTTACTTGAGATTGCAGTGCATGCGATCAAATTTTAATCCAGCAGTAGCTAGAATAAATCTCGTTCAGGTTTCAATGGAGTGGTTAAGTGGGATGATGCCACACACTTCCCCTAGATTTCTCGTCATAATTCTATCAGAGACCCACATCTTCTGGTTTTACAAAATATAAAATTTACAATAACACGGATGTTGGTGGTCTACTTTAATGGCGGGCTTTGTAAAAACGGTCACATGATGCTGGTTCACTTAAAAAACAAGATGGTGGCTTTATAAACTTAAACATATGAAGCTGGTCGGACCTGCTTAATATGACGGTGGACCAGGAACAACTATCGGACCTGCTATGTTCTGCAGAGAAATGGACCATCAATAGTGAAGGTTATATATATATCCCTTATACAGGGTGTCCAGCTTCCACCTTTACAAACTTTTCCAGGTTATTGCCCACGTCAAAATAAGCAAAAAAGTTCCTGTAAACATATGTCCTAAAATGCTTCGTTAACCCGCTAGCCGCCATTTTGTTTTTTACACTAAATAATTTTTATTTCCGTAACGGATTATTGTATCAACTTAATATTTGGCATGAACCTTCACTATAATTATACCCATTTTCAGTAAAATTTTTTTTTCCAATGTGTATTTTCAAAATGGCGGACATTTTAAAATTTTAAACTCAAATATCTCAAAAACGATAAATTTTATAAAAATGTTACAAGAGACAAAAAAGTTGACAAATTAAATTATCTAAACAGTGACACCAATTTTGTAAAAGATCCAACAACAAGTAACGGAGTTATTGTGGTTTTCCTGCAGAAAAACACTGATTTTGCACTATGATTAATGCCAATTTAGGTTATTTTAAGAGAAAAATCTGAATAACTCCGTTATTTGTTGTCGGATCCTTACAAACTTGGTATCACTGTTTAGATAATTTAATTTGTCAACTTTTTTGTCTCTTATAAAATTTTTATAAAATTTATCGTTTTTGAGATATTTGAGTTTAAAATTTTAAAATGGCCGCCATTTTATAAATACACATTGGAAAAAAATATGTTTTTTACTGAAAATGAGTATTATTATAGTGAAGGTTCATACCAAATATTAAGTTGATACAATGATCCGTTACTAAAATAAAAATTATTTAGTGTAAAAAACAAAATGGTGGCTAGTGGGTTAACGAAGCATTTTAGGACATATGTTAACATATGTCCTTTTTTGTTTATTTTGACTTTTTTTGACTTTTTACGTTTTTATGAACTTTTTTGCTTATTTTGACGTGGGCAATAACCTGGAAAAGTTTGTAAAGGTGGAAGCTGGACACCCTGTATATATTATATTATATTATATATATATATATATATATATATATATATATATATATATATATATATATATATTTACACAACTAAATATATTTAATTTAAATAATACTTCAATCAGCCTTTTTAAAAAAGGGAAAGTTGAATATGAGCAGTTGAATAAATATTGTATTTTATTGCAAATTGCCATTCAATAAAACATGCTATATTGTTTGCATTATGGATACTTAGGATATTTACAAATCTTTCATACATAAGTGAAGTAACGTTATATAAGTACGTGTAAGTACCATTGAAAACAATAGCGCCAGTGAAAAGAACGTTGCCGAGTTGTCACCGTTGTGGCGTTGCCAGTTCGGGGAACCTAATTAAGTTTACACATTAAAGAACTTATGTTTAGTCCTACAAATTATCAAATTTAGCATTGAACTATTGTTTGATCAGATGTATCATTTGATATTACAACATTGTTGTAGGACTTTACCTCAATTCTCGTAAGAATGAACTGGTATTGAGTATCAAATCTTATTTATTCACCAGAAAACTTAAGTCCTGATCTATTACTAGATAGCTTTGCTTTTGATATCTACAATGTATTGATGTAAAAGTAGAATTAAAACTTTGGAAGACAATAACCTAGTTATACTTTTCACCGATTGCCCTATAGGAGATACGCTGTTATAGTGTTTAAAATTCATAAACTCGAAACTCAAGAAACTCTTTTGTGATAATTTTTGTAAGACTTTGTAGAGAGCTAGAGTTTTAAAAATTTTGTCTTGTTGACGGCATTAAAAATTTAAACTCACTTATACAAAAAAATTAAGTCTAATATAAAAATAACAGTGACAGATCTTTCGATCAGACGTATCAATTCATATGGCAATATCATTGCAGGACTTAACCTCAATTCTTGTAAAAATGAACTAATGTTGTGAATCTTAATTCTCAACCGAATGCTTAATAACGAATAACTTTAACCTTCATTCTGGTTGAGAATTTTATTTCTATTAATTGATATAAAATTAAAGTTTTTGCCATAGTTTTAATTATTAACTTTTTTATTCCTTTTATATATTTCCACTAATTTAAATATGATGCTGTAAAACATTATACTATAATAGAGTTAGACTTGTGAGCATTAACATATTTTTTTATATAACATTACAATATTATAAAGAACAAAGAATGTATTCGACCCAACAAGGTTAAACCATAAAGTTTATAAATTCATGCTAATCCAGTGTGTCGCTTATGACAATTGCCTATATAACCACACTAATTATACCCTTATTTTAATTATAACCAACCACACTTGAAGACACATGTTCTTTCCCCAATATTGGCTGTATGAATGTCCTTTGATAAAATTATTTAGGCAACGACACGTTGATGCACGCTGCAGTGCTTACTTAAAAGTAAAGTACATGGGGGGCGGTCAGTAGTTTGAGATAGTTTACAGTCTCTATTTTGTTACATTTAAATATGAAAATTCTTCAACATCAACGCTAACTAATCACAGCATATACACAAGTGCCAACCACTTAACCAATGAACACTTGCAGGCCAAGATACTGGCGATACTGTCATCAGACTTATACTTGGTATTGTGGAGCTCGCCTCACATTCTGAAGGATGTCCATTTTTACCTCAAGCATTTTTCTGCGATCATATGCTTGTGCATATCATGCAGCCTCTTGAAACGCTGTAAAAACATAAACAGCATACTTTGAGTATTGAAATAAGTCCTATTGAAGTCCTATTGAATAAGTTTGAATTGAATATAAAAAGTAAATGCATACAATAAATAAGCTTTAATTGATATTCAGTATACAGGATGGAATGTAGTTTGTGTTAATTTTTGGGGGTGAATGAAATAGACACAAAATGTAATAAATCTTTGTTTTTCCATTTTTTATTCGATAATTGGTTACCAACAGTGGTATTATTGACACTTTTATACTTTGTTAGTTTCACACAATATTCCAACCTGTATAAATGCAACATTATAAAACTAATATTATTGTTTTTAACATAAAACATCATTTTACTAAAGGTATTTGACTCGTATTTTAAATAATGAAAACACCAATTTCAAACGAAATTCGTATGGTTTTAATAATTTATATGTTACTCTGTAGCCAATGGTGAATCAGATTAATAGTTCAATATTAGCACATCCTTACGGTCAGACTATTACTTCAGTCATTTCTACTTTCAAAAAGTAAAAATCATTATTAAGTATATTAATGTAAAAACTAGAATTTGTTTGCTACAATATTTCAAATAATACAATAATATTTTGACAACCATGAACATGTAAAATAACATTTAATTGCTAGAGATGGTGCAAACAATTATCTTAGAGGGCTGAATAACTGAGAAAATAAAATATGTATTCGTAAACATTGCAGTTGATGGATATTTTTCAATGCAATGTATCGATATAGTATTTTTTTTTGTGTAAAACATGGATGGGACATAATTTTCGACACAAAACTTAAAGTTTTTAGAGTTAGGATTTAATATTAATAAAGTTATATATATATATATATATATATATATATATATATATATATATATATATATATATATATATATATATACACCATTCCATATATAGGAGAATATGGAACTTGGTAAATCAATTAGTAAGGGCTAAAAAATTAATTGTCTTCCATCCCACTATTTAAGGGGAGATCAGAATTGTTCATGCCCAATGGTATGTAAACGGTGTTAATATTAAGTATATTAACAAACCTGGTGGTATGCCTGGGGATTAATCAGGTTATTGTATGTACGCCCTCTTAGCCAGTTGGATGAATACAAAGCTTAATTTATTGTATATATATTTACAATGCTTGTTTTTTTACATCAAACCTTTTTCTTTGGCACATGCCAACACGGATATCCTTTTTTAATAATTTGGTACTATCTAACTAACATGCAAATCATATTGAAAAACAGAAATTTTTCATTACTACTCCGATACCAGAACAGATACGGCATAGGTGTATGTTAAAAAGTTTGTCAGTTTTATCAGATACAATAACAATAAAAATGTATGCAAACATACGTCATAAAATGCTTTGTTCAGCCACTAGCCACCGTTTTGTTTTTAACACGTAATAGTTTTTAACGGATAGTTGTATTGCAATTATATGTGTCATGTATCTTTATATCTCTTATGTTTATTAATGGAAAAATAATAATATTATTATTATTAGCGAATTTCCTTTTAGGGAATACGCTATTACGGTAGTAGCCATGGTAAGACCTAAGCCCAGGACCACTTTACTTTTTCATTTTGAGGTCCCCAGAAGCCAAAAACACCATTTGTTCATTTTCATATATATATATATAAGTGGTACTGATAACTTTTGAAGGGGACCTCCGATTTTGATGAAATTTGGTATGGAGGTGTAAGACCAGGAATATTTTCATGAGTTCCCGAACCAACATTTTCGGGTTATGGGAACGGGGTTTTATGGGGTTTCAAAAGGGTCAAAAATGGGTTTTTTGCATTTTTTTACTTTAATTTTTAATATTCATCAATTTTAACTGAAACCATTTAAAAGAGCTTAAAAAAAACAAACAATCTGGTATTTTGAATTTTTATCATAGCATAACTGGTTACGGGGTAAATCCAAAAATGTGTTTTACATGTTATTCTTATGGGAAATCAAGAAAAAACTATATTTTGCTTATTTATTGACATAACTTAATCAAATTTGGTATGTACATTATCTATAAAAGGTTTAACTTATACTTGCTTACAAAACCCATATGGCGGCAAACCTACATACTCACCCCCATGGGGTTTATGGGGAAAATAAAAAAATGCCAGAGTTTGATACATTTTTGTGTTTACATTCACCAATTAACTTAGATTTTCTAACAACACCCAATGGCAGAAAACCTACATACTCGATCCTATGGTGTTTTTATGGAGAAAGTAAATAATCTGAAATTCCATTGGAAATTCGCTGAGTACGCAGGTCTGCTGCGACGGGG
Organism: Neoaliturus tenellus; assembly: GCA_030545055.2. Lineage (NCBI taxonomy): Eukaryota > Metazoa > Arthropoda > Insecta > Hemiptera > Cicadellidae > Neoaliturus > Neoaliturus tenellus. The sequence continues at coordinate 111,301,990 of CM061531.1, forward strand.
GTATTATTTGTATTTTCAAGATGGCGGCATCTTTAAATTGTTTACCTCAAATTTCTCGAAAATGGTAAATAAGAAAATCTAGGGACACAAAGTTGACATATTAAATTATTTAAGCATAATACCAAGTCGTAACATAATATTTCTTTCAAGTACGTGCTACATGTAGCTTATGTGAGAGGTATTTCTTAAGCTAGCCATTCCTTAACCTCTTAGTCATAGTTTAGTACTAAGATATCTTTTGTCAATGGCCGATTTTTATTGTATATAACATACTCGCCTACGGCTCGATGGGGGCTCCGACCCCATGCCCGTTGCCCAGAAATTCGTTAATGGTTGGTTAAGTCGCATATAATGAACAGAATACATATAAATATAAGAGTTTGTAAATGAGCAAAATAGCAAAATAAATGAGTTTGTCATTTATTTATAACATAAATTAACTCCCACGACTGCAGAAATAACCTAAATTTGAACTTATGCAACTAACTCAATCTAAGGAATGAAAATATATTCGCCTACGGCTCGTTTTCAGAGACTCTTTCCCCAAACCCCGACCCTAATTCCCCCGAATTCTATAAAGGTTAATGGAGTTGTGAATAAATTTATTATGTTGGTATTGTATACGTATTTACTTAAAATTATAAAATACGTAAAAATAAATATATGAAAAAATTAAATGGATTAACTGCATAAAAAATGTGCAGTAGATCATCGAAAACAATGAAAAATTCCATTAAAACAAAATAATTGGAAATCTTAACAAAGTGGATAAAACTTGCCAAAAACCCCTTTTATTTACAAAAATACTATTCCGTTACTATCCTTCAATTAGTTGTGTTGAAATTCCAGGGAATAACATAACGATCCAGTAATATTGAACATACAATGATAAATACATAATGTAATATTGGCATTCATTACAATTCCTTCATTTCAGTTTTTAATATTGTAAAACTTTTAAATTTACCTAATTTCCTAAAAAATTACCGTCAAGGCAAATAAAAAAAATTCAAGCTTCTAAATACAATAATACAGTAGTTACTAACAAAAGTATGTTAAATAATGGTTAAAATATTAAAATTACCATACACATCAAAGGACGTATGTTTTAGCCGTAGGACCAGGTCAGTAAATAACAATCAAAGTAAAACAATCAGTTGCTTGATATAGCAATTCGTTCCGACTCACAGTCAAAAGAAGAATAAGTGATATTGAAAATCATCATGATAATTTTTAAGTTTGATAATTTAATTGATATTGGTACTGTGCAAGATATGTCTATGTGCAAAGTGAAGGTTCTGAGTAAAATATTATAGTTGTTGTAAAATTACGTCTACATGGGGTAAAATTACCCGCAAAAATAAATAAACATTTAATTATGTTTAATTGTGTGGACTGGGGGCCAAAAATTCATAGAACCAAACTCGTAGTAACTTGAAAGATGTTCGCGAGGATTGCCTCAGATGTTATAATTTGGCCGCTAGAGTAGAAAAAAATAATGTCATATTTATTTTGGGTAAAAATGTTTGGTCGCTAAATTTTGAAATCAAATAGTTTACTGGGGCAGGAAATAAAAAAGCTTTTTTATTTTAAATGAAAATACTGTACTGCCACCTTTTAAAATTAAACATTAACTTAGTACGCACTAAAAGATAAATCAAGTGTGTAATCTGATATTTTAGTTAAAATTTTTGTTTAAAATTTAAATTAGCATGCTATCAGGTAAAGTCAATGATGTACTTCCTAATGAGTTCGTTAGAAATTAAGTGCCATCCCAAATAAAGAACCAATTTTTGGGAGGACTATAAATATGATACCGGGTGTCCCATACCAACCTTGCACCTCTTTTAAAATTGTACAAAAAAAAACAAATTGTGCCGTTGTAGGTAAACATATTTTGCTCTGTTGATTGACACTGATTTCAATACAGAGTAATTTTGAAGCAACTTTAAAATTTAATATTTTAAACCCTAATCATACTGATTTAGAATAATAAATAGCATGACATTATTTTTTTTTTAACTGGGGACAATTTAACATATATTATGTCAGAACACCCTGTACATTGAAATTACTCTCGGTGGATAGACCGCTTTACCTATAAAGGCACAATTGGTTAATGTTATAAAATTTCTTAAAAAGGGTGTTTCGGTAATCCGCGACTCCCAGTATGTTGGCAATTTTCTCAATAATACAGGTCGGTAAGTTTAGTTCTCGCTTGGGAATCACTCTGTAGTAAGTGATATATAGGAGATCTACTGAATTTATGATACCCCGATGAGTGAGTGAGTGAGTTACACTTTCGGGAGTATATAGTTTAGATGTTATTCAAATAAATAATAATTGAATTATTGTGATTGTTCTGCAAAAAAATTTTTTGCATTATTATTCATGCAAGTTTAGGTTTTTTTTTAGAAGAAAAATCATGATAAATCTGAAATTTGTTGTTACAAACCTGTTACCTGTCATGGTTTAGAATATTTTATTCGTTAGCTTTTTTGTCTCTTGTAAAATTTTTTTAAAATTTACCGTTTCAAATTTGAGTTAAAATGGCTGTCATTTTGTAATACATAGCGGAAAAAATAATCTTTTTCCTGAAAACGAACATTAATTTGATAATGGAAATTATCAAATATGAACTCAATACAACCACCCGTTGCGAAAATAAAAGTAAGATCAGTAGTGTGTTTTGGTTACTTCTGGCCCGGAAGTGACGTCACCGGAAGCCACGTGCCACGGCACGCAGCTTCCGGTGGGCCAGAAGTGGGGACAATAGATGTTGGGGTGGAGATGGTGAGAGCGTCGGCGGTCGGTTGAGCGAAGAGTGCGCATAAAATAGAAGTTAGTTCAAAATTGAAAGTCGACGGTGTTAATAAAAACTCTAATAGCTGAACGAAACTAGAAGTTAGTGTAAAACTGAAATTCAACAATCGGGGTGTTGAACTAAATTAGCGCATAAATTAAAAGTTGGTTCAAAACTGAAATTCAACGATCGGGAGTTGAACCAAATTTGCGCATAAATTAACCGGGGTTGAAGTAAAACTTCGCATAAATTAAAAGTTAGTTCAAAATTGTAATTCGACGGTGTTAATAAAAACTCTAACAGTTGAACGAAAATAAAAGTCAGTTCAAACATAGCGCAGTCATAACAAGAGAGAGAGAAGGTAAATAGAAGTGTTAAGTTCCGCGGATAGAACGAGAATGAAGAATGAAACATGACGCGTCGAAATATATGCGTGACTGTAGATGTCAGTTAATGGGGGGTCTAGAGCTTCCGGCCTGTCAGATGGTGAATTAATCAATGGGGGGAGTGGAGATGGCGCTCGGTTGAACTAAAATTGCGCATAAATTAAAAGTTGCTTCAAAACTGAAATTCAACTTGATAATGTGGGGTACGGAAAGTATGTCAAGGTCATCCCGAGTAAGTTTTAAAAAAGCCTATCCCGCTTCCACAGGAAATAGTTCTGAGAGTTGAACTACCCGGTGATAGCGGGATAGGTAGAAGACTCTTTTGAACTTTATTCGTAAAAACAAATACAATCAATGTGCAAAAACAAATACAATCAATGTGCAATACAGGTTGAATTTTTGTGATGAAATACGGAGTTGTAAAAGTAAACGCCGACGACGAGGATAAGGTAAAGGCAGAGTCCCCAGATGACGTATTTGGCAAGTTTGAAGAAACGTAATATCTCGAGTTGGTTTTCCCGTTCCAATCGTTTAATTTCCAATTTCAATTTATCCTCTTCCATTCTAGTTACAAAGGGAACTTCATCCATCATATCCATCATGATTGTGTTAGTGTTTGAAATTTTAAAAGAAGTTATGTTGATAGTACAAAAGTCGAAGACGGAATGAGGAGTGAAAGCGAGAAATGTTAGTTAAATAAAAAAGTGGTGGGGGAAAGATGAATTACAAAGAAGTGGTGGGGGAAAGATTTTGCTCTTCATTATTACCGTCAGTAGTGTCAGATGGTGCAGGAGTTAGATTTAGTAAACTGTCTTCGTCCGAACTTTCAACCTTATCACAAATAGGACAATCGTATGTTATTTCCAAATTCATTTTGATAGTTGTAAAATTATCTACAAGTTCTTGTAAAATATTAAAAATAGCTTGTAACTCTTCTTTAGAGTTTATTTCAAAACTAGAATTCATCCATGCCAATGGAGAGTTGTTCATCGTTGAAGAGTCGGCGAGTAAATGAGGAACACCGCCAAGGGAGGGGGCTTATTTAACGGCGAGCTTATGATTAAATAAAAAGCTAAGTTCTTATTCTTCGTCTTTTAATTCAAATATCTTAGCTGGAGTATTTGCCTCGTCCTCCTCACTCTGTAATGATGAAGATAATTCACCAGGACGTAAATATTGAACATCAATTCTGATCCATCTCATATAATATCTATCCATTATAGCAAGCAAGTTTTGAAACAATTCTTCCATTTCTTCCCTCTCAGTTATTATATGATGAAACCTGACGAAAGGTGTTCCCATGTTGTTAGTTAGAATGTTGGAAGTGAAATAATTCAAAGGTGGATTCAATAAGATACAAAACTTAAACTAATGGTGGGGGAAATTAAAAAGACTTATGGTGGGGGAAATCTCAAAGTCATCCAATTGAAGTTTTAAAAAAAAGAGTGTAAAACTGAAATTACACATTCGATGGTTCAACAGGATCTGAATACCAATCCGACCTGTATTTACATCTTTTTATCATATGTGTACAAAAATCATCTTGATGAGACTTGGTGCGTTGACAATAAGCTAGATCGAGAGGATGAAATTTGAAACATCTTTGAGGACAGCATGTATGAAAATATCTTGATTTGTAAAATTTGAAAGTTCGCAATTCCGGCGGCGGTAGTTGTTTTGTTTTGCATTTGCAGTAACAAGATCCGAAAAATTCACACTTAGTGCAAGCTAACCCGTCCACCATCATTGGTCCTAAATATGTACACTGTTGTTCACAACAGTAACGAGGTTCGTACTCGTAATTTTGTTTTTCCATGTTGACGCTGCTGAGTCCAGTGAAAGAATAAGAGTGTATAGTGTTGAATAGTCAGTTTTATGTACTACAAAAAGTGGTGGGGGTAATTTCAAGGTCATCCAAACGACGTTTTAAAAAATTATACCTTACTAATGTAAGGAAAATTAATACTTAAGAAGTTTGTTTCTGTTTGTTTTCTTCAGACTTTTTCTCTCTCTCCTGTTTGTTTTCTTCCGACTTTTTCTCTCTCTCCGCTTTAGCCATAGCGATAAGTTCTTCAGTCGATAGTGGATGTACTTCAGGAAATTTTAAAATTAATTTAGCCTGATATCCTTCTCGGGTTAATATTTCTAAATCTTCAGTCATTTGTTCAACGGTGTTGTAATCTTTTCCATAGATCTTTCCATCAAGTTCAATCATCATTCTGTATAACATCTTTAAAAATAGGTGTTGACGCAGCGAGAGTTGGGAAGCGAATAATTAGTTATCCAAGTATCACACCCTTTTTATCAACTTGACATTGATCACGTGATTCCTTAGTTTTATTTGTTAAAAGTTATTTAACATTGGTAGTACTTGTGGAACTTGATGTTATGTTGACCAGTCGGCGATGAAGATGTTGTAGGTTGTGTAGAAAGAAATACTTCATCATCGCAGTATTTTGTTTTAGTAAACATCCTTACATTAGTAGCACTAACATCAACAGTTAAGTGATAACCACCGGTAAGTAAAACTCGCATTTCGTTGGTTAAATCTTCAAGTTGTTCAAAACTCGTAATGGTGTTGGTATCGTAAGATGCACACTTGACCTTTAGGGACATGTTGAAGTTTTGTATTTAGTTATAGAGAGCGAGATGTGTACGGTACGAAAGCTAGTCGTAGACTAATGAATTTCACAAGTTGATTTTCACTTTTATTATCACACAAAATTGGGTCAAGGTCATCCCGTGGAATTTAAAAAAAAAGCAACATGTTGCTATGTACAAAGACATAACAATATGTTGCTTCTTTTATTTTTCTTTTTTGTTTTATATCATCTTTATTGAGAAACCATTACAAACACATATATTTACAATGTTATGTACAAACTAGTTAGTAGTAGGTGTTACATGAATAGTTAGTTCAGTTGAGTTGTTTCCACTCGGTCCGTGTGAAACTAAATAGAGTGCGCCAGGTTGAATAACTCGAAGATCTTCATTTTGTAGAAGTTGTACAAACCGTTTCGGTAGGAAGATTTGAAACTTCGGTTCGTCACCAACTGTATACGGCGCCTCGCTCAATGTGCAATTAATAGCATCACCAATTGAAGTGTCCATCTTCTTGATTGTATGTATGATGTAATGTTTTTCTTCTTTTAGTTCAGAACATTTCTTCGTCGGTAAGATTGTTGATTTAGAATGAGCGTTGAATTGATCAACCAAATTTTGAAGAAAGTTCTGCGATGCCATCTTGATGTTATTGTTAATCTTCTTGTTAATCTTCTTGTTAATAATAATGTCCGTCGGAGATGTTGTCTCTTCGGAGGTTCGAGTAATACTCATGCTGCGTCATGGTAGCGCTCTCACTTTTATTACCGACATTACCCCCACCATTCTGTTGAAGGAAATTATTTAAGCGGTAGGCATTCTTCAAAGCGCACTGTGACCTTGGATGTTTAAAACTCTTTGATGAAATACAAAGTTCATTGAAGTAGCATTGGAAATCTCTATCTATTATTGCATTTATCACTTCGTTGCTTGTAAATGATTGTATCCAATTAGCTTTTTCCAATCCTCTTGTGTAGATAGTTTTGAACTCTTTGCAGTAATGATTCATAATGTGCGGCATCATGTTATAATTAATAAAACCTTCATCCCATCTTAAGTTGTGAAAATGTTTGTACAACCATTTGTTTGTAACTTTCGCTTTAGTTGTTAGTCTATTGAATGGTAATGGAGGTTTGAATAAGTAATGATAAACTACAGATGTGTTCATATCCAAAATTACTAATTCTTTTATAATAAAATTTCCATCATTTCCTCGAAAAGCTTGAAATTCAATTATACCTTTTTTAACTTCCATTATATGTGGCGCATTAGAAAACGAAACCCGTTTGTTCATGATGAAGTCTCGTCAGCAACTGACTTGTATTACAAACACGATTGTTCTTCTTTAACTTCTTGCGCTTCTTCGTCGATATTAAAGTTGGTGTGATAGTTGTTCAATTGTCTCCACATATCCACTTCTTGAGGTATTCGATTAAAAATTGAAGTATCCACGGGACCGTATAAAATTGGAACGAAAGGTTGTCTGTCCAATGTATCGATTAGATAGTCTTTGATTATTGCACTTGAAAATATTAGTTGTTTCAAATATCTGGTGACGGGACCGGTAGTACAACTTAAAGTGTAAAATTCTTCTTTAGTCAAATGTAATTTTACATCATGTCTAGTTAAATCTCTGAAGCGAACCATTTGTCCTCCACGATGTTTCACTATATCAACTTCAATATTTGATTCCAATAAACTTAATCTTGTTCTTCTTCCAAATGTGTTGTTACTCAAATAGCATTCCAAAAGATGTAAATGTTTCATAAATGATTCCCAAGAAGTTTCAGTGAATGTAACCATTTTATTTCCATGATTTAAAATAACAATCGGTGAATAATCCAATGATTTTAAAATTCCAACTGAAATACTTTTCGTTATGCATGAAGAAATGGGGTAGAAAATCCGAAGAAATACTTCTGTTAAAATATTAGTTGTAATGTTAACTTCAACCTTTTTTCTTTTTACTTCTTTTTCAGCTTCTCCTTCTTCTTTTTCTTCTTCTCTCTTCTTATGTTTGTTAAACTTGAGGAACTCGTCCATTTCTCGTTCAACTTGTTTTTCTATATCTGAACTATTCTCATCCATTAGAGGTGTATTTTCTTCTCCGTTAGTAGAACTCATCTTGCGAACGATGTTTCCCATACGACGGTCGAAGATATAATGAATTTTCCACTCATAATTTTCTCGCTTTTATGTTTTTCGTCGAATCCTTGAAATTTATACACTCACATAAATGTTTGTTTTTAACTTGTCTTTCACAAACGAAATTCTAACCTCAAAAATTGAGACATATAATTCTAACCTCAAAAATCTGCAGTCGTTGTACTAATTCTTTTTAAAGTACATTCTTCACGATTCCGGTCAGCGGTGTGTAAGTAACTATTTTATCATGTAGAATAAGACAGTATGCTGAAGTTCCATCCGCTACTGGTTCTTCAAATTCCATTTCAATTTTTATATCCACACTTGATGATTTTACCGATTCATTTTGCTTTGAACAATCGATTACAATTATCGGAGCCTTGGAATAATATTGGTCAGGTGATAATAGTGGAGTATTAGTCTTTCCATAATATGACGATTGAAATCTTGCATACATATCGTATAAAATGGAAAAACGTTTTTTGCTGAACATGACATTCAAATTGTCATACGGAAAGAATTGAGAGTTTAGGAAAACTTTACAATTCTTTATTTTACAGTTATCAAATTGACCGGCATTTGCAGTGATAACATCTTTTCGCTTAGTTTGAAAACCGAGTATTATGTACCTTGCTCGTTCCAAGTAAGTTGATGTCTTGACGGTCCATGTTTGTCGTTCGGTCTGAGGTAGTGTAGGATATTCATGGAATTCCCAACTTCGGAATGGCATCACAATATCACGGTCAGATTTTAACTTTCTCAATAATACGATTCTATGTTCATCAGCCAATCTTACATGAGGTACTCTCCAAACAACTTTATCTAATTGTAGTTGCCATTCCAGTTTATCTTCAGTAGTTGCAGGGTCTGCAAGTATCAAGTCCTTGTTAGTTGAAGATCTGAGTAATACCAATTCTTGTTTGACATTTATTATTACTCGTTTGTAATCTTCAGCGAATCCCAAAAGCAATCGTAAAGGTACATGAAAATCAAAGTGACCGTTGGAATTCGGTGTTATAGTGTCTTTATCAGGAGCAACCCATCCGGCGGTGACTATTGAATTCTTCTCATGCGGTGTTAATGATGTTAATCCTTTCAATGTTGTTGTTATACCAACCTTTTTTGTCGAATCAACTGTCACCCCTGATATCTCATATCTTATTTCATCAAAAAGATATGCCATCGGGTTATTTATAAAAGGAACTGTTGAAGCAGTTTTTCCATCCAATTTTAATACCCGTCCTTCAATGTATAAATAACTTTCACACGGTAATGTGTAAATATCTTGTTGTTGAATGGGAATCCTTATTTCATCGTTATTGTTTAATTTTGATGAAGTGTAAGGGTTGTGCGTGTGATATTCCTTCTCCCATAGTGTTTCGTCGAATGTCGGTCCTTGAGATATATCCAGGATATCCATCGTTGTTAAGTTTCAATCCAATCTTCTGTAGAAAACGAATGTTGTCCGATGTTAACTCTTCCAATGTCGAGGAGCTACTGAGCTCCCGACTCTTCCGTTGCGGTTTAAATGATAATCCCATGTTGACCTTTATGTTGCCGCTCTGATGTGTATCCGTATAGTTATCGTTTCTCCTCTAAAGTCAACACTAACACCGTCTTGATCCAATATGTTCAGTACGATGTCTGAAATGAAACTGGTGTTTAACGGTAGGTATATCAAGTTTTGTGGCTTCTCAACAATTTTAAAACCAGGAGCCACTGTTGGATAAAATGTATGTAAAATATGCTGATTCACTCCTTCTCTATACGATCCGTGTATAATATTACACGTTACATCGATACTATTGACTTTCAATATTGTAACAGTTGTATCACCTGAATGAGTAGTTCCAGGAGTTAAGATTTTCTTTTTTGTATCTGTAAATCCAAGTAAACTGCCAATCGACTGTTCCAAGCTGACATCAATATAATATTTTGAAGTTATTTCTGCTTTTAAAGTATTATTGTTTCCTTTAACGGTGATATTGTCTTCTCCGAGTTGTTTCTGTAATAATTGGTTTATATCATCGATTTCATAAGCTCCAGTAGGAAATGTAATTATTTTCAATTCTGAGTATTTTCCTGAAGCATCCTTAGTTTCATAATAATGTAGTAAATTGTTCTTTCCTTCCGTAACATTGGGAATTGAGTTGTAGGTAGTCAAATCAAGTAATGCCGCTTCCCATAATCTTTCCTTGGATAGACGCAATGCTGGGAACAGCGTACTTTTCAATGTGGATGAATTTCCACTCAGTGACACTGTATACGATGACATCTTAAAGCTGACTGACACTCTTCGCTAGAAACTCCAAACATAAATGCCCACATATTTCAGTATTGTTAGGTTGTTCTCTTTTGTAATTGTAAAAAATGTTTTTAGAGTTTCGAAAATAATGTTGCAGTTCTTTTGGCGGTGGTAGATTGCCAAAACTGTCAAAGTAGTAAATGGTTTGTCCGAGTTTTTTATAGCATACCCAATGAGTGCCTGGACCATAGGTGGAATCCAAATTTACGATTCCAGTTTCATTTTTCCATATTTTAGTTGGTAATGCATCTTTCATAAAAACTCCTCGAAAGAATGGTATTTTCAAACATTTTACATAATCATTTAACTGATGATTTGTTAAGGCTTTATTTGGAATTATCAATTGATTCTTCTTATTTAGTACACACGGTACGGTTTTAGGTATAAACCTGCTCCGTTTTTTACCATTTGCCAAACAGAAGTCTTCTTTACATTTGCCTTGCGAGTTCTACGACGCCCTTTTTTAATGTTTCCACCTCTTTTGGGAGCGCCTCTCTTTGTAGGTCTTCCTCTGCGTCTTCCACCACCTAACTTTGCTTTCGTCTTCATGGTTGTAGTTACTGCCCAAGCCGCTGCTTTTTCTGCAATACTTGCGTCACTTGATTTTACTCTTTGCCAAGCTTTTTCTGCTAGAATGTTATCCGCTATTGATCTATTTGTTGAATCTTTATACTTTGAATATGCTATATCGTGTTCTTTGCAAGCTTGATCTAATTTATTAATTCCAGGATCTCCTCTTGCTAAACGTTTTGCCAACTTAGTTCCAGGTCCACAATATTGATAACCTCCGGGCAGATGTAATTCGTATGGTAAAGCGTCTATCGCTCGATTCACAACAGCACCAATTGGAATCCGTCTGAGCAGGGATAATGCAGCTGATGTTATACTACGTCCTTTCTTGCCAACGTCTTGACGACGACTGAACGATGAGGTCTTCATTATGCCGTTTTATATAACGAGCGTCTTCACTCCATGAAATACTTTATGATAATGAACACTTTTTATATATTCCATACTTATATATTGGCGAGTTTTACTAATACTTATTGATAATTGCATCTTTAATCCATTGTTCTCTTTGATCATCTTGGATTTTACCGTGATTCGGTTTACTAAGCATATGATTGTGCATGTCTATAATTACATTACCCATAAGGTTCATTACATACTCCACATTAGTAGCATCTTTGTAATCTGTAGGATTCTCAAGATCTGTGATACGTTTACCATTACTTGTATACACAGATGGATCGTCATTAGAGGTTGCTATAACTTGATTAATAGTAGCAACATCATTCGGAGCTATTCCTGCCGATATGTTAGATATTCTTCTATTTTTTCCATCATATACGTTATTTATTTTATCTCTAACTATAGTTTGTTTTACAACAACACAATCCTGATCATCTTTACCAGATTTAACTTCGGTTAATCGTCTGCCTCCACATATAAAGTTAACACCAGTAGCTGATAGTTGTGGTACTTGTGTTAAAATAACAGCATCATGTTCTTCCGTGCCTAAACTTATATTTGACAATCTTTTATTTTTTCCATCCCACTTGTTATTTTGTAGTTGTAGTAAGGTAAACTTTTCACTTCCTTGCACAAACTCATCACCTTTCTTTGACACCACCTGATTTTGTTTAACAAAAGCGGATGTTCCTTTCTTCAAGCTTTCATTCATTTGTCTCACGGTAGCAGCATCCGATGGAATTGAACCATCTTTCAGATTGGACAACACTTTTCCATGACAATCAATAACAGCACCATTATATAAAATACAATTATCTTTAATGTATTTAATATTAACACCATCACTTTCTTCTTTAGGATATCCAATATCGTTTATAGTATATTTATAGAAGGAAAATCCATCTTTTTTCTTTTCTGGTATTACAGAGTGCAAATATCGCTTATTGATTGTATCTGTATCCTCGGTTGGATCTGCCACATTAGTTATTTTATAATTTAAAGCATTGTACTTTTTTCCACTTTTAGTCTTTTCCAACAGTAAAGCGTATTCCATCGCAGATAGAAAATAACCTTTATTAACAACATCTCCATTGTTGACTGGTTTTGCAACATTAATAACTCTGTGAGATTTTGCATCATACAGTTGGTTGTTGTCGAGTTTTAAACTTGTAGATGTTTCCTCCTTTACTGTTTTTAAATTTGTTGCATCTCCATCTTCTTCTGGATCTCTAACAAACATTAAACGTTTATTATTTATGTTATAGTCACCTTCGGGTGTTTGCGGTAATCCACTTCTTTTTCTGTTTTCTCCAACTTGCACTCCTAACGCGGAGTATCGTCCGAACTTGTCGACGCTCATGTTAGAACTGACACATTATACGCCTGCAACTCTTATATATCCGCGGACAATTATACGATTATGCCGCGATTCCTGAGTTCGTCAATCAGAGCTACCCATTCATTATTTAAACCTGTATGACCGGCTTCCATGGCTTCATGCAATAGTCTCATTCTATCAACCAATTTATTGATGTCGTTGTAGTAAATCACATTCGTATTGTATAGATTTTTCATCAATCCTTTGCCAGATGTTGAAGTATCTCCTTTACTCTTTTTACTATGTTGTTCAAGAAGTGATAAATCCATAAGTGATAAAGATTTTCTTTTCAGTGGTTGTCTCACCGCTGGTGCAGTACGTAATGTTGGCAATTTTCGTGGAGGAAACAACTTTTTTATAACAATGTTATATTTTGTTGCACGTGAACGATTAATCATTGCATCCTTTAAGTAGTTTCTTTTATGAGCGTTAGTATTTTGTAGAATCTCCTTAAAAACACTTAAATCTTTGGATGAATATCTTAGTGGTATGTTTTTAAAAATTAATTCATAAAGTCCTTTTGTTCCTTTATATTTATGCTCACCAATAATGATGTAATCGTCTTGTGTTATTTCAAGCTTTGAATCGCCGATCTTCAATTCATTCCCATCAATTCTTGCTCCGTATACGTGTGATCTACTCAAATTCGGGTTTGATTTCATGTCATGTAGCATCTTCATTATATATTTTCTTCCAAGAGGTCCATGTTGTAATATATCGCTACTCAATTGAGTTAAATTTGGAATAGATTGTTCTGCTTCAGGTATTGGCTGTTCTTCTTCCTTTTCAACAATTGGTTCTTCTTCTTTTGTTTCTTCTTGCTCACTAGCACTTGTATATGAATCATCATCTTCTTCTTTTTTTAATGCTTGTACTTCTTGTTTAGAAACTGGTAGTAAAACATCTCCTTCATAACGAGGTTTACCAATAGTTTCTGATATCTGTTTTAAAGGTTCCGTAATAGGTTTAAATGTAGTCTCTAGAAATTCTTCTCTTTCACTTAAACCCATCCTCAATGCACGATTCTTCATCCTAATAGAATCACTGAGTGATTTTATTTCTTTCAATAGTTTTTCTTGATTCACCATGTTTACACTGTGAAGTTCAACGTGTAACTAGATGTAGCATCGGTAGTTCAACGCATAAATACAAATTTATCCAACCCTATACGATATCTACCATTTTTAATATCTTCTTCCTTCATAATAACGAGAAAGCCATATTTCTCATTCCATGCTTTGCCACACATCTCTTTAAATTTCTCAAATGCCATATCCGCATTTACATGATCATTATATATATGTTTTAAATTTGTTTCATCTTGCTTGAAGATGATCAACATATTTGCATTGTCTCTTATGAGTTGTTTTGGAATCTTACTGTATGTTTGACCAATATAAATGCTATCGATATTATGATGTCTTCCCATAGCGAAGTAATTCCTTATAGTGTCGTGATTTTCACAAGACACATCGTCAAAAATAAAAATAGAAAATGGTTTTGCTTCATTTGGTTGCATAATTGTTTCACTGGCATTAAACTTGTAGAAATTCACTTCAGGTACACTTGCAAGTACTTTATCCAATAATTGATATTTTGGTTGTTGCAATGATTTTGAAAAAATGTATATATTGTTAAAGCGCAATCCTTTAGGATTAGTTATAAGGTTAAAAACAAGATTTGTTTTTCCACAATTTGAAGGACCAGTTATTAAACATCTTATCGTATTTGGTAGTAGTTCACCATGTTTACCATGATTTAACTTATCATTGTCAACCGTCAATTCATCAATATTATTGATATTAAATCGATCTTTTTGTTGTACAATCTCCATCTTGTGTCAAGGTTAAACACACAATGAGCTATTAAATTACTATACCAAGTCTTTTGAAGGAATCCAAGAGTCTTCACTTTTATCGAATCCTAACCACCGGACTTTCACCATATCCTTTTTCCTTTGTAATACCTTTTCAACAAGATATACATCACCGACTGTTGATTTCAACAATTCATGTCCGTAGAATCCACCTTGAAGTAATTCACCCTTGTTATCCTTTAATAAGTAAGTTTCAGGTATAGTTGGTTGCACTTTATAAACTGTAAATACTTCATTAGTCCAATTTGGTAGATATCTTTTACTAAATACACCTTTGTATTTGCTTATACGAACTTTATCGTTGACTTTAAACTTTTTTGGTTGCAACTTTTCCAATTTAGGTGTTGTATTATTTCTGATGCGTTGTAATACAACCTTAGCATTAGCGCTGTTTACTTGGATAGGTTTCATTTCGATGGTACGATGATATTTGTTGTTATACTCTTTTATAAGTTGTGGTAATATGTCATACCACACGTATGATCCTCGTTTTGAAAATTGTTTGTATATTGCTCCTTTCAATGTTTTATTGAATCTTTCAATTATTGAAGCTTTAACTTCAGAATTTGTAGAATAATGATTTATTTGATATTTTTTCATCAAAGCTCCAAAGTCTTTATTAAAATATTCTTTTCCATCATCGGTCTGTAGATGTTTGATTTTGAATTTATTTCTTTGTATCGTTGTTTCCATAGCTTTCGTAACACTTTTACCAGTCTTATCCTTCAATGGTAAAGCGTCAGCTATTTTAGTAAAACAGTCTATAATTGTTAAAATATATTTAAAACCTTTGTTTAATTTACTGTGCGGTATCATTTCGATGAGATCAGCTTGATAAAGATCATTCATTCCCTTAATAATTGTACTTCTTCTTGGAAATCTTCTTCTTGCTGGTTTATGTAGTTCATTTACAATCTTGTCCTTCACACTTTCCATCTTCAGGTGTTGCTTGCACACCGCTTGTAAAAATACTGATCCGTAGAATAGTTCATTCTCTTTTATATAGTTTTTAATATAGGTCAAGACCATTTCATATTAGTGTAAAAAGAAAGAATATAGCATTGGGCTCGCCATATCCTCTTTTCTGTACAGAAAGGAAAAAGGAAGAAGGTAGAGGACGAAGAATAGGTTTACTGGTCGATAGGGTTTAGAGAGTAATGTCCAAATGGCAGAGTTCTTATGTTGTCTTCAAGGATGTATCTTTTGTCATCCTTATAGCTCAATGCCGATTTGGTTTGCTTCACACTGAAAAGACGATGGTTGAAGCTTCTTATGGTGTTAAATGTTGCAGTTGTTTCAACATTTTCAAACAAACATCTTTTATAATGTTCAAACTGTACGTTCTTCTTCAGGAAAGAGGTTTTTATTCCTTTGGCTTTCTTCGTAACTTGATGTTCGTTCCTTTCGTTTATGTACAGTTGAAACGAATACAGTTTGGACATCAATGCTACAATTTCCATCATTGGCACACCATTTGTTTCATCTTTAAATTTTCCCAATACTTTCTTGTTTCTGTCGTAGTCGTAATTTGGATGCTCCTTAGGATAATCGGAAAAGTCGAAATCATCTTTATATATAAAGGTGCGTAGATCTTCGTACATGTCATTTGTTTTAATCCAGTAAATGAGTGCATCCGTATCCATATATGCAATACCAATGTTCTCTCTTCCATAATAGTTAACCATCTTCTTATAATGAAACTCGTACATGTGTGTTTTAGAAATATCCAAGATTGACATTCCAAGATACAAAGGACGATCCATTGTAACTGACTTCTTGTTCATGGAAATAAGAACTAGATTTTCATTAATAATTACAGATGTACCAAAGTTTGGTTGTTGCACTAATTTCTGTAATTTTACTGGATCAGTTACCAATTTTATATCCTTATGTTTCCTTTTGTTTTCCAAAGTCTTGCCAAATATTGCGTTGTTCATTAGTTTGAAAAAATCTTTTTGAAAACTTGATGTAGCAGCAGCTCTTCTTCTTGTGTTGTTGTTAATGTACGGTTTTAACCAACAAGATTGAGAGAATTGTAATACTCGATTAATCTTTGTAATTCTCAATCCCAAGTCTAAGGCCTGTTGTATCATCCAGTAGTGTCCAACATACCGAGACTTGTCGGTTAAAGTCATCATTAATTTCGGCCAGCTTCCAGTTGGAGAAATTTCGGTCTTCGGAAGCAGTGGTAAATCATAATGTTGATCGTGAAGATGTTCGGGATATTCAAAATCGACGTCAAAAATATAACCTGTTTCACCATGCTTCGGTATATCCATTATGTTTCCTATTGATTCAGGATCTATCCATTTGAAATTATCATATGGAAGGGGATTCGACATTGCCCATCCGTATAAGTTATTTGCATCAAAATAACCCAGGAATGTTGTTGGTTTTTCATGCATCATAATCGGGCAAATACTTGTTGTTTGCCCTGACATGTCGTGTTACACTTTGCGTCAATCCTCCGCGAACTCCTGACTCTAACATCAAAACCATATCTATATCTGTAAGAAGTTGTATTTTACAATTTGTCTCTTTCAACATGGCTTGCCACGCTAGTCCAGGCGAAGTGTACGAATGAAGAGGGTCCAATCCATATGCTGCAAAACACGTATTTCTAAATTCTTCCATCACATCACATAATAAAGTCACATCTAGTTTAACATAAAAATCTGAATATTCTCCCAATGTTCTAAATCCTAATTCGTTCCATACTTTGCATGCGTGATTATAATCATCTTGAGATATATCCATGTCGAAAAGTTTACTTTTAAATTCTTCTTTTGGAGGTAATGATGTTTCATTAAATCTTTCTAAACTGTCTATGTAATCATATGGAAAAACACCTTTTCGAAGTACCAGATCCAGTTTGTCGTTGTTTACAATCTTCTTCGTTTCGATTAAATCTTGTTTCCTTAGGTTTTCAGAAAGTTTGGACAAACTTGACGGCATAAATCGGTAGGAGTCCAAGAATCTTAATTTGAGGTTTCCAACTTCTTTGGAAAAACTTATGAACTTTTCTGAAGTTTCAGCTAACACATCGATTTTACCGTCGTCTCTTCCTAATTCGGGTATTATAAAATGAGCGTCGTACCCACTGAGGTTATGCAGAACCACAGGAATAAATAGTGGTAAACGATAGCTCAAGTTGCATTTATTACAAGCAGCACCCCTGTAATAACCTGTGAGGTGGTCGTGATCTTTAATTTTATAATTCTCAATAGTAAAATCATTTTTGCACAAAAAACATCGAGTTGCATTTTCATGTTGAATTTCTTCTTCTTCATCCATCGGTTTCATTGGTACAATATTTGTATATAATCTTTGTGTATTTCCAGCTATTGAAT
This sequence comes from Neoaliturus tenellus, assembly GCA_030545055.2. Classification (NCBI taxonomy): domain Eukaryota; kingdom Metazoa; phylum Arthropoda; class Insecta; order Hemiptera; family Cicadellidae; genus Neoaliturus; species Neoaliturus tenellus. The sequence continues at coordinate 111,319,806 of CM061531.1, forward strand.
ATAAGTGATCAAGAAATATTTTTTTCGCATTTTCACCACGATATACTAGAGGTTCTGAAGTTAATCCATATCTGTTTAAATGTTCTTCTGATAATGTTGATTTGACCATTAAACAAAAACTGTTTGGTTTGTGCATTTGATACTTTACACTTTTTCTTGCTTCGCAATTTTCTTCTTCAACTGGAACAAGTGTTGATTCAAAATCCGCATACACAACTAAAGGGATACGGTATTGATGATGAACTTTTTCAAATGAAACGAATGCTCTGTTTTCTGCAGGTAAATTAATCTTTGCTTCATAATTATTGTTACATAATCTTTTGTGCTCTTGTAACCATTCTCTTCCTTGTCTTCCTTCTCGTTGAAAATTAAAACATCTCTTGCAAATCAACTTTTTGTTTCTATTTTTTGAAAGTTGCTTGTTAACAAGACGATCGAATTGCTTTATGTACACATAGTGAGACACATCTCCTCGTGTTAATAGTAGTAAATCCGTATGATCTGGTAGTTCTTCTTTTGCAATACGTAAAGGATACACTTTGTTTGAACTATCTAATGCAAAAACATTGATAGAAGTACCGGGATTTTTCTTCTCAAATTTTGATATATCTTCTAGTGATACAGGATAAGTAATTCCTTGAAAATTGTACTTATTTCTTTGATTTTCATATTCCCGGTCAGGTCTATACGCATTATTTGGTACAAATTTAGCTGTCATTGCATAACGAAAACATTCATTGTCTGCATTTCTAACATTAATACAAGATTTTGTATCTTCAATACTTTTAGGCAAAGGAATGTAACTAGATCCCCTTAGTCCATATCCGTGTTTTTGAACTCTTATATCTAATCCTTGAATACTTGAAAGACTCCATCCGGATCCTTTTCCTTCATGTTCCTGAATTTTGGTTAATATTTCTTCTATACAGTTCTCTACTATTGAATCAATGTTTGAACTTTCCATGATGGTTCGGTTTTTTGTTATGAATCCTCTTGGTGATAATTCTTCTTGTACATTTATAAACACAGCTTCTAGTAGTAAACTAAATTTAAGAAAGTTCAATCTTTTCAATTCTTCTTTTAAAGTTTTACTTACGATTGGTTTTGCTTCTCTAATAAATTCTTCTAAGTTCAAGTTTTCATTTTGAATCTTATGATGCATTACTACCTTACCGGGTAAAGCAAATACTTGTAGATTCGGTAAAGTAGTTGAAGATGTTGCTGTTATTTCTTCTTGTTCTTCTTGTTCTTCTTGTTCTTCTTGTTCTTCTTGTTTTTCTTCTGCGTTGTTGTGAATTAGTTCTTTATGACAGTCTAATAGAATTTCATCGTGAAACGATTCCGAACATTTATCGCAATGATACATGTTGAGATGTTTACTCTTCGAAGTTTCGCAGAGAAATGAAATGGGCTCTCACATTCCTCCTTTTATAACGGTCCCCCTACCACTATTTCATCTTCTTCTTCTTCACTATCCAAGAAAATCAAACGTTTTCAACAAAATATTAACCTTCTACAAAATTGATTGTCCGTTCATATTTTTTTAATACTAGTTTGAATTTTCAATATTTTCCTTGTTTAACTATTATTTCTTTATATAACATTATTCACACTTTCTACTTCGAGCGTTTTGCTACTATAATCTCTTTATTCCATTTTAACAATCTGCATAAATACAAGTTCATTTGTCGCGCCGACTCACTATAAATCCAGCTTTCGTACAGTACACATCTCTACGACTAAATTACAACATGTATTTCAATATGAATTTTCCTTATACAAATACTATTTCAATAACTTTACAGCAAAACAAAATTCTAACTTCATAAACTTGATAGGAAAATATGCGAACTTTTAATTCAGCCCCGGTTAATTTATGCGCAAATTTAGTTCGACCAACAATTGTTGAATTTCAGTTTTGAACTAACTTTTAATTTATGCACAAATCTACTTCAAACCCTCGCCCCACAAATTTGGTAGGGAGAATTACATTAATTTGATACTTATTTCTACCGTTACACTAGCTCCATTCTCAAAAAGATATAAATAAAATGGTCCTGGATACTGTTCTTTTTCACGTCCTGCATGTTCCTTAATGAATTCGTAAGCCAATCTTTTTGAATATTCATTATGATACACTTCTCTTACATAAACAAGATTTTTTTCTTCCAGAAATTTCGCTTGAACTAATGGTATTTTGCTTACATCATCCTTGTCCATCAGAGGTAGCTTGTAGGTGAAAGTATTTGGAGGTAGTTTTTGCGGTTTATCAAGTAGAGAACAAAATTTTCTATAGAATTTCTGCTCAGTGCCTGTAATACTATTAAAAGATAAAGTGGTAAGCATCTTGACGGCACAAGGTGCAAGTACAGACTAGAAACCTGGAGGTTCATAGCCCGCCTTTTATGAGTTTTAAAAATGGGGAGGGGGAAGGAATAAGGATTGGGAAGGGATAAGGTGTAGGGTGGGGGAAGGGTAATTTGATTATTAAACCACTTGCGCTGTAAAATAGCCGCCAACATCCACACCTTGTTCGTAGCACTCCTTCATTGTTTGAGCCCACTGCCGCATGCGGTCTCTATCATTTGGTGTTATAAGAAAAGAATTACAATCATCATACAATATAAAAGAGCCGATTCGTACGTAAGATCCTGAATCCAACCATTTATGAGCTTCAGACATGAATTTTTCTATTGTATCGAATGGGAATTGTGGATCAATTGCTATAACTTTCAGTTTTTCACTAATTTTAACGCTATAATAATCATCTTCATCATCATCTTCACTGTCACTGTCGTTATTTAAAGTGTCTTCAGGTTGTTCAAAAACATCAGAAATTTCGGAAGAACTGAAATTTTCACTAAGACGAGGAGGCATTTTTAAAACAAGTAATATTGTAAAGAGCAGAGACGAAACAACAAGAGTGGCGTGTAGAAGCGGAATAAGGAGTGAACAATGCTTGCTCCACTTTTATAACGGTATGCTAATGAGAGGGGTAACAGCTGGCCGTGACCAATCATTGATCCGGGAGGTGGGGGGAAAGGAAGAAGAGGGGGTATTTATTTTAAATAATTCGCATAACTTTTAACTCAAATAAGATAACCAAATTCTTCTTTTACTAAAATGTTCGTCTTACATAGACGTTTTCAATTATGTATCGCTTGTCGTAATCGATCAAACCATTATCGAGTTATGGCCATTTTAATTTTCGGGGGGGGGGGGACTAAAATGTTCGTCTTACATAGACGTTTTCAATGATGTATCGCTTGTCGCAATCGATCAAACCATTATCGAGTTATGGCCATTTTAATTTTCGGGGGGGGGGGTTCCGCTTGATTAGTCACGGGGGGGGTTCCGCTTGATTAGTCACCGGGGGGGGGGGGGGGGTTCCGCTTGGGCGCTCATGCGGAACCGATCTTCTCACGAGATAGTCGTTATATGATAATGAAGGCAAATGTTCATCGCGCCGCTACCGCTAATTAACTCGCATTCGCGATGTTCATATCTTTCCTACTCATTACATATACGTTTCCTACTTCATTATTTCAAGACTAATTAACTTGCAAAACAACAGTCTCTGTCTTTGAATGCTGATGAGATTTCATTAGGAACCATTCTTTGCACGCTATATGAAGCTACACCGGCAAACAATGCAAGTCGGAGAGGTCATATAACTGTACAACGGCCTCAGAAAAGTAGATCACGAGACTTAGAGTGTTAAAAATAATGGGGGAGAAACACAACGCTCTAGCTTGCACTTATACCAGACGGGAGCATTTTTCAAGCAAAGAGTTTTCTTGACTGGAGTTGAAGCCGTAGTAGAAGTTGAACTTGTAATAGAAGAGCAGGCTGTAGTGGAAGTTGTAGTCGGCAGGGATGACATCGTGTTAGTTCTGTTCGCAGTTCGCAGCGTAACGTCTGGAAACAGAATGAAACGTTGGCCGTGGTCGATGCGTCTTTTATAACAATATGCTAATGAGAAGGGTTAACAGCCGTTAAGTGGGGGAAGGTGGGAGGGAAGGAATGAGAGGGGGTATTTATTTCAAATAATTCGCATAACTTTCGACTAAAATAAGATAACTAAATTCTTCCTTAACTAAAATGTTCGTCTTACATAAACCTTTTCAATGATGTATCGCTTGTCCTAATCCGTTAATCCATTATCGATTTATAGGCATTTTAATTTTCGGGGGGGGGGGATTTAATCTCCATTTTTTATGAGGGGGGGGGGGTTCCGCTTGATTAGTCACCGGGGGGGGGGGGGGTTCCGCTTGATTAGTCACGGGGGGGGGGAGTCATTGACCCTTCCGAAAGTGGGTCAAGGTCATTCAAGACTTATAATGAACCAAGGTGATGGGAACAGTAGTAACTGTTCCCACCACCCTGTTTGCCTAACGGTTCCCACTCCCAACCCACTAGTTACGTTCTGCGAGGGACATCGACGCAATTTTGTTTGGTCCGTCCGCATTCAAGCGTAACGTCCCGGCCCGCATTCAAGCGTAACCACTAATTACAAGGGAAACTGGAACAGCTAATGCAGAAACGCAACTCTAACACCCACCCAAGCTAATCCCACCCATCATATTCCTAAACAAAATGCAAAAAACCTAGTCCGCTACCTACAATTTGCGGATGTCCCACCCCTTCTAAGTGAAGTTCAACCGAACTTCTGAATTTACATTTAATCTACCCCCTATCATCTAGCTGAAAGGCAAAACAACAACATTAATTATTAATACCAACACTTAAAACTAACAACACATCGTTATTAAATATCAAATAATTCAACACAACCAAATACCATCATTATTCTTAAAATTAATACACCTTAACGCTAAACACAACTTATAACTAACATCGCAATGCGCAAATTAATTCTTAAATTAAGTGCAACTTACAACTAATATTTACACACACACACACACACACATACCACATTGCATTAAAGAACGCAACGTAGTATAAGAAGTTCAAATATATATAGGCCTACTATATATTTGAACCTCTTACCGAGTCGCCAACGACTTTTCGCTATGAAAACTCGTTGACGACTGACGCGAAAATCGGGCTCGTATCGCTCCTCGGGTTTTCGAGTGGTGGGGGTAATTAATGCAGTGGTGGGGGAATTGTTTCACTCCAGTACGGTCTTCAATCCACTCCAGTTTGCAGCAGTGTAAAAATGAAACGAAGGAGTGGGGGGTGGCGCATGCGCAGCGACGTAAAATCCAAGGTTTGAGGTTAGAACTTTCCGTGCACAGTAGAGCTAAATTGAGTAATACAGGACTCGGCGCATGCGCAATAGCGAGGAGTGATTCCGATCCGGAGAACTCGTTGCATTCGCAGCAGCGCTAAAGTGAGTAATACAGACTAGGCGCATTCGCAGTAGCGCTAAAGTGAGTAATACATGACTAGGCGCCGTAGCGTGAAGTTGGCTCACTCCAGTACAAGTTATAGCAGCATAAAAATGAAACGAAGGAGTGGGAGCGGCGCATGCGCAGTGACGTAAAACCAAGGTTTGAGGTTAGAATTTTCCATGTTGGCTGCCATGTTTAATTCTGTTTCATTCAAACAATAGTAGTTCATGGCTGGCATGGGATGTGAAGTGTGGTAATTAGATGGGGTTAGCAACCGGTCGTGACCGGCCATTGACCGGTCATCGACCCGGCGGGGTTCCGCTTGATTAGTCACCGGGGGGGGGGGTTTAATCTCCATTTTTTATGAGGGGGAGGGGGGGGTTCCGCTTGATTAGTCACCGGGGGGGGGGATTTAATCTCCATTTTTTATGAGGGGGGGGGGGGTTCCGCTTGATTAGTCACCGGGGGGGGGGGGGGGGGTTCCGCTTGAGTGAACACGGGAGGTTCCACTTGGGCGCTCATGCGAAACCGATCTTCTCACGCGATAACCGTTATAAAAGAAGATTGTTCATCGCGCCGCGACCATTAATTAACTCGCATTTGTGTTGTTCGCATCCTTCCTACTCATTACATATACGTTTCGCCAACTTCATTATACAAGTCTAATTGCTACTAACCTGGAGTTTCATTTACATTAGCACATGTCGTCCTGTTTGAATCACCTTCGCGTGCTCGACGTTATATCTCATTCATCTGTCTTGTTTTGACTTCTACACGTCTGATATACTTCTTGTGATGGATACGCAATGTTTAAAATTGAAACTTTTGCGGACACAACATATATTACGAAGTAATTCCAAACCTTCTGTTTCAAAGATTAAAACTAATTTAACAAAAGTAAGGAAGAAATTAAGTTTTAACCCGTTGTACTCTGCTAGAACTTCGCAAGTTAGCGTTGACGATAGTGTTATTCACAACATTTTGCGTTCAATGTTACGTTTCCACAACTTCGAACTTGTTACACCTATCGACTGTGTTCAGCAGGTTTTCATATTTTACCCCCACCCTTCCTTATATAAGCGCGCTCACGACAATTCCTGTTTCATTGTATTGTACACTCTTCAGCTAACATGAACTAACTTTTAATTTATGCACAGTTTTAATTCAACCCCGGTTAATTTATGCGCAAATTTAGTTCAGCCCCAGTTGTTGAATTTCAGTTTTGAACTAACTAATAATTTATGCGCAAATTTAGTTCAACTCCCAATTGTTGAATTTCAGTTTTGAAGCAACTTTTAATTTATGCGCAATTTTAGTTCAACCGAGCGCCATCTCCACTCCCCCCATTGATTAATTCACCATCTGACAGGCCGGAAGCTCTAGACCCCCCATTAACTGACATCTACAGTCACGCATATATTTCGACGCGTCATGTTTCATTCTTCATTCTCGTTCTATCCGCGGAACTTAACACTTCTATTTACCTTCTCTCTCTCTTGTTATGACTGCGCTATGTTTGAACTGACTTTTATTTTCGTTCAACTGTTAGAGTTTTTATTAACACCGTCGAATTACAATTTTGAACTAATTTTTAATTTATGCGAAGTTTTACTTCAACCCCGGTTAATTTATGCGCAAATTTAGTTCAACTCCCGATCGTTGAATTTCAGTTTTGAACCAACTTTTAATTTATGCGCAAATTTAGTTCAACACCCCGATTGTTGAATTTCAGTTTTACACTAACTTCTAGTTTCGTTCAACTATTAGAGTTTTTATTAACACCGTCGAATTTCTATTTTATGCGCACTCTTCGCTCAACCGACCGCCGACGCTCTCACCATCTCCACCCCGACATCTATTGTCCCCACTTCTGGCCCACCGGAAGCTGCGTGCCGTGGCACGTGGCTTCCGGTGACGTCACTTCCGGGCCAGAAGTAACCAAAACACACTACTAAGATCATTATGAGTAAAAACAAAATGTTGGCTAGAGGTTCAACGAAGCATTTCAGGATAAATGTTTACTTGACTATTTTGGTCATTTTGCCTTTTTGAATAACGTGAAAAAAATATAAAAGTTGAAGCTTGAGACCCTGTAGAGATTTGTAACTTACCGAGTCGCAATAAGGGCACCTATTCTTTCGTCACACAGTGTGCACCGTCTTTTCATGCCTTATTTTGGCAGAGCTTGTGGTAAATCCTTTTTCACATGTAGTACACTTGTGCTGTGCTCCAGATGTTTTTTGATTTTTTTTCAAACATATGTTGTTTCTCTCATGTCTATTTTTCGCTGATATTGTTTTAAATACAATAAAACATTTGGAGCATTTTTGTTTTGCCTGGGAAAAAGAGAACCAAGTATTTATTTATACATATCTAACTAAAGGTTTAAATTAGTATTGATACTTGATTTAAATTACATGTAAATGTCTAAGAACCTCATTTAAAATAATATACCATCATAAAACATCAATTATCATGTGATTAGTTTTACTAAATATTTAAATACATGTTCATTAATCTCCGTCATGTTGTAAATTTAATAAAAAAACATTTTGGACTAAACTGACAATTTTTGTTGGAAACGTATTTAAAAGAGTCGAAGACATTTTTGTGCCGAGACATTTTTGCTTAACCTAAAATGCTCAGAGAAGAATGAGGAAAATCTAAATTTCAACCTCAAATATTCAATAAACTGCTAAAATTACGCGTACAAGATCAAATTGTAAAGTTTTCTTAAAAACCGTGTAAAACTAAAAAAATATTTAAAGTGAGAGTTTGTATTTGACATCAGTGACTTCCGGTCTGGAGAGGTAATTTCAGATACACCCTGTACATTGAAATTACTCTCGGTGGATAGACCGCTTTACCTATAAAGGCACAATTGGTTAATGTTATAAAATTTCTTAAAAAGGGTGTTTCGGTAATCCGCGACTCCCAGTATGTTGGCAATTTTCTCAATAATACAGGTCGGTAAGTTTAGTTCTCGCTTGGGAATCACTCTGTAGTAAGTGATATATAGGAGATCTACTGAATTTATGATACCCCGATGAGTGAGTGAGTGAGTTACACTTTCGGGAGTATATAGTTTAGATGTTATTCAAATAAATAATAATAGAATTATTGTGATTGTTCTGCAAAAAAAATATTTTGCATTATTATTCATGCAAGTTTAGGTTTTTTTTTTAGAAGAAAAATCATGATAAATCTGAAATTTGTTGTTACAAACCTGTTACCTGTCATGGTTTAGAATATTTTATTCGTTAGCTTTTTTGTCTCTTGTAAAATTTTTATAAAATTTACCGTTTCAAATTTGAGTTAAAATGGCTGTCATTTTGTAATACATAGCGGAAAAAATAATGTTTTTCCTGAAAACGAACATTAATTTGATAATGGAAATTATCAAATATGAACTCAATACAACCACCCGTTGCGAAAATAAAAGTAAGATCATTATGAGTAAAAACAAAATGTTGGCTAGAGGTTCAACGAAGCATTTCAGGATAAATGTTTACTTGACTATTTTGGTCATTTTGCCTTTTTGAATAACGTGAAAAAATTATAAAAGTTGAAGCTTGAGACCCTGTAGAGATTTGTAACTTACCGAGTCGCAATAAGGGCACCTATTCTTTCGTTACACAGTGTGCACCGTCTTTTCATGCCTTATTTTGGCAGAGCTTGTGGTAAATCCTTTTTCACATTTAGTACACTTGTGCTGTGCTCCAGATGTTTTTTGATTTTTTTTTTCAAACATATGTTGTTTCTCTCATGTCTATTTTTCGCTGATATTGTTTTAAATAAAACAAATGTTACAAAAAAAAAATTTTATTGTTTAAATGTTACAATAAAACATTTGGAGCATTTTTGTTTTGCCTGGGAAAAAGAGAACCAAGTATTTATTTATACATATCTAACTAAAGGTTTAAATTAGTATTGATACTTGATTTAAATTAGTAGTACTTGATTTAAATTAAATCAAGTAAAATCCCTCGTAATAAAAAATACCTCAATAAAAAAACTCACTTTACTTATATATTTGCAATACTTAGTTTGTATATATCTTTATTCAACAAAGAATAACACACTTCCCTACATTTATGGTTGCCGTAAGAAACAAAGAATACTAGTATAATATTTTAAATGATAACGTTTGAAAATTTAGAAATGTGAGTACTTAATCTTAACACTAAATATTAGAATACAGATGATGTCTAACCATTTAATCACAATTTAGTTACATCCTCATGGTAGCAAACTTACAGCGTCATCCCATTGTGTTTACGGGGCAAAATATGGAATATCTTTAAAATTCACTGAGTGCGCATATCTGTTGCAACTGGGGTATTCATATTACATGAAAGTTACTAACCTACGCAAAAAAACCCGTGTGAGAGGACCTCGTCCATCACTCCCAGAGATCTTCCCAGTCTGTCGGGGACTTCCTTCTCCGTGAGCGAGCGGACCAGGTCCCTGGTGTCTGGGTTTTCTATTTTGTCTAATTCAAACGGTTTGGCATTCACATCCTTGTTAGGATGATGCCCTAGGGTGACCGCCCCAATGGAGCACCCTAGGGCATAGAGCTCTGCTGGTTTTCCCCAGTGTCGGGTGAAGCTCGGTTTTTCCGTTTCCACACTGTTCTTCTGTGTTTCGGGGGCTTGGTACCCCGCAGTGTAGCCGCATCTTCGGTTTGGCATCCTATCATCATCTGTGATCTGCAAACGTAATAAAACATATATCAAAAAATTTTTTACATGATTTATGTGAAATCAAACACTAAGAATTAAAATAAATCATACTGTGTCTTCAAATTTTAATAGTAGTGAGGTTTTGCCAGTTCTGGCACAGTTCAAGTTCAAACAGTTGTAACCAATTGTTTCGAGTTAAAACGGGGGTTGTAACGCTGGGGGTTTTTGAAAATAATGGATGGGTTTTGGAAGTGTGTCAAGGCCATCTGGAGGGGGTTTTTAAAAAGTTTTGCAACGAGGAGCTCAGTTGTTTTGTGGATGGACACGGGATCGGGTGGCGGGCAGGCGGGGAATCCGTTTATTTAATCAAAGCCCACTAGTGAACGTAGAATTGCTTTGACATCATTAGCAGCAGTAGTTCAGTACTTCACTACTTTGTACGGGGTGGGCTATAATGGTTGTTGTATGTGTGGAAGAATTGTCCGTTGGATGTCCGTATTATTACTAGTAGTGGAAGTTACCTCAGGGGATTGTACGGGTGAATCTTGTCGATTGTCCATAGTTGTAGGGAATGAGAGCTCCTAGGTGATTACAGTGCTAGTCGATAGAGCCGAATGAGATATGTGTCTAAGGAGGCCCGGTGACATAAAACTGGTAATATAGTGAATAAGAATAACTGGACAAGATCGTCAAAAAGCAAAATGTGTAACAAGATGCAAATGTTGATACTTTAGCATGTCAGTTAAGACTGTCTGTAAAATAGTATCACTAGAAGAAGTGTTCCAAATTTCAGGTGTTGCAAAATATAACAGATGAAAACTGAAGTGTTTTTTTAGTCTAGCTAATGTACTATGTGGTTTTGAAACTGTGAACTTAGATTGTTTCTGTAAAATTTTTTTGGTGCGTAAAAGTTTTAGCTGTAAAGTGTGCGAAGCCATAATAATTTTTGAGAGGAGATGTGTACTCTTTAAAAGTAAGCCAGTATATGGCTGGCAGCCACGAGTGTGCCTGAATATATAGAGACTAATTAGCATATTAAGCTCAAACACACTTTAGAGTAAAAGCGTAAGTTATAAGAGCATTAGAGACTTACAGATAGTAGTTCAATCTAGCGATATCGGCACTTATATGGCGTGCGCGCGATGCTCGTTTTACGCGGTCGCTGAGTCATGAGTGACGCCCCTTAAACTTCCTCCTAAGAGGCGGGCATAAAAGAGCATAGCTTCGGATGGCTCCGTTATTTGTCGGACGGCGTCGGGAAAGGTTTTACAAGAGAGAAATAAATAGATAGTTTTAGAAAAGTATTGGTAAAGTTTTAATGATAATCGGTAGCCGTAGAAGCTAGTTAATTATTCTGTACGGGTTGGTCACCAGATGCAGGAGTGCAAGAAATGTCCTGTGGACGATTAATTGGGGTTACAAGTGTAGAATGTACAGGTAAATCTTATAGCATAACAATAATTGTATATTAATTAACAAGCGTAAAGTGTTTAGAGTTTAAGCCTGTGTCTGAGGAGTAGCAGTTATGTAAATTCATAAGTACAAGTGTTGCAAAGGTAAGAGAGTAAATAGCATATTAATTACCTGTTTAGAAGAAACAGGTGCGTTGAAGTAAACCTTTAATTTAAATAAGTAGTGGGGTTTTGCCGGTTCTGGCACAGGTCAAGGCCAAGTGGTTCGAACCGGCAGGTGTGGGTGACAGTGATGGATGTGTTTTGTAAGTGGGTCAAGGCCATCCGGAGGGAGTTTTAAAAAAGTGGGGCCCCGAGGGGCTCAGTCGGGGCCGGGATTCGGGACGAGTCGGATCGGGGCGGCGGGCCGAGGGAGATTTTGTTTTCTTTTTTTCTCGTTTATTTATTTCAATAAATTTAAATTAAAGTCGTGTCGTTGTTGTGCAGAGAGGCGTTGGAGCGTCGTCCACCGGTGACGGAGTGGTAGACGCCGAAGGTGATGGCGAAAAGGAGGTAGACGCACAACATGCACAGTACGCATTTGAACAGTTGCAGCAGGCGGACCATCCCTTGTTGATTTTCCGCTTCCAATTGCAGCCTGTTGATCTCCAGTCTGAGTCTGTCCTCTTCCAATCGTGATTTGAGTGAAACGTCGTCCATCATGTCTGTGTGCGTGTTTTAATTTGTGGTGGGGGAAAACGGGAGCGGTGTTGACGGTTGGAAAGTCGGCGATGAAATGAGAAGCGAAGATGAGTGCAGTGCATATTTATTGTAGAGTGGTGGGGGGGGGGGGGGTGAAGAAAAAAACAGTTGTCTCTGACTAAACGTCATTGTCAGCTGTGTCGGACGCTGCAGCCTCGGAAGGTGGAGGAGTGCTGTTTGCAGGCTCGATGTCCTCGCTTTCCATCTCCTCGCATTGTGGACAGTTGTAGGAGATCTCCACAGTCATGGTGATGGTGTTGTTCGGAGCGCTGACTACGTCACTCAAAGTTTCGAAAATATCGCGCAAGTCTTGTTGCGACTTTACGGTAAAAGTAGTTGTACTTGTTGCTAAAGGAAAGCCGCTCATCGTTCGGGAGTTGGCGAACAAATGGCGAGCGGCGGTGAGGCGGGCGCCTATACTCGGAAGGGGTACCGTGGTGGGGGAAGAAAAGAGTGGGGAGGACAGTGGTGGGGCGAAGCCTGGGTGGGGAACGAGGGAACTTTGGTCATCGCAGTTCGCAGCGAAACGCCGTCGGGATAGGTTGTAGGAGCCGTACGAAGATAAGCACTAGCTGTAACATAATGTAGAAATAGTAATACTTTGTTTGTAAATTAAATATTAAATTTATATTTAACCAGAGCTTGCATTTCTTGTTCCTCGTTGTTTAATTCAACAATTTTAACACCATTAGTTGTCTGTTCCTCTTCCTCTGCACTTTGCGACGATGAAGACGTGGAGGTGCCACAAGAAGATGATGACGATGAAAATATTTTGGTAGGATTGACATATTGCACTGTGATGTTGATCAATCTTAAAGGATAGTTATCAATAAGTGTGAGTAAGTTTTGGAATAGGGTTTCCATCTCTTGTCTGTCGGTAATTAAATGTTGAAAGGAAATGAATTTATCATCCATGTTGTTGTCAGTGCGAGTAATGAAATAAGAATGAGAAGCGTATCGAATGATCCGTAGAATATATGTTGTAAAAAATAAGTGGTAGGGGTAATCTCAAGGTCAATCAAATGGAGTTTTAAAAAAGGGCTGCAGTCAGTGACTACAGCTATACATCTGAAGCTTCAACAGGATCAGTAGACCAATCTGATCTGTACTTGCACGCACTTATGATGCATGTACAAAAGTCTTCTTTATAATATGCATTGCACTCTCGACAATTGACAAGTTTTTCCGGATGAAATTTGATACACCTCTGGGGACAGCAAGTGTGGAAGTATCGTGATTTATAAATCTTGAAGGTTCGCAATTCCGGTGGCGGTAGTTGCTTCGTCTTGCATTTGCAAGTAACAGGATCCGAAGAATTCGCACTTTCTACAAGCTAATCCGTCTACCATCCATCTTCCTAAATCGGTGCATTTCTGTTCACAACAGTAGCGCGGTGCGTCCTCGTTTTTCTTCTCTTCCATGTTGGCGCTTCTAAGTGTAGGCAAGAAATGAAGTTGTATAGTGTAGGATAGCGTGTTTTATAGATTAAGAAAAGTGGTGGGGGTAATCTCAAGGTCATCCAAATGGGGTTTTAAAAAAGAACATCTTACAAATGTAAGATGGTTTTCACATTTATGATGCAGGTTTGTCCTTTTCTTCTTCTTCAGGTTCTTTCTTAATATTCTGTTCGTGTTCCTGCTTGTTCGCTCTAGCCATGGCGATGAGTTCTTCAGTGGGTAGCGGGTGCACTTCTGGAAACTTCAGAATCAGTTTTGGTTGGAATCCTTCTCTAGTCAATACACTAAGATCGGAGCTCATCTCTTCTACGGTTCTATAGTCCTTTCCGTAGATCTTTCCATTGAATTCAATCATCATTCGGTATAACATGGCGGCAGTGGTTGTTATCGCTGTGACCGTCGTCGGAGAGCAAATGATGATTTTGTTTGAGTTGAACCCTCGTTTTATAGCGAAATTTTACAGCGACGCCTTGTTGTTGTCATGCTTTGACATTTAGTAGTATTTGTGGAACTTGACATTAGTTTGAGTAGACGGAGTGGATGTTGTTGCCGCCTGTGTGGGAAAGAATAATTCGTCATCGCAGAAGTTTTGTTTGGAGAACATCCTCTTGTTTGTTACAACACATTTTTAACAATTCCCGTTAATGGAGTGTAAGTCACTATCTTGTCATGTATAATTAAACAGTATGCGGAAGTTCCGTCCGGTATTGCTTCTTCAAACTCCATTTCGATTTTTATATCCACACTGGACGATTTCACGGATTCATTTTGTTTTGAACAATCGATAACAACTATTGGGGCTTTCGAGAAAAACTGTTCCGGTGATAATAGCGGTGTATTTGTCTTCCCGTAATATGACGATTGAAACCTCGCATACATATCGTACAAGATGGAATAACGTTTTTTACTAAACATGACATTTAAATTGTCATAAGGAAAGAATTGAGAGTTTAGAAAAACTTTGCAATTCTTTATCTTGCAATGGTCAAATTGACCGGCGTGCGAAGTTATAACATCTTTTCGTTTAGTCTGGAAACCGAGTATTATGTACCGTGCCCGTTCTAGATAAGTGGACGTCTTGACAGTCCATGTTTGGCGCTCTGTTTGAGGCGGTGTGGGGTATTCATGGAATTACCAACTTCTAAACGGCATGACGATATCACGGTCAGATTTCAACTATCTCAACAATACGATTCTATGTTCATCGGCTAATCTGACATGCGGTACTCTCCACACGACTTTATCCAACTGTAGTTGCCATTCCAGTTTGGCTTCCGTAGTTCCAGGGTCTGCAAGTATCAAGTCCTTGTTAGTTGAAGATCTGAGTAATACCAATTCTTGTTTGACATTTATTATTATTCGTCTGTAATCTTCAGCGAATCCCAAAAGCAAACGTAAAGGGACATTAAAGTCAAAATGACCATTGGAATCCGGTGTTATAGTGTCTTTATCGGGAGCAACCCATCCAGCGGTGACTATTGAATTTTTCTCATGCGGTGTTAATGATGTTAATCCTTTCAGTGTCGTTGTTAGACCGACCTTTTTTGTCGAATCAACCGTCACTCCTGATATCTCATATCTTATTTCATCAAAAAGATATGCCATCGGGTTATTTATAAATGGAACCGTTGAACCGGTCTTTCCATCCAATTTTAATACCCGTCCTTCGATGTACAAGTAACTTTCACACGGTAACGTGTAAATGTCCTGTTGTTGAATGGGGATCCTTATTTCATCGTTATTGTTTAATTTTGATGAAGTGTAAGGGTTGTGTGTGTGATATTCCTTCTCCCATAGTGTTTCGTCGAACGTCGGTCCTTGAGATATATCCAGGATATCCATCGTTGGTAAGTCTTAGTCCGATCTTTTGCAGGAAACGAATGTTGTCCGGTGTTAACTCGTCCAATGTTGAAGAGCTACTGAGGTCTCGGCTCTTCCGTTGCGGTTTAAATGTCAATCCCATGTTGAACTTATGACACCGCTCTTATGTGTAACCGTATTGTAATGGTTTCTCCTCTAAAGTCAACACTGTTACCGTCCTGATCCGATATGTTCAGTACGATGTCCGAAATGAAACTGGTGTTCAATGGTAGGTATATCAGGTTTTGTGGTTTCTCAACTATTTTAAAACCGGGAGCCACTGTTGGATAAAATGTATGCAAAATATGTTGGTTTACTCCATCTCTATACGATCCGTGTATAATATTGCATGTTATATCAATACTGTTCACCTTCAATATTGTCACTGTGGTATCGCCTGTATGAGTGGTTCCAGGATCTAAGACTTTTCTTTTCTTGTTTGAAAACCCGAGTAAACTGGCGATTTACTGTTCCAAACTGAAATCTATATAATACTTTGAAGTGATTTCCGCTTTTAAAGTATTGTTATTTCCTTTTATACTGATATTTTCTTCTCCTAGCTGCTTCTGTAATACTTGGTTTATATCGTCTATTTCATACGATCCAGTAGATAAAGTGATTACCTTCAATTGTGAATAATTTCTTTTTTCATCTTTACTCTCGTAATAATGTAGTAAATTGTTTTTTCCCTCCGTGACGTTGGGAATTGAATTGTACGTAGTAAAATCCAATAGTGCAGCTTCCCACAGTCTATCCTTGGATAAACGTAGTGCCGGGAAAAGAGTGCTTTTCAGTGTGGATGAATTTCCACTCAGTGACACTGTATACGATGACATCTTATAGGTGACTGACACTTTTCGCTAGAAACTCCAAACATAAATGCCCGCATATTTCAGTATTGTTAGGTTGTTCTCTCTTGTAATTGTAAAAAATGTTTTTGGAGTTTCGAAAATAATGTTGAAGTTCTTTCGGCGGTGGTAGATTGCCAAAACTGTCAAAGTAGTAAACGTTTTGTCCGAGTTTTTTATAGCATACCCAATGAGTGCCTGGACCATAGGTGGAATCCAAATTTACTATTCCAGTTTCATTTTTCCATATTTTATTTGGTAATGCGTCTTTCTTAAAAACTCCTCTAAAAAATGGTATTCTTAAACATTTTACATAGTTTGATAATTGATGATTTGTTAAGGCTTTATTTGGAATTATCAATTGATTGTTCTTATTTAGTACACACGGTACGGTCTTAGGTATAGACCTGCTCCGTTTTTTACCATCGACCAAACAGAAGTTTTCTTTGCCTTTGTTTTACGAGTTCTACGACGTCTTTTTTTAATGTTTCCACCTCTTTTGGGAGCTCTTTTCTTTGCAGGTCGTCCTCTACGACGTTTCCCACCACCAAATTTTGTTTTCCCCTTCATGGCTGTAGTAACTGCCCAAGCGGCTGCTTTTTCCGCAATACTTGCGTCACTTGATTTGACTCTTTGCCAAGCTTTTTCAGCTAGCACTCTATCTGCTATCGATCTATTTGTTGAATCTGCAAACTTGGAATACGCTATATCGTGTTCTTTGCAGGCTTGATCCAATTTATTAATTCCAGGATCTCCTCTTGCTAAACGTTTTGCCAACTTAGTTCCGGGTCCACAATATTGATAACCTCCGGGCAGATGAAATTCGTATGGTAGAGCGTCTATCGCTCGATTTAGAACAGCACCAACAGGAATCCGTCTGAGCAGGGAAAACGCAGCTGATGTTATACCACGTCCTTTCTTGCCGCTGTCTTGACGACGACTGAGCGGTGCGGTCTTCATTATGTCGTCTTATATAACCAGCGTGTTTACTCCACGAGCTGCTTTACATAAATGAATAACTCGTGCACAATGTTTTATATTTAAATATTTAATTATTCAAATTAATTATATACTGATTTATGATTCTATTTTTAATCCAAGCTTCTCGTTCATCGGGTTGAATCATCACATGACTCGTTGTACTAGCTATATGATTGTGGGTATCAATAAGTAAATTGCCCACTATTCTTATTAAACAATCTAAAGTTACAGCATCTTTTGGATGTTGAGGATCGTGTAACTGCATAATACGTTTATCATTACACGTGTAAGCGGTCGAATCACTTTTCGACGTTGTTATGACTTGTCCAATAGTAGCAGCATCATTTGAATCTTCACCTGGTGAAACATTAATTATTTTCTTCATCTTTGCAGTAAATTTGGTTCCATCGTGTTTATCCCAAGTTATTGTTTGTTTCATTGTAACACAATCATCATCTTCATAACCAGGATAAATATTTTTTATTCTTCTATTACGACCATTGTATGTACCTAATCTACCACCACTCGCAATTAATGTTTGTATCATTAAAGGTACATCCGAATCTTTTATACCAAATCTTCCATTTGTTATTGTTTTACCTCCTGCATCCCATTCATCATTTTTTCTTGCATTAAATCAAACTTTTCATTTCCATGTATAAATGTATCTCCTCGCTTTAGCACGGCATCTTCATGTTTTACAAAATTCGATGTTCCCCTTTTTAATTCTTTAGATAGTTGTTCCATAGTAACAGCGTCTTTTGGTTGAGAACCGAACTTTACATTAGACAACACTTTCCCATGACAATCGATTTCATCACCATCTTGTAAAATGCAGTTGTCCTTGATGTATTTCAGGTTTACAGCATCGCCATCTTCCTTTGGGTATCCAATGTCATTTATAATAAATTTATAAAAAGAAAATCCGCGTTGAGTCTTTTCCGGTATTATAGAATGTAAATATTCTTTATTAACTGAATCTTTATCATTTTTTGGATTTGCCACGTTTGTTATTCTATGATTCCCAGCATCATATGTCTGTCCATCTTTTAAATTATTACCCCACTGCAATTTTAAAGTATTTGAAAGTTCAGATGATAAATACTCTTTATTAATTGCATCAGAACTGTCAGTTGGTTTACCAACATTAATTATTTTATGTGATTTGACATCGTAAGTATTCTTGTCCAATTTCAATGATGTTGAAGTAGCTTCTTTAACTGTTTTTAAATTCGCTCCATCAGTATCTTCTTCTGGATCTTTAACTAGTTTTAAACGTTTATTACTTATGTTATAGTCACCTTCAGGAGTTTGCGGTAGTCCACTTCTTTTTCTGTCTTCTCCAACTTGCACCCCTAACGCGGAGTACCGTCCGAACTTGTCGACGCTCATGTTAGAACTGATACATTATACGCTTACAATTCTTTTATATCCGCGGACAATTATACGACTATGCCGCGATTCCTAAGTTCATCAACCAGAGCCACCCATTCATTATTTAATCCCGTATGACCGGCTTCCATGGCTTCATGTAATAGTCTCATCCTGCCAACCAATTTATTGATGTCTCTGTAGTAGATCACATTTGTGTTGTACAGATTTTTCATCAGTCCTTTACCAGATGTTGAAGTATCTCCTTTACTCTTTTTACCATGTTGTTCAAGAAGTGATAAATCCATAAGTGGTAAAGATTTTCTTTTTAGCGGTTGTTTTACCGCCGGTGCGGTACGTAATGTTGGCAGTTTTCGTGGTGGAAACAGCTTTTTAATAACGATGTTATATTTCGTTGCACGTGAACGATTAATCATTGCATCCTTTGAGTAATTCCTTTTATGAGCGTTGGTATTTTGTAGAATTTCTTTAAAAACATTTAAATCTTTGGATGAATATCTTAGTGGTATGTTTTTAAAAATTAATTCATATAACCCTTTTGTTCCTTTATATTTATGCTCGCCAATAATGATGTGATCGTCTTGAGTTATTTCAAGCTTTGAATCACCGATTTTCAATTCATTCCCATCAATCCTTGCTCCGTATACGTGTGATTTACTTAAATCGGGTTTGCTTTCATGTCGTGTAGCATTTTCATTATGTATTTCCTTCCAAGAGGTCCATGTTGTAATATATCGCTACTCAATTGAGTTAGATTTGGAATCCATTGTTCTGCTTCAGGTATTGGGTGTTCTTCTTTTTCTTTTTCAACAATTGGTTCTTCTTCTTCTTTTGTTTCTTCTTGCGAAAACTCACTATCACTTGTATATGAATCATCGTCGTCTTTTTTTAATGCTTGTTCTTCTTGTTTAGAAACTGGTAGTAAAACATCTCCTTCATAACGAGGTTTACCAATGGTTTCTGATATCTGTTTTAAAGGTTCCGTAATAGGTTTAAATGTAGTCTCTAGAAATTTTTCTCGTTCACTTAAACCCATCCTTAATGCGCGATTCTTCATCCTAATAGAATCACTGAGTGATTTTATTTCTTTCAATAGTTTTTCTTGATTCACCATGTTTACACTATGAAGTCTGATTCATTACTAGACGTACTGCCGTTCAATTAATGGATTAATACAAATTTGTCCAACCCTATTCGATATCTTCCATCTTTTATAGCTTCATCTTTCATAATGACGAGAAAGACATACTTTTCAGCCCACGCTTTGCAGCACATCTCTTTAAATTTATCAAATGTCATATCCGCATTCACATGATCGTTATATATATGTTTCAAATTTGTTTCATCTTGCTTGAATATTATCAGCAAATTAGCATTATCTCTTATAAGTTGTTTTGGAATTTTACTGTAGGTTTGACCAATGTAAATACTGTCAATATTATGATGTCTTCCCATTGCAAAATAATTTCTGATTGTATCGTGATTCTCACATGATACATCGTCAAATATAAATACAGAAAATGGTTTAGCTTCATTTGGCTGCATAATTGTTTCACTAGCATTAAACTTGTAGAAATTTACTTCTGGTACACTTGCTAATACTTTATCCAACAACTGGTATTTAGGTTGTTGCAAAGATTTTGAAAAAATGTATATATTATTAAAACGTAGTCCTTTTGGATTAGTTATAAGGTTGAAAACAACATTTGTTTTTCCACAATATGAAGGACCGGTTATCAAACATCTTATGGAGTTTGGTAGTAATTCCCCATGTTTACCACGGTTTAACTTGTCACTATCCACTGTCAATTCATCTATATTATTAATATTAAATCGTTCCTTTTGCTGTACAATATCCATCTTGTTTAAAGGTTGAACACATAATGAGTTATTAAAGTATTATACCAAGTCTTTTGTAGGAATCCAAGAATCTTCACTCTTATCAAATCCCAACCAACGGACTTTAACTTTATCCTTTTTTCTTTGTAAAACCTTTTCGACAAGATATACATCACCAACTGTTGATTTCAATAGTTCATGCCCATAGTATCCGCCTTGAAGTAGTTCACCTTTGTTGTCCTTTAAAATGTACGTTTCTGGTATTGTCGGCTGCACCTTGTAGATTGTAAATACTTCGTTAGTCCAGTTTGGTAGATATCTCTTACTGAAAACTCCTTTGTATTTACTTATACGCACCTTATCGTTTACTTTAAACTTTTTAGGTTTTAATTTTTCAATTTTGGAAGCAGTATTTTTTTTTAATACGCTCCAAAACAAGCTTAGCATTGCCGCTATTTACTTGGATGGGTTTCATACCAATAGTGCGATGATATTTGTTATTGTACTCTTTTATAAGCTGCGGTAATACATCGTACCACACGTACGATCCTCGTTTGGAAAATGTTTTATACATCGCTCCTTTTAATGTTCTATTGAATCGTTCTATTATCGAAGCTTTGACTTCCGAATTTGTAGAATAATGATTTATGTTATATTGTTTCATTGATGCCGCAAATTCCTTATTGAAATATTCTTTTCCATCATCGGTTTGTAAATGTTTTATGACAAGTTTATTTCTTTTAATAGCCGTTTCCGGAGCTTTTGTAACACTTTTCCCACTCTTGTCCTTAAGCGGTAAAGCGTCAGCGAGCTTGCTAAAACAGTCTATAATCGCTAATATATATTTAAATCCTTTATTCAATTTACTATGTGGTATCATCTCGATGAGATCGGCTTGGTAGAGATCGTTCATTCCTTTAATAACTGTATTTCTTCTTGGAAACTTCCTTCTTGCTGGTTTATGAAGTTCATGTACAATCTTATCCTTCAATCCTTCCATTCTTAGATGTTGTTTCCACGCCGGCTGAAAAAATACTAATTATCAGACTGGTTTGTCATCTTTTATATCATTAACAAATATGGGTCAAGGCCAAATAATAGCTGTGTAAAAAAGAGGGGGCATGGCATTGGGCTTGCCATGCTCCCCTCTTTTTTACGGAAAGGAAAAAGGAAGTAGGTGAAAGGACGAAGAACAGGTTTTATTGGTCGATAGGAGTTAATGAATAATGTCCAAAGGGAAGAGTGTGTATATTGTCTTGCTGGATATGCCTCTTGTCATCCTTGTAGCTTAGTGCCCATTTGGTTTGTTTAACACTGTAAACTTGATGGTTGAAGCTTCTTATTGTATTAAAAGTTGCTGTGGTTTCTATATTTTCGAACAGACATCTTTTAAAATGTTCAAATTGTACATTCTTCTTTAGATGTGATGTTTTAATGCCTTTTGCCTTCTTCACAACTTGATGTTCTTCTTTCTCACTTATGTATAGTTGAAATGAATAAAGCTTGGACATCAAAGCCACAATCTCTTCCATAGGCGCACCATTGGTCTCATCTTTGAATTTTCCTAAGACTTTCTTGTTTATCCCATTGTCGTAGTTAGGGTGCTGTTGTGGATAGTCAGAAAAATCAAAATCATCTTTATAAACAAAAGTGCGTAGATCTTCATACATATCATTGGTTATAATCCAATAGATGAATGCGTCGGTGTCCATGTATGCAATTCCAATGTTCTCTCTTCCATAATGTTTCACCATTTTATTATAATGAAAATCGTACATATGAGTTTTTGATATGTCTAAAATGGACATTCCGACATAAACAGGGCGATCCATCTCAATTGAAATTTTGTTCATAGAAACGGCAACAAGGTTTTCATTAATAATTATTGAAGATGCAAAGTTTGGTTTTTGCACCAACTTTTGTAATTTTGTTGCGTCATTAACCAATCTTAAATCTTTGTGATTCCTCTTGTTTTCTAATGTTTTGCCAAATATTGCATTATTCATCAATTTAAAGAAATCCTTTTCAAAATTGGACGTTGCTGCAGTTCTTCTTCTAGTGTTGTTATCGATATAGGATTTCAACCAACAGGATTGAGAAAATTGTAGCACCCTATTAATTCTGGTAATTTTCAATCCCATCTCTAACGCTTGTTGTACTGTCCAATAATGCGCTACATACCTCGTCTTGTTGGTGAGTGTCATCATTAATTTCGGCCATCTACCAGTCGGAGATATTTCTGTTTTTGCTAATAGCGGCAAGTCGTAATGGTGGTCGTGAAGATTTTCGGGGTACTCAAAATCAACGTCAAAGATGTAACCAGTATCTCCGTGTTAAGGGATATCGGCGATGTTATCGATCGAATTTGGATCAACCCATTTAAAATTATCATATGGAAGGGGTTTTGACATAGCCCATCCATATAGGTTATTTGCGTCAAAATAACCTATAAATGTACTTGGTTGTGACGCGTCATAGTTGGGAAGGTATTTATTGTTGGCTTTTACATATCTGGTTACACTTTGCGTTAATCCTCCTCGGATACCAGACTCTATCATCAACACCATATCTATATCGGTTAGTAGTTGAAGTTTACAGTTTGTTTCTTTTAACATGGCCTGCCATGCCAATCCGGGAGTTGTGTATGAATGAAGAGGGTCTAATCCGTATGCTTTTAAACAGGTATTTCTAAATTCTTCCATTATGTCACATAATAGTGTCACATCCAATTTAACGTAGAAATCTGAATATTCTCCCAAAGTTCTCATCCCTAATTCATTCCATACCTTACAAGCGTGTTGATAATCTTCCTCACTGATGTCCTCTTCGTATAATTTACTTTTAAAAGCTTCTCTAGGTGGAAGTGAGGTTTCTTCAAATTTTTCCAAACTGTCGATATAATCATAAGGGAAAACACCTTTGCGAAGAACTAGATCCAATTTATCGTTATTCACAATCTTTCTTGTTTCTATTAAATCTTCTTTCCTGAGGTTTTCTGAAAGTCTCGATAAACTGCACGGCATAAACCGATACGAATCTAAAAATCGTAATTTTATATTTCCAATCTTCTTACTAAAACTTATAAACTTTTCAGTTGTTTCCGCGATAACATCAATCGCACCGTCATATCTCCCCAATTCTGGTATTATAAAATGACCACCATAACCGCTAAGGTTATGCAGTATTACAGGTATATTTCTAGGAATCTTGTAATTGATGTTGCATCCATTACATGCTGCACCCCTATAATATCCTGTAAGATGATCATGATCCTTAACTTTGTAGTTATTCAAAGTAAACTCATTTTTACATAAAAACAATGGGTGGCATTTTCATGTTGAATTTCTTCTTCTTCATCCATAGGTATCATTGGCACAATATCACTATACAAATTTTCTACATTCCTAGCTATTTCATATAGATGATTAAGGAATGTCGCAGGCAACATCTTCACCACGGTACACCACAGGTCTTGACGTCAATCCGTACCCATTTAAATGTTCTTCAGCCAATGTAGATTTAACCAATAAACAAAAACTGTTAGGCTTATGCATTTGATATTTTATACTCTTCCTTGCTTCAACATTTTCATCTTCAATAGGGACAAGTGTTGATTCAAAATCAGCGTATACCACTATAGGAATGCGATACTGATGGAACACCTTTTCAAACTGTAAGTATGATTTACTTAATGGTGGTAAGATAATTTTTGCTCCAAAGTGTTCATTACACAGTTGTTTATGTTCTTGTAACCAATTTTGTCCTCCATTTCTTTCTTCTTTAAAACAAAAACATCTTTTACAAATTACTTTTTTGTGTTCATTTTTTGATAGCTGTTTGTTGACAAGTCTTTCAAATGATTTTATCCATACATAGTGTGACACTTCATCCTTTGTAATTAACAACAAGTCCGTATGATCTGCAAGCTCGTTCTTCACCACTTTTAAAGGATAAACTTTATTGGAACTGTCCAAACCAAATACGTTAACTGATATTCCGGGATTTTGTTTTTCAAATTTTGAAATATCCTTCAACCCTACCGGGTAAGACATGCCTTGAAAATTATATCTATATCTGTAGTCCTCATATTCTTCGCCGGGTCTTTGCGCATTGCGTGTTACAAATTTTGAGGTCATGGCGTATCGAAAACATTCCATATCTTCATTTTCTACGTTTACACATGATTTTGTATCTTTGATCCTTTTCGGGAGTGCAATATAACTGCTGCCCATCAGCCCATAACCGTGCTTGTGAACTCTTATGTCCATACCTACTACGCTAACTAGACTCCAACCTGATCCTCTTCCTTCGTGTTCTTAAATTTTGGTCAAAATCTCTTCAAAACAATCTTCTATTATTGAATCAATATCCAAATTACCCATGATGGTTCGATTTTTGTTATAAATCCTCTTGGTGACATTTCTTCTTCTACATTGATAAACATGGCGTCTAAAATCAAACCTAATTTAATAAAGTTTAAACGTTTTAGTTCTTCTTTTAAAATCTTGATCACAATTGGTTTAGCTTCAGCAACAAATTGCTCTAATTCCAGATTTTCGTTTTGAATTTTGTGATGCATCACCACTTTACCGGGTAATGCGTGAATACTTAAACTTGGTAGTGTATTAGATGGTCCTGCTGTTACTTCTTCTGTAGAAATGTTTTCATTTTCTCTTACTGTAAAATTTTCATTTCTATTGTGATACAACTCCTTATGAATGTCTAACAATATTTCATCTTCATAAGTCTCTAAACATATCTCACAACGATGCATTTTAGCGATGTTTATCCTTTGAAATTTAACAGGTAAATGAAACGCGCCCTCTTCATACCGCCTTTTTATGCCGTCTTACCCCCACCAATTTTAATCTTCTTCTTCTTCTTCGCTATCTGACGGGAATAATCGTCTTGCGCAGAAAACCAATCTTTCACGTATTGATTCTACATCAGGATTGTGACTAGATGTTGGAGTTTCATGATGGACATCTTCAAATTCCAATGGTGGTGGGTATTCATTCTCTGTCAAGTCTATTTGTACATCTTCATGCGCCTCACTTGTTAATTCTTCTTCCATACTGTCAACACTTTCCGCTTCTGAGTTGTCGTCATCCGAATCTCCCATGCCAAGATCTTCTTGTTGAATTTTACATAATATTTCAAAAAAAGGTTTCCTAGGATAGTCAGTGTTATCCACGGGAGCCATTCGGGGCCTACGAAAACTAATGGGCCTGCATACATTTTTGGTCACGTGACCAGGTGCGGCCGAATTTCAGCTGTCATCTCCATTTGAAAGCATTGCAATAGCCTGACTTGGCACCCGTTTTTACGTGTATTTTTAAATAATACCCCCGTCGCAGCAGACCTGCGTACTCAGCGAATTTCCAACCAAAGAATTATTGTTTCAACATCAAAGAACTTTGTGGCTATCTTATATAATTAATAATCTTTACAAGGAAATATAATATATATAATGGCATTATATTTCTGAGTAAATTATTTTTATTTAAAAATTCATATATTAATATTTATATTGCAATAAATTACTTTTTTAACAGTAATAAAAGTGCATAATCCAAAGCTTCCATGCAAAAGGAAAGATTTGTTTACAAATAACAAAACATAAACATTTCAAATTTGACAAATATTCAGAAGACAGCTGATCAGCTGATTAGGAACAGATACCTTATATCTCCATCTCTCTTGCTCCCATTATACAATTATTTTCCATGAGAATACCATGGGATTTAGCATGTAGGTTTGCTGCCATGGGGGTTTTTGATCAAATCTTAATTACTCACCACCTAGTGAAGGTTCATAAAAATTTTTATGAAGATATGTTGATAAATAAGCGATATATAACTTTTTAAAAATTTACCCATAAGAATAACGTGGGAAACTTGATTTGAATTTTCTCTATAACCAGTTAAGCTATTTTAAAGATTCAAAATACTAAATTGTTTGTATTTTTAAGCTCTTTCAAATGATTTTAGTTAAAATTGATGAATTTTTAAAATTTAGGTCCAAAAATGCCAAAAACCCATTTTTGACCCCTTTGAAACCCCATAAAACCCCGTTCCCATAACCCGATCATGCTGGTTCGCGAACTCATGAAAATAGACCTGGTCTTACACCTTCATACCAAATTTGATGAAAATCGGAGGTCCGCTTCAAAAGTTATCGGTACCACGGACACATATATATATATATATACATATATATGAAAACGAACGAACGGTGTTTTTGGCTTCTGGGGACCTCAAAATGAAAAAGTAAAGTGGTCCCGGGCTTAGGTCTTACCATGGCTACTACCGTAATAGCGTATTCCCTATAGGGAAATTTGCTAAAAGTGAATGAAGTCATAAGTGTTGCATATCCTTCTAATCCTCATTAAATTACAAATTGAATGATACCAATAACGTTCCACTTTGCAAAACTTACAACTCACTTTTTAGGTAAAAGAAAAACTTGAATTTCTCACACTGTTGGATGCATTAAAATTTTTGTAAACAGATTTCTTCCAATGCTTTTGAAGATATTTCTAGGTAGGAGACATGAAATAAACGTCTTAAATCAGTATAGTTTGCCAGTTAGAATTTTTATTTTTGATAAAGCAAATTAAATTGTATCTTTTCGGTTCTAAAACTTTGTTATTTGCAACGAAATATACTTTTATGTTAACAGCTGATGAAAATCGTAAACAAAACTATAAATTAAATTAAGTTTTAACTTTATCTCGTAATAAAAAATATCAGGAAATTGTTATCTTTACAGTAATGGTATCATTTTGTTCCTTATTTAATCTAGATTAGAATATATAAGTCTCGTCTAATAACCTATTTTCTAATTCCTAAGATTTGGGAAATAAGTGAAGGATGTCACGTTTTCACAATGTTATCTTATGGAAATTTTTGCTGGAGATCGGCCGCAAATAGTCACGTGACTTTGGTAGTGGGGGGAAATATGCAGGCCCGTTAGTTTTCGTAGGCCCCGAGCCATTCCGAATGAATAAAGGAGACCCTCTTGTGTAGCTACTTATATATGACTATTTTAATAGGTCAAGGTCAACACGCCTAAAGCGAGAATGGGGAATAGAGCACTAAGTGGCATGTTAGTCCATTACCACAAAGTGATCTATTCCCCACTCTCTAATGTAAGTCCAATTAGTAACCAATTATTAAATGTCAATTTTTTATTGTTTTTTAACCTCATCACTGTTTATGTCAAGTCCAATTAATAACCAATTGTTTTTACTAACACATAAAATTTTGAATAATTTTGTAGCTTCTTCCACTTCTTCTTTATTCACTGTCTTTCATCACACAGTTCATAGGTTCTTCATCTTCTTGTTGTAGAATTCTTTTGCGTTCATATTCCAACTGCTGTATTCTTTCATTCTTTATGGCCAACTCGACAAGTAGTTGATTGATGTAGTCGGCGGCCATATCGATAGTTCTAGTCCTTACTTCTCCCAATCGCACTCCTGGTATTAACCTTTGCAGTTTGTAGTATTTTTGTCTTATTCTCGCCTCTCTTGCCTGTGCTGACTCTTTAAAATGACTTTTCTGGGCTTTCAAATGTTGTTGATCCTTTTTTGTTGTAGTAAGGTCCAAAACATTGTCTCCACTCGCCATGATTCTCGTTCTACTGCGAGATGTGAGAAACAAGAATATTATGAGCGGAATGACTACAACAACGCGTCGAACCTCTTTTATCCACTTTCCCCCACCAAAACACTTTCCCCCACCATGGTTTTTTATAGGTCAAGGTCAAATAAACTTAACGCGAGAACGGGGAATAGAGCACTAAGTGGCATGTTATTCCATTACCACAGAGTGATCTATTCCCCGCTCTCTATTCTACATCTAATTTTTTTTTTGTATTTTTCTGTTTTATTATTTTTTTTAATATTTTTTTTTACCCATCATCATTTACACAGCAGGAGGTTCATACTTTATAGGAGAGTCTTCATCAGGTTCATTAAATGCATTCCACGCATAAGTATCAGGAAGTTCATTAGGTTCCATCTTTAAAACAGGAATTTCACTAGGCGGATTCCATACACCAGTAGTTTTATTTGTCTTCAGTTTGTTTTCTAACACTTCAATTTTGTCCAACAGTTCCAAAATATATTTCTTTGCACCTATCAATGTTTGTATCTTGGTATCGCCGACAGTCAATGAAGGCACTATAAGTTGCAATTGATAGAACGCCATTCTTTCTTTCCTGCACCGTTCCTTACCTAAAGCACTCAATTCCGGATGTGTTATTCGTTTTCCTTTACTTGAAAAATGTAAAACTTTACTTGTTGAAGGAGTTGAATTTTCTAATGGTTCAGCCATTTTCCTACAATGTTCTTCTTAAAAGTTTTAGCAAATAAATGAAACTCCTACTGTGTTTTAACCCTCTTTTAAACACGATTCCCCCCACCATTTCAATTTTCTCCCACCATTTCAATTTTCCCCCACCACGTTGTTTAAACAAAAAACCAAACTTCCACTTTTGCATTCACATTATTGTCTTTTAGAAATTTAATAAATTGTGAGCTGGATGTCGATATTTGCCTGTTTGTTAAATAATCTTTCACCACTTGTTCATCTTTCGCTTCTAATATGTAGCAAAACACTTTCATCAAACTTCCATCATCTTCTTTGGATCTTATAAAGTTTGCAACAAATGTCCATTCTTCATCAAGAATTTTAAAAGTTTTTATTTCCTTGTGAAAAGACATCTTTACTCAAGTTATTCTGCGACAGTAATGAAATCAACCTTTACCAAGCAACATTTATAACCAATACCCCCACCACTTTTTTCCCCCACTTTTCGTTAGACCTCCCCTTTATACCGTTACTCTAGTATGTTCTACACCTAATAAATTTACATAAGACCTGTGCGCAGATTGTGCATCTTTCCCGCATAGCTTCAAATCTTATTAGTGGTGCTTTAACACGATGGTCAACGTATCCTCCTTCAAGTTCAAATTCATCCCAATCATCTATAGCCGCTCGTGCCCAATCTGGACAAAGCCGGGTCCCATCAGCAAATTTATAAGCAACAATAACGCCGAATCCATAATGTTCTCTTCGATACTCGTGTATTGCATTTCTAACCGTATTCGGAATAACACATTCTCCTGATCTTATTATGTGATGAAATAAAAAGTCATCACAAATTATTTTTCTCAAACAAATAACAAAAAGACTGTCCATCGTGTTGTAGATAAGAGTAACATTCGTACTAAACTGTTTTACTGCCTACCGCCCGCTTAAATAACTTATCCCCACTACTATTTTATAGGTCAAGGTCAAACAATATTAACGCGAGAACGGGGAATAGAGCACTAAGTGACATGTTATTCCATTGCCACAAAGTGATCTATTCCCCGCTCTCTATTCTACGTCTACTTTTTTTTACATTTTTTAATTTTATCATTTTATGTTTTTTTAACTTAAAATCCTAATATTTAATTTCCTTCTTCTTCGCCCTCTTCAACCACACCTTTGTTACTACACACATTTTTCAAACGTAACAGTTCTTTCTTCATTTTATTGTTTTCATTTTCCAATTGTTTAATTTTTGATTTTCTTTCTTCCAATAGTAGTTTTAAATATTTTATGTAACTACCGGCTACGTGGACAGTTTTTACTCGATTTTCTCCAAGTCGCATTCCGGGAATTTGAAATTAAAGTCTGTAGTATTCCATGTTGATATTAGCCTGGGTTTGTCTTGATTGTTCACTTCTTCTCCTTCTGGTCTCCTCTTCTGCATCAGAAGTAAGCGTATGATATAAAATTGGACGTTGCATCGTAGTTGGCTGCTCTTATAAAACTAAAACTGAATTCAGTCCGACATCACATTTATCCCCTTTCCCCCACCACTTTACCGGTTGTCCCACAAATGACGAATACATATTTCAACGGTCACACTAGCACCATTTTTAACAAGATGGTTATAAAGAAAATAAGGATAGTCACAAGATTTAAGATCTTCATTTGCCAACATGAAATCAAATGCTAATTTCCTCGAATATTCATTATGAAATTTTTCATGAACACTAATTAGGATTCCAGACTTTTCAAACTTATAACCGACATCCGGGATTTTCTTACAATCATCTATATCCAGAATTGGAAAATGATACGTGAAGGAGTTCACCGGTGGTACCCACACTCTATCACACTCTTCACAAAACACTTTGTACATTCTCGCTCGCTCATCCATTTTCAAATGATTTTTACGCATGCGAGTCTACCGTTTAAATAACCTACTACCACATCTTCCCCCCACCATTTTTATTCCGAATTTGTTTCCTCATGTTGCGGAGTATGAATAACATGGGCAGCGGCATTCCAAAGTTGTGACTGCTGTTCTTCTTCACCTTCAGATTCTGTTAATTCTTCCGGTTGGTGCATTAAGGATACATTTGAATTTGAAGTGCCTCCAATATCATTGTTCATTTGTTGATTTAAATTCAAGAATTCTCCAACTATTTCTTCTAAAAACTGTCCAACCGTAATATTTACCTCTTGCTCTAGTTCTTCGTCTTCTGCCATCTCACGGTCTATAACAATTTCAGTAATGTATATAAAATTGGTATCTCTCGGAGACATGGTTTAAGAAAACGTGTGGCTCCAGTAACAGTTACACGAAAAATGAACAGAAGTCTGTCGAACCATCGCTTATATAGAAAACTGGGGGGGGGAGGTAAAGTCAATTGTAAAAATGAAAATTTGGAACTTGCCTTCTTCTAATTATTCCTCCGTAGACAGCTTGTATTGCATTGCAACCACTTCCACCTCTATCTTCATGCCTTCTACAAGATTACGTACGTGCAGCATCCAAGGAAACAGTATTTCTAAAACTTCAATCCTTACTTGGCATGAACACAATACTTCGTACGCACCGCGACGGTATACAAACACACTAACCCCCATGCTCATATCCCTCATAATGGTTTGTTCAATCTTCATAAATAACCCATATAATAGCGGCCAAACTTCTGTGTGCTTAGCAAAAAACGAATCCAGTCTCTTATACATGTTTAACGTGTAACAACAAGTCAAATAATGAGCAAACACATGTGATACGTGCTTTTATAACGTTCGCCAACACTGTACAGTCAACATTTTTCCGGGGGGGGGGGGAGGAGTTCAAGTTAAAGGTCACACAGGACTTAGAAATTCATACGCCTAATCTGTGTATTAGGTGGCCCTGAAAAGGGCCGTTTTTTGGGTTCTTGACAAACCCCTCCTTAGAGTAACTGGATGTTAAACCAGTTATTATGCTCTTCAATCCCCCTGAACTCATTAAACGACTCCCCCCATTGCCAGATGGATTCGGCATTGTCCAGGGTAATGTACACAATCCAACTTCCAAGGAACAACATAGGAGATATTATCACGATTGTTCTGCCCGACTCCAACCAACTGCTTCCCAGATGTACGGGTCAATACTGTCGTCCGGTTCAAGTGTTATACGTCGCAATTCTTCATGTATCAGTTGTTCTTCTTCTTCATCCGATGTCTGTTCTTCGTCTTCTTCCTCTATTTCCAAAACTTCTTCGGACTCAGTACATTTGTTGTAAAATGATGCACCATCCAGTGGAGCCATGTTCGCTGTACAGTGGGTAGGCGAGCAATGTTCCAACAGCGGGTTTGCGGCTGTTTATTGAAAGTGGGTCAATGCAAAATAAGAGAAAGTTGGCAGGGGAAGGAGGTTTGTGAAATCAGCGGGGGGGGGGGGGGGGTGTCAATGTCAAGGTCACATGAAAGTAGGTCACGGGACTTAGAGCGGCCAAAAAATAATGGGAGAGAAACGCAGCGCACATATCATAGCGCTGGTTTCTCTCCCATTATTTTTTGTCAAAAAAAATTTTGGAAAAAGCTAATTTATTTTAAGATTTGCTACGACCCCACCGAGTCCAACCATCCTCACCTCTTATCAGATAGTCTCTCGCATCAAGTCTGTTGATCGCTTTCAGGTTTTTTAGAGGTACAGATAGCTGTATTACCCATTTATAGCCGTTACATGAAATTACAATTTTATTATGCTTATCTGTTTTGCTTACAAAGAAATACCTCAAACCTTTTGCCAGTCCATCCAATTTGGTGAGGGGGTAAGACTTGCTGGAGATCACAGTCGGTTGTGGCACAGAAAGATGTTTTACGTCATGCAAAAGGCAATACTGTTCGTTTAAAACACATTTCTTACCACACACCGATCCTTTTTTAAGTCCCCTACAGAGCAATTCAGGACATTTACGGGGATTTTTAAATGCCCCGCTCTTTCATTAATAATCGGAAGTGCTCTGAAGGAGCAATTTTGAAAAAACTCTTTTTTCTTTCTAAAACAGGAATGACAGGACGACGGGGTTTAGGTTCAGGGATAGGCGTAATTAGTGGTGGTAAGGATATGTAACTGTGGATAGATTCGAGCATTGAAGGTGTGTCCGAACGAAGAGGCTCGCCAGTTCTTGGGACATCCGTCACTTCCTTCTGCGGTGGCGCCATAGCTGCAGACTGGTCTTCTGAAGGCTGCTCCACATTGGTTGGTGACGGAGGTGGTGAAAAGATGCTCCCAAGAACGGTCATCGCTTGCATAAGAATGTTGGCCGGAGCAGGAGTTCTGGACGTGGAAGGCGGTGTGTCCATCTGCTGCAGCATGTAGTCCGGCACGTTCTTCAAGCGAAGACTCTTCGTCGGTGCAGTGGGTGCAGATGTAGTAGTGGTACTCAT
This sequence comes from Neoaliturus tenellus, assembly GCA_030545055.2. Classification (NCBI taxonomy): domain Eukaryota; kingdom Metazoa; phylum Arthropoda; class Insecta; order Hemiptera; family Cicadellidae; genus Neoaliturus; species Neoaliturus tenellus. The sequence goes on from CM061531.1 coordinate 111,353,103, forward strand.
AGTTGTAGAACTGGTACCAGTAGTGAACGACATACCTCTGATGTGGCAGCGTTGGCGGCTGGAATCAGAATAAACAGACCCGTCAGTCGACCCCGTATAAATAACAACACAGTACACGCAACAAGTGTACGTCTGGCAAGACCTGATCCTAGAATCAATAAATTTGATTAAGCTTGCAAAGAACAATATATAGCGTATTCCAAGTTTGGTGATTTGAAAAATAGATCAATAGTGGATAGAGCACTAGCGGGAAAGGCTTGGCAAAGAGTAAAATCTAGTGACCCCAGTATTGCTGAAAAAGAAGCAGCTTGGGCAATTACAACAGCAATGAAAGGGAAAACAAAGTTTGGCGGTGGAAGACGGTGTAGAGGAAGACCTGCTAAGAAAAGAGCTCCCAAACAAGGTGAAAACATTATAAAAAGACGTCGTAAAATTCTTAAGGCAAAATAAAAAAAGACTTCCGTATGGTCTATGGTAAAAAAACGGAGCAGGTCTATACCTAAGACCATATCGTGTATACTAAATAAAAAAATCAATTTTTAATTCCAAATAAAGCTTTAACACATCATCAGTTATATGATTATGTGAAATGTTTAAAAATACCATTCTTTCGAGGAGTTTTTATGAAAGGCGTGTTGCCAAATGGTATATGGAAAAATGAAACTGGAATAGTAAATTTAGATTCAAGCTATGGACCGGTCACCCATTGGGTGTGCTATAAAAAGCTCTTGGAAATTGTTTACTACTTTGACAGTTTTGGCAATTTACCGGAACTTCAACATTATTTTCGGAACTCCAAAATTATTTTCTACAATTACTGAAGAGAACAGTACAACACTGTGATATGCGGACATTTATGTTTGGAGTTTTTAGCAGAAAGTGTCAGTCAACTTTAAGATGTCATCGTATACAGTGTCACTGATTGGAAATTCATCCACATTGAAAAGCACGCTTTTCTCAGTATTTTTGCGTATATCTAAGGATAAATTATGGAAACCATTATTGGTTGACTACGTACAATTAAATTAGTAGTGTCAAATTGTTGGTGCTGGCTCAGTTCAAGGTCACCTGAGGGATGACGTCATCGAGGTCAATGACCTCACCGATGACGTCATCGATGACGTCATCGATTGCGTCATCGATGACGTCATCACCAATGACGTCATTTCGATGACGTCACACCCATGACGTCACAGAAATGACGTGCTGATGACGTCATCACCCCTTACGTCATCAAAATGACGTCACCGACGCCACTAAGGTCAAGGTCACGCCGAAACTTAAAATTTTTTGGCACTTTTGCCGTTTCTCGCACTACGCTCCGAGTTTCAGTCAGAGTCCCCGTGACCTTGACCACTTGGAGCGAATATTCGACGAGAAACGGCAAAAGTGCCAAGTTAAACTCGAGTTTCTGACACGACTCTGCCTAAATGGGCAATCGGTTATCCCTCAGGTGACCTTGAACCAGCACAACACCAACAATTTGATATTACTGTGACCTTGAAAACCTAACAACGGAGCGCCGACACCGATGCGCACCCCACGACAGCCACCGAGTGACTGACCGGCAGGATCTGTGTACTCTAGGTACATCGGCTTGAGAGACTAAGACTCTAAACTGTCAGGAATGGGAGTAACTAACTGAATTTTGCAAGGAAAAGTCATTTCATCCAATATTCTAAACAAATCTTCATCAGTAAAACTTACATTAGTCTGTTTGGTATAAAACTTAGGGTGTCCGCGCAACAGTTTGCGCCACTTAGCTAAAGTTGAAACCCTTTTGACTTTGAGTGGTGGACAGTGAGCAACTAATAAAGCCTTAACACGGCTAAGTTTCTTACCTAAAGCGTCCCGCGACATGGCTTCCCCTCACAAAAGTCCGCACAGTACTGAGAGACTGCTTGTAGCGCATGAGTCAAGGGAAAAGAGGTGGGGGAAACAGCAGGAGTGGGGAAAGGTCAGAGTGGTGGGGGAAGGTGAGGTTGTACGCTGGAGTATCGCATCACTTCACCATGAGCTGTCCTACAGTCAACACACTGTTCTCTTGGCCCGAGTTGGCACTAGAAGAAACATTTCTGTACAGCTTAGGCTGTGAGAGCCGAGGAAGCAAAGTCAAAGTGGAAATTGTGTTAAACTCCAAGATGAAGAGTCTCCTAAATAAACTAATTGTATCCCTGCAATCCCCTATAACTTTAGAGAAATACCACTTTATAAAGCGACACCTTATTCTTTGGCAAAACGAAGTGGAAATGGAAAAGATTACAGTAAAATTAATTTAACTTAAAATCTGGACTGGACACTCATGGCGATACCACGTGGCGTGCAAACGCCACCCTAAACATTACAAGTTAGGTTATTGAGCACCTCTGGTACGATAACCGACGTGCTAGAGTTAAAGTGTGATGACCTTGAGTCAAAACACTGAAATACTACAAGTTGATATCGTCCCAGAGGTAAAGTGTAGTGACCTACACTTAAGCGAGTGACGGGCGCGCCCGTCATGTGCAGTCGGCACACCTGGCGTTTGGCGGGCGCGCCCGTCATGTGCAGTCGGCACACCTGGCGTTTGGCGGGCGCGCCCGTCATGTCGGCATAGCAACAACCTTCGTTCAGTGTGAGCTTAGCCGCGGTGAATTAACTTGTAAGAACTTGTAAAATTACTTACATATAGAGAGCTAGAGAACACCGAGACGCACGGCATGGAAGCCGGAGACATACTGGCGGAGCTGTGTTGTGCAGCCTAGGGACCCAGTTGTGGTGGGGGTATATAGCCAACACTTAGAGTAGTCTTGTGCGAGTGACGGGCGCGCCCGTCATGTGCCCTACCTGACCCCCCCCCGCGAGCCCCCCCCCCGCGAGCCCCCCCCCCGCGAGCCCCCCCCCCACCCTCACCCCCACCCCCACCCCCTCCCCTACCCCTGATATCCTGGGCGTGGCAGCCCCGGTGGGGATATAAGGCGGCCCGGCCACAGCCGGCTCGCAGTCCGCTCCCGCGCGTTGAACGTGAACGATCGGGACGGACCGCCATAGGCCTCACTAAACAGTGAATGGCGCCTTCACTGTTTAGCGAAGTCTACTCTAACTTTAAGACTTGTATTAGTTGTAAGATATTGCGCTTGCGTTTGGGTATTGGGAATTGTTTTATATGAGAGTGTTTCACTTGTACCCTATGTCTCCTGTGTGTCTTGGTTGTCTTTTATCCTGTGTGTCTTGTTTCTCATATGTGTTTAATGTGTATGTGCTTGTTTCAGCATTGACTACGTTGAGCTCAATTACGTGTTGTAAGTGTGTTATATTTATCTAAAGTGTATACGCTTGTTTTAGCATACCCCCCTTGAGCTTTTTCAATGCTCAAAGTAAATTGTAACTTCAGGGAACGGGAGTAGGCCCCCGTGTAAAGCCACTTTTCATAATTGTTAGGCTCCTCTCAGGCATGCAACAGGTTGCGGCTGGGGTTATGGGAGCATGTCCGTTTGTACGCTGGCAAGCAAAAGGTTGTGGCGGCCTCTGCACTCGGACCGAGGACGTAAGCCACTAGGGTGTCCTCAGTTAGTTTCCCTTCTGGAAACTCAAAATTACGTAAATGAATCTTTGTTAGCTATTTGTGTTTTTAGTCCCCAAGGCCCCCGAACATTCGTGGTTCGCCATGGATGTACGGGGGCCGAAATTTTTTAATGTCCGTGTGGCCTTGACCCACATAGGACTTGTAAAAATTTACTGCATTGCTAAATTAAAAATATTAAAGATAGGGTTACGGGAGTAGGCCCCCGTGTAAAGTCAGTTTGAAGTATTGTTAGGCTCCTCTCAGGCATGCAACAGGTTGCGGCTGGGGTTGTGGGAGTATGTCCGTTTGTACGCTGGCATGCAAAAGGTTGCGGCGGCCTCTGCACTCGGACCGAGGACATAAGCCATTAGGGTGTCCTCAGTTTGTTTCCTCATGGAAACTCAAAATTATTTAAACGAATCTTTGTTAGCTATTGAAAAGACATTGCAGTAAATGTTTACAAGTCTCGCGTGGCGAAGGGTACACGACATTGGATGTTGCCTTGTTGTCATAGTTGGGTCTCTTCGGAGGCTACAGCGATGACAACCCAAGTGCCCCACACCCCCATAGGGGGGTGTGGGGCTTAATTTTTTTAAAGTTTTTTCGTGACCTTGACCTAAATATATAAAATTTTTCAAAGTCTTTAACAGTCAGGTCTTATTAACACAGTTAATACATTAAGGTCTTTTAAAAAATTTAACAGTTAGGTATTAGTAACACACAAGTTTGGAGTTGTTTATAGTTGGGTCTCTTGGGAGGCTTCAGCGATGGCAACATAAATGCCCCAAGTTGGGCTTATTTTTTTGAAAAAGTGCGAGCCCCCCCCCCACGAAACTGCGAGGCCCCCCCCCTCCCCCACCCCCTCCCCCACCCCGCCCCCCACCACTACAAATAGGTATATATAGGAGTGGTAATCCACTGTCCGCTCATTCAGCTTGCAACCGTTAAGCCGAACGCCATGTCTTCAGCTTCTTCTTCTAACTCCACCTCAGGTGTTGGGCCAATCCGATCGGGGCCTTCATCAAGGAGTCGTGTCCGGTTCTCCGGCTTTGGTCCTGTGAGGAAGGAGTTGCGAAGCAGCGGAGCCTCTCAACCAACCACATCGGACGCATCAACTCAGACATCACCAAGCATCATCGAGTGGTACAATGAAGTGATAGAGCAAAGGGACAGAATGCTAGAGAATACTCGCAGTGAGCTACTTCATATCCGGAGTAAATGGGAAAAACTAATTAGGAAGTGTGAAAGCCTGTTGGACAGTGATGATAGTGAGGATGAGAGTGGATAGGTGTGTGGGTAAAGACTTGGACTGGGACTTGTGTGTTTGTATGAATGTGTGCGTGAATGTGAAATACAGAGCGGGGGATAGATCACTCTGTGGCAATGGACTAACATGCCACTTAGTGATCTATCCCCCGTTCTGGTAATGTTTTTGGATGGCCTTGACCCACTTTACCAAGGCTAGCCAGTACCCCCACCACTGATAAGTATATATATCGATGTGAAGTTTGGTTATTCTGCTTTGTACTGCTTAGCTGAATACCACACCTTAAGATGGCTTCAAACTCTCAGGCTTCCTCTTCTTCAAGACGGCGTGCAACCAACGTCCTGCCTGCTACTCTTGGACCTGTTCAACCAACCACCTCGACCGACACGCCCCCTGCTCCAATACTCCAATATTTGATGACCGCAGAATTCCTGAGCTGCCTGAAGATGCCACCACCGCCGCCTGCCTCAATGCCCAGCCTGTCACCATTGCCGTCAACAGTGCCACCAACATTGGAAGAGGCTGCCCTACGACCAGCGCAGAAATTGTATAAAATATTTTGTTGTTTACTTGATAGACCGCTAAAACTACCACCAAATACTTTCACGTACAAGCTACCCCTGATAGACAAGGATGATGTAAGCAAACTATCATCAATTCAAGTGAAATTTCTGGAAGAAAAAAGTCTTCTTTATGTAAGAGAAGTGTTTTATAATGAATATTCAAAAAGATTGGTTTTAGACTTTATTAAGGAACATGCAGGACGCGAAAAAGCACAGTATCCAGAATTATATTATTTATATCTTTTTGAGAATGGAGCAAGTGTAACGGTAGAAATAAGCATCAAACTAATGTAATTCTCCCAACCAAATGTTAAACTAGGACTTGATTGAGGTTTTGTAGAACAGAGCGGGGGATAGATCACTTTGCGGCAATGGACTAGCATGCTGCTTAGTGGTCTATCCCCCGCTCAAAGGGTAGCATTGAATGACCGTGACCCACATTAAAGCAAGGACAACCGGTTAACTGGTATAAAAGAGGGGGTCTGTACATCTCAACTTCATTCTGCTTTGGACCTTCCAGTGGAACGCTAGAAAATGAGTGGATCACTTGTTGGTGCTGACTTGAACAGGTATTCTGTGATGGTGCATTATGAGAACTGTAGAGACATGTTGACGGCTGTGTATGATTGTTTGGTGAGAAGGATCTTTCAAGAAAACTGTGAACTTATGGTAGCTTGGAGGAGAAATTTGTTTGTTGATGATCATGCTACAATGCAGGAAATGAACCACCTCGATGTGTTAAAAGTAGGACACCAAAATTTGGACGAACTGGACGATATGTTTAGGGAACTGGAGTGTTTGATACATCATAATGGTAAGCCTTGTGAAATTGAAATTTTTAAATTAAACTTTGAATTGGAATAAATTGTATTAAACAGGACTTGAACTTGGACTTGATTGAGGTTTTGTAGAACAGAGCGGGGGATAGATCACTTTGCGGCAATGGACTAGCATGCTGCTTAGTGGTCTATCCCCCGCTCAAAGGGTATCATTGGATAACCTTGACCCACTTAAAAGTAAAGGGGAATGGGTACTGTGGAGGGGGAATTGGTATATATGTAGGACTAATGAACAGAACGGGAAAATAACGTCCTGCCGGCTATTTCACAGTCGAGTTTTAGCCAGATAGCGCTATGGAGTTTGAGAAGGAGGTTGTCAATAAAACCGATGATCAACAATTGTGCGACTCCTCTATTACAGAAGAGGAATTACATGTAGCCGTCGAAGCTGTCGAGGAAAAGGAAAAAAACCTCAGGCGGCTCTGGTTGGCTCAGATGGATATTTGTGGATCTGATGATTTTGAACTTCAATGTCAGATGGCGATTACCCAGCAACTAGAAGAAGCCGAAAAGTAGCTAAAGAGTGGTGGTACTATCCAGGCGGAGGTGAAAACTGAGAAACATGAAGAATATAACGAATATGATGATTAAAAAAGTACTGTTGATCCCAATCCTTTTAGCTTTAAGTGGTTATGTTATAAATAAAAAAAAGTTTTCTTTTTTAAAACTCCATTTGGGTGACCTTGAAACTTCCCCCACTACTCTGTTATACCAGCATTCCTCCTTCAACAAACAATAATGGACACACACCTGCTTGCGATGTCATGTCTTCCACCAAAGATGTACCCGGACAGTCAGTAGCTCGGTGTCTGTTGTAGGGTGCGCGTGGCGGTTGCAGTAATGGTGAAACATTTGAGTTGTATTGGTTAATGGTCATTTGAGCAGCGTCACATGACGGTTTAGGCAGAGTCATATTGCAAACTTCGAGTTTCCTCGAGACTTTTGCTCCAAGTTGTCTAGGACCTTTGAAACCTGACTGAAATTCGGAACGTAATGTGAGAAACAGCAAAAGTGTCAAAAAGTGTCAACAACATCAATGACATTATAATGGTGATGATGTCATTGATACGTCATCTATGCAACGTTATGAGTGTGACGACGTTGGTATGACGTCGCGAAAGTGACACCATTGGTGATGATATCATCGATCGCACCATCAATGACGTCATCGGTGAGGTCATCGCTTGGTGACATCATTGAAGTGGACTACTTTAGTTGTTTGTTTTATACATTTCTTTTTAAAACGTAAAATATTCTTTTTTTACGTTCCAGAAAATAGCAAAGAGTGTTCTTTAGACACAACTTGGCTATGTTAAATGGTGCAATTACAAACATTTAACCGCTCTAAACCAACGTTTATGAAAAAAGGTTTAGCCTATAGTATAGAATGTTATGTGAAAATTCACTTCTATCATCCTGCATCTGCATTTTAATCAGCTGGATTAAAGAGCTTGTCATAAGTTTACCGCAGATTTGCAATACTTCAAATTGTAACTATAAACCCATTCATGTATAATTTATTGACCTTTCACAACCCAAAATACAGCAAGTAAAATAAGGAAAAACTTTGGTTTTAATATGAAAATAATTTATGCTTAGTATTACAAAATAAGTTATGTTCCTTAAATCTTAGAATATCTCTTATTTTATATAAAAAACATTTTTAGTTTCATAAAGTCTTGACCTGATTTGATAGCTTTACTGTACAGAGACCATTAAAGCCACACGCAACTTACATTGCTTCTTTAAAGAGAATTTAATTCAGTTTTTGTTTATTATCAAATTGGTTACAACTTTGTTTAGCTGTTTAACAACAATGCAGTTTTATTTTAAATTCTGTACAAAAGCACATTAGAAATGGTTAGCCTTTAGAAGAGGTAACAGTTTGTCTTATGGTTCTATGAAACCCAGTCCCCTTTACTGCTACTGTCCAATACCTTTTGTGCGAACATTTAGAACACCTGTACCTGAAGTAAAAAGTATTGAGAGATGGTATCCATATTTACTGACAGGGGCAGTGTGTGTGTGTGATAAGAAATGAACTTGACGCCCACGCATCATTGAAGTCACGGTGTAATGGACGTGATCGCCTGACTAAATTGCCTCCTTGGTCGCCAAACTTTACTTATCTCTAATTTTTTTTTTTTTTATGTGATGGGTTTGTCAAAGACGTAGTGTGTTCTATTCCAGTTCTTGATTTAGAGTCACTAAAAGAGAATAGGAAATGCAGTGCAGTCTGATATTCATTAAATGTTAACCAAAATATGGAAAAAGACAAGGTAGCCTAGAATATTTACAGGCAGACCAAGGCGACATATAGAATGTTATTGAGTTTGAACACATATAAATAAAACTTAAGAAATCACTTGTTAAAACTGTAAATAAAACATTATTTTACCATCATTTGTTTTCATGCTATTCAATTTCCTTATCAGGGCAAGATTTTATGAACACCCGGTAGATTATGATAAAAAAGTGTGTAGTTAAGGTTAATAATAAATTGCTTTATCTCCTACATAATGCAGGTATATGTGAGACAGTACTAATGTCAAGGGTCTGCATAAGTACGGTCTTAGTAAGGACTCAACAAACATTAGTAAATGTGCAACTGAAACATTAATGGCAAAAACATAATGTGAAAAAAATATGTTCATAAGTTAACCAAGAAGCTATTAGGTACAAAATATTAATTGATATGTAAATGTTGAAATAAACACACATATACCCCGTGCAAAAAACAGGTACACAGTTAGTTTATGAATAATGCTTTTCCTTAACGTTTGCATTAATGTCAAGGGTTTGCATAAGTACGGTCCTTGTAAGGACGCAACAAACATTAGTAAATGTGCAACTGAAACATTAATGGCAAAAACATAATGTGAAAAAAATATGTTCATAAGTTAACCAAGAAGCTATTAGGTACAAAATATTAATTGATATGTAAATGTTGAAATAAACACACATATACCCCGTGCAAAAAACAGGTACACAGTTAGTTTATGAATAATGCTTTTCCTTAACGTTTGCATTAATGTCAAGGGTTTGCATAAGTACGGTCCTTGTAAGGACGCAACAAACATTAGTAAATGTGCAACTGAAACATTAATGGCAAAAAACATAAATCTTATGTTTTAACCATAATGTGAAAAAAATATGTTCATAAGTTAACCAAGAAGCTATTAGGTACAAAATATTTAATGATATGTATATGTTGAAATAAACACAAATACACCCCGTGCAAAAAACAGGTACACAGTTAGATTATGAATAATGCTTTTCTTTAACGTTTGCATTAAAAAAAAAACTGCTATTAATTAAATCAATGTGTAACAAACAGCCTCCTGTTAGCCCTAAGAGTTAATACTTATGTAGCCGAATATTTAGTTTGCGAATAGGAAGAAGTGGTTTTTGTGCATAATAATAAAAGCATTACTTAATTCAATTTGATTACTATAAAGAAATATAACAAATGTAATGCAGAATGTCTGCACCTGTTTTGAAAAAGTATTTTCAGTATACATAGATCTACGTTTATTAAAACAAAAAAATGGGTTGTTAACCAATGTAGTCTAACAAAATATAAAAGTTACATCAAACTAAATTCGATTACATCAAACTAAAATTGATTACATCATAAAACATATATATATATATATAACTTTATAATGCTTGTGGTTCTAATATCACAAACATTAAGAGAGGGTTTACTTAATAATTACTTAGAGGGTTTACATATAATAGCTGTAGTGAGTGTTGAATATTGTATACAGTGGAAAATAGATGTTACATATTGATTTATCTTCTGTTGCCATTTACGTTTTGTGTGTTATGAACTATGTAGAACAACCGCCAAATTCAAAAAGTATTACATTGGAAATTTAGAAAACTATCATTAAAGATCTTTGGACGAAATACCAATATGCCATGATACAATTCTTTTATTTATAGTTCACCATTGAGAAACGTTAAATCACCAGACACCTTAATAATTCAAGCCCATTATGCTTCATTAGGACTCCATAGTAAATTGTATTTTGTATTATAACACTCACATTGGCTGCACCGAGTGATATTTTCACAGCCTAAAATGGAAAGGTGTATCAGCGACCCAGAACTCAATTTCGCGGCGGGGCTGGTAAGATGTTGACCTTGAACTTTTACTACAACCTTCCAAACCTGCTTCCTTGGTTTTATAACAGACAAGGTAAATAATGACTAGCCTTCAACTAACAATATACACCATTTATTAGTAATTGACATTTAGTTCCTTGTAATTTGTAACGGGTATATATATATATATATATATATATATATATATATATATATATATATATATATATATATATATATATATATATATATATATATATATATATATATATATAGTTCTTTGATTCTGTGTAAGCCAAACATAGTAACAAAAACCCTTACGTTTTACTTTATATATTTAACAACATCATTATTTTCAAGGGAGATGAAAACGGTGTAATCCAAACCTGCTTTTATATGTATTCAATATTAAATAAATAATATAGTCTAATTTAACAAAACTTAAATTAAGGTGAAAGCCTTTTAAATAAACAACTGTACAGGACTACAAAGTTAAATTTGTAAGTTATATATTTGTTTAGTATGTGATATAATAATAAGAACTTAAATTAAGGTTAAAGCTTCCTAAACAAATTCTCCTAATTAAAGTAGGACTACAAATTAAAGTGTTAAGTTATATAATTGTAATAAAGTATTAAAAGTTTAGCGAATAAAAAAATTACCCACTGTTGCAACAGACCTGCGCATTTAGCAAATTTCCAAAAAGTAATGTTTTGACTAGCGAAAATTGTAAACAACATTTTATAACATGCACATAAATAGGAAAGGAAATGTCTATTGTTCTTATTCTTTACCATATTGGATGAACGTAACTATATTTTGTATAAAGAAGATTATATTTTCTATTTATGTACCCTTGTTACTAGTAGTTTTTGTATAAAGAGTGATTGATGTTTAATAACCTCTATTAACATAAAACAGTTCCTTGGATTTAAAGAATAATTTTACTTTCTACATTGCATTGGCAGCATATACACATTACAGTAATTAAGTGTACGGTAGCCTAATAATTCAACATTATACTATTATTTGGGGAGAAAGATATGTAATTTCTTTATTTATTGGCAAATTTCCCTATAGGGAATACGCTACTACGGTAGTAGTCATGGTAAGACCTAAGCTTAAGGTACACGATACTTTTTCATTTTCAGGTCCCTAGAAGCTAAAAACACTGATTGTTCAAATTGATATATATGTATATATCTATGTGTTCGTGAAGATGATAACTTTTGAATGCGAACCAGAATAATTGAACTATGGAAACAGGGTTTCTAATGGTTTAAAAAATGGGTTTTTTCGGCTTTCTTTTTACTTTTATTTAGAAAATTCAACAATTTAAACTTACACCATTTAAAATGGTTTAAAAACAAACAATCTAGTATTTTGAATTTTTTACCTAGTGTACAATCACTAAGCAGGGTATAACTTATATCTGAGATGGAGTATTTCAGCGAATTTACCCATTTCTACCAGTGTTTGGTGTTTTCTCATCACCATTATTATGTTTAACACTAAACTTATCAATTACCCTTTTAAAGATAAATAATATAAATATTTTTACCATTAGTTATATGTAGGTTTGTATACTGTAGAAGCGGCGTGCTATTACATTGTTCATATATGTCCCTAGACATGATAAATCTCGTAAAAATTGTCCAATTAACATCAAATGTGGTAGACAGATGTGTAATCCTATGTTGATTGGAATGGGTTTAAAAGCCAGACATATCTGCCCACTGAAAGGGGTAGTTTGGCAGGGTTTTGTACCCCAAAAATGGGTACGTTTGCATTTTTCATATATAAAATTTTAAATTTTTTATTTTCACCACTAAGCTTAGCTAAAAAAAAAAAAAAAAAAAAAAAAAAAAAACACAATTTATAACCTTTAAGCTACAACGCTAATTTTATGGAGAATAAGAATGTGATAATAATTTTGGTAATGGGCTTTATTTGGTTGAAATTTATACATTTAAGGTAAGAAATCTTAGTTTTTTGTACGTATCATGGCAGCTAACCTGCATACTCTTTTCATATGTTAATTGTAGGGAGAATATGCAAACTCTTTTATAACGGACAGATATTTATGAAACTTGCGGCAGGGGTCGTGTATCCCAAAAAGAAATAGTAAGAAATTTTGTTTTTTGTGCATTATGAAAAAGCAAACTTCTTTATTTATAAACAGATGTACACAAAACTTACTTTATAGTTTCATATAGCCGAATTAAAGTGTTATGCACAAACTTACTTTTATATACAGTAAAAGCTAATTCTACAATCATGTGTTAATCATACATTGTGAAAGGGCGCATATTGCAACTGGTTAAAGTAAATGACATTGAGAAACTGGTACACCTAAAGGACACACAAAACCTGGTGCATATAAATGCACCGCTAGCCCGATCGCTGTTAACCGGTCGTGTTTTAGGGTTACGGTAAAACATGGTTAACGGTCAAAAGAATTTCTTTTGTTCTTTTTGCGGTTGTGGGTTTGTTCGCAAGTGCGCACTAACTAGACATTTGACCCATTTCCATACTAAAACGAAATACTTCTGCCCTGAATGCTCCATCCCCCTCAGTAGGCGTGATAAAGTCACGAGACATTTACGTTATTCATGCAAAGCATTAAAAAATAACAAGCCTACAGTAAATATGATGCACCTATTGTTTAACGAAATTTTACCTTTGTGCTTTGTGTCCGGACCCTCCACATCTTCATACCGGCCGACTGGACCCTCTATATCTTCAACTTCCTCACGGTGGTTCACCGATCAACAACAACAACCATCACCACTCCACATCAGGCCCTCCACAGTTTCGTCGAACACCAACGATGAATCCTCCACATCTTCATACCGGCCGACTGGACAGTCTATATCTTCAACTTCCTCACGGTGGTTCACCGATGAACAACAACAACCATCACCACTCCACATCAGGCCCTCCACAGTTTCGTCGAACACCAACGATGAATCCTCCACATCTTCATACCGGCCGACTGGACCCTCTATATCTTCAACTCCCTCACGGTGGTTCACCAATCAACAACAACAACCATCACCACTCCACATCAGGCCCTCCACATCTTCATACCGGCCGACTGGACCCTCTATATCTTCAACTCCCTCACGGTGGTTCACCGATCAACAACAACAACCATCACCACTCCACATCAGGCCCTCCACAGTTTCGTCGAACACCAACGATGAATCCTCCACTACTTATTCAAACACCACCGATGCCTGTTGGTACTGGCCAACTGGACACTTTAAATCTTCGACTTCCTCATGGTGGTTAACAGAAGACGGCCAACCATCGCCATTGCACGTTGGACCCTTCACATCTCCCAATTCTCCATCATCAATGTAGGGGAAAGCATATCAAAATATTCGAAGGACCTTTGATAGTAAACTATTTAATAGCAAACTATTAAAAAGAAATTAAAACTTGAAAATTAAGATAACATGTAAGTATATTCAAAAGAAAAACAGAAAGGAATGATATAAACAATGACACATGAGTTCAAATATAAATATTGAAAAACATATGATAATGAAAGTCATTCATTTAACTATTGTGGTGTGGTTTGCTTCATATAAATTGAACATTCCGGCCACCTTGAAGCAATGTGCTTCAACCATAACACAATACTATTCCAGTGGTAATGGGAAAACTTTAATAGCTGGTCTTTTGAGTTCACCAGATTTTGTTTTGATCTTGACAACTCGGACTATTCCATCTGAACCAGGATAAACTTCAACAATTCTTCCCAATGGCCATTCACGAGGTCTTGAAGGAGAATGTATCAGGACTAATTGACCAATTTTCAAATTTTCTTGACGTTTAGTCCACTTTGTTCTTTGCTGCAAAGTATGTAAATATTCCTGAGTCCAACGTTGCCAAATGCGTTGATGAGAGTTTTGAACATGTTGCCAATGCTTCAGTCTGTTTTGTGGGATGTTGCTATAATCAAATTCTGGAGCTGCTGTCAATGGACCTCCACACAAAAAATGGCCAGGCGTTAATGCGGCTAAGTCAGATGGATCATTTGACAAAGGTGTTAATGGCCGAGAATTGAGCGTGGCCTCAACTTGAGTACTTAAGGTGATAAATTCAGGAAGAGTGAGAATAGTATCGCCCATTACACGTTGTAGATGACATTTTGCACTTTTGACAGCAGATTCCCATATTCCACCCTGATGTGGAGAAGCTGGTGGGTTGAAATGGAATTTAATTCCTTGACTTGAAGTGAAACGTTGGATGGTCTCTTGAGCTTCTTGGCTTTGAATGGTGCATTGGATAATATTACGGAGAACACCTTGAGCACCAACAAACGTTGTACCACAGTCTGAATAGATATCAGCACACACTCCTCGACGAGCTATAAATCGAGAGAGGGCCGCAATAAAAGCTTCTGTAGTCATGTCCGTTACAACTTCAATATGTACAGCTTTGGTGACCATGCAAATGAAAATGCATATATACACTTTGGTGTGTTTAATAAAACGAAAGTTAAGCATTTTGATTGTAAATGGCCCACAATAGTCAACTCCTGTGGATGAAAATGGTTTCGCTGGAATTACACGAGCTGGTGGCAAATCTCCCATCAATGGTGAAGTATTCGTAGGCCTGTGTTTGTAGCAAGTTATACATCGGTAAATTCTGGTACGAATTACACTTCTTGCATTCAGGATCCATACACTTCTACATAGTAAAGATTGTACTAGTTGGGGTCCAGCATGAAGGTATACAACATGGTAATAATCTATCAGAATGTTCACAACATGATGACGTTTTGGTAGTAAGATTGGATGGCGTGCATCATGAGGTAGTAAAGCATGTTTCAATCTTCCACCTACTCTTACCAGGCCATCTGCATCAATGAATGGACTAAGACGATTGATTCGAGTCGTGCAGTTTTTGTTTTTCTTTAACAATGATATTTCATTTGCGAATGACGATTCTTGGACCAATAGGAAAATCTTGGTTCGTGATTCTTGAAGTTCTTGTGTGGTAAGAGGACCATAAAGGCGTTCTTCAGATTGACAATTTTTTATGAAACGGATAATGTATCCAACAACACGTTGCAGTTTGTCCCATGATGAGAACTTTGTGAGCAGAGACCAAACTTCTTTTGGAGTCGTTACCAAAACTGGCAAAGGAGTTTCTTTAAGTTCAAGGGACTGATTAAGCTGTATAGGTCTAAACTTTGGAACAGGCCAGTCTGAAGATGGTAGCTGAAGCCAAGGTGGGCCATTCCACCACAAAGGATGACCAATCAGTTGAGATACCGTGGTCCCACGAGAAGCACAATCAGCGGGATTTTGAGATGAAGCAATATGTTTCCAAGATTCAATCGGTACTAGTTCTTGAATTTGTGCTACTCTGTTTGCAACGTATGTCTTAAGTGTGTATGAAGGTGTATGGAGCCAAGTAAGTACCACTGATGAGTCACACCATAAAAAGATATTGTTTGAACTTAATTTATCACTAAAGATCGTTCGACAGTGTGAAACCAACTGAGCCAATAAGTGAGCTGCACATAATTCTAAACGAGGTAACGTTACTCGTTTCAGCGGAGCAACACGACTCTTAGCTATAACTTGACTAATAGACACTTCTTGAGCATATGATTCGCGGCGAAAATAGACAACTGCTGCGTAACCTAACTCGGACGCATCGCAAAAGCCATGTAATTCAATGTGACATGAAGATGAGAATTTAAAAGACCGATTGATAGAAATCTTGGACAAGTTTTGCATATCATTAGCAAGAATGCTCCATTTATGCGCCATGTCTGAAGGCAAATGTTCATCCCACGATAGTCCTTTTGTCCATATCAATTGCATAAAACATTTTAACAACATAATGTAGGGTGTTAGGAATCCACATGGGTCATAAATCTTAGATATTAAGCTTAAAACAGACCGTTTCGTGGAACTAATGTTAGATGGTGGTTTTGTGTTATAAGAAAACACATCAGAGTCTGGAGACCAATGAAGTCCAAGCACAGTGAATTGTTTGGATGATGAATCTTGGAGAAATACTGGGGTTTCTAAGTGTTCTTCGGGTACAGAGTTAAGAATTGTTTTGGAGTTTGAAATCCATTTACGTAACTCAAACCCTCCAAGATGTAACAAGTCAACCAGTTGATTCTGTAAGGTCAATGCTCCGTCTTCAGTATCTGAACCTGCTATAATATCATCAACATATGTTTGTGTTTTCAAAACTTTAGCAGCTTCAGGATAATTTACACCTTCATCATCGGCCAACTGGTGAAGAGTTCGTATTGCTAAATAAGGGGAACAATTCATTCCATATGTCACTGTGTTCAGTTGGTAAATGCAAATATCTTGATTAGCATTATCACGCCACACAATCAATTGGAATTTGCGGTCATCTGGATGCACCAAGATTTGGCGGTACATTTGTCTTATGTCACAACAAAATACAAATGTGTAACGTCTGAATTGCAAGAGTACATCACAAATGTTTGTTTGTAGCTTGGGTCCCGTGAATAACACATCATTGAGGGAAACCCCATTGCTACTTTTACAACTAGCATCAAAAACAGTTCTCAATTTAGTAGTACTAGAGTTTTCTTTCATTACTCCATGATGGGGAAGAAAAAAGTGTGGATTTGACAAGTCCAAGTCATCACATTTTTCTATATGCCCTAGCGTAACATATTCATTTATGAAATCATGGTACAGCTGTGAAAATCGTGGATCCCTGTCAAACTTACGTTCCATAGCCATTAATCGGCATTCGGCTGCAGATTTGGAGGATCCAAGGTCAGGTTGTTCATCTTTAAATGGGAGGCGAACAACATAACGTCCAGTCTCATCCCTCTTATGTGTTAGCCCAAAATGTTCATCACATAATTTTTCTTCCTTGCTTTTATGTTGGCATGCAGGTGGTTCCTCTTGTTGCCAAAAGCGTTGAAGAGATGCATGTAAGTCATAATCGGAAATGGCATGAAAACAAACATTTGAATTTGTGGATAGTTGTGGTGATGTGAAATGTTCTGAGGGATTTGACATGCAAGGAGCAGATCCCATTACAACATATCCTAAATGCGTACCTATTACATAAGGCATTTCCGGTCAAAATGAAAATACTTCATGAGTAAGCAATTTCGGGAACAATGAACACCCCAAAACAACATCAATATGTCCAGGTACATGAAAGGTAGGATCAGCCAAAACAAAACGTTGAGTTCGTGAAAAAACTTCAGGAGACAACGGAACTCGAGGAAGGCTAAGAGTTAAATGATCCAATATCAACATTGGTTGTTGTGATGAAATTCGAACACCAGCCAGGGTTTCAACATCAAGATTACTCTGACCTTTGTTACGAGCTATCTTTTGATTAATTCCTGTAAGTTGGATATTCGATTTACATCTAGGTACCCTTAACAAAGTAGCTGCTCGTTCACTAATTAAATCGCACATACTTCCCGAGTCAAGTAAAGCACGGAAAACTTGTGAGTTTCCATCTGTGGTAGTAAGTTTCACAAGCACAGTGCCCAAAAGAACAGTGGTTTTTGATGAATCCAGTGAGTGGTGATCTTGTGATGTTAATGAAACTGGCTTTTCAACATGAGAAGTGTGATTTGGAACTTCTTCACTCTTTGATTGCAGTGAACAAACTTCATTTTGTTTATATGGGCTTTGAGAATAATGATTAGTTTTTATTTGTGATTCAGAAAAATGCAACATTGAGTGATGTCTTTTATTACATTTTGAACAATTTACTTGTGATTTACATTGTTTGAAACCATGATTTCCCAAACATGCAACACAATGTTTAGTTCTTTTGACAAGTAAGTAGCGTTCATGTGGGGGCTTACTTTGAAACGTTTCACATGCCTGTACTGAATGACCCGTATGGTTACACGCAAAACAAGAAGTAGTAGTATTCTCTTTTTGTGTAGGTAAGGACTTTTCTGGTTGTGTTTGATTAGCAAACATAGTTACTTCTCGTTTTTGGTTGAAAGCTTTGGTTGGGACAGGTTTAGGTACATGTGGTTTGTTGTGTGATTGAGAAACACTAGGACCATGAGAACGGTTGAGAACATGAATAGCTGCATCTTCATTTTGAATGCATTCTGAACTTAAGAATTTAATGATTTCATTCACTTCCGGTAATGTATGAACCTTTGACTGGTCTGTGGATCGAAATACTTCAAGCTTTTTACGCAAGTCATTGTCCATTTTACGTAGCAGAACCGTGGAAAACAAAGGATTATTACCGGTAACATCACAGTTTAGTGCAGTTAATGCTTGAGAATGTTCGGAAAATAAGCTTACAAACTGTCTTAAACATTGAAAATTTGATACCGTAATGTTCGGTAAGTCTAACAATTGATGCAAGTGAAAAGATTGCAGCCTACGTATGTTGTGGTACCGTTCTCTTAAAATGTTGTAAGCAATAGTGTAGTTTGCAGAAGTTATTTCTAAACTCTTAATTAGATTAAATGGTTCTTCACTAACTACACTTAACAAGTATTGAAATTTCAGGACATTTTCAATGGATGAATTGTTATGAATAGATGTGTCAAAAATGTTTATGAAAGTGGTCCACTGTGAGATGTCTCCAGAAAACTTGGGTAAATCCAACTTAGGTAACCTAATTGGCAAGTTACGATTCTGTAATGAATCATGACCATTAGTACAAGAATCTGACAAACTTTGTTCATCAGTGGGCAAGCAAGCCTCAATACTACTACAAATACTAACATACAGTTCTAATATTTCATCTTGATCATGAGAGAGAGTATCATCTGCAATGGATTCGTCCCCAGTAACACTTAAAGCACGTTGAAATAAAGATTCAAACTCACCATTCTTTTTATTGACTTCCTGCAAGTACACATTAAGAGATTTTGCCTGCGCACCAGAAATTGGGGTAGATTGTTCAGTTATTGGCTTGATAGAAGCCTGAATTGTGGCAAAACGCCTTTTAATCATATTAATTGAACGTTCATACACTGAGGCTTTAAATTCAGTTTGTTTTGTAGGAGCCATAGTTCTAGGTAACAAATCCAAGTATAAAAATGACTAAAAATATCAATCAAAATGCAAAATAGAAGTATGAGTCATGAAACATTACCTTTGAACCACAAACAATTCATTGTATCTATCAAAATGTGAAATTACAAAAAAGTTCAAATTATCCATAGAGTTAGTTCAAACATCCGGTTCGTCCAGGACCAAAAATATGTAGGGGAAAGCATATCAAAATATTCGAAGGACCTTTGATAGTAAACTATTTAATAGCAAACTATTAAAAAGAAATTAAAACTTGAAAATTAAGATAACATGTAAGTATATTCAAAAGAAAAACAGAAAGGAATGATATAAACAATGACACATGAGTTCAAATATAAATATTGAAAAACATATGATAATGAAAGTCATTCATTTAACTATTGTGGTGTGGTTTGCTTCATATAAATTGAACAATCAATCACCAATGATGTACAACAACCATCTTCGCCTAGTGCGGCATCGGATAGCGAATCTTCAAGTTCATCGGATAGCGAATCTTCAAGTTCGTCGGATAGCGAATCTTCAAGTTCATCGGGTAGCAAATCTTCAAGTTCATCGGATAGCGAATCATCTGATGCATGAAGCAAGCATTGTTCATATGGTGGCCCCCAACAACACCTACAAAACAGGTTTAGTATTAGTATAATTAGCTAAATTTTATATTTTATTATAAAATAAATTAAAGTTAAACTAAAAATAATTTCCTATTTAAAAAAACAACACATTTTTAATTATCAAATTCAAATAGCGAGTTATCAAGTTTCGTTATTATAAACTTGTAATTGCTTTATGTTGTCTGTTTCAAACATTATATTGCTTTATAAAAACAGTATGTCAATTGTAATACCAAAAACAAAAAATGACATTAATGTTGCTTTGGTACCCACAATCATAAAAAGAAATAATGTCTAAAATTACTGTAAACATGAACACACATATTGATTTTCTTACAAACCTAAACATTAGGACATTCTCTAGCTTTGTTTATATTTGGACAAAACAGGAAACATCGTATTAAAAACTATCTTTTTAGTGCATGGTCGCCACAAGAAATACATCCACTAACTACACATATTTAAAACAAAAAACATTTGTGAGGGAATACCTTGCTTTAAATAAAAAAGTGATTTTATCACACATATTTTTAGCGCCAATATAAATAATTGCTGTTTTATATTTATTAAATTTTGCTTTGCAGATTTCTTTAAGTCATTCAAAAAAAATACTACAAAACAAAGGAACTGGTGCGGTTACAACTATTTGTTGCCCCGGATATCTTATAAATTTTTAAGCCCACAAAATATCTAGCTTGGACGATCAGTATTTTCCGATACCGCATCTTTACTGCAAATTATAAAGACACTAAACATTTTAACACAGGCATATGTTATGTTTAAGGTCACTGCATGCAACACCTATGATTTCAGTAAGGTTGCCAATTTACATAATTGTAATCTACGAGCTCCAGCCTTTGTCAATACAATATATAATCAAGATAATCAAGTTGTTTTGTATGACGCGCTGTTATTGCCCGTGCCAAAATCATTCGTGTGGTTAGAACTGTTGTTTATGCGTAAAAATACTTGTAATTTATCTGAGGACGTATTTATTGTAGAGGTTTTGGTATACATAATTTAGTATAACCCTGTAAAGTTCACAAACATCATAACTTTATTTGCCTTTTTTTACTTTGTAAAGTATTCTCTTTTTATATTTTGGGTATTTATATTAATACTAATCCCTACTGCTGTAATATTATAAATTTGAATGTCCGTTTGTTAGTTACACTTTTACACGCAAACTACTCAACCGATCATCGTGAAACTTTGTGCACATTTTATTGGAATTATTAAAAATAACATAGGATACTTGTTATTTTTAGCAAATTTCCCTATATGGAATACGCTATTACGGTAGTAGCCATTGTAAAACCTAAGCCCGGGACCACTTTACGTTTTTATTTCGAGGTCCCCAGAAGCCAAAAACACCATTCGTTCATTTTTATATACTAACTTTTGCTCATCAAGGTTTCGCCCGTGATTAAATTTATCAGCGAGTAAAATTTTTTAAGTGCATTAATATCTAATTCTTTAAGAATGACATTAAAACAATGAAGTAGTGTTAGTGGAGCTGTGAAGGAATTTCGCAAAACCAGTTCTTAGTGAGAAAAGGCACTGAAAACCTATGAGCAAATAGGAACGATCGTGTTAAATTGCAACCCTGTAAGACCTACACCCGTTCTTAAGTTATGTAGAGCGGAGCCCTAAAAAACATAATAAACTATATTTGCAAAAACCGTTTCTTAGTGAACACTTTAAAATGTAACATTTACGTTAATTTTAACCCGTATAATGTAAGGATTATTTTAAGAATTTGTTGGGAAGAGCCCTAAAAAAAATTTAAAATCGCTACGACCGGTTAGCGGCGATCAGTAAACATTTGTTTTTTTTTTTTTTAGTATATACAATAATACACTTTTTATAGCACTATACATAAAACCACTCTAGGTATATAATATTTGTTATTTACTCATAAAAATAGTTTTTTTACTCAATGTTATCATTATATTTATCAGCATTAAATTAGCTTTGCATGGTTTTTTACTTAATGTAACCATTATTTTGTCAATACATAATAGCTCTAAGTATTAATTTATTATTTTGCTTGGAAAGAAAGTTCTTTACTCAATGTAACCATTATTTTGTTAATACATTATGGTTGTTTGTTTTACAATGTGTATGCTATGACATCATAAGTTAATAAAAAATTAAATGTTATTATAAACATGATATTGGGTATATTTATTCCTTCCTTAAAACTATAAACAGAGTTGTTTGTTGTTTCAAAACGTAAATATAAATAATAAAGATGTGCATTTATGTCTTACCTGTATCCATATTGGAAATAGTACATGGCACTTTGAGAGAACTTTGCTGACTACACTGGATTGTCTGGTCAAACTGCTGGTGTCAATGTACTATCGTGTCTGACCTTCGAAACTGGTTTCTACAGTGTGCTATGTGGGCGCCTGCTGCTGAAGGAACCAGGCTGTGTCTACAGATGGGTTAAAACTTCTGTTCACTAGTCGGTTCAAAAAACATAGCCTGCTCATCGTTCAATTTACAAAACCTTTCTTATTTATTATACTGATAATATAATGAAACTCAACTTGTATATATATATATATATATATATATATAACATGTCATATTATGATTCTGTAAATGTAGGTAAGAACTCAACTTGTATTACGTTAGCCCAATCATAGTTTAACTTAGTATTTTCAAATTTTAAAATATAACTTAGAGTACACGCTTCTTACAAAATGTAACATAAAACCATGCAATGAAAGTTCCATTTAATACAAAATAGGTGCAATGCAATACATTTTTGACTAGTAACATTTTCTCACCTTTAAATATTACAGTTTTACATACAAAAATAAAAACATTTATTAAATAAAATTCTCATATATTATAAAACATATGTTATTGTCGCTTTCAACCTTAAAAAAAGTAAAATGTTTCAACTAAAACAGCATGGGATAATGATAGTCATTGCTAATCAATCAATGCATATCTGGCCTTTGGCAAGATGTTACTTAAACTTGACATATAAGTGTTTATGAATAAGTTTAAAAACAACCTTGACTTTGGTTTAAATCTGGTTTTTTATATTGATATTGATTTGCAATTTTTTAATATAAAACGAATAGATGTAAAAGAACATTAAATATAAACACTTGTTACCAGCTGTTGTCTATTAAAGGTTTAATATAGATTATTATAAAATTATAACAAAACCATGTTAACATTTACGACAATGTTAACATTGAGTGGTTGCAGCCATTAAACTTCAGGCATTGATTGACGGTGTCAATGTTTCTTAAACCAGCCAGATGGGTTGTACCTATGAATGACACGATCAATCCGCATAAAAATGGGTATTTTAATATTTCATTACATTTGTTGCTAAAGTTTATAGAAAATAGTATTCAATGTAAAAGGTTTTTGTATTCATTGAATTTGCTTTGCAGAATTGTTTAAAAGTTATACTCATTCAATGACGCACACACACACACACACACACACACACACACACACACACACACACACACACACACACACACACATAAGAACTAGGGTACCTACATTTTTAATATAGAACGACTATTTGTAAAATTTACTATTACTTTTTGCAATACAATTGCAGTCTCACATAAATGTTTATAGGAAGATAAAACAATGTTTTCAATAGTATTTCAAACATGGGAAATATTTGTAAAAAATATTTCTATAGACTTTCTGTCTTAGTATTATTTTTTTAGTACTTCAAAAGACTTTTTTTTTAACTATTAATCAGTTTTTGCTATGTTATTTTCGCTTTTTCCTTTACATAGGTACAATAGGACCATAAATGTATAACTAAACTTAAACAAACTCTTTTCATTGTGCTAACAGTATTTATCAACCAATAGTTTTCTCCTTCACATCTGGTGATGTTATCTTGCGACACACACACGTATCTTGGTTGCAGCCACTAAACTTCAGGCGTCGATTGACGGTGTCAAAGGGTCTTAAACCTGCCGGATGGGTTGTACCTATGAATGACATGATCAATCCGCATAAAAATAGGTATTTTTCATATTCCATTACGTTTGTTGTTGAATTTGCTAAAGTTTATGGAAAACATAGAATGTTACTATTAAGGAAGTTAAAGGCTGATATATAAAGGCTGATAAGGAATATTGTAATTCCTTTTTAGAAGTTGGGAATTCCATTAACATCCAAGCTTGCCAACTACGGATCGTCACACTTGGACTGTTAAAACATCTAATTACGTAGAACGAGCCAGGTATATTATATTTGGTTTACAAACAGGCAGAAGGGACACCATCACAAAACACGCAGACAAATTTGATCATTGCAACTTAAAAAGTATTAAAGTCTATTTAAATTCACAATTTTTTCCCTACTACAATTTGAATGTGCGTCATTCCATAATAATAAAAGCACAGTATATATTATACGATATGTATGCGAAATTCCGAAATTCATATTACGGTAACACAAATACACCTTTACTATCACCAGAAGAATACTTAGATGGTTACACAATAGTTGCAATTGATTGTTCTAAACAAAATGAATCAGTAAAAAATCATCACGTGTTGATATAAAAATAGAAATGGAATTTAACTCGGCTATACCGGCTAATACAACTGCATACTGTTTAATTCTACATGATAAAATTGTAACATACACACCTCTAACTGGAATTGTTAAGAATGTACTGTAAAGACCGGTTTTGTTTCATTCCGCGAGTATAAAAGCAGAGCGTACAGGCCGCTCCTCATCAGTTTGTTGCCTACTGTTGTATGGGTAGCATTGTATTCAATATGGCTTCTCCTAGTGGTACACCTGAAAATGTGGTAGATATTGAGAAGGAGATATCTGAGTTTTTAGATCTTCAAGGTCCCCAGGAAGGAGGTGAACAAAACGTTTGCGGACAACTTCACGCCAGTAATAATGTTGAAGAAAAAGGTAAAAGAAGAAAGAATATACAAAAGAGAAAAAGGGATATTGAAGATAATATTTCTCCAAACATATTGAGTGAGGTATTTTTGCGAATATTTTACCCAATCTCTTCCAGTTTGGACAAAAGTGTTTTAATCGGTGTTATGAAATCGACAGATTATTCCCCTACTGTAATTTTAACTCATGGACCCAAAATGATTTTGTTTACGGACAGTGCTTGGGAATCGTTTATGAAACACTTGCATCTGCTAGAATGCTATTTAAGTAGTAACATGTTTGGAAGAAAGACAAGAGTAGGACTTTTGGATTCAAATGTGGAAATTGATATTATTAAACATCGTGGTGATCATCAGCTGCGGTTTAGAGACACAACAAGACATGATAACAAAATTCAACTTAATCGAGAGGAGTTTTTCATTTTAACTTGTGCTACTGAACCTATAACAAGATACTTGAGACAACTGGTGTTTTCAAGTTCGATTATTAAAGATTATCTGGAAGACACTTTGGACAAACAACCGGACGCACCTATATTATACGGACCTGTGGATACTTCTATATTTAATAGAGTTCCTCATGAAGTACAGATGTGGAGACAATTGGAAAAGTACGCTCAACTACATAAGAAATCAGTAAAACAGGAAGAAGAGGAAGATGGAGGAGAAGAATCAAGTGTTAGTGATGAAAACGAAAATAAGGAAAATATAAAGATGGAAACTTAAATGACAATGGTTAGTTTTTAAAACAAATAACCAACATTTTGTGGGGTTAGGCCTATTGGGGACGGTGCCCACGTTAAATATACACCAACGCGCCAACAACTGTACGGCCTGGTATAAAAGTAGTACCTACCGTGGTGTGGAAATCAGTTGACCTCCTGACTTCATAATGAGCAGACGTGTGACCTTCAAAATGGACAAGGGAGAAGAAGAAGAACAAGTAAAGTCCAAGCCTGGTATTATTGAGTTTCAAGCGTTTCGTGGTAATGATGATAGATTCATTATAAAAGAACTTGTGTTTTTGGACATGAATACAAGTGTTCCTTATTCGTTTTTATTTAAACCACCATGTTCTTATTCATCTTTAACTAGTAAAGCCGCTACTACCAACAGATGGATTTCAAAACACTTCCATCATATCGATTGGTATGATGGTTTTACAAGTTACACGGATTTGTATCACATTATGCATCACTTTTCAGACAAGTTTACCAATATTTACACAAAGGGGCTGGAAAAGAAAAGATGGATCGAAAGATTTACTCATGTTCCGGTTAATGATGTGGAATTGGATAAGAATTATCAATACATGCTGGAAACCATATGTATTTGTACAAAAAGCCCAGAACATGATAAAGATAGACATTGCGCTTTGAAAAATGCTTATAAACTCGCCTCTTACCTTCAAAGTGGGGAAGTGGGGAGTGGTGGGGGTAACGGAGAGTATATAAGTGAGGAGCAGACCGGGACCTGGCATGAGTATTACTCGAGATTCCGAGACGACAACATCTCCGAGCAAGAAGACGATCTGTAACCTGACCATGGCATCTCACCAGTTCCTTCAGACTTTGGTCGAGCAGTTCAATGCTCACTCCAAGTCAACAATATTACCTGTGAAGAAGTGCTCTGAACTAAAAGATGAAAAGCACTACATAATCCATGCTATGAAGAAGATGGAGACTACAGTTGGGGAGGCCATCTGCTGCAGTCTCAGCGAGGCACCGTTTACTCCGGGGGATGAACCAAAGTTCCAGGTGTACCTGCCCAAGAGATTCGTCCATCTTCTACAAAACGAGGATCTTCGCTCTATTCAACCCGGGTGTCTATACCTGGTGTCCCACGGCTGCACGGGTAGCAATTCTACAGAGTTGACCATCCACATCGCCGACAAGCAGCAGTGTTAGATTTAAGTTCTAATGTTGTACATATGTTATTGTAATGTTTTATAAATAAATAAATCATAAAAGACAAAAAAGAACAAAAAAAAAACAAAAATAAATGCAACATATCAATATGTGAAGTTTGTCACATATTGATATGTTGCATTTTTTTTAAACTTCGCGGGTGACCTTGACCTTTGACCTTCGCATTTCACAATTACCCCCACTACCGCGCTAGAATTCGAGCCTGCTTGGATGCTAAAAACGGTCAGTCTGTTGCCAACTAGCAAACGATGAGCACCTTGTACGAGCTTTGCTTACAACGAGTTATAACTCACGCATCTTTACTTCAGACGGCTTTACAAGATAATATCCCTATAACAATAAAGCAGGATATCAGAGAGTACAAGAGAGAAAATAGAGGGTATTCCGAATACTCCTGGTATAAGTTCCACGATAGGGAAAAGTTTTGTAGGCCTTGTGGCGATGCCGCCGTCGGAGACCTTCGGCGATTCGTACAGGATGGCGGTATAAAACAGTTCGGATTTCTAGCACCGTTGTTTCGATTTGAAAATTACAAGGACACCTGCGCTATTTGTTCCATCCCATTGTATCGATGGAAAAAGTTTCGAACTGTTTAATTGGATCTTCCATACCCCCACCACTTTTTCATATACCTACAAGCTCTGTGCCTCGGCTTCATTTCTACTCCAGCAGCCAACCTAGCAACATCAGGATGTCTCTGAACGTCATTTGCGCAAGTTACGAGGAGGTGAGCATCAAGACTCAGCAGGAGCTAAACGACTTGTACAAGGAGTTGCAGCTGATGGTGGCACGAGGCTACCGTATAAACGTGCAAGTTTACGCTTGTAACATACGGAACACCCGGCAGTCAAAGGAAGAGCCAGGACACTCCTCGACGGCTTCCTCACCGGCATCCATGAAGACCGAGCCAGACAACTTGGACTACTTCAGCTGACTAGCAGTTGTATTTCTTGTCCTAACCATTATAGAATATGTTTATTTCTTCATTATATTAAAGAACTAAAAGAGCAAAAACACCTATCTTGTTACTGACATATGAGCTCAGTAACAAGGTAGGTTTTTTTAAAACACAATTTGGATGACCTTGAAACTTCCCCCTCACTGCTTTGCTACCCCCACCACTTGACTATTGGTGTACATGGCACATCGCAATTGGAAACCTCATTCCATCTTCAACAGCCACACCGACAACATCAACAATGGCAAACCTACCAACAGATGAAAGATGTCCTCACGCATGTTGTGACTTCGTTCACGAGTTGGAGAAGAGGATGCAGGAGAGGGCGATAAGAAGAAAGCAGATCCACTCAGAAAATATCATGATAGCCAACGGCTATCTTTTATTGTTCGGCCTTATTATGGTTGTACTTTTCATACTGTATGGCATAGTCACATGTGTCGGCAAGGTTGCGGAAGAAAACGCCCGCCACCATCAATTGGAAAGTTTTAATGTTACTTTGTAGGTATTCCTTTTTTTTAAAACTCCGTTTGGATGACCTTGAAAATTCCCCCACTACTCCGACACGCTCCCCACCGCGCCCCCCACCACTTCACCATGTTCCTGCATGAGCATCACATCAACCGTCATTCCTTGTCCGACAAGCAACCATGGCAGACAACACCATCAGCCAAGCTGACTCCACTACTGATGTCGGTACAAGTACGGGTTGGACACTGTCGATCGATAGTGTACACTATTTGGAGACGATTTGCGAACGGATGAAGGAAATACTGCGGGACAACCCTGGGATCATAATACAAATGAATTTAAATTATGATTGGTCCCAAGTTAGAATGCAAGGGGACGACAACAACGGTCAACAATCTCCACAATATTCGCCGATGTCACCAATCTACCCTTACGGCGAGTCTGACGTTGATGAAGATGAGGCTGATGAAGATGAGGCTGATGAAGATGCAGGGGACAACGAGGCTGAAGAGGAGTAAGTTTCATCCTTTTTTAAAACCCAAATTGGATGACCTTGAGAATTCCCCCTCCACTATTTCCTTTTTTTTAAAACCCAAATTAAATGACCTTGAGAATACCCCCTCTACTTTTCAATACTGTTACCACGGTCTGTAGCTCACCTCATTCCTTGCTTAGCTATCATGGCGGACAGCACTCTTTCTCGAGTTGACTCAACTACGGATGAAGAATGGCCATTTTCGTGGAATGTTCATCTGCAGGATTCAACAGAAGTGGATATGTTGCATGAAAAATTGATATACGTACTAAACGAAAACCCCAACATTGAATGTAGAATGACTATGGATTTCGATGCAACAGGGGTCCACACTCAACCTTGCACTTCCAGCCAGCCTGAGCCTCAGCTTCAGCCAAAGAACTTTACACATCTTTACACTCCAATACGGCCGGAGGATGTGGTTATCAGCGAGGCGGACTCAACTACAAGTTATATTGAGCCAACAAATTGGAAGCTTGTTGTTGACACCTTACACAAGGTCGACTTAGTATGTGACAAATTAAAGGAATTGATGATGCAAGATCCTGGTCTTCGTTTTAAAATTGATATGTTTTTCATCTGGGGAGCACCTGCGCGGGGCTCTTCGTCTGACAGCTCTCCAAGTACAACGGACGAGGAGGAGGAGGAGGAGGACGACTAGTTGTCTTTTTTAAAACTCCGTTTGGATGGCCTTGACCTTTCCCCCTCCACTGAGTTTATTTAAAGTGCACTCTCACTGACTGCAGCATCATTTCATCGCGCGCCTTCACTACAGCAACATGGAGAGTCAACTCAACTACTGTTGCGAACAGAAATGTTTTTCATGGCCAAATGACATTGATGTGGTGGATGGCCTGGCGTGTAGAAAATGTGAAGCTTTTGGTCAGTGCATGTGCAAGTGCAAGTCTTGGAAGAAGCCTAAACCAGAGTTGAAGACATTCCATGTGTACCAGATGAGAGGGCATAAGTACACTTGTTGCCCTGAACGTTGCATTGAATTCACACTAAGACAGCTAACTGGCTGCAAAATGTGCAACAATCATTTTGCAGGTTTTTGCAAACATTATTTAGGAGCGTGTCAGTACAGATCAACTTGGCATACAGAAGCACTCACTATCAATGAAATCGCTATAGACTCACAAGAGTAGTCTTTCTACTCTTTGACTTTTTTTAAAACTCCGTTTGGATGACCTTGACCTTTCCCCCTCCACTCACCTTAGTTTATATAAGCTCCATTCCCGCTGACCACGGCATCACTTCATCTTGCTCCCTCGCCGAAGCAACATCAAGTATGGAAACTAAGCGTGTCTCATGTTGCGAGCATAAGTGTTTGGAGGAGCCAGGCGTCATCCATTGTGCAAAGAAGCTTTGGGAGGAAGAGACAGGGACAACCTATTGCTGCGAGGGCAAGTGTTTCCTACTACCAAGATGGCAAGTGGACGGGTTGGCCTGCCAGCGGTGTGAATGCTTCGGATGTTGCAGGTGTAGATGCAAGAACCAGCAGCTGCCACCACCGGTACTACAGACTTTCAAAATTTACAAGTCCCACTACTTTTACACTTGTTGTCCGCAGCGGTGTATTAAATTTCATTTCTCCAATCTTACCAATTGTCGGAAGTGCTACGGACAACCTGATGGGTGGTGCACCTGTTTTCTGGACTCCTGCCGCTACAGATCGGATTGGTTTACAGATCCGTTAGAAATTGATGAAGTCGCCCAGGAAGCACAAGAGTAGTCTTTCTACTCTTTAACTTTTTTAAAACTCCATTTGGATGACCTTGAGATTTCCCCCTCCACTTCCCCATATACCTAGAGTACACAGATCCTGCCGGTCAGTCACTCGGTGGCTGTCGTGGGGTGCGCATTTGTGTCGGCGCTCCGTTGTTAGGTTTTCAAGGTCACAGTAATATCAAATTGTTGGTGTTGTGCTGGTTCAAGGTCACCTGAGGGATAACCGATTGCCCATTTAGGCAGAGTCATGTCAGAAACTCGAGTTTAACTTGGCACTTTTGCCGTTTCTCGTCGAATATTCGCTCCAAGTGGTCAAGGTCACGGGGACTCTGACTGAAACTCGGAGCGTAGTGCGAGAAACGGCAAAAGTGCCAAAAAATTTTAAGTTTCGGCGTGACCTTGACCTTAGTGGCGTCGGTGACGTCATTTTGATGACGTAAGGGGTGATGACGTCATCAGCACGTCATTTCTGTGACGTCATGGGTGTGACGTCATCGAAATGACGTCATTGGTGATGACGTCATCGATGACGCAATCGATGACGTCATCGATGACGTCATCGGTGAGGTCATTGACCTCGATGACGTCATCCCTCAGGTGACCTTGAACTGAGCCAGCACCAACAATTTGACACTACTTAAATTCCCAACGTTACAGAAGGAAAAAAAATTACTACATTATTATGAGAGTAAAGATCAAAAGGGAAATATTCACAATTGAAAGTAACCAGCTTACCTAATGGAGCGTATGAAATAGATTATATAAACCGAGTATTACAGAAGCAACTCAGAGAAGGAAATACAACTATAAAAGGAAACAAAAATACTTTAAAAGCGGAAATTACTTAAAATCATTATATTGATTTAAGTTTAGTAAACTTAATCGCTAGTTTACTCGGGTTTTCAGAAAAGAAAAGAAAAGTCTTACCTCCTA
Organism: Neoaliturus tenellus; assembly: GCA_030545055.2. Classification (NCBI taxonomy): domain Eukaryota; kingdom Metazoa; phylum Arthropoda; class Insecta; order Hemiptera; family Cicadellidae; genus Neoaliturus; species Neoaliturus tenellus. The sequence continues at coordinate 111,384,565 of CM061531.1, forward strand.
GAACTACTCATACAGGCGATACCACGGTAACAATATTAGTAGTGTGATATTGCGAATGCTGGGCCAGTTCAAGGTCACTTGAGGGATGACGCAGTCGATGACGTCATCACCAATGACGTCACTTCCATGACGTCGCACCCATGACGTCACAGAAATGACATGCTGATGACGTCATCACCCCTTACGTCATCACTATGACGTCACCGATACCATTAAAGTCAAGGTCACGCCGAAACTTAAAATTTTTTGGCACTTTTGCCGTTTCTCGCACTACGCTCCGAGTTTCAGTCAGAGTCCCCGTGACCTTGACGACTTGGAGCGAATTTGCGACGAGAAACGACAAAAGTGCCAAGTTAAACTCGAGTTTGTGACATGACCCTGCCTAAACGGGCAATCGGTAATCCCTCAGGTGACATTGAACCAGCACAACACCCGCAATTTCATATTACTGTGACCCTGAAAACTTAACAACGGAGCGCCGACACCGATGCGCACCCCACGACAGTCACCGAGCGACTGACCTCCAGACTCCGCGTACTCTAGGTATATGGGGAAGTGGAGAGACTAAGACTCTAAACCGTCAGGAATGGGAGTAACTAACTGAACTTTGCAAGGAAAAGTCATTTCTTCCAATATTTTAAACAAATCTTCATCAGTAAAACTTACATTAGTCTGTTTGGTATAAAACTTAGGGTGTCCGCGCAACAGTTTACGCCACTTAGCTAAAGTCGAAACCCGCTTGACCTTGAGCGGTGGACACTGAGAAACTAATAAAGACTTAACACGGCTAAGTTTCTTACCCAAAGTGTCTCGCGACATGGCTTCCCCTCACAAAAGTCCGCACAATACTGAGAGACTGTTGGTAGCGCATGAGCCAAGGCAAAAGTGGTGGGGGTAACAGCAGGAGTGGGGGAAGGTCACAGTGGTGGGGGAAGGTGAGGTTGTACGCTGTGGTATCGCATCACTTCACCATGAGCTGTCCTACAGTTAACACACTGGTCTCCCGGCCCGAGTTGGCACTAGAAGAAATATTCCTGTACAGCTGAGGCTGTGAGGGGCGAGGAAGCAAAGTCAAAGTGGAGGTTTTGTTAAACTCCAAGATGAAAAGTCTTCTAAATAAACTGATTGTATCCCTGCAATCTCCAATAACTCTAAAGAAATACCAATATATAAAGAGACATCTCATTCTTTGGCAAAATGAATTGGAAATGGAAAAGATCACAGTAAAATTAATCTAACTTAAAATCTGGACTGGACACTCATGGCGATACTACGTGGCGTGAAAACGCCACCCTAAACATTACAAGTTAGGTTAGTGAGCACCTCTGGTACGATAATTCAACGCCGGAGTTAAAGTGTGATGACCTTGAGTCAAAACACTGAAATACTACAAGTCGATATCGTCCCAGAGCACCTCTAGTACGAGAATTCGATGCCGCAGTTAAAGTGTGTGATGACCTTGAACCAGCACAACACCCCCAATTTCATATTACTGTGACCTTGAAAACTTAACAACGGAGCGCCGACACCGACGCGCACCCCACGACAGTCACCGAGCGACTGACCTCCGGGCTCCGTGTACTCTAGGTATATGGGAAGTGGTGGGGGAAATTTCAAGGTCATTCAAACGGAGTTTTAAAAAAGTCAAAGAGTAGAAAGTCTACTCTTGTGTTTCTCGGACGATTTCATCAATTTCCAAAGGATCTGCACACCAATCCTTTCTGTAGCGGCAGGAGTCTAGAAAATGTGTGCACCATCCACCATGATCTCTCTGACACTCTCTACAACTGGTGAGACTAGAGAAGTGAAACTTAACACACCGCTGCGGACAACAAGTGTAAAAGTACTTGGACTTGTAGACCTTAAAAGTCTGTAGTTCCGGTGGTGGCAGCTGTTGTTTTTTGCATCTACACCTGCAACATCCAAAGGATTCACATTGCCGGCAGGCCAACCCGTCCACTTGCCATCTTGGTAAGAGGAAACACTTCTCCTCGCAGCAATAGCGTGTTCCCGTCTCCTCCTCCAAACTCTTCTTTGCACAATAAATGACGCCCGGCTCCTCCAAACACTTATGCTCGCAACATGAGACGCGCTTCCTTTCCATATTTGATGCTGCTTTGGTGAGGGAGCACGATGAAGTGATGCTGTGACCAGTGGGAATGAAGCTTATATAAACTAAGGCGAGTGGATCGGGAAAGGTCAAGGCCATCCAAACGTAGTTTTAAAAAAAGTCAAAGAGTAGAAAGACTACTCTTGTGATTCTATAGCGATTTCATTGATAGTGAGTGCTTCGGTATGCCATGTAGATCTGTACCGACATGCTCCTAAATAATGTTTGCAAAAGCCCACGAAATTATTGTTGCAAACTTTGCAGCCGGTTAGACGTTTTAGTTTAAATTCAATGCAACGTTCAGGGCAACAAGTGTACTTATGCCCTCTCATCTGGTACACATGGAATGTCTTCAACTCCGGTTTTGACTTCTCCTAAGACTTGCACTTACACATGCACTGATCAAAAGCTTCACATTTTCTACAAGCCAGGCCATCCACCACATCAATGTCATTCGACCATGAAAAACATTTCCGTTCGCAACAGTAGTTGAGTTGACTCTCCATGTTGCTGCGGTGAAGGTGCAAGATGAAATGATGCTGTAGTCAGTGAGAGTGCAGCTTAAATAAACTTAGTGGAGGGGGAAAGGTCAAGGTCATTCAAATCAAGTTTTAAAAAAGATGACTAGTCGTCCTCCTCCTCGTCCGTAGTACTTGGAGAGCTGTCAGAAGAAGAGTCCCGCGCAGGTGCTCCCCAGACGAAATAGATTTCTATCTTGAAGCGAAGGCCGGGATCTTCTACCATCATCTCCTTGAACTTGTTACACACCAATTCCACCTTGTGCAACGTATCAATAATAAGCACCCAATGTGTCGGCTCAGCGTAACTCGTAGTTGAGTCAGCCTCAGTGATAGTTATATCCTCCGGTGCAATAGGTGTGTAGAGATGTGTAAAATCTCTCGGCTGAGGTTGGGTGGAAGTTGAAGCTTCTATGCAGACCCCTCTTGCATCAAAATCTATATCCAGTTTACATTCAACGTTAATGTTGTCGTTGAAAACATATATCGATTTTTGATGCAACATATCAACTTCTGCCGCATCGTGCAAATGAACGGTCCACCAAAATGTAAATTCTTCATCAGTAGTGGAGTCAACTTGAGATAGAGTCCTGTCCGCCATGGTAGCTAAGCAAGGAATGAGGCGAGCTGCAGACTGTTGTAACAGTATTGAAAAGTAGAGGGGGTAGACCTAATCACAGTGGAGGGGGGAATTTCAAGGTCATTCAAATTGTGTTTTAAAAAAGATAACTAGTAGTCCTCGTAGTCTGTATTAGTACTTTCCGATGAAGAACGAGAGTCTCTGAATCCCGCGCGGGTGCTCCCCAGATGAAATTCATTTCTATCTTGAATCGAAGGCCGGGTTCTTGCACCATCACCTCCTTGAATTTGTTACACACCAATTCCACCATGCGCAACGTGGTAATAGTGAACACCCAAGGTGTCGGCTCAACATAACTTGTAGTCGAGTCAGCCTCGCAGAACGTTATATCCTCCGGTGCTATTGGAGTGTAGAGATTTGTAAAATCTCCTGACCGAGGCTGGTTGGAAGTTGAAGGTTCTGCACAGACTCCGGTCGCATCATAATCTACTCCGGTCCCATAAAAATCTATATTCATTTTACATTCAACGTTAATGTTGTCGTTGAAAACATATATCAATTTTTGATGAAACATATCAACTTCTGCCGCATCGTGCAAATGAACGGTCCACCAAAATGGAAATTCTTCATCAGTAGTGGAGTCAACTTGAGATAGAGTCCTGTCCGCCATGGTAGCTAAGCAAGGAATGAGGCGAGCTGCAGACTGTTGTAACAGTATTGAAAAGTAGAGGGGGTAGACCTAATCACAGTGGAGGGGGGAATTTCAAGGTCATTCAAATTGTGTTTTAAAAAAGATAACTAGTAGTCCTCGTAGTCTGTATTAGTACTTTCCGATGAAGAACGAGAGTCTCTGAATCCCGCGCGGGTGCTCCCCAGATGAAATTCATTTCTATCTTGAAGCGAAGGCCGGGTTCTTGCACCATCACCTCCTTGAATTTGTTACACACCAATTCCACCGTGCGCAACGTGGTAATAGTGAACACCCAAGGTGTCGGCTCAACATAACTTGTAGTCGAGTCAGCCTCGCAGAAAGTTATATCCTCCGGTGCTATTGGAGTGTAGAGATTTGTAAAATCTCCTGACCGAGGCTGGTTGGAAGTTGAAGGTTCTGCACAGACTCCGGTCGCATCATAATCTACTCCGGTCCCATCAAAATCTATATTCATTTTACATTCAACGTTAATGTTGTCGTTGAAAACATATATCAATTTTTGATGAAACATATCAACTTCTGCCGCATCGTGCAAATGAACAGTCCACCAAAATGGAAATTCTTCATCAGTAGTGGAGTCAACTTGAGATAGAGTCCTGTCCGCCATGGTAGCTAAGCAAGGAATGAGGTGAGCTGCAGACTGTTGTAACAGTATTAAAAAGTAGAGGGGGTTGACCTAATCGTAGTTGAGGGGGAAATTTCAAGGTCATTTAAATCGTGTTTAAAAAAAGACGACTAGTCGTCCTCGTCGTCTGTAGTATCTTCCGATGAAGAGCCAGAGCCGTCTGAATTCCTCGCTGGTGCTCCCCAGATAAAACACATTTTGATCTTGTAGCGCAGGCCAGGATCTTGCGTCATGAACTCCTTTAACTTATTACATACCAACTCCACCTGGGGCAACGTTTCAATAACGAGCACCCAAGATGTTGGCTGAATGAAAGGTGTTGAAGAGTCAGCCTCGCAGATGACTACATCCTCCGGTGATATTGGAGTGTAGAGATGTGTAAAACGTTGCGGCTGAGACCGGCTGGAAGTTGAAGGTTCTGAGTTGACCCCGGTCGCATCAAAATCCAAATACATCGTACATTCGATGTTAGGATTCTCGTTAAATACATAGACTAATTTTTCATACACGATGTCCACTTCAGCTGAATCTTGTAAATTAACAGTCCACGAAAATGGCCATTCTTCATCTGTAGTGGAGCTAACTTGAGAAAGAGTGCTGTCCGCCATGGTAGGTAGCCAAGCAAGGAATGATTTTAGCTGTAGACTGTTGTAACAGTTTGAAAAGTAGAGGGGGTAGACCTAATCATAGTGGAGGGGGAAATTTCAAGAGCACTCAAATTGTGTTTAAAAAAAGGTAGGAGTGGAGAGGGAAATACCAAGGTCATCCAAATTGGGTTTTAAAAAAAAGGAACGAAGTTTACTCCCCATCAGCCTCGTCATCTACGTTGTCCCCCACATCTTCATTTGCATTGTCTCCCACATCTTCATCTACATCAGAGTCACCATACGGGTAAATCGGTGACATTGGTGAATACCGTGGCGAATGCTGGTCGTTGTCGTCCTGCCGCATTCCAACTTGCGACCAATCATAGTTCAAATTCATCTGAATTATGCGAATAAGGAATGATGTGAGGCTTATGCAGAAACATGGTGAAGTAGTTGGGGCGGGGTGGAGTAGTGGGGGAAGTTGCAAGGTCATCCAAATGGAGTTTTAAAAGAAAACCTACAAAGTAACATTGAAATTTTTCAATTGATGGTGGCGGGCGTTTTCTTCCGCAACCTTGCCAACACATGTAATTATGCCGTACAGTATAAACAGTACAACCATAATGAGGCCAAACAATAAAAGATAGCCGTTTACTATTATGATGTTTTCAGAGTGGATCTGCTTTCTTCTTATTTCCCTCTCTTGCATCCTCTTTTCTAACTCGTGTACGAAGTCACAGTATGCGTGAGGACATCTTTTATCTGTTGGTAGATTTGCCATTGTTGATGTTTTAGGTTTGGCTGTTGGAGATGGAATAAGGTATCTAATCGCGGTGTCTCATGTATACCAATAGTTAAGTGGTGGGGGTAGCAAAGAAGTGGAGGGGGAAGTTTCAAGGTCACTCAAATTGTGTTTTAAAAAATCCTATCTGGTTACTGAGCTAATATGTCAGTAACATGATAGGTGTTTTTGCTCTTTTACTTATTTAATGTAATGAACAACAACTGCTAGTCAGCTGAAGTAATCTAAGTTGTCAGGCTCGGTCTTTATCGACGCCGGTGAGGAAGCCGTTGAGGAGTGTCCAGGCTCTTCCTTTGGCTGCCGGGTGTTCCGTATATTGCAAGCGTAGACTTGCACGTTCATACGGTAGCCTCGTGCCACCATCAGCTGCAACTCTTTGTACAAGTTGTTGAGCTCCTGCTGAGTCTTAATCATGACTTCCTCATAGCTGGCACAGCTTACATTTAGAGACATCCTAATGATGTTGTTCGTTCAGCTGTTGGAGTTGAAATGAAGCTGAGGCCCAGCGCTTGGAGGTACATGAAAAGTGGTGGGGGCAAAAAGTGGTGGAGGTATGGAAGGTTTAATTAAACTGTTCTAAACTTTTTCCATTGGTACAATGGGATTGAACAAATAGCGCAAGTGTTCTTGACGTTTTTAAACTTAAACACTGATGCTACAAAACCAAACCGTTTTACACCAATATTTAGTATGAATAGTTGAAGGTCTTGAATAGCAGTGTCACCACACCGTTATAATAGTTTAACAATTTATAATAAAACAAACTGTCTGCTTTATTCTTAGCTTTATGTTAACCAAGCCTTGCTCGTTAACGTTAATGTGGTTTTGTTATACCTTTTTAGTAATTTACACACCACACTTTAAAGACAACAGCTGTTAATAATTGCTTATATGTAACGTTTTTGATACCGAAATAGCAACTCAACATCAATGCAAAATAAAAAACTCAGATTTAGACTAAAATAAAGGTTGTTTCTAAACCTTTAAATGCTAAGTTTAAGTAACAGTACCAGGGGGACCGAGCTTACGCTCGGTAAAATTATTACTTTCGTTTCTCACACAAAGCTCGTTAGCTCCGCTCACTCGCCAGGCGAAAGGTTTGCTGCACTTCCTAAAACCACAGGTTAAAGATATAACACATTGGTTTATTTTATCTACAGTTATCAGCTGATTTTTTGTTCAACTTAAAAATTTCCATAAGGATAACATGGGATCTTTGAAGGGTTCTAGCGCAAAAACAGGATTTTTTCCCAGCTATGGGACCAGTTCCAATGGATTTCTGGTGGTCAAAACCCTCATATTCAATCAAAAAATCCTTGGAGCTTGTTTTAGAGTATAAGATTTGGCCATAGGTCAGGAATGCATTGATTACCTTTAAACTACGCATTAGGTTGTAAGCAAAGTATAATTAATTCTATATATTTTGATTAACTGGTTTATAGTGCAATTAGCATGATTATCCCATGCTGTATAGTAAAAACATTCACCTTTTTAAGTCCGGACGCGACAAGACAATAACATATGTTTTATAGTGTAGAAGAATTCTTTATAATAAATGTTTTCATCTTTGTATGCAAAGTCGTAATATGCTTTGTCCTGCCGCATCCGTTTTGGTTTGCACCTATCTAAGGGCAGGTGTCTATGGATGACAATCGCAACGCCTCTTGCTCACTCATTGTAACAAGAGTCAATGAATCTTCATTGTGATAAATTCAAGTTTTTTCTTTACCTAAAAAGTGAGTTCCAAGTCGTACAAAGCGGAATGTTATTAGTATAATTAAATGTGAAATTTAATGAGGATTAAAATAATATGCAGAACTTATGACTTCATTTAGTTGTATTTAAAAATACGTGTAAAAGGGATGGCAAGTCAGTCTACTGCAATGCTTTCAAATGGAAACAACAGCTGAAATTCGGCCGCATCTGGTCACGTGATCGAAAATGTATGCAGGTCCATTAGTTCTTGTAGGTCCCGAGTGGACGTGGCTGCCGCCTGATTTGCATCGCCGCTGCCGGCCGGCCATTTGTCACTGCTATCTACTGCCCGTTCCCTGCTCGTGTGGCGCTTGCTCCTGTTGACGCTGCATCTGCTCAACTTTTGGTCTTGGCTATACTATGAATATTTAAAAGGTATGTGTCAACTTAATTTATTGCCTTTAAGTATGGTGTGACAAAAGTATTGGACTCAGATTTTAATTAATTCTGAACTTTTCACTAGTACCGGGGAGCCGAGCTTCGCTCTATAATTATGTTGTAAAATGTTACAAAATGTTTAAAGTTACGTTTAAGTTTATTAAGTGAGGGTGAGATGTCAGAGCACGCCTTCAGTCTTCCCTTTTCTATAGGTCTTTTTTTATTTCCTCCTCGAGAATGTTGGGGTGGGAGAGAAGTATTTAAAATGTAAACAAAGAACTTAAACTTACGATAGAGGTTTTTGAGTAGCATTTTCCTAAAATAACATTTTCAATCAATCTATAAAATTGAAAGTATGTATCTTTAAAAACGAAAGCTTTGTGTGTCTTGAATAGGCGCAAAGACTACTGGACCGATTGATTGACCTAAGGTTTTGTAAAACTATACTTTATTTATCTAGCAGAAAGATTGATAGGCCTATTCCTGTTATTTATAAGCTTCTGGGCTTTGCCCTATTGGCCCTGCATATGTATTGTACGTAGAAATTTAAACGTGTATACAATAATTATAAAACTTGAAACTGGGCAAGTTTTGTTCAAATTTATTTATTCTTTAATTCAATTTATTAATACTAGAGATCGCCTTCTGATCGAAATTCGATCAAAAATTTGGTTGATGTGGACCCAAGAAGCTTAAAAACATTTTAGAACTAAAACATCTGTTTTTCCTCATTTTCTAGCAGTTGTTTTTACAACAGCTGTCTAATGATTCATTCAATTCTCCTTTCTCCATAAGATTAACATTGGAACTTTGAAAGCCTGTGGGGCGCAGCCCTGGAGTCCGATGTGAATTAGAATGTGATTCTGCTCATCTACAGGACTATACCTTTCTAACGGTATGCGCGGATTTATGCTACGATGGACACGAGAGCCTGAAAAGGGAGGAAATGAAACATGCTTGCGTATTAATATATAGATAAATAAACAGCTGTTAAAATTTATTCTTCACGGCACTGGATTAGTTTGTTATTTTTTTTTTTAATTTTACTTTGGCAAAATTATTAGACCATCTCTTTCCATTCAACCAATCTGCAGCATCTATACTTATTTATTAATACGCTAAGGTTTTTTTTGTGTTGAGAACTCTTCCTACAATTTTTAACCGATATTCAAGTTTTTGGTGTCTTTGGATAGGGCTTGTTCTGTAGTTGTTTCTGCTAAAACTCGATGAAAATCAGACATAAAATAAGGGCGCTTTACACAAATTAAATTTGAGATTTTCCCATTAGAATAACATTGGGTTTGGGTTGAACATTTTAAACATCTGTTAATGTATAGCTGTAAACACATGTAGTTTTTTGTGATTACTGATATTCACAATATTGGATTGGTCGGTTGTCTTTAATTTAGAACTAAATGTTACTTTTGTATTGTATCAAATTAAATTGCTCGATTCCGAGCAACAAGTAGACTAGTAATTCGTAAATAAAAATTACATGTGGCGTTCTTACACCATTTACCATTTTTACCATTTACCATCGAAGTCATCTCTGCAGTCCTTGAAGAGAGGGAGAGTCGTCAATTCTTGCATGAATGTGTTTGTGTGTGTGTGTGTGTGTCATGTGTGGAGCATTTTATTTTTTATGGGAGTGTTCTTCTATGAACTCACTTAGTTTGTAGTAAGGTCTTTCCAATAGATATTTTTTAGTTGCTTTTTAAATATTGAGGCCTTATTAATTTCTTTGAGACTATTTGGCAACAAATTAAACATTTTTACCCCCATGTAATTAGGTGTTTTGCTGGTTTTGGTTAACCTATAGTGGTTTAAGTTAAGATTAGTTTGATTTCTCAAACTAAGACTGTGACAATTTATTCTTAGTTGAGGGGTATTGTATTTAATGTAAACTATTATTTCAAAGAGGAATAAGGAAATGATGCCTAGGATGCGGTTGAGAATGAAGGAAGGTTTGCAATGTTCCTGAGGTCCAACTTGTTCCATGATTCTGATTGCCTTCTTTTGTTGAATGAGGATTTTTTGAACATCTGTTTCATTTGCTGACCCCCAAACGATTATTCCATTCCAGACGTGAGAAGAAAAAAGTGCATGATATGCAGTTTTAGTTATGTCCTTGTTTGTTAATGTTCTGATTCGTTTGAGAGCGTAAAGCACTTGAGATAATTTCTTTTGTAGTTTGTCAATGTGAGGCTTCCAGGTTAAATTATTGTCAACTATTAATCCTATAAATTTTGTGGTGGATTGATCTGGAGCATTATTGGTTTGACGGCAATTTTTAGCAGGTAAGAAGTCCGATGTTACAGTTTTTTCTCGGTTTATTTTCAGTCTCATGTAGTTACAGGCAGTTTCGGATGATTGTAAAAGAAGGTCTACTGCTTGTTCATGGGAGTTAGGATTGGCTTTATCATTGGGAGATATAACTGTCTTGTCATCAGAGAACATAATACATTTTGATTGGTCTGTGAGGTGATTAGGAAAGGAATTTATGTGTGAGAAAAAGCAGTGGGCCGAGGATGGATCCTTGGGTAATTCCTTGCGTAGTGTTCTGGAGTGGCGATCTTACTTTGACTTCATAGTTGTTGATGAGGTGTTCTATTTCCACTATTTGCTTCCGCTGAGATATTAAGTTGAAGGAGTTTGCTAATAAGGGTTGGATCGGTCCAGGCTATCAAAGGCTTTATTTATGAAGATTCCGGTAGCTTGCTTCCTTTCCTCCCAAGCTACCGAGATGTCTTGACAAAGTTGGGCCAGGGCTTATGATGTTGATTTTTCTTTTCGGAACCCATGTTGCAAACCTGATATTACACAGTTCTCTTCTAGATATTTGATTAATTGGTTGTGGATTGCTTTTTCAATGTATTTGGATAAATTGGGCAGCACTGATACGGGTCGGTAATTTGATGCTTTGGATTTTCTCTTTTTTTGCATTTAGGGTAAACTAATTCTATTTTGGCTGCTTCAGGAATTTCATTTTGTTCTGTGGAGGAGTTAATAATGTTTAATATGGGCAAAATTATTACTGTTTGACAGTAACTGATTATTTTGTTGGATATTTGGTCGATTCTTGCAGAGTTTTTGGGTTTGAAGCTCTTAAACATATCTTGAAGATCTTTAATGCTGACTTTGTTAAACTGTGTCGGGCCTTAGAGTTTAATCCTTACTTTCCCATAAGGATGTATCTGCTTATTCGGTTGTGTATAGGCCTACATGGACGCTACCGTACTTACATTTTTTAATGATCAGTATGTCAATTTTTGCAGACGATTTTGTCCTAAGTCCAAAATTTAGATCGCTAAATGATGTCAATGATGTTGTTATTTCTAAGCCAACCCTTATTAGTGAGTGGTGCAGTACAAAGAAGCCCTGCATGAATGCTGAGAAGGTTCAGGATGTAACACTGTGTCTGGGCAGTAGATCCAGTAATGTCAAATCACTTAAGTTCTTGGGGTTTCATTTGCAGTCCAATATTAAGTGGCAAACACACATTGATTATTTGGCTTCAAAAATTGCGGCGGATATTCATGATAAGATCACTAAGTGCTAGTGTTTCTCCTGATGTCTATCTCTGTATTATTCCGCATACATCCATAGTTTTATGTCATATGGAACCTCAGTGTAGGCTAACTGTTCTTATGCCATTGACATTGACAGAATTTTTATGTTGCAGAAAAAGGCCGTAAGATTAATGTGTATCGTTCATAACCAAACACATTGCAAACCACTCTTGATTGCTCTTAAAATACTTACCATCATCGTTTGTCATGTCATGCTTTTTGTCAAGGACAATCTGCCAAATTTAACCAAAATATCAAATGTTCACAGCTACTCCAAAAGGTTTAGAGGTAGGCCTAATATTTCCACGTCAAGGTGCATGTTTTCAGCCACTAAAAATAGCCTTTGCTATCAAGGCATAAAAAAATATAATGCTTTGCCTGTTAACATAAGAAATTTATTTAGAGCTAATTTTAAGAATGTTATAAAAACTGGTTTAACAAAAGTCTCATTGTATAAACCTGAAGAGTTTTTTGAGGTTAAGTTTTTATGTAACAAACTAACCTTAGTTTGATTTTTTGATGATTGTATTGTTTCAATTGACTTTAAAGCATTTCATTTTATTACAATCATATGATTTGCACCTATACTTTTCTTAAGGGCAAATATTTGATTTATTATCTTACTATGTAATCCAAGGTTTTTCGTGTTTTGATGAATTAAACTACCTGTTATTTTATATCCTAGAATTTATCGCTCAATACTGGGTTTCCACTCGTGCTTTTGAACATTATGCCCAACCCCCAACACAACTAAGAAATTTTCTCGTTTTTAATACACAAACTGGCTACATGGTTAAAACATGGGACTTACGTTTCGGAAAAAAATTTATAATCAGATGATCGCTTAAATGCTTTTCTTATGGAGAAAAATTATTTTTATTCACGATTTTACTAAATATTTCGAGCGTTTTGAGCGTTTTGATGAATTAAGCTACCATTATTTTGTACCCAAGAATAGTTATTTTCCATCCGGAACGGTCTCCGGCTTGTACTTCGCGAAATAATTTCCAACCACAAACCCCACTACAAAACTTTCTCGTTTAATATAATAGGATTACTTTTACTGGACACCTAAAAACGAAATCAACTTGGTCTCTGTCTTAGGTCTTACCATGAGACTAATATGCAAGCATAGTGCAACAGTTTAGTTTATATTCAATAATTTAATATAGGCCTATAGTAGTCAAATATAATAAGTCAGCAAATATCAGCTGAATAGCTTTTTATGTTCCGGATATTTTTTTTTTTTTTTTTTTTTTTTATTTCGGCTTTGGCAGTGCACCATAAAAGCCCACTTCAAAAATACAAAATTTTTGTACAGAAAACTATAACACTAACAACACAAGTAACAAGGTTCAACAATAAATTTGAGGTCCAAATGGCTTGAAGTTTACACGTTTACATCACACTAAATAATTTTCTTCAACTAAAAATTTTGATAATGAAAACCAAACTAAAGGATTGTCATCTTTTAATAAATTTATAATTCTAATATCTTGAGGATTTCGAAAACCGAGATTTTGAAGAGTTGCCAATAGATTCGTTCTTGATTTGGTTAAGAGTGGACATTCAAAAATTATGTGATCCAAACTTCCTTCTGGAGCAGAACAGTCACATGAAGGTTCTGATTTTAGATTAATTTTGAACAGATGAGAGGGGAAATTTCCGTGACCAATTCGTAACCTATTGATAATAATGATTTCTTTTCTTCTGTCTGATTTAAATGACTGGAACCAAGGTCTTCCTCTGATAGATGGCGAAATGAAATGAAGTCTTGAACCTTTTATGATAGCTTGCGAATCCCAGTAGTTTTGCCAATCTTCATGTATTTTCATCTTGACTTGGGTTTGTAAATCACTAGGTGAGGGCAATTTGTTATAACTTAAAATTATGCCATTAGCAATAGCTTTCTTAGCCATGTAATCCACAATTTCGTTCCCAATTATTCCACTATGAGATGGAATCCATGCAAATCTAATGTCAAAATTACCCGTTTTCAGCTTCAACCAAATTTTTCTAATGTCCAGGATTATAGGTGATGTTTTACTAGAAATGTTTAACGAAACCAGTGATTGTAGAGTGCTTTTGGAATCTGATAAAATAAGTGCTTTTCTTATATTGTTGTGTTTAACGTAATTTAGAGATTGAAGAATAGCAAATGCTTCGGCTTGGAAAATTGAAGTGCAATGTGGTAGTTTGAACAAACCAACAATGTTATGTTTATGATCTAAGAAAGCAGAACCCACTGTATCATTGGCGGACCGTTTTGAACCATCAGTATATATTAAAGAAAAGTCGGACCACACTGAATTCATTGTGTTGAGTTGTGTTGAGTGTTGAATTCATGTTCCGGATATGAAGCGACTAAAGTAGAATGGAAGTCAAGTTATGTTATAATCTACCATTACACAGCTGATTGAAAAAGAGAATGAAGCAGTCTTGCCTGGAGTACGATATTTATTGTAACAATACTATATTTAAAATATGTATTATCAGTTGATAATAGACCATTAGGTAATGAGCAAATTATCAATCAGGGTACATTTAAAACCATAAATAAAATTCCTTATTTAACAAGGAAGGTAGCAGTAGGCTTTACTTTACATTGTATACAAATGAGTGAAATATGTTACCTTGTCAAATGACTTCATAAGAAATGAAATGAAATATATATGATTTCAAACAACACAGGTGAAAACAAGTTTATTTAAATAGACCTACACAGCTGTCGTTATAACATCTTATTCACAGCCTATAGAAACTCTTACTTTATGTAATTTAAACCAGTAATACAATAATTCAGTTATTTTGTTTTATAATTTGTAGCGAGAAAGGAATGTCACTAGTGGACATGTGTTGCAGCAACACATACATACATGTCCCAGTGTTGTCGTTGAATGCAACATTGGTATTAATTAGCAAATGTTTTATTCCATCAAAATGTAGAAAAAACACATTTTGGAATCTCCATTTAAAAAAAAATGCGCATAAGGTGTCTTGTAAGACAAAATAAGTTTATCTAACATATAATCCATTGTATGACAACAAACAGCTAAAAAAAACATATCCTGCCTCCTTTCTAATATTCTACTATACTAGAACCCTGCGCTGTGAAATATCATTTAGCATTGAAATAACGGTTTCTCCTTGTGTCCATCTCAAAGTGAAAGTTTCGCAAGTTGTTTGCAAACCTGTATCCATAAAACTCGTACAGCGGCCACGACCGCGAAACTGCATTTATTCGGGTTATGCTACTGGGGGGTTTCAGCTTTAAAAGAAAGTGCATTTGTATATAAGATGCAGCGACAGCATTGCGGCTATCATTCGGTTATTCGCTCCTCTGTACACCGGCAGGCCTCCCTAGTATTTTACTCGGTATTTATTATATCAGTATATATTAGTATTTAGTGTTATTATTCGGTTATTCACTCCTTAGTATTTTACCATAATGAACCATGAAAAATACTCTTTTTTCTGTTTAAAGTGTAAAGATAATAAGAAGTTTAGTAGAAAGGACGGATTAATCCGTCATTATAAAGAATTTCATTTAAAAAAACCCAAGTGCAGTGTCCTCACTGTTACACTTATCTGACAAGATCTGAACATTTGAAAAGACATTTGTCTTTTCATTGTTCTGTATTAAAAAAAATGCCCCTTTCCCGATGTTAATATTGACGACAATATTAATTTAATGTTTGAGGGTATATTCTCTCAATGTTCTTCTTCATCATCCGTGAAGCAACCGCGTTCAACGTCATCGCAAGAACGTTGCTCATTCCGGGAAGAACCGCGTCAAACATCACCACTAGAACGTCGATCATCCCTGGAGGAGCCGAGTTCAACACCATCACTAGAGCGTCGGTCATCCCTGGAGGAAACTCACAAAAACGGAAAACAGGTAGGATGCATTTGGTTCATCTAGTCAAAATTAATATATTTTTATGTTTTAGTCACAAAATCTAAACACAGCACCTCAAAATGCATCTTTACTTGCTGCTAATATTTATCCCTTTTTAATTATCATTTTGCATTTTCCTTTAGTATGTAGTAAAAAACGTTTCTCAAACCACAATTTATTGCTCATTGGATCGTTTCGAACAATTATATAAAGCATTTCACGGTTTGCATACACGATCATTTTTTTACAATTTAAATTATAGTAACAACAGTAAAATTAGCAATCAATTTTGTAATAGTATGTAAAATCAACTTTCCAAGTAGAAGTTTTATTCGCTAAAAAGCAAGAAAACGTCTTTTATAGTACTAATATACGTGTTGCTCGAAATCGAGCAATTTATTATAATACAATACAGATTTTACTTTTAGCTCTAAATCAATGACATCCTACCAATCCAAAATTGTGAATATCTTTAATCACCAAAATCTTCACGTATTTACAGCTAATTATTAACAGATGTTTAAAATGCTTTATTCAATCCCAATGTTATTTGAATATGAAATTTTGAGATTTCAATGGTGGATAGCGCCTTTATTTTCAGTCCAATTCTCATCAGTTTTTGGGTGAAACAACTACAGACCAAACCCTATCCAACGACACCAAAAACTTTAAAATCGGTTAAAAGTGTAGGAGGAGTTTCCAAGACAAAAAACTCCTTAGCGTATTAAATAAGTTTAGATTACCACTCTAAAGTTAATTTTTGTCATTTGGCTATGAATAGTTTTTACTCAATTTTATCATCTATCTTTCGTTTTATAAATATATAACCAAATCATATGTTTCAATGTACACAAAATAAATAAAACATTTTCCTGCTATTTTTTAAAACGCTCACAATTTTGCTTCCAGAATTATATATATATATATATATAGATCGCTTCTTTTGGTGTGAAATATTTTGTTATCGTCTGTGTGTCTCATTTTGAAATTAAACGAAAACACCTGATCTTTATTTATCCACAATAGACGGTTTTTAAAATCTTCATGCTATTTTTATAGAGGACGTTTTGCGTAATTTCTCATTTCCTGTCAATATTATGGACACGTTGATAGGCGCTGTAAACTCAACTTGAGCACTCCAAATAGAGATAGCGCCAGAGGAAACGGTCTAAACATAGTACAAGAGATAGAGAAATATTAAATTTCTTATTTAGTATTGTGTCGTTAAAACACCATTTTAAACATTGGTTACCTAGCTTATTTGGTATCATTGGAAAGCTTTTTTCAAGAAGAATCGTTATTTTAAGTTAATAAATCCTTTAATGTTACTCTGATGAAGATATTCTATTGAAACATATGTTTACAAAAATAAACTAAGTTATAAACATCATCATGGTATCCTGCTATTTTTAAATTTGTTTATTTGGGTTCCAAACTAAAGTAGGCGGACGGAAAAAGTGTTCCTACATTAATTGTTAGAACTGGTCCAGTAATGGAAAACTGCCATAGATTATGTATGATATGTGAGTGCAGCGTAAGGACGAGAGAGATTCTTTGGTGGTGACCATCTGCAACAAAGTCAGAATGTAATCTGACTCTGAGTAAGTTAATAGGTCATTGTCTCGTGCGCGCTCTCATGGTGGAGTGCGCTACCACGTCAACAGAAACTTTCTTGACCATTTCTTCCATAAGATGTGACCTTCTTTACGTTTTTGTATTCATTGATGATTGTCATGAGTTTAAACTTTTTGTTTACAATTTAAGTCTCTCCATTATGTCTTTCCACTTTTCTTTGTAAATTTTCACCGAGCACTCGGTATAAAAGGAAAAAGTCAGCTGGGGTCCAAAAAAGGAAACTTGACTTCTAACTTTCACTGGAGGCAGACGGTTTTAAATTAGCCGGGCTAAAGAATGTGACTGGACCCAAAAACTCTCACTGAAGCCTTGTCCCCTGCACACCGCTGGCACACAATCGCAACGATCTCTCTTTTTTATTGCCCCGAACGGGAGATGAATGTTGGATGATTTCAGCGCAATCTTGTAGTCTTTGTTACTGTCTAGGGTGACATTTTTTTTTTTTTTTTTTTTTTTAGACAGGACTGTTAATTTATAACGCAACAGCAATGAATATATAAACGTAAAGAAGTTCACATCTTATGGATGAAATAGTCAGGAAAGTTTTGGTCGCCACTCTAATATTCTCGTGAAGGATTAGGTTAAAAAAAAAAAAAAAAAAAAAAAAACGGACTTTATATAGATTGTTTTTATGTTTATTATATATTATAAAAAGAATGTTAAAGGCTTCCCAATAGCTTAAGAAGTAAATTATGAAACATTTATAACCTTATTGCTAAACTACAAACTACGACCATTTTGTAACACTCCAAATTTTACAATTAGTCCTATATATAATTAATAATCTTTACAAGGAAATATAATATATTTAATGGCATTATATTTCTGAGTAAATTATGTTTATTTAATAATTCATATATTAATATTTATATTGCAATAAATGACTTTTTTAACAGTAATAAAAGTGCATAATCCAAAGCTTCCATGCAAAAGGAAAGATTTGTTTACAAATAACAAAACATAAACATTTCCAATTTGACAAATATGCAGAAGACAGCTGATCAGCTGATTAGGAACAAATACCTTATATCGCCATCTCTCTTGCTCCCATTATACAATTATTTTCCATGAGAATACCATGGGATTTAGCATGCAGGTTTGCTGCCATGGGGTTTTTTGATCAAATCTTAATTACTCACCACCTAATGAAGGTTCATTAAAATTTAAATGAAGATATGTTCATAAATAAGCGATATATATAACTTTTTAAAGATTTACCCATAAAAGTAACATGGGAAACTTGATTTGAATTTTCTCTATAACCAGTTAAGCTATTTTAAAGATTCAAAATACTAAATTGTTTTTTTTAAAGCTCTTTCAAATGGTTTTTAGTTAAAATTGATTAATTTTGAAAATTTAGGTAAAAAAAAAGCCAAAAAACCCATTTTTGACACCCTATAAAACCAGACAATGCTGGTTCGCGAACTCATGAAAATAGACCTGGTCTTACACCTTCATACCAAATTTGATCAAAATCGGAGGTCCGCTTCAAAAGTTATCGGTATCACGGACACATATATATGAAAACGAACGAACGGTGTTTTGGGCTTATGGGGAACTCAAAATGAAAAAGTAAAGTGGTCCCGAGCTTAGGTCTTACCATGGCTACTACCGTAATAGCATATTCCCTATAGGGAAATTCTCTAAAATGAACCATTGTATATATATATATATATATATATATATATATATATATATATATATATATATATATATATATATATATATATATATATATATATATACTACAGTTATTACAAGTGCTTTATTTTAGTAAATTTGTATCTTACAATTTTGAAGTTTAAGACTTTTCCTGAAGGTTTCAGATGTAAAATATTAAACATTTAAAACCATATTGCAAAATACAAACTGATACAATTTTTTCTTGTTTTGACACTTTCAACTTTAACATTGCTCCAGGAATAAAAGATTAATAGTATAGGTTGAACATTACATACTAATTCTATGTTATGTTTTAGATGAAGATTTTGCATCGTCGGAGGTGTCAAAGAGAGACTTTGGCACACAAACACGAGTGCTCCTGTGTCATGGTGTGTATAAAAAAACCTTTACCATCCTCTTCCTATGTAACATACAAGTTTTCTAAAAACATAGCATAAAAAAATGGCTCAAAAAGTTTTTTATCAGCTAATAATATGTTTATATATTGTTGCTTTGCAAACAATAATAAATGGTTTGTGACCTCATAAGAATCGCAATGGATGTTCGTATTAAAGCGCAGTGTGTGTGGAGTGGTTTATTGAAACCAAGTCTGATGTTGTTTATTGGAGATTTAGCACAAGATACAATTAGAGGTTGAACACAAATATCCGTTGCAATTCTTACGGGACATGCAAATGAATTGTTTCTGTTTACCAAGCAACATTGTAAACCAATAAGTTAATAAAACTGCTACTGATTAAAACTACACACCCTGTGTATTTAAGAGTTTTCACTACAAGTGCTTTATTTTATTAAATACTCGTTGTACAATTTATAAACCATTCATTATGGTATATGTGTCATAAGCGCATCACATAACATTTTTAAAGGTAAGATTTGGTTGTTTCTCAAAAAAAAAAAAAAAAAAAAAAAAAAAAAAAAAAAAACAGACTAAAGTCCGTTTAAATAGCGGACTAGTTCACTTTCTTTCATGCTTTACTTCTCTAACTTAACTTCTCTAACTTTAACTCTTTAACTTAATTTTTTCGTGAGGTTAAGTAGTAAAACTTGTTTTTGTGGTACAATGGATGTAAATAAAACCTATCCAGTTACATCTATTTTGAGAAAAGGTTAGGATTTCAAATTATACACACCAGCTGTTTTATTTCGCAATTTAGTATAAAAACTGTCCCTTAGGTATGTTTTTTATGGGTAACAACTAGATCATCATTAAAAGCTTTATATTCAAATATTTAAACATTTAAAATATTTAAAACCTTATTGCAAAACAACGAACTGACGCAATTTTTTTCTTATTTTGACACTGCAAACTTTCAAATTGCTCCAGGAATAAAAATGAGTAGTATAGGTTGAACATTACATACTAATTCTATGTTCTGTTTTTAGATGAAGATCGTGCATCGTCGGCTACGTCGGAAAGTAGAGACGTTGGAACACAAACACAGGGCGCTCCTGTGTGTCAGATGTGTAAGGGGAAAGAAACTTTGCAAAGTCGTTCACCACTACCATCATCGTCCTCTTCCACATCATCGTCCTCTTCACCATTATCATCATGTGATGAATCATCTAATTGAACCGGCAGTTTAAAGAAGGGAACAAACGCCAAAATTCCAATCCAATGGTCTTGAAAATTAATTTAGGGCCTCTTTGCTCATAGGTGCTCTTGCGTTTGCAATTACGATCAATACTCTATAAAGCAAACTTTGACTATTCTGTTTTTAAATTTGCAAAATGCCTGTTTATCCTTTGGCCTTACAATAATATTAATATACTTACTTTCTATTCCATTGACTTTTTTATATTAAAAAAAAAAACTAATAAAATAGCTTTATTTATGTAAACAACTTAATTTGAGCGCAGCAACGCGCGCCGGGTAACTGCTAGTTATGAATAACACAACATTAAAAAACTAACAACATGCGGGAAATTGCATTAGTAGCTTTTTAGCTGTGGAGGGGGTTAACGCGCTAGAACATTTGTTTTTTAGATATAATTTTAAATAAAATTAACCCTATTATGGATAATACAGGATATAGCATGGGACCACACCTGCCGGATGGGTTTTATTTACGAATAACACAATCACTCCAAATACAAATAAATATTTCAATTTTTACATTCTATTACGTTTTTTGCTTGGTTTTTATAAATATTATAGGGAAATAATATTTAATGTTAAACAAGAGTTAGTTTTGTTAATATCTTCAAACGTTAAAGACATTATTAAAGCAGCATATCTTGCTCGTGTTGTGATTTACGTTTAAACATTTGTAAGGGTTAAAACACTTTTCTGTGTTTAGTGTTATTACGAGTATAACAGGAAAATGTCATAAATCTTGTTAAATGACTTTGATACTTCAAATGCAACTTAAAGTGTTACTATTCATTTTGTTTCATTAATAACCCTTGTATAAAAAGTGGTGCCGTGTCAGTCTTTATGTTTGTAGTATTTTTTTTTTTTTTTTTTTCAAAGACTATTACTATTAACCATATCCGAACAGCTTATTTCATGATGACAAATATAATAAAGTGGTATTACCATGAAAAATAATTTACTATCAGACCATGTGTTTAAGATTTAAAAACTATCAACATGCGGGAAATTGCATTAGTAGCTTTTTAGCTGTGGAGGGGGTTAACACGCAAGAACATTTGTTTCTCAGATATAATTTTAAATAAATTTAACCCCATTATGGATAATAAAGGATATAGCTCTGGGGCCACACCTGCCGGATGGGTTTTATTTACAAATAACGCAATCACTCCAAATATAAATAAATATTTCAATTTTTATATTCCATTACGTTTGTTGCTTGCTATTTTGATGAATATTATAGGAAAATTATATTAAATGTTAAACATGAGTTAGAATGATGCCAAAATATAATGTTAACCTTTAGTAAAAACTTATTTCACAGGCAAATAACAACAATTATACCTAGAGTGGTTACATATACATATAGTACTATAAAAAGATGGGTGTTGTTGCTAATTTATACTTATTTAATACGCTAAGGGGTTTTTTTGTCTTGAGGACTCGTTCTACAATTTTTAAACGATTTTCAGGTTTTTGGTGATGTTGGATAGGGCTTGGTCTGTAGTTGTTTCCGCCAAAAAGTGATGGTAATCAGACTTGAAAAAAAGGCGCAATCCAACATTGGAATCTCAAAATTTCCCATTTAAATAACATTGGGGGCTAAATAACGCATTTGAAACGTCTGTTAATGATCAGCTGTAAATACGTGTAGTTATTGGCTATTAAAGATATTCACATTATTGGATTGGTCAGATGTTATTGATTTAGAGCTAAAGTAACATTTGTATATTATTTAAATAAATTGCTCGATTTCGAGCAACACGTATACCAGTAGGAGCTAAATTGTTGTAAAGTATTATCGTTTTCTGCTAATTGCTCGTGTTCCGGAGTTACGTTTAAACATGGGAAAAGGTTAACAGAACTTTCTTCTGAGTTTACTATTATTATAATGCAAAATGTGAAATAATCGTGTTATATGACTTTGATACATCAATTTAAAGTCTTACTATTTTGTTAGTTTTATTGGTAATTTTTTTTTTCTTTTACAAATAGGTGTTTCATTCCAAAGAAAAGTGTAGCCACTCGAAGTATAATTTTAGTTATTTACTTGTAAAAATAGTTCTTTACTCTACGGTAACAATATGTTTGTTAATATGATGGTTTTTTGTTACAAAATGTATGTTTAAAAAAATAAATGTTATAAGTAAACAAGATATTGGGTATATTCATTCTTTTTTTTCCTTTAAAGAAAATATGGACAGAGTTAGGTAGGTTTGTGGTTTCAAACGTAAATATATAAAACAATAAAGGTGTACATTTATATCTTACCTGTTTCCATATTTATAGATATAAATATTTTCTGGTTAATAAAGTAAACCTGATCGAAACACACATTACATAACACTTAAAACAAACTGAATAAACTTCACTAACTGGTTGAACTGCTGAGTTCAATGTACTACCCGTGTTCGACCTTACCAACTGGTTACCACGGTATGCGTCGACTGCTTCTAATACCGCCCCATGCCATGTAAACCGCTCGGTTCTTATAACCAAATTAATTCTGTCTCACTGTCGCATGGCCAGCTAATCTGGTCACTCTTTTCGGAACACATAATAAAATTAATATCTCGAAAATTATAAACTGTGACATTTGTGAGTGTTTTATTTTGTATTTTTATAAACTGGTTAACGTGTTTGTGACAAAAACTTGTGTTAGTAGTTATATTTTTACTAAAGAAGTACATTTTTATTTTGTGCGTGTGTGTGAGTTGATTATCATCGCCAACAAACGTTACGTTGTACTGTTTGAAATAAAATCCTTCTGCTTAAGGTAAAATTATAAGACATGTTCTCTTTTATTACAGAGGAATTAAAATAAAACATTGTTACTACTAAATACGTAACAGCATCACAGACGCAAGGAATAGATGTTTTTATAGGGTAATGAGTAATGTTAAAATTGCTGAGAATGTAAGTGTTCTGAAAGGTAAATATTTATAAAGTTTCTGTACATTTCAAATACTTTGTTTACCGTGTGTTCATCCATGCTCGTGTGGCCAGGGACTTGAGTGTAAAAACTGTCAATCACAACTTATTCTCATGCTTGACATTTGTGAGTGTTTTATTTTGTATTTTTATAAACTGGTTAACATGTTTGTGACAAAAACTTGTGTTAGTAGTTATATTTTTACTGAGGAAGTACATTTTTATTTTGTGCGTGTGTGTGAGTTGATTATCATCGCCAACGGACGTTACGTTGTACTGTTTTAAATAAAATCCTTCTGCTTAAGGTAAAATTATAAGTCATTTTCTCTTTTATTACAGAAGAATTAAAATAAAACATTGTTACTACTAAATACGTAACAGCAACACAGACGAAAGGAATAGATGTTTTTATAAGGTAATGAGTAATGTTAAAATTGCTGAGGATGTAAGTGTTCTGCAAGGTAAATATTTATAAAGTTTTTTATACATTTTAAATACTTTGTTTACTGTGTGTTCACCCATGCTCGTGTGGCCAGGGACTTGAGTGTAAAAACTGTCAATCACAACTTATTCTCTATCACAACCGTGGCGGGAGGCCTTGCGTTACCCATTCCCCTCTACTTTTATATGGGCCAAGGTCATCCAATAATACCCTTTTAGCGGGGGATAGACCACTAAGCAGCATGTTAGTCCATTGCCGCAAAGTGATCTATCCCCCGCTCTGCACTCCACACAAATCCCCAGTCTTTAACACTTAAGTTATACACCAAGTCCTCTCTCCCAATTATCAGCTCACACGGTTTGCCACTATTCATGATAAAATACCCTAACTCCCAAAATAAAAGACCCAATTCTTCTAAGTTTTCCTGTCCAATTTCAATTCCAGCACGCCTGTCAATGTCTTGTAATTTTATAGTTTCACCTGTGTACAATTTCTTTTTCCACGCTAATACAAACCTTCTGTCCTCTTCAACAATTTGTCTTTTCACGCACTCATACACTTTCACTAACATGTCTCTACAGTTCTTACAGTCCACATTCACCCAATCCCACTCAGCACCACCAATGATCAGAGATCCACTCATACTTTCGAATTCTACTTAACAGCTGAAAGGCTCAAAGCAGAATGAATTAGAAGAGTGGAGACCTCTTCTTTTATACCACTTAACCGGTTATCCTTGGTATATATCCATGCGTATATGTACCATTATCATTGGTGGGGGTACTGGTTGTCCTTGGTAATTTGGGTCAAGGTCATCCAAGGACATTACTAGAACAGGGGATAGATCACTAAGTGGCATGTTAGTCCATTGCCACAGAGTGATCTATCCCCCGCTCTGTATTCCGCATTCACACACACACACACACACACACACACACACACACACACACACACACACACACACACACACACACACACACACACATTCATACAAGTCTCAGCCCAAGGCTCTACCAACGCATACGTCCACTCTCATTTTCACCATCACTTTCACTGTCCACTACAATGTTTTGTTCAACACATCTACACTCTGCAACTATAGTCCAGGCAACGAAGACAAAATAGGGGAAAAAATTCATGTAGAAGCCAAATTTGGTACAGTTGTAGGGGAAGGTTTCTTAAACAACATACTAAAAGTACTGACCCATAGGAGTGGAGCTAAAATGATGGGATGGCCCACGTGGAGTCACAAATAAATCTTTCGTCGATCAATGGGTTTATGTACATCAAATTAAAGCTAATAAGTAGTAGAATTTAATGCCGCAAACCCCATCTCAAAAGGTTGCCTGAGTCGAAAACGGCAGCCTGTCAAACTTTGAATATTTTAACCTAAACGCTTAAAAATGTAATAATTTTCGAAATACTTGACCTTTCGAGGTGCGGTTTGCGGCAAACGTTTGCTATTGCAATTACCTTTGAAAACGTGGATAGCTTGTCATAAGCCTATCATATTACCCTTGAACCATCCTCTACATGAACGTCCCAAAGAGGAAGTTTAAAAAAAAGTTTCTTAGTCCATAGCCATGCTATACATAATTTTAAAGGTCTTAGTAAGGAGAGTACATAGCCGAAAACCAGACCTCAAAAGGTCAAATATGTCGGAAGTTATTGCATTTCAAAGTTCTGATAATATAATTTTATTCCACATTTTCATTATCATATATCTCCTTTACTATTAATCCTAGCAAAAAAGTGCACAGGACCTTTTTTGTAGATAATTTTACGAACTTTAATTTTATTGAGAACAAAATTTTTGCTAGAGGCCATAGTTTTGGAGTTATTTACAAAAAACAAAAAAAGGGACCTTTAGAGCCCCCCCACCCCTTTAGCTCCACCCCTATGGGTCAGTACTTTTAGTATGTTGTTTAAGACACCTTCCCCTACAACTGTACCAAATTTGGCTTCTACATGAATTTTTTCCCCTATTGGTTCATTTTTTGTCTTCGTTGCCTGGACTACTAGTCTATCATACTTCCTCCGGAGCGAGCTTAACTCACGGAATACTCTATTTAACATTTTGTCCTTTTGCTCTATTAATTCTTTATAATGTTCAATGAGCTCTGATGATGGTCGGGTCGATGCGTTTGATGTAGATAGCTGCGGGCTGGTAGGAGGCCAGGCTAATCTGGAGGCTCGGCTGCTGCACAACTCCTTCTTGGTGGGGCTAAAGCCGGAGAACCGGACACGACTAGTTGACGAAGGACCCAATCGGATCGGCCCAACACCTGAGCCGGAGTTGGAGGCAGAAGCCGAAGAGTTGTCAGACATGGTGCGAATGGTTCGGCTTAACGGTTGCAAGCTGAATGAGCGGACAGTGGATTACCACTCCTATATATACCTATTTGTAGTGGTGGGGGTAGCTCAAGGTCAACCTTCCCTGGTATCAAACCTGGTTATTGTGAGTTCGGCCTCAATCTTATTCTCTTCAATAAACTTGCTTACTTCAAACACCCAAGAGAACAGTTTGTCTATATTTTTATATATTCAATTTTAGTGTAGTGTGTAATGTTTAAAGTTTGTCTGTTTATAACACCTAAAGTAAACATAGCCCTATCACGTCTTATCCAAAACTCAACACCCCTTCTCAAACCGCTTAAAAGTTCCCATGCAGTGTGTTCATCTAAGTCGTATTTACCACCTTTGTAGGAGAACGGTGCCATGTTTAGTATCAAGCGCAGGAATAGACTGAAGCAAAATGAACAGCTCATACAAGCTAAGCAAAGCGTTGGAGTGTGGGTATCACGTAATACACAACCTTGGTTGCAAGGTTAGCGCTTTACTTTTCAGAGTGGTTAATATGTGTCAAGGTCATTCAAACTTGACCCATACTTATTTTAACTTTTTAACTATTTTAACAATCAAACTTGACCTTTGGGTGAGTCGGTGGCGTAGTGGTTAGCGCGCCGGACTTCGGGACCATGGCAGCGATGTCGTGGGTTCGAATCCGCGTTCTGCCAGTGACTTTTATCAGTACCTTTCACCTTGTACTGTAGCGGCTCACCCCCTTACTTTGTCTAATACGTTCCACGCACAGATCAATAGTCTATGTGGACGGAGCAAAGTAAGGCAAAAAGAGGTCCGCCAACCTCTTTTTCTTAAAAAAAAAAAAAAAAAAAAACTATGAAAAAATTTTACCTCCAAACACTTGTGGTTTGCCACAAGTGTTTGGAGGTAAGTTTTTATTTCTTAAACATTAAGAGTGGTATATATGTCAAGGTCATTCAGACTTTGAAAAATTTTTACCTCCAAACACTTGTGGTTTGCCACAAGTGTTTGGAGGTAAGTTTTTATTTCTTAAACATTAAGAGTGGTATATATGTCAAGGTCATTCAGACTTTGAAAAATTTTTACCTCCAAACACTTGTGGCTTGCCACAAGTGTTTGGAGGTAAGTTTTTATTTGTTAAAGATTTTTACAGCTTAGTCTTCACCCTCAAGGACACGGTTTGAGATTGTCCCAGTGACTTTCCATCACCGCCAGGTTAAAGTATTATACAAGTCAAGTATTTTTTTTTTTTTTTTTATTTTTTTTTATTTTTTTTTTTATTAGTTGACTTGTATAATACCCCTCTCCCTTACTTTAAGAGGGTTAGGACTAAATTTGGAAAAATAATTTGGAAGAAGTATTTTTAAATATTGTCCAACATTTCCTAACAATTTAGATTTTTTAGTGGGCCCATATCCTAATCCATTTCCCACACAGATTGGCATCCTTTCCTTCGTATTAGATAGCCCCTTTTGTGGATGAAAAATTGTCTTCGTACCATCCGAACTGGTACTTTCATTGTATGAAGGCGGCCAACACCTTTTATAATGATTTCTACATCGGCATCAAATACTCCATAGGTTTGAACAATAAAATAATATTTTTCATCCACTTTGAGTCTTCTAATATCCAGCGGTTGCGGACTGTGGGGATGTTTGAATTTGGACGTTTTAGGCCTATTATTATTGAGACTGTAGGGTTTTACTCTCGGAGGTTTGTTGTTTTTATTCAAGTGTCCTTGGCAGCGACCTTTATCTGAAACAGCAAACTTCTGACAGCAAAGAACCCCATAATCTCTTGAAAAAATAACATAATCACATTTTTCGCCCTTGCCAGCAGGTGGACGCTTAATGCAATTACGTTTTTGTGTTGGACACTTTACCTTAGTGTTTTGGAGCTTGTCCGGTTTAGGCTGGCTAGAAGGAATAGGGGTAGAAGGTGAAGGCTTTAGACGGTCAAAGGGAAGGCTGCAAACTATTTTGGGTGGGGTGGGAGAACGTGTTAGGTCAATAGTGGGAAGTTTGGGGGAAATGGTGGGAAGTGAGGTAAGTTTTGTTGTTATATCAATGGTAGGATAGGAGGCGTCAGGGGAAAAGATGGATCTACGGGGTGGTTTAACAGGTGTGGATGGGATAGGGGATAGGGGTAGAGGACATTGGGTTTTGGTGTAGGAAAGGATTTTGTGGGTTCTGGAGTACGGGGTAAACTTCGGCCTTGCAGTCTTCTTCTTCTTCTTGTCATCCTCCATCTGGAACACTGCAGCATCCGGGTCCGAGTCCGATTGCAGAGAGCAGGCCGGAGAGCATATCGGTACTCGGCTGGTCCCGGCGACAGTTGTAGTTAGCGCTGCATAGAAGAAGGCGGAGTAGACTGGTTGGCCGAAGAAGCAGCAGCAGAAGCTGGAGGATAGTTTTTCAATTTAAGAGGCATTTTTAAAGATGTAAAGTAAAGAATTGAAACGAAAACTTAGAATTCAAACGGGATGTCTCACAAGGGAGAGGTCCAGTAAGCGTGACAGCTAAAGCTGGAATGAGAAGTGCGTGCAACCCGGCCGCCTTATATCCCCACCGACCACGGGCGAGCCTCACCCAAGGGTATAGGGGTAGGGGTAGGGGCGGGGGTGGGGGTGGAAGTGGAGGCATGGGGGGGCCAGGGGTGGAGGTGTAGGGGGTGGGAGTGGAGGTGGAGGTGTAGGGGGTGGGGGTGGAGGTGGAGGTGTAGGGGGTGGGGGTGGAGGTGTAGGGGGTGTGGGTGGGGGTTGGAGGGGTAGGGGTTGGGGGTGGAGGTGGAAGTGTAGGGGTGGCGGAGGTGTAGGGGGGGTGGCGGTGTAGGGGGGGGGGTCAGTCTTTACTGTATTTAGGTCAAGGTCACGGAAAAACTTTAAAAAAATAAAGCCCCACCTGGGGCTTTTATGTTGACCCAACTATGGACAACAGCAAACATTCCAATGTTGTCTGACCTTCACCACGCAAGACTTTTAAGCATTTACTGCATTGCTAACAAATAACTTTTTCAATAGCTAACAAAAGTCATTTACATAATTTTGACAGAGGTTGAGGAAAGCCCTAGTGGCTTACGTCCTCGGTCCGAGTGCAGAGGCCGCCGCAAATTGGCCACAGCTGTGGTCTGCCTGCCAGCGTGCAAACGGACCGGTTCCCAACCCAGCCGCAATAATGCCTGCCTGAGAGGACCCATGCTAACGTCAATATAAAATGATTTTACACGGGGGCCTACTCCCGTTCCCTATCTTTAATTTTTAAGTTTAGCAATGCAGTAAATATTTACAAGTCCTTTGTGGGTCAAGGACACACAAACATAAAAAAATTTCGGCCCCCGTACATCCATGGCGAACCACGAATGTTCGGGGGCCTTGGGGACAAAAAACACAAATAGCTAACAAAGTTTCATTTACATAATTTTGAGAGAGGTTGAGGACAGCCCTAGTGGCTTACGTCCTCGGTCCGAGTGCAGAGGCCGCCGCAAATTGGCCACAGCTGTGGTCTGCCTGCCAGCGTGCAAACGGACCGGTTCCCAACCCAGCCGCAATAATGCCTGCCTGAGAGGACCCATGCTAACGTTGGTATAAAATGATTTTACACGGGGGCCTACTCCCTTCCCTATCATTACAATTTACTTTGAGCTGTGAAAAAGGCTCAAGGGGGAGTGCTAAAACAAGCGTATACACTTTAGATAAATATAACACACACTTACAAAATAGGTTGAGCTCAACATGGTAAGTGCTGGAACAAGCATATACACATTACACACATATGACATAAAAGACAAAGAAGACACACAGGAGACATAGGGTACAAGTAAAACACTCACATATAAAACAATTCCCAATACCCAAACGCAAGCGCAATATCTTAAAGATAATACAAGTCTTAAAATTACAGTAGACTTCGCTAAACAGTGAAGGCGCCTTTCAGTGTTTAGTGAGGCCTATGGCGGTCCGTCCCGATCGTTCACGTTCAACGCTCGGGAGCGGACTGCGAGCCGGCTGTGGCCGGGCCGCCTTATATTCCCACCGGTCGCCCCCGAAGGGGCGGCATGGGGCGGGGGTGGAGGGGAGGTGGAGGTCCATTCCGGGGGGGGGGAGGTGGAGGTCCACCCCGGGGGAGGGGGGGGGAGGTGGAGGTCCACCCCGGGAGGGGGGTAGGAGGTGGAGGTCCATCCCGGGGGGGGTCCGCCCCTCAGGGGTGGTTCAAGGTCACCGACTACACTTCTACTCTAAGTCTGGTTCAAGGTCACCGACTACACTTCTACTCTAAGTCTGGTTCAAGGTCACCCACTACACTTCTACTCTAAGTGTTGGCAATACCCCCACCATAATCGAGTCCCTAAGCTACGCGACGGCGCTCAGCCAGTATGTCTCAGGCTTGCATGCGGTAAGCATCGCTGCTCTTCGACTCTGTTCATGTAAGTGTTTTACAAATTTTTGCCTCAAGGTCATTACACTTTAACTCTGGACAAACATGGCTTGGATTTTCTCTGATTTTACTCAAGGTCACTACACTTTAACTCTGGGACGATATCGACTTGTAGTATTTCAGTGTTTTGACTCAAGGTCATCACACTTTAACTGCGGCGTCGACTTATCGTACTAGAGGTGCTCTGGGGCGATATCGACTTGTAGTATTTCAGTGTTTTGACTCAAGGTCATCACACTTTAACTCCGGCGTCAAATTATCGTACCAGAGGTGTTCACTAACCTAATTTGTAATGGTTAGGGTGGCGTTTTCACGCCACGTAGTATCGCCATGAGTGTCCAGTCCAGATTTTAAGTTAGATTAATTTTACTGTGATCTTTTCCATTTCCAATTCATTTTGCCAAAGAATGAGATGTATCTTTATAAATTGGTATTTCTTTAGAGTTATTGGAGATTGCAGGGATACAATCAGTTTATTTAGAAGACTTTTCATCTTTGAGTTTAACAAAACCTCCACTTTGACTTTGCTTCCTCGCCCCTCACAGCCTAAGCTGTACAGGAATATTTCTTCTACTGCCAACTCGGGCCGGGAGAACAGTGTGTTAACTGTAGGACAGCTCATGGTGAAGTGATGCGATACCACAGCGTACAACCTCACCTTCCCCCACCACTGTGACCTTCCCCCACTCCTGCTGTTACCCCCACCACTTTTGCCTTGGCTCATGCGCTACCAACAGTCTCTCAGTATTGTGCGGACTTTTGTGAGGGGAAGCCATGTCGCGAGACACTTTGGGTAAGAAACTTAGCCGTGTTAAGTCTTTATTAGTTGCTCAGTGTCCACCGCTCAAGGTCAAGCGGGTTTCGACTTTAGCTAAGTGGCGTAAACTGTTGCGCGGACACCCTAAGTTTTATACCAAACACACTAATGTGAGTTTTACTGATGAAGATTTGTTTAAAATATTGGAAGAAATGACTTTTCCTTGCAAAGTTCAGTTAGTTACTCCCATTCCTGACGGTTTAGAGTCTTAGTCTCTCCACTTCCCCATATACCTAGAGTATGCGGAGTCTGGAGGTCAGTCGCTCGGTGACTGTCGTGGGGTGCGCATCGGTGTCGGCGCTCCGTTGTTAAGTTTTCAAGGTCACAGTAATATGAAATTGCGGGTGTTGTGCTGGTTCAAGGTCACCTGAGGGATTACCGATTGCCCATTTAGGCAGGGTCATGTCACAAAACTGGGGTTTAACTTGGCACTTTTGCTGTTTCTCATCGCAAATTCGCTCCAAGTCGTCAAGGTCACGGGGACTCTGACTGAAACTCGGAGCGTAGTGCGAGAAACGGCAAAAGTGCCAAAAAATTTTAAGTTTCGGCGTGACCTTGACCTTAGTGGCGTCGATGCCGTCATATTGATGACGTAAGGGGTGATGAAGTCATCAGCATGTCATTTCTGTGACGTCATGGGTGTGACGTCATGGAAGTGACGTCATTGGTGATGACGTCATCGATTGCGTCATCGATGACGTCATCCCTCAGGTGACCTTGAACTGGCCCAGCAACCGCAATTTCACACTACTAATATTGAAAGTGAATAGCATTGTTATGACCTGCAATATTATACCTGGATCGTATAGAGATGGAGTAAACCAACATATTTTATATACATTTTATCCAACGGTGGCTCCCGGTTTTAAAATAGCTGAGAAGCCACAAAACCTGATAGACCTACCATTAAACACCAGTTTCATTTCGGACATCGTACTGAACATATAAGATCAGGACGGTAATAGTGTTGACTTTAGAAAGAAACGATTACAATACGGTTACACATAAGAGCGGTAACATAAATTCTTCATGGGATTGACTTTTAAACCTCAACGGAGGAGCCGGGAGCTCTTCAACATTGGACGAGTTAACACCGGACAACATTCGTTTCCTACAGAAGATTGGACTAAAAGTTAATAACGATGGAGATCCTGGATATATCTTAAGTATCGACGTTCGACGAAACCCTGTGGTAGAAGGAATATCACACTAACAACCTTACACTTCATCAAAATTAAACAAAAATTAATATATTGAAAATGTGTTTTTAATTAATTTTTTTTACCTGTCTTAATGATTTTTTGGAATCAAAAGTTGGTTAAACATATAGTAGTTGAACATATTATGGATTTAAAAATAAAGATTGGTTCACTGATGAAGATAAATACGTGATATCCGTTTAGAAAAATTGTAAACACGGAAAATTGGAACGCCGGATGAGGGATCTACCTAAAGTGGTGAAATGGAAAATAATACATAGCAAGCTAGGTTGCATTCCAAAAACTATTGTTTACAGGCCAAAAGACTTTTAAAACATGTATTTAAAATACTTTACAATTACTAATTCAATGTTTCAGTTTTTCTTTTGATAATATTTTGTTTCACTTCCATATAAAGAATACATAATTACCATAGTACTCATCATCGTACTCATTTTCCATAGGTGGGAACTACGCCCAAAGAACCATGTAATTTTTTCACTAAGAGGTCCTTGCTCTTTCATAAGGTAAAACGCCATTTAATCTAATTAGTAAATATGAGTAATAATATTATTTCAATATTATTTCAATGTATTTCATAAACTCACTCAAAAAGTACGTCTGTATATGTGTATTAGATATTTTCGTGATAAGCCTATTGATTAATTTAATATGGAACCTCCTATTCTTTTGAAATTCTATACGAAGAAGTAGGATTAAGTCAATTTCCTTGTGTTCAGGCAGCACCTAGATCGGATTGTTGAATTAGGATTTTACTGGTGTTTCGAATGAAAAAATGTTTTGCTATTTTATGCAATTGTATGCAGCAGAATGAGCATTTTCACACCACTCACTCTTCTCCAAGCCCAGTAGTGCACATAGTGAATGAATTTGTAAGGTTAACTTGCTAACTTCCACCATGGAACAAAATACCAAAAGGACTTTAGGAAATTCTATGCACCATTATCGCCCATGATAATTAGCTGCATTATATATATGTTAAATTGCATTTACGTCGATGTAGAACTTGGAGCATGATTTAAACATAAAAACTTCCACATTTATAATATCAGAAAGATTTTTACATTTTAATAGATTAATTTAAAAGTGTACAGTTTTTAAATTTGAAATACTTACAGGATAAGCCAAACCGAAGTCACTTATCTTCACAACCCCTGACACTGATAGGAAGTTTGCAGGCTTTATGTCATTGTGGAGGTAACCGAGGTCGTGAACCTCTTTTAGGCCAAGGGCCATGCCTCTGATGAGGTTCACGAACTGGTTACCTACGGGTAAAGCCATCTTTCGACTCACAAACTCCTCTAAACTGTAAATAAAAAGTTAAAAAATCAACGTTCCAATAATATAGTTTCAACCATCTCAATTATAATTCGGTTATGTAATAAAAGAATTGTAAAAATCAAAGTATATTTTAATCTATGTAAGTGACAGAAATGACAAGTGAAAAAACATACTATTCAAATATTGTATGGAAAAGTCATGTAAGGTTTTATTATGAGTTACAATTAGTTTAGTGGATTCCCAGCAGAATTATTGACAGCATTCCCGATGATTAAAGTGTAGCTAAAACCGAAAATGGTTGGATGACGTCCCAGTCGTTTTTTGAATACCCAGGGAATGATTTTCATCCTTGTGTGACAGCCAAAAATATTAAGGGACCAGTCATCCTATATATGGATGGTCATACATCTCTCATGTCTCTTGAAGTAAGTGAGATGTGTTCTGATAAAAGAATTGTGTTGGTTGCCCTCCACCCCAATGCAACCCAAATTTTACAGCCGCTAGATTTAGCAGTCTTTCACCCTCTCAAGAGCGCATGGAGGCAAGCTGTCACCAGGTGGAGGTTTGAAAACGGGGTACGCAAATTGAAAAATGAAGAATTTGCGCCCTTGGCCAAACAAGTCCTCAATAATGGAAGCATAAACCCGAAACAATCAAGAATGGATTCAAATCTTGTGGATTGATATCATTAGACCCTAAAAAAGCAAATTTATCTAAGATTCTTGGACAAAGCTCGAAAAACAAAAATTCCGCAGAACCAACCAGCAATATTCTCGAATTCCAGCGAAAACTATACTTTTTAGAAAGCAGAATAAACCCAGAGTCTTTATGAAGAAGAGGAGGTTGCCGTAGAGGACAAGTTCCTCTTTTTCCTTTGTAAGGGGCTAAGAAACGAAATTGAGGAGCTCAAGCTAAAGAGCAGCAAATCTCAAACGATTGACAGTAACAGACAAGAGCAGGAAACGGAAGTGGAACCTAATGAAATGGAACCTATCATCATCGAAGTTCCAGCTCAAACTTGCTCAACGTCAGACTCAAGTTTAATTTCGTTACCAATTGAAGACCTTTATTTAAATGTCTCTGAAACTACAGACTTGACATGTGAAATGACGAATTCAGAACCGATCCAGGTAAGGCCATCCTGATCGTGGGATGTCCCTATCTTAATCTCTGAAAAAACTTTGATTTTGACGTTTCTTATAAAATATCCATGCCACCTAAAATACCCACGCCCGACAAGAATCAAGATTCAAAACCTGAAACTCCCAGTCGTGTTTTCCTCTCCCCTGACACAATGATTTTATTTGACAGAACTCCTTCGTCAACAGAACACAAAGTGTCTTCGCAACCTTCTTCTAAATCACAACCAACAGACATTCCTTCTCCTTTCAAGTGTACCATGAAATGAAATTTTAAGTAGTAAATATTTATTATTTACTATAGAATAATTATATTAAAATAGTGACATAATATATTTGGATTTTAAAACTGAATTTTGTCAAAAAAAAAAACAAAAAAACAAGCAAGGATATTACATAATCTTAAACCAACGAATTAAGCATGTAAGTTCAGGATATTATCAGGGCCATTATCAGTAGGCCACGTGCCGACTTTAAAAGGGAACAAGCAAAATCATGTATAGTATAACCAGTATTAACTAGTATGAGTCATAATTTGGAGTCGGAATGGGTCCAAAGTTATAGAATGAGTTGAGGAGAGCCTCATTAGCCTGAAGATATTCCAGCCGGGGGGACCACTTCTTGCTGACAGCTTTTTCTCTGGAGGTATTGTAAAGTCTTAATAAATTTGTAACATTTGAATCTAATCATGTTTCAGGTCCAATTTTAATAAATTGTAATGTCTGTAGGTTGTTAACTGTTTTTTTTTTTCAGAGAATATAAAACATAATGGGGTAATAAAATTGTAATTTTTGGAGGTAAAATAACTTGGGAGTTTATTTGACATGTTTTCTCATACAGGGTAAAAATAAAAATAAAAATATTGTATTACAGTAGTTCTGGGTCTTATGTTTCAGGGGGAAAGACATGGGAATGAAACAATCTCTATAAATCCCTTCCAATTCCTTTAATCACGTACATGTATAAATGTGGGGTTTAAACAAAAATTTATAAATTAATTTATCAGAATTGTATAAATAAAAATGCTGTATCTAACAAAAAGGATAGTAAGAAATATTAATGTGTATAAATTTTAAATGCTTAGAATGCAAGAAACATAATGTAATTTATAGCCTGAACAATATTTTAAGAGATTATGAATATTTTATTATTTTGTAAATATTGAATTAATGCTCAAACATTATATACTATGTCGCTTCTGAGATTCTGAGTTCATTTTATTTAACATCACCTCAACGTAATTCTGTGCCATGCGAGATTCTAAAATTTATTATTTTAAGGTTGATGGGTCCCGAATCAAGTAACTCTTAGTGATAAAAATGAGCTAGGAGTAATGGTACACAAGGAGTGTCTGATATGGCCTGAGAGGGCCAACTAACAAAAAAAAAAAAAAAAAAAAAAAAAAAAAAAAAAAAAAAAAAAAGGAAATTAAAACCCCTTCCGTAGTTACATCAAAACTATGGAAGGAGTACCACAGAAAAATAAAAGAAGAAAAACTCAGAAGGAGCAAGCGGCAGTTGAGAGAAAGAAGAAGAGGAAAATTTAGATGTAGTGATTTTAGTGATTTAGTTTAATTAAGGGTCTGTTATCGAGAAATGTATTTGTTTTACCTCCTTTGTTTCAATTTAGAATTACCACGTTTTAAGCTCACAAATTTTCTTTCATAAATATTAAATACTGTACGTACAAAGTCTATAATATTCATACTAGATTGTTTTATAAAGGAGATTGACGCTTTTGTTAACTTAGTCTGAAGTATTAAACAAGTATTATGATACAAATATAGTTTTGTTTGATTATTATTTTATTTTTTTTATTATTTTTTTTGTCTGTGTTATTACAGATGTCAATGTTTTGAAGACGTAGGTTATCCAGGCACTAAAAACACAAAGGTAAATAAAGTAAGTTTATTTTGGATTTTATCCAACATTAGATTATTTTCGTTGAAGTAATAAATCTCATTTGGTATAAATGTTGAAAAGAACTCTGCTTTTACCTGTAAACATTCAAAATATAACTCAAAACAAGGATTAATAAGCCTTAAACAGTAAAGTAACTTAAGGGGAGGCGTATGGTCGAAAATTTAATTTTTTGCAAAAGATTTTTTTGTATATTATGAAAATATAACTTTTTATGAGTACATTGATATACAATACATGTGGGTTTGCATTTTTATTCATCAAATAAAAAAAATCAAAGTTTTTTTGCACCCCATATTTTACTCTCCAGAAACCACAGTTTTGTTGTTTCATATATAACTACTTATGAATTAATAAGTTGATTTGATTTTGCTGTGCTGGCAACTCTGACCGTCTGCTGAATGTGTCTCCTAGCAACCTACTAGCTTCTGCTGCTTTAGCAGCTGTTTTATTAGGACTAGAGATCGCCCACTGGTCAAAATTCGACCAAAATATAGTTGATCTTGAGCCAATTAGTTTTAAAATGTTTTAACTGAAACATCTGTTCTTCCTGATTTGCTAACATTATTACAACAGCTGTCTTTGATTCAGTCCATTATCCTTCTCCCATAAGATTAACATTGAAACTTTGAAAGCCTGTAGGGCATAGCCCTGGAGGTCGATGCGAATTAAAGTGTGATTCTGCTCATCTACAGGACGATACCTTTCAAACGGTATGCGCGGATTTCTCCTACGATGCCCACAAGCTAAGAAAAAAGGAGGAAACGAAACATGCTTGCCTATTAATATATAGATTATTCACAGTTTATAAACATAACCTCTGTGAATTTGTTTTGAAACTTGTGATTTGCAAACAAAGTTTGGTGGCAGTTTCATATCTGTGTTTATTATGCCTAGATACAGTGGTAAAGTGAACAAAAGCAGCAAAGGTTTAGATGGACGTGGGAAAAAGAAACTTATAATAGTAGATTCCACTTTGGGTGCACTTTCACCAACAAATACAACTAGGCCTAATCCAATTGACTCTAGGCCTGGGAAAGTGTCAAGCTCAAATAAGAAAATTGACATCACTGAATACAACAGGTATGAGTATAATGAAAATCGTAAGAATGAAATAATAGATGTAAATATACTATCAGAGAATCTGCAAGAAAGCTCACTATGTAAAAATTGCAAAAAGAATGGACTTCAAGTTCGATCGACAAACTATATAGGTCTAGCCTCGAAACTTGAAATATTTTGTTCACATTGTGACTTCAATTGTAAATTTATTAGTTCAAAGGAGGTTAAAGTACCTGATGTAAATAGGAAATTGTTTAACGTCAATGTTAGATTAGTATATGGTTTGAGATGCATTGGAAAAGGGAAGCTAGCAGGACAAACGTTGTGCGGGATACTTAACCTCCCGCAACCTCCGACAAGTGTTTAAGTGTTTGTTATAAGCTGCTAGAGAGGTTGATTTATAACAGAATCCTCCCTATTCTCAATGCCAGCATCCCTGTTGAACAAGCTGGATTTAGGCCTGGTCGCAACTGTTGTGACCAGGTTCTGGCTCTGACTTCTTTCATTGAGGATGGGTTTGAGCGAAGACTGAAAACCTCTGTGGCTTTTTTAGATCTGACTGCAGCATATGACACTGTCTGGAGAAAAGGCCTCCTAGTTAAATTTTACGACCTTATTCCTTGCCCTCTCTTGTTGCGTCTCCTCAACTCAATGCTCTCCAATAGGACGATAAAAGTATATCTGGGACGCAGAGAAAGTACGTTTAGGCAACTAAAGGATGGCCTGCCACAAGGGTCAGTGCTCGCCCCACTGCTCTTTAATGTGTATACTGCCGACATTCCTGTAACTCGGTCCTTGAAGTTTATATATGCAGACGATATTGCATTGGCATATCAACACCAGCATTTTCGACAAGCAGAGGAAACACTAACAAATGACCTCACGACCCTCGGTGAATACTTTGAAGCCTGGAAGCTAAATCCAAACCCAACAAAAACTGAGGTTGCTTGCTTCCACTTGAATAATAGACTGGCCAACCAAAAACTTAAATCGTATTCAACGGTGTTGAGCTAAATCATAATGACCACCCACAGTATCTGGGAGTCACTTTAGATCGGCCTCTCACGTTTAAAAGCCACTTACAAAAAACGGCAGCTAAGGTGAGAACCAGGACTAACATTGTCCATCACCTTGCTGGCTCCACATGGAGAGCTAACGCACAAGTTCTGCGAACCACTGCTCTGTCATTGGTAGATTCAACTGCTGAGTACTGTGCTCCCGGGTAGTTAAATAGTGTGCACGTTAGAGAGATCGACGTCCAGCTAAACAGGACCATGAGAGCTATTAGTGGTACTCTCATGGCAACCCCTGTACCCTGGCTCCTCGTGCTGTGTAATATCGCTCCTCCTGAAATGAGACGAAGGGATGCACTCATTAGGGAATACACAAAGATCTTATCTGCTCCACAGCTGCCCATCCATGATTACCTACCCCAGAATGCGGGTCGATAGAGGTCCCGAAAACCACCGCTACGAACAGCCTCCCAGTTGATGGACACGAACTTCACCATCCATACTAACTGGACTTCCTCCTGGGACGCTTTTCAAGGTCGTAATCACTTCTTGATAGCTGACCCGACCGTAGCGGTAGGTGGTATGAATCTTCCTCGGAAGCAGTGGACTATACTCAATCATTTCTGGACTGGAGTGGGAAGATGTAATTATTGGAAGTACAAATGGGGAATGACACAAGACCAGTCATGTGACTGCGGAGCAGAGTATCAAACTATGGAACACATAGTCGAAGAGTGCCCACTGATTGCCTTCCCCGAAGGATTGGCCGGTCTGCATAGCTCAAGTGAAGCTGGGCTGCAATGGCTGAGCGCCCTGGATTTAGCTCTATAAAGAGAGATCTGATTTTTATTTTAGTGTTTAGACTTTTACTTATACTGACTCAGGTGCTCTGCACCGCAGAATTTATTTATTATTCTTAAACCATGGTGGCTGGCTAAATGAGTCATACGATATATATATATATATATATATATATATATATATATATATATATATATATATATATATATACCTCCGGCAAATTTCTTCTCTTATAATGTTACTTTGCGGGACAAATGTAAACAAGTAGCTTTTGAATCAATGAAGGCAGCTGTTAAAGAAGCTGTGGAAGAGAATAAGCTTGTGATCCAAGAAGAAGGCGGTAGCAGAGATAACGCATTTGACGGAACCTGGCAACGCAGAGGTCACCGGTCATTGAATGGTGTTTTTACTTTTGCACTAGTATTGATAGCGGAGAAGTGATGGATGTATATATCTTATTAAAGTACTGCTTATGTTTAGATAAAGCCAATCATTAAGCCAATTGCATAGCAAATCATGAAGGCTCCAGCGGGAGTATGGAAGGTCATGGCATTCGCAATATTTTCAACCGATCTATTGAAAAATATGACGTAACTTACGATATGTCAAGTACCTGGGTGATGGAGACAGTAACAATTATGACAGTATTTTTGCTAGTAGTCCCTATGGAAACACTAAAATAGAAAAATTTGAATGTGTAAACCATGCGATGAAGCGAATGGGTGGAAGGTTGCGAAATCTCAAGACGAGCTTCAAATACAAAAACTTGATGATGGGAAAAGCCTAGGAGGGAAAAACAGCCTAACAGATAAAAAAAATTGATCAAATCCAGTCGTACTATGGCAAAGCCATAAAAGAAAAAAAAGATAACCTAGAAGGAATGAGACGGGCTGTGTGGGCTATTTATTATCACATAGGATCATCTGATGCGAACCCCGAACACCGCCTATGTCCAGAGGGCAAGGAATCTTGGTGTAAATATAATAGTGCGGTGGCTGAAAAGAAACCACTCACTGATCTCCATAGAAACACAGTGCCACAAGCAATAGTGAAAGCTATTAAACCAACTTTTAAAGCCTTGGCAAATCGTGATTTATTGAAAAATGTTTACACGGCACTACGCAGAATGTAAATGAAAGTTTCAACAGTGTGTAATCTGGACAAGAATACCAAATAATAATTTTGTGGCAATTAGAACCCTGGAGTTTGAAGTGTATGATGCAGTAGCTAGTAGGATTCGCGAAAATAGTCCGATGAGAGTCGATACATTGTTGCCAAATTTATTCTGAAACACATTGTTTTACTGTATTACACATGGTTAACGTAACCACAAATGACAACATTGCAGGGCGAGAGGTGGTGAGGGGGGACACAGCTGTTAAAATTTCCATCGGACTATTTTCGTACATCTTGCTATAGTTAAAGCACTTATTAGAGAAACAACACATATAAAAAAAAAGTTTTGGGGAACTAAAAAAACTGTTTCTTTTTTTTAAATTAACTTTTTTTAATGGACGTGTGGTGTGTTAAATTGATTAATTTGCCTTTTATTTATTTTAATAAGTTTAATTAAAGTGGATATGTGTTGTTTCTCAAATAAAGGGGAAATATGTGATAAGAAAAAAAACAATAGCCTAATTCAAGTAATAAATTGTTATTTTAAAATGTAACATTAAAATGTTAAACATATTTTTTAAAGTCTATTTTAAATGCCATCATTGTCATCAGATTCGTGTCGTCAGCTTCCGTTGTCGGCCAAT
This sequence comes from Neoaliturus tenellus, assembly GCA_030545055.2. Taxonomy (NCBI): domain Eukaryota; kingdom Metazoa; phylum Arthropoda; class Insecta; order Hemiptera; family Cicadellidae; genus Neoaliturus; species Neoaliturus tenellus. The sequence goes on from CM061531.1 coordinate 111,426,154, forward strand.
TGAATATTTCCTGCCAAAACTCTTGAACATCTTCTTCGCCAGGTAAACAGTCTTTGATTGACTTTTAATCAGTCAATTTAACCTTCTTTAAAGGGATGTATCCTGCTGGATACGCCTTTTCTTTGGGCAAGACAACAGGAACGACACACTTCAGGCTGAAAGTGTGCATTTGTAGTCCATCGATAAACTCTCTGGTCACAACTTGGCCCTCATTTTTGGAATTGTAAGAAAAAATGACGGACCTGCTTACATTAAGCTTAACTTTTCTTTTCTTTTGAATTTCTCTGCCATATGATTCATTCGATAAGACTAGTCCTTTATAATTCACTTTAGCCCAGTTTTTGAACTATAGAACCTCTTCGGTCTCCGGTAAAACTACCGTGAATTTGTCTTTATCACTTGATGAAACGATTTGCTCCACATACTCTTTTAAAGTATAAGTTCTGTCAATAGATCTTATTTTCCTTTTCATGAAACCAAAATCCCTATCACAGGGCATAAAGGAGTGCCCTCGCAATGGAAAATATTCTTCGATGGAATCGAATCGTCCAGTGTCAACAAGAGCAAGCAAGGAACGTACGATGATGTTGTTTTTGGCCTGATCACCACAACCATCAGATAAAATGTAAAGATTCTTTATGTCTTTTGACAGAAAATAAAATTATATAAAATTAAAATTAAACAAAAAGTAACTACCTTGTTTGCTCCTTTTTTTGCCTTACCTTCATGATATAGATATCTTAGTTGCCTTTCCAGTTTTTAAATCATGTACGCAAAACACGTTTACAGTGAGCTGTCGTAGGTAAAAAGTATCCTGTATTGGAATTTTAGGTAGGCCTAAGTCTAGATTCTGCATGTAATCGAGACATACAGCCGCTGAGTCATTAGACTCCTGTACTTTCTTCTGGATTTCTATGATTTTGTTGAAACATTTTTTAGATCTTCTTAGGTGAACTATTTTTTTAGCTGCAGCCACCCTTTTTGCATTATCGTTTAGTCTACCGCTGGTGATTTTCATCTGCAATTCTTCACAGGTGACACAAGTGTCCACCTGTGGCCTACCAAACGATAAGCTGATCTCTCTTTCAAGATTTTATAGTAAAAACGTCAGAGTCGGGATACTTTTCTAGATACATCTTGTGCATTAATTTAACATTCAGCCTTTCATTAATTTAACATTAACCTAGCCTCGTGCACGGGCATTGATTCAATGTGTTCACAAATTTGATTAACTTCATCTCCAGACTTAGCATTACCTGGCCTATTTTTGCCTCTCTTATCAATAGGGGATTTCCCTACTGACAACAAGTTGTAGAGCCTTCTAACTCTATTTTCCGTAACTCCATGAATCAAAATGCCTTTTTACAAACAGAAAATGTTCCTGATGTACAAGTTACCCTGTACGTGTAAGTTTTACCTTTCGGCTTAGGATAGTATCACTTACTTGTCGGCGTCTTGATACCTCGTGCATTGATATGAGACTTTCTAGGTAGGCATCTTGTTCATTTTTGTATTAAAAGAATAGAAACGTTGGTTAATTTCACTTATATCACCTTCCATAATCCTTTCACAACACTTCATCGAACAATTACAGTTTTCACCCATCTTCTTAGCAACAACAGCATTGCCCTTCCAATTTATATAGTTCTCACCTTTGGTTCTTGCTTCTTTTATTATTTCAGTTTTATACTTAACTTGTTTTACAAATTACCACACAACCAATTAAGGTCGATAACCTTTCTTTCTTTTCATAGGAATGATTTCATCTTCTGAACTCATTATAATTACTTATTTCAAAATATTTTAAAGGTCACAAAATGAAAATCGCCAAACATAACCTCAAAACTGGGAGTAAAATAAATCTATGATCAGCTGGTTTTAGCATTGTTTGTGTGGTTTCTCAAACAAACGAATTGTTTTACTACTGTTTTAGTGCCATTGGAGACATTGTATTAGTGTTGTTTCTACACAAAACGATGTATTTCAATAAGAATAACACATATCTATATCTATAAAAGAGGAAGTATGTATATATATTTATATATATGTTTGTTGCCTATAGACTCCGAAACCGCTCAGCCGATTGCAATGAAACTTTCAGGCATTATTAAGCATTATTCAAGGATGGTTTGTGTAAAGTTTAGTGCAAATCTGTCCAAAGGGCTCTGAGCCAGAGGGCATACAATGGTGCAGTGCCAGGTTTTTAGAAATTTAGTGTTTACAAAATTAACTGCTGTAATTAAAAAATTTGAAAGTTTCATTCGAGCAGAGGCTTATAATTATAGAAGTAACCAGGCGTGAGGTATAATGTTGACGTTTGTGTTGTCTTTAGGGATCCGCCCTACGGAAGCTCACAATTACACTAAAAGCCTACAAGTGGTGAAATTTGACATGGACGATTCTCTTTATTCATAGGAGCTCACTGAGAAACGGTTTTGCAAATATAGGTTTTTAAGCACTTTAGGGCTCTGCCCTACTGGACTTCAAAATTACTTTAGGGCCACCGGGGTTGAAATTGGATGGACGATTCTTTTCACCCATAGCTACTCACAAAGAAACGATTTTGCAAATATAGTTTTTGTAGCTTTTTAGGGCTCTGCCCCACTCGGTTTCAAAATTACTTTAGGGCCACCAGGGTTGAAATTTAACATGGACGTGCCTCTTTGCTCATAGGTACTCACCAAGAAACGGTTTTGCAAATATAGTTTTTGAAGCTCTTTAGGGCTCCACCCCACTGGACTTCAAAATTACTTTAGGTCCACCGGGATTGAAATTAGATGGACGATTCTTTTCACCCATAGCTACTCACTAAGAAACCATTTTGCAAATATAGTTTTTGTAGCTTTTTAGGGCTCTGCCCCACTGGACTTCAAAATTACTTTAGGGCCACCGGGGCTGAAATTTGACGGACGATTCTCTTTACTCATAGGTGTTTACTAAGAAACGGTTTTGAAAACATAGTTTTTAAGCAATTCAGGGCTCCGCCCCACTGGACTTAAAAATTACTTTAGGAGCACCAGGGTTGAAATTTAACATGAACGTGCCTTTTTGTTCATAGGTGCTCACTAAGAAACGGTTTTGCAAATATAGTTTTTGAAGCACTTTAGGGCTCTGCCCCACTGGACATCAAAATTACTTTAAGACCTCCGGAGCTGAAATTTGACATGGTCGATTCTCTTTGCTCATAGATACTCACTAGGAAACGGGTTTGAAAATATAGTTGTTTAAGCTCTTTAGGGCTCCACCCACTGGAATTCAAAATTACTTTAGGGCCACCGGGGTTGAAATTTGATGGACGATTCTCTTTACTCATATGTACTCACTAAAAAACGGTTTTGCAAATATAGTTTTTTAAGCTTTTTAGGACTCCACCCCACTGGACTTCAAAATTACTGTACTTTAGGGCCACCGGGGTTGAAATTGGATGGACGATTCTTTTCACCCATAGCTACTCACTAAGAAACGATTTTGCAAATATAGTTTTTGAAGCTCTTTAGGGCTCTGCCCCACTGAACTTCAAAATTACTTTAGGGCCACCAGTGTTGAAATTTAACATGGACGTGCCTCTTTGCTCATAGGGACTCACCAAGAAACGGTTTTGCAAATATAGTTTTTGAAGCTCTTTATAGCTCCGCCTCACTGGGCTTCGAAATTACTTTAGGGCCACCGGGGTTGAAATTTGACAGACGATTCTCTTTACTCATAGGTGTTTACCAAGAAACGGTTTTGAAAACATAGTTTTTAAGCAATTCAGGGCTCCGCTCCACTGGACTTAAAATTAGGACCTAAGGGGTTGAAAGTTTACATGGACGATTCTATTTGCTCATATTTACTCACTAGGAAACAGTTTTGCAAATATAGTTTTTTAAAGGTCTTTGGGGCTCCGCACCACGGGATTTTAAAATTACTTTTAAAGTAAGACTTACTTAGGGCCACCAGGGTTGAAATTTAACATGGACGTGCCTCTTTGCTTATAGGCATTCACCAAGAAACGGTTTTGCAAATATAGTTTTTGAAGCTCTTTAGGGCTCCGCCCCACTGGACTTCGAAATTACTTTAGGACCTCCGGGGTTTAAAATTTATATGGACGATTCTCTTTGCACATAGGTACTCACTAGGAAACAGTTTTGCAAATATAGTTTTTTTTTTTTTGTTTTTTTTAAGATCTTTAGGGCTCCACCCCACTTTACTTTAAATTGAAATTTTAAAGGGCCACCAGTGTTGAAATTTTACTTGGACGTGCCTCTTTGCTCATAGTTGCTCTTGCATTTGCAATTACAATTACGATCAATAAGATACAATGCAAACTTTGAATATTCTGGGTTTAAATTTTCATAATGCCTGTTTATCCTTTGGAATAACAATAATATTAATAAACTTACTTTCTATTCCATTCACTTTTTTTGTTGTATTTAAAAAAACTTAAAACTTAACTTAACTTTTGTTGTTATATTAAAATAGCTTTACTTATGTAAACAACTTAATTTGAGCGCAGCAACGCGCGCCGGGTAACTGCTAGTCAGTTATAAAGTGAAAATTGCCAAAAATGGACATGTGTTGTTTCTCAAATAAGTGATTCAATAGAGCTGTGGCTGAAAAGAAACCACTCACTGATCTCCATAGAAACACAGTGCCACAAGCAATAATGAAAGCTATTAAACCAACTTTTAAAGCCTTGGCAAATCGTGATTTATTGAAAAATGTTCACACGGCACTACGCAGAATGTAAATGAAAGTTTCAACAGTGTAATCTTGACAAGAATACCAAAAAAAATTTGTGGCAATTAGAACCTTGGAGTTTGGAGTGTATGAGGCTGTAGCTAGTTATAATGATGGACACATTACAAAATGTAAAGTATTGACTGCAATGGGCTTGGAATCTGGTGTTAGGCTAATCAGCGCGATGAAACTTTTGGACATGGAACGCATCCGAAGAGCTGAAAAAGCGATTTCAGACTTTTTAGGGCAAGCTAAGAGACAGGAGAGGCTCCATAGAAGAAGATTAGAAGAGAATGAAGAAGAAACCCCTGCTTATATGAGTGTAATGTACTAAAGTAAGTAATACATTGGATAAAATTAAGTGTTTTGTCGTTTTTCGAAAATTCAAATTTTTGCCACAAAAGGATGAACATTTTCTCCAAAACTATTTTAGATGTCAACTTGAAATTTTTACACAATATCTAGGTTACATGTTCACATAAGCTGAGTTTTTTTTAAAGGCCTATGTACTGTTAAATACATTTTCTGAGGTAAAACCTATAAAAATTTTAAAAATAACTATTCTATCAGGAAAAAACTTTTTCTAACTAAATGACTCTGAAATGCATTTATAAAAACTCAGCACATGTATTAAGAGGTGGTTGATATTAGGTAAAATTTCTAACCCTCTATGTTGAATATTTTTTGAGAAAATGTTCCTAACGTTAACATTACAAACATAGGGCAAATACATGTTCTCAGTACGCCTTAGAACAGTTAACTGATGGATTTTGCAAGGCTGTCGAAATTATGTTTTGGAATGTCGACAATCTGTTTGGGGGCGTCGAAAGTAGTGCAAACTGTTGTTATTGAACTACCCAAAGTTTTACCTATGGATTGATGTTATTTTTGTTCAATAATGGATAATTAACCAAGGAACACGCTAAAATAGCTAGTACTAACTTTTATTGGTAAAATAATATTCATTAAATATATTTAATGCTCTCAAGCTCTTAACCTGTCGATATTCGGTTTTTTACCTTAACGTTAAAAATGTAGAATGGGGATAGTTGAGTCGGTCAATTCCAAAACTCACTCCATCTTACCAAATTTTACAGGAGGGCCAAAAAACTGCTACATTTTAATTAAAGTACTATCAATACCAACAAAAATATTTCTAGATTGCTTGAATCAACCAGAACACACCTGATACATTGTTTTAAATGAGGTTTGTTAGGATTATGAGAAAAAAAATATTTAAATATGTACTTAGTGAGTTTTGGAATAGGTTTGTACTTTTAGAGAGTTTTGTTGCAGTACTCAATGGAATTAGATAGTTTTGTTGCAGTCCACAAAGACTTTTGAGGATTTACTATTTTTTATATAATCAAGGCAAAATAAAACGAATTTGTTATAAAAACATTATTTATTTAAAAAAAGATTAATTTTTTCACATTTTTTTTATTTTCTTCAAAAATTATGAAAAGATAAAACATGATTTGGGCCTATTTGAAAAAGATTATATTTTTTAATTTTTTTAATTTTCCTGAAAAATTGTTAAAAGATAATACATGATTTAGGCCTATTTGAAAAAGATTAAATTTTTTTTTTCTTAAAAAATCATAAACAGATTTAAAATGGTTTTAATATGACATTAACATCAAAAGTTTCTTTACTTTACACAACAAAGTCTCCTTCTAGAATTAACATTTCATCGTCCATCGGTTCTTCTTCATCTTCGTTGCATTGATTTTCAGGTCCTTGAATTGGTTCCTTGTTAAAAAGATCTACATAGAACTTCAGGGACTCAAGGCTTGCCCAGTCTTCACCGTAGTGTTTTTTAAGGAGCTTTTTAACATCAGCTACCTTTTTCGGGTTGACGACAACATTATCGGGTTTTGTTGGAGCAATAACTCTGTCGATCCTGCAGCCTCTCTTTGCAATACCTTTTGCCGTGCCTAAGTCAGTTAGGTAAGTGATCTCCCCTTGAACCTTTACTGAATTACGATTTCCTCGTGTTAAAATAAATCTTTTACACGCAGAAAACTTAAAGTGCCAATCAGCCGGCTTCTTTACATTTCTTGTAGTTGCCTCTTTCCAATCGTGAACTTCAATGTCAGTTCCCAATCTGATTACAGAAGCTGATTCTTTAAATATTGTAAAGTACTCATCAGGGTGTACGATTGTTTCAAGTTTGCGTACTTTCCTCTCAATTACACCGAATACCCTATCTGGAGGTATGTAAGAATGCCCAGGAACTCAGGAACTAGATAATGCAGTACAATTGTTTTGATATGCACTGGAGCTTTTGTGATTAGCCAGTTCAAGAGAGCAGTGATGACTATGGTGTTTTTGTTCTGACCCCCAGCTCCATCGGCAAATAGTCGGATTGTGTCTATATTTTCTGGAAATACAGTGTTTGATAAGCGATGAACGATACATGTAGCTATTTCACTGGAGCCCTTTACAGCTTCCATTTCGGTCCAGCCATAAATAAATGTATTTTCAGGGGTTTGATTTGAATGTGAAGTGCCTAAACACATTGTAAAATTGCAAAACTGTCTTAAGAAGTAGGCAGATTGATCGGTTAACTTAGGGAAAATCAAATTTTTCTGACAATCGAATGAGTACGTAAGCTCATTTTCACCCTCATCTTGTAAAAGACTGAAAAACGTTTCACCTCGTTTCTTGTGGATTGCTAACTCTGTTTTCAAAGTTGACCTCTCTTCTTCCTTTAATGTAGATTTAATCCTTTCCTTGAGTTCAAGGCATTTGGAACACTGGTCAGTGGCAGGCGAACCAAACCCTACATTGTAATTTTCAACAAAAACCTTCCTGAAGTATTCGTATTTGACTTTCAGTTCTTCGTTGTCTACCTTTTTGTTATAGGCATCACACAGGTGTTGAATACTTAAGTGGCTTGGAAGATATTGGCGTTTGGACTTACCACGACAGTAGTGGGACTCAACAGTTTGAAGGGATTCGATAAACTTTTTAACCTCCAAAAGCTTTGGTTCTGAATGTTTTGAACGCGTGTCCCCTCCTCTGCGCTCGCCAGGTGACATTCCAGTCATTTTTTCATTTCTGCATAATCTTTGTATACGAAATTTTGATATTTTTAAAATATCAACAAAACATTTTTGGCAGACTTTGACCAGTTCGCTACCTCCTTCGATGCGGTAAGATGGAATAAAGTAATCAATAGCCATACCTCTTTCTGAAGAATTTTCTTGCTGCAGTCGATGTCTTTTGGGTGGTTTCCCTTTAGCATACCTGACTATAAAGTGGTCTTGCTCAATTTTATTGGAAGTCTTGTAAAAAGCTTGGTGAAACCTTCGGACGTCTTGCATATTTAGCCGGAAACATTCAAAGTTTTTCTTACGGCCTTCCACTCCACCTTCAACTCGATGGCCGCAGTCTGGAATGGTTGGAAATCCTTTTGCTGAGTGCCTGAAATACAAAGCTTAATATTAATAACTGATCTAATTTTAATTAGTTATTTTTGTAGATGGTGCCATCTGTAAACATAGAAGTATATACCTTTTATGAGTATAAGTTAGGCTCGTCATCAATGAAGCAATCCGAAAAATTGCTTTACCATAGTAATATTGCTCACTATTATTTGGATTGCTTAATTGACAGTAAACCTAACTTATGTTGAAGTATAAAAATTCATGTTAGGCATGACAATTTCCACTTTTATGAGTAATAATGCAACCTAAAATCGTGAGAGATAATCAGTTACGATGAGAACTGTGCTCAACCGAGGTCGGACCTAATTTTGTTCAAGAAGGTTATTTAGGTTGTGTTGTCATGATAAGTTTTGAATAAATTGCATAAACATTTAACTATTCTGTAAACATTGTAGGATACAAAGTTTATAAGTAATCAAGGAACCTATAATCGTCAGAGATAGTTAATTATGATGAAATCTTTTTTCAAGCTAGGCCAGACCTCTTTGTTAGCGTAGGCTATTGAGGTTATGTTGCCTTGGTAAGTTTGAAATGAAAAGTTAAACTACTAACTCACCTTTTCTCTTGTTCTTTAGTTTTTTTCAAGTTCTTGACGTTTTTCTTCCGTTTTCTTGTACAACCCTCGGTAACTTGAACAACATTTTCACCTCTCAAAACCACTTCTTCAGGATCTTGCATTTTTAGTATATAATGAAATAATGCAAGTCTCTGGAATGCAGCTGACAGTAGTTTTGACTAACAGTGTTGCCAACATCTATTTAAATAATGATATTATACCAAAACGAATGTTATATCTTTTTTTTAAAAAAAAAAAAAAAAAAAAAAAAAAAAACCTCCACTGCCCGTCACCATGGGCCAATAGGCCTGTGCGGTGATCTAAAGACAGCAAGGTACGGTCACGGCATTAGTCACATAGGCTAGCCAGAGGTGACCGCTCAAGTTTGTGCATGTAATGTCGTCGCCCGGGATCGAACCGGGGACCGCTGGCTTGTGAGGCCAGAGCTATACCACTGAGCTGCCGCTCCCGTAAATCACTATATTAAGACTCATAATAACATTTACTGTAGTCAATGATGTCACTTAGGTAGTTTTGTTGCAGTAAGTGTTCTGGTATTGATAAAAGCACGGGAGTTAGTGAGTTTTGAAGCAGTAGTATGCCATTCGGAAATTAGTGAGTTCTGGAAGAGCAAGGGGCTTGGAATTAGAGAGTTTTGTTGCAGTAGCCATTTTTTGAATTGGTTTTTACTAGGGAAATAATCAGTTTTGGAACAAACCATTTTCACCATCAGATGCGGAATCGAATTTTCTATCATGTGATATGAAAAACAGAAAATCGAAAATTTTGGAGTTAGAGAGTTTTGGAACTGACCGACTCAGTTATAAGTCAGTTCTTACTTGAGAATTATATTTTTAATAAATGAATTCAAGTCTGGTCTATCATAACTTAAAGGAATGGCGCAAATAACTATCTGAGTTATCATAGACTCTTGGAGAATGAATTCAAATTTCTCCAATATCTCATAGTTCTGTGTTTTGTCGTCAATATCATTAGTCCCTCATAAAACAACAATAAAACCATCTCAATTCATGTCTTTGGTTTGATCTTCCAAATTGCCGACGACATTTTAGGTCACATTGTAGGTATTTTTAGCATTTTCCCAAGCAGTTTGTTTATCAGTCTTCCACGACTATCAGCGAATATTTTTATTTTTGGGACTCTTTTAAAGGATTTAAGGTAATTAGATCCATGAATTGTGTCTGCAAATGAGATTGCAGATACTTTTTCATAACTTTCCTCTACAACACCATTTCCCTCACATTTTTTGTGTTTCTGGATCATCGATTTGTCGGTGATTTTCTATTTTCTCAGGTGAGATTAATTTATTATTTAATTATGAACATTTTGCCTTATTTTTGGATTTTTTCATGTTAATCACTTTTCTCTCAGTAACTTCTTTTGTATTACTTGTAAATAATTCATTTCTTCCTTCAGTTGTTATGTCATTTTCTCTTGATTCAAGAATTCAATATTTGTTTGTTGTCAAAATTACATCACAATATCTGGTATACGTCCGTGGATTTTTATATGCCTGTAATCGCCATTGTGCTTCACTTGTGTTACTAGCGGTGTCTTCAATTGGAAATAGTATGCCATTTTGAGCATGATCATTATCTATTTCGCTGGTTAATTGACTATTAGAGATGTCTTCACTTGGAGGTGTATAGTTTTGTTTGTTATTAGTAACCGTTTGGCTAGCTATATTAATATTAGGGTCATTAGTTCCTTTAAGATGATAAACAATATCTAAAGCTTTGTCATCTATGATCTTCCTCAAAATCATTTTGGCATTCACTAAGACATGTAGTCCACATTCAAAATCTGATTTTTGTTGAGTTGTTAAAACTTCATAAAACGTGGTATCATTTCTTACATTTTTTTGCAAGTTTATTAGTTTCTTGACTGTTTAAACCCGAGAGGCTATCAAAATGATAGAAGGTGTTTATCGTTTTCTCATATACTAGTAAACTCCAATGTGACCCTTTGTTACAATTTTTTTTTTTATTTCTTGCAATTATTAACACAAAAGAAAGCAAACTGTATTTGGCTAAAATTAATAGATGTTAATGTTGTGGATTCTCATATTAACTACCATTTTCAGGAAATGAGTAACCATTGCACCTACAAGTATTACGTCTTTCCTTTCATCAGAGATCTCTGCAGAAAGGCAATCAAAGTATGATTGTAGATGTGTGTCATTTAGGTAGTTGTCAGTTGAAAACAGGGTGGAGGAGTCTTTAGTTATAACTGGACCTAGAGTTTTCTCGCAGTATGTTTGTTTGAAGTTTAAATCACTCATTCTTTTACTCAAAGTTTGTTTTTTTGCTCTAAGTCATGAATTTCTTGTTTCAATTTATTGACCTTTAAAATTAAACTTGATGATACATCCGATTGCTCTGGATCTTGATTTGAGGTGGAAACATTTTTCAGCATTGTGGTATTAGCTTTTTGGCGTCAGGTCTGAATTATTGATTTAATCATGTTTGAAAAAAGAACAAATTTAAAACTAAGCAACGATTTTTTGTTTTCATCACACTACATCGATATCACCTGTTTTCGACTCTCACTTCTACCAAGGAAACACCTGTTTTGCCGGCCTAGGCCGGCAAAATTTTCCGGTGTACCGTCATTGTCTCCTCTATTTTATTATTATAAAATTAGAGAAACAACATTTCTAGTCCAATCCAATATAGTTAAACCTTTTTATCATCTTAATTAGAATTTTACTTGGATTGATCTGGTACAAAGTGGGCGTTAGGAATTTTACGTTAAAATAATAATATCTGTGAAAATTGTGATACAAATTCTTGTTTATTGGATAAACTTAAAATCTATACATCCTGACATATAACATTTCTAAAATTGCAAAATTAAATTACCTAGCATAGACTGAGGCGTGTTTGAAGTTAATGAATTACCCTTTTGTTAATAACTATTATTTTACTAATTTCCTTTGAAAAATTTATTGTATTTAGAAGGTTAGGATTAGAGGGTCGAAGAATTATCCTGAAGTTCCCTCTCCATCGTGAGCCCTATTAACAAAATAGCACAGTCCTCGCTGTAGAATTATATCTTAAAAGTGCTTTAATATTAACATTTCTAACTCACAATTTCCCCAGTTAAAATGATTTATTAATTCAGTACCAACGAATGCCATTTAACATTTTTTTACTCTACTTCCTTGTAAATTATAATAAACAAATAATTTTTAAAATATAAATGCTGATGTTTTGTTATGCCTGAAATTCTACAATTATTCTACAAAAATGGAGTTTGGTACCTTCGGGTGAAGGGAAGACTTCGTAGACCAGTGAAACGTGGGCGTCTCGAAGATGACCAGGACGCAACGACGGCAGCCTCACGAATGAAAATTGTATCGTTACAGAAAGCAGTCGGAGGGTTTGCTTATCTGCTAATTTTGCTTATCTGCTAGCCTGTCCCTACTGGTTTTAAGCTATCTTGTTTCCTCATGATATTACTATCTGGCCATTCGTGGTATTACATAATTTTTTAATATAACTCTTTCCACAAAGGATTGGAAATTTAATAAAAAAAATCTACCTATGGTACATTATTCCCTCCCCACAAAATTTGACAATCATTTGTGTGCTCCTACTTTTTACCAATTTCCTAAATTTTCAAATTTTCAAATAATACTCTTAAATTACAAGATACAAGGTACATAATAGTCAATTCACATGTAAATAGTCTTTTCAAAACATCTTCTATCTTAAAACTTCTTGAATCGTGGAAACGTTCGTTTCACAAGAACAAACTGAACGTGGTACGAGCAGTAGGCAGCGCCCGCACGCGCAGTCACAGTAGCGATGACCTTGGGAAGATCCTCTCCGTTGCAATTGAAAGGAAAGGAATGGGTTTGGACGGGTTATTTTGAATTCTTTCTTTTTTTGTTATGTTATGACCGTTCCCCTTTTATAGAAATTCTATTTTTGTTACTCAGTCTATGCTTTAAAATTCAGTTTGTTCGGTACATTTGAACAAGTGACACGCGGTTTTACTCTCCCGCTCTAAATTTTAATTTTTTAATTTTTTTTCAATTATCTTGCTAAATACATTTTATTTAACTTTGTTCTAACTTAACTACATAACAGTGTTCTCATACTTCTAAGTGTCCTACAAGAACAACGAAAACAAGATCTGCGTACCTTAAACAAATTTAAATTTACTTCAAACAAATAAAATTATACATTTCCTTCAAAATTTCCTTAGCGACGGGTAGTGAGTGTTAAGTGTGTGTAATTAATCGTCCAGTGAATATGTGCTTGTCAAGTGTGTGAACCGTGAACAGTGTTTAGTGACATCATACATACAACATACACGCAAGTCCTTTCATTGGCCGCTTTCATACAATTTAAATTTCAAACATTCATTCAGTGGTCGTGATTGTCTGTCGCTTTGCACCTCGAATAAAACCAAAAACAGTTCTTTTTATATATAATAATCTCAAAGATCCTTTATAATATTCCTTAACGACATAATCTTTTGGCTCTAACTTTCGCCTTAAACCTTAAATAAATAAACAATCCTTCTTTTATTATAACACTCAAAATAACACTATTTTTGTTACATATTAGCTATTAATATTTTCTGTCAAATAAAACATTTTTATGTAACCTTACAAAGAGAATCTTTTCGATTATTCTATAGCTCACAGGAAGTAAACTTTTACAGAATATTTTAAGTCGTTTAACTTGAGCTAATCGCCTCAATTGCGATCGCCTTATCTCGCCTTATCTATTGCACAAACAGGCACCAAGCGGTCTAACGGGCTTATCCCCCCTGACCTAATTACCTTCGTCCACTATTATATTTCTAGAAAAATTCGAACTTTAATATTTTTTCGCTCAATATAAATTTTACATGCTCAGCAAAATTACTCTTACATAACTTGTCCTCCTAACTCCATAAATTTTATGTATCGACATAACATATGCCCTACACTTAAAATTCACTTTGTGGTTTTGTAAATTCTTTTTATATAAACGCTATAAACTGTCCTTCTGTTTCCTAGCATTTTAAGAACTACACACTTATATTTATTTTCTTGACACGTCCGTTGCTTGGTTTTCTAGTTAACTTTCTAGTTAACATACAGTTAATCTAGAATAGTTGTTTAATCGTGAATCATATACAATGAATACACCCGTCGCAGCAGACCTGCGCACTCAGCGAATTTCCAATGGCAATATTTACTGGCTATTGTTATTGTATAGCTCCTATGAAAACGACTGTAATAGCTTTATTCCAAAGGAAATTCTCTAATATCTTGGTTACCTGTGGACTTAGAGCAATGATTCAACATACCAAATTGTTTGTTTTTTCGAGCTAAATTTAATGGTGCAAATAAAAAGTTTATTTAATAAAGTTTTCTATGTGAATAATGACAAAACCCCACTTTGGAGGGGTAAAATACCCCACTTTCCCTACTGAAGTTGGGCCGATCTTACTGGTTCACGAGCTCATCCAAGAGAATCTAACTTTACATGCCTGTACCAAATTTCGTAATGATCAGAAGGTTTTTGATCAAACGTAATAGTTATAGTGTTCACAAACACTCAAAATTAAAAATTCTATTTCTCATATGCCCATGTTAAATTTTATAGTAAATCGTTATTTCTGAAGTTTTAAAAGTGTTTCCGACAAAAACCACTACGTATTTAGAAAGTACACATAAAAAGCTACAAATTGATATATAAAATTATGTAATCGCAGACAGCTCCTATGAAAACGACGGTAATAGCTTTATTCCAAAGGAAATTCGCTAAAAACCGTTGCGCCAAAATAACTTGTTAGTTAAGCATAGAATTTGGATTTCAAGGATTAATGTATTAAGGTCCAATTATTACAACTTGCCTGAGAAATGCTTTAGTTTAGGACACTGATGACGGGACGCACTCTACAACCTTCAAAACTAAACCATAGAACCACACAAGTTACATCATGGATTTATTTTTTGTACAAATATTTATTTCTGGTTCAATTTCAACATTATACACAGAATGAATAACTAAACAATTTGACATAACGTGATATTAACGATATGGGGCTCGCCCTAGTTAGGGCCACCCGGGAACATATGAAAGGGAAAAACTGTCAATAAAAGAATATTAAAAACAAAACATTACTCCAAATATTTGGAAAGAAAGAATTAGTCCAGATCAGGAAGTAAATCTTGTGGTAGTCTAGGTTTCAAACGTCTGTTTTCAGTTGGATGTCCGACGTTGAAGTATACTGCTCATGGATTTAAAGTAGTATCATTTACTATGACTCTATATACAACATGATTAAATAAAGCATTTTAAACATCTGTTAATAATCAGCTGTAAATACGTGTATTTTTGGTGATTAAAGATATTCACAATATTGTATTGGTTGGATGTCATTGATTTAGAGCTAAAAGTAACATTTTGTATTGTATTAATATAAAATGCTCGATTTCGAGCAACACGTATACTTAAAAGCCGTATGATTAACATTGCCGACTGAGCAACAATGGGCTACTGGCCCAAAGGCGAAGATGACTCTTAATGCTCTCTGAAAACCTAAAACTCATCTAAATTAACTGTTTCTTTTCCATCATTATTATTAACATGTGCACTTTTTTACTCTATTATTGATTTTTTTTATAACCTTATTCATGATTTATGGGCAAATTCAATTTCCCTGTTAATTTAGGGATTAATATAAATACGGAAATACCTGAAAAATTCTTTTCGAGTGTTGACGGGCAACAATAACTAGTGACGTTCATCCCCGATTTCCGGGTGTAAAGTTAGGCTGATTATTGGCCCGTCAACTTTGGTGACATGGGCTGCAGATAAAAGGTTACAGTTGATAGCAAGATCAACTTTCCTGTAGCTCTCTTGGGTGACTAAAGAGACTAGTAGTAATATAGGGTAATATACCAAACAGATCACGCCCTTCAATACGAGAACTGATTTGGTCAATCTTGATTTACACTTAAAACTACATCATAAAGTGTATTATTTTTTATTAAATATCAAAGATGCAATTATAACAAATGTTTAAACATTTAAAAAGTAAAAAAGTATCGTTTAACATATTTTATTACACTAAACACATGAATAAATATCAACAATGGTGTTCGATCCCAGCCCAACCTGGCGGACAAGTATGGAACTACTTGGTGAGGAAGATTTTACAGTACGCACTCAACGGATTTATTTAGCAGTAAGCCTATCACTGTTTTGTTACTTTTGTTGCCTTTTATGTTACTTTCTACTACATTTACCTGTTATCTACAACATAATACCGTATAACGCAAATCAAAGGTAGGGTAAACGTTGCCGAAAAATACTGTTAAGTCCGGTAAAAATTATTGGTCAACCCGAAAGTAATTGCAAACTGATTTATTTAGATCATTTACTTCAATGAACTACTGGTACTGTAATATTAACACAATTCCATTCTTTATAATACGAGAAATGACTATTGCAATGTTTTACATTTTTCTCAAACAAAATGTAGAGGCTAGATTTTGCTTGAACATTGCATTTGTTTATATTTGAAGACAAAAATAAGTTAATAACTCAACCTCAGAAAAATTCATTTTTTATCTATAAAATTAGGTGGGGAAATTGAGGTTTTTAACACAAGTCTTGTGGATTGTCAGGTTGGTAATGAAACAACAACGTGAATTAACAAAAATTAAAATATATCATACATTTTTGAACATGGATTTTCTAAGAGCTGCGAACAAGGTAAAAGTTGGATGTTTACTATGATAATACAGATTGTTTGAAAACTCTCTACCAATATTTTAGGGCATTGTTCCTGGGTTAGAAAAATATCTAAGTATCATATTTAAATTGTTCGGAAGTCTATAGTTAATCACACAGCCATCACCATTTTTTTTTTCAAATAATAATTTTTATTTTCGTAACGGATGGTTCTATTCCGTTCATATTTGGTGTGAGTCTTTATCATACCAATGTCCATTTTCGGAAAAAAAATTAATTTTTTTTACTGTATATTTTCAAAATGGAGGCCATTTTAAACTTTCAAACTGAAATATCTCAAAGTCGGTAACTAATTATACTTGGCACAAAAAAGTGAACAAATTAAATTATCTAACCGATGGTACCAAGTGTGTAAGGATTTGACAACATGCAAATAAAGGAGTTATCACGATTTTTCTCCATTAAAAACATTGAGTTTGCTGTTAAAATGGCATTAAGAGGGGGCTAAAGGGTGTCCTATAGCGGACGTTGCACGCTGAAACAACCGGAACACAGTTCGTTCTGTTCCAGTCAACTGTGTTGTGACGCGGCTGGCGGAGGGATGTAGTTCGACAACTGCTGGGGCTGCTGCCACTACCTGCCTTCACGTTTTCCCGTGTCGGTCTAGTCCGCCTCTGCCTATCTTCTCCTTCCGTGTACAGATAACATGGAATATCTTGGCCTCTGACATATTTCACTGCTGGGTTCAAATTTGTAAAAAAGTGGGACTAAAACAGTCTACAACATTGTCGTTGTACTCCAATTAATTGTTTTAGCTGAAAAATGTTATCACAGATGTTAGTTATTACGTTTTAGTTACGTGTAGGCCTACTACCCACCCTCTGACAATCACTCAATGTGTTGTTGTCACGTGCTAAATGGTTTTTAAAGATTTTAATTTTAATGAAATGACGAAACAAATTAGCCTACGACCACATTAAATTCCATTTATATACTCCCTTTATTTTATTACATAATTAAAATTAAAAATTGTAATTTTGAAATACTTCAGATAGTTGCTTGAAACACCAACGCACTTTAAGGTGGGTATGGATCGGCGAGTGTGATGCTTTATTTATAAAACAATCAAATACACATTTCGATTTCATAAGTTTAACTGAACACCTTTTCTCTTGTTTAAGTTGTGTTTAAAACTTAGATTACCTCTTCTATGCTTTTATGTTACCGTAATGAATTCTGAATATAAATTACGTTGATTGGACCACCTCCCTTCCCACTCGGAACAGAACGACGGTGTCTATCCTCTTCTTCGTAAGGATCACAATCTCCGTCTTACGGAGAGCAATCGAGAGGCCGTGATCGGACATCCATGTGTTGAGCACACGCATGACTCGGTTCAACTTTAGTTGGGCCAGCTCAACGTGGCGTGCGACAATGAGAGCTGCGACATCATCGGCGTACCCAACCAAAGTGGTTTCCTCAGGCATCTCCGACCTCAGGAGGCTGTCATAGGCAACGTTCCAGAGATCCTGGCCTATAGTAATAAACGGTATCAGCTAACTGACACATACTTTCTCCCAACAATATAAAAAATGTTTTAAAGGTTCAAACATTAATGTCTTGATGAATCAGTCGGATAGCTACCAGCTGTGCAGCGGGAGTTTGACCCTACGCGTGTCTGTGACTTTTAACAACGTACTGCGTTTACCGCTAAACGAAAAATTGAATTTTCTCCGCAACCACATGACGTAGAGCAATAATTTAAAATACTGGATTATTTAGTTCTTTGAGCTTGATTCGATGGTAATCAGTAAAATTTATTTCAGGATAACAGCTATTTTGAAAATCCAAAAAATTGATTTTTTAAACACTTTTTATTGTATAACTTTTGAACGCGCATTTTCTCGAAAATGCGGGTGGTGTCATTTTATTCAGCATATTAATCTGAATAAACCACAAAATTTTAATCAAAATCGTTAGAGCCGTTTTTGAGAAATTTTGATTTTTCACGTTTTTAGACGGTTTTTGGGGGTAAACTACCCCTAAAAATCAAAATTTCAAAAAAATGAAAAAAACGCCTGGAATTATCGTGGGTTTGGACCTACATACCAAATTTCATACAAATCGGACCATTGGGGCATTCTCTGGCTCTGTTTACATCCAGACACACACACATCCACACAGACACACACACACACACACACACACACACACACACACACACACAGACATCACTCTGAAAACCACTTTTTTGGACTCAGGGGGCACCAAAATGGATAAATCCACCAACAACTCAAATTCGAAAATTTTGACGAAAACAATACTTTCTCCATATACTATGGTATAGGGGGAGAAAGTAAAAATAATACGTTTTTTCACGTGAAATAACGTAAAAATGTGAAAGTAAAAAAAACGTGAAATTTAAAACGTGATTTTCACCAAATTTTTTACTTTTTTTTATTTTTTTATTTTTACTTAATGTTTTAAATGACGTAATCACATTTTTAAGACAGGGACCTCACACAGTGGGTATTTTAACCTGAATATGAATGAGAGATGAGTGTAGGATGATTGTGGCACGATCTTGTAGTCTTGTTACTGACTAAGGCCGACATTCACCTTAGACAGAGTAAGTATTTTTGCATTTAAAAGTTATGTAAAAAATGTATATTAAAAAAATTAAATTAAAAAATTTATTTTCAAATTTTATTTTATTTGTTAGTTAAGTTATTGATAATTTTATTTGACTGTCAAAGTATCAGATTTACTTATGTCGAGATGTTGTCTAATTATAGCTTTCGAAATAACATACAATTTGTGGTATCAACAATTTATAATTATATTTTTTAGCCTTTACATTATTTCAACAGGATGTAATTTCATGCGTTGGTTATACTAATTTTAATACACTTTAAATATTTAATACGCAATAGTAAATATAGTTTTATAAAAGATTAAAAATTATTATTATTAACAAACACAGAGTTATTTCAAATTGGGCCAGAGTTTTAATTTTGACTTGCATAAGTACAAGAAAGGTTGAGTATTAAATGTATAAATAGTAATTTAAATCAACGTGAGGTACTTCAAAAGTGGATGAGAGGGTAAAAGCGCCAGGACATTGGCGTAAAGATTGTGGGTTCAAATCAAGGTGGCGGTGAAAATTTTTGATCGACTTTATTTACATTTTTTAAATGTATTGATTGGAAAATAAGCACTCATTTACAAATTTTGTTGAAAAAATTGTTAAATGTTCAGTAAAACATAAGTTAAAAAGGTAAAAATTAAGTGAAACAAAAACGTAATTTTCACGTTATTTTAACGTGATATTAAGTGCGCTTTTCACATTATAATCACGTTATAATAACGTGATTTTTACCTTTTTTTAACGTGAAAATAACGTTAAAAGTAAAATTTAAAACGTTATTTTCACGTAAAAATAACGTTTTTGTGCTATCTGGGAACAGATATGCAGGAACGCGAAAGGTGTTGCGAAGCGCATCCAACATATCGACCCACCTCGCCGAGTTAAAGGCATTCTTGACATGAGCGTAACAAGAAGCACTACTCAGCGAGGGAAATGGTTGTGGCTCTCGGCTCTCTTCACAGCTCTTCATGGACTTCGGTGATAGCGTCAATCGTTGACTGTCCCTTTCTGAAGCCATACTGACGGGGGCATGAGTCCCCAGCAGCTTCCACGGCAGAGGTCAGGCGGGAACTGATCAGCTTCTCGAACAGCTTCCCAGCCGCGTCCAACGTGTAGAAAGGCCTGTGGGACGACGACAGCTCTTGCCATTGCTGATCAGTACAAGTCTTGCGGTTTTCCATAGGGAGCCGGAAACACCCCTTCTACCAAACAGGCGTTGTACATTCTCAACAACAAGTCAGCATTAATTGAAAATACTTTCTTTAAAGCCTTGCTGGGAATCCCGTCCGGGTCAGGAGCCTTGTTGCTCTTTAGGGAGAGAACGGAGGTTTTACATCTCCTCGAATGTGAAGAGTGGAACGTCATCTAACCGTCCAAAGTCAACCGGCGTACATCCTAGGCCTAGCCTACAAATAAATACATACAAAGAATGGTTTTAGCTAGGACCTCAAAACAAGCAAGTAACTTAATAATAATTATGCTTACAATATTAAAGGTAAATAGATTGTAGAGCGAAAAAACAATACAATTTAAAATCCATGATTGCAAATTAATAAAAATCAAGTAATGTAAGTATTGTAGAATTACGCTTACTTAACACTTAATGCATATTTTGTTACCTGAGACATAGGCTACAATGGCAGAACACATTCTAATTAGTTGTTCAATTTAAATCTTTCTCCCAAATATATATTAGTTGTATCCCATAAATTAGTTAATCGCATAATTCCGTACAACAGCAATTCATTCCACATCAACATGCCTATCTTTTGGTAAAATTTATAACTTCAACAAGTAAACATCAGTGTTGATCTATTTAATTTAACAAATAGGTCTGTCAAAATATCAATTAAATTTTATTTAAAAACGTAACATAACGGCGAGCAGATATAAACAAGAAAAGGTTATGTTGTTTTCAGCAATCAGCATACACAGCGACAACTCAGCTGCGATGGGGGAATATAAACTTTTTTTTCTATTTATTTAACTTTACAATCTGTTCCAAACCAAGTTTAACAATAAGTAAATTTAATATAAGAGAAAGAGTAAGTAACAGTGAGACCTGAACTATAGTAAGATGCACGAAAATAGTCCGATGGAAATTATAACAGCTGTGTCCCCCTCACCCCCTCTCGCCCTGCAATGTTGTCATTTGTGGTTTTGTTTACCATGTGTAATACAGTAGAAAAATGTGTTTCAGAATAAATTTGGCAACAATGGATCGACTCTCATCGGACTATTTTCGTGAATCTTACTATAGCCGCTAACCGAAAAGTTAACAACAATTTATATTCAATTTGTAAATCTCAAAGGCAAGCCCAAAATTGAAGATCTTTTTAGTCTGTAGACGAAATTGGTATTGTCGATCATAGCAACTACATTAGTCAAATCATGTAGCCTAAACAACTAAAGTTCTGTCAAAAATTCCGGAAAATAAGCTTTTTTAATACTTGAAAATAATTGCTCGATTATAGTTTATTACCTAGTTTAAAATACTTAAAATCTAACCTGAGAATTTCATTGAAATCAAATTAGTAATAAAAAAGCCTTTTGGGGGTCTAAAATTTGCCTAAGTGAAATTTAAAGTCGATTGTAAGAATTTTATACTCTATGTTCCATAGAGTAAAAATTCAATTACACAAATAGCTATTTATTTATTTGCTCCATAGTCCTGCACAACTCACTTTCCAGCCCGGGTTTTTTTGATTCCATTGTTTATATAAGAATTTTACCAATGCAATGCTGCGTTCATAACCTTAGAAAGAAAATAATGAAACCTAGAACATTTTATTTTTGTGTATTTCATAGCAATAGTTGATTTTGGTAAAAAAATACTGTTATTACAAAGATACGATGTAGGCCTACTCTTGTTTCTAAAACTGTCGTGAACAAATACTAATACAAATGTATTTAATTTATTTATAGTCTACTTCATAGTTCAATGCGGCCACAATCAAATCGATCACGACTCTTGGATGTGGATGTTAATGTAGCGTGTACAAAACTGAACTGACTACCTCCGACTGTGCTTTCAAAGAGAAGAATCCCCGCCAAATTCAAAGAATACCTTGATGAAATGTGCGGCTACAAGCTACAATGAATATATAAACCAAAAGCCGGATTATTACGGTTAAATCATGGATTTCTTAGGACTAAACTTCTACCTAACCTTCTCTTTTGGAGTTTTGGAAGTGTCACTTTACCAGCCAAGACCCAATATACTGTAATCAATCACAGTATGGTTTTGTACCAGCTGAAGCGTCTAAAGATAGTAGTTAGATTTGGTTACTTCTGGCTCAGGTCAGCTGCCCCGGAAGCCACGTGCCGGGGCACACAGCTTCCGGTCGTATATTATACCCCCGTCGCAGCAGACCTGCGTACTCAGCGAATTTCCAAACGATCTTGAGATATTGTATTTTCTCCATTAACACCATAGGAATGGGTATGTAGGTTGGCTGCCTTGGGATGTTGTAAGAAAATGTTAGTTTTGTTAGGAAATGTAATAGTTACGAGGTAAATGTCAAACTGTATCAATTTTCAGCACTTTTTAATTTTCCCCATAAACCCCATGGGGGTGAGTAAGTAGGTTTGCCGCCATATTGGTGTTGTAAGCAAATATCAGTTATCCTACCTAGTGAATGAACATACCAAATATTATCAAGTTATGGTGTTCTTTTCATTTTCCCCATAGACCCCATAGGGGTGAGTACGTAGGTTTGCCACCATGTGGGTGTTGTAAGCAAATATCAGTTGAACCTTACCAAGTGAATCTACATACCAAATTTTATCAAGTTATTCCAATAAATAAGCGAGATACAGGGTTTTGTTGATTTCCCATAAGATTAACATGGAAAACCTATTTTTGGCTTTTCTCTGTAACCTGTTAAGCCAAGTTAAAAATTCAAAATATTAAATTGTTTGTTTTTTTAAGCTCTTTTAAATGGTATTGGTTAAAATTGTTGAATTTTGAAAATTATGCTCCAAAAATGCAAAAAACCCATTTTTAACCCCTTTGAAACCCCATAAAACCCCGTTCCCATAACCCGATCATGCTGGTTTGCGAACTCATGAAAATAGACCTAGCCTTACACCTTCATACCAAATTTCATCAAAATCGGAGGTCCCTGTCAAAAGTTATCAGTACCACGGACACATAGATATATAGATATATATATATACATATATATGAAAATGAACGAATGGTGTTTTTGGCTTCTGGGGACCTCAAAATGAAAAAGTAACATGGTCCCGGGCTTAGGTGTTACCATGGCTACTACCGTAATAGCGTATTCCCTATAGGGAAATTCGCTAAAATCACTTATTTTATTCTTACATTAATTACAATTGTGATCGATCAAAATTAATATATTTACATGCCGGCTTAAATCTACTTGTATTACAACTATATACAATCCTGGTCAGTTCTCACCTCTACACCTTCAGGGCTTATTTTGAATTTTTAACTGGCTAATATGAGCGCGTTTTACAATTTCCGGATTTACCTCTAGCTGGATTAACACACTTACTGGAGACATAAAGTAAATTATTCTATAAGGACCCGTGTACTTGAAATCCATTTTCGCTTGGTAATTATCCACCTTTTTACTAAGCGTTTGATTCTCTAAATACACAATACTCCCTACTTTGAATGGATGCTTTATCCTAACATCTTTATATCTTTGCCTATTTCGGTTGTGGCCTATTGAACGTTTACAATTTTTTATAGCTTGAGAAAACTTTTCTTTAATCTCATCCTGACTTAATTTTACATCTAACAAATCATTTAGTTTCCAAAGATTACTTAAACTATGATTTGGCTTATGGTTAAACATGAGTTCAAATGCCGTACATTTTGTGGTTTCACACAGTGACGTATTTAAGCTAATTTGAATGTACTTTAAGTCTACACACCAGCTGTTTTGTGCGTCATGGTGATACGCTCTTATTTGTTGTTTTACATCTCTTAAAAATCTTTCCGAAATATTCGGGTTAGGTCTATATGGAATTAATTTGTGGTGTTCTATGGCATATTTGAACATAAGTTTCTTAAAAGTTACACTTCTGAAACAAGATCCGTTGTCGGACACAAGTTTCTTACAAGAACTGAAGTTATTAAATATTACATTTTCCAGTTTATTTGCTATTGTTTGCGCTGTGATGTCCCTGACAGGGATTAACCAAACATATTTTGTAAAGGCGTCCACTGCAATTAAAATGTGCTTATTTCCAAATTTACTTCTTACAAGTGGTCCAGCTGTGTCTATGTACAAACAATCTAAAGGCTGCTTACTTAAAGCTGACACCAATTCACCATGAAATAGTTTCTGAGGAAGTTTTGCTTTTATACAAATCTGACAATTTTTTACTCTTTTGCGCATTTCTGAAATTAAATTAGGTCTGTAAAAATATTCTAAAACCTTATGTACTGTACGATTTTGACCTTGATGACCTCCAAAGTTCGAAGTGTGATAGTAATTAAACAACATATCTAGCAAACTACTAGGTACATAAATTTTCCCTACTTTGTTACCTGGCTTACAATACATTAGTGTGTTGTTCTTAATATAAAAGTTATCCTTATTGGTTCTGTTCTTTACACTTTTAATTATTTCTGCACATTCTGGATCTAATCTCTGGTGTTCGGAAATATCTACGTACGCTAATGGAATATCTGAAACTAAATTTACAACATGTTTGATTTGCTTTTTGCTCACAGAGCTGAACTTTCTCGTACATTTATATCTTATTACATTTATTTGTCTAGGATCCGAATCTACTTCAATGACCTCAATTCCACTATCGGACATATTGAGTCGTGACAAAGTATCTGCTACTGGATTATCTTTACTTTTAACGTGAAGTACTTTAAAAGGAAGGGCGATAATTTGCTCTACCCATCTCGATAATTTATTTAACTTCTTAAAATGTGAAAGTACCCAACTGAGTGCTGAGTTGTCTGTTATTAAATAAAACGGCTGTATTTCTAGGTACATGTAAAATTTCTTAATTGCTAGAAATACAGAATACGCCTCTTTTTTCATACACTGACATATTGACTTCTGAAGGTGAAAATTTCTTACTATCTTATGCTACAGGTACTTTGTCGCCATTTTCATTACACTGTAATAGGGTTGAACCTGCACTATTCTATGCGGCATCCGTATATAGATAAAAGGGACGATTAAAATCTGGTATAGCAAGTACTGGAGGATTCGTAATTGCTTCCTTCAGTTTACAAAAACTTTCTTCGCATTCTTTCGTCCATACAAACTTAACTCTCTTTTTTCTTAAGTCATTCAATGGAGCTGCAATTTTACTGTAATCCTTAATATACTTGGCAAAATAATTTATCATACCAATAAAAGTCCCTACCTCTTTGCTATTTTTGGGAGTACTAAATCTCCGTACAGCTTCAGTTCTACTCGGATCTACTCTTATCTGATTCTTTGATATTAAATTCCCTAGGTAACTACTTCATTATAAAACAACTTTACTTTCTTAGGGTTAACTGTGAGGTTGTGTTTGCTTAATCTATCTAACACCTCGGTTACATGTTTCATATGTTCCTCTTTATTCTTTGAAAACACAAGTATATCATCGACAAAATTAAGTACATAATCAAATTTTACATCTCTGAAAACATTATCTAGATAAGCACTTAGTAACCCTGAACCACAATGTAACCCGTATGGGATTCTGTTAAATTCAAATAATGAAACTCCATTGCTGAAGGCTGTAAGGTGTTTGGATTCTTCGCTTAGTGGAATTTGCATAAAACTGTTTGACAAATCTATTACTGAAAACACCTCGGCATTTTGCAAATATTGATAAAATTCATCTAAATTTCCTAATGGATGATTTACACGTACAATTTTCTCATTGAGCTTTGCATAGTTGATAACTAGTCTACTTGACTTATCGGGCTTTGATACAAGAAATGAAGGGCTACTGTAGCTACTTATGCTAGGCCTAATTATATTTTGCTTAAGTAAATCAGACAAAATTTCCTTCCTTTGTTTCATTTTGGTAGGGTGAACTGGATACGGACGCTGATTTACAATTTCATTATCTTTTAGCTGGATTTTATATTCAAAATTGAGTACTTTCCCTATATCTATAGTGAATACCTTAGAATATTTTTTACTTAAATGATCAACAAAAGGTTTCATGTCGGGACATCCGGTGTCCAGGTGGTGTTCATTACTTATATTTTCGTTCAATTTCGATAAGCAAACTGACTTACTCTGTTTACCACTTAACAATACTTTGACATTTGGGTTGAATCGGAAATAACAGCAATTCCTACTCAAATCTAATAACATTCCACTTTCTCTTATAAATGTACTTCCTAGTATCATTTCACAGGCTAACTTTTGCATAACGGCAAACTTTACATACCAAGAAAAATTTCTTATTTTAATTTTTACTACATATTCTCCCAAAATTCGGATTGTGCTATTGTTAGCTGCAATACAGGATATTTCTTTATTATTCATACTGATAACTAGTTTCCTCTTATGTAATTTATTATATAACGTTTCACTAATAGCGTTTAAACAGGCTCCAGAATCAATTAGCGCGTTTACATTTGAAAACATATCGGCTTTACATTTATTTCTTAATTGCACCGCTACCATAGGCAAATCAGACATTGTACATGACTTAGATAAATTTATTTTATACATGATTCTACGCTGAGACCTTTTAATTTTATACAACTGTTTCTTTGACAAATTAATCTCGTTACACAACTCTTTATTCACATTCTTACAGGTTCTTCGGGAAAACTTTTCTTTTACAAAACTATTTACATGACATGATAATGGTTTACTATTTACATGAGAAAAACTTTCCCTACAAAATAGTTTTTTGACTGCTGATTTTGCCTATAGCAATTTCTGGCTAAATGTCCCTCACGGTTACATACAAAACACTTTTTTGTGAACGGTGCCCTACTATTGACTGTCTGCGGAGTTTCACGCCTCGCTGGGATGCTGCGTTCTTCACTACACCGTAAGTTGTTTTTTACATCAATACTTAGGCTATGAATACAAGCTTTTTCTAAATCTGCAATAGTGTTGAGATTTTTTACCAAGGATAGGTTAACTCGACATTTTGGATTTAGACCAATTACAATTAACTCTACCAGTTCAGCTTCTGTGTATGAACAACTTAACACTTTAGCATACTCTTTAACTCTATTTATATACAGTGGCAAGGGTTCATTTGTTTCCTGATGACGTGTGACGTGTTGTTTGATCAGGTCCTCTCTTATGGGTACAAACGACTTAAGTAATTCCTGCTTAACTGTCTCTAGGTCATTTTCTAGGTTACTTAATATAACATCTAGAATTGGCGATTGTGATTTACTCATAAAAATCTCTAAAATTTGTTTGTCTGTAAGTCTAGATTCCTTTTGAACTTTGAACAATACCTTTATGAACTGAATTAAATCGTTATTAACCAGACCGTTACATATTTTTACACTTTTGAGATAACCCTCTAATGGGTTAGGTAATTTACTGTACAACTGGGTGTTAAAGGGGGTGGACTGAGTCGATGCACAGGTGTGAAATTCGGGATGTGGATTGTCTAACCTACTCGGTTCAGCTAGACTTTCCGGATATGGAGGGGTTTTGACGGATGGTACAGTTACCTTTTCTTTATCTAAAAATACATCTTCTAAGTTTTCCTCTTCCATGTTCGACTCACTTAATTTACGAACAGATAATTCCACCACGCTTTTATCAAACCCTAGCCCTTCAAACTTAGTTTTTATTACTTTACATTTTTCTAACAACGATTTGCACTCCTCTTTTTGTTTCTCGGTTAATTCACATTTGCTTAAGGCACTTAATCTATGCATACAATGTTTGATACGGGTTTCCTGCCTAGCTAATTCTATTGATCTACTGTCTTTTGACAATTCTGCACATTTATTTTCCATTAAATTAATCTTTTCGCTAATTACATCTATTTCATTATTTGGTTCAAGTTTCGTCTTAACTGATTCATAATTTACAGAAATGTTATTTGATATAGCTTGTCTTAACATTTTTCTTAAATCCACGACATTGCTTGTTTCGCTTAGCTCTAAATTTCTGATACCTAGCTCAAAAATTAGCTCGTCCTTTAACAAGAGGTCTACTTTAATTGACATGTTTGAAAATTAAATTTAACTACCTAAATTTACACAATTTCATGATTTCTTATATTTTAAGAAGATACGTACAGCAGAGTGGCGCATATTTTGTACCGTCATTGTCTCCTCTATTTTATTATTATGAAATTAGAGAAACAACATTTCTAGTCCAATCCAATATAGTTAAACCTTTTTATCATCTTAATTAGAATTTTACTTGGATTGATCTGGTACAAAGTGGGCGTTAGGAATTTTACGTTAAAATAATAATATCTGTGAAAATTGTGATACAAATTCTTGTTTATTGGATAAACTTAAAATCTATACATCCTGACATATAACATTTCTAAAATTGCAAAATTAAATTACCTAGCATAGACTGAGGCGTGTTTGAAGTTAATGAATTACCCTTTTGTTAATAACTATTATTTTACTAATTTCCTTTGAAAAATTTATTGTATTTAGAAGGTTAGGATTAGAGGGTCGAAGAATTATCCTGAAGTTCCCTCTCCATCGTGAGCCCTATTAACAAAATAGCACAGTCCTCGCTGTAGAATTATATCTTAAAAGTGCTTTAATATTAACATTTCTAACTCACAATTTCCCCAGTTAAAATGATTTATTAATTCAGTACCAACGAATGCCATTTAACATTTTTTTACTCTACTTCCTTGTAAATTATAATAAACAAATAATTTTTAAAATATAAATGCTGATGTTTTGTTGTGCCTGAAATTCTACAATTATTCTACAAAAATGGAGTTTGGTACCTTCGGGTGAAGGGAAGACTTCGTAGACCAGTGAAACGTGGGCGTCTCGAAGATGACCAGGACGCAACGACGGCGGCCTCACGAATGAAAATTGTCTCGTTACAGAAAGCAGTCGGAGGGTTTGCTTATCTGCTAATTTTGCTTATCTGCTAGCCTGTCCCTACTGGTTTTTAAGCCATCTTGTTTCCTCATGATATTACTATCTGGCCATTCGTGGTATTACATAATTTTTTAATATAACTCTTTCCACAAAGGATTGGAAAATTTAATAAAAAAATCTACCTATGGTACACCGGCCTAGGCGGTAATGGAAACGGTAGCAGAGAATTCTAGAATATTAGAAGTTATTTAACAACAACAGCAAATCAGTGACGTATTTAGTAGTTCAGCTGATAGCAACTGTTAAATATGTATGACGTAAATGGGAAAATAGTGCTTTCAAATTTGGAATCAGCTGTAGTCACTTACCGTTAGAATTAGTTTTGGTGGCCTTAGCTGATGTGAAGTGGTTGCCTAGCAACCAGAAACTCAAGCAGTACATCTCGCTAGGTTAGTTGAAGTTGAGGTTATGTTTTGTTTATTATGAACGAAATACCCCCGTCGCAGCAGACCTGCGTACTCAGCGAATTTCCAAATTAGTAGTATTAATTATGACCAGAAAAACCTGTAAACCAAATATCATCACAAGCTCATAAATAGGGGAATAAATGTCTATTCTCCTTATGATAAATGTAGGGAAAGAGTATGCAGGTATGCTGCCATGGGGAACACTAAAAGTAGGTTTTTAGCATAAAAAAAAAATTGTTTCGACCATATGAAGCCATATACTAAGTTTCATCAATATCTGTCCATTGCTAAAGGAGTTTGCCTATTCTCCATATGATTAACATGGGAAAAGAGTATGCAGGTTTGCTGCCATGATAAGCACAAAAACCAAGAATTTTTTTTACCATAAATGGGTTAATCTCAACCAAATGAAGCTGAATGCCAAGTTTCATCCAAAACATTGGTTAATAAGTGAAATATTAACACATCCTTATTCTCCATAAGATTAACATTGGAGCCTCAAAATACAACGTACTGTCTTTAGTTTTTTTAATATCTCGGTAACCGAAAGAGATAGAGCAAAGCTTCCAGATGCTAAATTGTGTGTTTTTTTGAGCTAAATTCAATGGCCAAAATAAAAATATAAAATTTTTAAAAATTACATATGAAAAATACAAAAAAACCATTTTTGGGGTACAAAACCCCCCAAAACTACCCCTTCCGATAGGTCGATATGTCTGGTTTACGAACTCATCCGAATAAACGTAGGATTACACATCTCTACCAAATTTGGTGTCGATCGGTCCATTTTTACGAGAGTTATCGTGTCTAGGGACACATACATACATACATACATATATATATATATATATATATATATATATATATATATATATAAATTTTAATGACTATTATTTTTGTTCTCTGGGCACCTAAAAACGAAAAAGTAACATGGTCCCGGGCTTAGGTCTTACCATGAGACCTACGGTAATAGCTTATTCCCTATGGGAAATTCGCTAAAAGTAATTTTTTCACTTGTTTAGAATTTATTGAATTGTGTAGTGTGATGAAAAATATCGTTCATAACTCGGGCCGAAAGCGTTTTGTCAACCCTCGATCGTTTCAAGTACTCGACTTCGTCTCGAACTTGAAACACGATCTCGGGGCCGGCAAAACGCCACTTTCGGCCCTTGTGACGGAATATACTATTTGTAGTTTACTTCAGCTGGTGTATTTTAAATTAAATGAATGTAAAATTAGGTTATGTCTTCTTTATAATGCACTATTTCTAAAAGAGATTTTGTATAAAACTTGAATATTATGCACAAATGTTGAAGGAAGTACTTTGAGATTCTTTTTTTGAATAATTCACTTACTTACTCAGACCTTAAAATTTAAATTCCAAAATTTTTTCAGGAGCACAATTTTTACACTGTTGTAACAACACAAAACAGCTGCATATGATGAAGAAAGCAACGTTGTGCCAGTGTTGATTGCACTTATGCCTAAGAAAAAGAAGGAAAACTACTTAGAAATATTTAGAATGATTACAAATTAAATTCCAGCTTGAAATCCTAAATTAATAACAGTTGATTTTGAAGTAGCTGTTATTTCGGCTTTGAACGAAGTCTCCTCTCTAACGAAAATGCAAGGCTGCTTCTTTCACTTGACCCAAAGCTTTTGGCGGAAAGTTCAGGAATTCGGATTGACTACCCAGTAAAAAGAAAATGAAGAAATTCGCATGTCAATCCGCATGTGTGCCGCATTGGCGTTTGTAAAAATAGGAGACTTGGAAGATGGTTGGCTGTATATCCGTGGCAACGCGCCACGCCGGAGAATGAGAAACTCAGCGAATCTTTCGACTACTTCATGACGCAGTGGCTCGGAAACCTAACGGATAACTAATAGGTCACTTAATTAATTAATAGGTCAGAATAATTAATAGGTCACTTGTTAATAACTTAGAAATGTGGAACTACTACTGTCGAAGGTAATCTTTGTTTATTTTTTTTTCATTTTAAAGGTTTTAAAATGTTGGTGGTTGAAAGGTTCTCTGGAGTTTGTTATAATTTATAATATACATATATTTTATGAAATAAGTTATTAAGATAACATAGGTATTATCGTAACAGATATTGACACCATAAATATTCCCCTAGTATGTATCTTTGAAAATCACATACTATATTGATAAATTGGCACAAAAAATAAAAACTGATTCTTTAACTCTTACTGCATTAAAAATATTTGTGGGCATTAAACAATTTATCACAATATTTTATAGTTACTGAGACACTAATGTCGGCAATGTTAAGTTATTCACATGTATCATAAACTATATCAATGTATGCCACTTTTGTTTAAATGTTTCGTTCTTTTATAGTCAAAAAACTACGAACTCTTTCGAAGGATAGCGCCATCAAATTAACTCAGGGTTAAGGCTACATCCAAGAGTGCGAACACTGGTTGAGTGTTTAAAACAACAGGCCGAAGCAGCCGACTTGAAGATGTCCATAATGGAGTTGAATTTGGAAGGGGTGAAGAGAACGAAGCAACATTTTAATATTGACGGAAGAATCAGAAGGACGACACAGAAGTACGATGCCAACCATGACGTCCCAAAATTTGTGAGGGTTATGGCTTTCACTTTGAAGTTTGACTTCTTTATTTAAGATTACTGTGAACAAAATACTGTAAACATCAGGGTTATTATTTTGACGATCATAATGTGCCCGGTTTAAACTTGTTTATATAATTTTTACTTATGAATTTAATACTTATATTTTTATTCATTGTGACTTCATAATTTGCAGTAGGGAAAAAAAGTTGTTTAGGGTTATTTGTAATATACTAGGAGTACGCTTGTTCCACGCGTATGGGGATGAACGGCAACATATGCCAGATAATCCTAGTTCCACATTATTAAAAAATAAATAAATGACACTTCTGTTCTATCAAATTACACAGTTATAGTATATGCTTCCTCTATGTCTGGCAAGAAACAAAAATATTACCGTTTAACGTAGCCTAAAGCACCGTTATTTATTGCCGACAATGCATTTCTTATGGTAAATTAAATTACGTCTCATTACTTTATTACTTTACAGAATAACTTCAGAAACTAACTTGACCTGAAAAATCACGCCTAAAATCTACTGTGAAGGTTGGAAGTCGATCTAAGGCTTTTTGCGGACGTTATCGTCGAACAAAAATAGGCGTTAGTCACTACAGTGAGGTTGTTAACAGTCATGTATGAGGATTCACTCCGATTCGTTCATCCAATTAGGTCAACAGAGAATTTTTTATTTTTTTATTGTAATTGACTAAATAATAGGATTGTACAATCGAAAATAACATGCGGAAAAACTATATTATTACTTGAACGATAAAAATTAATAATTTATTTCATTTTTTGGTTCCTAAACCAATTTTTAAGCAGACCAAACATTCTCTCGACAGTTGATCTTGTCCTGATCAGAAAGCATTGATATCGCCGCTCTGCTGGTGTTACTGGACGTAAAAGTGGTGCCAACAAAAATCTAGAATGAAATATATGCCTCACAATATGTTCATGCTCTTAGACAATGACAACGCATGATGTTATAACCCATTCAATTAATAATTTGTATATAAATTTTTTTAATTATAATTAATTAGGGGGCCCCATGTATTTTATGTATATTCTAGGAAGCTACAAAAAGACCACTAAAGATCCAGAAAAACTTTACCTTACTATACAAACATTCTAATACACAACATTATCTCATTTGAAATAAATGGTGATGTGAGTAATGGTTACAAGTACTGTTTAAACACAGGTCTATCACATCCACTTATTTTCTTGTTTAACCAATTCCCTAGAAGAAGTAACAGGGTTCTTCACTAAAGACCGGGTTCTAAAGACCAGGGTTCTTCAGGGACCGGTCACTAAAGTCACGAAAAGTAACAGATTTAACTGGAGGGTCACGGATGCCACGAAAGTAACGAAATTAGCAAAAAAGAAAGAAAAGTCACAAAATTGAAGGATTTTGTTATCTAGCTAACGATTTCAGCAAAAAATTGTATTGTACAATTTTTAATAGGTCCAGTTTTCTAAAAAAATAAGTTTATAAGACCGATTTGGTCCTCTCTGTAATTATTGGTGTGTCTGCCATTGTTACGGTACTAAATAGAACTCAACTCAACACGTACGGTAACCAGTTTAACAGTTGTTGCTGATATCACCGATACTACAAAACGCTCATTACGTATTAATTCCTAATATCACTGTTACATAGGATAACAGCAGCCGAAGTCTTTAGAACCCCTATGTGCAGCCGACTGGAAGATGTCCATAATGGAGTTGTATTTGGAAGGGGTGAAGACAGCGAAGCAACATTGTATAATATTGACGGAAGAATCAGAAGGACGGCACAGAAGTACGAGGCCAACCATGACGTCCCAAAATTTGTGAGGGTTATGGAAGCATATCACCAATATATATGTATATATATATATATATATATATATATATATATATATATATATATATATATGTATATAAAGTAAACTGAGTAGCCTTGTCAAACATTTTTTATCTAATTGCGACATGGTTCGGCACTAAGGCAATTTTCAAGCAAATAAAATAAAACTAAAAAATATAAATCTTAACTTTACAATTTAGATAAACAAATAAAATAATCAAATGTTAAATTTATCTTCTTGGGAATTTTTCAAAATGAACCAGCACTTTTGGGAACATTCATACTTTTTGACATTTTATATATCTTGTATTTCTTATAATTAAAAACCGTGTTCTCGTTAGTAAATTGGCAGTTTAATGATAGGGGTGTCTTTTTGAGCATTATATATATGGAATTGTTCCTTGGAATCCATCTCTCTTACCTTCTAGGAGTATTCAATAATTTCCATATTTTCTTTCATACTTTGTATCAAGGCAAATTGTATTATATCTCTTTGCATTGATTCTGTTTCAATCAGCTGTTAATTTTAATTCAATGTTTATTTACATTTTATATTGTAAACAATTCAGTTCTATTTTTCTGTTGTTAAATAAAAAACATGTTTCAATCATCAAATATATTTAAATTGATCAATTCAAAACGCGTGCTAAACAAACTCGGTCACAACAGAAAGATTGGCGACTACGGTGAAAAGAAGTATTAAAGGTAATAAAATCAAGACCATATAAATTTCAACAGAACAATTTCAAAAATAATACATTTGTTTACAAAACAAAGGTTAATTTTTTTCAATTGATCCAGAACAGTTACAACTTCAACTGTTTCAACTTATCAATCAAAACCATCAAGCTTTAGTAGACATATATTTAGCTAAAAATGATTAAATTCAATATAAATTGTTTCCCATGTGATTTTATGGTCAAAAACGAACTTCACGGGCTTCAGAATTAAAATATCAAAAATCTAATACCATAATGCAAAACTACGAATTGGTACAAACATTTTGACATCTCAATTATTAAAATCTGTCCAGAAATAACGGAGGAGTTTTGTTCACAAAAACAGCCCTCACGTATTAATATAAGAGAAGATTAGCTTTAACTCAGTTTGGTTAGGGACATAATCTGGCGCTACTTGTTTCAATACCCCTTCTTCGAGTTCGTGGTTCTTGTGAAAAAGGTTGGAAACATGATTTTCATTGTTCTTCGATTTCCGGACTTCTTTCCAGGCTTAAAAAGAATATTTCTTATCGCTAATTTTTGTGCATAATTTTTCGCATACCAATTTTTATCTACTTTAATAACCTCTCGAGCTTTAAATTGGGCCAAGTGATAGTGGTTAAAGTTTAGTGTAGTCATTTGTAATTTAAATTACCCTTTGTGGTCGTTTTTTTATTTTTATTTTTTTTATTTTTTATATATATAAACCTGCTCAGGTCGTAATTGAATCTGGGCGAATTAGGAAAGCATAATAAAATAAAACTGTTTTATTTTTAAAACTGTTACTTTTTAACTAAGGTGTTTATTATTGTTTATTTATTAGTAATGTACTAAAGAGTAAAAATAAAAATTATAGTTATTTTTTATATGTATTATGTATGTATATATATATCCCAAAAAATACAGTACGGTATAAAAAGCTAATCTCTTTCTTAGAAAAAATATAAATAAACAAATATAAAAATTTAAAAATATTATATTTTTGAATAGTTTGACATATATTCAAGTGAAGAAAAGTAAATTATCCAATATTACATTGATTTTACTTACATTTTAGCCTACTTGAAGTTTTTGAGTGTATGATACTTTTCAAAGCACTCCCCAATGTGAAGAGCAGGTTCCTTTGGGCATGTCTTGCAAAATGTCACTGTTTCTTTCCTTCCCCCAGCTTTTCTATCACTACACACTCTGCATTCTCTGGATTTTTCATCAGGCAACTTGTACATGACATGGAATTTATTATTAAGCCTGATTTCATCGTCTCCAGTCGACGGTCGCCCTCGTTTCCGATTTTGGGAGTTCCTAACATTTCCCACCAATTGATTTACCAAGTTCTTTCGAAAGATTCTGTGGCGCACTGGTTTATCTACATGCATGGTGTAAATGATGTATGCATTTACAATAGAAGTTTCTAAAAGCCACAAGAACAGTTTCCGCCACCATTTGAGTGACTTGCGCGTGAATCCATAACTTGATATATAATTATTCACATTGTCCACACCTCCCATAAACTTATTGTACATGCATATCACACTAACTTTCATAACTACTTCAGCCCCACCACTTTTCACAAATCCCTCAACAGGTTCAGTTTTATTGTCACAATATGTGGACAGCATAGTGACAATGCGTTTGTCCCGCCAAGCTAAGACAAGTGTATTATCTTTCCTCAGAGCAACTACACTGTACTTCTCCATGTCTTGGATTACATTCTTTTTTATAGCATCAGGTAATCCGACTCTGTTAGTTTGAATAGTTCCTGTCAGGTGAATGTTCAATTTCAAAAGTTCAAGAGCTAGGGTGTAACTGGTATAGAACCTATCGGTGAATAAATGGAGACCAGTAGGATCTGTGTTGTCAAGAAGTTTATTTATAAGATGTAAGACTATTCTAACCGTAAAAGGCTGATCAGGCCTGATCAAATTTTGTGTAGTAATGGAGCCAAAATATGGTTCTAATGCACATATGTATCCATTGATAGAGTCAGCCAGAACATATATTCTTAGTCCCCATTTTATTGATTTCAACTTGTTATAGCACTTAAAAACTATTTTCCCCTTGAAACCTACAGTGCTCTCATCAACTGAAATATTTGAACTTGGGCAATAATGCTCCTTATATTTGGTGTCTAAGTAGACACTTATTTGTTTTATTTTCTCACCTCTAGTTCCAGGTATGTGAGTGGGTCTATTTCGATCTGGAGCACACAGGTGAAACGCCCAGAATATTTGAAAGAAGCGATCCCTACTAAAAATATCCTTGAAGAATGGTTGTTTATCAAGCCAATTCTCGGAAAAATAATCTTTTATCTCAGGTTTTTCGTTCATCCCCATATTGTTAATTATACCTAAAAAAGCTTTCATTTCTACCGATGTAGTATCCACCCAGGTATTCCAAATTGAACGCTTTTGTAATGGTGTGTTTTTTAGGATTTTCTCCCTAGCATATCTATTTGTTTCAGCAGAAATTTCATCGATGAGTTCATCTGTAAAGAACAATTGGAAATAATCTATTTCTCTTGTAAATGTTTGCCCATGTGGCGGTCTGAAATGAGGGTAATTATTATATACATATCTAATAGGGGGACTGTCATCCTCTCCGCACCGTTCCCAACCTATATTATAATTTGGTTTTTCTCTAATCAATCTACGTCTCCCTCAAGGCCTACCTCTGCCTCTTAGCACACGTAGGCCTACAGTTCCTCTTCTTTTACCTCGACAACCTCCTCTCACCCTAACACCTCGACCCGCACTTCTAGTCCTACCACGAGACTTAGGCCTACCACGATAATAGGCCTACCACTTCCCAACTGCTGCATGGTCTAGGTTCCTCAAATAATGGCACATCACCAAATTCTAAATCTAAATTCTCACTAGAATGTTCTTGTTCTTGAACATTTTCAGTATCATAACCTACAGCTACAACAGTAACCTGACTGTTTGGTTCAAGTCCATCTGCACCTATGTTTTCAGGAGGTAACAAAGGATCTTGAGGAATAATACTTGTATCTAAAGTTTGCTGGTCACTCACATCATGAATATTATAATCAACACTCACATTATCGTCAATTTCATAAAGAAAATCAGGGTCAATACCAACACCAATCGAGTCACCGGCTCCACATTCAACGGCAATATCATCGATGAGTTCATCATTCACGTCACTTTCACTTATGTTTTCGTCTTCTTCAATTACAGTATCATAATTTCCAACACTAAAAAAACTAATTTCACTTAAATTATCATCATCTAACATATTTTCAATGTCATCATCGCCAAGAAACTCGCCCGCACCAGCCATGTTTGTTTACAACCGTCGTCTGTCTAGAGAGCAACAATAAGCCACGGACACCGTTCACTAAATTGCCATTTCAAAGGCTTCTAAATAACACTAAACAGAGAAAAACTATATATTCGACAAATTCGAATATATAGTTTTGACAAATTGTCTGTGTCGAATTACAGAGAAAAACACATACCACTTCAATTATGCAACAGAATTGCTGTGTAGAAGTAATTGTTCTCTAATGGAATCTTTAACAACTTCCTCGATATTTCTTCAATTTTCCATGCTCTCAGGTGAGAAAGTTCTTTCACTTTGTAAATACCAACTTTACTTGATTTGTAGGGCTTCGTGAAATAATCAGTCTTAACATAAAACTCTCGACCAATTACAAATAACTTATCAAATCTTGTTGCAATATTTTCAATGACACATATGCTTCCATCTTTCATCTGCACACATTTGTTATTGGGCGTTAGCTTCAAAGTAAATTTTGATAAAACTAATTCGCTGTACTGAGGATTTGATAATTCTAATGTCAAAGGACCATTGAAATGAACCCCTTTAGCAATGGGAAATTCTTCCTTGGCAAAGTGCGTATTTACTGAGGTAATTGATCTCTGTTCAGAGATTCTCCTGACTAACTGCTGCAGTGGTAAAGCACTTTTTTTTATAAGCCTTTTAATTTCTTAAAGGTAATTTTCAAATTTAAAAGCACTAAACGAGTCTACTGCACCGTAGCGTTCTACATCATTCACCAGATGTACCAAAGAATGGACATTATATGAAAATTGCTCACAGCCATACAGTTCACTGAAATAAGTAATAAAATATTCTATTAGATCCTGGGAATTCTGTGGTTCACTATGTGCCAAATTTGGTTCCGCTAGAATTCTAATTGCAGAATGAAGTGCAAGATAATGTGTGAAGTACTTTTTATTAATAACTTTTTTCAGTACTACCGGCCCTGTATACAAGAGAAGCTGCCGGAACTCAGTCGCTTTCCACCTGTCGATTTCACTTAATGCCCTTGGTTTACGAGCAAAGTCATCAGGTAAGCTTGTTTTTACTTTAATGAGCTTATCTGACACTTGACTAATCTGATTTTGTGATAAGCGTATTCTTCTGTCTCCTTTCGTCCATAAAACAGCCAATTTCCTCATAACTCCCAAGCACACAAGATGCATGTAGTCATGTGGGAATTGGCTGACCATCTTAATACCAGAAATATTTTCTAAAACACTTTTTCCAGTATGGTGCTGCGGTTGGCTTCTTTCAATAAACCCTTCATCCGTTCGAAGAGGTGCTGTAGTTGCTGGAAACAGTGTTCTACCTAGATAAGCCCCCTTTTGCATACATCTGTCACATCCATAGTAGCCTGTGTGACCTTTTACTTTTTTTATGAAGGCTCTTGCTGGTGCATCGCAGATAAAGGCGGAAAACTCAATTTTGAATTGTTTGCTATTAAAAGTAAATCCACTTTCTATCAAACGGTTACTCTCATTTACAAAGTCTTCAAGAAACAAATTACTACAATCTGGTTTCTTAAGCCCATGATAAGCACCAATTAAAAATGGAGTAGTTTCAGGAAAAATAGGTACACATGCTAAAATTGGCCAAAGCTGACTACCAGAGCTCTTTGCAATAGGTAATCCATCAACATTGATTTGGAGGCTCAGGACACTAAGAATCGTGTCCATGTTACGATCATTGGAAACGCAGATTGATTTAAGAATTTCAAGAAGACCATTTTCAATTCTAAAATGAAAATAAAGGCCAGGTGGAACGGTCTTCAGTGAGTACTTCCTAGGGGTGTGTAGCAATGTTCTGCTATCTTTTGGGAAATCAGAAAAACAACTATGTTGCCTTAATATAGATAGCAAGCCATTTAGATGTGTATGACTGATCCGTCCATTTATAGCCCAATCTGCAAGCTGTTGACTTATGCCATCATTATCTACATTAGGAGTCTTAGCATTCACAACAGTAGGAATATTAGTAGGCCTACCATTACTCAACGATTTGAATGAAGAACTACTGTTGGAATAAACACTTGATGTTTCTGATAGACACTCAGTGTTTTCCTGGTTATGGAATGTAAACAAGTTTTCATTTGTGTTCAGTGCTGTTCCAACTGGCACATGTTCAGTTGAATCTTTATTAGTAGACCTAATATTGCTATCACCATCATTCTCATTGACGATAACAACGTTGGCATCTGGACTAAGGTCCCTTTGGAGATTTTTTGAAATACTTCTATTTTTATGCCGTTTACTTTGATGTATTAACTGTTTGTAAGGGTTGCGCTTTGGCATTTTTTACTCGACCTAAAAAAAATGGAATACGTTTATTAGATTGATAATGTAAATTGTTGTTTGGTTAAAAAGTTAACTTAGGCTTGAAATCACAAAACAAATTAATAAAGTAAAAGATTTAGGTTATCAAGTAGCTAACTTGTTTTAGCCTATGCTTGAGTATAAATATAATTTGTTTTGTTCAGGCTATGTAAGATAAATATATTAAGTTATACAAATACAGACTCTGTTTTTAAGTTATGGCTCAGTTTTAAGTCTAAGTGCAATTGTAATCGTGAAGCCGAGCTCAGAAAAATAATTAAGAACAAAAACTAGGCTACATTTTTGCTCTCTGTGATTAACAACTTTTTTTATTAGGCGTATAACTTACTGGGCATTTAAAAACCATTTGGTTGGAAATTAAAAAAAAAAATGGTAGGACTAAGTTGATTTGTATCGTTTTGGTAGTCAGATAGGTAGCCTAACTTTACAATATTTACATTTCTTTTGAAATACACAAACGTAAAAATAAACAATAACAATCTTTGAAGTTAGCGCACTGAAAAAAAATACACAACTGATTTTTAGGTGTGCTATTTTGAGGTTATCTGAAAAATGTGATTTCACGGATCAATTAGAGACCGAAAAACAGCTGTTTTTTGTGCAGTGTGGTAAAAACATTTTATTAGCCTAGACTGAAAGAATTACGGTATTAGGCCTACTCTAATACGATCATAGCTTTTGCAACTAAGAGAAACTCCTAGTCTCATAGCCTAGACTTAGACCAACAACAGTAGGCCTAGTTAAGCTATTGCCTAGGCCTACACTTGATTCAACTTCAAATCAAATTATAGTCAGATCTAGTTTTATAAACAGATTAGGCCTAAAGACCAGTCCCTTTTAAGTCAGTACTTACAGGGACACTAACCTAAAAAATGATGTTGGAATAAACTAAACATTTCAATTGAAGGGCCACAGTCTAATCTTATGCGATTAATGAGCGTTTTAGGAGGCTACCGGAATTTCGTCTAGGCTATTTATTTCTATCAGTATTAAATAATAAATAATCCAAATAATATGTTTCAGTAAAACTGTACATTCTAGCTTCCTTGAGTGCATGGATTACCAAGTTGAGCTTGGTAGACTAACTTAGCTGATACAAACTTAGTTATTGGGTAATATTTTGAGTAACCTAGCAAATAAAACAAACAACTTCTAACTTATTTGAAACTTATTTGAACTACCGCCGCGGTAGTTGTGCATGCACACCGCGCAATGTTACCAAAGTAATTCGGCGAATTAGTCCCACTGAATTTGTGGGTTTAGTCAAATTTAATCAGTATATATATTTTATTTTAATATTGTGTATAGATGGCATTGGATTGCATCAATCAAATAAAATAATTGTGGAATAGTAAAATGCAATAAAAAAGTGTTTAAAATATAGATTTCTAGACATATAATGTACATATAGTTGCTAATATATTTCTACATTAATTTGATTTTAGAAACTGAATCATAACATTTGTTTTTCTGTAAAGAATTATCATTAAAATCAACTAATTTCATGCAAATAAACAGTTTTATGACACTTTTTAATAATGTATATTTATGACATAAATTATATGTATAATTTATGTATTCAATTTTACCAAACATAAAATGTATATCTAGCTCTAATTTGTACGTATATTATACATACAGTGCTGTGTGGGAATCTTTGTTCTTTTTCTGCATTTTCCTGGTTCCTCTTGCCGCGAACCTCCACGCTTCTATCAGTCTCCTGGAGAGATTCTTGACGTCTTCCGTTGTTTCTTCTTCTATTCTCCTCAGGTCCGGAACTCCTGGAGAACGCATTTCCCTTCCGAATAAGAGAAAGTGTGGACTATGTCCCGTTGACGAATGTGTTGTCCTATTGTACGCCATTAATGCTAGCGGTAAACATTGATCCCAATTTGATGCATGCTTATTAACATACTGTGACAGGATATTAACAAGCGTTCTATGATATCGTTCAATTATCCCATTACTTTGAGGGTGATACGGTGTGCAGTTAATTTTATCTATCTGTAATAATTTGCATGTTTCCCTAAACAGTTCAGATATGAAATTCTTTCCACAGTCGGTCAAACATTTTTCAGGTACACCAAATTTAGTTATTATTCTGTTAGTAGCGGCTCTATTACTAATTTTTCTTCATTAGCCAAATGAGCTATCTTTTCATTAAGTTTTACTAAAATATCCTGATCAATGCTTTTGTCAATTTTCATTACGTAAACACCGTTACTGTCTGAGACACAATTAGAACACGACTCCTTTGCGTCAAAAACATCGAACATGCGGCTATCTTCCGCAAACGTCAAAAATCTAATCTTGTGCAAGGTAATCTCCTCAAGAGAACAATTTAATACCTTCACACACACAACATCACTGGGTGCACCCAACACAACAACCTTAGTAGGCCTACTAATCGAACGACCAATAAAAACACAACGTTCATCTTCTAGTTGACCAGAATGTAGTACTACATCATTTTCCACAACTGAAACAGATTCCAGCCGGCCTTGGATAACTGCTTCACACATAGGAGGCAAGGTTACACTTTCAACACACGTAACTCTAATTTTATTCGGTATTAAAATAAGGCTACTGGCAGCAGGGCCCTTGCTACTGTCACCATCAATTTGGAACAAATTTATTACTTCTTCCTCATTAGATGTTATGATGAGTTTTTCATTTCTTACATCAACCTTGCCCCCCTAAACGTCTCAGAATATCTAAACCAATTATACCATCATACTTAGACGGCAATTCACATGTGACAAAAGCATGATTAATATTCCTTCGTCCAATAGTTAAATCAATATTTTGAGTCCCAAATATTCTTATCTGGTCCCCTGTTACACCCTTAGCAACCATATCACTAGGCAAAATCTTATTTCTACTGATTCCCTTGGGGATTAAACTAACCGTGGCTCCTGTATCTATTAAGAATTTCAAGGTCTTTTGCCGATCATTAAGCATCATTAATTCTTTGCTGATAAAATCTCTGTCAGTGGCAATCTCGCTTCCCGAACATTGACCTAGTTCGTGATGGAACTTTAGTTCGTCACCCGGGTGTTCGGGGGCGAACTCTTGGCTTTTGGGCAATTAGGCGCAATATGTCCTTTTTGATTGCACTTGAAACATACTATGTTTTTATTCCTCGGGTATCTCCCGTTAGTTCCCGGTTCAGATCTAGGTTTACGGAAGTTTTTAGAGATGTGTCCTTCACCTCGACAGTTATAACAGCGGACAACAAAAACAGAGTTCCGCGCGGTATTATTATTATGCACCGCAGCGACCGTCGTCGCTATCTGGATTGCCTCGGTCATGGTCGCCGGCATCCGGTACCGCACCTGCTGTCCCACGGCGCCCAACAACCCATTGGTGTAAGCCGCTAAGAGTCGGTGTTCGGCCTCCTCGTGGATAATCTTCTGCTCGGCCGGGTCTTCGACATGTCTAATGGTCAAATTACATAAACGCCTACAGCGATCTGCAAACATCTCGGGAGTTTCATCTCTTCGTTGTACTGCCGTTTGAAGAGCAGTGTAATTGTACTGGGGGAGTTGCTTAACGCGAAACCTCTCAATAAATTCTCCCATACAGCACCGGATATCCATAGGACGTCCGTTTTAGATCCGTTATGTCCGTGGATATCCGACGGACATTGCGGATGTCCGATGGATATCCGACCCTCGTCCGCGATATCCGTGTTTTTCTTCGGATATTCCGGACATCGGGTGGGCATCCAATAGATATCCACGGACGGATATCCCATTCCGGTTATTCGTGGATATCCTATGGATATCCACGATATCCTTTTCTAATTAAATGAAGCTTTTTGGG
This sequence comes from Neoaliturus tenellus, assembly GCA_030545055.2. Taxonomy (NCBI): domain Eukaryota; kingdom Metazoa; phylum Arthropoda; class Insecta; order Hemiptera; family Cicadellidae; genus Neoaliturus; species Neoaliturus tenellus. The sequence goes on from CM061531.1 coordinate 111,470,356, forward strand.
TTGGGAGAGTCATTCGCAACGAGTAGACATATTTGGTGTGTACAAAGAGTAGCAAAATTACTTTTTATTTTATGGGAATGATTTGATATATTTATATATACCAAAAGTGTTTACTTAAAAAATTTTTTTAATTAATTTGAATGTTATCATCAGTTCGATAGGTATTTTCATATTGGCTTAGTCAAAATGCATAATTAGCAGAATTATGTGTGTGTTTATTGTCAAAATGGCAACCATATTAAATGGTTAAACTCAAATACCGTATCTCAAAACAGGTAATTTTTGTCAACATTTTACAACTGATTAAATTAAATTATCTAAGTAATATGAAGTTTTAAGGATCTGGGGCCAAAAATAAAGGATTTTTATGATTTTTCTATTTTAATTACTTTAATTTGCATTAATTATAATTAAAAATCAATATTTTTATGCAGAAAAATCGCAATACTTCCGTTATTTGTTGTCAGATTCTAACAAAATTCGTATCATTATAACTTAGTTAGATAATTTAATTTGTTGACTTTTTTTTAACTCTTTGTAACGTTTTTATAAAATTTACCAGTTTTGAGTTTTGAACATTTTAGATGTGTAGAACACGAATATGCGTAACTAGCGTAACAAATGTCACCGAAATTTGTGACACCCGCCTGTATAAATAAATTATTGTAAGGTTTTATATCATTAGCAAATTCCCCCTTACAGCAGATTACTATATAAAGGCCGGGGGGAGAAAAAATTATAGTCAAATAATGATAAAAATAAAAGTCAAAGAAATAATAAGTTAAAGTAATAAATTATAAAATATGCCATTGCAATTGTTTCTATCCCTCTCTCTCCCTCACTTTCCTTTCACTTTTTGTGTGAGCTTGAACTTGGACTTCCCTGTTTTGTATAGCGGCCTGGCGGCGCCGGCGCGGCGGTGCTGTAGTACAACAGTTTTCCACCCCCTCCCCACCACATCCGCTCCACCGCCACCGCCATTTTGTTGTCTCGTCTTACTCAACTTTCTATTTAGCGTCTTGTTGTTGTGAGGTTGTGTTTAACTAGTGATTGTTCATATATTGTTGATTTGTTTTTGTTTATGTTTTAAGTTTTAGTATAATATATTAATTATCAGTTTAAAGTTACATTAGTTTTGTAGTTGTTAGTTTTTTTTTGCAATTTTTAGCTTTAAGTGAATCGTGTACACTGATTTCTTAACCAGACCAGCCATCATCTACAAGGTCAGTACAAAATCTTTATTTACCAGGATAATACATTATATATTTTACTTGTTAACCCATAGTTTACCTTTTGCCCATTCAACGACTTCAAGGACCAGAGTATTTGTAAGGCTAGTTTCATGGTGTTCTAAGGCCTTGGGCTAGGCCTAAACATTTAAGAGTTAAAGCTTACATGAAATTTCCTTTGTTATTAACATGATACTGGCTTGCTCAGTCCACGGATGGACTACACTCTTTTAGAGTTAGCTCGAACACTCCTTAGTTCGAAGGAACTTAAAAAGGATCAGCCTGTAGACACAGTCTCATATACTGTAGGCTAGGCCTAGGCTATGTCTCTTTTGGCATAGCTATTAGGCTCAAGTTAATAGGCCTGTCTTATCTTTCTATGTTGAAAGCCTTATAGCCTGATTGGACTCTTTGCAATAAAATAAAGTAGCCCTAATAGGCTCTCCATGGGAAAATCTCTTTTGAAAGTAACTTACAATGGAGTAGTATGGCCAGTGGCCACTAGCCCATTTTATGGCGCTAGGCTAACAGTAGAACCCCATCAGTCCGTCCTGGTATGATCTGACTCTTATTTAGGTCAGTCAGGTTTAATTAATTAGGCCTAACATTGTAACTTAGGCCTATCTTATCTAATAATATTGTAAATGGTGTTTGCCATTGAAAATAAATAAATAAGTTATAAGACCTTGTGGCCGGCATGATAGCTTCAGCTAGTCCGACCTCTGCATGGTTTCCTCCTTGCATCTCAGTCTGACCATGATATCGGAAATTGATAGGCCTAGGCCTAATTTTTTTCATTCCCGGTGCATCAGGGTCTTGCAGGATACGGTCGATGACAATTATAATTTTTCACTTCGTATTTCAATTAGTACACTAGAGCGATGACATTCAGTGTGCTCTAGGATTAATTATTTACCGTATCATCGTTTGTGAAAAGGGTCAGACGTATACTCAAACCATATCTAATTAACCCTTGAGCTAGTAAGTTTTGGTGATTTACGCCGCGGTTCAAGTTGATGCCTGATATTGGGCGCATTTGTAACATTTTGTCCAGCGTTGATTTTAGCACCCATATATCGCGCCAGGTCCATTTTAGCGAATTTCCCTATAGGGAATACGCTATTACGGTAGTAGCCATGGTAAGACCTAAGCCCGGGACCATGTTACTTTTTCATTTTGAGGTCACCAGAGGCCAAAAATACCGTTCGTTCATTTTCATATATATGTATATAGGTATCTATGTATATATGTGTCCATGATACTGATAACTTTTGACAGCGACCTCCGATTTTGAAGAAATTTGGTATGAAGGTGTAAGACCAGATCTATTTTCATGAGTTCGCGAACCAGCATGATCGGGTTAAATGGGAACGGGGTTTTATGGGGGTTCAAAGGGGTCGAAAATGGGTTTTTGGCATTTTTGGACCTTAATTTTTAAAATTCTAAAAAAAAATTTTTAAATTTTAACTGAAACCATGTAAAAGAGCTTAAAGAAACAAACTATTTAGTATTTTTAATTTTTAACTTGGCTTAACAGGTTACGGAGAAAAGCTAAAAATAGGTTTCCAATGTTAATCTTATGGGAAATCAACAAAACCCTGTATCTCGCTTATTTATCGGAATAACTTGATAAAATTTGGTACGTACATTCACCAGGTAGGGTTTAACTGATATTTGCTAACAACATCCATATTGCGGCAAACCTACATACTCACCCCCATGGGGTTTAAGGGGAAAATTTAAAAGTGTCGAATATTGATACAATGATATTTACCTTACCTAACTATTACACTTTCTAACAAAACTAACATTTTCTAACAACATCCAATGGCAGCAAACCTACATACTCATTCCTATGGTGTTTATGGGGAAAATACAAAATCGCAAGATCCTTTGGAAATTCGCTGAGTACGCAGGTCTGCTGCGACGGGGGTATTTTACAAGTTAGTAGCCTACTAATTCGGTTCAGAAACGAATAATCTATAAGTTATTCACTTTCGCCGTCGTAATGCATTTGACGAGCAATCAAAAAAAAAATAACAGCAATGATGCAGCAGCTGGTGCTTCTGTCATAACATCGCCATGATATTAAATAACTCATAGTAGGTATTTTAACCTGAATATGAATGAGAGATGAGTGTAGGATGATTGTAGCGCGATCTTGTAGTCTTGTTACCAGGGTGTCTATTGGTCACTGAAGTCACCAAAAGTCACCGAAAGTCACGTATTTTAGTTAGTGGTCACTAAAGTCACCAATAAGTCACTTATTTTTCCTTAAAATTTAAGAAAAGTCACAGATTTTTTGTATAAATTGAGAAAATAATGTGATTTACTGTAATAGACTGCTTTTTCATTTTGAGGTCTCCAGAGGCCTGAAAACCGTTTTTTTCAAATTCATATAGGCCTACATTCATTCATGGTATACAACGGCCTAGGTGTACCATAATATATGTACGGTATAGTGTGTCCGTTAACGCGATAACTTTTGAAATTTTATACAGAGGTAAGAGCGGCTTTCATCAGGTTAAGTTTGAAAACCAGCATGATCGGACCATGGAAATGGGGATTTAGCAAATTTATCTATTGGGAATGCGCTATACGGTAATATTCATGGGAAGACCTAAGCCCGGGACCATGTTACTTTTTTGTTTTGTGGTTCCTAGAATAAATATTAATGTATGAATTATCAGGCCTAACTAAAAATAATTAACTTAAAAAAGTTATGCCATTTATTAAATATTTTATAATACCTTGTAAAGATTATTAATTAGCCTAGGCCTATATTTCTTTGACGATGAAACAAAAATAACTTTGGAAATTCGCTGAGTACGGTCCGCAGGTCTGCTGCGACGGGGTATGTGTCGTGTCAATGTTGGTGAGCGTGTTTTTTTTTAATTTTATTATATTTGTTGACTTGCAAACCCTGAAGATTTTGCATTTGCAACGGAACATGTTAGTGTAATTTTATGCTGACGAAATTTGACTGTTGGCAGAGGTAAGGATCGCCTATGAAGTTTGCATTATAGTAGAGGGGCTAGCATTATGGATTTTATTTTAAAGATATAGTTAAATGTGAGCTGCAACATTACCGGTACTCTAAACCAGATTCCTCAAGTCAAATGTTCACTTTGATCGTAAAATAAAATACTATATTAATAAATGATAATACTTTTTAGCTTACATTAAAAAATGAGTAGAGCTCTGATACACTAAATAGTCCTATATAAAAATCCAAGCAACATGGTTTTCTGGCAATGATTTAACTTTAAGTACCGTAGGCCTAGGTGTACCATATCTGCAATTTTTTTAAATCATCTTAAAACAATTGTCCTCAGGATTTAGGGTACACTCAATGAATACGGTAGAATAGCGTACATAGGCTAATTAAAAATACCCCTGTCGCAGGACACCTGCGTACTCAGCAAATTTCCAATAACTTAGATCTTTTTATTTATTCCAGAAAACATACTTCCTGTAACTTAGTTAATTCATGCTTTTTTAAGCTTAAATAATTAAAATTATAACAGGTTAAATTAGCTAGGTCTTTCTAATTTATATTTTCTTTTTTAGGAACTTGCCTCAGAAAGTTAAATTTACAGTACCGGTATTTTATTACAAATTATCTTATGACACTAAAACTAAATCAATATGAAAAGGAGCTGGAAGGATGAAGATGAAATTTCTGGGAGACATGTGCTTCGATTGTCAAAGAAAGAAGTAGATAATTTGTGTGTTGCTCATTCAAGTGTCCAAGCTTATAAGTCATCTACAGTTCCTGTTTTAGAATCCCTAGATACTACTTCAACAAATTTATCTGTAGACTAGATACCAGTGATTCATCGGAAAGATTGGATGTATTAAATTCTGACTTAGATGAAGACGATGATTATTCTGTGTCCGATTGCAATCCCAGCTCAACAAACCTCTCTGAAATTTTCAAAGCAGATGTTGTACAGAATCCAGATATTAAGAAGGACATTTTAGAATGGTCCAATAAATATGAAATTCCTCACAATGCACTAGGTGAACTTTTGAATATTCTTAGGAAATACCCACTTGGAGAAGATTTGCCAAAGGACCCAAGAACATTAAAAGGCACTCCTCGTAGATCCACAGTCAATCCTATGGGTAATGGGAATTATTGTCATTTTGGACTTGAAGAAGGGATTAAACAAGTTTTGGAAGCAAACCCCAAATTATTTTTAGATAGTGAAGAGTTATCAGTTAAGATTGGAATTGACGGGTTAAGCGTGTCAGATTCTAATAACAGTCAGCTGTGGCCAATTTTAGGATCGATACCACCAACTAACAATGTTTTTGTCATTGGAATTTATCATGGATTTGAGAAACCAGCTGACAGTAATGAGTTTCTGAAAGAATTTGTTGAGGAAATGTCTAAACTTACTAATGAACAATTATTTTATAATGGTAAGACTTGGAAAGTTAAGCTACTCTGTATTGTAAGTGATGCTCCTGCTAAGTCCTTTATATTGAAAACAAAAGGTCATAATGGATTTTTCAGTTGTTCAAAGTGTACCCAAGAAGGCGAATATGTAAACAATAGAGTTTGTTTTCCAGAAACAAGTGGGTTTACTCTTCGTGATGATCAAAGTTTCCTTAGGGGAATGAAGAGAGTAGAAGAGGGGAAAAAACCTAGAGGACACCATTTAGGTGTATCACTGTTATGCAGCATACCAAATTTTAGGCCAGTGACTGATGTACCTCTTGATTACATGCACCTTGTCTGTATTGGAGTTGTAAAAAAACTAATTATACTTTGGTCAAATAGCAAGTGCTACAATGTGAAGCTTTCTGCCAAAGAATTGAACCAAATTTCAGATAGCCTTGCTGAAGTAAAGCCGTACATTACTTGCGAGTTTGCTCGAAAGCCACGGGACATAGGATCCGCGAGTCAATGGAAAGCCACGGAATTCCGCCAGTTTCTTTTGTACACTTCACCAGTTGTCCTGAAAGTTTTGGAAGGCAGAAATGAACTGTACACTCATTTCTTAACCCTTCATGTGTCAATGAGAATCCTCACCAATGAGCAGTTCCTCACCTCGTATCTGATAGACTATGCTGACTCTTTGCTTAAACATTTTGTGGATTCTTTTATAATATTGTATGGTACTGAATATGTATCCCACAACATACATGGCCTTCTTCACTTGGTTAATGATTCAAAAATATATGGTACAGTAGACTCCTACAGTGCGTTTCCTTTTGAAAACTTCATGCGAGTTCTGAAGAAAAAGTTTAAAAAAAATGAAAAACCACTTCAACAACTTCACAGAAGGTACATGGAAAATGGTCTAGATTTGTTAAAAAAAAATGAAATGAGACACCTCGAAGAAGAAGCATTAGGGAAGAACCACCACGAAGGACCCTTGGTGCAAGGCATTAATAATTGTAACCAATTTAAGAGCTATCAAACATCAAGATGGAAGTTGAAAGCTAATTTTCCAGACAACTGTGTCATGCTTGTCGATGAATCCGTTGTAATGGTTTCAAATATTATTCAACTAGATGAAAGTCGACAAATATATATAATCGGAAAGAGGTGTGATACTATTGGCCCAATTTATGAAAAACCATGCCCTTCTTCAATACTGAAATGTTATGTTGTTGAAAACCATGTGACCAACAAAGCGTTTGAGATGTGGCCGATTGTGAGTGTTTTGACAAAATGTTTGTCTCTGCCATATGGCGATGAAAGACTGGCAATATTTCCAATTCAACATTGTTTATAGGAATCCCTAAGCACTTTAAAACCATTCCATTTACCAAGGAAAACAAACTCAATATTATTGGTGAGTTAACAAAAATAATTTAAGTTAGCCCAATAAGTCCTCAGGTTGTGCACCTAAAAATTTGTTTTGAAAATTGTTTGCGTTAAGCTATTTTATACGTTTAACTATGATGTGGCCTTTTTCATTTTTTATACTGGATAGCTACTTTAAAAGCTATTAAGGTCAGAAGTACTGGTAGATAGTAAAATCTGTATATTTTTTTACAACTATCACAAGAGATCAAATTTTTCTACAGAGCTGAAGTTTTGGTATCGTGTATTGAATCGATTCATCTTCATAGCCTAACATAAATTTCATTACTTTAATTCACTGAAAATTATGTTTTATCTCCTTTGATTTTAATGAAATATCAGTTTTGAAATTATTAAATTTTGAAGATCATCTGACAGCAAATAAAATCTCCAAAAATGGAAGATTTATTCAATATATTTTTCCCTGAAGAATTGTCAATGAGAAATTTTGAAATTCCTGCGTGACAGGGGTTGGCCACCCTTCGACCAACACAAAGTGCATGAAAAGGGCAACACCAGTGGCACTACTGCCCCCTCTACCAGTGTTAGCTCGCGCTGCCCAACATTAAGCTATAGTACTGTAATATAGGCTGTCAAAACCGTTACTGTCATAAAAAAGTTTTTGGTTGGAGTAATATAATTCAGATTGTTACAGTAGTATCCCACTAATCCAGACTAATGCGTACAAATATTTTACGCTAATTAAAAAAAAATTACTTAATGTGCACACAGTAATTTAATGCCGGTAACTAAAAACTTAACCAAATCTGTTAAAACAAATCTATCAAAAATAAAACGGTTTTGTAGGTTCCGACTGATGCCATGGCGCTAACCTTGAGATCTTATTATTGCCATGTTAGTTTTACAACAAAGTAATAGTTCAATGTGATCTCATAAAAATTATGCAATATAATTTTAAAATTATGTTGAAATTGAAGTGTTTTTATGTCAGTTATGCTTGCTATAAGTGTAAAATTTCCTAAAATTTTCAATGATTTTTTGCAGGTGGAAACAATTTATATCATTATTCTATTAAATTTATGCATTTTACTAACTAAATATATCCATCATATTTGCATTATAGCATGCTTGAAGATAAGTACCATGTTAGTTTCACTTATTTTAGAAAATTGAAAGCAGAACTCAATAATTAAAAGAATACTTTTAAATGCTTGGTACCAAATTATTTGGTAGGCTAGAAAGATTAACGATTTTAAATTGTATGCATCCTTGTATGCCCCCCCATAGCATCTGTATATTAATTTTTAAATTTATTTTTCAGATGGTTGACTCATTCTCTGAATGCTCAGTAGTTAGTAGTGATGAAGAGGTCGTCCCAGTTACAAATTCATTTGTACTTGTGGAATTTGAGGACGGGGTACAGCTGGTTAACAAAAAGTGGCTTATCAATTCAAAGCAGTGCTATTGGCCCAATCCAGCTTACAAAAGCAATGAACGCTATTATAAAGCAGTTGAAAGTGGAGAGTCGCCTGGGCAAACTTGGACTGCCTGCAAAATAAAAATTCTCCGTTCATTCAGTAAGTTATTAAACTTAATTATTTTTTAAATTATTTTTTGTGCGGAAAATAACTTTTAATATTTTTCATCTTAATATCGCTTTGTATTTGGATAAAAATAATTAAGAGCACAATATTGTTCCTTGAATAACTTAACAGTTTACACAGTTTGAAAATATAAAATCATGGTTGCAATATATTAAAATTTTTATTAGCCTATTAATATTTTTTAATAAATTTATTTTCCTTATTTAGTAAATTATTTTAGGATTTTTTGAGGAAGTGAAATGAGCAGCTGAATTTAAGGATTAGAATAAAAAAAAATGCCAAGGTGCCTACAACTGTTTAAATTTGTATACCTTCGTTCACAGAATGTGTGTGTGCATCTTCTTGTCTGATTCATTATTATTTTTAGTTCCTATTATTAATATGTTTTTAGTACATAGGATTTGTATAAACAACCTCCACCATTGCAATTAACAACTAAATAACTCAATCTTCATATTCATGAGTGATTTTAAAACTGAATACAATAGGCCCTCTCTTAAAGAGTCATCTTCACCTTTGGGCCAGTAGCCCATTGTTGCGCAGTCGGCAATGTTAACCATATGGCTTTTATGCTAAAACATGGTATTTTATTCCCCTGTTTCGGACGCCGTTTTTCAACTTAACAAATATTACTAAGGAAAATCGAGTTACTTTGCAACGTCACAGAGAGTAATATTTGTTAAATTTTCAAAATTTCGAGGTATGAGGGGCCTAATATAACTATTCAACTAAAAACTTACCAAGTTTAAAGAAAATCGGAAAAAAACGGCGTCCGAAACAGGGGAATAAAATATCATGTTTTGCATGAAAGCCGTATGGTTGACATTGCCGACTGTGCAACAATGGGTTACTGGCACTGGGGTGAAGATGACTCTTAACCAGCCATCACGGGACCGGGACTAGGCTGGATAACCTAAAAGGCCAATTAAAACGGGTAATTATGTAAACATGTACAATAAAATGAAGCAAAACGTATTATTGATAGACCTACTTTATGAAATATAAATAAACGCTCCCGTACTGTTTGTCTACACTCGATACAAGGTACAAGATAGAATAAAGCTGACGCTAGTGAACATTCGACAAAATGTTGTTGTCTAAATTTTGGGTTTTCCATGCAATCTGTAAATAAACCTTGAGCGGATGCGATTTTATGTCAATAAAGCGACAAGGATACTCATGATTAAAAGAAAAGGCCGGTTAAAGCAACCTATTCTATAATTCAGGATGGTTGAGCCGAACTCTCTTTTGTCCCCGGGCAGCAGCGGTTGATTCTAGGCCGGTTAGGAGATGGTCTACTGTATGTATTTTTCCATCAAACATTTAGGCCTATTTATTTTTGTTACAGCCGATTGGAGTCATGCTAGGCGGAAATTAAAAACTGCAGAAGCTGTGTCAGATATTAATACTACTGACAATGAAGATAGGAAAACTAGAAAAGAAAGGAAAAGGAAGTTGTCTTTGGCGTCGTCCGATGATGAACCTCAGCCAAAGAATATTTGTAAAAAATTATCCTTGCCTAAACTTCCTTGTCTGAATTCCCCGACTTCCAATCAAAAGACCGCACTTTCAACTCCAAAGACACCACTTCCAACTCCAAAGGCCGCACTTCCAACTCCAAAGACACCAATTCCAACTCCAAAGACCGCACTTCCTACTCCAAAGACACCACCTCCAACTCCAAAGACCCCACTTCCAACTCCACAGGATGATTTCATAACACAAAATAACCAATTGACTCCCAGACGATCACTTTCCACCTTTTGCCCTCCTAGTGACGAAGACAATAATAGTATAGAGAGCTTTGTAAATTCCTCTCCTGGGCATTCATCAACAACAACTTCACATGAGTCCGACCATGGTGAGTTTAATTAAATCATAGAAGGCTATCATGTTTAGTTTTTTGGGTCTTGACTTGTATTATTACTTGTTGTTGTATTATATTGGATATAAAAAGTGAATAATTGTGCTTCATTACTAAAAGTAAAGAGACAGTATTTCAGTATTATTGATAATGTTAAGGTGGACTTCTATCTATATGCACCACCTCAATTAGCTCATTCGCATCTCTTTAGTATTATTTCTGTTTATTTATGATAAAAGTTGTTTTGAATCTCAAACTTATGTTGTGATTAGAGTTTAATGTGAGTTCTCATTTTCTTATTTTACATCCTGATACTTTGGCCAAATCCTTTGGACCGAGGCATATTATTTAAGCAATCTCACATTAGCCTACAATATGAAAAATGCCTATAATTTTCCTAAAAAAAATTGCTGCATGATTATATTCTATAAAAATTTAAATTTGTTGCACTTATCCAAATAAATAACAGAATATCCTAAATACAGGGGGCAGGGGGGTGGGGCAGTTTGGGTAATCACTTTTGAGATATAAATTTGTTTTATTTTCATTTTAGCTAAATAAAAATATTATTCATTGTGATTGTGATGTCTTCACTCTAATAGACAATCCTTTAATAGATCCTTTAATCCTTAAATCCTTTAATAGATAATCCTTTATTAGATCAAAAATTTTGTACATAATTACATTCCAGGAGCTCACAGAGCTCGTGTGGAAAAAAATTACTACATACAAAAAACCTACTGTAAGTATGATTTTTATATGTTACAGAATGGAAAATGTCTGTCATGAGAGAGTTGTCAACCATTAAGGTTCATATGAGGCAGATTTTTGCCATGCTAAAGAAGAATAATCATAAGTCTTCAAGCTCGTCAGAGGAGGAAACCTCTTCAGTACAGGACATCCATGTCACAAAACATTTCCCCCTGAAGAATGTTGAAGAATACACCACTTTCGAAGAAAAATTGTTAGACGAGCACTTCAAAACAAAAGCGGTAAGATGTGTGCTCCTATCATGAACATTTTACTATGTAGTGTGAGTTCTTTTATATAATTCTGATTTTTTGAGTAAAATCTTATACTCTAAAACAAGTACTGTTTGCACGGGCAAAATTTTTTTCCGTCCAAGAAATTTTTTGTTGAATAAGGGTGTTTTGGCCTCGAGGAATCGATTGTAGTTGGTCCTACCGCTAGGAAAAATCCGGTTCTAGTTTAACGAGAATTAGCTCGTTCCCCCTGGTACTGAAGTATAAAATTAAGTTCATTAACTGCATTTTTGGCTGTGATTTTATTTTGTATCATTAAATGATAAAACGCTGGTTTTAAAGATTTGTAAAATATCTCCCTGGGTTGGACACCCATTAAAGTTCAGAATAAAGAAATATTGGTCTATGTGGAAATTATTACCACTCCATATACAAGACATTGCCAGAGTAAAAGATGAGATGGACCGGCGCGGCTGGTGTTGGGCTCCGGACGCATGCTTATATATCAGGATTTTCTATCTTTAGACTCAGTTCAGGCAGTTTGTGACTTATTTTCATTTGAGGCTTATTCCTATTTATTTATCTTGGTTATTAAACATTGTACAAATCACCTAATCAACGCAAAAATGGCCATAATCTTATACTCTAAAACAAGCGCTGTTTGCATGGGCAACATTTTTTTTCTCCAAGGATTTTTATTTTTTGGTTGACAAAGGGGTTTTGGCCTCGGGGAATCAATTGGAGTTGGTCCCATGGCTGGGAAAAATCCATTTGTCCTAGAGCTCTTCAAAATTCCCATGATATCCTTATGGAGATTTCTGCAGCTACTAAATTGAACAAAAATAAACTGATAATTGTTGATATAAACCAATGTGTTACATCTTTAACCTGTGGTTGAAAAATGTATTTGTATTTTGTATTTTGTGACTATCTACGCCAGTGGCATTTTTTAACGTTTTGACGGGGAACGGTCCAAACCCCAGTCTTGTTACTATCTAACATCGACCAGTTGTTAGAAAGCATCATTAATTAATAGCCCAATGACAAATGGCAACTGGGTCCGGAATCGATCCTTTAAAAAGCTACTAACTTTCCTCAGGATCGAACCGGCAACCTTTGGATTCAAAGGCGAGCACTATAACCACTCAGCTACCCAGCCAGTTAAAAAAAGTATAAAAAAAAGTATAAAGTATGTATAAAAAAGTATAGCACCCTTTGGATTGGAGAGTGAGCGAAGTGAACTAGCTCGTCTTAAAAAGGAAGAGGGCGAGTGATCGGAGTGGAAGAGCTTTGTGTGATAAAGAAAAGTGACTCTTAACAATTTTACCGAGCATTAGCTCGGTTCCCCTGGTTCTGTATTATTGTATATGCAACAATTCAGTTGATTTACTAAAATTCGCACCTGTTTGAGAAAATGTATAGATGAATTTTAAATTTAATGATATTTTTTGTTTCTGTAGACCTCAACATTATAGGTATATGAATTTCAAGTAAAGGTCTTAATGTGGCTTTAAATTGAAAGTGATTTCCCCACAAGGAAAATTAGCATAATCAAAGTGTTATACCTCCCTAAATATTAAACACGAACCTCTTTATTTTGTTATTATTTATTATTCTCTAATCTGACAAGTAGGCTAATAGTGAACTGTGTGTGTTACAGATATCTCTACTTGGAAGAATTGGAGGAAACAGCGTCCGTGAGGTCACTAAAACAATTTTGAAAAAAATATTAACGGGTGAATTGGCCAGTCAATTTAGCTGGCATGGCACAAAAGGCAAGAAAGCACTGGGCTTGTCACCACTCGCAGATACTATATTTGGTAAATGTTTTTGACCTTGCATTATTATTAATATTAGAAATTGTTTTTGTATACTATGCTATAATACTGTGGCGGTGCATTTTCCAGATCCAGAAACAGCCTCAATCTCAGGAAAAATAGAATTTGGTCTAAATTTGAGTGTAAAAATCGTAATTTTTAACATAGGTCTTATGGGTTGCTATTTTGGTAACGAAATAACAATGAAATAAGTTTTAAAAAAATAAAGAAACAGTAATGTTAAGCAGACTTTTTGAAACAGCTGTTAACTGTGAAGAGGTATAGTTGGTTGTTGGTAAAAATTTAATTGCTTTATTACCATGACACAATATCAAAACTGAATTGAAACCAAGGAGCAAGGCTCGGTTAAACTGGTACTGATTGCCATGATACTATATCAAAAGAGAATGAAAACCGAGCAACGCTCGGTCAACCTAATTCTTTAGAGACTGTACACAGAAAATTGTGTTTACCAACATTTTTTAAAATTACTTAAGATGTTTTCCCTCCTGGTAATCTGGATAAAGCTTGTTGGATCAATTGACTTAACAAAATTACATAGAGTTTTAGTAAATGTGTACTAGAGCACCTGACGTAAGGAGCAAATAACTTTTCCTATTTTGGATCATATTTGGAAAAATCATGTAAAGTTAAAAGCATAAGCTAATATTAAAATTTAAACTCATAGTATTTTTTATTTTAACTTTTATTTATATTTTATTTTTATTTATATTTCAAGCAGCGCGTAATATTAGTTTGCTTTCAATTACCAATTAAGATACAGTAAACTTTGCACTCCATTAACTTACCAAAGAAGAAGTCCTAGTTCATTTACTTTACACATCTGGTAAATTGTTTAGAGACAGATGCCTCAGTCATTTATTAATTATAATTACCCCCAGCTTTTTTCCTGATTATATTTACAAATGGGGGGAATTATTCAAAAACCAGTAGCTGATAAAAAAACTAATATTTCTTATTGTAACTTATATTGTTACAATGTGTTATATTTTAAAAATTTGTTTTGAATTAAATTTGAACAACAGTACAAACTATTTCATTTTAAATTGGTTGTAATTACAAACTTTTCTTCTTGTTGTAGCGGCTGTACGAACAAACCGAGCGACAAACACATCAACTGATGCCGAAATAACGTCAGTCATCAAGAATTGGCTCAGGCATGCCCCGGAACGCTCTCGTGGTAGGAAGTAAGTAAAATAAATTTTTATTTTTATTCTTTTTCTATTTCAGCAAATTCCTCCTACAAACTCAGGAAATACATTGTTACAAAAGTAAGTAACTATAAGACCTTAACAAAGGACCATTGATTGGCTTACTTTTTTTTGTTTTGTTGAGGTCCCTAGAAGTGAAAAGTACTTTTCAGATTCATATTTGTGGTGTCCTCAAAATATTGAGCAAATAAATAATTTTATGTTTGATTGGAATGATTCATCGTTTACTCAACATTTTATATTGCTTAGATTTTTTCCTATCTACTGTATACATGTTTTTTATCAAATTTATCGGTTGTGACCAAACCAGCTCAAAAAATATAACTTGCATGGCCATTGACTTTATATACATAACATGTAATTTTTCAAACTTTATCAAATGGTAGGCCTACATTTAAATTTTTCATTTCTACGCCAAATTTTTGTTTACCTTGGCCTAAGTTTAGAACTTGCAATAAATGATCAGAAGCAAGAGTAAAATTAATGGCATTTGTGGGCAAAGTCTCTCTAGCCCTTCTAATAATAATTTGATCAATTAACACTTATCAATAGATTTAATATATTATTATCTTTATTTTAAACTTGTTATCTCGTTTGTTTCAATAATTGCAGGAAAGTGTAATAACCAAGGATGTTGTGGAACATCTATACTATTTTTGACTGTACTATATTGTTCGATTCTGGACGTGCCAGAACTTTCTGTAAAAACAACTTACTCATTTAAAGGTTGCATCTAACATTTTACACTATATAAACTATTGATTATGGTTTCAAACTAACAGCCAATTTAAAATTCCTAATAAATACCACAAAAAAAATATGTCTATTTAATGAAATCAGACCTATGAATACTACGGTTTCTTGGCATTGTCAAAGAATAATTTTAATTCACATTTGATTACTTAACGCAAGTAAAATACTTTTGGAAAATTTTTATTCGTCCATTATTTACCCAACGAGTAGTTTTATATTGATTCAACTTCTTTGAAATTCTTTTTTTTTCTTAGGTCCAGTCTTGCAGAACCCAATCAACAACAATCAACGCTCGTCTTGGAAGAACAACAATAAGAAATTTTTGTTTTTTGTAACTATAAATATATAGTTTTTCTCTCTGTAAATAGATATCAAAAATTTAATTAAAATGTTTATTTTAAGGGTTATAATGTCTTATGATTTTTAACCGTGGTTTCCATCAAGGTTTTTTTTTTTTTTTTTTAACCGGCAGAACTGACATTGATTTAGAAACGTGGTGAGAACTGACTCACAGTCTTTTAGTCCAGGTTTTAATAAAATACCACATATATTGAATAAATCAATAATTTTAATTGAATTTTAATTTAATTCAAAATTAAATTCTTTCAATTTAAAAGTTTTAATTTATGTATTTATCATTCATAAAAAATAATACAATAAGTCTAATAAACTACACGGCACAAGTTTATTCTATCGATGATGAGAAATGTAAAGTAAGAAGTCTCTCGATTAGATTACGTTACTTGAGGCCTTGATTTCACCAATAAAAATATTTATATATGGAAAATGTTTTAAATTACAAACTCGCCAAACATTAAAACTGTCACACGGTCAAATGCACCGTTTATCCCGCACCAGTCTTCTACGGAATCGTCCACTGCACTGGCTGCACCAGTCTTCTACGGAATCGTCCACTGCACTGGCTGCACCAGTCTTCTACGGAATCGTCCACTGCACTGGCTGTACGAGTTGGAAAATGACGGAAAACGCGTCATTCTGTTACTGAAAAAGAGGTGCGTGATGTATAGTGCCGGCAAAAACTGCCGACAACCGGGAAATATTGTTTTGATCAAAAAAACTTCCAACCCGGTCCTTTCGACCGGTATGTCAGTTCTCCCGGGTTAAAGTCAAGGTGTCATATGAAAAGTGTTTATTTATTTTATATTAGATTTATAATTTGCCTTATTAAGAAACTGGAAAGAGTTACAATTGACCATAAAATTACGTTTGATACCAAAAATATTTTTAAAAATACTTAACTAAATAAAGAGTTAATAAAAAAACTTCAAATTAAAATAATACTTTTAATGTACTGAGGTATTTTTCCTCTGGTAATTATTTTACCAGAACATATGTATTCAAATATTTTGAAAATGCTGTCATAAAATAATTAACTGTGTCAAATATTTTTGTGTTTAAATTGACAATTGAGCATAAAATTTGAGTACTATTGTAACAATGAATATGAATAATATTTTGACAGCTGTTGGATGTCCGTGGGTTGTCGTGTATATCAGTTAACGGATATAAAAAAAAACGGACATTTGGCTAGCCATTGGATGTCCTATGGATATCGGCGGATATCCATTGGATGTGCTGTATATCCGTTAACGGATGTCCACAAACGGATAACATTTGGCTAACCATTGGATGTCCTATAGATATCGGCGGATATCCACTGGATGTCCTGTATATCCGTTAACGGATGTCCACAAACGGATAACATTTGGCTAACCATTGGATGTCCTATAGATATCGGCGGATATCCACTGGATGTCCTGTATATCCGTAAACGGACATCGAAATTCCGGACGAAACCCTGACAAACTCCCATCCATCGGATGTCCGATGGACATCCAGGATATCGGGCGGATATCCACGGATCATCCGTGCGGACCAAAACGGATATCCACTAGATATCCATCGGACATCTTGTGCTGTATAGGCTTTCTTTAGAGTTTCGTATTTTAGTCCGTCCCGCTTAAGATTAGGATTGGTTGACATAAATCTTTTTGCCGCCCCTTTGACTTTTAGTGCCGTAACTCGGATTTTATCATCATCTGTCCAATTTCCCATCAATACCGCGTCCTCAACTTGTTGAAAAAATTCTAGAACGGTCATCCCTGCACCTTCTCCCTTCCATAAATCGATCAGATTAGCGGCAGAGAGATCTTTAGGTAACGCCAGAGGTGTTTTAGGTAATTGCAATTTCAATCTCTCGACCTCCTTTTTTAACTCCGCTAAATCAGCCATGGTGGATGTTCAATTTAATAACGTGTCTAAATTTAATCACTTTATGGAGATACCAACTTGGTCAGTGTTTGATTCAGTACAGGTTTTTGTCTTAGGTAACACCTAGCAACCAACAGGTATTCAAAATCCAAGTACCACACAATTATAATTGAGAGTAAAATACACAACAAAATTCCCAGGGCCAAATACAGCAGCTCCTTAATCATTTTATTTAATGAAATTCAATAAACAAACTAACTATTTTTACTCTTATGATCGACCTGTCATTTGTGTAGTCTGATCTGCCGTTAAGCCTATGTTCTATAATCCGTTCTACAAGGGTTTTCAACAAAGTCTGACAACCTTCCAATAAAATATTTGGATCTTGTATCGGGAGATAATACACCGGATTATTGTCCTGGTTCATTTTTTGAAAATAGACTTGGGTGGATTAGGGACTTCATAGCCGTTGTTATCTAGTGCTAAAGTGTTAGATATCCGAGGGCTTGGCGGGCACGAAGGTAAGGCGGGCGGAGTAGCCGGAAGTGGCTGACTAACACGCTCGTAGACTGCAGTTATGGTAGCAACTCTAGTTCCTATCTTTAGAAATAAATCTGTTGAGAAACTTTTGTTTGTTTCTTGAGAAGTAGGGGCGTTAGATGCACTATTGAATGGTCGTCTACTATCCATATGACTAGTATCTAGATTTGTTTTTTACTTACTATTACGGTTGCCCATATAACCACCAGTCCATAATTATGGTTAATCTAACATGACTCATAAAATTATGAAATGACTCATCAGACGTCAACAACTCATTCACAATACTGTCTATGACTTCAAACCAAATTTCTTGGGGTACGTCTTCTAATTCAACGCCAAGGGCCTCTGCCACAAAAGGTGGGTCTAATAACCGTTCTGCCGCGTCAGCTATATAGTTTTCTACATACGGTATTTCCCAAAAGTCAAAAGAGTCCACTGCTACTATAGCAACGATTAGTTCATCTAATGTCCTATTAATGTAATCAAAAAATTCAAAGTCACTGTCGGACATGGATTCGTATCCCTTAAGTTCTATACTAATAGAAAATTAAAGAGATGCCCCTTATTATTCGATGGGACATCCCACCGCTGCCACCATTGTAATTTTTTCGAACAGTGCCTTTGATTAAATAAATTTCATTTTACTAAATTTTTAGTCTTTCATTTCCAATCTTGATTCTAATACTTAGGCTTAATTCTCAAAATCCAAAAATAGGTAAAAAGGGATTCTGACAGACAACAAGCAGTCGGCTAGAGAGGTATTTTATTAAGGCTGATTACTTACATGATAGAAGACAAAGGAGGAACTGGCCCTGGCCACCGGCACACGCAGGTGCACATCTCAAAGACTAGCGCGGATCTGCCGGGGTACTCCCGGGGAGGGGCTTTTATACCCCTACTTAAAATTCAAGGATCTCACGTACTTGTATCCTGTGAATCTGTAGCTATAAGCTGGACTTGACTTTGCGAATTTAAATTAAGGCAAGGTAAGTTTCGCAACACAAAAGGTACAGTGTCAAACCACTACATACCAAGTAAATTACTGCCATTAGGAGGAACTGGTTCTTGTTTTGTGCTCCACAGTTGTCACACCATAAAACTAACCTTCTTCTTGTTAACAAGGCCTCAGAAGTAACAACCTTAAAGAAGCAAGATGATATCTCATTGGCCCCTCGACCACCAATCCCTTCGTGCCACATACACATATATGCAGATCCATGGTTACTCACATGAATTCCCAAGTTGTAGCATGAGAGCTGCCGGCAGTAAAAAATATCACTGTGTGTGAGCATTGGTACAAACATAACTTGTTGCAAGTCCATACATAACAGTTATTGTTACTACTTGGAAGTTGTGATGATACTATGTCTTCCTTCATACACGCTTGTGCTTTTTCTGCTTTTCTATGGTGTAACTCCTGCTTTACTTTTGTGGTATTTCTGGCATTTTCACTGACAGCTGCTTGAATTTGGACTTTAAACACGTCACATTTCTTACAAGTGTCTGTTGCTAAACATTTGAATTTTAGTTTGGGAAAATCTTGTTGAAAGATTTGAGCATAGTACTTGTAAGTTACTTTAGTTGTTGGATATTGGGCTTTGAATAATAAGAACATACGGTGTTTGTTTAGGTCCGGGGATAGAAACTCGTTTGTCATTTTTTTACGGGAATAGTGGCTTTCATACCTGGGAAACGAATTAATGTGGTGCCGAACTAGATTTCGATCATTTTCTGTGAACTTAACTTTATGTTCATGTGAATGTGACCTATGACCTCTATAGTAAGATGCACGAAAATAGTCCGATGGAAATTTTAACAGCTGTTTCCCCCCTCACCCCCTCTCGCCCTGCAATGTTGTCATTTGTGGGTACGTGAAACCATGTGTAATACAGTAAAACAATGTGTTTCAGAATAAATTTGGCAACAATGTATCGACTCTCATCGGACTATTTTCGTAAATCCTACTATAGTATCTTCGTAAACCAAGCAACCCTGTTTCTTTTTCATTTGAAGAGTATGCAGTTTCCTGGGAGAAAGTCCGAAAATCTGACAAAATGTTTTACTACACACTTGAACATTTTTGCCCGAACCATCTGGCACATTGTAAGTAAAACTGCAAGAACGCCTAATTTCCGATGGGTGATCGTAATTTCCGTGACGCCTACGGCTGATAGGTACAAGTTGCATATGGTTTAGTAAGTAGGTACCTTGGTTTTGTTCATTAACTTTGTAAAAATCCATGAACAGTAACTGTTTTTGGTCAGAAGTCAACTTTTTACAAAAGTACTTGCATTTGCAAGTGGCGACATCGGGAGGGGTTGATTTACCTGGTACGTTTTTTCCTTTACTAGTTGTATAAGGAAGTCCTTTTTCTCTTGCTTTCCTCCTTTGTTGTTGTAGGTATGATTTCTTCGGAGGAGGGGTTTGCGTTTGATTCTCACTCATTTTGTACTTTTCACTTCACTTTTCACTAAACACTACGCGTACTCATAAAACTATTCGCACTACGCGAAAACGCGGGAACTACGCAACAGTACTGTACGCGCGTCGCGTCATAACCAACTAACTACTGCAGTGGGCGGGCACATTCATCATGGCGTAAGGCACTTTCAGCCTTTTCCACTGACGGTCAGCGGGCGCTTGCACAGTGCTGCTCCTTGCGGCAGCTCTAGGAACTAGTAGGAATTTCTCTGGAACTTTCAACCTTATCCAGGTTACTGGCGATGTTTCATTCATCAAATTCCATGCAAAAACTCGATTTTTTATTTTTTGGCACTTTCAGCCTTTTCCATTTCTTATACACAATTACAGTCGGACCTATGTCCAAGCCATATGACGTAAAAGAAGGTGTAAGTGTCTGAGGCACTTACACCCTTTTTTACAATTTACCACCTACATTAGGCTATGAACTTCCAACGTATTACCAAACTTTTTTAATGCCTTTTCTAACAATGTATTTAAAAGGTAAAAAAGGTAAAAAAAAAACAATAATATTGCAGTATAACTCAAAGTTTATGAAGGAGTATGATGTAAAATACATTATTTTAAAATCAATTTTAAAGACAGTTAAGATTTAAAAACTACAACATTATTGAACAAAAACATACCAAGTTTCGAGTTCATTGTACAACACCGACCTCCCAAAATTAAGTGTCCTGAATTATTTGTTCAAAAAACCTTTTGTGTTCTGGGTTCGCAAGAAAATCCAACATCCTTTTAAAGTATTTTTTCTTTTCTTCTGTTACGTGGGATTTGCATAACAACACAGGCAGTGGTGCTTCTGATATTTTCTTCTTGGTCACACCCTTCTTGAAGGTACTAATTTCAGTCCATCGCTCAAGTTCATTGAATGTTTTCTTGAGCATAATTTTTCCTGGGTTATTAGAAGTTACTCTCAAGTATCCCTCAAGTAAGTATCATGTTTAGAAAACTCCTATCGACTTGCTTATTGCCCCGTTTCTCCACATACACTGGATTAGCTTCTTGTTTAAGTTTGACCAATCGCTGTGATCTTTTTCCTGATATGGCAAATATATTACAAAATGTTCCGGATCGTAACTATTAAATTTAACTACATTATATTAATTACTATTTTATACCTTACAAGAAACTATCATAGGTAGGTTCGGAATGTTTGTACTACATGCCATAAAGACATGTCGAAAATATGCATTCCAACCACAAAATCCCAAACTTCGAGTGCCACGTTCAATATTATGTTTCGGATATTTACTATTAAATTTAATTACATTATATTAATTACTATTTTATACCTTGCAAGAAACTATCATAGGTAGGTGCGGAATGTTTTACTACATGCCATAAAGACATGTCAAACAGAGGCATAAACGCAAGCATAGGTCAAATAAATAATGGTAGGAGGTCTATTTTTATACGTCGCTGACTTTACGCCGTGTGTTGGTGGGGGAACAACATTTCTGGGCCGTCGACAGCTGGCAATAGCTGTCTTCACGATCGTTCTTTCAGCAACTGCTCGTGAGCAGTTTTGGGTCCACCATGATTTTGCCTGATATTGACCAGTATTTTGGAATTTTTTAAATCGAGGAATAGTAGTTTCAGCTGCAGTATTTATGACTTTGTAAAAATCATCAATCAAGTCATTTCTAGTATTTTGATGTCATTCTCGATTTTATTCGTATAAGCCTTCCAGTTTGCTTGCTTATAATTTCTCATACTACTGGTGTTATTTAAACAGTGTTGGTTTAATCCATTGCTAATTTGGCATACTGAGGTTCGTTGTAATGGGGAAATGGTCACTGCCCATAGCATCATTGTGGTTGACTTTCCAATGGCTAAGCATTCTGTATAATTTTGATGTTATAAGGTAAGATCAATAGTAGACGATTTCCTATATAAAGAGGGAACCGTTGTATGGTTTTCATCATTAGCCAAAATGAATTGAGACTCGCTATAAGCTTCAAATATTGTCCTGCCTCTTGGATCAGTGTGGTCGCAATTCCAAAATCTATGGTGAGCGTTAAAATCGCCACATATTATCTTGAGGCTATGGTCGTCAGTAAAAAGGACCTCTGACCAGAAATTATTACAGACTAGCAAACTGCCCGTCAAAAATGACGGGTAATTTTCATGATGATTATTCATTAATTTGATATTTACGTTTGAAAATGGTCACAGAATTTATTAACACACATTCAACATAGTATTAAAACTAACATTTTTCCATTTTTTTAGCAATGTGAACCGTTATCTATATATTTATATATTAATAGGCAAGCATGTTTCGTTTCCTCCTTTTTTCTCAGCTTGTGTGCATCGTAGGAGAAATCCACTCATACCGTTAGAAAGGTTCCTGTAGATGAGCAGAATCCCATTCTAATTCACAATGGACTCCAGGGCTACGCCCGATAGGCTCTTAAAGTTCTAATATTAATCTAATATAGAGGAATATTAGATTAATATATTCCAATAAGGAGGAAGGATAATTGATCGTCCCATTAGACAGCTGTTGTAAAAACAACTGCTAGAATAACAGAAAGAACAGATGATTCAATTATAAAATGTTTTTAAACTTCTTGGGTCCAGATCAACTGAAATGTTGGTCGAATTTCGACCAGGAGGCGATCTCAAGTGTATATTAATATTCAAGCATGTTTCTTTTCCTTCTTTTTTTCTCAGCTTGTGAGCAACGTAAAAGAAACCCGCGCATACTGTTTGAAAGGTAGTGTCTTGTAGATGAGCAGAATGGTATTTTAATTCACATCGACCTCGAGGCCACGCCCTACAGGCTTTGAAAGTTTCAATGTTAATCTTATGGGAGAAGGATAATTAATTGATCATGAAACAGCTGTTGTAATAAAAAATTATAGCAAATCAGGAAGAACAGTTTGTTTTATCTATAATTTGTTTAATGAATTAACTCAAGATCAACTAAATATTTGGTTGAATTTCGACCAGTGGGCGATTTCCTAGTCATCTATGTCCAATTTATTTTCCTCCTTTTTTCTCAGCTCATGTGCATTGTAGGAGAAATCCGCAAATACCGTTAGAAAGGTCCTGTAGATAACCAGAATCCTATTTTAATTCATGTTGGACTCCAGGACTACGCACCACAGGCTTTCAAAGTTTCAGTGTTAATCTTTTGGAGGAAGGAGAATTGATTGAATCAGTAGACAGCTGCTGTAAAAACAACTGCTAAAAAACAGGAAGACCAGATGTTTCAGTTATAAAACATGTTTTAAACTTCTAGGGTCCAGATCAACAAAAATTTTGGTCTAATTTCAATCAGGAGGCGATCTCAAGTATTTTAGTACATCATTAATAGTTTATAAGTTTAAATACTTTATAATACTTACTATCATATGGCTTTACAATATAGTAGGCGTATGAGACTTTATAAAAAAGATTAAAGGTTTTCTAACAGTATTTCCATTTATTAAATTCCAGTTGTATGGCCAATTACATTGTTATAATCATTATCATTGTTATAATTTGGCTGACTCAGATTCCATTTAATTAGCCAAAATTTGGAATTTGTATCTTATTTGTTAAACACTCGAGATTTACCAATCTGATTAAGTGTGTCTTCCACCTCTGGCTTTTTGCCTCCTTACGTTCTGGTTTAATTTTGTTAGATCCACGCAGAGTCTATAACGTCCCCATTAGGTTTTGGTATCACCACCCTTGCTGAGCACCATTCTGTGGGCTCTTCCACAGTGTTCATGCATTAATTGAACCTTGCTTTCAAGTTCTGACTATTCTATTCTACTAAGTGTTATTGCATTGTCGTCTAAGTCAATCGTATAGTAGGGTTTTTCCTTCACTAAAATACTATTCAAAATGTTTATTCTATGTCTTTTGTTTTCACTTTATTTCCCTCTCCTTTTCTTATTCTTGGTATTTCTTCTCATATATTTCAAGACTTATTTCTTCCAGTTCATAGTTCTTCATTTTCACATTTTTATACTCCATTGTTTATATCAGTGGGAACAATAAACCAACTGTTAAACATGTAGAATCATAAGCCTACACGACCTCAAAAGGATGAAAAATAAGAATATAAGGACATAACATGACTTAGTTATAACAAAAATGAATGGATTGAAATACGGTGGGGAGAATTTTACAATAAAAAGATTATGTTCATATATTTCAAAACATAAATCTCATTAGTTGGTAGTTATAAAAATATATGTGTAAACAAATATTAATAAATAACTCTTATGTTTAAATACATAATTCAATCATCTATATTTTAATAAACTCTCTTTATAGTATAGAAACCAAAATTTTATTAAAGCATCAGCTGTTTATTTTACTGCTTTAAAAACCACTGCAACATTACGTGTACTTTATTTCATTTGTATCTGTCAATTATCATAGAATTGAAAAGTTGTCTGTTTTGTTTATAAAAACACTTTGTAAAGCAGCAGTGGTGTCAAATTTCAATGCAAGATATGGATCACCTGGAGCAGTAAACAAATCGACAAAATCACGTCTTAGATTGGTCTAAATTAGGTCTAAATTTCATTTTGCGGCGTTATAAGGCATTTTCAGAGGGATACCATATTTTTCCTATCATCTAGGGGTCATAAGAAATCCAATGGGGCCAAAACGGCCCCAATCCGTTCAGTGGTTCTCTCTTTAGACCCTTAAATGCACTCTTTTATTATATAAGATTTTATTGTCTGGACAGTAAACATTTACTATAGTAACAGGTACTTTAAAGTTATTTATTTGTATTGCACTAATATGTAGGGGTTCTTTAGTTGTTATTGATAATTGTTCAAAGACTGTATTTTTATGTACAATAAAAGCAGTACCTCTATAACCATCTATTCTATCATTTCTTACTATGTTATAATCATTATCCTTAAGTATAATATCCTTGGTAAGCCAAGTTTCTTGTATTACAGCAACATGTATTTTACTCAAGTAAAGTGTTCTAATAAATTTTGGCCATTTAGAGTGTAAGGATCTTGCGTTCCACTGTAGGGTATTTAGTGTATTTACATGTTCAGTCATGCTGAGTTGTGTGTTGTATTTGATGAATTGCTTTCCTTATTATCTTTAAGGCTTGTAACATTAATTGTAATGTTTGTTGGGTCAGAAAATATATCTTCTTGTAGATATGTGTCTATTAATTTTTTAACCTCCAGTTTTAAATAGTTTTCATTTATATTACATTTAAGCTCTTCAATTTTGCCGAGAAGAATTCGAACAAGCCATTGTCGGTTGTTTGGTGGTGAAACCTGTAGGTCAGAGAAGGGTTTTGAATTAGGCCTAGTTCCTGTTTGATTTCTAGGTGTCCGGTAAGTAGAATATCTATTTGCGTATGAATGCTCATGAGGAGCTTTATTATTATTTTGCTTGCCGGGGTTCCTCATCAGTTTAGGGTCAATATCCACATCGGACTGAAAATCCTCCTCAGGTAGATATTGAAATATGTTTCCATTATTCCAGTTATTATTGTTTTTCCTAGTGAGTGCCGGATAATCCTTAAAGGTCTGTGAGATCACAGATGGTCTTAGTGGAATCTGAGTAAGATTTTACCTCTAAAAAGTTACTGCTGTGATTGAAGGTTTTTTATAGGTAACGGGAAAAAACTGACTGGCTGTAAAATAGTCCTCCCTACTGAGGCTCATTCGAGTTTTTATTTGTACCTGTCTTGTATATTCCGGACATTTTCGGGAGTTACTGCTATGTTCTCACATAATATGTTCATCTGCTATGTTCGCAGTTAACACATTTTAGGATTTTGGTACATTGGCCTTCATGAAATTGGTCCCCACAGTTCCTACAAATTCTATTATTGTTAGATGGGGACCTAGCTACATGGCTGTACGAGAAGCAACGAAAACATTGTTTGACCGGTATCAAGTACGGGTTGACTTTCATTCTGACGTGGTTAAACCTAATCTCTTAGGCAAATGTCAGTGTTATAGGTGACTTTTACAAAATAAGTATCCCTAAGTTCGTTGTCAACCCTTTTTTTATTCTCCTCACATTATTTATTTCGCTTTCGCAAATAACCTACTCTTGTAGTTCTGTTTCCGATACGTCTGGGTCAATGTAAACCACACCTTCGGAGCATAACCTACGAGTTGGGATAAAGACATTGTACTGCCTAAGGCCATGATTTAAAACTAAATCATTTGCAGCGGAGAAAGATTTACATGAAATAGTGATGTTCTTACCTGTCCGTCTGATATGTCCAATCCCAGATTCCGTTTAAAACATTTTACCTATTTGAAAATTGAGTTTATTTTTTCGTTTATCTTGGACAAAAACCTCGAAGAGTCCTTTATGGTTTTCCGTGCATCTTAGTTTTGACAAAGAATCCTTTTTCTTTCTGGAGACATTGTCATATTTTTTCAGTTCCCTTGTTTAGGTGGTAGGATTTCCTTTTTTTGGTTTGAATTATTTGTTTCAATTTCAGAAGAATTGTGATTTGTTTCTATTTCAACCGTATTTTCCATACATATTAAGTAGTACCAATACTGTAACATATGTTATATTTAGTTTTATAGTTAATTAGTTTTGTTGTGTTGGTAACACGTATTATGATTTTCTAGTAGAAAGAAGCTAAAGCCCTCTCTTAAAATGGTGACCTAACGTACATGTCGAATTCTATACAAGTGCTCTTTGTATTTTCTGATTATACTAGGAATACGCTAAGATGTCCGTCCCGTACGAGAATTTTTACTCGCTTTTTGAGTTATTAAGTGACGCTTTTTTATGATTTTTTAATTTTAATTTTAATTTTTTTTTAGGGAGAGGTGAGAAAAATGCATTACCCACACAGGTGGCAAGCCTGTAGTGTGGGGCTCCCCTAAAAACGGGTTTACCCACTAAAAAACCTCCTCTACTCTTTAGGATTCTAACCTGGAATTGTTTATCACATTACGTCAGGCTAGACCTATATTTGGCTTACGCCCGTGGGGCTCACTCCTTATCCAGCCACTCGATCAAGGGATCTGGGCCACTTCGCGGTCCAAATCGGGTTTCTTTTCCAGGAGGATGCCCCGGGCGAACTGTGATAAACAATCCCAGTTGCCCTCATCCTCAAAGATCTTTTATAGGTCTCCAAGATCTCGGGCAGACCGAGTCCACCGAAAATACACCAAACATTTGTGTGGCCTCCAGGCGGGGCCCTTCCCAACGGGGGCAGCGGAAGAATGTGTGTTCCGCATCGTCGGGAATGCCCGGGCAATAAATGCAGTCCGTTGAACCGGTCTTGCCCATCCGGTTCAGATACGACCGAAAATAGCCGTGAATTGTCAAGAATTGGCCGCCGTTCCACCCATGGTTGGACGTGCTTGATAAGTCGCACAGTCCATCGTCCTCGGGTGTCGTGCTCCCAGCTGTGTTGCCCCTGCTGGAAGGTTCGGGAGCGCTCTTCTGTTCTTGCCGTATCCTTCCAATCTCGCCTTGTCTCTGATAAATTGCCTTCCTCTCTCCTGCCAAGAGCTTGACAGGGACAACTCCGGCGACCACCAGGACGGCAGGCTCGGACACTGTCCGGTAGGCGGAACACACCCCGAGCGCCGCTCGACGTTGAACCCGGGCGAGTCGCAACCTGACTCTTTATCGAGAGCGTCTGCCCACACCTCTGCTCCATAAAGAAGCACGGACTGAACCGCGGACATCAACAGACGTCTTCTGCTGGATCGTGGAACCCCGACATTGGCCATCAGCCTACTAAGGTAAGTGACTACCTTAGCGGCCTTGTCCGCCGTACGGAATATCTGATCCCGCCAGCTTAACTTGGTGTCCACCATAATCACAAAGTACTTAGCAGCATGAGTTGATTGGACCACCTCCCTTCCCACTCGGAACGGAACGACGGTGTCTATCCTCTTCTTTGTAAGGATCACAATCTCCGTCTTACGGAGAGCAAGCGAGAGACCGTGATCGGACATCCATGTGTTGACCACACGCATGACTCGGTTCAACTTTAGTTGGGCCAGCTCAACGTTGCGTCCGACAATGAGAGCTGCGACATCATCGTTGTACCCAACCAAAGTGGTTTCCTCAGGCATCTCCGACCTCAGGAGGCTGCCATAGGCAACGTTCCAGAGATCATGGACGAGTATTGAATCTTGCGCGGCACCAGAAGTGACTTCCATCGTCCACGTTCTGTCCCTTGTGTCGTAAATCAGGCTTTCGAGAGCGGAGATAATCCTCGATGAGTCGCAACAGATATGCAGGAACGCGAAAGGTGTTGCGAAGCGCATCCAACATATCGACCCACCTCGCCGAGTTAAAGGCATTCTTGACATAAGCGTAACAAGAAGCACTACTCAGCGAGAGAAATGGTTGTGGCTCTCGGCTCTCTTCACAGCTCTCTGGACTTCGGTGATAGCGTCAATCGTTGACCGTCCCTTTCTGAAGCCGTACTGAAGGGGGCATAAGTACCCGGCAGCTTCCACGGCAGAGGTCAGGCGGGAACGGATCAGCTTCTCGGACAGCTTCTCAGCCGTGTCCAACATGCAGAAAGGCCTGTGGACGACGGCAGCTCGGGATCACCTTTGTCCTTGCTGATCAGTACAAGTCTGGCGGTTTTCCAGGGAGCCGGAAACACCCCATCTACCAAACAGGCGTTGTACATTCTCAAAAACGTCAACATTAATTGAAAATACTTTCTTTAAAGCCTCGCTTTGAATCCCGTCCGGGTCAGGAGCCTTGTTGCTCTTTAGGGAGAGAACGGAGGTTTCCATCTCCTCGAATGTGAAGAGTGGAACGTCATCTAACCGTCCGAAGTCAACCGGCGTACATCCTAGGCCTAGCCTACAAATAAATACGTACAAACAATGATTTTAGCTAAGACCTCAAAACAAGCGAGTAACTTAATAATAATTATGCTTATAATATTAAAGGTAAATAGATTGTAGAGCGAAAAAAACAATACAATTTATAATCCATGATTGCAAATTAATAAAAATCAAGTAATGTAAGTATTGTAGAATTACGCTTACTTAACACTTAATGCATATTTTGTTACCTGAGACATAGGCTACAATGGCACAACACATTCTAATTAGTTGTTCAATTTAAATCTTTCACCCAAATAAATATTAGTTGTATCCCATAAATAAGTTAATCGCATAACTCCGTACGACAGCAATTCATTCCGCATCAACATGCCTATCTTTTGGCATTATTTATAATTTAACAAGTATACATCAGTGTTGATCTATTTAATTTAACAAATTAATAGGTCTGTCAAAATATCAATTAAATTTTATTTAAAAACGTAACATAACGGCGAGCAGATATAAACAATTCTGAAAAGATTATGTTGTTTTCAGCATACAGCGACAACTCAGCTGCGATGGGGGAAAATAAACTGATCATAGCTACTACATTAGTCAAATCAAGTAGCCTTAACAACTAAAATTCTATCAAAACTTCCGGAAAATAAGCTTTTTTAATACTTGAAAATAATTGCTCGATTATAGTTTATTACCTAGTTTAAAATACTTAAAATCTAACCTGAGAATTTCATTGAAATCAAATTAGTAATAAAAAAGGCTTTTGGGGATCAAAAATTCGCCTAAGTGAAATTTAAACTCGGTCGTAAAGAATTTTATACTCTATGTACATATAGTAAAAATTCAATTATTAAATCCATGAATAAACATTATTCTACTTAAAATGTTTTATTATTGAGACACCTCAGATCTTACATGGTGTCGAGAAGTGTTAATAATCACGTATAACTTTGTTTTGTAAGAAGTTAAAACAGTCTCAACCTAGGGTTGCAAAGATTTTCATGTCGTACTTCAGAACAGGTATGGGCTTACACATTTTCTAAGTTATATCCCCACGTATCATTTAATTACGTAATTATTTGAAATAATGGTGTTTTTTAAGCCTCCAGGCCCCTTAGATTTTAGTGGAAACATAGTCTCAAACTTTTAAGTTGTGGGCACATGAGTTTAATTTGTATCTTAAAACTTCCGGCAAAGAAAAAGAGGAAGATGATGTTACAACAGCAATATTGTTTAACCTTATAGGCGATGTAGGCCCTCGAGTTTACAACACTTTTAAGTTCGCTCAAGATACAGATGCTAATGTTCTTAGTAAAGTGCTTGACAAATTTAAAGACTATTGTAGTCATAAAAAAACATTGTTTTTGAAAGGCGTTGTTTCAATAAACTGGCAAAGAAGGAAGGTCAGACTTTTTACAACTTCCTTACTGAAGTTAAAAGTGCGGCAAAGAACTGTGAATTTGGGTCGACCAGTGATGATTACATCGGAAGTCGTCAACAGTCGATGATGCTTCAAGAAAAGACAGTTTCTGTAAATCATGTTAGCTCTATGCCTAAACCTAATTATGTTAAATAAACTCAAAATGTGTCACATAGTAGGCCTAAGAGTACCGGTAAAATTTTTAAACCTAAGAACAATAGTGGTCCTACGAACTCTAAAAAATCTTGTTACAAATGTGATTATAATCATGCATATGGTAGCTGTCCAGCTTTTAATAAAACTTGTTCTAAATGTCACAAGAAAAGTCATTTTGCAAAAATGTGTCAGAGTGGTTCGGGTAGACACACTAATGTACATTCTGTACATTTTTATGTTTCTTTAAATTCTTGTGAAAATAGAAATGATGGTTTAGTGCATGACAATAATTATAGCAATATGCCTACAGATGATTTTTTAGATTTATGACTTGACGGACAATGTTCAAGTTAACCAGCTAGGTACTGGTAATCAAAATGGCACTAGGGTAAGTAGGTACTGGTAATGAAAGGGTAAACATCAATATTGACAATGTTGCTAGTAATGATATTGACAAACAACAGTTTATAGACAAAAACAAATGTGTTTTCGAAGGTTAGGGTAAGTTTCCTGGTGTTCACCACATTGAAATTTATAATAATGCTATTCCAGTCATACAGCCTAGTAGACGTGTTCCTTTTAACTTGCTCGATAGGTTAAAAGCTAAACTTGATGAGCTTGAGCAAAAGCAAATAATTGCTAAAGTAAATAAGCCTAGTTATTGGGCCAAATATCTTGGATTAGTTGAAAAACCTGATTAGAGTTTAAGAGTTTGTTTAGACCCTCAAGAGGAGGCGGAGCTGATGTGTATTTCATATTGCTCTGTGTTGGTGGAGGAGGTGGAGCTGATGTGTATTTCATATTGCTCTGTGTTGGTGGAGGAGGCGGAGCTGATGTGTATTTCATATAGCTCTGTGTTGGTGGAGGGGGCGGAGCTGATGTGTATTTCATATTGCTCTGTGTTGGTGGAGGGGGCGGAGCTGATGTGTATTTCATATTGCTCTGTGTTGGTGGAGGAGGCGGAGCTGATGTGTATTTCATATTGCTCTGTGTTGGTGGAGGGGGCGGAGCTGATGTGTATTTCATATTGCTCTGTGTTGGTGGAGGAGGCGGAGCTGATGTGTATTTCACATTGCTCTGTGTTGGTGGAGGAGGCGGAGCTGATGTGTATTTCATATTGCTCTGTGTTGGTGTAGGGGGCGGAGCTGATGTGTATTTCATATTGCTCTGTGTTGGTGGAGGAGGCGGAGCTGATGTGTATTTCATATTGCTCTGTGTTGGTGGAGGAGGAGGAGCTGACGTGTATTTCATATTGCTCTGTGTTGGTGGAGGAGGTGGAGGTGATGTGTATTTCATATTGCTCTGTGTTGGTGGAGGAGGCGGAGCTGATGTGTATTTCATTTTGTTCTGTGTTGGTGGAGGAGGCGGAGCTGATGTGTATTTCATATTGCTCTGTGTTGGTGGAGGAGGCGGAGGTGATGTGTATTTCATATTGCTCTGTGTTGGTGGAGGAGGCGGAGCTGATGTGTATTTCATATTGCTCTGTGTTGGTGGAGGAGGCGGAGCTGATGTGTATTTCATATTGCTGTTGGTGGAGGAGGCGGAGCTGATGTGTATTTCATATTGCTCTGTGTTGGTGGAGGAGGCGGAGCTGATGTGTATTTCATATTGCTCTGTGTTGGTGGAGGAGGCGGAGCTGATGTGTATTTCATTTTGCTCTGTGTTGGTGGAGGGGGCGGAGCTGATGTGTATTTCATATTGCTCTGTGTTGGTGGAGGGGGCGGAGCTGATGTGTATTTCATATTGCTCTGTGTTGGTGGAGGAGGTGGAGCTGATGTGTATTTCATATTGCTCTGTGTTGGTGGAGGGGGCGGAGCTGATGTGTATTTCATATTGCTCTGTGTTGGTGGAGGAGGTGGAGCTGATGTGTATTTCATATTGCTCTGTGTTGGTGGAGGAGGTGGAGCTGATGTGTATTTCATATTGCTCTGTGTTGGTGGAGGAGGTGGAGCTGATGTGTATTTCATATTGCTCTGTGTTGGTGAAGGAGGTGGAGCTGATGTGTATTTCATATTGCTCTGTGTTGGTGGAGGAGGTGGAGCTGATGTGTATTTCATATTGCTCTGAGTTGGTGGAGGAGGTGGAGCTGATGTGTATTTCATATTGCTCTGTGTTGGTGGAGGAGGTGGAGCTGATGTGTATTTCATATTGCTCTGTGTTGCTGGAGGAGGTGGAGCTGATGTGTATTTCATATTGCTCTGTGTTGGTGGAGGGGGTGGAGCTGATGTGTATTTCATATTGCTCTGTGTTGGTGGCGGGGGCGGAGCTGATGTGTATTTCATATTGCTCTGTGTTGGTGGAGGAGGTGGAGCTGATGTGTATTTCATATTGCTCTGTGTTGGTGGAGGAGGTGGAGCTGATGTGTATTTCATATTGCTCTATGTTGGTGGAGGAGGTGGAGCTGATGTGTATTTCATATTGCTCTGAGTTGGTGGAGGAGGTGGAGCTGATGTGTATTTCATATTGCTCTGTGTTGGTGGAGGAGGTGGAGCTGATGTGTATTTCATATTGCTCTGTGTTGCTGGAGGAGGTGGAGCTGATGTGTATTTCATATTGCTCTGTGTTGGTGGAGGGGGTGGAGCTGATGTGTATTTCATATTGCTCTGTGTTGGTGGCGGGGGCGGAGCTGATGTGTATTTCATATTGCTCTGTGTTGGTGGAGGGGGCGGAGCTGATGTGTATTTCATATTGCTCTGTGTTGGTGGTGGAGGAGGTGGAGCTGATGTGTATTTCATATTGCTCTGTGTTGGTAGAAGGGGCGGTGCTACTGTGCATGTAACACTCCTCTGTGGAGGGGGCAAAGCTGATGTTGAGTTTACATTTTTCTATTAGTCCAGGCTCTGAACAAGTTGAGCATGCACTGAAAGTCTAACAAATTTGACTTTGGATTATTGTTGAGGACATTTAGTGGATGAAAAAAAACCGATGTTGCCACAATTCCAGAATGGGCACAACACGGGGGACGCCCTCTAGAGGAAGTCGTAAAGGAAACTATTGACCTACGTCATGTTGTATATCATTTTAAAGGTCTTTTAACGTGGATTCGAATGCCACAAACCCGATCTTTAAAGGTAGAATATAACGCGAGTTATTGCGTTTTGAAATTTCGGTAATTTGCTTTTATGCAGAGTTTGACTGCCTGCCATTTCTGGCTCAAACGTTCGTTTGAGGTCGAGTTGGCGACATTGTTTTCTAATCTATTTCAATTTTATTTATCTCCTCTTTGAAAAGATCCAGAAAATTAAGTTAAAGGTACTTAATTTGACTTTGGATTATTGTTGAGGACATTTAGTGGATGTAAAAAACCGATGTTGCCACATTTCCAGAATGGGCACAACACGGGGGACGCCCTCTACAGGAAGTCGTAAAGGAAACTGTATTAGCCTATGTCATGTTGTATATCATTTTAAAGGTCTTTGAATGTAGATTCGAGTGCCACAAACCCGATCTCCTAAGGTAGAATATAACGCGAGTTATTGCGTTTTGAAAATTCGGCAAAATGCTTTTTATGCAAAGTTTGACTGCCTGCTATTTCTGACTCGAGCGTTCATTTAAGGTCGGCTTTGCGGCATTGCTTTCAGTTAAACATGATCCTAAAGCTCACGTTAAATATTTCACAAAAGGTTTCATGGGTTGTCCCAAATCGGGCTGAAAATAATAATGTAATCATAATATTTCAGAGAGCAATTTAAGACGGCAAATGAAGACTTAAAAGAGTACCTTTAACTTAATTTTCTGGATCTTTTCAAAGAGGAGATAAATAAAATTGAAATAGATAAGAAAACAATGTCGCCAACTCGACCTCAAACGAACGTTTGAGCCAGAAATGGCAGGCAAACTTTGCATAAAAGCAAATTACCGAAATTTCAAAACGCAATAACTCGCGTTATATTCGACCTTTAGAGGTCGGGTTTGTGGCATTTGAATCTACATTTAAAGACCTTTAAAATGATATATAACATGACATTGGCCAATACATTTTCCTCTACGACTTCCTCTAGTTGTGCCTACGTGTTAGTCCCTCGTGTTGTGCCCACTCTAGAAATGTGGCAACATAGATTTTTTACTCTTAATTTTTTACTTTTAATTCCAAATTCAATAGTTATCCGTACAGCCGCTATTTGGTATTTTTTAAAGAATAATTTTTTATTTAAGATCAGCTTGACGTAATAAAACGAAATTCGGTACACAGCTTTTTGAAATTAAGATCTAGTTGGAAAAATTATGAATTTTTTATCACTCATATTTTCAAAATGGAGGTGTTTAAAACTTTTAACCTTAAATTGCATAAAAAGTACGCAAGGTAGAAAAGTTTATGTTCTTATGTGTTTTTTTTAATTTTATTTATTTTTAGCGAATTTCCATATAGGGAATACGCTATTACGGTAGTAGCCATGGTAAGACCTAAGCCCGGGACCACTTTACTTTTTCATTTTGAGGTCCCCAGAAGCCAAAAACAACATCTATCTATCTATCTACCTATCTATATATATATATATATATATATATATATATATATATATATATATATATATATGTGTGTGTGTCCGTGGTACTGATAACTTTTGAAGGGAACCTCCGATTTTGATGAAATTTGGTATGAAGGTGTAAGACCAAATCTATTTTCATGAGTTCAAGAACCAGCATTGTCGGGTTATGGGAACGGGGTTTTATGGGGTTCCAAAGGGGTCAAAAATGGGTTTTTGGCATTTTTTGACCTCAATGTTGGTATTTTGAATTTTTATCTTAGCATAACTAACTGGTTACGGGGAAAATCCAAAAATGTGTTTTTCAATGTTATTCTTATGGGAAATCAAGAAAACCCTATATCTTGCTTATTTATTGACATAACTTAATCAAATTTGGTATGTACATTATCTAGATAGGGTTTAACTTATAATTGCTTACAAAACCCATATGGCGGCAAACCTACATACTCACCCCCATGGGGTTTATGGGGAAAATAAAAAATTGCCAGAGCTTGATACAATTTTGTGTTTACATTCAACAATTATGGTGTTTTTATGGGGAAAGTAAATAATCTGAAATTCCATTGGAAATTCGCTGAGTACGCAGGTCTGCTGCGACGGGGGTATTTATTTATTTATTTTTTATTTTTTTATTTAATATAAAATCCAACGATGTAAAAATCATGAAATCGGTTCATGAACAAGCTAGATAGAGCGAGTTTAATACAAATAGTTACGCATCTGAGCGGGTTGCCGCGCATCGTGGCGCCAGCTCAAAAATGGATGTTGTAAAAAATCTACTACCGGTAAAGTGGTACGACCGTGACTAGCCTCAGATAAATCGCTTTATCTCGCTTATTTATTAACCGATTTTCATAATTTTTACATCGTTGGATTTTAAATTGAATTGATCAATAAACTCATTAGAACAAACTTTTCTACCTTGTGTCGTTTTTATGCAATTTAAGGTTAAAGATTTTAAACAGCCGCCATTTTGAAAATATATATATATATATATATATATATATATATATATATAATTCATGTATATTCACGTAAATACATATAATTTACATTTTAGTTTCATAATCATTTATGGCTTTTAATTAGGTTACAGTATGTTTTGCAATATTTTTACACTGTGGATAGTAAAGTTGTTTAAAAAATAAAATTCCTACATATATTTTTATTTATTTATTATTATTATTTTTTTTAGATCACATTTGCCTGATATTCTTAATCCGGAATTAATCCGGCATGTGTCAAGTCTCAGACATGCCAGATTAGAGGAAGTTTACTGTAATTAATACTATCAGCATCAGCCCTCACTCGGGGCTAGTGGTCAATGTGTTACTTCTTCTACTAAACTAAATGAATATTTTTAGCTTTTAAACAGTTTTATAAATAGATTTTTTCTTAAATAGTGATCAAAACTATTGAATAATTTAACTTTTTAAAATATTTTTCTAGGAAGAGATTTTATCATTTAGATGATACACTGTACCACAACTAACCAATGTCCCTTTTCCGGATCTGTATGTTCATATCCTCCCATGAATCTTCGCTGGGTCTTTCCTCCTTTACCCACTTCACTATACTAGCCGTCACGAGAAAAGTCCGTTGAGCTGCGACCAATAGGAATTAAGTGCGGTGTTGCCACATTGAACGCTGGTTACTGCTATAAACATAAATCATTCGAGCGACCACCTGATTATAAAACTGTCTCTAATGTGTACGTCCCGTGTTTTAAACATGTAGCCTATTGTACATTAAAAAGGGAAAGGTTAGTAGTTCATGTGTTTATGTTTGGACATTATCATGCATTTCCAAAACTACAAATTGAAAATATATTGAGGATGAATAGCTTGACATAATTTATTTTTTCTTTCATGTCTTGTGTTATTTTGAAAACCTATACGGGCACTGTTCTCTGTCGTAATAAGACAATTTTCACAGTAGCGGCTCGTGGCCCGTGCGTTTGGGGCGCCAAAGGCGCGAAGTCAGGACGGCGGGTGCTTGAAAAACCAAATGAAAAGAAAAAAACAGCAGTTTTGATAGTTAAAAGTAACATAATTTTTCGTCAAATCATTTATCTTGATGAAGCAAGAGTGCAGATCAAGGGTAGCCTATTGTCTGATTTTGAAACTCTCGTTTAGATACGAGACGACCCCCATAAAAGACTTGAGCACCCACCAAGATGGCCGGTGCCTTCATTTGGATATAGGCGCCCCCTTTAGATGAAAAGGTGCCAAGAAGTTCACTACACTACTTCTAATAAAGTTACGTTCTCATTGGGGCGGTTTCTTTATGGGCGGGCGGAAGGGCACGGCACTGGCGAACATCCTTCTTTACGTTGTCCTGAACATTCGCACGCTCCATCAAAAGAGAGTATCAAAGGAGAGTTAGTTGAGTATCATCATGTGGCCAAAAAAATTATGGTCATAAGTTAAATTTTAACGAGAGAATGTATAAGTAGTGGAGAAACGCGGGAGCTGGCTCAGTTCAAGGTCACCTGAGCGATGACGTCATCGAGGTCAATGACCCCACCGATGACGTCATCGATGACGCAATCGATGACGTCATCACCAATTACGTCATTCTGTGACGTCACACCCATGACGTTGCAGAAATGACGTGGCGATGACGTCATCACCCCTTACGTCACCATTATGACGTCATCGATGTCACAAAGGTCAAGGTCACGCTGAAACCTAAAATTTTTAGGCACTTTTGCTGTTTCTCGCACTACGCTCCGAGTTTTAGTCAGGTTTCAATGACCTTGACGACTTGGAGCGAAATTAGACGAGAAACAGCAAAAGTGCCAAGGAAACTCAAAGTTTGCAACGTGACTCTGCCTAAACCGTCATGTGACACCGCTCGAGTGACCTTGAACCGATACAACTCCCGCGTTTCATCATTACTGTAACCGCGATGCGCACCCTACGACAGACACCGAGCGACTGACTGTCCAGCCCCGCGCACTCTAGGTATATTGGCTCGAGAGACTAAGACTCTAAACCGTCAGGAATGGGAGTAACTAACTGAACTTTGCAAGGAAAAGTCATTTCTTCCAATATTCTAAACAAATCTTCATCAGTAAAACTTACATTAGTCTGTTTGGTATAAAACTTAGGGTGTCCGCGCAACAGCTTACGCCACTTAGCTAAAGTCGAAACCCGCTTGACCTTGAGCGGTGGACACTGAGCAGCCAATAAAGACTTAACACGGCTAAGTTTCTTACCCAAAGTGTCTCGCGACATGGCTTCCCCTCACAAAAGTCCGCACAATACTGAGAGACTGTTGGTAGCGCATGAGCCAGGGCAAAAGTGGAGGGGGTAATAGCAGGAGTGGGGGAAGGTCACAGTGGTGGGGGAAGGTGAGGTTGTACACTGGAGTATCGCATCACTTCACCATGAGCTGTCCTACAGTCAACACACTGTACTCTCAGCCCGAGTTGGCACTAGAAGAAACCTTACTGTACAGCTTAGGCTGTGAGGGGCGAGGAAGTAAAGTCAAAGTGGAAGAACTCCAAGATAAAGAGTTGTGTAAAATAAACTAATTGTATCCCTGCAATCTCCAATAACCTAAAAGAAATCTCCAATAACTCTAAAGAAATACCGATATATAAAAAGAAATCTCATCCTTTGGCAAAATGAATTGGAAAAGATCACAGTAAAATTAATCTAACTTAAAATCTGGACTGAACACTCATGGCGATACTACGTGGTGTGAAAACGCCACCCTAAACATTACAAGTTAGGTTAGTGAGCACCTCTGGTACGATAACCGGCGTGCTAGAGTTAAAGTGTGATGACCTTGAGTCAAAACACTGAAATACTACAAGTCGATATTGTCCCAGAGTTAAAGTGTAGTGACCTATATTCAAGACTTGTAAAAATACTTACATATAGAGAGTTAGAAAACAGCGAGGTGCACCGCATGGAAGCTGGAAACATACTGGCGGAGCGGTGTTGTGCAGCCTAGGGACTCGGTTGTGGAGGGGGTATAGCCAACACTTAGAGTAGAAGTGTAGTGGGTGACCTTGACCCACTTGACCCCCCCCCCGACAAAAAGTTTAGCGAGCCCCCCCCACCCCCCCCTCCCCCACCCCCCCCACCCCCTCCCCCACCCCCTCACCCCCCCCCGAGAACTTTTTTTCGAAAAAATTTTTGACCTTGACCAAAAAGTTTTTTGCTCCGGACGAGAAGTGCCCCCTCCCTCCCCCACCCCCTCCCCCGCCCCCTCCCCCCCCTCCCCCCCTCCCCCGCCCCCTCCCCCCCCCGAGAACTTTTTTTTCGGAAAAATTTTTGACCTTGACCAAAAAGTTTTTTGCTCCGGACGAGAAGTGCCCCCCCCACCCCCTCCCCCCCCCCGAGAACTTTTTTTTCGGAAAAATTTTTGACCTTGACCAAAAAGTTTTTTGCTCCGGACGAGAAGTGCCGCCCCCCCCCCCCCCCGACAAAAAGTGCGAGCCCCCCCCCACCCCCACCCCCACCCCCACCCCCTCCCCCTCCCCCACCCCTCATATCCTGGGCGTGGCAGCCCCGGTGGGGATATAAGGGGGCCCAGCCAGAGCCGGCTCGCTGTCCGCTCCCGCGCGTTGAACGTGAACGATCGGGACGGACCGCCATAGGCATCACTAAACATTGAATGGCGCCTTCAGTGTTTAGCGAAGTCTACTCTAACTTTAAGACTTGTATTAGTTGTAAGATATTGCGCTTGCGTTTGGGTATTGAGAATTGTCTTATATGAGAGTGTTTTACTTGTACCCTATGTCTCCTGTGTGTCTTTTATCCTTTGTGTCTTGTTTGTTATATGCGTTTAATGTGTATGTGCTTGTTCCAGCATTGACTACGTTGAGCCTAATTGTGTGTTGTAAGTGTGTTATATGTTTCTAAAGTGTATACGCTTGTTTTAGCAATCCCCCCTTGAGCTTTTTCAATGCTCAAAGTAAATTGTAACGTCAGGGAACGGGAGTAGGCCCCCGTGTAAAGCCATTTTTAATAATTGGTAGGCTCCTGCCAGGCATGCAAAAGGTTGCGGATGGCATTTGGGAGCATGTCCGTTTGTACGCTGGCAAGCAAAAGGTTGTGGCGGCCTCTGCACTCGGACCGAGGACGTAAGCCACTAGGGTGTCCTCAGTATGTTTCCCTTCTGGAAACTCAAAATTATGTAAATGAATCTTTGTTAGCTATTTGTGTTTTTAGTCCCCAAGGCCCCCGAACATTCGTGGTTCGCCATGGATGTACGGGGGCCGAAATTTTTTAATGTCCGTGTGGCCTTGACCTACAAAGACTTGTAAAAATTCAATGCATTGCTAAATTAAAAATATTAAAGATAGGTTACGGGAGTAGGCCCCCGTGTAAAGCCTATTTTAATTATCGGTAGGCTCCTGCCAGGCATGCAAAAGGTTGCGGCGGCCTCTGCACTCGGACGAGGACGTAAGCCACTAGGGTGTCCTCAGTTTGTTTCCTTCTGGAAACTCAAAATTACGTAAATGAATCTTTGTTAGCTACTGAAAGAAAATGCAGTAAATGTTTACAAGTCTTGCGTGGCGAAGGGTACACGACATTGGATGTTGCCTTGTTGTCATAGTTGGGTCTCTTCGGAGGCTACAGCGATGACAACCCAAGTGCCCCAGGTGGGGCTTAATTTTTTTAAAGTTTTTTCGTGACCTTGACCTAAATACAGTAATGACCCCCCCCCCGAACTTTTTTTTGAGAACAAAATTTTGACCTTGACCAAAGAGTTTTTTGCTCCGGACGAGAAGTGCCCAAACAAAAAAATTTGTACAAAGTAGTGGATTTAGACCAAAGATCATTGGTTTATCAAACCTGTTGAAGAATAAATTGAAAATGGGTGTTTAAAAGCCAAATCTACTACATGATTGATAAACTGGATGTATATGACGTCACCTTCCCCCACCCTTCAACCTCGGGTATAAAGGGACCCGGTTGAGCGCGCTGCTCATTATTGCGTGGACATTCACCGAGTGCACACTCAAAGCCAAACTGTAAAAAAATGGCTCTTTGCGATATTTGTGGTGAAATTTTCCAAGATGAAGATATCTTTGTTTTACACCGAGAATTGCATCATGAAGAGAACAGAAAAGAAGAGATTGTTGTAAGTGAAGAAGACTTGGATGCGTTTGATCGGTTATTGGAAAACTACCAGAAGCAGATGGACGACTGTGATAGCTATCTACAGTTACACCGAGAATTGCATCGTGAAGAGGACAGAAAAGAAGAGATTGTAGTAAGTGAAGAAGACTTGGATGCGATTGATCGGTTTTTGGAAAAACCCCAGAAGCAGAAGGAGGACTGGGCTAGCTATTTACAGTTAATGCAAAGAAGAAGACCAAGTGTTATTCAATTTGCCGGAGCTGGACCATCTACAGCTGGAGGATTTATTCAAGAGGAAATGAAAGAAAAAGTGGAAGATTTAAAACAACTGCGTACCCAAGAAGTGGATATGGAAGAAGAGGATACAGAAGAAGTGGAAGATGTAAAACAACTGCGTACCCAAGAAGAGGATATGGAAGAAGAGGATACAGAAGAAGTGGAAGATATAAGACAACTGCGCACCACAGCCTTGCCAGGACCAGTTGTAACTCATTTCAAAATTAATAACGTGCAATTAGAATTGGAAAATTTTCTAACTCAAGCTAAAAAACTAGTTGTAAAAACATTGACGGAAGAATTGACAAGATTGAACTTTATTAAATTTGGATTGGTGTTGGAGGCTATGTTTACTAATAGCGATGGTGAAAACTCACCGAGAGCATTCATTGCTAAAAACCGAACCCTTACAACCACATCTGATATCAGCGAAATTTTAGAAGAATGTTTAAATGAACTGTTAATGAAACTCCAAGAACATGAAGGAAGAGGATCTGGCTGGACGTTATCATCGATTGAAGGTATGGATGTGAGGATTCACAAGCATGGATATGGTATAAGAGGTAGCAGCTTTATCCCTCTACCAAAGGTTATCCGAGATACTAAATCATGTATCAATGTGAAAAATGAGGACAATGAATGTTTCCGGTATGCAATGTTAGCAAAATACGTGGGACATAATGCTATTAGACCTAGCATAGCATACGAAGCTGTTCAACACCGCTATAACTTTCGAGGAATGTCGTATCCTGTGAGTCTTGATCAAATTACTAAATTTGAGAAACAAAATCCAGGTGTTTCTGTTAACGTGTTCGGTTTAGATGATTCAAACAACGTGTATCCACTACGAGTAGGAGAAGTAGAGCAAAGTAACCATACTGATTTATTATTGATAACCAAAGGTGAGATTTCACATTATGTTTATATTAAAAACTTTGAATCTTTGGTTGTACGACAAGTGTCAAAACAAAATCGTAAGATAACAATATGCAAGAGATGCTTTTGTTTTACATGCAAGGAATTCAGACGTGGAGGATCGGAGTGGTTGATGGAGCACCAAAGACTTTGTAATGACAACTATGAAGTGAAGATTAGTCTGCCACCGCCATCTCGAGCGTTCATCCAATTCAACAAAACAGTTCACCAATATCGGATTCCAGTAGCCGTCTACGCAGATTTCGAATCCACGTTAGTACCACAGGAGCTTCCGAATGGTGAGGTGACTAGAAGAACCAAATATCAATTGCATCAACCTAACAGTTTTTGCTTATTGGTGAAATCCACTTTGCCTGAAGAACAGTTACAACACTATGGGTTAACATCCACTCCAATACTCTACCGTGGGGAAAAAGCCGCTAAGTATTTTGTAGACCAGTTGTATGATATTGCTGAAAAGGTGCAACGCTTATTCGGTAATGTTTTACCCATGGAACCTTTGAACCAAAATCAACAAGAAGAATACAATTCAGCATCAAGATGTTATTTATGCAAAAAGAGTTTCAGTGAAGAAAATCCAAAAGTAAGAGATCACGATCACCTGACAGGGTTATACAGAGGAGCTGCTTGTAATTCATGCAATATAAATTACAAACTACCAAACTTTAGCCCTGTCGTGTTACACAATCTTAGCGGCTATGACTCCCACTTCATTATCCCAGAGTTAGGACGGGATGATGGAAAAATTGAAGTATTAGCTGAAACATTGGAGAAGTACATCAGTTTCTCAAAAATAGTAGATAAAATTAAACTTCGCTTCGTAGACTCTTATAGATTTATGTCATCTAGTTTGAGCAAATTGTCTGAAAACCTAAGAAGAGAAGACTTAAGAGAAACCAGCAAAATTGTAC
Organism: Neoaliturus tenellus; assembly: GCA_030545055.2. NCBI lineage: Eukaryota > Metazoa > Arthropoda > Insecta > Hemiptera > Cicadellidae > Neoaliturus > Neoaliturus tenellus. Next base: position 111,513,937 of record CM061531.1, read on the forward strand.
CTGAAGATAAATTGGACTTAGTAATGCGTAAAGGAGTGTTCCCCTATGATTACATAACTTCTGCAGAAAAATTTGAAGAAACCAGTCTGCCACCGATTGAAGCCTTCAATAGCAAGTTAAATGAAAGTGCAATCACTGTTGAAGACTACAATCATGCTTGTAATGTTTGGAACCAACTAAACATTCAAACCTTAGGGGAATATTCTGACTTTTACATAAAATTGGACGTAACTCTGCTGTGCGATGTGATGGAAGAATTTCGAAACACCTGCTTCTCCGCCTATGGACTGGACCCTCTGCACTCGTACACATCTCCAGGATTAGCATGGCAAGCTATGCTAAAGTCAACCAACTGTCGATTGGAACTTCTAACAGATATTGATATGGTGCTCATGATAGAATCTGGTGTACGAGGCGGTTTGACACAAGCTGTAACACGTCATGTCAAAGCTAACAACAAGTACATCCCAGGATTCGACGAGGGACAACCATCACTCTACCTTGGCTACTTTGACGCAAACAACCTTTATGGTTGGGCAATGTCAAATCCGCTTCCTTACGCTGACTTCAAATGGATCGACCCGGCCACCATCGGCGACATCTCACAGATCCCAAAAAATGGTCAAAAAGGTTATATTTTGGACTGTGATTTTGAATATCCAGAGCACCTTCATGATCATCACTACGACTTGCCTCTCTTAGCCAAGACTGAAGTTTCACCAACAGGAAGATGGCCAAAATTGATGATGACCTTGGAGAATAAAGATCGGTATGTGGCTCACTACTGGGTAGTTCAACAAGCTCTTGAATTGGGTCTACGTTTAGTAAGAATTCATAGAGCAATTGAATTCACCCAGTCTTGTTGGTTGAAACCATATATTGATTCCAACACTACAAGAAGAGCAGCAGCAACATCAGCATTTGAAAAGGACTTTTATAAATTGATGAACAACGCCATCTTTGGGAAGACCTTAGAAAACAAAAGAAAACACAAGATTGTAAAATTAGTAAGTGATCCTAGGAAATTGGAAAAATTAGTGCAAAAACCAAATTTTGGAACATCCATGATTATAAACGAAGATCTAGTCGCCGTTAGTATGAAGAAAACAACAATAGTGATGGATCGTCCGTTATACATTGGAATGTCGATTTTGGATATAAGTAAAACTCTGATGTATGATTTCCATTACAACAAAATGGTTAAACACTACGGAAGAGACAACATTGGAGTTGCATACATGGATACCGACGCGTTCATCTACTGGTTAAAGACTTTGGACATGTATGAAGATCTAAGGAGTTTCCCATACAAAGACGACTTTGACTTCTCTGACTATCCAAAGAACCATCCAAATTATAATGAAAAGAATAAAAAAGTAATTGGAAAATTTAAAGATGAAGCAAATGGAATGCCTTTGGAGGAAATAGTTGCGCTGATGTCCAAATTATATTCCTTCAAGATGTATATGGAAAATGACATACCGACAGTGAAGAAAGCTAAAGGAGTCAAAACATCATACTTAAAGAAACATGTGACATTTGACCATTACAAGACCTGCTTGTTTGAAGATTCTACAATGTCTGCAACGTTCAACACTATCAGAAGCTTTAAACATGAGGTCTACAGTGTCACTGAAGTTAAAAGAGCACTATCAGCTCAAGATGATAAAAGGCATATTATGCCGGATAAAATCCATACTCTTCCTTTCGGCCACTACTCTCTAAACCCTATCAACTAGTAACCTATTCTTCGTCCTTCTACAACTTCGACCTTATTCCTTTCTCCTTCCGTAAAAAAATGGGGAACACGGCAAGTCAAACGCCGTGTTCCCCATTTTTTTACACAAGTTTGGATGACCTTGACCTATATAAATGATGTGAATATTCAAGACAACATTCATTGTGATTATACATATGATACATGAAACATTCAAACCTGCAATATGAAGAACTTGAAGCAAGAAATTGTCAACGAATTTCATAAACCTGCAAGAAGAAAGTTTCCACGAAGAAATACAGTGATAAAAGGAATAAATGATTTATATCAAGCGGATTTAATCGAAATGATTCCTTATAGTAAACAAAATAGAGGATTTAAATACATATTGACTATTATTAATTGTTTTTCAAAAATGGCAGATGCTTTACCACTAAAAGATAAAAGCGGCAAAAGTGTTACAAAAGCAATGGAAACAGCTATACAAAGAGACAAACATACTATAAAACATTTACAAACTGATGATGGAAAAGAATATTTTAATAAGGAATTTGCAAATTTAATGAAAAAACACAACATTAACCATTACTCAACCAATTCAGAGGTAAAAGCATCAATAATTGAAAGATTTAACAGAACTTTAAAAGGTGCGATGTATAAGATGTTTTCCAACAGAGGATCACACGTATGGATTGATGTGTTACCAAAACTTATAAGCGATTACAATAACAAGTTTCATAGAACTATCGGTATGAAACCAAGCCAGGTGACTAATAAAAATGAAAAACTTGTATTAAAACGTATAAAAATGAATACTAAACCAAAAGTTGAAAAACTAAAGCCTAAAAGGTTTAATGTTGGCGATAAAGTGCGAATAAGCAAATACAAAGGTGTATTCAGTAAAAGATATCTTCCGAACTGGACAAATGAGGTATTTACCGTATTTAAGGTGCAACCTACAGTACCAGAAACTTACATTTTAAAAGATAATAAAGGACAATTGCTTGAAGGAGGGTTTTATGGACATGAAATGTTAAAATCAACAGTAGGTGATGTATATTTAGTTGAAAAGGTGTTGCAACGAAAAAAGGATAAGGTTAAAGTACGATGGTTAGGATTTAATAAAACGGAAGATTCTTGGATACCTAAAAAGGATCTAATATAATGATAGAGCATCATTTTGGGTTGAACCATTACAAAGGATGGAGATAATACCGCAAAAAGACAATTTTACTATTAATAATATAGATGAACTCACAGTGGATGGTTCTCAATTCAATACTGGGAAACACGGTGTTTTGTTACCAAACACGGTGCGTTGTCTGGTTACCGGTCCTTCCAATTGTGGAAAAACAAATGTAGTATTCAATTTGATTACAAACCCTAAAGGATTACGTTTTAATAATTTATATGTATTTTCAAAGTCACTACAACAACCAAAATATCAGTTATTGGAACAAATACTCAATAATGTGCCTGAAGTTAAATATTTTAAATTCAACGCGAGCGAGAGTGTCATGCAACCGCAAGAGGCTAAACCATTCTCAGTATTCATATTTGACGACGTATCTTGTGAAAATCAAAATACAATAAGAAATTACTTCGCCATGGGTCGACATAACAACATAGATAGCATTTATATTGGTCAAACTTACAGCAAAATACCGAAACAGCTCATTAGAGACAATGCAAACATGTTAATTGTATTTAAACAGGATGAAACCAACCTAAAACACATATATTATGACCATGTAAGTGCGGATATGCCATTTGAACGATTTAAAGAGTTGTGTGGAAAGGCTTGGGCTGAAAAATATGGGTTTTTAACAATTATGAAGGAACAACCGCTAAACAATGGTCGATACAGGATAGGATTTGATAAATTTATACTAATACACTGATCATGATGTAAAACATTCATTGTTGTACAACACGTCTTGCTACAAACATGGTTAACCAAGAAAAGTTAATAAAGGAAATAAAATCACTTAGTGATTCTATTCGAGATAAAAACAGAGCATTAAAATTAGGTATTAGCGAAAGGGAGAAATTTCTTGAATCTACTTTTAAACCTATTACTGAACCCTTGAAACAATTAAACAAAAAATTTGCTAAACCCGTTTTGGAAGGAGATGCAATTGCACCTATTACAAAGTTTGAAAGAGAAAATGTAAAATCAGAAGATTTTAGTGATGAAGACCTGGAATCCTCTACATATAGTGGTTTTACCGGCGGAGAACCAGAAAGAGAGCTAGAATCACCAGACTATAGTGGTATAAGAGAATTATATGAAGTAAAAGCTAAAAGAGGACATGAAGATGTATCAACTGCTAGTGAAGAGGAAAAAGAAGAAGCAAGGGAAGGTCCGTCAAACATAAGCTTGTTGGGTGAAAACATTCATAACAAAGGACCTTTAGGAAGGAAATACATGATAAAAATGTTAGCTGGAATAAATCCTAATAAAAACTACCATAGTTATGGAGTAAGATTAACAGAAGAAGGTTTAATGGTTGGTAATAGCCCGGTAAACATTGATGAAGATGATAATATTATTGTTGGTAATCAAAGATATAAGGGCACAAGAGGATTATTTGAATTATTATTTGAAAAAAAGCCTTTAGAATTGTTAGTTAAAGAAGAAGACATGGAAGCATATAAACAGATTTTGGAACACACCAATGCATACAGGAGAAAATATTTAGCTGACCAACCAGTTTTTAGATCTAGGTCTTTAAAATATAGAGTATTTGTATCCAAGTTAATACCAACAACGAGAAGACAACCAATGCCGATAATGCCAAGAAAACCTGTAAAACGAAGGTTTGTGTCATCCACTTTGGATATAAGTGCTCCAGAACCAAGAAAAAGAAACAAATCTGTTACAGGTACAGGTTTAATGAAGAAACTATATAACACAAATGTGATTTATTACAATAATATCAATAAATTGGTGGATAGAATGAAACTAATACATGAAGCTAAAGAAGCGGGTCATACTGGATTGGAAAACGAATGGGTGGCTTTAGTGGATGAACTCCGAAACCGTGGGGTAATCTCATAAAAAATGCGTTACTCCCTAGATTACTATTCAGTTGCACCATGAGTGTCGACAAGTTCGGACGTTACTCCTCGGATGGGTTATATTACGCAAATAATTTAAAAAGAGGAGCTGGTTTACCACAAACACCTGATGGGGATTATGATATAACTAATAAAAGGTTAAAAAACATAAAAGATCCCACAGATGAAAACGATGCAATAAATTTAAAAGTATTAAAAGAAAAGATATCACCAACATTAAGACTACAGAAAAACACATATGACGCAGGTAATCATAGAATTGTCAATGTTGGTAAGCCAAATCAAAACGCTGATGCAATAAACAAAGGTTATTTATCATCAGAATTAAAAAATACGTTAAAATTCAATGGAAAAACGTATACTGCTGAAAATAAACGTATATCCAACGTAGATGACCCTAAAGATGCAAAAGACAGCGTAAATAGACGCTATTTACATTCATTAATACCTGAAAAGACAAAAGATGGTTTTTCTTTTTATAAATTTGTTATTAACGATATAGGTTATCCGAAAAATGAAAATGATGCTGTAAATTTAAAATATATAAAAGATCATTGTATTACACGTGACGTAGGAGTTATTGACTGTCTAGGTAATTGTTTAGCGAATGTTAAAGATGGTTCGGCACCATCAGATGGTGCAACAGTGGGTCAAATGAAGGAAACTTTAAAGCAAGAAACATCTGGATTTGTAAAACAGGATCAAGTAGTATCACGGTCGGGTGATGTGTTTGTACAAGGAAATGAAAAGTTTATTTTACTTGAACAAAAAAATAATGTTTGGGATTGCAAAGACATGAAATTATCAAATGCGCAATTAGCTACAGATGCTCATGATGTTCCGATTTTATCACAAGTTTTACATACTAATCCAAACAATTATCATAGAAGTTGGTTGGGTACAAATAGAAGAATAATTAACATATTTCCAGGTATCGATGATTACGATTGTGTTGTAGTAAAACAATCTTTAATATTAGACAAACCAGGAGGTAGTACTTTCAATGCGAAAAATAAGAAAATAGGTAATTTGGCACAAGGAACAGATCCAAAGGATGCTGCAACTGTAGGACAAACATTACAATATGATAGTGCAAATCAAGAGTTTATTTATAATACCAAAAGATTTAAATTAATGGATGTAAATGATTATCAAAATATATTAATTGCAGATCCAAATTCATTTAGCGGATTTAGAAAATTGTCTGGTGAGGAATTTATTCATAAAAATCATGTATTTAGAAATGAAGCAGACAGATCATTAATTAGTGCAGATTTAAAATATTTTAAATGTCCCGGGAATGATGCAAATGTAACTGATGAAGACTAAGAATTTGTATAAAAACTGATATGGGTTAGAAATCGGGACTAATATTATAAAAATGGGTTACACTCTAGAATGTTATTCAGTTGCACCATGAGTGTTGACAAGTTCGGACGGTATTCATCAGATGGATTATATTACTTTAATACTTTAAAAAGAGGTGTTGGATTACTACAAACACCTGATGGAGATTATGATATTAGTAATAAACGGTTAAAAAACATTAATGATCCCACAGATGAAAATGATGCAATAAATTTAAAAGTATTAAAAAAAGAGATAGTACCAACACTGAAATTAGATAAAAACACATATAACGCGGGTAATCATAGAATATCCAACGTTGGTAAGCCAAATCAAAACGCTGATGCAATAAACAGAGGTTATTTATCATCGGAATTAAAGAATACGTTAAAATTTAATGGAAAAACGTATAATGCTGAAAATCGGCGTATATCCAACGTAGCAGACCCTGTAGATGAAAAAGACAGCATAAATAGACGCTATTTACATTCTATAATACCTGAAAAGACAAAAGATGGGTTTTCTTTTTATAAATTTGTTATTAACGATATAGGTTATCCAAAAAATGAAAATGATGCTGTAAATTTAAAATACATCAAAGATCATTGTATTACACGTGATGTAGGAGTTATTGACTGTCTTGGTAATTGTTTAGCGAATGTAAAAGATGGTTTTGCACCATCAGATGGTGCAACGGTGGGTCAAATGAAGGAAACTTTCAAACAAGAAACCTCCGGTTTTGTGAAACAAAACCAAGTAGTAACACGTCAAGGAGATGTATTTGTACAAGGAAATAAAAAGTTTACTTTGCTTGAAGAAAACAATTATGTTTGGGATGGTAAAGGAAAGTTATTGACAAATTTAGGTATTGGTGAAAAGCCTGGTGATGCTGTTACTTATGAACAGATAATACAATTAGAGCCAACTGGAAAAAAATGGTGGAATTGTGATAACAAACGATTAACAAATGTTGCAGACCCTGATTATGCCAATAACGCTGTAACTGTTAATTTTCTTGTTAAAGTAATAGGTAATTTATTATTTGATATGCATAATTATATTGTAGCAGGACAACATAAACCTATTGACGAAAAAATGAGAAATACATGGATTAAACAAGAAATTCTTTATAAATATTTTTTTAATCATAACACACAAAAGTTTAGATCATCAGATTGGGGTACTTTTGATATTTAATTAAATAACACCATATATTACATCATTTATGTGCAACCTGTCATAGAGGTAACACATGGGTTACGCTTTTCGAATATAAAAGACAATCATGGCGTTTCATTACACCAGTCCATATCGAGACACTATACGGAAAGGAGGCGGTATCACGTCCACAGCGGTTTCTCTGTTAAGTAAAGCTTTAAATCGTATTCCAGTAGGATCTATCGTAAACAGAGCAATAGACGCTTTACCATACGAATTTCACATACCGGGAGGTTATCAGTATTGCGGACCAGGAACTAAATTGAAAAAACGACTGGAAAGAGGTGATCCAGGCATAAATAAGTTAGATCAGGCTTGTAAAGAACACGATATCGCATATTCCACGTTTACCGATTCAAAAAATAGGTCAATCGCTGATAAAAAGCTAGCGAATATAGCTTGGCAACGAGTAAAGTCTAGTGACGCTAGTATTGCGGAAAAAGCAGCAGCTTTAGCAGTAACAGCAGGTATGAAGGCTAAAACAGCGGTAGGAGGTGGAAAAAGGAGGGGTAAGAATAAAAAAGGATCAACCAAGAGAAAACATGGTGGTAATATTAGACTAAAAAGACGTTCTCCGAGGAAAAATAATAAAAAACCGACAATATGGTCAATGGTAAAAAACGGGGCTGGTCTATACCTAAGACCGTATCGTGCATATTAAATAAAAGAAATCAATTGGTTATACCACATAAAGCGTTGACTAATGTTGAATTATTTAAATATATTTCCTTTTTAAAAATACCATTTTTCCGCGGAGTATTTATGAAAGACAGTTTACCAAAGAAAATATGGAAAAATGAGACTGGAATCGTAAATTTGGATAATACTGAAGGGTCCGGCACCCATTGGGTGTGTTATAAGAAACTAAATAGTAATGTATATTATTTTGATAGTTTTGGAAATTTGCCACCACCTAAAGAACTTGAACATTACTTTAAATCTGCTAAAAACATATATTACAACTATAAAAGAGAACAACCTGATAATACTTCAATATGCGGCCATTTATGTTTGGAATTCCTAGCTAAAAGTATCAGTCACTATTGAGATGTCTTCCTATACGGTATCATTAACAGGAAAATCGTCCACTTTACGAAGTATCCTTTTTCCAGCGTTACGCTTGCAAAAAGGAAGATTTTGGGAGGCAGCACTGTTGGATTTTACAACTTACAACTCTATTCCCAATGTTACGGAAGGTAAAAATAACTTATTGCATTATTATAAAGGAAAAGATGCCAGTGGGAAGTTTACAGACTTGGAAGTTTGCACTCTACCCACAGGTTCTTATGAAATTGATCATATTAATGAATTTTTGCAAAATAAAATGGGAAAAGACAATATAACGCTAAAAGGTAATAACAATACAATGAAAGCTGAGCTTACTTCAAAATATTATATAGATTTCAGTAAGTCAGACTCAATTGGTGATTTATTAGGATTTCCCAAAGATGGAGCGATTTTAGAACCAAATAAAACACATTCCGGTAAACAAACTGTAACAATATTAAAAGTCAATAGTATAGACATAACTTGTAATATTATACAAGGAGCTTACAGAGATGGAGCAAATACTCATATAATACATACTTTTTACCCCAGTGTACCACCTGGATTTAAAATTGTTGAAAAGCCGCAAAACCTGGTATATCTACCTTTGAACACCACTTTCATTTCAGACATCGTGTTGAACGTATTGGATCAAGACGGTAACTTGATAGATTTCCGAGAAGAGCCTATTACGGTTAGATTTACATTTAAAATCAACACTTTAATACAAAATCATGGGTTTAACATTTAAAAGCGAACAACCTACGGGAATCCGCATTAGTAGCTCTTCAGCTGTGGAGGAGTTAACACGCGAGAACATTCGTTTCTTAGAGAGAATTGGATTAAAAGTAACCGATAATGGATATACTGGATATAGCTCAGGGTCCAACATTCGACGAAACCCTATGGGAAAAAGAATATCACACCCACAACCCTTACACTTCATCAAAATTAAACAATAACGATGAAATTCGTATTCCCATACAAAATCAAGACATTTACACACTACCATGTGAAAGTTACTTGTATATTGAAGGAAAAGTTACTAAAAAGGACGGTACTACTACTGGTACAACAGTTCCATTTATAAATAATCCCATGGCTTTCCTGTTTGATGAAATTAGATATGAAATATCAGGTGTAACAGTTGATTCTACTAAAAAAGTAGGTATTGCAACAACTTTAAAGGGATTAACATCTATATCACCTAATGAAACCAATTTAATACAACCTGCAGGATGGGTTTTACCTGCAAAAGACACAATCACTCCAGATACAAATGGAAATTTTGATTTTCATATTCCGTTACGTTTGTTGCTTGGTTTTGCTGAAGATTATAGGAAAATAATATTAAACGTTAAACAAGAATTAGTTTTGTTGAGATCTTCAAACGATAAAGATATTATTAAAGCTCCAGACGGTACAACAGATGCAACTTTAGAATGGAAATTAACATTAGACAAAATTGTATGGAGAGTTCCACATGTAAAATTAGCTGACGAGCATAGAATGCTACTATTAAGAAGGTTAAAGGCTGATCGTGATATTGTAATTCCTTTTAGAAGTTGGGAATTTCATGAACATCCCAGCTTGCCAACTACGGATCGACACACTTGAACAGTTAAAACATCTAATTATGTGGAACGAGCCAGGTATATTATATTTGGTTTACAAACAGGCAGAAGAGACACCATCACCAAACATGCAGGCCAATTTGATCATTGCAACTTGAAAAATATTAAAGTTTATTTAAATTCACAATTTTTTCCATACGATAATTTAAATGTGTCATTCGCTAATAAAAAGTACAGCATATTGTACGATATGTATGCAAGATTCCAAAGTTCATATTATGGTAAAACGAATGCACCTTTACTATCACCAGAAAAATACTTAGATGGTTACCCTATAGTTGTAATCGATTGTTCTAAACAAAATGAATCGGTAAAATCATCAAGTGTAGATATAAAAATAGAAATGGAATTCAACGCGCCTATATCGGCTAATACAACTGCATACTGTTTAATTCTACATGATAAAATCGTAACATACACACCTTTAACTGGAATTGTTAAAAATGTATTGTAAAAGACCGGTTTTCCTACATTCCAATGCATTCCGCGAGTATAAAAGCAGAGCGTTCAGCTCGCTCCTCATCAGTTTGTTGCCTGTTGTTGTATGGGTAGCATCTTATTCAATATGGCTTCTCCTAGTGGTACACAAGAAAATATAGTAGATATTGAGAAGGAGATATCCGACTTTTTAGATCTTCAAGGTCAACCGGAGGGAGATGAACACAACGCTTGCGGACAACTCCACGCCAGTAATAATATTGAGGAAAAAGGTAAAAGAAGAAAGAACGCACACAAGAGGAAAAGTGATATTGAAGATAATATTTCTCCTAACATATTAAGTGAGGTATTCTTGCGAATATTTTACCCAATCTCTTCCAGTTTGGACAAAAGTGTTTTAATCGGTGTTATGAAATCTACAGATTATTCCCCTACTGTAATTTTAACTCATGGACCCAAAATGATTTTGTTTACGGACACTGCTTGGGAATCGTTTATGAAACACTTGCATCTGCTAGAATGCTATTTAAGTAGTAACATGTTTGGAAGAAAGACAAGAGTAGGCCTTTTGGATTCAAATGTGGAAATCGATATTGTTAAACATCGTGGTGATCATCAGTTGCGGTTTAGAGACACAACAAGACATGATAACAAGATTCAACTTAATCGAGAAGAGTTTTTTATTCTAACTTGTGCAACTGAACCAATAACGAGGTACTTGAGACAACTGGTGTTTTCAAGTTCAATTATTAAAGATTATCTGGAAGACACTTTGGACAAACAACCGGACGCACCTATATTGTACGGACCTGTAGATACTTCTATATTCAATAGGGTTCCTCATGAAGTACAAATGTGGAGACAATTGGAAAAGTACGCTCAACTACATAAGAAATCAGTAAAACGTGAAAAAGAGGAAGAAGAAGGAGGAGAAGAATCAAGTGTTAGTGATGAAAATGAAAACAAGGAAAATGTAAAGATGGAAACCTAAATGACAATTAACTACACAGCAATGGTTAATTTTTAAAACAATATCAAACACTTTGTGGGGTTAGGCCTACCGGGGACGGTGCCCACGTTAAATATACACCAACGCACCAACAACTGTACGGCCGGGTATAAAAGTCGCACCTACCGTGGTGTGGAAATCAGTTGACCTTTGGACTTCGTCATGAGCAGACGAGTGATCTTCGCAATGGACAAGGAAGAAGAACAAGTAAAGTCCAAACCTGGTATAATTGAGTTCCAAGCGTTTCGGGGTAATGATGATAGATTTATCATAAAAGAACTTGTGTTTTTCGACATCAATACAAGTGTTCCTTATTCGTTTTTATTTAAACCACCATGTTCTTATTCATCTTTAACCAGTAAAGCCGCTACTACCAACAGATGGATTTCAAAACACTTCCATCATATCGATTGGTATGATGGTTTTACAAGTTACACGGACTTGTATCACATTATGCATCACTTTTCAGACAAGTTTACCAATATTTACACAAAGGGGCTGGAAAAGAAAAGATGGATCGAAGGATTTACTCATGTTCCGGTTAATGATGTGGATTTGGATAAAAACTACAAGTATACGATGGAAAATGTTTGTATTTGTACTAAAAGTCCAGAACATGAAAAAGATAGACATTGCGCTTTAAAAAACGCCTATAAACTCGCATCTTACCTTCAAAGTGGGGAAATGGGGAGTGGTGGGGGTAACGGGGGTTATATAAGTGAGGAGCAGACCGGGACCTGGCATGAGTATTACTCGAGATTCCGAGACGACAACATCTCCCAGCAAGAAGACGAAGAAGACGATCTATAACTTGACCATGGCATCTCACCAGTTCCTGCAAACTTTGGTTGAGCAGTTCAATGCTCACTCCAAATCTACCATACTACCCGTCAAGAAGTGTTCCGAACTTAAAGACGAGAAGCACTACATTATCCACGCCATGAAGAAGATGGAGACTACAGTTGGAGAGGCCATCTGCTGCAGTCTTAGCGAGGCACCATTCACTCCGGGGGATGAGCCCAAGTTCCAAGTCTACCTGCCGAAACGGTTCGTCCATCTCCTCCAGAACGAGGATCTGCGCTCCATCCAACCCGGCTGTCTCTACCTGGTTTCCCACGGTTGCACGGGTAGCAATTCCACCGAGTTGACCATCCACATCGCCGACAAGCAGCAGTGTTAGATTTAAGTTTTACTGTTGTACATATGTTATTGTAATGTTTTATAAATAAATAAACCATAAAAGACAAAAAAAAAGAATACAAAAAGACGAAAAATGCAACATATCAATATGTGAAGTTTGTCACATATTGATATGTTGCATTTTTTTTTAAACTTCGCGGGTGACCTTGACCTTTGACCTTTGCATTTCACAGTTACCCCCACCACCACGCTACAAGTCAAACCTGCTTGAATGCAAAACACCCCCACCACTTTTTCATATACCTCCAAGTGCTGTGCCTCGTCTTCATTTCAACTCCAGCAGCCAACCGAACAACATCAGTATGTCTCTGAACGTAAGCTGTGCCAGCTATGAGGAGGTGACGATCAAAACGCAACAGGAGCTGAACGACTTGTACAAGGAGTTGCAGCTGATGGTGGCAAGAGGCTACCGTATAAACGTGCAAGTCTACGCTTGCAATATACGGAATCTTCGGCAGCCGAAGGAAGAGCCTGGACATTCCTCTTCAACGACAGCTTCCTCACCGGCGTCGATGAAGACCGAACCAGACAACTTGGATTACTTCAGCTGACTAGCGGTTGTCTTCCTTGTCCTTACAATTGTAGAATATGTTTATTTCTTTATTATATTAAAGAAGTAAAAAGAGCAAAGCCACCTATCTTGTTACTGACATATATGCTCAGTAACAAGATAGGGTTTTTTTTAAAACACAATTTGAATGACCTTGAAACTTCCCCCTCCACTGAATCGCTACCCCCACCACTTCACTGTTGATATACATGAGACAACATAATTAGATACCTCATTCCTTCTTCAACAGCCAAACCTACAACATCAACAATGGCTAACCTACCAACAGATGAAAGATGTCCTCACGCATGCTGTGACTTCGTACACGAGTTAGAGAAGAGGATGCAAGAGAGGGCGATAAGAAGAAAGCAGATCCACTCAGAAAATATCATGATAGTAAACGGCTATCTTTTGTTGTTCGGCCTTATCATGGTTGTACTGTTCATACTGTACGGCATAGTTACATGCGTCGGCAAGGTTGCAGAAGAAAACGCTCGCCACCATCAGTTGGAAGATTTCAATGTTACTTTCTAGGTTTTCCTTTTTTAAAACTCCATTTGGATGACCTTGAACTTTCCCCCTCCACTCCTTCCTTTTTTTTAAACCCAATTTAAATGACCTTGAAATTTCCCCCTCTACTTTTCAATAATGTTACAACTGACTGCAGCTCACCTCATTCCTTGCTTGGCTGCCATGGCGGAAGGAACTCTTTCTCAAGTTGACTCCACTACGGACAAAGCATTTCCCTTGCGGTGGACTGTTCATTTACAGGATGCGACAGAAGTGGAAGTCTTGTATCAAAAATTACTCAATGTATTCAACGGGAACCCTGGACCTCTTGAATGTAGAATGGATTTGAATTTTGATGCAACCAGGGTCGGCACAGAACCTTCAACTTCAAGCCAGCCTCAGCAACGAGATTTTACACATTTATACACTCCAATATCACCGGAAGGTGTAACTGTCTGCGAGGCTGACTCAACTACACGTTATGTTCAGCCGAAGCCTTGGGTGTTGATTATTAACAATGTGTACAAAGTGGAATTGGTATGTAATAGATTAAAGGAGTTGATGGTACAAGATCCAGGCCTGCGCTTTCAAATAGATATACATTTCATCTGGAGAGCACCTGCGCGGGGCTCTTCGTCTGACAGCTCTCCAAGTACGACGGACGAGGAGGACGACTAGTCATCTTTTTTAAAACTCCGTTTGAATGACCTTGACCTTTCCCCCTCCACTGAGTTTATTTAAGGTGCACTCTCACTGACTACAGCATCATTTCATCGCGCACCTTCACCGCAGCAACATGGAGAGTCAACTCAACTACTGTTGCGAACAGAAATGTTTTTCATGGCCGAATGGCATTGATGTGGTGGATGGCCTGGCTTGTAGAACATGTGAAGCTTTTGGTCAGTGCATGTGTAAGTGCAAGTCTTGGAAGAAGCCGAAACCAAAGTTGAAGACATTCCATGTGTACCAAATGAGAGGGCATAAGTACACTTGTTGCCCTGAACGTTGCATTGAATTCAAACTAAAACAGCTAACTGGCTGCAAATTGTGCAACAATCATTTTGCAGGTTTTTGCAAACATTATTTAGGAGCGTGTCAATACAGATCAACTTGGCATACAGAAGCACTCACTATCAATGAAATCGCTATAGACTCACAAGAGTAGTCTTTCTACTCTTTGACTTTTTTAAAACTCCGTTTGAATGACCTTGAAATTTCCCCCACCACTTCCCCATATATCTAGAGTACGCAGGGCCCGGAGGTCAGTCGCTCGGCGGCTGTCGTAGTGTGCACATCCGTGTTGTGCAGTCTGCTGTGCAGTTTTGATTTTAACCAGTTCAAGGTCACCACACTTAAACTCTGGCAAAAACGTCAAGCTGTTAAAGACAATCCTAAGTCCCAGGTTCACAGTCAACCTCAAGGTCATCACACTTTAACATGTAAATTTAAGGTAGCACCAAAACGGTGCTACCTAGCTTGACATTTTCAAGTTTCCCGAGGTCATCACAGTTCCCCCACCACTTCCCATATACCTAGAGTGCGCGGGGCTGGACAGTCAGTCGCTCGGTGGCTGTCGTGGGGTGCGCATCGCGGTTGCAGTAATGGTGAAACGCGGGAGTTGTATCGGTTCAAGGTCACTCGAGCGGTGTCACATGACGGTTTAGGCAGAGTCACGTTGCAAACTTTGAGTTCCCTCGGCACTTTTGCTGTTTCTCGTCTAATTTCGCTCCAAGTCGTCAAGGTCATTGAAACCTGACTAAAACTCGGAGCGTAGTGCGAGAAACAGCAAAAGTGCCTAAAAATTTTAGGTTTCAGCGTGACCTTGACCTTTGTGACATCGATGACGTCATAATGGTGACGTAAGGGGTGATGACGTCATCGCCACGTCATTTCTGCAACGTCATGGGTGTGACGTCACAGAATGACGTAATTGGTGATGACGTCATCGATTGCGTCATCGATGACGTCATCGATGACGTCATCGGTGGGGTCATTGACCTCGATGACGTCATCGCTCAGGTGACCTTGAACTGAGCCAGCTCCCGCGTTTCTCCACTACTTGTATAAGATAAAAACAATATTTCCATCATGTTTGTAGGCCTATTATCAAGTACCCGATTGATTCAAGTACTCTAAATGTATCATAATGTTCAACTTGCGGTATTATCCATTAGAACTATCAACTTATACCCATCTTTGTAAAGTCGTTTTCACGTAAGAACGACAATCCCGTTTCGCCGACCGGAGGGTACGCGCACCGCAATTGGCCGTATAGCCGGCACGGCAGCTTGAAAACGTCCTAAAATTCACTTGCCCAACTTTTTGCAAGGCAGCGGAAGATGCAGATCGCCAGGGAATGTTTGTAGTACCGTACTGAGTGCACTCCCATAAATTCAATACTACTGGCTTTTGAAATTTTCCGTAACGATTGTCAGTAACTGTTTGTGCCGTGCCACGCCCGTGTGCACGTGACGCCTATTTCTTTACGGATGTGAACACACTCTTCATGGACACCTTGCTGAAATAAAGGCCCCCCATGTTAATAAAAGGCTCTCTGAAGATAAAGATGCCCTTATTCCTTCTAAGAAATCCTTTGGTTTTATTTTCCTTTAACCCTTAGATCAGTTAAGATACGAAATCAAATGTCTGTGTGAAACTAACATTTTTTAAGCGTTCTTGTGTTGTCCTGAATTTATCTTTCGCCTTCTTAAAAAAAAATTGTAATTTTGTTAGAAATTATTCAAACCGCAGACTTGACAACACTAGATATATGGAATCATTGCATATTTTGCCTCAGGATCTAAAATGAATTAAAACAGTAACTTATCACAATTAAAGTTCTTTTTTAGTTTAAAACAAAATAATCATTAATTAATGGTTTATTCTGCCCTTAAACAATGCAAACAACCAAATAATACAATATACTTTGTCACAGAGGCTAGCTTTCTGGTAGCCTACAGTATTTTACTTGGACAGTATAGTCTATAGTTTCATGATTTTAATGATCTTATTTTATACTGGGATTCATAAAAACTAAAACTTCACACAAATTTCTAGAAGGATAACAAATGAAAAAAACAACGAGTAAAATTTGGTAGACCTACATAATTAGGAAATGAACAACTGCCGGCTTACTGAGCTAAATATAGGCTCCGATCTAACAGTTAAAAATTATTTGACAAAATCAATAACATAATAGGAACATTAAATAACAGTAAATTAAAATAACAATAACATAAAAAACAGAAACATGATTTTTTTATTTGAATATTGTCGACTACGTGATAATTTATTCATTATTTTACACAGTGTATTGATGCTTGAACTTTTGGAATCAGAAAATCGTTGCAGAACCTGCCGTGTTGTCTGCTTCAGCTAAGGAGTGCCTGTCTCCTGTGCCGGCGGCCCTGTTGTTGCTGTTAATTTTCCAACAGTTTACCTAGGTGTATTCTTGTCCGGAGATTTACAATAACTGTTTAACTTTTCTGATATTTTAATAGCAATATTTTAATCGGTTTTAGGGGGGAGTTTATCCATTTAATGACTGGGGACTTTTGCTTTCTTAATTTACAGGCGTTGAAAAAGTTGGTGTTGTTGACATTTCAAAAACTGACAATATTGCCTACTTATTTATTCTGTTAACTGTCTTTTTTCACTAATCTTGCAAGCAATAGCACATAATTTTCCAGTTTGGTTACAATTAACACACTCTCGAAATGGCGGAAAGGAGAGCTGTTAAAAAAAACAATAAACGTTGTACATTATGTTCCATTCTGCACTGTTAACTGTTTTTTTCTTTTTTACTAACAAGCGGTGCGGGAGGTGTTTTTGATCCATGTTGAAACAACCACAAAATTTACACTTAACGAGTATAATACTTAAAATTCAACACTTACTCCTTAAAAATTGAGGGTTTTAAAAGATTTAAAGATTAAAAGTATTTCGGACTGTTTACATAGATTGTTTACATTTGGACATTTAATTATTTTATACAGGTGATCTATGCAATTAGGCTAGGTGAATAACGGCAACATCGCTTGAATCTCATTCGTTGGTCCAAAATCACGTGACCGCTAAGCCCCGCCCTCAACGGACTTCTCTCGTGACGGCTAGTGTAATGTATGCTTTCCTTTATCAGGATATTTGCAAACATTGTTGCTAATTAAACACGAGTTTGGAATAACATTGTACTCTTCTTCATGAACTTTGAAAATAACAGTCCACATTTCGCTTGGAAAACCCCATTTCTTCCATAATAATCTTACAGAGGGCCTTCATTTAAAATCACATGCTTAACCTCCATCAAAACCATTATCTTCTACTAAGAATTGTGTTTAATTATTTTGACTAAAATTTTTTAACATTCTTCACAATGAAGTAATGGAAAACCCACTAGCTTCTCATCATACGTAATCTTGAAACATTTACAGTAGATTTTGCTTACAGGCCAAGCTTTTAACTGACTGAGCTTTTTAACTTGATATATGTTCAAATTTGAACTTGGATATTCAGGTTGGCTACATATTTTATAGAAGTCATGTTTCGCTAAAAACTTTCTGTCAATCACAACAGTAGTATTTCTTTCAGTTGAAAAAAGCAAAATTTTCTACTTCTACTATTTTGTTTTGTTTTCTAGCATGCAACAATTATTTGGTGGATTTATGGTAATTTCATAGGAACTAAAACCTAACACTCTGTATTGTGGGTTTGTACAAAATGCAAGAAGAGGCCCATTATTATGTTGTCTGTTTAGCTTCAGTCGGTTGTGCGATGAAATTTGAAATTTGCTCAAAGAAAAAGTCTCTGCTAATCTTTTTGCTATCTGTTGGAGAGGTTTGGAGGTACTTAAGATAATGGAAATTTAGATAATATACTCATCACCATATAAAGGTCTTTTAGTATTAACAAAATGCACCAGCAATTGTTTTGCATACGCTCTTAAATCCAGCATTGCAGAGGTCTTGGGACACAACAAGATTCTTAAAGCAATGTTTAGGTACGAAAAAATGCTGATATTTCTCTGAAGAAAGAACGTTTTTAGGGCCATGGGGACCAAGTACAAGACGAAAGTTCGAAGCTTTGTTGCTTTCCACGATTTTAAATCATTGGGATCACGTGGTTTCCTTGCAAACTCTGATGTGGTGCAAATAACAAATGATAAGAGATGATTGGAGACTATACGCCGTTGAGAAGGAGACATCCTATTATGTAACGGCCCTTTAGTCCATAAGAAAAAAGGGTGCGCATAACCCCTAAACAAACCAAATGCATGTAGTTTATTACAAAAGACCTAACTAAATTTATCCCAGATATTTTAGTCAACAGAGTTGATCTAATTTGGTGGCTTTTGTCTACTTGGTTTATAAATTCTTCATGGGTACGTTGTTCTTCGTCCATATCTAAAAACACTCTCTTATGCTCCGAATAAAGTTATCCCATGAACGTTACACCTTGTACATGGATTATAACCACAATGGGAGGTTGTTCCAAGCAAAAAGCTTTTAGCTGGGATGTCACAGCAAAATCCTAAGGCAAACACATGAACTTGCTTCCCAATAGTAGTAATCAGTCCTGTTTTTGCAATGCTATTAAACTCATCTAAAAAATCCTTTAAGAAGACGTCCAAGCAATCCGGTTTTTTAGAACCATAGTATAGGCCTATTGGAAACACTTTTCCTTTCGACACTGAAAGTGCTGGAATTGAAAATAATAAAATAGGGTACACTTCGAAAGATTTGCTTTTAAATAGTGGTAACCCATCAACATTAAAAAGAAGGCCAAGTTTTTCGACACCCACGCCTAAACCTTCAAGATTGTTGATTATAGAAATAAGATGTTTTTGTAAACCTATGTGAATGTATTGTCCAGGAGGAACATCCTTTATATTTAATTTTGTAGGTGTTTTAAAAATGGTCCTCCCATCTGAGGGCAATTCTTTTAAGTCGGGGATAAGACTTTTTAACCCTACACATAATGCTGAGTGTAATATTTTTCTCAATGGCCCATTCCTTTAAGAAATTCTGTAGGGATAGAACATTTTGGCTGACTGGGGGGTAACTTGGTTTCCATCATCAGAGAAATCATCATCACTATCTGAGCCTCTATCACAATTAAAACTAGTATCCGAGAAAATAAACTGTGATTCACTATTACTTTCACGTTAAAAATTCTCACTGAAAGTAGGTCTAGGTGTTCTGGATGCTGATTCATAATCATCAACAAGAGGAATTGGGGTTATACTGGCAGAACTAGACGATTCACTAGACAATTCATTTTCATTTGGTCTACTAAGTTTCAAACGCTTTCGCTTTCCTTCCCGTGTTAGACCGGCCGCATACAGAAATGGAAACGACGCGACGCGACAAAGCATATTACGACTTCGCGAGCAAAGATAAAAACATATTATTAAATGGAATCCGTTTTGGTGTGCGGCCGGCCTCAAGTGTATGAAATGGTTTACGAGACGACATTGATAGTAATACAGTTATATCTAAAAAAGAGAAACATATAATGCATTATTTAGACTACGACTACAGGGAGTATATTACCGGCACAAAGATATGAAAAATTATCACTAAGTAGCCTTTCAAAATAACAAGCAATATAAGGGCAGAATTGTTAAAAAATGGTTTATTCCAAAAATACTTTTTATAACGTGTGGCATCAACAAAAATTGTTTACACTTCCTAATCCCTGTGAAATGAGGAACTTAACAGGTTCAAATGTCAATCACAAATAAATAATTAGGTAGTTCAATTGGGGACTAAATTTTATTGCTATAGTATTTTTTATCTTTTTTAAAATTTTACAAAATATTATAAAATTTGGGGTTTATTACAGATTTTTAACTTTCGGTTTTGTATTTTGAAATTATGTCATTAGACCCACATTTAGTATTAGACCATGAGCCGCCAATATAAACCCCCCCCCCCCCCCCCCCGTGGGGACTTATACTGTTGGTATCACCTACCAGATTAAGAATTCAGTTGTTTGCCTTTTTTAAATGACAGCATATTCCATAAAACCAAGAAAAGACGGCCCACCAGGAGTCAGAAAATTTTTTTTAGCAGCATAGGTCGAGTTTGGTATAAAATTAAAGGTCCCACATTGCAGAGTACAATGACGCAAACTAGACTTCAAATGGATGACCGAAATGGAAATGGCAGTCAAACAAAGTTTCCATTAAAATATATGGGTAAAACTTTAAAATGCAATAACTTTCTTAATACCCAACCTTTTAACATCGGGTTTGCGGCATTGTACTCTGCTAATTGGGACCTTTAATTTGATACCAAACTTGAACTATGCTGCTATTTAAGAATTTTGTCTGACTCCTCGTGGGTCATCCCCCTTAAGGGGTAAAAAAGTGATAATAGCTTAACAGAGTAGACATTTATGGCAATTATTTATATACCAAGTCTTGTAACTTTATTTATAATGGTAAAAAATATATTTCACCGTTCCGGGACTTTTCAACCACACTGTACATAAAACATGTTATTTCACTATTTCACCATAAATCTAAAAAAATGTCATAATTATTTGGAAATCGATAAGTAGAGAGCTTCAGAACGACCCATTAGTTGATAAAATTGGCCAAGTAAAACTGTTAGATTTTTCTGTCAAAAGATTTTTGAAACTGAATAATTTTAATGATGATAGATTTTATATTTTTCAAAGTTTTTTCGTATTTTTCGGGATATGCTGTAATTTTTAAGTGGCAAAAAACTTAAAGTACATGTCAATACAAACACAAAAATGTATATGTCGATAATTCCCACGGGGGGGGGGGGGGGAGGGCGGTTCACATCAGCCTCTGCTCTATATGGTCATAAATTCAATAGCCATTCAATCATTTTAGAATAATTAACAATCCATTTATAAGTAACTAGGTTACGAGTTATCCGCGGCTTCGCTCGCGTTACTTGTCAGGTTTAATTCGTTCGCTATGCTCACTCACCATCACACCATTCAAAAGCCTGTTCACAAAGCCCGTTGAAAGGCTTAGCTTGTTCGCTACGCTCCTCGCCGTAACGCTCACCCGCCGTCAGGTTTAGCTCGTTCGGTACGCTCACTCGCCGTCATGCTCGCCCGCCGTCAGGTTTAGTTAGTTTGCTACGCTCCCTTGCTGTCATGCTCACCCTAGCCTACATAAAAATCTTTGAAATACCTAAAATTGGAATTTTTCATCGAATTTGTTGCTTATCAACCGTTAAAAAAATAAAAAAGATTGCCAGATTTCTTTACAAACGATTTGTTATCTTTCATAAAAATAATTTTTATTATATTGTCCCGTTACCTCTTATTTAATTATATTTCAAAATAAAATTGATAAAAATAAATAAAAGTGTCTGGGATTACTCCCCAGAGTTTTATAATCGGGCACACAATGAAATAGCATTAAACTCATGGCATATGGATATGGACAGTGTTTTACATTTCTAAATATCTTTGCATCACTTACAGCCGGTTTCTCCAAACACGTTTAACTTAACTTAAACTTAGTTAATCATGCTAATCATATCGACAATTTTGTTTTAAACTATATTTTAGGTTAAACTTGCTTCGAGAAACCAGCCTTCAGAGTAAAAATAAAATTGTTTTCACAGGAGTGTAAAAAAGTGGGGAAGAGAAATGAATACTCATACATTAGGCCTTGGCCTACATGTTGTGTATATTACACTATAAAGTTACAAATAGCAAAAAAATACTTTGTAGGCCTAAATTAAAACATTAAAACATAAGGTAGATTTATAGGAATGCTACGACAAATTCACCAAAAGCCAAGTTGGTGTTGAAATATGTTTTGAGTCTGTGTATTATTTTAACAGCTGATCATATGTTTTAATTAATAAGTCATGTCAATATTGATGTTGTTGTGAGGTAGAAAATATAAAATGGTTTGTTTTATAAGTACAAGAAAATAAAATAGTAATAGTTCCAGTTAATTTGTAAATATGTTAATGAGTTTAATCAAATAAAGTGTTTATTGAATTCAACAAATATTATTCAATGTAATGTAAGTATGGCAGATAAAAAGGATTGCTTACTTAAAGTGTAAATAATATAAAGTTTTTTCTCATTCTCCAACATTGGTTATGGGCCCAGACGGCCTGATGTTATTTAAAAATATTAACAGTTAATAAAGATACTGTATTTTAATAAAGTCAAAGATTTAATTGAATAAGTGAATAGTAAAGAACATATAAAAACAAGGAGTTCAACAGTAACTTTCAATTTTCCTCAACTTGCCAGTGACAATTTCAATAACTGGAAGTTTCGTGTAAAAACTTTGTTAGAAGAAAAACAAGTAGGGAATGTTTTAGTTAAAAATATAGATGAAATCACAGATAGTGATGAAAAGAAAAAAGTTTTAGTACAAGACGCTAAGGCAAAAGCTACAATAGTTCAATGTTTGACTGATAAGCATTTAGACTTGGTTAAGGATTCTAAAACAGCCGAAGAAATGATGACAGTTTTAGAAAATGTGTTTGAAAGGAAAAGTGTATTTTCAAAATTGTATCTAAAGAAAAAGTTACTTTCCCTAAAATGTAACCCAAATGATTTACTTGAAGATCATTTCTTAAAATTTGATCAAGTAATAAGAGAACTGGAGGGTGTCGGATCTAAATTAGATGAATCAGATAAAGTCTGTCATCTTCTCTTGTCAATGAATTCTAGTTATGGCTCAGTTATAACGGCAATTGAAACGCTACAGAGTGATTTAACTGTTGAATTTGTGAAATCTCGCTTGTTAGACGAAGAATTAAAGCTAAAAAATAAATGCACTACAAGTAAACCTAGCAGTAGCTCATCAGAAGTTTCATTTCATGCCAAAAATGAAATAAAATGCTTTGGTTGTGGTAAGAGAAATCACAAGTACGCTGATTGCTGGCACAGAAATAAATCAAACAATTGTGGACGAGCGACCAGAGGCAGAGGAAATTTTAAGAAAGAACATTACAGTACATCTACAAATAAAAATGAAACAGCTAGTGAAGCAACTAATGGACTAATTTTCGTTGCTCATCACTGTGAAAGTAAAGAAGAAAATATATTCATTATCGATTCAGGAGCTACAGAGCATTTACTTAAAAGCGAAGTGGAACCATACATGAAAAACGTCCAGGAGTTACAAAAGAATATAATAATAAAAACTGCAAATGGAGAAATCATGATTGCTGAAAAGTCAGGACAATATAACGGTATTTGTCAAGGAACAAAAATAAATTTTCAAGCTTTGATTGTAACAAACATAAAACATAACTTGATTTCCGTGGCAAAACTGGCAGAAAAAGGACTTGAAGTTACATTCAGAAGAAATTTTTTATCAATAAAGAAAGGAAGTATTGAGATATCATCTCGGAAGGAAACCGACAACTTATACAAATTAAGAATTGATCCTAAATAAAATACAAACAAATGAATTCTCTGGCTTGACAGAAACTGCAGACGCAGATCTATGGCATCGACGGCTTGGACACTTAAACAGAAAAGGAATGAAAAAAACTTGGATTACCGACAAATGATGAAGTATGTAGTAAATGTATTGAAGGGAAAATGACTAGTAAGAGTTTTGTTAGTCACAAAAATCAATCAAGAAAAAAGGCGATTTAATTCATTCAGATCTCTGTGGACCAATTACCCAAGTAACAAATGAAGGCCACAAATATTTCCAAGTACTAATTGATGACTACTCACACTTCACAATCGTTTAACTTCTGAGAGAGAAAAATGAAGCTGGAGATAACATAAAGGAATTCATATCAACCATAAAAACTCAGCATGGAGAGAAAACCAAAAGGATCAGATTAGATAATGGAGGAGAATTCATTTCGAACAGTTTTAAAAACTTTTGCAAATCTAAGGGAATAAGTCTTCAGTATACAATCCCCTACACTCCACAACAAAATGGAACGTCTGAGAGAATGAACCGAACACTTATAGAAAAAGTTCGAACAAAATTTGCTGAAACAAATTTAACAAGACATTTATGGGGATATTGTGGGTAAGACTACCCCGAGGGCTGAAGGCCAGGTATTTAGTAAAGACCAATTAAAGTTAAAACATATCTTTATTTATTGTCAGGATGGCAATAGCAAGTTATGAATAGTAAAATTACAAGTCCTAAAAATCTTAGAGAGGGAGAGAGAGAGAAAGAGACAGCGAGACTCACCAAGGACGACGAGCATGACGTGAAGCGAGCTCTCAGCAGACAGGAATGATGGCCTCTCGCGGTAGGGCCTTTTTATATGAATTGATAACACCTGGACTGTCCGCGGGGTATCCCCCGGATAGGGTGGACCGCAGCGCGTGTACGTTATCAGCTGCTGCGCAATAATGGAAAGTACGTTGAGGTGGGTTGCCGAATAATAGTTTATTTTTAGGGTATAAAGACTCTTTTGATCCGAGTGAGGGTCGTCCCGTAGGTTGGTACGTTCATGGAAGGTTTCATAGAATTATTGCTAAAGGTAATGGTTAGGGCGCGCAGCCCGTTGTATTTTTCATTAATAACGGTCGGGGTGAATTCTATAGTAGCTGGGGTTCGGTCCCTCGCCCAGATGTTCTGTGATTGTAAAGATCTTTGTTAGCTTAAGTTCAAAGACAATGACGATCAATGTGATAAGGGTGAATTTGTAATTTTGTAATTTTGGGGTTTTTTGAAATCGGCTGCATCTGACGGTAGCCCAGTGAAAATAGGTTCGTGTCGGAAGTAATTCCGGATGTATTTTATGAAGTAGCCAGAAGTAGCAGGCAATGGAAGTTTTTGAATTTAGAAGTTGTTATAAAAGATTTTAATGAAAAGTTAAAACGTCTGGCATTTCCGGCTCGGTTGTCCGATTGAGGTTGGGTTTGCGGCATTGTGTTCTGTTAAGTGCGACCTTTAATATGAGGTACATATTACCCTATGCTTACATTTAAGATTTTCTTGTGACTCCTTGTGGGCGGCCCCCCATTGCGGCTAAAAAATCACATTGTAACTCAAAATGAAGTACTAATGACCAAATATGGATGTATGAAGTTCCATTCCTCTAAGTCATCCCTTTTAGAAAAAATAAGAGGGGAAGACATTAAAATTCAATAATGTCGGTACTGAAATGACCCAAGATCAGAGCCTTTTTTCACTGTCACCATAAAATAAAATACATTATTGCTCGTTATCCTCAAACCGAACACAGTGATATTATATATCATTGTAAAGCTAAAGTCATTCTCTACAAACTTTAGATTTACGGTTTTACATATAAACTTCAAACAAAGGAGCTGTAAGGGAAGGTTTTTAAATGATGAAAAGAAAAAAATCATTTTTTTACGTTTGTATCAATTTTTCCGCAAAATCTTAAGGTTTTTTTAATAAGTGGTAATGACAAATTTTGTAGCAAATTTTATTGGGAACAAAATAAAAGCAACCCCACTTCGATTGCTTTTTCCCTTACAAAACTGTAGTTCATTTCCTAACATACTGCAGCTTTAACTTTAAAGGGGCGCAGGGCGGAAAGCTCAAGGGGGATTTTTCGGGACTTTTGGGGAAATGCACACCTTATCATAGTCTATCAACTTTGAAAAATTCAGCTCCTCCGGAATTACTTCCGACACGAACCTATTTTGACTGGGCTACGGCAGCTGTGCCAGGTGACGGTATCTATCGGCTGATAAATACTTAACGGATGTATCTGGGTTTTCCTACATAACACTCGCCCCTCAACAATGAAAGTCTAGCCTATCACTAGATTGGCTAGACTTTAAAATTAATGTTTCCCTTCTCTCTCTCAGTCTCAAACAAACCAAAATCATGGATTAACACATACAAACATAGATTAATGATAAATAATATACATGTACAGTGGATAATACAATGGTTACATAATGGCACATAACAATTTACAGAACAGTACAATTTGTATCGCTAGACAGAAAAATGGTTAATTTCAAGTGACTTCCGTAGTTGACAATTTCTTATAAAACTCTAAATCTAGCATAGTGTTGCTGGCTGGAGTTTTGTGGCGGAAGGTGTTATCTCGGTTTCTAAGTGACATTTATGATAATGGCCCACGCGGCCACAAGCAGTTAGTCTTTGTCTTGTGTGTCCTAAGTTAGCATGGGCTGTTTTTGCTTCCTTTTTAAGTGGTGCCGGAAATCGAAAACGTTCCATATTCCTCGCGGGGGTTATCACTATCGAGTGGTATACACCGGCCCCAGTGTTCTAGTAAGCCATTCCTGGCCGGAGGGAACGGAAATTGTATCTATTG
The DNA here is from genome assembly GCA_030545055.2 of Neoaliturus tenellus. Taxonomy (NCBI): domain Eukaryota; kingdom Metazoa; phylum Arthropoda; class Insecta; order Hemiptera; family Cicadellidae; genus Neoaliturus; species Neoaliturus tenellus. Next base: position 111,540,938 of record CM061531.1, read on the forward strand.
ATGTGAAGACTCGGAAACAAGTTCGGTTCGTTATTCGCCATTTAAGGTAATGAATAACTAGTTACTCATCCAGTTTTAAGTGCTTAAAATTGATGCCAATTTCGGAGAGTAATGTCTTTTGTATATAATCGTGACTCATTGTGATAATTTCTCACGCTACTTTTATTTATTTATTTATTTATTTTTTTTTTTTAGGAACCCACAAATTTGATTTAGCTTTAATCAAACATTTTAACAAAACTTACAATTTCAACAATTTAAAAGAACAGTGTCTGTTAAGTCCGGTGATAAATAACGATTAATTGTTATAGAATGGTATAATTAACTTTGCTCGCTTCTAGAACTACTTTTACTTGCAACTTTCAATCTCCACCCTGTGATATCAGCTGACTCATGAAATAATAGATTTGTTGTTGTTTGTAAACATCTTGTTCCTAGTGCTTAGCTCATAGATGAGATGTAATAAATGCTTGTTTTCCTAAAATAGTATTATTTTATATTTGGCGCTGCGGACAGGATACATGCCACGAAAAAGACAGAACGACGAACCGACAGGCAATACGGACAATACCTGCAACATAGTAAAGAGATTCAGTTTTGACCACTTCGACCTAGACAGCTAGGAGTGGGAGTACTACATTCAGCGATTCGAGATTGAGTTATCTTTACATGGCATTACGTCTGAAGATCTTTCCAAGAAGCTTCTATTATCAAAAATCGGCGCCAGACCTTTCAAACTCCTGGCAGATCATTTTCGTCCGGCATCTGTAACCAATCAAAAATATGAAGACATCAAACAAGTTCTTTCGTCCTACTACGAAAGGTGTTACAGTACCCTGGGCGAAAGGGTGATGTTTGGCCGACGACATAGACAAGAAGGGGAGTCAATTTGCCGATTTTCAAATACTTTAAGGGGTCTGGCGGGACGTTGCCAGTTTGGCTCATCCCTTGATGAACGTCTTAGGGATCAACTGCTGCTTGGAATTAACAATGATGAGTGGTAGAAGGAACTATTAAGGCAACATACAAAGGTTACCTGATCGTTCAAAGACGTTGAGCAAACTGCTCTTACACTTGAAAGAGCAGATAACACTCAAAAACAAGTTTCAAATCACGACCAAAGCATATCACGGGCAGATACGAATGCCGTGAAGCCAACTCGTCAGCAAGCTACAAAGTATCCAACCAAGGAACCCAATCAAGGGTTAGTACTTGTTAGGGGTCAACATTGCTTTCGCTGTGGTGATTCGTTACATACAGATATGTCGAAATGTCCACGCCTGTCGAAAACCGCACGAAATGTCGAAAACCTCACGCCTGCTGGTACACGACTTACTGTATACATGTATTAACACACAAATAGATTAATGCTAACAGAATCTAGACTACATAAATCAAATGAACAAACATTAATATAAAATATTACGTACACATATCCTGCATAAATATAAAAGATTAATACATACGTATAAATATTAAAGATTCCAATACACACGCATAGACATAAAAGATTAATGCAAAAGATTGAACACACGGTTAAACACATAGATTAAATATATTAATACACACGTATAAATATAAAAGATTAACTCACACACCTGAATATATACCTACATAAATATGAAAGATTAATACACATACATGAATATTTAAAAATACGAGTAATAATAATAGTAATAATAATAATACGCCCATATTATAATAAAAAAATAAACAAAATATAATACACACATATTAATAAGAGATTAACACTCATATATATATATATATATTTAATAAGTACTCTTTTCTTCTAATGTCTTAGAAATTGAAATTGAAATTGAAATTGATTCAAACTTGTTAGAAGAAAAGAGTACTTATTAAATATATATATATATATTTTTTTTAATTTTTTTTTCTGTAGTCCTACCGAATTCCTCTAGTGCAACGGTACAATATTGAATATTTAACGCACGGTATGATAACCATGTCCAGTACGTCCTTATCCATGAGGTCCATATATACTAACTGTAGACTAAGACACATTTCCAAGATTCAAGGGTTACTGCCAGTTAAGGCCATATGCTTGGTGCCTATCTGTGATTCCGCTGTAATTTGTTAGTCCAAGTACACGGTTAATGCCTTAAAACTACACACAATTGTTCAGTTTACTAGCTTACAACAGGATGTCCCTACGGAGCATTCAGAGAATGTCATATAAAATAATCCACCACAGATACATCTATCTATCATTCGTGAGTGGATGTCTTTTTCAAGACTTATTACGTCTTGACGTCCTGTTCCTTAACCTAAAATGTACCCCTGCCTTACACTTACACACACTCATTTAGCACTGTTTTCCTTATCACGGGAAGGTCAGGACAGGAGCTGGTGTGTATGAATGCCCGGTCCCCGTCATCGTTGCTGCGTCGGTCACCTGGTCCGTCGTACCGGTCGTGGTTGTCCTCTCTTCGCTACGGTGTTGTGGCTCCTTGCGTTCCAGCATCCCCGGATCGTCGCCCTCTGCCATATTACGATGACGATGGCTGCTGCTATGCCGACTGCCATGCCACAGCCCCACTTGATGTGTTTGTATGCGGTCGTCCTTTTCCATTCCCTCTACTGGTTCTCTGTTTCTTGGAGAAGTAAACGAAGGTGGGCATAACTGGTGCCTGGGTGCAATGTGGAGTTGATGATTCTATGAAGTGGCCTCATACCTGGGTACTGGTCCGCCTCGGTATGGTAGTTGGTCAGTGTATTCCGCTCTTCAAGTGATAGCATGGATGGAATGGGTGGTACTTTAAACTCGGTCTTTCCTTTGAACTGCATATATCCCCTGGTAACAGGATACAGGACGAAGTTGTTGGCGTGGACGTGGCATCCTACAGACTTGGTGATAACGCCCGCTCCCTGGATTGTCAATATGGTTGGCTGTGGCTCTGACATGCACTCCAAGGCGATAGTGAGTTTCTCGGACGTGCTGAAGACCCAACTTCCCTTGGTGGCTACCCGGTACAGCTTAGTGCCGGCCGCGCCCAGGTACATCTTCCGGCTGCAGATGGCTGGAACCGCTCCCTACTGCTCCTTGAACAGCATTGCAGCACAGCTCGTATCTGGTTGCAGATGGACAGGAACGTCTGGCGGGCATACAGCGTAGCGTCCGGTCGTGCACCCTAGTAGGAACTCGCCGGACAGGAGAAGGTGCCGCTGCTGGTCCTCTGAGATTGCCAAGTACTCTCCCACGTCTGTGAGCTCCACATACCTCTGCAACTCTCTCTCCCATACGGCTAGTGAAATAATTTTGTAAACGGAAAAGTGTCGATTTACTGATTTTAAAGGAATCTCAAAAATGACTCGAATTGAGTTATTGTTACCTACAGCATATGCTTTGCACACACTGTAGTAGAGGTGAACCAGACTCACTTCAGGACTTATTACTAAACTAAGCCCTTCAGGTAATCTTAATACTTCTTCATTTAATAGTGCCAATAATTTTTCTGGTGTGACAATTGTCGAATTTATTTTACCTAGTGCCAAGGTATCCAGAGCTTGCTGGATTCTTACAAGTTCTCTATCAATAGAGTTTATCATAAATTCCACACTGCGGAATAGTGAGTAAGTCTTTGCCCTATAAAACAAGGACGCGTTTAGTGAGGATACCCTTTCGTCTACATCATGTAGTATTTTGGAGAACTGACCTAGGTTCCTATCCACTACAGTCGCTAGAGTATTAATGTCTCGTTCCGAAATTTTGACTTCCTCCTGTAATTGTTTAACATATGAAAGATGTTCCTTTTCTAAGTGAATAGAATTTTCCGAAAGTGACGCTAACGCGTCGATGTGGTTGTTAAGGGTCAGTAAATCGCTATTGTCTATTGTTCCAAACAAAAATTTCATCCCGGATCCTACGGCATCAATGAGTCCCCGCTTCTGGCGACCCTTGAAACCCGATATTGTTAGCAAACTTATTGAATCAAGGCATTCCCGTAATTTCGACACCCCGATCTGCATACGACCAAGTTCCTCCCACGCAAAAGTTTTAAGGCTAGTTTTACTAGTCATGGTTTCCACTAAGTCCGTCAGTGAGTTAACAAGTGTTAAATATTCCTGCACGTCAATTTTGCTTGCAATAGTCCACATGTCCCCTGATAAAGTCATTTCCCTTTCCTTTACAAAAGCCACCCCCGATGGTGGAAAGTTGCAAACTCGCTTTTGACACTCCCAAACATGGGAGTTTTCTTGGGCAAACGCGTCTAGCACGCAAGTAAGACCTGAAATGAATAATAAAAATAAAATAAAAAATGAGTAGCACAACATTGCCAAGTTATGTCGATCTACAATTCACTTATTTTTCACACCATGCTCATAACTACTTGAACAAACATTTTACTTTATTTAATATTATTTTGTTAAGAGGTTAACTGTAAGAGAGGACCATGTGGTCCTAATGTTCGCCTCAATAAAGAAGCATTTTCATTTCATTTCAACAAATAGCCTGTCTCGTCTGACCAAACCCGCTTATCATCGGTCACAGATAACGCGGCCTCGCGTGCGTGCATACACACTTCAAAAAAACATATCTGACTATACTTGATAACTGTTCTAACTATTTAAGTCAAGCCTAATCGCCTTTATTACGTACTTGTGCGCGGTCACTATCGCTATTCTATTACATATATTTACACTTGTAGTTACGTATTCCGTCTCTCGTTAATCCATTGAGTTGACTCGTCTCCTGTGCCGTGTTTGGGTGGCCGGTCCCCCGTCATTGTTTTGGGTCGGCGCGGCATTCCGGCCTACCCCGGAGGAGGGTTGCTAGTCCTTATCCCGTTCATCATCAATAAATGTTAAGTTCCCCATACCCCCAAAAATTGAATCGTCTTCGCTTGCCACATCCGGTCCACCAAATTCTGCGACCGGTGGACTTCCGGTCGTTGCCATTTCCGGTTGGGCTTCCCTCGGGCCTATCACTCGCGGTGCTCCGAAATTCAATAATAGATCCATATCATCACCACTTCCGTCAGGTAATTCCCTGCTGGTCTCGTCGTCACCTATCTCATCCTCCTTCCGGTCGGTGACCACCTCGTTATCTGTGGCTTAGTTGGAGATAATACTATCTCGCAGATGTTCCCTACTTTTCTTTAATTTATTAATATGTAATTTCACAGGTCGCCCATCAATTTCGATTTCATAAACAACATCAGACAGTTTTCTTAGTACCAGGTGTGGACCACTATAAAACCTTTAATATTTTGAGCCCAGACTATTCTTTACATCAGCATGAAACGCGTAAACTTCTTCCCCTACATCGAATTCTACCAACTTAGTATTTCGGTCATGACTGGGACGGTGGCGACGTCCTGTAATCCAGCTACTTGGAGGTCACGAATTGTGGATAGTTATAAGCGATGGCTAGTGGATGCGATATTCTCTGGTGGGGATTAACGTTCGCACTAGTGTATACTAGTTCATCCATAAAGATCATCCTCATAATTAGACCAATTCGTATATGTGAGGTCAAATTGTGGTTCGGACCCCACGTTAAACTGTAGGTCCCTAGATACCATTGGCTGTTGGGCTATTAAATTAACAGTCCTGTCTAAGGAGGACGTCGGCCTTAGTCAGTAACAAGACTACAAGATCGCGCCACAATCATCCTACACTCATCTCTCATTCATATTCAGGTTAAAATACCCACTATGTGAGGTCCCTGTCTTAAGATAGTGATAGTACTCTTTACTCTTCTCCCGACTTTTCCGGGTTGCTTCCCTCGCAATGTCGTACGCATTTAGGAGTCTGTCCCTTAAAGCTATGCATTGCGGTTCCGCCACCGTTTTACACTTATGGTCGTCGTCACTTGGCAGCTCCATTTCCCTTCCGTGGAGGAGGAAGAATGGGGTTGCGTTAGTCGTCTTATTTTTAACGTTGCGGAGTGCCATTAACACTAACGGCAAATGGTCATCCCAGTCGGGGTCATTTTAGTGATGCTCAAAGACTGCATCAACTTACAGTTTTGATGTAAGGCCTAAGCTTAAGTTACGGTTTAATCTTTTAATTTAGGTAAGCATACCTGTAATCATTTTTGTTGCCTAGAGAACTCCTCTAATTGCAAGCTAGCCTTCACCCTAGTGGGGAATAAGTCTAAGTGGTTTAATTAAACAAGACAAATGGCTTTTATGAACAGAAATAGAACCTGTGAGACCTACCTTGTGAATTAGGTTAGGCCTTCTTTGTTATTTTACAATATTTAATTCCATAAATAACATCAATCAGAAAGGTAGTTGTTAATTATACCTACGTATCTCATTAATTAATAAGGGGGAGTCATTTTCAGATTGACAGTACTACACATTAAACATCATTACTTACCTCTATATCAAAGACGGAACAAACCACCAAAAAACTGTATACCGTACTAACAACTAATTTGTATCCAATTGCACCTTTAATGAGTCTAATAATCTGCATCCGGTAATGAGTGTCCACGACACGAAATAATTGACAGGTTAATCTTTAATTTAGAATTTTATTCTTAGTCCTTAGTCTTCGTTGTAGTCAAGAAGTCAGAATGTCAGAATTTCCCACCACATTAGTTCTTGTTCTTGGACCGCCAGAATCAACGCCATACTTATTTTATATCCGAAAATCATTATTTAATCCATAACTGTACTATATACAAGACAATTGTTTTCAATCATTTCTTACAATTACGTAATAGAAAACTAAGATTTACAAGAAAAGGTGATTAGTCAGTACGTAAAGCTTATGACTCCTTGAAGAGCCTTTTGGAAAATTGGAACATGTCCAACAACAAGGCTACACAAGATTGGCTCTTTGATCTCTCAAATTAATTGAGCGATCTTTATAATACTACTTGATATGGTGCCGACCATGAATGGTGAAAACCCATCGAAATTGTTAACAAAATCATATATTTTTTATAATATACTGAATTAATTGTGACACTGAAATTGTAACGGCTGTTACAATTACATTATTTTAAAGTAATTATAAAAAACATAATTTTAAAATCATTAAAAACATGATTTTTCAATCATAACAAAATCATTTTTAAATAATGTTGGAACTTTTTTGGAGTTTTTCTAAATTATTTTAATAATAATTTAATAAAATGATTTTTAAAAGTTTAAAAGTTATGAAAAAATATTTTTAAACATTTTATTTTGAAAAAAATATATATATATTTTTAAAATTATGTCAAATTCTTGATTAACATTAAAAACGTATTTTCCTCTAAAAATTATTTTTTTAATTTTTTTCTGATAAAATGTTTTAATCAAGATCTTATTGTACTTGGGTATGTTAAATAACACAACTTTAGGAACTTTTTTCTAAAAACTATTAGACATATTTTAATAAATCTTTTTTACTTTAATCTGTAGGTCTTTTTAGCGAATTTCCCATAGGGAATAAGCTATTACTGTAGGTCTCATGGTAAGACCTAAGCCCGGGACCATGTTACTTTTTCGTTTTTAGGTGCCCAGAGACCAAAAATAATAGTCATTAAAATTTTTATATGTATAAATATATGTATATATGTGTCCCTAGACACGATAACTCTCGTAAAAATGGTCCGATCGACACCAAATTTGGTAGAGATGTGTAATCCTATTTTTATTCGGATGATTTCGTAAACCAGACATATCGACCTATCGGAAGGGGTAGTTTTGGGGGGTTTTGTACCACCAAAATGCGTTTTTTTGCATTTTTCATATGTAATTTTTTAAAATTTTTAATTTTTATTTGGACCATTAGATTTAGCTCAAAAAAACACACAATTTAGAATTTGAAGCTTTGCTCTATCTCCATTTTTTACCGAGATATTAAAAAGTCTAAAGACAGTACGTTGTGTTTTGAGGCTCCAGTGTTAATCTTTATGGAGAATAAGGATGTGTTAATATTTTACTTATTAACCAATGTTTTTGGATGAAACTTGGTATTCAGCTTCTTTTGGTTGAGATTCATCCATTTATGGTAAAAAATTCTTGGTTTTTGTGCTTATCATGGCAGCAAACCTGCATACTCTTTTTCCATGTTAATCATATGGAGATTAGACAAACTCCTTTAGCAATGGACAGATATTGATGAAACTTAGTACATGGCTCCATATGGTCGAAATAAATTTTTTATGCTAAAAACCTACTTTTAGTGTTCCCCATGGCAGCATACCTGCATACTCTTTCCCTATATTAATCATAAGGAGAATACAGTAGACATTTATTTCCCTATTTATGAGCACGTGATGATATTTGGTTTACAGGTTTATGTGGTCAAAATTAATATTACTAATTTGGAAAATCGCTGAGTACGCAGGTCTGCTGTGACGGGGGTATTTAATATTTAAGACACAGGATATTTCAAAATAGCCTACTAATTTTTAAGAACTTAAAACATTTTTATAATTATATTTTTAAAAATCTAATAAAAACCATATTTTGACCCATGAATTTTTAATAAAATCAATTGAAAACTGATTTCCTGTGCCTTAAATAGTCTCCTTGAAGTGCTAAACAAAACAAAAAAAGAATCGTAGCAATATCTCTAACGGTCTAGGAGAAAAGTGTTCCTAAAAGTACGAAAATACAGTTTCCGTGGAAACGCTATCAAAGTTTTATTAGGCCTAAATAGAAAGCATGAAATGAGGAATAAGAATATAACACATACCTCAGTGCATTTCTGCCCCATAAGTAGGATTGTCTGGGTCTTCCTCTTGCTCATACCCTAGTAACACAAAAATATTTTCAAAATATGTTTAAAATATTTGGGAATATTCCCAACAACTTTTTTATTTAAATATTTTAGATATATTTTTAAAATATTTTAAAGCCATGTTAGAAATATGTTAAAATAAATGTTTTTATACAATGTTTTAGAAACATTTTTTAAAAATTATTAAAAAATATTTTTACTCAAATATTTTAAAAATATGTAATGATTATTAGTAATGCAATATTTTTCCTCAAATATTTTTAAAATATGTAATAATTATTAGTAATGCAATATTTTTCCTCAAATATTTTTAAATCCTTTATAAAATATGACTGAAACAATATTTTTACAAAAAAAAATTCAAAATACGTAGTTATATTGCTGAAAATATTTAACAAAATATTTTAACTCCTTTTGGAAATATTTCTGAAAGTATGTTTTTTTTATTAAAATGTTTTCACATAGGCCTATTTTAATAATATGTTGACCATTATTTCACTTAAAAGTTATTGTTACTTTAAAATGTCTACAACCCTTATAAATTGTTATAGAAACTATATTTGTTACTCATATTTTCAACAATTCCAATAAAAATTTAAATTTTTAAAAAATATTTCACATTAATTGAAAATATTACGAAAACAATAATTTTACAAAAATATTTTAAACGCCTTTTGTAAATATTTGTGAAACAGTTTTTATAAAGTTCCTGATAGAGAAGTATGTTCTGAAAATATAAATAAAACCAGACATCTTTGCATCAATAAATTATTATCTTTATACATTAGGCGGCAAAGTCATAAATTGCATAAAAAAAATATTAAAACACTGGGTTAAAATATTTTTGTATTAAAATAAATTAACAATCTTCTAACTACTATTGTAGGTTGCATTATAAAAGAATGCAATAAAATAAGGTGACGTATTTTAGGTAATTAATTAGGTATGTTTTCTGCTGTTCCAATGAGTTATGGAATACCAAAGAAGTCAAATTATGTTATTTGTCTTCCATAGTAAAATTAATCTCCTTCATTTTCAAACCTATAAAACAACAGGTTCAATAAAAACATTTGTTTATGTACTATTTATTATTTAATTTATTTTATACATCATCAATCGATCACTGACCAGTAGAACTGGCTTTATTGTATCAAAAGTACTAAATTAATTTGTAAAATTTTTTTATTTTAATCTTCAGTTACAGTATATAGTTTTCACATCAAATGATTTCTGTTGTGTCTGGCCAATTTACTTTTATTTGTCTTTGTCTTGAAGTTGGAACAACCTCGCGTTGCATTGTGGGTTGATAAAAGACCCTGATAGAAAACCCTACATTAGCCAATAGCGTTAGCGTTACTTGCATCGCATCAGTACGACAGCGCAGGGGTTTCCTTTCCTTCGACTGTTTGACTGTTGAATCGTTGAAGCTTAAGTTAAGTTAAATCGCATGCCGTAATAATTCATGGTAAGTAACTTAATTAGTTAAAAATATTCTAATTTAAGCCTACATTTTGCATAGTGAAATTTGGTTAAGTTGTATTATTTCCTGAAGCGGATTTTGGTAGGCTAGGCCTAGTCTATAATAATATGTAGACGTATGCTTTACGTCTACATATTTTTACGTATGTGACTTAAGTGTATAATTTTGGAGTGTTTAAAATGTATTATTGGCTGATGTTAAGTTAGTCTATTAGGCTATATTAATTTTCCAGGCCATCATCTTTGAGCTCAATAAGTTATAGTCTGTAACCTACGTTTATGTTGAATGTTGGATTTTTGATTATAAGTTAATCATCTTGCTATAAGGAAGCTCTAAGGTACTGAGCCCATTCCATGTTCTGTATTGCACCACTTGCCTAGGCCTAGGCCTAAGTTATTTGCTTAAACCTATGAATTATGCTCTCCTATAGTAACTTATGCCTTTAACTTAGAGCTATTTAACTTAATTCTAGGCATAGTCTAAGTTACTTAAGTTGTATCACTATTCTGAGACAGGAACCTCACATAGTGGGTATTTTAACCTGAATATGAATGAGAGATGAGTGTAGTATGATTGTGGAGCAATATTGTGGTCTTGTTACTGACTAAGGCCGACATTCTCCTTAGACAGGACTGTTAATTAAAACTTAATAGCCCAACAGTCAATGGTAAATTAGAACTAGCCTAGTATAGTTACTTACCTGGGCATAACATCGTTTAGATAGGCCTAGCCTATTTAGGCCTAACCCTTGAGCAGGCGCACGCGAAGTTTTGATCCGCACTTTTAGTTTTTGTTAAAACAAACATTCATAATGGGAGGCGGCAGTCGTGTCTGGCCCAGTACCGTACTTAACTTGCCCTATTCCGGGAATCACCTTAAGCTATTTATACCCCCTACCGACTTCTTAAGTTAGTTCCTTTTTATTTGCAATTGTGTGATGCGGTGTCAGTTTGTGGACATTTTCTCCCTGTGCGAGCGCCCCATCTCGCGAGAATGCTGAGTGCGGAGGTTATTTCCTCGTGAAACTTTCTGTGTTAGGCATATACGTTATTGTACACTAACTTATGTTTATGTAACTTATGTTTTTTTTTGTACTGTAGGCCTATTATTTCATTTATAATTAATTATTAATAAATAAATTTTTTTGCATATCGGTACAGTAGTTTATAGGAAAATTTTATTAATGCGGAGATAAATGCGTCCTCTCACGTAACACTGTGATACCTAATTAATATTATAAAATTAGGTCTACTTAGCCTACAATGTTTAATTGAAATTATTAAACCTCATAGGTTAAACAATTAAAGGTTCCAACGATGAAATGTGGTCCCCAATTAGGTTAGTAAACAGTTAAACTCAGTATTTCCTTATAAAAACACCTAAAATGGGTTTTATTTATGAAATTCATTGTGTGTCGGAGTAAAACTCCGCATGTGCCCTCTGTTGTTTTACTGGTGAAGCGCAAACTTGAGGGTTAGCCTAAGGGCCTTTTCACACGAGGCCACCGGTGGCTGCAACTAGTGGCCGCCACCGGTTACCAGCCGGGTTAACTGCAGTTGACGGTACAGGCAACTAGCAAGACACTCCATCAATAGCCACCACACAACTAGTCTAGAAAATGCTGCCGAGTAATAAACATTGTTCACATTGTTGAACAGTTGTTGAACGCTTTGCCATGAATTCCGTTTTTCTATTTTATTAGCATACTCCTCTTTAGTACTATCACAAATGGCAGGATACTTTTCAATCTCGCAAATGAGATCCTCAGTATTAATTTTGTCTTCTATTAATTTGTGTAATAGCTTCTTCTGTTCCTCTTCTTTTTTTCTGCATACGTATCTGTCTCCGCTCGTGAACTGACAGACTCTATACCCCAAAACAGGTGAGTACACGCTTCCAGTGGCGGACACTAGTGGTCGTGTCTGAAAGCTCCCATTTCTTTCAATGCCCCGGGGTGAGTTGCCGCCACTGCGGTTGCCGGCTCGCAGTTGCGCGAGGAGACACTGCTCGGCCACTGTGTCCTGACGGGCAACTGCAGTGGCCGCGTCAGAAGGCCCCCATTTAAAACAATGTTTAAGCTGTGGCAGGTAACCGGTGGCGGCCACCAGTTGCAGCCACCGGTGGCCTCGTGTGAAAGGGCCCTAAGGCTCCGGTCTACCCTTGGCGCACCACTTAAATGCAAGGGTTTTTGAGAATCTTGTCATCTCCTGCTACATTCAGCGTAGGCCTAAAGCTATAAAATGAAGTGTCATATTAAAGAAGAAGAACCGTACAAATTTTCCTCTGTTAAAGTTTTGTAATTATTTCATCAAAACTAATGGAAAACTTCAGTTAAAAATCTAGAAAAATGGATGATTTTAGACAGTTATAACTGAAATTAGGAATTTTAAATAGGTTTGTCAAACTAAAAAATATGTCTCTGATAAAAATAAACATTGCTCAGCCCAAATACAAAGTCAATAGGCCACTACCATGAATGTTTAAAATATAGGTTTGTCAACCTTAAAAATATGTCTCTGATAAAAATAAACATTGTTAGCCTAGATACAAAGTCAATACGTCGTTACCAAAATCCGTGGTTTTATGGAGTAAGGAAAGCAGTATTCTTCCCTTTCTGCTAAAGTCCGTGATAAAAGCATAACCATTTTACGTATGCTTTACCAACCAGAAAAATTAATTTATCTAGAAAGTGACTTAAGTGTATAATTTTGGAGTGTTTAAAATGTACGGTATTAGGCCTATTTCCAATCTTTAATATATTTATTATGAAAAAAAACATTGAACAGTCCAAATTAAAAGTCAATATGTGTTTCCAAAGTCCGTGATTTAATCATGGAATTTGGAAATATGTCACGACTTCACCATAAGATTACAATTAATATTTGTAATCAATCATATGATCGGGTTAATAAAATGTTTGTGTTGTTTACTTTTGAGTTGCAATAAATCATCAGAGAAAAACAAAAACAGAGCACTTTTTTTTAATTAAAGCCTGAGTATTGAGAATTTACCAAACAGCTAGCTTATTACAGTTGCACTCCTAAAGGTTTCAAACTAGAACAAATTATTTTACATTTTTATATTGCTACATTATGGTAAAAGGAAGTTTTAATTTATTATATACCTAATGATTGTTGTTTTCTTATAAATAAATTGAAACAAAAACATTTTTCCACAGTAGTAAAATACAGCCCAAAAAGAATTATTAAAATTTTAGTGGTGAGGTACAAAACCCATCAAAGAAGCATGGCGTTTTAGCGCACTTATTCTATCTAATGGTGCACAGCAGACATGTGGCATTGGAACTGTAAGTTTAAGATTTTGTTCTCTGTTGCAGCTGTTATGAAGCGCTGCTGGCCCGGGTTCGACCGGTCCAGGGTTGAAACGATCGCGGCGGCATGGCTGGCTCAAGCAAAGGCAAAACATGAAAGGTAATTTAAAATGGGAAATTCTTAAAGAACTCAGGAGCAGTCTAAACCTATGGTATATTCTGAATTACCAAGAGATCAATGTGTGTTAATTCCTGTACACATATACACAATAACCACAATCATCTTGCCTCCATTTGACACGCTTAAGGACGGGTTGGTTGTCGGTTGGGAGGATTCACGGGGGGAGGGGGAATAACTTTATATATATATATATAAACATAATATAATATAAACATATTGTACTAACAATAAACACAATATCAACTTTCCAAATAGAAGCGTTTTTAAATCAAGTTATTGAAATCCTAAAATATTACATTTTTTTAGGAAGACTACCGTACGCTTTCAATTTTAAACGGGACTCTCATATTTCTAGAGTGTCATTGGTAAAATCAAAACGTAGAGATGTTTATGGTAATATCAAAGATTCCTTAATGTCGCAAGCAATATCAGTGACCGCAAAAACATTGCTCGTGTTATCAGGATGGCAATATGTTGGCAATTTCCGACATTTAAAACTAGGGAATTTGTTAAAAAGTCTGGGAAAACTGGGAAATAAGATGTGAATTTTGCTTCACTGTCTGCTGACAACCCTGTTAATTAATCAAGTGCCTTTAATAACATTAACAAGTTGGATTAATTTTGATGTTTTCTTTACAGGTTAACCCAAAATAATCCGGAGCAGGAGCAGTTGGAACAATAACCACAATCATCTTGCCTCCATTTGACACGCTTAAGGACGGGTTGGTTGTCGGTTTTATCGGTAAAACCTTAACATAAATCCATTTTAAAGAAAAAGATGTCCACAATTCTAGGAAGATAACAATACAAAATGTAATATGATAGATAGATGGAATGAGCGGAACACCTGCTGATAAGAGCTCTATTGTTTGGCATATAACCAGTGATAATCGATTATCTGATGTCCTTATCACTTCCCTAGTTCATAATATTTTGTTTCTGACCCATTTGCCATGCAAAAACAAATGTAACTCATTTCTTTTATCTGATTTTCACGAATGAACCACCTCGTAGGTAGGTGTATGTTACCTATTCACATTAACTGAACTAAAATAATTAAAACTAAAAATAATTGTCTGAACAAAATGCATTTTTTACATTTGATAAATAGTAATTCCTAAAAAGATGGAGAGGGAATAACAAAATATTTCTTAAGCCATAATTTTAGGGTGTTTCTTAACTTTTTTTAATTGGTTGGATTTTATTACAGTACCAATATTTGTATTCTATCCTCCCACATATTTCATCAATTCCTACAAAACTACAATGGTAAATCTCTCAATTTTTTTCAATTTTTGTTAAAAATTGCAAATTTGCCCACTAAAATGGTTGTATTGCTTTTTGACCACTTTCAGATAAAATATAAGGCCAGTATTTTGGTTGGATAAACATTTAATATTTATATATTTTCTTGCAATTTGACATAAATGTTTAAAGGACCAAAAATAGGGCTCAGCCTGATTTTAGATGGTAACCTTGAGTGGTTTCATATTTACTTTCTAAAATAAACCAAAAAACCGACAACCGGTGCCAGTGAAAAACCGAACCGATAAATTTTGCAACCGACCCATCACTAGTCACGCTATTTGTGATATTATGTATTTTATTAGTTAAATTATGTCTGTAATCCTAATTCATGCATAATATGTTAAACTTAATTTGATTTTTTCAAGGGTGCAGAAAATGTGTTGACTCGTAAAATTTCCCCTAATTCTACTGTTACAGATCAAAGATTTCCCCCAAAGATATGTGACATATATGACTGCCTTAAAACTCAACAGCTTACATTGGAGCAGTGAAATTATAAAGATTTTTATATTTTAATTTGTTATATTAAAACACACGTAGGCCTACTTCAAATAAAATCAAAACTACTTTCAGTATCTGTTTAAAAGTATTTCTATACAACTATTTGTAATTCTAATAGTTAACTCTTGTGATAGTAAGAGATGCCACTTGTGTACATACAACAAAAATCATAATTTCCCCAGAAACCTGAAAATTTTCTCTGATCCTAGATCACTGGAATCGGACATATTCTGCACCCTTGGATTCTTTTAGTGATTCATTTGTACTTGTGCACAAATGGAATGCAAGGTTAATGCAATTCAATTTTTTTATTTATGGACATTTTATTTTGAAAATGTTTATTTTTGGTGATGCTATTCATTTGTATTTAGAGTATAAAACTTGAAAATGTTTATTTTTGGTCATGCGATTCATTTGTATTTAGAGTAAATAACTTAATGTACTCTAATGAAGCCAAGAAAAAGCTGCTTAATGAAATTGATGGCAACTTTAAAAATAAAAATATGAAATTTATTAAACAATCTTGTTAAGCTTGTTTATAAATTTTTGTTTTGATCAGCATTTTGATTTTTAATGTGTTTAAAATGTATTTTTAAATATATAATTCATACGTAATATACTGTATTTAACTTAGTTTTATTTTTGGTGAAGCCATTCACTTACCTTTTTTCATTCCAACTGTAGTAAAAAATACTAAAACTTATATAAAATGTTAAACTAATACTGTATCACACTACGTAAAGTTGTCGGAGGAAAACAATGGTGTGAGTAGATATTTTGTAATATGCATTTTTAAATTCATAATTCATACATAATATATTTATTTAACTTAATTTAATTTTTATTGAAGCCATTCATTTATATTTTGTGCACAAAATTGAATGTAGGATTTATCATTGTAATTGTGTTCTTCCCACCTAGATATGTCTATTTTAAATTCCTAATTTGTGCATAATGTATTTATTTTTATTTTATTTTTGGTGTCGCCATTAATTTGTATGTTGTAAACAAAATTTAATAAAGAGATTTTTATGTAATACTCCGCTTAATTATTCTACCTCAATGATTCTATGTGAACACGTGTAATGCTTGTATACTGCTACTATACATAAACTAAATAATTCTATATATTCAAAGAATATTTTTACCACTTTATGTTTTTGTTTTCAATTCAGTTTCCAGTCAGTATTGTTTACAAACCTCATATTTGCTGAACAAGTAATTTTAAAACATTTTAATAATATTGTTTTAAAACTAATTTGATGAGAATAAAAAATGGGTGCAATGAAAGATTTTAAAAATATTTTATAGCACTTTTAACAGGGTTTGTATGTGATGAAGGTTAGTGTTTTTTTAAAATATATTTACATCGTTTTCAAAAAATATTGTTAAAATGTTAAAACTATTTTTGAAAATATTGCTTGTTAAAGAAAAATGGGTGCAGTAAACATTTTATTAAAATTTTGAAAAGGTTTTCAAAATATTGAGCAATATTTTACAATCCTTTTACAACATATTTTAAAAATACTTTTGTAATGTTTTAAAAATATTTTCAAAAATATTTTATAAATGTTGTAAAATATTTTTTAAACATTTTTTGAAAAAACAAATTGGGTGCAGTAAAACATGTTTGAAATAATTTGAAAAGGTTTTCAAAATATTTATCAATCTTTTTAAAATATTTTCAGATTTAAAATCAAATATTTTAAATATATTGTTGTGCTACTAGGGTATAAGTCCTCCAGATGTCTTTTGGCTGCTGATTGCTCCTGGCGGCACTTTTTTCAATCTCATCTATAGCCTTTTGAGCTTTCTTGATTCGCAATTTGTCAAAGTTCTGCATGGTTTCAACACAGTTTCTTCCTGGCACAATCCCTAGTTTACTGAGTACTTCACATTTGACAATGTTCCCTTTGTTGTAACAGGCAACTGCATCAAAAACCCCTGTTTCCAAAGTTTCTAGCATTACAAATGTAGATTTTGGAATACGCGACCAGATTACGTGATTTAGTGATTCACTTGGATTTTGTGTCCCACCATGCAAACATTTGGCTAGGAGCCTAGGGTCAGTCAAATCAGTAAAAATAAAAATTCTTCTTAACTTCTTTCATCACTACAGGAGCAACATGGAAATGTAGTTTATGGCCATATTGTTCATTTTTCTGAATCGCCTGTTGGTGTTTACACCATGTATCTGTGGTTTTCGGGCACATGCCGTGGTCTGGTTCTTCATTAGTTGACATGAGATGGTAATATTCTGCCCATATTGCTGTGGTCATACTTTCTAAGCTAGAAACATTTCTTCTAATAGCTAACCCATAGAACAGCTCTATGTTATTTATCGCTACATTAGTCAATCGTCTGGACCCCCCATGGTTTTCCCATCAGAGAGTAAAGTTTTGCCCATGGTCTTCTTCAATTTGCGTAGGCGTGCTCCCATACGCTTTTGCACATGGCCAATGCATTATTTCTTTCTATTTTGAAATCTGGCCCATATGGTTTTCAGCCATTCTTTTTCAACGGACGGGACACCTCAACTCACTTTTTCATCTTCAAGGACCTATAGTGTTTAAAATAATGCAGTAATTTACAATTTAAGGGCATAGAGTGGTAAAGCAGTTATTGAACTTTTAAAATCACTATTGAAATTATAAATATTGTTAAAGACATGAGTTATAATGTATTCTTTTATAATGTAACGGACGGGACGCTGTTTGGAAGTCAACTCTGCAGCAACTATTTCAATAATTAATTCTGCTCTGCTCATGATTAAAAAATTGTCATGAAATTGTAATAACCTGATCATTATGTAAATAATTTTATAAGGTATTTTGTTTTCAAATCAATTTTAGTTTATCCATAAAAAAATCATTTTTGTGTTTAACGGACGGGACATCAATCTGTAACGGACGGGACGAGTTCACTTTTGACTAATTATTTGGGTATTTTTATGTTTCTTTTAATATCTATATGAATATAAGTTTTATACCTATCTTTATATTACACTAAATATTATGAATATAAAAATATTCATACAGGATTTTTAATAAAATCAACGTTTTTCAGCAAAGTTAGTTTAATGAAAAAGATTTAAAAGTAAAAGTTAAAAGGTACATTTCTTATGCCAGTTGGCTATATAACATCTTAATTTTATGAGGTGATCCTTCATTGATCCCAAAATGACGATGGGAGATGGGGAAAGGCGGGTTAACTTTGCACAAAATAGTGTTGGCCTCCACTGTTTGTGTGTTCTGTTGACTCGGCCAGAAAAACTTGGATTGACCAACTTTCTTCATGAAGTTAACTCTTAAAAAGTTGTCGTCTCTCCTCTCCACTACACCTGAAAGTGATGCAATTCAAAAAAAGAACAATTGCACAATATGAATTTAATTTTTAGGTAAACCTACCTACGGTTACAAACTTAAGCTTTGGTTGAAATTTACTGTTTAAAGATATATAACTTTGTATTGGAAATACTTCTAAGCTATGTATATTTATTCAAATTTGGATTTATATATCTATGGTAATAGTTCAAAGTATGTGTTACCTAGATACCAATCATCTTCGTAAACGACTGTCACCCAGTCTCCTTCTTCGACATCATCTGTAGAATATGAAGTATTTTGACTCTCCATTTCATCTCCGATAATCATCATCATCGTCGTTGTCGTCTTCATCATCATCATCTGAAGTGTACTTCGTTGTATCGCAATCTCTTGGATGTAGTCATGGTTTTCAAAGCTGGAACTTTAAATCTTGTTGATTCTGCAGTCCTTCTAACAAATACCTCACTGTCGCTTGCCTTTTCAAAAACATGGAATGATTGTACTCCTCTTATTTTAAAGCCCTGTCAAATCTTGGGTCTAATAATGCTTTATTTGCTTCCACGTGCTCTTTTCCCACATAGAGTAAATTTACCCTTTCACACTCCCTCGCTGCACACTCATAAAATTCTTTTGCTGTATTGACTATTACTTTTCGCCCTTTTACAGCTAACCACACCTTGCCTTTGACGACCCCGCCTACTCCATCCACTGCACCTTTTCCATGGTTAGCTGCAAAGTTGTTCCACGTTATTTTCATGCTTAGGTCATCCTCAATGAAACAGAGATTTGATATCATAAATCGAATCTTAAACTGTGCTGCACATTTATCACTAAAGAAATCAGCTTCTTTTACCTTAGATGTATCGTGATAGTCAAAATTTTTTTAAAAATGTCCAAACTGAATACTTTGAGTGTGATAGATCGTCACTAACTACAGCGTAGGAGTCCACTTTCTTATCATTTACCCAGATAACGCAGGTTAAAAATTGAAACTTGTTGATGCTGCCAGTGGCCACTTTGAATCTCGTCCTGTAGTATGATTGAATAGTTTTCGGCGTAATCAAATTGGACAACTATTTTCTCTGCTGTAGCATTTTCTTTCAAACTTTAAAAATGTTTAAATTTAACTTGTTTTACAAAAACATTAGTTTTAAATTTATGCAATAACTTAGAAGCTTTTTGGATTGCCTCTTCAAGCAACGTTGTGATTTCATGTAAAGTGAGGCGATCATCCACCTCTCCCCACTCTGTATTTTATGGGCACACTCAAATGAAAACCTTCAGGTACAATCTCAAATATGTCTTTTTTACATTTCTCACACTTATTTGTCATACATGCCTCATTGTTTACATCACAACACACCTTATCGGTAAGAGTCTTGTATTCTTTAGGAAAATCCGACCCTTCAAAGCCCTTTCCGATTGCTGCAACTACAGAAGCAAAATTAACATGGTATTTGCAAACGCAAACATTATGTGGTGTTTCAGACACCGGCAGAACAAATTCTGGTCTAAGTTTGTAAAATAGACTTTTTGATATGTTGTGGCCACTGTGTTCTTCTTTAAACATATCAAAAGCTTGACTAATTGTGACTAACATATGCCTCTTTTGAATTAAACTTCTCTTACCAGTTATAGGGTCTTTAACAGACTTTTTATCCCTTTTACCTAGTGCTTGACGAGAAATGTTATCTTTCATAAAGAAGTTGACTACTTGTTCCTTAGTTTCTACAGGAACAAAATATTTGGGCGTTGAAACAGGAGTTGGGTTAGCCACGTTGATTAGACCTGCTTTTAGAGAATCATTGATTAACTCTGTAATATCCTCTAATTATTGGTAAAATAATAAGTAAGAACTACAAAAGAACACTTCTTTATTTTTGTGTGAATGTAGAACAGAACAACAATAACATATGATTATCTCATTCAATATAAGAAATTATCCACTGAAGTGGCTAAATAGTTATTACTATTACACTCGTCCCCTTTTTATTAGACAAGTGTTATTGATCAAACAAAATAGAATAAATTAAAACTTTGACACACAACACTGTTTTGAACTATTTAACAAAGAAATGTATTTCAAAAATACTGCAACCTTGTCGGTTTGTGTATGGTTCGATTCGATCTTCTAAGATTCTAGTTTTGATTTGATCTTTGTCCTTCACTTTTTTCATTATTTTCACCTTCTGATTTTGTTCCGTTACTCTTTGATTCTTCTTCCCCTTTCAATGAATGTGATTTTAGATGGTCTGCATGACAAAATCGGGTTTTCCCTGAAACACTAACTAGATATGTAACTGGACTTCTTTGAGAAATTATTTTGCCAGGTAACCAAGAGACTTTTTCGTTTCGAACAGTTTTCACTAATACTTTTTGACCTTCCTCAAAATATCTACTTTGTCCTCGAAGTCTGTCTGACGCTTCTTTTTGTCGTTCTCTCTTTTCTTGAACTGCATCAATTAAATTAGGTTTTAGACAAGTTAACTTGGTTCTAGGTTTCCATTTTAAGAACATCTCTGCCGGAGTCATACCTGTCGCTGTGGATGGCGTGTTTCTGTAAGAAAATAGAAAGTTGTCCAGTTTGTGCTGTAACGGAAGGTTGTGAGAACGTAAATTTTCCTCTAATACTTGACGAACCAAATTTTTCTTGACAATCTGGACGCAACGTTCTGCAGCTCCATTAGATTCAGCATGGTAGGGTGGTATCAGGGTAAATTTCACATTATTTTTCTGGAGAAACTCTCGAAACTCGTAGCTACTGAAACATGTTCCATTATCAGTTACTACCTCCTCTGGCAGGCCAAATGGTGAAAACAATGTTCGCAGACGTTCAATAGTTTTCGCCGAAGTGGTAGATTTCATGATAAAAACTTCAAGCCATTTTGAATAACTGTCCACCACGATTAACAGTTGTTCATGGGTACTGGGTTCCTGGGCATAATCAATATGCACACGCTGCCAACGACGAGAAGCTAATAGCCACTGCTGTAAAGGTATTCTAGGTTCTGAATTTCTAGTATACTGGCATACATTACATTCTGCAACTGTCTGTTCAATAGATTGATCTATTCCTGGCCACCACACGTAGCTTCTAGCCAACATTTTCATTCGAGTGATGCCAGGGTGTTGCTCGTGTAGCATTTTTAACACCAGAGGTTGCAGCCTTTTAGGAATGATTACTCGTGCACCCCAGAGAATACAATTTTGATCCACCGAAAGTTCATCCTTTTTCCTTAGAAATATCTTCAACTCCGAATCAGTAACTCTCTCCAACCATGCATCACAAAATCCTTTACTTTGGATAAAATCGGGTCCCTATCAGTACATCTTCCAATATCTAAAGATGTAATAAGTGAAGATTCACCTGCTGTACAGAAAGCATTCATAACGTTAATGCATTGCTCCACATGAGAAATGTAATTAGCTTCTAATTCCACGGGCTCAGAATCTGGCAGGGGAAGACGTGACAATGCGTCAGCATGAGGTACATCAGCTCCCTTTCGATAACGAACTTCCAAATCATAAGCCGATAGTATCAAAGCCCATCTTTGAAGACGAGCAGCCGCTAAACTAGGAATACCTTGCTTAGAACCAAAAATTGCCGCTAAAGGCTGGTGATCTGTCTGTAAAATAATATTCTTTCTACCATACAAGTATTTGTGGAACTTCTTTACGCCAAAAATCAAAGCCAATGCTTCCCTGTGTAACTGTGAGTAATTTTTCTCACTAGAACTGAGAGTCTTTGAAGCAAAAGCGATTGGTCTCTCTTGACCATCAATCAGATGTGACAAGACAGCTGCTACACCTCTCGGGCTCGCGTCACATGTCAAAACTATAGGATTGTTTACGTCGTAGGGAACTAGTAAACTAGACTTCAAAACCCAATGTTTATTTTCTTTGAAAACCTTAGAACATTCATTAGACCAAATCCAAGGAACATCTTTATGCAATAAATCATAAAAACAACTTAGCCTAGATGACAAGTTAGGAATAAATGCATGGTAATAGTTTATCAAACCCAAGTAGGCTCTTAGCTCGTCCTTGTTAGTTGGTTCCGGAGCTTCCTTCAATGCAGCTAAGGTACTCTCTTGCGGACGTACGCCCTCAGCTGAAATGACATGTCCTAGATATTCTATGGATGGTTTCAAAAACTTACATTTTGCCTCGTTTACTTTTACACCATATTCTTCTAAGCGCCGAAGAACCATCTCCAGTCTGTGGAGCCCCTCTTCCCTTGAAGAAGCTCCAATTATTACGTCATCCAAATAAGCGACCGTTCCTGGAATTCCACTTAAAATCCTGTCAATAGCAGCTTGAAACAAAGCTGGGCTTGATGATAGCCCAAAAGGTAATCGTTTAAGACGCACTAACCCTTTATGTGTGGATAACGTTAGCAAATGTTGAGATTCCTCAGCAACTACCAATTGCAGATATGCATTAGACAAATCAATACAGCTAAATATTGAACAACTAGCAAGTGAGGCGGAAATATAGTGTGCTTGAGGTAACGGGTAATGTTCTGTTTCAACACAGGGATTAAGAGTTACCTTAAAATCAGCACAAAGTCTTACTCCTTTGGGTTTCGGAACCACGACCAACGGTGTACTCCAAACAGAATTAGTTACCTTATAGGCAATGCCTTCTTTAATCCAACGATCCAATTCTTCCTCCACTTTATCTCGTAAAGCAAATGGCACGGGTCTGAACTTACAAAACTTAGGCACTGACCCAGGTTTCAAAGTTATATGGACATTTATTCCCTTGATTTCACCTGTATCGGGTTGAAATACAACTCTATACTTCTGCTTTAACTTCTTAACATCTATATCTTCATAACTCTCCTGATCAAGATTGGAAGAAGATTGTTTAGTAATGTTCCCTACAGGGCAACTTGATTCACAAGAAAAAATGTTATGCCAGTCAAGTTTGAGCTTCTGTAGCCAGTTCCTACCTAGTAGCATGGGTTGAGACTTTCGATCCAATTTAACAACTATCAATGGTAATTAAATTTGTTGATTATTGTGTATTACAGTTACATCTGCTTGTCCCAAAACCTCAACATCATGCCCAGAGTAAGTAGAATGTTTAAGATTTACTGGCTTTAGTCCAACATTTGGAAAATACTTTTCAAAACTTTCTATAGGACAAATCGATAGAGCACTGCCTGTGTCTAAAACCATGCACACAGACTGACCATTTATTACAAGTCTTACCTTATATCCATCGTCCCCTGTACCGAGATTGTACAGATGGCGTTCAACGTCCGTGTCGGGATCAGGCTCCGTTTCTTCTTCGAGTTGATGAACAGCTACTCCGGACTTCGTATTTCCCCTAGCTGATTGAAAACTTCTCCTTTGTTTGCACATTTTCAACAAATGCCCTTGTTGATTACAACCATGACACTTAAACGAAGCGTACCTACATGAAGATGCAAGGTGGTCTCCTGACCCACAACGCCAGCAAAATTGACCCTGTAACGAGTTATTTTTAACGTTTGATTTATTATTAATATTTACAATTCTGTTTGTCCCCTGAAAGTCCTTTTTAACCCGACCATGAACATTTAGTTTAGCTACTTCGCTGTTAGGTGGACCAAACACATCGGATTGTTTTTCAGCTTGTTCAAGTCTTAATGCTATTGAATAAGTTTCTTCGAAATCCTTTTCATCTGACAACAGTTTTTGCCTAATATTTTCATTACTGATACCCGAAACCAACTTATCTCGCAAAGCATCCTTAAGAAAAGTGCCAAACTTACAAGTGCTAGCCAAGTGCTTAATGGCAAGTACAAACTCAGAAATTGACTCTCCCGGTTTCTGCTTTCCACTGTAAAAGACATATCTTTCTGCTACTACTAGCCTTTTTGGAGCATAATGCTCTTGCAATATAGTTGCCAATTCATCATAGGTTTTACTGTCCACCGCTTCAGGAGAAATAATATCTGAAAGAGTAGCCAAAACTTTAGACCCAATAGTACAGTAATAAGTACAGATACTTTGTTGTCTTCCTTTACACTATTGGCCTTGAAATAGTGTTTTACCCGTAATAAGTAAGCATCAATTGCTTCTTCCTGTGGGTTGAACTCATGCAACTGGCCAATACTCCCTTTAGACATATTTTCCAGGCTAATCTATATACTCACTTCATAACATTTCCTACTTCTCCCTTTTCAAGCGGCTTTAAACTGCGCCAGTGTAATATCCTCTAATTATTGGTAAAATAATAAGTAAGAACTACAAAAGAACACTTCTTTATTTTTGTGTGAATGTAGAACAGAACAACAATAACATATGATTATCTCATTCAATATAAGAAATTATCCACTGAAGTGGCTAAATAGATTTTACTATTACAAACTCTTTAATGACAGCTTTTTTTGAGGGGCTGAAAGGTAAGGATTTTTTTACTTTACTCACTGCTTTTCTTAAGGTTTGAGTGCATTTGTACGTTTCTAGCCTATTTGGGCTTTTACCTGGTGTAACGTCACTTTTTTTTTTTTAGCCGGTAAGCTCTCTTCCGAAGCCTTTCCTTCTCTCTATATTCAGACTGTTTTTAAGTTAGAATCCCTTACCTGCTTTTCTTTACCCCTTTGTAATCCTTTGTAAATGCTTTCTTATCATGTCCTTTTCTAAATACTCTTTCCAAGCATCCGGGTCCTTCGACGATTTCTATAGTCGCCACTCTTTCATCCGGTTTTTGTTGGTAAAATAGAATGTGTTTGTAATTATGTTTTATTCACTAAGGTATTAAAACAGTAAACAAATTTAATCATTATTGCCTAACACTAGGTAGGCCTCTATCAGTTTTCATGGTACTACCTTTTTCCTGTTGATTCAAATTCAAATTCAATTTATTTCGCAAGCGCAATTTGTTTACAAAGCAGTTTTTGCTTATCTCTCTAGCTTAAATGCTAATTAAGAGAAAATACAACATTATTTTTACAATAATACTTTAAGTCTAACACCATTTCTTTTTTAATTCAACAATAAATACAATTTTTCATGTATGAAGTGAGATAACGTTTAAATATACTATATAAATTAAATAACAACAGAAAATAAATTAAATCTAAATCCAACAACAAATATAACAACAAAATATTGTGTAAGTGACAGGAAATCCCAGTATTCTATCCTTACTCTGTGCCTTATTAATTATGGATTGTTTAGTTGTTAATCATGTACTCGTATACGTATATAGACCCATGTATCACTTAAACATTTAAAATCAAGTAAATTTGTTTGCAGAAATGCTAAGTAAGCATGCTCATCCAGTTAGACACTTACCTACCTACTACACTAGGATCTTGTAACTTAACCTAAATTGATGTTTTTTATGTCATGGTAAGAATCTTAAAATAATATGTCATTCAATGAGTTGTCCCATCCGTTACATGTCCCGTCCGTTACACCAAAAACTCCATAAATATAAAGTAAAAAAATATAAGAAAAATAAAGGTCGACGAGGTGGCCCGTGCGCAAATTGCGCATTTTATGATTCTGTATGAGTGAAACTCACCTACAGTACGTGAATGTTGATTATGAAGTGACAGAGATCTATTTTTGTTTACTATCTGGCTTTTAAAATTCATCTGAAGGTAATCAGCTGTTAAATTACAATTCACATTAAAAAACTTGCAATAAAAGTTGGTCAACATTTTAAAGCGCCCTCTAGAAATAAATCAAAGGCGAGGGGGGCGAAGCCTGAAACAATATGACATTTTTAATTACGATTCGTCACTGCGGTATATCCTAAGCTTTAAAATGACACCTCAATCTTAAAAATCGGTTCAGTAGGTCAAGAGATAAAGGGATGTAACAGACGAAACCCTTATAGAAATAAGAAGATAGATTAATGTCAAACATAACCTAACTTTACCAAAGAGTCAACTTTGAGAGCACATTTTTGTGCTTGTAAACTTAATTAGAACACCTTTTTTGTAACGGACGGGACAGCAAGAGTTAATATCCAATGGGGTGATGGTGACGTGTGAGCCATCGTGCAGTGCGCTGCATCTTTTCATTTAAATTTTGAATGCTGTAAGGGGGGCGAAATACTAAATGGCTGCATATTGAATCACCGACGATGGCAAACTCTTTTATATTAAACTTGTTATTGTTATCTTTAAAAGCTTGGAATTCAACTACCGCTATTGTAGAAGGGCCAACGTTTGTATAATTGCAGCTCATTGAAAAGGTATGTTGATAAGTGTTGCGAAAGATTACTGTCAACGTCTACACTGTCTTTGTCTATTTAAACACTTCCGCTATAAATTCTTTTATAGCAGGTTCGTGAAGGGACACGTCAGCCAGACGGATGTAGATCAAAGGAAGGCTATTTATAAACTGAATCCACTCCGAGCTGTTGAGCGCTAAAGTATGCTCAACATTGTGTAGGAACACGTGCTGTTTGCCAAATACAGTATTGATTTTGATGCCTTCACCGCTACCCAAAATATAATTAAATTTTTTTCTCTCTTCTACGGCTACAGTGACATTGTTAAAATTGGAAATGCCAAATTGATTAAAAAAATCGTGGGGCCAGTAAATACCCCCCCCCCTTTTCCCCTTAAATAAAACGCCCAAACTGTTATTTCTGTTTTTAACGATCCCCGTTATGACACATTTAGTTAGTTCGTGATCGAGAAAGTGGGTTGTTTTTAAAAATACCCCGGTTAATATGTCAATGGGTTCTTTAGGCTTAGGAATTACCTGGATGAGATCCTCACTTGACGAATCCATCTCCACAACTGACCATTTTACAGCAGCTGCCCCTCTTCATCTGAAAATTCTTCTTCTTCTTCGGAATAATCGTTACCTGGATGAGATCCTCACTTGACGAATCCATCTCCACAACTGACCATTTTACAGCAACTGCCCCTCTTCATCTGAAAATTCTTCTTCTTCTTCATCTTCGGAATAATCGTATTCGGTACGCCACTTTACTACTATTTTATCAGCCCCAGCGGGAATATTAAACAAACCTTCTTCATTTTCCCCATTATAACAGTTGACGTAATCTCTTGTAATAAAAACCCCACCGTTATAATATTTAACCTTGACCCATCCGTGGAAACCCATGTTGACGCTACGATGACAGGCGATCGACTGACACGTTACATTTATATAGTCATTTTATTTACGGTGCCAGTGAGTAGTGAGTATGTCATGTGACAGTCGTGTAAGAAAAGACAGTATGCCGTAGCATCTGGGGCCACGTTGTCCTTGGTTTCAAAATCAATTCGAACATCTACAGGTCCAGACTTGATTGTATCGTTTTGTTTGGAACAATCGATTACGTATAGAGGGGTCTCAGTTTTAAATTTGTCCAGCTCGACCGTCGGGGTTGAGTTCCTATTGTAATAACTATTTTGAAATCTATAAAACATCTCATAAAATATGGATGTGTCTCCGTGGATGTTATCGTAGGGGAAATATTGCGAGTTTAAAAATAGTTTCACGTTTTGTAGACCGCAGGAGTCAAACGATGACATGTTCTTTTTAAAATCATGTTTCCTTCCCTTTTGAAAAGCCAATATCACGTAACGAGGCTTCTCGAGCTGGGACGATGATTTCACAGTCCACGAATGTATTTTGGATGTATTCAAAGTGGGATATTCGTGTATCTCCCAAGAGCGAAACGGTAGATGTATTTTTGTATCCTTTTCAATCATTTTTAAAAGCTTAAGTTTATACGCATCAGACACAGTGACATGTGGAACTCTCCAATATATATTTTTAATATTAAGAGATATTTGAGAAGCGTTCGCCCTAATTACTGCGTTATTATCACTCGATGAGCGGAGTAAAACGAGTTCTTGTCTTGTATTTACAATAATACGTCAGTAGTCTTCTGCAAACCCAAGCAGGAGACGCAAGGGAATAGAGAATGAAAAATCCCCATTAACTACTTGTGTTTTGCCGGGACCTAACCAGCAAGCGTTTATCAAGCCGTGTAGCTCGCTTGGCTGAACCGATAAAAGACTTTTGATAGTTGTCGTGATACCGACATTTTTGGTTCGATCCACCTCAACACCCCCAATTTCATAGCGTATATCGTCAAATAGAAACGCTATAGCGTTATTTACAAAACTTACATCAGCCTCAGTATTATCAGCTTTTTTCGCACTAAGTGATCCTAAAATGTACAGAGTACTATCAAACGGTGCCGTTATAATATCCTGCTGACTTATGGGTATGCGAAACTCATCGTTATTTTTATACGTGGAAGACGCATATGGTTTATGGTTATGGAATTCCATTCCAGTGACTACATCACTGTATTCAGCGCTATTTTCTATGCCCAACATTTTGAACCTTGAATCTCAGAGAGCGTAAAAATTTAACGTGTGCCGATGTTAACCGTACGGTGTTCGCAATCCTACTGACCTTAAACGTGTTTGTAACCTCCCTAAATACAAGCCCCATCCTTCCGTCTTATGTGTAGTCTGACAGAGAGTGCCTCGTTTCTTATATTTATTCCCTCACCGTTTTGGTCCTTTAGACAGATTGTAACGTTGTTTATCCTCTTGACGTTCACAGGCAAATAAATGATTGTGTTGGGTATCTCCACTATTTTATACCCTGGACCGACGTTCGGGTAGAACTCGTGGATCACATGGCCCTCTTCACCATTGTTGTACGATCCTCGAACGATATTACACTCTACGCGTATCACATCAACTTTCATAATATTAACTGGCCTATCAGATATATGCTTTACTCCTGGAGATAGCTTTCTACTATTGAATCCCAGCAGCGAAGCGATAGTTTCATTTTTCGTAAAATCAATTTCTTTTTTACACTCAATTTCAGCCTTTAGCGTATTATTATTCGCTTTTAAACTTAATCCCAAGTCGTCTCCGGTTTTCTCCTTTAATAATGTGTCCAAGTCTTCAATTTCGTATGCCCATTCGTCTATCGTGACACATTCATTTGTCCCATAGTAAAATTTGTCATTTAAACCCTTTTCGATATTTGGAATTGAATGGTAGGTCATCAAGTCAATTAGACCAATCTCCCACTCACCCTGGCTCACGTCCACTGTAGGAAAATAATCTTTCGAAAGGAAAGAACCTCTACCGTTTAAGCAAAACATTGTCGCAAAGAAACTTTAAGCACAAGTGTCCGCACACGACTGAGTTGAAATTTTGTTCTCGCTTGTAGTTATAGTAAATTTCACAATCACCAGAATATCGTAACAGCTCCACTGGAGGCCTGAGGTTAATATAAAGCCCCTCCGTTAATCTTAGAAAATGAAACGTCAATAGTTAAAATGAACAGACTCTGTCTTAGTAAATGACCTGATGACCTTTATAATGAACGGATTAGCGGAAGAGAAAAAAAATAATGGGAGGTAGCAATATTTGTTATGGAGTGGCTACCACTGTAGACTGCGATGGATGGGGTAGTCTACCCCAGAGGTTAGGCCTCCAGGGGATACTCTGGGTTAACATAAAGAACGCGCCGAGGCTCCTACCCCTTGGGTGGTGTGGAAACGCTGAGCCCCCGCTTCACGGGATGATGTATCATGGCTACCACCGTAGACTGCGATGGTCTACCCCAGAGGTTAGGCCTCCAGGGGATGCTCTTTGTTGACAAAAAGAACGCGCCGAGGCTCCTACCCCTTGGGTGGTGTGGAAACGCTGAGCCAAAATTTTTCACAATTTTTTACGTCATCCCACGTAGTGGCCCACTACACGGCCACCTTCGAGCGGTCACGTAGGCCATGCGCTACTTTGGTTTGACAAGGTTCTAACTGACCATCAGCTTGTTTTGAGAAAAACCTTGTCAAAGTTTTAAATTGCTCTATTTCTATTATTAATAGGAATTAATTTTTGATTTTTGGCACATACACTAGTGATATTTATTACTTTAAGAAAATATGTTTTTTATTTTATTTTTTAAGATGTTTATATGAGTAATAAAATAATTAAAATGCAGTTAGAACCTTGTCACTTTCCCAATGACTTATTCTCAGACTGACAAGGTTCTAAGCGCACTTGAACCCCTGTCAAACGAAATAAAAGGCTAATTTCATGAAAAGCTGTCAGTTTAATCCTACATTTTTAGATAGCTAAAACAAAAAATATTTTTTTAAACTAAATTGTACTAAATTGTTTTTGTAATTTTGTACTCTTAAACCAAAAAACTTACCGTACATCACACTGGAGGTCTTGAAAATAATTTACTTGTAGGCCTATATGGTTATCTTTAAAAGACTAAGTTGAAGGTAAACAAACATAAACAATTAAACTGAAACTCTTTTACACATAAAATCTTATTTATTTTTTAAGAACAAATTAAATAAAACACAGCATAAAAAGATACACAACATCTGTATGGACAATAATAGTACAAAATTAATTCTATAGGCCTGTAGGTTAAAAAAGTACTACCTATAGCATATTACAGAATCTTTTTCTGTTTACAAGAATCATGTACTTTAATCAAATCTTTAAAACCACTTTGAAGTAGTCCCTATCCTGTAGTGGCATAAGAGGCAACATGTTTTTGATGTCTTTTTTCTTCAAATCGCTTATATCTCCTTTGTTTTTATCAACTTTAGGTTTTAAGTCGAACACACTAGTTGTAGGCACATTTGACTGTTTACTCTTCGCACTGCAATTCCTTTTAGGAGTGAATTCCTTGCACTTGAGGTTTCCCAGGTTCATAGGTTCAAAAGCCAAATGGGAAGTCTTGAACTCAACCTCGTGATAGGTATGTGTAAAATGTAACTGAGCAACTTTTGTGAACGGTACACTTTTGTAGTTCATCAACTTTGAAACTCCTGAAAAGTCTTTAAAATCTGATTCTTTCATCTGAATTATTCGGAACGGTTTTTTGACGTTAGCTTGCTTCAATACTCTTATTAAGCTGACTGGAGAGTAAAATTCAGATTTTTGCATTGCTTTTTCTATCAAGCTATGAGCATTATCTACCAGCTGAACACATAAATGTCCTGGCACAGAATACTTCATAGTGACAGAGTTTATTTCCTCATGTTCCTTAAGGAAGTCCATCATGGCATAGGACATCATCGAATTCCGGTTTTGTGGGACACATGAATCTGACCATGTAGTCAAGTTTGATAAGTTATTCTCTTCAGCTACCACATCCAGAATCTTTCTTACTGCACTAGCGATGTCGTTGCCCTCCCTACCAGCCATGGTTTCTGTCCACAGAGCGCAGTAGACCTGGTTTGTAACACTGTACACAGCTGTCATGTTGTAAACATTTAATTTCCTTGAATAAAAAAAAGAGCTTATCGCAGCTCGTGGGCAATTGATGACATTTTCTAAGTCGAAAAAAAGAACAGGAGTTTTAGAGTTCTTATCCCTTTTGGCTTCTTCATGCATTGCGGTTTTCTCAATTATGTGGGCATCATACTCTTCATTTAGATCTACAGATAATGTACCAGTTTTCTCTGTCATTTCTAATTTCTCACACAAATCACAGCGGTCGCTTTTAGGTTGATGAAAACCTAAGTTGTACTCCGTAACAAATATTTTGTTATACATGGAGAGTTTTACAGGGACAGTTGATGTCTCGTTACACTTTTCAAGATAAAGGTCATATAATTTTGAAATACTTAAATTTGATCCCAAGTATTCTCGTTTGGTTCTAGACCGACAATAGTGAGACTCAACCTTTGGGATGCTTTCAATATGTTCCCGTGCAAAAGTAGGGTCACCAGTAGGTGTTCTTCTTCTGCTGCATGATTGACCTCTTTTATCTGGTTGAGGTGTGTTTGTTTCTTTGTTTTTGGACAAGTGTGCATTGTAAACCGGTTTCTGTGATATATCCAGAGTGCCAAGGTAAAAACTCTTACACACCTGAATCTTCTGTCCATTCACAGTAAAATAATATTTAAAGGAATATTTCCTTTTTTTATCCGTAGTGGATCTCTTAGGCCTTGATAATAAAACCCTGTCGGATGATGCAATTATAAAATGTCTTTTTTCATTATATGGTAAAGCATAGTAAGACGTGTGGAGTTCTGCTCTTTCAGTATTTGAAATTTTAGTGCTGCACTTGAACTTACATTTGAAGCAGTCTTTTAACGTTTTTACGGCCTTTGAACTTACAGCCTTACCTCTTCGACTAATGTAAGACTCTCCAGATTGGTGTTTCTGTGTTCCTGAAGTTCTGTCGCACTTCCATTTTGTAGGATTTGCAACGATTTTCCGTGGTTTTTTCTTTGGCGTGTCAGGTGTCAAACAGTTATTTGGAGGTAGGATCATATCCCTGGAACAACAACAAACTATTTTAAAAATAAAAATTGACAAGAAGATCATATAAGCAAAATTATCATTTTATGTGGCCTGATATTTCCTTGATGTTGTATATTAATTAGGCTAAACACAATCTTGGTTTGAATTACACAACCAATAAAATCTGAATAAAATATAGACGAGTCCTGATAAACATACCATCTCAACTGAGAAACTTCAGCTACAAACATGTCATTCAGAGTTATTATATTTCCTTACCATAAGATTTTAAAACCAACCTACCTTTCATGTCATTTTTTTTTAAACTCAACTGCCCGACGCCATAGGCCTCAGGCCCGTGCGGCGATCTAAAGACAGCAAGGTACCGCAGCGGTCTTAGTCACATAGTCAAGCCAGAGGTGACCGCTCACGTTGGAACAGGAGTCGCCTGCCGCTGGGATCGAACCAGCGACGTTCGACTTACTGGGTCAACGATTTACCACTGAGCTAACCGCCTATGTGCCGTGCCACTAGAATGCATTTATACACTCGGCTTCATTTAATAGTAGCCTCCTCTTTACAATATTATTCGGTATACATGTTAACGTACCTAATAATAATTTAGTTACCTTGGCGTTGCGATTGTAATAGGGATTATAGCTTCTGAACACTGGGTCCCTGCCTCCTCTTGGTTGATATCTTCTATTTGTGAAATAGGCCCCTCAGTGGATGGTGGAGTAGTGTGAGTATAAGTCAGTTTTTTCCTCGGACCAAATATTTGAAGACGTCTTTTCCTTTTTCTGAAAAAAAATTAATAAATAAGTAGAGTCATTTAAAAACCATTGTTTTAAAGTCATTTACACAAATGTTCATTCACTATTACAGAAACGAAATGATGTAAGCCTAATTACAATCATTATTCATGTGATATGTAACATTTAATCTTTCTAGTCGACAAAATAAGGCGAAATTTCGGTATTCGTCTCCGTCAAAATAGGCTATATCGTTATTATAATATCGATATATCGATAACCTAACCAAACATAACCTAACCCAAACATTATGTGACCTTCGATATTTGATTATTCGATCGATATATATCGAAAGAAACTAATCGATATATTACGTCGGAGACGAATTCCGAAAGTTTGCCTAACAAACAAGTTGTAACAATGTTGATCTATAGGATAACCTTCATGGTTTATACGTTTACAGGAATAAATGAAGTAATGGGCCTAGGCCTAGGCTACTTTTTTACTTTGTTTTACTAGCCAGACAAATTAATACAAAATTGAAACGTTGCATTTGATTTATTAATTCATAACAAATATAAAACACAATCTTACCTGAATTTTTATAAAATTGTGCATTCTTCATATTCTTCATCTGAATCATCTTCTGATGTAGGTATTACATAATCATCTTCTGAGTTGTCACCAAACAAATCACTCAAACTAGCATCAGACATTTCGTCATTTAAGTTATTGTTAAATGATGAATTTGGTATTTTACTGTCAATTATAACTTAATGCTTACACCAAGTAATAAATAAACAAACAAACATAACCTCTCATTACCATAACAAACTAGAGAGTTTCTCTTTTTTCAATTTGATCAGCTGATCATATACCACCGAAAATGTTCAGTTGGAACCTTGTTACACCAAATATTAGTTTGTTTTTCTTGCAGTTGCAACTTTGTCACTGTTCTAAATCTGTTATTTTTTTACATAGAATAATAAAAACCGGTGCAACACATAGAGATACATAAACTAAATTATATTGACTGAAAATCCCAAATTTAGCAAAAATGTCAGTTAGAAAATTGTCAAACCAAGGTAGCGCATTGCGCCATCGGTACAGAAATGGAACATGCGGTCGGTGACGTTCATACGGTCACGTAGGCCATTGCCAAAGCGGTCCAGAAATGGAACACGCGGCCGGTAACGTTCATGCGGTCACAAAGGCCACTGCCCAATCGAATACTGTGGCGGTCCCGAAATGGAACACGCGGCCGGCGACGTTCAAGCGGTCACGTAGGCCATTGCGCCATCCCGGGCGGTCCAGAAATGGAACACGCGGCCGGTGACGTCAACCCACGAGGCGCTAAGATGGGCGCGGCCATATTGGTACACGTGCTCTCGTGGGCGCAGCCATACTGCTACACGTGCTACACTCTCGCGGCGAAACGACAAACCAGGCAGCGGCACACTCTAGTAACTAAACGGTAAACTATTGCGTCACCCGCGGCCGTCCACGTCGTGCTGTCATGGGCGCTGCCATATTGGTACACGTGCTGCACTCTAGCGGAGAAATATCAAACTGCATGGCCAGGGAAGGCGCTACTAGTAATAACACACATCAAGACGCATGCTCAACAGTCTGGTGGACTAGTGGTTAGCGTTGTGGCGCACCACCTAGGAGGGCCGGGTTCGATTCCCCGGACCTCTACTCAATTTTACCAAACGGCTGCCATGACGTCAGGGGAAAATTGGCGCGAAAATTAGGTACATGGGCGCCGCCATCTTGGTTTTTCTGCTCAATCCTCTAGTTTAGGAAAGTGAGATTAGGCCTCCTGGGGATACTCACTATAATAAAAAACGCGCCGAGACCCCTATCCCTTGGGTGGTGTGGAAACGTGGGTCAGTGAGAGTAGGCCTCCTCGGGGATACTCACTATAATAAAAAAACAAGCCCATGGTCGGGTAAGCCAATCGTGATAGTTCAGTGGGACTAGGCCTTCCCCGGGGATACTCACTATAATAAAAAACGTGCCCTGTGGTAATCGTGGGTCCAAAAATACGGCAACGAGACATCCTGTCACCTGAGGTTGCGTCACCTGGCTTACGTCACCAGGTCCCGATGGTATATATTCGGGGTCCCGCCGAGGAGCGGTCATCAGTTGCACCTGAGCTCTGCCTGAGGTAAGGACATCCTATGTTACTCTATCGGTTTCTCTCTGATTTATTATTTAATTTTAAGGAATAATTGTCATGTTCCAGACAATGTACAAGCAAGCGTTGTTGAACGAGTTGGCTGCCCTGGAGAAATATGAGGGGCCGCCAAAATACAGCTGTAAAGACTTAACTGCGGAGGAAGGCTACCCCATCACGTCGATGAAGAGGGTCGACACGAAGTTCGGCCCGTCCATCGTAGCGGAGATCACCATGCCAAGCGGGGAGGCGGAGATCACCTTCCTGCCGCAGAGGTTTGTCGACCAAATGACAAACATACAATTGGAGGAGTTTAACAAGGGCGGGTACCGCCTCCGCAGCACAGGGATGACTGGCAAATCGATCAATGTTAAGTTTTTCGTCTGAATAAACGCCTTTTGTTCCTGACAAGTGAGTTTTTATTTTTCTCACCTCATCGGTCCAGCACTCTGGTAACTCCAGATTTAGTGCAGTGTATAAATAAGACGTGCCCATCGCGGTGTTTTATTTTAAGTCTAGTCTGGTGGTGGTGGTCTGACAGGGTAGTATAAAAGTGTCGACTCCAAAGTAAAAACAATTAGGTCGATAGCGCTCACTTGATATGCCTAAATATTTATAATATAAGCCCCTCCGTAAATAATTTTCACTTCACAGCCGTCCCCTGACCCTTTAGAGTTTCCACCACGGAGACAGTGGCAGAGCGAACGCGCGACATTGGAAGAGGCTAGTTCGTCGTCCAGGGAGGCTGGTTCGTCATCCAGGGAGGCTGGTTCGTCATCCATGGACTGGAACAACCTCGCGACCCTGGACCTCGCCCTGTTCCCGTCCCCACCGTCGGGACTTCGACAACTACCTCAGGTAAATAACGGAATCGGTAGCTCGAGTAACCGATTGAATATATATATATATATATATATATATATATATATATATATATATATATATATTTGTTTCAATATTGTTCGTTTTACAGCCCCCTGCTCAGTTTCAACCATCGCCACCCGGTCTGTAACCTCCCCTGCTGCCAGAGACAGGCCCCGGCAATATCGGCGGAGCCCAATGTCTTCGTCTTTTCGGCACCGACCCCGGCACCGTCCAGACCACTCGCTTTCTATGAGGTAATACATCGTCCACACCCAATTCCCTCTCGATTCCGCTGTTTAACAGGATTTACAAATAATATCAATTTACAGATCATGCCTTCGACCAGCAGAGGTAGCAGCAGCAGCGGCAGCAGTAGTAGCACCAGTATAAACGGCGGTCGCTGCATAAACTGCGAGATGGAACGGGACAGGGAGGATATAAGACAAGTCTCTCTGATGAGATTATTTGAGGTAGTTATTACGTTTTAGCTATACGTTGACTAACACCTCTGCTATGTCAGAGTGGTAGCTCTAATTATCTTTTTATTTTCACAGACCTTTCAACAACCGGCGAGACAGTGCAGGGATCACTCCGTTGCTCTCGGGATGTTGGAAAAAGTCCAGTGGGACATCTCCGATCTGCTGTGGCTTGTTAACTATGTGACCACGCTCCAGCACGAGGAGAGGATGAGGCTGTGCATCGGCCTCTTCAACCTCGTCTCGTTCACCCTGCAGACGCTCGTCATGCGGATGCAGGAGGTGATGTAGGTGGACGCCGTGGAGCGGCCAATCAACATCCAGCCAACGAGGGAGGTGACATGTATAGTATGCCGGACCCCCCTACCGATGGTGGTGCTGCGTCCCTGCTGCCACGTTATGTGCCCCGAGTGTGCACCTCGCCTCTTCCGGTGTCCTATTTTAAGGGCGCCGATCGTCGAGAGGATAACGATATTTTTTTAATAGATACACTATCGTGTACTCTGCCTAGAAATGAGGGAGGGGGGTATTATGTGATAACAGCGCAGCGACCAGCTAGACTGGATTGGCGCTTGCATCATATAATGCTCTAACCTGGGGGTGTCTCAGACACCCAGGGCATTCCCAAACCGTGCCCCGTGGGAGGTTACTCAATAGTGCTGAAGGGTGAGTACAAAATTTACATCACCACGCCATAACACACTTGGACCTGTGGGGGGTTTCGAGACCCTGGGCTCGATCCCCACCACTAACTCAAATTAATGAGATCAATCCCAATGAACCTCACTACTTCCTTCCTCACCATGGGATATTAAAGGAGAGTAACAGTACAACTAAACTGCGTACGGTTTTCGATGCTAGTTGTAAGTCTAGCTCTGGTGTTGCATTAAGTGACATATTAATGACAGGACGAAAGTTACAAACAAATATTTGTGACATTATTTTGCAGTTTCGAAGTCATAACATAGTGTTTTGCTGTGTCATTAAACAAATTTACAGGCAGATACTGATACATCCTGATGACCGGCATCTTCAACTGATTCTTTGACGAGATAAACCTAGTGATCCAGTCTCAAACTTCCAGCTCAATACTATCACTTATGGTGTGAATAATTCACCTTATTTGGCTATTCGCACACTTCATCAACTTGCAGAGGATGAAGGTAACAGTTTCCCTGAAGCTTCAAATGTACTTAAAACACAGACGTATGTTGATGACATCATCACTGGGGCAAATACTGAAGAAGATGCACTTCTGTTACAAACTCAACTCATTTCACTTTTAAAATGTTCAGGCTTTGAACTGCGAAAGTGGATATCCAATTCTCCCCTACTACTTCAAAATTTGCCAGATTCTCATTTAGAAACTCCATCATTCCTTGAAGAGTCGCGAACGCCTCAATTTAGTGTGCTTGGACTTCAGTGGTCTCCTGTTACTGATGGTTTTTCATATAGTTTACAGTTTTCTTTCCCTACAGCTTTAACTAAACGAGCAATTTTGAGCACTATAGCCAAACTGTATGATCCTTGCGGATTTCTTTCGCCTTTTATTCTTCTAGCTAAATGTTTCATGCAACTGATGTGGACTAAAAGATGTAACTGGGATGAACCATTACAAATGATTTAGTCCTCAAATGGAATCAAATAACTACTGATGTTAACTGCCTTACAGATGTTTTTATACCTCGCTCTTTAAATTTCCCAGCATCTGGAACTATTCAACTTCACGGATTTTGTGACGCTTCGGAATCTGGTTATGCCGCTGTCCTTTATTTCCATTTTCCATTCAAACCAAGCTGTTCGAAAGAGTAGCTCGAACCCTCCTCGGGTCGGAGCGCCTCAATTTACTAAGCTTTTAGTTAATCACTGTCATCACTATCAAGGTACACGACAGGTTTTGATTGCCGTGGTCCAATGATAGTACGCATCAGTAAATACCACTGTCTAAGTTATTTTCTTCTAAAGAATCTACAAATCATATAATTTATTATGCTATCAGGAAGGTTTAACGATTTTAAATCCTCAACAGTTTTTACAGAGTCTACAATGACAAAGGAAGCATAATTGTACAAAGGCAACACAGGCAGCGGTATCAACGCCATCGTTGAGCCTGCAAATGTGAAGAACTCGTTTGTGACTAAACAGAGGAGTGGAAGGGGAAGAACTACTCTAAACAGGCGTACCAGTTTGCTTCAAACACTCGAACAATGTCCGCGGTATCTTGTTTTGGTTGGGTGTTCAGATTAGAAAGAAAACAGCCACGTCGCGAAGAAGTTATTTTATATATCCCTCAACCCAATATTTAACTTTCCCCGCGACCCTTAGAACCTCCAGCACTACCACCACGGAACACGGATTATGCAGAAGTTCAACTTTTTTACCAGAATCAAGTACGTATAATAATACAATATATCTATAAATATTGCATAAAATAGTTTATAACTTAAACCAAAACTACGAGATTAACACAACCTAGGTTGCTTTAAAAGTAGGATACCACATTTGAGGCATGTATGGCAACCAAAGCTGTGCACATTGAAGTTGTTACGGATCTAACAACCGAATCATTTTTGGGATGTTTAACCAGATTCATTTCTCGACGAGGTAAATGCACAGACCTCTATTCGTACTGTGGTACCAACCTCATTGGATCGAACGCTGAGCTGCAAATAATAGTTAAATACTCCATTCGTAACTCGGAATCAAAACTAAAGATTCATCGTTTTGCCTCGAACCATAACATAAAGTTTCACTTCAACCCCCCAGCTGCTCCGCATCATGGTGGGCTTTGGGAAAGCGCAATTAAAAGTGCAAAGCACCACTTGCATCGTGTTATTGGTAAAACAGTCCTCACACTCCCTGAATTTACTACTTTGACGGTACGCATAGAAGCAATGCTTAATTCACGCCCCTTAACACCCCTCTCTAACGACCCTTCTGACTTGTGTGCTTTAACTCCGGGGCACTTCTTAGTGGGAGGTCCCATGGTGGCTCTACCAGAAATAGATTTCACTTCTACACCACCTAACCGCCTCAAGCACTGGCAAATTATACAACAGTTTCACCAACATATCTGGCGCCGGTGGAGTGCAGAGTATTTACATACTCTCCACCAACGGAACAAGTGGAATGTTCGCCATAGCAACATTAAGGTTGGAGACATTTTATTTATTTATTTAATATCTCAGGTCTAATTGCCATATATATGGTTAGACCCTAACATTACATAACTTAAACTAAATTTAACAAGGCATTTCATTTGTTTCTTCATTATCTCTTTGTTGAAGGCTTTCTTCATTTTTTGTTTAAATAGTCTTCAATTTTGTAGTAACATTCAGTAGCAAGCTCTTCTTTCAGTGTTTTTTTAACTTTTTCAAATTTGTAATTTTCTTTAAATGTTCAGGTAATTTATTATATATTTTAATTGACATATATTCAGAACTTTTTTGATAAAACGCTGATTTACAACTTGGAGTTTCGATGGAATTTTTTTATCTTGTATTATAATCATGTATGTTCATTCTCAGTTGAAATTTTGATTTATTTGTATGCACAAAACAAGCAGATTGCAGAATATATAAAGATGGTAGTGTTAAAATGTTATGTTTTTGAAAGAGGGGACGACATGATTTGGTAGAAGGTAGATGAAAAATTGTTCTTATGGCTTTTTTTTTTGCAGTTTAAATACTTTTTTCGTATCTTTGCTTAATCCCCAGAACATAAGTCCATATGAAATATGAGACTGAACATAAGCATAATATATTAATTTTGTGACATTAATTTTGCAGCATTTAGAAAGTATTTTTATCATGAAGATTCCACTACTCATCTTCTTACATTTTTCTTCTATATGTAAAGTCCATGATAAATCACTTGATATTTCGAGACCAAGGAATTTAGTTGCACTACAAGAGGAAATAAGAGTATCATCCAACAATAAATAGGGATTTGTTATTTTAGATTCGTCTTTGTTGAATGATATAAATTTTGTTTTATCATTATTAACTTTTAAACTGTTATCGTGAAACCAATTAATAATCTTTGAAATTTGGATAAAATTAGAAATGTCCAGCGCTGAATGATTTGGATTAGAGTTGTAAAAGGTTGTGTCATCTGCAAATAATATTACACTTCCTTCTTTTGGGACATCTGCCAATTGGTTTATATAAAGAATAAAAAATAAAGGACCTAGGACTGTTCCTTGTGGCACTCCTATGTTGATGATTGAGTAATCTGATATAAATTTTGAACTGGTTGGATGGTTATTCAGTTTTATTTTGGTTATGGTTTTAATGCAAGCACAGACTCCACCATTCGAATGGCCTCTTGCTAGAGTCATCCAAGTTTATCCTGGTGCAGATGGTGTCGTCCGTGTTGCCCAGGTGAAGACCTGAAGTGGAATTTTCACCCGACCTGTTGTGAAGTTGTTTCCCCTTCCAAATGATACTAATTGAAGCAGGTGGCTTCAAGGGGGCCGGAATGTTGAATTTAATTGAACTATTTGAAGAAAAAACTATGCCCAAACAGTGAAAATGTCATGGACCTAAGTTATTTACCATATGATTTTATTTTTGACTTTTTGTTTATTATCTTCTTTGTTTTTATAACTAACAAATTTATGCGTGAATCAATACACTTCAATTTCCTCCTTTTGTAAGTTTTATTATTTTTTTCTCATTTGATTTTTACTACTTTATGGTGAATTCCCACCAACGCCCATTTTGAATTTAACAACACAAATAAAGGAGTTGTTAATGTAAAAACTTCAATTGAAGCTGCTCCACAAAAATGCAGAATGACAAACGATATTGCGTCCGAACTGGATTTTCCCAAGCAAATCAAACCTGAAGGACTATGCCATAAAAGGAAGAAATACTTATTTGAAAAAATAAGACCCTTCTGCTCAGAAGAAAACAAAGACCTGCTTTGTCCAATTCCAGGTCCTCCTGAAGAAAACGATCCGGACGACGTCGAAGGTGAGGAAGAAATCACTCCTGCCGAAACTGAAACTCCGCCTCGGAAAAAAAGGCGTCAAAGAAAAAAGAAGAAGGAAAAGTATTTTGAGAAATGTTAAACCAGACTAGGCCTATAACATTGTAAATAAATAGGCTATCTTGTAACAAATAACTTTAAGAATTTAAAGTTTACAAGTTATATTTAATTAAATTCTTACCTTCTTTAATGTTTCTTTTTTTCTTAACTCGGACCTTTCTTACCTTATTTATGTATTACTATATTCGCGGTTAACAAAAAGAGGATAAGAGAAATTCATACCACTGTTTCAAGAACAAAATTGCAAAAGTAGTGATATGCTATATGTGTGGTTTTATGTCTTTTAAAAGGTTAGAATTTGCTGTCAAATGTTGCTTAACTTTAACGCTGTTCTTCTCAAAATTACCGTTTTCGAAATATTAATTTCAAATGCCTGTAACTTAGGCAATTTTAACAATAATTTAATGA
Organism: Neoaliturus tenellus; assembly: GCA_030545055.2. NCBI lineage: Eukaryota > Metazoa > Arthropoda > Insecta > Hemiptera > Cicadellidae > Neoaliturus > Neoaliturus tenellus. The sequence goes on from CM061531.1 coordinate 111,583,660, forward strand.
AATTTTCACCATTTGTTCAGAATTATATCAGGTTTCCTAGGATACCAATAACTCAATTTTTCACTTTTGGAAGTTAAGGTCCCTTTCCATGTGACAGGTCACAATAATAAGGGAATTCTCAACACAATGAAATATTAAACAAGAACAACTAAGTTAAATGATTAAATAAAAACAATCAAAGGCAGTTGGAGTGCTTTACTAAGTTAAATGTTAATGAAGATTTCTATTTAAATTCAATTAATGTGTTAAATAAAATTAAAAAGCACAAAGAAAGTTAGTGAAATAAAATTTTACATATTAAATTAAGAAAATGTTAAATATTACCCTTGAGAGAGCGAGCAGGATGACATTAAATTACATAATTAAAATTTGACAATTGTTACATACTTATAATTGAAGAGACGATGAATGACTAAGACACACACATGCACTGACTCTACTCTTCCTTATGGAAGTAACTAACAGGCCATAATTTTCACTTCACTTTTCAACACTCGCGAACGACCGAAAACGATTGATTCCGAAACCGCACATCTTGAAGACCTCTAGGAGACTGCCGTCCGATGCTTTCCATGATTAAGACGTCCTCCTCTACATAATTTGGATCGGCCAATCAGATGATGTTATTGGAATTTGCATTGTTCTGATTGGCCTAGACAATCCACGTGGGCTTGACGAACGGCTGTCCAAAGATGCAGGCATTGCAGTCTTCTGTCCCTGGTCGCTGACCGGATGCAGAGTTGGCAAAGGAATCAATATCATGGGACAGGAAATGACTGGACATGGTAGACATAATTTCCTGTTGCACAGGCAGGGAGTCCGAGATTTTATATTAAGTTAAGAATTAATTTAATTTTGAGATGTAGTTACAATTGCATTTGTATCTTGGTGAACTGGCTCTTCATTCATTTGCTCTTCATAATTGTCATTTGTATTGTTAACGATAAGAATCTCTTCAGGAGGATCTTGCTGCACTGGTAATCTAGCCTCTGCATTTTCTTGGTTTTCATCTGGAGTGTTAGAAATTTCTTGATTTTTCTGTTCTGGAGCTGGGGCTAAGTCACTTACAGACACAGTCTTCTCTCGTCCATCTTGAAGTTTAACATGAGCATAACCAGGGTTGGCGTGTATTAGTTCAACTTCCTCCACAAGAGAATAATATTTGCTTGATCTATTATCATTTCGAAGCAGCACCGGACCTGGTTGAAACAACCAACTTGGAACAGAACCTCCATAATGTGATCTCCTAGGATGCTTGAACATTAATTCATGTGGTGTTGCATCGGTTGATACACATAGCAGGGATCTTATTGAATGGAGCGCCTCTGACAGAACAGCCTCCCACTATCTCATTGGCAGATCTTGAGTTCTCAGAGCAAGAGTGATAGTTTCCCAAATAGTTCCATTAAACTTTTCCACTTGTCCATTTTCTCGAGGATTATATGCAGAGGAATGGCTAGATGCAATGCCATGAGTAAGTAGGAAAGATCTTAGAAAGATCAAGAAGTTTCCAACACTCCAGATGAAAACGAAGAAACTGCAGAGGCTAGATTACCAGTTCCGTAAGATCCTCCTGAAGAGATTCTAATCGTTAACAATACAAATGACAATTATGAAGAGAAAATGAATAAAGAGCCAGTTCACCAAGATACAAATGCAAATTAAAACACCTATCTCAACTCCATCCACCTCTCGTCCTCAACGATGCAAGAAAAAGCCAAACTATCTCAAAGACTACGTCACATCTTGAGGTGGGAAGGATGATGTGATATTTTAACATATGTTTTTCAATTTTAAATAATTTATCATATGTATAATTTATTGTTTGTTTACTTTATCTTTGTTCTGTAACTTGAATTAGGAGATTATTAAAACCTATCCTTAGGTAATTTAATTTCGAGTTTTATTTGCATATCACTCTGAAATTGTTGATCCTTTCCTCGTACTGATATAAGCAGAAATAACTGACTCACCGAGATAAAATAACTTTGAGTTTTTAGTGGCTGTCACTATTTTGAGGCAATCTAAATGAAGGATACATAAACTTATCAATGACTTTGAAATGTTTTTTTTTTCAAAATCTTCATCAAATGTTTCTTTGACAATTGAATCTATTTCATAGTTCTCAAAAGTGTCACTGTCACTATCTGAAATGTGTATCGGAGTTGACGATGCAACTGGTTTCATCGATGGCGCATCTTCTGTTTGTTTGTGTTTTGTGTTGTGTGTTTGGTTTAATTCTTTGTGTTCATGGTTGTGTAGCTTTCCTTTGCTTGTTGTTACACTATCAACTTTAGTTTTTTTTGTTGTTAAAATCGGTTTTTCTATGCTTTTTAACTCATCAAGATCTTCTGTATTACATGATGATAACACAAACCTATTTTTCACAATCTTACACATTGGTGATGCAGTTGGTACATCAACTGCCATGAGATCATTGTCACATCAATATGACTCGTTCATTTTGCTTGAGTCATCGGCAGGGATTACCTCTGTCGCTTTTTTTGGGGCAAAATTTTCCCCCGATTTAAACCCCCTGGATTTTCGGATTATGTTTTGGAGTTTAACTCGTTTTCTCTTTTTTTTTTTATCTAAGCCAATAGACATTTTGACGGCCTCTATATGGTGACAATTTTTCCTAATTGCACAGGAACATGATTCCTTAGGGAAGAGACTGTCGAGACTGTTCTTTTCATCACCAGACACTATAAAAGCTTTTTGATCTGGTACGTTTCTTATCCTTCCCTGCAGAACAATTATTTTCGCCACACCATAATGAGTGTATGGTGTTTCAGTAGGTTTGGGTTCAGGAGGATCTTGGTTCTCAAAAGCATATGGTAAGGTGTCTAGCGGAACGATTCCTTCAGGAAACTCTATTTCTCCAACGTTAACTGTGCATTCGTCTTGGAGACCTTCCTTCAGCTGCATCTCCCCCATACTACACAATCCACGCAAGATTTCTGTTTGAAAAAATACTTGTCCAATTGGTAAAGGCAAAGAGTCAGTACTTGCAAATTTACCTTAGTCCGATTCAGGAATCGTTCCAAAAGAGCATTTATGCTCTCTGACGGGTTTATGGTGACGCTACTTCGGGGTGTGTAGAGATTAAATGCCGTCAGAACACTTTTGGTTGACTGTAGGATATCATAGAACAAGTAGTGGTCGAAACATTTCTTGAAGTCAGAACTCCATCCCTCAGACATGATGCTTGAAACCACAATGGTATCATCATTTCGTCAATTGAAATATGTTGGTCTCTTAGTAGTTTGTGGCAGCGTTTTAAAAATGAGTCTATTATCCGCCTTACCTTCCACAACCTGTCTTTCTCTCTCTCTTCACGCGATACTTCACTGTCAAAAACTAGCTTAATAGACTTTTTTATTTGGAAAAAACGGTCCCTTGACATTGCTTCACTAATCAACTTCACCTTCTATTTATCTTGCCAATACGTCCTTACCTGTGGGTACTGCAAAGCCGCCATTACAAAATTAATACCCAGCCAAACTTAAAATTCTCTGACAGTTAAACCCAAAGACTTCCCAGTGAGATAAATACTGGTTTGATTTGACTTATTGACTAGTAATTCATAAAATTCTTCATCAAAGTATTGTTCAACATACTGGAACTGAGTAAAATGTTTGGTATCTATTGGCATATATGAAGGTTCACTTAGCTGTACAGGCTCAGGTCCTGGAATGGGCGATGTTCCCAAGGTGGCAACGGTGTTTTTTTTTTACCCCATTTCTGTTTTCGGAATCTTGCTTCTCACAATTTTTTATGGTTGACGTAGTGGCTTCAGAAACTTTCTTAGGCGTAGCACTGTTTTGTGGTTGTGACATTTGCGCTGTTTTTTTATTTTTGAAAAATAAACATTCTTAATTAATGATGGCCATTAAATAAAAAAATTATATAAGTTTTATAAAAAAAAATAAAAAATACTATAAATACTTTAAGTACCTATGTTAGTTCTCACTATACATAAGTAAAATAATTCAAGTATTATTTATTTAAGTATGAATAATAATTGTATTAGTTTATTCATGTATAATAAGAATTAACATACTCTTTGTCGTATTTAATATCTCACCTTCAGTCTTTTCTTTTTCTTTTTCGGTGGTGCCTCATCTGAGTCACTCTCGCTGACTCTATTCATTCTCCCAAACTTAGGGGCATGATGTGGAACAAATGTTGGGTCATCATCAGTATCGTCTTCTAAATCAATTCCTCTGCAGTGCAGGTGTGGAGGAGGCTCATCATCACCATCCGTTAATCCTTCTACATCACTGACATCTAGATTGTTCAGCAGATTCAATAGATCTTCATCTTTCACTAAAACAATACGGTAACATGATCTTAAAATATATAAATAATATACTTGATTAGAGAAACTTACACCCAATGTACTATGTGGAATTGTGCACAAGTATTCATATTTTACTGTACATACTCTAAGTTTTAAAAGAACACAAACTTTAACCAATAATGTTAGTGCTAAATCCTATTTCTTGGTAGAAATACTGTAGCAGATATTTAAATATATTATTAAATTATTAATATGCCCACAATCATATATTACAAGTATCTTACAAAATAACCACTTACCTATCGGTTTGTATTTGTGGCGTGTGGATCTGGAGGAGGCCATGTTGTTATCATTTCAACTAAGACAAAGTAGGTGCTGCTATCTGGCTGTCAACTGATGAAACATGTTGCCAAGAATGAAAATAAAGTATTACTACCAACCTTGTACCACGAAATTTAACCGTGTTGAACTTATGATTTTTTTCATTTGTCCTTTTAAAAAGACATCAGGTCTAACTAGGTTTTTTTTTACCTGATCTCAGGTCTCAACAACTACGGAATAGATGTCCTTTTAAAATGTCACCAGGTAACGAACACAACACTTGTGATTAACTACTCAGGACTTTGTTACTTAAATATTACTGTCCTTTTAAAAGCACACCGGGACTCAGGAGGATAAGGCGCCATACAGCCGCGCTCCTGCCATATAGCAGGCGACACCGCAGCAGTAAACAACTCTCCGTGAGTCTCTACCACCTGGTCATGTTAGATACGCTTAGTTTTCACTTACACTTGTTAGGCTCACTATTTTAACACTTAGTATGTAAATTAGTTTTCAAACATTTTTTAACACTACACCACTCACTTGTTTCAAACTTAACTTTTATAAATCTACATTTTATTTATTTTCCATTTATTATGTAAATTAACCTCGCGTTAAAATTTGCATTTTAGTTTGCGCTTATTATGCAAATTAACCCCGCGTCCAAGGCACCTTACACAAACTTCTTTTACACTTAATATTCAAATTAACATACGACTTCAAGTTTACTTCCACACAACCGTTTTTTTATTAATATGGTAATTACTCTCTAACCTTCGCAACACTCATACTATTATTACTGGATTTATATAACCGCTCCTCCTTAGACACAAGCTTAATTGACTATGTAAAACTATTAACACTTTAGGACCCGTCTATTATGGTAAGATTCACGAAAATAGTCCGATGAGAGTCGATCCATTGTTGCAAAATTTATTCTGAAACACATTTTATACTGTATTTAGTCATGGTAAACAAAACCACAAATGACAACATTGCATGGCGAGAGGGGGTGTGGGGGGGACACAGCTGTAAAAATTTCCATCGGACTATTTTCGTGCATTTTTAACACCACCTAGAACCACCTAGAACTCCGGGATGAAATCTTCCCGGAGTTCATAAAACACTTGGGTAAAAAGGCTAGACAGTGGCTTCTTGCAGTTTTTAATTCCATAAGGGGAACCGGCGACTTGCCTGGTAAATTTAGAAGATCGAAAATAATAGCTGTCTTGAAGCCAAATAAAGATCCAAAACTGCCAGAAAGTTACCGACCCATAGCTCTTCTTAGTGTCTGTTATAAGCTGCTCGAGAGGCTGATATACAACAGAATCCTCCCTGTTATCGATTCCAGCATCCCCGAAGAACAAGCTGGGTTTAGGCCTGGGCGCAACTGTTGTGACCAGGTTCTAGCTCTTATTTCCTTCATCGAGAATGGGTTTGAGCGAAAACTGAAAACTTCTGTTGCTTTCTTAGATCTTACTGCAGCTTATGACACTGTCTGGAGAAAAGGCCTTCTCATTAAATTTTATAACCTGATTCCTTGCCCTTTCCTATTGCGTCTCCTCAACTCGATGCTCTCCAATTGGATGATTAAAGTATATTTGGGACCCAAGGAAAGTACTTTTAGGCAACTAAAAGATGGCCTGCCACAGGGGTCAGTGCTTGCCCCACTGCTGTTTAATGTGTATACTGCCGACATGCCTGAAACTTGCTCCTTTAAGTTTGCCTATGCGGATGATATTGCAATGGCTTATCAGCACCAGGAATTCCGACATGCTGAGGAAGTACTAACAAATGACCTCAAGACTCTCGGTGAATACTTTAAGGCATGGAAGCTAAATCCAAACCCAACTAAAACTGAGGTGTCTTGCTTTCACTTGAACAATAGACTAGCCCACCAAAAGCTTAAAATCGTATTTGACGGCGTTGAGCGAAAGCACAATGATCACACACAGTACCTGGGAGTCACTTTAGATCGGTCTCTCACATTCAAAAGCCACATTACACATTCTCCCAGTGCTGTGTAATATCGCTCCACCTGAAATAAGACGAAGGGAGGCACTTAATAGGGAATATAATAAGATCGTATCCGCTCCACAGCTACCCATCCATGATTACCTACCCCAGGAGATGGGCAGATTGAGGTCCCGAAGACCACCACTGCGGACAGCATCCCAGTTGACGGAGACAAACTTTCCCATCCATACCGACTGGACTTTCTCCTGGGACTCCTTCCAAGGTCGGAAACAATTTTTAATTGATGACCCAACCTTAGCAGTACGTGGTATGGATCTTCCTCGGAAGCAGTGGACTGTTCTCAATCGATTCCGCACTTGTGTGGGAAGATGTAATTATTGTAAATACAAATGGGGAATGACAGAAGACCAGTCATGCGGCTGTGGAGCGGAGTTCCAGACTATGACTCACATAGTCAATGAGAGCCCTTTGAGTGCTTTCCCCGAAGGATTGATTGGGCTGCATTGTGCAAGTGAAGCTGGGCTGCAATGGCTTCAGCTTTATAAAGAGAGATCATAACTTTATGTTTTATTTATGTTTTTAGTTTAGTTTTTGAATGTTTGACGCAGGTGCTAAGCACCGCAGAGAATGTTTTATATTTTTCTGAAGTTGGTGGCTGGCTATTAATGCCATACGATATATATATATATATATATATATATATATATATATATATATATATATATATATATATCCACAAAATCAAAGAAACTGACTACAAAGATCTAAATGAATTGAATTTAAGAACGTATGAATTGGCTCATCAGTTAGTCTTAAGATCAAAACAACCACACGGACTCAACAATCGTTGATCTGAAAAGTTTTCCTGGCTTTTATTTTACCAAAATACTTAAATAGTTTTATTCCACATCACCTCTGTCCTTGTGCCAAATGTGTGTTTCATCTTTCAGCTGTTCATTGTTTATGTTTATTTTTACACTATCATACACCACTGTGCTTGATAAAGATTATATATCGAAATATTGCACACAAAAATAGGTTTAATTCTTAAAATATATATATTTTAAGAATTAAACCCATTTTTAAAACCAATATATATATATATATATATATATATATATATATATATATATATATATATATATATATATATATTGCAACAACAAAAAATGATCGTTCACATTGAAAATTGTTATCTTTCATTGTAAAAATTAGGCTACCACTAGGCCTAAATAAAAATAACTACGATGTTAATTTAATTTTAGATCTATGATCGTTATGGAAAATATGTAAAAACATTGCGAAGCAATTTCTTTCAAATTAATCACATGAAAAGGTTGGTCTGGGAGAAAGTTTTTATTTTTTATTATTGGTTTGGTAAATTTTGTCTTTGAGAAAGTAGTTGAGTAGAAACTGACATCATTGCAAGTAGTAATGAATTGGGGCTTCTGGCACAGACCCCCTATTGTATAGGGTACATGGTATACCCTATTGTATAGACTACATGGTGTCTCCTACTATATAGACCACATGGTATCTCCTATAATATAGGGTACATCATGTGGTCCTATTTTATAGACTACATGATGTACTTGTGCTAGAAATCCTGAGGCTTCTGGCACATGACGTCATCAATGACGTCATCATCTAAAAATAGACTATGACGTCATCGTATGACCTTGAAATCTCAACTTATCGAACTATTGATTGGTTATTGATCTATTGATTGGTTATCGATTTATTGATTGATTATCGATCTATTGATTGATTATCGATTTATTGATTGATTATCGATTTATTGATTGATTATCGATCTATTGATTGATCTGTTTGGACATATTGAGTGGGTATTGATTTATCAAATTTAAAACCGCTGGGATTCCAGCAAAAGCCTTAACGTGCATATTACACTATTTAGACATATTATGTACATTATGTACTCTATATGAAACCAGTGGTGATATTTAGAACATGTGTTACTGTATTTACCTAGAAAATGTCTGATTGGCTATGTAATCAGGGTTGCCAACTTAATTTTTTCCTGTAAATATTTTCAACAGTGTTTTCTAAAAAGGAAAATTTTATCAAATAATCTTGGCAATTGATCAATGGGTTGGTAATGGACTTAATCATTTTATAATTTATTTTTTCAATATTTACACTTTGTGTACATCGCGGCATATATTAAGTTTCTCAATCTTAAGAACGTGTATCAAAAACGCAATGTATTGCTAAGTATTTTCCCTCTGTGCTTTGATATCATATCCTTTTAAATTAATTAAACTACTTTTGATGATATTCAAAATTTTTGGAAATATTGGTTCTTGTATAAGTTTATAAAACTCAATTTTTCATAAATTAAGTTTCAATGCTATGATGAGAACCTTTGAATTAAAGGATAAAATGAAATAGTTAAAATGTGTTGTTGTTATAAAATTACAATCTTTTGTTTTTTTTTATAAATTATTTTGCGATATAATATATAAAACACTTTGTGAAATTGTATGATAAATGGTATTTCCTACTTTGACGTTGGGGGAATAAACAGTTAGAAAGTAGCGAACTGGCAATTGAGCTTAACTAGTTGAATCACATCCTCAATAAACGGAATGCGAGAACCACGGACAATAATCAAGCCGCGAGTTTAAACAAATTCATCAAGCAACTTGTTAATTTAATACTCTCATATTCAAAACAACTATATACTGACAGGATATCTGTCAAATATATAAAATAAAAGTATATTATTTTTCTATTTTCCAATATTAAATAAAAAAGACATATTTAAATCCCATCATAATTCAACAACATTTATCTAAAGCTCAATAATAACATAAACAAAAAATCAGCTGTTAGTAAAATCAATTATTTAAATTAAATATGTGTTAAAACATTACAACTCTTCCCTGAAAAATAATATAGAAACACCATTGTATTGTATTCCAAACATAATAAAATCATTTAGTTTTTATTACCAACTTTCTGATTTGATTTACGTGGCGTCGCCAGATCATCTTGTCAACCTCCACCAAATACATAAAATTTCCCAACTTTTTCTGAATTACTCCTTTCTTCCATACTTTCTTACCGTTAGGTAAATAGTTCCTCACTATCACAGCATCACCTTCCCCAAATTCTCTTTCTTTCCTTTTCTCCTCGTTTGATCTCTCCTGATTGCTTGTGTGTTTCCTTTCTTCACTGTCAAATGATGGATTCACAATGGGCTTCATTAAATCCAGGGATGATCGTAATTTTCGCCCAAACATAAGTTCTTCAGGACTTTTTTTCGTAACAGTAGTTGGGGTTCGACGATGCGAAGCTATGAATCAGTAGTGGTTTTTGGCCACTTTTAAAACCGACCACGTGCCCACCGAGCCACGTGCCGCGGCAGCTGGCGCCAGCTGCCATGTCACATAGCTTCCGGTGGGGGATGGAGGGTATATATGAGATGCTGTAGTTATATTTTATGCCATATAGGTTGGGGTGGAGATGGCGATAGTGTTGGCGTTAGGGTGAAGTGAATTTGCGCATAAAGTGGGGTTGAACTAAAAGTACGCATAAATTAAAAGTTAGTTCAAAATTGAAATTCGTCGGTGTTAACAAAACTACAACAGTTGAAGAAAAATTAAGAGTTAGTTCAAAATTGAAATTCAAACTTATAACTGAGATGTGGAAAATATGTCAAGGTCATCCAGAGTAAGTTTTTAAAAATCCTATCCAACTATCACCAGAAATAGTTTTAAGTTGAAGTAGTTGGTGATAGCGGGATAATTCATCAGTGCCATGGGAGAGGTGTTTATCGTTTGAAAGTTGGCGATAGAATGAGAAGCGCCGTCTAGGGAGAGGGCTTATAAAATGGCAACCTTCCCCCCACCACCCTTTCCCCCACTCCTTTAGACCAATAACCGGTCGCCGACTCTATGTGGTGAAACTGAACTAGACATGGCGGCCGCCATGGATAAGTCTAACCTCAAACCTTAGCTTAACTGAAGAGAATAGAGGAGCATGAAGTAGGAATTGTGGTGACAGCGCTTATATGAGGAATAGTAGGGGTAAAATAAAAAAACTTGTTGAACACAGTCGATAGGTGTAACAAGTTCAAAGTTGTTGAATTGTAACATAGAATGCAAAATGTTGTAAATAACATTATCATCAACATTAACCTGCGAAGTCTTTGAGTATAATGGGTTAAAACTGTACTTCTTCCTAACTCTATTTAAATTAGTTTTACACTTTGAAATTGAAGGTTTAGAAGTACTTCGTAATATGTGTTGTGTTCGCAAAAGCTTTAATTTTAAACATTGTGCAGTCATTATAATCGATGTGTTAAGTTCAGAAGTTAAAATAAGACTGAGATATAAAATGAAGTGTAAAAGAAATTGAAACAGAACGCTAGAGTAGTAATTTTATAGGTTAGAATTTACGAAGGCTATTCCATGGATAATTCTAACCTCAAACCTAGTAAGTGAAGTAGTCATAACATAAAACTAATGAGAGATGATGACCGAGCGGATGCGAGGCAATGAATGTTTGTAGCGCGATAAACTACCCACCTTTATAGAGGCAATAACTCCAGCCAGATGGCGGCAGATGGCAAGCAAATGACTGGTTGACCGACTTTCACCTGAGTAGTAAGAGAAGTAGGGTTCTGTGTCTATCCCTACTCCTTGGGGTCAATGACCGACCGGAAAGGTCAATGACCTCCCCCCCCCCTCCCCCCCCCTCCCCCCCCTCCCCCCCCCCTCCCCCCCCCTTCCCCCACTCCTTCCCCCACTCCTCCAGGTCAATGGCCGGTCACTACCGGTTGTTGACTTTATGTGGTGAAACCAGACTAAATATGGCAGCTGCCATGGATAATTCTAACCTCAAACCTGCTGCGCATGCAACGAGTTCTCCGGATCGGAATAGTGACTATGCTATTGCGCATGCGCCTAGTCCTGTATTACTCACTTTAGCGCTGCTGCATATGGATAATTCTAACCTCAAACCTTGGTTTTGCGTTGCTGTGCATATGCTGCTCCCCACTCCTTCGCCTTCCTTTTACACTGCTGCGAACTGGACTGGATTGAACACTGTACTGGAGTGAAACAACTTCCCCCACTACTCGAGAATCCGAGGAGCAATACGAGCCTGATCTTAGCGTCAGTCGTCAACAAACTTTCATAGCGAAAGGTTGTTGGCGACTCAGCAAGAGGTTTCAAATATATAGTAGGCCTATATATATTTGAACTTCTTCTACTATGTTGCGTTTTTTAATGCAATGTGGTATATGTGTGTGTGTGTGTGTGTGTGTTTAGTTTTAAGTTGTATTTAATTTAAGAAATAATTTGCGCATTGCGATGTTAGTTATAAGTTGGGTTTAGCATTAAGGTGTATTAATTTTAAGAATAATGATGGTATTTGGTTGTGTTGAATTATTTGGTTTTTTAATAATGATGTGTTGTTAGTTTTAAGTGTTGGTAATACTAATTAATGTTGTTTTGCCTTACAGCTAGATGTTAGGGGGTAGATTAAATGTAAATTCAGAAGTTCGGTTGAACTTCACTTAGAAGGGGTGGGACATCCGCAAAATGCGGACTAGGTTTTTGCATTTTTGTTTAGGAATATAATGGGTGGGATTAGTTTGGGTGGGGTTAGAGTTGCGTTTCTGCATTAGGTGTTCCAGTTTCCCTTGGAATTCACGGTTACGGTAGACCCGGACCGGACCGTTACGGTAGACCCGGACGGTCCAAACAAAATTGCGTCGATGTCCCTTGCAGAACGTAACTAGTGGGTTGGGAGTGGGAACCGTTAGGCAAACAGGGTGGTGGGAACAGTATTACTGTTCCCATCACCTTGGATCATTATAAATCTTGAATGACCTTGACCCACTTTTGGAAGGGTCAATGACCCCCCCCCCCCCGAAAAAATGGAGTCGATTCCCCCCCCCCCCTCCAACCCCCCCCCCTCCACCCCCCCCCCCTCCCCTTCCCCTTCCCCCACTCCTTCCCCCACTACTCCGGGTGAACGACCGGTCATGACCTGAAAAATTAAAATAGCTATAACTTGATAACGGATTGACGGATTTGGACAAGCGATACATCATTGAAAAGGTCTATGTAAGACAAACATTTTGGTAAAAGAAGAATTTGGTTATCTTATTTTAGTCAAAAGTTATGCGAATTATTTTAAATAAATACCTTCTCTTTCCCCTTTTCCCCCACCTCCCAGGTCAATAATCAGTCTCGGCCAGCTGCTACCCCTCTCATTTGCATATTGTTATAAAAGACGCACCGACTGCGGCTAACATTTCATTCTGATTCCAGACGTTACGCTGCGAACTTGGAGCCACAACCATGTCATCTCTGCCAACTACAACTTCTACTTTAACTTCTACTTCTACTTCAACTTCTACTACGGCTGTTATTGCACCAAAGAAAACTCTTCGTCTGAAAAATCCTCCTGACTGGTACAAGAAGCAACTTGGATCCCAACCTTCAACTTCTGGCACTATTCTTCCGCCTACCAAGACTTCTAAACTTCGAAGCATTTTTTCACCGCCTTCGCCTTCTACTTCGCTTTCAAACGACTCCACACCGCCATCAACCATCATGCCGCCTCCACAGAAGCCAGCTCCCCGTCTTAATACCCCTTCATTTGAATCTTTGCTTCATCGTCTTAGTACACCTGTCATTCCACTGTCACCATTGCCTCCTACCCCACCACTTACTATGCCTGAAGACCACACCTATCATAAAACTAAATCCACTAAGCCTACTCCCAAACCTGCTCCTAAGCCTGCTCCTTCAGAGCAATTTCAATTATTACAAGAAGAGCGTTGTAGGGCATTTAGCCGTCCCACTACTTGCCCTGAACTGCTCACTAGGGGAATTAAGAAAGGATCAGCTTGTGGGAGGAAATGTGTTAAAAACGAAAGTTTTTGCCGTGTACATGTCATGAAACATCTTTCTGGACCACAACTGACAGAAACCCCCACCATTGAAGACGATCCTGAAATAATATCCGTCAGAGGAGAGAGGCTTAAGAAAGGTTTGAAATATTTTTTTCTAAGTGTTGTTGACCACCAACACATTTTGGCAAAATGTAACGGCTTAAAATATAAAATTAGAGTTTGTGAGAGTTTGTGTAAAGAGAAGAGATTTAACAATTTAGATTCTCAAGACTTTCTCCTCAGGGATAAAAAGGATCGTATTACAAGGTGGGGGCGTAAACAGTAAATTCACTTAGTTTTTTCCAAATTGTTGCTTAAAAAAATAATGGGGTAGAAACCCAATGCGTTATAGCGTTGTGTTTCTCCCCCATTATTTTTTAACACTCTAAGTCTCGTGACCTACTAACCTACTTCCATCCGAGTAGTAAGAAAATTACTTCCCCCCACTCCTTTGGGTCGATGACTGGTCATGGTCAGCTCCTACCCCTCATTTGCATACTATTATAAAAGCAGAGCGAGCGTTGGTCACTCCTTCATTTTTCTTCTACACGCCGCTCTTGTTGTTTCGTCTCTGCTGTTTACAATATTTCTTGCTTCAAAATGCCTCCTCATCTGAATGAAAATTTCAATTCTTTTGAAATTTCTGATGTTTTTGAACAATCTGAAGACACTTTAAGTAACAACAGTGAAAGTGAAGATGATGAGGACGATGATGATTATACTGTTGAACTTAGTGAAGAACGTAAAGTCATAGCAATTGATCCACAATTTCCATTTGATACAATAGAAAAGTTTATGGTTGAAGCTAATAAATGGTTGGACTCAGGAAGTTATGTACGAATTGACTCTTTTATATTGTATGGTGATAGTCATTCTTTACTTGTCACACCAAATGACAGAGACCGCATGTTGCAGTGGGCACAATCTATGATGGAGTGCTATGAACAAGGTGTGGACACTGGCGGCTATTTTCTTGCACAACTAGTGTAATAACAAAATTACCCTTCCCCCACCCTACACCCTATCCCTTTCAAATCCTATAAAGAAGGGGGAAAGGAGTGGGGATTATAAAATGGTGGGGGAATGTGTATAAATGCAGGTTGTTTGAAGAGACTTTTATTATTGTGGCTTTAGCAGAAACAACATGGAGTTTAAATCTTCAGCAAAAATAAGGAACAACATAATAAAGAGAGAAATTCGCAAGAAAGAAAAGATTGAACTTATAAAATTACAACTTATAATACCTTCTATTGAAATTGGATGTAGCAAAATAAAGACTTTGGTGAAAACTAACGAATATTTGTTACAATTGCTAAAAACAATCGAAGAATTGAAAAGCAAGAATGGACATTCTACATAGTAAAATTTGAACATTTTAATATAAATAAGTAAACCCAAAAAAGTAGATGTAGAATAGAGAGTGAGGAATAGATCACTTTGTGGTAATGGACTAACATGCCACTTAGTGCTCTATTCCTCGTTCTCGCGTTAAATTGGATTACCTTGACCTATTTGTTTGACTGTTAGAATTTGGTTAACACTGCTGAATTTCAGTTTTGAACTAACGTTTATTTTTGTTCAACTGTTAGAGTTTTTTTAATACTGTCGAATTTTAGTTTTGAACTAACTTTTAATTTATGCGAAGTTTTAGTTCAACTCTAGTTAATTTATGCACAAATTTAGTTTAACCAAGTGTCTGTGCTCTAGCCATTTCCACCTAAAAATAACTAGAATTAGTTGGGTGGGGGAAAGTTCGTTAAAGCTTGAATATAAAGAAGTATTTACTAAAACTTTAATGGGAATAAAGAACACGAATGAACAATTAGTTTGTAGAAGGTTAATATTTTTGTTCAAAACGTTTGATTTCCTTGGATAGTGGTGGGGGAACCGTTATAAAAGGAGGAACGTGAGAGCCCATTTCATTTATTGGCGAAATTTCGAAGAGTAAACATCTCAACATGTATCGTTGCGATAAATGTTCGGAATCGTTTCACGATGAAATTCTATTAGAATGTCATAAGGAACTAATTCACAACAACCCAGAAGAAAAACAAGAACAACAAGAACAAGAACAAGAACAAGAACAACAAGAAGAACAAGAACAACAAGATGAACAAGATGAAATAACAGCAACATATTCAACTACTTTACCAAATCTACAAGTATTTGCATTACCCGGTAAAGTAGTAATGCATCATAAGATTCAAAATGAAAACTTGAAGCTAGAAGAATTTATTAGAGAAGCAAAACCAATCATAAGTAAAACTTTAAAAGAAGAATTAAAAAGATTAAACTTTCTTAAATTTGGTTTACTATTAGAAGCGATGTTTATAAATGTACAAGAAGAATTATCACCAAGAGGATTCATAACAAAAAACCGAACTATCATGGAAAGTTCAGACATTGATTCAATAGTTGAAAACTGTATAGAAGAAATATTAACCAAAATTCAGGAACACGAAGGAAGAGGATCCGGATGGAGTCTTACAAGTATTGAAGTATTAGATATAAGAGTTCACAAACATGGATATGGACTAATGGGATCTAGTTACATTCCTTTGCCCAAAAGAATTAAGGATACAAGATCATGTATTAATGTGAAAAATCAAGATAATGAATGTTTTAGATATGCGATGACATCTAAGTTTGTACCAAATCATTTTGATAAACCTAACCAACACTATGAAAATCAAAGACATAGGTACAATTTTCAAGGAATTACTTACCCTGTATCACTGAAAGATATATCAAAATTTGAGAAGAAAAATCCTGGTACATCTATCAATGTTTTTGCATTAGATAGTTCAAACAAAGTGTTTCCTTTACGTGTCGTAAAAGAAGAGCTACCAGATCATACGGATTTACTACTACTAACGCGAGGAGATGTGTCTCATTATGTGTACATAAAAAAATTTGACTCTCTTGTTAACAAGCAGCTTTCTAAAGATCGACACAGAAAGATAATTTGCAAGAGATGTTTCAATTTTAAACGAGAAGGAAGACAAGGAAGAGAATGGTTACAAGAGCACAAAAGACTATGTAACAATAATTATGAAGCAAAGATTAATTTACCTTCGGAAAACAGAGCATTTGTTACATTTGAAAAGGTTCATCATCAATACCGTATCCCTATAGTTGTATATGCGGACTTTGAATCAACACTAATTCCTATAGAAGATGAAAATTGTGAAGCTAGAAAAAGTGTCAAATATCAAATGCACAAACCAAATAGTTTTTGTTTAATGGTTAAATCAACATTATCAGAAGAACATTTAAACCAATATGGATTAACTTCAGAACCTTTAGTATATCGTGGTGAAAATGTGGAAACAATATTTCTTGACCATTTATATTTAATAGCTGAAAATGTACAAAGATTATATACGAATATCGTACCAATGAAACCGATGGAGGAAGAAGAGGAAATTCAACATGAAAATGCAACTCATTGTTTCTTATGTAAAAATGAATTTACCATTGACAATTATAAAGTTAAAGATCATGACCACCTTACAGGTTATTACAGGGGTGCTGCTTGTAATAAATGCAATTTGAGCTATCGTTTACCACTATTTATTCCTGTGGTTCTGCATAACCTCAGTGGGTACGATGCTCATTTTATAATACCTGAATTAGGAAGAGACAATGGTTCAATAGATGTGTTGGCTGAAACTTCAGAAAAATTTATAAGTTTCTCTAAAACAGTTGGAAATGTAAAATTAAGATTCTTAGACTCCTACCGATTTATGCCGTCAAGTTTGTCTAAACTTTCTGAAAATTTAAGGAAACAAGATTTTATTGAAACAAAGAAGATTGTAAGTAACGACAAACTGGATCTCGTACTTCGAAAAGGTGTTTTCCCATATGATTATATAGACAGTTTAGAAAAATTTAATGAAACATCACTTCCGCCAAAAGAAGAATTCAAAAGTAAACTATACGACATGGACATATCTCAAGAGGATTATGATCATGCATGTAAAGTATGGAATGAATTAGGATTTACAACATTGGGAGAATATTCAGATTTTTATGTTAAATTAGATGTAACTTTATTATGTGATATAATGGAAGAATTTAGAAATACATGTTTTGCAGCATATGGATTGGACCCTCTTCATTCATACACTTCACCTGGACTAGCATGGCAAGCCATGTTGAAAGAAACAAATTGTAAATTACAACTTCTTACTGATATAGATATGGTTTTGATGTTAGAATCAGGAGTTCGAGGGGGATTGACACAAAGTGTAACCAGACATGTTAAGGCGAATAACAAGTATCTGCCAGATTATGATGCATCAAAACCAACAACATTCCTAGGTTATTTCGATGCAAATAACTTATACGGATGGGCAATGTCAAATCCCCTTCCATATGATAATTTTAAATGGATAGATCCAGAATCGATTGGAAACATTATGGATTTACCAAAGCATGGTGAAACTGGTTACATTTTTGATGTTGATTTTGAATATCCTGAACATCTTCACGATCATCATTACGATTTACCACTTCTTCCAAAGACTGAAATTTCCCCTACTGGAAGATGGCCAAAATTAATGATGACTTTAACCGACAAGTCTCGATATGTTGGACACTACTGGATGATACAACAAGCTTTAGACTTAGGATTGAGAATTACAAAAATTAATCGAGTACTACAATTTTCTCAATCTTGTTGGTTAAAATCTTACATCGACAACAACACAAGAAGAAGAGCCACCGCTACATCAAGTTTTCAAAAAGATTTTTTCAAATTAATGAATAACGCAATATTTGGCAAGACTTTGGAAAACAAAAGGAAACATAAGGATATCAAATTGGTAACTGATCCAGTAAAATTACAGAAATTGGTGCAACAACCAAACTTTGGTTCATCTATAATTATTAATGAAAATCTAGTTGTTATTTCCATGAACAAGAAGTCAGTTACAATGGATCGTCCTTTGTATCTTGGAATGTCAATCTTGGATATTTCAAAAACACATATGTACGAGTTTCATTATAAGAAGATGGTTAACTATTATGGAAGAGAGAACATTGGTATTGCATATATGGACACGGATGCACTAATTTACTGGATTAAAACAAATGATATGTATGAAGATCTACGCACCTTTATATATAAAGATGATTTCGACTTTTCCGATTATCCTAAGGATCATCCAAATTACGACTATGACAGAAATAAGAAAGTATTGGGAAAATTTAAAGATGAAACAAATGGTGTGCCGATGATGGAAATTGTAGCATTAATGTCCAAACTGTATTCATTTCAACTGTACATAAACGAAAGGAACGAACATCAAGTCACGAAAAAGGCCAAAGGAATAAAAACTTCTTTCCTGAAGAAGAACGTACAGTTTGAACATTATAAAAGATGTTTGTTTGAAAATGTTGAAACAACTGCAACGTTCAACACTATTAGAAGTTATAATCATCAACTTTTTAGTGTCAAACAAACAAAGTGGGCATTAAGCTACAAAGATGACAAGCGTCATATTTTAGAAGATAAAATTAATACTTTACCATTCGGCCACTACTCTCTAAACCCTATCGACCAGTAAACCTATTCTTCGTCCTCTACCTTCTTCCTTTTTCCTTTCCGTAAAGAAGAGGGGACATGGCAAGCCCAATGCCATGTTCCCTCTTTTTTACACTAATATGAAATGGCCTTGACCTATATTCAAACTATATAAATGAGAATAAACTATTCTATGGATCAGTATTTTTACATGCAGTGTACAAGCAACATCTGAAGATGGAAAGTGTGAAGGACAAGATTGTAAATGAACTACATAAACCAGCAAGAAGAAGATTTCCAAGAAGAAGTACAATCATTAAAGGAATGAATGATCTTTATCAAGCTGATCTCATTGAAATGATACCGCACAGTAAATTAAATAAAGGATTTAAATATATTTTAACAATTATAGACTGTTTTACTAAAATAGCTGACGCTTTACCAATGAAGGATAAGACTGGTAAAAGTGTTACAAAAGCTATGGAAACCACAATACAAAGAAATAAATTTAAAATTAAACATCTACAGACCGATGATGGAAAAGAATATTTTAATAAAGACTTTGGAGCTTTGATGAAGAAATATCAAATAAATCATTATTCTACAAATTCTGAAGTTAAAGCTTCAATAATTGAAAGATTCAATAGAACATTAAAAGGTGCGATGTATAAACAATTTTCAAAAAGAGGATCATACGTGTGGTATGACATATTACCACAACTTATAAAAGAGTATAACAACAAATATCATCGTACCATTGGAATGAAACCTATCCAGGTAAATAGTGCTAATGCCAAAATTGTATTACAACGCATTAAAAATAATACAACACCGAAATTGGAAAAATTGCAACCAAAGAAGTTCAAGGTCAACGATAAAGTTCGTATAAGCAAATACAAAGGTGTATTTAGTAAAAGATATCTACCAAATTGGACTAATGAAGTATTTACAATTTATAAAGTGCAACCAACTATACCTGAAACCTATTTATTAAAGGATAACAAGGGTGAATTACTTCAAGGTGGATTTTACGGACACGAATTGTTGAAATCAACAGTCGGTGATGTATATCTTGTCGAGAAGATTTTACAAAGGAAAAAGGATATGGTTAAAGTCCGGTGGTTAGGGTTTGATAAAAGTGAAGACTCTTGGATTCCTTCAAAAGACTTAGTATAGTTGTTTAATAGCTCATTGTGTGTTTAACCTTTATACAAGATGGAGATTGTACAACAAAAAGACCGATTTAATATCAATAACATTGATGAATTGACAGTTGACAATGATAAGTTAAATCATGGAAAACATGGTGAATTACTACCAAATACGATAAGATGTCTAATAACTGGTCCTTCAAATTGTGGAAAAACTAATGTTGTTTTTAACCTTATAACTAATCCTAAAGGATTGCGTTTTAATAATATATACATTTTTTCAAAATCATTGCAACAACCAAAATATCAATTATTGGATAAAGTACTTGCAAGTGTACCTGAAGTGAATTTTTACAAGTTTAATGCCAGTGAAACAATTATGCAACCAAATGAAGCAAAACCATTTTCTATTTTTATATTTGACGATGTTTCTTGTGAAAATCATGACACAATAAGGAATTATTTTGCTATGGGAAGACATCATAATATTGATAGCATTTATATTGGTCAAACATACAGTAAAATTCCAAAACAACTTATAAGAGACAATGCAAATATGTTGATCATCTTCAAGCAAGATGAAACAAATTTAAAGCATATATATAATGATCATGTAAATGCGGATATGCCATTTGAAAAATTTAAAGAGATGTGTGGCAAAGCATGGAATGAGAAATATAGCTTTCTCGTTATTATGAAGGAAGAAGATATTAAAAATGGTAGATATCGTATAGGGTTGGATAAATTTGTATTTATGCGTTGAACTACCGATGCTACATCTAGTTACACGTTGAACTTCACAGTGTAAACATGGTGAATCAAGAAAAACTATTGAAAGAAATAAAATCACTCAGTGATTCTATTAGGATGAAGAATCGTGCATTGAGGATGGGTTTAAGTGAAAGAGAAGAATTTCTAGAGACTACCTTTAAACCTATTACGGAACCTTTAAAACAGATATCGGAAACTATTGGTAAACCTCGTTATGAAGGAGATGTTTTACTACCAGTTTCTAAACAAGAAGTACAAGCATTAAAAAAAGAAGAAGATGATGATTCATATACAAGTGCTAGTGAGCAAGAAGAAACAAAAGAAGAAGAACCAATTGTTGAAAAGGAAGAAGAACAGCCAATACCTGAAGCTGAACAATCTATTCCAAATTTAACTCAATTGAGTAGCGATATATTACAACATGGACCTCTTGGAAGAAAATATATAATGAAAATGCTACATGACATGAAATCAAACCCGAATTTGAGTAGATCACACGTATACGGAGCAAGAATTGATGGGAATGAATTGAAGATTGGCGATTCAAAGCTTGAAATAACACAAGACGATTACATCATTATTGGTGAGCATAGATATAAAGGAACAAAAGGATTATATGAATTAATTTTTAAAAACATACCACTAAGATATTCATCCAAAGATTTAAGTGTTTTTAAGGAGATTCTACAAAATACTAGCGCTCATAAAAGAAACTACTTAAAGGATGGAATGATTAATCGTTCACGTGCAACAAAATATAACATCGTTATAAAAAAGTTGTTTCCTCCACGAAAATTGCCAACATTACGTACTGCACCAGCGGTAAGACAACCACTGAAAAGAAAATCTTTATCACTTATGGATTTATCACTTCTTGAACAACATGGTAAAAAGAGTAAAGGAGATACTTCAACATCTGGTAAAGGATTGATGAAAAATCTATACAATACAAATGTGATTTACTACAATGACATCAATAAATTGGTTGATAGAATGAGACTATTGCATGAAGCCATGGAAGCTGGTCATACAGGTTTAAATAATGAATGGGTAGCTCTGATTGATGAACTCAGGAATCGCGACATAATTGTATAATTGTCCGCGGATATATAAGAGTTGCAGGTGTATAATGTGTCAGTTCTAACATGAGCGTCGACAAGTTCGGACGCTACTCCGCGTTAGGAGTGCAAGTTGGAGAAAACAGAAAAAGAAGTGGATTACCGCAAA
Source organism: Neoaliturus tenellus (assembly GCA_030545055.2). NCBI lineage: Eukaryota > Metazoa > Arthropoda > Insecta > Hemiptera > Cicadellidae > Neoaliturus > Neoaliturus tenellus. The sequence goes on from CM061531.1 coordinate 111,605,868, forward strand.
CACCCGAAGGTGACTATAACATAAATAATAAACGTTTAAAGTTTGTTAAAGATCCAGAAGAAGATGGAGATGCAACAAATTTAAAGACAGTAAAGGAGGAAACATCTACAAGTTTAAAACTCGACAACAACCAACTGTATGATGCAAAATCTCACAGGGTTATTAACGTTGCAAAACCAGTCAACAATGGAGATGTTGTTAATAAAGGCTATTTTCTATCTGCGATGGAATATGCTTTACTGTTGGAAAAGACTAAAAGTGGAAAAAAGTACAATGCTTTAAATTATAAAATAACTAATGTGGCAGATCCAACCGAGGATACAGATACAATTAATAAGCGTTATTTGCACTCTGTAATACCAGAAAAGAAAAAAGATGGATTTTCCTTCTATAAATATACTATAAACGATATTGGATATCCTAAAGAAGAAAGTGATGGTGTTAATATAAAATACATTAAAGATAATTGTATTTTATATAATAGTGCTGTTATTGATTGTCATGGAAAAGTGTTGTCCAATCTGGAAGATGGTTCAACTCCATCTGATGCTGCTACCGTGAGACAAATGAATGAAAGCTTGAAAAAAGGAACATCCGCTTTTGTTAAACAGAATCAGGTGGTGTCAAAGAAAGGTGATGAGTTTATGCAAGGCAGTGAAAAGTTTACCTTACTACAACTAAAAAATGACAAGTGGGATGGAAAAAATAAAAGATTGTCAAATATAAGTTTAGGCACGGAAGAACATGATGCTGTTATTTTAACACAAGTACCACAACTATCAGCTACTGGTGTTAATTTTATATGTAAAGGTAGACGATTAACCCAAGTTAAATCTGGTAAAGATGATCAGGATTGTGTTGTTGTAAAACAAACTATAGTTTTAGATAAAATAAATAACGTATATAATGGAAAAAATAAAAGAATATCTAACATATCAGCAGGAATAGCTCCGAATGATGTTGCTACTATTAATCAAGTTATAGCAACCTCTAATAACGATCCATCTGCGTATACATGTAATGGTAAACGTATCACATATCTTGATAATCCTACACGTAACAAAGATGCTACTAATGTAGAGTATGTAATGAATCTTGTAGGTAATGTAGTTATTGATATGCATAATCATTTGATTAATGCATCGATGAAACACAATAAAATCGAAGATTCTCAGAGAAACCAATGGATTAAAGATGAAATCATTGATAGATACTAGTAAAACTTATGAATATTTAAGTATGGAATATACAAAAAAGGATTCATTAGCATAAAGTATTTCATAGAGTGAAGACGTTGGTTACATAAAACAGCATAATGAAGACCGTATCGCTCAGTCGTCGTCAAGACAGCGGCAAGAGAGGACGTGGTTTAACATCAGCTGCATTATCCCTGCTCAGACGGATTCCAATTGGTGCTGTTGTGAATCGAGCGATAGACGCTTTACCATACGAATTACATCTGCCCGGAGGTTATCAATATTGTGGACCTGGAACTAAGTTGGCAAAACGTTTAGCAAGAGGAGATCCTGGAATTAATAAATTAGATCAAGCTTGCAAAGAACACGATATAGCATATTCAAAGTATAAAGATTCAACAAATAGATCAATAGCAGATAAAATTCTAGCAGAAAAAGCTTGGCAAAGAGTAAAATCAAGTGACGCAAGTATTGCAGAAAAAGCAGCGGCTTGGGCAGTAACTACAGCCATGAAGACGAAAGCAAAGTTAGGTGGTGGAAAACGTCGCAGAGGAAGACCTGCAAAGAGAGGCACACCCAAAAGAGGTGGAAACATTAAAAAAGGACGTCGTAGAACTCATAAAGCAAGTATAAAGAAGACTTCTGTTTGGCAAATGGTAAAAAACGGAGCAGGTTTATACCTAAGACCATACCGTGTGTACTAAATAAGAAGAATCAATTAATAATTCCAAATAAAGCCTTAACAAATCATCAGTTAAATGATTATGTAAAATGTTTGAAAATACCATTCTTTCGAGGAGTTTTTATGAAAGATGCATTACCAACTAAAATATGGAAAAATGAAACTGGAATAGTAAATTTGGATTCCACCTATGGTCCAGGTACTCATTGGGTATGCTATAAAAAGCTCGGACAAACCATTTACTACTTTGACAGTTTTGGCAATCTACCACCGCCAAAAGAACTTCAACATTATTTTCGAAACTCAAAAAACATTTTTTACAATTACAAAAGAGAACAACCTAACAATACTGAAATATGTGGGCATTTATGTTTGGAGTTTCTAGCGAAAAGTGTCAGTCAGCTTTAAGATGTCATCGTATACAGTGTCATTGAGTGGAAATTCATCCACATTAAAAAGTACGCTGTTCCCAGCATTGCGTCTATCCAAGGAACGATTATGGGAAGCGGCATTACTTGATTTGACTACCTACAACTCAATTCCTAATGTTACGGAAGGGAAGAACAATTTACTACATTATTATGAAACTAAGGATGCTGCAGGAAAATACTCAGAATTGAAAATAATTACATTTCCTACTGGAGCTTATGAAATTGATGATATAAACCAATTATTACAGAAACAACTCGGAGAAGACAATATCACCGTTAAAGGAAACAATAATACTTTAAAAGCAGAAATAACTTCAAAATATTATATTGATGTCAGCTTGGAACAGTCGATTGGCAGTTTACTTGGATTTACAGATACAAAAAAGAAAATCTTAACTCCTGGAACTACTCATTCAGGTGATTCAACTGTAACAATATTGAAAGTAAATAGTATTGATGTCACGTGCAACATTATACACGGATCGTATAGAGATGGAGTTAATCAACATATTTTACATACATTTTATCCAACAGTGGCTCCCGGTTTTAAAATTGTTGAGAAGCCACAAAACTTGATATACCTACCGTTAAACACCAGTTTCATTTCAGACATTGTACTGAACATATTGGATCAAGACGGTCATAGTGTTGACTTTAGAGGAGAAACAATTACTATACGGATACACATCAGAGCAGCAACATAAAAGTCAACATGGGATTATCATTTAAACCGCAACGGAAGAGTCGGGAGCTCAGTAGCTCCTCGACATTGGAAGAGTTAACATCGGAAAACATTCGTTTTCTACAGAAGATTGGATTGAAACTTAACAGCGATGGATATCCTGGATATATCTCAAGGACCAACGTTCGACGAAACACTATGGGAGAAGGAATATCACACGCACAACCCTTACACTTCATCAAAATTAAACAATAACGATGAAATAAGGATCCCCATTCAACAACAAGATATTTACACTTTACCGTGTGAAAGTTACTTGTACATTGAAGGACGGGTATTAAAATTGGATGGAAAAACTGCTTCAACAGTTCCTTTTATAAATAACCCGATGGCATATCTTTTTGATGAAATAAGATATGAAATATCAGGGGTGACGGTTGATTCAACAAAAAAGGTTGGTTTAACAACGACATTGAAAGGATTAACATCATTAACACCGCATGAGAAGAATTCAATAGTCACTGCCGGATGGGTTGCCCCTGATAAAGACACTATAACACCAGCTTCCAACGGTCACTTTGATTTTCATGTACCTTTACGATTGCTTTTGGGATTCGCTGAAGATTACAAACGGGTAATAATAAATGTCAAACAAGAATTAGTATTACTCAGATCTTCAACTAATAAGGACTTGATACTTGCAGACCCTGCAACTACGGAAGATAAACTGGAATGGCAACTACAGTTGGATAAAGTTGTTTGGAGGGTACCTCATGTAAGATTGGCTGATGAACATAGAATCCTATTATTGAGAAAGTTGAAATCTGACCGTGATATTGTGATGCCATTCCGAAGTTGGGAATTTCATGAATACCCTACACTACCTCAGACAGAACGACAAACATGGACCGTCAAGACATCAACTTACTTGGAACGAGCAAGGTACATAATACTCGGTTTTCAAACTAAGCGAAAAGATGTTATCACTGCAAATGCTGGTCAATTTGATCACTGTAAAATAAAGAATTGTAAAGTTTTCCTAAACTCTCAATTCTTTCCCTATGACAATTTGAATGTCATGTTCAGCAAAAAACGTTTTTCCATTTTATACGATATGTATGCAAGATTTCAATCGTCATATTATGGAAAGACTAATACACCACTATTATCACCTGACCAGTATTATTCCAAGGCTCCAATAATTGTAATCGATTGTTCAAAACAAAATGAATCGGTAAAATCATCAAGTGTGGATATAAAAATTGAAATGGAATTTGAAGAACCAGTAGCGGATGGAACTTCGGCATACTGTCTAATTCTACATGATAAAATAGTTACTTACACACCGCTGACCGGAATTGTGAAGAATGTACTTTAAGAAGAATTGTACAACAACTGCAAATTTTTGAGGTTAGAATTATCTGCTTTAATTTTTGAGGTTAGAATTTCATTTGTGAAAGACAAGTTGAAAACAAACAATTATGTAATTGTATAAATTTCAAGGATTTTACGAAAAATATAAAAGCGAGAAAATAATTAGTAGAAACTTCATTCTATCTTCAACCGTCGTATGGGAAACATCATTCGCAAGATGAATTCTACTAACGGAGAAGAAAATACACCTCTAATGGATGATAATAGTTCAGATATAGAAAAACAAGTTGAACGAGAAATGGACGAGTTCCTAAAATTCAACAAACATAAGAAGAGAGAAGAAGAAAAAGCTGAAAAAGAAGTAAAAAGGAAGAAGGTTGAAGTTAACATTACAACCAATATTTTAACAGAAGTATTTCTTCGGATTATCTACCCAATTTCTTCATGCATGACAAAAAGTATATCAGTTGGAATTTTAAAATCAATGGATTATTCACCAATTGTTATTTTAAATCATGGAAACAAAATGGTTACTTTCAGTGAAACTACTTGGGAATCTCTCATGAAACATTTACATCTTTTGGAGTGCTATTTAAGTAACAACACATTTGGAAGAAGAACAAGATTAAGTTTATTGGAATCAAATATTGAAGTTGATATAGTAAAACATCGTGGAGGACAAATTGTTCGCTTCAGAGATTTAACTACACATAATGTTAAATTATATTTCACTAAAGAAGAATTTTACACTTTAAGTTGTACTACCGGTCCCGTCACCAGATATTTGAAACAACTAATATTTTCAAGTGCAATAATTAAAGACTATCTAATTGATACATTGGACAAAAAACCTTTTGTTCCAATTTTATACGGTCCCGTGGATACTTCAATCTTTAATAGAATACCTCAAGAAGTTGAAATGTGGAGACAATTAAACAACTATCACACCAATTTTAATATTGATGAAGTGGCACAAGAAGTGAAAGAAGAAGAACAATCCTGTCTGTTATAAACATCGGCTCATTCAATTTTTAAGTCAGTTGTTAGTAAGACTTCATCATGAATAAACGGGTTTCGTTTTCTAATGCGCCACATATAATGGAAGTTAAAAGAGGTATAATTGAATTTCAAGCTTTCCGAGGAAATGATGGTAATTTTATTATTAAAGAATTAGTAATCTTGGACATGAACACATCAGTAGTTTATCATTATTTGTTCAAACCTCCAGTACCATTTAATAGACTAACAACTAAAGCGAAAGTTACAAACAAATGGTTGAACAAACATTTTCACAACTTAAGATGGGATGAAGGTTTCATTAATTATAACATGATGCCGCACATTATGAATCATTATTGCAAAGAGTTTAAAATTATCTACACAAGGGGATTGGAAAAAGCAAATTGGATACAATCATTTACAAGCAACGAAGTGATTAATGCAATAATTGATAAAGATTTCCAATGCTACTTCAACGAACTTTGTATTTCATCAAAAAGTTTTAAACATCGAAGGTCGCAGTGCGCTTTAAAGAATGCCTACCGCTTGAATAATTTCCTTCAACAAACTGGTGGGGGTAGTGTCAGTGGTGGGGGTAGTGTCGATTATAAAAGTGAGAGCGCTACCATGACACAGCATGAGTATTACTCAAACCTCCGAAGAGACAACATCTCCGACGGACATTCTTATTAACAAGAAGATTAACAACAACATCAATATGGCATCACAGAACTTACTTCAAAGTTTAGTTGATCAGTTCAACGCTCATTCTAAATCATCAATTCTACCTACGAAGAAATGTTCTGAACTAAAAGAAGAAAAACACTACATCATTCATACTATTAAGAAAATGGAAACTTCAGTAGGTGATGCTATAAATTGCACTTTGAGCGAGGCACCTTATACAATTGGTGATGAAGCAAAATTTCAGATCTTCTTACCAAAGCGCTTCGTACAACTACTTCAAAATGAAGATCTTCGTATAATTCAACCCGGCGCACTCTATTTGGTATCACATGGACCCAGTGGAAACAACTCTACTGAACTTACAATTCATGTAACACCTACTACTGATTAATTTGTACATAACATTGTAAATATTTCTTTGTATTTGTTTTTTCAATAAATATGATATAAAACAAAACAAAAAATAAAAATAAAAAAGCAACATATTGTAATGTCTTTGTACATTACAATATGTTGCTTTTTTAAAAATTCCACAGGATGACCTTGACCCAATTTTGTATAATTATAAAAGGGGAAATGTACTTGCAAAATTCATCAGTCTACTGCTACCTTTCATACCGTACACATCTCGCTCTTAATCCCTGAATATAAAACTGCAACATGTCCCTAAAGGTTAAGTGTGCATCTTATGATACCAACACCATAACTACTTTTGAACAACTTGAAGATTTAACTAACGAAATGCGAGTTTTACTTACCGGTGGTTATCACTTAACTGTTGATGTTAGTGCTACTAATACAAGGATGTTCACTAAAACAAAATATTGCGATGATGAAATATTTATTTCTACACAACCTACAACTTCTTCATCGCCAACTGGTCAACATAACATCAAGTTCCAAAAGTATTACCAATGTTGAATAACTTTTGACAGACAAAGCTACAACTAAAGAATCACGTGATCAATGTGAGTTAATAAAAAGGATGTGATACTTGTATAAATAATCATTCGCTTCTTAGCTCTCACCACGACAAGACCTATTTAAGAAAATGTTGTACAGAATGATGATTCAACTTGATGGAAAAATCTATGGAAAAGACTACAACACCGTTGAACAAATGACCCAAGATTTAGATGTATTAACTAAAGAAGGATATCAAGCTAAATTAATTTTAAAATTTCCTGAAGTACATCCATTATCAACAGAAGAACTTGTTGCTATGGCTAAGGCGGAGAGAGAGAAAAAGTCTGAAGAAAACAAAAAGAAACAAACTTCCTAAATTTTAATAATCCTTACACTTGTAAGGTATAATTTTTTAAAACTCCATTTGGATGACCTTGAAATTACCCCTACCACTTTTCACAGTACATAAAACTCACTATTGAACACTATACACTCTTATTCTTTCACTGGACTCCGCAGCGTCAACATGGAAGAGCAAAAATACAAGTACAAACCTCGTTACTGTTGTGAACAACAGTGTACAGATTTAGGACCAATGATGGTGGATGGGTTAGCTTGTACTAAATGTGAATTCTTCGGATCTTGTTATTGCAAATGCAAAACAAAACAACTACCACCACCGGAATTGCGAACTTTCAAATTTTACAAATCAAGATATTTTCATACATGTTGTCCTCAAAAATGTTTCAAATTTCACCCTCTAGATCTTGCTCATTGTCAACGCACCAATTCTCATCAAGATGATTTTTGTACACATATGATAAAAAGATGTAAATACAGATCAGATTGGTATTCCGATCCTGTAGAACCATCAAATGTGTAATTTCAGTTTTACACTCTTTTTTAAAACTTCATTTGGATGACCTTGAGATTTCCCCCACCACTAGTTCTAATTTTTATATAATATTGAATCATTCCACTTCCAACACTCTAACTAACAACATGGAAAACAAATTTATCAAGTTTGAACATATAATAACTGACAGGGAAGAGATGGAAGAATTGTTTCAAAACTTACTTTCCATCATTGACGAATATCCTATAAGATGGTTCAGAATTGTAGTTCAATATTTAAATCCTGGTGAATTGTTTTCTTCATCGAGTGAAGAGGATGAAACAACTACTTCGGTTCAAATAATTGAATTAAAAGATGGAGAAGAAGAACTAAACATTTTATTCAATCATAAGCTCAAAGTTCCCTATATAAAAGCCCCCTCCCTAGACAGCCCCCCTCCCTAGACGCCTGCTCAAGGTCACCATTATATAAGCCCCCTCCCTATGCGCCGATCCTCATTCCATCACCGACTCTCCAATAATGAACAACTCTCCATTGGCCCAAATGAATTCTAGTTTTGAAATAAACTCTAAAGAAGAGTTACAAGACATTTTTAATATTTTACAAGAACTTGTAGATAATTTTACAACCATCAAAATGAATTTGGAAATAACATACGATTGTCCTATTTGTGATAAGGTTGAAAGTTTAGATGAAGACAGTTTACTAAATCTAACTCCTGCACCATCTGACACTACTGATGGTAATAATGAAGAGCAACGTCTTTCCCCCACCACTTCTTTGTAATTCATCCTTCCCCCCACCACTTCTTTATTTAACTAACATTTCTCCCTTTCACTTCTCATTCCATCTTCGACTTCTGAACTATCAACATCACTAAAATTTCAAACACTAACACAATCATGATGGATATGATGGATGAAGTTCCCTTCGTAACTAGAATGGAAGAGGATAAATTGAAATTGGAAATTAAACGATTGGAAATGGAACGGGAAAACCAACTTGAAATGTTACATTTGTTCAAGCTTTTCAAATACATCATCTGGGGACTCTGCATTTACCTTCTCATCGTCGTCGGTGTTTGCATTTACAACTCTGTAATTCATCACAAAAGTTCAACTTGTTTAAACTCTGCTGTTGCACATTAATTGTATTTTCACTAATAAAATTCAAAAGTTACTTCAACCTATCCTACTATCACCAACTAGTTCAACTTAGAACTATTTCTGGTGGTAGTTGGGTAGGCTTTTTTAAAACTTACTCTGGATGACCTTGACATACTTTCCAGATCCTATTTATAAATTTAAATTTCAGTTTTAAACTAACTTTTAGTTTTGTTCAACTATTAAGACTTTTGTTAACACCGTCAAATTTCAGTTTTCAACTAACTTTTAATTTATGTACACTTTTAGTTCAACCCTAGTTACTTTATTCGCAAATTCAGTTCAACCGACCACCAACGCTATTGCCATCTCCACCCCAATATTTTAACATTTCTGCCCCCAACACCTGCCCGAACGGCAGGTGGGGTAAAGGAGTGGGGGTGGCGCATGCTCACCAATGCAAAACTAAGGTTTGAGGTTAGAATTATCCATGGCGGCCGCCATGTCTAGTTCAGTTTCACCACATAGAGTCGGCGACCGGTTATTGGTCTAAAGGAGTGGGGGAAAGGGTGGTGGGGGGAAGGTTGCCATTTTATAAGCCCTCTCCCTAGACGGCGCTTCTCATTCTATCGCCAACTTTCAAACGATAAACACCTCTCCCATGGCACTGATGAATTATCCCGCTATCACCAACTACTTCAACTTAAAACTATTTCTGGTGATAGTTGGATAGGATTTTTAAAAACTTACTCTGGATGACCTTGACATATTTTCCACATCTCAGTTATAAGTTTGAATTTCAATTTTGAACTAACTCTTAATTTTTCTTCAACTGTTGTAGTTTTGTTAACACCGACGAATTTCAATTTTGAACTAACTTTTAATTTATGCGTACTTTTAGTTCAACCCCACTTTATGCGCAAATTCACTTCACCCTAACGCCAACACTATCGCCATCTCCACCCCAACCTATATGGCATAAAATATAACTACAGCATCTCATATATACCCTCCATCCCCCACCGGAAGCTATGTGACATGGCAGCTGGCGCCAGCTGCCGCGGCACGTGGCTCGGTGGGCACGTGGTCGGTTTTAAAAGTGGCCAAAAACCACTACTTGAATCTTAGCAGTTTGTTCTTTAGAGTACCCCCTTCTTCCACTACCTTCTTAAGATTTCTTTTGACTTCTTGTACGTATCGCTCTGCCTGGCCGTTGCTTTGCGGATGGTATGGAGCGATCGTTCGGTGGGAGATCCCATTAAACATCAGGAATTGTTTAAATTCTTCAGATTTAAAAACAGAAGCATTGTCACTAACTAATGTATTGGGGAGACCAAATCTTGCAAATACTTCTTCAAGAAACTCAATAGTTTTCTTAGAAGAGACTTTTAACATTGGACAAACCTCCAACCACTTTGAATAAGAGTCTACAATCAACAACACATGTTGATTGGATATTGGACCAAGGAAATCTATGTGCAGTCTAGTCCAGGGAGATTTCTCTGGTTCCCATGGGTGCCAGGTTTGTGCAGGGTCTTTTTGATTTCTTTGGCATGGAATGCAAGTCTTTTAAAAACAGAAGCATTGTCACTAACTAATGTATTGGGGAGACCAAATCTTGCAAATACTTCTTCAAGAAACTCAATAGTTTTCTTAGAAGAGACTTTTAACATTGGACAAACCTCCAACCACTTTGAATAAGAGTCTACAATCAACAACACATGTTGATTGGATATTGGACCAAGGAAATCTATGTGCAGTCTAGTCCAGGGAGATTTCTCTGGTTCCCATGGGTGCCAGGTTTGTGCAGGGTCTTTTTGATTTCTTTGGCATGGAATGCAAGTCTTCACTAAATCTTCTATTTCAAGATCGATTCGAGGCCACCAAACGAAACTTCTTGCTAAGGCCTTCATACTAACAATTCCAATATGTGATGAATGCAAGTCATCAAGAACTCTTCTTCTAAGACGTGAGGGTATAACTACACGCTCTCCTCTTAGAATACATCCATCTACCAAACTTAATTCTTCATTGCACCTTTTGTAGTCTTCATGTGATTGAGGTGCCCCCTTTAACAAACAATCATACACCTTTTGCAAAACTGAGTCATTTTTAGTTTCTGTTTTGATCTCTTCTAATTGCACTGGCAACACTTCACTCATTTGCTTAAGTTGGTTTATACATGCCTTATGAATATCTGCCATGAAATTTTCATCTTGCTTTCCTGATATGGGAGTCCGAGAGAGAGCATCCGATGTGATATTATCTTTTGAACTTACATGTTGAATCTCATAATCAAAACCTTGTAGGAATATTGCGTACCTTAGAAGTCGTTGTGCTGTCATTTGGGGCAATTCTTTGGAGGGATTAAAAATTGATGAAAGCGGTTTATTATCTGTTCTCAGGACAAATCGTTTTGAAAACAAGTATTGAAAAAACTTATTGACCCCCCAGAATATCGTTGTAGCTTCCTTATCCAATTGTGAATATGATTTTTCAGCTGATGAAAGAGATCGTGAAGCGAAGCATACTGGTCTTTCAGAACCATCTGGAAGAGAGTGTGACAAAGTTGCACCAAGACCTACCGGACTGGCATCCACAGACAAAATAATTGACAAATTTGGATCATAAGGCATTAATATCTTGTCTGATGAAATCTCGTTCTTTGTCTGGATCCATGCTTTTTCACATTCCGTAGTCCAAATAAACGCCTTCCCACTTTTAGTTAGATCGTACAATGGATGTAGTAAACTTGACATTCCGTTTACAAATCGACCATAATAGTTTACTAACCCTAACCAACTTCTTAGTTCATCTTTGTTGTTAGGTCTAGGCGCATTAACTATTGCCTCGACCTTATCCTTAGATTTGTGAGTGCCTTGATCTGATATTTCATGGCCTAAGTACATAATTTTACCTTTGAAAAACTTACCCGCAAATTATTGACGGACAACCGTTTAAAAACTTCACGCAAAATTTCCTTGTGTTCAGCTAACGTCCTACTGACAACCCTAATATCATCATAAAATACTGTTACACCCGGAATACCCTCAAGAGTTTGGGATATGAACCTTTGCCATTCCGCTGGAGCATTTTTTGTTCCAAACATAAGTCGGTGGACTGCATAAACACCCTTGGGAGTGCTGATTGCTTGAACCTTAGCGCTTTCTTCATCCATAACGATATTTAAGTAGGCTTGAGAAATGTCAATGGTTGAGAAAAATTTACATCCACTCATAGTAGAAAAAATTTCATCCAAAGTTGGGATGGGGAAATGGTCAGGTTCTAGGACTTTATTTACGGATACCTTGTAATCTGCACATAGCCTAATGTCACCGTTAGGTTTAACTACTGGTACTACAGGCGTACCCCATGGACTAAATGTTAACTTTGATATGATACCCTCCTTTTCCAACCTATCAATTTCATTATTTACTTTCTCCCTGATGGAAAAAGGAATGGGTCGTGGGGGTAGAAATACAGGTTTGGCATTTGGTTTGAAATGTAAATGAGCTTCGTAATGTGGAACTTTACCTACTCTGGGCATAAATACATTAGGGAATTCTCCCTCCATTTCACGGATAAACGTATCTTTTTCCGTATCAACAGATGTTGATACCTGGTTCAAAACTGGAAGATCAACCCTGATTAACCTCAACCATTCCCTACCAAATATACTGTCTACTTGGCCGCGTATTACATACAAATTCCCAACCGATATCTGATTTTTGTAACATATCTCAACTGTTGCAAAACCCACTGGCCGAATTATTTCCCCTGTATAAGTTCTTAAAGGTAACTTTGTTTTGTTAAGAGATTTTCCAGGAAACAACTTCTTAAATAGTTGTAAAGATATTGTACTCACAGCTGCTCCGGTGTCTAATTCAAATGAAACCCTTACATCGTCAATAATACACTCCAACATTATTTTACCAGGTCTATCAACCATTTCAGATTTAAACGCAGTGTCAGACAATTTAGACAAAACATTTGGGGCCTTACCTCCAACCGCCAACATGGACATGAAAGGATGATTGTCACCCTCAACTTCTTCGTCGTTTTGTGTTGCCTCCTCCGTTTGGCGAACATTCTGTTTCTTCATTCTGCATACTCTGCTAGTGTGTCCTTTTTTGTGACAGTTCCAACAAGATATGTCTGATGACAGCTCACATTTGCTTATATGATGGTATCCCCCGCATCTAAAACAAACTAGCTTACTGCTGTTTCCACTTTGCCTGGTGACGCCTTTCTGTCCCCGCACCTGAAATTGGTCCTCACTTGACGAAGGAAAATTTGATTTTTGAATTGTTAAAGTTTCGTCCTTGATTTGTTCATAAGAACGAGCCAAATCAAGACACTGTTTGAAAGTTTTGTTTTCATGTAACTCAATCAATTTTGACAAAAGTTTACTATCATTAAGCCCTGAAATAAATTGTTGTCTTAAATGGACATCAGACGTAGAAGCGTTACATTTTGGACACTTGAATTCACATTTTGTGGCCAAGGTTTTCAGCTCATTAGCAAAACAGACTACTGATTCCCCTTTCTTTTGAACCCTTTTTGAAAATTTGTGCTGTTCTGCAATGATACTACCTCTAGGTTCTAGGATTGTCTCCAAAGTAGTGCAGAGCTCATCATAAGTTTGATCCAATGGATTAGTAGGACTTAAATTAGTTCTAAGGTCATGAAAAATCTTAGGTTCTAATAGATTGAGCAAATATTGTTTCCTCTTTATCTCACATTTAAACCCATTAAGATCAAAAAAATTGTTTAACCTAGCTAAATATGTACCCCAAGTCTCTTGTTCTTCATTGTATTTCTCAAACTTTGTACATAACACAGGCTGACTTACTTCTGAATCATGCTCTTCTACTTCTGAATCATCCTCTTCTACGTACTTCTCTTGCCTTCGCTTACCCTTTCTCCTATTCGTCGCCATTTTTCTATTTTCCAATATTAAATAAAAAAGACATATTTAAATCCCATCATAATTCAACAACATTTATCTAAAGCTCAATAATAACATAAACAAAAAATCAGCTGTTAGTAAAATCAATTATTTAAATTAAATATGTGTTAAAACATTACAATTATCTAATTATTATAGTTTGAATCATGGTCAAGTAACTTGGTTACCATTTTTTTGCAAAATATGCATGGAAATGTCTTATCCCACGTTCTTTTTTTTGGCTGATTTGATGTTTTAGCTACTACAACACATTTTGGTAATGGAGAGGTATGAAAATCATTAACTTGAAAGTTTGAATTTGATGAAGCCGTAGAGCTATTTTGAGTGTAAAGACTGTCTATTTCAGTACCAGTACACGATACTGGGGAGTGAATGTAATCCTTGGACTGATGTGTATAATTAGTGGTTGACTTCAGGTTTTGATCAGGAAAATCATTTTCTAACTCTTCTTCACTTGATGGTGACTTTGAACTGTTGGGCACAAAATCTGAATCTTTATCGGTGTCGTCGACCGATGTAAAAGATTCATCAGAATTTGATTGAAAATCACGTTCGTTTTCTATTTCCGTTTGTAGCGGTACAACTTTGGTTTCATTAACGTTTTCACTACCTATGTTGGCGTTTTCATATTTAACTTCAGTTTCAAAAATGTTTTCACTATCTACGTTGGTGCTTTCATCAACAAACACACTGGGGTTTTCTAAATGTATTTCCTTATTTTGAATGCCAAATTTAGGTTCGTTAGCTTTCTCTTTCAAGTCGGGTTTCACATCACCGATAGTCGGGTTTCCACCTACAGTTTTTTATCACGAAGTTTGTTTCTTAGTTTTCCATTGTAATCACCTTCTTCTGTAAAAAACAAAAAAGAATACATCACCGAAAGCATAAGTTTAATAAGCCTACTACATTACACACGGTGTGTCACAACTAATTTACCAAATATTACCAAGTCGACATAGAAAAGAAAAAGCATACCATCCCTGGACAAAATACAATAACCCTTTTGTTTGTTCTTTGGTCTTTACAATCTTGGTGCCGTTACTTAAATAACAAATTGTTACTCTCATTGGTGATTTCTAAACCTTTTTAACCTTACATTTTTAGCGAATTTTCCTATAGGGAATACGCTATTACGGTAGTAGTCACGGTAAGACCTAAGCCCGGGACCATGATACTTTTTCGTTTTGAGGTCCCTAGAAGCCAAAAACACCGTTCGTTCAAATTGATATATATGTATATATATATATATATATATATATATATATATATATATATATATATATATATATATATATATATATATATATAATCAAAAGTAAAATGCCTATAGGCTAAGTTAATATAATATAAAACCAAAACTTACAAAAATTGATGTATATATTTCGCTATATTCGCTTCTTCGGCATCTTTACAAAAAATACAAAAAACAATAAAAAATAAAGTATAAAAATAAAAATAACCTAATACATGATTGAAGTGTAAAATTTCATATATATATATATACACATATATAAATTACATATATATATTCATACATATATGTAATATATATGTGTGTGTGTGTGTGTGTGTGTGTGTGTGCGTGTGTGTTTGTTTGTGCGTGCGTGCGTGCGTGCGTGCGTGCGTGCGTGTCCGTGAACACAATAACTTTTGAACGGAACCTCCCGATTTTAATGAAATTTGGTATAGGGTACACCCCTATACAGCCAGCATCTACTTGAATGAGTTCGCGAACTAGAATGATCGGACCATGGGAACGGGGTTTTATGGGCTTTCAAAAGGGTAAAAAATGGGTTTTTGGCTTTTTTCTAGTTAGTTTTTATAATTCAGCAATTTTAATACAAACCATTTAAAAGAGCTCAAAAAAATAAACAATTTAGTATTTTGAATTTTTATTTTAGCTTAAATGGTTACGGAGAAAATCCAAAAAATGTTTCCCCATGTTGTTCTTATGGGAAATCAACAAAACCTTCTATCTTGCTTATTTATTGACATATCTTGATAAAATTTGGTATGTACAAAACATGATAACTTCATATGTACTTTCATATTCTCAAAATAAAGCAATATTTACTAAAAATATCCTTGAAGCAGCAAAATTACATAATCAGTGCTATATTTAAATTATCCATGTTATGGAAAAACTGTAAAATGCCATACTTCACTTGATTACAAAATTAACGAGATTTAACTTGTTATCTAGTTTTAGATTATTATGATTTACTAATATTTATATGCAACCCCTCCGCCTCCCCATTACCATAAAAGAAACTTTACAGAACTCTCTCATATGGTGTTTATATGGGAAAAATGTCAATAAACTAATTCTATTGCAAAATCACTAAGTATGCAGGTCTGCTGCGACGGAGTAGTTGAATGTAACTGTGTTGTAACCAAATATAAAGTTCAAGTACAGTGTTTTTATCCATAATATAGTGGTTGGGGTCAAAGAGAGGCACCTGGGTGAGAGAAAATAATGTTTTCTAATCCAACCCATCAAGAACTGGAACTCATGAGTGGCGACAAAGATGTGGTAAAAGCGTAAATCTGGCGCTGACACTAATGTGCTGACTTTAAATTAAATTATAAAATAGATAAAAATTTCATTTCTCAAGGGAAAAATATTTGAATGTAATTAGTATTATTAAAATAAAGTCAAACTTAGCATAGCGTTTAGCACTTGATGTAATTTTTAAACTTAAACTTTATAATCTATCTGGCTTAGTATTACACTGAAATTTGGTTTAATGTTTCCCTTTTAAAAAATATATCGTCTCAATGCATGGTAGTTCTACATCAAAAGTGAAAATATTTATCCTAAGAAAATCTACAATAAAAAAAATTTGTAGTCTTCTTGGCTTGACAACATAGATTGTAACAAGAATGTCTTTCAAAACTATAAAAATTAAGACTACCATCCTTGTTCATAAATGAAACAGTTGTAACTAGTGTGTAATTAAATCCAATCAAATAATTAAAAAAAAATCCTATTGCTTTGTTTAAAATTTACATATTATATATAAAATGTATTTTGTATCAATACGCCCACTTAAATTATTAGACATTGCTTACAATGGAAATCTGTATAAAATAATTACCAAGTTTAAGAATTTTTGCTGCATAATATCTATTATTCTCCCACTTCACTTCTCTTGCGTCACCAACTTGCAGTTGTGCAGCATTTTCAATATCATCTAATGATGCCAGGTGGTTGATTTTATCTTGAATAAAAGTAACATTTACTAGTCCATCCAATCCTATAAAAACAGATTGCAATCAATTTACCCATGTAGATTTAGAAAATAGTTTGACAGCTACTGGTTCTGATGACTTCTGTAAGCTAGAGAATCTTTTACGTATCGATCAAACAATTCATATATCAATATTGGGGTAAACTCTGACTCAAATTCTATAACCGCAAGTAACAGATCCTCCAAAATGGCATTATTATAACTTTAAAAATTCCTTAGAGCATATTTTTCAAACTTTTAAATCATACCGAACCTACAAAAATGTGTTGTTTACTAGCTGTTCAAACGTTGGGCAGAAACGCATGAGTCCAAATGATACGATCTGATTCGCTACAGGCCTACATGTACAACCTATGCGTGATTGATTTCCTCACTTTTTCGGTTCATGCAATGAAAGTCACCAGATAGAAGAACAACAAACTACATATCTTTGTTGTTATAATTCAACGTTTAAATAATGTTTGCCAGATGCCAAATTTTTTTTTAATTAAAATTTTAGTACCATTATAATTGAAAACCACAATTTTTTTTACTGTACTAACTTTTACTTTGTTTTCCTTACATTAGGATAAAATATTAAAATTTTAAAATATTAAATTATTACCAAATGATTGAAATATTTTTAACAGTGTTAGCTGACAAAGACGGTCAGTTTGTAAAAGTCTATTAGGAATTCAAATGGTTTGGTTGAAAATATTTTACCCATTTACAGGAAATATTTTATATCATTGTGCCATATATAAAAATTGTTTTGCTCTGTGATAGGGTAAAGAGCCTTCGTATCCAACATATTTCTTTCTAATTATTCAGAACTTATCCCATTACAATGTGTATTGAGGTTATAAAATAATAGTAATATTATATTAATAAAACCTTACTTTATTTTTATTTTTGCTGGATAGAATGTGCCATCAGTCCATTTCACTCTTCTAATGTCTCCAACCCTCAGCGAGTTTTTATTTTTCACGCGTGATATGGAACACACGTATTTAATTTTGTCTTCACAAAACTGCACTTCTACTTCATCTGTAACAATTTCAAAAACAATAGTTGAATATTAATGATATGCTTAGACACTAAAACTCAGTAAGAAGTAATTTGCCTATTGCAGACCCTTGCATGAATATGACGTAATACGAATCCGCTCAATGATGTAACACAATGCCAATTGAAAACTATTTCCAGGCATACATAAGCAAAGCTTTAATTACTTAGTCTCGATAGCCTTTTATCGTTTAGTGCATCACAAATAGCAAAATTTAAAAATTGTTTATCAAACGAATCTTGGAATTCTTTATATAAAACCAACAGTACTGATATTAACGAAAAGTATAATCAATTTATAGATATTGTGAAAAATTATTTTACATCTTCATTTCCTACAAGAAAAATTAAAATAGATAAGAAATCATTTACAGGTAAAATAAAATTATCATGTGAAGCAATTGAATTACGGGAACAGTTAAAAACTCTGTACAAAAGTACCAAAGATTTGGACTCAAATGACCCTCTTAGGAAAACTTATAATGAAATAAAATTGTGTTATCGAAAAAAGATTAGAACTGAAAAATCAAGGATGATAACAAATAAAATTACTATATTGTAATTAGTAATAAGGCTAAAGCCTTATTGTTTCAAATATATTTATTAAAAGTATGAATAGTAAAAATGTTTGTAATACATCACAAAGTTATTAAACTCTCATCACAATATTTTGAAACTGCGTCATAACAAAATTGTGAAACAGTGCCAATTAAAAACTGTGAAACAGTGCAATCCCAAAATTTTGAAATCTAGCATTACAAAACTGTAAAACACTAATAAGAAAATTCTTAAAACCTGACATATAAAATAGTAAACATTAAACATTACGTAATAATAATAAGAAACTAAAAACTGAAAAGGAGTAATAACAAATAAACTAATAAGAAGTAATAACTAAGAACTAAGATACTAATAACTAATAAGAAGTAATAACTAAGAACTAAGAAACTAAATCATGAGATTGGGCTATCACAAGACTTTGGAACTGCGTGATCACCACTGCGTGTTGAGAAACTGTCACAACAAAAGTGTGAAACATTGTTATCACAAAATTCTGAAAACCTGGCATATTAAATACTAAACATTAAAAATTAACTACTAATAAGAAACTAACAACTGATAAGAAGTAATAACAAAGAAACTAATAACTAATAAGAAAGTAATAACTAAAAACTAAGATACTAGTAATAAGAAACTAATAACTAATAAGAAGTAATAACTAAGAACTAATAACTAAGAAACTAATAACTTAGAAACTAATAACTAATAAGAAGAAATAAATTACATTATTACAGAAAGAATCGGTGCAGCGGCGGCAGTGGCGACACAATGAATGGCACGGGTTGGGGTGACGGCAATGGCTGTTTCAATTGATTTTTAATATTTTTAAATGTAATTTCGTTCTTCGCCAATTTTGAAAACATTTAATCGGCTCCACCGACACACGGTGTAGCCTGGCAGAGGAGCACACCTCATTAAATGATTTGATAGCCTACCGGGTTTTAATTTATGTTTTGGATCATATGGACAAAATATTAGATCGCGATCGTATACCATCACGCCGTCCAATTGTTGGCCACACTACAATTGAAACAACATCATACTGAATTATACATATGTATACTACATATATTTTATTCTGTGAGGATTTCAATTGGTTTTCCGACCTTAGTTTATACTTTAATAATCGACAGGAAAATAATGAACAAGCCAATACAATAGCAATGCAAAGAAACGTACGTACGTACTTTTCTGCCGTCTCAAGGCGTTTGTACATGTAACAATTCGGTTGATCTTCGTGTTCAAAAATGATAACATTTATATTCTTGCCCGGCGAGACGCTCCGCTTTTTGACTGGGTTTTTCCGTTGCGATCGATTTTCGACATCGTTTTGTTTTGGGCCGCGATGGAAGCTAGCGAGTGTGACTGCACAGTCACGCCGTTAGGCGGCTTGTTGAACAGCGATACATGCAGGATGGTCGTTAGTTGGTTATATCGACGTTTATAAAATTGTAACTGTTCCGCGGGCGGCAGCGCCAGGGCATCCGCTTGCATTTTCCAATTTGACAATACAACCGAAGCGACGTCCACGATATTGGTCGAGGCGGTATTCTGCGATAGGCTGTCAGTTTGTTGACCCAGGTTGATGACCATGTGATCGATTTTCACGCCGTGTGAAAAAGCATTAATTGAGTGCGGAAGCGCAATATTCTTGTCTATTGAGCAATGAATCGACGGCGGTTTTTCAATTTGACGTTGGTCTCGCTCCAAGTTTGAAGGGCAGTCTAAGAGACGGTTGTTATCGCCGTCGTTGGATACATTTCGCGCGGTCTTTTCTTCGCTTATAATCTTCTGTTTAAGTTGGGTAATTGAGTTGCCCCCGTTCGAGATTCGCTATGGTGGTTGTGCGGGAGGGGTTGATCGTTGTTCATGTTCTCGTTGCTTCGTCGATTGAACATCTAAAGTTCGATCGGCGTTATCCGGCTGCTGTTGCTGCCTTTGTTGGCGACACCGCTGGTGTTCCATCTGCGAAGATGACGGTCGCGACTATTGGGTTTGATGCATTTCGGATGACTGCCATTGCGAGTGTTTCTGTGGATGTTCTAGTTGCGGCGGTCGCCGCGCTGATGTTGCTGCTGCTGCTGCTGTTGCTCCCGCCGCTGCGGTTGTATCGTCCTGGGTTGGTGCGAACTCACTACCGGCTTTTGGTGTTGATGATGAACATTATTTATACCGTGGTCACTCATATTCTACAGATCGAGATTGTGACCACGTTATCGGGGTATATCGGAATGAACTAAATATATTTTACACGCACAGAGGTGGTGATGGTGGTGGTGGTGGTATTTCCGCGTTGTATCTGAGATCTCCCGAAGGGTCCGCCGAACCGAGACGACACTGTGTTGAAGGCTCTCGCGTCACTGCACCGCCACTCAGAAGTTTAAACGATGTTGTTGGCTTGACCTGTTGCGACCGCGGCGAAATTATAACCGCACTACCGGAACGAGAGCGTCGAAATGAACTGAGCATCTTTTACGCGTACTGAGGTGGCGGCGTTTCCGTGTCGAAAGCCGGATCCCCTGGCGATGACGACAGCGACGATGACGCCGACGATGAGCGCGCCAAAAGGAGACGGTGCTGTGCTGAAGTCTCTCGTGTCGCTTCAACGCCACTTAGAAGTGTAAACGACGTTATCGATTTGTATATAGAAGAATATTGAGATCATTAATGTTAAAATTAGTACTGTTGTTACAAAAAATGATTATTTTATACTATTAATTGAGTGATCATTAACTTGATATGAAAACCTATATGGGGTGGGAATCCTCTTATTGATCGTATGTTTAGTCGGATTAAAGTTTTCAATTACAAATTTGTCTAATTTATTACTATGTGATTAATAAAATTAATTTTTATAATTTTAAGTATGTATGTAAGTATAAATTAAAATAAAAGAATAAATAACTATAAAAATTAATACTATATTAATAGCTGACTCTATTATTCCTATATTATAAATTGAAGAGAAGGCTAATGTTTTTTTTTCATTGAAGTTTGATTTAAAGCGAATAAAGACACTACAGCAACAAAATTCTGTAAAATTATTTAGGCCATCTGTGGTTCCATTCAACCAATCGGCAACTAATTTATATTTTATTATAAAATATAACAAATTAAAATTTTTATAAGAATGTTTTGCGCTACTTTGGATAGAGATACAATTCAGGACACTGGTTTGAAATATGCAGTATCATTAAACTATGAGTTAAACATTAAAGGTTGTCTGTGGAAATGTTAAAAGTCCCTGAATTGACGCGGACATAAACCTAGTTAGCATTAAAAACCTGTAACTCAAAGTAGAAGATGCTACGGTGTATGACGGGGGAGTGAATGAGCTCCCTGACCGGAGGGTTTTTATATTAACCTCAACCTGATTGTGTCATCTTCCATCTTCCTGACGTTAGTCAAACACGCCCTTATTTTACTAAGTGACAAGTTTGCGGTGACAAGTCAGTAAACATTGCTTTTACTGAGAATTGAATTGAAATATGTTGATACACCAATAACCAGAACCCCGTCCAGTCTGATAACAATATTTATAAAAATAAATTGCGTGGTCAAAAGAATGTTCCTGTACCCAAGCCTAACAATACTCATTTTTTACTTTACCAAGACTTTTTTGGCCTGGAACACCTTCAAAACTTAAGAAAACTAAACTAGCTAAAGTTAAACTTCCAGCTGTACTAACAAGTAAGGAATGGCAAGAGTATGAGGAAAGTAAAAGAGATAAGAAGAATTAAAGAAAGCAGAGAGGAAGAGGATGAGAGAAGTAAAAAGAGGAAAGAACAAGTAGAACCCAAAAGCCAAAGTGCCTAAGAAGAAAGTTGTAAATGATGATGATGATGATGACTGGATCTGTCAAGTGTGCAGTAAACGATATTCCGCAGAACGTCGATGGATTGAGTGTGACAAATGCAAAAACACATTTCATTATAAATTCATACCAAAAAAGCACTTTTAGCACATTTAGCATTGAAGAAAGTGATGAGGATGAAGATGAACTTGTTTTTTACTGTCACAATTGTGCAAATGCAATTGATTCCGATATAGAAGCTCTAGTTTTAAGTGTAAGTGATGATGATTTGTGAAAGATCAGCCATAAACTTACCGTCACCCTCCCTATCTTATGGCTCTTAGTAGGTTTAATTTAAAGGCTAGAATGATTTGTGAGGAATAGCCCTAATTCTCAATGAACCACTCCTTAAAGGTCATCCCTAATGTTTATCGTATAAAACCAAATGATATTCACACTAAAAATGTGATAGTTATAATTCAATTTTAATTATAACTACTATTATTCTTTGTAAATGGTGTGTTCCTTGAATTTACAATTCACTAACATTATTCTTATGAACATTTGGGTTTATTTATAAGCTTTCCATACCTGCTCATTAGTGCTGAAACTTTCAAAAATAAACGTCATAGTGTCATTATCAAACACTAGGTTAGTAACCATCAATCACTGGATGTACATATCAAACACTAGGCAAAGTGTCATCTTTGCATTTGGATTAAATGTTTTAAAATTTATTTTGTTTTTATATACACATTTAGTAGCTAAGGATGGTCAATAGAAAAACGAATGAAATGCACTAACCCAATTTTCCCTATGATTAAAGGTCGTCGAGATATAAATTTTTAAATAAAATTATGTCTTAATACTATCAAAGACTGGGAGGTTTACACCTAATTGTGTGTGTGTGTGTTTTTTTTTGTTTTTTTTTACGCTGAAAGGAAAACTCATAAAAACAAATAAAAGATCGTTGTTTTATTATGGTTCATATTTTAAGAAACATTAATTAATTTTAAGTTTTTATAGCTGTTCTAGAACAGCTATGTGAGAAGCTTAAATTAAAAAAGCAATTTGGATAAAATTATAAAGGTTTTTAAGGGTTTTATGTTGTTTATAAACCTGTTCAAAAACAACTTAAAATTTTAAATATAACTGTTCTAATAATAATCTAGAACAGTTATGTGAACCAATGTTATAATCTTAAAAATGAGATACAAATATTTTTTTCTAAAAATGTGTAGCCTAATATAAATTGTAACCTAATTATAACTTGATAAAATTTTTAAATACATTTAATAATTATTGGTTCAATTGTTTGTAAATAAAAATAATATAATATAAAACTTACTTTAACAAATGTAAAAGGTGCGGAAAAGTATTAATCTTCGGTGATGTCGGAGGGAACCAGCGGGAGACAAGCTGCTAAACTTGCGAATGAGTCAGTATAAAACGAGTGGTCGTTTTAAAAGCTACCCTTTAGTGGACTTAACTGGACTTATTGGTATATTGTTGATTTATAGGGTATAGACAGTTGATAAACTCTCATTGTAGACCGGCAGGCGATCGATAAGCGGTCCGGGCAATTACTGCATTCTAATGCTACCCCAACTTAGATCGTATTTCAATTAAATTTTTACCACGTTTGAAGCTTCATACGGTAACCGAAATAAATTAATATAATGCAATGATCAATAAAAAATAAATAAAAAACTAGCATACCTGAAGCACGAAATCGTGCGCTGTCAAGGAGAAATTAAAGTAATTTTGAAGTCCAGTGGGACTTTTAAAAAACTAAAAACAAACCTGGGTTTCTTTATTTTTTTCTAATCCAAAAACATAAATAAGCCCCAAGGAGCCCTAAAAAGCTTAAAAAACTATATTTTTATAAAACCATTTTTTGGTGAGTACCTATGAGCAAAGAGGCACGTCCATGTCAAATTTCAACCCCGGTGGCCCTAATTAATTTTGAAGTCCAGTGGGGCGGAGCCCTAAAGAGCTTCAAAAATAATATTTGCAAAATTGTTTCTTGGTAAGTAGGCCTACCTATTAGCAAAGTTTCGTGTCTATCTTAAATCTTAATCCCGGTTGCCCTAAAGTAAATCTGAAGTCCAGTAGGGCGACTGGAAGCAAATCGGCCGTCGAGAGATGACGCACGCGAACGTTATCGCGAAATAATTCACGACATCACCGCGCACTGGCCGGGTGTTTACATGGTCACGATCGAATTCACCGACCACGATCTGCGGTACGTGAAGTTCGCATTTTTTACCGGCATCAGTGGCAGCGGAGCCCTATAAAGCTTAAAAAATTATATTTGCCAAACCGTTTCTTAGCGAGCACCTATGAGAAAAGAGAACCGTCCATCAAATTTTAATCTAAGTAGCCCAAAATTAGTTTTGAAATCCAATGGGGTGGAGCCCGTAAGAGCTTAAAAAACAATATTTATTTGTAAAACGGTCTCTTGGTGAGTACCTATGAGCAAAGAGGCATGCCAATTTTAAATTTTAACCCCGGTGTCAGATTTTATTTATTTAACCACTTCCTTAAATAAACAGCTGATTTCTCGATCGTTGGTTTGTAACTGCATATTATGTCTATGGGGAAAACACATTTTTAACCTCATAAGTTCCCATGTCCACGGTAATTTTTCTAATTTGTTTTTAATTGATGGCAAAATTACATGCTAAGACCTTTTTAACAACACCTTAGACACTCCAAAACGATTATGATAAAAATATAGATTCTCTTTATTATATAGATTTATGTTTTATAGGTCAGTTCATAAACAGGGAAAATTCTTTTAATATGGGAAATATAATTTCCCCGTTATAGATTGGCAACAAGAACACTCCATAAGTTTACTATATTTAAGAAACATCATGTTATAATAACTTATGATTTAAATTACTGTATTTTAATCATTTTATGGTCAGTTCAGTGCTTAGAACATATAGGAAATATAGTAATAGTCTTTTTATAGAATAATATTATATATATGTATATATATATATACATATATATATATATATATATATATATATATATATATATATATATACATCCATATATATTAAAATGAACGAATGGTGTTTTTGGCTACTGGGGACCTCAAAATGAAAAAGTAAAGTGATCCCGGGCTTAGGTCTTACCATGGCTACAACCGTAATAGCTTATTCCCTATAGGGAAATTCGCTAAAACGACATCAAGTTTGTAATTTTCAAACGAAAAACATACACTCACGGTTATGTTTCAAATTTAACATTGGTCTTATGGGACAAAATGCCAAAGTGGCGTAGGTGCTGCACACTCTTAAGATGGAGATTGGCTCTTAACTTTTTCAAAAAGTAAAAAGACGGATCTCGTCGGTTCTGTTTTTAGAATTTTTAAATAAAATTTATAATTTCAGCCTATATAACTGTCTAAAATCATTTGTTTTTCTCCATGCAAATGCAAGGGGTTTTTTTAGAATCCTGTTATCTTCTGTTAAATGCAGCCTAGAGCTATAAATAAGTTGTCATATTAAAGAAGAACAACAGTGCTAAATTTTCTTTGTTACAATTTGGTCTCACTTTGGTAGTTTCATCAAAACTAATGGAAAACTTAAGTTAAAAATCGAGAAAAACAGATAATTTTAGACAGTTATAAACTTAGCTGAAATTAGAAATTTTATTTAAAAATTCTAATAACAGAGCCGAAGAGATCCATCTTTTTACCTTTAGAAAAAGTTAAAAGCCAATCTCTATCTTAATTGGTTAGTTTTAAAACACGATCACCGTAAACCTCTGCATCTATAAAACTTGCCACTAGGGAAAAAACAGATGATTTTAGACAGTTAAAACTGAAATTAGAAATTTTATTTAAAAATTCTTAAACCAGAGAAGACGAGATCTGTCTTTTTACTTTTATTATAAAAAGTTAAGAGTTAATCTCTTTCTTAATTAGTTAATTTTCAAACACGATTCCCGTAAACCTCAGCAGCCATCAAACTCGCCTAGCGCTACGGCCGCGAGGTGGCATTTGGTAACGTAGTTCGGGCTCAAGTAGACCGGAGCCTTAACGACCATATTGAAAGATGGTAAAATCTACAATTTCGTTTTAAAGGTGTGCTCATCTCTTTGAATAATGACAATATATTTAACTTTAACCAGATAACAATTATTTTTTTAGGAATAAGCATTCGCCATGTTTGAAAATCAGCTAATAAAAACGAATTGAATTGCTAAACTTAATTTTATTTCTTTTTTAAATATATGGATAAGATAAAAATATTTGAAAAATAAATAAAGCAATAGAAGCGGTAAGTTATTTATTTTTGGACAATTGCAATGGAATGGCCGTAAATTACAAAACAAAATTGTAATCTATGCAAAAGGGGTTTATTATATATATTTTGTTACTAATGAGTTATTAAAGTACACAATTTTATGATATTTTAAGTCGGCTCACACAAGTTTTAATTCATAGAAAAGATATTAAACTTGCCTATAAGAATTTTACTTAACCTAACATTTACTTAATACAGTATACTTAAAATACTTAACAACTAAATGGAGAGCCATTATTCATGAGCGCAACGACGAGTGAGCGTAGCGAACGAGCTAAACTTGATGGCAGGTAAGCGTGACGGCGAGTGAGAGTAGCGAACGAGCTAAACCTCACAGCGAGTATCGCGGTTGAAGCCGCGGGAAAAAGTTACTATTGCTTAAACATTTATTACAATGAGAAGGCAATTTGAAAGTAAATAGTGATGAATATACAAGGTCTGTAGAGTAAGAAGCATAACTTCTTCCTAAGGTCAGCTGGATAGCTTTTTTTGTGTTCCGGATATGAAGCGTCGAAACTAAAACGGAAGTCAGGTTACGTTACAATATTTACCATTACACAGCTGATTGAAAAGGAGAATGAAGCAGTCTTGCCACGGGTACAATATTTATCGTATCGACACCATATTACTCTATTTTACATTTGGATTATTAGTTAGTAACAAACCATTTGGTAATGACCAAATTAACAATTATCAATCAAGGTAAATTTAAAACAGTAAATTCTTCCGTAGTTTGCTTTGAAATTCCTTATTTTAGTAATAGTTGAGACAAAAAATCTCCAACACAAAGGAGAACGATTGTTGTTTCCTGCAGCGCTGGCAACACTTGCAGGTAGCAAAGAGTAAAATGTTGAATTTTTAGCACTGTTTTAACCGACAAAACCTCTGTGGCGACATCCACGGATGTCGCAGAAAGTGACACCATTGCTCTTATGGGATGTAGCTCACCTGGCCCTGGCCTATATTCACCTTGATGAATATACAGGTAATAATTGTATCTTTTGACGTAGTCATTTATAAAAAAGTAATTTACAAAACATGCTTACACCTACTAGTATATGTTTAATTAATTACATGAAGTTCTTAGCAATTGCAGCAAAATCAAGTTTCAAAATTGGAGTGAAACTCAAAGCAAAAGATACGTTTTACTGCTAATACAATGAAATTCTTTAAGTGGTAATTAATTATTCATTAATTAGAAATTGATATTATTGATTATATACTATATAAACAAATTTTCAGTACAAATTGTGCCATCATACATGCTTCGTCGCAAGGTCAACTGTTGGCCTTGTTCATAACTTCATACACTCCGTCGACCAATAAATAAACTTATTTAGTTTGATTGTTGATTGTTGGTTTTTGTTCTTATTTAGTTCAGTTGTGTATGTGTATGGCCCATATCATAAGTTGAAGTTATATTTAGCAACTTTATAAAAAGGTAAGTTATTTTCTATAAGTTACAGTCAATTTTACTGACGTAAATATTTTTCTTAGGTAATAATAATTTTCGATAGGCTATGTTGAATTCATATTTGAAAGTTTTCAAAAGAACTAAGATCGATTATGACCTTCCTTACACAGGCCTAAGTAAATTATTGTTTGACTCCTTAATGATTTTAAATCATATCTTAATTTATTTACCCGCCATTGTATATGTTAAACTTTAATTCAAATTATTTTGTTTGGATACTAACTTACCTTCTCTGGAATGTCCAGAAATACTTTTTTGTCTGTGAGGAGGCAACATGACACCTAGGTCCAAGTTATTGTTGTTCCCAGTTACAAAATTGGGAGTTTTTACTAAATCATGATAACAGTTTGTTTCGAAGTTTTTTACATTAGTGTGTTGACAATAGTGATGTTAGGCCCTAGAAGTTTTGTTTACATACAACCACATTTTAAATTCAACCCGGAAGGCTTACTTAGGTGTTAAGCATAGGCTAAGCTTATTAGATTAAACATATACTTACTTCTGTGCACAGTCTCAATTGATGACTGCAAATTCATGAAAACTTAGCTAAGCATAGGTAAGTTTACTCGGCTATTGTACTTTTTAGTTCTGTGTACAGTTAAAATTAATGATAGTTTATATCTGACTTGGCACATTTTTAGGTAGGCTAATGTTCTTGGCTGCAGTTTTAAGTACCCTACAATCATTTTCAACTGATATTTTGCATAATATTGATTTTTGCAAAGTAAGTTTATATTGATATTTGGTTAGGTCAGATGTTAGTATTATGTAATGCCTCAATTTGGACTATATCAAATCAATCAATCATAGGACTCTTACTAAACTGCAACCATATTTTTTACAATTGTATTCCAGTAAGACTTATCTTACTGATTTAGGTCTGACTAGTATACGCGTTGCTCGAAATCGAGCAATTTATTTAAATACAGTACAATGTTACTTTAGCTCTAAATCAATGACATCCGACCAATCCAATAATGTGAATATCTTTAATAGCCAATAACTACACGTATTTACAGCTGATTATTAACAGATGTTTCAAATGCTTTATTCAGTTCCCAATGCTATTTAAATGGGAAATTTTGAGATTTCAATGTTGGATAGCGCCTTTATTTTCAGTCTGATTCTCATCAATTTTTGGCGGAAACAACTACAGACCAAGCCCTATCCAACGACACCAAAAACTTGAAAATCGGTTGAAAATTGTAGGAGGAGTTCTCAAGACAAAAAAACCCTTAGCGTATTAAATAAGTATAGATTAGACACTTCTACGCCTAGTTTGGTTTATGTTGGATTGACCACCAAATGGTTCAGCCGTTTTTCTAAGGATAAGTTATTTTACAACGGATAAATAATCCTTGATATACGGTAGTTCAACTTGATTAATTGCTTTCCTGCCATAGAAGTAATTTTAAAAACAGTTTTATTTCTGTCTAATTTAAGGGCGTTTTTGAAGGTTTTTGCATTTTACCCATGTGGTTATGTTAGGGTATAGGCCTACTGCATTTTAGTGAGATTTGATTTGTAATTTATTTTAATAGAATATTGAAATAATGATTATTGTTTAAAACAATTATAAGTTTAAAATGTAGGTGATGCAACATTTTAATCTTGAGAATCATCTTCACCCCTGGGCCAGTAGCCCATTGTTGCGCAGTCGGCAATGTTAACCTTACGGCTTTTATGCTAAAACATGGTATTTTATTTCCCTGTTTCGGACCCGTTTTTCAACCGATTTTCTTAAAACTTGGTAAGTGTTTAGTTCAATTGTTGTATTAGGCTCCCCATACCTCGAAATTTTGAAAATTTAGCACTGTGACGTTGCACAGTAACTTGATTTTCCTTAGTAATATTTGTTAAATTTTCAAAATTTTGAGGTACGAGGGGCCTAATATAACTACCGGTTTTCAACTAAACACTTACCAAGTTTAAAGAAAATTGGTTGAAAAAAGGCGTCCGAAACAGAGGAATAAAATACCATATTTTGCATTAAAAGCCGTATGGTTAACATTAAAGCATTAGCCGTATGTTCATTCAGGTATATAAATGTTGAAATTATGCTTACTTAATGCATGACCACAGGGTGTGTGCGTAATGTCGTGTCATCCGCAAATGCGGTGATTTAGCCGCCGTAGAGTCATAAAAACGTAGTGAATGATCTCGTTGGTTGTAAATCCAACGTAAGGGTGAAGAGGGGAGGGCGTTTTGGCGGGAAACCGAAGACGCGTTGTTATTTAACTCGGCAGGTGGTTAGCGCGGGCGTTTCCACGCAGGGGTGAGGCCAGACGGTTTTTACTGTCTCGCTCCCCTATCTGTGGAATGTGCAGGTGACCGCAACCCGAGAAGGGTCTTCGCAGCTGCGCGTCGTGGGTGGTTCCCGAACAAAGGATGCAGGTAGCGGGGGGGGGGGGGGGGGTTCTGGGGCGCGGCACTTGGCACCCTGGCCGTCAATGTCCCCTACTGATAGTGTTAACATGTTAATGAAAATAGTAATGTAATTTTTAAAAAATGTAATGTAAATTACATAAAAAAACAACAAAATGCATTGTATAAATCTAAGTAATCAAAATGAATTTCAATTGAAGTAATCACATTTTTATATTTACTGGTGTTTTACTAATTTATTCACTGTTTTTGTGATAATGTTTAATGATTATTGGAACGGATCACTGGCGTTTCGGCACAAGTATCCAGTTTGATCCAAAGACGAGTCTGTATTACTTCCTGATGGCAAATATTGGGAGTTCCTAGAATAGTCAGAAGTAGGCCTAGTATTGTAGCTCCACTCCGATGCTCCAAAGTTGTTTGGTTGCTAAATTCAACAACCTGAGTCTTTGCGGCTGAGGTGTTGGTTGTATATCAACTGGTGATTGCCTGTTACTTGATGAGCTGCAGAATTAGCTAGTTTCGTTGGGGTTCGGCTAGGATACTAAGTCAGAGTGCTTTGGTTCCTTTCGCACTCGCATTGCTCTTCAGCCTCACATATATTATTTGTAATGTTTCTTTTCAATCCGATTTGCACTAAGCGAGGAAGTTTGCGTATTGACTGAGCTGCGCTTGCGAAAAAATGGTCAAGTTCATTTTGTTGGGGTTTAGCGTGTTTTCTTTCCTCTTTTTCTTTCATAAAGCTTAAAATCTTGTCAACGCCCTTGGCTGGCATATGTCACCGTTCCTTATGGCACTACATCAACCACTACCACGACCAACGACTTTTACCCCGGATAGTTGGGTCGCACAGCCATGTGGCCGAGCCCGACCACGACCACAACAACGAATGCCAAGCTAGTAGCTATTCAGTCACAATATGGACGTTGAAGAGATAGCTGTCATTGCGCACTTGTATCGCAGGTACGTTCGGCGAAGGAGAAGGCGGTACTAGGTACATCCTCTGATGGCTGTGAGGTCTACGAGAGGACAGTTCGCTACATTTTATAACGAACTACGCCAGTATGAAGAAAGGTTTTTCAATTACACAAGAATGTCGATTAACAGCTTTGATGAGTTGTATACAAAAGTTGCCGTTGAAATCAGGGGACAAGACACTTAAATGAGACAGCGTATAGGAACTGAGGAAACTTGTTTCAATAAGGTAATTTTATTCAAAAAATCCTATATAATTAAATGCAAAAAATTTAAAAAAATTTAAGACATTTTTATGTAAAAATGAAATTAAAACTTGTTACGCAATAAAACATCTAAAGAGCAATATGCCTACATAAAATTATGACATTTAGACAAGTTGTAAATAAAAAAAACTACAAAGTTTAGTAACAGTTAAGTCTATTTGATATTGTCCTGAAAACATAAAAGGAGTGGCGAACAGGAGTCCACAGTGAATTCCTCGAGACTGTCACCCGGGGAAGCAGACGTAGAAGATCGCAATCTTGTCATGTTGTGGGAGTTACCAGTTCCACTAGTAGACTGTAGGTATGCAGCCTGGTTGGGGTTACCAGTTCCACTAGTAGACTGTAGGTATGCAGCCGGGTTGGGGTTACCAGTTCCACTAGTAGACTGTAGGTATGCAGCCGGGTTGGGGTTACCAGTTCCACTAGTAGACTGTAGGTATGCAGCCTGGTTGGGGTTACCAGTTCCACTAGTAGACTGTAGGTATGCAGCCGGGTTGGGGTTACCAGTTCCACTAGTAGACTGTAGGTATGCAGCCGGGTTGGGGTTACCAGTTCCACTAGTAGACTGTAGGTATGCAGCTTGGTTGGGGTTACCAGTTCCACTAGTAGACTGTAGGTATGCAGCCTGGTTGGGGTTACCAGTTCCACTAGTAGACTGTAGGTATGCAGCCGGGTTGGGGTTACCAGTTCCACTAGTAGACTGTAGGTATGCAGCCGGGTTGGGGTTACCAGTTCCACTAGTAGACTGTAGGTATGCAGCCTGGTTGGGGTTACCAGTTCCACTAGTAGACTCTAGGTATGCAGCCTGGTTGGGGTTACCAGTTCCACTAGTAGACTGTAGGTATGCAGCCGGGTTGGGGTTACCAGTTCCACTAGTAGACTGTAGGTATGCAGCCTGGTTGGGGTTACCAGTTCCACTAGTAGACTGTAGGTATGCAGCCTGGTTGGGGTTACCAGTTCCACTAGTAGACTGTAGGTATGCAGCCTGGTTGGGGTTACCAGTTCCACTAGTAGACTGTAGGTATGCAGCTTGGTTGGGGTTACCAGTTCCACTAGTAGACTGTAGGTATGCAGCCTGGTTGGGGTCACCAGTTCCACTAGTAGACTGTAGGTATGCAGCCTGGTTGGGGTCACCAGTTCCACTAGTAGACTGTAGGTATGCAGCCGGGTTGGGGTTACCAGTTCCACTAGTAGACTGTAGGTATGCAGCCTGGTTGGGGTTACCAGTTCCACTAGTAGACTGTAGGTATGCAGCCTGGTTGAGGTTACCAGATCTACTAGAGAAGGGGTGTTGTTCAAAACGAGCGCCACTGTTCCCGGTCATTACGTGTAGCTGTGGGTTTTCTCGAATACCAGTACCAAAGTCGAGTGGGTATGGATGCGCTTGAGGTCCGTTATTGTACGGAAAGCCTGTTAATGTTGCTCAATGACGGCCAAAGTTTGACGTTTTGCTGAGAGTTTCATTTCCTGTGGATTTTTTTTCAAGTCATTGACTTAAGACACCATAAAAAGCTTGTCTTCGTCCTCAAGAACTTCTTTCTCGAATTTCTTTCGTTCTTCGGAACTATTTTTCAACGCATTAATTAGTTATTTTCCAACTTCATCTTGTGGCTTCCTTTTCTTGGCAATGGCAGGTCTTTAGTAGGACTGGTATGATCCAACTGGACTATCTGTTTTCTGTAGGCTCCTCAGGATCGTGTCAATCGATGCTTGACTGAGTATTTACAGGCGGTGTACCCTTATTCAAGAAAGATAGTAAGTTGTAGTACACATATGGAGTTTTTCGGTCTGCTCCTGGTCCACTTTTTGCCCCACTAATTCTCATCTTTTAGCGACCATAGCAGTCCTCCAGGGAGCGTCATTTCTTTTGTAATTTGGAACCTGTAAACAAAATATTATTGTTACATTTCAACTTTATTTTAATATATTTTATATAATATATATCAATGTAGAAAAGAAAAGAGTACCCTTTTTTGCAAAGGATACTTATGTATTATTTTACATTTATATAATAGTAGCCTGATTTCTTAATATATATATATTTCCTTGCATCGAGACAAGAAAAAAATCATACAAATAGGGGTTTAAAATCCATCGTTAAGTCGCTAGCAGCCATTTTGTTTTTTCACATAATCTATACTTATTTAAAACGCTAAGGGTTTATTTTTGTGTTGAGAACTCCTCCTACAATTTTCAACCGATTTTCAAGTTTTTGGTGTCGTTGGATAGGGCTTGGTCTGTAGTTGTGTCCGCCAAAAACTGATGAGAATCGGACTGAAAATAAAGGCACTATTCACCATTGAAATCTCAAAATTTCCTATTTAAATTACATTGGGATTAAATCAAGCATTTTAAACATCCGTTAATATACTATCTATATGTATATGATATATATATATATGTATATATATATATATATATATATATATATATATATATATATATATATATATAAATATGAAAATGAACAAATGGTGTTTTTGGCTTCTGGGGACCTCAAAATGAAAAAGTAAAGTGGTCCCGGGCTTAGGTCTTACCATGGCTACCACCGTAATAGCGTATTCGATATAGGGTAATTCGCTAAAAACTAATCATACTTAAACAATTTTAGGTATTTTTATTTTACTGAGGTGTCCTTTTAACCAGGTAAGGTATAGGTCGAAGTCCCCTCATCTTAACCCTCTTGGCAGGATCAGGCCGTTATTAGGGAACCATACCGATTCTCATCAACGGAAATTGGTTTATTCCACTAAATAGATATGGATAGCTCCTTTTAAATAATTGCAGAGTCATTTCAAAGAATTTTTAAATTTGTTAACTTTTAAAACTAAATTAAATAACTTGAGGTTTTACAGTAGGCCTACTTAGCCTTGTTCTTGTTGATACAAAATATTTTTCACGAATGTATCTTCTTAAACATTTTTCAAATTCTGTTGGATATAGATATTGCATGATTTTTATAAGGAATTAACTTAGGTTTTCATTTTTATTGAGTTGCATCTTACCTGACTAATCAACGTTACGTACCAAACAAAGCCATGCAGTATCGATGGTAATGAAGTAGGTCTAAAATAATTTAAAATATTTATTATTAACTAAATGCAAGATAATATCATTGTGTGTTTAATAATAGGATTTGCTACTAACTGCAATTGAAAACGTTGTAACTTACGAGTAAAAAATAAAAACAAACCATTCAGTAGAAATTAAAATTTATTAGTACTTAAAAGGGACAAAAGCATCACAAAAATAAAAAACAAAATCACAAACATAAAATTTTCAGATTACATGTTAATACACCAGTTTTTAATAACATTAATTTATTTACCTTTTATTATAGGTTATCACACAACTGAAAAATACAAGTCACCTCTCCATGAATCAGCAGTTTTAGCTGTTGTCATATTCGTGTATTGTGAATTCATTTCTGAATCTGAACGGTTAAGATATGCTCTGAACCCATTATAATAGAACAACTACTATACCTGAAGTACTTGCTTACTAAACCTGCAGCAACTCCCATTTAATTTAACTTACTTTCTTCGAAATTCGTTGGACAGGTAAAAAAATTACATTATCGTTAAATTAATCGTCAGTTACTCTTATTTCATATAAACGTTATTTATATAACACCGCGTTTAGTTAGCTCTTTGACTATATAAACATAGCAATAACTTCGTTTAAAAGCTAATTGGAAGTAAGAACTTTTTACTGTAAAAAACATTACAAAAATGTATAGGCATCGTTGGGTACAATTTAAATTGCAATATTAAAGTCCTTATAACAGTCATAGTTTCATTCGGAAGGCAAGTGAGAGAGAGATAAGTTTAAATAATACCAACTGTAAAAATCACAATAAGTGTCAAGCATCTTGTAGAAAAACTAAATGTAAAAAAACTAGCCTACATTTTAATTAAAAACATTAAGAGATAACAATAGATCTTATAAAAAACTTTTTTAAATCTATATTTTTATACTTAGGCTTATTCATGTAAGCAAAAAAGCATAACTTAGTAGGCCTAATTTAAATCCAACTTCTTTTGTCCATGGCACACATATTTTTATGTCTACCCCACATACAATACAACTTCCATTAACCGTCACTCTCTTATATCTGTCACTGCATAAATGCACATTTTGATGTATCGTAAATGAAAACTGTGGAAAAATAGTATAGGCCTATGCACTTCCAATTGAATGCAATATTCAGGACCATGATTTCCAATAATTACAGTAAAAATCCCGACAAGGAGTTTAATTTAAATCACCGGGGACTTTTGTTGGGGCAGACCCCCTATCGTACTGCCATGATGAATTACGACAAGGAGTTTGGGTTGGGCTGATTCTCAATGTTAGTGCTGCCATGCCCAAATTTTTTAAACCGTTCACAACTTCCTGGATGTGTCATATTTAAACCGAGACTTTAGAGGCTGCTTTCATCATGTCTGCCACACAGCCTACTCTGCCACTGAAACCCCGCTTTTTGTTGAGCTGAAGTTTTCCATAGTCTGTTGTTGATGTAGATGCAGGAAGTTGAGGTTGTACAGCTTGAAGATTAGATGATGCGTTAGTTTCTATTGGAGCAGATATCAGCTTCATAACAGATTTCTGAATGGGGATCTTGCTAGATGATTCCATTGGAAGAACAGATTTGGCATCAGTTTCCACTTGAGAAGAAACGGTGCTAAACACATCTTCCAGAGTGGTTTAAAGTTGTTCGAGGTTTTCTTCATTGAGATTCCACATTGCAGATTCAATCGATCTCATCAGTGCTCTACTGTGTTTTAAAACATGTCGCTTACTGCTACCTCTTAATTTGAGTTGAGCCAACTGAATTTGTTCTCCATTTTGAACTTGGAATGAAGGAATGCTTGGTTTAGCGGCTGTAGCAACTTCCATGTTATTTGGGAGGACCGAAGAATCAAGCCGGAAAATTGGGTTACTGAACAACCACAAATTATTTTCCAAGCTCCAACAAGGAAAATCCACTCCAACCATCAAAATGTGTTTGCAAATTAGTCTTTCTCGTCGGAAATCTGGGCAATCACAACTACACTTAAACTGAGCTGATTAAACACAATATTATAATGTACTTTTTTGTTGGATGCTGAGGAGACAAGAAAGTGTCCTTTGTCAGAAATTTGAGTTACATTCATTTTGGTGCTTTGCATCGATTCTATTTTAGCCATGACATGGTCAATAATCAATTTTGGCCTTCCATGTAAATAACTAGGTAGACTATCGTCATATTTTCTGGCCATTGGTGATATTTTAACATTATCACTGACATACTTCTTGTATCTCTCTGGGAGGAAGTTAATACAAACGACACTGATCATTTCTGACAGGGAACAGCCTTTGAAACCAACCAGATGACTATGTTTTAGTTCCTTGTTTAGTCTCTCTACTCCATTGTTAGTGTTTAGGTACATATTTGCTGGTTTACAGGCAGTTGCCCATCGTTTCATTTCTTTCTCCCACGTTCCTTTAAAATAATTTTTTAGGGGGCAGCTTAAAAATAATAACAATAATAATTAGTTAAGGTGACCCTCCTGAGCTCCGGTGCAGAACAACCGCGCAGACGTGAACACCACTCCGTTGACTCCTCCGAACGTAGAGAGCGCCACGAACACGGGCACCGTCCACGACAGGGGGCCAAACATGCGGTCTCCGAAGGTCTGCAAATGTCGACAACGCACTTGTAGGGCAATGATGGTGGAAGGGCTCGTTCTAATTCATAACTACTGTGACGCAGTGAAAAGTGGCTCAGCCGATGAGAACGTGGATGAATTAACTAATTGTACATAATTAGTACAAACTGTTTAGACCTAACTATCGCAGAAAATTATACGTCTGAATAATTTAAAAACAAATTTGATGTAAATCGACGGCTTGTGAAACACTTTTTATCGACTGAACAAGGCTTAAGGCTCCGCTCTACCTAAACCCGAACAACAATGCCGAATGCCGCCTCGCAGCCGTAACGTTAGGCGAGTTTGATGGCTGCAGAGGTTTACGGGGATCGTGTTTGAAAATTAACCAATTAAGATAGAGATTGACTCTTAACTTTTTCTAAAAGTAGAAAAATTATCTCGTCGGCTATCTTCTTAGAATTTTTAAATAAAATTTCTAATGTCAGTTATAACTGTCTAAAATCATCTGTTTTTGAGTTTTATAGATGCAGAGGTTTACGAGGATCGTGTTTTAAAACTAACCACTTAAGATAGAGATTGGCTCTTAACTTTTTCTAAAAGTAGAAAAAAGTATCTCGTCGGCTATCTTTTTAGAATTTTAAAATAAAATTTCTAATTTCAGCTATAACTGTCTAAAGTCATATGTTTTTCTCGATTTGTAACTGAAGTTTTCCATTAGTTTTGATAAAACTACCAAAGTGAGATTACTAAAGTGTAACCATGGAAATTTAGCACCGTTATTATTCTTTAATATGGCACCTTAGTTATAGCTCTAGGCTGCATTTAGCAGAAGATAACAGGATTCTTAAAAAAAACCCTTACATTTGAAAGTTCATTTGAGTTCGAGAAAAACAGATGATTTTAGTCAGTTATAGCTAAAACTAGAAATTTTATTTAAAAATTCTAAAAAGATAGCCGACGAGATCCTTTTTCTACTTTTATAAAAAGTTAACAGCCAATCTCTATCTCAAGTGGTTAGTTATAAAACACGATCCCCGTAAACCTCTGCATCCATAAAACTCGCCTAGCGCTACGGCCGCAGCCGCGAGGCGGCATTCGGGCTAGGGTAGACCGGTGCCTTAAGTGCACTACAACAATTTTGTGTTGTAATGAACATGGATCTTATGAGTAATAGTACATTCTCCAAATATTCTAAAAGCCTCTCAATTTCAGCCATAGAAGCTGGCGAAGTGAATTTAGAAAAAGCTGGGCCTTGGGTATAAGGAAAGTGTACAAGGAACTCGATCCGAGAAAGCTTGTAAAGGATAACAATATTTTCCATCTTTTAGTGTCATTCGACAGAACCTGGCAAAAACGAGGCCATACATCAAATAATGGTGTAGGGGTTTTTATAGAGCTCCATACTGGGTTAGTAATAGACTATTGTGTCTTATCAAATACACTTGTCCATTAGCCAAAAAGGAACTTGCGGAAGATTCCCCCGAATTTGACATTTGGTTTACGGGACATAAGCAAGAATTTAGTAGGAATCATACAGGATCATCCCCAGCCATGGAGGTAGAAATGGCTGTAATGTTATGGAAAAGGTCTTTGGATCACAACTTTAGGTACACAACACTCCTTTTCGATGGAGATTCTAAAGCCTTTTCGCGCATTCAATAGCTGCAAGTCTATGGGCCAGATATTAAAATTGTGAAAGAAGAATGTGTCAACCACGTTTCGAAGAGCCTAAGGACTGCTTTAAAAAATCTAGTGAGTGATTGCAAAAAGAGGAAAATTACCCTTGGTGAAAGTAGCTCTGGAAGTCTAAAAGAATCTACAATTATAAAAATACTTATGTGATTGCCAAAAAATAACATGTCAAAAATAAAATGTTTCATGAATAAATACATTTTATTTTGGGTGGAATCCCCTTGATCTCAAAATGTTTCTATGTAAGAAAATACTGGTAAATTCACAGTTATTTAAAACTGGTGTTAAAATCTCACGAATAAATTTTGGATCTGGAAAGCAACTTTGGCGATGGCTAAATAACTTTATAAAAGTCAATGGGAGGCATTAAATAACCTTAAAGATAATTTTAATATGTGGATAATTAAATGATTTATAAGGGGTCATAAAGTATAATTAAATGCCTTAAACTTCACTTCAAAATCCTTTTGTATTAAAAAGTAGTGACTTCTTCAAATGGTTAGCAAACCTTTATAAATTATTCAAAATAGCCTTATATCAGCAAACACATGAGTGGTCAAATTAAATGGAATTAACTACCGGAAACCGCGTCACAAAAGGTTTACCCGTTACACAAAGGCGGCCATAAAAAAATCCTTGGATGTGTCTTGAACACCCTGTCTCTCGTAAACCACTCTATATTTTTTAGTTCTGATTAATAATCCAAGATCTCCTTAAACTCAGCTTTACTACGATGTGTAACACGTCAATTGTCATGCCGGGCTATTCGCCAGACAAGTGTGGGCTTTAAATTAAACAAACTCAAATCTTTACATAAGCAATATTTTATTTAACACCAAAAGTTTATTAATCGAAATTTACTTAATGGCAATTATTAAATTGATTATGTAGAGAAGTTCATAGTGAGTTCGAATTCTAAAAGGATAAGAGAATTATTTCCATGGGATACTGAGTCTATCAAATGAAGTTATTGAATTAGTTTAAGTCCCTAAACCATCGGAGGAATGTTACTTACAAGGGTATGTTGCTGGATGAGCGGTTGGTGTGAGAATGAATAATAAATGTTAGCTTTTAATTTTGGAAGAGCTCTCGGTTGATAACCCCCACTGCATGGTTTAATGTCCATGATATGCCTTATATGGTCAAGTCCTTGAAGAGGATAGTTCCTATTGGCTGTTGTCTGTGTGGTCACAAGACAGGGTGCAACTTCCTGTTTACCCGCGCGTGGCAGTTGATAAACTACCCATCTCTTTTATATCAAAGGAAGTTGTTTTGCTCTTAAGAGTTTTAAAAACCCAAAATGGTACAATTTCAAATAATTTTGGAAACCCACTATTAGTGAATGCTATATTATACAATATTCTTTTGGTAATTTGATTAAACGCATTGGTGAGCATCACACACTATTAAAAATATTTCATTTCTATATTAAAAAAAAAAATTATTGTATTTAATATTTTTTTGGAAAAATAAAATTTTTTTAAATGTTGACATGTTACATATTATAGTAAAGATGAGTGTAAGTAGATCTTGAATTTTTAATCAGAACTAAAAAATATGGAGTGATTTACGAGATACAGGGTGTTCAAGACACATCAAAGGAAATTTTAAATGGCCGCCATTCTGTAACGGATGAACCTTTTGTGAAGTGGTTTGACCATAATAAACTC
The DNA here is from genome assembly GCA_030545055.2 of Neoaliturus tenellus. NCBI lineage: Eukaryota > Metazoa > Arthropoda > Insecta > Hemiptera > Cicadellidae > Neoaliturus > Neoaliturus tenellus. Next base: position 111,646,843 of record CM061531.1, read on the forward strand.
CATTCGACCAGACCTTTCAAATGATGTGCATATCAACCTATGCTTACATTAAAGGTTAGGTACCTACTTCTCATGGGCCGCCCCATGAACTAGGTACTTTTTTACCCCATACTTTTTTGTACCCTGGTAGAGGTAAAAAAGTGTCAATACTTTCAGAAAATAGTTTTTATACATGTAAGTTGTAGTGCAAGGTTTGAATTTTCTAACCAATTTGGATCAAAAAATATAAAGCAGTTGCCAGACTTTTTGAACACGCGGTATATAAAGTTTGAGTGCAATTTAAACACACTTCCTTGTTTCTTGAAAATTTTTATTAATAACTAAGTAAGAAGTTACTCTAAAATTGAAAAAGAATGTATCAAAGTAGATAGATATTTTAAATAGCATATAAATGTTTACTAGAATATTAAAAACAAATTAAAAACAATTAAAACTTAACGAATGCAGTACTACTAACAATTCCCTGCATTAAGATTAATCAAGTTTTAAATTAAAAATTCAATATTATACCTACTATCGTTCTAATAATTCTTCCCAAAAAGTTTCGTTGAATTTTTGAACGATGTATTTCTGTATTGGTGCATTGTAGTAAATTATAAATACAAATACAAGCAACAAATTTAGGGTAAGATTGTGACACGGCACACGACGGTGATAGCCGCCGGTCCACGGCGCCGGCGCTGTACAGCAGCAACAGTAGATTTTTCGCAAGTTTATACCTGGATTTTAAGGAAACCGCACACAACAAAATATCGATTCATTGGATAGTAAAATATGGTTGTTTGTCTACAACTTTCCCGCTGACAAAATCTCTCTGGGCAAAGTTCCTCGCAATAAAAAAAATTCATGTCTAGATCAGAAAAAATTTACTAAACGTGTGTAAAAACATTTTATTCATAAATTATTATAATTAATAGTAACTTTAAATTAACACCATCGTTATCCTTAGTATATAAACAAGTGTGCAAAATTTAGCAATGTTCTTCCAACTGTGGTTTATTCGACGCAAAGTTTTTACTGGGTCCTGGATTCTAGGCTGAGGGGCACAGTATGATGGCGAATTTTTGCCACTCTTTCAATGCATTGGGTTTGTGCTCACTGCCTTATATCTTAGTTTATGTGCAGGTTTCGAATGTTACAGTTAATATCGTTAGAAAATAGAGAGCTGATTCAATTTCTTTCTACCTGTATGTTACAAGAAAGTTATAAAAAATAATAATACTCTGGGGGCACAATATTAAGCGGGAAACTCAATATTAGGGGTAAACTCTCAAAATCGTCTGCTAAAACATATAAACATATGGTTTACTAACTACCAAAAACGCGAACAGCCGCCTCCCGCCTAATTTGGTGCACCTGAGTTTAGTAAGAAATTAGCCCACATATTACTCGTATATTTAATATACATGCAGTTATCTTAACAGATTATAATAATAGCAGGATCCACTGTAGTGTTGTACATTTGGATTTTTAGAGGGGAAAAGAATTATTACTATCTTATGGGGAATGCATTAAATCGTGGCAATTTAAAGACTTTATTCAGGTTGATCGAGGTCTATGTGGAACTCGTTTGATTGGAGAATAAAAAAAGAAACTACGAAAGTTTAAAGGCATCCACTTTTGACAATTTATTACAGTTATTGTTATATAAATATTATAAACAATCTGCGGTTTATGTTTTTTTTCGCTTAATTTAATGATCTTTCTTTTTGGCATGTTTTCCTTTTTCCAACAGTTAAAGAGATGTGGGCAGTTACAATTTTCACTTTCTCTGTATTAGTTGTATGGAGGAAACTAAACTATAGTTCTTATTTTTAATACGGCGTTGTTTATAAAAATCGAATTACAAAGATGTCTAAACGTATTTTATTTATGTTTCTTTTATTTTCAATATACAATTTTTTCTCAAAATTCTTTTTGGGGTGTTCACTAACATCGAAATGTGCTATGTAATACGCTTCTAATGGATAAATTTATTTAAATTCAACTTTGCACAAACTTCGACCGTTTGGTCCAGATAAAAACCCAAAAGAATAGAAAGGTTTTTAAATTGAGTAAAAGATAAAGTATATGGAATTTGTTTGGCTAATTTTCGTTTTCCATCGCATAGTAAACCACGTTAATAATGTTGTTATTAACAATAATCAAATATAACTAATGTATTGGGTGTATTTTTCAGATATCAAAAAGAAAATGCACTTTTGCAAATTTTGTTAACAAATGAAAACCAACATTTGGAGCAACATACCCTTAAAGCATGGAGATGAAGAAGAGGTAAAGAAACTAAGCAATTTTGCAAGTTCTATTGACTGAAGAAGACACCCTAAATTCCTGAGGCGAGTTGGCGATGCAGAGTAACAATGAGATGATGGATAAATAGGGGAAACCTACAATCCCAGCGAGGAGAGGGGTGAGTGATTCATTACCGTGCCCCAAGTGCAAAATGTTGTATAGTACAAACAAAACCCATAAACACTATTATAGGTGCACTGGTACAGAACCCCCCAAAACTATAAAAAGATTAGTTGTAGGACAGAAAAAGTCAGACGATTTGCCGCAACAACTGTGTAAAGAATTTCGTGAAACCGTTCTCCCTGGTATGGCACCAGATAATGTAACAGACTGCATTTTTTTATGATGACACCATAATGGAATATGGTAATTCTTTATCTCTGTGACATGCTGGTGACATAGATAAAAAAAAATTACATTCGTTCAAAAATGCGAAGTGTGGCTAAACTGTGGCATCAGAAATTGATAATTTTATTTTTAAAATCAATGATTTATTTCACCCTTCAAAGTGGAACTATTTTATAGAAGCTTGCCGACTTCTTGGAAATATAACTAAAGTGGTTCACCAGGCATCACCATAAAACATTATTCACGCTGGATTCATATTGCGATTGTTAATATTGCTTAAAACCAAAAAGCCCTTTCCCCAATAGATGAGGAGGGGGAAAAAAGGAAAGAGAAGAGATCTAAGCATGGATGGACCTATATGGCAGGAAGTTTCAGGCGACCGTACCAAGGTCATCATGCGTTGAAAGTGGCAAGAGAGAAAAAAATGGATGAAAGTCAATATCCTGCCACTTGCAGAAGATGTTTTTAAATTGAACACATACCTGAAAAAAGAAATGGACGAAGCAAGTGCCAAGTTGAAAGAAAACTTCACGTTAGACAGTTTTGATGGGATACACAAAGCTACGATGCTCAATTTGTTGATCTTCAACAGAATAAACGGTATCAGTTAACTGACACATACTTTCTCCCAACAATATAAAAAAGGTGTTAAAAACTTCAAATATTAATGTCTTGATGACTCAGTCGGATAGCTACCAGCTGAGCAGCGCTCGTTTGACCCTACGCGCGTCTGTGACTTTTAACAACGTACTGCGTTTACCGCTAAACGAAAAATTGAATTTTCTCCGCAACGACTTTACGTAGAGCAATAATTTAAAATACTGGATTATTTAGTTTTTTAAACTTGATTTAATGGTGATAAGTAAAATTTATTTCGAGACAACAGCTATTTTGAAAATCCAAAAAATTGATTTTTGAAACACTTTTTACTTCATAACTTTTGAACGCGCGTTTTCTCGGAGATGCCGGTGGTGTCATTTTATTCACCATTTTAAGCTTAATAAACTATATAATTTTAATCAAAATCGTTAGAGTCGTTTTTGAGAAATTTTGATTTTTGATGATTTTTGAGGGTTTTGGGGGTAAACAACCCTTAAAAATCAAAAATTCAAAAAAATGAAAAAAAGGCCTGGAATTATTGTGAGTTTGGACCTACATACCAAATTTAACCAAAATCGGACCATGGGGGCATCCTCTTGCTCTGTTTACATCCAGACACACGGGTAGTGGCTCTTTGGCGACTTCAGGCCATGACGTCATCACGATGACGTCACCGACGATGACGTCACCAATGACGTCACTGATTACGTCACCGATGACGTCACTTGACGTCACATTGCGTTACATAGAAGACGTGTTGGTGACGTCACCGTCGATTACGTCACCATGACGACGTCACTGACGTAATTTAGGTCAAGGTTACGCCGAAACCTAAAATTTTTTGACACTTTTGCCGTTTCTTGCACTACGCTTCGTAGTTCAGTCAGAGGCCCCGTGACCTTGACGACTTGGAGCGAATTTGCGATGAGAAACAGCAAAAGTGCCAAGTCAAACTCGAGTTTGCGACATGACCTTGCCTAAACCGTCATGCACTACTCCTCAGAGGTCATTGAACCGGCACAGCACCAACAAATGCATATTACTGTGACCTTGAAAACTTAACAACACAGTGCCAACACCGATGCGCACCCTACGACAGTCACCGAGCGACTGACCATCCGGCTCCGCGTACTCTAGGTATATGGGGAAGTGGTGGGGGGAAATTTCAAGGTCATTCAAATGGAGTTTTAAAAAAGTCAAAGAGTAGAAAGACTACTCTTGTGCTTCTTGGGCGACTTCATCAATTTCCAACGGATCTGTAAACCAATCCGATCTGTAGCGGCAGGAGTCCAGAAAATGCGTGCACCATCCATCAGGTTGTTCGTAGCACTTTCTACAACTGGTGAGATTAGATATGTGGAACTTAACACACCGTTGAGGACAACAAGTGTAAAAGTACTACGACTTGTAGACCTTAAAAGTCTTTAGTTCTGGTGGTGACAGCTGTTGTGTCTTGCATTTACATCTGCAACATCCGAAGGATTCACATTTCCGGCAAGCCAACCCGTCCACCTGCCATCTTGGTAAGAGGAAACACTTCTCCTCGCAGCAATAGCGTGTTCCCGGCTCCTCCAAACACTTCTTCTCACATTAGACGACGCCCGGCTCCTCTAAACACTTCTTCTCACAACAGGAGACGCGTTTACCTTCCATAATTGATGTTGCTTTGGTGAAGGCGCACGATGAAGTGATGGTGTGGTCAGTGAGAATGGAGCACATATAAACCAAGGCGAGTGGAGGTGGAAATTTCAAGGTCATCCAAACGGAGTTTTAAAAAAGTTAAAGAGTAGAAACACTACTCTTGTGCTTCTTGAGCGAATTCATCAATTTGCAAAGCTTCGGTGTGCCAATTAGACCTGTAGCGACATGCATCAATGTAATGTTTGCAAAAGCCAGCGAAATGAGAGTTGCACTTTCTGCAGCCGGTGAGGTTGTAGAGTTGGAATTCCACACATCGTTCGGGGCAACAAGTGTACATATGCCCCCTGATTTGGTAAACATGAAAGGTCTTCAAATTTGCTTTTGGTTTTTTCCATGACTTGCACTTACACATGCATCTCACAAAAGCGTCACATTTTCGACAAGCTAGTCCATCTACTACATCACAGTCCAGGGGCCATGAAAAACACTTTTGTTCACAACAGTATTTGCGTTCATTCTCCATGTTTTTGATGTTGCTGCGGAGAAGTCCCACGATGAAGTAAAACTGCAACCGGTGAGAAAGGGTCTTATATAAATAGTAGCCAAGTGGAGGTGGAAATTTCAAGGTCACCCAAATTGTGTTTTAAAAAAGAAGGAACCCTAAAACCTGTTGTCCTCTTCTTCTCCTCCCGACTCGTCCGTAGGATATATGGGTGACATCGGTGAATATTGTGGTGACTGTTGGTCTTCACCTCTGCTGCTATCCGATCCTTCGCTGTCTTGCCGCATCCTGACTTCCGACCAATCATAATCCAAATCGATCTTGAGCTTTATCCCCGGGTTTTCCAGGAGTATAGATCTCATTCGATCGCAGATGGCTTCCAAATAATGCACACTGTCAATTGTCAACTTCCAACTAGCTGTGGGTGCATCTTCGGTGGTAACGTGACTTCGCAAGCAGGTGCATCCGTCATGGTTGTCAAACGAGCAATGATGTGTGATGTGGAGATTCATGAAGGTATTGATGAATGGAGGGGGTTGGTCCAGTGGAGGGGATCGGACATGTCCAAACATGTTCAAGGCCATTCATTTGAAGTTTTAAAAAAGAAGACTTAAGATGTCATGTTGAGACTTGGTGACTGGACCTGCCTCCCTGATTCTTTACACTCAACACCGTTAAGACTAATAATAAGGTACGATATGAAGATGATGAATAAAATCAACATAATCATTAACAGGTATCCATTCACTAGCATTATATTTCCATGTTGGAGTTGCTTTCTTCTCATCTTTCTTTCTTCTATTCTCCTCTCCAATACATCTACAATATCAAAGATGTGTTGACATCGTCCACCTTCCCTCACAACTTCTCCATCATAGATAGGTGGAACATCCATACTTGCTATCTCAGTTGTTACACGCTTGGCTGCTGAAGACGGAATGGTGAAGTGTAGCCCTCTGTTACCCAAGTGGTCCGATGGTGAGGGCGGGTAAGTAGTGGAGGGGGAATTTTCAAGGTCATTCAAATTGTGTTTTAAAAAATATCTTGCTACAGAACTTTCAAGATTGTTAGTCAGTAGCAAGATAGATTTTATTTATTTAATATATTATACAAAAATACACATATTCAATCAAAGTGAGGATACAAAATACAAGTTCTAGTCAACTAAAATAGTCCAAGTTGGGGCTTGCTCGAGTCCTGATTGAAGAATTTGGAGTTGAAGAAGCCATTGGAGAAGACGGACGTTCCTCCTCTTGATTTGTAGGATGAACACATTTCACGTTGCAAGCATACATTTGTATGTTTAGACGATAACCTCGTCCTATCATCAACTGTAGTTCCTTGTACAGTTCTGTGAGGTCTTGTTGAGTCCTTATGATGGTCTCTTCATAACTGGCACACCTAACTGTTAGAGACATCTCGATGCTGCTCGTGTGACGGTTGGAGGTGAAATGAAGTTGTGAGTTAGCGCATGGGTGTACTATGAGAAAGTGGTGGGGGTTAAATTGATTTTATCATTATAAAAATGCAAACTTTTTACAACGATATAGAGGTGCATAACAGACATCACATTTATCTGTAGGAATCTGAAACTGGTACATTGGAACTAAAAGATCACTATGGTGAATTCCACCATCTAGCAAGAACCGTCTTAAGTTTTCATGTACAGCCGCTTTACCGCAGTTGATGCAAAACGTTGTATCATCAACAAACTTGAACCTAGAAGACACAGAGTATCCTAAATTTTCTTTTCCATAATTAGTTAAATCTTGTTTTATCACCTGCGGTATTTTTTCTTTCAAGCAGTGTTGAAATAAAGTTGGATATGTAATAATTCGTCGCAAGCAAAGCTCGTAGAGGGTGCTCATCGTTTGTTAGCTGACGGCAGACTGACTGTTTTGGATCCGAGCATTTATAAATCCCAGTGTGGTGGGAGTAACCGTCGTATACAAAGGTCAAGGTCACCAGCCGAGTTAAAAAAAAAAAAAAAAAAAAAACACATATCAATACGTGATGTAATTCACATATTGATATGTTGAACTTTTTTTGTTTTTGTTTTTTTTTTGTTTTTATCATTTATTTGTTTAAAAAATACATTCAGATATTTACAATAGTGAAACTTAAATCTAACACTGCTGCTTCTCGGCAATGTGGATGGTCAACTCGGTACCCGTACAGCCGTGGGACACCAGGTATAGACAGCCGGGTTGAATAGAGCGAAGATCCTCGTTTTGTAGAAGATGAACGAATCTCTTGGGCAGGTAAACCTGGAACTTCGGTTCATCCCCCGGAGTAAACGGCGCCTCGCTGAGACTGCAGCAGATAGCGTCCCCAACAGTTGTTTCCATTTTTTTCATAGAGTGAATGATGTAATGCTTCTCGTCTTAAATAATATTTTGAAGTATATTTAAGGTTTAATATTTGTTTTCTAACAAACACACATAGACACAGACAAAGATGTGCACGAGTTTAAATATATCTATATCAACGTAAGCAACAGTAATTACATTTTATGTTACGTAAAAGTGGCAAAAACAATTTTCAATATTTAAAAGATATTTTATTTTTATCTTTTCACTTGAATCGAAAAACACAATTAGGATATAGGTTATAAGTTTAACCCGGAGTATTGTAGTACAGAATTTACCTATGTGAACGTAAGCAGCTATATACTTAAATAATATTTTGAAGTATTTCTAAGGTTTAATATTTGTTTTGTAAGAAACACAGATGCGCGCTCACATAGACACAGACAAAGATGCGCAAGAGTTTAAATATATATATATATCAACTTAAGCAACTGTAATTACATTTTATGTTACGTAAAAGTGACAAAAACAATTTTTAATATTTAAAAGATATTTTATTTTTATCTTTTCATTTGAATCGAAAAATACAATTGGGATATAGGTTATAAGTTTAACCCGGAGTGTTGTAGTACAGAATGTACCCTTGTGAACGTAAGCAGCTATATATATATAATTATATTTTTACATGAAGAAAACAAATATATTTTGATAACAAGTTTACTTTTGAACCGCTAACTGCAGTTGTTATATAGAGTAAAACAGTAACCTGAAGTATTATTAATAAATTCAAAATAACATACATTTTGTCAAAAATATATCTTTATGATTGCAACATCTGGTTTTTGTTATACTTATACTAAAGAACACCTTTTGTTGGAAATTCTATAAGAAAACATCGGTTAATTCGCACCTGAAATAAAATTTCATGGTAACTGAAACCTATTCTACCTGATGTGTTATCATATGTTACTAAATTTTTACTCCTTATATATTGTGAACATTAACATTTTCCAAAGCATTTAGAACATAGCTGTGTGCCTGATGTGAATTAAAAATAGGTTTACGCAGTCTAGAGGACAAAACATGAACAACGAAAATATCCAGAGTGCCTGCGAGTTTACAAATGCAAACTCATTGTTTTAGAGTATTGCTGCAGGATCGGTTTTTTGCCGGCGCGTTCGACAATAGATAATTCCATATGACAGTTGATCAGGTCAACGTTGAATTGCGAACATAGTAATATAAATGACGCAAAATATTGTTCTAATGTAAGAAGAATATAATGAAATTGAAAGAAAATAAGGTGTAGCACTAAACGTTTGATAAAAAATATAAGAAGTTGCAGTTTATACGCATCACAGTATATATTTAACGGTTTGTCTGAATTTATTTTCCAATTAAACAAAAGGTTTCCTGATTATCTTAAAATATTACTTCTTGCTAGTTTAACTGCTTAAAACAATCGTGTTAAAGAAAAAGGAATACTTTAAAATAGAAACAAAAAAGCTAAATGATATTACCGAACATGGAAATAACTAAAAATACAAAATGGTAAAATTAAAACTCCCTATAATTGAAGGAATTTAATTTCACGTTTTCTATATAAGCAACGTTCCCTCTAGGTCTATTGCAGTCGTGTACTGCGCCGCTGGGCAAACGTGAACCTCTGTTCTTATAGGCGGGTTCATTAGTAGCCCAGTAGGTGTACGGTTAACAGGGTGGTTTTGGCCAACCACTGCGGGGACTGTCCACCGGGCTTGCATGTAACTTCCTTACTCTATCTCTCCTCCATGATAGTTGCATTTAACTCCTGGCTTTTAGTAGTAGAAGCGCGCGCTTCATTCCTTTCTTTGGTGGTTTGATTCTTTTTGCCTTTATATCTGTTGTATGTTTGCTTATTTGTAGTTAGAACTAACACATTCTTTTATTTACTTTGAAGTTTGCCTAAAGTCTAGAAACCACCTACCAAAACCAATCCGTTTCCTTTTAAAGTACGGCTCGCAAACCGGCTTTTCCTATATCTTTTAGAGTACGGCCCGAAAACCGGCTCTTGCTTTGCAGTGATTACGGCCTGAAAACCGATTCACTAGCACCTCTTTGCTTACCGGATGGGGTTTCGCATTTCCCCGGTTTTCGCTAGACCTCAGTGTGAGAGGGCTTATGTTCTGATCACTGGCTCCTTTATTTATAAGTTTTAAATAAATTTAATTTTAAGAGTACGGCTAGCAAACGGCTCTATTGCAATGAATTCGGCCTGAAAACCGGTTCATTAGCAAATAATTGATCTAATGAAAGTAAGAAAATAATATAAGATATTTTATGCAAACTTCATAGTAAATTAGATCTTCTTCAAGTTTAGGCTTCCGGGGGTGTAAGATTCTGTCAAATCTTACACCCCCAAAACAATTATTAATATAATTTGGCCTTGACCTATATATTTCTCTCTAAATTAAGTGTTTTATCTAGGTCAAGGACCTTATAAATTAAGCGGAAAAAAAGGAAAAGCAGCTTAAAGGTGTTTTTCCTCTTTTTTCCTAAAAGAGCCAGACCGATCAATCAATTGCAATTTTAACGAAGCGAAACTTCAAGGAGTAAACTGATAACTTCTTTTGAGTTAAGAAGCTCTCTTGCTTTTGCAAGTAAATTTCTAATTGTTTTCTCTTTTCTTTTCATGCGAAAGTTCTTGCCAAATAAGAAGCAGATTGTTTTGTCTTAATTTTGAAATGTTTTGAATTTTAGTTTCATCCAGACAGTTTTAGATTCCACAAATTGGTACACTAGTGGAAAAACAAAATTGATAGTGTTTTGATCAATCGATCTTAGCATGATTCCAGCTTTTGTTGAAGGTGGAATCGTCATTGTTAAGGTATAACATCTCCTGGTTCGCACCGCATATATATATATACTCAATAACCTCCCACTAAGAATGACTCCCCACCACATTCCAAGAGATACTTCTCCCCTCTCTTTACCTTCCGCTCTTATTATAAAAACCGGTGTCCCGCAGTATTTTGAACATTCAAAAATGCAGCCTCAAACCACTCTAACGTTTCACAAATATATTGCCGAGTGGGAAGATATTTTTAGAGTATTTTCCAAATTAAACAGTTTGAAGGAAAGAAGTGTGAAATGAAAATGTATGCTACTAAGGGAAATGAGGATTTGACTTTCAACTTTAAAAATCTTCAGACATTTATTTTGAGTCTAACTTATGCTTTCATTGAAGAGTATGAATTAGAGCTTGATGTGATTGTTCACTTGATGTAAGCTTTCCCCTCCTTCAGGAAGAAAAGAAAGAAGACCTGTATGCTCTTCTTTCTTTTTTCCGCTTATTATTAAACGGCCTTGACCTACTGCAGGACTTATAAATCATAATAAAAATATGGGTCAAGGTCGTTTGTAATGGTTTTTTTATAAATGTAAAATAACATTCGTCAATGTGTATTGGTCCTTCTTTACTTCGACCAAGCTGTTCTTTTCGAAATTGAATCTCGAACTAAATAATTGCAACCATCAATGCGATTATTTTTTAATTCAGCAGTTGGTTTGTAGATGTAATAATTTCCATCAAATTTCAAAATGAACTCTTCGTCTTTATTTTTTGTTACAAATAAATACCTTTTGTTTACTTTGAAGCGATTTACTTTAAGACGTTTAAGTTCCCCAAAGTCAGATTCAGAGTTTTTCATTGTTTTCTTTTCCGGAGTGACTTTGTTTTGCAGCTTTTTATGCATGTTGCACAATTTTTCACCCTTTTTAGAAAATTTTGGAAACTTTTATCCTTTCTTCTTTCCCCTTTTCAAAATATATTCACACTGCACTTTGTGTAAAAATGACGACTTCCTTGATAGACGTATTACAGAATTTGTTAAAGGTTTACTTTTTGAATCTGATACAGCCATGTGAGTAGATACTATTGTAGAAGTATAAGATAATGATCGCAGAGACGAAGAGGAAGAAGACCTTGATAAAGGATGTTCTTTCTCCAACGTTTCTTCTTTTGGATGTTCTTTCTCCAAAGTTTCCTCTTTTGGATGTTCTTTCTCCAAAGAGAAAGATGGTTTCTTATAAAACCATCTTCATACATTACATCTTCATCTGTATCTATTTCTTCTGTATCCATCTCTTCAACCTCAGGTAAAGGTAGATAGTCCTCTTCATTAATAATATTTAGCGGAATTTGTTCCAATATAGATAAAATTCTGTTGTGTGAAAACACGGTGTTGTCGAGCGGAGCCATCGTATTGAAATGGTGAATCCCTTCAATCTGTCTACCCCTTTTATAGCGCATATAAGTATGTCGAGGTCGCAATAAGACACCTTAGAACGGGTAGATTGAGCACTTTGTGACATGTTAGTCAATTGCCAAAGTTAAAAATTTCAAATGCTAGGTTACTTTTTAATCCTCTTCAACATTAATAGTTTTAGTACTTTTATTCACATCCAGTTTTCAAATCCTCTTCTAAAATTTTGATTTTACCATTTAAATAAGAGATGTATTCATTTGTTGCTTTTACAATTTCACTATCATTAGATTTTCCATTTGGAATTAGGTCTTGTAATAATGAAATTACAAGTTCAAGTTTCTTCTTCTCCACTTCCTTTTTGTTTAACCGTTGCTGTTTGTACAGAGATATACCAAGCGTCGTAGAATCTTGTGTTAGAGGAGATATGTAATTTTTATACTTTAACAGCATGGGTGCATAAACGTGGTCTGATGGTGGTCCCTCCAATTTCAAATTTTTTTCAAAAGGATTCGGTCCCAAAATACTTACTATCCTCTTATGGTTATCGTGAATTTTTCTTCTAGGTGGTTCAAAAAATGCATCATCAAAGTTTGGGTTCATGTTGACTGTGAACGGATAGTTTCAACTTGCCAGGTAAACTGTGGGATGTGGAATGAAGTATGGTCGCAGGTCGATCATTCTCTTATAACAGTTGTACTGGTTGACATTGAGATTTTATAGGTCAAGGTAATAATAAAAAAAAAACATTACCAGAACGAGGGATAGAGCACATTAGTGACAAGTTTTAATTTAGAATTTGCTTTACAACGATAATTTCCATATGTTTCCCACCAATCTGAATAACTTTTTCCAATTTTTCAACCCAACATGGCACTCTATGTAAATTACATTGTTCAATATTAACAAGTATCAACCCCTTAAATGTGAGAGTAAAATTACAGTCCTCTTCCCTTATTTGTCTTGAAATATCTTGAAAGATTTGCTGGAGCATTTCACGGGGGTTTGTTGTAGGAACATTCACCCACTCTCCGAAACCAAATAATACAGCCACTCATTTCAAAGCAACAAACAACTGTACAGATAAAGAGGAGAGGTTCAACTTGTCAGGTCGACTGTAAAAAGCGGAATGAAGAAATATTGCAGGCCGCTATGTCTCCCAACCCCCCGCCCACCGCCCACCGCCCCCCGCCCACCGCCTCCCGCCCACCACCACCGCATATCGGATATATAAGGGGAAGGATAAGTAAGCTGATCATTCCACTTACTGCTTAGCTTTAAAGATGGATCCTTGGGAGAGGAAACTAACACGTCCTACTAAACCTATAACTCCTAATGTAAAAAGCTCCATTCTTCATGAAGCGCTAATGGGCATTATCGAAGAAGAAACATTAAAACAAGAACAACCAAAAGAAGCAAAAAGTTCTATCCTGCAGGAGTCATTAATGGGTGTTATAGAAGAAAATCCGAAAGAGGAAACATTGGAGAAAGAACATCCAAAAGAGGAAACTTTGGAGAAAGAACATCCAAAAGAAGAAACGTTGGAGAAAGAACATCCTTTATCAAGGTCTTCTTCCTCTTCGTCTCTGCGATCATTATCTTATACTTCTACAATAGTATCTACTCACATGGCTGTATCAGATTCAAAAAGTAAACCTTTAACAAATCCTGTAATACGTCTATCAAGGAAGTCGTCATTTTTACACAAAGTGCAGTGTGAATATATTTTGAAAAGGGGAAAGAAGAAAGGAGAAAAGTTTCCAAAATTTTCTAAAAAGGGTGAAAAATTGTGCAACATGCATAAAAAGCTGCAAAACAAAGTCACTCTGGAAAAGAAAACAATGAAAAACTCTGAATCTGACTTTGGGGAACTTAAACGTCTTAAAGTAAATCGCTTCAAAGTAAACAAAAGGTATTTATTTGTAACAAAAAATAAAGACGAAGAGTTCATTTTGAAATGTGATGGAAATTATTACATCTACAAACCAACTGCTGAATTAAAAAATAATCGCATTGATGGTTGCAATTATTTAGTTCGAGATTCAATTTCGAAAAGAACAGCTTGGTCGAAGTAAAGAAGGACCAATACACATTGACGAATGTTATTTTACATTTATAAAAAAACCATTACAAACGACCTTGACCCATATTTTTATTATGATTTATAAGTCCTGCAGTAGGTCAAGGCCGTTTAATAATAAGCGGAAAAAAGAAAGAAGAGCATACAGGTCTTCTTTCTTTTCTTCCTGAAGGAGGGGAAAGCTTACATCAAGTGAACAATCACATCAAGCTCTAATTCATACTCTTCAATGAAAGCATAAGTTAGACTCAAAATAAATGTCTGAAGATTTTTAAAGTTGAAAGTCAAATCCTCATTTCCCTTAGTAGCATACATTTTCATTTCACACTTCTTTCCTTCAAACTGTTTAATTTGGAAAATACTCTAAAAATATCTTCCCACTCGGCAATATATTTGTGAAACGTTAGAGTGGTTTGAGGCTGCATTTTTGAATGTTCAAAATACTGCGGGACACCGGTTTTTATAATAAGAGCGGAAGGTAAAGAGAGGGGAGAAGTATCTCTTGGAATGTGGTGGGGAGTCATTCTTAGTGGGAGGTTATTGAGTATATATATATATGCGGTGCGAACCAGGAGATGTTATACCTTAACAATGACGATTCCACCTTCAACAAAAGCTGGAATCATGCTAAGATCGATTGATCAAAACACTATCAATTTTGTTTTTCCACTAGTGTACCAATTTGTGGAATCTAAAACTGTCTGGATGAAACTAAAATTCAAAACATTTCAAAATTAAGACAAAACAATCTGCTTCTTATTTGGCAAGAACTTTCGCATGAAAAGAAAAGAGAAAACAATTAGAAATTTACTTGCAAAAGCAAGAGAGCTTCTTAACTCAAAAGAAGTTATCAGTTTACTCCTTGAAGTTTCGCTTCGTTAAAATTGCAATTGATTGATCGGTCTGGCTCTTTTAGGAAAAAAGAGGAAAAACACCTTTAAGCTGCTTTTCCTTTTTTTCCGCTTAATTTATAAGGTCCTTGACCTAGATAAAACACTTAATTTAGAGAGAAATATATAGGTCAAGGCCAAATTATATTAATAATTGTTTTGGGGGTGTAAGATTTGACAGAATCTTACACCCCCGGAAGCCTAAACTTGAAGAAGATCTAATTTACTATGAAGTTTGCATAAAATATCTTATATTATTTTCTTACTTTCATTAGATCAATTATTTGCTAATGAACCGGTTTTCAGGCCGAATTCATTGCAATAGAGCCGTTTGCTAGCCGTACTCTTAAAATTAAATTTATTTAAAACTTATAAATAAAGGAGCCAGTGATCAGAACATAAGCCCTCTCACACTGAGGTCTAGCGAAAACCGGGGAAATGCGAAACCCCATCCGGTAAGCAAAGAGGTGCTAGTGAATCGGTTTTCAGGCCGTAATCACTGCAAAGCAAGAGCCGGTTTTCGGGCCGTACTCTAAAAGATATAGGAAAAGCCGGTTTGCGAGCCGTACTTTAAAAGGAAACGGATTGGTTTTGGTAGGTGGTTTCTAGACTTTAGGCAAACTTCAAAGTAAATAAAAGAATGTGTTAGTTCTAACTACAAATAAGCAAACATACAACAGATATAAAGGCAAAAAGAATCAAACCACCAAAGAAAGGAATGAAGCGCGCGCTTCTACTACTAAAAGCCAGGAGTTAAATGCAACTATCATGGAGGAGAGATAGAGTAAGGAAGTTACATGCAAGCCCGGTGGACAGTCCCCGCAGTGGTTGGCCAAAACCACCCTGTTAACCGTACACCTACTGGGCTACTAATGAACCCGCCTATAAGAACAGAGGTTCACGTTTGCCCAGCGGCGCAGTACACGACTGCAATAGACCTAGAGGGAACGTTGCTTATATAGAAAACGTGAAATTAAATTCCTTCAATTATAGGGAGTTTTAATTTTACCATTTTGTATTTTTAGTTATTTCCATGTTCGGTAATATCATTTGGCTTTTTTGTTTCTATTTTAAAGTATTCCTTTTTCTTTAACACGATTGTTTTAAGCAGTTAAACTAGCAAGAAGTAATATTTTAAGATAATCAGGAAACCTTTTGTTTAATTGGAAAATAAATTCAGACAAACCGTTAAATATATACTGTGATGCGTATAAACTGCAACTTCTTATATTTTTTATCAAACGTTTAGTGCTACACCTTATTTTCTTTCAATTTCATTATATTCTTCTTACATTAAAACAATATTTTGCGTCATTTATATTACTATGTTCGCAATTCAACGTTGACCTGATCAACTGTCATATGGAATTATCTATTGTCGAACGCGCCGGCAAAAAACCGATCCTGCAGCAATACTCTAAAACAATGAGTTTGCATTTGTAAACTCGCAGGCACTCTGGATATTTTCGTTGTTCATGTTTTGTCCTCTAGACTGCGTAAACCTATTTTTAATTCACATCAGGCACACAGCTATGTTCTAAATGCTTTGGAAAATGTTAATGTTCACAATATATAAGGAGTAAAAATTTAGTAACATATGATAACACATCAGGTAGAATAGGTTTCAGTTACCATGAAGTTTTATTTCAGGTGCGAATTAACCGATGTTTTCTTATAGAATTTCCAACAAAAGGTGTTCTTTAGTATAAGTATAACAAAAACCAGATGTTGCAATCATAAAGATATATTTTTGACAAAATGTATGTTATTTTGAATTTATTAATAATACTTCAGGTTACTGTTTTACTCTATATAACAACTGCAGTTAGCGGTTCAAAAGTAAACTTGTTATCAAAATATATTTGTTTTCTTCATGTAAAAATATAATTATATATATATATAGCTGCTTACGTTCACAAGGGTACATTCTGTACTACAACACTCCGGGTTAAACTTATAACCTATATCCCAATTGTATTTTTCGATTCAAATGAAAAGATAAAAATAAAATATCTTTTAAATATTAAAAATTGTTTTTGTCACTTTTACGTAACATAAAATGTAATTACAGTTGCTTAAGTTGATATATATATATTTAAACTCTTGCGCATCTTTGTCTGTGTCTATGTGAGCGCGCATCTGTGTTTCTTACAAAACAAATATTAAACCTTAGAAATACTTCAAAATATTATTTAAGTATATAGCTGCTTACGTTCACATAGGTAAATTCTGTACTACAATACTCCGGGTTAAACTTATAACCTATATCCTAATTGTGTTTTTCGATTCAAGTGAAAAGATAAAAATAAAATATCTTTTAAATATTGAAAATTGTTTTTGCCACTTTTACGTAACATAAAATGTAATTACTGTTGCTTAAGTTGATATAGATATATTTAAACTCGTGCACATCTTTGTCTGTGTCTATGTGTGTTTGTTAGAAAACAAATATTAAACCTTAAATATACTTCAAAATATTATTTAAGTCTAATAAAGTGCCATAGTCTTTAACGAAAGACAAAACCAAATGAAATTGGGCTATGTAAAAGTATGTCAAGGTCACCTCTTCAAGAGAAAGCATGCAAAAGTAGGTCAAGGTCAAGTAATTAGCAAAAGAATCATGCTCAAGGTGGTTAATCAATTAGTAAAAGTGGCATGCATAGCAACCCAAAGCCGAAAAGAAAGCAATGAAGCGCGCGCTTCTCTACTACTACAAGCTACGGGTTAATTGCAACTACCATGCGGAAAAGATAGAGGAAAGGAAGTGACATGCAAGCCCGGTGGACAGTCCCCGCGGTGGTAGGCCATTCGCCACCCCGTTTACCGTACACCTACCGAATACTAATGTACCCGTCCATAAGGACGTTGGTCCACGTTCACCGGCAGCACAGCGTATGCTGCATTGCACCAAGAATGAGCGCTGCTTTTATAACGAAAATTCAGCCTCAAGCTAAATTTCCCCTCGGTAGGGAAAAAGGGTAATTTGAAAATTGTGGGTAATTTTCCCTCCACAAGGTAAATCGGGTAATTGATTTAAACAAGTATTACCCTCCAACAACGTAATCGAAATCCGTACATACCTTTGCAACTGGTTCAAGGCTGACGCCTTATTTGGAAACCGGTTTTATATAACGGTGCACCGGCGCACAGCTCTGCAACGATCTCTCATTGTCTGTCCAGCACTCACACCAGACAGTACCCTACTTAAAATGTCCTACACCATGGTTGTGTCCGGCCCCGACGGTGAGCGGCAGGTAATGAAAACAATTGCCGCTCTCAATCGGGGCGAAATAAAAAGTTTTCAAGAGTTCATTGGACATATCATTGGTCAAGAACAAGAAGATCAGATGATAACAAGCATCCTCAGGGAGATGACTCCTGCGCCAAGATGCATATCACCTCTACTCAACGAAGAAGATGGGAAGAAGGTCAAGTGGAGCCGATTGAAACAACACAGGAAGTACGAAATTTTGAAGAAAAAAGGACTTACTTACTACCTCAAATCTTTGGATGGAAAGAAGATTTTAAAAATTCAAATTCCTATAATGACATCCAGGCCAACATCACCAAAGCAAAAATTCATTATGCGGATTAAAGAAAACAAACGATCTATTCTTAAATTTGTTGAATAAACAAGAAGTCCAGAAGTCCAAAAATCCATCCCAGTCTTGGAAAAAAAAACAATTTGCCTTAAACACAGTGCATACGGGCACATTCATACGTGCGCGTGTGCGTATGTTTATACGTGCGCGTGTGCGTATGTTTATACGTGCGTGTGTGCGTATGTTTATACGTGCGCGTGTGCGTATGTTTATACATGCGCGTATGCGTATGTGTGTATTCCTGCGTGTGCGATTGCGTGTCTGCATGCGTGTTACTACATACAACTCATATAGACTATCTTATATTTAACAATACAATCTTATATTTAACAATACATATACAAAGTTTTAATAAGCCCACTCTTGCTGTTAACAACACTTCTTTCATTTTATACTGAACTTCACTTCTAAGTACATATCAATTTTATCCGAACCTTACTGTGAGGTGCACTTATGGTAGAGACTTTGCTACACGGCATCGCCATGTCAGTCTTACGGAGACTCTCGTAGAGTGCGCATTGGTGTGATAAACTCTCTTGTTCAGTTTTCTTTTTTCGGCACACTACACCGAAAACTTAATATAAATATCACATTCGGCTCCTGTTGTTCGGTGGATTTTTAGGTTTTCTCGTTTATACCACTGTAAACTCTGAAAAAAATTAGTTAAACTGGCGGTTTCAGAGCAATCCGATGACGGTTTAGGCAGGGTCACGTTGCAAAGAGTTAAAATTTCCTTAACACTTTCAAATTTCCTTTCACTTTTGCGGTTTCTTATGAAATTTCACTTAGATCCTCAAGGTCATGAGGACTCTAACAAAGACTTGGAGTAGAGTGTAAGAAACGGCAAAAGTGCCAAAAACTTTTAACTATCCGCGTAACCTTGACCTAAATTACGTCAGTGACGTCATCATGGTGACGTAATCGACGGTGACGTCACCAACACGTCATTTATGTGACGTAATGTGACGTCAAGTGACGTCATCGGTGACGTCATCGTCGGTGACGTCATCGTGATGACGTCATGGCCTGAAGTCGCCAAAGAGCCACTACTCACACGGACACACACACACACACACACACACACAGACATCACTCTGAAAACCACTTTTTTGGACTCAGGGGGCACCAAAATGGATAAATCCACAAACAACTCAAATTCGAAAATTTTGACGAAAACAATACTTTTTCCATATACTATGGTATAGGGGGAGAAAGTAAAAAGGGTGTCAGAGGTAGCAATGTTGAAGGTAAGCGACTTCGAGAGGAAGGTCAAAATACAAGAAAACTCTGACGCATTCAAGTCGTTAGATGAGAGCGAAAAATATTCGCCAAAAACTTTTTACACGTCCTTGTTGAAGGGAAATGACACAGACCAGTGCCAGTTCTCATGACTGCTCAACACAATGACTGTATTGAGCAAATAATTAACATGAGCATACAGCTGGCATCAACAATAACAACCCGATTGTTTTTGCTAAAGGCAACAATTTTGAATTTAAACTAATTGAACAATTAACCAATTAATGAACTAATTAAACTTGGTAACAGCTTAAAAAATTTAAGCCAAAACAATCGTCAAGCCTACTGCCTATCTATTATCTATTACCTATCTTTACTATTAGGACCTTGATAATTTCAATATCTTTAAAACAATTATCTACAATGCTTCGATTCCGAAGCACGCAAGAAAACATTTGAACGAGAACAAATAGAACAAACAAAACTCTACCCTTAACAGAAGTACTACTACCTGAACATAGCGCAACTTAGCGCCGAAATTCGGTTGTAGTTACATACTTATACATAACTGAAAACGATTAAGTTAACTTAATACCATTATATTTCTGACACCAGTTCAGGGCCAATAACAACAAAATGAGCAGAATAATCCAAGCAACTGTAAAAAAATAATAATAACACCACTTTTATGGGTTTGGACCGCTGTCCCTTAAAAATGTTTAAGGTACATAGTACACCTCTCCTAAAAAATGCATCTGGCGTAAAAACAAGCAAAAAAGTATTTAAAAAAAATGAAATATCGCCTATATGTAAAAAAACGTGAAAGTTTTTTTTTTTTTTTTTTTTTTTTTGTAATTATAGTGATTTCAGTTATTTGTTAAACCATTAAAAAGCAGGCTCAAACACATCTTGAATGTAACAGAGTAATGCAAGAGTTTTAATTTTCTTCTTCGAATAGGTGTTTACGTATAGCTTACGCCTAGTTTATTTTGCTTCCAATTGTTATGTATGAATCTGCCATCAATTTTCTGCTCCTATTACATGTACTCCGTAAATCTTGTAATGAATCTGTTAATTTTGTAAGATTTTGTTACGGTTGTTATATGTACTGATGTAAATTACTTCCACAAAATATTACCTACTTGCTCTGCAACTAAGTGATGTAACCATCCACACCTCATGTTACTTCGAGGAACTACATATTGTCTACCTCTGCAAAGCGAAGAGATAACTTGCGGGACATACAAGCTTTTTTAGAATCTTTAGTAGGTAATGGTTGATCACCACAGTTTGCATTACCCTCTGCAATGTAGCTGTATCAGAGTTGGTGTATGTTTATGTGTAACACCCCGCTGTAAGCCAAACCACAGCGACTTCTTATTTCGCGGGAAATAATATACCATCCAAACGCCAAATCTGTCCAGAGGTAATTTCCTATAAGGAAATTATTATTTAATGTCAATCAATAATTATGATCAACGTAAGCAGAGGTTTCCCGTAAATAGGTTACCAGATAATCCATAACATCAGGAGACATCGCCAATCCTTAATTAATGCCTCCCGAGCGCCTTCGAGCAGCTCAAAGAGAAACTGATCTTTACGCCCATCTTGGAGTACCCATATTTCAGTAAACCCTTCATTTTGGCCACGGGCGCGAGCACGTTCGCCTTGGGCGCCATACTGCCGCAAGTAATTGATGGCCAGGAACACCCGGTAACCCACTGTTCTATAACCCTTTTCCAGCTGAAAATAACTTTTCGACGACCGAACTCGAGCCTGGTATGGAGTACTCAATACTTTCGTTGTTACCTAATAGGAAGACCTTTTTATAACAGACCATAGTGCCTTACGATGGATGCTCTCCCTGAAGGACCCGAGCGGCCGCTGATGTTGTGGGCGGCTCTGAGGCTTTCGGAGTTTATGTACACTGTGGAACATAAGCCAGGCAAAAAGCACACCAATGCTGATTGGCTTAGCAGGGATGCGTGCAACGCAGTGCGATGGACGAGCTCCCTGTGATGGACTTGTCAACGATCCGTGAACACCAGAAGAGAGACCCACATTGTAAAGACCTTCAGCGAGCCATGAGTTTCCGCATGAGTTCGGAAAAGATTCTATACAGGGTGTGTCGCGGCAGCAACTGTATCGTCATTTCGCAGAGTCTGACGCGGGAAGTTAGCGCCTCCATCAAGAGTGATGACTCGGTCATCCTTTTTTCAAAGGATGTCCTCTCCGGTATAAGGGACGGGAAAGTAAAACACGTCATATCTACGGACCCCCTACTAATATCATATGGAAGATACATGTGTGCCTTGTAAGGCAAAGTAAAACACCTTGTCAATCTCATAAGAAGAAAACTGAGGCAAGGTGCAGAAGTTTTGATAGAAATGAGAAAATTAAATGAAGCTGTGATAAGGTTAACTACAACGAAAAAACTTAATTCTTCCAGGCAATAAAAATGTCGTGAATTTCACAAAAGGTCAGTTCAAATGTCCAGCAATGGCGAATGAAATGGGTAATTTGCTTCAACACTGCGGAAGGAGACACATTGCGCTTCTGTTAGGAAATAATGAAACTGAACAAGTGAAAAGTGTTAAGTGTTGGATTGAGCTAATGAAAGAGGCTGACTACACCATTCTTTGATATTGAAGCACTCAAAAAAGAAATTTGGACGAGAACTAGTGGAATATATATATTTAATATTGTCCCATGTAAAAGTTATCAAATAAATGCAAGTGATTATGTCAGAATGTGAACAATAAAGATTTTTGTTTTGTTAATTCAATTCAATTTATTATAATTTTAAGACTGTGAAGTCACTTGGTGGGTATTTTTTAACCTAATATAAATAAGAGATGAGTGTAGAATGATTTGATGTGATCCTGTAGTCTTGTTACCGACTATAAGGCTGATATTCTCCTTAGACAAGATTGTTAATCAAACAGCTAATGGTATCTAAAGACCTACAGTTTAACGTGAGTTCCAAACCACAGTTGTATATATGTAAATATAAGAGTTTTTGACCATCTATTTATTATATTTTGTCCGACTATATTTTCTATATATTAATATTTTATATTGCTTATAAGAAGCCTTCAGCAAATTTCCCTGTAGGGAATATGGTACAACAGCAATAGCTTTGGTGTTTCCTATTATATAGACTATATTCAAACAGCTAATGGCATCTAGAGACCTACAGTTTAATGTGGGCTCCAAACCACAGTTGTATATATGTAAATATAAGAGTTACCATTATATAGACCACATAGTGTCTCCTATTATATAGGGGACAGTATGTCCTATTGTATAGACCACATTATGTAAATGTGTTGGAAACCGTAGGGCTTCCAGAATATGACATTATTACACCGGTTTCAACAATTAGTTAATTGGTGAGGCACGCATTGTCGCGGTCGGCTTAATTGCCTTTTCCTGCTGGCATATTAAAGTGATATACGGTCATGATATCATGACCGTATCACTTATTAAGTATTTAATTTGTACACAGCTTATAACAATTGTTATTCTTGACACCGGTTTTAGTATTGATTTGTCTCTTATGTCTTAGCGACAATGATAATCACAATTCATGGAAATATTGGTTCCGGCAAAAGTGTGTACACGCAGTCTCTTTGTGATAAATTAAAGTTGCAAGGCTGTGAAGTGATTTATTTTAAAGAACCCGTAGATGAATGGATAAACTTCAACGGCGAAAATTTACTTTAATTATATTATGATAATAAAGAACGTTGGGCCTTCCCGTTTCAAATAAACGCTTTAGTGGACATGTTGGACATGGAATCAAAAGCTGTTGAAAATTCAAGAAAAAATAAAATTGTGATAATAGAAAGATCCTCTTTTAGTGTTTTAAATATATTTTCTAACTATTTGGCTTCCAACGTATTCCACAAGGGGGAGGTGACAATAATGGAAAATACTAAATGTAAAATCTTTAAAGTATTAGAATTATATGAAAATCACATAGTTTTTATACCCGGAAGTTTGTATGGAGATGATAATAAGGAGAAGTAGGACAGAAGAAATTGAACAGATAAGTTTTCAATACATTAATGATTTGTATACTCTTTATGAAAAATATTTTTTTATAATCGATGGTTCTTCTTATAATGAGAATTTTGTTGAAGACGTGAAACTTCTAGGAAGCAATGGACCAATAATTGTGCTTAACGAGTTGCGTCGCGTATCATTAGCGAGCGGAGCAAACAAACACGTTGTGACAATTGAGTCCTCACCACAATTAACTTCATTAAACCATTTAACTACTGTAGCATCTAAAAACCCCACCGACCACAGCTCGTTACATGTTCAGTCACACAACGAGCACCTCGCCCATCGTCGCTTTTATTCAAGTAAGTAAATGTTTAACAAGTGATACACTAAAACACTCAAAGAAATGTTTTAATACTTTATTCTAAAAGAAAATCACTAATATTAAACAGTCTTATTGAAAATTTCTATTTGGAAGAAATTATTTCAATTATTATAACTTAACGAATTTGGAAAAAAATCCAGAATTAGTTTTGTACTCTAAAAAATTGATATAAAATACTTTGTATAAATATTTATTGTGTTTGTTTTGTTGAAAATACAAGTTTATCAAATATTTTAATGAAAATTTTTTGTTATCCATTATGATTTTTTAACCAATGACTTTTTTTTAGATTAAATAACAATTTAAACGAAACTATAAGACATTGTTGTTTTGTTACAGATTTGTAAATCTGTAGTCCAGTCCATTTACCGATCAGTCTTCATACTAGTGGTGATTAAATTAAAAGTAAGTCATGTTATAAATAATTTCTCAAGATGAATAATATTACATTTTAGTAGATTGATACAAAACAATATATCCATATGTTAAAAACTTTGTTACATTCTATTTAACTTTTTTAAGTAAATTGCACAATAATTGTACAACTTTACCGGCTTTTAATGAGTTACAAACATTCTACTGTAACTTTCTAACATTCTGTAACATTCTACTGTAACTACATTTTAATATACCAGTGGTGATTAAATTAAAAGTAAGTCATGTTATAAATAATTTCTCAAGATGAATAATATTACATTTTAGTAGATTGATACAAAACAATATATCCATATGTTAAAAACTTTGTTACATTCTATTTAACTTTTTTAAGTAAATTGCACAATAATTGTACAACTTTACCGGCTTTTAATGAGTTACAAACATTCTTGAAAAGTCTTAATTAGAAAAATTATTGCAAATATACAATTTTTATATATCCAACATTTTTTGTTTAAAATACTGATTATTTCTTGAAATTAAATTATAAATTAAAAAAGTATATCTTTGAAATTTTTTTTATTTTATAAATGCTTTATGTTTTTATTGTTGGTGTTATAGTTCATCTGCGGAACAGACTGAGAGAGACTGAACCACCGAGACAGCGGGGCGGTCCACCAAATTCTACAGCGAGTTAGCGGTGCAATCCAACCACTTGTGGCTAAAAACAAAAGTAAGTAAACTCCATTACCTCAGAACAGTTTAAAGCCCTATAAATAATACTGTTTAAAGTCCAATCAAAAATATTTAATCATTGAATAGTAGTCAAAACTCATATCATTTGTAATTAAAAAATAAAAGTAAAAAAAATTGAATTATAAAACTAATATTTTAAAAGTGAATTTTATGTTAATATTAAAACTGTATATTCTTAAAATAAGCTCTTTTAAATAATTCAAACATAAACCACTGTAAAATGTATAACAAGACTAATAATTTATGATTTTAAGGAAATTTAATGTTGGACCTTTTTAGTTTAACAGAAAAGCGGTCTTATGTTATTCTTAGGAAAAATAAAACTTCAATCGCTATTATTTTTCAAACCACTAGGTCAAAGTAAGGTTTTGTATTTAAAATTAATGATTTTTGGTCTTTGTAGATTATTTTTAACACACTCTATATATTAAAACTATTATCAATGAATAGTACAATTGTTTTTTTGTAAAAATAAATTATGTAGAAGTTTTAAAACTTCTTAGAACTTTAAAAATAAGTTATTAAAGTTTTTTATTATTTTAAGCAAGTTATAATATAAAACCATTTTACACTTCGGTTGGCATTTTACCTTTATCTTTTTATTTTATTTTTGTACTTATTAGATGGTTAGTAAATTTGTTAATTGTTTAATATGATTTTTTAGTTAAAAACAATGGCAGACCACGCCCTGTACATTAAAACTATTAACAATGAATAAAGCACAACCGGTTTAATTACAATAGTACAATTTGTTTATGTAAAAATAAATTGTGTAGAAGGTTTATACAAAATGTTTAAAGGTGGTTTTTACCTTATTCTTTTAAAATATATAGATTAAAGTTTTAGGAAATAGTTATTTTATTATTTAATAAAAAATATAAAAAATAACTTTGTTTACTGGATCGCATTCCCTTTTTTTATTTATAATAAAAAATTTTACATTTCAGTAACTAAGAAATTTAGCAATATTAAGACAGCTTTATATGGTTTAATAATCTTGCTCTCGTTGTTACCGCAATAATCTAAAAATAAACTACAATAAGTTGATCAAACTGTTCATAACAGGTTCATTGATTTTTGTCTGTTGGTTTTAATATTTTGTGGGGGTAATGTTTACTATGCTGTGGTTCAGTTGATCTGTGGTTGATTAAAATAACTTTATGTGTATAAATTATATAGTTATACCCTCATTGGATAATCGGATATGTAAAATTGTGAAAATAAAAAAGTTTTAGTATCTAACTTTATTTCATAATCAAAATTAATATAAACATAGGCATGTAATAAAAAACAATAACTAATCACTTTGTTAACTGGATCATTTATTTCATAATCAAATTAATATAAACATAGGGATGTAATCAAAAATAATAACTAATCACTTTGTTAACTGGATCATTAATTTTTGTCTGTTGGTCTTAATATTTTGTGGGGTAATGTTTAGTATGCTATGGTTAATTAAAATAACTTTATGTGTGTAAACAAGTAAATTATATAGTTATACCCTCATCGGATAATCGGATATATAAAATTGTGAAAATAAAAAAGTTTTAGTATCTAACTTTATTACATAATCAAAATTAATATAAACATAGGCATGTAATAAAAAATAATAACTAATCACTTTGTTAACTGGATCATTTATGTCATAATCAAATTAATATAAACATAGGGATGTAATAAAAAATAATAACTAATCACTTTGTTAACTGGATCATTAATTTTTGTCTGTTGGTCTTAATATAATAGTTTACTATGCTATGATTAATTAAAATAACTTTATGTGTATAAGCAAGTAAATTATATAGTTATACCCTCATCGGATAATTGGATATATAAAATTGTGAATTAAAAAAGTTTTAGTATCTAACTTTATTTCATAATCAAAATTAATATAAACATAGGCATGTAATCAAAAATAATAACTAATCACTTTGTTAACTGGATCATTTATTTCATAATCAAATTAATATAAACATAGGGATGTAATCAAAAATAATAACTAATCACTTTGTTAACTGGATCATTAATTTTTGTCTGTTGGTCTTAATATTTTGTGGGGTAATGTTTACTATGCTATGATTAATTAAAATAACTTTATGTGTATAAGCAAGTAAATTATATAGTTATACCCTCATCGGATAATTGGATATATAAAATTGTGAAAATAAAAAAAGTTTTAGTATCTAACTTTATTTCATAATCAAAATTAATATAAACATAGGCATGTAATAAAAAATAATAACTAATCACTTTGTTAACTGGATCATTAATTTTTGTCTGTTGGTCTTAATATTTTGTGAGGGTAATGTTTACTAAGCTGTGGTTCAGTTAATCCAAGGTTAATTAAAATAATTCCATCTGTATAAGCAAGTAAATTATACAGTATAGTTATACCCTAAGTGAATTGGTTGTACTAAAACTATTAAATTACTACCAACAACCAACTATACCTCTTCACAAATAACAGTTGTTAAAAAATTATGATTTTAAAAATTTTAAAAACTTAAATTTTAGAACAATTTAATTTCTCTTGGGATTGAGATTGTTTTAATTTTTAGGCCGAAACTGACTTAAATGCAAAGTTTCAACAAAATCCGCCTGCTAGATTTTAAGATCAAGGAACACAATCCCTTCAGATACTGTTTATATTATGGTATAGGAAGATTAATATATATGGAGATGAGTATAGCTGGATCACATTATTTTTTATTAATATTAAAAAAATTTACATTAAAGTAACTAAAAAAGTTAGCAATATTAAGATAGTTTTGTATGGTTTAATAATTTCGTTTTCATTGTTGCTGTAAAGATCTAAAAAAATTACTATGGGATGGTTCAGTTGATTCAAGATTAAAACTTTATCTGTATAAGCAAGTAAATTATATAGTTATATCCTCATTGGATAATCAGATATGTAAAATAGTTTCAATTTAATTTAATAATAACTTATGACTTTGTTGACTAAATTGCATTCCTTTTTTATCGATGATAATCAAGATTAAAACTTTATCTGTATAAGCAAGTAAATTATATAGTTATATCCTCATTAGATAATCAGATATGTAAAATAGTTTCAATTTTATTTAATTAATTTTACTAATAACTTTGTTGACTGAATTGCATTCCTTTTTTTATCAATGATAAAAAATTTACATTTTAGTCTATTAATTTTAATATTTTATAAGGGTAATGTTACTGTAGTGTGTTAGCCAACTTTTTTTAAGGAATACGCTATTACGGTAGTAGCCATGGTAAGACCTAAGACAGGGACCACTTTACTTTTTCATTTTCATATATATGTACATATAGATAGATAGATCTATGTGTCCGTGGTTCTAATAACTTTTGAAAGCGACCTCCGATTTTGATGAAATTTGGTATGGAGGTGTAAGACCGGCTATTTTCATGAGTTCGCAAACTAGCATTGTCGGGTTATGGGGTTTTAAAGGGGTCAAAAATGTTTTTTTTTTTTCATTTTTTGAGCTTAATTTTTAAAATTCATCAATTTTAAATGAAACCATTTAAAAGAGCCTAAAAAACCAAACAATTTGGTATTTTGAATTTTTATTACAGCATAACTGGTTACTGGTGTTTATGGAAAAAAATTGCTAGAGTTTAATACTATTTTGTATTTACATTCACCAATTATTGATTAACTTAGATTTTCTAACAACACATAATGACAGCAAACCTACATACTAGATCCTATGGTGTTTTTATAGGAAAAGTAAATAATCTGAAATTCAATTATTGGAAATTTGCTGAATACGCAAGGTCTATTGCGATGGGGGTATTTTTTTTATTTTTTTATAACATAATTATTATTCGAAATTAATTTGGTTGGATAAACAAATACATAAAAAGTATATAAAAATATAAAAAAATAGTTGCAGATTTTGGTGTCTAGCTTTGCGTAGTAATTAAATAATATAATTAATATATTTAACTTTGTAAAATTGTTATTTTTCAGATGAATCTATAATGATTACACTTCCTAGCTGCCCGATGTTGCAAGAATTACGCGGGCCGGTTGTGACTGTTGAGCTGCACTCTCTTGAACCAACATGTATTCTGTATCCTGAAAAAATTAGAGAGTTTTTCACTGGGGTTAAAGTTACAATACCTGATGGTTATAGGGGTGAAATTTCCTCAACCCTTGGCTGTCAGGTTAATCTTACTTTTAGCCCCATGATTGTGGATGCAGGGTTTGAAGGAGAACTATTGTTACCTTTAATTAATGTATGCACAACACCAGTAACAGTTGTAACCGGCCAGAAAATTGGGGAAATAAAAATATCAAATTGTATCAAATTCCCAACAATTAGGATTAATTTAGGCGATAATTCTTCATCCAGCCATAACCTAACTAACCGAGCTAACCCACCTCCTAATTCCAATTCAAGTTCCTCCCGTCTTTCAGTTAGAAGCCCTCAAAGTATAAACCGAGATTTTCCTATTCCACAAGATTCCAGTTCTAGTCTCCAAACTTTTTCAGACAGAAGCTCCCCTTCATCTAACTATCCCATTCTCAGATCCCTTTTAAACACCCCTTTACCGGATTTAACTCTATTCCTTGGAGAAATTGTAGAAAAACAAGAAATAAATTTAAATTTAGATCCTTCACTAAGCCCCTCATCCCTTTTAAACACCCCTTCACCGGATTTAACCCTATTCCTTGGAGAAATTGTAGAAAAACAAGAAATAAATTTAAATTTAGATCCTTCACTAAGCCCCTCAGAAGTTTTAGAACTGTAAGGGCTAAGCAGAATATGGTTGTAAGAGATTTTTAAAGAATTTTTTAAAATTTTATCTAAACTCATCAAAAAAAAATTTTATTTGTTTATATTATTTAACTAACAAATGAATATTTATTTCCCCTTTTTTCTAAATAATATTTAAAATAAAATAAATATAATTAAGGTTTTGTTAGTTGATTTATTCCTAAAAATCAATAAAAAATGAGTATATTGAAAACTGTAAACACTAATAGTATACTAATAATGAAATTCATGTATTTTATCCTCATCAGTTTAGTTGATCCGAGGTTAGTTAAAATAGCTGCATCTAAATAAGCAAATAAATTATATAGAATTATAGCCTTATTTATTTATGTTTTATTTGTGTCTAACTACACCATTAACATTTTTATTTTTTAATGGGAACATTAAGATTAATCCAGGATTTTTACCAAAGATTAAGTTAGTGGAGTGTTAAAATAATAACTTCATAAGCAAATATAAGAAATTCATTGCAATTACTTGATTTTTTTATTAATTTTGATTTTTTATTTAAGATCTCATTTTAGTTTTGAAAAACATTTTAAAGATAACAATGTAGCCTACATTTTACAGTAAAATGTTTGTAATTTATCGTATATTGGTGTATTCAGTTCAAATAATAGTTTTTATATGTCCAATGCAAAAATGTATATAATTATAAACATATTTTCTGGTTGCTTTAGTTAAATATTGCTTGTTGATAAATTGTTAGTTATTATTTATTGTTTGTTTGTTACATATTTTGTGAATGTATTGATTTATGTTTTGGAAATAAACACTATTCTTATTCTTACTTTAAATATGTTAACCCTCAAAAATAACCCCATTTAAAGGAAAAAACCCAATTTTCAAAATAAATATTATATGTTCCTTTTAGTTTATCAACCTCTGATACATAACAATGGTATATTAAATTTAAAAATTTGTAATTTTAAAACTATTAACTGAGTTTAAAGGGTCATTTTAAAATGTTCATATTATTTTTATATGTTTTCAAAAATAAATATATATTACTAAAATGTTTACTTTTATCATAACACCCTAAGTTAAACAGAAACTAAACCTACATACTTATCTACCGCAATAGGTTTGTAATAATCTAATTGTAGAATATACTTATCTTTATACTTATAAAAACCCATGTTTATTACTATTTATATTTTAACTATAAAAATATCTTTGTTTAAATTATTTTTCTGGGATTAGAAACTATCAATTTTAAAACTCATGAAATTATTTTTATTCATATATTTAATGTTCCTTAAACAGCAAATCACAAAGTAATACGAATGCAAAACTTTATTTATATAAATTACAAAAAAGTTAAAAGTAGCTGATGTCATTAGATAAGAAAAACTATTTTTCTTTTTTATGTAATTACCTAAGAAAAAAAGTCTCTGTTTTATTTTATAAAAAATCACAAAAAGCAAGATATATAACTTATTTAGAGAAAAATTATCAATCGTATATGTAGTGCAATTTATTATTAACAACATAGAACTTAAAAAAAAAAAAAAAATTAAGAATGAGTTTAAGGCTTCTAAAAAGCTTTAAACTCTAAAACTTCTAATATGCTATTAAAAAGGTCCTGAATTTATCAATATAAAAGTAATATAAATAATAAAAATCATATTTTAATTCATCCATTTATTTTCCAATTCATGGATAATAACAATGTAAACATAAGTTGCAAAAATGATCTATCTTCTTATTTCTATAAGGGTTTTGTCTGTTACATCTTTTTTTTCTCAACCTACTAAACCATTTTTTAAAATTGAGGTGCCATTTTAAAGCTTAGGATATACCGCAGTGACGAATCATAGTTAAAAAGGTCATATTGTTTCGGGCTTTGCCTCTCTCGCCTTTGATTTATTTCTAGAGGACACTTTAAAATGTAGATCAACTTTTATTACAAGTTCTTTAATACGAATTGTAATTTAACAGCTGATTACTTCCAGACGAATTTTAAAATCCGGATAGTAAACAAAAATTATCTCTGTCACTTCATAATCAACATTCACATACAATAGTTGAGTTTCACTCATACAGAATCATAAAATGCACAATTTGCACACCTCATATTAAAAAAAAGATAGACACAATGGGTGTTGAAAGCAGCGACAGATGGTATTTCCTACTTTGACGTTGGAAACTAAAAAGTTAGAAAGAAAGTTAACTGACAATTGAGCTTAATAAGTTAATCACATCCTCAATGAATGGAATACAAAAATCATAAACAATAATTAAGCCATGAGTTTTAATGAATAGTTATAAATTTAGTTGTGATTTTTAACAGGTTTTAAAAAAAAATTTTCTATAGCTTATTACATTGTTCTATAAGTATTTTTATAAAAAACAAAAACTCAATTAAAACTTAACTAATAAACAAAAAATATTTAATGAAAATATAAAATTAAGGATTTTTTAAAAGTTCTTTTAAACATTTTAAGTTGAAACTGTTAAATATTACAGCTTAAGGACAAAAATAGTAAATGCTTATTTTTAACACTTTTATAATCCCATAAATAAAGCTCAATCATACTATTGGCTTGCAAACTTAACACAATAAATGCCGCCCTACAAAGCTATACTAAATGTTATAAAAAAGAACAGAGGATCCCATAAAAAATTATATTGTTTATGGATATATAAGAATGTATATATATAAATGCTTATACATATGAATTTAAAAAAACTGAATTTTTAGCCTCTAAGCACCTTAAAACCAAAAAATTACATAGTTTCTGGCTTATGTTCCATCATGACTATTACCATTGACTATATACACTAATGTGAATAGACCTCTCATCCAATGTAAATAGTTAGAGGCAAAAATTTAGAAGTTTCATGTACAGGGAAGTTTGCTGAAGACTTCTTATAAGCAATATAAAACATTAATATATAGAAAATATAGTCGGACAAAATATAATAAATAGATGGTCAAGAACTCTTATATTTACATATATACAACTGTGGTTTGGAACTCACGTTAAACTGTAGGTCTTTAGATACCATTAGCTGTTTGATTAACAATCTTGTCTAAGGAGAATATCAGCCTTATAGTCGGTAACAAGACTACAGGATCACATCAAATCATTCTACACTCATCTCTTATTTATATTAGGTTAAAAAATACCCTCCATGTGAGGTCACAGTCTTAAAATTATAATAAATTGATTGAATTAACAAAACAAAAATCTTTATTGTTCACATTCTGGCATAATCACTTGCATTTATTTGATAACTTCTACATGGGACAATATTAAATATATATATTAGATTTAATTAATGAAATATCGTATATTTGTTTGTAAAATAAACTGTAGGTCTCTAGATAGCATTAGCTGTTTGATTAACAATCTTGTCTAAGGAGAATATCAGCCTTATAGTCGGTAACAAGACTACAGGATCACATCAAATCATTCTACACTCATCTCTTATTTATATTAGGTTAAAAAATACCCCCCATGTGAGGTCACAGTCTTAAAATTATAATAAATTGTATTGAATTAACAAAACAAAAATCTTTATTGTTCACATTCTGACATAAACACTTACATTTATTTGATAACTTCTACATGGGACAATATTAAATATATATTAGATTTAATCAATGAAATATCGTATATTTATTTGTAAAATAAGCAAAATAATAATTGACAATCAAATTAGCAATATAATCTTAGACATTAAATCAAACACTTACAAAAATTAACTAAAAATACGTATTACAAAACAACAATAGAAAATTAAATGGGGCTGGGGTTAAGAAAGTCGCTCCCATGTCACCGCAAACGTGTTAAGTATAAAAATACTAAATGCTTGTGCTTAACACTTTTAATCCGATAAATCAAGTTCCCAAGTTTGATTATGCTGTTGGTTTGCGAACTTAACATAATGAATTACCCCTACACCTTTGCACCAAATTTTACTAAAAATGGAGGATCCCATCAAAGTTATTTCATTTATGGATATATATGAATGTTCATATATATATGAATTTTAACAAACTGAGTTTTTAGCCTCTATGCACATTAAAACCAAAAAATAACATGGTTTCTGGCTTATGTTTTATTATAATTATTACCATTGACTATGTACACTAATGTGAATAGACCTCTCATCCAACGTATTTAGTTTGAGGCAAAAATTTAGAAGTTTCATGTACAGGGAAATTTGCTGAAGACTTCTTATAAGCAATATAAAATATTAATATATAGAAAATATAAGCGGACAAAATATAATAAATAGATGGTCAAAAACTCTTATATTTACATATATGCAACTGTGGTTTTTGGAGCCCACATTAAACTGTAGGTCTCTAGATACTATTAGCTGTTTGAATATTAATTAACAATCTTGTCTAAGGAGAATATCGGCCTTAGTCAGTATCAAGGCTACAAGATCACATTAAATCATTCTATACCCGTCTCTTGAGTACTAAATAAACAAGTTACTTGATAAATCTGTTTAAACTCGCAACTTAATTATTGTCTGTGATTCTCGCATTCCGTTTATTGAGGATGTGATTCAACTAGTTAAGCTCAATTGCCGGTTTGCTACTTTCTAACTGTTTATTCCCCCAACCTCAAGGTAGGAAATACCATTTATTATAAAATTTCACAAAGTGTTTTATATATCATATAGTAAAATTATTTATAAAAAACTAAGTTTTATAAACTTATGCCAGAACCAATGTTTCCAAGAATTTTTAATATTATAAAAAATAGTTTAATTAATTTAAAAGGATGTGATATCAAAGCACGGAGGGCTAATACCTAGCAATACATTGCGTTTTTAATACACGTTCTTAAGATTAAGAAATTTAATATATGCCACAATGTACAAAAAGTGTAAATAATGAAATAACAAGTTATAAAATGATTAAGTTCATTAACTAACCCATTGATCAATTGCCAAGATTATTTGATAACATGTTCCTTATTAGAAAACACTATAGAGATTTGTACAGAAAAAAACTAAGTTGGCAAGCCAGATTTCATAGCCAATCAGACATTTTTTAAGTAAATACAATAACATCATGTTCTAAATATCACCACTGGTTTCATATAGAGTACAGAATGTATGCACGTTAAGGCTTTTTGCTGGAATCCCCCGCTGTTTTAAAAATTTAATATTTCAATACCCAATCAATATGTTCATGCAGATCAATCAATAGATTGATAATCAATCAATAAATCGATGATCGATTAATAAATCGATAATCGATCAATAAATCGATAATCGATCAATAAATCGATAATCGATCAATAAATCGATAATCGATCAATAAATCGATAACCGATCAATAAATTGATAACCGATCAATAGATCAATAACCAATCAATAAATCGATAACCAATCAATACATCAATAACCAATCAATAAATCGATAACCAATCAATAGATCTATAACCAATCAATAGTTCGATAAGTTGAGATTTCAAGGTCATACATTGATGTCATAGGTCTATTTTTAGATGATGACGTCATAGGCTAGTGATGACGTCATGTGCCAGAAGCCCCAGGGTTTCTGGCACAAGTACATCATGTAGTCTATACAATAGGACATACTGTGTCCCCTATATAATAGGAGACACCATGTAGTCTATACAATAGGGTATACCATGTAGTCTATATAATAGGGTATACTATGTACCCTATACAATAGGGGGTCTGTGCCAGAAGCCCCAAATCGTCACTACTCGTATCTATTGTAATTCGGTACAGCTGTTGTTCTCTGTATGTTTATCAATATACCCTCTCTCTTGTATATATCCTGAGCATTTTTTTTTTTTTTTAATTAGAGAAAATTCTTCTTCAGCCTTTTCCCTTACATCCTTTAATAAAATTACTGTAGAATCTGCATAATTTACAGCACTAGTTAAGTTGATGTCTTCTGATTCCAAATACTTTGTTAACGGAAGACTAAAAGTAAACATTTTCTTTATAAAAAACATTGACAAAATGAACTCAGCCTTAGTCAAGCCGCAATGCAATATATTTGCATTAGATTTGCTACTTTCACGGTCATCCCAGTTAGAAATGTCTTCTACGCTCCTCAGTATTGCTTCGTAGTTTTCTTCAAAAACCATTACTACTTTTTGCCGCTGGATCCATCGGATAGGACTACATTACACCAATTTTTTTATTTTTCTTCTGTTAATTTCTTTAAAAATGCTTGCCGTTTTAGAGTGTTAAAATTAATACGTTTTATTTACTTTACTTATGCAGTTTCTAATTATTGTACTATCACAAGCATCTGATATAGCCAAGTTTAAAGAATGGCTGCTGCAATGCATTTGGAACTTCTTTTTTTGTGAACGTCTGCACACCATTAAAAAAACCGCTCATTGCAGATGCCCCGTCATAAGCTTGACCACGTGTATACTCTGTAGCAATCCCAAAGCTTCTAAGTTTGCTTAAAATAACGTCGCTTAATCCTTTTCCGGTCAAATCATAAACTAGTACAAACCGAAGGAATTCTTCTTGTATAGTTAATTTCTCTCGATCGACGTACCTAGCACAAAGCGACAACTGTTCCGTGCGGGAAATATCAGTGGTTTCATCAGCTATCACCGTAAAATACTTGGCAGCATTTACTTTAGCCACCAATTTAGACAAGATAATATCATTACATTTTGATATAATTTCATTTTGCATTTTTGCGCTTATATAACTAGCATTTTTGTTTGCATTCATCAAATGCCTTTTCAAGTATTCATCCCCACTTTCTACTACTAACATTCTCAAAAACGCCCGAAAATTGCCTTCGTTTTCGACAATGTCTTGAATGTCTGAAATGTTGGGCAAACCTTCATCCCTGTGACGTCTTAAAGCCAAACCTTGTCTGCCACAAAATATAATTGTTTTTATCACAGGGATTATAAGACGTCTATTTTCCTCTAACTGGTCAGCTGCCCTCTTATCTATTTGAGCTATAACGCTCTGCTTTGCATCACGCCTGATGGATAGGAAATTTCCAGCGTGAAGCTTGCATTTTAAGTGATAAGATGTCAACTGGTTCTTGGAAAAATCTCCAAGAGCATGTTTCCAATCACAATACTGAGAAGTTACTAGTCTTCCCGCTCTACACGAAGCTAATGAAAAACAATATTTACAAAATGCTCCGTCAAGTTTCTTAGAGATAGGTAACCATTCTTTTGATTTTAGCCAGTTGTACTGAAAATTCAGTTGGCGTTTGCCAAACTGTGAAGAGGGGAATTTGAAATGTTCATTAGGCACCCAAGCATACTTCAAAAGTCTCTCTTTATCTTCTTCAATTATCTACAAAAAAATTACAGCCAACATTAGGGAATACTGGTTTTCCTCTGTCTTATTGGTACTGGTTTGTTGTACATAAGTGAGCAACTTTGTATGTTATTTTGAACACAGATCGCTAAAAAACACATAAATTAAAAGAAGACTATTTACTGAGCATTGTGTGAAAATTCCACGTTTCTAAGTTTTACAGATGACCGCGGCGAATGCATTTCCGCTAAAAGCCGTGTTAGTTAAAGTTTTAAGTTAGCTGTCTAAACGGTCTTACATTTGACTTACTGCTACCGTGTGATTTGTTTTGAGTTAATGAAAGTATTTCTGACCTATATATCAATAACAAACATAACCTAACCGACGCAGCGCGCTGTAATCTTGGCTGAGTTGCGTGTAGCAGGCCCCGTTCGCCGTGATCATCGGCGACATGGCTGGCTTTAAGCAAGCATTAATAAAAAAAGTAAAACGTGATGTGTTCACACAATGTAAATAAATTAGTCTTCTTTAAATTTTTGTGTTTTTTTAAGATCCCAGTTAAAATAACATAAAAAAGTAGCAGCATTATAACACACAAGTACCGTTCTATTATAAAAATTATGTTATAAAAGAAGTAGTGTCAAATTGTTGGTGCTGGCTCAGTTCAAGGTCACCTGAGGGATGACGTCATCGAGGTCAATGACCTCACCGATGACGTCATCGATTGCGTCATCGATGACGTCACCACTAATGACGTCATTTCGATGACGTCACACCCATGACGTCACAGAAATGACGTGCTGATGACGTCATCACCCCTTACATCATCAAAATGACGTCACCGACGCCACTAAGGTCAAGGTCACGCCGAAACTTAAAATTTTTTGGCACTTTTGCCATTTCTCGCACTACGCTCCGAGTTTCAGTCAGAGTCCCCGTGACCTTGACCACTTGGAGCGAATATTCGACTAGAAACGGCAAAAGTGCCAAGTTAAACTCGAGTTTCTGACATGACCCTGCCTAAATGGGCAATCGGTAATCCCTCAGGTGACCTTGAACCAGCACAACACCAACAATTTGATATTACTGTGACCTAGAAAACCTAACAACGGAGCGCCGACACCGATGCGCACCCCACGACAGTCACCGAGCGACTGACCTCCAGGCTCCGCGTACTCTAGGTATATCGGCTTGAGAGACTAAGACTCCAAACTGTCAGGAATTTGAGTAACTAACTGAATTTTGCAAGGAAAAGTCATTTCATCCAATATTCTAAACAAATCTTCATCAGTAAAACTTACATTAGTCTGTTTGGTATAAAACTTAGGGTGTCCACGCAACAGTTTGCGCCACTTAGCTAAAGTCGAAACCGTTTTGACTTTGAGTGGTGGACAGTGAGCAACTAATAAAGTCTTAACACGGCTAAGTTTCTTACCTAAAGCGTCCCGCGACATGGCTTCCCCTCACAAAAGTCCGCACAATACTGAGAGACTGCTTGTAGCCAGTGTTTCCACTCGACAAAAATTAATATCCCGCTTGCCCATAAAAAAAATCCCGTTTTATCCCGCTAATATGCATCAAAATATCCCGTTTATCCGGAAAAATCCCGTTTTCATTATACTGCACTTAGAACAGTATAATTTGCATTAAATTCAATGCAAAATCCACGTTTTTATGAAGAAAAATCACAATAACTCCATTATTTGTTGTCAGATCCTTACAAACTTGGCACCATTGGTTAGGTAATTTAATTTGGCAACTTGTTTGTGTCTTGTAAAATTTTTATAAAATTTACCGATTTTGAGATATTTGAGTTTGAAAATTTAAAATGTCCGTCATTTTGAAAATATACAATGGAAAAAATTAATTTTTTTCTTAGGAATGTACATTGGTATGATAAAGATTTATACCAAATATGATCTGAATACGACCATCCGTTACGGAAATAAAAATTATTATGTGTAAAAAACAAAATGGCGGCTGTGTGAGTAACTTAAGACTTCCGGACAATTTAAATATGATATTTAGATATGTTTTTAACCCAGGAACAATGCCCTAAAATATTGGTAGGGAGTTCTGAAACAACCTGTAGAGCTCCTTTTAAAGAATTTTATATTATGTCAGCTATACTCTTTCTAAATATCTGCATTATCAATTTCATCAAACATAGGTAGAAGAAAAATACATGGGCTCAAATAAAATTACTCAAATATCTTTCAACTAAAATAGAATCCTTTGATTTTCCTGAAGAAAAACGTATTACTTCATTAAAATAAAATAAATGTAAGTATTTAAATATGCCTTGTTTGAAATTTATTTATCTATTTTAGTCTTCTAGTTGCATTTCTTTTCTTACCTTTTATTTTACTATTGGCGAAAATAGAGGTCCTAATGAACAAGAACCACAAGCTAAACCTTTAAGCCTAAAAACTCAAAAAGGCCTTTATCATATTAAAAAATATAAAGCATGAGTTTATATGTACACAATTGGGAAAGTAAGGAATTTATGGTTTTAATTCAATAGAAAAAATATGTAAAAAATATTTTAATACTTAGGTATAGAAAAAACTATACCTAAGTGGTTAATAAGTTATATGTATTGTATCAAATGATACAATACATATATTAACCATAGGATAAGCTTTATCCACCCAAAATTTGTCATTAATTTTCCTGGCCATTTACTATCGATTTTCCTCAAAATCATGATGGGCTACAATATATACATACAAAATTTAAATATTAGGCAATTTAATCCACAGAAAAGAATGGAATATTTATTGCGATTTGATTACAGTACAGTGACTAATCTTTCAAAAGTATAGTATTCAAAAACGTTTTTGATTTAAATTTCTTGCATCTGGTGCACTTGAAGTGCTTGGGACAGGATGTACTTTGCGGTACATCATGCTTTACATCTATTCAAGATTTTGGGACAAACAATTTTCTTGGAGATAGATAACAGATGCTATGATGCTAAGAACTTTTTTGAAACTTATTCGTAGATTCCATTCCATTGGTTCGTTGACCGACCGTCTTCTCCCTGTCCAATCAGAAAGTTAAACTCTCCCACAGAGTACGAAATATGTATTTCACAATTTTTCAAAATAGTATAACAAGCACATTCTGTTTTTTGCAGGAAATGGTGTAAGAAAAATATCAATGAATCATCAGTTGTAATTAATTGTTTTGTTTGTGCTGCAGTTTTATTACGTAAAATAAAAGTTGTCTGTAAATTTGAAATATCCCGCTAAATCCCGTTTTCCTCTTCATAAAAATCCCGTTTTATCCCGCATCCCGTTTTCATCCCGCTCAGGGTCTAAAAATCCCGTTAACGGGATAAAAATCCCGCGAATGGAAACACTGCTTGTAGCGCATGAGTCAAGGGAAAAGAGGTGGGGGAAACAGCAGGAGTGGGGAAAGGTCACAGTGGTGGGGGAAGGTGAGGTTGTACGCTGGAGTATCGCATCACTTCACCATGAGCTGTCCTACAGTCAACACACTGTTCTCTTGGCCCGAGTTGGCACTAGAAGAAACATTTCTGTACAGCTTAGGCTGTGAGAGCCGAGGAAGCAAAGTCAAAGTGGAAATTGTGTTAAACTCCAAGATGAAGAGTCTCCTAAATAAACTAATTGTATCCCTGCAATCCCCTATTACTTTAGAGAAATACCACTTTATAAAGCGACACCTTATTCTTTGGCAAAACGAAGTGGAAATGGAAAAGATTACAGTAAAATTAATTTAACTTAAAATTTGGACTGGACACTCATGGCGATACCACGTGGCGTGCAAACGCCACCCTAAACATTACAAGTTAGGTTATTGAGCACCTCTGGTACGATAACCGACGTGCTAGAGTTAAAGTGTGATGACCTTGAGTCAAAACACTGAAATACTACAAGTCGATATCGTACCCAGAGTTAAAGTGTAGTGACCTACATTTAAAACTTGTAAAATTACTTACATATAGAGAGCTAGAGAACACCGAGACGCACCGCATGGAAGCCGGAGACATACTGGCGGAGCTGTGTTGTGCAGCCTAGGGACCCAGTTGTGGTGGGGGTATATAGCCAACACTTAGAGTAGAAGTGTTGTGGGTGACCTTGACCCACTTAACCTACCTGACCCCCCCCCCCCCGACAAAAAGTGCGAACCCCCCCCCACCCCCTCCCCCACCCCTGATATCCTGGGCGTGGCAGCCCCGGTGGGGATATAAGGCGGCCCGGCCACAGCCGGCTCGCAGTCCGCTCCCGCGCGTTGAACGTGAACGATCGGGACGGACCGCCATAGGCCTCACTAAACAGTGAATGGCGCCTTCACTGTTTAGCGAAGTCTACTCTAACTTTAAGACTTGTATTAGTTGTAAGATATTGCGCTTGCGTTTGGGTATTGGGAATTGTTTTATATGAGAGTGTTTCACTTGTACCCTATGTCTCCTGTGTGTCTTTTATCCTGTGTGTCTTGTTTCTCATATGTGTTTAATGTGTATGTGCTTGTTCCAGCATTGACTATGTTGAGCTCAATTATGTGTTGTAAGTGTGTTATATTTATCTAAAGTGTATACGCTTGTTTTAGCATTCCCCCCTTGAGCTTTTTCAATGCTCAAAGTACATTGTAACTTCAGGGAACGGGAGTAGGCCCCCGTGTAAAGCCACTTTTCATAATTGTTAGGCTCCTCTCAGGCATGCAACAGGTTGCGGCTGGGGTTATGGGAGCATGTCCGTTTGTACGCTGGCAAGCAAAAGGTTGTGGCGGCCTCTGCACTCGGACCGAGGACGTAAGCAGCTAGGGTGTCCTCAGTTAGTTTCCCTTCTGGAAACTCAAAATTACGTAAATGAATCTTTGTTAGCTATTTGTGTTTTTAGTCTCCAAGGCCCCCGAACATTCGTGGTTCGCCATGGATGTACGGGGGCCGAAATTTTTTAATGTCCGTGTGGCCTTGACCCACAAAGACTTGTAAAAATGTACTGCTTGCTAAATTACAAATATTAAAGATAGGGTTACGGGAGTAGGCCCCCGTGTAAAGTCACTTTGAAGTATTGTTAGGCTCCTCTCAGGCATGCAACAGGTTGCGGCTGGGGTTGTGGGAGTATGTCCGTTTGTACGCTGGCATGCAAAAGGTTGCGGCGGCCTCTGCACTCGGACCGAGGACGTAAGCCATTAGGGTGTCCTCAGTTTGTTTCCTCATGAAAACTCAAAATTTTGTAAACGAATCTTTGTTAGCTATTGAAAAGACAATGCAGTAAATGTTTACAAGTCTCGCGTGGCGAAGGGTACACGACATTGGATGTTGCCTTGTTGTGTTGGATGTTGCCCCCATAGGGGGGTGTGGGGCTTAATTTTTTTAAAGTTTTTTCGTGACCTTGACCCAAATATATAAAAAACTTCAAAATCTTTAACGGTCATGTGTTTTTTTAAGACAGTAAATATATTAAAGTACTTTGTAAACATTAATGGGTAGGTAGGTATTACTAACACGAGTTTGGAGTTGTGTCTTTTAGGAGACTATAGCGATGGCAACATAAGAATGGCATGGATCTTAATTTTTTAAAGAAACCCCCCCCCCCCCCGACAAAAAGTGGAACCCCCCCCCCCCCCGACAAAAAGTGCGAACCCCCCCCCCTCCCCCACCCCTGATATCCTGGGCGTGGCAGCCCCGGTGGGGATATAAGGCGGCCGGGCTGCACGCACTTCTCATACCGGTCCAAGCTCCCATACGGACAGGTTCTCTCTTGCTCTTGAGATTCTTTATAACTTTACGTCTTTCTTCACATCTATTCTTTTCATTTATTCCATTCATTACAATGGGTAAAATGGGTCTTAAGCTGAAGAACTACCCATCAGCTTCAACCTCGACCGACACGTCTCAACCCTCATCATCCTCCACTTCGATCCTGGAATACCTGATGACAGCAAACATCCTGAGCTGCCTGACGATGCCGCCGCCGCCGCCGCCGCCACAGCCCGCCTCAATGCCCAGCCTGTCGCCATTGCCGCCGACAGTGGAAGAGGCTGGTGCACCGCCATCGTCAGGAGAACTCGTCGTCAAGTCGTCAGGTCGAGTCCCGGTAGCCTCTCCAGCACTCTCGCTGCTATCGGACTCAGGATCGGAGTCTGCGGTTTTTGAAGAGACGTCCAGGTCGAGGATCACCCCCTACAGCAGAACCCGGAAAATCCTATCCTATACCAAATCCCAATGTCCCTTACCCATATCCCCCATGCCATCCACACCAACCAAACCACCCCGTAAATCCATCTTCTCCCCCGATCTTCCCACCATAGACCTAACATGCTCTCCTACCCCACCCAAAATTGTTTGCTCCATTCCTCTTGATCAATCTTTGCCCCTTCTACCCCCTTCTACCCCCATTCCTTCTAGCCAGCCTAATTCGGAGAAGCTCCAAGACACTCCACTAAAGAGTCCAACACAAAAACGTAAGCGCGTTAAAGCCCCTGCTGGCAAGGGTAAGAAATGCGATTACGCTTGGTTTTCAAGTAAGTTTGGGGTTTT
This sequence comes from Neoaliturus tenellus, assembly GCA_030545055.2. Lineage (NCBI taxonomy): Eukaryota > Metazoa > Arthropoda > Insecta > Hemiptera > Cicadellidae > Neoaliturus > Neoaliturus tenellus. The sequence goes on from CM061531.1 coordinate 111,690,657, forward strand.
GTGTTGCCAGTAACTTGCCTGTGCAGAAGGAGATCGCTGCCAACGACACCTCAAAAGTACAGTCAAATTTCGGCAATTCAAACCCTACACTCTTTATATTAAGCCTAAAACGTTCAAGTTCAGACATCCCCACGGCCCGCAACCGCGTGATATTAGAAGGCTGAAGGTTGATGAAAAATATTTTTTCATTGGTCAGACCTATGGAGCAGGTAATAAGAAAGTAGAAATCGTTGTAAAAGGTGAAGGCCACCTTTGTACAATGCAAGTACCACCTCGGATGGTACAAAGAGAATTTTTCATCCCTAAAGCCTATCTAATACGAAGGGAAGGATGCCAAACCGTGTGGGAAATGGACTAGGACATGGGCCCACTAAAAAAAAATCAAATTTGTTAGGTTTTGTTGGACAATATTTAAAAAAAAAGTCTTTTTCCAAATTATTTTTCCAAATTTAGTCTAAACCCTCTTAAAGTAAGGGAGAGGGGTATTATACAAGTCAAGTAATAAAAAAAAAAAACACTTGACTTGTATAATACTTTAACCTGGCGGTGATGTAAAGTCACTGGGACAATCTCAAACCGTGTCCTTGAGGGTGAAGACTAAGTTACAAAAATCTTTAACAAATAAAAACTTACCTCCAAACACTTGTAGCTTGCTACAAGTGTTTGGAGGGAAAAATTTTTCAAAGTTTGAATGACCTTGACCCATATAAATTACTGTTTAAAGTAAAGTGCTAACCTTACAACTAATGTCGTGTATCACGTGATACCCCCACTCTAACGCTCTTACTAAGCTTGTATGAGCCGTTCATTTGCTTCAGTCTGTTCCTGTGCTCCATGGTAAACATGTCACGGTACAATTACAAAGGTGGTGACTTCTTGATAGATCAACACAATGCTTGGGAAGTGCTAAACCGGCATAGAATGGAAGTGGAGTATTGTATAAGACGAGATGGGTCTACATTTTATCTATGTATTATACACAACCAAACTCATAAGTATGAACACTGGACAAAAATTAATTATAACAACATAGATGAGCTGTTTGCTTGGGTTTTTGAGGTGTGTAAAGTTATTGAAGAACCAAAATGATGGGTGTGCTAAAGGTATGTAAAACCGATGACCGCGAAGACTAAGGGAAATTTAGTGAAAGTCCTTAAGCTATCATCCCCCCCCACCCTCACCCCCTCCCCCACCCCGCCCCCTACCACCACAAATAGGTATATATAGGAGTGGTAATCATATGTCCGCTCATTCAGCTTGCAACCGCTAAGCCGAACGCTTCACACCATGTCTTCAGCTTCTGCCTCTAACTCCAGCGCAGGTGTTGGGCCGATCCGATCGGGGCCTTCGACAAGGAGTCGTGTCCGGTTCTCCGGCTTTGGCCCTGTCAGGAAGGAGCTGCGCAGCAGCGGAGCTTCTCAACCAACAACATCGGACGCATCAACTTAGACATCACCAAGCATCGTCGAATGGTACAATGAAATTATAGAGCAAAAGGACAGAATGTTAGAGAATACTCGCAGTGAGCTACTTTATATCCGGAGTAAATGGGAGAAACTAATTAGAAAGTGTGAAAACCTGTTAGAGGACAGTGATGATAGTGAGGATGAGAGTGGATAGGTGTGTGGGTAAAGACTTGGACTGGGACTTGTGTGTTTGTATGAATGTGTGCGTGAATGCGGAATACAGAGCGGGGGATAGATCACTCTGTGGCAATGGACTAACATGCCACTTAGTGATCTATCCCCCGTTCTGGTAATGTTTTTGGATGGCCTTGACCCACTTTACCAAGGTTAGCTAGTACCCCCACCACTGATAAGTGTATATATACGGGTATTGATGTGCAGTTTGGTTATTCTGCTTTGTACCGCTTAGCCGAATACCGCACTTTAACATGGCTTCCAACTGCAAAACTTCTCGGGCTTCCTCTTCTTCAAGAAGGCGTGCTGCCAACGTCCTGCCTGCTACTCGTGGACCTGCTCGACCATTCCATAGCATAACTGTTGCTCGGGCAAACGCCTGCAAAGCTCCGATGCTACGGACCTTGCTGGAGGTGAGTCAAGACGGGCAAGGCTTGCTCAGTCCTGGTCAACGGCAGGAGCAAGAGAGGCGTACGGCGTACTTCAAGCTGCAGGCTGTAGTCCCCAGCTTGAAGTTAGGCGATCCTAGAGTGGCAAGCATCACCGAGGCTGCGGAGTATATATCACATCTCCATAGTGTTTTAGAAGTAAAGGACCAACAAATTGAAAACCTAAAAGAACAATTGAAACAATTTAACTTTAACCCGATGGAGTTTGTAGAAACGGAGATGAGTGATAGTGACGATGAAGGTAGTGAATATATATTAGGTATGTAATGAAAAGACAGGGACATGTGTGTGTGTGTGTGTGTAGAATACAGAGCGGGGGATAGACTACTTTGCGGCAATGGACTAACATGCTGCTTAGTGGTCTATCCCCCGCTCAAAGGGTAGCATTGGATGACCTTGACCCACTTATAAGCAAGGACAACCGGTTAACTGGTATAAAAGAGGGGGTCTGTACATTTTGACTTCATTCTGCTTTGGACTTTCCAGTAGAACGCTAGAAAAATGAGTGGATCTCTTCTTGGTGCTAACTTGGACAGGTATACTGTGATGGTGCATTATGAAAACTGTAGAGACATGTTGACGGCTGTGTATGAGTGTTTGGTGAGAAGGATCTTTCAAGAAAACTGCGAATTTATGTTAGCGTGGAGGAGAAATTTGTTTGTTGATGGTCATGCTACAATGCAAAGCATGAACCACCTCGATGTGTTAAAAGTAGGACACCATAATTTGGACGAACTGGACGATATGTTTAGGGAGCTGGAGTGTTTGATACATCAGAACTGTAAGCCTTGTGAAATTGAAATTTTTAAATTGGATTTGGAATTGGAATAAAATGTGTTAAACAGGACTTGAACTTGGACTTGATTGAGGTTTTGTAGAACAGAGCGGGGGATAGATCACTTTGCGGCAATGGACTAGCATGCTGCTTAGTGGTCTATCCCCCGCTCAAAGGGTATCTTTACGTGACCTTGACCCACATAAAATGTATAGTTGGTGGGGGTATAAAAAGGGCAAACCAATTGGATAGATACACCACTTTCATACCATGGCTCCACTTGACAACACCGTGTTCCATCGCGACAGAATTCTTTCAATTCTGGAGGTAATACCTGTAGAAGTTATAGAAGCAGAGGACCAACTACCTGCGGTTGACCAGGAAGAGGAGGAGGAAGAAATAATGGATATTGAAACAGACTCTGACGAAGCTGGTTCAATGGACAATGAAGTGGACTTGCACGCCTACGAAACATTAGAGTCATCATCTGAGTCGGAAATGGAATTCCAATTGGAAATTGAAGAAGAAGAAGAACAAGACACTCCTCATCGTCCAATGGATAGGATGTTAGTTGCCAGAAGAATTATGTACTGTCATCGCTGCCTATTTCGTGATGAGAATGATTCCGACTCTGATGGCGATGTTTCACCTTTGTAAAAAAGTTTAAAGAAAAAGTTAAAAAAGGAATGTGAGCGGGGGATAGAGCACTTTGTAGTAAATGATGCTGCTTAGTGCTCTATCCCCCGCTCAAAATAATAATTCCAAACGACCTTGACCCATATAAACTTGTTGGAACAGATGTCTTTGAAAAAACTCGTACAAATTATTGAATCTAGACCAAATACCATTGATTTTATCAAGCCTGCTGATAAATGTATTACAAATGGTTGTTTAAAGGCTAAATTTAGCACATGATTGATAACCTGTTTCTATATGACGTCACTTTCCCCACCTATCCGCCTTAGATATAAAGGGACCCGGTTGAGTGCGCTGCTCATTATTGCGTGGACATTCACAGAGTGTGCATTCAAAGCCAAACTGTTTGAAATGGCTCTTTGCGACATTTGTGGGGAAATCTTTCAAGACGAAGATCTTTTCACCCTACACAGAGAATTACATGAAGACGAAGATAGAAAAGAAGATATTACCATGGATGAAATAGACTTAGACTCAATTGACCGGTTTTTGGAAGAGCACCAGAAGCAGACGGACTACTGGGACAGCTATCTACAGCAAATGCAAAGAAGAAGACCTAGTGTGATCCAATTTGCTGGTGCTGGACCATCCACTACTGGAAGACCTATTGAAGAAGAGGACACGGAAGAAGAGGATATGGAAGAAGAAGAACTGGAAGATGTAAGACAACTGCGCACCACGGCCTTGCCAGGACGAGTTGTAACACATTTCAAAATTAATAACGTTCAATTGGAACTGGAAACATTCATAACCCAGGCTAAGGAACTTGTTGGTCAAACTTTAAGGGATGAACTACAAAGGCTAAATTTTATTAAATTTGGAATGGTGTTAGAGGCTATGTTTAACAATACTGATGGTGAAACAGCATTGAGAGCATTCATTACCAAAAACCGAACCCTTACCTTCACCTCCGACATTGATGATATTATTGAAGAATGCTTGGAGGAACTTATAACCAAACTTCAAGAACATGAAGGAAGAGGATCTGGATGGACTTTGTCATCAATTGAAGGTATGGATGTTAGGGTTCATAAACATGGATATGGTTTAAGAGGTGTAGTAGTTTTATCCCTCTACCAAAGAAAATCCAAAACACTAACTCGTGTAGAAATGTTCAAAATGAGGGTAATGAATGTTTCAAGTATGCAATGTTAACCAAGTATGTTAAAAACAATCCTTGTAGAGTTGGTAGAGAATACTACGAGAATGAACACCGCTACAACTTTCAAGGTCTTACTTACCCAGTTACTTTAAAAGATATTGACAAATTTGAAAAGAAAAATCCTGGCGTTTCAGTCAATGTTTTTGGTCTGGATGATTCGAACAACGTTTATCCTTTGCGGGTAGTAAAGGTTGAGCAAAGAAACCACACGGATTTGCTATTGATAACTAAGGGTGAAATTTCCCATTATGTATGGATAAATTACTTTGAAGCCTTAGTTGTAAAACAATTGACCAAAAGAGTAAATAGGATTACAGTTTGCAAGAGATGTTTCTGCTTTTCTTGGAAAGATTCAAGACGTGGAGGATTGGACTGGTTATTGGAACATAAAAGACTTTGCAACGAGAACTATGAAGTAAAGATAAGTCTTCCACCGCCTACCCGAGCTTCAATACAATTTAACAAGACAGTTCACCAATACCGAATTCCACTAGTGGTCTACGCAGATTTTGAATCAACGTTGGTACCACAGGAGCTGCCGGACGGCGAAGTGACTAGAAGAACAAAATATCAGTTGCATCAACCCAACAGTTTTTGTTTACTAGTTAAATCAACCTTGTCTGAAAACCAATTGCAAGACTATGGTTTAACATCCACTCCAATACTCTACCGTGGTGAAGAAGCCGCTAAGTATTTTGTAGACCAACTGTACGATATTGCTGGAAAGGTTCAACGCTTGTTCGGTAATATTGTACCTATGGAACCTTTAAACCAAAATCAACAAGAAGAATACAACGTAGCGACAAGATGCTATTTATGCAAGAAGATGTTCAGTGAAGAAAATCAAAAAGTAAGAGACCATGATCATCTGACAGGGTTATACAGAGGAGCTGCTTGTAATTCATGCAATATAAATTACAAACTGCCAAACTTTATTCCTGTCGTTTTACACAATCTTAGCGGCTACGACTCCCACTTTATTATCCCAGAGTTAGGAAGAGATGACGGTAAAATTGATGTTCTTGCTACAACATTGGAAAAGTACATTAGCTTTTCAAAAACAGTAGGTAAAATTAAACTTCGCTTTGTAGACTCTTACAGATTTATGGCATCTAGTTTAGCCAAATTGTCAGAGAACCTAAGAAGAGAAGACCTAAAAGAAACCAGCAAAATTGTACCTGAAGATAAATTAGACCTAGTATTACGGAAAGGAGTTTTCCCCTATGATTACATAACGTCTGCAGAAAAATTCGAAGAAACCAGTCTGCCGCCGATTGAAGCCTTCAACAGCAAACTAAACGAAAGTGAAATCTCCGTTGAAGACTACAATCATGCTTGTAATGTTTGGAATCAACTAAACATTCAAACCTTCAGGGAATATTCTGACTTTTATATAAAATTGGACGTAACTCTGCTGTGCGATGTGATGGAAGAATTTCGAAACACCTGCTTCTCCGCCTATGGACTGGACCCTCTACACTCCAGGATTAGCATGGCAAGCTATGCTAAAGTCAACCAACTGTCGACTGGAACTTCTAACAGATATTGATATGGTGCTCATGATGGAATCTGGTGTACGGGGTGGTTTGACACAAGCTGTAACACGTCATGTTAAAGCCAACAACAAGTATATCCCAGGCTTCGACGAGCAACAACCATCACTCTACCTTGGCTACTTTGACGCAAACAACCTTTATGGTTGGGCAATGTCAAATCCGCTTCCCTACGCTGACTTCAAATGGATCGACCCGGCCACCATCGGTGACATCTCACAGATTCCAAAGGATGGTCCAAAAGGCTATATTTTGGACTGTGATTTCGAATATCCGGAGCACCTTCATGACCATCACTACGACTTGCCTCTCCTAGCCAAGACTGAAGTTTCACCGACAGGAAGATGGCCAAAATTGATGATGACCTTGGAGAATAAAGATCGGTATGTGGCTCACTACTGGGTAGTTCAACAGGCTCTTGAATTGGGTCTACGTATAGTGAGAATTCATAGAGCAATTGAATTCACCCAGTCTTGTTGGTTGAAACCATATATTGATTCCAACACTACAAGAAGAGCTGCAGCGACAACAGCATTTGAAAAGGACTTCTATAAATTAATGAACAATGCCATCTTTGGGAAGACCTTGGAGAACAAAAGAAAACACAAAAATGTAAAATTAGTGAGTGATCCTAGGAAATTGGAAAAATTAGTGCAAAAACCAAATTTCGGAACATCCATGATTATAAACGAAAATCTAGTCACTGTCAGTATGAAGAAAACAACAATAGTCATGGACCGTCCGTTATACATAGGTATGTCGATTTTGGACATAAGTAAAACCCTGATGTATGATTTCCATTATAACAAAATGGTTAAACACTACGGAAGGGAAAACATTGGAGTCGCATACATGGATACGGACGCGTTTATCTACTGGATAAAGACTTTGGACATGTATGAAGACCTAAGGACTTTTCCATACAAAGAAGATTTCGACTTTTCTGACTATCCAAAGAACCATCCAAATTTTAATGAAAAAAATAAAAAAGTAATCGGAAAATTCAAAGATGAAGCAAATGGAATGCCTTTAGAAGAAATAGTGGCGCTGATGGCGAAATTGTATTCATTTAAGATGTACCACGAGAACAACACACCGACAGTCAAGAAAGCAAAAGGAGTGAAGACATCTTATTTGAAAAAACACGTGACATTTGACCACTACAAGACTTGTTTGTTTGAAGATACTACAATATCAGCAACATTCAACAATATCCGAAGCTTCAAGCATCAAGTCTACAGTGTCACCGAAATTAAAAAAAGCACTGTCAGCTCGGGATGATAAAAGACACATAATGCCCGACAAAATCCACACTCTTCCTTTCGGCCATTACTCCCTAAACCCTATCAACTAGTAACCTATTCTTCGTCCTTCTACAACTTAGACCTTATTCTTTTCTCCTTCCGTAAAAAAATGGGGAACACGGCAAGTCCAACGCCGTTTTCCCCATTTTTTTACACAAGTTTGGATGACCTTGACCCATATAAATGATGTGAATATTTAAAACAACATTCATTGTGATTATACATGTGACACAACAAACATTGAAACCTGCAATATGAAGGACTTGAAGCAACAAATTGTCAACGAACTTCATAAACCTGCAAGAAGAAAGTTTCCACGAAGAAATACGGTGATAAAAGGAATTAATGATTTATATCAAGCAGATTTAATCGAAATGATTCCTTATAGCAAACAAAATAAAGGATATAAATACATATTGACTGTTATTAACTGTTTTTCAAAAATGGCAGATGCTTTACCGCTAAAAGATAAAAGTGGCAAAAGTGTTACAAAAGCAATGGAAATAGCTATACAAAGAGACAAACATACTATTAAACATTTACAAACAGATGATGGAAAAGAATATTTTAATAAGGAATTTGCAAATTTAATGAAAAAACACAATATAAACCATTATTCAACCAATTCAGAGGTAAAAGCCTCAATAATTGAAAGATTCAACAGAACTTTAAAAAGTGCAATGTATAAAATGTTTTCCAACAGAGGATCGCACATATGGATTGATATGTTACCGAAACTTATAAACGATTACAATAACAAGTTTCATAGAACTATTGGGATGAAACCAAACCAGGTGACTAGCAAAAATGAAAAACTGGTATTAAAACGTATAAAAATGAATACTAAACCAAAAGTTGAAAAACTAAAGCCTAAAAAATTTAATGTGGGTGATAAAGTGCGAATAAGTAAATATAAAGGTGTATTCAGTAAAATATATCTGCCAAATTGGACCAATGAGGTTTTTACTGTATTCAAAGTACAACCTACAGTACCTGAGACATATATTTTAAAAGATAATAAAGGACAATTGCTTGAAGGAGGGTTTTATGGACATGAAATGTTAAAATCAACAGTAGGCGATGTATATTTAGTTGAAAAGGTGTTGCAACGGAAAAAAGATAAGGTTAAAGTACGATGGTTAGGATTTAATAAGACGGAAGATTCTTGGATACCTAAAAAGGATTTGATATAACGATAGAGAATCATTTTAGGTTGAACCATTACAAAGGATGGAGATAGTACCACAAAAGGAGAGTTTTACTATTAATAATATAGATGAACTCACAGTGGATAATTCAGAATTCAATAGTGGGAAACATGGCAATTTGTTACCAAACACCGTGCGCTGTCTGGTTACCGGACCTTCCAACTGTGGAAAAACTAATGTAGTATTCAATTTGATTACAAACCCTAAAGGATTACGTTTTAATAATTTATATGTATTTTCAAAATCACTACAACAACCAAAGTATCAATTATTGGAAAAAATACTGAATAATGTGCCTGAAGTTAAATACTTAAAATTTAATGCAAGGGATAGTGTTATGCAACCACAAGAAGCTAAACCATTCTCTGTGTTCATATTTGACGATGTATCTTGTGAAAACCAAAACACAATAAGGAATTACTTCGCTATGGGTCGACATAACAACATAGATAGCATTTATATTGGCCAAACTTACAGCAAAATACCTAAACAACTGATTAGAGACAATGCAAACATGTTAATTGTATTTAAACAGGACGAAACCAACCTAAAACATATATATTTTGATCATGTAAATGCGGATATGACATTTGAACGATTTAAAGAGTTATGTGGAAAGGCTTGGGCTGAAAAGTATGGGTTCCTAACAATTATGAAGGAACAACCGCTAAACAATGGTCGATACAGGATAGGATTTGATAAATTTATATTAATACATTGAACATGGTATAAAACATTCATTGTTGTACAACACGTCTTGCTACAAACATGGTTAACCAAGAAAAATTAGTAAAAGAAATAAAATCACTTAGTGATTCTATTCGGGCTAAAAACAGAGCATTAAAACTAGGTATTAGCGAGAGGGAGAAATTCCTTGAATCTACTTTTAAACCTATTACTGAACCCTTGAAACAATTAAACAAAAAATTCGCTAAACCTGTATTGGAAGGAGATGCTATTGCACCTATCACAAAGTTTGAAAGAGAAAGTGTAAAATATGAAGGTTTTAGTGATGAAGACCCGGAATCCTCTACATATAGTGGCTTTACCGGTGCAGAATCTGAAAGAGAGCTAGAATCACCAGGATATAGTGAAAGGGGACCTGAAGATGTACCAACTGCTAGTGAAGAGGAAAAAAGAGAAGAGGCAAGAGAAGGACCGTCAAACATAAGCTTGTTGGGTGAAAACATTCATAACAAAGGACCTTTAGGAAGGAAATACATGGTAAAAATGTTACTCGGAACAATTCCTAATAAGAATTACCGTAGTTATGGAGCGAGATTAACAGAAGATGGTTTAATGATAGGTAATAGCCCGTTAAACGTTGACGAACATGATAATATTGTTGTTGGTGATCAAAGATATAAGGGTACAAAAGGATTATTTGAATTAATATTTGAAAATAAGCCTTCAGTATCGTTAGTGAAAGAAAAAGACATGGAAGCATATAAAAAGATTTTGGAACAGACAAATGCATATAGGAGAAAGTATTTTCATGACCAGCTTCCTTTTAGATCTAAGTCTTTAAAATATAGAGAATTTGTATCCAAGTTAATACCAACTAGAAGACAAACAATGCCGTTAACACAAAGAAAACCTGTAAAACGAAGATTTATGGCATCCACTTTGGATGTAAGTGCTCAAGAACGAAGAAAAAGAAGTAAGTCTGTTACGGGTACAGGTTTAATGAAGAAACTATATAACACAAATGTGATTTATTACAATAATATCAATAAATTGGTGGATAGAATGAAACTAATACATGAAGCTAAAGAAGCGGGTCATACAGGCTTGGAAAACGAATGGGTGGCTTTAGTGGATGAACTCCGAAACCGTGGGGTAATTTTATAAAAATGCGTTACTCCCTAGATTACTATTCAGTTGCACCATGAGTGTCGACAAGTTCGGACGTTACTCCTCGGATGGGTTATATTACGCAAATAATTTAAAAAGAGGAGCTGGTTTACCACAAACACCTGATGGGGATTATGATATAACTAATAAAAGGTTAAAAAACATAAAAGATCCCACAGATGAAAACGATGCAATAAATTTAAAAGTATTAAAAGAAAAGATATCACCAACATTAAGACTACAGAAAAACACATATGACGCAGGTAATCATAGAATTGTCAATGTTGGTAAGCCAAATCAAAACGCTGATGCAATAAACAAAGGTTATTTATCATCAGAATTAAAAAATACGTTAAAATTCAATGGAAAAACGTATACTGCTGAAAATAAACGTATATCCAACGTAGATGACCCTAAAGATGCAAAAGACAGCGTAAATAGACGCTATTTACATTCATTAATACCTGAAAAGACAAAAGATGGTTTTTCTTTTTATAAATTTGTTATTAACGATATAGGTTATCCGAAAAATGAAAATGATGCTGTAAATTTAAAATATATAAAAGATCATTGTATTACACGTGACGTAGGAGTTATTGACTGTCTAGGTAATTGTTTAGCGAATGTTAAAGATGGTTCGGCACCATCAGATGGTGCAACAGTGGGTCAAATGAAGGAAACTTTAAAGCAAGAAACATCTGGATTTGTAAAACAGGATCAAGTAGTATCACGGTCGGGTGATGTGTTTGTACAAGGAAATGAAAAGTTTATTTTACTTGAACAAAAAAATAATGTTTGGGATTGCAAAGACATGAAATTATCAAATGCGCAATTAGCTACAGATGCTCATGATGTTCCGATTTTATCACAAGTTTTACATACTAATCCAAACAATTATCATAGAAGTTGGTTGGGTACAAATAGAAGAATAATTAACATATTTCCAGGTATCGATGATTACGATTGTGTTGTAGTAAAACAATCTTTAATATTAGACAAACCAGGAGGTAGTACTTTCAATGCGAAAAATAAGAAAATAGGTAATTTGGCACAAGGAACAGATCCAAAGGATGCTGCAACTGTAGGACAAACATTACAATATGATAGTGCAAATCAAGAGTTTATTTATAATACCAAAAGATTTAAATTAATGGATGTAAATGATTATCAAAATATATTAATTGCAGATCCAAATTCATTTAGCGGATTTAGAAAATTGTCTGGTGAGGAATTTATTCATAAAAATCATGTATTTAGAAATGAAGCAGACAGATCATTAATTAGTGCAGATTTAAAATATTTTAAATGTCCCGGGAATGATGCAAATGTAACTGATGAAGACTAAGAATTTGTATAAAAACTGATATGGGTTAGAAATCGGGACTAATATTATAAAAATGGGTTACACTCTAGAATGTTATTCAGTTGCACCATGAGTGTTGACAAGTTCGGACGGTATTCATCAGATGGATTATATTACTTTAATACTTTAAAAAGAGGTGTTGGATTACTACAAACAAACAATATTAGAAAACAGTAACAATATTAAAAGTCAATAGTATAGACATAACTTGTAACATTATACAAGGTGCTTACAGGGACGGGGCTAACACCCACATCATACATACTTTTTACCCAAGTGTACCACCTGGATTTAAAATTGTTGAAAAGCCACAAAACCTGGTATATCTACCGTTGAACACCACTTTCATTTCAGACATTGTGTTGAGCGTATTGGATCAAGACGGTAACTTGGTAGACTTCAGAGAAGAGCCTATTACGATTAGATTACATTTAAAATCGACACTTTAATACAAAAACCATAGGTTTAACATTTAAAAGCGAACAACCTACGGGAAACCGCATTAGTAGCTCTTCAGCTGTGGAGGAGTTAACACGCGAGAACATTCGTTTCTTAGAGAGAGTTGGATTAAAATTAACCGATTATGGATATACTGGATATAGCGCAGGGTCCAACATTCGACGAAACCCTATGGGAAAAAGAATATCACACCCACAACCCTTACACTTCATCGAAATTAAACAATAACGATGAAATTCGTATTCCCATACAACATCAAGACATTTACACACTACCATGTGAAAGTTACTTGTATATTGAAGGAAAAGTTACTAAAAAGGACGGTACTACTGCTGGTACAACAGTTCCATTTATAAATAATCCTATGGCTTTCCTGTTTGATGAAATTAGATATGAAATATCAGGTGTAACAGTTGATTCCACTAAAAAAGTAGGTATTACAACGACTTTAAAAGGATTAACATCTATAACACCCAATGAAACCAATTTACTTAAACCTGCCGGATGGGTATTACCTACAATTGACACAATCACTCCAAATTCAGATGGATATTTTGATTTTCATATTCCATTACGTTTGTTGCTTGGTTTTGCTGAAGATTATAGGAAAATAATATTAAACGTTAAACAAGAATTAGTTTTGTTGAGGTCTTCTAACGATAAAGACATTATTAAAGCTGCAGATAATACGACTGATGCAAATTTAGAATGGAAATTAAAATTAGACAAAATTGTATGGAGAGTTCCACATGTTAAATTAGCTGACGAACATAGAATGCTACTTTTAAGAAAATTAAAAGCCGATCGTGATATTTTCATTCCATTTAGAAGTTGGGAATTCCATGAGCATCCCAGTTTACCTACTACGGATCGACACACTTGGACTGTTAAAACATCAAATTATGTAGAACGAGCCAGGTATATTATATTTGGTTTACAAACAGGTAGAAGAGACGACATCACTAAGCATGCAGGACAATTTGATCATTGTAACTTGAAAAATATTAAAGTTTATTTAAATTCACAATTCTTTCCATACGACAATTTAAATGTGTCATTCACTAAGAAGAAATACAGTATATTGTACGATATGTACGCAAGATTCCAAAGTTCATATTATGGTAAAGCAAATACACCTTTATTATCACCTGAAAAATATTTCGATGCCTACCCAATAGTTGTAATTGATTGTTCTAAACAAAATGAATCAGTAAAATCATCAAGTGTGGATATAAAAATAGAAATGGAATTCAACGCGGCTATACCGGCTAATACAACTGCATACTGTTTAATTCTACATGATAAAATTGTAACATACACACCTCTAACTGGAATTGTTAAAAATGTACTGTAAAAACCAGTTTTGTTTCATTCCGCGAGTATAAAAGCAGAGCGTACAGGCCGCTCCTCATCAGTTTGTTGCCTACTGTTGTATGGGTAGCATCGTATTCAATATGGCTTCTCCTAGTGGTATACCTGAAAATGTGGTAGATATTGAGAAGGAGATATCTGAGTTTTTAGACCTTCAAGGTCACCAGGAAGGAGGTGAACAAAACGTTTGCGGACAACTTCACGCCAGTAATAATGTTGAAGAAAAAGGTAAGAGAAGAAAGAATATACAAAAGAGAAAAAGGGATATTGAAGATAATATTTCTCCAAACATATTGAGTGAGGTATTTTTGCGAATATTTTACCCAATCTCTTCCAGTTTGGACAAAAGTGTTTTAATCGGTGTTATGAAATCGACAGATTATTCCCCTACTGTAATTTTAACTCATGGACCCAAAATGATTTTGTTTACGGACAGTGCTTGGGAATCGTTTATGAAACACTTGCATCTGCTAGAATGCTATTTAAGTAGTAACATGTTTGGAAGAAAGACAAGAGTAGGACTTTTGGATTCAAATGTGGAAATCGATATTATTAAACATCGTGGTGATCATCAGCTGCGGTTTAGAGACACAACAAGACATGATAACAAAATTCAACTTAATCGAGAGGAGTTTTTTATTTTAACTTGTGCGACTGAACCTATAACAAGATATTTGAGACAACTGGTGTTTTCAAGTTCGATTATTAAAGATTATCTGGAAGACACTTTGGATAAACAACCGGACGCACCTATATTATACGGACCTGTGGATACTTCTATATTTAATAGAGTTCCTCATGAAGTACAGATGTGGAGACAATTGGAAAAGTACGCTCAACTACATAAGAAATCAGTAAAACAGGAAGAAGAGGAAGATGGAGGAGAAGAAACAAGTGTTAGTGATGAAAACGAAAACAAGGAAAATATAAAGATGGAAACTTAAATGACAATGGTTAGTTTTTAAAACAATAACCAACATTTTGTGGGGTTAGGCCTATTGGGGACGGTGCCCACGTTAAATATACACCAACGCGCCAACAACTGTACGGCCTGGTATAAAAGTAGTACCTACCGTGGTGTGGAAATCAGTTGACCTCCTGACTTCATAATGAGCAGACGTGTGACCTTCAAAATGGACAAGGGAGAAGAAGAAGAACAAGTAAAGTCCAAGCCTGGTATTATTGAGTTTCAAGCGTTTCGTGGTAATGATGATAGATTCATTATAAAAGAACTTGTGTTTTTGGACATGAATACAAGTGTTCCTTATTCGTTTTTATTTAAACCACCATGTTCTTATTCATCTTTAACTAGTAAAGCCGCTACTACCAACAGATGGATTTCAAAACACTTCCATCATATCGATTGGTATGATGGTTTTACTAGTTACACGGACTTGTATCACATTATGCATCACTTTTCAGACAAGTTTACCAATATTTACACAAAGGGGCTGGAAAAGAAAAGATGGATCGAAGGATTTACTCATGTTCCGGTTAATGATGTGGAATTGGATAAGAATTATCAATACATGCTGGAAACGATATGTATTTGTACAAAAAGCCCAGAACATGATAAAGATAGACATTGCGCTTTGAAAAATGCCTATAAACTCGCCTCTTACCTCCAAAGTGGGGAAGTGGGGAGTGGTGGGGGTAACGGAGAGTATATAAGTGAGGAGCAGACCGGGACCTGGCATGAGTATTACTCGAGATTCCGAGACGACAACATCTCCGAGCAAGAAGACGATCTGTAACCTGACCATGGCATCTCACCAGTTCCTTCAGACTTTGGTCGAGCAGTTCAATGCTCACTCCAAGTCAACAATATTACCTGTGAAGAAGTGCTCTGAACTAAAAGATGAAAAGCACTACATAATCCATGCTATGAAGAAGATGGAGACTACAGTTGGGGAGGCCATCTGCTGCAGTCTCAGCGAGGCACCGTTTACTCCGGGGGATGAACCAAAGTTCCAGGTGTACCTGCCCAAGAGATTCGTCCATCTTCTACAAAACGAGGATCTTCGCTCTATTCAACCCGGGTGTCTATACCTGGTGTCCCACGGCTGCACGGGTAGCAATTCTACAGAGTTGACCATCCATATCGCCGACAAGCAGCAGTGTTAGATTTAAGTTCTAATGTTGTACATATGTTATTGTAATGTTTTATAAATAAATAAATCATAAAAGACAAAAAAAGAAAAAAACAAAAAAAAATGCAACATATCAATATGTGAAGTTTGTCACATATTGATCTGTTGCATTTTTTTTTTTTAAACTTCGCGGGTGACCTTGACCTTTGACCTTTGCATTTCACAATTACCCCCACTACCGCGCTAGAATTCAAGCCTGCTTGGATGCTAAAAACGGTCAGTCTGTTGCCAACTAGCAAACGATGAGCACCTTGTACGAGCTTTGCTTACAACGAGTTATAACTCACGCATCTTTACTTCAGACGGCTTTACAAGATAATATCCCTATAACAATAAAGCAGGATATCAGAGAGTACAAGAGAGAAAATAGAGGGTATTCTGAATACTCCTGGTATAAGTTCCACGATGGGGAAAAGTTTTGTAGGCCTTGTGGCGATGCCGCCGTCGGAGACCTTCGGCGATTCATACAGGATGGCGGTATAAAACAGTTCGGATTTCTAGCACCGCTGTTTCGATTTGAAAATTACAAGGACACCTGCGCTATTTGTTCCATTCCATTGTATCGATGGAAAAAGTTTAGAACTGTTTAATTGGATCTTCCATACCCCCACCACTTTTACCCCCACCACCATTACCCCCCACCACTTTTTCATATACCTACAAGCGCTGTGCCTCGGCTTCATTTCTACTCCAGCAGCCAACCTAGCAACATCAGGATGTCTCTGAACGTCAGTTGCGCGAGTTACGAGGAGGTGAGCATCAAGACTCAGCAGGAGCTAAACGACTTGTACAAGGAGTTGCAGCTGATGGTGGCACGAGGCTACCGTATAAACGTGCAAGTTTACGCTTGCAACATACGGAACACCCGGCAGCCAAAGGAAGAGCCTGGACACTCCTCGACGGCTTCCTCACCGGCGTCCATGAAGACCGAGCCAGACAACTTGGACTACTTCAGCTGACTAGCAGTTGTATTTCTTGTCCTAACCATTA
This sequence comes from Neoaliturus tenellus, assembly GCA_030545055.2. Taxonomy (NCBI): domain Eukaryota; kingdom Metazoa; phylum Arthropoda; class Insecta; order Hemiptera; family Cicadellidae; genus Neoaliturus; species Neoaliturus tenellus. The sequence goes on from CM061531.1 coordinate 111,707,631, forward strand.
TAGAATATGTTTATTTCTTCATTATATTAAAGAACTAAAAGAGCAAAAACACCTATCTTGTTACTGACATGTGAGCTCAGTAACAAGATAGGTTTTTTTAAAACACAATTTGGATGACCTTGAAACTTCCCCCTCCACTGCTTTGCTACCCCCACCACTTGACTATTGGTGTACATGGCACATCACAATTGGAAACCTCATTCCATCTTCAACAGCCACACCGACAACATCAACAATGGCAAACCTACCAACAGATGAAAGATGTCCTCACGCATGTTGTGACTTCGTCCACGAGTTGGAGAAGAGTGTAGTATCTGTATTGGTAATTATATAAAATAAGAAGACATTTTGAATAAATACTGTATTAGATTATAAACTTGAAATTGTTAACAGAGAAATGTAAACAAACTTAATGTAAACAAACAAGGTAGGAAAGCCAATTTAAATTAATATCAGCTGATTGAGTTGCTGATTAAATATACTACATCGTCCCCCCTTCTTCTAAGAGTCAAGTCCGGCGAAGTTGATCTGCGTGGCATCGTCTGTTTAGTCCATTGACGTTTACTACGTATGAGTAAGGACCGTTCACTTTCACAATATTTCCTTTCTTGAAGCCAGACCCCGATTGGTTTAGGACCCAAACACTTTCGTTTCCTTCAAACTCTTTCTCATTCGATCCATTTTTTTGTAGTCGCTGCTGAACCAACTCTTCGTCAATTTTCTGGTCGACGTCAGGAAACAACATATCCAATTTGGAGCGCAACTCTCGACCAAACATCATGAATGCTGGAGTTTTTCCAGTAGACCTTCTCGGCGACGTTCTGTATGCGAACAAAAAACTGTTGAGTTTTTCCTGGACAGTCCCCGTATTTTCCTTTGAGGCATTCATACGCTCTTTAAATGTCCGCACACATCGTTCAGCTAACCCATTGCTCTTCGGGTGATAAGGTGTGATTCGAGCATGTTTGATGTTTAGGTTCTTACAAAAGGTTTGAAACTCGTAAGACGTCAGCTGAGGTCCATTATCGCTTACAATGACCTTTGGATAGCCAAATCTAGAAAATAACTCTTCTAGAGCTTTGATTGTTGACTTTGTTGTCGTTGACGATGTGGGTATTACTTCAAGCCACTTTGACCGTGCGTCCACTACGATCAGCCACATCTTCCCCATAAAGGGCCCAGCAAAGTCGATGTGGATCCTTGACCACATTTCTGCAGGAACAGGCCATGAGAATAATGGCATTTCAGGGTCTTTGCTTCTATTTTCTTGACACCCAACGCAATGTTTAGTGTGTTCTTCTAAGTCCTTGTCTAGTTTAGGCCACCAGACTTGGAAGCGCGCTTTCCCTTTCATGGCTACAATGCCTGGATGTCCTTCGTGTAGTATTTCCATCACTCTTGGTCTAAGTTTTGCAGGTATGACTAATCTTCCAAACCAAAGTAAAACTCCATTTTTAAATGAAAGTTCTTCACGTTTGTTGTAGTAAGGTTGAAGATTTACGTCCTGATTTTTGTCTACAGGCCAACAACCACTTTTCAAATAGTTAACCACTTTAGAAAGTGTAGGATCAGTTTTGGTCGCTTCTTGCAAACTTTTTGTAGACATGGGTAAGTCCTGTGAACGTAAATGGAAAATATGTGCTTTGTTGCTGCCACCCTGGTCTTCCTCTGTAGATTTGGTCGTTGATTGCAAGGGGAATCTTGATAACAGATCTGCTGTTTTGTTATCTTTACCTTGTTGGTAGTTGATCGAATAGTCATAGGCACTTAGTGTTAATGCCCATCTAGCGATACGATTCGATATCACTTTTGGAATTGAATCATGTTCACCAAAGACTTTAACCAGAGCTTTATGATCCGTGCGAACTTCAAAATGTCTTCCATAAAGATACTGTTCAAAACGAGTGACTCCAAAAACCAGACCTAGTGCTTCCTTTTCTATCACACTGTATCGGCACTCAGCTTGATCGAGGCGTCTTGATGCAAATGCCAAAGGTTTCTCAGTCCCATTAGGATATTTTTGGAAAAGAGCAGCTCCGACACCAACTTCACTCGCATCAGTTGCGAGGATCAGAGGTAGCGATTCGTCATAGTGAGCCAGGGTGTCTGTTGTAGTCAGGAGATGCCTCAATTGCGTTGCTACTTGTTCATGTTTTTCACTCCAATGCCATTTTACTCCTTTCTTTAGTAGTTTGTGTAATGGAACACACAGACTCTGTAAATGGGGAACAAACTTGCTGTAATAGTTGATCGACCCAAGAAACGATCTTAACTCTTTCACATTTTTCGGTGATGGCATGTTTTTCACCGCTTCTAGATGTTCTGTGGTTGGGTGTATACCAGCACTATCGATTCTGTGACCTAAATAGTTAACGGAATCTTGAAACCATTTACATTTTGACGTTTGAACACGGATCCCAGATTCTTGAAAACGCCTCAGCACTTCTTTGACACGTATTATATGCTCCTCTCTCGTTGGGGCAGTGACTATAACGTCGTCCAGGAGACAAGCGACTCCTTGCAAGCCAGCCAGTACTTGGTCCATCTTGCACTGGAAAACCCCGGTAGCAATTTTGATTCCGAAGGGTAAGCGTTTATACTTAAAAAATCCTTTGTGTGTAGAAATAATCAGGTACTGTTGTACTGATGATTCGACCTCCATTTGCAGATATGCATCTTTGAGATCTATGACAGAGAACTCCTGGCCTCCTGTAAGCTTTGAGGTGATTTCCTCGAATGTGGGCATAGGGTACTTATCAGGGAGCATATGCTTGTTAATGGTATTTTTGAAATCCGCGCATATGCGGATGGCTCCAGACGGTTTCACTACTATTACAATGGGCGAAGCCCAAGTTATAGGTTCTATTCTAGCATCAACTGGTTCTAAAATTCCACTATCTACTAGTCGTTTAATTTCATTTTCCACAGATTCCCGTAAAGCAAAAAGGACTGGGCGTGGTTTTGAAACTACAGGAACTGCATCTGAAGCCATGTGAAAAGATACTTTGTGGTTTTTGATTGTGCCTAAAGAAGGACTGAAAACCTCTGGGAAATCTTTAACAATGTCATGTACAGTTTGTTCAGTCACTTTCTTTGTTTCCTGCTTGGACAATGTACATATTTTAGCCCCGGGTGGCAGTGGTAAGTTAAAATCAAGGACCCAGTCTAGACCGAATAATGGAATGTCGTTTTTCTTAACAACGATTACCGGTAGCTTACAGAAATATGCGTTTTCCCCAAAGTCTCAATTGGTATACCTGTGTATGCACTTAGGTTTTCAGCGGGAAACAGTTTAGGTGATCCTATTTTCTCCCATAAATGTTTACTAATGATACTGAATGCTGCACCCGGGTCGTACAACATTGAAACCGTATGCTTGTTTAACTTGACTGAAAGCATAACCTTTGAACCTTTATTTATCATTTGTATTTGATCTGTATCGGAAAAAGACTTAACACTAGAGTTTCTTGATGTGGGTCTATTTTGCATCATATTAAGTCGCTTACCTTTATTAATGACCGCATTACCCACTTTAAGACATGCTTGTGCAAAGTGATTCATTCCTCCACATGCTTTACAAGTAGCGTTGAGAGCTGGGCAGTTCGTTCCTTGTTCATGTTTCTTGTAGCCACACCGAATGCAGTCAGTAGTTTTGTTAAGATGCAATACGTTTCCTTTTGTAGTGTTTCTTCTTGCATCTTGTTTCGATGGAGTAGCTTCTACAGTACTCTGCTTGTTACTGTTATTAATTCTGTTGATAGTTGTGTGTGTATCACGGAATTGTAATTGTTGACTGTCAACATTTTCCAACAACGTTGCAGTGATTGTGACTTGTTCCAATGTAGTATCTGCCGTAGCATGTAAGCGTAAAAGTTCAAGTTGCCAGCGATCATTGTTGATGCCCAGAATAAATTGATCTCTTAACCTTTCATTCAAGTTGTCGCCAAAGTCGCAGAGTCCTGCAATCTCGCGCAAGGCAAGCTCGAAGTGACTCACAGTTTCGCCTTCTTGTCTGAAACGGCGAGCAAAGACAACCCGTTGTGACAGCGGTGCAGACACTTTTGTGTAGTATTTCTTCAGTATGTCAATAATTTCTGTGAAATGAAGATTACTGACGGGAGCAGGTCGTGCGTGGTCGAAAACGAGCTTGAATGGCTGAGGGCCAAGATTACCTAGTAATAGGTCTCGTTTTGTATCTTCATTCTTGATTCCTCTGTTCCGCAATGCTATTTTAAAACGTTCATGCCAGTAGGTCCAATCCTCAGAGTTACCATCAAAAGCATCTATCCGTAAATCATTGGTTCGGTTATTGGACTGCGCCATTTGTAGTATCTGTATTGGTAATTATATAAAATAAGAAGACATTTTGAATAAATACTGTATTAGATTATAAACTTGAAATTGTTAACAGAGAAATGTAAACAAACTTAATGTAAACAAACAAGGTAGGAAAGCCAATTTAAATTAATATCAGCTGATTGAGTTGCTGATTAAATATACTACAAAGAGGATGCAGGAGAGGGCGATAAGAAGAAAGCAGATCCACTCAGAAAATATCATGATAGTCAACGGCTATCTTTTATTGTTCGGCCTTATTATGGTTCTACTTTTCATACTGTATGGCATAGTCACATGTGTCGGCAAGGTTGCGGAAGAAAACGCCCGCCACCATCAATTGGAAGGTTTCAATGTTACTTTGTAAGTTTTCCTTTTTTTTAAAACTCCGTTTGGATGACCTTGAAACTTCCCCCACTACTCCACCATGCCTTCCACCACTTCCCCCACTACTCCACCAAGCCTCCCACCACTTCGCCATGTTCCTGCATGAGCATCGCATCAACCGTCATTCCTTGTCCGACAAGCAACCATGGCAGACAACACCATAAGCCAAGCTGACTCAACTACTGATGTTGAATCGAGTACAGGTTGGACACTTTCCATCGACAGTGTTCACTATTTGGAAACCATTTGTGAACGGATGAAAGAAATACTGCGGGACAACCCTGGGATGATAATTCAAATGAATTTACACTATGATTGGTCCCAAGTTAGAATGCAAGGGGACGACAACAACGGTCAACACTCTCCACAATATTCGCCTATGTCACCAATCTACCCTTACGGTGAGTCTGACGTTGATGAAGATGTGGGGGATGAGGTTGATGAAGATGTGGGAGACAACGTGGATGACGAGGTTGAAGAGGAGTAACCTTTATTCCTTTTTTTTAAAACCTGAATTGGATGACCTTGAAAATTCCCCCTCCACTATTCCCTTTTTTTAAAACCCAAATTGAATGACCTTGAAGTTTCCCCCTCCACATACGTTTGGTTTACCCCCTCTACTTTTCAATACTGTTACCACAGTCTGTAGCTCACCTCATTCCTTGCTTAGCTATCATGGCGGACAGCACTCTTTCTCAAGTTGACTCAACTACGGATGAAGAATGGCCATTTTCGTGGAATGTTCATCTGCAAGATTCAGCAGAAGTGGATATGTTGCATGAAAAATTGGTATACGTATTAAACGAAAACCCTAACATTGAATGTAGGATGACTATGGATTTCGATGCGACAGGGGTCCACACTCAACCTTGCACTTCCAGCCAGCCTGAGCCTCAGCTTCAGCCAAGGAATTTTACACATCTTTACACTCCAATACGGCCGGAGGATGTGGTTATCAGCGAGGCGGACTCAACTACAAGTTATATTGAGCCAACATATTGGAAGCTTATTGTTGACACCTTACACAAGGTCGACTTAGTATGTGATAAATTAAAGGAGTTGATGATGCAAGATCCTGGTCTTCGTTTTAAAATTGATATGTTTTTCATCTGGGGAGCACCTGCGCGGGGCTCTTCGTCTGACAGCTCTCCAAGTACGACGGACGAGGAGGAGGAGGACGACTAGTCATCTTTTTTAAAACTCCGTTTGAATGGCCTTGACCTTTCCCCCTCCACTGAGTTTATTTAAGGTACACTCTCACTCACTACAGCATCATTTCATCGTGCACCTTCGCTGCAGCAACATGGAGAGTCAACTCAATTACTGTTGCGAACGGAAATGTTTTTCATGGCCAAATGACATTGATGTTGTGGATGGTCTGGCATGTAGAAAATGTGAAGCTTTTGGTCAGTGCATGTGTAAATGCAAGTCTTGGAAGAAGCCGAAACCGGAGTTGAAGACATTCCATGTGTACCAGATGAGAGGGCATAAGTACACTTGTTGCCCTGAACGTTGCATTGAATTTAATCTAAAACAGCTAACTGGCTGCAAATTGTGCAACAATCATTTTGCAGGTTTTTGCAAACATTATTTAGGAGCGTGTCAGTACAGATCAACTTGGCATACCGAAGCACTCACTATCAATGAAATCGCTATAGACTCACAAGAGTAGTCTTTCTACTCTTTGGCTTTTTTAAAACTCCGTTTGAATGGCCTTGACCTTTCCCCCTCCACTCGCCTTACCCAATTTTAATGGCCATGGAACTTCCCCCTCTACTTTTCGATAATGTTACAACTGACTGCAGCTCACCTCATTCCTTGCTTAGCTACCATGGCGGACAGGACTCTTTCTCAAGTTGACTCCACTACGGACGAAGCATTTCCCTTGCGGTGGACCGTTCATTTACAAGATGCGACAGAAGTGGAAGTCTTGTATCACAAATTACTCTATGTATTCAACGGGAACCCTGGACTTCTTGAATGTAGAATGGATTTGAATTTTGATGCAACCAAGGTCGGTACAGAACCTTCAACTTCAAGCCAGCCTCAGCAACAAGATTTTACACATTTATATCACCGGAAGATGTAACTGTCTGCGAGGCTGACTCAACTACACGTTATGTTCAGCCAAAGCCTTGGGTGTTGATTATTAACAATGTGTACAAAGTGGAATTGGTATGTAATAGATTAAAGGAGTTGATGGTACAAGATCCCGGCCTGCGCTTTCAAATAGACATACATTTCATCTGGGGAGCACCTGCGCGGGGCTCTTCGTCTGACAGCTCTCCAAGTACGACGGATGAGGAGGAGGGGGACGACTAGTCATCTTTTTTAAAACTCCGTTTGAATGACCTTGACCTTTCCCCCTCCACTCGCCTTAGTTTATATAAGCTCCATTCCCACTGACCACAGCATCACTTCATCTTGCTCCCTCGCCGAAGCAACATCAAGTATGGAAAGTAAGCGCATTTCATGTTGCGAGCATAGGTGTTTGGAGGTACAAGGCGTCACGTATTGTACAAAGAAGCGTTGGGAGGAAGAAACTGGGACAACCTATTGCTGTAAGGATAAGTGTTTCCTCTTACCAAAGTGGCAAGTGGATGGGCTGGCCTGCCGGCAATGTGAATGCTTCGGATGTTGCAGGTGTAGATGCAAGAACCAGCAGCTGCCACCACCGGTACTACAGACTTTCAAAATTTACAAGTCCCACTACTTTTACACTTGTTGTCCGCAGCGGTGTATTAAATTTCATTTCTCTAATCTTACCAATTGTCGGAAGTGCTACGGACAACCTGATGGGTGGTGCACCTGTTTTCTGGACTCCTGCCGCTACAGATCGGATTGGTTTACAGATCCGTTAGAAATTGATGAAGTCGCCCAGGAAGCACAAGAGTAGTCTTTCTACTCTTTAACTTTTTTAAAACTCCATTTGGATGACCTTGAGATTTCCCCCTCTACTTCCCCATATACCTAGGGTACACAGAGCCTGACAGTCAGTCACTCGGTGGCTGTCGTGGGGTGCGCATCGGTGTCGGCGCTCCGTTGTTAGGTTTTCTAGGTCACAGTAATATCAAATTGTTGGTGTTGTGCTGGTTCAAGGTCACCTGAGGGATTACCGATTGCCCATTTAGGCAGGGTCATGTCAGAAACTCGAGTTTAACTTGGCACTTTTGCCGTTTCTCGTCGAATATTCGCTCCAAGTGGTCAAGGTCACGGGGACTCTGACTGAAACTCGGAGCGTAGTGCGAGAAATGGCAAAAGTGCCAAAAAATTTTAAGTTTCGGCGTGACCTTGACCTTAGTGGCGTCGGTGACGTCATTTTGATGATGTAAGGGGTGATGACGTCATCAGCACGTCATTTCTGTGACGTCATGGGTGTGACGTCATCGGTGAGGTCATTGACCTCGATGACGTCATCCCTCAGGTGACCTTGAACTGAGCCAGCACCAACAATTTGACACTACTAAAAGAGTTCTGTTTTTCTTTTAGATGAAGTAAAACCTAGAGGCTATGGTAAATTAGTTGACAAAACCTTACAGATTAAAACAATTTGAACGTCCAGATAGTTCGTTGTTACCATACCAGTTTTGAAAGATTTATATAATCCCACACATTTTAACTATTTAGGATATTGTTTAGCTACAAATACGTACATCATCATGGTAAATGATCAAAATAAATAACATAATAAATGAGTGGTGAGAGAACAATCGAACAGCTTTCCTCTAAGTTATTACATCAGTTAACAAAATTAACCTGTAACTAATGTGTACGATGGCCACATAACATTTTTAGTATTTGTTATTATGAGTAGATAGCAAATAATCTTAAACTAACCTGTCTGTGAATTTATAATCAGGAATTAACACGGATCCAGATCCCGCTTTTTCTGAGTCATCTAGAGCTTCCACAGGCTCAATCTGTTTCTTAAAAAACTTAAAGAGCGTACCCTGGTTACTAGCTTTACGTTTATTATCACCCATATTAATAAAAAAGAAAACAGACGAAAAATGTAACAAACTTCACTCGTAATAGGCGCACGACACTACCGCAGTTCGATACACAGACTGGTAGGTAGACCAAAGCAAAAAGGCGTGGTGGCGGAACCGGTTTAGACGAGTCCAAGGTTTCAAGGCGGGGAAGGACGCTCCACCTGAGCTTGAAAGATCGAACGAGTCTATTTATGAGATTGTTGGGGGGGGGGGGGTACTACATCTATCGCTCATGGCCAAATTCGGAAAGGAATTACAGGGGAATTGAGCAGTAATGCCATAAAATATCATAAAAAATGTATGAGTTTTTATTTTGTAATAGCATTGAGGGGGGGGGGGGGGTCCGGTCCACTTAGGGATTAGGTCCACCCGCTCTTCCCCCCCGTCGGCACGCCCCTGATTTTGTAATCAATTTCTTTATATATGTTTTAAAATATAATCAAGTTCACATATATATATATATATATATATGAAAACGTACAAACGATGTTTTTGGCTTCTGGGGACCTCAAAATGAAAACGTAACATGGTCCCGGCCTTAGGACTTACCATCGTTTACTACCGTAATAGCGTATTCTTTATAGAGAAATTCGCTAAAATGACTGAAGAACAGTGGAAAGAGAAGAGGAGAAAAGAAAAAGAAAGATACGGGAAGAAAAAAGAGGAAAATTTAGTCCATAAATTACCTAAGTGAAAGGGGAAAAAGGAAGAAAAGGAAAGCTTGGCGAATAAATTCTAATAATTGAGTGAATATTTTTAAGCTTTCATTTTCATGTCCCTGGGTAAGAACAGTAAAACTGTCTGAAAATGTTGGCCTGATCAATTTTTTTCCTGAATTTGTTCATTTTACTTTGTTGATGACACTTAAAACACACGCCATTTAATGTAAGTAAACATATTTTTTTCATTTTTAAAGTTTAAAATGTCCTGACCGTAACGTGTCCCTGGGTATAAAGTTTTGACTTTCAACAGTATTTATTTTGAATTAGTACATTTTGGCTTGAAAAAAGTTAATTTTAATTCACCACACTATTTCCATTTGTGAATTTAGCGTTTAATTAATATAATATTTCCTTATTAAAACTTACTAGTGTTCAGAATGTTTGTCCCTCGTAATGTTGTCCAGACCGTAACGGTCAATTTTGAGCAGTTTTAAGCCCTACGCTAGCGCTATGGTGGCCTTCAGTGGAAACTGAGTGAGTTGTGGGTGAAGAGCTATGTTGTTAGCGCAGTAGGTGGTGTTGGCAGTATCCAACATTTAATAGCTAGAACATAAGGAAATTAGATCCGGTAGCTAGGTAAGTTGGATTTTCGTAATTTAAGGGAGTCAAGACCGTAACAGTAATTTATTGAGTACCAAAATATGTAATCGCTGTGTAATTAGCATATTTTAGTTGGGTTTCATAACTCCAGAGTTATAAGATGTCGTTTGGTCTCTGACTTGTATTATTGCCCACTTCGCCACACAAAATATCCCTAGACCGTAACTGTCCAGACCGTAACACCGCCCGTGCGTTACGGTCGTGACGTGAATGTTACGTTTGTGACTGTAGCGTTACGGTCGAGACAATTGAATGGTAAAAACTATCATCAAATCAATAATCATAGCTAATTTTATAAAATTAAATATTTTTTTTATTAAGTAACTTCTCAATAAAACTACTTACTTTTACAATCATAAATTTCTATTTCATGTTTTGAAAGTAACTAGTTATTGCATATGGCTAATGCAATTAGGCCTTCTGTATTATGAATATTAAGCTATTTGCAAATCTGAAGCTCTTTGTACTTTTACCATTTACAATTTGTTCTCTATTGATATTGTGTGAAATAAGAATTTTTTCTAAACCTGAACAGTATTTATTTTCAATATCAAAACTTATTTTGTCAAATATCTTTCATATAACAGTACATTAAGTTACCTTATACACATGTTTATAGCAAAGATCGGTGTTGCAAGGATATTTTTAAAATTTCAGAATAGAGGTAAGCGAAGAGAAATTTATTGAGAGATTGAAAAAAAAAATGAAAGAGGAAGGTTTGAAGAAGACGGAGGAGAGGAAGAAAGCAAACATTTTAGAAATGCAAAGAACAAAGGAAAAGAAGAAAGAGTAGAAACAAAATGAAGTTCTCAAAAAAAGGCGTGAGATAGAGGAATTAAAAAGAAAATTGCAAGAAGATTTAAAAAGAGTCCAAGATGAAAGACGACAGTTAGAGTTAGAAAGAAAAAACTTAAAAGTCCAAAGTGAAACTGAGAAAAAAATCAGTGTAGGCCTACAAAGGCTAATTCGAGCTGTGTAAAGAAAGTTGTTACTGTTGAAACAGCTGCTAATGATGATCTCCAAAGCAGGCCTACAGTGAATATTAGGCCTATCAAATCTAAGAAAAGTAAAACAAGTAATATTACCTTAAACACTAGAGAGGCTGAGGAAAAACGAAAAAACACGTGAACGTGTGAGGGCCTTTAGAGAAAGAATTCGTAACGATCCAGAAAAATACCTACAAAGTCGTCTTGAAGAAAATATTAGAAACTGTAAAAGAAGAAAAGAGGGTAAAATTAAAAGTATATCAAAGATGACGAAAAGAGAAGCTAGAGCGCAAAGAAAAAAGTGGAGGGAAAGTAAGAAGAAAGAAAGGCAAATGAAAAAACAGAGCATAACAAATATTCAAGAAACTCCACCTTCAAGTCGGGATCATCAATAGCCACTGTAAACTCAAATTCTTCGAATAGTAAAACAAGAAGTAAAATACTACGAAAAATAAGAGAAGCTGAAAAAAAAAAACAGTTACTTGGTCTACAAGAAAAGTGTAATTCAAAAATAAAAGAAGTAGAGAAGTGGAAAAAACGGTTTTATCGGGAAAAAGATAAACATATCTCCCCATCTCCTAAAAAATGTTAAAAGAGATACTAAAGAAAGGCCCTGATGAAGTCCGCAAGAATTTAATGTTTAGCTGTGCACTATCAGAACAGTTAAGAGTGTTGTGTTTATATTTCAGACTAACAATTCATGATGGAACAAATCCTTTTTTATTGTTTGTTTAAATTAAAAAAATGTATGTAAAATCGTAATTATTTCACTTTTTCTGACATTGTTCTGACATTTGAAAATTGATAATTATGTCTTTCCTCTGTCCAGACCGTAACATTTAGCTATTTTATTTTATTTGTATGTTTATACACGTCATTTATTATTATGAGTGCTTAAACAATGAAATTCGGACTATAAATTACACACACAAAAAAATATAAAGCCACTCTCATAAAAAAAAAAATTAATTGTGCAAAAAAATCATTTAATTTTAAATGAATTTTCATTGTTTTCCACTTATTACAAAAAAAGCTGTAATAATAGTTACCAAATATTATTATTTGGTAATGAAATGAAATTATTATTTTTAATGAAATTATTTATATAAAAACCATAATAAATATCTTAAAGTGTCTAAACACCTTGAGTAATATTTTTATGGTAATTTAAAATCGCGTTACGGTCAGGACAAAAACTATGTTGTTTCCTTATTCAAAGTTAAATGATAAGGCCAAACATTAACCCTTTGGGTGCCAAGAGCCGACTAGATCGGCATTTAATTACATCGCGAGAACTGCCAGCTGCCGATGTGATCGGCATCGCCTATCGTCGCGAGAAATGCCCGCTGCCGACGACACCGGCGCCTATCGTCTGCGCGAGAAATGCCCGCCGCCGATGTAATCGGCATCTCGCTAATTTATCGTAGCGGACGCAAATTTAGCAGTTAACGTTTATAATTCAACTCAAATTAAAGCTAAAGAGTTGCAGTACTTGATAAATATGCTTTATTAAAAGAAAAACAAGCGATTCAATTACGTATAACACCATGATTGTTGAGGTTATACAGGCATTGGGCGCCACGTCGTCTGCCGCTCCCAAACTGCATTTTTTAACAGAAAGAAGAAACCAAATGTTGAACATATATGTAAATGGTAAACTTATTTACTGTATTCAAGAAACTTTTTAGTTGATTTCATATTTTATCTTTGTGAATTCATTTTAGTTAAGTGTTTATCAAGATTTCAAACCAGCCCTCCTCAAGAGTTTCTGAAATTTGTAAGTAGGCCTACCATTTAAGATATTTTTTTTTTCATATTATGTTTGTTTGCTGAATTTTTATTTTTTACTTAGGCCCCTACTGTCTATTAGTAAAAATATATAAATAAAACATTTACAATAATATTTACAATTAATATTTAAATAATGTAATTCAAAATAGTATTTAGATTTTTGCTATAGGCTATCACTAATTTTTTTTATATATATATATTTTTTATACACTATTTATCAGCAAAAGTTGATGAAAATTTGTGCACTATGACAAGAAAACATGCTAAATCCAATTATCATGTGGGTTTTTTAGTAAAATGTAATTTTGACAAATTTTTACGGTTTAAAAATACATTATAAACGTTTTTATATATAACATTTTATATTCATTTTTAGTTTTTTACAAAAAATATGAACACATATTCATGTTATTATATATCGATATTTAGAGCATATATTTACCTTCAAAACAAAAAAAAAAATATAAGGTTCTAACTGTATTATGAGGGAAGTTGTGGTTTTTAAAGAAAAACATTGTAAAATCACATGTTTTGGCCCTGGCAATCCCGGGTTGTCATATGGCTAATAGGGCTGGGCAATTGAAGGTTACACACTGGTGAACTCAGCTGGCAGTTGTCGCATAGAAAACAACAAAAGGGCTTGGCAGCCAAAGGGTTAATATATTATGCTCCCGTCTATAAATTATTGAACTACAAACACCAAAGGTACAAAAAAGTGTTCTTAAACGTACTTTGGTTTTAGATTTTCATCCCGGTTCGTCGAAAATGAAAGCTTAAAAATATTCACTCAATTACAGATCATGGAAGATGAATAAACGTATTATAGTGGAAAATACTGCCCTACATATTTATAAAATATGTTACCTGGGAAATCCAGTGGCACGGTCGTGTCACGTCGCCAAGTCCCACCCAACCAAGCAGACGACGCGTGCCTATATAGACACGAAGCAGAATACGGCCAATTTTCACTTCTCAAAAGGGCACAAATAGGCCATAATTAATTCGGAAATCGTTTTCAATCCGTTTAACTGGGTCAATAAGCACTAAAAATCACCAAACTTACTTTTAAAACACTCAGTGAAATAAAATATATGCGTTCAAAAGTAGCCTAAAAAAGTTGGAAATGTAGAAATGTAGTTTCCTACGCACAAAAAGCATATTTAGACAAGGCTACAGCCTTTATAACTGATGGGAATTACACGAAACTTTGCAGGAATCTTCGTATATGTACGAAGTGCAAACCTTTGTGTACTAAGATAAAGTTAATTCACTTTAAATATAATAAAATACATAAAATATAAGTTTTATAAAACAACATTGTTTACATTTCGTAATTTTAAAAGGTAAACAAAACAGAAGACGATCAATATTACAATTTAGAAGAGTAAAAACATATGTTACCGTATTTATTTAATTTAATCAGGTGACATTCTTAGATTAAGTTGGTAAAGTTCACTCCACTGGCTTTCAATAAGCCAGTTTATATAATAATTCTCTTATATATAATAATCCTTATGAGTTTTCTGAAATCCAGTGGCACGTTCGATCGTATGTCTCACCGCCAAGCCCCACCTAACGAAACAGAAGGCGCGTGCCTAGACACGAAGCTGAATACGGTAAATTTTCACTTCCTAAATTAGCTAAAATAAGGCTGTAACTAAACCTATGGTTTTCCATCGGTTGAACTCGTTAAGGGGTTTGTCTAAGTTTGCAAAAATCTTACCTCGAAAACACTCAGTGAAATAAAATATAAGCGTTCAAAAGTAGTCTAAAATTGTTAGAAAAATAGTTTCCTACGCACAACAAACATTTGCTTCATTTTTAGACAGGGCTACAGCCTTTACTACTAATAGGAATTCCACGTAACTTTGCACGGAGTTTCCTATCTCGACATAGTGCATACCTTTGTGTACAAAGATCAAGTTTATTAAATTTAAATATCACAAAATTAAACAAATATGAGTTTTCCAAAACGAACTTTGATTACACTTAATAAATTTAAAAGGTAAACAAAGCAGGCGTTTGACAATATTATTTTAATTCGTTTCAAAAGAAGCTAACTCAAAACACTGCTATCATATTCATTTATTTCATCAGCTCACATTTATAAATTGTTTTACACAGAAAATTATTTTACTTAAAACTGTGCTGGCTTTCCTCCAATCCAATAAATTGTTTTATTGCCAATATTGATTTGAATTGTCTGTATAAGTACATTCGAAAATAAAATATTTTATCTTCAAAACTAGTGATTTTTTATAATTTAAACTGTTGTAGCTTTCAGCTGTGGTAATATTTGGTAACAATCTGAGGTTATATTTGCCAAATCTTCATCAAATTAAAAGGCGTAATTTTAGAGTTGCACCCTATTGCCCATGGAATGTTTGGACAACGCATTTCTTGGGTAGGAAATAATCCTGGTTGGCAGGTCCCCTAAGTGATAACAAACTGATAGTATCATAAAAAATGCAATTTTTGTGCAGTGTTGATGTAACAACTTTTATTGCTTAATCTGCCTAGTGTTCAAAACATTCGTGGTAGGCCTACTTATTGTACTCCCTGAAAAACTGTAAGCTACTAGCGGAATCTTTTAACTAGAAACTGTGGGAGTTTCATAAGTCGCAATGTACAGGCGTTGCTGCAGTTAGTTATTAAAAAATTCACAATATGCTATCATTGCAATTGACCTTGATTGATAATTTATAGTTAGATGATTGAATAATGTTCATATTAAATATAATATTTCATAATATTCAAAATAGAGTAATATAATGGAACTTAATAACAATCATATCCGTATCATCATTGTTTCTACCCTTCTTTTAATCAGCTGTGCAATATGAAATCAATATAGCTTGACTTTCGTCTTAAACCGTTCGTATCTCGTATCCAGAACACAAAAAAGTTATACAGCAGCCATGTAGTATACTAGGCGCCTCGAAATTACGAGCTCGGAAATTTAAACTGCTGGAAGGTGATTTATATTAGTCTTACCTAGCGATGTTGTCGGTTTTGTTTTGTTTTCATGTTTTCCTATTGTTGCAGTAATTAATAACAGATGCCAACAGCTGGATAGGTCGGTACAAATCGGCAACACTGTTTTAAATTCAGGCTCGCATTTTCGTGATGCCTATACTTGCAGTTATTCTTAGGTTGTCTTTACTCAAAGATAGTTCTATGTAGTTTGAAATTTTCACTTGCAGAGTTATTTAGGGAGTACAAGTACCGTTCATTTTTTAATACTACAGATGAAGCAATAAAACTTGATACATCAACAGTGCACAAACGTATATGCCTTTTACAATATTTTGTTTTATTGCTATATCTTGATCGTAAAACGGAATTCGGAGGCGGGTAACCAAAACTAAAGAGACCTTCAAATTAATAAATCCTGCCACTTCTGTTACCAATCATGGGTATCAGCATTGGTCCATGCATTAGTATTTCAACCTCGCAATGCAGTTAAATAGCTAAATTCGATGCTATGAACAACTGCAGTGTTCCTCACACATTTTTACCTATACTGTTTAAAAATCATACTAACGAATACATAGTGTTCTGTTAAATTTTAAAACTTAATTAAAACTCTCTTCCTACTTAAAAATTTTATTGTTAAAACCCAAATATGATAAAAATAATGATATCATACCCAAAAACACAAAGTGTTGAGGGGTTGCCAAGTCCTAAAAATGTATGATATCAAAATTTCTTCCAAGTCAATGCCATCGGTTTTAGAATAGCTACTCGACAAATTGATTTGATCTTTTAATGCTTGGTAAACATTTTGTAAAACATTATTATTTTATTTCGGGACCGTACTTGGCCAGCAGATGTATTAACAAAGTTAGACCTTTTACGAATGGGGATATATTACGATCCCAAAAAATATTGAAAATATTGAATTTACATTTGGTTCAATGATAAAAACGTATATCTGCTGGCCAAGTACGGTCTCGAAATAAAATAATAATGTTTTACAGAATGTTTACCAAGCATTAAAAGATCAAATCAATTTGTCGAGTAGATATTCTAAAACCAATGGCATTGACTTGGAAGAAATTTTGATAACATACATTTTTAGGACTTGGCAACCCCTCAACACTTTGTGTTTTTGGGTATGATAAGGTTTCAAAAAGAAAGAGGGATAAAGGATGCAAAGGAGAGTTAAAAATAGATTTGTTAAAATAGATAGATTTGTTTATATAATGTTTATAAAATAGATAGAAGAAATTAATGCTATTAAATACCAGTGGAAGCAAATGAACGAAAAAAGGATAATTAAAGGGAACCTAAAGACACTGGAGAGAATGACAATGTAAAAACAAGTTTTTAAACTAAAAGTCTTCCTAACTAAGGTAAGAACAATGATTTTGCATTGAAAAAAGCATTTGTTTTGTATGATGCATAAAGATAGTAAGAATAAATTCATGCGGGAAAAAGTTTCTGGCAATGAGTTGGTGTTCATCGTAGACTTTGCAGCAAATTACTGTGCGAAAGTGAGGTGTAGTCGATGCATTTCGGGGCATCAAAGCAACAAATGTCATTACACTCTGGTGTTTTTTACTATAACAACGGCGAAGAAATCGCTAGTAAGTGTTTTTGTACCGTGTTAGATAATTAATTTGGCACACCAAGCCCACGCAATTTGGGCTCACTTAGACATTGTGTTCAATCCATATTCAAGAAACTTTTACAAACAAGTGTGATCCATGTATTTTCAGACTGCCCGTCGTCCCAATACCGAATTTGCAGGTTAAACTAACCTAGTTTTCGGTAATTTCATCGTTGTTTATGTTCTGTAGAAAATTCGGCAGATATTTTAGGAGAGTTGATATAACACAAGGAAAGTGTGGTATGCCCATTTTTTTCTGGAAAGAACAATTGTCCATCCATAAGTACAATATTTTCAACATCACGACAGTTAGTGACTAAAAGCTTGTATAAAGTGCTGATTAGTTCTTCTTTATTCCTTCCCCTAATGGCATCATGTTATAAACAGGCACCAGTTGGAACACTTTGTTTCTTCCCGGCAGGAACAAAACTTTCATTGTATACTGTAAGCCTTGTCGTAAATATCACACTCTTGAACATGTAACACCTCGGTAGCATTATAACTTTCTCCTTGTTAGAATAGACAAATTTGCAATCCGTTGATCCTTTATCTGAGTCGATCTCATATTCAGTTCTTGCTGCATCAGCTTTTCAATGTGAGTGTCCCAATTCTTGCAAGTTTCACAGTCCTTCTGCAAATCTTCTTTAGTGTGGTCATGTAAATTAAAATTTTCACACTGATCGCATTCTCGTTACCGAGCTTTAGAAATGAAATATTTTGCTTAGCGACTTCGATCCGAAGAAGATCCTTGGAAATTTTGTTCTCAGGGTATTAATTTACAAAATCTTGATGTATCTGAGTTAATGAGAGGTCGCTAGATAAGTATCTCTTATTTGGGACATGTTCCCATCTCTATTGTGAAATTTTGGGTTCAAAAGACTCGATGTGTTGTATTATTAAATTATGGTCAGCCTTGTTCTTAGGACCTCTAGCTTTTCTTTTGTCAGGTTTTGGTTAAATTTGGTCTCTCTATTTCGAAAGGTTCTGTAGAATTTATCGATTCTTACTGTAGCCTAGTGTAGCTAAGAAAAACACTTTACATGCTTGTGTTGAAGTCCCGTCATCTGTTGTCATTTGTTCATGATCTTATAGATGATTCTGCTAAGCATGTTTACGTTTCACACTCTTTTTCTTAACACAGTCTAAGACAAAAAGTCTGTCATGGGCTGATTCAAGCCCCCAGTACTGTTTATTTATTTCCTTTTGTCTGTTTTCTGAAACTTTAGAGATACACTTTAATTTACATTTTGTCATTACAATAAACTTTTACTAAATGGGATTATGCTGTTTACAAAATGAGATTCTGCAGCTCTTATTATTTTGACTTTTTTTCTATCATATGGGTGAGGTGGGGTAGTTCTCAAAACAATCGATTTTTCTTTTACTTCTACTTGTGTTAGGCTCAAACAAAAAAATCATTTGACATATGTACCAGGTATGGCTATGAGTTCCTGTTTAGTTTATGATGTTATCTCTTGTACTTATTTCTTAAAAAATTAAAAACACTGTCCCATATTTACCCCGGGGTTTGGGGCAATAATGGGACGGGTATGGGGCGATGCAAGGACAGTCATACATCTCTATAGTTATTAAAACCTAATTGAGGTCAAGGTTGTTTGCCTAACACTTCCCCAAATCCCAACCCACTATAGTTACGTCCTGCGGGGGATCCCAATTTTTTTTTGCCCGCACGAGCTTTGGCGATCCAGTTTGTTGGGCTGTGATACGGGCGGTTCAGCCTCGGGCCTGAGCACTGGACTTGACCATGTGGTAGTTATGGACACTGGAACATCTATTCTAAACCCACCCAAACATATCTTTGCCTAACAAAAAATAAAAATTTTAAAACAATCAAAATATGCGCTACCTACGGCATAACGCGCATGTCCCACCCATCTTTAATGAAGTTCAACAGAACTTCCATAATTTAAAATTAAATTTAATCTACCCTCCTAGCAGCTAGCTGTGAAATGTAAAAGGTTATTAGTACATACACATACAATAATTATACCAAGACTCAACATTAAAAACACATTTTCCAAACATCAACAATACCATAACACACCTTAATGCTAACATCGCAATGCGCAAATTAAAGCTTAATACTAACAACTAACACAACTTAAAACTAAAAAATAACATTTTGCACACACACACACACACACACACACTCACACACAACAAATATTAATATTAAAACCCTAACAGCAAGAGTAACTCAAATATATATCGGCCGCTTATACATTTGAGTTTCCCTCTGAGTTCGGAACAACCATCGCGTCCGACGAATTGTTCCGAACTAACTCAGCGATAGTCGCCAGAGAGGTTCTCGGCTCACAAACTGGTGGGGGGACACTAGGGGTTTGAGGGGTATACAACGTAAAACGTCCAACGTTAGTGGAAATTTCCAATGATTTATTCGTCACATGTAGGTCGCCGCTAATGCAGGTGGAGCGTTGTACCTTGCAATTAACGTTAGGCAACACTTGGTTTAATCCGCCGTTGAGCTTCACTGCGGCTTTCCCCATCGCGTAACAGCATGATTGTTGCCTGTTATTATCTGAGTAATGGCAGAAAATTATCTGTCCTCTTTTGCCGCTTAACTATAATTATTACCTATTGCCAACAGCTAAATCGTCGTTACACAAGTATAACCACTATCAACTTAATTTATCTTGATGAGTGAAAGTGACGGAAGGGGGGGTCATCACCTTCGCTCTCGTCGGGGGGGGGGGGGGGGGGGAGTTCAACATAATTACCATCTGCACTTATAAAAGCCGCGACACGGTCACGCGTCCGCCATTTACTTCCCAGGCAGCACAACCGCTACAACTTATCCGTGAGTCTCTACCACCTAGTGACGTTACATATGCTTTGTTTTAACTTACACCTGTTAAGCTTACTACTTTTTTATGTAGCTGAGACACTTTAAGTCGCTATCCAACTCGAGTGCTGCAGGATGGGATGAACTTCCCATAAAAATGGTGAAAGCATCTCAAAACGCCTTAGCAGCCGTCCTTTCTCAACTTATTAATAAATCTTTCTTGGACGGACAGTTCCCAGATCAGCTGAAATATGCTACTGTGTCCCCCATTCATAAGAAAGGAAGAAGGGATCTCTTGTCAAATTATAGGCCAGTAAATGTACTCCCATCGCTCTCTAAGATATTCAAGAAGTGCATACTTCAGAAGCTCGAAAATCATTTTGAAGGAAACCACGTCCTAGATGACAACCAGTTTGGGTTTAGGGCAGGGAGGTCAACGGTCTCAGCCACATATCAGGTGGTTGACGCGGTCCTGCGTGCCTTGGATGGATCGCAGAGAGTTGCTGGGGTGTTCTGTGGTCTATCGCGGGTGTTTGACTGCGTCAACCATGAAATTTTGATCGGAAAATTGAAGGTGTATGGGGTTGATGGGAGTGCTCTCTGCCTTTTAGAATCTTTTCTGAAAGGTAGAATGCAGTTGGTAGCTCTTAAGAGGGAGAGCGGTGTCAGAGGCACGTGGTCGGAGGTCAGATGCGTGTACCTCAAGGATCAATTTTTGGCCCCATTCTTTTCACAGTTTATATAAACGATCTTATATCGAACAAAAAGTTGTCAAATATAACACTCTTTGTTGATGACACTGTGACATTAACCATGGCCCCAAGGGCTGACCAGCTAGAAGAGAACCTAAAGGGTTTACTCTTTGATCTGGAAAGTTGGTTCAAGATCAATGGTCTTTACCTAAATAGGGACAAAACACACATAGTTCAATTTGTGCCTGACAGCAGATTTTTATCAAATGACCAATTTAGTTTTAAATTATCCAGCACAACCAAATACTTAGGCCTGGTCCTTGACTCAAATTTAAAATGGAGCCAGCATGTTGACAAACTTTGCTTAAAACTTAAGTCTATCTGTTTTGTCTTGAGGCGACTCTCACTAGTTACAGACATGGACACATGCCTCATGGTATACTATGGTTGGTTACGCCTTTAGCTTGATGAGATATGGTGTCATTTTTTGGGGGAATTCAACGGATTCAATCAGGGTCTTCAAAATTAAAAAACGAATGATTAGAGTCTTGGCAAGAATGGCGAGGCGTGACCACAGCAAACCATGGTTTAGAACCCTTTTTCTTTTGAGGAATGTTTTCCTTTTTGTTTTTGTAAATAATTCGAACAAATTGTACTTTTTGTTTTAGTTTAGTTTTAGTTAATTTTGACATGTTCAACACAATGTATTGTAAAACTGAATAATAAATTAATTGAATTGATTTAAATATTGATGTTCAGTATAATGTAAGTATTCCCAGTGGCAGGTCTGCAAATATATCAGATGAAGATATTGAAATTGAACCTAATATTAGCATACCTAGAACCAGCACTGCTAATAGGCCTATATTAGGTGTTGACATTCTCCCTGGTCCCAGTGGTGATGGACCACACAACCCTCCTAGACCTAGGCCAGCAAACACCTCTGTTATTTTTGTACATAAATTATACAACTTTTATTCATATTGGAGAATTTGCCCCTGAACTGGTAAAACTTAAATTTGGTTTAGATTACCTTCGTCTCCAGTTCAATCGAAGTCGTTCACTACGACCTAGGTTTCGACACTAGTATTGTGTCATGTTCACGTAGACGTCAGAGGGGAGATATCATGCTGGTCCTTGCGTTAAGCCGTCAAGGTTGACGTTGTCGATGGTTAAAAGTACATTTAAAAAACAACACAAACACACGAACATTTTACGAACACTACAAAGATTTTTTACACGAATGGGTGGCCGAAAGACGGATGCGCGCATCAACCGGTACCGGCGCAGGGAGGACACTGACGTTGGCGGAAGCGATGTCTCGGTGACCTTTGTGCTGGCCTTGGACTCGTCCGGCAGGGGTTGACACATGCTGATAATGGAATCGCCCGTTGTGTTTGGGTTTCCAATATTTTATTAAAAATAAGATGTGAGGTATAATTTAATTTTTCGTTCAGAACGAGTCCACTATCACATTTTAGGGCTTTGTAGATATGGAACTCCTCAAGCGTGTCAAGAATAAACCCTTTTTCGCACACTTCAACTACGCCTACATTATCTTCAATTTTTCCGTGGCTATGGTTCTCGTCAACAAGGTGTTGAGCGTAGCTTGATTTCTGAGGGTTTATTCTTGGGTTAGGTTTGTGCTCTTTTAAGCGCTTGTTAAAGGATCGCCCTGTTTGGCCTAAGTAACATTTATCACAGTCCTCACACTTAAGTTTGTAGACACCTGTTTTTTCTAATTTATTTATTTCAAGCTGTGGTTTAGGTTTGAGTAGACGTTCGATTTTATTTGACGTTCTGGGGGCAGGGATGATGTTAAAAGGTCTTAGTTCTTTTTTTAGTAAGTTGTGAAGTCTATGTCCGTATACAATAGGTACATATTTCGGTGGTAAAGTATCATCAGTGTCATTATTGCTTTTATTTTTATTTGTGTGTTTTTTGACTAGCCCATCAATCATTTTCGTTTCAAAACCATTGGAAATAGCAATATATTTTATTATATTAAGCTCTGTTGTGTAGTCTTCGGCAGTGAGAGGTAGTTTAATCAATCTGTTTACCATGCTGTTGTAGGCGGCAATTTTGTGGCTGAAGGGGTGATAAGAAGTAAAGTGAATTGTTTGATTTGTGGTGGTGGGCTTTCTGTAAACGTTGAATTTAAATTTATTATCCTGCTTCTCTATAGAAAGGTCCAAAAAATTTATTTTGCTATTTGATTCCGTTTCCAATGTAAATTGCAATTTCGGTGATATGCCATTCAGATATTTGTTTAATATTTGCAGCTGTCTGGTGTTCCCGTCAAATAAAACGAGCGTATCGTCTACATAGCGGAAATAAAACAGTATTTTACCGTGGCTGGGATTCTTATCTGAGAGTATGTGATTAACTTCAACGTGGTTCAAATATATTTCAGATAGGACTCCAGATAACGGGGAGCCCATGGCTAGGCCATCTGGTTGTGAATAAAACTTGTTATTGAAGTTGAAATAATTTTGTTTAAGTGTTAATTCAAGTAGGTTAATCAGCTCCTTTCTTTCATCAGATGTTATTATCGGGTTATTCCTTAGGCTATTATCGATTATGGTTAGTGTCTCATTAATAGGCACATTAGTATATAAGTTGACGATATCAAAAGATGCCAGTGTGTGGTGATTTCGCACCTCTATATTCTTAATTTTATCAACTAGTTCTAAGCTATTTTTAAGACTGTAGTTGTTAGGAATTTCAAAATAAAATCTCAGTAATCTGTCTAGCTTTTTGGCAAGTCTATAAGACGGTGCAGTGGTGAAATTAACCGGGGGTCGTATTGGTGTGCCTTGTTTATGTATTTTCGGGAGTCCTCTTAAAGTTGGGGCGGAGGGGTTCATCATTTTTAAAAACTTCTTTTCTTCAGGGGTGAATATAGCCTTGCTATTGTTTACTGCTTTATTTATTATAGAGCTGTATTTGGGTGTTGGGTCCTTGTTTATTTCAATGATGTTATTGGATTCGATAAAATTGTTTACTTTCTTAATGTAGTCAGAATGATACATAATAACAATGGAGTTGCCTTTGTCAGCTTTTGTTACTATTGCGTTACTGAGATGGAGTTTTTCTTTTATGCTTTTTAGTGTTCGTTGTTCTTGATTAAATAGGCCATTTTTTGGGGGTTTATTCATTTTCTGAATTTTTTGCATTTTATTATTGACTATTGCACGTAAGCTGTTGCGATCATCAATGTTGGGGACGAATTTAATAACAGATTCGGCAGCAATTAGTTCATCAAATATACTGCGTTTGTTCTTTTTAGAAAAGTTGTATTTTAACCCTTTGTTTAGGAGGTTAGTTTCATTTTCGTCAAAGTTAATTCCAGTTTCGTTAACAATTCTAGGATAAAATTCAAAGTCAAAGATGAGAATTTCTTCACGTTGTTTTTGGTCATTCATTAGATTGGTAATCTTTTTGTTCTGGATATTTTTCCTTTTTAAGTACTTTTTTGCCTATACGTGATTCAATTAAGCTCATCTGTTTCTCAAACTGTGATGAGTGCAGAGAATTGGCAAGTTGCAAATGTTTTTTTGTATAGCAACGTGTTAAGCATACTTTTCTTTTTATAGAGGAATTTAATTTCATTTTTAATCCACGCAAATTCTGCAACTTGTTTTGCTTTTCTTGCTGCGAAGGAACGATTATTTATTTTAACTTGGACATATTTAGGTACAATGTGGTGGTTGATGCATGTTTTGTTGAACCTGATATTACATGTTGTAAAAGCAAGTTTCAGCTTGATATTCTCATACTGACTGGCAAGGATAGCCTGACTGGCGTTTAATTTATTCATATTGGAGAATTTGCCCCTGAACTGGTAAAACTTAAATTTGGTTTAGATTACCTTCGTCTCCAGTTCAATCGAAGTCGTTCACTACGACCTAGGTTTCGACACTAGTATTGTGTCATGTTCACGTAGACGTCAGAGGGGAGATATCATGCTGGTCCTTGCGTTAAGCCGTCAAGGTTGACGTTGTCGATGGTTAAAAGTACATTTAAAAAACAACACAAACACACGAACATTTTACGAACAATACAAAGATTTTTTACACGAATGGGTGGCCGAAAGACGGATGCGCGCATCAACCGGTACCGGCGCAGGGAGGACACTGACGTTGGCGGAAGCGATGTCTCGGTGACCTTTGTGCTGGCCTTGGACTCGTCCGGCAGGGGTTGACACATGCTGATAATGGAATCGCCCGTTGTGTTTGGGTTTCCAATATTTTATTAAAAATAAGATGTGAGGTATAATTTAATTTTTCGTTCAGAACGAGTCCACTATCACATTTTAGGGCTTTGTAGATATGGAACTCCTCAAGCGTGTCAAGAAAAAAAAATTCGTCAAATAAAATCGAACGTCTACTCAAACCTAAACCACAGCTTGAAATAAATAAATTAGAAAAAACAGGTGTCTACAAACTTAAGTGTGAGGACTGTGATAAATTTTACTTAGGCCAAACAGGGCGATCCTTTAACAAGCGCTTAAAAGAGCACAAACCTAACCCAAGAATAAACCCTCAGAAATCAAGCTACGCTCAACACCTTGTTGACGAGAACCATAGCCACGGAAAAATTGAAGATAATGTAGGCGTAGTTGAAGTGTGCGAAAAAGGGTTTATTCTTGACACGCTTGAGGAGTTCCATATCTACAAAGCCCTAAAATGTGATAGTGGACTCGTTCTGAACGAAAAATTAAATTATACCTCACATCTTATTTTTAATAAAATATTGGAAACCCAAACACAACGGGCGATTCCATTATCAGCATGTGTCAACCCCTGCCGGACGAGTCCAAGGCCAGCACAAAGGTCACCGAGACATCGCTTCCGCCAACGTCAGTGTCCTCCCTGCGCCGGTACCGGTTGATGCGCGCATCCGTCTTTCGGCCACCCATTCGTGTAAAAAATCTTTGTAGTGTTCGTAAAATGTTCGTGTGTTTGTGTTGTTTTTTAAATGTACTTTTAACCATCGACAACGTCAACCTTGACGGCTTAACGCAAGGACCAGCATGATATCTCCCCTCTGACGTCTACGTGAACATGACACAATACTAGTGTCGAAACCTAGGTCGTAGTGAACGACTTCGATTGAACTGGAGACGAAGGTAATCTAAACCAAATTTATACAACTTTTGCTCTAAACAATACACATTTCTGCGTAGGGAATTAAATTTCCTACAAGGAAAATATAATTTAGAGTAAAATTAATGCTTTGATTTTTTTTTTGAGACTTTGTTTTTAAAATGAATGGTAACATTTTTATTTTTTTCTATAAAAAAAATTAAACTGGTATTAACATAAGAGATTTTATTATTTTCAGAATCTTCTATTTATTGTGAAAAAATACATTAATGGAATAGCTTGATTCTTTGATTTTGTATAAATTTTTACAAAAATGTCTGCAAATTGGCAAAATTAACCCGGATTGGGGATTAGGCCTGTCCATGCAAAACTCGGGATTCCTAAGGTTAAGTTAATTTAGAGATATTATTCACTTATAATGTTTTGACTATAGTCTAAGACTTATATTTAATGCTCATATTAAATAAAAACCATTATAAACAATTGAAAATTTATGGATAACACTTGGGAAATTAAAAAAAAGTACTGAGAATATGATATTTCAAAAGATGGCAGACAGTCAAAAAAATTCTTTATGACATGACCAATGCATTGTCAACATGTAATTAAAAAAAATTACTTTAGTATTAAATGAAACTATATGAATGACCAAAGAAAAGTATTTAAATTCAATAACAGAATTCAAAATTCCCCATTGGTACAGGTGGCTAGGTGTAAAAAAGATATGTGGTTATTTAAACTTACAGGAGCAAGTATGATAACTTACAATATATGATGTTAAAAACTTGCTACATTTTTATGAGTTGTGTACTTCTCAACTTTGTTATAAATGTTAATTCAAGATTGAGAGGTTTGTATTACTGGAGGAGAAAAATTTAATTCTTCAGGTTTTTAGAGGAATTTTTTTCTCCCTTTGTTCCTTTCAACCGCTACAAACATTATCATCTAGCATCACTGCCAGCTGAAGAAAGACAGCATTTTATTTTCTGAAACAAAAGATTTTCTTTTCATCATACTGCACGCAGAACAGCCGTTTTCTGGTCTGTATTTAGTCCACAAAGTTGGCCCTTTCTGTAACCTTTTATAAGTGCACCAAAAAAACATCTGTTAATTTTTTTCCGTGCGAACCTTAAAAGTTGTGTTTTTCTTTAGCAAAAATCGCAAAAAACGTGTTGCAGACTACAATTTTAATTCAATATTTTGACATTTCTTTAATTCAACTTATATATTAGCTGTTTATAAGGATTATTTAAATTAGGATGGAATTCAACTGTTAAATGTAAACAGATAATTAAATTTTAATTAATTTACTTTTAAATGAGTTATCCATTTTATATTTTTGAAGTATGATGAAAAACTTTGTTCATCACTCGAGACGGATAGTGTTTTTTTCTGCGCTTAATCGCTATTTCCGAGCTCGGCTTCGCCTCTCTCATACAACGCGATTGCACACAGAAAAAAGCCCGTTTCCGTCATAGTGAAGAAAACTACTATCTCATCACACTACTTCGATATCACCTGTTTTTTACACTCACTTCTACAAACGAAACACCTTTTTTCTCAGCCTAGGCCGGTAATGGAAACAGTAGCAAAGAATAGTAGTTTTCATCACTAGGACGGAAAGTGGCTGTTTTCTGTGCGGAAACGCGATTAAGCACAGAAAAAAAAAACACTTTCCGTCAGTGTGATGAACAACGTTTTCCATCATACTGCAAAAAAATCAAATGGATAACTCATTTTAAAGTAAATTAACTCAAATTTCACAATCTGTTTACGTTTATTAGTTGACTTCCATCTTAATTTAAATATTTATTATAAACAGCTGATATATACGTTGAAGTAAAGAAATGTAAAAATCTTGCATTAAAATTGTAGTCTGCAAGTCGTTTTTTGTATTTAAATTGACCTTATTCGCTTTGAATTAGTATGTTTTTTGCTTACGAACAAAACAAGTTTTGAGGTTAGCGCACGGCAAAAATTAACAGATGTTTTTTCGGTGCACTTATAAAAACGCTAGTGAAAACGCCAACTTTCTAGACTAAATACATGCTGTTCTACGAGCAGTATTATGAAAATCTTTAATATAATAAGGTAGGTGACAACAACAACAACAAATAACAAATCAGTGACGCAGTTGGTAGTTTAACTGATAGCAACTGTCAAATATATATATGAAGTACATGGGAAAATGGTGCTTTTCCCTTGGAATCAGGAAAACAAGCAGTACATCTCGCCAGATTAGTTTAGGTTTTTCATACACGATTTTTGTTCACTTGTTAAAAATTTATTGAAATGTGTAGTGTGATGAAAAATATCGTTCGTAACTCGACCAAAAATATTTTGCTTGCTCTCGATAGTTTCAAGTTACATACATGGTCTCGAGGCCTGAATACCCCATTACCTAATCCCATTCGACCCTTGTAATGAAATATACTATTTCTGACACTAACTTACTGAAAATAGTGTTTTTGTACTAAATTAAAGAGAAAGTTTTAATTATATCATAGGGCCAAAAAATTTTACATAAGCCTATCGAGAGAAGAAATATATATTTCCATGGCTAAAACTACGTTTTTTATTGGCAAAAAATATATTTTATTCATTGTTAGGATTATAATTCTTTAAAAGTGAATGTGGTTTTTGTTGCAGGAAATGACCAACCAGTCTTTGGCAAAGCTGTTTTTGTAAGCGGATCAAAATTCTCTCTCGTGGAGCACCCTCATTGGTTTGAATTTTTCAAGAAATTGACACCTGCATAGAAGCTACCATCAGGATTCCATATGTCTACTTCTTACCTAGATGCCCATTATACTGAGATGAAAGAACAAATAAGTAAAGAAATTAAGGAATCTAAATATTTTTATCTTCAATGCGATTGGTGGAGTACTACAAGGAATGAGAGTATAATCAGCTTTGTTATTTCAAAACCAGAACCATATTTTGTAGATTTTAAAACTACAAAAGCTAAAAGACACAATTCTAAATATCTTACTGACATCAGAGGCTCAGTCATTGAGAAGTACGGGCCAGATAAATTTTTAGTGGTTATTGCTGACGATGCTGCAAATATGAAGGCGGGTTTAGCATTACGAAGGAAAGATATCCCCATAATACCCTTGGAGGTAATACCTCCTAGATATTACCCCACTGGGTTGCATTGCTCACCTCCTTCATTTACTGTGTGGTGATATTTTAGGATGTCAAACTGTTAAAGGTTTCTTCAGTGATGTGACAACAATCATACAGACAAAAAAAAAAAAACAGTCACAATTTGAAGGCTTTATTTGATGAGATTTCCTCTGGGAAAAAACTTTAAGACAGAATTTCTCTTAAGCTGTCTGGGTAGACCGGATGGCTAAAGCCACCTTTTTTGTTTGGAGAGTCAAGAAATCAAACAAAGTAGTCTGCAAACAATGGCAGTCATTGAAAAGGCTGAGTTAGAACCATCAATGGACAGAAAACTTTTTTATGATAGCGTGTTTTGGACAAAAGTTGAAAAGATGATCAATTTACTTCAACCAATTGTTCATCTCATCACCTCTATTGAATCGAATGAACCACAGATTCACCGAGTGCCAAGTAAGCTGGATGAGCTTGAGAAAAGTTTAGCAGAAAGCCTATAATTATCTACCCTTAAGAAATCCGAAGAAAACATAAGATGGAGAAGTTTCAGGAAAGACAAACTTTTGGCTTCGGAGATATTCACCTAGCTGCAAATATGTTGAATCCTGAAATGCAGGGGAGTATGCTGACTCCAGAACAATTGTTGACTGCCATTGGTTTTACTTGCAATTGCTCGAAACATATGAATTCGGATATTTTTAAGGCCTATTTAAAAAAATTATTTGTGAAGGCTTTGAAGATAAGAAGATTATTAGGCATTTAAATTGGTGGAGAGGACCAAGATGCACATGTCCCTTGGCAGATATTGCTATTCGAATTTTCGGAGCTCTCGTTACTTCTGCTGCCACGGAGCGTACCTTTAGTACGATTTCGTGGATACATTCTAAGAAAAGAAACCGCCTCTCAACCGAGTGTGCTGCGAAGTTGACCTACGTCTCCTATAACTGGAGGATAATGAATCCGTCTCCAACAAAACAAACATATAAGGAAAACAAAACCAAAACCAGCGAAGCCGCAGATGACGGAAAAGGCGATGATGACCTCAGGGAATGTGGGGGACGAAACTGATGTGATGAAAATGGGGGATTTCCTATATTTCCTGAGGGAGAAAAGAAGGAAGTTGAGTATGATCCAAAGATTCTATGGAAATTGGCAGCGACGAGGACTGTTGGCATAACTACCCACTTCTTTAAATTGTTAACAATGTAATTTTTTCATGTTTTTTTTTATATAATACTTTAAACTGTGTTTTATTCAACCCCATAATTAGTATATTTGTAAATTATTTTAATAATTTAAAATAATAAAATGGCCGCCCTTTAAAAATACACATCGGAAAAAAAATTTCTGAAAATGGATGTTGGTTTCATAAAGGTCGAATGAAAAGTATTATGTGTTATAAACAAAATGGCTTAACGAAGCATTTTAGACCCCTATTTGTATTTTTTCTTGTCTCGATGCAAGGAACAAATACAAAAGGGTTCCAGAGAGTTCAGGGACACAATGTATATTTTCCTTAGGTCAACAAAACATGATTTCCCTAAAAACCAAACACATTCCTAATACCAAATTTCCTTCCAAAGCTGGTTTTTCTTGGTCATTTCTTGGCTTGCTTTGCGATTTGTAGCATACAAAGTTTAGTAGAAATGTCCCAGCAATCGGGGAAATTTCATGTTTTTTATAGGTATTTACTGAGTTGAGAAATGTATTTGGGGAAGCAAGTGGCAGTCCAAGAAGTCGGAACATACGTTGAGTAATTTAGCAATACAGTTGTTAGCAATATAGTACATTTGAACAGTTTAGTAGATGTAAAATAATATTTTATGCTTGCGGACGAGTTACTTTTTCCTTCAGGAAATTATATTGCACTGTGTAACTTAAATTTATTCTTTTACATTGTGAACAATATAGCCTAATTAATCAAACTTTGTAATGTCTATCTGCACTTCCATGTAAAGAGTGAAAAGTCAGTTAATCGCTTACTTTTTAAGATGCTTATGTTCATAAAAGACAGTTAAGTCCTCCTATGATTGAAATCACTTCAAAATTGTTTACATTCAAAGACTCAAATAATGTTTTTTTTTTTTTTTTAGCGAATTTCCCTATAGGGAATACGCTATTAAGGTAGTAGCCATGGTAAGACCTAAGCCCGGGACCACTTTACTTTTTCATTTTGAGGTCCCCAGAAGCCAAAAACACCATTCGTTCATTTTCATAAATACAGGGTGTTTCAGAACTCCCTACCAATATTTTAGGGCATTGTTCCTGGGTTAAAAAACATATCTAAATATCATATTTAAATTGTCCGGAAGTCTTAAGTTACTCACACAGCCGCCATTTTGTTTTTTACACATAATAATTTGTATTTCCGTAACGGATGGTTGTATTCAGATCATATTTGGTATAAATCTTTATCATACCAATGTACATTTCTAAGAAAAAAATTAATTTTTTCCATTGTATATTTTCAAAATGGCGGCCATTTTAAATATTCAAACTCAAATATCTCAAAATCGGTAAATTTTATAAAAATGTTACTAGACACAAAAAAGTTGCCAAATTAAATTACCTAACCAATGGTGCCAAGTTTGTAAGGATCTGACAACAAATAAAGGAGTTATTGCGATTTTTCTTCATAAAAACATGGATTTTGCATTGAATTTAATGCAAATAAGGCCATTTTAACAGGGAGTTCTGAAACACCCTGTTGTATACCTATATCTATATACAGGGTGTCCAGCTTCCACCTTTACAAACTTTTCCAGGTTATTGCCCACATCAAAATAAGCAAAAACGTTCCCGTAAACATATGTCCTAAAATGCTTCGTTAATCCGCTAGCCGCCATTTTGTTTTTTACACTAAATAATTTTTATTTCCCTAACGGATTATTGTATTAAGTTAATATTTGGCATGAACCTTCACTATAACAATACCCATTTTCAGTAAAAAAATTATTTTTTTCTAATTTGTATTTTCAAAATGGCGGCCATTTAAATATTTTAAACTCAAATATCTCAAAAACGATAAATTTTATAAAAATGTTACAAGATACAAAAAAGTTGACAAATTAAATTATCTAAACAGTGACACCAAGTTTATAAGGATCCAACAACAAATAACGGAGTTATTGTGGTTTTCCTGTAGAAAAACACTGATTTTGCACTATGATTAATGCCATGTTAGGTGATTTTCAGAGAAAATCTCAATAACTCCGTTATTTGTTGTTGGATCCTTACAAACTTGGTATCAATGTTTAGACAATGTAATTTGTCAACTTGTTTGTCTCTTGTAACATTTTTATAAAATTTACCGTTTTTAAGATATTTGAATTTTAAGTTTTAAAATGGCCGCCATTATGAAAATACACATTGGAAAAAAATAACTTTTTCACTGAAAATTGGTATTTTTATGGTGAAGGTTCATGCTTATTATGTTAACTTATTAACTTAATACAATGATCCGTTACGGAAATAAAAATTATTTAGTGTAAAAAACAAAATGGCGGCTAGCGGGTTAACGAAGCATTTTAGGACATATGTTTACAAGGACTTTTTTGCTTATATTGACGTGGGCAATAACCTGGAAAAGTTTGTAAAGGTTGAAGCTGGACACCCTGTATATATCAATGTGTCCGTGGTACTGATAACTTTTGATGGGGACCTCCGATTTTGATGAAATTTGGTATGAAGGTGTAAGACTAGGTCTATTTTCATGAGTTCGCGAACCAGCATGATCGGGTTATGGGAACGGGGTTTTATGGGGTTTCAAAGGGGTAAAAAATGGATTTTAGGCATTTTTGGACCTTAATTTTTAAAATTCGACAATTTTAACTGAAATCATTTAAAAGAGCTTAAAAAAACAAACAATTTTGTATTTTGAATTTTTAACTTGGCTTAACAGGTTACGGAGAAAATCTAAAAATAGGTTTCCAATGTTAATCTTATAGGAAATCAGCAAAACCCTGTATCTCGCTTATTTATTAGAATAAATTGATACAATTTGGTATGTACATTCACTATGTAGGATTTAACTGATATTTGCTTTCAACACCCATATGGCGGCAAACCTACATACCATTGGTTACCCCACTACAAACCCCATATTACCCCACTCTCTCGTTCCATAAATTATAAGCAGCCTCCTTGGATATCAAACCAAATATCGTTAGAATTCTTTTAGGATTATATAGTGATAATTTTTTTTATAAAAAATAGCTGATACACTTAATTTAGGACACTTCAAGACGGAGTGTTGTTATATTGTTTTCCATTACTCTACACACGAAAGTTCACTTTCTAAATGTAAAATGAGCTAAGAAAAATAGGTTATTCCCACTATTACAGCAAAATTACGGCAAAATTATATAACGTTAACTTTCTGTGCACTTGTGCACTGATCATTAGAAAATTTAGTATGCTAAGATGTAATAACAAGTATGTCAATTTGGGTATTTCCTTAATGTGAATACTTCTTACACGATATAATTTTCGGTACTGGGATTTAGGCAGGATCATGTATGTCATGCCGGACTCTGCAATCGATGTCATGATTATTCTGCTGGTTATATAGTACTGAAAAATACATTATCACACAACATAGACATAAGCATGAAATAATTATATAATGTTGAATGCAGAGTTACGAAGAATGGTAGAACTGACTTACGGTCTTTTTTCATGTGTACTTAATGTACGCTGCGGGATTGCGGTACCGTTCATCGATTTCAAACATACCTTTACAAATGACTATACAAAAATATACACTTACGTGAATAAGGTGTGTATACGCCACAAAACAACGTTCGTTTAGATTCATATGTGTGTGTGTGTGCGTGTGTCTTAAAAAACGTCAAGGAATTAATTGTGTGTGTCAAGAGCCATATCAGTAGACTTTCATCAGTTTTACGAAAATCTTCCTCGTGTGGAGAGGGCTCCTTCAACAGAGAACCAAAGTATGAGAACTTTCAGAGATACGAAGAGCCATAAGTGGACCTAAAGAAGAGTAATAAGAAACAATTATAATGTAAGCCTACAAACATTGGATTTTGTACCATTTTATTTTTGTTATGTGTTGTTGTTTTATCCAAGAGGGGAACCCAAATTTCATTTGCGACCCGTAGTCTCACATACACTGAACAACACTATGCTCAAGTAGAAAAAGAAATGCTCAGTATTGTTCTTTCTGTCATTAGGTATAACAATTTGCTATATGGTAAAAAGTTTGTTGTGTATAATGATTCCACACCTTTGGAGTCCCTGATGAAGATACCTATACATAAAATAATGTCTCCAAGGTTGCAAAGGCTAATGCTTAAACTCGTAAAATATGATTTAGTCATAAAATATTGTCCAGGCGAGAAAATGGTAGTACCTGATGAATTGTCCCGCACATGTAAAAATCAGAGTTTTGAAAATAATGTCAGCCTAAGTGTAAATGTTGTTGAAAATGTGCAGACCCAGCTCTTAGCGTAGCATACGATCCATAATCTTTTTCAACGATAACTATGTTACATAGTTACAAGGTTTTTCCACTCTTTTAATTACATTTGATTTTTCAAGCTCATTTAGAGTACTCTCCAATCTAACATTACTGAATAAGGCACCTTAGTGGTGACTTTACAACAGGTTGTACATTAGGATCCACCTTTGGGCTATGCTCACCTTTAAAAAAACCTAAACCTGAAAAAAAAACATCTAAGTTTTGTGCTACAAAATTATTCCTATTTACTGCTTCAACTGTGTTGACCCTCTTAATAAGACCTAATATTACACAAGTACCAAGTCCTATAATAGGTTTACATTTACTCAGTTCAACAATTACAAAATCTTCTTTAGAGGTGGTATTACGGTAATTACAGTCATACAGTTAAGAGCGATGACACAAATTGTTTTTAATTTAAACCCACCATATAACCCTACCTTCACGATAGACTCTACAACAAAGTTCGATAAATCACGATCAATCTGCTGTATTAAATGTTTGGGCAGAATAGTTTATCTAACTATCTAACTTTATCCCGCTATCTAACTTAAAACGAACTTGGTGACCATTAACGGTCAAATTCTCATACCAAGCTAGTTTGTTTGGGGTGTCATTGGAAAAAAAAGTATCAATTCTAAATTCATCATCGTACAAAAGTTCATTGACCTGCTTAGAACTAGGCCTAGTTGCATTTGTCTTATTTGTAAAACAGCGTACTGAAAAATAATTTGGCTTATTACTAATGCGGCAAGTTTTACTAAAGGCAGGACACTGGGCTGGTAAGTGAGTTTTATTACATTTCTTACACAAATAAGTTGATATTTTACCCCTACCGCTATTACAGTAGTACTAGTATTAGGTTTCTTGTTCAATGAAAGCTTCTTGTGTTTGGAATTACATTTCCTTAGCTGTCTTACACCATGAACCACCTCTTCGGTCTTGACTTTTACTAATGCGGAATTCGTACTGGGCACTTGACCTAAATGGGCTTTGTCTGTAGTTATGTTACTGACATGTTCACGACTGGATTCAACTAATCTTCAAAATTTTATAGCATCTTCTAACTTGACACTAACTACCCGAAGACGTGGACTCTCTTGGGTGGACTCGCCATGTATCCCCATCACTATTCTGCCCCTAATCATATTATTTTCCTCCTCCCCAAACTCACACAAAATTTGCAAGTTTTCTTTATTGGTTTGAGTGTAATGGGGGTGATGGTGGGTGGTGACGTCACGATTGTTGAGTGAGGTTGAGATATGGGTCAAGGACGTTTTAAGGGGGTTTTTTTTAATAGCTACCTCGCATCGGTAGAACCGAATGCGAGATAGTATTTATTTTTTATCATTCTGCACGAAATCAGCCAGTTTTTTGTTCTCTCAATAGTACCAAAACCGATTATTTTCTGTCCTAGGACTGAAAAATCATATGGAGAATTTTTTAGGTCCTAGTACTGAAAAGTCAGCTGTTTGCCAAGTATATTACTATTGATTTATTCATGTTGATGAGCAGAATTTTGAAATTCAAACGTTATGAAAGGCATTGTTTGTAAATAACAGAAATGTAAACACTGCATATTACTTACTTTGTAAATATAACCTCGAAAATACAACTTTATAGTTAATTTTTTTAACGATCAAAAGACTAATTTTCGCATGATGATAAAAAACGTTGTTCATCACTCTGAGCAAAAGTGTCTTTTTGATGCTTAATCGTTTTTAAAAACACGATTGCGCACCAAAAAGACCCACTTTTGCTCCTAGTAATGAAAACTACTATTGTTTTATTATCTGTTTACCAGGCATGGTTATTTTCCGATGTTACAGGTGCGGAATGTGTAGATGGTGAGCCGATGTTAGCATTGTTGTCATTCTTGTCGAGAGTTTTTATGAAATTTAAAACGTTTTCGTCCGTGGAGTGGTTTAATTCGTAGAGATCCAAAGTCAAGCTGTAGCCGTTATCCAATAGATGAGAAAAATCATAAGTGAATAATGCCAGGCCCTGGTAAGTTGCTAAATTAACGGTTTTTTAATGCACGCAGTTAACTTTTATGCAAGCCATAATTGAAAACTACTGCTAAATTGGATGTTCACTCGGACGGTGCTGAAGGATAAATGACTATTGTCAGATATGTATGGGGATCCTTGTTACAAGTATAGTTTTGGTTGGATGTGTTACCCCTACTCTTTGTTCATGAGTTGCTAGTCAAAACCTAATAAAGATAAAATTATTGCTTCTCACTGCTGGTAGAGCTATCTTGAATACAAGTACCTGAGCTTGTTGTTAAAGAAACAGTACTAGATTGAACGGGCTAATCGATTAACACAATTGTCGTGCTCCTTGCAATGACTACAGTTATAATGCGTATATTGTACGAAAGTGATTGTCTTATATTATTTCCCCCACCAACAGAAGACTAACAGTTTTCAATTTTCACCTTTAGTAAAGTTTTGCTACTGTCTTAAGATCAGCATATTCTTTAGACAGGGTCATTAATTAATAGCCAAACAGCCAATGACAGCTGGGTTCAGTTCCGAACCATTAAAAAGTCACTAATTTTTCTCAGGGTCACACAGGCAACCTTAAGGTCCAAAGGTCCACTCAGCTAGCAATGGGGGAGAGCTATGTCCCCCAAGCTCTCCTGAATGAAACTCGCCATCCTATTCCAGCTCGCTATATCGTTGTAGAATCGGGTTTTGCTTGTCCTTCTTGAACTAGTAATTCAATTAACCTCAAAGAAGACCTTAAAAATTCTAAATCAGCACCTTTAGTTGGAAAATTTAATTTAACAAAGCACTCGAATTGCGCACGGGAAGAACGAAAAAAGTCACAAAAATGCACTTTGCAAGAAAACAGGTTTTTAGGTTTCATTCAGTTTTAAGGAGACTAAAACTATTTTTTTATGAGTGAAGGACACATAATGTGGTAGGGAATACAACTTTTACATATTGTACTATGTTTGAAAATTATATTATTTTTCATAGTATAAAAAATAATGAAATACCAACGATTGCAATGCAACAACGATCATAGTCATATGACTATGATCTTTTTTCCACAGTACGACTGCCTCTACCCACTAGAACTAACTTCACATACTGATAAGCTTTACACAGCAGTTGCATAGCATTTTCTTCTGTATATTTGTAAAAAGTTGTTCCTATCGTAAAATAAACACCATGTTTAAATAAGGAACAATATATAAATAAAACGAAAAATTAAATGAATTGATTATAAATTCTTTTGTTTTTAGGTTTACACAGTGGACTACATCATTGTAAAAACTATTAAAAGGGGAAAATTTCCTTGAAAAAAAAAAATAGTAATAAATTATTACACGTACCTTCTGTCAAGCAGCTCAAATTTTGTTGGAATAAATCACAACATGTTTCGCCGTGAATACGGCATTTTCAAGTGACACACACAAAGAACATTTAATATCCACCGAGGGATTCGTCAACGGTTAAAAAACGACACGTAGGCTACACGAACACAGTTCACACTTAATGGTTCCATGCATCCTGTGTCCAGATGAGTAAGGCTGAAGTAGAGTGCCTTACAACCGACGAAATACCCTGGAGGTGCCAACCCTGTGTTGAGACAAGAAGAAAAAGCCTTAGATTTGAAGCAGAGGCACAAGAGGGTAAGCTAACTTTAGATGACTTGATGACAAAAATTCTCGAAATAGCCGAAAATCAGAAAACTCAAGAAGCTAGTTTCAATCAGTCATATGAAGTTTTGCACGAGAAATTAGAGGAAAACACTAAAATTACCCTCGAGCAAAAAAAATCTCTTGAAAACAGTTTAACACTAATCAGTGAACTCGTCCAGGAAAATAAACGATTAAATAAAAAAGTAATAGAACTGGAAAAGAGAATTGACGACATGGAGCAATATTCTCGGTTGAACTCTGTGGAAATTCATGGCATACCTACGAGCCAAAATGAGGATGTTTTGAGTGTGGTTAAAGAAGTGGGGAAAGCTCTAAATATGGACATCACAGACACAATGGTGGATGCTTGCCATAGGCTTGGGAAGGGCAATGGACC
The DNA here is from genome assembly GCA_030545055.2 of Neoaliturus tenellus. Taxonomy (NCBI): domain Eukaryota; kingdom Metazoa; phylum Arthropoda; class Insecta; order Hemiptera; family Cicadellidae; genus Neoaliturus; species Neoaliturus tenellus. The sequence continues at coordinate 111,746,334 of CM061531.1, forward strand.
TAACAATAAACCACCGGGAATTGTCGTAAAATTCGTGCGTAGATTTGATAAGGAGGAAATACTTCGTAAAAGACGCGTGAAGAGTAACTTCTCAACGCGGCACCTCAACCTTCCCGTGGATCAGCCCGTGTACATCAACGAGGCGCTATCACCTGCGAGGCGGAAGCTGTTCGCGGCGGCGCGGCAGGTGAAGAAGGATAAAAACTTCAAATATCTGTGGGTGAGGGGAGGCAAAATCTTCCTTCGAAAAGAGGACCAAGCGGCTGTAGTACATGTGACATGTCGATCTGAGCTAGACAACCTGTAAGTCAATCTGTTGTGTTTCACGAGTCATGTTTCATGTGTTTTTATTTAAAAATGAATTTAATGTTAAATTGAACTATTCTTTGTAAATTTAAAAGATGTTTCTTTGTTGTATTGTTTACGATTGTTATAGTTTTGTTTGATTTTCTTTATTATTACTTTTTTTAAGTTATGGAAATAATTAGTATTATTCATCAGAATATTAGAAGTTTAAGAAAAAATTTTGATTTATTTCTTTCTGAGTTAAGTCTTAATAACTTGATGCCAGATATAATAATACTATCTGAAATATGGGTTTATTCTAGTGAAATTGATTACTATCAGATTCCGGGTTACAATATAAAGTGTGGTTGAAAAGTCCCGGAACGGTGAAATATATTTTTTACCATTATAGATGAAGTAATGAAACTTGACATACAAATAATAGCCATAAATATCTACTCTTTTAAGCTATTATAACTTTTTTATCCCTTAAGGGGATGGCCCACGAGGAGTCAGTCAAAATTCTTAAATAGCAGCATATGTCAAATTTGGTATCAAATTAAAGGTCTTACTTAGCAGAGTACAAAGCCGCAAACCAGACTTCAAACGGATGACCGAAACCGAAATGGCAGGCATACAAAGTTTCCATTAAAATCATATGGGTAAAATTTAAAAATTCAATAACTTTCTTAATACTTAACCTTTTGACGTCGGGTTTGTGGCTTATTGCTCCAAATGCAAAGACGTTAAAAATGGTGTATGATGTGACATGGGCCAAAGAAGTTTTAATTTACACTCCCTTTAAGGGATGACCCTCCTGGAAGTCCCACAGGAATATGCTTTGGCCCTTGTCACATCATACATAGTTTTAAACGTCTTTGCATTTGGAGTAATAAGCTACAAACCCGACGTCAAAAGGTTGAGTATTAAGAAAGTTATTGAATTTTTAAATTTTACCCATATGATTTTAATGGAAACTTTGTATGCCTGCCATTTCGGTCTCGGTCATCCGTTTGAAGTCTGGTTTGCGGCATTGTACTCTGCTAAGTAAGACCTTTAATTTGATACCAAATTTGACATATGCTGCTATTTAAGAATTTTGACTGACTCCTCGTCGGCCATCCCCCTTAAGGGATAAAAAAGTTATAATAGCTTAAAAGAGTAGATAATTATGGCTATTATTTGTATGCCAAGTTTCATTACTTCATCTATAATGGTAAAAAATATATTTCACCGTTCCGGGACTTTTCAACCACACTGTATATTTTAAATGTAATGATAATTATAGATCAGGGGGAATAGTTGTTTATGTAAATACGTTATTGTTAAATGTAATGTGTATAGATTTGGATTGTAAATCAGCTGATGTAGTGTTTATATCATTTCAGATTATGGAGCATAAATTTTATTTACTCGCAATTTATAGGCTAACTTTTCAGGCAATAGACAATTTTGTAAACGAATTTAATCAAATATTTACAATGAAAAATGGCGTGTTTAAAAATATTAGAAATTTAATTTGGATAGGAGATTTAAATATTTCGATTAATCAAAGTAAAGACGGTAGTGTATCAAATGTAGATAATTATATTTCTTTGATGGCTGCAAATGGCTTAGAAAGTTTGATAAATGAACCTACCAGAATAACTTATCAGTCTGAAAATTGTATTGATCATTGTTATGTAAGAATATCAAATAAGGACAAGATAACGGTGGATGCCTCGGTGATTCATGCCGGGCATACCGACCATTCTATGTGCCGAGTGACTGTGCAGTTGGACGGCGGGGAGCGGGGGGGATGCGGCTCGTCTGCCTCCCATCCTCCCCCTGTCAGATACCGCACCGACTACACTCTATTCAGACAACTATTAAAGAAAGAGAGTTGGGGTGATGTGTACAATCAAACAGATGCCTCAGTAGCTTTCGATGTCTTTTTAGATATTTTCCAAAATTACGAAAGTCAATGTAGAACAGTAGTAAATAACAATAATTTTAAAAGATTAAAACCGTGGATGAATGAGTCTGTTTACAGTAAAATCAAAAAAAGAAATAAAATTTTCACCCTTGTTAAAAATCATCCAAACAATGATAACTTGAAAAATTACTATAAACGTTTTAGAAACAACTTAAAAAAAAACAACTTAAAGCAAACAAAAATAAAATTCTTAAAAGAAAATTTCTACAAACAAAAATTTGAAAAATGTCATGGCAATTCTAAAGCTACATGGAAGGTTCTGAATGAATTAACAGGTCAAGCCAAATCTAGTAATGTCAAAATTGAATTGGAAATTGATAACATAACAGTCGATGACCCACAAATTGTTTCGAATGAATTTAATAGTTATTTTTTAACGGTTGTTGAAAAACTTGAATTAAATAATTCGTTACCTGACAATTTTTCGCTATTGGATTATAAAGATTATTTTCCTTTAAAAAATGAAGTTAATTCAATTTTTCTTGATGAAGTTCGATTGGAAGAACTTTCAGTTGCAATAAATAGTTTAAAAAATAATACAAGCCCAGGAATTGATGGAGTGAGTTCTAAAACAGTAAAAGAAGTTTCCGAAAATATTCAACATGTCCTGCTGTATTTAATTAATTATAGTTTCCAAAGCGGGGTTTAAAAAAAAAACTAAAGAATGCTGTAATAATACCAATTTATAAGAGTGGTTCTAAATTACATTGTAATAATTATAGACCTATCTCTTTGTTATCTAGCTTTGCTAAAATATATGAGAAGATAATGAAGCAAAAATTAATTAAGTATCTTAATTATGTTAATTTTTTTAGTAGTAATCAGTTTGGATTCAGAGTCAATCTCAGCACTGAACATGCTCTATTAAATTTCTTACAAAATGTTAATGATGGCTTAAATGAAGGAAGGAGTGTAAGCGGTTTATTTCTGGATATAAAAAAAGCTTTTGACACTGTTGATCATGGTATTTTATTGAATAAATTATATCAATATGGGATAAGAGGTGTTGCTAATAACTGGTTTAAAAGCTACTTGTTGGAGCGACAGCAATGTGTTAAAATTAACTCAATTTACAGTGAAATGGGGGTAATTAAAAGTGGTGTTCCCCAAGGCTCAGTTCTTGGAGCAATTTTATTCATAATTTACATTAATGATTTATGTAATGGTAGGTTTCATGGAAAATTAACATCTTTTGCTGATGACACTGCTCTGTGTTACATAGAAAATAATTGGCAATGAACTGCGACCTAAAAGCACTCCAGTGGTGGTTTACGGTAAACCATATGCTACTAAGTCCTGAGAAAACAAAATATATAAATTTCAGTCTTAGAAAAAATTTCATTTTTGATCAAGAAATTTTATATCATTCTGCTGATTGTATTAACCAACAAAATTTATGTACTAAGAAGTGTGCAACTGTGGGACAAACCAGCAATATAAAGTATCTTGGGTTACACTTAGATAGCTAAATTAGCTGGAAAGTACACATAACTAAATTAAAATATAAAATAAACAATATTTTGAGGTATTTTTATTTTCTAAAGGATTTAACGGTAGAACCTGTGTTAAGGACTTTGTACTTTTCTCTGGTGCAAAGTCGAATTGAATATGGAATAATATTTTGGGGTAATCTTATGATGTTCATTTAAATTCAATTTATGTCCAACAAAAGCATTTGTTACGTCTAATTTCTTTCAAAGAAAAATTTGAACCATCTCGTCCTCTTTTTAATTTAAAGAAAATACTACCACTAAAATTTCTTTATGTCTTTAAAGTGTTAAAAATGTTTTACAGTAGAAGTGGCAATAGGGCTCCTAATGAAAATATATACAGAAATAAACTAAGAAATGCTGAACAGTTTCTGCTTCCGAGACCAAATAACACATTTTTTACCAAGACTTATAGCTTCTTAGCTCCAAAAATATTTAATATATTGCCTAATAAAATAAAAAGTTCAAAAACCAAACTTTTTTTTATAAATAGTTTAAAAAAGTGGCTGTTTAGTTTAGATGAGATTGATTCTTTGTTCTTGATATTGAAGTAGATTTAGTTCAAATTGTTAAATTCTATACTATACCATAGTATAGGCCTAGTTTTAATCACATTAGATGACAATTAATAACATTTGGCACATTTAAATAGTTATTTTACCAGAGACCTAATTGTTATGATTTTTAAGAGTGGATTTTTATCTGATCGCTGAATTTAGATTTTGGTTACATCAAACTGAAGGAACCTCTGAACAGGCTTTGCCTTAGAGGCCCTAGATTTTCTCCTTATAGAACAATTTATTCAAAATTTCAAACAGTTTATCTATCTATCAAACGTAGATGCTGAAATATTTTCCGTTCAGATTAGTTTCTTGGAATTTACTTTTTATATTTATGTATTTATAGTTGTTGTGACAGTATTAAATTTAATGTAGTATAGTTAAGTTGTTGTTATTTTATTACTGAACATTTTATTTAGTCGATAAGAGAAGATGTACAAATCTGAATCATGTATTTTTTGTAGATAACTGATAACTTGAAAACTGGAGAAAATAAATATTTCTTCTTCTTCTTCTTCTTCTTAATACAAAGTTCAGTAGGCCTACACATATTAATTAATCACACCGCGGCACGACCCGGAAGCAGACTGGACTGGAGACGATTGCCCTAGGTAACTCCTCCCACCCCTCCGTCGTTAATAAAACATGTTGTGATTTATTCCAACAAAATTTGAGCTGCTTGACAGAAGGTATGTGTAATAATTTATTACTATTCAATAGCAGTTCAGGGGCTAATACAATGGATTTTAATTCAAAATAAAGTTGATGAATATAATTATTCCTTATCATTTTGCCTTTTTTGAAACTTACTCGTCACCGATACAGGAGTTTGCACTCTCTGAGGGCGCATCATCATTGGTTTTGACACTGTCGATTGTTTTCTTCCCTTGTAAAGTGTGGGGTAACATAACCATTTCTAATGAGAACGTGACAGGGAAGAAGTTAGGAGTTGGATATAGTAAAACACGAAATTTGAAATAACATGGCATATATTGAACAAAATAATATGAGGAACAATACAATTTCATATAACCTCAGCCTACACAATAATAAAAATTCAAATTAAGTCTTTTTTCAGTTTAATTACTCGATCACAGCCATGATTAATAAAAAAATTGTTAAATTGATCAAGACTATTTTATATTTAGAGTGAACAGGCTATAGGTGTACATCTGATTAACTTGTCAAATTCTTGAATAATAAATTTAAAATTGATTTAAACATGAATAAATTCAAATCATCTATCGAGATGGACTGATTGAAATGCAATGGTTTATAGTTGTTTCAACGGCTAAATAACTTAATTATTGGCCAGCGTGCATAACAATTTGTTCAAAGGTAAAATTAAATGACAAAAATATATCTTTCAGATTCCAATCGGTATAAAACATTTTAAATTCAACAAGTTACAACAACAAATCAATAAGTACAAACATCTAACATTCAACATAGTACAAAATATCCAGGGCTTAAATGGTCTTAAGCCATATATTAAACGGAATAAACATAAAAAGCTTAATTGGGAAGAAAATTAGGAGCAGAATTTTGTACCGAACTTACCAAAATGGAATTTAGAAAAGGATGGCCTAAACGTGCTCCGTTAAAATAATTATTTAAGTAAAAGTCCCTAACCTTAACCTAGCCCAACAGATATAAACACTCATTGACTCATTATATCACATAAATACATATATATATATATATATATATATATATATATATATATATATATATATCGTATGGCTAATTTAGCCAGCCACCAGGTTTTAAGAATAAGAAAATAAATTCTGCTGTGCAGAGCACCTGAGTCAGTATATGTAAAAATATAAACTAAAAAAATTGATCTCTCTTTATAGAGCTAACACACTCTAAATTTTTAAATTAGCCCTGGAAAGGTCCATTTGCATTTTGTCTGGCAGCTGGCATAGCTGAGAGATCACGTGCGTGATAGTTCAGCTGCCAATGTTGTTGTTTGTTTAGCACCACCCGGGGAGTACGTGCAGCTTTAATGGAATGCTGTGGACGCGAGCAGCAGTGGGAAACACGACCGGATCTCTCCAAGTTCATGGCTTCAAAGGTTAGCATTGTATTCTCCACAGGAAATTAAAGGTTTAGTGGATGTTAAATTTAATTAAAAAAAAAAATCACTGAGTTGAAATATTTAAACTGTCACTGAATTGAAACTGAGTCTGTCCTTTTGGTATAATGAAGGTAAATGTGGCCACTGATTTTAAACTGTAGAAAAATATTTATGGAGGGCACCTGGGTTAGTGAAGCGGTGAGTGTAGATAGGCCTGGGTTCCTGCAGCAGCCACCAGGTTTTAAGAATAAGAAAATAAATTCTGCTGTGCAGAGCACCTGAGTCAGTATATGTAAAAATATAAACTAAAAAAATGATCTCTCTTTATAGAGCTAACACAGCCTAAATTTTTAAATTAGCCCTGGAAAGGGCCATTTGCATTTTGTCTGGCAGCTGGCATAGCTGAGAGATCACGTGCGTGATAGTTCAGCTGCCAAAGTTGTTGTTCGTTTAGCACCACCCGAGGAGTACGTGCAGCTTTAATGGAATGCTGCGGACGCGAACATCACCACCCCCCCCCTCATTAAAATATAAAGGAAGCTGATTGGTAACTCGTTGCAGCAGTGGGACAACACAACCGGATCTCTCCAAGTTCATGGCTTCAAAGGTTAGCATTGTATTCTCCACAGGAAATTAAAGGTTTAGTGGATGTTAAATTTAATTAAAAAAAAAAATTCACTGAGTGGAAATATTTAAACTGTCACTGAATTGAAACTGAGTCTGTCCTTTTGGTAGAATGATTTAAATGTGGCCACTGATTTTAAACTGTAGAAAAATATGGATGGAGGGCACCTGGGTTAGTGAAGCGGTGAGTGTAGATAGGCCTGGGTTCCTGCAGCTGATGGTGACCATGAAGCTCAGAGAAGAAGATGGTGTTGTGAATGAATTATAATATTTAAAACAGTTACAACTATTTATAATTTATTTGTAATTTTGGTACACCTGCGTGTGGCCACTTCACCCTTCTTCTATAACTATCCCTCTCTCTTAAAATGGCTCTCTTGGCTGTATGTTTGAAAACTATGTTGTGCTCATTAAAAGTTATTTTAATTATAATTTATGGAGCCTGATTTTAAAAACCTTCTCTCAAATCTTGTCTTGACATGGCGCTGCTGCTAACAGGTGCTAAAATGAGAGAAGTAAGAAGTTTTAAAAGTGAAATGAATAGTAAAAAAGCCAGAGACCATTATGAGATATACGAGCTTTCAGGTATACATCGTTATGTTCTTGGTTACACCCAATAATTTAAGATGTATGGCTTTAATAACTCGTTTGAGTAGTAACGTAAATAGTTTGCTTAAACCTTCAAAATGAGTTTCAAGCCGCCTAAGTCTTTGACTTTGAGTGACAATGTTTCCAGTGAATGGACACTTTTTAAGAACCAATTCCTGTTGTTTCCCAAGGCTACTGAAGACAGGAGTAAGAGTGAAGAAGTTAATATAGCCCAATTGCTTAGTGTCATTGGGGAGGAAGCTTTGTCAATCTATTATACCTTCAAACTTGGAGACATCAAAGACTTAGATTTTAAAAACAGTGATTGAAGATTAAATGAAGCTTAAAAACAGTGATTACTGAGGCGAAAATGATGATTTTTACCATTACACTGTGCGTCATTGCGACAGTCATAACCGGCGTGGGATTGACTGTGTGCCTATGTAAAATTTGCGGACGTTATAATCAGTCACGGCAACAAATTTCAGTGCTGTTATTATCAATCGTTCTTTGTTACAGACATCACCTTCACCGCAGGCGCAACGGGTCGAGCCGATAACGTCGTCTACACTTCTAAGAGGCGTTGAAGCGACACGAGAGACTTCAGCACAGCACCGTCTCCTTTCGGCGCGCTCATCGTCGGCGTCATCGTCGCTGTCGTCATCGCCAGGGGATCCGGCTTTCGACACGGAAACGCCGCCACCTCCGTACGCGTATAACCCACTCAGTTCATTCCGACACTCTCTTTCCGGTAGTGCGGTTATAATTTCGCCGCGGTCACAACGGGTCAATCCAACAATATCGTTTACACTTCTGAGTGGCGGTGCAGTGACGCGAGAGCCCTCAACACAGTGTCGTCTCGGTTCGGCGGACCCTTCGTCGGCGTCATTATCGTTGTCATCACCGCCGGGAGATTTCAGATACAACTCGGAAATACCACCACCACCATCACCACCTCTGTGCGTGTAAAATATATTTAGTTCATTCCGATATACCCCGATAACGTGGTCACAATCTCGATCTGTAGAATATGAGTGACCACGTTATAAATAATGTTCATCATCAACACCAAAAGCCGGTAGTGAGTTCACACCAACCCAGGACGATACAACCGCAGCGGCGGGAGCAACAGCAGCAGCAACAGCCGCCGCCGCAACATCCGCGCTGTGACACGCGGCAGGCCAGACCATCACGACCGCCGCAACTAGAACATCCACAAAAACATTCGCAACGGCAGTCATCCAAAATGCATCAAACCCAACAGTCGCGACCGTCATCTTCGCAGATGGAATACCAGCGGTGTCGCCAACTAAGGCAGCAACAGCAGCCGGATAACGCCGATAGAACTATAGATGTTCAATCCACGGCGCAACGAGAACACAAACAACGATCAACCCCTCCCGCACAAGCACCACAGCGAGTCTCGAACGGCGGCAACTCAATTACAAAACTTAAAAAGAAGGTTATAAGCGAAGAGAAGACTGCCCGAAATGTATCCAACGGCAGCAATAACAATCGTCTTTTAGACTGCCCTTCAAACTTGGAGCGAGACCAACGTCAAATTGAAAAACCGCCGTCGATTCATTGCTCAATAGACAAGAATATCTCGCTTCCGCACTCAATTAATGCTTTGGCACACAGCATAAAAATCAATCACGTGGTCATCAACCTGGGTCAACAAACTGACAGCCTATCGCAGAATACCGCCTCGACCAATATCGTGGACGTCGCATCAGTGGTATTGTCAAATTGGAAAATGCAAGCGGATGCCCTAGCGCTGCCGCCCGCGGAACAGTTACAATTTTATAAACGCCGATATGACCAACTAATGACCATCCTGCATGTATCGCTGTTCAACAAGCCGCCTAACGGTGAGATTGTGGATTTGCAGTCACATTCGCTAGCTTTCATCGCGGCCCAAAACAAAAACAATGCCGAAAATCTATGGCAACAGAAAAAAAAACACTTAAAAAGCGGAGCGTCTCGCCGGGCAAGAATATAAATGTTATCATTTTTTAACACAAAGATCAACCGGATTGTTACATGTACAAACGCCTAGAGACGGTAGAAAAGTACGTAAATCGAAACAAAATTCCGCGCTACATCCACATCATGTTACGCAGCGAGGAGTTAAAAAAACCTTATTTCCTCTCTGAGCACAAACGATCCCGCGTTTGTGACAACAAAGGAATTTCGCTACAACGGCGGCCCGTCCTTATCAGATCTATATAAAGAAATAAAAAAGAAAATCGGCGGGGTGACATGGTTTGAAAATAAACCCGATATGAAATATATAGCATTGGGAGAAGAAAACAACAAGGAAGAAACCGACGAGCAGTCACCCCAGAAAAAAAGTTAAAATTACACTTAGTGATAAACAGACCGCGAGATACCCGGCCGCCGATGAATCGAACAGAGGTCGTGCTACGGAAAATATCCTTCTGAGTAACGATGAAACAAACACCGACATGGAAGAAGAATCCGAGGACGAAGAAATAAAGGAAAACGACCGCAGCAACGAGAGTGGTAGCGAATCAAGCGGCAGCCGGTCCACCGACAGCGACGAAGAAGAGAAGATCGACGACGGGCGGGTTGAAGAAAATCCGCAGCTGAACAGAGCAGACGTTCCGCGCGAACTATTCGGATTGTATGCATAATTCAATAACAACATCATCAGCAAAAATAAGGAAAAACACAAGAATGAGAGAAAGGTACAAGAAAGAAAAGATAGAACTTACAAAATTACAACGAATAGTCTTCCATTGAAGTTGGATGTAGCAGAGTGAAAACTTTAACGAAAACCAACGCATATTTGTTACAATTGTTGGACACTATCGAAGAGTTGAAGAAGAATGGACATTCTACAAAGTGAAATCCAAACACTCGTTCCCCCCAGAGAGAAAATATATATATATATATATATATATATATAAATTAGCAAAACCCCAAAAAAGTAGTTGCAGAATAGAGAGCGAGGAATAGATCACTTTGTGGTAATGGACTAACATGCCACTTAGTGCTATATTCCTCGTTCTCGCGTTAATTTTGAATGACCTTGACCTATATTAGTAGGGTGGGGGAAATTGAAAGTGGTGTGGGAAAGTGTATAAAGGACGAGCCTACTATAGTCGAATTACTCTGAAAGCGAACTTGTCACGAGTATGGACTTGAAGGAAAGTGTCGTGGACTTGACTACAAGTAAAGAAGATAGAAAACGAAAGTTTCGGGAAATGGCTAAATTAAGAGAGTCAAGAATAAAGTATAAATTGTACAGACTACAGAGATTGATTCCTGGGGTTATGTTAGGAGAAATACGAACTAGAACAGTGGACATGGCAGCTGATTACATCAATCAATTACGTACGGAATTAATGATAAAAGAAGCTAAAATAGAAGAGTTGGAACAAAAGATAAAACGACACATTGAAACGTCGAACCGTCGACCTATAAACTATGTAATTAAAGAAGAAATAAAAGATTCAAATTAAAGAAAAAATGAACTTGGACTTTGGTTATTAATTGGACACTTCTTAGAGAATGGGGAATAGATCACTTTGTGGTAATGAAATAACATGCCCCTTAGTGATCTATTCCCAGTTCTCGCTTAAGAGTCGGTTGACCCCCGGGGTCAAAAAATTCGAATTTTTTTACTGAAATTTGTTCTACATGTCTTCAGAATCAGTTTAAAACAAATTTCATGCAAATCGGTTGAGTAGAACTCATTTTATGAATTTTTTCCCAAAACATTGTACCCAGCGTTTAGCGTGACTCGTTGCGCGGGGTGCCCCTTCATTACGCTGAATCGCACTTTATATAGTACTAACTTTTATACTGCACTTTTACTTTGCAGTGATTTAGTTATCAGAGGTTGGCACTAACTGTTTTCACAGCTTTGGTCTGCCAGCTGCCAATTTTTCTTATTTTTTTATCGTTCTGTTGCCTAGTTACGAATGTGATTGTTGTTTTCTGCTAGTGCAGTGTTTCAAAGTTTGTTTTCAGTTTTCTAAGTAATAAAATGCCTAGGTGTCCTAAAGTATTTAAAAAGCGAAAGCCTAAATGTTTAGGAAACCGTAAAGTGAAGGTTATAGAGCAACAAATTAGTGCTGGGGGTGATTGTGGGGGTGTTTTAGTGCAAAGTGGGCCTACGCCTAGGCCTAGCCCACTGCAAAAAGAAACCTCAAGCAAAAAGAAAATTGGTGTTCATTTGCCAGAGTACCAAGATTTTGTAGGTAATAATGATATTTATGACTTAGTTACTTTGAAAACCATTCAAAATTTACTCAATGAAGTTGCTGTATGTGCAAACTGTGGTTCAAAACTTTCTCTTACCGGCACAAATAGGCTAGGGCTAAGTGTTCAATTGGAACTGAGGTGTGATAGCTGTAACCTTTGTGCAAAAGAGATGAACAGCCCTGTTGTGTGTAGTGGTAAGGCTGAACTAAATGTTAGGCTAGCCTACGCTGCCCGCTGTGTAGGTTTAGGCGAGCAAGGCGGGCGAACATTTTGCGGCATCATGAACATGTCAACTCCGAGTCAGTTCAGATATTACAGCAATGTTTTGTGCCAAGCAACAAAACAAGTTAGCCTAGAATCTATGCATTTAGCAGCTGAGGAAGCTGTAGCAGTAGAAAATAGTGAGATTGATAACGGGGCTGCTGAAAATAGGGATATCACTGTTGCGATCGACGGCTCGTGGCAGAAACGTGGCCACACGTTTCTAAATGGGTTCGTCACTGCAATCAGTGTCGCTAATTGTAAAGCTGTGGATGCCCAAGTTTTATCTAAACACTGTAGGTGTCCTAAACGATTTGAGAAGGTGCATGAACCTAACTGTGTAGCTAATTACGCAGGATCAAGCGGAGGTATGGAAGTGTCCGGAGTTGTGGATATTTTCAGTCGGTCTCTAGCGCTACACAATGTTAGATATAAAAACTATCTTGGTGATGGTGACACATCATCGTACTCCACTGTGTCACAGCTGATGCCATACGGCCCTGACTTCGAAATAGAGAAGTTAGAATGTGTCGGACACGTGCAAAAGCGAATGTCAACACGATTACTGACCTTGAAAAACAAAAAAGGCAAGCAACTACTTTCTGATGGTAAAACAATTGGTGGCCGTGGCAGACTAACTGGAGCTGCAATAAAACAAATTGCCATTTATTATGGTCTTGCCATCAGGAGAAATACAAACAGCCTACAACAAATGAAGCAAGCAGTATGGGCTCTCTTTTTTCATTTATCCTCTAGTAATAAGGAACCGGCGCACGGGCTTTGCCCTAAATCTGGAAATACATGGTGCAAATATTGGCAAGCACGGTTGAAGAAGGAAACATATGACCACAAAGAACACTTCCACCTTCCTGTCAGTATTATGAATGAAATCAAGCCTATTTTCAAAGACTTGGCTGCCCCTGATCTTCTTAAAAAGTGTCTGCATGGCGGAACCCAAAATCCAAGCGAATCATTGAATAACATGATATGGTCGCGCTTGCCGAAAAGGAAGTTTGTCATGCGGAACACTCTAGAAATTGGTGTGTATGAAGCCTTGGCTTGCTTCAACTTAGGCAACATAGCTAGGTGCGAAATATTAGCCAAGCTAGGCATTGTTCCTGGTATTAACTGTGTCAGTGTGTTGAAGAAGCTGGATGAAATTAGAATCGCGAAGGCTGAGAAAGCAATCAGCGAAATTGAAAAAAGTGCCGGCAGAGTGCAACATTGGCAAGAAGGAGGCTAGAGGACGAATATGAGGCTGAGGAGGACCCAGATAATCCAGCATACGGAGCAGGAATGCACTAAGGTAGTTGTGTTGCTTGTTTATTTACCTAGGCTAACTAGGGCTAGATTTAAACGCGAATTCCCGTAAGTTTGTGATTTTTGCACTTCGGTACCATTATCTCAGGAACTACTATAGGTATCTTAATGATTTTTTTTTGTTTTATAGAACATTTAAAAATGAACAAATGTACCCGCCAGATTCTGAAAATTAGCTTTTAAAAAAAAGTTATTTTACAGTTTGTACTAAAAAACACGTTTTTTTAGACATTTTTTTAAAAATAAAAATAAATAGTAAAAAATTAAATTTATAAAAACCCCCGGGTAAAAAGTTCAAGAAAATACCAATAAATAAAATGATAAAAAATTTATGTTGATACCATGTATGGTTACTGAGGAAATGGTACCGAAAACTTGGCAATTTAACATGGGTAAGATAGGGCTAAACCGACTCCCCTTATTTAAAATGACCTTGACATACTTACCAAAAAATCATATAAGCCGGATCACGAAGAGTTATTCCTCATTTACTTGAAATGGCTCCTGTGGACAACACCGATTATCCAAGGAAACCTCTTGTTGAAATATTGTATAAAATTCAACTAGAAGATTTAAATACGGAAGAAGAGGATAACAACAGTGAAACATCATAAGTAGAAAGCGTAGATGATATGGATATAGATCTAATAACATCAGAAGTTGAAAGCATCAATGATGTGGAGAATGAAAATTTGGATATGGATGTAGTAATATCAGAATCTTCGTCATCGTTTGAATATGAAGAAGTACATACTGAAACTCCAACTGGAATAGAAAACACAAATGAACAATCAGTTTGTAGGAGATTAATATTTTGTTCAAGACGTTTATTTTCCTCGGATAGTGAAGAAGATGAAGATGAAATGGTGGTGGGGGAACCGTTATAAAAGGAGATACGGGGGAGCCCATCTCATTTCTCGGCGAAATATCGAATAGTAAACATCGTCAACATGTATCATTGCGTTGGTGTAAAGTTCATTCATTCCTTTAATGATTGTACTTCTTCTAGGAAATCTTCTTCTTAACGGTTTATGTAGTTCATTTACTATCTTGTCCTTTACACTTTCCATCTTCAGGTGTTGCTTGCACACCGCTTGTAAAAATACTGATCCGTAGAATAGTTCATTCTCTTTTATATAGTTAGAATATAGGTCAAGGCCATTTCATATTAGTGTAAAAAAGAGGGAACATGGGATTGGGCTTGCCATGTCCCCTTTTCTTAACGGAAAAGGAAAAAGGAAGAAGGTAGAGGACGAAGAATAGGTTTACTGGTCGATAGGGTTCAGGGAGTAGTGGCCGAACGGTAAAGTATTGATTTTATCATCTAAAATATGCCGCTTGTCGTCTTTATAGCTTAGTGCCCACTTTGCTTGTTTGACACTAAAAAGTTGGTGGTTATAACTTCTAATAGTGTTGAACGTTGCCGTTGTTTCAACATTTTCAAACAAACCACTTTTATAATGTTCAAACTGTACGTTCTTATTCAGGAAAGAGGTTTTTATTCCTTTGGCTTTCTTCGTCACTTTATGTTCATTCCTTTCGTTAATGTACAGTTGAAACGAATATAGTTTGGACATTAATGCTACAATTTCCATCATCGGCACACCATTTGTTTCATCTTTAAATTTTCCCAATACTTTCTTGTTTCTGTCGTAGTCGTAATTTGGATGGTCCTTAGGATAATCGGAAAGTTCAAAATCATCTTTATATATACAGGTGCGTAGATCTTCATATATGTCTTTTGTTTTAATCCAGTAAATAAGTGCATCCGTATCCATATATGCAATACCAATGTTCTCTCTTCCATAATAGTTAACCATCTTCTTATAATGAAACTCGTACATGTGTGTTTTAGAAATATCCAAAATTGACATGACAAGATACAAAATGGTAGTTTTTTTATGCACAAAATAAGAAAATAAGTAATTTAGAACAAGGAAGGGATTTAAACGATGCTGCAAAACGATCTACTGATACATCAACTGCAAGATGTTCCCAAGAATCTGACATCACCAATGAAGACAACGGAAGCCACATCACAGATTATAGCATGGATGCAAGTCGATCTACTTATACATAACTGCAAGATGTTCCCAAGAATCTGACATCACCAATGAAGACAACGGAAGTCACATCACAGATTATAGCATAGATGCAAGCCGATCTACTGATACATAACTGCAAGATGTTCCCAAGAATCTGACATCACCAATGAAGACAACGGAAGCCACATCACAGATTATAGCATGGATGCAAGCCGATCTACTGATACATCAACTGCAAGATGTTCCCAAGAATCTGACATCACCAATGAAGACAACGGAAGCCACATCACAGATTATAGCATGGATGCAAGCCGATCTACTGATACATCAACTGCAAGATGTTCCCAAGAATCTGACGTCACCAATGAAGACAACGGAAGCCACATCACAGATCATAGCATGTATGCAAGCCGATCTACTGATACATCAACTGCAAGATGTTCCCAGGAATCTGACATCACCAATGAAGACAACGGAAGCCACATCACAGATTATAGCATGGATGCAAGCCGATCTACTGATACATCAACTGCAAGATGTTCCCAAGAATCTGACATCACCAATGAAGACAACAGAAGTCACATTACCGATTATAGTATAGATGCTAGCCGATCTACTGATACATCAACTGCAAGATGTTCCCAAGAATCTATCATCACCAATGAAGACAATGGAAGTCACATCACAGATTATAGCATGGATGCAAGCCGATCTACTGATACATAACTGCAATATGTTCCCAAGAATCTGACATCACCAATGAAGACAACGGAAGCCACATCACAGATCATAGCATGTATGCAAGCCGATCTACTGATACATCAACTGCAAGATGTTCCCAAGAATCTATCATCACCAATGAAGACAACGGAAGTCACATCACAGATTATAGCATGGATGCAAGCCGATCTACTGATACATAACTGCAATATGTTCCCAAGAATCTGACATCACCAATGAAGACAACGGAAGCCACATCACAGATCATAGCATGTATGCAAGCCGATCTACTGATACATAACTGCAAGATGTTCCCAGGAATCTGACATCACCAATGAAGACAACGGAAGCCACATCACAGATTATAGCATGGATGCAAGCCGATCTACTGATACATCAACTGCAAGATGTTCCCAGGAATCTGACATCACCAATGAAGACAACGGAAGCCACATCACAGATTATAGCATGGATGCAAGCCGATCTACTGATACATCAACTGCAAGATGTTCCCAAGAATCTGACATCACCAATGAAGACAACGGAAGCCACATCACAGATTATAGCATGGATGCAAGCCGATCTACTGATACATCAACTGCAAGATGTTCCCAAGAATCTGACATCACCAATGAAGAACACGGAAGCCACATCACAGATTATAGCATGGATGCAAGCCGATCTACTGATACATCAACTGCAAGATGTTCCCAAAAATCTGACATCACCAATGAAGACAACGGAAGCTACATCACAGATTATAGCATGGATGCAAGCCGATCTACTGATACATCAACTGCAAGATGTTCCCAAGAATCTGACATCACCAATGAAGACAACGGAAGCCACATCACAGATGATAGCATGTATACAAGCCGATCTACTGATACATCAACTGCAAGATGTTCCCAGGAATCTGACATCACCAATGAAGACAACGGAAGCCACATCACAGATTAAAGCATGGATGCAAGCCGATCTACTGATACATCAACTGCAAGATGTTCCCAGGAATCTGACATCACCAATGAAGACAACGGAAGCCACATCACAGATTATAGCATGGATGCAAGCCGGTCTACTGATACATCAACTGCAAGATGTTCCCAGGAATCTGACATCACCAATGAAGACAACGGAAGCCACATCACAGATTATAGCATGGATGCAAGCCGATCTACTGATACATCAACTGCAAGATGTTCCCAAGAATCTGACATCACCAATGAAGACAACAGAAGTCACATTACCGATTATAGTATAGATGCTAGCCGATCTACTGATACATCAACTGCAAGATGTTCCCAGGAATCTGACATCACCAATGAAGACAACGGAAGCCACATCACAGATTATAGCATGGATGCAAGCCGGTCTACTGATACATCAACTGCAAGATGTTCCCAGGAATCTGACTTCACCAATGAAGACAACGGAAGCCACATCACAGATTATAGCATGGATGCTAGCCGATCTACTGATACATAACTGCAAGATGTTCCCAGGAATCTGACATCACCAATGAAGACAACGGAAGCCACATCACAGATTATAGCATGGATGCAAGCCGATCTACTGATACATCAACTGCAAGATGTTCCCAGGAATCTGACATCACCAATGAAGACAACGGAAGCCACATCACAGATTATAGCATGGATGCAAGCCGATCTACTGATACATCAACTGCAAGATGTTCCCAGGAATCTGACATAACCAATGAAGACAACGGAAGCCACATCACAGATTATAGCATGGATGCTAGCCGATCTACTGATACATCAACTGCAAGATGTTCCCAAGAATCTATCATCACCAATGAAGACAACGGAAGTCACATCACAGATTATAGCATGGATGCAAGCCGATCTACTGATACATAACTGCAATATGTTCCCAAGAATCTGACATCACCAATGAAGACAACGGAAGCCACATCACAGATCATAGCATGTATGCAAGCCGATCTACTGATACATCAACTGCAAGATGTTCCCAAGAATCTATCATCACCAATGAAGACAACGGAAGTCACATCACAGATTATAGCATGGATGCAAGCCGATCTACTGATACATAACTGCAATATGTTCCCAAGAATCTGACATCACCAATGAAGACAACGGAAGCCACATCACAGATCATAGCATGTATGCAAGCCGATCTACTGATACATCAACTGCAAGATGTTCCCAAGAATCTGACATCACCAATGAAGACAACAGAAGTCACATTACCGATTATAGTATAGATGCTAGCCGATCTACTGATACATCAACTGCAAGATGTTCCCAAGAATCTATCATCACCAATGAAGACAACGGAGGTCACATCACAGATTATAGCATGGATGCAAGCCGATCTACTGATACATAACTGCAAGATGTTCCCAAGAATCTGACATCACCAATGAAGACAACGGAAGCCACATCACAGATTATAGCATGGATGCAAGCCGATCTACTGATACATCAACTGCAAGATGTTCCCAGGAATCTGACATCACCAATGAAGACAACGGAAGCCACATCACAGATCATAGCATGTATGCAAGCCGATCTACTGATACATCAACTGCAAGATGTTCCCAAGAATCTATCATCACCAATGAAGACAACAGAAGTCACATTACCGATTATAGTATAGATGCTAGCCGATCTACTGATACATCAACTGCAAGATGTTCCCAAGAATCTATCATCACCAATGAAGACAACGGAGGTCACATCACAGATTATAGCATGGATGCAACCCGATCTACTGATACATAACTGCAAGATGTTCCCAGGAATCTGACATCACCAATGAAGACAACGGAAGCCACATAACAGATTATAGCATGGATGCAAGCCGATCTACTGATACATCAACTGCAAGATGTTCCCAGGAATCTGACATCACCAATGAAGACAACGGAAGCCACATCACAGATCATAGCATGTATGCAAGCCGATCTACTGATACATCAACTGCAAGATGTTCCCAGGAATCTGACATCACCAATGAAGACAACGGAAGCCACATCACAGATTATAGCATGGATGCAAGCCGGTCTACTGATACATCAACTGCAAGATGTTCCCAGGAATCTGACATCACCAATGAAGACAACGGAAGCCACATCACAGATTATAGCATGGATGCAAGCCGATCTACTGATACATCAACTGCAAGATGTTCCCAGGAATCTGACATCACCAATGAAGACAACAGAAGTCACATTACCGATTATAGTATAGATGCTAGCCGATCTACTGATACATCAACTGCAAGATGTTCCCAAGAATCTATCATCACCAATGAAGACAACGGAGGTCACTTCACAGATTATAGCATGGATGCAAGCCGATCTACTGATACATAACTGCAAGATGTTCCCAAGAATCTGACATCACCAATGAAGACAACGGAAGCCACATCACAGATTATAGCATGGATGCAAGCCGATCTACTGATACATAACTGCAAGATGTTCCCAGGAATCTGACATCACCAATGAAGACAACGGAAGCCACATCACAGATTATAGCATGGATGCAAGCCGATCTACTGATACATCAACTGCAAGATGTTCCCAGGAATCTGACATCACCAATGAAGACAACGGAAGCCACATCACAGATCATAGCATGTATGCAAGCCGATCTACTGATACATCAACTGCAAGATGTTCCCAGGAATCTGACATCACCAATGAAGACAACGGAAGCCACATCACAGATTATAGCATGGATGCAAGCCGGTCTACTGATACATCAACTGCAAGATGTTCCCAAGAATCTGACATCACCAATGAAGACAACAGAAGTCACATCACAGATTAAAGCATGGATGCAAGCCGATCTACTGATACATCAACTGCAAGATGTTCCCAAGAATCTGACATCACCAATGAAGACAACAGAAGTCACATTACCGATTATAGTATAGATGCTAGCCGATCTACTGATACATCAACTGCAAGATGTTCCCAAGAATCTATCATCACCAATGAAGACAACGGAAGTCACATCACAGATTATAGCATGGATGCAAGCCGATCTACTGATACATAACTGCAATATGTTCCCAGGAATCTGACATCACCAATGAAGACAACGGAAGCCACATCACAGATTATAGCATGGATGCAAGCCGATCTACTGATACATCAACTGCAAGATGTTCCCAGGAATCTGACATCACCAATGAAGACAACGGAAGCCACATCACAGATCATAGCATGTATGCAAGCCGATCTACTGATACATCAACTGCAAGATGTTCCCAGGAATCTGACATCACCAATGAAGACAACGGAAGCCACATCACAGATTATAGCATGGATACAAGCCGGTCTACTGATACATCAACTGCAAGATGTTCCCAGGAATCTGACATCACCAATGAAGACAACGGAAGCCACATCACAGATTATAGCATGGATGCAAGCCGATCTACTGATACATCAACTGCAAGATGTTCCCAGGAATCTGACATCACCAATGAAGACAACGGAAGCCACATCACAGATTATAGCATGGATGCAAGCCGATCTACTGATACATCAACTGCAAGATGTTCCCAAGTATCTATCATCACCAATGAAGACAACGGAAGTCACATCACAGAATCTTTCAGCAACCTATCTCCACACAATCGTAATAATGCGAGCTCTAGGTGTAGGTAGAATGTATGTAGGTAGAATGTATTATGAACAATAACTTTTTCATCTGTTGGACTTATAAATCTATTAAATTTAATACAATTCTTTTAATTTTAATGTAAAAAAACAGGTTATGAATGTTCGAAAGATATGTTTTGTAATAACAATAAAAATAAATACTCCCACATCGCAGCAGACATGCATACTGAGTGAAATTTTCCCTTAATCCTGATCATGCTGGTTCGCAAACTCATGAAAAACCTTTTTGATTACGATTCGTCACTGCGGTATATCCTATGCTTTAAAATGACACCTCAATCTAAAAAAAACGGTTCAGAAGGTCAATAGAAAAAGTGGCGTAACAGACAAAACCCTTATAGAAATAAGAAGATATATATATATATATATATATATATATATATATATATATATATATATATATATATAACTGGACTTCCTCCTGGGACGCTTTTCAAGGTCGTAATCACTTCTTGATAGCTGACCCGACCGTAGCGGTAGGTGGTATGAATCTTCCTCGGAAGCAGTGGACTATACTCAATCGTTTCCGCACTGGAGTGGGAAGATGTAATTATTGGAAGTACAAATGGGGAATGACACAAGACCAGTCATGCGACTGCGGAGCAGAGTATCAAACTATGGAACACATACTCGAAGAGTGCCCACTGAGTGCCTTCCCCGAAGGATTGGCCGGTCTGCATAGCTCAAGTGAAGCTGGGCTGCAATGGCTGAGCGCCCTGGATTTAGCTCTATAAAGAGAGATCGGATTTTTATTTTAGTGTTTAGATTTTTACTTATACTGACTCAGGTGCTCTGCACCGCAGAATTTATTTATTATTCTTAAACCATGGTGGCTGGATAAATGAGCCATACGATATATATATATATGAAAATGAATGAAAGGTATTTTTAGACTCTGCGGATCTGAAAATTAAAAATAGTAACATGGTACTTGGCTTAGGTCTTAATGGTTACTACCGTAATAGCATATTTCCTATAGTGAAATTGGCTAAAAAGAATTTTAAGGGCTTCTAATACCATTTAGAGTGCAAATAGGATAAATTTAAACCCCTACTGTAAACTACAAACTGAAAAAAATATTATGACATTTTGAAAAATTAAATTTTATCCGGAATTAAGGGATGAATAGTGTAACTAATATAATTAAATTATGTATAAGAAGTTATCTTTTGTCTATTATAATTATAAGAAATGTCTGTAGGTTTTGTATTTTACTCTTATACAGCATAACACTAAGTACGTAGGTAGAATGTATTATGAACAATAACTTTTTCATCTGTTAGACTTATAAATCTATTACATTTAATACAATTTGTAAATTTTAATGTCCAAAAAAACAGGTTATGAATGTTTGAAAGATATGTTTTGTAATAACAAATAACAATAAATACTCCCACATCGCAGCAGACATGCATACTGCTGCGAAAAACAGATCTGGTCTTACACCTTCGATAGGGGTTTGCATGATTTACTAAAAAATAAACCTATTTATGTAACAAGTAAAAATAAATGTGTTAGACAATGGTTGTAACTTATAATTCAGTAACATCAAGACTAGTTTTAAATTCATTAAATACTAACCGGTGTTTATGTACAGTGTGATTGAAAAGTCCCGGAACGGTGAAATATATTTTTTATCATTATAGATGAAGTAATGAAACTTGGTATAGGCCTACCAATTATTGCAATAAATTTCTACTCTTTTAAGATATTATTACTTTTTTATCTCTTAAGGGGGACGGCCCACGAGGAGTCAGTCAAAATTCTTAAATAGCAGCATTGATCGATTTCGGTATCAAATTAAAGGTCTCGCTTAGCAGAGTACACAATGCCGCAAACTAGACTACAAATGGATGACCGAGACGGATATGGCATGCAAACAAAATTTCCATGAAAATCGTATGGGTGAAACTTAAAAATGCAACTTTCTTAACACTCCACTTTTTGGCTTCGGGTTTTGTTGCTTATTACTCCAAATGCAAAGACGTTTAAAATTCTGTATGATGTGACAACGGCCAAAGCAGATTTCTATAAGACTTCCAAGAGGGACTGCCCTTAAAGGGTGTGTAAATGGAAACTTCTTTGGCCCTTGTCACATCATTCAACATCTTAAAACGTCTTTGCATTTGGAGTAAAAAGCCACAAACCCCACGTCAAAAGGTTGAGTATTAAGAAAGTTATTGCATTTTTAAATTTTAGCCATATGATTTTAATGTAAACTGTTTGCCTGCCATTTCCGCCTCGGTCATCCGATTGAAGTCTAGTTTGCGGCATTGTACTCTGCTAAGTAAGACATCTAATTTGATACCAAATTCGACCTATGCTGCTATTTAAGAATTTTGACTGACTCCTCGTGGGGGCCATTTACCCAAAAAATTAAAAAAAATCAATTTTTACTTTTTTGCATAAAATTGTTGTTAGGTAACCTTAGAACAATTGTCAATATTTTATTTTACAAAAACAAACTCCTAAATATATATTTTTGTTAGTTTTCTTCATACAGTACATAGAGCGCGTGACGCCTCATCTCTCTTTTCAGTGTTTCATTGAGCGTTAGCTTTTTTTGCTGTTTACATGACTTTTGAGATATAACACTGGCTTATAAGTAGTGAATTTTATGTTTTCAGTTGGCAGTCCTGTCATACACACAGCTGATTGCTCCTTTGCATTGCTCTGATACGGCTTTTCTGCATTGTTATGTTTTAGTTTGTTTGTCAACAAAACAAAGTATCAATATCTTCTTGAGTGATGTGCTGTATTGTTTTAGACTTAGATTCATATCATATATGACTGTTGGTCAATCCAAGATAAGTGTTAGTTAATTGTTTAGTGTAACTATGAAGCAGTCCACCAAAAAGCAACATCTTAGAACTAAAGTAAGTAAGAGACTCAAAGCAGCTAACAAACGCTGGCAAAATGTCAATCTCGTTGAGGCTCTTCAGGCTAACTCTAATGTTTCTAAAACCGATGATAGGTCTAGTAACAGAGTAGATAGCTCTGCTACTTCACAGGTTTTCCCTGTAATTGAAGACATTGAGGTTATGCCTAGTACCAGTAGCGTAAATCAGGCTAGGCCTAGGCCTATAACTGAAAGCCGGAACCAAAATGCTACGTCACAAGAACTAAATGTAGGTCCAAACCAGTGTTGTGCTATTGGTAAAAAGCCCATATCAACCAGGATCAGTGAACTTGATCAAGGACTAGGTTTGGATTTTGATAATGAGGATAATCATACTGCTGCGGAGTATAAATTAATTGACATGGATTGCATGAAAGAAATAGTGCGCAACTTAGCGTGTCCTTTATGTTTGGAAACAACCTCCTTGAGTGTAAAGCTGACAAAATATTACCAAAATTCAATTCTTCGGAACCAGGACAATGTTGATAACATGAAAAATGACATATTGGCAACTTTACACCACTGTGTGTCTTCTGACAGTGTAGCCCGACACACAAAGTGTCCTCAAGGTGAGAAAAGCTGGTGCTTTTACAACCGTGCCATCGCAAAAGGCGAAACTCCTGGCCCACACACAAGACATCTGGGTGCTGCAATATCCACCTTGGTACTAAAACATATATATCCTGTGTACCAACGACTCACAACAAGAGAACTACTAGAAAGATGCTAGAAGGGGAGAACCCAAAATGCTAATGAAAGTCTTCATAGTTGTATTTGGAAAAAATGTCCTAAGACAAGAAACGTTTCCGAACGAATCGTCGAATGCGCAGCCGCTGAAGCTGTATCTGAATATAACTATGGGAATAAGGTACAAACTACCATGATGGCAGCTGCAGGAGTGTCTCCTGTAAGAAATTCACTAAAAATAATAAGGACAAGAGACAAAAGAAGAGTACTGCAGGCAAAGAAAAGACTAAGTGCAAAATATATAATATATCGCAGACGAATGAAGATGAGGAAATTGGCAAAGGAAGAAACTCTAAAAGCAAAAGAAGGTGTAACCTATGTACCCGGAGGCTTCTAAATTTATGGAGGATAAAAGGTAAATAAATACCTGTTCAATGTATTATTTGACATTATTTGCATAATAAAACAACATATTCAATGTTTTTGCGGAATGTTATTTTACCGTGTTTTCCTATAATGTTTGCAGGATAACTTTTTTATTTGTTGACCTACATTGTTCATATTTTGCACACTTATTCTTAAATACCTTATGCACAAACTGTAGCATGGAAAACCCTTTGTTAAAACAATTTGGTTTTTATGATTTTTTTATATATATTTTTTTTGCATTCAACCGTAAGAAAATACAACTATTTCGATTTAAAATTGTTTATAATTAATTAATATTAAAACTGATGCTACAGTTTGTAGGCCTAGTATTTATCTTTCAAACAAAAAATAAATTATAAAAATATCTTTAATAGAAGAAGAGTTATACTGAAAACAAAAAATTAGCTATTTTCTATTCCGAGCCCCCCGTTGAGGGGGGGGGGTGAGTGGGTGGGGGGGGGGTGTGACATTTTTTTCCAATTAATTTTGCCTAGCACAACTTTTAAATACAAAATTATGAATATATAAGCAATATAGCAATATTTTTACTTTTGTGTAAATGGCCCCCTTAAGAAAGTTGTTGCATTTTTAAATTTACCCATATGATTTTAATGTAAACTTTGTTTGCCTGCCATTTCCGCCTCAGACATCCGATTGAAGTCTACTTTGCGGCATTGTACTCTGCTAAGTAAGACATTTAATTTGATACCAAATTCGACCTATGCTGCTATTTAAGAATTTTGACTGACTCCTCGTGGGCCGACCCCCTTAAGGGATAAAACAGTGGTAATAGCTAAAAAGTGAAGATATTTATGGCTATTATTGGTATACCAAGTTTCATTACTTCATCAATTTGTAAAAAATATATTTCACCGTTCCGGAACTTTTCAATCACGCTGTATAAGTATAATGCTTGTTTTAAATGTAGTGTAATGTCATACACAAATTGAAGGATTTAATTTAAACATTCCACAATGAAACTATGTTAGTGAATAACTAACCCCTGGATCACACAAGAGAGATAAATATGTAAATTGTCTTACTATGGGCAAGAACATAAAAAACTTAATTGGAAGACTGGGGGCCCGAGTAAAAAAATAACGAGGCTGATATTCAAACGAGGTTGACTGCTTATTTGCAACTTGAGCTGTATTAGAAAGTTTAATTGACGGCCGAACGGAGTGAAAGGAGTTTCCAGTTTTAGATTTTGGACCAGTTTTGTAATGCTGAATCGGCAGCTGCAAATATGGGTTACAAGAGAAACTATAAAAGAAATTACAAATGTAGAGTTGCCAATTTTATATATTTTTATAGTTTATGTGAAAATTCACTATAATGTAATAATTTGATTCGTTGTGAGAGGCTTCCACGGTCGATGTACAAATACGACGAATCCTGGTCTTTGGGTGACGACCGCGATGGAGATGAGTTGTAGGAAGTTGCCGACGTTTCGGACGCGATACAGCAGTCCATTCTCGAGGCGTACTAACACTCACTTACTGCCCGGCTGGCCCAATGTTGGCGTTATATACACTCAGGGGTGGGGGAGGGTTGTTTACACCTCCTGTTGTTTTTCCCGGAACTCAGGGCTCGATTGACCTAGGCTTTTCTAGATGTTTACTCTGGCGTCTCAACCTTTCTATCACGGGAATCCAATTGGCGCTTAGTTCGATACCGTTGTCTCCATTGAAATTATTTTGGTGTTTTTTTATTTGTATGGCTTCTAGAACTCTCCTCTCATAGAAATTATTGCTGGTGGCCAGGATTTTGACTTCATCAAAATAATACATGCCCACGCTACGAAACACGATATTTATTTTGATGAAGTCAAAATCCTGGCCACCAGAAATAATTTCTATGAGAGGAGAGTTCTAGAAGCCATAGAAATAAAAAAACATCAAAATAATTTCATAGACAACGGTATCGAACTAAGCGCCAATTGGATTCCCGTGATAGAAAGGTTGAGACGCCAGAGTAAACATCTAGAAAAGCCTAGGTAAATCGAGCCCTGCGTTCCGGGAAAAGCAACAGGAGGTGTAAACAACCCTCCCCCACCCCTGAGTGTATATAACGCCAACATTGGGCCAGCCGGGCAGTAAGTGAGTGTTAGTACGCCTCGAGAATGGACTGCTGTATCGCGTCCGAAATGTCGGCAACGTCCTACAACTCATCTCCATCGCGGTCGTCACCCGAAGACCAGGATTCGTCGCAAATGTAATAATTTATCTTATTACTGAATTTAACACAAAATTTAGTATTTTTGAAGCTTTGTTTCAAGAAGATATTAAGGTAATATATACGTAAGATATTAATATAATATGTATGTAAGATATTAAGATGATATGTACTTTTTTGTTACAGTGTATAAGGCAGTAGATTGTATTTTGGAGTACCAATGTTAATATTTCACTTAATAACTAATATATACATTTTTTTTCCACTTCGTAACTACAGGGAGCGGCAGAATAACCTGACGGTTTTCATGTGGCTATAGTCTGGCAGCCGCATGGTGGGGGGTGGTGGGGAGGGGCACGTTCTCAAGGCCACTCGATGCCATTTCAGTTGCAATGGAGCAGTGGTCCAGTGAACATCGTTCGTTCGTCGTTGAGACGTATTTCAAAAATGGTGATTCTGTCGTGGCCACGCAGCGGCATTTCCGAAGGCATTTTAATGTTGGTCGTCAAGGACATGTTCCTTCCCGTAACACTATACTTTTATGGGTAAACAACTTTAGAACAACAGGGTCAAGTCTGAAACAAAAGCCCAAAGGTCGTCCAAGGTCAATTAGAACTCCTGAAAACGTCGAGCGAGTGAGGCAAGCCGTGTTAACCAGCCCGCATCGTCCAGCGGGTAGGCAAGCTGCTACTCTAGGAATTTCTGATCGAACAGTGAGTCGAATTTTGCACCAAGATTTGCACTTCCACCCCTATAAAATTGCGGTTGTTCAAAAACTTAAGCCTCAGGACTATGCTCGTCGCCAGACATTTTCAGAACAAATGATAGATCTAATGGATGATGACAAAGTTCTGGTAATGAGTGATGAGGCTCATTTTCATCTTGACGGGTTTGTCAATAAACAAAATTTCCGTTATTGATCGGAAACAAACCCGCAAGAGTTACACGAACGGCCACTCCATAGTGCAAAAGTTACTGTGTGGTGTGGAGTAACTAAAAATTACATCATCGGGCCATACTTTTTTGAGGAAAATGGGCGAACTGTTACCGTGAACCAAAACCGGTACTTGAGAATGTTAGATACATTTTTCGTTCCTGAATTGAGAAGGAAACGTATCGCCCTTAAGGACATATTGTTCCAACAAGACGGAGCTACTGCTCACACTGCAAATGACGTCATGCACTATTTAAGGAGAAAGTTCCGTGGTCGCGTCATTTCTCGGTTTGGCGATATTGCTTGGCCCGCCCGCTCTCCGGACCTCAGTGTTTGCGATTTTTTCCTGTGGGGCTATCTAAAGTCAAAAGTGTACGTGAACAAACCCCGAACACTGGAAGACCTTAAGGAAGCCATAACACAAGAGGTCGCTTCAATCACCCCTGAAATGTTGGAAAAAGTGTTCGACAGTTTTGCAGAAAGGCTTGAAGAGTGTATGGCCAGGAATGGACATCACTTGAATGACGTAATATTCAAACCTACCTTTTTGTTTCTTGTGATTATTTCCCCATAAAGGGTTCTTTATGCTATTTATGCTGTGTTTTTCATAAATGGCATGTTTTTGTCATTCATAAAATGTACATAACTTGTAAATATTCTTACAAACTAATAAATGGTTGTCATTTGAAAACCGTCAGGTATTTCTGCCGCTCCCTGTATATATATTTTTTTGTTTATGATATTTTTCCAATTTGGTTGAGATTGGATAATTTATGTTTAGAAATATTAATCTTTGAATACTTATCTCGGCAGCAAACCTGCATACAGTTTTTTTTATGTTAAATCATATGGATAATAGGCAAACCCTTATATATATGGCTCAAATACATATAGTCATATATATATATATATATATATATATATATATATATATATATATATATATATATATATATATATATACTGGTATTGATTCGACTTAGTATATGGTTTCATATTAGCAAAATTGTTTATAACTAAGTTATAAATTTATAAATGTAGTATTCTTTATATTAGCTAATATATCTCCTCTGAGTGTTGTGCTGTATTGAGTTAGTTCTCTAGGTCTTCCCAATCGAACAGAACATCACAGCACAACTCTCAGAAAGAAATAGGGGTTGTGTCAGCTAAAGAACTATTAATGTTACTTATAATAGGGATTATACACCTTTACGCTACTTGAGGTGACTTTCAAACCCTCAAATTCAGCCCAAAAATATCGAAAATTGCGTTAGAAACGGCCAAAATCGACATTAAATGGCTTTAAACAAGCCTGTAGCAGATGGTTAGATATTTTTTAGTGCACATGCTGCGTTAGAGCACTAGATTTGTTTAATCCTGATACCTAACAACACAATAATATATTAATTTTTTTTTGGGAAAAAACATTTTTTTCCGTGATCTTTTCGTTATTTTAGAGGTATTTTGAAGGGGAATCATTAAAAATCTCATGTCTAACCATAAACCGATCCGTTTTCATCATAAAAAACAGGGTTTATATGATTCGGCACTATAATTGACGTGTACCCGTCACCACAGCCTGTGGCGCGCCGCATTGGGCATGACGTCATTGGTACCACCCGGACACTCTACAGGTCAACTTAATAGTTTATGGAACTAATTCTATGGGGTTTGCGTAATTCTTTTCTCCAATAGACGGGCTACAGGACAATATCAGTTTGAATTTTTAGCTCCTTATATTTAATACGCTAAAGCACATTGAATGTGAAAATTCCTCCTAACAACCAGGAAAAATCAGAGGTTTTATTTGCGAATCCTGTTCTAGGGGGGTAAAAACTAGCCCTATTCAGGTTAAATCGATACATCTTACTGGAATGTATCGTTTGGGTCAATAATATAACTATATTTTCCTTTGTGATGCCAAACAAATATGAACTCAATACAACAACCTACAACATGAACAATTTGTGTTATAGAAATACAAATTGCTAAGTGTAAAATAACAAAATGCCAACAAAAAATAGCGGCTTAACAAAGCATTTAAGGTCTTATGTTGTTATTGAACTTTTTTGTTATTTTGGCTATCTGAATAGCCTGGTAAAGATTGTATAGGTTGAAGCTAGACACCCTGTATATAGTATTCAGGCCCCACCACTTAAGACAACTCTATCACTTTAAATACTAGACTGGAAAACATGACTAACTTGGCTCAAGTTTAAGTATATTTATATAAGAAAGAGTAAGTTCATTTTACAATTTTGAATACAGCTATTCAACTAAGTTTATTCGCATGTATTTTATGATTTCTATTGCATGTAAACTATTTTGTAGAAAGTACAGTGTATGTTAAATCTATGTATTGGCTTTGGCCGTTGATAAATAAATATTTTATTCTCCATCTTCCCAATGTGATAGTGTTGAGATGTGGTTGTTGTTCATTTATATCCAAATAAGCTAGGATTATATTGATGCTTCTTATGCCGATTTGTCTTTGAGCCTCTGCCTATAAATTTATATTAAGTTTAGAATAAATTCACAGATGTTGGATCTAGATAGTTCATCACACAAAAAAACGTAAATGACAGCAGAAGAAAAATTAATATTTAATTACAACTCCCCGGTCCTTATGAGCTATGCAGCATTCACTGTTTTTTTTCCTTTTGTAGTAAATTAATGCAAAAGGCTATGGTGGAAATACCTGAAGAGGCAGGGATGTATGTTATGAAGGAAACAATTCCAAAGCGCAGCATGAAATTAATTTGTTATTCCATAATGGACACTTCAATGTGATCACTTCTTTAACGGCTGCCTTTGCTTGTAGCTCCTTTTGCGAACCCTTCCATGTGTCTTACAGCAATAAAGGAGGCTACAGATATGCAAACATTTGTCCTGTATGTCAAACTGTCTCTCCACCCTGTGTCTAAGACGATGAGGGGGTATATTGTGTCCTGATTGTAACCTGACGCTTAAGAACCATATTTTCTTTATGGCCCAGAAAAAGGAGCGCTGCAAATCAGTCAAGAAATGTGTGGACTGTAATAAATTTATTAGCTTAAGGCATATTAAATTCCCTCACGTGTGTGGCGAAGTCTTCTGTGTAATTTGTAGGGATTTTATGCCGCCGTGTTCAGTTCGCACTAGAATTTTCAGAGAGGGGCCTATTTCTAGATATATTGACTACATAATGGAGTCCCGAAAAAATCAAGAATGAATGCGTGATTGCTCACAATGGTCAGGGATTTGACTTCCAATTTATCTTGAAACAAATAATTGCATAAACGAAATTTACTCCTGAATTAATCATTCGTGGGACGAAAGTAGTTCTCCTGAAGTTTGACAAGATGCGCTTTGTCTCCTCTTTGAACTACTTTCCTATGGCTCTCTCTGCATTGCCGAAAGACTTTGACCTTCCTCCAGAGCGTATAAAGAGTTATGTCCCCCATCTGTTCAACACACTTGAAATCAGAACACTATTGGACACATTTCCGCTAAACAATTCTACGGTCCCGATACAATATTTGAACAAATCTATCAAGACTTTGAAAATCAGCACAATGGATGGCTCAGAATTACATTTTTTTATTTTCAAAAGGAACTCATTGAATATTGTATTTCTGATTTTGAAATTCTAGCCCAAGTATGTATGAAATTCAGACAGCCTTTTATGCAGGAATGCAATGTAGAGCCCTTCTTTGAGTCTGTTACGATCGCGAGCGCTTGTAACTTAGCGTTCAGACGTAACTTTTTGAAACCCAACACATTGGTCTTGTTCCCAAAGATCTCATGGTCAACTACCAGTCTGCCATTGCACTGCAATGGTTGACCTGGGAGGAAGACCAGCGAAACGTTTCAACTTAGCGCGTTGGGCGCGTAGTCCGGGCTCTAAACAGATTGAGCATGCGCAGAAAGTCTAACGAAATTTGATCTTTGATTATTGTTGGGAACATTTAATAGATGTAAAAAATTGATGTTGTCACATTTCCAGAGTGGACACAACACGGGTAAAGCCCCCTAGAAAAAGTCATAGAGGAAACTGTATTGGCCTATGTTATGTTTTATATCATTTTAAAGGTCTTTGAATGTAGATAAAAATGTCAAAAACCTGAACTCAAGAGGTCAAATATAACACGAGTTATTGCATTTTAAATTTCGGTAATTCTATTTTATGTAAAGTTTGACTGCCTGCCATTTCTGGCTCAAACGTTCATTTGAGGTCGAGCTAGTGACATTGTTTTCAATTCTATTTATCTGCATTTTGTAAAGATCCCAAAAATTGACTTAAAGGTTTTCTTTTAAGTCTTCATTTGCCGTATTCGATTGATGTCCGAAATATTATGATTAAATTATTATTTTCAGCCCAATTTGAGACAACCTATGAAATAAAAAAAATTTAACTGAAGCCTTAGGATCCTGTTTAACAGAAAGCCGACCTCAAATGAACGGTCGAGTCAGATATAGTTTGCAGTCAAACTTTGGATAAAGCATTTTAACGAAATATCAAAACGCAATAACTCGCGTCATATTCGAGTATTTTAAAATCAGGTTTGTGGGATTTTGATGTGAATTCAATGACATTTAAAATTATATATAACATGCCATATCTACTTAGAGCTATTGTTTTAGTTACATTTTTGTTAGTTTATTCCATAGGACAGGTTGTCCCACATATATATTTTGAATTTAATCTATCTTTGAGAGGAAG
Source organism: Neoaliturus tenellus (assembly GCA_030545055.2). Lineage (NCBI taxonomy): Eukaryota > Metazoa > Arthropoda > Insecta > Hemiptera > Cicadellidae > Neoaliturus > Neoaliturus tenellus. The sequence goes on from CM061531.1 coordinate 111,779,025, forward strand.
TTTTTAAGTTAATTAAGTTCGTTTTAGTTATTTATTAAATAATTAATTTGGTGAGCGAACCTAGTAAACTACCCGTGGCGACAATCTGGCCAGTGACTTGCTCTTTTGTTATCACAGTCGGCGAAAGTGAATGTCGACGAAAAGTTTTAGTGTTCTGTGTGGGGTGATGCTAAAATGAGCCACAGGCGAAGGACCAGTGTGTACAACACCCAAGAAAAAAGGTAAATAACATTATACACAAGAAAGTAGTTTTTAATGTTAAATTAGAATTAATTATAAAGACAATAATAAATTATAAAAAAAAGAAAACAAATGGCACAAGGTTTGAGTTTAATTTAAGAGTTTGTATTTGCCACTTGAAACTTGGAATAGTGCGTGCACGTTATAAGTTACTACAACTGACCATAGTTCAATTTTCATATTGCAAATGACACTCATCTGTATTGGATTGGTATTTCCTTCATCAATTATTCTTCATTATTAATTCAACTTCTTTTATTCATTATCTCTTGGTCACTTGCACTGAAATGTTCTTTTTCCATATGAAAATGTGCCTTTTATTGGTAAGGGGTTTTTTGAATAACAACATTGATATTAATTATTTATTATAGAGAACAATGTAAAAACATATTGAAAAATACAATATATTGAACAGATGATTACTTATGAAATAGGTTTAAAACAGAAGGAGGGAAGTGGGTAATAGAAAAATAAAGGATAGATAAAATATGAAATTATATGGAAGTTAAGTGATATAATTTAGTGGGGTTAAGGATGGGTCCACTCTCTCGATGGTACTAGAATCATGTGCCATTTATTGGTAAGGTTTTTTTTTTTAAATAACAACATTGATATTGTTTATTTATTATAGAGAACAATGTAACAACATATTGAAAAATATAATATATTGAACAGATGATTACTTATGAAATAGGTTTAAAACAGAAGGAGGGAAGTCGGTAATAGAAAAATAAAGGACAGATAAAATATGAAATTATATGGAAGTTAAGTGATATAATTTAGTGGGGTTGAGGATGGGTCCACTCTCTCGATGGTACTAAACATTTTAGTGTATTCCGTAATAGAGTTATTTAGTAGAGTTTAATATTTTTTTACAATTACGTTTCTATAAAACAATCAAAAAGCAATTTTGTAACACGTTAAAGAAAAATTTCATCAGCATTAGTGATATTATTTGACACATTATAGTATAAGAGATTAAAAGTACAAATGTTTAACCTCAGGGTTGAAGAATGATGATAACACGGCGCAATTCTATCAAGCGCTCTACCCGTCGATTCAGTACTACTACAGTTTTAAACGTGACACCATGTTTCTCACGGTGTTCCCCTTGATGCAGTGGTTACACGGACCTTATACAGAGTATAACTACGAGTTGTTCGAGTACAGAGAGCTGGGATACGGGATAGCAAGGATGAGGAATATACTGGACGAGCTGGAGGACAGGATTGACTGGTGGTATTAGGTAAGTTTGGCATTTTTGTAGCTAAAAGGCATGGTACCGTATTCTCCCTCATGTCGTCTTTTATTACCTGTTATTTAAAAAAGTTGTTTCCTTTATCCAGTGATGAAATCTTTACATTTAGTTCTCCTAATTAGGTTTTCTGATGTCTCTACTTTTAGTTTCGCCTCACTCACTACCATTTCCTTAAGTTAGGCAAAATTAAGTTTCTTGAAGGTGTTGAGGTATAGCGTTAGCCCCTTGCTTTCGCACACTCCAACTTGCACATTCCGATTTGTTGACCATACCAGATAGGCGTACGACTTTGGACCGCCAGACAAATTCCACGATATAAGAGCTTGGAGTTCGTCGGTCATCCCGCCCAAATAGTCACCTGTAGCAATCGTGAACATCCCGTTTTTGTAAACGTAGAGGACTGAGTCTGTGTCTTAGTAAAGCACCTAAACACGGAGAGAGCTTCAAGGTGTTCGTAGAGTTTTAAACGCGCCTGAGGTGTTGTGAACGCTGCCAGGACAACATTCAATGTCCGCAGTGATTCAGGATCCTCATCAATATTTTGCCAGTTTACCAAGATAACCTCTTCATTCAACTCTCTAATTGTGTTCACCTGAATCGTGTGATTTGTCATCAGGCTGAAAAACTCCTTGGGATCTCTAATGAGTGTCTCTTTTGTCTGGTTTTCAGGTTGTCCAAACCTGCCCCAGAACGAGTTCAGCATTAGTTTGGCCAGGGATCTAAGACCGCTGTTCTTTTCATTCCTGGCGTTGTCAAGACTTATGATTTCATGATCTAAATATTCTTTATATATTATTTAATATTCTTTCTCTCTTTATCCTGTTGTGCCACACACCAGGAAGGGTAACACTGATTCTTTTTTTTTATTGTTTTTTTTATGAAATCTGTAAAAAGCCCCCCTTTCTCATATGTGGCCATTTAAAATAGATCTAGGATCATATAGCCTTTACCCACAGCTTTTCTTATCTCATCCATCGTCTAAGTACCGGTCAGGGATTTTTCATCATTACTATGAATACAATCATCCTGGTTCATCTGTTTCCCGTATTTACGACAAAGTACAAACATCAATTTATCGTTCGTTCTTGTCGGTAGAACTGGGTGTTGGAGATGAAGTGGGGACAGTACTTTGCATTTCATTATACCGTTTATATTCAACCCAAACTCACGGCATACTCTGTCCCCTACGTGTACGAAGGGGTGTCCTAGGGGGTAGGGTCCTCTTTTACATACGTAGGGGTATAAAGAACAGACATCAACATATTGTATCGTCTCTTCTTCACCACACTTTCATCTACTGTCCTTGAGAGTAATGTGCTCCCGTGTGGTTGAACAGTGTGCATTTCAGTGATATCGACGTCCAGCTAAACACGGCTATGAGAGTATAACAAGGTGTATGTAGTGGTACACTTATTTCAACTCCCGTCCCCTGGCTCCTGGTCCCGTGTTATATCTCTCCACCTGAAACCAGACGAAGGGATGCACTCATCGGGGAATATACTAAGGTCTTATTTGCTCCACATCTGCCCATCCATGACTACCTACCCCAGATGACGGGCCGATTGAGGTCCCTAAAACCACCACTACGGACAGCATCCTAGTTGACGGACTCAAACTTTTCCATCCATACCGACTGAACTTCCTCCTGGAAATCTTTCAAAGGTCGGAACCTCGGAATCAGTGGACTTTACTCAATCGATTCCACACTGGAGTGGGAAGATTTAATTATTAGAAATATAAATGGGGAATGGCAGAAGATCAATCATGCAGCTGTGGTGTGGAATTCCAGACTATGACTCACATTGTCACCGGGTGCCCTTTGAGTGCTTTCCTTGAGGGGCTGATTGGCCTGTATCTTTTATTTATTTCATTATTATTATTTTAAGTTAGTAGATGGCTGTGATAGCCATACGAGATATATATATATATATATATATATATATATATATATACATATACATATATGTATGTATATATATATACATACATAACACACTTGTAATAGGTCTTAGCATTGCCTGTCCTTCCTCCAAAAGAAGCGTTTCGCGGTTCAAGCGGAAGAGAGCTAAGGATCGGCAGGGAATTTAAATACGTCAGTTTGTTGTCACGTGCAATTTTTCTAAAATCACATTCCGACATCTCAACTACCTAACATGGGTTCTCAGAGAGTTATTGAAATTTCGCTTTTGTCTTTTCATATCTGTTAGACGAGTCCTCCTTTAGAGACTTCTCTTTTTGTAGGGAAAGCATTTAGGACATACATGGCAGTAACAACCATAGATCTCATAAATGCGATCACCATCAAATCCGTCCACTTTCATTCCTTCAATTTTTTTTCTCCCTCCCGCTAGTCAAGGCTCTAAACTTGTTAAGCATGCACTGAAAGTCTAACAAAATTTGACTTTGGATTATTGCTGGGAACATTTGATAGCTGTAAGAAATCGATGCCACATTTGCAGAGTGGGCACAACACGGGGGACGGACGCCCCCTATAGGAAGTCGTAGTGGAAACCGCGAGTTATTCAATAACTCTCTGAGAACCCGTGTTAGGTAGTTGAGATGTCGGAATGTGATTTTAACTGATGTATATAAATCAAATTAGTATATAAACTAAATTACTGGCGATAATTGCCTAAAAGGAAAGCAACCTGAAAATCAAAGCAAAAGTTGGTCGGGGCCAGTAACGCGTGATTTAATAAGGAAACGTAAAGGGAAGGGAAAATAGATTGTTCTATTTTAATTTCCCAAAGAAACTTAAATTCGTTATGATTAATATCGGTGCTTTTCGTTCGTGCTTACCTTCTAACGTGAACAACACCCTTGTTAGGTTTTAATGATCGGGATCGGGTTCAAACACCTATCTCCTATACGGGTCTTGCCCTTTTCTGTTTAACGGTCCTTCCTGTATGGCTAATTGCCACGAATTGTGTAAGCCAGACATATTAAATAGATTTTATATGCGAATTTTTTAATGTGGACATAGAGTATATGTGTTAACTGTAACTTGTGAAAACGAACAACCTGTGCTATTGAGTGAAAAGCTTGTCGGGAATTTGGTTCGATTTGAATTGCATAAGCGCTGGTCAATTGGGGGAAAGCCGAACTTTCAAGGGATTTTGAAATCGGTTATTGACCAATTTGAGACTGTAGGGTATTTCTCTTTGGCGGTGGAGATCAAGAAGAGTTTTATGGTTATTATACTTGGGGATTCGTTATAACTTGACTTATGTGTGGAGAGCCGGGGCAAGACGAAAAACCTGATGTCGTGGATATTTTAATAGAATTTTTTAAGGAATTGAAGAAAGTAGTGCCAGAAGACGTCTACAAACATTTAGTTTATACGGTGTTGATGCCGCATTTTCATAATATAATAACAGACTGGCCGATATAGTGTAGTAATTTTATCTAGGGATAAGCTATCCAGTTGTGGGAATAGTATCCTCACCGCTGCTAGTTGTGTGTTGAGCTACGATAACGTGACGTAGGTACGAGTAGTCAAATTACAGTTTAACTCATTGGGTAAACTGGGAGGCGGTAATTCTAAGAGAAATGACACCCCGTTTATAAATAGCAATAGAATTAGAAGGTTCGATTCTGCACCTGGGGAACCGACGAGTCCTGGGGGTTACGCTACTTCCTTGTTTACGTGTATAGGGACTAGGACAGCTGTGATAACCGCGTATTACACCCATGTACCCGCAACGGAAAGCGGAGTGACGACTTGTAGGCTGCCAAAAAATTTAGCTGGTCCTAGTAATCAAAAACGAGGGGCCTTATCTCAGGCGCTCATATCGAAGCGTAGTTTGCCAGAAATTGAAGAGGAACATATTTATGATACAATAGTGCGTAAATGAGTGATAAAGGACCTAACAAAGCAAGTAGATTTCGAGGAATTCGAAGACGTATATACCGATCGGTTCCAAGGTAGGCATACAGATGAATTTCATTTTATGTAGCTGCAAAATGCTGTTCAAAAGCGTGTCGCAATTTTCCGAACGTACGGCAATTGGTACATTGGGGTATTGGCACAAGAGACCGATGGCGTAGAGAAACGAATCGCTTATTTTAGTAAGGTGCTGTCAGATGCGTATCGCCGGTACTCCACAACGGAGAGGGAATTTTTGGCGGTCATGACGCTCGGAAAAGAATGGCGACCGTATTTATTGACCACCCGTTTTACTATCGTGACGGATTGTGCGTGTTAATAGTAGATATTTTCCCTTAAAGATTCAAACTCTAGGCTTATCATATGGGCCCTAACACTCTCAAAGTACACATACGATGTTGTGCACCAGAAGGGAGTCCAAAATGTTCAGGCGGACGCCCTCTCCAGGTAGTACTGCGTCGATTCGGGGGTGCTAAAACCCATCTGGTCCCGGGAACTGATATTGAGGAAACAGGAAAGAGATGAATTCTGTAAATCAAAATTTAATGAGGCAAAATCATCGGACGAGTCAAAATTTGTCATTGACCGGGACAAAGTTCTGTACCTGAAAAGTAATAAGGGCCGTAAGCGAGTTATTCCAAAATCTTTGGTCCTCAAGGTATTATACCACATCACAATACAAATTTTAGTGGGTACATAGGTATAGCTAAAACTTTTGGAGTAAATCAGGCACGGTATTTTTGGCCGAGAATGACGAATTACGTGATTGACTACATTAATAGTTGTCGGGAATGTGCTTTACGGAAACGGAGCCAATTAAACTCTTTGAGCCAGAGCAGGAACCGTGGTCCTTGTACTCGATTGATATAGTAGGTCCTCTCCCTGTAACCTGATCAGGAAACAAATTCACTTTAACTTTCAGTGACCATTTAACGCGTTTTGTCTAGCGATACTACTGAAGGAACAAAAGGCCAAGCCAGTACCCAAAGAATTAGATCTCAACATTATTGCACTCCATGGGGTCCCTAAACGAGTATTGAATTTATGGGGGCTGATAAAGGGTACTTATTTTCTATCAAAATTGTTCAAGGGGGTGTATGAGTTATTGGGAATCAAAAAGATGCAAACGACACCTTATCACCCGGCAGGAAATGGTATGATCGAGCGATTACATGCGACATCACATTATGTTGAAAAAAAAAAAAATCCCGACTGGAACGAGCATCTACCATTAGTATTAATGACATTGTGTAACGTAAAGAATTAAGCTACCCACTCTACCGCGTTCTTCCTCCTCCATGGTAGGGAAATGCAGCTACCAAATGATGACGATTTAAAATGCAAAAACGTTACGGAACCGCAGTGCGCCGCGTCAAGGGATACGCTTTTGCAGGCGTATGAAATTGCGCAAGAGGCGACACAGAGGAGCAGGGAACCGAGCGAACATTAGTATGATCGGAGCACAAAATTTGTGGATTTTAAAGTTGGGGGAAAAAGTATATGTATTCCATCATGAAATAAAGAACAGTCCTGGGTCAAAATTTAAGTAACCTTACAGTGGTCCGCACTTTATTTTAAGAAAATTCTCGGACGTTGTTTGTTGAAGTGGAAATTGAAAACCACCCTGCTATATTACATGTGAATAAATTGAAGAATGCAAGGAATATTTGCAGGAAGGTACTATCTCTAACCACGCCACAGGTACGGAAAACCCTGTCAGCAGGAAGGATGACGCGATAGAAGAAGCTAAGACAGGAAATCAGATAGTAGGGTGGTGCGTAAAAAATTGAAGTTGGGAATTCAGAGTTGCTATAGTGCGGAAAAGTTGCGATTGATATATACAAGAAAAACAAAACAAAAATTATTGAAATCGGTGTTGATCTTCCGATCGCGCAATCGGCCAAAAGTTTCATAAAATTACAACAAATCTGAATTTTTCTTTTTTAATTAAAAAAATTTTTATTTCGAATTTTTTTAGTTTTTATAGCAATTTATTTTTATTTCAGGCTTAGAAAAATGTAAAAAAAATTATTTTTCCTTTAGAAGTAAGTTTTCCGATCGCACAACCACATGACAGTTTAACGAAAATCTCTATTTTTAGCCAAATTATTGGCTACACATTAGTCATTTGAATCAAAACAATTCCGACGAACAGTTAAAGAAGAACATTACGCGATCATACAAGAACCTGGTTCCCATTATTTAGGGCATGTGTCTCCCAAGTCTGGAACAGCTAAAGACATAGCGGATTCAATTGTGTTGTACCTCAACAAACAGGGAATTGCATTAGAAACCTTAAATGTTGTAGGTTGTGATGGTACAAATACAAATACAGGGTGGAAAAGTGGTGCAATCAGACAAATTGAAATGCATATTGGACGGCCACTGCAGTGGGCAGTGTGTATGCTACACTTTATTGAGCTACCTTTCCGTCATCTGTTCTTACATTTGGATGGAACAACAACGGGTCCAAAATCATTTAAAATGCAGTCAATTAGTGTTTACCATAGGAAAAAATTGGGGTAGTTTTGATTTCTTTTGTTTCTTATGTTTTTTGGGGTGCTGAATCCGAATCTGAGGTTTGCTAACAAAATTTCTTGACGGAACATTGTCAAAAATGGAAAAAATGTGAAAAATTTTTATTTTTTTGTAATTTTTTGCTTATAACTCAAGAACTATTAACTTTTCGTAAATAATGTATATTATAAAAATTAAAGTACACAAAATTTGCTACAAAATGCACCCCCTATTTGTGATTCTCCGATGAACCGTTTGGGCTCCAGGGCTGTTTGAATATTGGAGTTTTAGCGAATTTACCTATAGGGAATACGCTCTTACGGTAGTAGTCACGGTAAGACCTAAGACCGGGACCATGTTACTTTTTCGTGTTAAGGTCCCCCAAAGCCAAAAATACCGTTCATTCAAATTGATATATATGTATATATATATTATACATGTATATATGTATATGACAGTTAACACGATAACTTTTGAACCTAAACTCCGATTTTGATAAAATTTGGTACAGGGGTGTAAGGCAGCATTTACTTGATCGAGTTTGCAAACCAGAATGATCGGACAACATTAACGGGGTTTTATGGGGTTTTAAAAGGGTTACCTTTTGGTTTTTGGCTTTTTTTAACCTTAGTTTATAAAATTCAACAAATTTAACCTAAACTATTTAAAAGAGCTCAAAAAAACAAACAATTTGGTATTTTGAATTTTTTATTTAGCTTATATGGTTATGGAGAAAATCCAAATATAAGTTTTCCATGGTTTTCTTATGGGAAATCAACAAAACCCTCTATCTTGCTTATTTATTGACATAGATTTATAAAATTGTTTATGTACATTCATTAGAAAAGGTATATACTTTATTTACTTGCAAAATCCATATGGCGACAGACCTATATACTTCCCCCATTGGGTTTATGGTGAAAATAAAAATAACAGAAATTGATCAAATTTGGTATGCACATTCGTTAGGCAAGTTTTAACTTATATTTCCTTACAAACCCATATGGTAATACCCCCCCGTCGCAGCAGACCTGCGTACTACTTAGCGAATTTCTAAATTAGTAATATTAATTTTGACTAGATGAAGCCGTAAACAAAATTTCATTACGTGCTCATAAATAGGGATATAAATGACTATTCTCCTAATGATACACATCGTAAAAGAGTATGTAGGTATGCTGCCACGGGGAACACTAAAAGTAGGTTTTTAGCGTAAAAAAATATTCGACCATATGAAGATATATACTAAGTTTCATCAATCTCTGTCCATAAGTAAAAGAGTTTTCCTTTTCTCAATATGATTTACATGGGAAAAGAGTATGCAGGTTTGCTGCCATGATAAGAACAAAAACCAGGATTTTTTACCTTAAATGGTTGAATCTCAACCTAATGAAGCTAAATACCAAGTTTCTTCCAAAAATATTGGTTAGTAAGTGAAATATTAACACTTCCTTATTCTCCATAAGATTATCATTGGAGCCTCAATACAACGTACTGTCTTTAGACTTTTTAATATCTCGGTAACCAAATGAGATAGAGCAAAGCTTCAAAATACTAAATTGAGTTTTTTTTAGCTTAATCCAACGGTCAAAATAAAAATTTTAAATTAAAAAAAATTACATATGAAAAATGCAAAAAAACATTTTTGGGGTACAAAACCCCCCGAAACTACCCCTTCCGGTAGGTCGAAATGTCTGGTTCATAAACTCATCTGAATATACGTAGGATTACACATCTCTACCAAATTTTGTTTCGATCGGACCGTTTTTACGAGTGTTATCTTGTCTATGGGCACATACATACATATATATATATGTGTGTGTGTATATATATGTATAAAAGAGTCTAAAATAAAACTCTTTTACTTATGGACAGAGATTGATGAAACTTAGTATATATCTTCATATGGTCGAAATATGGTCAAAATATTTTTTTTACGCTAAAAACCTAAATTACGAAATTTTGTTAGCAAACCTCAGATTCGGATTCAGCACCCCAAAAAACATAAGAAACAAAAGAAATCAAAACTACCCCAATTTTTTCTAGTGAGGGGAACTTTTGAATACAAATTTACTGGATTATTAGTGGGATGATTGGGCAGAAACTAAATAGTTGCGACAAACTTCCAGTTATTTATTTTCAACCCATTGCTTGTGAGTTACCTTAAGTGGACAGAAAACTGCTGAGTAAAGATCAACAGTACCTTTGGGACATAAGCCAAGCAATAAATAGTGGAGAATTTCCAATGGACTTATCTAAACGTGATCCGGGCCCAATTTTGCATGCCAGATGGCTCACGTGTGCAAATAGAGTTCTTCGGTTGTATGTGAGTGAAGAAAATCCATCTGATGCTCTAAAGGAGTTAGTAACATACATTTTAAGATCTTACATGCCTGTTTGGTTTGAGATCAAGTGCAGTAGGTACATAATAGATGGACCACATCACGTTTATAGAGCAATACAAACCTCGCGATATTTGTCGGACGACTTGAAAGCAATAGTGCATCCAGTGATTGAAAGGAACGCGTTTTTCGCTCACCCCGAGAACATCCTTATCGCTATGATCTTTGATAAGAGGATACATATTCGGGAGCTAGGCCTCAGACGAATCTTAAAAGCAAGACAGACACCTTCAAAGAACAAAACCGTTAGAAACTTCATCACGCCTACTTTGAACTTTAATGCAGTAGACTACACGGAATTGATTGATTGGACTAACACAAGGGTGTTTTCTCCTCCTCTTCTTCGGAATGTACCTGACGATGAAATATCTTCGTCTATTCGGTCGGGTAATATTCCTAATTGGGATGTGAAAAATTTTCCCTGTCACACACAAGCTGTTGAAAGGTGTGTGAAGCTCATTACTGAAGCGTCCCTAAATAAAAGGTTTGTGGGTCCGAATCAAGAGACGGCTACATCAGAGCCACACTAGAATCCAGATTCCTCATGCCAAATTTTGAAAGCAAATCAAAATACAGAGTGATTCCTAAACCATGTACCAGTACTAATTAAACAGGTACAACAATATAGATACGATAGAGAAAAAAATACTAATAGCCAAAGAAAAATACCTTACAATGTGTAAATAATGTAAATAAAAACCCCACCCTCATTGGTTGGATGGATGGGAAGGGTGTGGGTGGAACTCGAAGTGCAGCCACCTCCTCGTGGTGAGTTCTGGGTTGTTTAGATAATATTATTATTTAAACAAGCGAAGAGCTGCACAATCGGCATGAAATTCAAAATCAACAAGCTTTAAGCCTCATACGATTTTTTTGAAGTTTATAAAAAATGTCCAAAAATAGTGACCTACTTCTAGCGGGTAAACAATTTTTATTTACATTTTTCAAAGCCTAGAGTAAAAAGAAATCGCTATAGGAACTAAAAAAATTACAAAATAAAAATAATTTTATTTTTAAAAAAAATCAGGTTTTTTGTGATTTTATGAAACTTTCGGCCGATTGCGCGATCGGAAGATCAACTCAGATTTCAATACTTTTTTTTTGTTTTTCTTGTGTATACCAATTGCAACTTTTCCGCACTATAGCAACTCTGAATTCCCAACTTCAATTTTTACGCGCCACCCTATTAGATAGAGTTGACCAAATATGATAACGCACCAGATTTATTATTGAATTTTGGTGCGCCGCAGGTGATAGGGAACTCCGACACACTGCCGGATGTGTTAACGGAAGAGCAACCGGATACTGCGGCGGTAGGTGATCAAACCGCAGCGGAGGATTCAATTTTTGGGGGAATAGGTGAACTCACCTAGGCCTAGGGTAGGCGTTGAGATGGCGGCCTTAGTAAACAACGGGGGGCCATCTTCAAGAATAAGACGAAAACAGCGAGGAATGTCAGAGTCATGAAGTTAATTATAATTATTATTCGTGTCAATAAGTTAATTAATAGCTTGCCTCATATCACATGCGTGTAATAGTTTCATAAAAGATGTATTGACTCCGAGAGCCCGACACACAGCTGGCAGCGGAATCAATTATAGGCTAGGCACAATGTAGTCCAGATTAGTAAATGGGTGGGGGTGGTATAATCATTATTCTGAGACATGATAGTACTAACATAGAATTCCGTCCTATTGCAGGCGTGTGCACTTGCCCAGGAATCTTTCCACACCTGGGAATGCCGGGAACGCATTTGCAACTTTCCTCCCTCAGGGGTGGAATTCATCCGCGAACGCGAAGTTACGCTGTCAGAAGACATATGGACCGTGGCTAGTGAGACAGACGTGCAGGGGTATGTGCCGGTCGTGAATGCCATTTTGGACATGATGGACAGCATGACAAAACAGACCGGGTTACAATTGGTAGCGTGAATTGGTAGCGTGGGATGAACTAAAACGGACGAAATTAGGGATTGCTAGGTTAAAAGTGCGGCTGGGCTCAATTAGCCTCCTCACACCGGGGAGAACCGCAGATAGGCAAAAGCGAGGGTTAATTGATGCGGTTAGCGTGGGGACGAAATTCCTATTTGGGACCATAAACGATGCCGACTTACACACTTTGAATAACCGAATTTCCAATTTAGAAACACTTTCGGGGGAAACTATCCACTTAGAAAAAGAATTGTCTTATGTTAAAAAGTTGATGGATAATCTAAAAATTTCAGAACTTGAGGTACAAACAATCGCGGAAGTAGTGGACGCAAACCTAACACGTTTCTCTAATGTTATTCAAAGCGTTCGCGTCGTTATATCAACAAGTACGCATTCATTCCTTTTTCAGAAGTACTGAATTTCTTATTAATTCCGTTGACAAAGAGTTATCACGGTACAACAAGCTCTTGACCCACTAACACAGGGTAAAATTGAAAGGAAACCCCAGATTTCTCAGGAGATTCGTCAAAGCGAATCTTCTCACCAACCAGTAAGAAGTACCGGACGAAGATGTAGTGTTTACAGTATGAAGGTGAAACAAGTTTCCACATTTTGGATGTTCTGTGTCAGTAAGGTTATACTGTGTGTAAGCAAAACAAAAACTTGTTTTCAAAAACTACACATTGTAGATTAGCACCATAAGACTCATTCTTTGTCAAGTTTTTTCTCATGAAAATAGACCTGGTCTCACACCTTAATACCAAACTTTATAAAAATCGGAGGTCCCCTTGGAAAGTTATGAGTACCACGGACGGATGACCAAAATAACGCGTTAATAAATTTTCGCGGAGAACCTATTTCGGTTAGACTTCATCTTAGGCACAATGGGGCTGGTACTACTTAGGGATGTATCCCATATAAAAGTGCTTAGTCCTAGACGAAAAGCCAACGAGTTAAGTTGGAAAAATATTAATTTCTTACGCTCTCTCGGTTTTAAAGTTTACAAGAATGGCTCTACTGGCAATAGACGATAAAGCTATGTATGATGATAGTATTACTAATATGGAGTTTCACACACATCAACCCTACGCGTCTACTACATATAAAAATAACGATGAAATCAGAATCCCCATCTTACAACAAGACATAATCACCGCTCCATTTGATAGTTATATAATAATAGAAGGCAAAGCCTCAGCCGTCAAAGCTGATAACACTACTGCTCAGGATGTTAAATTCATAAACAATGCAATTGCATTTTTATTTGAGGAGATCCGATTTGAACTTTTTGGCGTAACCGTAGTCCGCATCAGAAGCGTCGGACTTACTACTACTTTAAAGCACCTAGTTTTTTCAGTGGAGAGAAAAATAGTTTAAAAAGCGCGTGTTGGCTTAATCCGGGGCAATCGGAAACGGTCACGGATTTCGTTTATTCTATACCCTTGCGATTACTTTTGGGATTCGCAGAAGATTACAGAAGAGTTTTAGTAAACGTCAAGCAAGAATTGATTTTGCTAAGATCTTCTACTGATTTGAATGCAGCACTAGCTACAGCGGCTGGAACATTAGATTTAAAAATTTCTAAAATTTACTGGAGGGTCCCTCACATTACTGTAAACTATACAACGAAACTTAAACTTTATAGATTTATCGAAAAGAATCCTGCTATCCACATACCATTCCGCTCATGGGAGATACACGAATATCCCAACCTACCGACGACTACCAAAGTATTATCATGGCCTATCAGGTGTAGCTCTAGGCTAGAAGTGCCTAGAATGGTAATTGTTGGGTTTCAAACCGATAGAAGGAACAATTTAGTAAAAGACATGAGTCTTTTTTATTCATGCAAAATTCGAGAAATAAAATTATATTTAAACTCTAAATACTACCCATATGAACCGACCAACGGTAACAGCGCTTTGTACTACGATTATTACAAGTTGTTTCAAAACTCTTACTACGGTAGAGTGGGATCCCCAATATTGGATTTTGATGACTTTAAAACTAAATGCCCGCTGTATGTCATCGACTGTTCTAAACAAGACGAGTCTATAAAAACCGGGGGTGTAGAAATAAAATTGGAAATTCAGGCCGACGAGGACTTTAAAGCAAACACTTGGGCCTACTGTTTAATCCTACACGACGACCACTTCACATACACTCCCATAACAGGGGAGGTACGCAAAGTGGCCGTTTAATCATGACAAAGAAAAAAGTAACATTTTAAAAACCTCTCGTAAAGAAGGTTTACATTTTACCCGAGGAAGACAAAAAATCAATTTGGATGCAAATTGCTAGGGACAGAAGTCGCCGGCAACAGTTTTTAACTTGACTCCGGTAGTAAAAGAAATTAACTCTAATGGAATTACATAATCGGTCAGTCACGATCATGGAGTCAAGCGGAGCGGATAACGCACCTATTCCTAAAATTAACGAACCCATCAATCTGGTAACCGGGGTGTTTTTAAAATCTGTTCACTACCTAGATTCGGAATTAAAGAAATGTGTTATAACTGGGATCTTCAAATACAGAGACAACTCTCTTGGAATTCTATTCAAGGGAAGAAACGGATTAGTTTTTTGGTCTTATGACCTTTTTTGCCAGTTTTACAGCAAATTTAATGAAATAACGCTATCACTTGAAAATAAGAGTAGAATAATTGTAAACGAGGGGACCTTTAGTATAAAGGTTGCTACATTTTTTGGCAATCATTGTGTGTTCATCTCTGACGGAGAGCACTCCCTAGCTCTAGGTATTACCGAGTGATATATGTTGTTAAATAATTTATCGCTAATATCTCGGTCTCTTTTGGAATTATTTTATATCAATCAGGATATTAAAGCTTTTATCGATCAAGTTAAATCGGGTAATGAAATTCAATCGAATGATCTACCAGGTCACTTGTGTGACCGTTTAGTAGACGAAATTTTACTGTACACCCGGTGGCCGAATGGAGACCGTAGTTGAATTTCACGGGTTCAAAGACAATAATAATGAGTTTATTGTAAAAGAGCTGGCCATTGTAGGGAGATCGTATAGAACACAAATAGTGTTCCGATCTCCTTACAATTTCAACAGATTAAATGAAAAAAATGCAGAGAACAGCTAACTGGCTGACTCACTACTTCCACAGGATAAAGTGGGAAGATGGTGAAATGCCATTCAGTAAGAAACTGATGCGTTCTCTGCTAAAACCCTTTGATGTTATTCATACAAAGGGAAGTAAAAAAGCTCAATTTCTAAGGAACTTCCATAATAATGTAATAGAAATTTATGAAAAACAAAGCACAGTCACAGTAGACTGTATTATACATAAAAATAATAATAAAAAGTGCGCTCTAGCTTCTGCGGAGCACCACATCCGGGAATTATCCCGGGTGAACTCTTATTGAGTTGGCACCCTTGTTCATCAGGCTGGGTTAGCCCCTGGTAAGACCATGGAACAAGGTTATACGGGTTTGCCTAAAAACAGTAAAACATTGTGTTTCCCTGTATGTGTGCAGAAGTTAAAGTGCATAAAAAATACATAAAAAGTAAAAAATAAAAAGGGAGGTAGCATTTTTGTAATGGAATAGCTACCACTGTAGGTTGCGATGGTTGGGGCAACCTACCCCAGAGGTTAGGCCTCCGGAGGAAGCTCTGGGTTAACAAAAAGAACGCGCCTACAACTGTACAGCCTGGCATACATGCCTACCGTGGTGTGGAAAATAGTTGAAAACTTCAAGTGTAACAAAAAGTAACACTTGATAAATATCATGCTTAGGTTTAGGGTTAAACCTACAGAAAATAATTTATATCGAAATAATAAATCGGAATAATATTTAATAATAGAAACAAAGGGGGGAACGATTCGTTCCCCCCCTTGAACTTTCAAAAAATAATTTATATCGGAATAATAGGAGTACAAGTGTAAAAATTAATGGAAATATAATAAAATACACTCACCAGGACCGGTTGTGTAATCTGTGCCACAATTGAGGCACAGATGATATCTTACGCGCCAGTGGCTTTTTACACTACCGCGTAACACCGGTGAAATACATAAATGATATTTAATAATCAATGTTGGGACCACCTGTATAGGGTGGCCCCAAAAACAAATGCCCTGAACCCATACGGGGAAGAGACTATGCTCGAGAACAGTAAACTCGACGCAAGTTCGCTCCATGACTGAATAAGGATGAAAGAGATAGCTAAACCCAACCACTCTTCCCCCACCACTACTAACCTTATCGTAGGAAGTGTTCCAGCCAGCCGGTGGAGAAATGCATATTGCACCGGTAACAATTATAAAAAACCAACCACCTGTATTCCGCCCGGGTTAATTCCCCGGGTGGAATACAAATTTGGTAATTTATAGTTACGAATGGTGCAATATGCACCATGTAAGGGTAGAAAAAAAGATGTGTAAAAATAGGGCTCAAGTAGCCCTCAAACACAATAACATCTACACAAGTAGCCATCTCGCCACCGACTGATCATACCCACAGCCACTTCCGCGCTGCTGACTGGTAGAATGATATCTCAGCAGGATGTGGTGGGGGTAAACCAAAATAATAATTATAGTACTCACCCCAGATTCATCACTGCTATCCATGTAGCAATCACACGGGATGTCCCTAACTAATAAAATTCGTCGTCTGCAAATCGGACAGGTTCCAGGACTGGACAGTCTTTTAAAAATTACCTTGTCAACCCTATAACTACACTCGTCACATTCTGAATGTGTGAAGAATTCAAATTTACATTTTTGAAATAAAGGAATGTAGTGGGATCTAACTATTGTAAATTTTTTTAATTGTTCTTTTAGATCTGTAATCATTGAAATTGGTAAAAAATTTTTAAATTGATTACTGATATGGTAAGGTGTGGGAAAATCTAGACAAATACTATAAAGACACAATTCATACAAACTCAACGGTGACGCCATAACCAACTGGTTAGGGGAAGCGGAGGGGTAGTACGATTGGGGGTAGGTGGGGTTTACTATTCTTGAATATGGTTGGACCATAACTTGGTTGGATAACTGTAAAAGAGGGGGTATGTGTATAAATTAAATACAGGCCACCCTATGTACCCGTTCAGAGATGCTCTTTATTGTGCTTAATATGGTTTTATTCGTATTAGTTTTACTTGCGCTTCGACGGACAGCGACGAAGAAAACGCCCCTCCTCAGGTAATAATTTCTTATTTTATTGAAGATATTTATTTTAACTATTATATATCGATGCAAATAGGTTCTATCAATTGTTTTTGTTTTTAGGGAAATTCACAACAACAGCCGCTCAGTCAGGACATGTTTTTTGCAGATGACTTGGATGTACTTGTTTTACAGGTAAATATATTTAGACTTTATAAGCAAATACCATCTAAATTAATATTTTTATTTATAACTAATTTAATTGAACATTTGGAGACGGGATCGGATATATCGAGCATCTCAGATGTGTCTCAGGAGCTAAGACAAATATCTCAGGTAGGTTCATTGAGTATATATTGTTTTTCTTTTTAGTTTTTAGCAATAACAGTTAGTAATACAACTGAAAGAAATATGGTTTCTTTCAGGAAGAGTTTAATGGACGACTAACACAGATGATAAGACTCTCTGGGGCTAGCAATGGAAGTTCTAATGGCAGATATATACATGTATCACGCACATTTTTACAGGATGGATCGGTTCTTGTAAGACACCATTTGGTTAGTATAAAGTAACACTAATTATTATTATAATTACTTTTAATTATTAGAGAAAATATAGGTTATAGTTATGTTTTTTTATTTTAGGAAAATGATGGGATAAATCCTGAGGAAATCCGACGTGAACTATCACAAGTAAGTACTTTTAATATTTAACTATCAAGTTTAGTTATATCCTATTCTTAAATTCTAAGTACAGATTTACTTTTTATTTTTACAGTGGCAATTGCCAGCGCCTCCTATTCAAAGGACTCCACAAAGAATACGGGTAAGGAACATTCTTTCTTTTGTAAATTATCTTTTATGTTTTAATTATAAATTAATTTTTTTTTTAGGACATGAGAGATCGTTCGCCAATAAGACGTCCGCCTTCACCGACACCGGCATCTTCACCCAATAATGTAAGTAAATATTGTTTAATTTTTATCTAAAGTGTTTTTCTTTTTTTTTTATAATATCATTTATCAAATACCCATAAAATGATTTTATATATATATATTTTTTTTTAGATACCAAGTCCACCTTAACCCTCCCCTGAGGCACCCCGAAACCCCCCGACACCGGCATCTTCACCCAATAATGTAAGTAAATATTGTTTAATTTTTATCTAAAGTGTTTTTCTTTTTTTTATCAAATACCCATAAAATGATTTTATATATATATATATTTAGATAGAAGACGAGTTCACATTTCCTACCCAGCGGATAATCCCTGGAGAAGAAAGAAATAGACCACCCCAACCCTCCCCTGAGGCACCCCGAAACCCCCGAGTAAGTTCACACATTATAGAGTTATTAGATTAGTTTAAGTTATTATTTGCTATATTAATTTATATTATTATTTTAGATTGCCATTTTGGAGGAGAGAATGACCGGTGAGCTACGTACCAGTCAACCCTCTGTTAGACCATCAAGGAGATATGCCACCAACGGTAGGTTATTTAAAATATTACTCTTTAATAATAGTTTCTACACTATCTATTATTTTTATTAATACAATTTTAATGTTTCAGAATGAGAGTTTCCAGCTAACGGGGGAACAATATTTTCGCAACCTAGAATGGCAAATTTTAAATTATCGGGGAAGAATTGGACAGTTTCCACCCCCACCAATCTACCAACCTCTAGAATCAGTAAGTTTAATAATTAATTTTATTATTATTGTTAATGTTTAACTATAATTTTTACAAAAATATTTTCTCTAATTGTAAAATAACGTTTTAGGTTGTTGCACAGTTAATATACTACAAATAATAACTAATATAATTTGTTTTCAGCGAGGTGGTAATATGGTTAATCCAGAGAGATATAACCCTAGAACTAATGGGGGTCCTACCGAACGCACAATTGAATACAGCTCCAATGATCTCCAGGTAATCATGTTTTTATTTTTCAGCGAGGGGGCGAGGTATTCTTTCCAACAGAATTAAAGGTGGCTGACTATTTCAGACTCGGTAGACGACCTAACCAAATAGTTAATTATATAATTGAACAGAATACTGAGGCTCTTCAGGTAATTAGTTTTTATTTGTTTTTTTTTTTAGAGAGATAGGAGAATATACATAGCACCTAATTGGGAACTTGAACTTAGGAGAACAATACCACCCCTAGCAAGAACAAACACTGTAATCGAACAAAACTCAACTGCTCTTCAGGTAATAGGGGTTTTCTTCTTTCACGACAGAAAATATTACCTATTTAATAGATATACCAATAACAATATACAACTATAAATTTAATATGAGATTGTATTGTTTTCAGGCATTGGTGAATACTGTCTCCCCTGAGGCACCCCAAAATAATACGGTTAGTAATTCACATATATAATTTGAAACTTTAATTGTTTTAAAGTTTAATAATTTGATATATTAATTTGATAAATTTGTTTCAGAATTTGAATTGTCCTGAGACAATGCCTTTGGGGAAAGGGCCACTCTGTATAGAGTGTCAACGTGAGGAGCGTCTGATTCATCTCAGACGGAGAGCTTTGTTTCAGGTAAAAAACTACTTGTATTAATTTCAATTTTAATGATTATTAATTTTTTCTTACTTGTAAAACAAGAGAGCTTAAAACACTCACCTTATGTTACAGAATGCTGAGCAGTCCTCCGCAAGGGCAGATAGTCGTGCAGTACTCCAACTTGCTCTGGTTCGAGCGGTACTCCGAGAAGTAACGGCGGTTGCGTCACAGGTGCTCGGTACGCCGCACACACCACAAACACTAGAAGTAGCTCCAGCGGTTTGGGCCGACATAAGGTCGACCCTTGAGCACATTTTAAGTGTCCAGGGTCCGGTCATCGCCGAACATCTGCACTACACCAGAAACGACACGACGACAACGGAAAGTCCACGGCAGATAGAATGCCAAATCTGTATGACCGCACTACCTACGACAGCCCTACAACCCTGCGGACACGTCGTATGTCCATCGTGTTCTATACGTCTGTTCCGCTGCCCGCATTGCAGGCAAACCATCACCGGTCGTTTAAATTTATATTTTAATTTTATAAAATAAATATCGTTGTTTAAATTTACGGTTTTTTTTAATTTATTCACCTTATTCACAAACACTTTTACACCTAACCATCTTAACACCCCTAAAATTAGAATTTTACACTCACAACACATCTCACTACACAATCACATCACAATAACACAACACACACTACACAACCACATCACAATAACACAACACACACTACACAACCACATCACAATAACACAACACACACTACACAACCACATCAAAATTACACAACACACACTACACAACCACATCACAACAACACAACACACACTACACAACCACATCACAATAACACAACACGCGCTAGACATCTAACTACACGACGCGATCACTCCACGGTCTGTGACGAACTGAAGGTAGAAAGGAGACTTCCAACACACAATTATCAAGAGGTCATGTTCCCACGGGAAAGCTCTTCTCCAGGAGAAGAGGGGTATTCTCCAGGTTTTTTAATATGTGTAGCGTTATGCATAAAACATGTTTATGCTATAGGCCTAATAGTAAATAAAAAGGTTATTACACTTACAACCAACTATCCCTTTTCCTTATAGTTTACAGCAGTTTGAAAACTCATTTACACAAATTTAGTGTTCTATTTTAATATTTGTTACCTTTCATTATTGTTTCAATAAAAGTCGGACAACCAATAACACCCATGTCAAAAATTCATATTTCCAAAATTGTTTTCGTAAACAAAAATGAATTTTTCCAGGGTTAAGTTACAAAACTTATTTTTGTGCCCAAGTACGCGTAAATAAAACTTTCAAGCAAAATCTAACTGCTACATTTTGAGAAAACGTAAAACCTCAGATTAGACACTCCTCGTATTAAAGTTTGAAATTGTGTTGATATTTCAGTACCAGTTCAATTTGCTTCTATTCAGCTTTTAACATAGTACCAGGGGGACCGAGCTTAAGCTCGGTAAATTATTACTTTCGTTCTCACACAAAGCTCGTTCGCTCCGCTCACTCGCCCTATTCCTTTTTAAGAGGAGCTCGTTCACTTCGCTCACTCGCCAGGCCAGAGGGTGCTGCACTTTGATATAATTTTCCTAAACTACAGATTAAAGATGTAACACATTGGTTACATTGGTTTATATCTACAGTTATCAGCTGATTTTGTTCAATTTAAAAATCTCCATAAGGATAACATGGAAACTTTAAAGAGCTCTAGCGCGAAAAATGGATTTTTCCCAGCTATGGGACCAGCTCCAATCGATTTCTGGTGGCCAAAACCCCCATATTCAATAAAAAAATAAAAATCCTTGGAGCAAAAAAAAACTTTGCCCGGACAAATGGAGCTTGTTTTAGAGTATAAGATAAGATAAGATGTGTTTGTTTGTTTAATTATCAACAGCTGTTTTATTTAGAAATTCAATATAAATTGTTCCCCATGTTAATCTTATGGACAAAAATGAACTTTGAGGGCTTCCCGGGAGCTTCAGAATAAAAATATCAAAAATCTAAAACCTTATTGCAAAACTATGAACTGAGACCATTCTTTTGACACCTCAAACTTTAAAATTGGTCCAGAAATAAGGGAGGAGTAGTGTTAACAAAAAAGGGCATCACGTATTATATATATAGATATAGATTTACTTACATACAACTACTGAATGTCTGCAATTATGAAGTCAACCTATAAAATAAAACTCATTCCA
Organism: Neoaliturus tenellus; assembly: GCA_030545055.2. Lineage (NCBI taxonomy): Eukaryota > Metazoa > Arthropoda > Insecta > Hemiptera > Cicadellidae > Neoaliturus > Neoaliturus tenellus. Next base: position 111,801,146 of record CM061531.1, read on the forward strand.
ACTTTTTAATTCAGGTGTATAGTAGGAAAATGCAGCCTTGAACTTACACTTTTTACTATATGTAGAAATCAACTGATAATGATGGAACAGAAATTAGACCATTGATTAACATTTTTATGTGATAGCTCCCTGTTTCGGTGGAACGGCCCCTGAGGATAATTCAACCATCGGAATCCCGATTAGATAGTTGTAGTCGTAATTCCGATTATTTGTCTCCCCTCCCTCCCTCCTTACACCTCAACAATCTCGCTCCCTTCCCTTACCCTCCCCCCCCCCCTCCACCACCTCCTCCTAGTTTTGGTTATAAAAGGGCAGCGTGACACTGCTCCGTTCAGTATTATTCCGATACGCGTGTTATTGTATACACTATTGTTTCTTACGTGCTTGTGAAAAGTAAATATTCGGTTCGTGTTTATAATTTATATTTTATAAACGATAGTGCGTTATTGAATATAGTTTACCGAGTTTTTGATTTTTATTTCAAGTTGACTAGATTTCTATGATGTGTGTTCTGTGATGTCTCAGATAAACTGGAAATCGAGTGACCCGTCAAGTCTCTCTTCTGCCACCAACATCTTCAACCACAAACAGAAGAATGTTTACACAAGAAGATGTTTACACATCATAGAACGCCAAAGCAAGACTTAGTATGATATGAGTCGCAAATAATTTTACAGTAACTGTCAGTCCGGTCAATGGTTTGCCTCCACACCCCAATTGGGGCCTTTGATACTGTTATACCAAAGGGTATAACAGTATCTATTGTTAAAAAAATACTAGAACAATATATGTTAAAAAACTGAGCTGAGTTTAGGGTTATTCACTCGAAATTAAAAGCAATGTTATATTTAACATGTCTCGTGTGTAACAAATATATTTTTTATTATTACATTCACAAAAGTAAACATATTATTAATTTCTAAGTGTCAAATTTAGATGAAAGTCTGTTTGAGACATAGTATAATAATTATCAAAATTCAGTTCAGCCAAATAGGATTTATAGTACAAATGTAGTGGAATAGCCCTCAGGATATCAATCGGGCCTGCGAATAATTGGCTATTCAGAAACAATCGTTCGGGGTTCCGATTAGATACTACCCCCCCCCCCCCCCACTACTTGCACCAAGATGCATATAAGGGGGTAAGGTACGAGTGCTATTCAGTCTTGCTCTCACCTTTACAGCCGACATTTAATAGTTGTGTTTGATAGTTGTGTTCATTGCATTTATATATTGTAATTTTTAAATAGTATCTTTAATAGTGTAATTAGTTATTTTTACTACTTTTCCGTGTTTACTTTTAATTTATTTTTATTATCTTATATTTAAAATTTAAATTGAAAATGTCCCAAACAAGAACAAGGTTTGGACATTTAAACGAAACGCTTCGCCCCAGCGAAAGGTTTTTGGACTTTTCGAAGTCCTTTGTAATTTCAATGAAAATTACGGGCCGCCGGGGGGGACAGAGGATTTGGGAAACCGCTATAAGAAATCCCATGGACCATCCGACAAGACCGGGCGTAATCACAGTAATCGACCCTTTCAATGAAGAGGAGATGAGACGGACGGTTGACATTCTCCGTCAAGTTGTTCTATGCATTGAAGTTGGAATAATCACTGAGATTTACGGGGTAGGTGGGAGAGTTCAAAATACAGAAGTCATCCCCATACCCTGTTTTAATGTCGTTCACCGCGACCCGGCGGTTATTCAACTGAATGCCATGATCAACTTCATGGAAAATGGAAATCGGGCGGTTGTGATAGAGGACATCCCTTTTATCAATAGGTAAGTGATAATTTTTATTTTTACGAACACGATAATTTAGGCATTTGAAAGATTCATATTTATCTGTGGGAAAATTCACCTGTGGTTTGTTGGTAAATATTGAATAATTTCGGACTCATTTATTATATCACTTTATATATCTCTTTGTTTCATGACCCTATCAAATTAGGTAGAATTACCAAATTGGACAGCCGGACTGACAGTTACTGTAAAATTATTTGCGACTCATATCATACTAAGTCTTGCTTTGGCGTTCTATGATGTGTGTTCTGTGATGTCTAGATAAACTGGAAATCGAGTGACTCGTCAAGTCTCTCTTCTGCCATCAACATCTTCAACCACAAACAGAAGAAGGTTGCGGATCGACAGAAGTTGGAAGTAACGTTTTAACAGAAGGTATTGCAGAATACTATACAAGCCAGTAGTTCGACTTCAACTATAGAGGGGTCGGACGCCCTAAATCAGTTAACTGACACCCCGTTTTATCTCAGCAACCCTACTCTTGAAAATTGGATATCAACATTAAATACAAATCTAAGTGGCCTACTAGATCTAAGTGGCCCGGTGATGAGTTTCAGTGTAAATACCGAAGGTCAGGAATACGACCCCACTAATCCGGCAATTACAACTGACGATAATTATTATTATAACAATGAACAAATGCTAAACTGCTCACCGGATTCTCATAGATCCCTCTTATCGCCGAACTCGGAAATTGTAAAGAGCCCCGGATTAACAACCCCGTCCGGCACACAAGTATCACCACAACGACCTACGGGGGCGACGCCATCCAGAGGAGGAAAATCATCGATAAAAATGAATAATCAGGTCAAATTGGTTGAAGAAGAAGAATCGGATGAAGAATATGAGGAAACCGAAACTGTGGACAATGAAACGGTTGAAAGAATTTTCAATGAAGAAACAAATGAAGATGACATAATCTATATGCTAAACAAAGAAAATGATAATGATACAGACGCGTTCGCCGTCTCACCGGAAAGACTCAAATTATTCGTAAGAATATTGAGAATAACAAATCCAGAAGAAAAATCCACAGAGGTGAAAAGAAACATGAGGCCTCTTGTACACGGTGAATTTCAGGACACAACTTTATGTACAAAAATAACTAAACCGGTGATTAAAAAAGTTCCCGTATGGTTGAGGTGGCTGTTTTTATACTTGTTCATTTATTTGCCTTTTGACGGTGAAAAAGTCGCATGTGAAATAAAAAAGACAATGAATAGCCTAAACAAGACGACCCCCAAATATATACTTCAACAAATTAGAAAGTGTGTCAGTATCACATTGAGGCTTTAATATTAATTTTATTTCAGAAGTTAAGTGATGTCTGTGGTGGAGATAACAAACTAAGCCAAATGGGAGAATGCGGGTACTTCAAAAATAGAATTTGGCTTATTAATAGCCTAGATAAACCATTGCATTCATGTTTACACACTGAACGCCAAAGCAAGACTTAGTATGATATGAGTCGCAAATAATTTTACAGTAACTGTCAGTCCGGCCAATGGTTTGCCTCCACACCCCACTTGGGGCCTTTGATACTGTTATACCAAAGGGTATAACAGTATCTATTGGTAAAAAAATACTAGAACAATATATGTTCAAAAACTGAGCTGAGTTTAGGGTTATTCACTCGAAATTAAAAGCAATGTTATATTTAACATGTCTCGTGTGTAACAAATATATTTTTTATTATTACATTCACAAAAGTAAACATATTATTAATTTCTAAGTGTCAAATTTAGATGAAAGTCTGTTTGTGACATAGTATAATAATTATCAAAATTCAGTTCAGCCAAATAGGATTTATAGTACAAATGTGGTGGAATGGCCCTCAGGATATCAATCGGGCCTCCGAATAATTGGCTATTCAGAAACAGTCGTTCGGGGTTCCGATTAGATACTACCCCCCCCCCCCCACTACTTGCACCAAGATGTATATAAGGGGGTAAGGTACGAGTGCTATTCAGTCTTGCTCTCACCTTTACAGCCGACATTTGATAGTTGTGTTTGATAGTTGGGTTCATTGCATTTATATATTGTAATTTTTAAATAGTATCTTTATTAGTGTAATTATTTATTTTTACTACTTTTCCGTGTTTACTTTTAATTTATTTTTACTATCTTATATTTAAAATTTAAATTGAAAATGTCCCAAACAAGAACAAGGTTTGGACTTTTAAACGAAACACTTCGCCCCAGCGAAAGGTTTTTGGACTTTTCGAAGTCCTTTGTAATTTCAATGAAAATTACGGGCCGCCGGGGGGGACAGAGGATTTGGGCAGCCGCTATAAGAAATCCCATGGACCATACGACAAGACCGGGCGTAATCACAGTAATCGACCCTTTCAATGAAGAGGAGATGAGACGGACGGTTGACATTCTCCGTCAAGTTGTTCTATGCATTGAAGTTGGAATAATCTCTGAGATTTACGGGGTAGGTGGGAGAGTTCAAAATACAGAAGTCATCCCCATACCCTGTTTTAATGTCGTTCACCGCGACCCGGCGGTTATTCAACTGAATGCCATGATCAACTTCATGGAAAATGGAAATCGGGCCGTTGTGATAGAGGACATCCCTTTTATCAATAGGTAAGTGATAATTTTTATTTTTACGTACACGATAATTTAGACATTTGAAAGATTCATATTTATCTGTGGGAAAATTCACCTGTGGTTTATTGGTAAATATTGAATAATTTCGGACTCATTTATTATATCACTTTATATATCTCTTTGTTTCATGACCCTATCAAATTAGGTAGAATTACCAAATTGGACAGCCGGACTGACAGTTACTGTAAAATTATTTGCGACTCATATCATACTAAGTCTTGCTTTGGCGTTCTATGATGTGTGTTCTGTGATGTCTCAGATAAACTGGAAATCGAGTGACTCGTCAAGTCTCTCTTCTGAAACCAACATCTTCAACCACAAACAGAAGAAGGTTGCGGATCGACAGAAGTTGGAAGTAACGTTTTAACAGAACGTTTTTGCAGAATACTATATGTTAGGTATGCGGCATTTTAAATTTAGCGAAATGGAGCTCGGCTTATTTTTGCAGATCACGGGCTGATCATGTGTCACCCGTGACCTTGCCGGATAAGGTGAGCTTCCCCCACCACGCGCAAAATTGCCAGTGCGAATTCGCGAAAACCTAGAGTCAGTTGAAGACTGAGCTCGCTCCGTGGTACACTCAGACCGATGTTCGCCATCCAGCTTCTTCTTCTGTTAATCCATACAGGTTAGCTAGTTGTAGTATCTGACAAGGCAAGGGTTCCCGATAGATCCTCTTAATGTCAAGGGTTTTATTACTATCGCTTGTGGCCTTCAGCCATCAATATTAAGCAGTTTGTAAGGGGTTTGTGCAGTACATCTTCTGTAAATAAAAGAATTCACGCCCATTCTGGACTTGTTATTTAATACCCTGAGTTAGGGATAAGGGGCTGTGTAGCCCGTAACAGTTGGTGTCAGAAAGCGGATTAATTTTTCAAAATTAAATTTGATGTACTGTGATTTTAATTTTTGAATTTTCGTTGAACTTCTTGTTGCAATGACTTTTGTTACTTTAAAAATTGGGGATTTAAGGGAGATCAATACTGCAGGATGGAAAGTGTATTAGAGGAAAGGGAATTTAAATTATTCAGGAATGAGTTTTATTATGAGTGTGTGGGAAATGTTTTTATCAGGGACAAAATTGCGATTTTAATTTCAGTATATCTAGCTGACCAGGGGAAATCATATTTTATTTGTGAGAAGGTTGTGCCAAATCCTTCAGTAAAGCTGCAGTTGCTCGATATTGAAGAGTTTGAAGGGGAAGGTATAAACTTACAAATTGTATTGCCCTTCTTAGTTAAAACATGTGCGGGTACTTTGCTCCCCATTAGATCTATTCAGGTTAGAACAAAATACTTGAGTATTTTGATGACAGAACTCTAGATGTATTTAGATGACTTAGAGTTTGTGTTCTTTTTGGTAGTGATATACATTTGTGTGTTTTGGTTTATTGTGCTATTTAATTAAGCGAATAAAGCTGGGTAATAAATTTATGGTGCTACTCAATTAAGCGATTAAGCTGGGTAATAAATCGCATAAACAGCGGGAACCGACCTTGATGACGCAGCCTACGCGTTCTTTCAGTACTGCGCCGAACGAAATTAATAAAGCGGCAGGTCCGGGATCTCAGTTTGACGCGTCATTTTTCACACGCGTTGGCACTCGGAGTGCTATTTTGACCGCATATTACGAGCACGTCCCAAATAACCCAATTCCACACACTGAAAGTGCAGGTTCTAGTGTTGCCAAGCCGCAAATAGCTCCGAAACCTCTGTTGCCAGAGCCGACTAACCCACCACCGCCCGTGCCACATGAACAGCAGATTGATGATAATGGTTACGTAATACCGCGTCCTTATGAGCGAAAATAAGAAAGTGTATTATATTCCGATTTTTGATCCAAATTGGTTACTTGAGGGGAATCAAAATTTATTAAGAACGCTGGTAACTCGAATAATTGAAGGGAATATTAATGGGAGAACAAATTATACGGAGGAGCCGGGAATAAAACGGGTCAGAGTTACTAGAATTGTAATTGATTACGTGGATTAATATGAGGGTTTTCTCCTGGCTTGAGGGATTTCTGATTGGCATTATAATTGGGTGTTTATTTATACTTGTAAGGATTTTGACGCTTCTGTATCACACGGGGACTCGTGTAGCGGCATGCGTGGCTAAGAGTTATTTGAATTTTACTGTTCAGTAAGCGGTATTAGCGCGAACGGTAGCGCGATAGGTTATGATTGTAAATATTGATGTTCTCCGCTCCTGGTGACGGGAAATCGCCTCTTAAAACTTTTAGAACTACGCTTGCAATTAAGAGGATGTCTGTAACACAAGCCGAGCTTGAAGCAGCCGTTAAAAAGATGTCGGCACTGGAAGGGGTGCGAACCATGGACGTGTCCGCAGCCGCGATGGTTGAAGCATTCACAGGCGATGGCACTGGGCCAACGGTTAAAGAGTTCTTTGAAAAGCTAGAGCAGGCGGCAATTCTAGGAAATTGGAAGCCTAAATTTAAGATAACCGTGCTCAGGTTAAAAGTAAAGGGGCCCGCGGAAGCATTTTTAGCGGCCCACTTTGACTTTAGTAAAGTCGATGCCGATGGGTTGCCGGACCTTGATTATGACGAAATTAAAAAGGCGTGCATTGAGCGCTTCACAAAGAAGTACAATGATCATTTTAATTTCCTTCAGTTACACAGTGCAGTGCAGAAGCGTGGCGAAACGGTGGACGTTTTTGCCGAAAGAATCCGCATGTTAGGCGCTAAGACAGTAACTAAGTCGGATGATGCAGCTGCAAAATTAATAATTGAACAGGAATTAGAAAGGCGCATGCTGGCCGCATTTTTGCATGGTCTACAGGGAAAAGTGGGTGAAATCACGCGTTTTTCATTCCCAAAAACGTTCAAGCAAGCGTTAGAAATTGCAAATTTGGCGGAAATAGAAAATTTATCAAGTCCGTCGGAGGCTGATTCCGGAGTATTTTCAGTCACATGCTACTCTTGTAATGAGGAGGGGCATGTAAGCTCGGAGTGTCCGCAAAGGAACCGACGCCGCAATGAGCGCGCGGGGTCACCGGCAAATCGCTCGTTTGCTAGGGGAGGAAGCCCCAGGAATTTTTATGAGACAAGAAATCGGGGGTACAATGGTCCGAGAGACCAGCGAGAACCCTTCCGTGGTCGTGGGGGTAGTTCAAGGGGCATGCAGCGGCATGTGCGTTTCGATGAGCGAGGCAGCGGCGCGAACGAAAATAGATCGTTCAGGCTGTCACAGACCACTTGCTACCGGTGTGGCCAACTGGGGCATATTCGAAGGGATTGTCGAGTAAATTTACCTGAGAGGCCGGTAAACTCACAAGGTCCAACGGATCAGTAGACCCGTCTGTTGGACCTAGCGCTATCAGCGAGGAAGTAGCACCAGAGACCGTCACAAGTGTATTAATAAATGGGAATAGTGATTTAATTATTTATGTTCGTATTGGAGGGAAATTTTGCAAAATGTTAGTGGACTCTGGATCGCAAATATCGCTTGTTAGCCATCGGGTCTGTAATCATTCAAATTTAAAGAAAGCATCGGTCAGGGCCGTGGGAATTACGGGAGCACCGTTACAGATTTTCGGACAAACTGTTATTGAAGTGGTTATTCGGGGAATTGAGTATAAATTGCAGTTCTATGTCGCGGATTTACGTGGATTTTCATATGACGGCATAATTGGGGTGGATGCCCTGAGGGAATTAGAAGCTGTGGTAGATTTCACAGATACTTCCGTTTATGATGTCTGTCCACTGAGAGACGATTTGAAACTGGGTCCTTCGGAATTCGCGAGTTCCGAGGGGTGGTCGAGGGGGAGAGAGCTGGGTGACGACTCAGTTCTCAAACCAGTGGCAAGCACGTCAGTAAAGGTTTTAAGTAACAGTAGGAACCCCGTTATACAGAGCGTTTCTGTAGTTGAAGACATCGTTGCCCGGGCGTGTACGGAAGTGGTTGTTTCGGCTAGTGCCGAGCCGAAGGTTCATGTTAATACGGTAGGTATGGGACCGGGTTGTTTAAAGTTGCCGGCTGGAGGTAGGCCGTGCGGAATTAATGTTGTTCATGTTGATACGGTCGGTATGGGACCGGGTTGTTTAAAGTTGCCGGCTGGAGGTAGGCCGTGCGGAATTAATGTTGTTCATGGTGATACGGTCGGTGCAGGACCGGGATGTTGTAATTTGCCGGCTGGAGGTAGGCCGTGCGGAATTTCTGTTGTTCAAGGTGATACGGTCGATATGGGACCGGGTTGTTTAAATTTGCCGGCTGGAAGTGGGCCGAGCTATAATAGCGGAAAACCCGAGAATAGAACTGCTGAGAAATTTAGTAATTCAAGTGTCGTAGGAACACATAGTTTAACTGTTTTTCGAAGATATGACGAAAATTGGTGGCGTACATTGTCTGAAGTGCAGGCCTGGGACGCAAGGTCACCCGTTGTGACGTTAAAGGTTTGCGGTGTCGAAATAGTTGAGATATCTGAGTCCGGAAATGACGTTGTGGCCGAGATAAACGTTTGTGACTTTTCAGAGGAAAATGGCGCTAGTGACGTAAGGGATTTAATTACTAGGGGAAAAATTAAAGAGGAAAACGATGCAACCGAGTTATTAGAGGAATGGGATAAAATGTTTCCGATGGAGGAGAAAATTGATATAGAAAAACTAATCGATAAGAAGTTACAGCACTTAAGTGCGAAAGATGCGAGTATCATGCGTCCTGTGTTGCATGAGTATAAATCGGTATTTTATGATGGGGGGTAAGTCCATTGGGGTGTACAAATCACATTACACACAAAATTCCTACTGGTGATGCGGCTCCGGTGAAACAGGTGCCCTATAGAATTCCGGAGTCATTAAGAGGAGTAGTTCAGTCACATATTAGTGATATGTTGCGCAAGGGCATTATTCGTCCTTCGGACAGCCCATGGGGTTCAAACATGGTCATTGTTAAAAAGAAAAAGCCTGTAGATCCGTTAGATAAAAATAAAAAAGAGGATCACACATCGTACCGAGTGGCTATTGATAATAGGAAGGTTAATCAGCTCACAATAAAATCGAATTATCCACTGCCGTTAATCCAAACGACTTTGGACTCGCTAAACGGTTGTAAAATTTTCACGACACTAGATTTGCACTCAGGATATTTCCAGGTGCGAATGGAGGAATCGGATATTCCTAAAACGGCTTTTATTACGCCGGACGCGACCTATGAATTTACGCGGATGCCTTTCGGGCTTACTAGCGCACCCAATACGTTCTCACGTCTAATGAACAATGTACTTCAGGGCCTTATAGGTCAGGGGGTGCTTGTTTATTTGGATGACGTAATTGTGGCGTCAGCCACAATGACGGAACATGCGGAAAGGCTAGCGCGCGTATTTCAAAGGTTCCGAGAAGCAAATCTCGTGGTACAACCCTCTAAATGCGTGTTCGCAAAGGAGGAAGTCGAATATTTAGGGCATGTAATTAGTGGGGAAGGCGTACGACCAAGAAAATAGAAGCAATAAGCACTTATCCTACGCCCGTAAATGTAAGGCAGGTAAGAGCGTTTGTAGGTCTCGCGAATTATTATAGAAAATTTATTCCAAATTTTAGCGAAATTGCAAAGCCACTTACTGAATTAACGAAAAATGATGTTCAATTTAATTGGGGGCAGGATCAGCAATACGCTTTTGACTTTTTGAGACAGGCACTTATTACGGAACCCATACTTAAGTATCCATGTTGGGATCAGCCCTTTATTGTGACGTCAGATGCGAGCAAAAACGCCTGTGGTGGTTTGCTGTCGCAGTATATTGATGGGCAGGAACCCGATAGCCTATTATTCTAAATTATTTAACAAAGCTCAGAGCAACTATTCACCAACCGAGAGGGAGCTGTTAGCTGTAGTAACACTCGTTAAGGTGTGGCGACCTTATCTGTATGGTCGTAAATTCACCTTAGTGACGGACTGTATAGCCCTCAGATGGCTCTTTTCAATGAAAGATCCGTCGTCTCGCTTAATGCGTTGGGGGCTGATTCTTTCCGAATTTGATTTTGATGTGATGCATCGGAAGGGTAGTCAAAATGTGCAGGCCGATGCGCTGTCTAGGATATGTGTAGTAGACGGAACACTATGGTCTCGGGATATGGTGTTACAGTCTCAAAAATTAGATCCGTATTGTAAAGATAAATTTTGCTAAGTTAAGTCCGGAAAGCCTAGCTCATTCATTGTGGATCAGGATGGCCTGTTGTTCCGTAAGGATGATGAAGGTACCAAGTTAGTGGTGCCTAGGGGGATGGTACTTCCTATTTTATGTAACCATCATGATACCCCATTTTCGGGTCATCCGGGGATTAAAAAGACACAAGACCTGCTGAGAAGCAGATATTTCTGGCCTACGCTAGCGACGCGGCCGATTTTATAAATAGCTGTAGTAAGTGTGCGTTGCGAAAACCGGGGAATAGGGCCACGGCTCCACTAGGCGTGTTTGAATCAATAGAAAACCCTATGGAGTTAGTCTCCATCGACATAGTAGGCAAACTGCCGACTACGGCGAGTAGGCATTCGTATTTATTAACATTTGTCGATCATATGTCGCGTTATGTCGATGCCGTACCTATAAGGGATGTGAGTGCTAAAACGGTGGCCAATGCCTTTGTAATGAATTTTATCACTCGATATGGAGTAATGCAGAGATTATTAACGGATAGGGGAACTGTATTTTTGAGTAAATTGTTTAGGGAAATGTGTGAAATTTTAGGAATAAAATGTTTAAATACCACTTTTTATCATCCAGCTTGTAATGGTATGCTAGAACGCAATCATGCGACGCTGGCAACCATAGTAGATCACTATGTGGATGAGTACGCAGGGGAATGGGATAAGTATATTCCATTTGCCCTCATGGCTATGAGAAACACGGAGTCGGCAGCCACCAAGGCCACGCCGTACTTCCTGTTTCATGGTCGGGAGATGCGATTACCTACTGATGATGATTTTAGTTTCATAAACAAAGGGAACTCTTCTTGTGAAAATTTAGTAGACGTGCTTAACGAGGCATTGAAATTGGCCAGAGATAACACTAATGTCGCCAAAACAAAAAGTAAGGCGTATTATGATAGAAATAAGAAATTAGTTGAATTCAGTGTAGGTGATAAAGTTTATGTTTACCATCCGGAAGTTAAAAACGCGCCGGGGCATAAATTTGCTAAATTTTGGTCAGGTCCTCACACTATTTTGGCAAAGTACTCGGAGTTAGTGTACGAAGTGCAATTAGGCAAAAGAAAAACTCGTTTGCATGTTAATTTATTGAAAAAGGATCGGAGTGAATTAAGAGATAGTTTAGTTTTGGAATATAATAAATTCAAGGAATTGATTGACAATCGGCTTGATATCGACCATAAAAAGGATGTGGTATCCTCGGGACCGGATGTGCCATCCGATAAGTCAGGTTCGGAGGCAGATCCGTGGGCTGATATGTTGCTGTTCGCCAAACCGCTTTTCGCCGAATTGCGCACCAATAATACCGGAAGTGGCGAAGCACAAGCGGAAACTGTTCGGGAGCAAGGGGACGAGATAATTGTATTGGAAGATTCCCGAGCGGAAGTGACTGATGACACTGATAACAGCGCTGAATCTAGTCCGCACAAGGGCGCGGAGGATTCAACAATAATACGGGCAAGCCCAAGTTCCGCGGGGGTCAATGACTCCGAGGAGGAGGGAAACTTAACGTATATTGATGATCCTAAGGATAGGGATTGGGCTCCGCCGGAAACACTTGTGGAAAAGCCGGTCGCACCACCAGTACATCCATATAACACTAGGCACAAAAGTAGGACACAGTCGACTACAAGCACAGAGTCGAAATGATTAATTAGTAAATGTTGATTAAGGGAAAAATGTAAATTTTAGGTATGTTATTGTTTAACAATTAGGGAAGGGTGCACTTCCTGGCTGAGCGCAAGGTGATTTGTAATAGTAAAATTAAATAATGTATTCTATCGTGTTAATTTGTAGTATTGTTTGGTAGCAGTAATGGGTGTTGGCGAAGGCAAAGAGTCGCGAGCGGAAGTTGGCAACCGCGACATGATAATGCTTCGCGCGACCTTGGCACACTCTAAGACTTGAATAAAACGTTAGTTATATCGTGTATAAATTTTTGTTAAATTTTTTTTTTTAATTTGAATAGCCGATAATTTCAGTATGGAAAGGACGAGAAATACGGTAACGTGTTTGTAACGTGTGTGTGTGTGCACTAACAATGTGTATACTAACCGATCGATTGGGAGAGTAGTTAGCTAAGACAGTCGTTTGTCTGTTCTCAGGCACGCTCGTCAGCGTAGCCGGTTTGGGGCAGGACACTGATGGACTCACATGCAGAGGTCGACATTGCGAACTACTTCCTGCGGGAGTCATGTTTATAAAAGAGAAAGAATTAACAGTAACCGGCGACACGTGGACAGTAGCCTCGACACTCGATATTAAGCACATAGATAACATAGTCTCGGAGCTGGCAGGTACAGTATTCTCAATCGCGGATAATGCGTCTAACTTAGGACTACCTGTACCGGTGAATGAACTCCATAGGATGAAAGAAGGAGTTTGGCGTCTTCAATCGATGTCGGACCAGTTGAAGATGTTGTTGGACGACGGAAATAATGGAACCACTAGAGAGCGCCGTGCTATTTTCGACTCCGTAGGCACCGGCCTACGTTATGCCTTCGGCACATTAGACTTGGACGACTTCCAGCATCTAAACGATCAGATAGGGAAATTGGCGGCTTATCAGGATGAAGTAATCCACGCGTCGGACGAACAATTAACGTATATTAGAACTTTGCAAGACGGTATTAAAATCACGCAGTCTGACGTGAGGGCTCTAGCGACACTTTTTGAATCAAAAATAAATCAGTTTTCGACCTGGGAAAAATCTGTAGAACTGGGGATAGCACAATTAAACTATACCATAAATGTACAGAATGAAATTTATTCAGTAGTACGTAGCATAGAGTTTGTTACGCACAATTTGCATACGGAATTATTACAGTTACAAAGGGCTATAGATGATTTGGCACAAGGGTTCATTTCAGCAGTATTGGTTTCTCCTTTTAAATTGGCTGAATTATTGGCGGAAGTAAGTAAAAGATTGCCTGATAACTTATCTTTAATAACTAAACCGGATTTGGAAAGTATTCATTTTCATTATAAACTCTGTAAGGGTTTTGCGGTTTCGTTCAAAGAGGGAATTAGAGTCATTATCACAGTACCTTTAAAGTCCCCAGATAGGTCGTTTGAGCTTTTTAAAGTAATAAATTTGCCAGTATACGATGCACATTTAAAAGCCTTTGTCAGTTTCTACAATTTAGCGCCTTATTTGGCGATATCAACCGATCGTCAGCGGTACGCCACATTGTCTACAAGTCAATTACAAGGGAGCTGCACGACAGGGCAGTTTTCGATATGCCAACCAGAGTTCCCGATTCAACTTCGTGTGGAGATGAGCTGCGAGGCGCTACTTTTGGCGGAACGAGGCGTTTCCGTACCTGCTGTCTGCGGAAGGAGGGTTCATCATGGGCCACTATCTACGGAGTTCCATCGCATACCATCAAAGGGAATGTGGATCTACAGTACTACGGAACAGCTAAGTCTAACTTTTGACTGCAAAAATGAAGTGAGAAAATCAACTATTTTAATCAATGAAACTGGCATTTTGCCCAACTCATCACATTGCTTTATTTACACAAAGAACTTTAGTCTGCTGCCGTATTCTAATAGTGTTATGCAGTATAACAAACTTCAAGATGTAATTGTCACTCCAAAATTTAACTCATTATTGGACATTCAAGAAAAAGCCATAATTAAAACTTATGCGGAAGAAGCTGAAATTCAGCCGGAACTTACAGCGCTAAAGGACATTGTAAAGCATACTGAAACTCCTGGAACCGCCTTTTCTAATTTAAAAGCTGTGCTCGACAGTGTAAAAGAACATAAAGCCAAATTCCAAGTTTTAACGGACACAAGGAAAGTAGCTGCTGGTATAAGCCTTTCCATAACTTTTCTACTGATCCTGGTGACGTGTTACTGCCTTAGAAACATCATTCGTCGGGGCATCATAGTACTGTGGATGCGGAGTCATCGTCCTGGCAGACCGGAAGGCATTCCCATGGCGCTGACGTCGGGAGTAGACTGCGCCGTACCCACTCCAACACCTACCTTGTATCGTCGGAGACCGTAGTCCAGCGGTCAGCTGGACCAGTCATGCTGGTGTCACCCTGGGGGCGGCAGAGCCGAGTCGTCCCACGTCGTCGGAGTCGACCCGCTACGTGGAGTTGCAGCATCGTGTGGAGGAGTCCGAGATTTAAGTGAAGTGTGAAGGAGGTAAATTAGTGTAGTAAAAATAGTGAGGTGCTTCTCGAAAGTGCGAGAGTGATAGTTCGTCATGGTGAGGAAGTGTTAGCTTTAAGAGCACGCTGACAAATGCTGTGCTCAGCACATGGCGGTGGATGCATATGCCATCTGTGGGTGTCGTATGCATTCACTGGCCTGAAGTAAATAAAGAATATTGCTGTTGTCTAAGTACAGGCAGGTATCGAGCCACGCGTCTTTCCGGCTTAATTGCAATTCAACGGGGGACAAAGAAACTTTGCCTCCAGGAAACTAAATTCTAAATTTCTCAACGTAGCCGCGTGTTCTACGATACAAGACTGCCAGGGGGGGCCAGGCTGACCCAAAATTACGTTTATCTCGATATGAGATAAACTAGTCAGTCTGAGCAATGTCGGGTGTGACGCACTCTGCCAATAGGGGCTAAAAAGCAGTCGTAGGTTAAGTACGGTTTGTAATTTTAAGGTTTCAGTATTATGGTGTTCTAGTCGTCTCTTATGTGTCAGGGTAATTTGCGTAACAATTGTTGTATATATTTGCGTAATGTGTTTGCGGTTTTGTTGTTCTGATATTAATTGTTTGATTGCATTGTAGGATAGGAATTGCTTTAAATTTTGTTACATGTCTAAGCAATAAGGGGTTAAAATTGTTTTGTTTTAGTAAGATGAAACGGGAACGTTGCTGCTTAAAATAATTCGTAATCTGATGCCCTTCCCAAAAAGGAGGGTCGTCTAGTCCGTTAGCTGGAATAAAATCAAAGCGTTGCAAAATTTCGTGTTTTGGAGTTGGAGCCAAGTCCGAGTGTGTCAGAAGATGTGGTAACCCACATCCGGGGATATAGTCCGGCGACCGTTGAGAGCTGGTCAGTTTGTGTAGTGTTCGGATTAAAGATGGATCAAGCGCACTCGTCACAGCATTCCCCGTCGACCTCCCGGAAGGGCGACCTCATAGTTTCCGATCCCATTTTTTCGGAAGAGAATGGTCGCGCAAAAGTGCGATATATACCTATGGGCCCCATCCGACTTATGGGCGGCCCCTCACTATCGAGGAGAGAAATGCGTTATTGAGGATGCAGCGGCGGCGGCCCGCGCAGCCCCTAGGCCTTCCGATGGGCCGGGGCAGGGGCCAGCTTGTGCACAATGTCTTGAGAGTGCAAAGACAGGCAGGCGCAAGTGTCGGACTCCCGCCTGTTCTTGGACATGCAGCTGGTCCCGTACCAGCAGGTCGGCAGGCTACTCCTTGGCAATAGGCCAGTGGCCGAAGTTCGGCCAAGACCAGTGTCGCCGCCCGAGTCGGACACAGAGGAGTAAATTTGTATTAATTTGTAGTCAAAAGTGCGTAGTTAAAAGTAGAGATAGGATGTAAATAATGACTGGATTTTTTTTTTCTTCTGTGTGTGTGCCAAACTAATGAACGCTGACCGGCCGATGCGAGTCGTGTGGAAGCTCTCTTGCACCGTCTTCTGACTCAGACAGGTAATGAGCTCCTTTTATTATAAATATTTAGGCTAAATGGCTGGTATTTTTTTTATTGAATCGTGTGAACCCAATTTGAGCATGGATATCTATTTACGTTTTGGTTCTGTGCGCAAGCGTAAGGAGCAACGTTCTTAGTTTCGCCTGGGGGTACTGTATAATTGTCAATGTCATATGGGATTGGCTATTATCGTTAGGTTCTTGTAAATGTGGAGGGTAGTAATTTTGTACTAGTACTGAATAACATTTGGTGTTAATTCTATGTGTTCATTGTAAAAAAAAAGTATATGTAAATATGTATACAGGAATATAAATAGCGGGATTATAAAGCTGTTAGCGATGTTTATGTATGCGGCGTGTAAATCACGGGGGAGTTGATTGTTGTAAGAAAGGGGGAAAAGGAAAATAATTCGTATGGTAGTGTTGTAAATTTATTGTTATCTAGGTTATCTTAAGCTGTGTAGATAGAACGGGAGTCAATATTACAAGTTGTAAAATATCGCTTAATGGAATTACCGGACGATATAACTTGGCACGTAGGGTTACATGTGCTCTTTAGTTTACTTACATGTTTGTATATAAATTTAGTGAGGGTTATTTTATTAATAATATAAGATACGTCTTATATGTTTGTATATAACTTTATTGTGGGTTATTTTATTTTTATTTTTATTTTAATAATGACGAGTGTGTCAAAGGACTATCTGGTATAGGCTTTATGTGTTTGTATTTAACGGTGTTTTGGAAGGGCACACATATTTGTTTGGTAAATGAATGGGAGTCACGAGATTGTAGTGGCCATTGACTAAACGCCAAGACCGCGACCTTGACAGTTGGACGCTCAGCTGTTAGCATGAGGACAATATTATTAGCTCGTGAAGTAATCGGCAGAGCTTATCGCTGCCGGAAGCGCGTCATTGATAAAAGTGACTCTCTCGGCTCACAAATGTTGTATTATGGTAGGCATAATTGTATTAATCAATTTGCGTAGGAAAAATTGCTATTGAATTAGTTGTAGTAATCAGTTCGCTTGTTAGTTTATATTCATGTGCTACGGAACTAAAACTGTCCTTGTTTGTGTTAGGGGTGCATAACTTATCAGTAATATATTATCGTATTTGTGTTGTTGTCATTTTAGGCTAGGGATTTTTGTATAAACTTAAGGTATGATGCAGTGTAAGGGAACGCTTGCCTCAGGTCAGAAAGGATTAGGCAAATAGGGATGATACAAATTGCAATTTATTAAAAAAAAGGGGTACAAAATTAACTAATGGAAACCGTGTGGGAATTTGGTTGAGTACAATAAATTTTTTCCAATAATAGTTATAATTTCCGGTTCAAAAATTTTGTTTTTCTTAATTATCGGGGAAAGAGTAGATTTTCACCTCAGCTAGCAGCGACGTGGAAGGCAGCCGCTGGTTGGCGGGGAGCCAGGAGGATCCATGTTCGGTCCGCCTGCAGATCCCCGAGCGGTGTCTTCGCTGGCTGGAGCCGGGGTGAGGTGTCTTGCCGTGATGCGGGGCGACAGCTCTTCTCCTAGTACACTGCCCAACGGGTACCGGTGCCCCTCGTGGTGAGTGTACATAAAACGTCGAACCGCAAGGGTCCGCGTCTCGACGGCAATGATGACGTGAATCCATTCTGGGGCAGGACGGCCGGGGAGTTGAACAACTGTGTCGAACACTAGGTCGAGAAGCATGGTGACTAGCTAGAGAGCGAATGCGAATTTATGAATGCACCAGCTGATAGCCGCCCACGCGGATCCACGCGCCAGTAGATAACATGGGAGCTATCACTGGGGGTCGCGCTGTTTTCTTTGGAAAAGTTAGACCACTCGAAGGGTGGTCTCACTTTTAAAAATTGGGGGCGAATGTTAGGTATGCGGCATTTTAAATTTAGCGAAATGGAGCTCGGCTTATTTTTGCAGATCACGGGCTGATCATGTGTCACCCGTGACCTTGCCGGATAAGGTGAGCTTCCCCCACCACGCGCAAAATTGCCAGTGCGAATTCGCGAAAACCTAGAGTCAGTTGAAGACTGAGCTCGCTCCGTGGTACACTCAGACCGATGTTCGCCATCCAGCTTCTTCTTCTGTTAATCCATACAGGTTAGCTAGTTGTAGTATCTGACAAGGCAAGGGTTCCCGATAGATCCTCATAATGTCAAGGGTTTTATTACTATCGCTTGTGGCCTTCAGCCATCAATATTAAGCAGTTTGTAAGGGGTTTGTGCAGTACATCTTCTGTTAATAAAAGAATTCACGCCCATTCTGGACTTGTTATTTAATACCCTGAGTTAGGGATAAGGGGCTGTGTAGCCCGTAACATATACAAGCCAGTAATTCGACTTCAACTGTAGAGGGGTCGGACGCCCTAAATCAGTTAACTGACACCCCGTTTTATCTCAGCAACCCTACTCTTGAAAATTGGATATCAACATTTAATACAAATCTAAGTGGCCTACTAGATCTAAGTGGCCCGGTGATGAGTTTCAGTGTAAATACCGAAGGTCAGGAATACGACCCCACTAATCCGGCAATTACAACTGACGATAATTATTATTATAACAATGAACAAATGCTAAACTGCTCACCGGATTCTCATAGATCCCTCTTATCGCCGAACTCGGAAATTGTAAAGAGCCCCGGATTAACAACCCCGTCCGGCACACAAGTATCACCACAACGACCTACGGGGGCGACGCCATCCAGAGGAGGAAAATCATCGATAAAAATGAATAATCCGGTCAAATTGGTTGAAGAAGAATCGGATGAAGAATATGAGGAAACCGAAACTGTGGACAATGAAACGGTTGAAAGAATTTTCAATGAAGAAACCAATGAAGATGACATAATCTATATGCTAAACAAAGAAAATGATAATGATACAGACGCGTTCGACGTCTCACCGGAAAGACTCAAATTATTCGTAAGAATATTGAGAATAACAAATCCAGAAGAAAAATCCACAGAGGTGAAAAGAAACATGAGGCCTCTTGTACACGGTGAATTTCAGGACACAACTTTATTTACAAAAATAACTAAACCGGGGATTAATAAAGTTCCCGTATTAGCCCAGTCAATGAAGGTTAAACATCGGAACAAATTTGTAACAGTTTGAAACCTATACCATTCGATAGTACCCACCTAAGATGTCAAAACCCCAAAAGTCCCCAAAAATCCCCTGGTGGCATTTTGCACAGCCCCCCCTTAAAACCCCCCAAAACCCCTAATTGCATGAGTTTATAAAAACCCTTGTAGAATCGTTACTGAAAGGACTGGTGTCCTAAATTTTTTTGGTTGTATTCCTCATTAAATTGTCTACAGAAAGTGTCATTATACATTTTTAGCTAAGGTCACTCATTAGTCAGTTATTTACAGTCAAACTCAAATTTTATTAAAATTTTAAATTATTATTTTGATTTCTTTAGGTCTAAGATGAAAATACGAAGGAATTCGTAAAAGTGCTTCGGACAAAAGTTATAGGAAATTTAATAACAAGTACATTGATATACATAATATGGTATCTGCGGTCACAAAAATCTCGTAACGGCCGTCCAAAGCGAGAGCGGTGCCGTTTGCGGGCCGGCGCTGGGGTCGCGCCGGCCGCCGCAAGTCAACGGCTGTTTCGCTCATCGTGCACAATGTGGAAATGACGTTGGAAAAGTTTATCTTATAAAAACATGTATTATGAATATTTCTACCCTCATTTGGCCCAGTTTTTGTGACATTGCATTTAAAAAAGTGTAATTCATCATTTTTTAAATTCTAAATTTTTTAACTTATATTATACTTTAGGCACTATATACATTTTTGGGTGCGATAAATTGGGTATTTATATGAATTTGCAAAGTTGTATAGGATGATTAAACTTAATGATTTCACAATTTTTTGCACTCGGGGGACATACGCATCATGAAAAAATATGAAAAAAATAAACATGTTCGCAATTTTTTATTATTTTTTTATAATTTTTATTTTGAAATGACTATTTTGTCGAAAAAAAGGTGTTCTAAAAACTACTTGTATTACACTACATTGAATTCCCTACAATTTAAGACGTCAATAATTGAAGTACTGTATATAATAAGTAGTTTTCTTCTTAGGCCTACACTAATTCAAAGTTAGTGGATGATTTTTTTTTATTTTCCAGGAAAATTAAGGTTTTAATTTTTATCCATTAAGAACAGCTAAAAGAGTACTATTCATTGTTTGAAGTAAGTCACAACCAATGATACATTTTTCTTTTTAAGTCTCTAAATGTTAAAATCACTATTTCTTTATATGTTAATAGACCCATTTCAATGCATGTATCCCTTTAATTTAAAATATAAATAAATGCCAAATCAAATATCAGCGTTAAATATTTAATTTCAAATAATCAGATCGGTAGAACCATACGTGCGGGTTTTTATAGGTGTTTAAAGGGACCAAAAGTCATTATTTTCCATTTTCCAAAACTGTCTTATTGAAACTTCACAATGTCATTTAAAGGGCTTAAAAAACAAATATTTTAGTGATTTGAATTCTTTTAATAGGTCATTTGGTGGCAGATAAAATTTAAAAATATACTATAAAAAAACATGTTTATTTTATGGAAAGTAAAGAAATCCCATCTTGCTTATTTTTGTATATATCGTTATAAAACTTTGTATGTACATTCATACAGTTAAGGATAGTTATTATTACCTCCAAATATTCACTTCACAGTAATCCTACGTAAAACACAGTTAGTATATTTTTTTATAAAGTGCAGCATTATTCTATCAAGGTCGGTGAGTATTATAGTATCTTTTGGGTACCATATATATACAGGGTGTCCCGGAACTCTCTGGAACCCTTTTTTACATTTGTTCCTTGCATCGAGACAAGAAAAAAACATCATACAAATAGGGGTCTAAGATGCTTCGTTTAGCCGCTAGCCGCGGGAACATCCTGTATAACCTAATGTTTATTTTTCATTCGTCTATTGTCATAGCAATATATCGTACTCGTTACAGAATGCCTGCGAACTAACCAAGATTATACATAATCATGAAGTTTATAAAAATCACATAAGTCTACACGTTTACTACTGACGTAGGAATATGTAAAATTGCTGTGACTGGACCATTTTGGACAAATAACATTTAATCCTAAATATTTGAAAGTCCATACCAAGTTTAATGAAGATGTGTACAAAAGTAGCATGGTAATGGGACTTACCGGTAGTAATTTATCATAATATAAACATGTTTTAAATTGTTGTTTATTTTTATTTTCTATGCATCCAGATAAGCTACAGTATTTCAAGAATTCAAAGCACTAAATTATTTGTTTTTATTAGCTCTTTCAAATGGTTTCAACTGAAATGATGAAGTTTTAATAAGTAAGTGAAGGATATTTAAAATACTTTATTTTGGTTGATTTAAACCCCCATAAAACACCGAAGGTATAGTTCGATCACCCTGCTACTCATGTTAACAGAGTTCATTTTGAACTGGCATGCCAAATTTTATCAAAATCCCACGTTTGTTAGGGGGGTGTTTTGAAATTTTGAATTTAATGGATAAGCTAGCTGATAGCCCGTAAAACATGACGGCAAATGTATAAGATTTATTACGTATTAAAATTATATAAATGTGAAGTATTATAAGTTTTATTGGTCACAGAGTTTCCCTGAAAATCCTGAGAGGGTATTAATCTGAAACATAATTTGTAGAATTTCTTTATCAAACTTTAAGTGTTTACAGTAAGCGTTTCAATTTACTGAATACATGTCTATGTGACTATCTCAAATTCTAAACCCATCGCAGACATTTTCTTCATAACTCACTTAGTCTTAAGAGAAAATTCATTTGGCCAACTTCATCGAATGCGTCATGTTTAAAGTTTGTATTTTCTAAATAATATGTCACAAATCCGATCTCAAGAGCTAAATATATCAAAAGTTATTGCATTTCATAGTTTCATTAATATGATTTCCATGTAAAGTTTGAACGCCTGCTATATTCCGGCTCGTTCATCCATTTGAGTTAGATTTTGCAGTATTAAAATCTACTAATGCCTTTTTATGTACAAATCAACCTATCCTTACATTAAAAATTTTCTACTAACTCCTAGTGTGCCGAACTCAGTGGCCTTGAACACTAAGTAATAGCGTTATAACGTCCAGTAATAACAAAGGTGTGGTCCTTTACAGGTAAAAATTACAAAAAAGTGAAAAATGTGAGAAAATTTTAAGGTTTTTTTTGTAGGCCATGGTGTCACAAAACATGGACCGAATGGAGGTAGAAATATTCATGATACGTGTTTTTATAATATACACTATTTTAGCTTTCAACAGAATTAACAGTGTTTTTTTTACCTAAAGAAATAATAACAATATTAAGAGGGGGCTAAAGGGTCAGTCCTGGCGGACGTTGCTGAAACTACCGGAGCACAGTTCGTTCCGTTCCAGTCAACTGAGTTGTGACGCGGCTGGCGGAGGGATGTAGTTCGACAACTGCTGCCACTACCTCCCTTCACGTTTTCCCGTGTCGCTCTAGTCAGCCTTTGCCTATCTTCTCCTTCCGTGTACAGATAACACGGAATATCTTGGGCTCTATACTTCACTACTGGATTCAAATTTGTAAAAAAGTGGGACAACCTTTTTACAGTCTACAACTTAGTCGTTGTACTCCAATTAATTGTTTTAGCTGAAAAATATTATCACAGATGTTAGTTATTACGTTTCAGTTACGTGTAGGCCTACTGCCCACCCTCTGAGGATCACTCAATGTGTTGTTGTCACGTGATAAATGGTTTTTAAAGACTTTAATTTTATTGAAACGACGAAACATTTTGGCCTACGACCACATTAAATTCCATTTATTTATTACCTTTATTTAATCACACGATTAAAATTAAAAATTTTAATTTTGAAATACTTTAGATAGTTAGTTGCTTGAAACACCAACGCACTTTAAGTGTTTATTTTTAAGGTGGGTATGACTGATCGGCGAGTGTGATGCTTTATTTATAAAACAATCAAATACACATTTCGATTTCATAAGTTTAACTGAACGTCTTTTCTATTGTTTAAGTTGTATTTTAAACTGAAATTACCTCTTCTATGCTTTTATGTTACCGTAATGAATTCTGAATATAAATTACGTTCAAGTAATTTAGTCTTCAAAAGAAGTAACAATATAGTGAAGAAATATTATTTTATGTCCAAAAACCATAAAATTTAGTTTAAAACTGGTGACATAAAATTTATGAAAATAAAATAAAAATTATAAAAGTTAATAAACATTATGAACTTAAAAATGAGAAGAAAAATAAAAACAAAAGCCGACTATTGCCTGTTTTTTAACCAGTATTATCCCAAATTATTTATTTTAAATTGAGTACAGCGGTTCAATGTTGCGAGTGAACGAAGCAAACTAGCTCATCTGAAGGGGAAAAAAATCTTCAGGTTGGCATTGCAAAGAAAATTGGGCAACGGCTTTAAAATAAATCAATGGAACACAAATCTTCAAAACTCTAGGGCTGACGGGTTTGTATTTTCATACACGTTCCTCTTTGCTCATGGTGATCACTAAGAAACGGTTTTGTAAAGTTCCTTTGGGACTCCGGCCCACACAACTTTAAAGCTTCAATAAAATTCGTATGTAAGAATATTTATTTGCATTTTAAAAATATTTAACTGTGTATGAAATTAAATCACAACCGCCCGCGAAGCCGTGACTCTTTAGCAGATAATCTTACCAAAACAGAGGAGTGATAGATAGAAACAAGTGGAAAAGGCAGGATCGGATTATTCATGGAACACAGTAGAGGGGATGGGAATAACTGCAACAACAAGAATACTTGTTGGCGAGTTAGTATACGGTTATCGTGCAAAACATGCCGAATAGGATTTCAGCAGTCCATCACACTGTGCAGGTGCACTCATGGTGCACTACCTGAAACAGATTATGTTTCTGCATCTTGGTTATTCGATGAAATCGCGGTCATCGATGTGATGGACGACGCCAGTAAACCTCAGACCCAGTTACAAATTGCTTTACAGGATACTTCATACTTTATCAAAACAAAGACTAAAGAAATTTCATAAAAAGTATATGCACTACTAAAACACTTGACCCCGGCTAAATATCTTGGTCAAAATCATTATGAAGCCAGTGAAAATATCCTGGACATAAAAGGAATGTCGGACCCATATAAAAGATTCTTCTTGATTGAGTTATTAGAACAACATGTTCCTGAGTTTTCTGCCATATTTAACAAGAATACTACAGTACTTACAACTGCACTTAGAATTTGCATACAACTTATTATTAGTTTTTTTTTTTTTTTTTATGGAGAGGCGGAAAAATGCATTACGCACACAGGTGGCCAGCCTGTAGTGTGGGGCTCCCCTAAAAACGAGTTTACCCACTAAAAAACCTCCTCTACTCTTTAGGAATCTAACCTGGAATTGTTTGTCACATTACGTCAGGCTAGGCCTAAATTTGGCTTACGCCCGTGGGGCTCGCTCCTTATCCAGCCACTCGATCAAGGGATCTGGGCCACTTCACGGTCCAGATCGGTTTTCTTTTCCAGGAGGATGCCCCGGACGAACTGTGACAAACAATCCCAGTTGCCCTCATCCTCCAAAATCTTTTGGCAGACCGAGTCCACCGAAAATGCACCAAAGATTTGTGTGGCCTCCAGGCGGGGCCCTTCCCAACGGGGACAGTGGAAGAATGTGTGTTCCGCATCGTCGGGAACACCCGGGCAATAAATGCAGTCCGGTGAACCGGTCTTTCCCATACGGTTCAGGTACGACCGAAAATAGCCGTGACCTGTCAAAAATTGGGTCAGGTAGTAGTCCACCTCCCCATGCCGCCGTTCCACCCATGGTTGGACCTGCTTGATAAGTCGCGCAGTCCATCGTCCTCGGGTGTCGTGCTCCCAGCTGTGTTGCCACTGCTGGTAGGTTCGGGAGCGCTCTTCTGTTCTTGCCGTGTCCTTGCCGATCTCGCCTTGTCTCTGATAAATCGCTTTCCTCTCCCCTGCCAAGAGCTTGACAGGGATGACTCCGGCGACCACCAGGACGGCAGGCTCGGACACTGTCCGGTAGGCGGAACACACCCGGAGCGCAGCTTGACGCTGAACCCGGGCGAGTCGCAACCTGTAGCACTCCTTATCTAGAGCGCCTGCCCACACCTCTGCCCCGTAAAGAAGCACGGACTGGACCGCGGACATCAACAGACGTCTTCTGCTGGATCGGGGACCCCCGACATTGGCCATCAGCCTACTAAGGTAAGTCACTACTTTAGCAGCCTTGTCCGCCGTACCGAAGATCTGATCCCTCCAGCTTAACTTGGTGTCCACCATAACCCCGAGGTATTTGGCGGCACGAGTTGATGTGACCACCTCCCTTCCCACTCGAAACGGGACGACGGTGTCGATCCTCTTTTTCGTAAGAATCACGATCTCCGTCTTACTGAGAGCAAGTGAGAGACCGTGATCGGACATCCAGTTGTTGACCACCCGCATAACTCGGTTCAACTTCAGTTGGGCCAGCTCAACGTTGCGTGCAGCAATGAGAGCTGCGACGTCATCGGCGTACCCAACCAAAGTGGTTTCCTCAGGCATCTCGGACCTCAGGAGGCTGTCATAGGCAACGTTCCAGAGATCCGGGCCGAGTATTGAACCTTGTGCGGCACCAGAAGTGACTTCCATCGTCCGCGTTCCGTCCCTCGTGTCATAAATCAGGCTTCGAGAGCGTAGATAATCCTCGACGAGCCGCAACAGATATGCAGGAATACGAAAGGTGTTGCGAAGCGCATCCAACATATCGACCCACCTCGCCGAGTTGAAGGCATTCTTGACATCAAGCGTAACAAGAAGCACTACTCGGCGGGAGAAATGGTTGTGGCTCTCGGCTCTCTCCACAGCTCTCTGAACTTCGGTGACAGCGTCGATCGTTGACCGTCCCTTTCTGAAGCCGTACTGACGGGGGCATAAGTCCCCGGCAGCTTCCACGGCAGAAGTCAGGCGGGAACGGATCAGCTTCTCGAACAGCTTCCCAGCCGTGTCCAACATGCAGAGAGGCCTGTGGGACGACGGCAGCTCGGGATCACCTTTGCCCTTGCTGATCAGTACAAGCCTGGCTGTTTTCCAGGGAGCCGGAAACACCCCTTCTACCAAACAGGCATTGTACATTCTCAACAACAAGTCAGCGTTGATTAAAAATACTTTCTTTAAAGCCTCACTGGGAATCCCATCCGGGCCAGGAGCCTTGTTGCTCTTCAGGGAGAGAACGGAGGTT
This sequence comes from Neoaliturus tenellus, assembly GCA_030545055.2. Taxonomy (NCBI): domain Eukaryota; kingdom Metazoa; phylum Arthropoda; class Insecta; order Hemiptera; family Cicadellidae; genus Neoaliturus; species Neoaliturus tenellus. The sequence continues at coordinate 111,827,650 of CM061531.1, forward strand.
TCCAGCTCCTCGAAAGTGAAAAGTGGAACGTCCTCTACCCGTCCGAAGTCAACCGGCGGTCGCTGTGGATGTTCAGGAAACAACGCAGCGACGATCCTCCCCATGGTGGCGCCCTCCATGATGGAAGGTGGAGAGCGGGCGCCGAGTTTCTGTGTTACAAGTTTGTAACCCAGGCCCCACGGGTCGGAATCAACGTCGTCACGAAGTCTCCTCCAGCTATTCACCTTGCTCCTGTTGATCGCCTGGCGGAGAGATTTTCTCGCAGCTTTATAGGCCTCCGACTTACGAACTCTGTCTGCGGGAATTCTCGCTCTAGTGGCGGCTCGTCTAGTTCTTAAACATGTTCTTCTGAGTTCCGCAATCTCTTCAGTCCACCAGTAAACGGGTTGTTTGTCGCGTCGGGGTTTCCTTCGCGGCATAGACTGGTCGCAGGCCGAGACGATAAGTTCCATCGTGGATGTTACTAGTGCCTCGGCTCCAGCCTCACCAGGATTCCCCTGCGCTCCCCGAGAGATGACTTCGGTGAACTTGACCACGTCCAGTTTGTTGGTGTTCCACCGGCGTGGCCCTTCCCGAGATGCGGAAACTCGACGATTTGCCTGATCATGCAGGTCAAACACGATGTATTGGTGGTCGCTACCCGTGTAGTCCTCGACAACCCTCCAGCCAGAGATCCTCGGAAGGAGCGACTCAGACGCAAAGGTGACGTCAGGGATCGTGCCTCTCTGCCCGGGGCGCCGAAAAGTAGGTGTGTCGCCCTGGTTGAGGACGACAAGACCGGCCCTGGCGATGAAATCCAGGATGTATTTCCCCCGGGAGCTGGTAGAGGGCATTCCCCACTCGACGGCCCTGGCGTTGAAATCGCCACCAACGACGACATGCCCGGTGGTGCCGAGAACGCACTCCTCTAGGCTATCTATCTTGTCGCGAAAGTCCTGGACGGCCTCGTTGGGTGTGAGGTAGCAACTGAAGATAGTCACGTCCCTACACCGAACCCAGACGAATCCTCGGCCGCGCCCGTGACTCCGCACCAAGACATCCTGTGTATTACGCGCCCAAAATGCAGCAGTACCGAGGCTGTCGGAGATCCAAATGTTTGGGTCTCTGTCCCGATACTGTTCGCTGATAAGGAGCGCGTCAGCACCAAGTTCTCGGGCCAGCTGATCTAGAAGGTTATCAGCTCCCCAGGATCTATGAAGATTGGCCTGGAGGATGCGAATTACCGGCCGCTGCCTTTTGCCTGTTCAAGTGCGGCTCTGAAGGCACCGCACTGACCAGACCCGGGTAAGTGACCGAGGGCACTGGAGCCTGAATCCTTGCAGAGGAAGCAGGATGGGCTCGAGGAACATTCCTTGCGTTTGTGGCCCTGGCCTCCACACTGGAAGCAGTTGGCACTCCTGTCGGGCCCTTTACAGTTTCGGGAGGAGTGGCCGAAACCGAGACAGCGGAAGCATCTCGAAACTACCACCCTCCGTTTGAGCCTGCAACTGACCCAACCGACTCTGAGGTGCTGAAGGCTAAGCAGCTTATTGGCGTGCTTTTCGCCCATCTCAGCAACAGCCATCCTGAGTTGACTTCGGTTAGGCTTTGTCAGCCATACCCTCACTCCATCAGCCGGTATCTCCGGGAGTGCCACCTGGATCGCACGGGTCACCTCATCTTCGGTGGAGAGGGCATCAAGGTCCCGAATCTCGACCGAACATTTCGGTTCTAGGGCCTTGATGGAGCCTTTGTCCCCAAGTGCAGTCTTGAGGGAAGCGGCAAAACCGATCTTGTCACTCGACTTCCCCAGTTCGAGGAGGACATCCCCGTTCTGGGTTCGCCGAATAGACTTGATAACGGTGTCGGTCTCTTCCGGTTTGGCCTGCGATCTAATCTGACCCAGAACATCAGCAAAAGATCGCCCCCCTAAGGGCTTGATCAAGATTGCCTCCGTCCTGGGCTTCTTAGGCCTGGGTTGTTTAGGCTTTCTGACAGACTTGCCAGAGGCCTCCCCCACCGGGTTTGAGACTTGCGTCCGCTCCACCCTCGACGCACTTTTCGAAGCTGCCTCCACTTGCTTCTGCCTCCTCCTTTCTTTCTTAGACAGGCGCGTCTTCCAGCCCCCCAAAGGTGTTGAGGCAGAGTTTGCTGCCAAGGCAGGATTAGCCGCCGGAGCAGGAACCTCTGCAGGAGTAGCCGCTGGAATCGCGACAGCGCCCGGGGCGGATTGAGTAGCCTGGACAGGAGATGTCTGCGATGCCGCAGTGACAAAAACCGGTCTCGGCACTGAGTCCACCTCAACAAGCTCAGGGCTTTCCGGCGAAGAACCGCTCTGCCTCTTCTTTCGCTTTCTGGCTTGAGTCTGGGACTCAGCCAGATGAGCTTGAGGCGAAGCAGACATAACTCGGTTCATAACGTCGCGCTCCTGCTTCACTGCCTTCAGCCTGATCTTCCGGCATTCCTCAATTTCGCCAAGGAAATCCTCGAGTTTTGGAATTCCGTCCTTAATCGCCTTGTTGACGTTCTTCTGAATAAGGAGAGCCTTGGCCATCTCCTTCAAAAGATCGTTCATTTTCTTCAGACATGAGTCTTCCTCCTCGTTGGCATCGTCCTGCTGCTGCCGAAGCATTTGCATCTCGAATGCCGGACGAAGAGGACTCTTCCTGGGAGGAATTCCTTGCATCCCGGCTAGAGGTGTTACCGGCTCAGTCACCCCCATACCCAGCTTAACCTCATCCTTCTCCTTTCCGGTTACGGCCGACGATCCGGCGACACCAGCAGCCTTGAACGGGATCGGCGGAGGGGAGGCTTTAATTCCCCCCGTCGGCGTCCCAGTCTTCGAGGTCGGAGACCTCTGCAGTTTTGAGCTGCGCTTAAAGGCGGCCTGCTCATTCTCCTTTAATTTCGTGTTTTGGTTTTGAAAATCCATACTTTTGTTTCACCAGCGCATCGTGCGGCAAGAGGCGGCCCTTCATTGGCCGGGAGCGGGTACACCCTCGGAGGTCTACCCCCCGTAGGAGATAAGACACCCCTACCCCAGGACTCTGGGGCCCGAAACCTCCGTTTGCCCAGCACCGATACACAAAATGTGCCGGACGTGCTGGGGGTCGCACCGTGGCAATGCAGAGTCCGATCTCTGCATCCATGCCGCACTTCCTGACTAAGGTCCGAAGCGGCTGGCTTCTGACGACACACTGGAGGAGACCATCGGCAGTGCGAGGCACACATCAGTCCCTGCAACACAACAGGGACACTCCCAGGACCCCCCAGCGTGCGCCGGTCGAAAGAAGGTGGAAAGACACCCTTGATTCGGGGTCGAAAACAAGAAGGTGAGCAAGGTTAGCTCAGGAAAGAATAAAGACGGTGAGCTAAGACCTGAAAGATGAGAAGAAAGGCCCTAGCTCGGGAAGAACTGTGAGGAGGGTCTCACTGCTTGGCTCAGGTACCCCGGGGTCGCCAAGAAACACCCGTACAGTGGAAAGCCCACTGCCCCTGAGGGACTTAAAAGCAACTTATTATTAGTTTGAAATAGGCTATATAATAATATTGGATTCTTTCAAAATACTACCATAGAGACGTCGGAATATTATGTAATACGAAGAACATCTTTTTTTTTAATGATTATATTATATTTACATTTATATCTTGGTATAGGCTTAACTGGCAAAATTGATGTATTCTCCATTTCGTAAGATTTTCTCCTCTGTGATGTTTTTGCTTCCTTACACCATGAATTTAGTTGTTTGGAGAAATTCTCAGTAGTATATTTTTCAATACAAATACAAAAAATATATAAATTTAACGGGTATATCTATTACCGTAATTAAAATTTATAAGGTTGAAGAGAAAAACAAAATTAAAACATTCGAAGGGTCGAAACCATGTGCAGAATGTAAAAGTGTAAACAATAAACAACATAATGAACATGTGACAGATGTAAATTCATTTTAAACTAAAAACAGCTGTTGGAAGTAGATCGTATTCATGTGCGCCCGTCAGTTTCAGCGGCTGCCGCTAGAGGCTGTCAGTATCGGGGGTCACTCGGACCAAAAATTCATCGTGCAGTGCTTCACCTTCTCCAAGAATTCAGCTTTATTTTAGGTCCGATAAAAGTGGGATTTGTTTTAAATGAAAGATAAAGACTTGGGCTATTAAGCTAACTTTTTGATTTTTTCAAATTTTAATCAATATGAAACTATAATGGACTCGATAAACTTTGATCCATTATAACTTGATGTGAACTCAAAATATCAAAAAATCGAAAAGTTAGCCAAATAGCCCAATTCTTTATCTTTCATTTAAAACCAATCCCACTTTTATCGGACTTAAAATAAACTCGGAAACTTGGAGAAGGCGAAGCACTGCATGACGTTTTGAGAGTGGCCATTTTGCCCTCTCTTAATTAAAAGGCCTACTTTCCGCCGCGAAATCTTCTTCCTCACCATCATCTACCTAAACTTTGGGCCTCACACATGCTGAATTGCAGCAGCGCATCTTTATCCAAAGTGTTTTACACCAAATACTAGATATTGTTTCTCGCTCTCAGTACGCTTGTAAACGTATTCAGGTAGTTTCACCAACGTCCGCCAGGACTGACCCTTTAGCCCCCTCTTAAGTTGTCTGCAGACTTCTCCGCACCCCTCGTATATAGTACTGTAGATTGAAATGGAATAAAAAAATCAAAAAAGTAATTTTTAAAAAAAAAACTCAAACAATTATACAGGTACTCAAATTATTATTTTTTTTTTTAATTTAATGAATAATATATTAAAACATACGTTAAAAATATCTGATGTTAGTTCTAAGTCAGGTTGAAATCATTCAAAATAAACTCTATTTATATAGTAACAAAATTTTTACCAAGCATCACATGTTAAATATAAATTTAAAATATGCTTTTTTATCATTGCTACCTCGTAAAATATTAGTCTGCTTATAAAAAGAAAGAAAATACTTTGTAAATCAGCAGTGTTAGTCTTCGATTGGTCTAAATAAGGTTATTTATTTTATTTACGGATTTATATGGCATTTCACAACAAATCAAAATTTTTTCCTATCATCTAGGGACCAAAAGAAAACCATTGACCCAAAATGACCACTATCTGTTTAGTAGTTTTCTCTCTAGACGCTTAATTGCACTCTTTAATTACATACGATATGACTGGATAAACATTTGCAAAAATAGTGTTTTTCTACATCTAGAGACTTAAAAATTAAAATTTAGCATCGTTCCGGGTTTATTTCAAACAATGAATAATGCTGTATAATCTGTTCTTTATATAAAAAAAAGCTAAAACCTCAATTTCCTTGGAAATTGACAATAGTCATGTTTTAACTGCAGTTAAATACGAATACCCCTTTTAGAACATATTTTTTTCATAAAACTAGTCTTTAAAGGAAAAAATTACAAATAATTAAAACATGTGAGAAAAAGTTGAGTTTTTTCTATTTTAGACCATGATGTCACAAAACCTGGACCGAATGAAGGTAGAAATATTCATAATATGTGTTTTATAAGATAAACTACTTTCAACGTTATTGTCAAAGTTATTCATATCTACATTGTGCACGATGAGGGAAACAGCCGTTGACTTGCGGCGGCCGGCGCGACCCCAGCGCCGGCCCGCAAACGGCACCGCTCTCGCTTTGGACGGCCGTTACGAGATTTTTGTGGCCGTAGATACCATATTATGTATATCAATGTACTCGTTATTAAATTTCCTATAATCTTTGTCCCAAGCACTTTTACGAATTCCTTCGTATTTTCATCTTAGACCTAAAAAATCAAAATAATACTTTAAAATTTTAATAAAATTTGAGTTTGACTGTAAATAACTGACTAATGAGTGACCTTAGCTAAAAATGTATAATGACACTTTCTGTAGATAATTTAATAAGGAATACAATAAAAAAAGATTTCGGACGCTAGTCCTTTTGGTAACGATTCTACAAGGGTTTTTATAAACTCATGCAATAAGGGGACCAGGGGGTTTTAAGGGGGGGCTGTGCAAAATGCCACCAGGGGATTTTTAGGGACTTTTGGGGTTTGGACCCCTTAGGTGGGTACTATCGAATGGTACAGTTTTCAGACTGTTACAAATTTGTTCCGACGTTGGCCCGTTTTTGACCTTCATTAGGTGGGCTATATGGTTGAGGTGGCTGTTTTTATATTTGTTCATTTATTTGCCTTTTAACGGTGAAAAAGTCGCATGTGAAATAAAAAAGACAATGAATAGCCTAAACAAGACGACCCCCAAATATATACTTCAACAAATTAGAAAGTGTGTCAGTATCACATTGAGGCTTTAATATTAATTTTATTTCAGATGTTAAGTGATGTCTGTGGTGGAGATAACAAACTAAGCCAAATGGGAGAATGCGGGTACTTCAAAAATAGAATTTGGCTTATTAGTAGCCTAGATAAACCATTGCATTCATGTTTACACACTGAACGCCAAAGCAAGACTTAGTATGATATGAGTCGCAAATAATTTTACAGTAACTGTCAGTCCGGCCAATGGTTTGCCTCCACACCCCACTTGGGGCCTTTGATACTGTTATACCAAAGGGTATAACAGTATCTATTGGTAAAAAAATACTAGAACAATATATGTTCAAAAACTGAGCTGAGTTTAGGGTTATTCACTCAAAATTAAAAGCAATGTTATATTTAACATGTCTCGTGTGTAACAAATATATTTTTTATTATTACATTCACAAAAGTAAACATATTATTAATTTCTAAGTGTCAAATTTAGATGAAAGTCTGTTTGTGACATAGTATAATAATTATCAAAATTCAGTTCAGCCAAATAGGATTTATAGTACAAATGTGGTGGAATGGCCCTCAGGATATCAATCGGGCCTCCGAATAATTGGCTATTCAGAAACAGTCGTTCGGGGTTCCGATTAGATACTACCCCCCCCCCCCCCCACCACTACTTGCACCAAGATGCATATAAGGGGGTAAGGTACGAGTGCTATTCTGTCTTGCTCTCACCTTTACAGCCGACATTTGATAGTTGTGTTTGATAGTTGTGTTCATTGCATTTATATATTGTAATTTTTAAATAGTATCTTTAATAGTATAATTAGTTATTTTTACTACTTTTCCGTGTTTACTTTTAATTTATTTTTATTATCTTATATTTAAAATTTAAATTGAAAATGTCCCAAACAAGAACAAGGTTTGGACATTTAAACGAAACGCTTCGCCCCAGCGAAAGATTTTTGGACTTTTCGAAGTCCTTTGTAATTTCAATGAAAATTACGGGCCGCCGGGGGGGACAGAGGATTTGGGAAACCGCTATAAGAAATCCCATGGACCATCCGACAAGACCGGGCGTAATCACAGTAATCGACCCTTTCAATGAAGAGGAGATGAGACGGACGGTTGACATTCTCCGTCAAGTTGTTCTATGCATTGAAGTTGGAATAATCACTGAGATTTACGGGGTAGGTGGGAGAGTTCAAAATACAGAAGTCATCCCCATACCCTGTTTTAATGTCGTTCACCGCGACCCGGCGGTTATTCAACTGAATGCCATGATCAACTTCATGGAAAATGGAAATCGGGCCGTTGTGATAGAGGACATCCCTTTTATCAATAGGTAAGTGATAATTTTTATTTTTACGTACACGATAATTTAGGCATTTGAAAGATTCATATTTATCCGTGGGAAAATTCACCTGTGGTTTGTTGGTAAATATTGAATAATTTCGGACTCATTTATTATATCACTTTATATATCTCTTTGTTTCATGACCCTATCAAATTAGGTAGAATTACCAAATTGGACAGCCGGACTGACAGTTACTGTAAAATTATTTGCGACTCATATCATACTAAGTCTTGCTTTGGCGTTCTATGATGTGTGTTCTGTGATGTCTCAGATAAACTGGAAATCGAGTGACTCGTCAAGTCTCTCTTCTGCCACCAACATCTTCATTCACAAACAGAAGAAGGTTGCGGATCGACAGAAGTTGGAAGTAACGTTTTAACAGAAGGTATGGCAGAATACTATACAAGCCAGTAGTTCGACTTCAACTGTAGAGGGGTCGGACGCCCTAAATCAGTTAACTGACACCCCGTTTTATCTCAGCAACCCTACTCTTGAAAATTGGATATCAACATTAAATACAAATCTAAGTGGCCTACTAGATCTAAGTGGCCCGGTGATGAGTTTCAGTGTAAATACCGAAGGTCAGGAATACGACCCCACTAATCCGGCAATTACAACTGACGATAATTATTATTATAACAATGAACACATGCTAAACTGCTCACCGGATTCTCATAGATCCCTCTTATCGCCGAACTCGGAAATTGTAAAGAGCCCCGGATTAACAACCCCGTCCGGCACACAAGTATCACCACAACGACCTACGGGGGCGACGCCATCCAGAGGAGGAAAATCATCGATAAAAATGAATAATCCGGTCAAATTGGTTGAAGAAGAAGAATCGGATGTAGAATATGAGGAAACCGAAACTGTGGACAATGAAACGGTTGAAAGAATTTTCAATGAAGAAACCAATGAAGATGACATAATCTATATGCTAAACAAAGAAAATGATAATGATACAGATGCGTTCGCCGTCTCACCGGAAAGACTCAAATTATTCGTAAGAATATTGAGAATAACAAATCCAGAAGAAAAATCCACAGAGGTGAAAAGAAACATGAGGCCTCTTGTACACGGTGAATTTCAGGACACAACTTTATTTACAAAAATAACTAAACCGGTGAATAAAAAAGTTCCCGTATGGTTGAGGTGGCTGTTTTTTTATTTGTTCATTTATTTGCCTTTTGACGGTGAAAAAGTCGCATGTGAAATAAAAAAGACAATGAATAGCCTAAACAAGACGACCCCCAAATATATACTTCAACAAATTAGAAAGTGTGCCAGTATCACATTGAGGCTTTAATATTAATTTTATTTCAGAAGTTAAGTGATGTCTGTGGTGGAGATAACAAACTAAGCCAAATGGGAGAATGCGGGTACTTCAAAAATAGAATTTGGCTTATTAGTAGCCTAGATAAACCATTGCATTCATGTTTACACACTGAACGCCAAAGCAGGACTTAGTATGATATGAGTCGCAAATAATTTTACAGTAACTGTCAGTCCGGCCAATGGTTTGCCTCCACACCCCACTTGGGGCCTTTGATACTGTTATACCAAAGGGTATAACAGTATCTATTGGTAAAAAAATACTAGAACAATATATGTTCAAAAACTGAGCTGAGTTTAGGGTTATTCACTCGAAATTAAAAGCAATGTTATATTTAACATGTCTCGTGTGTAACAAATATATTTTTTATTATTACATTCACAAAAGTAAACATATTATTAATTTCTAAGTGTCAAATTTAGATGAAAGTCTGTTTGTGACATAGTATAATAATTATCAAAATTCAGTTCAGCCAAATAGGATTTATAGTACAAATGTGGTGGAATGGCCCTCAGGATATCAATCGGGCCTCCGAATAATTGGCTATTCAGAAACAGTCGTTCGGGGTTCCGATTAGATACTACCCCCCCCCCCCACTACTTGCACCAAGATGTATATAAGGGGGTAAGGTACGAGTGCTATTCAGTCTTGCTCTCACCTTTACAGCCGACATTTGATAGTTGTGTTTGATAGTTGTGTTCATTGCATTTATATATTGTAATTTTTAAATAGTATCTTTATTAGTGTAATTAGTTATTTTTACTACTTTTCCGTGTTTACTTTTAATTTATTTTTACTATCTTATATTTAAAATTTAAATTGAAAATGTCCCAAACAAGAACAAGGTTTGGACTTTTAAACGAAACACTTCGCCCCAGCATAAGGTTTTTGGACTTTTCGAAGTCCTTTGTAATTTCAATGAAAATTACGGGCCGCCGGGGGGGACAGAGGATTTGGGCAGCCGCTATAAGAAATCCCATGGACCATCCGACAAGACCGGGCGTAATCACAGTAATCGACCCTTTCAATGAAGAGGAGATGAGACGGACGGTTGACATTCTCCGTCAAGTTGTTCTATGCATTGAAGTTGGAATAATCTCTGAGATTTACGGGGTAGGTGGGAGAGTTCAAAATACAGAAGTCATCCCCATACCCTGTTTTAATGTCGTTCACCGCGACCCGGCGGTTATTCAACTGAATGCCATGATCAACTTCATGGAAAATGGAAATCGGGCCGTTGTGATAGAGAACATCCCTTTTATCAATAGGTAAGTGATAATTTTTATTTTTACGTACACGATAATTTAGGCATTTGAAAGATTCATATTTATCTGTGGGAAAATTCACCTGTGGTTTGTTGGTAAATATTGAATAATTTCGGACTCATTTATTATATCACTTTATATATCTCTTTGTTTCATGACCCTATCAAATTAGGTAGAATTACCAAATTGGACAGCCGGACTGACAGTTACTGTAAAATTATTTGCGACTCATATCATACTAAGTAGAAGAAGGTTGCGGATCGACAGAAGTTGGAAGTAACGTTTTAACAGAAGGTATTGCAGAATACTATACAAGCCAGTAGTTCGACTTCAACTGTAGAGGGGTCGGACGCCCTAAATCAGTTAACTGACACCCCGTTTTATCTCAGCAACCCTACTCTTGAAAATTGGATATCAACATTAAATACAAATCTAAGTGGCCTACTAGATCTAAGTGGCCCGGTGATGAGTTTCAGTGTAAATACCGAAGGTCAGGAATACGACACCACTAATCCGGCAATTTCAACTGACGATAATTATTATTATAACAATGAACAAATGCTAAACTGCTCACCGGATTCTCATAGATCCCTCTTATCGCCGAACTCGGAAATTGTAAAGAGCCCCGGATTAACAACCCCGTCCGGCACACAAGTATCACCACAACGACCTACGGGGGCGACGCCATCCAGAGGAGGAAAATCATCGATAAAAATGAATAATCCGGTCAAATTGGTTGAAGAAGAAGAATCGGATGTAGAATATGAGGAAACCGAAACTGTGGACAATGAAACGGTTGAAAGAATTTTCAATGAAGAAACCAATGAAGATGACATAATCTATATGCTAAACAAAGAAAATGATAATGATACAGATGCGTTCGCCGTCTCACCGGAAAGACTCAAATTATTCGTAAGAATATTGAGAATAACAAATCCAGAAGAAAAATCCACAGAGGTGAAAAGAAACATGAGGCCTCTTGTACACGGTGAATTTCAGGACACAACTTTATTTACAAAAATAACTAAACCGGTGATTAAAAAAGTTCCCGTATGGTTGAGGTGGCTGTTTTTATATTTGTTCATTTATTTGCCTTTTGACGGTGAAAAAGTCGCATGTGAAATAAAAAAGACGATGAATAGCCTAAACAAGACGACCCCCAAATATATACTTCAACAAATTAGAAAGTGTGCCAGTATCACATTGAGGCTTTAATATTAATTTTATTTCAGAAGTTAAGTGATGTCTGTGGTGGAGATAACAAACTAAGCCAAATGGGAGAATGCGGGTACTTCAAAAATAGAATTTGGCTTATTAGTAGCCTAGATAAACCATTGCATTCATGTTTACACACTGAACGCCAAAGCAAGACTTAGTATGATATGAGTCGCAAATAATTTTACAGTAACTGTCAGTCCGGCCAATGGTTTGCCTCCACACCCCACTTGGGGCCTTTGATACTGTTATACCAAAGGGTATAACAGTATCTATTGGTAAAAAAATACTAGAACAATATATGTTCAAAAACTGAGCTGAGTTTAGGGTTATTCACTCGAAATTAAAAGCAATGTTATATTTAACATGTCTCGTGTGTAACAAATATATTTTTTATTATTACATTCACAAAAGTAAACATATTATTAATTTCTAAGTGTCAAATTTAGATGAAAGTCTGTTTGTGACATAGTATAATAATTATCAAAATTCAGTTCAGCCAAATAGGATTTATAGTACAAATGTGGTGGAATGGCCCTCAGGATATCAATCGGGCCTCCGAATAATTGGCTATTCAGAAACAGTCGTTCGGGGTTCCGATTAGATACTACCCCCCCCCCCCCACTACTTGCACCAAGATGTATATAAGGGGGTAAGGTACGAGTGCTATTCAGTCTTGCTCTCACCTTTACAGCCGACATTTGATAGTTGTGTTTGATAGTTGTGTTCATTGCATTTATATATTGTAATTTTTAAATAGTATCTTTATTAGTGTAATTAGTTATTTTTACTACTTTTCCGTGTTTACTTTTAATTTATTTTTACTATCTTATATTTAAAATTTAAATTGAAAATGTCCCAAACAAGAACAAGGTTTGGACTTTTAAACGAAACACTTCGCCCCAGCGAAAGGTTTTTGGACTTTTCGAAGTCCTTTGTAATTTCAATGAAAATTACGGGCCGCCGGGGGGACAGAGGATTTGGGAAACCGCTATAAGAAATCCCATGGACCATCCGACAAGACCGGGCGTAATCACAGTAATCGACCCTTTCAATGAAGAGGAGATGAGACGGACGGTTGACATTCTCCGTCAAGTTGTTCTATGCATTGAAGTTGGAATAATCACTGAGATTTACGGGGTAGGTGGGAGAGTTCAAAATACAGAAGTCATCCCCATACCCTGTTTTAATGTCGTTCACCGCGACCCGGCGGTTATTCAACTGAATGCCATGATCAACTTCATGGAAAATGGAAATCGGGCCGTTGTGATAGAGGACATCCCTTTTATCAATAGGTAAGTGATAATTTTTATTTTTACGTACACGATAATTTAGGCATTTGAAAGATTCATATTTATCCGTGGGAAAATTCACCTGTGGTTTGTTGGTAAATATTGAATAATTTCGGACTCATTTATTATATCACTTTATATCTCTCTTTGTTACATGACCCTATCAAATTAGGTAGAATTACCAAATTGGACAGCCGGACTGACAGTTACTGTAAAATTATTTGCGACTCATATCATACTAAGTCTTGCTTTGGCGTTCTATGATGTGTGTTCTGTGATGTCTCAGATAAACTGGAAATCGAGTGACTCGTCAAGTCTCTCTTCTGCCACCAACATCTTCATTCACAAACAGAAGAAGGTTGCGGATCGACAGAAGTTGGAAGTAACGTTTTAACAGAAGGTATGGCAGAATACTATACAAGCCAGTAGTTCGACTTCAACTGTAGAGGGGTCGGACGCCCTAAATCAGTTAACTGACACCCCGTTTTATCTCAGCAACCCTACTCTTGAAAATTGGATATCAACATTAAATACAAATCTAAGTGGCCTACTAGATCTAAGTGGCCCGGTGATGAGTTTCAGTGTAAATACCGAAGGTCAGGAATACGACCCCACTAATCCGGCAATTACAACTGACGATAATTATTATTATAACAATGAACAAATGCTAAACTGCTCACCGGATTCTCATAGATCCCTCTTATCGCCGAACTCGGAAATTGTAAAGAGCCCCGGATTAACAACCCCGTCCGGCACACAAGTATCACCACAACGACCTACGGGGGCGACGCCATCCAGAGGAGGAAAATCATCGATAAAAATGAATAATCCGGTCAAATTGGTTGAAGAAGAAGAATCGGATGTAGAATATGAGGAAACCGAAACTGTGGACAATGAAACGGTTGAAAGAATTTTCAATGAAGAAACCAATGAAGATGACATAATCTATATGCTAAACAAAGAAAATGATAATGATACAGATGCGTTCGCCGTCTCACCGGAAAGACTCAAATTATTCGTAAGAATATTGAGAATAACAAATCCAGAAGAAAAATCCACAGAGGTGAAAAGAAACATGAGGCCTCTTGTACACGGTGAATTTCAGGACACAACTTTATTTACAAAAATAACTAAACCGGTGAATAAAAAAGTTCCCGTATGGTTGAGGTGGCTGTTTTTTTATTTGTTCATTTATTTGCCTTTTGACGGTGAAAAAGTCGCATGTGAAATAAAAAAGACAATGAATAGCCTAAACAAGACGACCCCCAAATATATACTTCAACAAATTAGAAAGTGTGCCAGTATCACATTGAGGCTTTAATATTAATTTTATTTCAGAAGTTAAGTGATGTCTGTGGTGGAGATAACAAACTAAGCCAAATGGGAGAATGCGGGTACTTCAAAAATAGAATTTGGCTTATTAGTAGCCTAGATAAACCATTGCATTCATGTTTACACACTGAACGCCAAAGCAGGACTTAGTATGATATGAGTCGCAAATAATTTTACAGTAACTGTCAGTCCGGCCAATGGTTTGCCTCCACACCCCACTTGGGGCCTTTGATACTGTTATACCAAAGGGTATAACAGTATCTATTGGTAAAAAAATACTAAAACAATATATGTTCAAAAACTGAGCTGAGTTTAGGGTTATTCACTAGAAATTAAAAGCAATGTTATATTTAACATGTCTCGTGTGTAACAAATATATTTTTTATTATTACATTCACAAAAGTAAACATATTATTAATTTCTAAGTGTCAAATTTAGATGAAAGTCTGTTTGTGACATAGTATAATAATTATCAAAATTCAGTTCAGCCAAATAGGATTTATAGTACAAATGTGGTGGAATGGCCCTCAGGATATCAATCGGGCCTCCGAATAATTGGCTATTCAGAAACAGTCGTTCGGGGTTCCGATTAGATACTACCCCCCCCCCCCCCCCCCCACTACTTGCACCAAGATGTATATAAGGGGGTAAGGTACGAAAGCTATTCAGTCTTGCTCTCACCTTTACAGCCGACATTTGATAGTTGTGTTTGATAGTTGTGTTCATTGCATTTGTATATTGTAATTTTTAAATAGTATCTTTATTAGTGTAATTAGTTATTTTTACTACTTTTCCGTGTTTACTTTTAATTTATTTTTACTATCTTATATTTAAAATTTAAATTGAAAATGTCCCAAACAAGAACAAGGTTTGGACTTTTAAACGAAACACTTCGCCCCAGCGAAAGGTTTTTGGACTTTTCGAAGTCCTTTGTAATTTCAATGAAAATTACGGGCCGCCGGGGGGGACAGAGGATTTGGGCAGCCGCTATAAGAAATCCCATGGACCATCCGACAAGACCGGGCGTAATCACAGTAATCGACCCTTTCAATGAAGAGGAGATGAGACGGACGGTTGACATTCTCCGTCAAGTTGTTCTATGCATTGAAGTTGGAATAATCTCTGAGATTTACGGGGTAGGTGGGAGAGTTCAAAATACAGAAGTCATCCCCATACCCTGTTTTAATGTCGTTCACCGCGACCCGGCGGTTATTCAACTGAATGCCATGATCAACTTCATGGAAAATGGAAATCGGGCCGTTGTGATAGAGGACATCCCTTTTATCAATAGGTAAGTGATAATTTTTATTTTTACGTACACGATAATTTAGGCATTTGAAAGATTCATATTTATCCGTGGGAAAATTCACCTGTGTTTTGTTGGTAAATATTGAATAATTTCGGACTCATTTATTATATCACTTTATATCTCTCTTTGTTACATGACCCTATCAAATTAGGTAGAATTACCAAATTGGACAGCCGGACTGACAGTTACTGTAAAATTATTTGCGACTCATATCATACTAAGTCTTGCTTTGGCGTTCTATGATGTGTGTTCTGTGATGTCTCAGATAAACTGGAAATCGAGTGACTCGTCAAGTCTCTCTTCTGCCACCAACATCTTCATTCACAAACAGAAGAAGGTTGCGGATCGACAGAAGTTGGAAGTAACGTTTTAACAGAAGGTATGGCAGAATACTATACAAGCCAGTAGTTCGACTTCAACTGTAGAGGGGTCGGACGCCCTAAATCAGTTAACTGACACCCCGTTTTATCTCAGCAACCCTACTCTTGAAAATTGGATATCAACATTAAATACAAATCTAAGTGGCCTACTAGATCTAAGTGGCCCGGTGATGAGTTTCAGTGTAAATACCGAAGGTCAGGAATACGACACCACTAATCCGGCAATTTCAAGTGACGATAATTATTATTATAACAATGAACAAATGCTAAACTGCTCACCGGATTCTCATAGATCCCTCTTATCGCCGAACTCGGAAATTGTAAAGAGCCCCGGATTAACAACCCCGTCCGGCACACAAGTATCACCACAACGACCTACGGGGGCGACGCCATCCAGAGGAGGAAAATCATCGATAAAAATGAATAATCCGGTCAAATTGGTTGAAGAAGAAGAATCGGATGTAGAATATGAGGAAACCGAAACTGTGGACAATGAAACGGTTGAAAGAATTTTCAATGAAGAAACCAATGAAGATGACATAATCTATATGCTAAACAAAGAAAATGATAATGATACAGATGCGTTCGCCGTCTCACCGGAAAGACTCAAATTATTCGTAAGAATATTGAGAATAACAAATCCAGAAGAAAAATCCACAGAGGTGAAAAGAAACATGAGGCCTCTTGTACACGGTGAATTTCAGAACACAACTTTATTTACAAAAATAACTAAACCGGTGATTAAAAAAGTTCCCGTATGGTTGAGGTGGCTGTTTTTATATTTGTTCATTTATTTGCCTTTTGACGGTGAAAAAGTCGCATGTGAAATAAAAAAGACGATGAATAGCCTAAACAAGACGACCCCCAAATATATACTTCAACAAATTAGAAAGTGTGCCAGTATCACATTGAGGCTTTAATATTAATTTTATTTCAGAAGTTAAGTGATGTCTGTGGTGGAGATAACAAACTAAGCCAAATGGGAGAATGCGGGTACTTCAAAAATAGAATTTGGCTTATTAGTAGCCTAGACAAACCATTGCATTCATGTTTACACACTGAACGCCAAAGCAAGACTTAGTATGATATGAGTCGCAAATAATTTTACAGTAACTGTCAGTCCGGCCAATGGTTTGCCTCCACACCCCACTTGGGGCCTTTGATACTGTTATACCAAAGGGTATAACAGTATCTATTGGTAAAAAAATACTAGAACAATATATGTTCAAAAACTGAGCTGAGTTTAGGGTTATTCACTCGAAATTAAAAGCAATGTTATATTTAACATGTCTCGTGTGTAACAAATATATTTTTTATTATTACATTCACAATAGTAAACATATTATTAATTTCTAATTGTCAAATTTAGATGAAAGTCTGTTTGTGACATAGTATAATAATTATCAAAATTCAGTTCAGCCAAATAGGATTTATAGTACAAATGTGGTGGAATGGCCCTCAGGATATCAATCGGGCCTCCGAATAATTGGCTATTCAGAAACAGTCGTTCGGGGTTCCGATTAGATACTACCCCCCCCCCCCCCCCACTACTTGCACCAAGATGTATATAAGGGGGTAAGGTACGAGTGCTATTCAGTCTTGCTCTCACCTTTACAGCCGACATTTGATAGTTGTGTTTGATAGTTGTGTTCATTGCATTTATATATTGTAATTTTTAAATAGTATCTTTATTAGTGTAATTAGTTATTTTTACTACTTTTCCGTGTTTACTTTTAATTTATTTTTACTATCTTATATTTAAAATTTAAATTGAAAATGTCCCAAACAAGAACAAGGTTTGGACTTTTAAACGAAACACTTCGCCCCAGCGAAAGGTTTTTGGACTTTTCGAAGTCCTTTGTAATTTCAATGAAAATTACGGGCCGCCGGGGGGGACAGAGGATTTGGGAAACCGCTATAAGAAATCCCATGGACCATCCGACAAGACCGGGCGTAATCACAGTAATCGACCCTTTCAATGAAGAGGAGATGAGACGGACGGTTGACATTCTCCGTCAAGTTGTTCTATGCATTGAAGTTGGAATAATCACTGAGATTTACGGGGTAGGTGGGAGAGTTCAAAATACAGAAGTCATCCCCATACCCTGTTTTAATGTCGTTCACCGCGACCCGGCGGTTATTCAACTGAATGCCATGATCAACTTCATGGAAAATGGAAATCGGGCCGTTGTGATAGAGGACATCCCTTTTATCAATAGGTAAGTGATAATTTTTATTTTTACGTACACGATAATTTAGGCATTTGAAAGATTCATATTTATCCGTGGGAAAATTCACCTGTGGTTTGTTGGTAAATATTGAATAATTTCGGACTCATTTATTATATCACTTTATATATCTCTTTGTTTCATGACCCTATCAAATTAGGTAGAATTACCAAATTGGACAGCCGGACTGACAGTTACTGTAAAATTATTTGCGACTCATATCATACTAAGTCTTGCTTTGGCGTTCTATGATGTGTGTTCTGTGATGTCTCAGATAAACTGGAAATCGAGTGACTCGTCAAGTCTCTCTTCTGCCACCAACATCTTCATTCACAAACAGAAGAAGGTTGCGGATCGACAGAAGTTGGAAGTAACGTTTTAACAGAAGGTATGGCAGAATACTATACAAGCCAGTAGTTCGACTTCAACTGTAGAGGGGTCGGACGCCCTAAATCAGTTAACTGACACCCCGTTTTATCTCAGCAACCCTACTCTTGAAAATTGGATATCAACATTAAATACAAATCTAAGTGGCCTACTAGATCTAAGTGGCCCGGTGATGAGTTTCAGTGTAAATACCGAAGGTCAGGAATACGACCCCACTAATCCGGCAATTACAACTGACGATAATTATTATTATAACAATGAACACATGCTAAACTGCTCACCGGATTCTCATAGATCCCTCTTATCGCCGAACTCGGAAATTGTAAAGAGCCCCGGATTAACAACCCCGTCCGGCACACAAGTATCACCACAACGACCTACGGGGGCGACGCCATCCAGAGGAGGAAAATCATCGATAAAAATGAATAATCCGGTCAAATTGGTTGAAGAAGAAGAATCGGATGTAGAATATGAGGAAACCGAAACTGTGGACAATGAAACGGTTGAAAGAATTTTCAATGAAGAAACCAATGAAGATGACATAATCTATATGCTAAACAAAGAAAATGATAATGATACAGATGCGTTCGCCGTCTCACCGGAAAGACTCAAATTATTCGTAAGAATATTGAGAATAACAAATCCAGAAAAAAATCCACAGAGGTGAAAAGAAACATGAGGCCTCTTGTACACGGTGAATTTCAGGACACAACTTTATTTACAAAAATAACTAAACCGGTGAATAAAAAAGTTCCCGTATGGTTGAGGTGGCTGTTTTTTTATTTGTTCATTTATTTGCCTTTTGACGGTGAAAAAGTCGCATGTGAAATAAAAAAGACGATGAATAGCCTAAACAAGACGACCCCCAAATATATACTTCAACAAATTAGAAAGTGTGCCAGTATCACATTGAGGCTTTAATATTAATTTTATTTCAGAAGTTAAGTGATGTCTGTGGTGGAGATAACAAACTAAGCCAAATGGGAGAATGCGGGTACTTCAAAAATAGAATTTGGCTTATTAGTAGCCTAGATAAACCATTGCATTCATGTTTACACACTGAACGCCAAAGCAGGACTTAGTATGATATGAGTCGCAAATAATTTTACAGTAACTGTCAGTCCGGCCAATGGTTTGCCTCCACACCCCACTTGGGGCCTTTGATACTGTTATACCAAAGGGTATAACAGTATCTATTGGTAAAAAAATACTAGAACAATATATGTTCAAAAACTGAGCTGAGTTTATTGTTATTCACTCGAAATTAAAAGCAATGTTATATTTAACATGTCTCGTGTGTAACAAATATATTTTTTATTATTACATTCACAAAAGTAAACATATTATTAATTTCTAAGTGTCAAATTTAGATGAAAGTCTGTTTGTGACATAGTATAATAATTATCAAAATTCAGTTCAGCCAAATAGGATTTATAGTACAAATGTGGTGGAATGGCCCTCAGGATATCAATCGGGCCTCCGAATAATTGGCTATTCAGAAACAGTCGTTCGGGGTTCCGATTAGATACTACCCCCCCCCCCCCCACTACTTGCACCAAGATGTATATAAGGGGGTAAGGTACGAGTGCTATTCAGTCTTGCTCTCACCTTTACAGCCGACATTTGATAGTTGTGTTCATTGCATTTATACAGGGTGTTCGGAAAAAACGTTTCAGGAATTCAGGAGGTTATTGCCCACATAAAAATAAGCAAAAAAGTCCCTTTAAACATATGTCCTAAAATGCTTCGTTAACCCGCTAGCCGCCATTTTGTTTTTTACACTAAATGATTTTTATTTCCGCGATGGATCATTGTATCAAGTTTATATTTGGCATGAACCTTCATCATAGCAATGCCCATTTTCAAGAAAAAAGTTATTTTTTTCCAATGCGTATTTTCAAAATGGCGGCCATTTTAAAATTTTAAACCAAAATATCTCAAAACGGGAAAATTTTATAAAAATTTTTCTAGACACAAAAAAGTTGACAAATTTAATTATCTAACCAATGGTACCAAGTTTGTAAGGATCTGATAACAAATAACGGAGTTATTGAGATTTTTCAATTAAAATTACCTTAATTTGCATTAATTACAATGCACAATCAATGTTTTTATGCAAAAAATCTCAATAACTCCGTTATTTGTAGTCAGATCCTTACAAACTTGGTACCATTGGTTAGGTAATTAAATTTGTCAACTTTTTTGTGTCTAATAAAATTTTCATAAAATTTACCGGTTTTTAGATATTTTAGTTTAAAATTTTAAAATGGCCGCCATTTTGAAAATACACTTTGGAAAATAATAATTTTTTTCTTGAAAATGGGTATTGCTATGATGAAGGTGCATGCCAAATATTAATTTAATACAATGATTCATTACGGAAATACAAATTATTTAGTGTAAAAAACAAAATGGCGGCTAGCGGGTTAACGAAGCATTTTAGGAAATATGTTTATAGGAAGTTTTTTGCTTATTTTGATGTGGGCAATAACCTCCTGAATTCCTGAAACGTTTTTTCCGAACACCCTGTATATTGTAATTTTTAAATAGTATCTTTATTAGTGTAATTAGTTATTTTTACTACTTTTCCGTGTTTACTTTTAATTTATTTTTACTATCTTATATTTAAAATTTAAATTGAAAATGTCCCAAACAAGAACAAGGTTTGGACTTTTAAACGAAACACTTCGCCCCAGCGAAAGGTTTTTGGACTTTTCGAAGTCCTTTGTAATTTCAATGAAAATTACGGGCCGCCGGGGGGGACAGAGGATTTGGGCAGCCGCTATAAGAAATCCCATGGACCATCCGACAAGACCGGGCGTAATCACAGTAATCGACCCTTTCAATGAAGAGGAGATGAGACGGACGGTTGACATTCTCCGTCAAGTTGTTCTATGCATTGAAGTTGGAATAATCTCTGAGATTTACGGGGTAGGTGGGAGAGTTCAAAATACAGAAGTCATCCCCATACCCTGTTTTAATGTCGTTCACCGCGACCCGGCGGTTATTCAACTGAATGCCATGATCAACTTCATGGAAAATGGAAATCGGGCCGTTGTGATAGAGAACATCCCTTTTATCAATAGGTAAGTGATAATTTTTATTTTTACGTACACGATAATTTAGGCATTTGAAAGATTCATATTTATCTGTGGGAAAATTCACCTGTGGTTTGTTGGTAAATATTGAATAATTTCGGACTCATTTATTATATCACTTTATATATCTCTTTGTTTCATGACCCTATCAAATTAGGTAGAATTACCAAATTGGACAGCCGGACTGACAGTTACTGTAAAATTATTTGCGACTCATATCATACTAAGTAGAAGAAGGTTGCGGATCGACAGAAGTTGGAAGTAACGTTTTAACAGAAGGTATTGCAGAATACTATACAAGCCAGTAGTTCGACTTCAACTGTAGAGGGGTCGGACGCCCTAAATCAGTTAACTGACACCCCGTTTTATCTCAGCAACCCTACTCTTGAAAATTGGATATCAACATTAAATACAAATCTAAGTGGCCTACTAGATCTAAGTGGCCCGGTGATGAGTTTCAGTGTAAATACCGAAGGTCAGGAATACGACACCACTAATCCGGCAATTTCAACTGACGATAATTATTATTATAACAATGAACAAATGCTAAACTGCTCACCGGATTCTCATAGATCCCTCTTATCGCCGAACTCGGAAATTGTAAAGAGCCCCGGATTAACAACCCCGTCCGGCACACAAGTATCACCACAACGACCTACGGGGGCGACGCCATCCAGAGGAGGAAAATCATCGATAAAAATGAATAATCCGGTCAAATTGGTTGAAGAAGAAGAATCGGATGTAGAATATGAGGAAACCGAAACTGTGGACAATGAAACGGTTGAAAGAATTTTCAATGAAGAAACCAATGAAGATGACATAATCTATATGCTAAACAAAGAAAATGATAATGATACAGATGCGTTCGCCGTCTCACCGGAAAGACTCAAATTATTCGTAAGAATATTGAGAATAACAAATCCAGAAGAAAAATCCACAGAGGTGAAAAGAAACATGAGGCCTCTTGTACACGGTGAATTTCAGGACACAACTTTATTTACAAAAATAACTAAACCGGTGATTAAAAAAGTTCCCGTATGGTTGAGGTGGCTGTTTTTATATTTGTTCATTTATTTGCCTTTTGACGGTGAAAAAGTCGCATGTGAAATAAAAAAGACGATGAATAGCCTAAACAAGACGACCCCCAAATATATACTTCAACAAATTAGAAAGTGTGCCAGTATCACATTGAGGCTTTAATATTAATTTTATTTCAGAAGTTAAGTGATGTCTGTGGTGGAGATAACAAACTAAGCCAAATGGGAGAATGCGGGTACTTCAAAAATAGAATTTGGCTTATTAGTAGCCTAGATAAACCATTGCATTCATGTTTACACACTGAACGCCAAAGCAAGACTTAGTATGATATGAGTCGCAAATAATTTTACAGTAACTGTCAGTCCGGCCAATGGTTTGCCTCCACACCCCACTTGGGGCCTTTGATACTGTTATACCAAAGGGTATAACAGTATCTATTGGTAAAAAAATACTAGAACAATATATGTTCAAAAACTGAGCTGAGTTTAGGGTTATTCACTCGAAATTAAAAGCAATGTTATATTTAACATGTCTCGTGTGTAACAAATATATTTTTTATTATTACATTCACAAAAGTAAACATATTATTAATTTCTAAGTGTCAAATTTAGATGAAAGTCTGTTTGTGACATAGTATAATAATTATCAAAATTCAGTTCAGCCAAATAGGATTTATAGTACAAATGTGGTGGAATGGCCCTCAGGATATCAATCGGGCCTCCGAATAATTGGCTATTCAGAAACAGTCGTTCGGGGTTCCGATTAGATACTACCCCCCCCCCCCCCCCCCCCACTACTTGCACCAAGATGTATATAAGGGGGTAAGGTACGAGTGCTATTCAGTCTTGCTCTCACCTTTACAGCCGACATTTGATAGTTGTGTTTGATAGTTGTGTTCATTGCATTTATATATTGTAATTTTTAAATAGTATCTTTATTAGTGTAATTAGTTATTTTTACTACTTTTCCGTGTTTACTTTTAATTTATTTTTACTATCTTATATTTAAAATTTAAATTGAAAATGTCCCAAACAAGAACAAGGTTTGGACTTTTAAACGAAACACTTCGCCCCAGCGAAAGGTTTTTGGACTTTTCGAAGTCCTTTGTAATTTCAATGAAAATTACGGGCCGCCGGGGGGGACAGAGGATTTGGGAAACCGCTATAAGAAATCCCATGGACCATCCGACAAGACCGGGCGTAATCACAGTAATCGACCCTTTCAATGAAGAGGAGATGAGACGGACGGTTGACATTCTCCGTCAAGTTGTTCTATGCATTGAAGTTGGAATAATCACTGAGATTTACGGGGTAGGTGGGAGAGTTCAAAATACAGAAGTCATCCCCATACCCTGTTTTAATGTCGTTCACCGCGACCCGGCGGTTATTCAACTGAATGCCATGATCAACTTCATGGAAAATGGAAATCGGGCCGTTGTGATAGAGGACATCCCTTTTATCAATAGGTAAGTGATAATTTTTATTTTTACGTACACGATAATTTAGGCATTTGAAAGATTCATATTTATCCGTGGGAAAATTCACCTGTGGTTTGTTGGTAAATATTGAATAATTTCGGACTCATTTATTATATCACTTTATATCTCTCTTTGTTACATGACCCTATCAAATTAGGTAGAATTACCAAATTGGACAGCCGGACTGACAGTTACTGTAAAATTATTTGCGACTCATATCATACTAAGTCTTGCTTTGGCGTTCTATGATGTGTGTTCTGTGATGTCTCAGATAAACTGGAAATCGAGTGACTCGTCAAGTCTCTCTTCTGCCACCAACATCTTCATCCACAAACAGAAGAAGGTTGCGGATCGACAGAAGTTGGAAGTAACGTTTTAACAGAAGGTATTGCAGAATACTATACAAGCCAGTAGTTCGACTTCAACTGTAGAGGGGTCGGACGCCCTAAATCAGTTAACTGACACCCCGTTTTATCTCAGCAACCCTACTCTTGAAAATTGGATATCAACATTAAATACAAATCTAAGTGGCCTACTAGATCTAAGTGGCCCGGTGATGAGTTTCAGTGTAAATACCGAAGGTCAGGAATACGACCCCACTAATCCGGCAATTACAACTGACGATAATTATTATTATAACAATGAACAAATGCTAAACTGCTCACCGGATTCTCATAGATCCCTCTTATCGCCGAACTCGGAAATTGTAAAGAGCCCCGGATTAACAACCCCGTCCGGCACACAAGTATCACCACAACGACCTACGGGGGCGACGCCATCCAGAGGAGGAAAATCATCGATAAAAATGAATAATCCGGTCAAATTGGTTGAAGAAGAAGAATCGGATGTAGAATATGAGGAAACCGAAACTGTGGACAATGAAACGGTTGAAAGAATTTTCAATGAAGAAACCAATGAAGATGACATAATCTATATGCTAAACAAAGAAAATGATAATGATACAGACGCGTTCGACGTCTCACCGGAAAGACTCAAATTATTCGTAAGAATATTGAGAATAACAAATCCAGAAGAAAAATTCACAGAGGTGAAAAGAAACATGAGGCCTCTTGTACACGGTGAATTTCAGGACACAACTTTATTTACAAAAATAACTAAACCGGTGATTAAAAAAGTTCCCGTATGGTTGAGGTGGCTGTTTTTATATTTGTTCATTTATTTGCCTTTTGACGGTGAAAAAGTCGCATGTGAAATAAAAAAGACAATGAATAGCCTAAACAAGACGACCCCCAAATATATACTTCAACAAATTAGAAAGTGTGCCAGTATCACATTGAGGCTTTAATATTAATTTTATTTCAGAAGTTAAGTGATGTCTGTGGTGGAGATAACAAACTAAGGCAAATGGGAGAATGCGGGTACTTCAAAAATAGAATTTGGCTTATTAGTAGCCTAGATAAACCATTGCATTCATGTTTACACACTGAACGCCAAAGCAAGACTTAGTATGATATGAGTCGCAAATAATTTTACAGTAACTGTCAGTCCGGCCAATGGTTTGCCTCCACACCCCACTTGGGGCCTTTGATACTGTTATACCAAAGGGTATAACAGTATCTATTGGTAAAAAATTACTAGAACAATATATGTTCAAAAACTGAGCTGAGTTTATTGTTATTCACTCGAAATTAAAAGCAATGTTATATTTAACATGTCTCGTGTGTAACAAATATATTTTTTATTATTACATTCACAAAAGTAAACATATTATTAATTTCTAAGTGTCAAATTTAGATGAAAGTCTGTTTGTGACATAGTATAATAATTATCAAAATTCAGTTCAGCCAAATAGGATTTATAGTACAAATGTGGTGGAATGGCCCTCAGGATATCAATTGGGCCTCCGAATAATTGGCTATTCAGAAACAGTCGTTCGGGGTTCCGATTAGATACTACCCCCCCCCACTACTTGCACCAAGATGTATATAAGGGGGTAAGGTACGAGTGCTATTCAGTCTTGCTCTCACCTTTACAGCCGACATTTGATAGTTGTGTTTGATAGTTGTGTTCATTGCATTTATATATTGTAATTTTTAAATAGTATCTTTATTAGTGTAATTAGTTATTTTTACTACTTTTCCGTGTTTACTTTTAATTTATTTTTACTATCTTATATTTAAAATTTACATTGAAAATGTCCCAAACAAGAACAAGGTTTGGACTTTTAAACGAAACACTTCTCCCCAGCGAAAGGTTTTTGGACTTTTCGAAGTCCTTTGTAATTTCAATGAAAATTACGGGCCGCCGGGGGGGACAGAGGATTTGGGCAGCCGCTATAAGAAATCCCATGGACCATCCGACAAGACCGGGCGTAATCACAGTAATCGACCCTTTCAATGAAGAGGAGATGAGACGGACGGTTGACATTCTCCGTCAAGTTGTTCTATGCATTGAAGTTGGAATAATCTCTGAGATTTACGGGGTAGGTGGGAGAGTTCAAAATACAGAAGTCATCCCCATACCCTGTTTTAATGTCGTTCACCGCGACCCGGCGGTTATTCAACTGAATGCCATGATCAACTTCATGGAAAATGGAAATCGGGCCGTTGTGATAGAGAACATCCCTTTTATCAATAGGTAAGTGATAATTTTTATTTTTACGTACACGATAATTTAGGCATTTGAAAGATTCATATTTATCTGTGGGAAAATTCACCTGTGGTTTGTTGGTAAATATTGAATAATTTCGGACTCATTTATTATATCACTTTATATATCTCTTTGTTTCATGACCCTATCAAATTAGGTAGAATTACCAAATTGGACAGCCGGACTGACAGTTACTGTAAAATTATTTGCGACTCATATCATACTAAGTCTTGCTTTGGCGTTCTATGATGTGTGTTCTGTGATGTCTCAGATAAACTGGAAATCGAGTGACTCGTCAAGTCTCTCTTCTGCCACCAACATCTTCATCCACAAACAGAAGAAGGTTGCGGATCGACAGAAGTTGGAAGTAACGTTTTAACAGAAGGTATTGCAGAATACTATACAAGCCAGTAGTTCGACTTCAACTGTAGAGGGGTCGGACGCCCTAAATCAGTTAACTGACACCCCGTTTTATCTCAGCAACCCTACTCTTGAAAATTGGATATCAACATTAAATACAAATCTAAGTGGCCTACTAGATCTAAGTGGCCCGGTGATGAGTTTCAGTGTAAATACCGAAGGTCAGGAATACGACCCCACTAATCCGGCAATTACAACTGGCGATAATTATTATTATAACAATGAACAAATGCTAAACTGCTCACCGGATTCTCATAGATCCCTCTTATCGCCGAACTCGGAAATTGTAAAGAGCCCCGGATTAACACCCCCGTCCGGCACACAAGTATCACCACAACGACCTACGGGGGCGACGCCATCCAGAGGAGGAAAATCATCGATAAAAATGAATAATCAGGTCAAATTGGTTGAAGAAGAAGAATCGGATGAAGAATATGAGGAAACCGAAACTGTGGACAATGAAACGGTTGAAAGAATTTTCAATGAAGAAACCAATGAAGATGACATAATCTATATGCTAAACAAAGAAAATGATAATGATACAGACGCGTTCGACGTCTCACCGGAAAGACTCAAATTATTCGTAAGAATATTGAGAATAACAAATCCAGAAGAAAAATTCACAGAGGTGAAAAGAAACATGAGGCCTCTTGTACACGGTGAATTTCAGGACACAACTTTATTTACAAAAATAACTAAACCGGTGATTAAAAAAGTTCCCGTATGGTTGAGGTAGCTGTTTTTATATTTGTTCATTTATTTGCCTTTTGACGGTGAAAAAGTCGCATGTGAAATAAAAAAGACAATGAATAGCCTAAACAAGACGACCCCCAAATATATACTTCAACAAATTAGAAAGTGTGTCAGTATCACATTGAGGCTTTAATATTAATTTTATTTCAGAAGTTAAGTGATGTCTGTGGTGGAGATAACAAACTAAGCCAAATGGGAGAATGCGGGTACTTCAAAAATAGAATTTGGCTTATTAGTAGCCTAGATAAACCATTGCATTCATGTTTACACACTGAACGCCAAAGCAAGACTTAGTATGATATGAGTCGCAAATAATTTTACAGTAACTGTCAGTCCGGCCAATGGTTTGCCTCCATACCCCACTTGGGGCCTTTGATACTGTTATACCAAAGGGTATAACAGTATCTATTGGTAAAAAAATACTAGAACAATATATGTTCAAAAACTGAGCTGAGTTTAGGGTTATTCACTCAAAATTAAAAGCAATGTTATATTTAACATGTCTCGTGTGTAACAAATATATTTTTTATTATTACATTCACAAAAGTAAACATATTATTAATTTCTAAGTGTCAAATTTAGATGAAAGTCTGTTTGTGACATAGTATAATAATTATCAAAATTCAGTTCAGCCAAATAGGATTTATAGTACAAATGTGGTGGAATGGCCCTCAGGATATCAATCGGGCCTCCGAATTATTGGCTATTCAGAAACTGTCGTTCGGGGTTCCGATTAGATACTACCCCCCCCCCCCCCCCCACCACTACTTGCACCAAGATGCATATAAGGGGGTAAGGTACGAGTGCTATTCAGTCTTGCTCTCACCTTTACAGCCGACATTTGATAGTTGTGTTTGATAGTTGTGTTCATTGCATTTATATATTGTAATTTTTAAATAGTATCTTTAATAGTGTTATTAGTTATTTTTACTACTTTTCCGTGTTTACTTTTAATTTATTTTTATTATCTTATATTTAAAATTAAAATTAAAAATGTCCCAAACAAGAACAAGGTTTGGACATTTAAACGAAACGCTTCGCCCCAGCGAAAGATTTTTGGACTTTTCGAAGTCCTTTGTAATTTCAATGAAAATTACGGGCCGCCGGGGGGGACAGAGGATTTGGGAAACCGCTATAAGAAATCCCATGGACCATCCGACAAGACCGGGCGTAATCACAGTAATCGACCCTTTCAATGAAGAGGAGATGAGACGGACGGTTGACATTCTCCGTCAAGTTGTTCTATGCATTGAAGTTGGAATAATCACTGAGATTTACGGGGTAGGTGGGAGAGTTCAAAATACAGAAGTCATCCCCATACCCTGTTTTAATGTCGTTCACCGCGACCCGGCGGTTATTCAACTGAATGCCATGATCAACTTCATGGAAAATGGAAATCGGGCCGTTGTGATAGAGGACATCCCTTTTATCAATAGGTAAGTGATAATTTTTATTTTTACGTACACGATAATTTAGGCATTTGAAAGATTCATATTTATCTGTGGGAAAATTCACCTGTGGTTTGTTGGTAAATATTGAATAATTTCGGACTCATTTATTATATCACTTTATATATCTCTTTGTTTCATGACCCTATCAAATTAGGTAGAATTACCAAATTGGACAGCCGGACTGACAGTTACTGTAAAATTATTTGCGACTCATATCATACTAAGTCTTGCTTTGGCGTTCTATGATGTGTGTTCTGTGATGTCTCAGATAAACTGGAAATCGAGTGACTCGTCAAGTCTCTCTTCTGCCACCAACATCTTCATCCACAAACAGAAGAAGGTTGCGGATCGACAGAAGTTGGAAGTAACGTTTTAACAGAAGGTATTGCAGAATACTATACAAGCCAGTAGTTCGACTTCAACTGTAGAGGGGTCGGACGCCCTAAATCAGTTAACTGACACCCCGTTTTATCTCAGCAACCCTACTCTTGAAAATTGGATATCAACATTAAATACAAATCTAAGTGGCCTACTAGATCTAAGTGGCCCGGTGATGAGTTTCAGTGTAAATACCGAAGGTCAGGAATACGACCCCACTAATCCGGCAATTACAACTGACGATAATTATTATTATAACAATGAACAAATGCTAAACTGCTCACCGGATTCTCATAGATCCCTCTTATCGCCGAACTCGGAAATTGTAAAGAGCCCCGGATTAACACCCCCGTCCGGCACACAAGTATCACCACAACGACCTACGGGGGCGACGCCATCCAGAGGAGGAAAATCATCGATAAAAATGAATAATCAGGTCAAATTGGTTGAAGAAGAAGAATCGGATAAAGAATATGAGGAAACCGAAACTGTGGACAATGAAACGGTTGAAAGAATTTTCAATGAAGAAACCAATGAAGATGACATAATCTATATGCTAAACAAAGAAAATGATAATGATACAGACGCGTTCGCCGTCTCACCGGAAAGACTCAAATTATTCGTAAGAATATTGAGAATAACAAATCCAGAAGAAAAATTCACAGAGGTGAAAAGAAACATGAGGCCTCTTGTACACGGTGAATTTCAGGACACAACTTTATTTACAAAAATAACTAAACCGGTGATTAAAAAAGTTCCCGTATGGTTGAGGTAGCTGTTTTTATATTTGTTCATTTATTTGCCTTTTGACGGTGAAAAAGTCGCATGTGAAATAAAAAAGACAATGAATAGCCTAAACAAGACGACCCCCAAATATATACTTCAACAAATTAGAAAGTGTGTCAGTATCACATTGAGGCTTTAATATTAATTTTATTTCAGAAGTTAAGTGATGTCTGTGGTGGAGATAACAAACTAAGCCAAATGGGAGAATGCGGGTACTTCAAAAATAGAATTTGGCTTATTAGTAGCCTAGATAAACCATTGCATTCATGTTTACACACTGAACGCCAAAGCAAGACTTAGTATGATATGAGTCGCAAATAATTTTACAGTAACTGTCAGTCCGGCCAATGGTTTGCCTCCATACCCCACTTGGGGCCTTTGATACTGTTATACCAAAGGGTATAACAGTATCTATTGGTAAAAAAATACTAGAACAATATATGTTCAAAAACTGAGCTGAGTTTAGGGTTATTCACTCAAAATTAAAAGCAATGTTATATTTAACATGTCTCGTGTGTAACAAATATATTTTTTATTATTACATTCACAAAAGTAAACATATTATTAATTTCTAAGTGTCAAATTTAGATGAAAGTCTGTTTGTGACATAGTATAATAATTATCAAAATTCAGTTCAGCCAAATAGGATTTATAGTACAAATGTGGTGGAATGGCCCTCAGGATATCAATCGGGCCTCCGAATTATTGGCTATTCAGAAACTGTCGTTCGGGGTTCCGATTAGATACTACCCCCCCCCCCCCCCCCACCACTACTTGCACCAAGATGCATATAAGGGGGTAAGGTACGAGTGCTATTCAGTCTTGCTCTCACCTTTACAGCCGACATTTGATAGTTGTGTTTGATAGTTGTGTTCATTGCATTTATATATTGTAATTTTTAAATAGTATCTTTAATAGTGTTATTAGTTATTTTTACTACTTTTCCGTGTTTACTTTTAATTTATTTTTATTATCTTATATTTAAAATTAAAAATGTCCCAAACAAGAACAAGGTTTGGACATTTAAACGAAACGCTTCGCCCCAGCGAAAGATTTTTGGACTTTTCGAAGTCCTTTGTAATTTCAATGAAAATTACGGGCCGCCGGGGGGGACAGAGGATTTGGGAAACCGCTATAAGAAATCCCATGGACCATCCGACAAGACCGGGCGTAATCACAGTAATCGACCCTTTCAATGAAGAGGAGATGAGACGGACGGTTGACATTCTCCGTCAAGTTGTTCTATGCATTGAAGTTGGAATAATCACTGAGATTTACGGGGTAGGTGGGAGAGTTCAAAATACAGAAGTCATCCCCATACCCTGTTTTAATGTCGTTCACCGCGACCCGGCGGTTATTCAACTGAATGCCATGATCAACTTCATGGAAAATGGAAATCGGGCCGTTGTGATAGAGGACATCCCTTTTATCAATAGGTAAGTGATAATTTTTATTTTTACGTACACGATAATTTAGGCATTTGAAAGATTCATATTTATCTGTGGGAAAATTCACCTGTGGTTTGTTGGTAAATATTGAATAATTTCGGACTCATTTATTATATCACTTTATATATCTCTTTGTTTCATGACCCTATCAAATTAGGTAGAATTACCAAATTGGACAGCCGGACTGACAGTTACTGTAAAATTATTTGCGGCTCATACCATACTAAGTCTTGCTTTGGCGTTCTATGATGTGTGTTCTGTGATGTCTCAGATAAACTGGAAATCGAGTGACTCGTCAAGTCTCTCTTCTGCCACCAACATCTTCATTCACAAACAGAAGAAGGTTGCGGATCGACAGAAGTTGGAAGTAACGTTTTAACAGAAGGTATTGCAGAATACTATACAAGCCAGTAGTTCGACTTCAACTGTAGAGGGGTCGGACGCCCTAAATCAGTTAACTGACACCCCGTTTTATCTCAGCAACCCTACTCTTGAAAATTGGATATCAACATTAAATACAAATCTAAGTGGCCTACTAGATCTAAGTGGCCCGGTGATGAGTTTCAGTGTAAATACCGAAGGTCAGGAATACGACCCCACTAATCCGGCAATTACAACTGACGATAATTATTATTATAACAATGAACAAATGCTAAACTGCTCACCGGATTCTCATAGATCCCTCTTATCGCCGAACTCGGAAATTGTAAAGAGCCCCGGATTAACAACCCCGTCCGGCACACAAGTATCACCACAACGACCTACGGGGGCGACGCCATCCAGAGGAGGAAAATCATCGATAAAAATGAATAATCCGGTCAAATTGGTTGAAGAAGAAGAATCGGATGTAGAATATGAGGAAACCGAAACTGCGGACAATGAAACGGTTGAAAGAATTTTCAATGAAGAAACCAATGAAGATGACATAATCTATATGCTAAACAAAGAAAATGATAATGATACAGATGCGTTCGCCGTCTCACCGGAAAGACTCAAATTATTCGTAAGAATATTGAGAATAACAAATCCAGAAGAAAAATCCACAGAGGTGAAAAGAAACATGAGGCCTCTTGTACACGGTGAATTTCAGGACACAACTTTATTTACAAAAATAACTAAACCGGTGATTAAAAAAGTTCCCGTATGGTTGAGGTAGCTGTTTTTATATTTGTTCATTTATTTGCCTTTTGACGGTGAAAAAGTCGCATGTGAAATAAAAAAGACAATGAATAGCCTAAACAAGACGACCCCCAAATATATACTTCAACAAATTAGAAAGTGTGTCAGTATCACATTGAGGCTTTAATATTAATTTTATTTCAGAAGTTAAGTGATGTCTGTGGTGGAGATAACAAACTAAGCCAAATGGGAGAATGCGGGTACTTCAAAAATAGAATTTGGCTTATTAGTAGCCTAGATAAACCATTGCATTCATGTTTACACACTGAACGCCAAAGCAAGACTTAGTATGATATGAGTCGCAAATAATTTTACAGTAACTGTCAGTCCGGCCAATGGTTTGCCTCCATACCCCACTTGGGGCCTTTGATACTGTTATACCAAAGGGTATAACAGTATCTATTGGTAAAAAAATACTAGAACAATATATGTTCAAAAACTGAGCTGAGTTTAGGGTTATTCACTCAAAATTAAAAGCAATGTTATATTTAACATGTCTCGTGTGTAACAAATATATTTTTTATTATTACATTCACAAAAGTAAACATATTATTAATTTCTAAGTGTCAAATTTAGATGAAAGTCTGTTTGTGACATAGTATAATAATTATCAAAATTCAGTTCAGCCAAATAGGATTTATAGTACAAATGTGGTGGAATGGCCCTCAGGATATCAATCGGGCCTCCGAATTATTGGCTATTCAGAAACTGTCGTTCGGGGTTCCGATTAGATACTACCCCCCCCCCCCCACCACTACTTGCACCAAGATGCATATAAGGGGGTAAGGTACGAGTGCTATTCAGTCTTGCTCTCACCTTTACAGCCGACATTTGATAGTTGTGTTTGATAGTTGTGTTCATTGCATTTATATATTGTAATTTTTAAATAGTATCTTTAATAGTGTTATTAGTTATTTTTACTACTTTTCCGTGTTTACTTTTAATTTATTTTTATTATCTTATATTTAAAATTAAAATTAAAAATGTCCCAAACAAGAACAAGGTTTGGACATTTAAACGAAACGCTTCGCCCCAGCGAAAGATTTTTGGACTTTTCGAAGTCCTTTGTAATTTCAATGAAAATTACGGGCCGCCGGGGGGGACAGAGGATTTGGGAAACCGCTATAAGAAATCCCATGGACCATCCGACAAGACCGGGCGTAATCACAGTAATCGACCCTTTCAATGAAGAGGAGATGAGACGGACGGTTGACATTCTCCGTCAAGTTGTTCTATGCATTGAAGTTGGAATAATCACTGAGATTTACGGGGTAGGTGGGAGAGTTCAAAATACAGAAGTCATCCCCATACCCTGTTTTAATGTCGTTCACCGCGACCCGGCGGTTATTCAACTGAATGCCATGATCAACTTCATGGAAAATGGAAATCGGGCCGTTGTGATAGAGGACATCCCTTTTATCAATAGGTAAGTGATAATTTTTATTTTTACGTACACGATAATTTAGGCATTTGAAAGATTCATATTTATCTGTGGGAAAATTCACCTGTGGTTTGTTGGTAAATATTGAATAATTTCGGACTCATTTATTATATCACTTTATATATCTCTTTGTTTCATGACCCTATCAAATTAGGTAGAATTACCAAATTGGACAGCCGGACTGACAGTTACTGTAAAATTATTTGCGACTCATATCATACTAAGTCTTGCTTTGGCGTTCTATGATGTGTGTTCTGTGATGTCTCAGATAAACTGGAAATCGAGTGACTCGTCAAGTCTCTCTTCTGCCACCAACATCTTCATCCACAAACAGAAGAAGGTTGCGGATCGACAGAAGTTGGAAGTAACGTTTTAACAGAAGGTATTGCAGAATACTATACAAGCCAGTAGTTCGACTTCAACTGTAGAGGGGTCGGACGCCCTAAATCAGTTAACTGACACCCCGTTTTATCTCAGCAACCCTACTCTTGAAAATTGGATATCAACATTAAATACAAATCTAAGTGGCCTACTAGATCTAAGTGGCCCGGTGATGAGTTTCAGTGTAAATACCGAAGGTCAGGAATACGACCCCACTAATCCGGCAATTACAACTGACGATAATTATTATTATAACAATGAACAAATGCTAAACTGCTCACCGGATTCTCATAGATCCCTCTTATCGCCGAACTCGGAAATTGTAAAGAGCCCCGGATTAACACCCCCGTCCGGCACACAAGTATCACCACAACGACCTACGGGGGCGACGCCATCCAGAGGAGGAAAATCATCGATAAAAATGAATAATCAGGTCAAATTGGTTGAAGAAGAAGAATCGGATAAAGAATATGAGGAAACCGAAACTGTGGACAATGAAACGGTTGAAAGAATTTTCAATGAAGAAACCAATGAAGATGACATAATCTATATGCTAAACAAAGAAAATGATAATGATACAGACGCGTTCGCCGTCTCACCGGAAAGACTCAAATTATTCGTAAGAATATTGAGAATAACAAATCCAGAAGAAAAATTCACAGAGGTGAAAAGAAACATGAGGCCTCTTGTACACGGTGAATTTCAGGACACAACTTTATTTACAAAAATAACTAAACCGGTGATTAAAAAAGTTCCCGTATGGTTGAGGTAGCTGTTTTTATATTTGTTCATTTATTTGCCTTTTGACGGTGAAAAAGTCGCATGTGAAATAAAAAAGACAATGAATAGCCTAAACAAGACGACCCCCAAATATATACTTCAACAAATTAGAAAGTGTGTCAGTATCACATTGAGGCTTTAATATTAATTTTATTTCAGAAGTTAAGTGATGTCTGTGGTGGAGATAACAAACTAAGCCAAATGGGAGAATGCGGGTACTTCAAAAATAGAATTTGGCTTATTAGTAGCCTAGATAAACCATTGCATTCATGTTTACACACTGAACGCCAAAGCAAGACTTAGTATGATATGAGTCGCAAATAATTTTACAGTAACTGTCAGTCCGGCCAATGGTTTGCCTCCATACCCCACTTGGGGCCTTTGATACTGTTATACCAAAGGGTATAACAGTATCTATTGGTAAAAAAATACTAGAACAATATATGTTCAAAAACTGAGCTGAGTTTAGGGTTATTCACTCGAAATTAAAAGCAATGTTATATTTAACATGTCTCGTGTGTAACAAATATATTTTTTATTATTACATTCACAAAAGTAAACATATTATTAATTTCTAAGTGTCAAATTTAGATGAAAGTCTGTTTGTGACATAGTATAATAATTATCAAAATTCAGTTCAGCCAAATAGGATTTATAGTACAAATGTGGTGGAATGGCCCTCAGGATATCAATCGGGCCTCCGAATAATTGGCTATTCAGAAACAGTCGTTCGGGGTTCCGATTAGATGATACCCCCCCCCCACTACTTGCACCAAGATGTATATAAGGGGGTAAGGTACGAGTGCTATTCAGTCTTGCTCTCACCTTTACAGCCGACATTTGATAGTTGTGTTTGATAGTTGTGTTCATTGCATTTATATATTGTAATTTTTAAATAGTATCTTTATTAGTGTAATTAGTTATTTTTACTACTTTTCCGTGTTTACTTTTAATTTATTTTTACTATCTTATATTTAAAATTTAAATTGAAAATGTCCCAAACAAGAACAAGGTTTGGACTTTTAAACGAAACACTTCGCCCCAGCGAAAGGTTTTTGGACTTTTCGAAGTCCTTTGTAATTTCAATGAAAATTACGGGCCGCCGGGGGGGACAGAGGATTTGGGCAGCCGCTATAAGAAATCCCATGGACCATCCGACAAGACCGGGCGTAATCACAGTAATCGACCCTTTCAATGAAGAGGAGATGAGACGGACGGTTGACATTCTCCGTCAAGTTGTTCTATGCATTGAAGTTGGAATAATCTCTGAGATTTACGGGGTAGGTGGGAGAGTTCAAAATACAGAAGTCATCCCCATACCCTGTTTTAATGTGGTTCACCGCGACCCGGCGGTTATTCAACTGAATGCCATGATCAACTTCATGGAAAATGGAAATCGGGCCGTTGTGATAGAGGACATCCCTTTTATCAATAGGTAAGTGATAATTTTTATTTTTACGTACACGATAATTTAGGCATTTGAAAGATTCATATTTATCTGTGGGAAAATTCACCTGTGGTTTGTTGGTAAATATTGAATAATTTCGGACTCATTTATTATATCACTTTATATATCTCTTTGTTTCATGGCCCTATCAAATTAGGTAGAATTACCAAATTGGAATATGAGACAGATTTTCTATATGGCATTGCAGCATCAGATTTAGGTTACATTACGAGACCTCAGAATCTTGTAAAGCAGTGAACGTGCCAAAAAAATAAACACGATTAAAACATAAGGTTTATATTTGTATGAAATACATGTTCCGAAAAAAAAGTACATGGGACTCAGTAGGTTATAATTTGATATTTAAAAATTTGGTCCGATGAAATTATAACAAAAATCCAATTAAGTTGAAATTTCAAAAAAAATTAATTTTATGAAAAACTAGCTGTGTATTCCATTTCCGCATGGAGTGTATCTGCAGTTTATTAACAGAAACCTTTCAAAAGTTCAATATGTTACCTTCATTTGGTTTATTTTAATGTACCACGATATCTATTTTTTGCTTAATAGTTACTGTTATATTCATTTCCCATTTGGGTTAGAAGTCATGTCTTTGGTTTTAATGTTTTTGTTGCAGTTTTACTTTTAAGCTGTTTTTTTGCTCAGTTTTTTTTTTATTCATTTATGAAAGACTTGGCGATTGACATATCGGTGGGAGTTTTTTTAGACTTTCACATTACTTTGCACACCCGATGCGTTGCAGTCGCTACACCTCTTCATTGTGTAACTTTCATCAAACACGATTACCGTGTTCCCTCTTCGGCGCAGTGCGTTCAGCAGGAGATTGCGTGAAAACTTGTGACATTTCGAACGAAAAGACAACGTGTTCATAAATTTGCAGCCCAATATGTCAACTGCCAAGTTTGTTGATGTTAGAAGAGAAATTATGAATAATAAATTATTTTTCAGAGATCCCATTGTATATTTACAAAGCCCTGGAGAAGACTCTTGTCCAGTATGTTTAAAAGTACCACAAGAAATTTCATGCAAATGGGTTGCCCTCCAGTGCAAACACAAGTTTTGTGCAGAATGTATTAAAAAATGGATTGAGCGGTCCAGTTCGTGTCCAATGTGTCGTGCAGCGGTTCTTTGAGGTATTAAAATTAGTTCTTAACTCCTAGCCAGTTCAACATGAGGATACTATTTATTGAAAAACGTAAATTTTCAAGAACTGAGCAGGCCGTTGGTAGTCAACAGCGTTCCAGTTCACAAAATACTCAACAGAGTTGTTTGTCTCAGTTTGGTTCTAGGTTATAAGGAATAAAAGATTGTCTGTGCAGCGAAACCTCAAGGCTTTGTACAGCACAGATGTAATAACACCCTAATAGACCTATAGTTCTCATAAATAACAGTGAAATTTTTTGAAACAGATGTTTAAAACTCGTGTCCAAAATTTGAGATGTTTTAATATGTGAAATAATTTCAATTTTCAAATGTGTTTTAAGACATGAGATCTGGGGTTGAAGTTTGTTATTAAATTTGTTTTTATGTCCAAATAAAATTATTAATAATAAATAATTTTCCAGGACATCCAGACCGTCTGATATTCGAATGTTACGGCCCGATAAATTGCAAAGGCTGACGTTCGTTGGATCACTGCTTCCACCGATGTTCTACGAACGACCTTGCCCCCGTGTGTCTGAAATTACACGAGGAAATAAGCCGAGGGAGTAAGTATAAATTTTAATAGTCGACAAACTTCGAACTATTCCCAAAATAATTTATACCTCGGTACTAAAATTAGTTAAACTTCCATGATTTGTTCTCGAACAAAATGAACATTATAACTTATGATTTCTACGTGCCCTTTTTGGTACATACATTTCACGAACCTTGTGTTTTGATCATGTTTATTTTTTAATGTCCTCTACAAATCACAGATTGGTTTATGTAATATTGTTGCCCCTAGCGCGAATTTCAAAAGGAGAAACCCAAACCGTTTTAATTTGTTATCCATTAGTAAAAGTGGAATTTCCCGTTACTGTTGCATATCAGATTTTAGTAGACTGGTTAGGAGTCAATTGACCACTCATACTCGATGGGATAAAAACGGAGCTAGGATTTTCAACAATAATGTTAAAAATTGTATCCTCCTTTGGGTTAAAAATTATGAATGATACATTATTTTTCAGGAGTTCCAGCATATCGGTACCATGTTCGGAAGAAAAAGACTAGTCTTGCCCCAGAAGTGAAACTCCGATATCACTACATTCCGGTATCACCAAAGACCGTTTCCAAGACACCGTCTCAACCACACAGAGACACTTCCGACATCGAAGGATCAAAAAGCGACGTCGCTATGAACGCTTGGCCGCCACAAGCCAGTTATCCCTGTGGTAAATTTTCTGACACCTCTTGCTGAAAACTCTTCAAGCCAAAAGGATCGGACAATAAGTGCGAGAAAAATTTTTACTTGGATGGTAGAATTTCATTAATGTATAGTGTAAATAATCATGTAAAAATTTGTATAAGATGTTTATGTTCAATAACTTTTAGTCCTTTTAGTTTTATAACCTTGCTCATTTAATACGGAGATCGGATTTCATTGATTGAGAACTAAATATAACTTATATATATATATATATATATATATATATATATATATATATATTACCATATATATATATATATATATATATATATATATATATATTACGCTAAGGGTTTTTTGTGTAGAGTCCTATAGTAATTCTTAATTGATTTTCAAGTTTTTGATGTCGTTGGATAGGGTTTGGTCTGTAGTTGTTTTCGCCCGAATTCAAAATTAGGGCGCTATCCACAAATTAAATTTGAAATCATCCCATTGGAATAACATTAAAATTGGCTGAAGTATTATACACATCTGTTAATGTACAACTGTTTTTTATGATCACTGTTATTTATAATATTGGATTGATTTAAAGCTAAATGTTACTTTTGTATTGTATCAAAATAAATTGCTCGACGTTGAGTAATACATGCAATAGTTATATCAAAATAAATTGATCAATGTCGAGCCACATGTGTATTAGTTTTAAATCAACACATTTTCTATTGTTTTAAATGTTTTTTAATGAGATTGTACCCTGTAGTAAATTTGAAACTATTTAAATATATTTATACACCATATTGTGCATAAATTAAATAAATATCAACTCACCTCCATTTGTGTTTTTCTTTTGTTCAGTCCTATTACAATGTTTCGGTTGAAGTTGAGAAGTTTTGAAATAAAGACGTCTACTTTAAATTATTTTTACATTGTTCTAAAAATACATTGAATCTTTGTAGCAACTCAATTTTGCTCTTTTTTTTGTTTGGTAAAATATTCATTGTAGCAGGTAAATAATTCAATTACTAACCAGTGTAGCGGTTTTGGAAAACTTCCAATACTAATATTGTTGCTAAATCTGTACCACGATGAAAAGAAATTAAATTTTTTATTATAACATTTTACCAGTGAATCAGTAAGCACATCCTTTTCACTTTGTTTATCAATAAATTTTACCAAATAGACAAAACAAGATTTACGATGTATACAAATATTTGACTCACAATTACAAAATATGTTGTTTAATAATTTTTTCTAAATTTGAAATCAATTGATTACCATCCCATTTGTCTGTGCTATTTATTAATGTAACTATATCCATCTTCTTTCCTGCACACCCATCTCATATTCTGAAAAGTGGAGAAATTACAGTGAAAGAAAAGGAAATAGGTCTATTGATTACCCTGCTAGGCGCACAGACCTAACTCAGTGCAATTTTAGTATGTGGGGTTTGTGAAAAGAACTCTGAGAACCCTAAAAATTTAGAACATTTAAAAGAATTAAAAACAAAACATGTTTATGTTTTATTCACACTAAAACTATGCAACAAAATTTTTAAGGTTCATTTGCACAAATAAGTGATGAACAGGATTAAATATAATTTAGATTAATTCCGTTAAAATCAACTGGAGGTGTAAGTTTAAACTATGCATGTGCAACTGACCTTTACGGCCTGTACACATGAGGCCTCGGAATGCGAAACTAGACAGCGCTACTTGTTAACTTTCAATTCTTACATCATAACGACGCCCTCGCCGGGTCCAGGCCGATGTCGTCTTTTATTTTAACTCTCATCTTCTATAATTCTGTAATATGTGAAATGTAGATCGCCTCATTACTATAAATTATGATATTAAACATTCTATTACTAAATAAATTCGAATTAATCCATTTTTAGCTCACAGATATCGGCGATGCGCGTTCATGGCGTCGCTGTGGGCTTTAAATTAGATTTAGAACTATCCAAATACAAAAAAGGGAAGTAGTTTTTATACACTCTTTGCATTACATCTGTTGATTGGACAAAGAAAACTCTACTTTTTCTTTACATATTTTTAAATTATAAAAGGTTACCTAAAGGCTTCTAACCTACTTTATAATGTGGAAGTAAAAGCTTAAACCACATTTTTATTGCAGTCAAATACGGCTTAATTCACAACATAAAATAACTAGCGAGGCGAATACAGCCTTTGTCTATTGAACGAAAAGCTATATTAACATTAATTTTTGGACAAACCCGGATCGCGTTGTTAAAAATTATCTGCTTTCCCACAATAAACCGTTGCTACACTCCAGGGCAAATAAAATATAGTTATATTAGTAACACAAACGATACGTCCCAATAAGATGTATCGATTTAATATGAATAAGGATATCTGTTACTCACCTAGGATAGGATTTTCTACAAAAACCTTGTTTTTTTTCTTGTTGTTCGGAGGGATTTTCACATTTAATATACCCTAGCGTCTTAACTATCAGGAGACAAGGTTTTAAACTTATACTGTCCTGTTGTGCATCTAATGGAGATTTTATCAGTTTTGGGCCAATTTTGAGGTTTTTAAAATTTCCTAAGGTCCCCTAAGGCCTATCTTAAGTAACCTTAATAGCCTTTTAGTTGACCAAACCACTTTCTCCCTTAGCTCTGTGAAAGGAATTTGGTTGTAAAATTTTACTGGCGCACTAACTAAAAAATAAAAATCTGATCTGGGTTTATTGTTAGTAGTGTGAAATTGTTGGTGCTGGGCCAGTTCAAGGTCACCTGAGGGATGACGTCATCGAGGTCAATGACCTCACCGATGACGTCATCGATGACGTCATCGATTGCGTCATCGATGACGTCATCACTAATGACGTCATTTCGATGACGTCACACCCATGACGTCACAGAAATGACGTGCTGATGACGTCATCACCCCTTACGTCATCAAAATGACGTCACCGACGCCACTGAGGTCAAGGTCACGCCGAAACTTAAAATTTTTTGGCACTTTTGCCGTTTCTCGCACTACGCTCCGAGTTTTAGTCAGAGTCCCCGTGACCTTGACCACTTGGAGCGAATTTTCGACGAGAAACGGCAAAAGTGCCAAGTTAAACTCGAGTTTCTGACATGACTCTGCCTAAACGGGCAATCGGTTATCCCTCAGGTGACCTTGAACAAGCACAACACCAACAATTTGATATTACTGTGACCTTGAAAACCTAACAACGGAGTGCCGACACCGATGCGCACCCCACGACAGCCACCGAGTGACTGACTGTCAGGCTCTGTGTACTCTAGGTATATCGGCTTGAGAGACTAAGACTCTAAACTGTCAGGAATGGGAGTAACTAACTGAATTTTGCAAGGAAAAGTCATTTCATCCAATATTTTAAACAAATCCTCATCAGTAAAACTTACATTAGTCTGTTTCGTATAAAACCTAGGGTGGCCGCGCAACAGTTTGCGCCACTTAGCTAAAGTTGAAACCCTTTTGACTTTGAGCGGTGGACAGTGAGCAACTAATAAAGTCTTAACACGGCTAAGTTTCTTACCTAAAGTGTCCCGCGACATGGCTTCCCCTCACAAAAGTCCGCACAATACTGAGAGACTGCTTGTAGTGCATGAGTCAAGGGAAAAGAGGTGGGGGAAACAGCAGGAGTGGGGAAAGGTCACAGTGGTGGGGGAAGGTGAGGTTGTACGCTGGAGTATCGCATCACTTCACCATGAGCTATCCTACAGTCAACACACTGTTCTCTTGGCCCGAGTTGGCACTAGAAGAAACATTTCTGTACAGCTTAGGCTGTGAGAGCCGAGGAAGCAAAGTCAAAGTGGAAATTGTGTTAAACTCCAAGATGAAGAGTCTCCTAAACAAACTAATTGTATCCCTGCAATCCCCTATAACTTTAGAGAAATACCACTTTATTAAGCGACACCTTATACTTTGGCAAAACGAAGTGGAAATGGAAAAGATTACAGTAAAATTAATTTAAATTAAAACTTGGACTGGACACTCATGGCGATACCACGTGGCGTGCAAACGCCACCCTAAACATTACAAGTTAGGTTATTAAGCACCCCTGGTATGATAACCGATGTGCTAGAGTTAAAGTGTGATGACCCTGAGTCAAAACACTGAAATACCACAAGTCGATATCGTCCCAGAGTTAAAGTGTAGTGACCTACATTCAGAACTTGTAAAATTACTTACATATAGAGAGCTAGAGAACAGCGAGACGCACCGCATGGAAGCCGGACACATACTGGCGAAGCGGTGTTGCGCAGCCTAGGGACCCAGTTGTGGTGGGGGTATAGCCAACACTTTGATGCTGTAGTCAGTGAGAGTGCAGCTTATATAAACTAAGGTCAGTGAAGGGGAAAGGTCAAGGTCATTTAAATGGAGTTTTTAAAAAGATGGCTAGTCGTCCTCCTCGTCTGTAGTAGTTTCAGATGAAGAACCAGAGTCGTCTGAGTCCCTTGCTGGTGCTCCATAGATAAAGTGTATTTCTATTTTAAAGCGAAGGCCAGGATCTTCCACCATCAACTCCTTCAACCTATTACATACCACCTCCACTTTGTACACATTGTTTATAATCAACACCCAAAATGTTGGTTGAATAAAACGTGTGGATGAGTCAGCTTCGGCAATGGTTATTTCTTCCGGCGCTATAGGAGTGTACAGATGTGTAAAGTGTGGATGAGGCTGGCTGGAAGTTAAAG
Source organism: Neoaliturus tenellus (assembly GCA_030545055.2). Taxonomy (NCBI): domain Eukaryota; kingdom Metazoa; phylum Arthropoda; class Insecta; order Hemiptera; family Cicadellidae; genus Neoaliturus; species Neoaliturus tenellus. Next base: position 111,871,746 of record CM061531.1, read on the forward strand.
GTTCTGAGTTGATCCTGGTCGCATCAAAATCCAATTCCATCCTACATTCAACGTCACGGTTCTCGTTAAAAACATATTGCAATTTTTGGCATAACATTTCTAGTTCTGTCACATCTTGCAAGTGAACGGTCCACCACAAGGGAAATGCTTCGTCCGTAGTGGAGTCAACTTCAACTTGAGAAGTAGCCTCGTTCGCCATGGTAGCTAAGCAAGGAATGAGGTGAGCCGTAGACTGTAGTAACAGTATTTAAAATAGAAGGGGAAATTTCAAGGTCATTGAAATTGAGTTTTTTTTTTAAAAAAATGAAGGAATAGAGGGGGAAAGGTCAAGGTCATCCAAATTGGGTTTTAAAAAAGAAAAGGTCACTCCCCATCAACCTCATTGTTGACCTCCACATCAGAACCTTCATAGGGGTAAATAGGTGACATTGGGGTATACTCTGGTGACTGTTGAGTGTTGCCTCCGTCCTGCTGCAGTGTAACTCTCGACCAATCATAGTCCAAATTCATTTGAATTATGATTCCAGGGTTGTCCCGGAGTATCTCCTTCATTCTTTGGCAAATTGTTTCTAGATAGTGCACACTGTCGACCGACAGTGTCCAACCCGTACCTGTTTCAACATCGGTAGTGGAGTCTGCCTGGGTGATGGTGTTGTTGTCATCCATGGTTGCCTGCTGAACAAGGAATGATGCTTGATGTGAGGTTTATGCAGGAACATGGTGAAGTGGTGGGGGAATTTTCAAGGTCATCCAAACGGAGTTTTAAAAAAAGGAAAACCTACAAAGTAACATTGACACTTTCCAATTGATGGTGGCGAGCGTTTTCTTCTGCAATTTTGCCGACACATGTGACTATGCCATAAAGTATGAAAAGTACAACCATAATAAGGCCGAACAGTAAAAGATAACCGTTGACTATCATAATATTTTCTGAGTGGATCTGCTTTCTTCGTATCACCCTCTCCTGCATCCTCTTCTCCAACTCGTGGACGAAGTCACAGCAAACGTGAGGACATGTTTTATCCGTTGGTAGGTTTGCCATTGTTGATGTTGTCGGTTTGGCTGTTGAAGATGGAATGAGGTTTCCAATTGTGATGCGCCATGTACATCAATAGTCAAGTGGTGGGGGTAGCAAAGCAGTGGAGGGGGAAGTTTCAAGGTCATCCAAATTGTGTTTTAAAAAAACCTATCTTGTTACTGAGCTCATATGTCAGTAACAAGATAGGTGTTTTTGCTCTTTTACTTCTTTAATATAATGAAAAAATATACATATTCTATTATTGTAAGAACAAGGAAGACAACTGCTAGTCAGCTGAAGTAGTCCAAGTTGTCTGGCTCGGTCTTCATTGACGCTGGTGAGGAAGCCGTCGAGGAGTGTCCAGGCTCTTCTTTTGACTGCCGGGTGTTCCGTATGTTGCAAGCGTATACTTGCACGTTTATACGGTAGCCTCGTGCCACCATGAGCTGCAACTCCTTGTACAAGTCGTTTAGCTCCTGCTGAGTCTTGATGCTCACCTCCTCGTAACTTGCGCAACTGACATTCAGAGACATCCTGATGTTGCTAGGTTGGCTGCTGGAGTAGAAATGAAGCCGAGGCACAGCGTTTGGAGGTACATGAAAAAGTGGTGGGGGTAATGGTGGTGGGGGTATGGGAGATCCAATTAAATAGTTCTAAACCTTTTCCAGTGGTTCAACGGAATTGAACAAATGGCACAGGTGTCTTTGTCGTTGTCAAACTTAAACAACCGGTGCTAGAAAAACCAAACTGTCTTATACATCCATTTAACACAAATTGCTGAAGATCACCAACAGCTGTGTCACCACAAGGTTTATAAAACTTCTACCAAGAGTACTCCGAGTAACCTTTATATTCCCTATTGTAGTCTCTGATATTTTTGTTGTCTGTCAGGATAGAAACAAACCTAAAAAGAGTATTTTAATGGTTATATATATTTGTATAAAACTTTATACATGTTTAATTTTACAATTTCATATCTTTAGTTTTATAATTATGGATATTGCATAACCGTATTTTTACTATGTATTCGCTAGCAATGTCGTTATAATAGTTAAATAATTTATAGTAAAAAACAAACTATTTGCTTTATCTGTAGCTCCTTGTTAACAAGGTTTCGCTCATAAATGTTAATATAATTTTGTTATAACCTTATAGTAATGTATACCAAACCTAACTTAAATGTTAAGTTTAAGTAATATGTTTTTTCCAAAGGTCAGGAATGTATTGATTAGCATTAGGTTGTGAACAAAGTATAATAAACTAAACATTAACAATGACTATAATACGTATGCTATTTAATTCAAACACTTAATTCTTTCAGGTTGGAATTGACAAGGCAATAACGTATGTTTTTATTTTTGTATGCAAAAAACCATATTACCCTTTAACATGTAAAGCAAATGTAATATTAGATCAATATTTACTCATATCTATATAAATATAATACGACATGTTATATAATATATGAGTTACATTTGATATATATTTTATTGGTATCTGTAAAAATGCAAACCCTAAATGTAATGTTATCATTCTGTTTGCTAGTCAATAAGAAAAAACAAAAAGCTTTGTATATTGAAAAATAAGCGGGCTAGTAACGAACAGAAGTTTTGATCTATCTGTAGGCAAAGCATCTGATTTCTCCGCAGTGTTGCCAGCTTACCAGGAGCCTACTACCGTACGGACTATCCTAAATTATTGTATTTTGACCATTAGTATTGTACGTGCGGTCTTTTAGACATAGTAATATCTGTGATTAGATACCAATACATGTAATATTGATTGTCGATAAGGTAAGAAAGAAATTGGTGCACATATTCCATGAGGTTTGGAAACCTCAGAATAGCATGATCCCATCAATTAAGTTGTTATTGAGTTGTTTATATACAATGTATAATAGCTAAAAATGTGTTAAACCTATATTCATTATATTTCAGTTTGACATTGAATATTTATAATTTCCATTATTAAACCATCACTTTTTATTTAAAGTGAGTTATAGTGATATTACACAATGGTCACAAGTAATTCCCAGTTTATATCAAACTAATATTGCTTTTGATACTTTTTACAGTAAAGACACTTTTAAATAGCAATAGGTAATATGTTAAACTAATGTTTTAATTGCAATGTGTGACTTAACTTATATAAATAAAAGTTATAATTTACAATCTAAATACAATGTTTAATTGCTTTTAATGTAAGAGGTATAACTTATATTATTACTGGTTTATGTAGCTTGGAATAAACTATAAGAAAGTTTCCAGTGTATATAATTATCACACCCTTTGTTCAGAAACAACCTTATAGTTATTTTATACCTTTATTATGTCAATTTGGTTTCTTTGTAAAATACAAAAACCCAAAACTTCAGAATGTCACTTTTTCTGAAATTACTGTACATTGTATAAAATAATAAATATGGTACAGGCTGGCAACACTGCTTCTTTGCCAGTAGTTGCCACACTGTGTGTAAACCAGTTGTCAAGGACACACATGACCAGCACATTGACCTTAGCGGTTCAACTGGGTATTAAGCTCTCAAAGCCTGCGTGGAAGTGTCATGTGTTGCATGGAATGTAGAAACAGGTAAAAACATTACTGCACTTTTAATATGTTATGTTTTAAAATAGCAAACAAGTCCGTTTAATATTTTTAACGCCTTGTTTCTGTTTAAGACTCTTAAGAATTACTCATTTCAACAATAAAGGCTCACTGTTGGTTTAAAAAAACACTAATTTAGGTCAAAAATCATTACTTATCAAAGTAACAGAACATTTTTCAGAGCTACTTAAAGGTTTGGAGGTTACAGGTAACCTGTGGACTTTCAAGTGATCTTTTATTATATTTCTAATATAAGAAAACAAATGATAAATACTTCATTATTCCTCAGTTATTCTAGTTTACATAAATCGTAAATATGGTATATTAAATCCACTGTTGCTTTAAAACAACAAGGGATTTTTCTTAGGTTTTACCCGTTGTAACCACAAGTGCTCGTTGTTATTTTTACACAACACTTTTCATTTGTTACTAGTGAGGGTAATTAAGAAAACAGTGTTTGTGTGTTATTTGTATCCTAAATAAAAGAAGATGAGTGAAAAACACATGTTTTTCCTCTGTGCAATATAATTCTGGTTTTAAAGGGTTAAGGAATAAATGAATATATTCAATATCATGTTTATTAATAACATTTTATTTTCTTAACATATGATGACGGATAAATAAGAAACATTGTATTAAAAAACCATCTTTTTAATTCAGGGTCCCCACAACAAATAAATCCACTAAATACACATATTTCCAAACTTGGTGAAGGAATACCTAATTTTAAGTATAAAGAGAAAGTTGTGCATCTAAACCTAGTTTTAAATAGATTATTAATAAAACTAGCAAAATAGTAATTTCTTTATAGTATTTTACTTTCCCATGCAGTATGTTATACGTAATGAGGGTTTATAAGCAATAACATAAGTTATGAACAATAACATAAGTTAAATCATAACATTCAAATAGCAAGTTACTAGGACTTTTGCAATAAAAACATTTAACATAATACTGTTAATCCATACATGTAATCGCTTTATTTTGTTTGTTGTAAAAGGTTATATTACTTTAAGACATAGGAAAAACCATTAGCACATTCTATTTAGGCTCTTTTACATCCGGACAAACAGCGAACCTCATTTTTAAAATAAATTACTTGTATCCAAATTAATAGTAAAATATTATTTTCTCCACATATGAGAAGAGCAAGTAAGAATTCATTTCACCACAAGTTTATAGAATAGAAACCTTTAATTAATATGCTATATACGTTTATATTATTTTTACTTTTCCTTCAAATCTGTTTATATTATGTTACGGCACTGCGGTATTCCAATTGCCGGTGCTAAGATGCAGGCGTTAGTTTTTGACGCCAATATAAATAATTGCTATATATTGTGTTTATTAAATTTGCTTTGCGGATTTCTTTATGAGTTATTACAAATACTATTAGTAAGTGGTAAGGTATTTATGTTTTATAAATTTTATATTATTTCACAGACTAATTTAATCTCAAACTAACTTTTACCTTATTTTTAGTGACATAATTTACTACTTTGATCTCAAAGTAACCTTTACCCTATTGTTCTCTACACATTTCTCTTTTTAATGACATAGTTTATGCAAATACTTTAGTACTGGCAAGGCACAATGAGTAATGATCACTCTAATAATGGGCAATAAGAGATTTACTATCTTATTTTCTCATGCAACATGTTATACTTAATGGGGGTTTACAAGCAATAATATAAGTTATAAACAATAACATAAGTTAAATCATAACATTCAAATAGCAAGTTACTAGGACTTTTGCAAAAAAAAAAAAAAAAAACATTTCAACATAATACTGTTAATCCACACATGTAATCGCTTTATTTTGTTTGTTGTAAAAAGTTATATTATTTAAGACATAGGAAAAACGATTAGCACACTCTCTAGGTTCCTTTACATCCAAACAAACAGCAAACCACACCTTTAAAATAAATTACTTTTATCCAAATTAATAGTAAAGGTATTATTTTCTTTACATATGAGAAGAGCAAGTAAGTATTTATTTCACCACAAGTTTATAGAATAGAAACTTTTAATTAATGTGCTATATACATTTATATTAATTTTACTTTTTCCTTCAAATCTGTCTATGTTATTATGCAGCACTGCAGTCTTTAACATGCGGGTGTTTGTTTTTGCCACCAATATAAATAATTGCTATATTGTGTTTATTAAATTTGCTTTGCGGATTCCTTTATCAGTTATTAAAAATACTACTAGTAATGGTTAAGGTATTTTTGTTTTATACATTTTATATTATTTCACAGACTAATTTCATCTCAAACTAACTTTCACTTTATTGTTCTCTAAACATCCTTCTTTTTAGTGACATAATTTAGTAACGGCCGCTCTAATAATGAATAATAAGAGATTTACAATATATTTTCCTATGCAGTATGTTATACTTAATGGAGGTTTATAAGCAATGACATACGTTATAAACAATAACATATGTTAATTTATAACGTTGAAATAGCAAGTTACTAGGACGTTTGCAATAAAAACACTTGTAAAAACATTTTAACATAATACTGCACAATACTTTTTTAACAGACAAAATAAAAACAATTACAGTATTATTTTAAAAGGTTTTTTTGTTGCAAAGGACCTAGTTACTTGCTATTTAAATGTTATGATTTGAATGTTATTTTGAAATAGAAAATTATTTTTTACTTCAATTTGTTTTATAACAAAATATAAATCTAGCTAATTCTATATTTTTATTAAATACTAACATAAAAACCTGTTTGTGTCGATTGTCGAGTGCTTCATTCGGTGTCGTATGAACATTCGGAGCTTGGTGATGCACTTCTCGATGATGATGAACTGCTCGATGACGAACTGTTTGATGATGAACTGGATAAGGTTTTGGATTTGAATGGCGCATTGCTGTTTTCTTCACATTCCGATGACGAACTGTTTGATGATGAACTGCTTGATGATGAACTGGATAAAGTTTTGGAGTTGAATGGCGCATTGCTGTTTTCATCACATTCCGGTAAATCGTTATTTGAATCAATAGAGGATGTTGAATGTGATGACAATGATGGAGACCTTATATCCAATAGTGGATCTTCACTAGGTAACCACCATGTAAAATATGTTGAAGCTTTATTTCTTGAACATCCGGAGTCCAATGGAGATGTTGAGGCGGCACGCGGTGATGATATAGAGGGTTCTGTTATGCAATTTGAAGACACATTGGCGATTATCGGAAGTGGTGAATGTCCGGTGTACAATAGTGATGTGGAGGCGGCATGCAGTGAGGATGTAGACGGTCCAGCTTGCAGTGAGGATGTAGACGGTCCAGCTTGCAGTGAGGATGTAGACGGTCCAGCTTGCAGAAGTGATGATTGGTTTTCCCCGTACAATAGTGATGTGGAGGCGGCGTGCAGTGAGGATGTAGACGGTCCAGCTTGCAGTGAGGATGTAGACGGTCCAGCTTGCAGTGAGGATGTAGACGGTCCAGCTTGCAGAAGTGATGATTGGTTTTCCCCGTACAATAGTGATGTGGAGGCGGCGTGCAGTGAGGATGTAGACGGTCCAGCTTGCAGTGAGGATGTAGACGGTCCAGCTTGCAGAAGTGATGATTGGTTTTCCCCGTACAATAGTGATGTGGAGGCGGCGTGCAGTGAGGATGTAGACGGTCCAGCTTGCAGAAGTGATGATTGGTTTTCCCCGTACAATAGTGATGTGGAGGCGGCGTGCAGTGAGGATGTAGACGGTCCGGCTTGCAGTGAGGATGTAGACGGTCCAGCTTGCAGAAGTGATGATTGGTTTCCCACGTACAATAGTGATGTGGAGGCGGCGTGCAGTGAGGATGTAGACGGTCCGGCTTGCAGTGAGGATGTAGACGGTCCAGCTTGAAGAAGTGATGATTGGTTTTCCCCGGCGAGCCATGACAACGGTAAGACCTTGTTAATTAATAGATCAATCATGTTTACCGAGTGTCTCTTTGATGCTTTACATGAATACAATCGGTGACGTCGGACCTTATCCATTCTGCTTAGGGGAAGCGAGCAGTCCGGACAAAAAAACTTCCGTTTAGGGTGGTAATGGGATAAGTGTCTTCTAAGCCCACAGATGCGCACGAACCCAACATGGCAAATATGACAGAAGAAATTCTTCTTTCCATTGGCCATGTTGAACCTAACACCAAAACACAACTGGTTAGCAGCTATCGGTGCATATATATGCACTGGTTTTTGTGTGTCCTTTAAGCGTTCTCATTTCTCAATGTCGTTTATCTCAACCGGTTGCAAATGCACCGCCTTTCACGATGTATAGTTAATACATGTTTGGAGAACCAACCTTTACCGTATATAGAATGCAAGTTTAATTTTAAATGTCTATAGTAATTCTATTAGCGTTATTTATAAAGTTATTAATAGAGTTCAACTGCAATGCTTAGTAATCAGCACATTTCCAGAATTGCAATATAACTTTTGACTAGCTAAACTTGTTAATGTTAAAGCTAAACTTGTTAATGTTAAACAGCAGATCTGCTTACTTAGCGAATTCCCAATGGAAATTTGCCTCTATATGGGTTTTGTTCGTAGATATAAGTTAAACCCTACTTAGTGATTGTACATACCAAATTGTATAAGGCTCTGATGTTATTTTATTTTACTAATACACCCCTATAGAGTGAGTATGTAGGTTTGCCACCATGCGAGGTTTTTAGGCAAATATAATTTTAACTATTCCTAATAAATAAACACTTCCAATTATATCAGGATACGTCAATTAATAGACAAAATAGAAGGATTTGTTAATTTTCCATATAAATAACATGAAAAATACTTTTTTTTTGCATTTTCCCCATAACCATTTAAGCTAGGTAAAAGATTCAAAATACTACATCGTTTGTTTTTAAGCCATTTTAAACTGTGTAAGTTTAAGTTGCTGAAATTTCTAAATAAAGGTAAAAAGACAGCCAGAAAACCCCATTTTTAACCCATAGTTGAATTATTTTGGTTCGCGTTCAAAAGTTATCATGTTCACGAACACATAGATATATACATGTATATCAATTTGAGCGATCGGTATTTTTTTTTTTTTGGCTTCCAGGGACCTGAAAATGAAAAAGTATCATGTACCATGACTACTACCATAGTAGCGTATTCCTTATAGGGAAATTTGCCAATAAATAATGAAATTACATACCTTTCTCCCCTAATAATAGTATAATGTTGAATTATTAGGCTACCGTACACTTAATTACTGTTATGTGTATATGATGCCGATGCAATGTAGAAAGTAAAATTATTCTTTAAATCCAAGGAATTGTTTTATGTTAATAAAGGTTATTAAATATCAATCACTCTTTATACAAAAACTATTAGTAACAAGGGTACATAGATAGAAAATATAATCTATACAAAATATAGTCACGCTCATTCGTTATGGTAACAAATAAGTTACAACTTTCGCTACTCAAAACATTACGTTTTTTTTTTTTTTGGAAATTTGCTAAGAGCACAGGTCTGTTGCAACAGCGGGTAATATTTTATTCATCAGTTATGGTAAAAAACAAGAACAATAGACATTTTCTATCTATGAGCTTGTTATAAATGTTGTTTAAAACATTTGCTAGTCAAAACACTACTTTTTTGGAAATTTGCTAAGAGCGCAGGTCTGTTGCAACAGTGGGTAATTTTTTTATTCATCCATTATGGTAAAAAAAAATAAGAACAATAGACATTTCCTATCTATGACCATGTTATAAAATGTTGTTTAAAACTTTCGCTAGTCATTACTTTTTGTAAATTTGCTAAATGAGCAGGTCTGTTGCAACAGTGGGTAATTTTTTATCCGCTAAACTTTTAATACATTATTACAATTATATATAACTTAAAACTTTAATTTGTAGTCCTACTTTAGTTAGGAGAATTTGTTTAGGAAGCTTTAACCTTAATTTAAGTTCTTATTATATCACATACTAAACAAATATATAACTCACGAATTTGACTTTGTAGTCCTGTACAATTGTTTATTTAAAAGGCTTTCATCTTAATTTAAATTTTGTTAAATTAGACTATATTATTTAGTTAATATTGAATACATATAAAAGCAGGTTTGGATTACACTGTTTTCATATCCCTTGAAAATAATGATGTTGTTAAATCTATAAAGTAAAACGTAAGGATTTTTGTTAATATGTTTGGCTTACACAAAATCAAAGAACTATATATACCCGTTACAAACTACAAAAAACTAAATGTCAATTACTAATAAACGGTGTATATTGTTAGTTGAAGGCTAGTCATTATTCACCTTGTCTGTTATAAACCCAAGGAAGCAGGTTTGGAAGGTTGTAGTAAAAAAGGTCACGGTTAACATCCTACCAGCCCCGCCGCCGCTAAATTGAGTTCTGGGTCGCTTATACACCTTTCCATTTTAGGTTGCGAAAATATCACTCGATGCAACCAATGTCAGTGGTATAATACAGAATACGATTTACTATGGAGTCCTTATGAAGCATAATGGGCTGGAATTATTAAGGTGTCTGGTGATTTAACGTTTCTCAATGGTTAACTATCAATAAAAAAAAATTGTATCATGGCATATTAGTATTTCGTCGAAAGATCTTTAATGATAGTTTTCTAAATTTCCAATATAATACTTTTTGAATTTGGCGGTTGTTCTACATAGTTCATAACACAAAACGTAAATGGCAACAGAAGATACATTAATATGTAACATCTATTTTTCACTGTATACAATATTCAACATTCATTACAGCTATTATATAGGGTGGTTATAAAGTCCCTTCCCCCTAGGATTTTTCTACAATTTATATTAAAAGTGATTTTCAATGACGGGGTTCATTGTATAGGTACATACTCTAACTTTTGTAGTAATTTAAAATTTTGGGAGTTACCTGAGGTCCAAGATATAGGAGTCAACTTCAAAATTACTTATGAGAAGCCAGTCATGCGACATGTCAAATAACACTGAATTTTCCCCCTGAAAACAGTGGTGCAATCTAAATTCAAAAGGGTTATACCGTTTTCAAGATATCTGTAGGTCTAAGATGAAGGAGTCCACTTAAAAATTTTAACTAGAAGCTAGTCATGTCACATGTCAAATAACACTGCCTTTTCCCCCTGAAAACAGTGGTGCAATCTAAATTCAAAAGGGTTATACCGTTTTCAAGATATCTGTAGGTCTAAGATGAAGGAGTCCACTTAAAAATTTTAACTAGAAGCTAGTCATGTCACATGTCAAATAACACTGCCTTTTCCCCTGAAAACAGTGGTGCAATCTAAAATTTAAAGGGTTATACCGTTTTCAAGATATCTGTAGGTCTAAGATGTAGGAGTCCACTTAAAAATTCTAACTAGAAGCTAGTCATGTGACATGTCAAATAACACTGCCTTTTCCCCCTGAAAACAGTGGTGCAATCTAAATTCAAAAGAATTATACCGTTTTCAAGATATCTGTAGGACTACAATGTAGAAGCCATGTCACTGTCGCATGACTAGCTTTTAGTTAGAATTTTTAAGTTGACTCCTATATCTTAGACCTACAGATATCTTGAAAACGGTATAACCCTTTTGAATTTAGATTGCACCACTGTTTTCAGGGGGAAAAGGCAGTGTTATTTGACATGTGACATGACTAGCTTCTAGTTAAAATTTTTAAGTGGACTCCTTCATCTTAGACCTACAGATATCTTGAAAACGGTATAACCCTTTTGAATTTAGATTGCACCACTGTTTTCAGGGGGAAAAGGCAGTGTTATTTGACATGTCGCATGACTGGCTTCTCATAAGTAATTTTGAAGTTGACTCCTATATCTTGGACCTTAGGTAACTCCCAAAATTTTAAATTACTACAAAAGTTAGAGTATGTACCTATACAATGAACCCCGTCATTGAAAATCACTTTTAATATAAATTGTAGAAAAATCCTAGGGGGAAGGGACTTTATAACCACCCTATATAATAGCTGTAATGAATGTTGAATATTGTATACAGTGAAAAATAGATGTTACATATTAATGTATCTTCTGTTGCCATTTACGTTTTGTGTTATGAACTATGTAGAACAACCGCCAAATTCAAAAAGTATTATATTGGAAATTTAGAAAACTATCATTAAAGATCTTTCGACGAAATACTAATATGCCATGATACAATTTTTTTTATTGATAGTTAACCATTGAGAAACGTTAAATCACCAGACACCTTAATAATTCCAGCCCATTATGCTTCATAAGGACTCCATAGTAAATCGTATTCTGTATTATACCACTGACATTGGTTGCATCGAGTGATATTTTCACAACCTAAAATGGAAAGGTGTATAAGCGACCCAGAACTCAATTTAGCGGCGGCGGGGCTGGTAGGATGTTGACCGTGACCTTTTTTACTACAACCTTCCAAACCTGCTTCCTTGGGTTTATAACAGACAAGGTGAATAATGACTAGCCTTCAACTAACAATATACACCGTTTATTAGTAATTGACATTTAGTTTTTTGTAGTTTGTAACGGGTATATATAGTTCTTTGATTTTGTGTAAGCCAAACATATTAACAAAAATCCTTACGTTTTACTTTATAGATTTAACAACATCATTATTTTCAAGGGATATGAAAACAGTGTAATCCAAACCTGCTTTTATATGTATTCAATATTAACTAAATAATATAGTCTAATTTAACAAAATTTAAATTAAGATGAAAGCCTTTTAAATAAACAATTGTACAGGACTACAAAGTCAAATTCGTGAGTTATATATTTGTTTAGTATGTGATATAATAAGAACTTAAATTAAGGTTAAAGCTTCCTAAACAAATTCTCCTAACTAAAGTAGGACTACAAATTAAAGTTTTAAGTTATATATAATTGTAATAATGTATTAAAAGTTTAGCGGATAAAAAATTACCCACTGTTGCAACAGACCTGCTCATTTAGCAAATTTACAAAAAGTAATGACTAGCGAAAGTTTTAAACAACATTTTATAACATGGTCATAGATAGGAAATGTCTATTGTTCTTATTTTTTTTTACCATAATGGATGAATAAAAAAATTACCCACTGTTGCAACAGACCTGCGCTCTTAGCAAATTTCCAAAAAAGTAGTGTTTTGACTAGCAAATGTTTTAAACAACATTTATAACAAGCTCATAGATAGAAAATGTCTATTGTTCTTGTTTTTTACCATAACTGATGAATAAAATATTACCCGCTGTTGCAACAGACCTGTGCTCTTAGCAAATTTCCAAAAAAAAAAAAAAACGTAATGTTTTGAGTAGCGAAAGTTGTAACTTATTTGTTACCATAACGAATGAGCGTGACTATATTTTGTATAGATTATATTTTCTATCTATGTACCCTTGTTACTAATAGTTTTTGTATAAAGAGTGATTGATATTTAATAACCTTTATTAACATAAAACAATTCCTTGGATTTAAAGAATAATTTTACTTTCTACATTGCATCGGCATCATATACACATAACAGTAATTAAGTGTACGGTAGCCTAATAATTCAACATTATACTATTATTAGGGGAGAAAGGTATGTAATTTCATTATTTATTGGCAAATTTCCCTATAAGGAATACGCTACTATGGTAGTAGTCATGGTACATGATACTTTTTCATTTTCAGGTCCCTGGAAGCCAAAAAAAAAAAAAATACCGATCGCTCAAATTGATATACATGTATATATCTATGTGTTCGTGAACATGATAACTTTTGAACGCGAACCAAAATAATTCAACTATGGGTTAAAAATGGGGTTTTCTGGCTGTCTTTTTACCTTTATTTAGAAATTTCAGCAACTTAAACTTACACAGTTTAAAATGGCTTAAAAACAAACGATGTAGTATTTTGAATCTTTTACCTAGCTTAAATGGTTATGGGGAAAATGCAAAAAAAAAGTATTTTTCATGTTATTTATATGGAAAATTAACAAATCCTTCTATTTTGTCTATTAATTGACGTATCCTGATATAATTGGAAGTGTTTATTTATTAGGAATAGTTAAAATTATATTTGCCTAAAAACCTCGCATGGTGGCAAACCTACATACTCACTCTATAGGGGTGTATTAGTAAAATAAAATAACATCAGAGCCTTATACAATTTGGTATGTACAATCACTAAGTAGGGTTTAACTTATATCTACGAACAAAACCCATATAGAGGCAAATTTCCATTGGGAATTCGCTAAGTAAGCAGATCTGCTGTTTAACATTAACAAGTTTAGCTTTAACATTAACAAGTTTAGCTAGTCAAAAGTTATATTGCAATTCTGGAAATGTGCTGATTACTAAGCATTGCAGTTGAACTCTATTAATAACTTTATAAATGTAACAATTTAACGCTAATAGAATTACTATAGACATTTAAAATTAAACTTGCATTCTATATACGGTAAAGGTTGGTTCTCCAAACATGTATTAACTATACATCGTGAAAGGCGGTGCATTTGCAACCGGTTGAGATAAACGACATTGAGAAATGAGAACGCTTAAAGGACACACAAAAACCAGTGCATATATATGCACCGATAGCTGCTAAACAGTTGTGTTTTGGTGTTAGGTTCAACATGGCCAATGGAAAGAAGAATTTCTTCTGTCATATTTGCCATGTTGGGTTCGTGCGCATCTGTGGGCTTAGAAGACACTTATCCCATTACCACCCTAAACGGAAGTTTTTTTGTCCGGACTGCTCGCTTCCCCTAAGCAGAATGGATAAGGTCCGACGTCACCGATTGTATTCATGTAAAGCATCAAAGAGACACTCGGTAAACATGATTGATCTATTAATTAACAAGGTCTTACCGTTGTCATGGCTCGCCGGGGAAAACCAATCATCACTTCTTCAAGCTGGACCGTCTACATCCTCACTGCAAGCCGGACCGTCTACATCCTCACTGCACGCCGCCTCCACATCACTATTGTACGTGGGAAACCAATCATCACTTCTGCAAGCTGGACCGTCTACATCCTCACTGCAAGCCGGACCGTCTACATCCTCACTGCACGCCGCCTCCACATCACTATTGTACGGGGAAAACCAATCATCACTTCTGCAAGCTGGACCGTCTACATCCTCACTGCAAGCTGGACCGTCTACATCCTCACTGCAAGCTGGACCGTCTACATCCTCACTGCACGCCGCCTCCACATCACTATTGTACGGGGAAAACCAATCATCACTTCTGCAAGCTGGACCGTCTACATCCTCACTGCAAGCTGGACCGTCTACATCCTCACTGCAAGCTGGACCGTCTACATCCTCACTGCATGCCGCCTCCACATCACTATTGTACACCGGACATTCACCACTTCCGATAATCGCCAATGTGTCTTCAAATTGCATAACAGAACCCTCTATATCATCACCGCGTGCCGCCTCAACATCTCCATTGGACTCCGGATGTTCAAGAAATAAAGCTTCAACATATTTTACATGGTGGTTACCTAGTGAAGATCCACTATTGGATATAAGGTCTCCATCATTGTCATCACATTCAACATCCTCTATTGATTCAAATAACGATTTACCGGAATGTGATGAAAACAGCAATGCGCCATTCAACTCCAAAACTTTATATAGTTCATCATCAAGCAGTTCATCATCAAACAGTTCGTCATCGGAATGTGAAGAAAACAGCAAATTTGCCATTCAAATCCAAAACCTTATCCAGTTCATCATCAAACAGTTCGTCATCGAGCAGTTCATCATCATCGAGAAGTGCATCACCAAGCTCCGAATGTTCATACGACACCGAATGAAGCACTCGACAATCGACACAAACAGGTTTTTATGTTAGTATTTAATAAAAATATAGAATTAGCTAGATTTATATTTTGTTATAAAACAAATTGAAGTAAAAAATAATTTTCTATTTCAAAATAACATTCAAATCATAACATTTAAATAGCAAGTAACTAGGTCCTTTGCAACAAAAAAACCTTTTAAAATAATACTGTAATTGTTTTTATTTTGTCTGTTAAAAAAGTATTGTGCAGTATTATGTTAAAATGTTTTTACAAGTGTTTTTATTGCAAACGTCCTAGTAACTTGCTATTTCAACGTTATAAATTAACATATGTTATTGTTTATAACGTATGTCATTGCTTATAAACCTCCATTAAGTATAACATACTGCATAGGAAAATATATTGTAAATCTCTTATTATTCATTATTAGAGCGGCCGTTACTAAATTATGTCACTAAAAAGAAGGATGTTTAGAGAACAATAAAGTGAAAGTTAGTTTGAGATGAAATTAGTCTGTGAAATAATATAAAATGTATAAAACAAAAATACCTTAACCATTACTAGTAGTATTTTTAATAACTGATAAAGGAATCCGCAAAGCAAATTTAATAAACACAATATAGCAATTATTTATATTGGTGGCAAAAACAAACACCCGCATGTTAAAGACTGCAGTGCTGCATAATAACATAGACAGATTTGAAGGAAAAAGTAAAATTAATATAAATGTATATAGCATATTAATTAAAAGTTTCTATTCTATAAACTTGTGGTGAAATAAATACTTACTTGCTCTTCTCATATGTAAAGAAAATAATACCTTTACTATTAATTTGGATAAAAGTAATTTATTTTAAAGGTGTGGTTTGCTGTTTGTTTGGATGTAAAGGAACCTAGAGAGTGTGCTAATCGTTTTTCCTATGTCTTAAATAATATAACTTTTTACAACAAACAAAATAAAGCGATTACATGTGTGGATTAACAGTATTATGTTGAAATGTTTTTTTTTTTTTTTTTGCAAAAGTCCTAGTAACTTGCTATTTGAATGTTATGATTTAACTTATGTTATTGTTTATAACTTATATTATTGCTTGTAAACCCCCATTAAGTATAACATGTTGCATGAGAAAATAAGATAGTAAATCTCTTATTGCCCATTATTAGAGTGATCATTACTCATTGTGCCTTGCCAGTACTAAAGTATTTGCATAAACTATGTCATTAAAAAGAGAAATGTGTAGAGAACAATAGGGTAAAGGTTACTTTGAGATCAAAGTAGTAAATTATGTCACTAAAAATAAGGTAAAAGTTAGTTTGAGATTAAATTAGTCTGTGAAATAATATAAAATTTATAAAACATAAATACCTTACCACTTACTAATAGTATTTGTAATAACTCATAAAGAAATCCGCAAAGCAAATTTAATAAACACAATATATAGCAATTATTTATATTGGCGTCAAAAACTAACGCCTGCATCTTAGCACCGGCAATTGGAATACCGCAGTGCCGTAACATAATATAAACAGATTTGAAGGAAAAGTAAAAATAATATAAACGTATATAGCATATTAATTAAAGGTTTCTATTCTATAAACTTGTGGTGAAATGAATTCTTACTTGCTCTTCTCATATGTGGAGAAAATAATATTTTACTATTAATTTGGATACAAGTAATTTATTTTAAAAATGAGGTTCGCTGTTTGTCCGGATGTAAAAGAGCCTAAATAGAATGTGCTAATGGTTTTTCCTATGTCTTAAAGTAATATAACCTTTTACAACAAACAAAATAAAGCGATTACATGTATGGATTAACAGTATTATGTTAAATGTTTTTATTGCAAAAGTCCTAGTAACTTGCTATTTGAATGTTATGATTTAACTTATGTTATTGTTCATAACTTATGTTATTGCTTATAAACCCTCATTACGTATAACATACTGCATGGGAAAGTAAAATACTATAAAGAAATTACTATTTTGCTAGTTTTATTAATAATCTATTTAAAACTAGGTTTAGATGCACAACTTTCTCTTTATACTTAAAATTAGGTATTCCTTCACCAAGTTTGGAAATATGTGTATTTAGTGGATTTATTTGTTGTGGGGACCCTGAATTAAAAAGATGGTTTTTTAATACAATGTTTCTTATTTATCCGTCATCATATGTTAAGAAAATAAAATGTTATTAATAAACATGATATTGAATATATTCATTTATTCCTTAACCCTTTAAAACCAGAATTATATTGCACAGAGGAAAAACATGTGTTTTTCACTCATCTTCTTTTATTTAGGATACAAATAACACACAAACACTGTTTTCTTAATTACCCTCACTAGTAACAAATGAAAAGTGTTGTGTAAAAATAACAACGAGCACTTGTGGTTACAACGGGTAAAACCTAAGAAAAATCCCTTGTTGTTTTAAAGCAACAGTGGATTTAATATACCATATTTACGATTTATGTAAACTAGAATAACTGAGGAATAATGAAGTATTTATCATTTGTTTTCTTATATTAGAAATATAATAAAAGATCACTTGAAAGTCCACAGGTTACCTGTAACCTCCAAACCTTTAAGTAGCTCTGAAAAATGTTCTGTTACTTTGATAAGTAATGATTTTTGACCTAAATTAGTGTTTTTTTAAACCAACAGTGAGCCTTTATTGTTGAAATGAGTAATTCTTAAGAGTCTTAAACAGAAACAAGGCGTTAAAAATATTAAACGGACTTGTTTGCTATTTTAAAACATAACATATTAAAAGTGCAGTAATGTTTTTACCTGTTTCTACATTCCATGCAACACATGACACTTCCACGCAGGCTTTGAGAGCTTAATACCCAGTTGAACCGCTAAGGTCAATGTGCTGGTCATGTGTGTCCTTGACAACTGGTTTACACACAGTGTGGCAACTACTGGCAAAGAAGCAGTGTTGCCAGCCTGTACCATATTTATTATTTTATACAATGTACAGTAATTTCAGAAAAAGTGACATTCTGAAGTTTTGGGTTTTTGTATTTTACAAAGAAACCAAATTGACATAATAAATGTATAAAATAACTATAAGGTTGTTTCTGAACAAAGGGTGTGATAATTATATACACTGGAAACTTTCTTATAGTTTATTCCAAGCTACATAAACCAGTAATAATATAAGTTATACCTCTTACATTAAAAGCAATTAAACATTGTATTTAGATTGTAAATTATAACTTTTATTTATATAAGTTAAGTCACACATTGCAATTAAAACATTAGTTTAACATATTACCTATTGCTATTTAAAAGTGTCTTTACTGTAAAAAGTATCAAAAGCAATATTAGTTCGATATAAACTGGGAATTACTTGTGACCATTGTGTAATATCACTATAACTCACTTTAAATAAAAAGTGATGGTTTAATAATGGAAATTATAAATATTCAATGTCAAACTGAAATATAATGAATATAGGTTTAACACATTTTTAGCTATTATACATTGTATATAAACAACTCAATAACAACTTAATTGATGGGATCATGCTATTCTGAGGTTTCCAAACCTCATGGAATATGTGCACCAATTTCTTTCTTACCTTATCGACAATCAATATTACATGTATTGGTATCTAATCACAGATATTACTATGTCTAAAAGACCGCACGTACAATACTAATGGTCAAAATACAATAATTTAGGATAGTCCGTACGGTAGTAGGCTCCTGGTAAGCTGGCAACACTGCGGAGAAATCAGATGCTTTGCCTACAGATAGATCAAAACTTCTGTTCGTTACTAGCCCGCTTATTTTTCAATATACAAAGCTTTTTGTTTTTTCTTATTGACTAGCAAACAGAATGATAACATTACATTTAGGGTTTGCATTTTTACAGATACCAATAAAATATATATCAAATGTAACTCATATATTATATAACATGTCGTATTATATTTATATAGATATGAGTAAATATTGATCTAATATTACATTTGCTTTACATGTTAAAGGGTAATATGGTTTTTTGCATACAAAAATAAAAACATACGTTATTGCCTTGTCAATTCCAACCTGAAAGAATTAAGTGTTTGAATTAAATAGCATACGTATTATAGTCATTGTTAATGTTTAGTTTATTATACTTTGTTCACAACCTAATGCTAATCAATACATTCCTGACCTTTGGAAAAAACATATTACTTAAACTTAACATTTAAGTTAGGTTTGGTATACATTACTATAAGGTTATAACAAAATTATATTAACATTTATGAGCGAAACCTTGTTAACAAGGAGCTACAGATAAAGCAAATAGTTTGTTTTTTACTATAAATTATTTAACTATTATAACGACATTGCTAGCGAATACATAGTAAAAATACGGTTATGCAATATCCATAATTATAAAACTAAAGATATGAAATTGTAAAATTAAACATGTATAAAGTTTTATACAAATATATATAACCATTAAAATACTCTTTTTAGGTTTGTTTCTATCCTGACAGACAACAAAAATATCAGAGACTACAATAGGGAATATAAAGGTTACTCGGAGTACTCTTGGTAGAAGTTTTATAAACCTTGTGGTGACACAGCTGTTGGTGATCTTCAGCAATTTGTGTTAAATGGATGTATAAGACAGTTTGGTTTTTCTAGCACCGGTTGTTTAAGTTTGACAACGACAAAGACACCTGTGCCATTTGTTCAATTCCGTTGAACCACTGGAAAAGGTTTAGAACTATTTAATTGGATCTCCCATACCCCCACCACCATTACCCCCACCACTTTTTCATGTACCTCCAAACGCTGTGCCTCGGCTTCATTTCTACTCCAGCAGCCAACCTAGCAACATCAGGATGTCTCTGAATGTCAGTTGCGCAAGTTACGAGGAGGTGAGCATCAAGACTCAGCAGGAGCTAAACGACTTGTACAAGGAGTTGCAGCTCATGGTGGCACGAGGCTACCGTATAAACGTGCAAGTATACGCTTGCAACATACGGAACACCCGGCAGTCAAAAGAAGAGCCTGGACACTCCTCGACGGCTTCCTCACCAGCGTCAATGAAGACCGAGCCAGACAACTTGGACTACTTCAGCTGACTAGCAGTTGTCTTCCTTGTTCTTACAATAATAGAATATGTATATTTTTTCATTATATTAAAGAAGTAAAAGAGCAAAAACACCTATCTTGTTACTGACATATGAGCTCAGTAACAAGATAGGTTTTTTTAAAACACAATTTGGATGACCTTGAAACTTCCCCCTCCACTGCTTTGCTACCCCCACCACTTGACTATTGATGTACATGGCGCATCACAATTGGAAACCTCATTCCATCTTCAACAGCCAAACCGACAACATCAACAATGGCAAACATACCAACGGATAAAACATGTCCTCACGTTTGCTGTGACTTCGTCCACGAGTTGGAGAAGAGGATGCAGGAGAGGGTGATACGAAGAAAGCAGATCCACTCAGAAAATATTATGATAGTCAACGGTTATCTTTTACTGTTCGGCCTTATTATGGTTGTACTTTTCATACTTTATGGCATAGTCACATGTGTCGGCAAAATTGCAGAAGAAAACGCTCGCCACCATCAATTGGAAAGTGTCAATGTTACTTTGTAGGTTTTCCTTTTTTTAAAACTCCGTTTGGATGACCTTGAAAATTCCCCCACCACTTCACCATGTTCCTGCATAAACCTCACATCAAGCATCATTCCTTGTTCAGCAGGCAACCATGGATGACAACAACACCATCACCCAGGCAGACTCCACTACCGATGTTGAAACAGGTACGGGTTGGACACTGTCGGTCGACAGTGTGCACTATCTAGAAACAATTTGCCAAAGAATGAAGGAGATACTCCGGGACAACCTTGGAATCATAATTCAAATGAATTTGGACTATGATTGGTCGAGAGTTACACTGCAGCAGGACGGAGGCAACACTCAACAGTCACCAGAGTATACCCCAATGTCACCTATTTACCCCTATGAAGGTTCTGATGTGGAGGTCAACAATGAGGTTGATGGGGAGTGACCTTTTCTTTTTTAAAACCCAATTTGGATGACCTTGACCTTTCCCCCTCTATTCCTTCATTTTTTAAAAAAAAACTCAATTTCAATGACCTTGAAATTTCCCCTTCTATTTTAAATACTGTTACTACAGTCTACGGCTCACCTCATTCCTTGCTTAGCTACCATGGCGAACGAGGCTACTTCTCAAGTTGAAGTTGACTCCACTACGGACGAAGCATTTCCCTTGTGGTGGACCGTTCACTTGCAAGATGTGACAGAACTAGAAATGTTATGCCAAAAATTGCAATATGTTTTTAACGAGAACCGTGACGTTGAATGTAGGATGGAATTGGATTTTGATGCGACCAGGATCAACTCAGAACCTTTAACTTCCAGCCAGCCTCATCCACACTTTACACATCTGTACACTCCTATAGCGCCGGAAGAAATAACCATTGCCGAAGCTGACTCATCCACACGTTTTATTCAACCAACATTTTGGGTGTTGATTATAAACAATGTGTACAAAGTGGAGGTGGTATGTAATAGGTTGAAGGAGTTGATGGTGGAAGATCCTGGCCTTCGCTTTAAAATAGAAATACACTTTATCTATGGAGCACCAGCAAGGGACTCAGACGACTCTGGTTCTTCATCTGAAACTACTACAGACGAGGAGGACGACTAGCCATCTTTTTAAAAACTCCATTTAAATGACCTTGACCTTTCCCCTTCACTGACCTTAGTTTATATAAGCTGCACTCTCACTGACTACAGCATCAAAGTGTTGGCTATACCCCCACCACAACTGGGTCCCTAGGCTGCGCAACACCGCTTAGCCAGTATGTGTCCGGCTTCCATGCGGTGCGTCTCGCTGTTCTCTAGCTCTCTATATGTAAGTAATTTTACAAGTTCTGAATGTAGGTCACTACACTTTAACTCTGGGACGATATCGACTTGTGGTATTTCAGTGTTTTGACTCAGGGTCATCACACTTTAACTCTAGCACATCGGTTATCATACCAGGGGTGCTTAATAACCTAACTTGTAATGTTTAGGGTGGCGTTTGCACGCCACGTGGTATCGCCATGAGTGTCCAGTCCAAGTTTTAATTTAAATTAATTTTACTGTAATCTTTTCCATTTCCACTTCGTTTTGCCAAAGTATAAGGTGTCGCTTAATAAAGTGGTATTTCTCTAAAGTTATAGGGGATTGCAGGGATACAATTAGTTTGTTTAGGAGACTCTTCATCTTGGAGTTTAACACAATTTCCACTTTGACTTTGCTTCCTCGGCTCTCACAGCCTAAGCTGTACAGAAATGTTTCTTCTAGTGCCAACTCGGGCCAAGAGAACAGTGTGTTGACTGTAGGATAGCTCATGGTGAAGTGATGCGATACTCCAGCGTACAACCTCACCTTCCCCCACCACTGTGACCTTTCCCCACTCCTGCTGTTTCCCCCACCTCTTTTCCCTTGACTCATGCACTACAAGCAGTCTCTCAGTATTGTGCGGACTTTTGTGAGGGGAAGCCATGTCGCGGGACACTTTAGGTAAGAAACTTAGCCGTGTTAAGACTTTATTAGTTGCTCACTGTCCACCGCTCAAAGTCAAAAGGGTTTCAACTTTAGCTAAGTGGCGCAAACTGTTGCGCGGCCACCCTAGGTTTTATACGAAACAGACTAATGTAAGTTTTACTGATGAGGATTTGTTTAAAATATTGGATGAAATGACTTTTCCTTGCAAAATTCAGTTAGTTACTCCCATTCCTGACAGTTTAGAGTCTTAGTCTCTCAAGCCGATATACCTAGAGTACACAGAGCCTGACAGTCAGTCACTCGGTGGCTGTCGTGGGGTGCGCATCGGTGTCGGCACTCCGTTGTTAGGTTTTCAAGGTCACAGTAATATCAAATTGTTGGTGTTGTGCTTGTTCAAGGTCACCTGAGGGATAACCGATTGCCCGTTTAGGCAGAGTCATGTCAGAAACTCGAGTTTAACTTGGCACTTTTGCCGTTTCTCGTCGAAAATTCGCTCCAAGTGGTCAAGGTCACGGGGACTCTGACTAAAACTCGGAGCGTAGTGCGAGAAACGGCAAAAGTGCCAAAAAATTTTAAGTTTCGGCGTGACCTTGACCTCAGTGGCGTCGGTGACGTCATTTTGATGACGTAAGGGGTGATGACGTCATCAGCACGTCATTTCAGTGACGTCATCGAAATGACGTCATTAGTGATGACGTCATCGATGACGTCATCGGTGAGGTCATTGACCTCGATGACGTCATCCCTCAGGTGACCTTGAACTGGCCCAGCACCAACAATTTCACACTACTATTGTTGGAAAATAGAGATTGTTAATGTTGCACGAAAGGCATTTTAAGGCTTAGTTATAATATAATCGTAGTACATACAAGACGATATATGTTTGATGTTTTAGCTAGTTACAGTTAAGACGAAGTTTTTTCGTTATTTAAGCAGTAGGCCTAATTCGAGGGAGGATCATCGGAAGTGACAAGTCTAACCCAAAAGTAATCTGTTTCCATCATAAAAAATATGATTTACACATTTTGGTACTAAAATATAGGTAAGACCGTTACCGCTGACTCTGTGCGCGCCGGGGGACCGTAGCGCCGCGCGCCGCCGGCCGGTGCAACTTGGCTGGTCATGACGTCATTATTGCAACACTGACCTTGTACTGGTAATATGACGTCACGACCGCGGCGCGCGCGCCAACACCGCAGCGCTGCACGGCCACACAGGGCCGTTGGTAACGGTCTTACCTATATTTTAGTACCAAAATGTGTAAATCATATTTTTTATGATGGAAACAGATTACTTTTGGGTTAGACTAGTCACTTCCGATAATTCCCCCTCAAATTATTGTTTAAATAACGAAAAAAACTAAAATAAACAATTTTTCACAAAAAAAAATATTATATATTGTCTTGTTGTGTATCAGGTTTAAACGATTTCTAGTGTTCCAAAGCAAGCTTGTGCAATAAGAAAAAAAAAAAAAAATAACAAATCCGACCATTTCTTATTGCTACAGGCTTTTCTAAAACCATTCAATTCATCATTTTTGGGCCGAATTTGAGGATTTGAAAGCCACCTGAAGTATATTTTTCTGAGTAAAATTTATTTCAAACTCTTTGTCGTGTTCAGCACCTCATTGCTGCTTTTCTGAGTTATATTAAAAATCCGTCATGCAAAAAGACCATGATTTCTTTCAAAACTTATTTTTTATAGATCAATATAAGTTTAACAATAAACAAAATGAATAAAAACTTTTACCATTAAATTGTAAAATAATAAGAATAAAGCAAACAGTTCGTTTTATCTATCTTCTTATTTCTATAAGGGTTTTGTCGAATGAATGCCGAAAGGTTTCCGAACAGTCAGCCCGATTGAACTCCGACTGAATGCTGAACGGTTTCCGAAACAGTCTCCCCGAGTAAATTTTGCTTAAACTACTCATTTAAGAGTAGTTTGGCCCAAAAATAAGTTTAGAAACAGTTATATAACCTTAATAATATACTATAATACGAGCAATGTCTGAAGGGATGTGTGTTCCACGATCTCGAAATATAGCAAGTAGATTTTGCTTAAACTACTCATTTAAAAGTAGTTTGGCCCAAAAATAAGTTTAGAAACAGCCTCAGTCACAGGAAAAATCGAATTTGGTCTAAATTTAAGTTTAAAAATCGTAATTTTTAACATTGGTCTTATGGGTTGCTATTTTAATAACGAAATAACAACTAAATTTAAATTACAATTCACATTAAAGAACTTGCAATAAAAGTTGGTCAACATTTTAAAGCGCCAGTGAACGGAATAAAGGAACATTAATTTTAAGTAGTTTTGTAACAGCTGTTAGCTGTGAAGAGTCTTTTGGAAATTTAATAGTTTGATTACCATGGCACTATAACAAAAGTGAATTAAAACCAACGAGCAAGGCTCGGTTAACCTGGTACTTTGTATGAATTAGTATATATACTTACATTACTTTTGGTATTAATTACTTGGTTAGATAATTTAATTTGTCGGAAATTTTCGCTACTTGTGCAATTTGATAAAATTTACTGATTTTTAAATTACACTTAATACTTAATGAAGTATTTGGAGACATATTATGTTCCCTCGACTTCTTTGTATAAGGCTACGGCCACACTTGGCGACTTAGTCGCCGCGACACAAACGCCGAAAAAGTGTGATACATTGAATCAAATGAAGGCGGCCACACAAGGCGACCCGCGACGTGCAATGTATCACATTTGTTTCTTTGTCGCGGCGTTTGTGTCGCGGCGACT
Organism: Neoaliturus tenellus; assembly: GCA_030545055.2. Lineage (NCBI taxonomy): Eukaryota > Metazoa > Arthropoda > Insecta > Hemiptera > Cicadellidae > Neoaliturus > Neoaliturus tenellus. The sequence goes on from CM061531.1 coordinate 111,897,416, forward strand.
AAGTCGCCATGTGTGGCCGTAGCCTAAGCGTTTTATTAAAAGATCATGTTTTCCAATGTTAATTAAATTTAAAAATGATTTTAAGAGCGGTTTTTTGTCTAAATCCAATTTAATTTTTTATAACAGTTAAAAATTATGAAGGTTCTTTATATAATTATATTAATTTAAATAATTAAATCACTTTGTTGGTAGAACGATGTTTTTACCTTGTTCAGTGGAGTGTTGCCTGCTAGTTATGTAGTACCCGCTGCAAGTGAGAGTGCAGTTGTGGTACAGCTGCATTTATACGGGTTCTTCCGCATATGGATTTCCCTTTCGTTTGTGCAGTGAAATCGAAGTTGAGTCTACCAGCATACGGGTTTTGATAAAAGAACATGCGAAAATTTTATTGGTAAATCTTTGATGTGCCACCATAGTTCGGACAAACCGATATGTAGAGGATATTAAAAAAAGAAACAAAATTAAATTACAAGGTTTTTATTTGTATGAAATACATGTACAAAAAAAGAAAAGAAAACTGGAATACACATACAGGATACAAAACATATAGAAAAACATGTAATCAAAATCAGATCTATGGAGTGCTTTTTTTTGTCGTAAAGAGTAAACTTTCCAAGACGTGTTCAGTTTCGCCCGAGATCCAGTGCATTTATATATTCTTGTAAAAATGCATTTAATATATTTATCAATTCCTTAGGTTCATCTCAATAAACCAATTTATCAATCCAACATTTTATAATTTTTCAACAAACCACTCTTAAAAATAACGTTTTTAATGTAAAAATCAGGGTCAACATTCTCTGTATTATTATATAAATTTATACCACGTAAGAACTCAACAAATAACATAGAACAGTCAGCATTTAAGAGCTCGTTTAATCGAGACGCCTCGTCATATGAATAAAAACCATACCTATGGCCAACCCACAGTTTCGGAGACTCGTCGTTGTGATAAGGCCTACTTGCCATGTTTAAATCGTTCAGTTTGTCAAAAGGAAACCAATTGTATTTACTTTCCCATGAGAGTCGGATATGCTTACTGAAATGGGATTTGAAACTATGAATGTCTATGATATTATCACATATTTCTTTACCTGGATTTGCAAACGAATAAGTCGCACCATCCTTACATAAATTTAGTATACCATATTTTATAAATAATCTGAAATCATCCGCGGTCTTAAAATACACATGTCCATACCGTCTACTAGAACACTTATAAAATAAATCATGGAGGTATTCCTTGAAGTCACTTAATAAATCCCAAATTGAATACAATGTAAATAAATCAGACACACAAATAGTATTTTCCAAAGAAATTATAGAACTTAGAAACGAAGGTGTTAAATCATTAAAATAAACATTATACAAGATTGTCCCAGTAAAATCTATCGCTGATATACAGGGCGTCCACGATTAATTCTCTTAAGAAACTTTTCGCTGTTGGATGATTTATTTCTAAGGATTTCATACTGTTGAAAAAACACATCGGCATGTCCACAATGTCCAATAAACTGAGAGTGCGCACCTGTTCTTCAATCAAAAAACATTCTCTGTGTGTGTAGAAGTTATAACTGTACAAATGGTCCTTGTCGAATACAGGTTTCCTCGTACACATGGAGAAAAAAATGATCTTTTTCATTCTGCAATCCGGTGTCGGCGGTCACGATGGTTTTGTCTTTCACTAAAGGCAGATACAGTTTAATGATGTCCTTCTGATATATCTCTTTGGTATTGTTAAGCGCAATAGAAAATAATTTGTAGTACATATTTTCAAATATATAAAATACCTTGAGATTTGAAAGCATGTCGAAATCCAATACTTCATGTAAGCCTTGCATGACTGGACAGTCGGCTATGGTACCCCCGGAAAATCCTTTTAAAAATGTTGGATTTTGTAGTAGAACAATATATTCATCCTTCTTCAACGGGTATTTCAGTAGTGTGACATCGATAAAATTATTGAATTGCAAATATTCTGTTTTAGTGTAAGACGTTTCGTACATTATATCAATCTCAATCATGGCGTTCTTAAGCAAACATCTGTAATCATCCCATCTGATGAAGTCAACCAAATATTTATTTGCTAATTCAACCACGCGTCTTTGGGCCTTGCGATTTAGTTTAAATTTAGTTGAATAGAAAAAAACATATTTGGGAGGTAATCTCTTACAGTATTTGGTGAACAACTTGCGATCAATCGGAATAAACGTGTCCTCTGTCCAGCATTTAAAACAACTAAAAATTGATTTCACATACATAAATACCTTTCTCCTGAGATATCCATTCTTATTTAGTAGATTTTTATTGTTTCTATTGAATTCACAGTACGTGTACACCTGTAGATAATCGTCGTACTGTCTTATGACGGAATTCACCATGTCACGTTTCATTACATGGAGTGGAATGTCACTACGTCGGACAACAGTGATGAACATATTCGATAAAAACGGAAAGAGTCTAATGTCAGCGTTCGGTACCTGTTCTGATGTGAGCAAATCATATAAACGGGAATCTTCTGCCACCAACATCTTCATCCACAAACAGAAGAAGGTTGCGGATCGACAGAAGTTGGAAGTAACGTTTTAACAGAAGGTATTGCAGAATACTATACAAGCCAGTAGTTCGACTTCAACTGTAGAGGGGTCGGACGCCCTAAATCAGTTAACTGACACCCCGTTTTATCTCAGCAACCCTACTCTTGAAAATTGGATATCAACATTAAATACAAATCTAAGTGGCCTACTAGATCTAAGTGGCCCGGTGATGAGTTTCAGTGTAAATACCGAAGGTCAGGAATACGACCCCACTAATCCGGCAATTACAACTGACGATAATTATTATTATAACAATGAACAAATGCTAAACTGCTCACCGGATTCTCATAGATCCCTCTTATCGCCGAACTCGGAAATTGTAAAGAGCCCCGGATTAACACCCCCGTCCGGCACACAAGTATCACCACAACGACCTACGGGGGCGACGCCATCCAGAGGAGGAAAATCATCGATAAAAATGAATAATCAGGTCAAATTGGTTGAAGAAGAAGAATCGGATGAAGAATATGAGGAAACCGAAACTGTGGACAATGAAACGGTTGAAAGAATTTTCAATGAAGAAACCAATGAAGATGACATAATCTATATGCTAAACAAAGAAAATGATAATGATACAGACGCGTTCGCCGTCTCACCGGAAAGACTCAAATTATTCGTAAGAATATTGAGAATAACAAATCCAGAAGAAAAATCCACACAGGTGAAAAGAAGCATGAGGCCTCTTGTACACGGTGAATTTCAGGACACAACTTTATTTACAAAAATAACTAAACCGGTGATTAAAAAAGTTCCCGTATGGTTGAGGTGGCTGTTTTTATATTTGTTCATTTATTTGCCTTTTGACGGTGAAAAAGTCGCATGTGAAATAAAAAAGACAATGAATAGCCTAAACAAGACGACCCCCAAATATATACTTCAACAAATTAGAAAGTGTGTCAGTATCACATTGAGGCTTTAATATTAATTTTATTTCAGAAGTTAAGTGATGTCTGTGGTGGAGATAACAAACTAAGCCAAATGGGAGAATGCGGGTACTTCAAAAATAGAATTTGGCTTATTAGTAGCCTAGATAAACCATTGCATTCATGTTTACACACTGAACGCCAAAGCAAGACTTAGTATGATATGAGTCGCAAATAATTTTACAGTAACTGTCAGTCCGGCCAATGGTTTGCCTCCACACCCCACTTGGGGCCTTTGATACTGTTATACCAAAGGGTATAACAGTATCTATTGGTAAAAAAATACTAGAACAATATATGTTCAAAAACTGAGCTGAGTTTAGGGTTATTCACTCAAAATTAAAAGCAATGTTATATTTAACATGTCTCGTGTGTAACAAATATATTTTTTATTATTACATTCACAAAAGTAAACATATTATTAATTTCTAAGTGTCAAATTTAGATGAAAGTCTGTTTGTGACATAGTATAATAATTATCAAAATTCAGTTCAGCCAAATAGGATTTATAGTACAAATGTGGTGGAATGGCCCTCAGGATATCAATCGGGCCTCCGAATAATTGGCTATTCAGAAACTGTCGTTCGGGGTTCCGATTAGATACTACCCCCCCCCCCCCCCCCACCACTACTTGCACCAAGATGCATATAAGGGGGTAAGGTACGAGTGCTATTCAGTCTTGCTCTCACCTTTACAGCCGACATTTGATAGTTGTGTTTGATAGTTGTGTTCATTGCATTTATATATTGTAATTTTTAAATAGTATCTTTAATAGTGTTATTAGTTATTTTTACTACTTTTCCGTGTTTACTTTTAATTTATTTTTATTATCTTATATTTAAAATTAAAATTAAAAATGTCCCAAACAAGAACAAGGTTTGGACATTTAAACGAAACGCTTCGCCCCAGCGAAAGATTTTTGGACTTTTCGAAGTCCTTTGTAATTTCAATGAAAATTACGGGCCGCCGGGGGGGACAGAGGATTTGGGAAACCGCTATAAGAAATCCCATGGACCATCCGACAAGACCGGGCGTAATCACAGTAATCGACCCTTTCAATGAAGAGGAGATGAGACGGACGGTTGACATTCTCCGTCAAGTTGTTCTATGCATTGAAGTTGGAATAATCACTGAGATTTACGGGGTAGGTGGGAGAGTTCAAAATACAGAAGTCATCCCCATACCCTGTTTTAATGTCGTTCACCGCGACCCGGCGGTTATTCAACTGAATGCCATGATCAACTTCATGGAAAATGGAAATCGGGCCGTTGTGATAGAGGACATCCCTTTTATCAATAGGTAAGTGATAATTTTTATTTTTACGTACACGATAATTTAGGCATTTGAAAGATTCATATTTATCTGTGGGAAAATTCACCTGTGGTTTGTTGGTAAATATTGAATAATTTCGGACTCATTTATTATATCACTTTATATATCTCTTTGTTTCATGACCCTATCAAATTAGGTAGAATTACCAAATTGGACAGCCGGACTGACAGTTACTGTAAAATTATTTGCGACTCATACCATACTAAGTCTTGCTTTGGCGTTCTATGATGTGTGTTCTGTGATGTCTCAGATAAACTGGAAATCGAGTGACTCGTCAAGTCTCTCTTCTGCCACCAACATCTTCATCCACAAACAGAAGAAGGTTGCGGATCGACAGAAGTTGGAAGTAACGTTTTAACAGAAGGTATTGCAGAATACTATACAAGCCAGTAGTTCGACTTCAACTGTAGAGGGGTCGGACGCCCTAAATCAGTTAACTGACACCCCGTTTTATCTCAGCAACCCTACTCTTGAAAATTGGATATCAACATTAAATACAAATCTAAGTGGCCTACTAGATCTAAGTGGCCCGGTGATGAGTTTCAGTGTAAATACCGAAGGTCAGGAATACGACCCCACTAATCCGGCAATTACAACTGACGATAATTATTATAATAACAATGAACAAATGCTAAACTGCTCACCGGATTCTCATAGATCCCTCTTATCGCCGAACTCGGAAATTGTAAAGAGCCCCGGATTAACACCCCCGTCCGGCACACAAGTATCACCACAACGACCTACGGGGGCGACGCCATCCAGAGGAGGAAAATCATCGATAAAAATGAATAATCAGGTCAAATTGGTTGAAGAAGAAGAATCGGATGAAGAATATGAGGAAACCGAAACTGTGGACAATGAAACGGTTGAAAGAATTTTCAATGAAGAAACCAATGAAGATGACATAATCTATATGCTAAACAAAGAAAATGATAATGATACAGACGCGTTCGCCGTCTCACCGGAAAGACTCAAATTATTCGTAAGAATATTGAGAATAACAAATCCAGAAGAAAAATCCACACAGGTGAAAAGAAGCATGAGGCCTCTTGTACACGGTGAATTTCAGGACACAACTTTATTTACAAAAATAACTAAACCGGTGATTAAAAAAGTTCCCGTATGGTTGAGGTGGCTGTTTTTATATTTGTTCATTTATTTGCCTTTTGACGGTGAAAAAGTCGCATGTGAAATAAAAAAGACAATGAATAGCCTAAACAAGACGACCCCCAAATATATACTTCAACAAATTAGAAAGTGTGTCAGTATCACATTGAGGCTTTAATATTAATTTTATTTCAGAAGTTAAGTGATGTCTGTGGTGGAGATAACAAACTAAGCCAAATGGGAGAATGCGGGTACTTCAAAAATAGAATTTGGCTTATTAGTAGCCTAGATAAACCATTGCATTCATGTTTACACACTGAACGCCAAAGCAAGACTTAGTATGATATGAGTCGCAAATAATTTTACAGTAACTGTCAGTCCGGCCAATGGTTTGCCTCCACACCCCACTTGGGGCCTTTGATACTGTTATACCAAAGGGTATAACAGTATCTATTGGTAAAAAAATACTAGAACAATATATGTTCAAAAACTGAGCTGAGTTTAGGGTTATTCACTCAAAATTAAAAGCAATGTTATATTTAACATGTCTCGTGTGTAACAAATATATTTTTTATTATTACATTCACAAAAGTAAACATATTATTAATTTCTAAGTGTCAAATTTAGATGAAAGTCTGTTTGTGACATAGTATAATAATTATCAAAATTCAGTTCAGCCAAATAGGATTTATAGTACAAATGTGGTGGAATGGCCCTCAGGATATCAATCGGGCCTCCGAATAATTGGCTATTCAGAAACTGTCGTTCGGGGTTCCGATTAGATACTACCCCCCCCCCCCCACCACTACTTGCACCAAGATGCATATAAGGGGGTAAGGTACGAGTGCTATTCAGTCTTGCTCTCACCTTTACAGCCGACATTTGATAGTTGTGTTTGATAGTTGTGTTCATTGCATTTATATATTGTAATTTTTAAATAGTATCTTTAATAGTGTTATTAGTTATTTTTACTACTTTTCCGTGTTTACTTTTAATTTATTTTTATTATCTTATATTTAAAATTAAAATTAAAAATGTCCCAAACAAGAACAAGGTTTGGACATTTAAACGAAACGCTTCGCCCCAGCGAAAGATTTTTGGACTTTTCGAAGTCCTTTGTAATTTCAATGAAAATTACGGGCCGCCGGGGGGGACAGAGGATTTGGGAAACCGCTATAAGAAATCCCATGGACCATCCGACAAGACCGGGCGTAATCACAGTAATCGACCCTTTCAATGAAGAGGAGATGAGACGGACGGTTGACATTCTCCGTCAAGTTGTTCTATGCATTGAAGTTGGAATAATCACTGAGATTTACGGGGTAGGTGGGAGAGTTCAAAATACAGAAGTCATCCCCATACCCTGTTTTAATGTCGTTCACCGCGACCCGGCGGTTATTCAACTGAATGCCATGATCAACTTCATGGAAAATGGAAATCGGGCCGTTGTGATAGAGGACATCCCTTTTATCAATAGGTAAGTGATAATTTTTATTTTTAAGTACACGATAATTTAGGCATTTGAAAGATTCATATTTATCTGTGGGAAAATTCACCTGTGGTTTGTTGGTAAATATTGAATAATTTCGGACTCATTTATTATATCACTTTATATATCTCTTTGTTTCATGACCCTATCAAATTAGGTAGAATTACCAAATTGGACAGCCGGACTGACAGTTACTGTAAAATTATTTGCGACTCATACCATACTAAGTCTTGCTTTGGCGTTCTATGATGTGTGTTCTGTGATGTCTCAGATAAACTGGAAATCGAGTGACTCGTCAAGTCTCTCTTCTGCCACCAACATCTTCATTCACAAACAGAAGAAGGTTGCGGATCGACAGAAGTTGGAAGTAACGTTTTAACAGAAGGTATTGCAGAATACTATACAAGCCAGTAGTTCGACTTCAACTGTAGAGGGGTCGGACGCCCTAAATCAGTTAACTGACACCCCGTTTTATCTCAGCAACCCTACTCTTGAAAATTGGATATCAACATTAAATACAAATCTAAGTGGCCTACTAGATCTAAGTGGCCCGGTGATGAGTTTCAGTGTAAATACCGAAGGTCAGGAATACGACCCCACTAATCCGGCAATTACAACTGACGATAATTATTATTATAACAATGAACAAATGCTAAACTGCTCACCGGATTCTCATAGATCCCTCTTATCGCCGAACTCGGAAATTGTAAAGAGCCCCGGATTAACAACCCCGTCCGGCACACAAGTATCACCACAACGACCTACGGGGGCGACGCCATCCAGAGGAGGAAAATCATCGATAAAAATGAATAATCCGGTCAAATTGGTTGAAGAAGAAGAATCGGATGTAGAATATGAGGAAACCGAAACTGTGGACAATGAAACGGTTGAAAGAATTTTCAATGAAGAAACCAATGAAGATGACATAATCTATATGCTAAACAAAGAAAATGATAATGATACAGATGCGTTCGCCGTCTCACCGGAAAGACTCAAATTATTCGTAAGAATTTTGAGAATAACAAATCCAGAAGAAAAATCCACAGAGGTGAAAAGAAACATGAGGCCTCTTGTACACGGTGAATTTCAGGACACAACTTTATTTACAAAAATAACTAAACCGGTGATTAAAAAAGTTCCCGTATGGTTGAGGTGGCTGTTTTTATATTTGTTCATTTATTTGCCTTTTGACGGTGAAAAAGTCGCATGTGAAATAAAAAAGACAATGAATAGCCTAAACAAGACGACCCCCAAATATATACTTCAACAAATTAGAAAGTGTGCCAGTATCACATTGAGGCTTTAATATTAATTTTATTTCAGAAGTTAAGTGATGTCTGTGGTGGAGATAACAAACTAAGCCAAATGGGAGAATGCGGGTACTTCAAAAATAGAATTTGGCTTATTAGTAGCCTAGATAAACCATTGCATTCATGTTTACACACTGAACGCCAAAGCAAGACTTAGTATGATATGAGTCGCAAATAATTTTACAGTAACTGTCAGTCCGGCCAATGGTTTGCCTCCACACCCCACTTGGGGCCTTTGATACTGTTATACCAAAGGGTATAACAGCATCTATTGGTAAAAAAATACTAGAACAATATATGTTCAAAAACTGAGCTGAGTTTAGGGTTATTCACTCGAAATTAAAAGCAATGTTATATTTAACATGTCTCGTGTGTAACAAATATATTTTTTATTATTACATTCACAAAAGTAAACATATTATTAATTTCTAAGTGTCAAATTTAGATGAAAGTCTGTTTGTGACATAGTATAATAATTATCAAAATTCAGTTCAGCCAAATAGGATTTATAGTACAAATGTGGTGGAATGGCCCTCAGGATATCAATCGGGCCTCCGAATAATTGGCTATTCAGAAACAGTCGTTCGGGGTTCCGATTAGATGATAAACCCCCCCCCCCACTACTTGCACCAAGATGTATATAAGGGGGTAAGGTACGAGTGCTATTCAGTCTTGCTCTCACCTTTACAGCCGACATTTGATAGTTGTGTTTGATAGTTGTGTTCATTGCATTTATATATTGTAATTTTTAAATAGTATCTTTATTAGTGTAATTAGTTATTTTTACTACTTTTCCGTGTTTACTTTTAATTTATTTTTACTATCTTATATTTAAAATTTAAATTGAAAATGTCCCAAACAAGAACAAGGTTTGGACTTTTAAACGAAACACTTCGCCCCAGCGAAAGGTTTTTGGACTTTTCGAAGTCCTTTGTAATTTCAATGAAAAGGAAATACCGAAAAAGGAAATACCCCGGCTGTCCCGCCGGGGGGGACAGAGGATTTGGGCAGCCGCTATAAGAAATCCCATGGACCATCCGACAAGACCGGGCGTAATCACAGTAATCGACCCTTTCAATGAAGAGGAGATGAGACGGACGGTTGACATTCTCCGTCAAGTTGTTCTATGCATTGAAGTTGGAATAATCTCTGAGATTTACGGGGTAGGTGGGAGAGTTCAAAATACAGAAGTCATCCCCATACCCTGTTTTAATGTCGTTCACCGCGACCCGGCGGTTATTCAACTGAATGCCATGATCAACTTCATGGAAAATGGAAATCGGGCCGTTGTGATAGAGGACATCCCTTTTATCAATAGGTAAGTGATAATTTTTATTTTTACGTACACGATAATTTAGGCATTTGAAAGATTCATATTTATCTGTGGGAAAATTCACCTGTGGTTTGTTGGTAAATATTGAATAATTTCGGACTCATTTATTATATCACTTTATATATATCTCTTTGTTTCATGGCCCTATCAAATTAGGTAGAATTACCAAATTGGAATATGAGACAGATTTTCTATATGGCATTGCAGCATCAGATTTAGGTTACATTACGAGACCTCAGAATCTTGTAAAGCAGTGAACGTGCCAAAAAAATAAACACGATTAAAACATAAGGTTTATATTTGTATGAAATACATGTTCCGAAAAAAAGTACATGGGACTCAGTAGGTTATAATTTGATATTTAAAAATTTGGTCCGATGAAATTATAACAAAAATCCAATTAAGTTGAATTTCAAAAAAAATTAATTTTATGAAAAACTAGCTGTGTATTCCATTTCCGCATGGAGTGTATCTGCAGTTTATTAACAGAAACCTTTCAAAAGTTCAATATGTTACCTTCATTTGGTTTATTTTAATGTACCACGATATCTATTTTTTGCTTAATAGTTACTGTTATATTCATTTCCCATTTGGGTTAGAAGTCATGTCTTTGGTTTTAATGTTTTTGTTGCAGTTTTACTTTTAAGCTGTTTTTTTTGCTTAGTTTTTTTTTATTCATTTATGAAAGACTTGGCGATTGACATATCGGTGGGAGTTTTTTTAGACTTTCACATTACTTTGCACACCCGATGCGTTGCAGTCGCTACACCTCTTCATTGTGTAACTTTCATCAAACACGATTACCGTGTTCCCTCTTCGGCGCAGTGCGTTCAGCAGGAGATTGCGTGAAAACTTGTGACATTTCGAACGAAAAGACAACGTGTTCATAAATTTGCAGCCCAATATGTCAACTGCCAAGTTTGTTGATGTTAGAAGAGAAATTATGAATAATAAATTATTTTTCAGAGATCCCATTGTATATTTACAAAGCCCTGGAGAAGACTCTTGTCCAGTATGTTTAAAAGTACCACAAGAAATTTCATGCAAATGGGTTGCCCTCCAGTGCAAACACAAGTTTTGTGCAGAATGTATTAAAAAATGGATTGAGCGGTCCAGTTCGTGTCCAATGTGTCGTGCAGCGGTTCTTTGAGGTATTAAAATTAGTTCTTAACTCCTAGCCAGTTCAACATGAGGATACTATTTATTGAAAAACGTAAATTTTCAAGAACTGAGCAGGCCGTTGGTAGTCAACAGCGTTCCAGTTCACAAAATACTCAACAGAGTTGTTTGTCTCAGTTTGGTTCTAGGTTATAAGGAATAAAAGATTGTCTGTGCAGCGAAACCTCAAGGCTTTGTACAGCACAGATGTAATAACACCCTAATAGACCTATAGTTCTCATAAATAACAGTGAAATTTTTTGAAACAGATGTTTAAAACTCGTGTCCAAAATTTGAGATGTTTTAATATGTGAAATAATTTCAATTTTCAAATGTGTTTTAAGACATGAGATCTGGGGTTGAAGTTTGTTATTAAATTTGTTTTTATGTCCAAATAAAATTATTAATAATAAATAATTTTCCAGGACATCCAGACCGTCTGATATTCGAATGTTACGGCCCGATAAATTGCAAAGGCTGACGTTCGTTGGATCACTGCTTCCACCGATGTTCTACGAACGACCTTGCCCCCGTGTGTCTGAAATTACACGAGGAAATACGCCGAGGGAGTAAGTATAAATTTTAATAGTCGACAAACTTCGAACTATTCCCAAAATAATTTATACCTCGGTACTAAAATTAGTTACATTAGCTATTAACTATATAGTTAAACTTCCATGATTTGTTCTCGAACAAAATGAACATTATAACTTATGATTTCTACGTGTCCTTTTTGGTACATAAATTTCACGAACCTTGTGTTTTGATCATGTTTATTTTTTAATGTCCTCTACAAATCACAGATTGGTTTATGTAATATTGTTGCCCCTAGCGCGAATTTCAAAAGGAGAAACCCAAACCGTTTTAATTTGTTATCCATTAGTAAAAGTGGAATTTCCCGTTACTGTTGCATATCAGATTTTAGTAGACTGGTTAGGAGTCAATTGACCACTCATACTCGATGGGATAAAAACGGAGCTAGGATTTTCAACAATAATGTTAAAAATTGTATCCTCCTTTGGGTTAAAAATTATGAATGATACATTATTTTTCAGGAGTTCCAGCATATCGGTACCATGTTCGGAAGAAAAAGACTAGTCTTGCCCCAGAAGTGAAACTCCGATATCACTACATTCCGGTATCACCAAAGACCGTTTCCAAGACACCGTCTCAACCACACAGAGACACTTCCGACATCGAAGGATCAAAAAGCGACGTCGCTATGAACGCTTGGCCGCCACAAGCCAGTTATCCCTGTGGTAAATTTTCTGACACCTCTTGCTGAAAACTCTTCAAGCCAAAAGGATCGGACAATAAGTGCGAGAAAAATTTTTACTTGGATGGTAGAATTTCATTAATGTATAGTGTAAATAATCATGTAAAAATTTGTATAAGATGTTTATGTTCAATAACTTTTAGTTCTTTTAGTTTTATAACCTTGCTCATTTAATACGGAGATCGGATTTCATTGATTGAGAACTAAATATAACTTATATATATATATATTACGCTAAGGGTTTTTTGTGTAGAGTCCTATAGTAATTCTTAATTGATTTTCAAGTTTTTGATGTCGTTGGATAGGGTTTGGTCTGTAGTTGTTTTCGCCCGAATTCAAAATTAGGGCGCTATCCACAAATTAAATTTGAAATCATCCCATTGGAATAACATTAAAATTGGCTGAAGTATTATACACATCTGTTAATGTACAACTGTTTTTTATGATCACTGTTATTTATAATATTGGATTGATTTAAAGCTAAATGTTACTTTTGTATTGTATCAAAATAAATTGCTCGACGTTGAGTAATACATGCAATAGTTATATCAAAATAAATTGATCAATGTCGAGCCACATGTGTATTAGTTTTAAATCAACACATTTTCTATTGTTTTAAATGTTTTTTAATGAGATTGTACCCTGTAGTAAATTTGAAACTATTTAAATATATTTATACACCATATTGTGCATAAATTAAATAAATATCAACTCACCTCCATTTGTGTTTTTCTTTTGTTCAGTCCTATTACAATGTTTCGGTTGAAGTTGAGAAGTTTTGAAATAAAGACGTCTACTTTAAATTATTTTTACATTGTTCTAAAAATACATTGAATCTTTGTAGCAACTCAATTTTGCTCTTTTTTTTGTTTGGTAAAATATTCATTGTAGCAGGTAAATAATTCAATTACTAACCAGTGTAGCGGTTTTGGAAAACTTCCAATACTAATATTGTTGCTAAATCTGTACCACGATGAAAAGAAATTAAATTTTTTATTATAACATTTTACCAGTGAATCAGTAAGCACATCCTTTTCACTTTGTTTATCAATAAATTTTACCAAATAGACAAAAAAAGATTTACGATGTATACAAATATTTGACTCACAATTACAAAATATGTTGTTTAATAATTTTTCTAAATTTGAAATCAATTGATTACCATCCCATTTGTCTGTGCTATTTATTAATGTAACTATATCCATCTTCTTTCCTGCACACCCATCTCATATTCTGAAAAGTGGAGAAATTACAGTGAAAGAAAAGGAAATAGGTCTATTGATTACCCTGCTAGGCGCACAGACCTAACTCAGTGCAATTTTAGTATGTGGGGTTTGTGAAAAGAACTCTGAGAACCCTAAAAATTTAGAACATTTAAAAGAATTAAAAACAAAACATGTTTATGTTTTATTCACACTAAAACTATGCAACAAAATTTTTAAGGTTCATTTGCACAAATAAGTGATGAACAGGATTAAATATAATTTAGATTAATTCCGTTAAAATCAACTGGAGGTGTAAGTTTAAACTATGCATGTGCAACTGACCTTTACGGCCTGTACACATGAGGCCTCGGAATGCGAAACTAGACAGCGCTACTAGTTAACTTTCAATTCTTACATCATAACGACGCCCTCGCCGGGTCCAGGCCGATGTCGTCTTTTATTCTAACTCTCATCTTCTATAATTCTGTAATATGTGAAATGTAGATCGCCTCATTACTATAAATTATGATATTAAACATTCTATTACTAAATAAATTCGAATTAATCCATTTTTAGCTCACATATATCGGCGATGCGCGTTCATGGCGTCGCTGTGGGCTTTAAATTAGATTTAGAACTATCCAAATACAAAAAAGGGAAGTAGTTTTTATACACTCTTTGCATTACATCTGTTGATTGGACAAAGAAAACTCTACTTTTTCTTTACATATTTTTAAATTATAAAAGGTTACCTAAAGGCTTCTAACCTACTTTATAATGTGGAAGTAAAAGCTTAAACCACATTTTTATTGCAGTCAAATACGGCTTAATTCACAACATAAAATAACTAGCGAGGCGACTACAGCCTTTGTCTATTGAACGAAAAGCTATATTAACATTAATTTTTGGACAAACCCGGATCGCGTTGTTAAAAATTATCTGCTTTCCCACAATAAACCGTTGCTACACTCCAGGGCAAATAAAATATAGTTATATTAGTAACACAAACGATACGTCCCAATAAGATGTATCGATTTAATATGAATAAGGATATCTGTTACTCACCTAGGATAGGATTTTCTACAAAAACCTTGTTTTTTTTCTTGTTGTTCGGAGGGATTTTCACATTTAATATACCCTAGCGTCTTAACTATCAGGAGACAAGGTTTTAAACTTATACTGTCCTGTTGTGCATCTAATGGAGATTTTATCAGTTTTGGGCCAATTTTGAGGTTTTTAAAATTTCCTAAGGTCCCCTAAGGCCTATCTTAAGTAACCTTAATAGCCTTTTAGTTGACCAAACCACTTTCTCCCTTAGCTCTGTGAAAGGAATTTGGTTGTAAAATTTTACTGGCGCACTAACTAAAAAATAAAAATCTGATCTGGGTTTATTGTTGGAAAATAGAGATTGTTAATGTTGCACGAAAGGCATTTTAAGGCTTAGTTATAATATAATCGTAGTACATACAAGACGATATATGTTTGATGTTTTAGCTAGTTACAGTTAAGACGAAGTTTTTTCGTTATTTAAGCAGTAGGCCTAATTCGAGGGAGGATCATCGGAAGTGACAAGTCTAACCCAAAAGTAATCTGTTTCCATCATAAAAAATATGATTTACACATTTTGGTACTAAAATATAGGTAAGACCGTTACCGCTGACTCTGTGCGCGCCGGGGGACCGTAGCGCCGCGCGCCGCCGGCCGGTGCAACTTGGCTGGTCATGACGTCATTATTGCAACACTGACCTTGTACTGTTAATATGACGTCACGACCGCGGCGCGCGCGCCAACACCGCAGCGCTGCACGGCCACACAGGGCCGTTGGTAACGGTCTTACCTATATTTTAGTACCAAAATGTGTAAATCATATTTTTTATGATGGAAACAGATTACTTTTGGGTTAGACTAGTCACTTCCGATAATTCCCCCTCAAATTATTGTTTAAATAACGAAAAAAACTAAAATAAACAATTTTTCACAAAAAAAATTATTATATATTTTCTTGTTGTGTATCAGGTTTAAACGATTTCTAGTGTTCCAAAGCAAGCTTGTGCAATAAAAAAAAAAAAAATAACAAATCCGACCATTTCTTATTGCTACAGGCTTTTCTAAAACCATTCAATTCATCATTTTTGGGCCGAATTTGAGGATTTAAAAGCCACCTGAAGTATATTTTTCTGAGTAAAATTTATTTCAAACTCTTTGTCGTGTTCAGCACCTCATTGCTGCTTTTCTGAGTTATATTAAAAATCCGTCATGCAAAAAGACCATGATTTCTTTCAAAACTTATTTTTTATAGATCAATATAAGTTTAACAATAAACAAAATGAATAAAAACTTTTACCATTAAATTGTAAAATAATAAGAATAAAGCAAACAGTTCGTTTTATCTATCTTCTTATTTCTATAAGGGTTTTGTCGAATGAATGCCGAAAGGTTTCCGAACAGTCAGCCCGATTGAACTCCGACTGAATGCTGAACGGTTTCCGAAACAGTCTCCCCGAGTAAATTTTGCTTAAACTACTCATTTAAGAGTAGTTTGGCCCAAAAATAAGTTTAGAAACAGTTATATAACCTTAATAATATACTATAATACGAGCAATGTCTGAAGGAATGTGTGTTCCACGATCTCGAAATATAGCAAGTAGATTTTGCTTAAACTACTCATTTAAAAGTAGTTTGGCCCAAAAATAAGTTTAGAAACAGCCTCAGTCACAGGAAAAATCGAATTTGGTCTAAATTTAAGTTTAAAAATCGTAATTTTTAACATTGGTCTTATGGGTTGCTATTTTAATAACGAAATAACAACTAAATTTAAATTACAATTCACATTAAAGAACTTGCAATAAAAGTTGGTCAACATTTTAAAGCGCCAGTGAACGGAATAAAGGAACATTAATTTTAAGTAGTTTTGTAACAGCTGTTAGCTGTGAAGAGTCTTTTGGAAATTTAATAGTTTGATTACCATGGCACTATAACAAAAGTGAATTAAAACCAACGAGCAAGGCTCGGTTAACCTGGTACTTTGTATGAATTAGTATATATACTTACATTACTTTTGGTATTAATTACTTGGTTAGATAATTTAATTTGTCGGAAATTTTCGCTACTCGTGCAATTTGATAAAATTTACTGATTTTTAAATTACACTTAATACTTAATGAAGTATTTGGAGACATATTATGTTCCCTCGACTTCTTTGTATAAGCGTTTTATTAAAAGATCATGTTTTCCAATGTTAATTAAATTTAAAAATGATTTTAAGAGCGGTTTTTTGTCTAAATCCAATTTAATTTTTTATAACAGTTAAAAATTATGAAGGTTCTTTATATAATTATATTAATTTAAATAATTAAATCACTTTGTTGGTAGAACGATGTTTTTACCTTGTTCAGTGGAGTGTTGCCTGCTAGTTATGTAGTACCCGCTGCAAGTGAGAGTGCAGTTGTGGTACAGCTGCATTTATACGGGTTCTTCCGCATATGGATTTCCCTTTCGTTTGTGCAGTGAAATCGAAGTTGAGTCTACCAGCATACGGGTTTTGATAAAAGAACATGCGAAAATTTTATTGGTAAATCTTTGATGTGCCACCATAGTTCGGACAAACCGATATGTAGAGGATATTAAAAAAAGAAACAAAATTAAATTACAAGGTTTTTATTTGTATGAAATACATGTACAAAAAAAGAAAAGAAAACTGGAATACACATACAGGATACAAAACATATAGAAAAACATGTAATCAAAATCAGATCTATGGAGTGCTTTTTTTTGTCGTAAAGAGTAATCTTTCCAAGACGTGTTCAGTTTCGCCCGAGATCCAGTGCATTTATATATTCTTGTAAAAATGCATTTAATATATTTATCAATTCCTTAGGTTCATCTCAATAAACCAATTTATCAATCCAACATTTTATAATTTTTCAACAAACCACTCTTAAAAATAACGTTTTTAATGTAAAAATCAGGGTCAACATTCTCTGTATTATTATATAAATTTATACCACGTAAGAACTCAACAAATAACATAGAACAGTCAGCATTTAAGAGCTCGTTTAATCGAGACGCCTCGTCATATGAATAAAAACCATACCTATGGCCAACCCACAGTTTCGGAGACTCGTCGTTGTGATAAGGCCTACTTGCCATGTTTAAATCGTTCAGTTTGTCAAAAGGAAACCAATTGTATTTACTTTCCCATGAGAGTCGGATATGCTTACTGAAATGGGATTTGAAACTATGAATGTCTATGATATTATCACATATTTCTTTACCTGGATTTGCAAACGAATAAGTCGCACCATCCTTACATAAATTTAGTATACCATATTTTATAAATAATCTGAAATCATCCGCGGTCTTAAAATACACATGTCCATACCGTCTACTAGAACACTTATAAAATAAATCATGGAGGTATTCCTTGAAGTCACTTAATAAATCCCAAATTGAATACAATGTAAATAAATCAGACACACAAATAGTATTTTCCAAAGAAATTATAGAACTTAGAAACGAAGGTGTTAAATCATTAAAATAAACATTATACAAGATTGTCCCAGTAAAATCTATCGCTGATATACAGGGCGTCCACGATTAATTCTCTTGAAAGAAACTTTTCGCTGTTGGATGATTTATTTCTAAGGATTTCATACTGTTGAAAAAACACATCGGCATGTCCACAATGTCCAATAAACTGAGAGTGAGCACCTGTTCTTCAATCAAAAAACATTCTCTGTGTGTGTAGAAGTTATAACTGTACAAATGGTCCTTGTCGAATACAGGTTTCCTCGTACACATGGAGAAAAAAATGATCTTTTTCATTCTGCAATCTGGTGTCGGCGGTCACGATGGTTTTGTCTTTCACTAAAGGCAGATACAGTTTAATGATGTCCTTCTGATATATCTCTTTGGTATTGTTAAGCGCAATAGAAAATAATTTGTAGTACATATTTTCAAATATATAAAATACCTTGAGATTTGAAAGCATGTCGAAATCCAATACTTCATGTAAGCCTTGCATGACTGGACAGTCGGCTATGGTACCCCCGGAAAATCCTTTTAAAAATGTTGGATTTTGTAGTAGAACAATATATTCATCCTTCTTCAACGGGTATTTCAGTAGTGTGACATCGATAAAATTATTGAATTGCAAATATTCTGTTTTAGTGTAAGACGTTTCGTACATTATATCAATCTCAATCATGGCGTTCTTAAGCAAACATCTGTAATCATCCCATCTGATGAAGTCAACCAAATATTTATTTGCTAATTCAACCACGCGTCTTTGGGCCTTGCGATTTAGTTTAAATTTAGTTGAATAGAAAAAAACATATTTGGGAGGTAATCTCTTACAGTATTTGGTGAACAACTTGCGATCAATCGGAATAAACGTGTCCTCTGTCCAGCATTTAAAACAACTAAAAATTGATTTCACATACATAAATACCTTTCTCCTGAGATATCCATTCTTATTTAGTAGATTTTTATTGTTTCTATTGAATTCACAGTACGTGTACACCTGTAGATAATCGTCGTACTGTCTTATGACGGAATTCACCATGTCACGTTTCATTACATGGAGTGGAATGTCACTACGTCGGACAACAGTGATGAACATATTCGATAAAAACGGAAAGAGTCTAATGTCAGCGTTCGGTACCTGTTCTGATGTGAGCAAATCATATAAACGGGAATCTATAGTATCGCACAGGTTGAATATTAATATTTTCTCGGATCTTGGAAGAGCGGCGATTTCTCTCTCGCTGTAGTAGGCGCGTAGTAAAGTTGCCTTCTTATAAATTTCTCTTGTCACACACACACGAGGGAAGCGCGCTAGGGGGAATTCCTCGACATTAAACACACCGATAATTGCACACAAAGTCACTATGTCTGCTATGTCGAGATGTTCAATTATTAATAAAAACACTGACGGCACAGAGAAGAAGAGAAACGTTAGGATATCGAATGAGCCCATTGTAAAACTGAAGTAACTAGCGTTCACCATAGATGTTAACTAAACTAAGAGAGTACGCTGAAAACTCATTTATATACATACCGGTAACGGTGGGAGGTACCCCTATCCCCCCACCCCTCAACAACCCATTAAAACTCTAATCGGGATTCCGATCTATAAGTTTAGTTTATATAGAATCTCCGGGGCTCCGATTGATCTAATCACTCTTTTTTCCTCCCCAAATGCAAATATTACCCATCCACAACTACGCGACTTTCATTTCAACACTAAAAACCCCTATAAAACACCTCAAGTATAAACTATTCTCATTTACTGCGATTTGTCAACCCCCTCCCACCCCGATCGCCCAGAAACGAATACCGGGAGATTAAAAACAGTCCACCCAAACGAAGCCCCAGTTTTCAGAATTCCGAAACAGTTAGATTCAAGTTAAAAATATGTGTTTACTCACCTCTTAAACTTGGTTTGGTAAAGAACGGCATATCAAACTGAGTAACTAGCCAAGTATATAACTGAATGCTGTTAGAAAAAATGTAGAACCAATCGGTATATTGACTGAACATCAGTCGGATATTTCCCGAACGGCGTCGTCCGTTTCCATGAAAGCGCGGCCAGGGCGTCGGCGGCGGCGGGCGCGCTGCTCTATGGTGTCATCTGTCGGATGTTTCCCGAACGGCGCGCAGTCGCGCTGAACTGCAATACCGTTCGGCTTTTGCCGCGTTCGGGAAAAGCCGAACGGTAGGTGGGAGTATAACCCCCACTCTGTTTTCGAAACAAGAGTTTATATGTCCTATATATATACACCTTATATATACACACACATGGTGAAAGAGCCGAAGCCGGATTGGGAATTCCAAGCATGAAATACAAAGGGGGGTTCTGTATTCCCGGGTGGTTGAGAATTGTAAGGCTAACCACTATATATATATATATATATATATATATATATATATATATATATATATATATATATATATTTATTTATTTATTTATTTATTTATTTGCAAATGAACAATTGGTATTTTAGGCCTCTTACCATGGCTGCGACCGTAATAGCGGATTCCCTGTAGGGAAATTCACTATTATTCAAAATTACATTGGAAATTCACTAAGAACGCACGTCTTCTGCTACGGAAGTATTTTGACTTATGTTAGAGTTAAAAAAATTGACATATACAAAGGCTTCAAATGTATTATAATCAGTTTACTAATAGGATATTGATGACAATTCTTATTCTGATTGAGTGTAAAACACTTGACAGGAATGTATAGTAGTAAAGTGGTTTTGGTTTCGAATCTTAATTAAATCTACTAACTTTTTCTATTTTAAAAAATACTTGATTTGTTTGTTTATACAAATGCAGTTGAAACGACCACCAACCAGCCTCACGAAAAACCGAGGAGAACCTAACAAACGACGACTGCCATCAACGAACACGGGAAAACGAATTGGAACTGATGAGCCACCAATAAAAACAGGACGACCACCTACCATTGCTAACAAACACCTACGAAAGCAAATGGAATATAATGAAAAGGATAATGATCAACACGTTTCCAAAGAAAACTCAGTTTACAGATCAAATCGAACGCAGTCACGACCGTTATCATCTTATGTTCCTGCTCCTAAACCGCCAAAAGAACCGTTATCAGTGAAACCTGATGATAAACCACCAGACTGCAAAATCCCTAGCAAAACAACAATCCTCCAGTTACAAGAAATGGCTAATTTTAGTAACAGAATAATAGTGAAATGCGACCTCGCCCCTAATACGACTGCTATATCAAACCTACAACCGAAGGTGATAAAGTCACCACCCCCCCCCCCCCACAGCTAGTGACCAAGAAGACTCAAGAAATTACATCCAACAACCAGCCTACGACCACGACGGCGGCTGATCCAAGCAGCTCTGATTATACGAGCAGCTCTGATGAAGACAACAGTAGTTCTGAAGAAGATAATCGTGATCGCGAATAAACATCCAAGAGGAAGCTGTTACGTAAAATAAAAAATTATGGCCATAGATTTTTAACTAAAAGCGTTAGGCGCGATTTTTTTAATTTTAAAATAAGGAACTGTTATGAAAGTAAAATATCCAACATTGACAACAAAACTATCACCGTTCCGAGCGTGCGTTGGATTATACATCTTTTGCTAAACGGTTGATTTTTTTGGTCGATCTGAAGAACCCTCAGAAGAAAACGATAGACCAAAGTGTAGTGGTCTTGCTGAAAACAGAATATATGAACGTAAGAGAAATCCTGCAAGAAAGCAAAAGCCACTTGAAATCCAGTAGAGTACTTGATGTAATTGATAAAAGTTTAACTTTAGTCGAAATGGCTTTGAAAGCTGCTGAATTGCACCATTACACATGCCACCACACAATTAAGCACCTATCCACAGTTTCAGACTTTTTAACAGAAAAACTAAAGGCGATTTAGAGCTACCACAGGCTATGGAGAGCACAGCACAAAAACACTTACCTGCCATAATTACAGACTGTGGTTTCAAACAGATATTAAATCTAGATGACAAAACTAAAATATCGTATTTGTTATTAATAAGAACCAACGCTTTCCTTAGACTGACTGTTGAAATGTTAGTTTACTTTTATTTTTAAAACAGAATGGGTGATTCGATGGGAGATTCGCCACAATTAACAACATCCAATGTCATGGCTTTCTATCTAATTCTTCTATGTAATTCTTCACATTCAACAACCATATACTTAACGATACAGATTTCGATGCTTATGACTACAAAAACATCAGCGATTTAAACAGTACAGGATTTAAAAAATACATAATTCTAAGGTTCTCCCGATATGCTGATTTCAAAGTGACGATGGGCAAACAAGCAATGCTTCTTTTTATTACATTTGGAGCTGCGAGTCTATACAAATTGTACAGATGCGCGAACGAAACTTTAATAAATAACGACCTTCCAACAAGCATGGAAGAAATCTGTAATAAAATGGAGGAAAGCATTATGGATCTGGTAGAAGACATTGAAAAAGATGGCCGGTAATGAGGAATGTTGTTAACAGAACGATGGAATGAATATGAAGAAAATGACCCAGATTTCGAGCCGATCCGAAAGGATCAAAGTGGTAATTTTTAAATATTATAATAGAATCTGGCCGCAGGCCAAGTTATGGAGGGGTTTTGGGTGGATGAGGGTGTACAATAAATTACCGCCTCGTAAACTGTAGGTAGCCCCTACACCCGACAAGCGCTCACACTCACATGGCTCGAAAACTTTGGTTTTTTTTTAGGGGGGGGGGGGAGAGGGTCTGTTTTCAAGGGGGTTGCAGAGTTCTAAAAGCTCTTCCTGAGCTAGTTTCTTCTTTTACACCAATTGACCGTGTGTTCCAAAAAACGAACTTGCTTGATTCATTTCAAAATTAATAAACGTGAGCATCTTATATCACTGTAACCTTCATTAAGCGACGATCGCACAGTAACAAGACTTGCTTACATGATTTCTTTTAATACTGGTGATAGGTGGTTTTAATACTGACATACTTGTCTTAAATTATGTGGTATATAATTTAACACGTGTTTTAATATAACTTGTAGTATATTTTATGTAGATTATTGTTTTTTTATTTCATTTAAATATGTTTGTTAAAAAGGGAGATATTTGAATTTCTCTAAACCTCTACAGAAAGCAAAATTAGCCGTTTCGTCTTAACAAAATGGCCGCCCGTAAAAATCTAGGACATGAAAAAGTTTATAACCCTCAATATTAACTCTATGGGTGTCATAAGATTTATCCACAAAGTATTTAAAAAAATAAAATCCACCAGCAACTACCTTTGGGTGATCTGAAATGGATTGACCCTTATATATATATATATATATATATATATATATATATTATTTATATACAAATGAACAATTGGTATTTTAGGCCTCTTAAAGTGGCTACGACCGTAATAGCGGATTCCCTGTTGGGAAATTCACTATTAATGAAAATTACATTGGAAATTCACTAAGAACGCACGTCTTCTGCTACGGAGGTATTTTGACTTATGTTAGAGTTAAAAAAAAATGACATATACAAAGGCTTCAAATGTATTATAATCAGTTTACAAAATAGGATATTGATGACAATTCTTATTCTGATTGAGTGTAAAACACTTGACAGGAATGTATAGTAGTAAAGTGGTTTTGGTTTCGAATCTTAATTAAATATACTACCTTTTTCTATTTTAACCAATACTTGATTTGTTTTTGTTTATACAAATGCAGTGGAAACGACCACCAACCAGCCTCACGAAAAACCAAGGAAAACCTAACAAACGACGACTGCCATCAACGAACACGGGAAAACGAATTGGAACTGATGAGCCACCAATAAAAAAAGGACGACCACCTACCATTGCTAACAAACACCTACGAAAGCAAATGGAATATAATGAAAAGGATAATGATAAACAAGTTTCCAAAGAAAACTCAGTTTACGGATCGAATCGAACGCAGCCACGACCATTATCATCTTATGTTCCAGCTCCTAAACGGCTAAAGGAACCGTTACCAGTGAAACCTGATGATAAACCACCAGATTGCAAAATCCCTATCAAAACAACAATCCTCCAGTTACAAGAAATGGCTAATTTTAGTAACAGAATAATAGTGAAATGCAACCTCGCCCCTAATACGACTGCTATATCAAACCTACCAAATAAAAACATTCCATCCGAACCCGCACCCGAGGGTAGTTTCAAGCTAATATGCATTTAAAATTAAGTCCGGTATACTAGGAAACTAAATTTATTATTCATACATTTGTGCGACCTACAACCGAAGGTGATAGCGTCACCATCCCCCCATCAGCTAGTGACCAAGACGACTAACCTAAACAATACAACGATAACGTCGCCACCCCCCCATCATCAGATAATGACCAAGACGACACAAGAAATAACATCCAACAACCAGCCTACGACCACGACGGTGACTGATCCGAGCAGCTCTGATGAAGACAACAGCAGTTCTGAAGAAGATAATCGTGATCGCGAAGAAACATTCAAGAGGAAGCTGTTACGTAAAATTAAAAAATTGTGGCCATAGGCTCTCAACTGAAAGCGCTAGGCGCGACTTTTTGAATTTTAAATTAAGGAACTGTTATGAAAGTAAAATATCCAACATTTACCAAAAAAAAAACTATCACCGTTGCGAGCATGCGTTGGATTATACAACCAATAAGCCAATTAAATTTTGACATCACAAAAGAACCAGCGACACAAAAAATTACGATAGCGTACGATTTACTAAAATCATCTATTATAATGGAGGTGATGTAATTTACTATCCATCATACATATTTAATTACAAAGAGTATTCAAATATTAAAGATATTATCAGAAATGATCAAGTCGGTAGGTACATAAGGTGTCTTCAAGCACTATCTAGTTGAAATGATGGAGCAACACACTATGGTCCCAGACAACATAGGCGAGCAAGCAAGGGTATCATTTAACATGACTGTATGTGCGTACAGAAATTTATCGTACAGAGATCTACGGCACGGGCTTGAATTCGTAAACGCCCACAGTTTAGTGATAGGGCTTGTACCTAAAGCCTTTGAAGAGTTTGTAAAAAAGTATTACAGCTGCGTGGAAGATGACTATCTCTCACAAGCGTTCCCGGTAGAAGATCGAGTTCTATTTTATGTAGGTGAATTGGAATTGCTAGCTTACCATTACAACATAATGACCACCACCGACGTGGACAGATTTGACTCCGACAGGGGAATTATTTATCTAAGACAAGTACTGACAGCATTGGTATACAATTTATATAACACCCATTAGAGTATGTTAGGATCTTTTGCTAAACGGTTGATTTTTTTTGGCCGATCTGAAGAACCCGCAGAAGAAAACGATAGACCAAAGTGTAGTGGTCTTGCTGAAAACAGAATATATGAACGTAAGAGAAATCCTGCAAGAAAGCAAAAGCCACTTGAAATCCAGTAGAGAACTTGACGTAATTGATAAAAGTTTAACTTTAGTCGAAATGGCTTTGAAAGCTGCTGAATTGCACCATTACACATGCCACCACACAATTAAGCACCTATCCACAGTTTAAAACTTTTTAACAGAAAAACTAAAGGCGATTGCTATGGAGAGCACACCACAAAAACACTTACCTGCCATGATTACAGACTGTGGTTTCAAACAGATATTAAATCAGATGACAACACTAAAATATCGTATTTGTTATTAATAAGAACCAACGCTTTCCTTAGACTGACTGTTGAAATGTTAGTTTACTTTTATTTTCAAAACAGAATGGGTGATTCGATGGGAGATTCGCCACAATTAACAACATCCAATGTCATGGCTTTCTATATAATTCTTCTATGTAATTCTTTACATTCAACAACCATATATTTAACGATACAGATTTCGATGCTTATGACTACAAAAACATCAGCGATTTAAATAGTACAGGATTTAAAAAATATATAATTCTAAGGCTCTCCCGATATGCTGATTTCAAAGTGACGATGAACAAACAAGCAATGCTTCCATTGCAGTGATACAACTCGGATATTTCATATGACATAAAGCCTATATTCACTAGTAGTGTGTTCATGGAAGCAATAGTAGTACAGAGCTATGAATAATTTAATTTTTACTACAATAATAAAATGAATAAAATATTTTCACTTTAATGATTGCTATCCATTCTACTGAAACTATTACTCAATTATTAATTTCCAAATTTAATTAATTTTTACCACACACTTGAACGAAAACTCTATTCGTAACTTAAAACGACACAATAATTGTGATTTCCATAGTATTTCTTATGTTAATACGAACCGATTTGTTTTCAGTTCATCATGAACAACGTCGAGAAGCGTTTCTCTTGCGCAGTGTGCGGCAAGGCTTTCTCCAAGAAGCGGAATGTCACACGCCACATTAAGTCGGCCCATCGCGGAAACGACTTCCCGTGTCCGCAATGTGACAAGAGCTTCTCGAGAGAGGACAACCTGCGCCGCCACATCGCCACGCATCAGCCTCGCCCTCAACCGATGGTGAACCCAGCATTCAGACCGGGTTAGTATTTTAATTTATTTATGTTCACTCACCAGTTGGATGTCAATCTACTTCTAAAATATTCTCTGAGTCGACATATGCATAATGATGAAAATAATTTCATTTTAATGTTTGCTATCCATTCTATTGAATCTGTTACTCACTTATTAATTTCCAAATTTGATTAACTTTTACCACACACTTGAACGAAAATCCTTTCATTTATTTTTCTTAAACAATTTGTTTCACAATGATCATGAAGCTAATATATATATATATATATATATATATATATATATATATATATATATATATATATATATATATATCGTATGGCATTAATAGCCAGCCACCAACTTCAGAAAAATATAATACATTCTCTGAGGTGCTTAGCACCTGCGTCATAAAATTTAAAAACTAAACTAAAAACATAAAGTTATGATCTCTCTTTACAAAGCTAAATCCAGGGCGCTAAGCCATTGCAGCCCAGCTTCACTTGCACAATGCAGCCCAATCAATCCTTCGGGGAAAGCACTCAAAGGGCACTCATTGAATATGTGAGTCATAGTCTGCAACTCCACTCCACAGCGGCATGACTGGTCTTCTGTCATTCCCCATTTGTATTTCTAATAATTACATCTTCCCACACCAGTGCGGAATCGATTGAGAACGGTCCACTGCTTCCAAGGAAGATCCATACCACTTACTGCTAAGGTTGGGTCAGCAATTAAAAATTGATTCCGGCCTTGGAAAGAGTCCCAGGAGGAAGTCCAGTCGGTATGGATGGAAAAGTTTGTCTCCGTCAACTGGGATGCTGTCCGCAGTGGTGGTCTTCGGGACCTCAATCTGCCCGTCTCCTGGGGTAGGAAATCATGGATGGGTAGCTGTGGATTGGATACGATCTTATTATATTCCCTAGTAAGTGCCTCCCTTCGTCTTATTTCAGGTGGAGCGATATTACACAGCACTGGGAGCCAGGGTACAGGTGTTGCCATGAGTGTACCACTTATGGCTCTCATAGTCCTGTTCAGTTGGACGTCGATCTCTCTGACATGCACACTGTTCAGCCACACGGGAGCACAGTACTCTGCGGTTGAGTAAACCAGGGACAAAGCAGTGGTTCGCAGAGCTTGTGCATTAGCTCCCCATGTGGAGCCAGCAAGGTGATGGACAATGTTAGTCCTAGCTCTCACCTTGGCTGCTGTCTTTTGTAGGTGGCTTTTGAATGTGAGAGACCGATCTAAAGTGACTCCCAGGTACTGTGGGTGATCATTGTGCTTTAGCTCAACACCGTCAAATACGATTTTAAGCTTTTGGTGGGCTAGTCTATTGTTCAAGTGAAAGCAAGATACCTCAGTTTTAGTTGGGTTTGGATTTAGCTTCCAGGCCTTAAAGTATTCACCGAGGGTCTTGAGGTCATTTGTTAGTACTTCCTCAGCATGTCGGAATTCCTTGTGCTGATAAGCCAGTGCAATATCTTCCGCATAGGCAAACTTTAAGGAGCAAGTGTCAGGCATGTCGGCAGTATACACATTAAACAGCAGAGGGGCAAGCACTGACTCCTGTGGCAGGCCATCTTTTAATTGCCTAAAAGTACTTTCCTTGCGTCCCAAATATACTTTAATCATCCTATTGGAGAGCATCGAGTTGAGGAGACGCAACAGGAAAGGGCAAGGAATCAGGTTATAAAATTTAATGAGAAGGCCTTTTCTCCAGACAGTGTCATAAGCTGCAGTAAGATCTAAGAAAGTAACAGAGGTTTTCAGTTTTCGCTCAAACCCATTCTCGATGAAGGAAATAAGAGCTAGAACCTGGTCACAACAGTTGCGCCCAGGCCTAAACCCATCTTGTTCGACGGGGATGCTGGAATCCAGAACAGGGAGGATTCTGTTGTATATCAACCTCTCGAGCAGCTTATAACAGACACTAAGAAGAGCTATGGGTCGGTAACTTTCTGGCAGTTGTGGATCTTTATTTGGCTTCAAGACAGCTATTATATTCTATCTTCTAAATATACCAGGCAAGTCGCCGGTTTCCCTTATGGAATTAAAAACTGCAAGAAGCCACTGTCTAGCCTTTTCACCCAAGTGTTTTATGAACTCCGGGAAGATTTCATCCAGACCTGCTGCTTTGCCAATTGGCATAGCATCAATCGCCACATCCAGCTCATCTACTGTGAAAGGTCTGGTGACTTCCAATGGCGCTTGCCGACTTTCCTTAATTTCATTAAGCTTAAAATTTATTTTCCTATCTGCGGACGTACGCACCGGTTTAGATAGACAGGAGAGGCGTTTTGCAATAACACAAGGATGAGGTTGCGAGGTTGCGGGTTTTTCATTTGGCTTACCAGTGGAGAGCTTCCTGAGTAGAGACCAAGCTTTCCGACTACTGCGGGTGAAGTTCAGATTTTTAACAGTTTTCACCCATTTCTCTCTTCTGGAGTTGTCGAGAGAGTTAAGGAGTTGGTCCGCTACATCTCTGTCGGCAGTGTAAGTGAACTCACTGTAAAGGTCTTCACACTCTTGACTCCATCCTGGTATGTACTCTTTCCTAAAACCTCTTGGGATAGACGCTTTAGCGCAAGACAGAACAAGTCGTGTGAACCGATCATAGTTTTTTTATTTTAGGGGGGATGAACCTGATGCCTTTGTCAAGCCTGGAAGAGAAGGCCTCCCACTCAGCTTTGTTGAAGTTCCACCTAGGCCGAGGAAAAGATCTTACGAGAGGAATTTGGATTGCCACTGATATCAGAACAGGCCTATGCTGAGAGTGAGGTAAAGCATCTAGGACCCTCCTGCAAGTTGGTATGGGTGTTGCTGACCGGTCACGAGAACAAAAGCACAAGTCTGGGGAGTACCCACGACGCCATCGGGCAGAATGGAAAGTGTGTGGGTCCTTGGCATTAAATACCAAGAAAAGGTTGTTATTTTCAGCCCAGCTTGTAAGACTAGTGCCATTTTCATCATTGGACGAGTATCCCTACTGTGTGTGATGACTGTTAAAGTCACCTACATATACTACAGGATGTTAAAAAGATGGGAGAGCTGTATCTGGCCACTGGATGTTCGGTGGTTTGTAGACATTGACAATGGTAGTCTCAGATACCTTAACAGCAATAGTAAATATGCTGTTCACACAACTTTTGTGGGAGACTGATACGTCGTCTATGTCTTGCCTCACGTAAGTCGCCACACCATAGACCCTGTGTCCTATTTCCTCCACAAGCCTATATCCTGTGATGTTTCCCCTCGCACTGTTCTCTAGGTCTTCTACATGTGTTTCTTGTAGTGCAAGGACATCGACATTATTTTCTCGCAGCACCTTGCTGAGGCAGTCACTTTTTGATTTGCTCAGACCCTCTACGTTCAGATGACATATATTTAAAACGGAGCCTACATTTCTAAAAAAAAGCTAATATAAAGATATTCTAATAATGACTATGCTTTTATTTCACCATGTTCATAAATCTAACATAAAATATTCTAACCATGTCTATGCTTTTGTTATAGGCATCGTGCCCACACCCAGTCCGACGGAGCCACGACCTGGTCCTTCCACTGCGCCCGACTTCGAGCCTAGGCCAGGTCCCTCCAGTGCTCCCGACGCCGAGACGAGACCCGGTCCCTCCAATGCTCCAGAACCATCACAAGCCCCAGAGCCCGCTGGAGTTCGCACAACAGGTTTGTACTCGTCTTTTATTTCAACATTTAACATGCAAACTCATCTTGAATGCTAAGCATATTTCGGATAATTATCCTACTCTACCAAGACATTTATCAAATTAATCTCAACACATCATAGTCTTTGAGATGAAAAAAAGAAGATTAATTTCCGAATCATATTCAGATAACCTGGTCATACTATAATTCATTTTGTCAACAAACTTTAATGTAAAATTTTATCAGAGAATTCAACTATTAAAGTAAAAATAAGTGCAATACAATCATTTAATGATTTCTATTATACCAATATTCATATCATCCTTGCGAACATATCATTACAGATTTTCTTTCATTACTATGCACGTAGCTTCATATATGTGTGTATTTCAGGCCATGTCTGTGGCGGGTGTTGATCGTCCTTTACGAGGAAGGATAATCTCAAGTTCCACGCCCGCTTTCGATGCAGACCTAGACGTGCTGACCAGCAGCCTGCAAAGATCGGTGGAGCCCCACCACCCTCGCCTGCCCCATCATGGTCGTCGTCATCGGGAGGAGCACCCAGTGAAGACGACGAGGTGCCTGTGATACCCGGCGACTTATCTCCTGTGGGGTTTATCGAGGTGGAGACGGCGTTCCGTGGGCGACTCAAGACATACCGCCTAGCCGAGCCCGCGGACGAAGCACTTACCCTGCAGGAGTTTTTTCTATCGCTGAGGACACAGGTAATCACACTCATGCGACGTATTTTATCACACACTCATGCCATCAAAGTAAATTTGTGGGTCGAATGCTAATTCGCAAACATTCATGGTGATACTTGTAGGCGTGCCTTCAAGACGGAAAATGTCTCCATTCTCCATTCGTCAGTTGTTGACGAAATCTGCCAAGAATTCATTAACAAAATTCTATTGGAGAAGGAGACATGTGAGATGAAGGGCTCGGGGTGGAGCTTTGTTAGGGTTTTGGACATGGAGGTCCGCATCAATGTTTATAGCCCTCTCAGAGGCAGCTCCTTCATCCCCCTTCCTCACGATATCACCGTGAAACGCGCTGTGGTTAACGTGCTGAACGATGCGGATCAACGCTGCTTTGAGTATTCAATCCTGGCAAAATATCTCAACATCCCAGGTAATAGGCCCACCTCCAATCACTTCAACGCGGAGGTTAGGGCGCGAGCCAACCTAAATTTTGAAGGGTTGGATTTTCCAGTCAGAGTAGACAAAATCGGCACGTTCGAGCGCAACAACCCCGGCGTAAGCGTAAATGTGTACGGTCTAGAAAAGAAGAAACAGAAGCACTTCAACCCGAATAAAGAAGAGCATTTCGTCTTCCCGCTTCGTATCGTGGATCGTGAGCTGCCGAACCACTTTGATCTTCTGTTCCTGACAGATGAGAGGTCAACGCATTACGCGTACATTTCAGACTTTAGGCGGCTAGTATCTAGCCAGCTGACTCGTCGTGAACATCGATTGCACATTTGCAAAAGATGCTTCGCATACTTTGACGATCAGCCAAATAAGCTGAACCTCACCGGAGCTAAACGGTTGGAAGAACACCGCCGATACTGTTCCATTAATGCTCCGTTGAGGACTGATGTGGCAGAAGACAAACACATCATGTTCAGTCGCCCCGAGCGTACAAAGAGGAGTCGGTTTACCATCTATGCCGACTTCGAAAGTATGCTCGTCCCCCATGAGGCCGAAATACCTCCTCAACCCGCACCAACTGTCCAACCACCGGCATGGGATCCGCCAACAGCCAGAACAACCAGACAACCCCGCGTGGGTGGTACACCCAACAATGCCAGGAATATTCATAGACCGTACGCTTACGCTTACTACATTCTCGACGACCTACGAACAGCCGACGAAGGAGACTGCGATGACGATGAGCAGGACAACATCACCTTCTCCAAACTGCGGATGTACAGAGGCGAGGATGCTGCGCAACACTTCATCAAAGCTGTACGGGATGACGTACAGAAGATTGGGGAGATCCTGTATGGCCAGCGCATGCCCGGAGATCCGCCGCAGTTGACAGAACAGCGGGAGTTACAGTTTCAACGAGCTACTGTCTGCCATATCTGCCAGCGGGAATTCGGCCCTAACGACCGTGAAGACGACATGAAAGTTAGGGATCATCAACACTCGCCTCCGTACAACTACAGAGGAGCAGCCCATCGCAGATGTAACCTCCGCTACCGAGAACAGGAGACAGTAAACATGTACTTCCATAACCTGTCCAACTACGATGCTCACTTCATCATACGTGAGCTCGGCGTGGACAAGGGAGATGTCGATGTACTCGCGAACACTGAAGAGAAATACATCACCTTCTCCAAGCGGTTCAGATACCCAGGCGCGGGCCGGCGGAATAGCATCAAGCTACAGTTTGTGGACTCGTACCGAATGATGTCCAAGGCATTTGGTACGATAGCCTCGATTCTGCCGGCCGAGACAATGAACATCACGCGCGCCCGATATCAAGATCCCGAAGATTTCGAACTGCTTCGGAGAAAGGGAATATTCCCATATGAGTACGTCACATCGCTGGAAGTACTTGAAGAAGATCAACTGCCCCCTAAAGAAGTTTTCTGTGAGAATGTCTCCGACGAGGATTATGCTCACGCCCGGCGCGTATGGAAGAAGTTTAATTGCATATCCCTCGGACAGTATGCAGAAATATATTTAATGACGGATGTTCTGCAACTAGCAGACGTGTTCGAGGGATTCAGAGATATGTGCATGGTTCATTACAACCTAGATCCCGCACATTATCTCACTCTTCCTTCATACGCGTGGGACGTGATGCTGCTTAAGACCGGCGTGGTACTCGATACCCTACAAGATGTAGACATGTATCTATTCTTTGAGAAAGGTATTCGAGGCGGACTGACCCAATGCGTCAGCCTTACGTTGTCGCCAACAACAAGTACACCAGAGCGGAAGATGGCGACAACCGAGACGGCCAATGCGCATCGACAAGTGGAGGTGTCGTAGAAAACGACAATGATACATATATCATGTCTTACGACGCGAATAACCCATACGGATGGGCCATGTCCGAACCACTCCCTTACAAGGACTTCGAGTTGTTATAACAAAGGGAAATCGAAAAGTTGGACATATTGGACATACCGGCAGACCTGGAGACAACGGATATGTGTTGGAAGTGGACCTGGAGTATCCAAGGGACCAGGCACTCCACGACAGACATCGTGACCTCCCGTTCTGTCCGGAAGTCCAAAAATCACCACCATTCCAACTACCATACTCGTCGGAGGATATAATCAACAGCGGAGCGGGACAATCCAAAAAACTGATGGCAACTCTCATGGACAAGGAGGAATACGTGATCCATTACCGATACCTACAACAAGCAAATGAGAATGGACTGCGTGTTCGCCGTGTTCACCGGGTGATTCGTTTCAAACAGTCCCCGTGGTTGAAACCGTACGTGGCGTTGAATACCGAACTTAGACGTCAAGCCACCAACAAATTTGAGGTGGAAATGTTCAAATTAATCGTGAACGCCGTCTATGGTATGAGCCTCCAGAATGTGAGAAAACATCTGAATCTAAAAATCGCATCATCCCGCAAGACGTATACGAAGTACGTGGCCAAGGTCAACTTTAGCGACCGCATATGGTACAATGAAAACCTGGCCCTACTGAATATGGCAAAAGTCAGAGTCGTCTTGAGCAAGCCAGTCTATGCGGGGATGTGCATTCTGGACCACAGTAAACGGTGGATGTACGGTTTTCACTATGACATGGTAGAACGGTACGGAATCGAGAACATCAAGATGGCCTATATGGATACCGATGGCATCTACTATCACATCCGTACCCGAGACGTCTACCGCGACATGTTGACGCACCTGGACGACTTCGACACCAGCAACTATCCTCAGAACCATATGTGCTACGATGGGCGCAACGCCAGGGTTCTGGGGAAACTCAAGGACGAAGTCGGTGGGAGAATCATCAGGATGTTCGTCGGCTTGATGGCAAAACTATACTGTATGACCCTGTAAGGGACGCCAAATTCCCATGAATATTTTTTCTTCACTCTCCAGTTAAACAACAATCAACCAGATTCAATCACCTTCAACAATTACTATTATTATATTTAAAGCACAATAATTAAATATTTATTCCAAAGATAAATTGCATTTTGAAAAAAGAAATTAAATTAAAAAGGATCAACAAGAACATTTTGAATATTTAAAATATCAAGTTTTAATAATTTATTTGTCAAGAAAACTTGCTGTCAATCCCAAGTGAATGAATGTATTAAATCAGTGGTAAGAATATACGAACGAGATAGACGCAGTTTTGTTGTGGCGTCTTATCTCCTTGTACCCGTCAGCTGATAGCTGCCGCGGTGCGGCACGGCCGCGGGCCGGCCGCCTGACCCTCGACATGAGCGATCCCCACTCCAGGGTGGTGGGGAGAGGCGCGCATGCGCACTGGCACAAGGTGTGCTAACAAAACCAGCGTGCCCGAGTGGAACCGACAGTTCCCTGACTCAACAAGACCCCGAATAGGTCTCGACTCAACTTGTAAGTACTCGACCGAATCTACGACTTTAGTGCTTACAATTAGCGATTATATATTTTTTTTTTAGTAAACCATTAATTTAAGTTAAATATTCTATACGAGGATTGATTTATTATTTTCTTCTTGAATTTATTAAAACTTTTTATTTGCAAACTTGTCTTTACCAGTCCGTGCCAACACGGTACGTTAATTAATTAATTACTCACGCGGTGAGAATTAAATTAATACAGAAAAGTCCGTGTAATACAGGACGGTAGGGATTAATTTGTAACTTTGAATCAAGAATAAAACCATTTTTAACGTAAAACTGGTGAAAATCACTTTGTTTTATCTTGTACTTGCAGGTCTGTGCAAACCCGAATTGTAAATTATTTGTATTACGAACTCACGGAGTAGTAATATTCTTAATACGAAACAGGTTCGTGGAATACGGACAGCTAGGACAAATTTATTTGTTTAGAATAAAGCCAGATTTTCAGAATTAATTCATTAAACCTCATTTTGTAACTTGTTTCTGCAGGTCCGTGCAAACCGAGTCCACAAAATAAATCTGGATAATAATTATAAAGCAATTCATTATTAACTCTGTGGACATACGGTACCGTAGAGCGACTTTGAAAAGTTATTTTTTGTGCGACCGAAAACGGCAGCAGTAGGTGCAATATTCCGATTCTGGGACAACATATTTTTTGTCTTCAATAAAAGAAACTGTATGTTCCCGTGAAATACGGTACTCTTAGGGTTATGTTATTAGATAATTAAAAAATTATTTATCTATTGCCTACGACTGCCAAATAAGATTACAACCACATCCTAGTAAAAAGGTGATTGATGTAATAGAGTAGTTGCTTTGCTTTATGCTTGCTGTTTTATTTGTGCTTTGCATACAGTGCCACTACACTAAGTGCATTCCTCTCAAAAATTAATTTCACAATTATTTATCCATAATTAAATACCAGTTGGGGACTTAAACACTCTCCCTCACTCCTAGAAACTATATTTCTCTTGTTTTCTCATTTAACATTTAATTCTGTATTACCGGATTTAGCTAATCTATTCTCTTTGTTCGTGAAATACGGACCTAACAACGCTAACTCAATCTAACTCTTGAAACTCTATTTTCTTTGTTCGTGAGATACGGACCTAACCAAACTAACTCAATCTAACTCTTGAAACTCTATTTTCTTTGTTCGTGAGATACGGACCTAACCAAACTAACTCAATCTAACTCTTGAAAACTATTCTATTTGTTCGTGAAATACGGACCTAACCAGATTAGCTCGACCTTATCTCTTGAATCTCTCTGTTTTCTTTGTTCGTGAGATACGGACCTAACCAAAGCTAACTCAACCTAACTCTTGACTATCTCTCTGTTTACTTTGTTCGTGAAATACGGACCTAACCAAAGCTAACTCAACCTAACTCTTGACTATCTCTCCGTTTACTTTGTTCGTGAAATACGACCTAACCAAACTAGCTCAATCTAACTCTTGACAAACTATTCACTTTGTTCGTGAGATACGGACCTAACCAAAGCTAACCTAACCTAACTCTGGACACTATTTAGTTACTTCTCTTGTTCGTGAGATACGGACCTAACACCACTAACACCCGATTAACCTTCATTAATCTGACCACTAAGACTCTCTCTCTCTCTCTCTCTCATACTTACTGATACGTAATCGTCCACTCTTGAGAATACTGACTCGGTCCGTGAAATACGGACACTAACACCGAACTACTAACCCCCTAAACCTTTCTTCACTATCAATTCTTTTACTATACCTATACCAAACCCCGATACGTACCTTTTTACCCTTCCCAACGTAAACTGTGATGATTGCTTAGAGCCATTCTTGAGTCCAAGTGACTAGGCCTACTGTGTCTGAGTTTCCTTTTAAAGTAAATCCCATTATTAAAACCAAGCTTTTCAATTATCCAAACCTTTTCAATCATTCACGAAATTTTCAAAATTCCAGCCCGGGAACGATACCCAGCTAGAGTTTTCATCCGGGAAACCATCTTAAGGCGTAACCCTTCTCTAAGTTTCACACCTAGGGAAAAATACGTCACAACACCAGGAATCATGACATGTGATATTGGTAACGGAGATGACGACGACTATGGTGCACCACCTCCTGTAAAACGGGCAAAGGGCGTCAACCGCGCCGTGGTAGCGAGGGACCTGTCCCTACAGGATTACTTAGATTGCTTATATAATAAGTCAATAAAGAGTACGGACAACCAAAGGTTCCAGGGTATGCACCACATTTTATACACAGTTGTGGTGAGGAAGCGATCCTTGGCTCCGTTTGACGACAAACGATACGTGATGCCGGAGGATGGTATCAACACGCTTCCGTGGGGACACTATGCTATTCCCCCTAGGGCGCCACCGTTACCTCCAGCTCTGCCTATGCTAATGGATGTTGACGACGATACAGTATAGTTGAGTGTAGCATGAGTGTGATCGGGTAGGCTCCGTTCGGTTAGGCAGTGATTGTGATGGACTGATATGGACTGTATGGACTGTGATGTGATTATTTATTTATTTTGTGAATCAAATTCATTTGTTGTATATTTTATAGATCTTTATGTTTGTTGAATATTTTATAGATTTTATGTTTGTTAAATATTTATAATTATTTATTCATTCTTGATCATGGTGTATAAAGTTTTTTTCTTGTAAATCCATCTTGTTAATATTGTACAGACTACTTGCTTTGAATTAATAATTATGTTTGTTGACTATTTTATAAATTTTATTCGTTCTTGCAAATTGATATTTAAATATTACATAAAGTTCATTTCTGAAAATTAATTCTCCTCAAATATTAAATTCTTTCTTGAAAATATTGTATAATGTTGTTCTTGTAAATTCATATATATATATTTTTTTTTTTTTTGTAATTATTGTACAGAGTAAATGCTTTGAAATAATATCTATGTTTGTTGTGAACTAATTTTTCAAATATTGTATTAAGATCATTCCCGTAAATTAAATCTCTTTTAAATAATGTATTAAATTCATTCTTGTAAATATTGTACATGCTTAAAATTAGTTATTTTCAAAAATAAATCTAGTCATTTGTATATTGTGTACCAATTTAGATTAATTAATTAATTTAATAAAAAAAATTGTCATTCCAAAATTAGCAATAAGAAAATGAAATAAAGAAGCCGGTTAATAAAGACGTTGAGATCTATTTGTAACTGGAAATACCCAGATTAGGAAACGTTCCTGTCAATAACTGCAAACTATAATCTCGAACCCTGATTGGTTGTGATCGATGTGTGTCGTCACGGTCCAAAAGTTATAAGTAGGAGTGCCGTGGCCTTCTGCCGCCCTTCTGTAATTAGCTTCCACAGTGAAACAGTATTAAGTTAAAGTGTTTATCTTGATCCCCCACTTGGGTAAGTAAAGTTCATTATTTCTATTAAATAGTTCGAGATTAGAGTATCAGTGTCATCATTTCAATAAATTGTCATAAATTAATAATTTCAGATTAAATAAATGTTTAAATTCAATTAAGTAATCAAACTGTTCTTTTTTAGGGTTCATGTAAATACTCGAGTCTT
Organism: Neoaliturus tenellus; assembly: GCA_030545055.2. Lineage (NCBI taxonomy): Eukaryota > Metazoa > Arthropoda > Insecta > Hemiptera > Cicadellidae > Neoaliturus > Neoaliturus tenellus. The sequence goes on from CM061531.1 coordinate 111,935,974, forward strand.
AACCAGCTTCAAAATAAATTAAAGTTAAATAAACTAAAAGTAAAGAGTAATTTAAGAAGAGGGTTGTTCTATATATAAACAAAGTTTAAATTTGATCTGGAATGAATAAACCGAATTCTATGAAGAAGATGTTTTTATGTTTTTAAGAAGAACCTAAGAAAAATACCTTTTTTAAGTGCAGTGCTTTACAACGTCTACAGTTAATCTAAATTAATTATGTGTATCTTAAATTTATGAAAGACTTTGATTCCTTAACGGTACACATAAAATGCGCTACTCTGCTAGTAGACTTGTTGCTTCATGTCTGAACTCATTAGAAGTGTAATTAATTATTAGCAAGTGATTTTATTAATTATGCCAAAGCAAAATGGGTTCTCATGTAGACTTACTGTTAAAAAATGAACTGGTTTACGAACTCACAGTTAGAGGTGTTAAAGTTGATTCAACTACAACTGTTAACGACTTAAGAAAACAATTACGTTCAGTGTTAAAATTAAATATTGAGCCTAGTGCCCACAATCTAAGTAAAATTTTGGTTGTTGCTGATGAAATTAATTAGATTAAGGTAGCTGTCAAAGCTTTAAAGTTAAAAACACAAGATTGCATTAAAGAAAAAAAGAGTTGTTGATTTTCTTAAATGCAAAACAAAGGTCAACCATTATTTGCTAAGAATTAATATTTTGTCTAATTTTAAATTGAGCGAAGATGTCAAAACTAAATTGGAAGAGATCAAACTTCGCATTACAGAGTGTGAATCTGACCTAGATAAGGTTGAGGTAGATAAAGACTTGGAAAGCGGCATTGAACGTAAACTAAATGAATCCTATGAGGAGGAAGATGAAATTGACGTAAATTTGAGGTCTAAATTAAATACTTCAGTAATTTCAAAAGCATCACAAAGCGGTCAAAGTAGTGAGCTAAACATGTTTGCCAAACTGTCAAACCCCATTGAAAAACATTTGAGAAATTTAAAGTCAACTAATGGTCTAAATGTAAATGAACTTTTGGATTTCATCAAAGTAATTTTAAAATTGGATAAAGAAACTCACCTCCCAGACTCTCAAATTTTAGGTTTTGTTCTATCGTTGTGGGCGAATATTTTAGGTTTCTTATTGTTTGGCTCTATGTCTTTGTTGGTTGATTCACCTTCTTTTCCCACAGACTTCTTGGGTTCTTCCTTTTTTGTACCAACTACTTGTAGAATAGCATCGGACTCTACTGTTGAGAACGAGCAGGGGTAATGCACTTCTACGAGCGCTACTTCCCAATCTCTACCGTCCAAGCAAATGTACTTCGGTAGTTGTATAGTAAAATCATGCATGGTATTTTTTGGATAGTAATGTTTTGAGCGGACCGAGCCGCTAAGTAAAGTCAAATTAAATGGTTTCGTCTGGACATCCATTTCACTTTCCCAATGCACTACTGACTGCTGCCTGTAACACTAAGCTCAATAATAACGGAATAAAAACTCCGCCGCCTTTCTGCACTAGATACTTTCGTTTCTGTCCCCAACACTGTCCTTGTCTTACTAAGCACCTCAGAGCCACTTAATGTTTGTTCAACTGGCTTTTAGTCTTACTCGACAGAGGTACGTTCCCACGTAGCACGTTGTAGGCGCACTCGCAGACTGAACGGATGCGACTCTTGTCACAAGCCTTTAACAGTGCCTTGCGTTCCTTGGGTGTTGCGTGTATCAGCGCTCTGAGCAGCGGCGCGTCCTTCTTCAAGCACGACATGATTGCAACTGACTTGCTATTTTTTCTTTGGCAAGTACACGTAGTTTACACGATCCTCGGGAAATATGCAAGTGCGTACTCGCATGTCCTCAGATGTCGATTGTTTCAAGTCCAAAAGCAGGTAACCGTGTGCCTGTTTCGTGGCGTCACTGTAGGCTTCTTCTATGAACTTTGGACTGTCTGGATATATCTTCCTGGCTAAATATCTGATTTGTACTCTGTCTCTAGGATTTAAAAAAAATATAATGTAGTGAGCATTTAGTGAGATGTCTCTCTGTCCACGACCCTGATGAAAAAGATTTTGAGTTATGAAAAACACACTGATGTTGCGGTGATGGCAACCCTTCGTGAATAGATCCACCACTCTATCGTCTGCCTCACGCATCATATCGTCAATTATAACCAGTATTGAATCCTTACCCTCATAATCACTCAAGTCCGGCAAACCCTCAATGTGGTTTATTTTGGAATTACTTACATCACCTCCTCCCCCACCACTACCGTAATGCCAGTTGATTTTGGCAAATTTTACATCACACATTTCATTTATGTATTCAATAAACTTGGACACAAAATGTGATTTACCACTGCCCGAAGGGCCCACCACAATGGCTGAGAATGGATGTTGCCACTTCAAGCTCATGACTACTAGTGAAAATAAAACTAAATACCATACACTTTATCTTAAAATAAAAGTTTTGGGTTTCATCTTAAAATAAAAGACAATAGTTTATGCTGTAATGTACATGGATATTTTATTGCTTAAAAACTATCAAAATTTATAAAGGTATTTACGTCTTGATTCTTCTTTGTTTGCTTTACAAAAATTCCAGTGGAGTGAATTTGCTACCTGGGAGTGGGCTGCGTTTCATCAGACGAAGGAGATCTCCGAAACCTCTGTTGTACCGCTCGATGCCGTGGTCGCTCAGGCCTTGGTTGAACCGCCTGGGCAGGTAGACTCGCAGGAAGAAGTCGTCGCCAACTTCTCCCTCTAAGATGACGACGATAGTCTCGCCGAACGGAGTGGTCACCCGCTCCATCCCGGTGATTGCGTCACCTCACGCAGGTCAGGTAATTACACTCCTCACGCAGATCAGTCAGGCGGGTGTAGGCCGGAGAGCTGGACTTGCAGGTGTTCAGTGCGGTCCGCAGGTCCATCGTCACACCGGGTGCGGACTCTGAAGTCATGTTGCTGCTGCTGCTCGACATGGTGGTGATGATGCGGTGACTAGTCGAAGAATGATGCTCACTCGGCCCGCTCGCTCGGTTTTTATCATCCCAGACGCCATCTTGGATTTTTTGTTTGTGCATTTGGTTGATGCGGGTGGTCGATGAAACGTGAGAATGTTCGTTCCGCTTCTTTTGTTTGCTCAGGTGGCCGGATGCAGGTGGCTGATGAAACGTGAGAAGGGTGGCGGCCATCATGGATTTTTATGAGCGCAGGTGTTTGTGCAGGTGGTCGATGAAACGTGAGAATGATCGTCCCGCTTCTTTTGTTTGCGCAGGTGGCTAATGAAACGTGAGAAGGGTCTAGAAGGGTGGCGGCCATCATGTATTTTTTTATAAGCGTAGGTATTCGATTCGATCGCATTGTTCCTATAATGCCTTCTTGATTTTCTTGCTTTGTTTTGTACTCGCAGTCTGCTTCTTCGGTTTCTCAACGGTCTTGCTGTATTGTGTAACTGTCTGCGTCAAACCATTAATCTTTGGCACTCCCGTAGCTTTATTGATCCATATATTCTCTGACTTGTCCACCACCTGGTTGACGCTCTCGTACAATTCACTATTCTTGTCTATAAATAAACCACATCTGTACACCATGTCCGAACCGTCGTACATTTCCATTTTTAAAAGCACTGGTCCACTATTTGAAGGATTCTGCACCGCGCAAAGTTGTCCGTTTTCAAGCCACGATACGATGGGGCAATCGTCTAATGGTTTCGGTACCCATCCCGGTTTCGTTAGTGACTCTTCCACTTTAGGCTTTGGCGTAGGTCGAATTCTCTTCTTAGGCTTCGGAGGTGTAAGCGGGATCTGCTCAACTGTGGCGTTGTCGTCTGCGGCGTTGATGTCGGCCATGAAAGCGTTTAAGTACTCGTCAATTAATCCGGACGCATTCTTGTCTGTACCGCACTGAGGTTGGTGTGAGACTGTGCTACGGGGAGAGAGGGGGGGCTGAATGGCGGGATATAACGTCCTGCTCCCCCACTCCTTCCGGCTGTCTCACAGTCGAGTTTTGGCCAGATAGCGCTATGGAGTCCGAGAAGAAGGTTGTCAACAAAACCGATGATCAACATTTGTGGGACTCCTCTATTACAGAAGAGGAGTTACATGCGGCCGTCGAAGCTGTCGAGGAAAAGGAAAAATACCTCAGGTGGCTCTGGTTTCTTCAGATGGATATTTGCTTATCTGTGCCGCGTGATGATTTTGAGCTTCAATGCCAGTTGGCAATTACCCAGCAACTCGAAGAAGCCGAGAAGGAGCTAAAGAGTGGAGGTACTATCCAGGCGGAGGTGAAGACTGAGAAACATGAAGAATATAACGAATATGATGATTAAAACGTACTGTTGATCCCAATCCTTTTAGTTTTAAGTGAATATTTTATAAATAAAAAAAAAATAAAAAAAATAATAAAAAAATTAATCTAAGTGAAGATGTTTACTATATAACACAGTGATCGCGTTATATTGTTTTCATCTTGTAGACCGCGCAGGGGTGAGGTCGGCCTATTGTGTTAGGCTCCCCTGTCTGTGGAATGTTGCACCTGGCCGAGGGTCGGGTTACAACACCGCAGGTGGTCATGGGGGCTCCTCCTTCGTGGGTGGTCTCCGTGAACAACGGACCAAGTGGCGTTGTGCCTTGCCACAGTACGTATGAGTGTTAGAACTCATGCGCGTAATTGAGGTATTATTGGACCCTGAGAAGGGCCGTTTATGGTGGTCGGAATTAACCGCCCTGGATGGGCCCGCTTCATAGCAGAGTGGCTACGAAGAACGGCGCCTGTAACGTCTGATCAATCAGATCAAAGTCATCCATCGGGGTGTTTATCAATAATGTTTCCCACTCCAGCAGCGCAAAATGATTTGTTTCTGCAATTGCGAACTCCTGATAATCGGTTAATGCACAGATGACTCTTAACTCCGCTCATCAGCCAAAGATTGACTTCATTGATGAATCGATAGATGATATCCCACGGATTCATCATATCGAAGAAGAACACCGTCGGATTGTAAGAGAGCATCCTGGGTGGCTCCTCCAGTTGAATATTGGGTAGCCCAATTACATCAGGTGCCGCAATTGCATCAGGTACCTCTTCTTGCGGTAAGAGATCATCTGCGTAAAAAGCAGCGCTGTTAGTTGGTGGCTGATCACGAGGTGACATGTTGCTGGTAGGAGTGAGGAAGGGCGAATGATGTGTAGGAAAGAGTGGGATGTCTAGGCCCCCCTCTCTGCGGACTACACGCAGGTGGCCGAGGGTCGGGTTACGCCGCCATTGCTGGGCGTAGGTCGCATAGACTAAAAAAAAAAAACTTTCGGGTGGGGGGGGGGTCAGCCACTTGGGTGTTCGGGGGCAAACCCGGTTTGGTGTAGACAATGGGGGTGACGCCAGGTGTTGTCTCCACTCCTGGCTCCCTACCGCCCTGCGTTGATCCAGTCATTCGCAGCCATGTCGACCCTGCTTGAGGTATCTTACGATGACGCTGTCGTCGCCGCGGCCGAGGAGGTCGAGAATGCAGTCAAGGAGGAGGACGCTCTCCTCATCGCGGCGGCAGAGGAGGCGGAAGCGGTTGATGCGGCATTAGCGGCGGAGGCGGCAGCGGAGGCGGCAGGCATGGTGGCGATGGCGGAGGCGACGGCGGAGGCGGCGTTGCGCGACGGTACCCACCATCAGCTAGAAGAAACGCAACAGCAGATGGAGGAGCTGTTTGACAGCACATACTGCGCGCAGCCTCAGACACCGGAGCAATGGGCGGATTATTACAGTCTGTCCGCCCAACTCGCCGCGATGGAGGCCGCCATCGCCGCTCGAAAAATAAAATAAAGATTTGTCCTTATCCTTTAGATTTAGTTTAGGTTTAATTGTAAATACTTGTAAATAAATAGAAAAAGAAATAAAAATTAACAAGAATAAAATAAATAAATAGAAAAAAACAAACAAACAAAACTAAGGGAAGATGTTAACTATATAACACAGTGATCGTGTTATTTAGTTTTCATCTTGTAGACCGCGCAGGGGTGAGGTCGGTCTATTGTGATCGGCTCCCCTCTGCGTGGAATGTCACACCTGGCCGAGGGTTGGGTTACAACACGGCATGGTGGTCCTCGGGGGGGGGGGGGGGGGTTGCTCCTCCTTGCTCCTCCTGCAGTAGAACTGGCTAACCTTCCCTACTGATGACAAAACTAAAATATCGTATTTTTTATTAATAAGAACCAACGCTTTCCTTATAAAACAGAATGGGTGATTCGATGGGAGATTCGCCACAATTAACAACATCCAATGTCATGGCTTTCAACAACTATATACTTAACGATACAGATTTCGATGCTTATGACTACAAAAACATCAGCGATTTAAACAGTACAGGATTTAAAATTTTTTAATTCTAAGGCTCTCCCGATATGCTGATTTCAAAGTAACGATGAGCAAACAAGCAATGCTTCTTTTTATTTAAGTTTGGAGCTGCGAGTCTATACAAATTGTACAGATGCGCGAACGAAACTTTAATAAATAACGACCTTCCAACAAGCATGGAAGAAATCTGTAATAAAATGGAGGAAAGCATTATGGATCTGGTAGAAGACATTGAAAAAGATGGCCGGTAATGAGGAATGTTGTTAACAGAACGATAGAATGAAGATGAAGAAAATGACCCAGATTTCGAGCCGATCCGAAAGGATTAAAGTGGTAATTTTTAAATATTACCACTTTAATCCTTTACCACTTTACCACTTTAATCAACCTATTGGATTGATAAAAGTTTAACTTTAATAAAAATGGCTTTGAAAGCTGCTGAATTGCACCATTACACATGCCACCACTCAATTAAGCACCTATCCACAGTTTCAGACTTTTTAACAGAAAAACTAAAGGCGATTGCTATGGAGAGCAAGTAGTGGGGAATGGGGGCTTTTGGGCCAGTTCAAGGTCACCCGAGCGATGACGTCATCGAGGTCAATGACCCCATCGATGACGTCATCGATTGCATCATCGATGACGTCATCACCAATGACGTCACATCCATGACGTCACACCCATGACGTCACAGAAATGACGTGCTAATGACGTCATCACCCCTTACGTCACCAAGATGACGTCATCGATGTCACAAAAGGTCAAGGTCACGCTGAAACCTAAAATTTTTCGGCACTTTTGCTGTTTCTCGCACTACGCTCCGAGTTTCAGTCACAGGTACCATGACCTTGACGACTTGGAGCGAATTTTCGATGAGAAACAGCAAAAGTGCCGAGGAAATTTGAAGTTTGCAACGTTACTCTGCCTAAACCGTCATGTGACACCGCTCGGGTGACCTCGAACTGGCCCAGAAGCCCCCATTCGACCATTACTGCAACCGCGATGCGCACCCTACGACAGACACCGAGCGACTGACTGTCCGGCCCCGCGCACTCTAGGTATATGGGAAGTGGTGGGGGAAATTGTGATGACCTTGGGAAACTTGAAAATGTCAAGCCGGGTAGCACCGTTTCGGTGCTACCTTAAAGTTACATGCTAAAGTGTGATGACCTTGAGTTAAAACATAGAAATACTACAAGTTGATACCGTCCCAGAGTTAAAGTGTGATGACCTTGAGTCAAAACACAGAAATAATACAAGTTGATGCAGCCTCAGAGTTAAAGTGTGGTGACCTTGAGCTAAAATACTGAAGTACTACAAGTCGATATTGCCCCAGAGTTAAAGTGTGATGACCTTGAGTCAAAACATAGAAATACTACAAGTTGATACCATCCCAGAGTTTAAGTGAGATGACCTTGAGTCAAAACACAGAAATAATACAAGTTGATGCAGTCCCAGAGTTAAAGTGTGATGACCTTGAAGTTGTAGAAGTGTGGTGACTTTGAACTACCCCAAATTGTCAGGAATTGGAGTAGCAACCGCGATGTGCACCCTACGACGGACACCGAGCGACTGACTGTCCAGCCCTGCGCACTCTAGGTATATGGGAAGTGGTGGGGGAAATCTCAAGGTCATCCAAATTGGGTTTTAAAAAAATAAGAAACTCTAAACCTCATGCTCCTCTTCTTCCCTTTCCACCTCATTTGTAGTATATATGGTTGACGATGGTAAATTTGACAAATACTCCAGTGATTGTTGATCGTCTTGCTGCAGTATAACTTCAGACCAATCATAATCTAAAGTGACCTTGAGCTTTATTCCCGGGTTGTCGAGGAGAATAGACTTCATCCAATCGCAGATGGTTTCTAAATAATGCACGTTGTCGATTGTCAATTTCCAATTCGTATTGGGTACATCTTCGGTGGAAGACATGGCATTGCAAGCAGGTGTGTCCGCCATGGTTGTTGGAGGAGGAATGATGCTTGGTGCAGCGAGCAATGCTGGTATTACAGAGTAGTGGGGGAAATTTCAAGGTCATCCAAATGGAGTTTTTTAAAAAAAAGGAAACTTTTTCTATTTACTTATAACATAACCACTTAAAACTAAAAGGATTGGGATCAACAGTACGTTTAATCATCATATTCGTTATATTCTTCCTGTTTCTCAGTTTTCACCTCCGCCCGGATAGTACCTCCACTCTTCAGCTCCTTTTCGACTTCTTCTAGTTGCTGGGTAATCGCCATCTGACATTGAAGTTCAAAATCATCACGCGGCACAGATCCGCAAATATCCATCTGAGCCAACCAGAGCTGCCTGAGGTTCTTTTCCTTTTCCTCGACAGCTTCGACGGCTGCATGTAATTCCTTTTCTGTAATAGAGGAGTCCCACAATTGTTGATCATCGGTTTTGTTGACAACCTCCTTTTCAGACTCCTTGTACAAATTGTTCAGCTCCTGCTGAGTCTTAATGGTTACCTCCTCGTAACTAGCACAACTTACATTGAGAGACATCTTGATGTTGTACGGTTGACCGTTGGAGTTGAAATGAGGCTGAGGCACAGCGCTTGGGGGTACTATGAAAAAGTGGTGAGGGAAGTTTCAAGGTCATCCAAATTGTGTTTTAAAAAATCCTATCTTGTTACTGAGCACATATGTCAGTAACAAGATAGGTGTTTTTTTCTCTTTTACATCTTTAATATAACAAATAAATAAACATATTCTACAATGGTAAGAAGAAGGAAGACAACTGCTAGTCAGCTGAAATAATCCAAAGTCTGGCTCGCTTCAGTCTTCATGGACGCCGGTGATGAAGTCGCTGGAGAAGAGTAATGTTCAGACTCTTCTTTTGGGTGTCGGAGATTGCGTATATTGCAAGCGTAGACTTGCACATTTATACGGTAGCCTCGCGCCACCATCAGCTGCAACTCCTTGTACAAGTCGTTCAGCTCCTGCTGAGTCTTAATGGTTACCTCCTCGTAACTAGCACAACTTACATTGAGAGACATCTTGATGTTGTACGGTTGACCGTCGGAGTTGAAATGAAGCTGAGGCACAGCGCTTGGGGGTACTATAAAAAGTGGTGGGGGTGTTTGCATCGAAGCAGGTTTAACCTTTAGCTTGGTGGTGGGGGTAACTGTGAAATGCAAAGGTCAAAGGTCAAGGTCACCCGCGAAGTTTAAAAAAATGCAACATATCAATATGTGACAAACTTCACATATTGATATGTTGCATTTTTTGTCTTTTATGGTTTATTTATTTATAAAACATTACAATAACATATGTACAACAGTAAAATTAAAATCTAACACTGCTGCTTGTCGGCGATGTGGATGGTCAACTCGGTGGAATTGCTACCCGTGCAACCGTGGGAAACCAGGTAGAGACAGCCGGGTTGGATGGAGCGCAGATCCTCGTTCTGGAGGAGATGGACGAACCGTTTCGGCAGGTAGACTTGGAACTTGGGCTCATCCCCCGGAGTGAACGGTGCCTCGCTAAGACTGCAGCAAATGGCCTCTCCAACTGAAGTCTCCATCTTCTTCATGGCGTGGATAATGTAGTGCTTCTCGTCTTTAAGTTCGGAACACTTCTTGACGGGTAGTATGGTAGATTTGGAGTGAGCATTGAACTGCTCAACCAAAGTTTGCAGGAACTGGTGAGATGCCATGGTTGAGTTAAAGATTGTCTTCTTCTTCGTCTTCTTGCTGGGAGATGTTGTCGTCTCGGAATCTCGAGTAATACTCATGCCAGGTCCCGGTCTGCTCCTCACTTATATAACCCCCGTCACCCCCACCACTCCCCACTTCCCCACTTTGAAGGTAAGATGCGAGTTTATAGGCGTTTTTTAAAGCGCAATGTCTATCTTTTTCATGTTCTGGACTTTTAGTACAAATACAAACATTTTCCATCGTATACTTGTAGTTTTTATCCAAGTCCACATCATTAACCGGAACATGAGTAAATTCTTCGATCCATCTCTTCTTTTCCAGTCCTTTTGTATAAATATTGGTAAACCTGTTTGAAAACTGATGCATGATGTTATATAAGTCCGTGTAACTTGCAAAACCATCATACCAATCGATATGATGGAAATATTTTGAAATCCACCTGTTGGTAGTAGCGGCTTTGCTAGTTAATGATGAATAAGAACATGGTGGTTTGAACAAAAATGTATATGGAACACTTGTATTGATATCGAAAAACACAAGTTCTTTTATGATAAATCTATCATCATTACCCCGAAACGCTTGGAACTCAATTATACCAGGTTTGGACTTTACTTGTTCTTCTTCCTTGTCCATTGCGAAGATCACTCGTCTGCTCATGACGAAGTCCAAAGGTCAACTGATTTCCACACCACGGTAGGTACGACTTTTATACCTGGCCGTACAGTTGTTGGCGCGTTGGTGTATATTTAACGTGGGCACCGTCCCCGGTAGGCCTAACCCCACAAAGTGTTTGATATTGTTTTAAAAACCAACCATTGTCATCTAAGTTTCCATCTTTACATTCTCCTTGTTTTCATTTTCATCACTAACACTTGATTCTTCTCCTCCTTCTTCCTCTTCTTCCTGTTTTACTGATTTCTTATGTAGTTGAGCGTATTTTTCCAACTGTCTCCACATTTGTACTTCATGAGGAACCCTATTAAATATAGAAGTATCCACAGGTCCGTACAATATAGGTGCGTCCGGTTGTTTGTCCAAAGTGTCTTCCAAATAATCTTTAATAATAGAACTTGAAAACACTAGTTGTCTCAAGTATCTTGTTATTGGTTCAGTTGCACAGGTTAGAATAAAAAACTCTTCTCGATTAAGTTGAATCTTGTTATCATGTCTTGTTGTGTCTCTAAACCGCAATTGATGGTCACCACGATTCTTTATAATATCAATTTCCACATTTGAATCCAAAAGTCCTACTCTTGTCTTTCTTCCATACATGTTACTAGTTAAATAGCATTCTAGCAGATGCAAGTGCTTCATAAAAGATTCCCAAGCACTATCGGTGAACAAAATCATTTTGGGTCCATGAGTCAAAATTACAGTAGGTGAATAATCCGTCGATTTCATAACACCGATTAAAACACTTTTGTCCAAACTGGATGAGATTGGATAAAATATTCGCAAGAATACCTCACTCAATATGTTAGGAGAAATATTATCTTCAGTATCCCTTTTCTTCTTCTGTGCATTCTTTCTTCTTTTACCTTTTTCCTCAACATTATTACTGCCGTGGAGTTGTCCGCAAGCGTTGTGTTCATCTCCCTCCGGTTGACCTTGAAGATCTAAAAAGTCGGATATCTCCTTCTCAATATCTACTACATTTTCTTGTGTACCACTAGGAGAAGCCATATTGAATAAGATGCTACCCATACAAGAACAGGCAACAAACTGATGAGGAGCGACCTGAACACTCTGCTTTTATACTCGCGGAATGCATTGGAATGTAACAAAACCGGTTTTTTACAATACATTTTTAACAATTCCAGTTAAAGGTGTGTATGTTACGATTTTATCATGTAGAATTAAACAGTATGCAGTTGTATTAGCCGATATAGGCGCGTTGAATTCCATTTCTATTTTTATATCTACACTTGATGATTTTACCGATTCATTTTGTTTAGAACAATCGATTACAACTATAGGGTAACCATCTAAGTATTTTTCTGGTGATAGTAAAGGTGCATTCGTTTTACCATAATATGAACTTTGGAATCTTGCATACATATCGTACAATATGCTGTACTTTTTATTAGCGAATGACACATTTAAATTATCGTATGGAAAAAATTGTGAATTTAAATAAACTTTAATATTTTTCAAGTTGCAATGATCAAATTGGCCTGCATGTTTGGTGATGGTGTCTCTTCTGCCTGTTTGTAAACCAAATATAATATACCTGGCTCGTTCCACATAATTAGATGTTTTAACTGTCCAAGTGTGTCGATCCGTAGTTGGCAAGCTGGGATGTTCATGAAATTCCCAACTTCTAAAAGGAATTACAATATCACGATCAGCCTTTAACTTTCTTAATAATAGCATTCTATGCTCGTCAGCTAATTTTACATGTGGAACTCTCCATACAATTTTGTCTAATGTTAATTTCCATTCTAAAGTTGCATCTGTTGTACCGTCTGGAGCTTTAATAATATCTTTATCGTTTGAAGATCTCAACAAAACTAATTCTTGTTTAACGTTTAATATTATTTTCCTATAATCTTCAGCAAAACCAAGCAACAAACGTAACGGAATATGAAAATCAAAATTTCCATTTGTATCTGGAGTGATTGTGTCTTTTGCAGGTAAAACCCATCCTGCAGGTTGTATTAAATTGGTTTCATTAGGTGATATAGATGTTAATCCCTTTAAAGTTGTTGCAATACCTACTTTTTTAGTAGAATCAACTGTTACACCTGATATTTCATATCTAATTTCATCAAACAGGAAAGCCATGGGATTATTTATAAATGGAACTGTTGTACCAGTAGTAGTACCGTCCTTTTTAGTAACTTTTCCTTCAATATACAAGTAACTTTCACATGGTAGTGTGTAAATGTCTTGATTTTGTATGGGAATACGAATTTCATCGTTATTGTTTAATTTTGATGAAGTGTAAGGGTTGTGGGTGTGATATTCTTTTTCCCATAGGGTTTCGTCGAATGTTGGACCCTGAGCTATATCCAGTATATCCATTATCGGTTACTTTTAATCCAATTCTCTCTAAGAAACGAATGTTCTCGCGTGTTAACTCCTCCACAGCTGGAGAGCTACTAATGCGGATTCCCGTAGGTTGTTCGCTTTTAAATGTTAATCCCATGATTTTGTATTAAAGTGTTGATTTTAAATGTAATCTAACCGTAATAGGCTCTTCTCGGAAATCTATCAAGTTACCGTCTTGATCCAATACGTTCAACACGATGTCTGAAATGAAAGTGGTGTTCAAAGGTAGATATACCAGGTTTTGCGGCTTTTCAACAATTTTAAATCCAGGTGGTACACTGGGGTAAAAAGTATGTATTATATGAGTATTTGCTCCATCTCTGTAAGCTCCTTGTATAATATTACAAGTTATGTCTATACTATTGACTTTTAATATTGTTACAGTTTGTTTACCGGAATGTGTTTTATTTGGTTCTAAAATCGCTCCATCTTTGGGGAATCCTAATAAATCACCAATTGAGTCTGACTTACTGAAATCTATATAATATTTTGAAGTAAGCTCAGCTTTCATTGTATTGTTATTACCTTTTAGCGTTATATTGTCTTTTCCCATTTTATTTTGCAAAAATTCATTAATATGATCAATTTCATAAGAACCTGTGGGTAGAGTGCAAACTTCCAAGTCTGTAAACTTCCCACTGGCATCTTTTCCTTTATAATAATGTAATAAGTTATTTTTACCTTCCGTAACATTGGGAATAGAGTTGTAAGTTGTAAAATCCAACAGTGCAGCCTCCCAAAATCTTCCTTTTTGCAAGCGTAACGCTGGAAAAAGGATACTTCGTAAAGTGGACGATTTTCCTGTTAATGATACCGTATAGGAAGACATCTCAATAGTGACTGATACTTTTAGCTAGGAATTCCAAACATAAATGGCCACATATTGAAGTATTATCAGGTTGTTCTCTTTTATAGTTGTAATATATGTTTTTAGCAGATTTAAAGTAATGTTCAAGTTCTTTAGGTGGTGGCAAATTTCCAAAACTATCAAAATAATATACATTACTATTTAGTTTCTTATAACACACCCAATGGGTGCCGGACCCTTCAGTATTATCCAAATTTACGATTCCAGTCTCATTTTTCCATATTTTCTTTGGTAAACTGTCTTTCATAAATACTCCGCGGAAAAATGGTATTTTTAAACAGGAAATATATTTAAATAATTCAACATTAGTCAACGCTTTATGTGGTATAACCAATTGATTTCTTTTATTTAATATGCACGATACGGTCTTAGGTATAGACCAGCCCCGTTTTTTACCATTGACCATATTGTCGGTTTTTTATTATTTTTCCTCGGAGAATGTCTTTTTAGTCTAATATTACCACCATGTTTTCTCTTGGTTGATCCTTTTTTATTCTTACCCCTCCTTTTTCCACCTCCTACCGCTGTTTTAGCCTTCATACCTGCTGTTACCGCTAAAGCTGCTGCTTTTTCCGCAATACTAGCGTCACTAGACTTTACTCGTTGCCAAGCTATATTCGCTAGCTTTTTATCAGCGATTGACCTATTTTTTGAATCGGTAAACGTGGAATATGCGATATCGTGTTCTTTACAAGCCTGATCTAACTTATTTATGCCTGGATCACCTCTTTCCAGTCGTTTTTTCAATTTAGTTCCTGGTCCGCAATACTGATAACCTCCCGGTATGTGAAATTCGTATGGTAAAGCGTCTATTGCTCTGTTTACGATAGATCCTACTGGAATACGATTTAAAGCTTTACTTAACAGAGAAACCGCTGTGGACGTGATACCGCCTCCTTTCCGTATAGTGTCTCGATATGGACTGGTGTAATGAAACGCCATGATTGTCTTTTATATTCGAAAAGCGTAACCCATGTGTTACCTCTATGACAGGTTGCACATAAATGATGTAATATATGGTGTTATTTAATTAAATATCAAAATCACCCCAATCTGATGATCTAAACTTTTGTGTGTTATGATTAAAAAAATATTTATAAAGAATTTCTTGTTTAATCCATGTATTTCTCATTTTTTCGTCAATAGGTTTATGTTGTCCTGCTGCAATATAATTATGCATATCAAATAATAAATTACCTATTACTTTAACAAGAAAATTAACAGTTACAGCGTTATTGGCATAATCAGGGTCTGCAACATTTGTTAATCGTTTGTTATCACAATTCCACCATTTTTTTCCAGTTGGCTCTAATTGTATTATCTGTTCATAAGTAACAGCATCACCAGGCTTTTCACCAATACCTAAATTTGTCAATAACTTTCCTTTACCATCCCAAACATAATTGTTTTCTTCAAGCAAAGTAAACTTTTTATTTCCTTGTACAAATACATCTCCTTGACGTGTTACTACTTGGTTTTGTTTCACAAAACCGGAGGTTTCTTGTTTTAAAGTTTCCTTCATTTGACCCACCGTTGCACCATCTGATGGTGCAAAACCATCTTTTACATTCGCTAAACAATTACCAAGACAGTCAATAACTCCTACATCACGTGTAATACAATGATCTTTGATGTATTTTAAATTTACAGCATCATTTTCATTTTTTGGATAACCTATATCGTTAATAACAAATTTATAAAAAGAAAACCCATCTTTTGTCTTTTCAGGTATTATAGAATGTAAATAGCGTCTATTTATGCTGTCTTTTTCATCTACAGGGTCTGCTACGTTGGATATACGCCGATTTTCAGCATTATACGTTTTTCCATTAAATTTTAACGTATTCTTTAATTCCGATGATAAATAACCTCTGTTTATTGCATCAGCGTTTTGATTTGGCTTACCAACGTTGGAAATTCTATGATTACCCGCGTTATATGTGTTTTTATCTAATTTCAGTGTTGGTACTATCTCTTTTTTTAATACTTTTAAATTTATTGCATCATTTTCATCTGTGGGATCATTAATGTTTTTTAACCGTTTATTACTAATATCATAATCTCCATCAGGTGTTTGTGGTAATCCAACACCTCTTTTTAAAGTATTAAAGTAATATAATCCATCTGATGAATACCGTCCGAACTTGTCAACACTCATGGTGCAACTGAATAACATTCTAGAGTGTAACCCATTTTTATAATATTAGTCCCGATTTCTAACCCATATCAGTTTTTATACAAATTCTTAGTCTTCATCAGTTACATTTGCATCATTCCCGGGACATTTAAAATATTTTAAATCTGCACTAATTAATGATCTGTCTGCTTCATTTCTAAATACATGATTTTTATGAATAAATTTCTCACCAGACAATTTTCTAAATCCGCTAAATGAATTTGGATCTGCAATTAATATATTTTGATAATCATTTACATCCATTAATTTAAATCTTTTGGTATTATAAATAAACTCTTGATTTGCACTATCATATTGTAATGTTTGTCCTACAGTTGCAGCATCCTTTGGATCTGTTCCTTGTGCCAAATTACCTATTTTCTTATTTTTCGCATTGAAAGTACTACCTTTTGGTTTGTCTAATATTAAAGATTGTTTTACTACAACACAATCGTAATCATCGATACCTGGAAATATGTCAATTATTCTTCTATTTGTACCCAACCAACTTCTATGATAATTGTTTGGATTAGTATGTAAAACTTGTGATAAAATCGGAACATCATGAGCATCTGTAGCTAATTGCGCATTTGATAATTTCATGTCTTTGCAATCCCAAACATTATTTTTTTGTTCAAGTAAAATAAACTTTTCATTTCCTTGTACAAACACATCACCCGACCGTGATACTACTTGATCCTGTTTTACAAATCCAGATGTTTCTTGCTTTAAAGTTTCCTTCATTTGACCCACTGTTGCACCATCTGATGGTGCCGAACCATCTTTAACATTCGCTAAACAATTACCTAGACAATCAATAACTCCTACATCACGTGTAATACAATGATCTTTTATATATTTTAAATTTACAGCATCATTTTCATTTTTTGGATAACCTATATCGTTAATAACAAATTTATAAAAAGAAAAACCATCTTTTGTCTTTTCAGGTATTAATGAATGTAAATAGCGTCTATTTACGCTGTCTTTTGCATCTTTAGGGTCATCTACGTTGGATATACGTTTATTTTCAGCAGTATACGTTTTTCCATTGAATTTTAACGTATTTTTTAATTCTGATGATAAATAACCTTTGTTTATTGCATCAGCGTTTTGATTTGGCTTACCAACATTGACAATTCTATGATTACCTGCGTCATATGTGTTTTTCTGTAGTCTTAATGTTGGTGATATCTTTTCTTTTAATACTTTTAAATTTATTGCATCGTTTTCATCTGTGGGATCTTTTATGTTTTTTAACCTTTTATTAGTTATATCATAATCCCCATCAGGTGTTTGTGGTAAACCAGCTCCTCTTTTTAAATTATTTGCGTAATATAACCCATCCGAGGAGTAACGTCCGAACTTGTCGACACTCATGGTGCAACTGAATAGTAATCTAGGGAGTAACGCATTTTTTATGAGATTACCCCACGGTTTCGGAGTTCATCCACTAAAGCCACCCATTCGTTTTCCAATCCAGTATGACCCGCTTCTTTAGCTTCATGTATTAGTTTCATTCTATCCACCAATTTATTGATATTATTGTAATAAATCACATTTGTGTTATATAGTTTCTTCATTAAACCTGTACCTGTAACAGATTTGTTTCTTTTTCTTGGTTCTGGAGCACTTATATCCAAAGTGGATGACACAAACCTTCGTTTTACAGGTTTTCTTGGCATTATCGGCATTGGTTGTCTTCTCGTTGTTGGTATTAACTTGGATACAAATACTCTATATTTTAAAGACCTAGATCTAAAAACTGGTTGGTCAGCTAAATATTTTCTCCTGTATGCATTGGTGTGTTCCAAAATCTGTTTATATGCTTCCATGTCTTCTTCTTTAACTAACAATTCTAAAGGCTTTTTTTCAAATAATAATTCAAATAATCCTCTTGTGCCCTTATATCTTTGATTACCAACAATAATATTATCATCTTCATCAATGTTTACCGGGCTATTACCAACCATTAAACCTTCTTCTGTTAATCTTACTCCATAACTA
Organism: Neoaliturus tenellus; assembly: GCA_030545055.2. Classification (NCBI taxonomy): domain Eukaryota; kingdom Metazoa; phylum Arthropoda; class Insecta; order Hemiptera; family Cicadellidae; genus Neoaliturus; species Neoaliturus tenellus. The sequence goes on from CM061531.1 coordinate 111,954,049, forward strand.
TGGTAGTTTTTATTAGGATTTATTCCAGCTAACATTTTTATCATGTATTTCCTTCCTAAAGGTCCTTTGTTATGAATGTTTTCACCCAACAAGCTTATGTTTGACGGACCTTCCCTTGCTTCTGCTTCTTTTTCCTCTTCACTAGCAGTTGATACATCTTCATGTCCTCTTTTAGCTTTTACTTCATATAATTCTCTTATACCACTATAGTCTGGTGATTCTAGCTCTCTTTCAGGTTCTCCGCCGGTAAAACCACTATATGTAGAGGATTCCAGGTCTTCATCACTAAAATCTTCTGATTTTACATTTTCTCTTTCAAACTTTGTAATAGGTGCAATTGCATCTCCTTCCAAAACGGGTTTAGCAAATTTTTGTTTAATTGTTTCAAGGGTTCAGTAATAGGTTTAAAAGTAGATTCAAGAAATTTCTCCCTTTCGCTAATACCTAATTTTAATGCTCTGTTTTTATCTCGAATAGAATCACTAAGTGATTTTATTTCCTTTATTAACTTTTCTTGGTTAACCATGTTTGTAGCAAGACGTGTTGTACAACAATGAATGTTTTACATCATGATTAGTGTATTAGTATAAATTTATCAAATCCTATCCTGTATCGACCATTGTTTAGCGGTTGTTCCTTCATAATTGTTAAAAACCCATATTTTTCAGCCCAAGCCTTTCCACACAACTCTTTAAATCGTTCAAATGGCATATCCGCACTTACATGGTCATAATATATGTGTTTTAGGTTGGTTTCATCCTGTTTAAATACAATTAACATGTTTGCATTGTCTCTAATGAGCTGTTTCGGTATTTTGCTGTAAGTTTGACCAATATAAATGCTATCTATGTTGTTATGTCGACCCATGGCGAAGTAATTTCTTATTGTATTTTGATTTTCACAAGATACGTCGTCAAATATGAATACTGAGAATGGTTTAGCCTCTTGCGGTTGCATGACACTCTCGCTCGCGTTGAATTTAAAATATTTAACTTCAGGCACATTATTGAGTATTTGTTCCAATAACTGATATTTTGGTTGTTGTAGTGACTTTGAAAATACATATAAATTATTAAAACGTAATCCTTTAGGGTTTGTAATCAAATTGAATACTACATTTGTTTTTCCACAATTGGAAGGACCGGTAACCAGACAACGCACCGTGTTTGGTAACAAAACACCGTGTTTCCCAGTATTGAATTGAGAACCATCCACTGTGAGTTCATCTATATTATTAATAGTAAAATTGTCTTTTTGCGGTATTATCTCCATCCTTTGTAATGGTTCAACCCAAAATGATGCTCTATCATTATATTAGATCCTTTTTAGGTATCCAAGAATCTTCCGTTTTATTAAATCCTAACCATCGTACTTTAACCTTATCCTTTTTTCGTTGCAACACCTTTTCAACTAAATATACATCACCTACTATTGATTTTAACATTTCATGTCCATAAAACCCTCCTTCAAGCAATTGTCCTTTATTATCTTTTAAAATGTAAGTTTCTGGTACTGTAGGTTGCACCTTAAATACGGTAAATACCTCATTTGTCCAGTTCGGAAGATATCTTTTACTGAATACACCTTTGTATTTGCTTATTCGCACTTTATCGCCAACATTAAACCTTTTAGGCTTTAGTTTTTCAACTTTTGGTTTAGTATTCATTTTTATACGTTTTAATACAAGTTTTTCATTTTTATTAGTCACCTGGCTTGGTTTCATACCGATAGTTCTATGAAACTTGTTATTGTAATCGCTTATAAGTTTTGGTAACACATCAATCCATACGTGTGATCCTCTGTTGGAAAACATCTTATACATCGCACCTTTTAAAGTTCTGTTAAATCTTTCAATTATTGATGCTTTTACCTCTGAATTGGTTGAGTAATGGTTAATGTTGTGTTTTTTCATTAAATTTGCAAATTCCTTATTAAAATATTCTTTTCCATCATCAGTTTGTAAATGTTTTATAGTATGTTTGTCTCTTTGTATAGCTGTTTCCATTGCTTTTGTAACACTTTTGCCGCTTTTATCTTTTAGTGGTAAAGCATCTGCCATTTTTGAAAAACAATTAATAATAGTCAATATGTATTTAAATCCTCTATTTTGTTTACTATAAGGAATCATTTCGATTAAATCCGCTTGATATAAATCATTTATTCCTTTTATCACTGTATTTCTTCGTGGAAACTTTCTTCTTGCAGGTTTATGAAGCTCGTTGACAATTTCTTGCTTCGAGTTTTTCATATTGCAGGTTTGAATGTTTCATGTATCACATGTATAATCACAATGAATGTTGTCTTAAATATTCACATCATTTATATAGGTCAAGGTCATCCAAACTTGTGTAAAAAAATGGGGAACACGGCGTTGGACTTGCCGTGTTCCCCATTTTTTTACGGAAGGAGAAAGGAATAAGGTCGAAGTTGTAGAAGGACGAAGAATAGGTTACTAGTTGATAGGGTTTAGAGAGTAGTGGCCGAAAGGAAGAGTATGAATCTTATCCGGCATAATATGCCTTTTATCATCTTGAGCTGATAGTGCTCTTTTAACTTCAGTAACACTGTAGACCTCATGTTTAAAGCTTCTGATAGTGTTGAACGTTGCAGACATTGTAGAATCTTCAAACAAGCAGGTCTTGTAATGGTCAAATGTCACACGTTTCTTCAAGTACGATGTTTTGACTCCTTTAGCTTTCTTCACTGTCGGTATGTCGTTTTCCATATACATCTTGAAGGAATATAATTTGGACATCAGCGCAACTATTTCCCCCAAAGGTATTCCATTTGCTTCATCTTTAAATTTTCCAATTACTTTTTTATTCTTTTCATTGTAATTCGGATGGTTCTTCGGATAGTCAGAGAAGTCAAAGTCGTCTTTGTATGGGAAACTCCTTAGATCTTCATACATGTCCAAAGTCTTTATCCAGTAGATAAACGCGTCGGTATCCATGTATGCAACTCCAATGTTGTCTCTTCCATAGTGTTTAACCATTTTGTTGTAATGGAAATCATACATCAGAGTTTTACTTATATCCAAAATCGACATTCCAATGTATAACGGACGATCCATCACTATTGTTGTTTTATTCATACTGACAGCAACTAGATTTTCGTTTATAATCATTGATGTTCCGAAATTTGGTTTTTGCACTAATTTTTCCAATTTCCTAGGATCACTTACTAATTTTACAATTTTGTGTTTTCTCTTGTTCTCCAAGGTCTTCCCAAAGATGGCGTTGTTCATTAATTTGTAGAAGTCCTTTTCAAATGCTGTTGTCGCTGCAGCTCTTCTTGTAGTGTTGGAATCGATATATGGTTTCAACCAACAAGACTGGGTGAATTCAATTGCTCTGTGAATTTTCACTATACGTAGGCCCAATTCAAGTGCTTGTTGAACTACCCAGTAGTGTGCCACATATCGACTCTTATTCTCCAAGGTCATCATCAGCTTGGGCCATCTTCCTGTCGGTGAAACTTCAGTCTTGGCTAGGAGAGGTAGGTCGTAATGATGGTCGTGAAGGTGTTCCGGATATTCAAAATCACAGTCCAAAATATAGCCTGTTTGGCCATCTTTTGGAATCCGTGATATGTCACCAATGGTGGTCGGGTCAATCCACTTGAAGTCTGCGTAGGGAAGTGGATTTGACATCGCCCAACCATAGAGGTTGTTCGCATCAAAATATCCAAGGTAGAGTGATGGTTGTTGCTCGTCGAAGTTGGGGATATACTTGTTGTTGGCCTTAACATGTCTTGTCACAGCTTGAGTCAAACCACCTCGTACACCTGATTCGATCATGAGGACCATATCGATGTCTGTGAGAAGCTCCAATCGGCAGTTAGTTGACTTGAGCATAGCTTGCCATGCTAATCCAGGGGATGTATACGAGTGTAAAGGATCCAATCCGTATGCTGAGAAACAGGTGTTCCGAAATTCTTCCATCACATCGCACAGCAGAGTTACATCCAATTTTATATAAAAATCAGAATATTCCCCTAAAGTTTGAATTTTTAGTTGGTTCCAAACATTACACGCATGATTGTAGTCTTCAACGGAGATTTCACTTTCATTTAATTTGCTATTGAAGGCTTCAATCGGTGGTAGACTGGTTTCTTCAAACTTTTCTGTGGAAGTTATATAATCATAGGGGAAAACTCCTTTTCGTAATACTAAGTCCAATTTATCTTCAGGTACAATTTTGCTGGTTTCTTTTAGATCTTCTCTTCTTAGGTTCTCAGACAATTTGCTCAAACTAGATGACATAAATCTATAAGAGTCTACGAAGCGAAGTTTAATTTTACCAACTGTTTTTGAAAAACTGATGTACTTCTCCAATGTTTCAGCTAATACTTCGATTTTTCCATCATCTCGTCCTAACTCTGGGATAATGAAGTGGGAGTCATAGCCGCTAAGATTGTGTAACACGACAGGAATAAATTGAGGCAGTTTGTAATTTATATTGCATGAATTACAAGCAGGTCCTCTGTATAACCCTGTGAGGTGATCATGATCTCTTACTTTTTGATTTTCTTCACTGAAGCTCTTCTTGCATAGATAACATCTTGTTGCCGAAATGTATTCTTCTTGTTGATTTTGGTTCAAAGGTTTCATGGGTAAAACATTACCGTATAAGCGTTCCGCCTTTTCAGCAATGTTATACAACTGGTCTACAAAATACTTAGCAGCTCCTTCCCCACGGTAGAGTATCGGAGTGGATGTTAAGCCGTAGTCTTGCAATTGTTCTTCAGGTAAAGTAGATTTCACCAATAAGCAAAAACTGTTAGGTTGATGCAATTGATATTTGGTTCTTCTAGTTACTTCACCATCCGAAAGTTCCTGCGGCACTAACGTGGATTCAAAGTCAGCGTAGATAACTAGTGGAATCCGGTATTGGTGAACTGTTTTATTGAACTGGACAAATGCTCTAGATGGTGGTGGCAGACTAATCTTCACTTCATAGTTGTCATTACAAAGCCGCTGGTGTTCCGACAACCACTCCGATCCTCCACGTCTCAAGTCTTTATTTGTGAAACAAAAGCATCTCTTACACACTGTTACTCTAATTTTCTTTTTAGTCACTTGTCGTCCAACCAAAGTTTCAAAGTTCTTGATGTAAACATAATGTGATATTTCACCTTTGGTCAATAGCAGCAAATCTGTATGATTTTGACGTTCAGTCTTTGTAACTCGTAACGGGTATACGTTATTTGATTCGTCTAAACCAAACACATTAACTGAAACTCCTGGGTTTTTTCTTTCAAATTTAGCAACATCATTAAGACTAACAGGATACGACATACCTTGGAAGTTATAGCGGTGTTGAACAGCTTCGTATGCTATGCTAGGTCTACAGGAATGGTCTTCCACATATTTTGCTAACATTGCATACCGGAAACATTCATTATCCTCATTTTTCAACATTGATACATGATCTTGTATCTCGGATCACCTTTGGTAGAGGGATAAAGCTGCTTCCTCTCATACCATATCCATGCTTGTGAACCCTTACATCCATACCTTCAATTGATGATAGCGTCCAGCCGGATCCTCTTCCTTCATGTTCTTGAAGTTTCACTAGCAGTTCAACCAAACATTCTTCTAAAATTTCGTTGATATCAGATGTGGTTGTAAGGGTTCGGTTTTTAGCAATGAATGCTCTCGGTGAATTTTCACCATCGGTATTAGTAAACATAGCCTCCAACACCAATCCAAATTTAATAAAGTTCAATCTTGCCAATTCTTCCGTCAATGTTTTTACAACTAGTTTTTTAGCTTGAGTTATAAAATTTTCCAATTCTAATTGCACATTATTAATTTTGAAATGAATTACAACTGGTCCTGGCAAGGCTGTAGTGCGCAGTTGTCTTATATCTTCCATATCCTCTTCTTGGGTACGCAGTTGTCTTACATCTTCCACTTCTTCCGTATCTTCTTCTTCCATTTTCTCTTCTTGAATAAATCCTCCAGCTGTAGATGGTCCAGCTCCGGCAAATTGAATAACACTTGGTCTTCTTCTTTGCATTAACTGTAAATAGCTAGCCCAGTCCTTCTGCTTATGGGGTTTTTCCAAAAACCGATCAATCGCATCCAAGTCTTCTTCACTTACTACAATCTCTTCTTTTCTGTCCTCTTCACGATGCAATTCTCGGTGTAACTGTAGATAGCTATCACAGTCGTCCATCTGCTTCTGGCAGTTTTCCAATAACCGATCAAACGCATCCAAGTCTTCTTCACTTACAACAATCTCTTCTTTTCTGTTCTCTTCATGATGCAATTCTCGGTGTAAAACAAAGATATCTTCATCTTGGAAAAACTCACCACAAATATCGCAAAGAGCCATTTTTTTACAGTTTGGCTTTGAGTGTGCACTCGGTGAATGTCCACGCAATAATGAGCAGCGCGCTTAACCGGGTCCCTTTATACCCGAGGTTGAAGGGTGGGGGAAGGTGACGTCATATACATCCAGTTTATCAATCATGTAGCAGATTTGGCTTTTAAACACCCATTTTCAATTTATTCTTCAACAGGTTTGATAAAACCAATATAATCTTTGGTCTAAATCCACTACTTTGTACAAATTTTTTTGTTTGGGCACTTCTCGTCCGGAGCAAAAAACTTTTTGGTCAAGGTCAAAATTTTTTCTCAAAAAAAAGTTCTGGGGGAAGGGGGGGGGGGTCATTACTGTATTTAGGTCAAGGTCACGAAAAAACTTTAAAAAATTAAGCCCCACCTGGGGCACTTGGGTTGTCATCGCTGTAGCCTCCGAAGAGACCCAACTATGACAACAGGGCAACATCCAATGTCGTGTACCCTTCGCCACGCGAGACTTGTAAACATTTACTGCATTGTCTTTTCAAATAGCTAACAAAGATTCATTTACATAATTTTGAGTTTCCAGGAGGAAACAAACTGAGGACACCCTAATGGCTTACGTCCTCGGTCCGAGTGCAGAGGCCGCCGCAACCTTTTGCATGCCAGCGTACAAACGGACATGCTCCCAAATGCCATCCGCAACCTTTTGCATGCCTGGCAGGAGCCTACCGATAATTAAAATAGGCTTTACACGAGGGCCTACTCCCGTAACCTATCTTTAATATTTTAAATTTAGCAATGCATTCAATTTTTACAAGTCTTTGTGGGTCAAGGCCACACGGACATTAAAAAATTTCGGCCCCCGTACATCCATGGCGAACCACGAATGTTCGGGGGCCTTGGGGACAAAAAAACACAAATAGCTAACAAAGTTTCATTTACATAATTTTGAGTTTCCGGAAGGGAAACTAACTGAGGACACCCTAGTGGCTTACGTCCTCGGTCCGAGTGCAGAGGTCATCGGCTCATTACCCCCATATAGGCGTACAAACGGACCAACTCCTATTTCTCAGCCGCATTGAAGCATGCATGAGAGTTCTCAGCCGCATTGAAGCATGCATGAGAGGAGCCTAACAATTATACAAAAGTAACTTTACACGGGGGGCCTACTCCCGTTCCCTGTCTTTACGATTTACTTTGAGCATTGCAAAAGCTCAAGGGGGAAATGCTACAACAAGCGTATACACTTTAGAAAAATATAACACACTTACAACACACAATTGAGCTCAACGTAGTCAATGCTGGAACAAGCACATACACATTAAACACATATGACAAACAAGACACAAAGGATAAAAGACACACACAGGAGACATAGGGTACAAGTAAAACACTCTAATATAGAACAATTCGCAATACCCAAACGCAAGCGCAATATCTTACAACTAATACAAGTCTTAAAGTTAGAGTAGACTTCGCTAAACACTGAAGGCGCCATTCAATGTTTAGTGATGCCTATGGCGGTCCGTCCCGATCGTTCACGTTCAACGCGCGGGAGCGGACTGCGAGCCGGCTCTGGCTGGGCCCCCTTATATCCCCACCGGGGCTGCCACGCCCAGGATATCAGGGGGTGGGGGAGGGGGTGGGGGTGGGGGTGGGGGTGGGGGTGGGGGTGGGGGTGGGGGTGGGGGTGGGGGTGGGGGGGGGGTGGTGGTGGTGGTGGTGGGGGGGGGGGTCACTTCTCGTCCGGAGCAAAAAACTTTTTGGTCAAGGTCAAAAATTTTTCCGAAAAAAAAGTTCGGGGGGGGGGTGGGGGTGGGGGTGGGGGTGGGGGTGGGGGTGGGGGTGGGGGTGGGGGTGGGGGTGGGGGTGGGGGTGGGGGTGGGGGTGGGGGTGGGGGGGGGGGTGGGGGGGGGGTCACTTCTCGTCCGGAGCAAAAAACTTTTTGGTCAAGGTCAAAAATTTTTCCGAAAAAAAAGTTCGGGGGGGGGGGTCACTTCTCGTCCGGAGCAAAAAACTTTTTGGTCAAGGTCAAAAATTTTTCCGAAAAAAAAGTTCGGGGGGGGGGGGGGCTCGCACTTTTTGTCGGGGGGGGGGGGGCTCGCACTTTTTGTCGGGGGGGGGGTGGGGGTGGGGGTGGGGGTGGGGGGGTGGGGGTGGGGGGGGGGTCGAGGTAAGTTAAGTGGGTCAAGGTCACCCGCAACACTTGTACTCTAAGTGTCGGCTATACCCCCACCACAACTGGGTCCCTAGGCTGCACAACACCGCTTCGCCAGTATGTCTCCGGCTTCCATGCGGTGCGTCTCGCTGTTCTCTAGCTCTCTATATGTAAGTAATTTTACAAGTTCTGAATGTAGGTCACTACACTTTAACTCTGGGATGGTATCAACTTGTAGTATTTCTATGTTTTGACTCAAGGTCATCACACTTTAACTCTGGGGCAATATCGACTTGTAGTACTTCAGTATTTTAGCTCAAGGTCACCACACTTTAACTCTGAGACTGCATCAACTTGTATTATTTCTGTGTTTTGACTCAAGGTCATCACACTTTAACTCTGGGACGGTATCAACTTGTAGTATTTCTATGTTTTAACTCAAGGTCATCACACTTTAGCATGTAACTTTAGGGTAGCACCGAAACGGTGCTACCCGGCTTGACATTTTCAAGTTTCCCAAGGTCATCACAATTTCCCCCACCACTTCCCATATACCTAGAGTGCGCGGGGCCGGACAGTCAGTCGCTCGGTGTCTGTCGTAGGGTGCGCATCGCGGTTGCAGTAATGGTCGAATGGGGGCTTCTGGGCCAGTTCGAGGTCACCCGAGCGGTGTCACATGACGGTTTAGGCAGAGTAACGTTGCAAACTTCAAATTTCCTCGGCACTTTTGCTGTTTCTCATCGAAAATTCGCTCCAAGTCGTCAAGGTCATGGTACCTGTGACTGAAACTCGGAGCGTAGTGCGAGAAACAGCAAAAGTGCCGAAAAATTTTAGGTTTCAGCGTGACCTTGACCTTTTGTGACATCGATGACGTCATCTTGGTGACGTAAGGGGTGATGACGTCATTAGCACGTCATTTCTGTGACGTCATGGGTGTGACGTCATGGATGTGACGTCATTGGTGATGACGTCATCGATGATGCAATCGATGACATCATCGATGGGGTCATTGACCTCGATGACGTCATCGATGACGTCATCGCTCGGGTGACCTTGAACTGGCCCAAAAGCCCCCATTCCCCACTACTAGAGCACTCCACAAAAACACTTACCTGCCATAATTACAGACTGTGGTTTCAAACAGATATTAAATCTAGATGACAAAACTAAAATATCGTATTTGTTATTAATAATAACCAACGCTTTCCTTAGACTGAATGTTGAAATTCTAGTTTACTTTTATTTTTAAAACAGAAAGGGTGATTCGATGGGAGATTCACCACAATTAACAACATCCAATGTCATGGCTTTCTATCTATTTCTTCAATGTAATTCTTCACATTCAACAACCATATACTTAACGATACAGATTTCGATGCTTATGACTACAAAAACATCGGCGATTTAAACAGTATATATATATATATATATATATATATATATATAGTGGTTAGCCATACAATTCTCAACCGCTCGGAAATACAGAACCCTCCTTTATATTTCATACTAATCTGGCTTCGGCCCTTTCACCATGTGTGAATATATATAAGGTGTATATATATATATATATAGGAAATATAAACTCTTGTTTAAAAAACAGAGTGGTTGTTATACCCCCACCTACCATTCGGCTTTTCCCGAACGCGGCAAAAGCCGAACGGTATTGCAGTTCAGCGCGACTGCGCGTCATTCGGGAAACATCAGACAGATTACACCAATTAGCACCCGCCGCCGCCGACGCCCAAGCCGCGCTTTCATGGAAACGGACGGCGCCGTTCGGGAAATATCCGACTGATGTTCAATCAATATACCGATTGGTTCTAAATTTTTTCTAACAGCATTCAGCTATATACTTGGCTAGTTACTCAGTTTGATATGCCGTTCTTTACCAAACCAACTTTAAGAGGTGAGTAAACTCATATTTTTAACTTGAGTGATTAGATCAATCGGAGCCCCGGAGATTCTAGATAAACTAAACTTATAGATCGGAATCCCGATTAGAGTTTTAATAGGTTGTTGAGGGGTGGGGATAGAGAGGTACCTCCCACCATTACCGGTATGTATATAAATGAGTTTGCAGCTTACTCTTTTAGTTTAGTTAACATCTAGTGTGAACGCTAGTTACTTCAGTTTTACAATGGGCTCATTCGATATCCTAACGTTTCTCTTTTTCTATGTGCCGTCAGTGTTTTTATTAATAATTGAACATCTTGACATAGCAGATAATGTGACTTTGTGTGCAATTATCGGTGTGTTTAATGTCGAGGAATTCCCCCTAGCGCGCTTCCCTCGCGTGTGTGTGACAAGAGAAATTTACAAGAAGGCGACTTTACTACGCGCCTACTACAGCGAGAGAGAAATCGCCGCTCTTCCAAGATCCGAGAACATATTAATATTCAACCTATGCGATACTATAGATTCCCGTTTATATGATTTGCTCACATCAGAACAGGTACCGAAAGCTGACATTAGACTCTTTCCATTTTTATCGAATATGTTCATCACTGTTGTCCGACGTAGTGACATTCCACTCCATGTAATGAAACGTGACATGGTGAATTCCGTCATAAGACAGTACGACGATTATCTACAGGTGTACACGTACTGTGAATTCAATAGAAACAATAAATATCTACTAAATAAAAATGGATATCTAAGGAGAAAGGTATTTATGTATGTGAAAGGAATTTTTAGTTGTTTTAAATGCTGGACAGAGGACATGTTTATTCCGATTGATCGCAAGTTGTTCACCAAATACTGTAAGAGATTACCTCCCAAATATGTTTTTTTCTATTCCACTAAAATTAAACTTAATAGCAAGGCCCAGAGACGCGTAGTGTAATTAGCAAATAAATATTTGGTTGACTTCATCAGATGGGATGATTACAGATGTTTGCATAAGAACGTCATGATTGATTTTGATATAATGTTCGAAACGTCTTACACAAAAAACAGAGTATTTGCAATTCAATAATTTTATCTATGTCACACTACCGAAATACCCGTTGAAGGAGGATGAATATATTGTTCTACTACAAAATCCAACATTTTTAAAAGGATTTTCCGGGGGTACCATAGCCGACTGTCCAGTCATGCAAGGCTTACATGAAGTATTGGATTTCGACATGCTTTCAAAACTAAAGGTATTTTATATATTTGAAAATATGTACTACAAATTATTTTCTATTGCGCTTAACAATACCAAAGTGATATATCAGAAGGACATCATTAAACTGTATCTGTCATTAGTGAAAGACAAAACCATCGTGACCGCCGACACCGGATTGCAGAATGAAAAAAATCATTTTTTCTCCATGTGTACGAGGAAATCTGTATTCGACATGGAACATTTGTACAGTTATAACTTCTACACACACAGAGAATGTTTTTTGATTGAAGAACAGGTGCTCACTCTCAGTTTATTGGACATTGTGAACATGCCGATGTGTTTTTTTCAACAGTATGAAATCCTTAGAAATAAATCATCCAACAGAGAAAAGTTTCTTTCAAGAGAATTAATCGTGGACGCCCTGTATATCAGCGATAGATTTTACTGGGACAATCTTAAAATCCTGTATAATGTTTATTTTAATGATTTAAAACCTTCGTTTCTAAGTTCTATAATTTCTTTGGAAAATACTATTTGTGTGTCTGATTTATTTAAATTGTATTCAATTTGGGATTTATTAAGTGACTTCAAGGAATACCTCCATGATTCATTTTATAAGTGTTCTAGTCTACGGTATGGTCATGTGTATTTTAAGACCGCGGATGATTTCAGATTACTTATAAAATATGGTATACTAAATCTATGTAAGGATGGTGCGACTTATTCGTTTGCACATCCAGATAAGGAAATATGTGATAATATCATAGACATTCATAGTTTCAAATCCTATTTCAGTAAGCATATCCGACTCTCATGGGAAAGTATATACAATTTGTTTTCTTTTGACAAAACTGAACGATGTAAACATTGCAAGTAGGCCTTATCACAACGATGAGTCTCCGAAACTCTGGATTGACTATAGGTTTAGCTTTTACTCATATGACGAGTCGTGTCGATTGAACGAGCTCTTAAATGCTGACTGTTCTATGTTATTTGTTAAGTTCTTACGTGGTATAAATTTATATAATAATACAGAGAATGTTGACCCTGATTTTTACATTACAAATGTTATTTTTAAGAGTGGTTTGTTGAAAAATTATAACATGTTGGATTGATAAATTGGTTTATTTAATATCTTGTTTCCTGATCACGTGTCCCCCCTGTAAAGGAGATGTGTGAGGGGGCAGAGGGGAGAGGAGGGTTGACACGTGGTACTAAGAAAGTTAATATAGTTAAGAGAAGCCTTTTGGATTGATAAATTGGTTTATTTAATATCTTGTTTGCTGATCACGTGCCCCCCCCCCCCTGTAAAGGAGATGTGTGAGGGGGCAGAGGGGAGAGGAGGGTTGACACGTGGTACTAAGAAAGTTAATATAGTTGAGAGAAGCCTTTCTCACAACCTTGAGGTTGATGTGCTTCCTGTTGCTGTTCAACATGTCTCGAGTTGAGAGTGGCGACGACGTGGCAATATTGAGGATCAATACCTCGGCCCCACGCTCTAGTATATAGTGAGCTGTATTTGTTTGGCTTCTGTTTCAAATGAAACCAAATATACAATGTATTTAGTACCAATATTGAGAAATTAAATAGTTATTGAGATTAACACAAGCAGTTCCCAAATTTTCTTCCCACTGTATTAAATAATTTTTATCCAACATTTCGAATAACGAAAGTGCCAATGAAAACCATAATAAATTCATACATTGACTAATACACTCGAACTTTGATTCGTTATGATATACGTCACCTAAAGTTTACCATACTGCTGTATTTTTGCATATGAAACTGTTGTAATTTTTTCTTATTCTGTCATTAGATACATTTATATGGAACACATGTAGCAAGTTTTACTATTGTTTCTTAATATTTAATAGGTAAAAATTTTTGAAACAAATGAAATACCGTACATACGGCACTTTTGCTTAGTAAAATGTGCTCAATCATGTTCTATAAGTGCCGTATGTCCACAGAGGTAGCCTAATACGCATTGATTAAAATTGAAGGTTTCTTTCAAATATCTCCTAGAGATTATTTATTGTTTAAAATTATTAATTACAATTAATTATTAAAGTAAACCTAGTGAAAAAAAGGTTTTCCTATTTTAAATAAATGATATTTTTACACAATTTTAAAAGTATAAAAATTGCATTTTCCTTTAAGAACTACTTAGATTTGAGTAAGTTAGGCGTATAATATTCAAATAAATGATACTTGTTACACAACTTTATATGTAAATTCTTAAAAAATACTTGGATTTGAGTATAAGTTAATTTTTTAATAAATGATTCTTGTTGCACAATTTTAAAAGTATAAAAATTACATATTTCTTTAAAAAGTACTTGGATACATCGGTAAGTTAATCTGTACAACGGTACACAAAGTTTAGTCTTTTGGCTGAGATGTAGGTAAGTCTTTCCAAAACTTCCTTCTTTTCTTGGCAGTGTTTTTTTTTTTTTTTTTTTTTTTTTGTCTTTCTACGCCAGAGGCATTTTTTAACGTTTTGACGGGGAACGGTCCAAGCCCGTGTGTGAGTTAGGACTATGTTTTCTTCATTGATTTCTGCAATGGGTTGGTCTGTAGTGTCCCATGGTTATCATTTAAGCTGAAGTCATTTGGCACTGTCATTTTCCTGTAGATCTGCATCCTCTTACAGGTTCAGATTGTCGTTGTTTTGTTGGATTACATTTGTAACTAAGTTATAAAATTCTTCATTTAGGCCTACTTGGTTAATATTATGCACTGGTAATTCCAAATTAGCAATTTCATTAAAATCAAATTCATCCAGTTCGTGTGGTACAAGTGTATTTGTATTCATATCATAAACTAGCATATAGTTTTCCGGTATCTCTGGTATTATTATACCGGTATCTGATGTCACGTCTGGCAATATTTGGTCTACAACATTGAAACTTGACATTCCAGAATCTTCATTACACTTTGTTTGTAATAAATCACTGCAGATTATCATCTTTAGGTAGAACTGTTAATGATTTAACATCTTGTTAATTTGATCCAGTCTTCGTTGTTTCAAGATCTAAGTTTAATATAAGTTTCAAACGAGCTGACAAAGGTTCACACTTTAAAGCACTCCTGTTCCATACCAAATACTTTATCATCCACTAAACAAAAAATATTAGCTGTAAATATATTTTCTCTTAATACTTAGCACTCACAGTAACTGAAAATAGACTGATTTGCAACCAAACAAATCATACTATAAAAATATTGGGGATTGGACCGTTCCCCGTCAAAATGTTAAAAAAAGCCAATATCGTAGATATACAAAAAATAAAAAATAAAAAAAATATAGTTTTGTATTCATTGATATAACCTCGAAAATTCACGGACAACAAACAAATAGTGCAGAATGTTCATCAGCTGTTACACATCAACTAAGCAAAACTGCAGTTTGTACACAATTTGCTAAGCAAGACTGCTGTGAGTGAGTACAGAGTTCTAAGCATAAATGCACTATATCCATTGGAGTTACTGCGCTTTTGATTAGTACTTTGTACTTACGGCAGTCTTGCCTAGAAATATGGTACTTTTACCGTACATACTGCAACACACACCTCTATATCTCATTATGTGTTGGAGATACGGCATTTTTGACTAGTCCATTGGATTCTCCATGGTCAAAAATGTAGGAAACCATGTATAACCCAATATGGACAATTTTGGACTAACGGCACTTTTCCTTAGCTGGGCAGAATAATACTTATAGTCTTTATCCTATACTATAATACGAGGAATGTCTGAAGGGATGTGTGTTCCACGATCTCGAAACCTAGCTGTCAGATTTTGCTTAAACTTTGCATTTAAGAGTGTTTTGGCCCAAAAATAAGTTTAGAAAAAGTCTCAATCCCGTGAAAAATCAAATTTTGTCTAAATTTAAGTTTAAAAATCGTAATTTTTTACATTGGTCTTATGGGTTGCTATTTTGGTAACGAAATAACAACAAAATGTAAACAAAAGTAAAGGATCATTAATGTTAAGCAGACTTATTGAAACAGCTGTTAACTGTGAAGAGGTATAGTTGGTTGTTGGTGGAAATATTAAAACTGAATTAAAACCAACGAGCAAGGCTCGGTTAACCAGGTACTGAGTGTAGATATCGGTTGTAAACTTGAGGATATCTACCTCAATCTAAAATACAATGAAAAAAAACACCTGTAAAACTATTATAATATTTTAGTACAAAATAATAATTGTACATTATTTTAACACAAAGTAGTGGAATAACGACATAAAATAGACGGAGTGTTAATGATAAGTTAATAAGGGTTTGCCCAAAGAGGTTACATTACTTATAGCGTGATAAACACATATTTATTTTTTGCCCCCTGTTGATTTGCGCCATTTTATCCACAATTCCCGCTGTTTCCTTGGTAACCACACAAACACTTTACCCTTGTTTCCTTTCTTACCAGTTCTTGCTCTGATTTATCACAGGCTTCAAAATTACATATACTTTTAAAGCATCTGGTTATTGTTGTTTTTTTAAAAACCACTTTGCTTTGATGGTCTGTGAGCAGCAACGAGGTTAAATATATAGAGTGCTCAACAAATAGGGAAACGTGTCCCCTGTTGATTGGCGCCATTTTTTACCCACGATTCCAGCCGTTTCCTTGGTAACCAGTCTTTTGTTTACACTTTCCCATCTGTTATTTGTCATATTACCCACACATATCCGACGTTTCTAAAGTAAATAATCTCAATGGCCTGTTCACAGACCATCAAATCAAAGTGGTTCTAAAAACAAACAACAAATAATCAGATGTTATATATTGCGATATATTGTGCATGTTGTTTTCCATCGCCATTTATCGTTATTTATTAATAGATATTGAAATATTTATTGCCACTTGACTTGTTGACTTATTGTTGTAAAATGGTGTATTGCAGTGTATGTGAATAAATAAATAAATGTTTTAAAAGGATAATCTGCGATTTTTTAAGCTAGTTGAGACCCAGCCTTCAAAACACAGCTGAGTTTTTATGGCCAGAATAGCTAAAAACTGATAACCAAGGAAACGTATGTAAAATATGGGATGGTTGCCAAGTAAACGGCAGCTGTTTGTTTTATCCAACAATGGATTAAATGGAGCCTTCCATATGAGTAGGCCTACATTAAACAACGCCTATCACGCGACGTTATTGCCTTCCTAAGTATAGAATGGGCTTGCAGTATGCTAAAGAAGATAGCGGTGTTTTATTATTTCCTCGATTGTGTGGTATTTGATTTATCGTCAAAGTAAGTATATTTTTGTACCGCACAGTAATTTTATAATAGGAAATACCAGAAGTTTTTGTTAGCTATTTTATTGATAACATATTTTGAACATCTTCTCTCCGACTGGAATGTTAAAATTAAACTTATACACATGAAAACCCCAATAAAACAAATATTTTGTTAATAATAATAATAATAATAATAATAATATTTATTGCATTGGTGTTTTTTAGACACATTACAATGTTAATGAAAATACAATAAATTTTGAGATTACATATAACTAGTTATCTAACTTAAGCTCAAAAAATTAATTTATATTATAAATACAATTTTCAGTTAAAATAATTTTCAAAGTCTTCTTGTAGGATTTGAAAGATAGATTTTTTATACTATCTGGCAACTTGTTGTATAATTTAATATTTAAATATGTAAAACTCTTCTGCGTTCGTGCATATTTTACTGTTTGTATTTGTATATTATTGTTCCCTCTTAAAAAGTGTTCACACTCCTCCATAATTAGCTTATGACTTCTAATATTTTCTTTTATATTTGTCAGTGCTTGAAATATAAAAATTGACGGTAGTGTCATTATGTTTAATTTTTGAAACAATGGTTTACAGTGAGTTGTTTTGTTAACACCGCAGATAACTCTTATTGCCTTTTTTTGAGCCTTAAAAATTTGTTCCTTATCAATTGAGTTTCCCCATAGTAGTGTGGCATAGTTTAGAGTAAAATGAATATAAGAGTAATAAACAAGTAAAAGGGCATCTTCTGTAATTGAATGTTTCAATCTTTTCAAGCAGTATACTCCTTTGTTAATTTTCTTTAGAATGTTATCTGTATGATTTGACCAATTAAGATTACAGTCCAGAGTAACCCCCAAGAATTTTAATGATCTAATTTTATAATTAAGTTTGAACATTCCATTGTAATTAAATTCAATTTCCTGAGTCTTATCAAGATAAGGACCAGTCTGTTTGATTCACACCAAGATTGTAATTTTCTTGTTACCTCTGAAATTTTTTCTTTAATATCAATATGTTTTTTGCATGATACTTTGATTCCAATGTCATCTGCAAACATTATAATTTTAGTGTCATCCAATGAAATATGCAGTGGAGCATCATTTATATATATATTAAATAATAAAGGCCCCAATGCAGAACCTTGTGGAACCCCATTATTCACTTTTTTATATTCTGAATTTATACCATTAACATAAACCGATTGATATCTCTCTGATAAGAAGGATTTCATTAATTTGATTGATTTTGACAGAAAACCATATAATTTAAGTTTATAAATAAGTATATCATGACATACAGAATCGAAAGCTTTTGAAATGTCATATGTTTTGAAAGATATAATTTTTTCTTCTTCAATATCGGATATCACACTGGACATAAGATTGGATAAGGCTTTAGTAGTTGATTGATTTTTTCTAAATCCGAACTGTTCATTTGCAAATAGATTGTTTTCTTCAAAATAACTATTAATTTGGTCAAATAAAAGAGATTCAAATACTTTTGACAATGCCGGAACAATACTGATTGGTCTAAAGTTAATATAATCCATTTTTCCAGATTTGTAAACAGGTACAACCTTAACTCTTTTAAATAATTTAGGATATATTCCTTGATCTATACAATCATTATATAATGATGTTAACACTTCACATATCTCTTGAGCAGAATATTTTAATATCATGGTATTTATTGCATTACAGTCCAAACATGTACTTGTCTTGAGTTTACATAGAGTTTCATAAACTTGTTCAACTTTCAAGTGTTTAAATTCAAAAGTTGTATGTACATTTTTGAAGTTTATATAACAATTGGTACTGCATACCTTATTGTTGCTTGATATAGATTTGACAATTTTTTCTATATTATCAATAAAAAAATTATTGAACCCTTCTGCGGTCAAATGTTTTGGGATAAATGGCCTTTCATTTTTATTGTAATTTGTTAAATTTTTTATCACTTCCCATGTTGCCTTGCATTTATTGGAGCTTTCACTAATCTTCTGACTATTAAATTCAATCTTAGCCTTTTTTACTTCATGCTTATACTCTTTTAACATGTTTTTATAAAACTTTTTTGAATCTTCAGTTTTTTCTTGCTGATATTTAGAGAATAAATGTTTACATTCGTTCTTCTTCATTCTTAGTTCAGTTGTGTACCATTTACTATTGATCAATTTGTTATTTGTATTATTAAAATTTTTTAGAGGAATTGATTTGTTTACAGAGTCAAGATATATAATCATCATTTCATTAAATTTATCTTCAATTTCTAATTTAGAATAAACTGACAACCAGTTTGTTATTCGTAATAATTGGTGAAATTCACGCAGATTCTGTTGATTGATAGTCTTCTTTGAATTGTTGAAGCTTGACTTTGCCTAGAGGTCTGGTTTGTGTTTTGAATAATAGTAGAAAAAAGTATAGCATCATGGTCCGACTCAGGAGAGTAAATTATTTTACAATACCAGGAGTCTTGGTTTACATTTGTAAATACATTGTCAATGCAGGAACCAAGATTTTTAAGCCCAGGCCTTGTAATTTCATTGACAGTGTGGTAAAGACCATGGCTATTCATTATATTGCAGAGTTGCACAGTTTCATTTGAATGCTTTCTAATATTGACATTAAAATCTCCAGTTATTATTAGTTGTCCTTTGAATTTAAAAACTATTTTCAGTACTTGATCCAATTTTTCAAGAAATTTTTTGTATATTAATTTATTTTTGTTGTATGGTCTATAAAGGGATATAACAATTGTATTGTAATCTTTAAGCTTAATTGCCGAAATTTCAAAAATCATTTCTTCAGATATTTCATTGATTTTTGTGAGCTCTTGACATATGATATCATTTTTAACAATAATCATTGCACCCCCTTTTCGTTTATTGTTGCTACAGAATGATGAAACTATTTTAAAGCCTTGTATTCGATTTATATCAATATGTTCATTTTTAATCCAATGTTCAGTTAAGCAGATAACATCAATATTATTTTCTAATAAATACACATTTAAAATATCTAATTTATTGACCAATCCTCTTATATTCCAAATAAAAAAATTGATATTTTTTCTCCTTGAATTTATTTTATTTTTATTATTACTATTCAACTTGATATCAAAACTAGAATCACTATTTAAAACAATGTTTTCACAACGCAATCTAAATCTTAGATTTTTACATATTCTTTTATACCTCGTCTTCCTAAAAAATGATTATAACCTGTTATTATAACAGGAATATATTTTGCGTGTTGATTAGAAACTCCATTACTAATTATTTGATTACAAATTGATTTTGAAACAGTTACCTTACCATTTAAGTTAAGATGCAATCCATGCCGAGTATAAAGTTTACGATTTAAAAATTTTAAGGGAATAAATTTAACATGATGTAAACATTTGGAAAGAGAACTTAGTTCTCGATTCAACTTATATATTTTATCATTTAGTTGGGGTATATCATATCTATTTGGCACTGATATGAGTAAAACGTTAGTATGTGTTAATTTTTCTAATTTTTTACCAAACTTGTCTTTTAAAGATTGTGGGTTTGAGTTTTCCATATCATTAGTACCACACATAACAATTATGAAATCTTTTTTCGTCATTAATTTGCTTTCACTTTCCATTTCACTTAAGATATTTTCAGAGACTCCGTTTGGTTTAAAGTATAGCGAGACTTGAAACGATTTTAAATTCTCTTGAATAATGTCTCGTAAATATCTACCGTGACTGTCCGAAAATATCTTTACCTTTGGTTGTTCATCTTCTTGTTTATTAAAATTTGTATCTCCTTTGGTTATTCCTGTTTTAGGACTCACGTGATTATTATGCACTTTATCTTCACTATGAGGTTCATTTGTATGCTTTTCAATTGTTGGACTCACGTGATTATTATGCACTTTATCTTCACTATGAGGTTCATTTGTATGCTTTTCAATTGTTTGTTTATTTTGGTTAGGAATGTCTAGTTTTTCACAACTAATGTCTTGTTTACATTGAAGCTCTTTTTGGTTATTTTTTGTAGTTACACTTAGAATCTCATAATTTTCTAAACCGTTGTCATTGAATACCTCTTTGTCATTCAATAAATACTTTGACGGTGATTTTTTGTAGATCTTTCCTTTTACTTCATTTTTATTTTTATATTTGATTGGATCATCATTTTCTACAAAATTCTCTAATGGTAGAAATCTGTTACTGACCGATACCTCTACTTTATTGACATTTTTTGATTTAAGAGATTTTTTTGGTTTTGTGAACTTATTGTGGGTGTTTATTTTAGTTTCTATAGTTTCTTGAGGGATTTCCCGCTCTAGTTTTTCAGTTGTTGAAATATCATTATTCATGTCTTCATTGATAAGGAAATCAGGAATTACCTCTCTATCTTTACTTTTTACTAAACAATCTAAGTAATATTTTGTATTAACTAAAACGTGAAGCCCACACTCAAACGTATACTCCTGTTGGATGGTTGGAACCTCAATTATTTTATCATTGTTACTTATATTTTTAGCAAGAATCTTTGCATGTTTAAAGTTCATACCCATCAAACTGTCAAAGTGATAAAAGGCAGAATTTTTCTTAGAATGAACTAATAGGCTCCAATGGCTACCATTCGATATTTTAGGATTCCAAGATTGAGACTTAGTGCAGTTATTTAGGCAAAAGAAAGTATAGTCAACTTTATCAAATCCAAGAGCTGTTAAATTAAAAGTGATTTCATATGTATTTCCAAACTTCAGAATTTGAGTGGTAGATGGCCCTATAAGTAGTACATTATTATTGGTCTTGGCCACAAAAGCATTGAAGGAGTCAAAATAAGCTTGTATGAAATCATCATCTATCCACTTAGACTCTTCAAACCCAGTTACCGAGTACTTGTTGCATTTACCCTTGGTTTCCACTGAGGGGTATGCTGTTTTTGATCTTGTTTGGATAATTGAGTGCATATTCTTTCATTATTTCAATTATAGACAAAATTAAATTGTTAGTTTGTTTTTGAGGTTAATGTAAACAAAAAGTTTCAAAGTAAATATATAGAAGTCGGAACAGAGTTATCACTAATTAATACTTACATAATTTAAATTAAGCCATAATTGAATAAATTTATCAATTGTTTGTATGAAATATATCAAATTAAATCCTTAAAATTAGTAAAATATGAGGAGAAAAGATTTTGCAGTTGTTGTGTTAAATTGATTACCTCCCGAAGATGCAAAAAACATCTCCTAAACAAACAACACGACCCCCGTATAATCTCTTCCACTTCACCACCCTCAGCGGAAGACAGCCTTTCCCAACACTATCTGCAGTCACAATAGGATTAGCGCGGAGACGGTGGCGGGGCTTCCCGTCTCATCTAATTAGCGGCGACCTTCTGTCTAGCTATACTCCACCATATAAAGCTGGCTGCGGGGCAGACGAAGCCGAGGTGTTTTACCCCCCCCCCCTCGGTGTCTTTCCGGTCACCCGCGAAGTGTTATTTTATAAAATAGTGTATTTCAAATAGTTAAAAATAGTTTAAATGGTTAATGAATTATATAGTGGCCTAGAAGTAATGTTTACATTATTTATGGTGGACTACAAAAATGAATTTTTTGACGAACCGTTTAATCGTCCACTATTTACAGCAGTCACTCTTTTCTTCGGTTTTATTTGTAGTATATTTGAATCTTCGACATGGATTTTGATATGAAAAAGGAAGTTACTGATATGACTGGCAAAACCAACCCCATAGAACAGAAAATGAGGCCTGCGACATCATCTAGAAGAAATTTAAAACGAAAAAAACACAATGGAATTGGTAAGTAGATTTCATTATTCTTAGTTTACTCATTCAATCAGTTCAGTGCTCTCACGTCTTGAACAATAACCTAAATCTGATGTCTCGTAGGGCATTATTACATCTGTGTTGTACGAGTCTCGCTGCTCGGATGATAAAAAAAGAAACACAATTAAAACATAAGGTTTATATTTGTATGAAATACATGTTCAAAAATAAGGTACATGGGACTCAGGATGTTAAAATGTTAATCAACTTTTATTGCAAGTTCTTTAATGTGAATTGTAATTTAACAGCTGGTTACCTTCAGATGAATTTTAAAAGCCAGATAGTAAACAAAAATAGATCTATGTCACTTCATAATCAACATTCACGTACTGTAGGTGAGTTTCACTCATACAGAATCATAAAATGCGCAATTTTGCGCACGGGCCATCTCGTAGCAAAATATTTCAATATTGACACGTACCTTCAATACGAACCAAATTTTGTTGAACAAATGCATCATAATGTGTGGACTAAAGAAATTTCAAGTAATAATATTTATTATGTTGACAAGCTGACAAATTATCAAATCGGAATATGAGAAAGATTTTCCATATTCCATTGCAGCATATAGTTCTCGCAACACAATAGTAATTCCACATTTATCATATGACTTTTTCATGATTACAGAATGAGAAACAAACACATGATGATTTGATTGGAGGTTTGGATGACATCTTTTTGAAAAAAAGAAAGGCAATTATTGAAAATTCAAACAGAATCGAGGAAAAATGTTCCGAGGAATTTATTCCAACAATGGAATCGGTGAGTATAATTTTTATAACCGGAGGGGAGGGGGGGGGGGGGTTGGAGACTTTCACATCGCTCTGTACACCCAATGCGTTACATTTTCTTTATTTATTTGTTCCAAAGGCTTGTTGCCAGTTTACAATAAAAATCAGAGAAAAAAATCAGAGAAAAGTACAACAAATCATACAATTAAACATGAAATTTGCAAACAAAAAAATAATGGTGTGCAATAAATAAAGTTCATGAGTTGCAATTTCACTGTGCAGTACTACATACAGTAATTCTGAAATACCACAAATGACATTAACATTGATTCGACTTAGAAACAAGCAAATTATAAATATAACTTGTCGAGAATAACTGATATATGCCAATGTATACATAACCGAATAAGTAGGGACATCCTTATGGAGAAGTGAGAACGCCGCCCCCGAAACACAGATAGCACCGCTAAGACGTAATTTTTATTCAAGAATCATGCTGATTGGTTGAATGAAAACAGATGGCTAGAATAATTTTGCAGACGTTTGTTATTTTTATTTTTTGTAAACAAATACGCTCATTTTGACATTTAAGAGTTAGAAAGAGCGCTTCCTTTATAGCTTCCTAGCATCAGCGCTTTATTTTACTCTGGTTTTCGGGGGCAAAACTAAAGTTTTTTAACATGGGATGTCCCTACTTATTCATACATTGTATATGCATGTACAATAAAAGAGTTAGGGAATAGTGTTTAACAGTTCAGTAATGCATCTAATATTTTCAAGCATAAAAGACAAATATTATAGCAATCGAATAATATAAATTTATACAGACTATTGATACATGCAAATATAGTTGCAGTTGTTGCACCTCTTCCTCTCGTTTTATTTTTGCTATTTTTGAACGAAATCAATCTTGTTTCATTTATGAGCGGAACATGTATAAATTCATATTTTATTGATTACAGGGGAAGCTGTGCAGTCGTCAAGACTCGACAAGAAAAGACAATCGACACACTGCCATCGTATATTTTAATGAGGACCGCTCGACATACTCAAAAAGAATGAAGAAAGAATATCCCGTTCTTTTTAAATTACTGGAAACAAAAACCCCTTATCCGCTTGTGCACCGTGTGTCAGACTATCCAATGCTATACAAATTACTGAAAGAAAAACCGCAGATGAAAACCAAACAACCATTTGTATATCACATGGATGACCGGTACATAATAATCTGCAACAGCAGCTGCCCCCTCGGACTCGCGTCTCCTATTGAAAATGGACAGCCATCTCTTGTATATTTGAATTGGTGAGTTGAAAAAGGTACACATTCCCTACGAATAAACTTTCAGAAAACTATAAAAAAACTGATTTATGAAAAAACTATTTTTTTTACAACAAATTGTTGAATGGTAAAGTTGTACATCTTAAGCCACGTCCGCACTGGCCGAACATTCGTGGCGAACTTGTTCGGCGAACACAAAAATCAACAAACATTCTTAACGAACTATTAACCGTCAATATGATTTACATACTAAAAGGTTAGAAACAAACAAACAAAAGTTCGGAAGAACTTTGTTCGGCGAACATGTTCGGCCAGTGCGCACGCGGCTTTAGTGTGGCAAACCCAACTGCACATATTATAATTATATATATATATATATATATATATATATATATATATATAATATTTATATAATATTATATTATATATATAATATTTATAATTTTTTATATATTTTTTTAGGAATATGTTCCTTTTTCAACTAAATGTTTTAAATGCAAGGTACTTTATCCCATTTTAGTATATTTAACACTAGATATTTGACAAAAATAGGTGAGAAAAGCAATTTAATGTTTTAATGAATGTATCAAAATTTATTCCAAACTGTTAGCTATAAACATATTCCTGGAACATGTTCCTTTTTCAACTCAGTCGTAATTTTGGCAAGCCAATTTAAAGTGATGGAATATGGTCCTTCTCTAGCTCAATGGATGTATTTACGTTCAAAGAACAAAATGGCTATCTCAGTTTAATTTGTCATATTTTTGGAATATGTACCTTTTTCACCTCACCGATTCATTTACCTTGTATAATAAATAAATGAATTCGTACTATCTTGTTATGTGTTATTGAAGATCAACGCCATTTTCTCAGTCGGTGCGTTCGTTTATCAATCTGAAAAGTGGAGAAATTACAGTTAATATTGCTCCCAATTTTCAAATTTTTCTGTTGCTCCCAAAAGAATACAAATTGTATATACTTTCCCACGAGGGTATATGCTTACTGAAATTGGATTTGAAAATATAATATCTATTAATTTCCTCATCTGGATGTACAAACGATTAAGTCTACCTAATAGCCCAGTAAATTAAGATAAAAATGGCCTAAAATTTAACAAATTAGTAACAAGCTGATTTTTTTGGTAATAGTATACTTTTATGAAAGTTACCAATGTTTTAATATTTCACTTATTAACCAATATTTTTAGATGAAACTTGGTATTTAGCTTTATTTGTTTGAAATCCATCCAGAAAACGGCTGTTTTTCCGTCCCTTGGACCGGTTCCGTACGCCTGGATTGAAAGAAAAGCAAATAGGTCTATTGGTTAGCCTGGTAGGTCCCCAGACTTAACTCAGTGCAATTTTAGTATGTGGGGTTTGTGAAAAGAACTCTGAGAAACCTAAAAATTTTGAACATTTAAAAGAATTAAAAACAAAACATTTTTATGTTTTATTCACACTAAAACAATGCAACAAAATTTTTTAAGGTTCATTTGCACAAATAAGTGATGAACCGGATTAAATATAATTTAGATTAATTCTGTTAAAATCAACTCGAGGTGTAAGTTTAAACTATGCATGTGCAACTGACTTTTACGACCTGTTGTTAAAAATTACCTGCTTTCCCACAATAAACCATTGCTACACTCCAGGGCAGTAAAATATGTAAGACGCATCGATTTAATATGAATAGGGATATCTGTTACTCACCTAGGATAGGATTTTTCTACAAAAACCTTTTTTTCCTTGTTGTTCGGAGGAATTTTGACATTTAATGTACCCTAGCGTCGGGCACAGGTGAGGATGACTATATGGCTTTATATAGTCATGAATTTATGACTATATAAATTCATATAAATTTAGATGAATTTATAGAGTCAATTCATATAAATCTATATATTATTCAAAACAATGTTATCTTAAAATCCACTAGATTGGCGTTATGGATTTGTTAAACTATATAACTACCAACTAAATTCCTGAATCACTAAAGGAACAAACTGAAACTTCAATGGTTTATGGAATAGTAATGATAGTTTACTTTTAACTAAAGATATTTATTTAATGGTGTTTATTTCCTTATGTTGTAGGTGGAAAAATAGCATTACCACATGTGCTTATAGGGAATATTATACCCGAGGTTACTTTTGTACTTATTGCTTCTTACTGCAAAATGTGCTTTTACACCTATAATAGGGTGTGTAATTTAGTAATATTCATTCTAAAGTTAACAATCCTCAAACACTAAATATGTCCTTTAATAATTGAAGATAATTTGTGAAAGATTTTTTACGCCGTATCACAATAAATTATCTTTCATAATTTGAATATTTAATTTGAAAATAAGATTGATTTTGATTAATTATTTGCTTGTTCATAATCTTTACTTAAGTTTAAGGTTAGTTATTTTACAAACAAAAAATATTTTTAGTTCTTGTCGGGTATAAGGTATTTTTAAGGATTGTCAAACATATTTTACATTATCAAATGCATGGATTAAATTTAATGTTATTTATAAAAATCAGGAAATTAAGATGCTGCGACTTAACGCTCTCAGATGACGACGCGACGCGGCATTTAAAACAATAGAAAATGTGTTAATTAAAACTAATACACGTGTGGCTCGACATTGATCAATTTATTTTGATATAACTAATACATGTATTACTCAACGTCGAGCAATTTATTTCGATGTGCACAAAAAGGTTGGGAAACACTGGTATAGGGTATTAAAAAAAGAAACACAATTAAAACATAAGGTTTATATTTGTATGAAATACATGTTCCGAAAAAAGGTACATGGGACTCAGGAGGATAAGAAAACAGTTGTACATTAACAGATGTGTAAAATACTTCAGCCAATTTCAATGTTATTCCAATGGGATGATTTCAAATTTAATTTGTGGATAGCGCCCTAATGTTAAATTCGGGCGAAAACAACTACAGACCAAACCCTATCCAACGACATCAAAAACTTGAAAATCAATTGAGAATTATTATAGGACTCTACACAAAAACCCTTAGCGTAATAAATAAGTATAAATATACATATATATAAGCTATATTTAGTTCTCAATCAATGAAATCCGATCTCCATATTAAATGAGTAAGGTTGTAAAACTAAAAGATAATGAACATAAACATCTTATACAAAATTTTACATGATTATTTACACTATACATTAATGAAATTCTACCATCCAAGTAAAATTTTTTCTCGCACTCATTGTCCGGAAGTGTCTCTGAGTGGTTGAGATGGCTGTCTCGGAAACGGTCTTCGGTGATACCGGAATGTAGTGATATCGGAGTTTCACTTCTGGTGCAAGACTAGTCTTTTTCTTCCGAACGTGGTACCGATATGCTGGAACTCCTGAAAAATAACGTATCATTTATAATTTTTAACCCAAGGGAGGATACAATTTTCAACATTATTGTTGAAAATCCTAGCTCCATTTTTATCCCATCGAGTATGAGCGGTCAATTGCAGTCTGCTAAAATCTAATATGCAGCAGTAACAGGAAATTCCAAAACAAATTAAAACGGTTTGGGTTTCTCCTTTTGAAATTCGCGCTAGGCAACCTGTGATTTGTAGAGCACATTAAAAAATGAACATGATCAAAACACAAGGTTCGTGAAATGTATATACCAAAAAGAACTCATATAAGTTAAAATGTTCATTTTGTTCGAGAACAATTCATGGGAGTTTAACTAATTTTAGTACTGTACTGAGGTATAAATTATTTTGGGAATATTGACTATTAAAATTTATACTTACTCCATCGGTGTATTTCCTCGAGTAATTTCAGACACACGGGGCGTGGCCGTCCGTAGAACATCGGTGGGGGCAGAGATCCGACGAGCGTCAGTCTTTGAAATTTCTCGGGCCGTGACATTCGAATAACAGACGGTCTGGATGTCCTGGAAAATTATTTATTAAAATTACCAGTAAATGTTTCCCCGACAAAACAAACTAATCGTATACGGTGCAATGTGAAAGTTTTCTAAAATCCCCACCGATATATTTTAGCAACTACATTTTGTGGGAGAGCAGTGAAACAAATCTGTCTGAATATTAGTGAAAATATCATAATGGCGAATCTTATTATGTAAAAATTTTCTTAAAATAAAAATTCTTTCTGAATTTTTTAAGGTCAAAAATCGTATCCTCCTACCAAGCCTTTCGTGGCTCAGGAGGTTATCATTTTACTTTCGATTTCAAATAATGTAGTTAATATTATTAACTGGAAACGACCAATTTTATATAAAATACCTAGAATTTGTCATGAAATTAAAAATTCTTTGTGAAATTTTTTAAATTTCAGCCTAATTGATTTTTGTTAGAATTTCATCGGACAACATTTTCCAAAATATCAAATATCACTTAATTTTTCCCATAAATGTTAAAAATTCTTCAGTCCAAAATTATTCAAATTTTACCAATAAAACCACGGGTGAATAAATGGTCAAATATAAAAACAGCCACCTCAACCATACGGGAACTTTTTAATCTCCGGTTTAGTTATTTTTGTAAATTATGTTGTGTCCTGAAATTCACCGTGTACAAGAGGCCTCATGTTTCTTTTCACCTCTGTGGACTTTTCTTTTGGATTTTTTATTCTCAATATTCTTACGAATAATTTGATTCTTTCCGGTGAGACGGCGAACGCGTCTGTATCATTGTCATTTTCAATAATGTATGCAATAACACAATAATGTAGCACAATAATGTATGCAATAACACGCGTATCGGAATAATACTGAACGGAGCAGTGTCACGCTGCCCTTTTATAACCAAAACTAGGAGGAGGTGGTGGAGGGTGGGGGGGGAGGGTAAGGGAAGGGAGCGAGATTGTTGAGGTGAAAGGAGGGAGGAAGGGGAGACAAATAATCGGAATTACGACTACAACTATCTAATCGGGATTCCGACGTCTGAATTATCTCAGGATATCGTTCGGGCCTCCGAATAATTAGCTATTCAGAAACAGTCGTTCGGGATTCCGATTAGATACTACCCCACC
The DNA here is from genome assembly GCA_030545055.2 of Neoaliturus tenellus. Classification (NCBI taxonomy): domain Eukaryota; kingdom Metazoa; phylum Arthropoda; class Insecta; order Hemiptera; family Cicadellidae; genus Neoaliturus; species Neoaliturus tenellus. Next base: position 111,983,750 of record CM061531.1, read on the forward strand.
TTTCCCCCACTACTTGCACCAAGATGTATATAAGGGGGTCAGATACGAGTGCTATTCAGTCTCGCTCTCGCCTATGCAGTGGACGTTTGATAGTCGTGTCTAGTATCTTTTAATAGTGTTATTGTTACTACTTTTCGTATTTACTTTTTATTATTTCGTTTTTATTCTATTTATTTTTATTAGCTTATATTTAAAATTTAAATTAAAATTGGCACAAACGAGAACGAGGTTTGGAAATTTGAACGAAACTCTTCGCCCCAGTGAAAGATTTTTGGATTTTTCTAAATGTTTTGTAATTTCGATGAAGATTACGGGCCGCCGGGGGAGACAGCAGATTCATGAAGCAGCCATCAGAAATCCGATGGACCATCCATCCTCACCGGGCGTGATCAGAGTTATTAACCCTTTCGATGAGGAAGAAATGCGACGGACGGTTGACATTGCCCGTCAAGTTGTTTTATCCATTCAACATGGAATAATCACTGAGATTTACAGGGTAGGTGGGAGGGTTCAACATACAGAAATCATCCCCATACCCTGTTTTAATGTCGACCACCACGACCCGGCGGTTATTCAGTTGAATGAGATGACCAACTTTATGGAAAATGGCAGCCGGGCCTTCGTAATAGAAGACATTATTCCTTTGATCACTAGCTAAGTGATAATTTTTATTTTTACGTACACGATAAGTTAGACATTTGATAGATTCATTCTGAGAAAAATTCACCCGTGGTTTTATTGGTAAAATTTGAATAATTTTGGACTCTAAAGAATTTTTAACATTTATGGGAAAAATTAAGTGATATTTGATATTTTGGAAAATGTTGTCCGATGAAATTCTATCAAAAATCAATTAGGCTGAAATTTAAAAAATTTCACAAAGAATTTTTAATTTCATGACAAATTCTAGGTATTTTATATAAAATTGGTCGTTTCCAGTTAATAATATTTACTACATTATTTGAATCCGAAAGTAAAATGATAACCTCCTGAGCCACGAAAGGCTTGGTAGGAGGATACGATTTTTTACCTTAAAAAATTCAGAAAGAATTTTTATTTTAAGAAAATTTTTACATAATAAGATTCGCCATTATGATATTTTCACTAATATTCAGACAGATTTGTTTCACTGCTCTCCCACAAAATGTAGTTGCTAAAATATATCGGTGGGGATTTTAGAAAACTTTCACATTGCACCGTATACGATTAGTTTGTTTTGTCGGGGAAACATTTACTGGTAATTTTATTGGTAAATCGCCACAAAGTTAAATAATCAAGCTGAAAAACTCGAAAGAAACTGTTCGTACAACGAACAGAGATAGCCGTGCTTGTCTACCCATCGGGTCTAGCGCAGCAGCATATGAGATGAATTTGTCGAATAAGCCATGTAAGCAGTGAAATCTACACATTTCGCACTGAATCTCCTCCCCCCTGGGTGTTTTCCCCTATAACTCTTGACTGTGCTATCATTATTACTGACCCGTTTTCTTTAATTTTTTTTCTCTTGAAGAGATGGAGCGATTGCAACACATCGGGCGTACGGAGCAACATGAAAGTCTCCAAAAACTCCCCAAGTTAGAAGAGAAACTATGAATAATCCATTGTTTTTCAGGGGTCCCATAGAATATGTAAAATGCAATAAAGATGATGACTCCTCTTGTCCGGTGTGTCTAACAACAACACAAGAAATCGAATGTGGATGGGTGGAACTCACCCAGTGCAAGCATAGGTTCTGTTCGAAATGCATAACAACATGGATGAAACAATCAAATTCCTGTCCACTTTGTCGAGTGGCTGTTTCTTGAGGTACTAAGCAATCTATTAACTACTAGCCAATTCAACACGAGGATACAATTTTCAATCTTATGGTTGAAAATCCTATCCTCCGAAATAATCTTTCACACTATGTTCATGTGTTTCACTAGGCTGAGTGTTGGTTTTCATTTCTAAAAATATGTTTACTGTAATATTTGGTTTTGAAATGCAAACAATTGTCAGCTGGTCAATATAATAAATGTTATTACTTAAACCTTTTTAGCTCATATACTCTCATTCATTATGGTGCATTTGTTATTTCTTGTACAAATTAACAGTTGTAAACAAAATTTGGTTCATATTGAATTACGTGTCAATTTGGAAATATATTACAAATATTGAAAAACGTAATTTTCAAGAACTGAGCAGGCCGTTGGTAGTCAACAGCGTCCCAGTTCATAAAATACTCCACAGAGTTCTTTGTCTCAGTTTGGTTCTAGGTTATAATGAATAAAAGATTGTCTGTGTAGCGAAACCTCAATTCCTCGTACAGCACAGATGTAATAACACCCTAATAGACCTATAGTTCTCATACAGGCACAACAGTAAAACAAAAATTTCTAGCAGTGAACGTATTTTAAAGGTATTTCATTATGTGAAAAAAGTGCAACAAATTTAAATTTCTATTCACTTTTTTATAGTATAACAGTGAAAATTTTTTTACAGATGTTTAAAACTCATGTCCATAATTTGAGTTGTTTTTAATATGTGTTTTAAGATATAAGATCTGGGGTTGAAGTTTGTTGCTAAGTTTGTTTTATGTCCAAATAAAGTTATTAATAATAAATAATTTTCCAGGACATCCAGACCGTCTGTTATTCGAATGTCACGGCCCGAGAAATTTCAAAGACTGACGCTCGTCGGATCTCTGCCCCCACCGATGTTCTACGAACGGCCTCGTCCCGTGTGTCTGAAATTACTCGAGGAAATACACCGATGGAGTAAGTATAAATTTGAATAGTCAATATTTCCAAAATAATTTATACCTCAGTACAGTACTAAAATTAGTTAAACTCCCATGAATTGTTCTCGAACAAAATGAACATTTTAACTTATATGAGTTCTTTTTGGTATATACATTTCACGAACCTTGTGTTTTGATCATGTTCATTTTTTAATGTCCTCTACAAATCACAGGTTGCCTAGCGCGAATTTCAAAAGGAGAAACCCAAACCGTTTTAATTTGTTTTGGAACTTCCCGTTACTGCTGCATATTAGATTTTAGCAGACTGCAATCGACCGCTCATACTTGATGGGATAAAAATGGAGCTAGGATTTTCAACAATAATGTTGAAAATTGTATCCTCCCTTGGGTTAAATATTATAAATGATACGTTATTTTTCAGGAGTTCCAGCATATCGGTACCACGTTCGGAAGAAAAAGACTAGTCTTGCACCAGAAGTGAAACTCCGATATCACTACATTCCGGTATCACCGAAGACCGTTTCCGAGACAGCCATCTCAACCACACAGAGACACTTCCGGACAATGAGTGCGAGAAAAAATTTTACTTGGATGGTAGAATTTCATTAATGTATAGTGTAAATAATCATGTAAAATTTTGTATAAGATGTTTATTTTCATTATCTTTTAGTTTTACAACCTTACTCATTTAATATGGAGATCGGATTTCATTGATATATATATATATATATATATATATATATATATATATATATATATATATATATATATATATATATGTATATTTATACTTATTTATTACGCTAAGGGTTTTTGTGTAGAGTCCTATAATAATTCTTAATTGATTTTCAAGTTTTTGATGTCGTTGGATAGGGTTTGGTCTGTAGTTGTTTTCGCCAGAATTTAACATCAGGGCGCTATCCACAAATTAAATTTGAAATCATCCCATTGGAATAACATTGAAATTGGCTGAAGTATTTTACACGTCTGTTAATGTACAACTGTTTTCTTATCCTCCTGAGTCCCATGTACCTTTTTTCGGAACATGTATTTCATACAAATATAAACCTTATGTTTTAATTGTGTTTCTTTTTATAATACCCTATACCAGTGTTTCCCAACCTTTTTGTGCCCATCAAAATAAATTGCTCGACGTTGAGTAATACATGTAAGTAGTGCAAAAAGGGCACACCTGGGACGTGACGTCATCACGATGACGTCAGCAGTGATGACGTCATCAATGACGTCACTAATGATGTCATATGACGTCATATAAATGACGTCATGGTGACGTCATTATCGCTGACGTCATCATGATGACGTCACTGACGTTAATTAGGTCAAGGTCACGCAAGAATACAAAAAAAAAATTTTTTGCACTTTTGCGATTCTTCAAATTTTGTTGAGAAAATGAAATTTCTCGAGGAATCACAAAAGTGCAAAAAAATATTTTTTTTATTCCCTAGCGATCAGACTCTTGACCTAATATATCCGTCAGGGGTCATTGACCTGTCCCAGAGCCCCACTTGAAAAAAAAAAATAATTTTTTTATTTTACTTACCCACCGAGACTGAGAGCTGAAGAATAATTTCTTCAAACACCCGACAGTGCGACAAACGACACGCGAGCCAAACAGCACCGCGTCCGAAGGCATACTGACTTGGGCGCAGGCGGTTCCCCAGGTACCCGGCCCAGTGGTGGGGATAAGGAGGGGGTGGGGGTAAAGTGGTCAGAAGGAAGAAAAATTTATTTTTTTTTTTCAAACAACTCGTCCCAGCCGGTCCTTTACCGGACCTCCGTAACTCGGATTGTTAATATTTCCTGATAAATATTTATTTTTATTCTTTCTCAGGTGATCTTGGAACTTGGTCGGGAATTGGAGTCACCAACGTAACCTTACTGGCAAAAGTTAGCTCGTCTAAAGGTTTCTGAAACATTTTATCATCCATAGTGATATTTGTGTCCCTTGAGTAAAATTTTGGATTATTTTTGAAGCAACGTTTCATTTTTGTTAAAGTGGAAGTCTTGGACACCTTAACAGAATTATTTTGCTTGGCCAGCAAAAATTTTACTCTCAATAATTTTTCTCGCAAAGTTTCAGCCATAGGTGTGTCTTACAGTAAGGTTTGGATAAAACTGAAACACTCAGTCATGTGTTGCACCTTAGCTGGAAGTAGTGGGGGAACAGGGCTATAGTGGTGGAATGAGTAGTGGAGGGGGTAATGCGGACTGTTGTTGCCAAGTGTAGAAACAGTTTGCTGGGAACTGTCCAAGGAGTAACACGTACTGTGCAGAAAAATTAACCGAGAGACTTGTGTAAAATTTAACTCCAAGAAATATTTAATGTAAGACTAAAAGAGGTAGAGCCAAATGAAAAATAATTTTGTAGGAGACGGGCATGGATCAGTTTTGTAGTAAAGTTCAAAATCCACTTGTGTGGAATAAAATTAAATTGTGAGCGAAAAATATTTAGCCACACCTGCAAAATACAAGTGTAGGAAAATATTAGAAGACCTGTATAGCTAAATAAAAATTAATTTTGTATCAAACAGTCTTCCAACATTTCAGTTTCTAAGTCTTAACAAGTAAGGAATAAAATATTAAATAAGGAGTGGAAAATAATTTGTTAAGTAAACGTAAGTGTAGCAGTGTAACAAAAATTAATTTTGTGCAAAACAGGCTAGGTTCTGTTTTGCTAAGTTTAATAAGAAGGAAAAATAAAAATTTACTCACAGAAAAGTCCCGCGGCGGCGAGGTGTGGCGTGTTTGTTGGCTTGCAATAAACTGACTTACTTTCTGTTGAGCTACAGTTGGCCAGCTGGCCAAGAAACCAGTCTGTTATATAAGCATTATGTAACCGTCTCTGCCGGCTGTGCTGAGTTCGGCAAGCTAAAATATTATTCTATACTACACCTGTCTTGGACCGAAAATATTCTAAGTCCCAAGACCCCCCCCCCGGGGGAGGAGGAGGAGGTGTCATAGCCCGAGGCGTTGCCATACCTTGAGGCGCTATTGGCACTTAACCGGTGACATGTGTTGTATAATGAGATCCGGTTAGTAATGTATTCAGGTGTGGCTCTTGGAGATTGTCCAATGCCGCAAACAAGTACGAGCCGAGGTCTGGCTGTTTACGTAACCAGGTCCGGTTCCCCCACTCCTGACCGACTCAGCTTCGGTTTTCTGAGGCTTAGCTTCCTTGCAGTTGCTTTCAAACACTTCAGCTGAGTGGTTGAAGCTCTGCCCTACAGGATTCGCAATGTAATTTTGGCGCGGCATTATATTGGGAATTCTTTTAGTCTAAGGCATGGCATGTGTAGTGTTAAGAAATATTTTATTTAGCGCTTGCTGCTTCTGCTAGGTATTGGTGTTGGATATATTTAGTCTAAGTCTTGTGTGTTGATAAATATTTCTTTGTACTAATCTTCACAGGTTGTCCCCAAGTAGAAATTTTTCAAAATTCGTATTTTGGAGGTATTCCTCTGTAAATTGGCAGTTAAAGTGGTAGGCTTTTGAGACTTAACAGTCTCTGTAAAATAAAAATTTGTTGAGGTTCAGAACCTCAAGAATTATTTGTTACCAACAATAGCATGGCACCTAACGAGCCTGGGGGTAGGCCCCTGGGGATCCACCGTTAGGCCATCGGCCAGCGGCGCTGCTGGACCTCATCACTCGTCACTGGCAACATATGGGTGGTTGGCATCCTTCAGCACGAGGTGCCGGAGCTATTTGTGGCCGGTCGGTTAGGCGCAATTGAACCAGCAGGCTTGGTCATGATAGCTCCTCGGTCATGGTTAGCATGGCCTCTTCAAAATTATTGTAGCATGTTTCCCTTAAGGAAACTCAAAATTAAATAAATAATTTTTTATTAAATCACCTCCCCCTAAATGTTGAGATCCCCCCCGATTCCTCTGACCGCCGGCGGTCTTAGGCATCGGGGGGATTTCTTTTTTAACATTTGGATGACCTTGACCCATATTTGTGTGTGAATAAAATAATATTTTGTTCCACACGATATGTAGGTCAGCCATGACTTAGGCGGATTTTTGCCTGAGTTTTGGGGACTCCTCAGGACTTAGAGCGAGATGCGACTAAGTGTTGGCTGTCCAACTGTGATGGAACAAAATATTATTTTATGTTGACACATGAGTAAGGGTAGCAGGTATCCAAGAGTTAAAGTCCTAGGGGTAGGTGACCCCCCCATTTCTCTTGCATTTTATGCATTGTTAGAAGAAGACGTCCTGCTGTTTCAAATTCATAAGTATCATGGCTGGTTTTAAAATGGAGTATAAACAAGTGTGTGAACAATAAAAATGGAGCTGGGAAATTGTAGTGTAGGTACAACCGTTATATGCATAATTCTTACTTTCAGTGTGATAGTGAAAAACCCGAAATAAATCTGTTGATGAAATTTGATCCACAAAAAGGTGACTTTTATTTGAGATAGTAATCACTTAAGTGAAACAGATGATTAAACCTTAGACAATTTTAATCATTTATTAATGTTTGATTGTATATTGTCTACCTCTGGTATGTAGGGATTAGAATATTTAACTACTATTTTATTAATAAACTTGTTTTTTGAAAAAAAAAAAAAATTACACCATGGAACACTGAACCCATTAAAGATTTTTTATTTTGAGGGGCACAACTGTCTCCCACACAAAATATAGTTCTTAACAATAGGAAATTTTTAAACTTATTGTACACAATACTGTTATTACTGCGCTGGCAATATCCCCAGAACGACTATTGAGACCTTCATGCCGTATTGTGCAGCAACCTTTTTAATTATTTTTTGAAAAAAAAAGAAATGTTGTCAATGAACTTATTTATGGTATAATTAACCATTTACTTGAATTACTTGAAAGATACACATTGGACCAACATGTAATATATTTAGAAAACAAAAAGCTTAATAGTGACAATAACAATAATCTTTCAGTTGATGCTGCAAATAGAAGTGCTTGGTTCTCAGGTTTGCTAACTTTTTGCAGATAGAACTCATTAACCATTTAAAGTATCACTATCCAAATATTAAATATGTATACACATAAGCTTCCTATGTTTAATACTGCAAAAATTATAAATGATAAAATTTGCATATGGAAGACTCTGGTTCTTACAATATTGCTCCTATTTTATCTAATTTACTTTTGTTTTTTATATATAAATGCTGTAAAAAACTACACACTTATATATAAAGTATCACTATCCAAATATTAAATATGTATACACATAAGCTTCCTATGTTTAATACTGCAAAAAAATTATAAATGATAAAATTTGCATATGGAAGACTCTGGTTCTCACAATATTGCTCCTATTTTTATCTAATTTACTTTTGTTTTTTATATATAAATGCTGTAAAAAACTACACACACATATATATATATATATATATATATATATATATATATATATATATATATATATATATATATTATAGGTTTAAGTTCACTGAATAGGGCTATTATAATTATTACAAGTATTGAAATTACCTGAATACCCTTCAAATTCATTTTTTATTAATCAACTGACAATTGTTTCGGCGATAATGCCATTTTCAAAGTCAATAATTTTTTTTGGAATACTTAAACACAATATCGAGTAAAATCAAATTCACAATGGAAATACAAAAGAATGAAATAAACTTCTTGGACCTAACAATTTTCAAACATGACCAAAAACATAAATTTAAAATATTTCGAAAACCAACCCAGACTGATCTTATAATCCCAATCAAGTCCAACCATCCTTGGCAACAAAAGATGTCAAGTTTCCATTACCTGATAAAACGCCTTACCAATATCCCAATGGATAAAAAAGATTATGAAGAAGAAAAGAAAGTAATTAAATATCTTGCAACAAAAAACGGCTACAAAAGTAACATTATTGACAAAATGATAAATAAAATAAAAAGAAAATCATCACAAAACAACCCTGAAGTAAATCAAGAATATTTGTGTATGCCCTACAGCTCAGCTTTCAACAAAGCTATAAGAAAAACATTTGAAAAATCCAACTTTAAAATTGGTTTCAAAACCCGAAACAACAGCTTCAACCTTATAAACAAATTCTCTAAAGAAAATGACAACCAAGAAAAATTTTCAAAATCGGGGATATACAAAATTTCCTGCAAAGAATGTGAAAAATATTACATTGGACAAACAGGTAGAACGTTCTCTTGCAGATATAAGGAACATATCCAAGCGATTCGATCCAATAACTTAACAACACAAAAGTCAAAATTCGCAGACCATATATTAACAACTGACCACAATTATGGAACTTTAAACGAAGCCCTAGAAATATTGTCATTTGAAAGAAAAGGTAATAAAATGAATACTAAAGAAGAATTATATATATACATGAGCGACAAGAAAGATCTGTTAAACATAATGCAAACAGAGCAAAACAACCCAATCTTTAACAAAATAAAAGAATACAAAGAAAAAACTGCACCAACTAGGAAAATAAATTAACATAATTAATCAGATGTTTATAGAGATAAGAAATCCAGCTTGTTGAGTATAGTTTGAAGGTTACAATATGTACTAAAAAATTTATTGACTTTGAAAATGGCATTATCGCCGAAACAATTGTCAGTTGATTAATAAAAAATGAATTTGAAGGGTATTCAGGTAATTTCAATACTTGTAATATATATATATATATATATATATATATATATATATATATATATATATATATATATATATATTTTTAAATGTGCAGAAGTTGATGGTCCTATGTAACGTTCAACATTATGAAGGTCCATGGGACATACCGTTTTTAAAAAGTACAGAATAGATTCCACAGAGTATATAACGCTATTCTGGAACTATAAACCCTTCCGAACTTTTATATTCACTGAAAATTGTTTATACTCTATAAATAAAATTATTACAGGATTTGTTGGTCCCTTGCGAAAACTTCGGAAAATGCTGTTCCTGTATAATACACCGCGTATAATGATTCTCATCATGCTGGTCCATTGCAAAATGTGATTTTGGAGGGGATGAGGGGGAATTGAAGTATAAAAAGTGTATAATCTACGTCATCATCTTGGTCCACTTAGGTCTAAGTAACCAAGAAAGTGGTTTTATTTATAGTAATGAATACTGGCAAGCTAGTATTACCAGCAGCATGAAAGTTGATATTCAACAATTAAATTACATATCTATCAATCGTTTTTTTTAAGTTTAAGAAAAAAAGTTGTTTCATACTTATTGCATGAAGCTGAAATTAAATATTTTCTAGGAATAAAACAAAAGTGAATAAATTTTTTAAAAGTGAATTAAAATTTGGCATAATTTGTTGAGATGTATATGTTTAAAATACCATGTGTTAAAAAGACCTGGAGGAGTAAAATATTTCTTTTATTTGTCATTTTACGTAAACACAATTTGTTGTGAGTAAATTTTAAGCGTAAAAAATAAATACTCATTGAGAATAACGTGTCATATCACATGGAAATTTACAGATAAAGGAAAGTACAAACTAAAGGATTCTTTAAAATCTTAATGTTTTGTTCTTATGTCTTCTAATGCTTACATTAAAAATGTCTTTAAGTAGAAAAGCATTGCTACAAACTCAACTAGAAACTAGAAATAAAGACCCAGTCAAACATGGAGGGCGATCAAATATTGCAATAATTAAAATCCGCCAACCTGCAAGAGAAGAAGCATTGTAAATTCTCAAGAGGAAAGTTTGATTTTAAGTTTAATGCGGTAGCCTTCTGACAGATGCGTTTTGGAGTTGACCATGCTTTTTATACTTGAATTATCTTCATTTGGTTGCTTGGGGGTATTAACATACGTTTAGAAATATTGACTTATATCTATATCATTTGAAAGGAAACTTTAATACCTAGGGCCCTATGAAATCAACAATTTTATTTTATCGATTGTTTGATTAATAAACAACAAAGTAATTTTAACATTAACCGGCTTGACATGAAATAATGGATTTTTACTCTAAATGATTACAATCACACGTCCATAAGGATCATAGCTCGATTTGAACATTAAGTTTTGTTTAAAATAAGCTCAAGGATATATCTTTATTTCATTTTATTTAAATTTAATGCTCATTCATTTATTAGTATCACTTATCACAGAATCAACTTTGACGGGCATTTAATGTCGGGGGCCAGGATGGTTGAACTTCAACTATTACTACCTGTAATATAGCGGAGTGTATGCTGGCTGTTTTGTTACATCCTTAAATAAATATTGTATTTATTTAGACCTGCTTGTTATTAATAATGAACCACTTGCTAACCCTGTAATACATTGCAAAAAAGTATTACCTCATTTGCAGTTTTCATAATCTTGGAAATATCATGATTAAAAGAATAATTAAAAATGCAACCGAGTAAATATTTCAAGGTAGATGAAGTATGGGATTAAATGTCCAACGCAAACCATTCTATTTCATAGTTCAAGACCACATGTAAAAAAAACCTAACAGTGAGGATTCCCAAACATTCGAAAACAATATCAGAATCATTAAATGAAGTTAAAATTGTAAACTATCTAATAAAACAATAAAATTCGTAAAGTAGTATAAAACAATGAATTATGGATATTTATGTTTTAATCCAATTTTTCATTACATCGTTTTCCAGACGGACAACTTATTTTATATTTATAATAATGTTTTCATAAGTTTTTTTGGTGTTTTCCGCAACTATAATATAATTTTATTAATTTGTTATGAAACAAAGTTCTTTAAATTCATTATTGCTTTGAGTTATTTCTTTACTACTTTTAAAACACTTAAAATTTAAAAAATTAAAAATAGAATTCCTAAAGAATGTTTTTATTAACAACGCCTCCGTATTTTTCGATAAGCTTTTCATTATGCTATTTAATACGCTAAGGGGTTTTTGTCTTTAGAATTCCTCCTACAATTTTCAGCCGATTTTCAAGTTTTTGGTGTCGTTGGATAGGGCTTGGTCTGGAGCTGTTTCCATCAAAAACTGATGGGAATCGGACTGAAAATAAAAGCACTATCCACCATTGAAATCTCAAAATTTCCCATTAAAATAACATTGGGATTGAATAAAGCATTTTAAACATCTGTTAATAATCAGCTGTAAATATTGTTGTAGTTATTGGTTATTGCAAATATTCACATTATTGGGTTGGTCGGATGTATTTGATTTAGAGCTAAAGTAACATTTGTACTGTACTGAAATAAACTGCTTGATTTCGAGCAACACGTATACTAGTATCCTTTAAAATATTAATGATCTCATTCATTTCTGTTTATCACATAGTTAATTGTAATTTTTCTTACTTTTTTTCTTATTGGCGTATAATATGAACGCAATGAAAATAATTTATATAACAATTATATGAATGTTACTTAAAAAATACACAATAAAAGATAAAAGGAATAAAAAGTAGTTCAATTACTAATTACTAGGAATCGCCCATGGTTGAAATTCGGCCAAAAATTAAGTTTATCTTGAGCCAATTAGTCTTAAAATGTTTTATAATTCAAACATATGTTCTTCCTGATTTGCTGAAATTTTTTTTACAACAGCTGTTTAATGATCCTTCTCTCATAAGATTAACATTGCAACTTTTAACACCAGGAGGGCGTAGCCCTGATGGCAAATGTAAATTATAATAGGATTCTGCTCATCTACAGGACTACATTTCTGATGGTATTCGCGGATTTCTCCTACGATGCACACAAGCTGAGAAATAGGGATGAAAAGAAACATGCTTGCCTATTAATATCTACTAGGGATCGCCTCCTGATCGAAATTCGACCAAAATTTCAGTTGATCTTGACCCAAGAAGTTTAAAAACATCTTATAACTGAAACATCTGTCCTTCCTGTTTTCCTATCAGTTGTTTTTACAACAGCTGTTTAATGATTCAATGAATTATCCTTTATCCATAAAATTATCATTGGAACTTTGAAAGCCTGTGGGTCGTAGCCCTGAAATCAGATGTGAATTTGTATGGGATTCTGCTCACCTACAGGACTATGCGTTTCTAACGGTATGCGCGGATTTCTCCTGCGATGCACACGAGCTGGGAAAAAGAGGAAACGAAACATGCGTACCTAATAGGCCCTCTTTAAAATACTTAATCCCAGACAAGGAAGTATACAGTGAGACTGCCGTGCGCCACGCACTGCCGACCGCGTTGAAACTTTTGTCTTGAATCTATTTTCATCAAGTATAAGTCGTAAATCAATAAAAAATTAAAAAATTCAATTGTTGCTCTCAAAATCACATATTTTGATAGTTCCTCTGATGGAAAGAAATTTTAATCGCCGGTTAACTTTTTTATGTAATGTATTAAAACTAGTACAAAAAAATATTCTAATATTTAAATTTTTTGTGTAAAAAATATTTATAACTGTATTGTCATAGTTATAATTCAATGCCCCATGCTCATGAAAAGCTAAGCATTTTTATCTCAATCTTAACTGCATTTAATTGAAACTTATTTGATCAGCAAACATTTAATGTTTTTGCACTCAAAATCACGATTTCGTCTTTCTGTCATCTACTGCTATGGCGGATTTCGTTTCAACTGCTTTAAATGCAGCTATCACCCGTCTATTGGTCTCATGTGGTTGTTGCTTAGAAAATCCGAAATACTTTGAAATTAGACACGCTACCCTCATATTGTTGCGGCACGGAATGGGTGGAGGTTATCGCAAGAACGGTTTTTATAGAGGATGTGCATAATGCTATGGACATCCGGCGTTAAGCTGTTTTGATAATTCGCACCTTCGGCCGAAAGATATCATCACCAACATCAGAGAGGTGTTTTGAAATTAATGTCGACTGGGCATACAAAGAACTAAATTTCCATTATATAAGCATTATATATTTACATAGCGTTGTCTACCTCATATTCCAAATTTTTAGCAAATATTTTTTTCATTTAGATTCGGATATAGTTTTAAAACACAATATTTTATCTAAATTAGTTGTATGTATCATACTGAAATAGTAGTTTTCATTAATAAGATGGAAAGTGAAATTTTTCTGTGCGTATTAGCGTTTTAGGACTAAGGCTAAGGCAAGCTTGGATTAAGTGACTAAGCACAGAAAATACACTGTCTGTTTGAGTGATGAACAAAGTTTTTCATCACATTGCAAAAATATAAAATTAATAACTAATCCTAATATAAATAATTTACAATTTCATCATTGTAACTTACATTTAGTAGGCTGGTTGACTTCCATCTTAATTTAAATATTCTTAAAATTAGCTATGTGAGTGGAATGAATGAAATGCCGATATAAAGTATGTAAAATGTAGGCTGCAAGTAGGTTTTTTTTAACATTTTAGTCTTATTCTTTTGGATTTATAAGATTTTTGCTTAGAAGAAAACTTTTTCATCACACTGCACAGAACAGCCGTTTTATGGCTTGTAATTAGACCACAAATTAGGTGTTTTCTGTAACCTTTTAAAGGTACAAAAAATATGTTAATTTCTTCATGTGCTAACCTCAAAATTCAATTTTACTTCAGCAGAAATCGTAATAATCCAAAACAAATAAGACTAAAAAAAAAAAAAAAAAAAAACACTTTTAGACTACAGTTTGAATGCAATTTTTTACATTTTATTTACATATCAGCTGTCTTTAAGACATATTTAAATTCAGAAAAAAATTATTGGTTAAGAAGACCAATAAACTCAGAAATCACATTAAAATAAAAAATATCAAAATTAATAACTCGGTGTCTTATTTTACTTGAGATTGCAGTGCATGGCGATCTCATTTTTATCCAGCAGTAGCTAGAATAAATCTCGTTCAGGTTTCGATGGAGGGGGTAAGCGGGATGATGCCACACACTTCCCCTAGATTTCTCGTCATAATTCCATCAGAGACCAACATCTTCTGGTTTTACAAAATATAAAATTTACAATAACACTGATGTTGTTGGTCTACTTTAATGGCGGGCTTTGTAAAAACGGTCACATAGTGCTGGTCCACTTAAAAAACAAGATGGTGGTTTTATAAACTTGATCATATCAAGCTGGTCGGACCTGCTTAATGTAACAGTGGACCATGAACTGCTATCGGAACTGCTATGTTCTGCAGAGAAATAGAGGGTGGACCATCAATAGTGGGGTTTTTATATCTATATATATATATATATATATATATAATCTTAGGGAAAATAAATCAAAGATAGATAACACCCCAATATTTATTTATTGTAATATATATATTTTTTCAAACATTTTTTTTTATATGTACAATAAAACAGTATGCCAACAATTGCAATTTATAAATAACTCATTATAGTGTATCCCAAAGTTAAGATTCTAGCAATTAAATTAAGACATTTCTCTATGTTATGTATAAACATGAGTTACTCTTACTATGCCTAATAGTTTTTTTTTACATATAACATTTTAACAAGAAAAGGATTGAAAGCAACAAGTGAGGGTTAGTTTCATCGGGATACTGCTTGCTTCTTAAATTTATATGTAAGTTTGCAATATACACATATATATATATATATATATATATAATTATAAAAAAGTAATATCTAAATGCTAACTATTATGTTATTAGTAATTTGATAAAAAGCAATTAGAGAAAAAAAGTGTTAATAAAAGTAGTACAGTTGACAGTTAAACAAGCTACAATTTTAACATTATAGAGGGTAACGGTGGTGTGTTATGTTTAAGAAACATGATCTTTACACCTAATATTTGTAATATTTATATAATAAACATTGATTAAGCCATTTAGTATTTCGTTTCAAGTAGTTTAATAAGAAAACTAGACTCATAACAAATAAGTTAATAGAGTAGAAATATATAAAAGACGAGTTTAACATCCTAACATTTATCCACCTTATAAGTAAACAAAATAAAGTTAAAAGATTTATTAATTGTACATGTTTTTGAACAACTAAAAAATAATATATTTATTAACTAATCTATATGTTATGCTGTAATATGAATAATATTTCAAAAAGATTTGTGTTCCACGATCTTTAAACCTTACATTTAAGAGTATTGGTTTAAAAAAATAATGTTAGAGAGATTTTAATCCTAGGAACAATTTGAATCTAAGTGAAAAAAATTGTAAATGAACGAGCAAAACTTGGTTAACCCCGTACTGTTAAAACAAAAGAATTTTAAAAGAAAGTAATATAAACAGTTTTTTTGCATTTGTTAAATATTGAAAAAATTAAATACTTTAAATGGAAAAAAGTATAGATTAGTTTATCTTATTCTTTATTATTAAGAAACCTGTGTTGTTAATGTAATTACCATTGTTGTTTGTCAGCAATGTGTGGTTGATCGTCCGACGATGTGTTGTCCACCTCGTTGTCAGATAAATTTTTTTTGGCGTAGGAAGGTTGAGCTTCTAATGATGTGTTGTCCACCTCGTTGTCAGACAAAGTGTTGTGTGGTTGAGCTTTTGACAAAATTTTGTCAGCATAGGGAGTCATGTTCCTTACTGTGTTAGAGGTCTTGGTGTAGGGTTTATCTTCTGTTGAAAACACCCGTGATGTTGATGCGTGCGAACATCCTGGAGTAAAAAGCCCGCCGAAATAATAATTGTATACATTCACGTTATGTGAGGGTTGCTTTTGTGAACGGGTAGTATACTTGCAGTGGTAACGTAAATGTCTATTGAGTCCACAACGTCTTGAAAACACTTGACCACAGTGAATACAGTGAAAAGCACCTTTAAATGTATCCATTTTTATAAATTAAAAAAAAATTAACTGATAGTTGTTTAGTTATAAGGTGAATATATGTTTAAAACCAATCCGACAACCACACCGATGTAAGTAAAAGTGTAAATAAAAAATTATAACTGAAATATGTTTAGTTATAAGGTGGATAAATGTTTAGGATCTAACGAACGAACACGGTTGATGCGTATGACAAACACGGCCAATGTGCGGTTATATATACGATCAAATACCCACTGGCCTTCAACCAGTTGCAGTATGACTCTACCTTTCACAGCGCATACAAATATAAAAATTTAAAATTAGCTTTTAGAAACCAAGCATTCATGTGAATAGTATATTATACATTTTTATTAAAGAATAAGTAAATTTTTAAATATATAAAATTATTAAATAATGTATGCTAAAGCATTATTCTTATATATATATAATAAAATAGCGCATGTAAGTGTCTAAAAACAAAGAAAAATACCCCCGTCGCAGCAGACCTGAAACTCAGCGAATTTCTAAATTAGTAATATTAATTTTCACCATCTAAACATGTAAACCAAATATCATTACATGGATATAAATAGGGAAATAATGTCTCACTTACTTATGATAAATATATTGAAAGAGTATGTAGGTTTCATGGTAAGACCTAAGCTAGGAACATATAGGCATATAGGCAAACCTTCCTTATTTATAGACAGATATTGATGAAACTTAGTATATGACTTCATATTGTTAAAATAATTTGTTATACTAAAAACCTAATTTTTGTGTTCCCCATGGCAGCATACCTGCGGTATAACTATTCAACTAAACACTTACCAAGTTTAAACAAAATAGGTTGAAAATATAGCATTCCAAACAGTATAATGCCATACCATGTTTAAGCATAGAAGCCGTATGATCAACAATAGGCTACTGGTCCAGGGGGTAAAGATAACTCAAGGTAGCATTCCTAAGCGACAACTCTAGCCGTAACGGTTATAGCCGCGCGGACATCACGGCTATAGCTGTTACTGCTGTAGCCAACAGACACATTAATATACAGCAGTCGGTGTTGGCCTTACTCAAAATGAAATGTTATTTTCATTCTATTTGAAATTCAATCAAAATTTTTATTGATCTTAATTACTTTCTTTATTACACATTTTTTCATGTTACTATTTAGTATTCTTTATTCTAAATCATTAAAAGAACATTAATATTTTAACAAATTTCCCATAGGGAATAAGCTATTACCATGTCGCTCATAACTCGGAATTTTTAACAAATATTACTCTTTGAGGCATTACAAAGTAACTCTATTTTCCTTAGTAATATTTGTAATATTTTCAAAATTCCGAGGTATGTGCGACATAATATAACTATTGAACTAAACACATACCAAGTTTAAATGAAATTGTTTTAAAAAGAAACGGTGTCATACATATCTAAGTGGTACCCCGTAAAAGAGGTCAAATTATGTTGATTTTTCCCTGTTGGCAATCTTTCAAAGGATCTTGGGTGTGGTGTAATATGTGGGGAAGGTATTTTCAAATCCCTAATTGGATACTCGATTTAACGCTGGAGCCGGCCCCGCCTGGCAAGAGCTTTGCATATCATTATCTGGGTGAGATTTACTTTGAAAGAACCTTTAGCGCTGGAAAAAATACTAGGATTAAAATTTAATGTGGGTGTCTCTCGAGGAGATGTTTGAGCTTCCAAAATAAGTCTCAGGTTTCATTTCACTGGTCCATAATACAACTCTTATCTCTTAATATTTTGTATTTATACTATAATTATAAACACGTACACACATTTAGCAAATGTTAATTTTGTATTATTGGAAATATTATGGATATTTGCTTACAACACCCATATGATGGCAAACCTACATACTTACCCCATGGGATTTATGGGGAAACTAAAAAGTGCCGAATATTGATACTGTTTGATATTTACCTAACATTTTCTAATTACATCCCAAGACAGCAAACCTACATTCCCATTCCTATAATGTTTATGAGGAAAATACAATATCTCAAGATCGTTTAGAAATTCAATTCGCCAAGTACGCAGGTCTGCTGCAACAGGGGTATTTTGAAGGAAGGTGAATTGATTATATCATTAACCAGCTGTTGCAAAAACAACTCCTAAAAAAAAAACTGGAAGAACAGATATTTAGTTATTAGTTTTTCTTTAACTTCTTATATCCAGATCAACTCAACTTTTTGTTTAATTTTAATTTATTAGATTAAATAGTTTATAATACTTACTATAATTTGGTTTTACAATATAGTTGGTCTATGAGATTGTACAAAAAATAATTAATTAAAGGTTTTTTAACCGTATTTTCTATTGAAGTAGTATGGTTAATTAACTTATTAGTAGTGTTATTTTTGCTGACTCAGAGTCTATTTAATAGGTCTATTTTATATTCATAGTTTTATATTTAATTTTCTTATATCCACTCAGAGTCTAACGTTAGCATTAGGTTTTGGTATCACAACCATAACTGAGCACCATTGTGTGGGCTAATTCATAGTGTTTATGCATCTAATTAAACCTTACTTTTAAGTTCTGACTCGCATTTTTTCAAGCAATGATATTGGAGAATTATCCTGGATGTAGTAAGTGTTACTGATTTGTCCTCTTAGTCAATCGGTGTCAAATTACCTAAAGCATTAAACAAATCACGTCTTAAATTGTTCTAATTTCAATTTTGCGACATTATATGGTATTTTTTAAGGGATACTATATTTTCCTATTATTTAGAGGTTATATGAAATCCATTGACACTAAAAACAGTTTGCTAAATTGACTATCATAAAATGCTTAAAAGATTGAAAAGTTATAAAAAGTATTCAATTGAGATTTTTTTAACAAAATTTATTACTGTTCTTACAAAAAGTTAATAGTTGTAGTACATATTGTTTGGCGCCAGCTCATCTCGTCCGTATATCTGCCAGCAGGCAGCAGCATTGTAGTGACGCTGTGGGAACCTTCCACCTGATATTAATCATCAGCTGACAGATAACATACGACCGGCTGGTGACAGCGTGATAAGTGATTCCCAGTGGCCCCGCCGCCACCCGGCAGCTCGCTTTCTACTGTACCTGGATCGGATTAATATTCTTAAGGCTAGCGCCAGCCCACACAGTATGTGGTGCGGTGTTAATTCCTTATTTTGTTTTAGTATCATACCTTGAAATTTTGAAAATTTAGCAAATATTACTAAGGAAAATCTAGTTACTTTGCATCGTCATAGAGAGTAATATTTGTTAAATTTTCAACATTTCGAGGTATGAGGAGCCTAATATAACTATTAAACTAAACACTCACCAAGCTTAAAGAAAAATCTATTGGAAACAGCGTCAGAATCAGGGGAATAAAATACCATGTTTTAGCATAAAAACCTTATAGTTATCATTGCCAACTGCGCAACAATGGACTATGACCCACAGGGGTGAAGATGACTCTTAAGAGGGCGTTGGAGTGCCGCCATGTTAGATTTATTTCCCATAAGAGCAATGCTAAACTTTTCCCCGTCATTTGTCATGTAATTTCTTTATTTTTTATCCAATTGGTTCAGAATAAATAGCGTTTGAATCACAATTAAATTCCCGGTTTCTTTTCCGAGATTGATTTTTTAATAATTTATAAAATTCTGTAGAAAATGTTTTAAAATTAGTAAAAATTTGCTTTTGTTATTTCAAGTTAGGAAAAACACTACTTAAAAAAAATCCTCTCGCAAACCAAAACCGCCTTGATGAACCCTTTATTTAGAGCTATAAACCATTTTTTTCTGATTATAAATAAAAGAGTTATTTGACATCCCGTATAACATTGCTCTTATGGGGGAAAGGTGGAATTTGGATTGACTCCAACGCCCTCTTAAGAGGCCAATTGAAAAGATATTACGAGACCACATATCAGAAAAATCTCTTAAATTCAACTATTTCCTTTGTAAACGGTTTCTAAAAATAACAGTACCTGTTTCAACCAGTATCAAAAAGTAACAACTACAAACTGTTACATATAAAAAATATACAACCACCATCATCCATTAAGAAATATAATGCTTTTCAATGCTTTTCAAAACTATAATTGAGTTTGTATAGTGATATAGGAAAACTTTTTTACAGTGATACAAATATGTAAATCCCTAGTATATATAGAACTTCTTTGTTTGCAAAACGATAATAATTGGTCTACCCTTATAAAAACAAGAAATAACTTATCAAATTAATCGATCATTAGGCAAAAAAGAAATTCTTTGTTAGAAAATATCGCTAAAAGTTTATAGTTACGAACAGTTTACTGAGATGATATTAAATTAAACTAGTCAAATTATATATCGTTTTGAAGAAGAGGAAACGTAGAATAATTTAGTTTTGCGAGTCGTAGCGGATGGCATCACTGGCGCTGTCGTCTTAAAGGAGAATTTACTAAGATGATAAGATGATATTAAATTAAACTAGTCAAATTATATATCGTTTTGAAGAAGAAGAAATGTAGAATAATTTAGTTTTGCGAGTCATAGCGGATGGCATCACTGACGCTGTCAGATCTTTTGCGACAGGGGGTATTTTACGACACGTTAAATATAAAAACTTAATTGGACACCTTCATGTGTTATATGTAAATTTTTGAAAGTAAATCTTGCAGGTTGTAACTAATGATATGCAAAGCGCTTGACAGATTGTGAGAAGTTATTTTCGACATCCCGACTAATTTGCATTTTAGAGTGGTCGTATATCTTTTATGGAGACTGTCTTAATTGGATCAACGCTGGAGCCGGAATATCCTTTTTATGGAGACTGCCTTAATAGGATCGAGGCTGGAGACGGAATGCACCACACCCAAATGTTGTAGCCTAATGTTGCGCTCAACCTATTTCCATTAATTTTGGAATTTAAAAAAATTTAATCAATGTTTCCCTTCAACGCATTGCAAAGTAACTTTATTTTTCTTAGTTATATTTGTTAAATATTCAAAGTTCTGAAGTATGAGCCACATAGTATAACTGTTGGTTAAATATAATAGCGTTGGAAACAGGAGAACGTCTACCACGTTTTAGCATAAAAAGCCAAGGATAGCAAAAATAGTAATTAAAACAATAGTAGTATTACTTTCATAGTTAGACTATGTTGCTAATAACTCAGAATTTTGAAAATTTAACAAATCTTTCTCTTTAAAATATTGCAAAGTAACTCTATTTTCCTTAGTAATATGTGTTACATTTTCAAAGTTCCAAGGTATGAGTGATATAGTATAACTATTGAATAAAACACTTACCAAGTTTAAAAGGAAATTGGTTGAAAAAAAAACGACGTCCAAAAACAGGAGAATGCCATACCATGTTTTAGCATAAAAGCCGTAAAACAAAACATATAACATTAAATGTTAAAAATATGATAATTTGATCCAGCTAGGTATTTTCCGTAGAATAAGAGAAGTCTTAAGGTTTAACTACGGAGGATTAGAATAATTCGGGGTAATTGTGGGGAATGCCGGGTAATTGAATAATTCGGGGTGGGGAATCGTTGGTAATTGTGGGTAATTCCTGGGAATTATGGGAAATTTACTCTAAAGCAGTTACCCTAATTGTGGGTAATTCCTGGGAATTATGGGAAATTTACTCTAAAGCAGTTACCCTCAAAATTGGTTGAAAAAACGGCGTCCAAAAACAGGAGAATGTCATACCATGTTTTAGCATAAAAACCATATGATCAACAATGGGCTAGGGTATACTGGTCCAGGGTAAGAATAAATCTTAATGAAAATATAAAAAACCCCAAATCTTTATAATGTCACTTTTTCCTTAAATTGTTGTATAATTGACTTTATTGGAAACATAAAAATATCATACCACGTTTCATGAAAATATCATACCATATTTTAGCATAAACAAGCCGTATGATTAACATTATTCATGAAAATATCATACCATGTTTTAGCATAAACAAGCCGTGTGATTAACATTACCGACTGCGCAACAACAAGTTACTACGCCAAAGGTGAAAATAACTTTTATTAACATTAGTTTAACATATTAGTTGTTAGTATTTAAAAAAGGTTTTCACTATAAAAATAGCAAAATAATAATTCAAACACAACACATTATTTAAAGCAATAGTAGTATTAATTTCATATAATACTATTTAGTTAGAAAGACAAAACATATAACATTAAAGGTTAAAAATATGATAATTTGATCGAGCTAGGTATTTTCCGTAGAATAAAAGAAGTCTCTGGGTATAATTACGGAGGATTAAAATAATTTAGGGTAATTGTGGGGAATCCTGGGTAATTGAATAATTCAGGGTAATTGTGGGGAAATATGGGAAATTTACTCTGGAGCAGTTACCCACACCGCTTGGCATATATAAGAGCTGCCATTTTTCCTCCAACTTCAGTTTGTTTCAATGATGTTTAACCAACACTCCGCAAGTATACTACTTTATTTCATCTTTAGTTTTATAAAAGGTACTTATATATCTAGTAATTTAATAAGTTTTAAGCTTTTAACATTTGAGATTTAGATAAGCTACATATTTTTATATCTTTTGTTAATAATAAACATAATTTTATGCAACTAAATTTGACTGTTTTGTCTTAACATTTAGCATATTCCTTGAAACAAATTATCAATAAAAACAAATTAATTTTTCTATATAAAAAGCAAGTGTATAAATTGAGATTTTTCACATGGGTATTATTTAGGTTGACCATTGGTTTTCAAACTGTTATAAACTATAGGAATAGTGATAGGTTATCGGAGTAATTCACTGTTTGTTAACTATGATACTACAATAAAATTTAATACAGAATGCTACACATATTAAAAGATACAAAATTTAAAACTTTTCACCTCTATTAGATAAACATTAAAAAATCTTACATTTTTTCGAAATTTTTTTATAGCAAGTCTAAAAGGAAATTCTTTTTTATACCTTTTGGAAAAATGAACATCTTATCATAGTATTTTAATACCAAACAGACCGCCGCATATGTGCGACGCTTGGTCTGTGGCTAAAAACAAACACAGA
Source organism: Neoaliturus tenellus (assembly GCA_030545055.2). Taxonomy (NCBI): domain Eukaryota; kingdom Metazoa; phylum Arthropoda; class Insecta; order Hemiptera; family Cicadellidae; genus Neoaliturus; species Neoaliturus tenellus. Next base: position 112,007,215 of record CM061531.1, read on the forward strand.
CGTCACTAAAGTGTTTTATGTAAGTTTTTATTTAATGTATTTTTAAAAATAACATATTTTAACATATTTGATATATCTTTACACAAATATTCATCAAATCTCTTATATGACACATTGAAAAAGTTTAAGTTATTGTGTAAGAAAAATGTATAACCATTTGCATTTTGTAAACTTGTGAAACATGATAACCTTATGCTAAATTTTATGCAACTAAGTTTTAGCTATTCCTATAGTTAATAAAAGTTTGAAAGCCAATGCACACAAATTTAGTGTTTTATGTTAATACTTGTTGAATTTAGTTATTATTTCAATACCGAACGGACAACCTAAATAATACCCATGTCATAAATCTCAATTTATACACTTGCTTTTGTACAGAGAAATTAATTCGTCTAGGGTTAAGTTTCTTAACCCATTTTTGTGCCCAAATACAAGTCTATGAAATGTTTAACTAAAATCAACCTACATTTTCAGAGAAAGTTCAATCATAACAAAAGACACTCCTCATATTAAAGCATGAAATTTATTGTGTTGATATTACAGTTGAATTACTTATATTTAGCAATTAACATGTGTTTTCTGTTTTATGAACAAAAAATAAACTTTAAAGGCTTCCCGTGGGTTTCAGAATTAAAATATCAAAAACTATTAAACCTTATTGCTTTAAAGGCTTCCCGTAGGTTTCAGAATTAAAGTATCAAAGAATCTAAAACCTTATTGCAAAACTATGAACTGAGACCTTTCCTTTAACACCTCAAACTTTAAAACTGGTCCACAAATAAATTAAAGTATTGAAATTAAGATATTTTGAAGTGTGAATTAAAATAGTTTTTGTAGTTCCAACAAACCTTTTAGTTATTTATTTTATTAATATTATAAATATTTTCATAACTTTAATCGTTAAGTATATTTCATCTTTTCTCTGTACCAGCAGGAACCACTTCTACTACAAATCAATCACCGTTTTTCATGGTATTATTATTTTAATTTTCTTTTCTAATTTTCTTTACAGGTATCAATCACCATCTTCTCAAGTGGTTTTCAAGTGTACCCCCTCGCAGCCAATCAACAACTCATACAGTTTTATGGGAGCATACCATAAAGTACTCAGAATTAAAGGTAGTTTGTAGTTCTAACAAACCTTTTAGTTGTTTATTCTATTAAATGTATAAATATTTTCATAACTTTCATTTGTTAAGTATATTTCATTCTTTTCTTTGTACCAGCAAGAACCAATTCCACTATAAATTAATCTCAACAATAATATACATTCTGTAAATGTAATACTTTATATTTCCAAACTATTAACATGTTTTAAATGCTCAGGACACCAATTATATAATATTTAAATAGATTCAGATCATTTCCTGACGCTCTAGCAACCGGTGGTTCAGTGATCTGTGATGACGGTATCACAGCGTGGATGTTAATTGTTTGCCTTTACTTATTATGTTACTGCTTGGGTTAATCCATACACTCAACTGCACGCATTCTCCCATAGCTCTTCTCCGCCGGTTTCTTTTCATAAAATCATGTACAGTTGATCGTTGACGCACACTCACCTGGGTGCACTCTCCCATAGCTCTTTTTCGCCGGTTTCTTTTCATAAAATCATGTACAGTTGATCGTTGATTAAACCGTGTACAATTGATCGTTCCCGTACACTCACCTGCGTGCATTCTCCCATAGCTCTTCTCCGCCGGTTTCTTTTCATAAAATCATGTACAGTTGATCGTTGACGCACACTCACCTGGGTGCACTCTCCCATAGCTCTTTTCCGCCGGTTTCTTTTCATAAAATCATGTACAGTTGATCGTTGATTAAACCGTGTACAATTGATCGTTCCCATACACTCAACTGTGTGCACTCTCCCATAGCTCTTTTCAGCCGGTTTCTTTCTATTAAACCGTGTACAAATATCTATGTATCTTCAAAATTTGGTAGCCGCCTTCCTACCTCCAGACTTGCTGAACACCCTTCGATCAACAGCGTTGAAAAACGCAATCGGAAAATTGTACACTTTAAGTTTGTATTTCACAGGATCCATTTCAATCGTCTTTGATCGTTGCCGGAAAATTCTTGGTGTCTCGAACGCTTCATTCCCAATTTGTTTCAAACATCACAAGCATGATTGTAATGATAGTCCAAGTCTTGCATTTCATAGTCTTCCCACGTCTCGTCTGTTAGGTATGTGTTCTGTAACATTTTGCATGCCATACACTCATCTGGGTGCATTCTCCCATTGCTCGTTCCCGTCGGTTCTTTTCCATTAAACCATGTCCGTGCCCTTATTTCTTCCGTGCACGGCTGATCGTTGTCCTTTGCGTCATTTCACTCGCCATATCAATGTCAATATTTATTACATCATTTTAATTGTCTTTGATCGTTGAATCCTTTCCATTAAACCATGTACAGTTAATCGTTGCCGTACACTCAACTGTGTGCATTCTCCCATTGCTCGTTCTACCACATATCTGTTTTTTGTTTTCCAAAGTCATCATCAGCTTTGGCCATCTTCCTGTTGGATAAACTTCTGTCCTGGCTAGTAAAGGCAGATCGTAGTGGTGGTCGTGTAGGTGTTCTGGATACTCGAAATCACATTCCAAAATGTAGCCGGTCGTTGTTGCTATTTCTTGTTCTTCACCTTTATACACATTAAAGGAGTACAATTTCAACATGGATAGTGTCTTCATTTTGTACATTTACACAAAATTTAGTTTCCTCAATCTTTTTTGGGGAAAAATTCCCCATATCCGTGCCCCTTTTGTATTTCTTCCGTGCACGGCTGATCGTTGTCCTTTGGGCCATTTCGCATACCATACACTCATCTGGGTGCATTCTCCCATTGCTCGTTCCCGTCAGTTCTTTTCCATTAAACCATGTCCGTGTCCTTATATATATTTCTTCCGTGCACGGCTGATCGTTGTCCTTTGGGCTATTTCACTCGCCATATCAATATCAATATTTATTACATCGTTTTAATTGTCTTTGATCGTTGAATCCTTTCCATTAAACCATGAACAGTTAATCGATGCCTTACACTCAACTTTCCAAAGTCATCATCAGCTTTGGCCATCTTCCTGTTGGGGAAACTTCTGTTGAATGTAAAAATATCCAGTTATTTATGTGTTTTTGTTTTCTTTAAAAAAAAAAATAAATAAAAACAAAAAAATAATAACTAATTACATTTTTGAGTTAACCTATTATTTGTATTTATTTATTGATTATGGTAATTGAATTTGAGTCATAATTCGCGCGTAGGTGGGTTTGTGTTCGTACGGGATTATATTTGGGTTGTAGTGTAATATAGTTTCGGACGATCGAGTGTTGTCGGTATCGGTGTGTTTTTCATTTGCGCTGTACAGAGCGTTGTCGTTATTAAACTGGGCCGTGATCTATTTGCCTGCGTAATTGTGATTGGGCGTATTTCTTCTTCTTTTTTTTGTTCATCCCTTCGTTACCATTTGTACTGCGGCCTTTTGTTAGCGGTGTACGTTGAGTATTTGGTGCCGGTAGCTTTTATCTAGTCCTGTAATATTGGGCATTGATTTCCCGATTTATTTATGTAGTAGTTATTTTTCGATCCGTTTGTGCCAGGAGTTTGGATGGAAGGTTAGTGATAGCCTAGTACCATTGTAATTTGATTTACATTGGGTGTTGTGTTTGGATATCAACAGGTGGTCATTCCATTGTAGCGTTACCGTTGTTCTCTACGTGTAGGTCAATTCCTTTCAGTTAGGGTAGTTATATTGTAAATTAGTATTATTGTGTGTATGCGTATCCCTTGTATTGAAGAGGGTGGTAGCGCTAGGATTGCTATCAGTGTGAGAAGTGTGCTTATCTCTACGCATGCTTTGTTCGTCGCCGCCATCTTGTTATGCAATAGCCATCTTTCACCGTGGGTAGGGTTGTATATTTTAAGTCGATGGTAGGGCGTATCTACGGGCTACGGCCGATTTAACGCGGTATAGTTTGGTGGTAGTCAATCTATTATAGCGTTTGGTAAGGTGGTATATTTATGTACTCAAATGGTTAAGAGTAATTGTTGTACCCCTTTGTTTAACCTGTCCCGGTACGTGGGAGCGATCGCTCCCACGGTAATTGTAATGCAATTTGATGGGTGCGATCACTCCCATGTGGCATTGCTTCAAATTTGATTAATTTTTTAGGCAGGATTTGAGTTAAAAACTGAAACTTTGTTTAGCACTGACCGATAGGGTGATGTACTTTTGGGGCACGTGGGTTATTTTTCTGTATTAAGTGTTGTTGTGGTGCGGTGGCGTCTTAGTAGCCAATCACCAACATATGTCTGAGTGGCAAATTGGTGCTGTTTTTGGTGGGTTTATATTTGTATTAGGGTGTTTGTATTATAAAATACTAACAAATAAATAACGGTTCACTTAGTAAACTAAGCCAGTATTATTTTGCAGATAAGAGTTTTATTGCGATTTTATAGGCTGGAGTTGATTGGTGCGTTAGTTCTTGGAATTAGAAGTAAATTCTTAATATTATAACGCGAAATGAGTATCCAATAATATAGGGTGGTTTTATTAATTTAATATATGATTATGTGTTTTGTTTTCTTTTACTTTTTCTTTTATAATTTTAAATTGCAGGTAGGCGACTAGGGTGTAGCGAAAACCTTTTGTTGTGAATGTGTTTAGTAATGCCGTTGGAGGGTTTTATTGGGTGTTGTATACGTTATATATGTTAAACCGTGATTGTAGGGATTTTATTGCATTTTGTGTCCTTTCTCCCCCCCCCCCCTTTTTTTTTTTTTTTTTTTTAATAGGTCCGGGAAAGGAATTACCCGTTTGTGTATTAGCGGGTGTCGAGCGGGAGGATATTGGGTAACCACTTACTTGTAGTCGTGAATGCTGGAGGCGTGCTGGGGGATATCGGGCCTTTACTTACTCTTTGTTGGAGGTTCGGGTGACGCGCGTGTATATGTCGGGTAAGGGAATACCCGACGGTTTTCCTGCGGGAGACGGACGGGGGGTTATCGGGAAACTACTTACCCGTAGCGGTGTATGTGGGAGACGCGCGGGTACATATCGGGAATGGTAATACCCGGCGGTGTTCTTGCGGGAGACGTGCGGGTCGTTATCGGGAGACGCGCGGGTATATGTCGGGAAAGGTAATACCCGGCGGTGTTCTTGCGGGTGACGGGCGGGGGGTTAGCGGGAGACTACTTACCCGTTGCGGCGGATGCGGGAGACGCGCGGGTATATGTCGGGTAAGGTAATACCCGGCGGTGTTCTTGCAGGTGACGTGCGGGGGGGTAGCGGGAGACTACTTACCCGTTGTGGCGCATGCGGGAGCCGCGCGGGTATACGTTGGGAAAGGTTATACCCGGCGGTGTTGTAGCGGGAGATGAGCGGGGGGTTATTAGGAAAGTATTTACCCGTAGCGGTGTTTGCGGGTGACGTGCGGGTATATGTTGGGAATGTGATTACCCGGTGGTGTGCTTGCGGGTGACGCGTGGGGGGATATCGGGCCTTTACTTAACCTTGTTTTAGATGCGGGTGACGCGGGTATATGTCGGGAAAGGTTATACCCGGCGTTGTTCTCGCGGGAGTCGAGCGGGGGGGGGGGGGGGGTTATTGGGTAACTACTTACCCGCAGTGTCGTATGCGGGGTCGCGCGGGTATACGTCGGGAATGGGAATACCTGACGGGGTTCTTGCGGGAGACGAGCGGGGGGGGGGTATCGGGTAACTACGAGCAGGTGTTGTGCGTGTAACTGGTGGATAAAGCCTTACCTGGCTCGAAAGGCGTGGGTGGGTCTGGGTGGGCAATGTGTTGTGGTTCATTTGCGGGGTAGTTGTTGGATACCTGATGGTAGTGTTGGGAATTGGCTTTTGCGGTGTTATTTGATGTGACGTGTGGTGGGGTAACGATTTTTTTTTTATACATACATATTTATTTATATGTTTTTATATTCATTTTGTGTGTGTGTGTGTGTGTGTGTGTGTGTGTGTGTGTGTGTGTGTGTGTGTGTGTGTGTGTTGCGTGTGTGTGTGTTATATTTTATAAATGTATAAGTCTTGTGGGTATGAATAAATTGTGTATGATATCATTTGATTTGATAGTTTGTTATCTAATTATTTTATTGTAACACTTTTTTTTATTGGTATTTGGCGTTGTTAGGCGCTGTAATGAAAGTATGAATTTATGTTTAATTCTTATATGTTCGCGATATTTATTTGGTTTGTTACTATTGTTTGGGTGTCTGTTTTGTTTCAGTTATCCCGTGATGGACGAGAGAGAGGATGTCCTGGATCTTGGCCTTGATGGCGTGCTGTTGGACGAAGTGGAAGAAGTGGAGGGAAACGGCGATGCTGCCATCCCTGTTGGTGATCAACGTGATGGTGTTGGAGCTCAACGGGCTGTGTCTGCTGGTCCAGCCGCGGCGGAGGGCAATGGCGTCGGGGCCGTCCCTGAACAAGGCGAGCGGCGCCGTATCATGCGGGAGGTGACACATGACGGTCAACTGCGGAGACTGCTTAGCGCTGACAGTGAGTTTTCCTTGGAAATTATAGCAGCTTCCTTTCTTGCTTCTTCAGTTAACCATCGTTGTCGGCAGTATAGGGACAAGCCTGAAGCCCATTTGATCATGTTTGATAAGTGTGGTGAGGTCTTTCGCTGGCCTTCGGTTCCAATAGTTCGGGGTTCGGATGATTTTCCCTCGTTTCATTGTAGTTGGGAAGCAGTTGGTAAAAGCGTTACTTTAGTTAGTGAAAGAGTGCGCACTAGTAAGAAACACCTTGTGCGTTATTGTGATAGGGAGGATTTGTATATGTTTAATGGTTTACCGGTAGTTAATGACACTGGTGTGTTGCTATCTTCGTTCAGGGAACTTCCTACCTATAAGGGTCTTCTTGCTATTGGTTTTGCTGAACAGAATGGGCCGGTTTCTTTTGCATCGTTGAAACAGTTTAGCTCTGTTAAAGTTGATACGAGTAATTTGAGCCCATCATGTCTTCCTAAAGGGAACAAAAGGTATTTCGTCAATTTGAATTCGCCCTTGGTTAGGCAACTACGTGCAGCAAGGGAAGGCGCCGAATTAATGGTAAGGAAAACTGAATTGTCTGTAGGTCTCCCTGTTCCTCCGTGTAGTACGAGTTTGGAGTCCCGACCTGCATTGTCGGTGCGACCTTCGTGTTCTTGGCAAAGTTTGACTCTTCCCAAAGAGCCGAAGCAAACTAGTATAAAGAGCTATTGCAATAGTAAAGGTGCTATTACCCCTAAGAAGGCACCTGTTGTAGTGAGGTCCCCGGGGACCCCGATTAAGAGGCGTATTGCACCTGTGCAGTCTAAAGGGACTCCGAAAAGGGTTAGGTCGGTGCCCGCTGTAGAATGTTGGACCAAGCCTTTTGTGAAAGGGGAAGAATTTTTGAATGTTCCCGGGGAACCTGGTTATTGTTCCAGGACATCTTTGAAGATAATGGGTTATGTCCCATGTGATCGGCCCTCTGTGGCGTGTAAGAAGAAGTTGGTAATGGTTGATAGTCCCATGGATCTGTCTGTTGTATCGAAGCGCAATATTGCGAATGAATTGGATGGCTCGTTGGTGTCTGTAGTGGAGGCGCCGCTGGTCCCTGGACAACTGCCTGATCCTGGGAATGGGTTAAGTGTCGTGGTGGAATCTCAGCCCTCTGTTGACTGTGGAGGGCAGTTGGTGCGAAGCGAAGTTATAGCTCAGTCGGCTGGGGGTCGATCAGTAGAGGTTGTGGATACGTGTGGGGGTTCTGAGACCCAGTTAAGCATTGCACCCGAGCGTTCTGCTGCTGATCAAGAGTGTGGTCAGATTTGGGATAAAGCGACTCATCCTGAAGCATTTAAGCAGATATTTTATCATTCGGACTTCGAAGACGGATCTCTTGATGAGGAAGAGTAAGTTCTGTTGTCCATACGATAGTTTGGGGTTTTTATTTTTTATATATATATATTTTTTTTAAAACATTTTTATTAATATTTCTTTTAGTGGTGGTGGGAGGGGGGAGGAGGGGGTTATGCTGTTAGTTTTAAGGGTTTGTGTAGTGGTTGGGTAAATGTTAAGTTTTTATTTTTTTTTTCGTTTAAAGGGGGGGGTATGATTGTCTTTGGGTGTTGTCATTTTGGATTAGTCTAATTAATTATATATATATATATATATATATATATATATATATATATATATATATATATATTTTTTTTTTTTTTTTTCTATTTTATCTGTGGGAGGGATTGTGTCGTTACGTCTTTAGCGTTGGTCATTCGTAGGACTGACAGTCTTATTCCCTTTATAGATTTTTGAGGTGGATTAATGTGGCTCGTTCCTCCACTCCAAAAGAACCGATGTCTGTTTGTGATGAATCTGTAGTGAAAGCCAACGCTGCCAAAGCCAATACTTCGGGCTTTGGGATGAATTGTCTAACTTCGATGAGGACCAGTGAGTAGTCTATTCTCTCATTATCCGTGAATTGTAGTTGTGCCATGTAAAGTTGTTGCTGTAGTCATAGATTTGCTGCGTCGTGTAGTTGTAAAAGTTCTTTTTCTATTTTTTTTTTTTTTATATATTTTAGAAGAATATTATTAATGTTGTTATCTGGTATCTAGTTGTATTTTTGTTGCACTATTTTAGCTTGTAGTAACAAATTATGTTGTTGTTGCTTGTAGGCTTGTTTGCGTGGCGGAAGAGGTTGAAAGATCAGTTCCAGTTGCTGGTGGGCAATTGGACTCTTAGTTGGTATGTTAAGTGAACAGAATTTGTTTGCTTGGGCTTCTGGTTGTCCCTATATTTGCGCCTAACGACCTTTAATATTTGGTTATTTCTTTATATTAATTTATATATATATATATATATATATATATATATATATATATATATATATATATATATATATAATTAATTGCCTCTTTAGCCTTCTGTTTATTAAATGATAGACTATAGTTACTAGTGAATATATATTTTTGTAGATTTTGGTTTGCATGGTGTTGTAGAATATTATTTATAAGTTGTTTGAGTTTGTATCAAGCGCGTGAAAGAATAATATATGAATATATGTGTGTGTTTATTTAACAGGGCGTAATTTTAATTTCAGATTTGCGTGGAGGACCGTCTATGGTAGAAGGAGTGGTGGGTGATGTGTTAAATTGTCCTTCTACGTCAAGGGTGATATCACGGGTTTGCTCTTCTTCTTCTAGAGGCCGGGGTGGGGTTACTGCGAAGCGCAATTGTCGGGGTGGCAGGAAACGTACGATTTTAGATAGTGAATCGTCAGATACTGGTTTGGATGTGTCCATGGCCAGTAGTGAGGGGGAACCCGGCAATCCTTTGCCTCAGACCCGGGCGCCCTCGAGCTCAGAAGGTAGTGGAGGAAGGAGTTGAAGATGATGGCATAGAACATTCAGAAATTAACAGGGCGATAGTTCGCGGAGCAGAATGTACTGTGCCAAAGAGGGTTCGGAAGAGTGAGAACTTTTCTGTTAGAATATCGTTTGTGAAGGAGTCTCTCGTGCCGGCTGGGGTTCGTCATATTTTTCTAGACATATTTGATAATACGGACTTTCGTTTAGCTGAGTATGTAGTGGGTTTGGAACAAAACTACAATCCTCGTTCTAAATGTTTGGTTCATCTTCAAACTTATTTGAAGACTGAAAGGAAGGTTAGTTTTGTTGAATTGCGGGACCACATTATAACTGGGTTGGAAGGTAAATTGGTTGTTTCATCCCTAGATATAGCTGCTGTGAAGAAGGTGAGGTCGATTAGGCAATATTGTTCGAAAGAAGACTTTTGTTGCCTATTTACTTGTAATTTGCACGAACTGCACCTGTATACTCAGACAATGATAATGCATTACCGCTCTAGTATGGAGTATGTGATCACGTCACTTGGCTTTAAGTTTAAGCATTGTATCAAATACTATCATGAGGCGTACCATGAGTTGCGTCGGTTATCTCTTCCTGCCTTTGCTGGTTATCAGTTGGACCACCTTGTTCCTCGGGGCTGGGTTAAGGAATTTAGAGATCATTTCTATTACTTCATTACCGATGAGAATAGCGACGTGCTCTCTAAGAAACATTGTTATGTGTTTGGGCCAGCGAATATTGGGAAGTCCAGTGTGTGTACATCGGTTATCACTGTTCAGGACAATAAATCGCGGATATTTTGGCCTAGTAACAGTGAGCAGTTCTTTATGACTGATCTTAACCCGGAAATCCATAGACTCATTATTTTTGATGAGTTTTCTCCAGCCTTCTATGAGCGTCACAAAGCGATGTTGAATGTATTGTTTGCGGGTGGTACTGTCAGCATTGATCAGAAATGTAGGGGTATTCCGGTATCGTTTCCATGGAAACTGCCCATCATCATCATATCGAGACATGATGTTAAAGAATATGATGTTACCTTTCGTACTCGGGTTAAGGCGATACGCTGTGAAAGAATGTAGGCGAGCTTATTCGTGAGCATAGGCTGGCTAATCCCGGTGATAAGAAGGAATATTTGAGTGAGTCCTCCGTTGTCAAGCCCAAGGAAATGTATGACTTGGTATATACTGAGTATCGCAGGTACTTTTCATCCTTATATCCTGATGTGGTTGACCAACCTACTTTGCTGGTGAATGCGGTTCCTTGCATGACCGTTGAGAACAGGGTGATGTCCCCGCCTCATGTGGCGTCTCCCCGTCCGTCGTTAACATCTCCCATTAGTATGGCGGATGATGCGGCCTTTTCGTCTGATTGCGAAAGTGTGCGGGATGGTCTTGGCTGTGAGGAATTGGGGGGAGGGCGGACTTTGATGCGGTTTGAAGGGATTGGTGCCGGTCATGGCGGTGTACCCTCTGCTAGAATTGGTGATCGTAGGCGGGAGTCTTGTGTGGGACAGTATGGTTCTCCGCGCAGAAGTGGTGAAGAAGCATTTTATACGCCGCGCAGGCATTGTGTGTTCAATCGAGCTTCCGGGGTGTCCGATGAATTGTCTCAAGTTCCGGGGGCTCCAAAGAAAGTTGTTCCTGTTAGTCTGTCGTCGCGTCGTGGTTTGGCATTGAGGCGTGTGTTGTTTTCAGATGAAAAATCGTGTTCTTCCAAAGTTATTGGGACTTGTGAGTCGTCCGTGGTTGGTGTATCAATGTCCCCCAGTAAGCGCGTCGTAGGTGGGCGATCACCGGATGGTGATGGCGCATTGGGTACTAGAGTTCAAAGTAATGTACGAGTCTCGTCCAGGTATCAGGTTCCAGTAAGCGATGTTCTCGTTTCCCCTCGGTATTTGGCACCAGTTGGAGTGGGGTCTTGCGTCCGTAGTAAGGGCAGTCCTGTTGTTCCTAAGGGGACTCTTACGAGTGATTGTAGTGGTGGAGAGATTAGTGATGGCGTGGTTACTTATCATTGTCAAGAGAAATGGTTGGGGGGGGGGGGTGTGGTTGAGTCAAGGAGGAGTAGCAGTCAGTTGAATGCTAGATCCCCTAGCCCCTTGGTTCTTCGTGAAATGACAGTTCCCCGTGTGGTGCGATCACCCAAGTCTTGTCTTCGGCCCATTGCATCGAAGATTGATCGTGGTGATTCCGTTCTGTATGAAATGAAAGAGCAGTGTAGTCTGGGTGACAGGGAGCAAGCGCCCATTGGTTTATCAGCCGGTCTCACCCGTTAGATTCGCATTAGATTGGAGGCGTTTGGAGCCGTATTGTTCTGTTTTGGCCTTCTAAGTGATCAATTGTAATTTAATTGTTTGTCCTAAAGTGATGCATAAATTCATGTTTTGTAATATAAGAAGTTCTGGTAACTGAATTTGAAGTTTACAGTTATTTTTTATGTTCATATATATATATATATATATATATATATATATATATATATATATATATATATATATATATATGGGTCGGGAGGAGATGCCATGTATATTACCAAGGCGATGCCATCAACCACACGACAGCATCGCGACACCTTTTGCGGGCTGTCATGTACGCTTGTCGCTTGGGATTTTATCCGCCATTACCGCCGTGTCGTGGTTGTGCTGTGGGTGTGGAAAACAGGAATCACACCGTTGACTGTTGGTGGGATGCGACCAAAGCGAAGCTGTGGAGGGATAAATTTCACCAAGGGGGTGGATTTGCGCAATTTGCTGCTGATCGAGGAGCATATGGAATTTTACCCACGGCGTGTTGTCAATGTATGGGGTTACCCGTTCCCAAGTGACTTGTATGACGTTGGAGCCTTGTCGTTTATACTTTCATACATATACAATTTGGGCACTGGCGTGTCAAACAAGCTGCTCCTGTATCATATGAACAACTGTGATGAACGTTGTTACCCGGATCAATACACGCCATGGACCACTAGGTTGACACCTGGCAGGGACCCACGTGTGCGAGTGTTTCGGGCATCTCGTCCTCTTGACTGCCATGTATCCATGCTAGTGGCAGTGTTTGGGGTTGACCCTTCCAACAAGGTTGCGAGGAATAGGATTATGGAGCGATCGGATGACGCGCAGAACCGCTTTGTGCGATACGAATCTTGGAGAAACGTTGTTGGGGCTGTTCAACGGTGGATTGTTCCGTACTTTCAAGAATTTCCATATAGATATGCATTGCCTCCCCTGGATTCGCGCCCTTGTGATTTGGAGCACGAGCATGTGGAGTGGTTTCCTCAATCAAGCAGATCAACCTCCACCGTACCTAGAGGTGTCTGTGTTCCCAATCCTGCCCGCAGTGGCGTGTCGGTTCCCAATCCTGCCCGTAGTGGCGTGTCTGTCTTCAATCCTGCCCCTAGTGGCGTCAGTGTACCTGATCCTGCCCCAAGTGGCGTTTGTGTCCCGAATTCTGCCCGTAGTGGCGTTACTGTTCCTCATCTCGCCCACCAAGGTGTCCGTGATCTCAATGCTCCCCATCGACATGTTCGTAATCGGAGTCCCGAACACCGTTGTGTACGTGAGCGGAGTCCTACCCGACAGTGTGTGCCAGAGCGGAGTCCTGCTCGTGAAGGTGGTCATAGTAAGCATGTAGTTCACGATGCGGGTGCTGCAGTTCAAGATGCGGGTGCTGCAGCAAATGGAATTTGTGTTTTACGTGATACTGGGAATCGTGAGCTATCGTCGTCACTTACATCGTGGAGCTCTCATGAGAATGTCGATAAAGAACAAGTGAGACGTGATGATCATCATGAGGCGTGTGGATTGGTACCTCGATATCGTTTTGAAGACGTAGACGAAGAATTGTTGGCGTACCAGGACCTCACATCGGCCCCCGGTACTTCGTCTGGTAAAATATTGTTACCCGGACAAAGGGAGCCTACACACTTCCTAGCGCCAATCGATTTGGGCAGTGACGAAGAAGAAGAACGAGTAAGAGATCCTGTGGTTAGGAATCCCGGTCACCGCCCCCCACCGGGGTTTTCATCGTTGTGTAATGACGGATCCAAGAAGCGCTCTGAGGGCGGTGCCAGCTCGATGACAAGTAGTGCCATATCTGGGAACAAGGTTCCGCATCGATCGGTAGATGCCGTTGACGTGGTTCTAGTGAGGAATGGGACCATATGCAAGGAAAGGGCCCACTTTAGCGTTGTTGTGCCGGAACAAAGGGCTGTCACTCTAGAACCCATAGTTGTGAGGTCGTCTGATAACAATACGACTGTCCAGGAGGAACTCGATGCCCTTGTTGTTGACAGGCAAGTTTTGTCACGGGAGCTTGAAGACGCAAAATTGAAACTTGAACAGAAGGAGGCCGAAATAAGAAGACTTATGAGGGAAAACGCCACTCTTTTAGCCAGGGTTGATACGACATTGAAAGAAAAAAGTGAAGGCATCAAGAGGACTAGATGAGACTATACGTCATATCGTATACACTTTTTTTGGCAATTGCGAAGCAGTCTTCTCGAAACCCTTATTGAAGTATCATGGCATACCTGATGAAGAACTGGCGTTGACTGCGGCCATTAGGCACTTTTTTGCGTATATGGGCACTGCTATCTCATCCTGGCAACGGCATAGTTCCACTCATTGGGATACGACAACTACTGGGAACAGTTTCAAGAGTAACCTCCTGAACTCAGTCTACGGATTGGTGCGAGAAGTCCGGGCTGTCACCAGGGCGTACATGTGAGTTTTAATTGGTTTAATCTTTAGCCAATAGTTCATATCCACTTGCAACTTGCTACACATAACACATATGCATGATCTTACATATATACGCATGCACGTGTTCACACGTATTCACATACACTCACCCATTGTACTCACACACACACACTCACATGCACTCACATACATACTCGCACATACATTTATACACACACGTTCATTTACGATACACACGCATACACTTGTTTAACGCGGCGCACACATTTTCGCATTCAAGTTCATTCTGTTGCGCCCACATGTAGTGCCCTTGCGCATATACCACATTGTAATTATTTCTATGGTGCACACGTATGTACGTGTGCGCACACACATCTATATAATCTGTTGTAAACTTATGTAATTATCTATACTTGCTCAATTATTGGTCAATTGTTACCATTAATAGTCATGCGGAAGTTGTCGTAAATTCATATCTTTTGTGTTTGTGTGTAAACAAAGTTTGTAGTTAAAGTGGTAGTTTTAAGTGATGTTTACTGTTATTGTATTTACGTCAGAGTTTTTTTTTATATCCCATTTATTTGTACGTCTTAATATATTTTTGTCTTTTTATTTTTCTTTTTAGGAATGCCGATGAAGATGTACCCAGCCGCGTGTTATCCTGGTTGGAGCAGGAAGATATCACAATTCTTCCATTGGGTGTTGAGGAGCTTCTTGCGGGCAACTACAGGGATGCCGTACAGAGGAGAGCTGCCCTGTTGCCGCAAGTCCTTTGGAGCCTAAGGTGTGGATATTTTATAATTGTTGTCTGGTATTGTCAATAGTTTGGTAGCAGTTGGTTCTATGAATTTGTAATCTTTATTTATATATTTTATATATGTACTACATATACATGTTATATTTTCATTTGTTGTTTACGTGGTGTTGGTTTGAGCTTACTGTGTTTAAAATGTATAATGTTAATGGTTTTGAACGAAGAGGTTGTTAGCATGCATCCTGTGGTATGACAAGAAGGACCATTTATGAAAGGTTGACGATGGAATAAAGTATATAGGTATGTATAGATGTGTGTCGAGAGTTTATACATATGCAACATTTGAGTATGTGTGGTATGTGTTATAGGGAGTTAGAGCGACAGCAAGCTCAAGCTGCGGTGGAAAGGGAAGAGGGTCCGGAAAGCGTGTCAAGTGATGATGAAGTGCCCCTTAGCAAGTTTCGTGTTGCGGCTCGGCGAGTTCCTGTGCGTCATCGTCGTGTTCAGCCTACGTGAGTATATACCTATATAAGAGTTCAGAGTATTCATGGGTTCCGTGTTTGTATTAGTTGTGTTCGTTGGTTTAATCTTGTTATAGGTTCAATATTTCTCATCCAGAGGTCTAGGTGTGTTGATTCTGTGCTTGTAGATGGATGAAATTAACTATAGGTGTCTATTAAATTTGTGACAGCTTTTATCTGGTGACAAAGTTTTACATTTCGTACCTTGATTCCGATGGTAGTTTACTTTGGTCTTAACTGTAATTAAGACAGATGTTAAGTTAATGTAAGTCGCAAGTATTAAACTGGTAACAATTTTTGATCGCGTTTGATTTTTGGGGTTTTGTTTTAAGAGTGTCATTGGTTGACCCTGCTAAGAATTGGCAGGCCTATGCAGCTCAAGCCTTATTTGTTTAAACGAGATATTCATGGGTGATTGTGTAATGATATGTTCTTGCTTGGGTAGCCAATTATTGCATATTTTGTTGATTGGTATTACTTCCTTGTGTGTTCAGTTTGGTAGCTACTTTATTAATACTATTATTATTGTTGTTATTGTTATTATTATTATTGTTGTTGTCATTGTTATTGTTATTGTTGTTATTTTTTTATTATTATCATTATTATATTGGTGTTGTTGTTGGTTGTTATAGGGCTGTGGATACATCGGATGAGGGGACACAAGTTGAGGAAGAAGAAGTTTCCTCGAGGGAAGTTGTGGCGTCTGCGGCCAGGGAGCGTGCCAGGCTAGTTATGCCTGAGCCTTTGGAGGAGAGTCGTGGTGGTGTAGTGGGGTAAGAATACTGATATGTATTTTATTTCAACTGTTTAAACGTAGTGCATGATAGACGTAAACAACTTAAGTTGGTAGATTAAAAAAAAAAAAAAAAAAAAAAAAAAAAAAAAAAAAAAAAATGGGTAGGATGTAGTTGCATATATATACAAAGGGGTATTAATATTCCATTGTTTGGGCGAGGAATTCGATAGAGTAAGTTACATAGTAATTATTCTCTATGGAGGCTGTTGTTTGTTAGATAATATAATATTTGATGAGTATAGGGAATCAGAATTTAGTGTGGCGTGTCTTATGCTAGCTAATCTATATTATGGTAGTGTGATTTTAGTTGGGGCAGTGGGCATTGTTATGCAATCATGAGGTTGAATGTATTCTGGAGTTATTCTCGTGTGTAATTAATAACTGAAGTTTTTGTGCTTGTTATTGATTGATTTATTCGCTGCTGGTTATTTAGACATCACTCTATTTTGTGTGTAAGTATTCTGTTTGTTTTATATGTTGTTTAATTGGATTTTTTTTTTATTTTTGTAGCAGTACCCAAGTTAGCGGTGAGATGTTAGCTAGTGAAGGAGAAGTGGGCGATCCAATGGGTGACCAGGCTGTGAATGGGTCTGAAGGAGTGGCAGATACTGTGGAGCAAGGGTCTAGTGGAGCCCCTGGGGATGTAGTGGGCGATCCAATGGGTGACCAGGCTGTGAATGGGTCTGAAGGAGTGGCAGATACTGTGGAGCAAGGGTCTAGTGGAGCCCCTGGGGATGTAGTGTCTGGTGGCAATCCGGACGGGGCATTGCCAGCAAATGAAGCTGGGGCTTCCTCTGTGGAACACTAAGTTTATGGCCTGTTGGTTTCTTTATCATAAGTTTTTGTATTTTTAATCCTTTTTTTTTTAATTGAAGTATGTCATATGAAGCGGTGGTCGATGAATTATCATACATAGTTTGCGATTAGGAAAGACATTATGAATTGATTTAGCAAGGGTGTATAAAATAATATGTGTGTGTATGTATACACATTCAATTTATGTGACTGTCATAATTCAATGGGTTTTTTTTGTTTTTTTCCCCCGTTGTTATAGCGCGATTTGTGTGTGTTTTATTATTATTATTTTTTTTTATGAGTGTGTGTTGTATCAGTGATTTATAATTTTGGCAATTCATGGAGTATGTTGGCTTGCAGTTTTGGGAGCCAGGGGAGCAGCTGTAGTGTGGCAAGAGAGTTGTCGGCGTCTTCTCTGACCATGTCGTTTGCCGATTCGGGAGCGGACACGGCTTCGTTGGGGGAGCCTGGTGTCGTTGGGGATGATGCCGAGGATGTACAACATGTGATTGGCGTTCATGGCAGGTTTGTGCTGTGATATAGTAAATTACGTGTTTTGTGATTGTTTGTTATTGTCCGGCAGCGGTGGTCCGGTGTTGTATATTAACTTAATGAGAGGGACATTGATTATAAAATTTTTCGCAGGGATAGTATGATTTATTTTATATCTTTATATATATATATATATATATATATATATATATATATATATATATATATATGAGGTGGCCCGTGTGCATATTGCGCATTTTATGATTGTGTATGAGTGAAACTCCCCTATAGTACGAGAATGTTGATTATGAAGTGACAGAGATCTATTTTGTTTACTATATGGCTTTTAAAATCCATCTGGAGGGAATCAGCTGTTAATTACAAATACACATTAAAGAACTTGCAATAAAAGTTGGTCAACATTTAAAGCACCCTCTAGAATTAAGTCAAAGGCGTGGGGAGCGAAGCCCGAAACGATATAACCTCTCTATTTAAGATTTGTCTCTGTGCTATATCCTAAGCTTTAAAATGACACCTCAATCTTTAAAATTGGTTCAGTAGGTTGAGAGAAAAAGGGACGTAACAGATGAAACCCTTATACAAATAAGAAGATATATATATATATATATATATATATATATATATATATTGCAAATTGGATTTTTGTATTTGTAAACTGTTGAAGTGTGATGCGTTTGTATTGGCGTGTTAGTGGTGTGCGTATGAGTTGGGGGGACGAATGTTGTGTTGGTGCAGGTTTTCAATATGGAATGTGGTGGGTGCTATGAGAAATTGTGTGTGTGAGCAATGTGAGTTTCATGGCATGCGGTTTTCGTGTTGAAGAGTTGTGCTTGTCTTGTTGCTTTTGCCAGTAAATAATGTTGGGTTTCGTATGTTTAGGTATTGCCTCCAGAAGCACCTCAGCGGGTCGTCGATATCCGCGCAGTATCTTCTTGGAGGAGGGTCGTCTGAGAGAGGGGCTGAGGTTGACGAACCCGTTGGACCAGGCGGCGATGTGGCTCAGCAGTCTGGGACGGGGAGTGGTCACCGCCCTGGGGCGTCTGCAGCGGTTGCGGTGGGCGAATCTGGGGATAGTGGACTCTCCAGCGAAGGGGTGGCGCGGCTAGATGGCGATGGCGAAGCTCTGCCGGTGTTGTCGGCTGAGTCTGCTCTGCCTGGGAAGTCTTCTAAATCCCCCCAGTGAGTGTTGTATGGATTATAATTTTATATACGTAGTCCTTTTAATCTTTCTCTTTTTTATATATAATTTTTTGTTTAATTAAATTGGGAGGGGTGGGGTGTTGTTGTTATTGATTTGGTAAGTAGTTTTAGGTTGTTGTATATCTGTTTATTGTTAAATTTGTGTTTGTTGAAATACAAAGTAAAGTTTTTTTTATTTATTTATTTTTTATTATTATGATTTAATCAGTGGTTAAATCTTTATATTTTTCGTTTGTTGATGGTATAAGTAAATTTAAATTAATATGGTCGTTATTAACTGTTTAGATAGTGAATTGAGTAAGGTTGTAGAAGGGATTGTATGCAACTTGAATGAGTTCGTGGTTTGATACTTGCGGCCTAGAATTTAATGCTATGATGCCATTTTTTCTTTTTGGGTTTCAATACCTATTGATAAACAGCGGGTTGAATTTGTGTGTGCATATGTGTTAATATTTATCGATATTGATATATACGTTTATATGAAACTATGTTTCTCTTTAGTTATATATTTTCGATTGTGTTCTAGTGCCCGTTATGTTACCAGGCTCCAGAAGAGGCTACGGGGCGAGGTGTGTGGGCCCGAGAGTGCGAGTACGGGTTCTTCGGTGGGCAGCGAGGCGAGGGGTGATGTCGTCCAGGGATCTCATAAGACAAGCGTATTGAAGAAGAGGAAGTTACGACGGAAGTGATGGCATTACTTGATAATTGTACTGAATTAATATGTGTTTTAGTTTGGTTAGGTTTTATGGCTACGTCCATTGTATCGATTGTATTATATATTATGTCATGTATATTTTACGGTTTATCTTTATTTAATCTATTTTGTGTATATTTTCGTATATTTACACATATATATATATATATATATATATATATATATATATATATATATATATGTATATATAAATGTATGTATTCTTTATCCTTGTATAATAATATAAATATATATATATATATATATATATATATATATATATATATATATAGATATCGAGCTGATTTCAAGAATTGCCCCTATATTTGACTACTTGGAGTTGTTTTATTAGTGTGGTGTGACATTTGAGTGTATATGTATATATATATATATATATATATATATATATATATATATATATATATATATTCAAATTAGTGGTGTAATATATTGTTATTGTATGGTTATCAATGCGCACAGTACGATGTGATATGTTTGAAATTTGTACATGTGATAGAAAACCTTTGTTATTGTTACATGATTAGTTGGTGTGGATGTATTCTAAATCATTGTTACAAGCCATTGTTGCATCGTATGAAATTTGTATATTGTGTAAAAAGGAAAAAAAGGAAAAGGAGGAATGGAATGGTTGTGAATATGATTTGTTTTAAAATGTAATAGCTCTTGTAGCGTATAAATATTGTTGTCTTCACAGATCAACATTTGTATCATGTGTATATAGATTTTGTATATTCAGATTTATCTTGTTGAATTAACATTTAGGTTTTAGCAAATAGTACCAGTAATAACTCTTGTAGCGTAAAACGACTGTTGGTTTTATATATCAATTTTTTTTATCACGTTCATATGTATATATTGTGTATTCAGATATGTTGTGTCAGAATTAACATTTAGATTTTATTGAAGTGTACCACATAATGAATTTGACATGTCATAGATGCGATCTAGTAAAATCTCAATCGGTGTTGAAATAGTGTACTAAATCATCGTATTTCATTCTATTTATCTATTTGTTCATCCTTTTTTTATGATATTCTTATATATTGTTGTTTGTATATTTTATAATTTCATTTACTTATTTATTTTTTTTATTTATCTATTTCTTTTATTCATTCGTTTATATTTTTTTTCGTTCATTGTTCATGATATTTGTTGTGCGAATAAATTGTTTTTTTTTTTTTTTTTTATTTTGATAATGTAGTGTTATCATTATTACCATTAAACTCAGACAGTATGTGTGATTGGATTTGTTTGAGGCGTGTATTTGAATTTAAAATGCGGATCATATATAATCAGTTTAATATTGATATTGTACAGGGCTGCAGTGCAATCGGTTATGTATTGTAATTGTGTCATTTTTTGTGATGTCAGGTATTTGGTCACACCTGTGTGTTATAAAGGTGGTGTTATTTGGTATATGAATGAATGTGTGAACGTGTCTGCGTATAGTTAATAGGGGGCTTCGTGTTTTGCTGGAAGCTGTTGTGTCTTATGGGAAGGGATGGTTAATAGATAGTGGGCTCTGTGGCGTATATATTGGTCCGTGTTATTTGATCCGATTTGTATATATTTCTATATATATGTATATATACGTTATAGTTGTGAGTCTTGATTTGTGGACTGTTATAGCATGTGGGTGATTTTATGGATTTGTTGTGGTGCAATTTATAAGGGGATGGGGGGGGGGTAGTAGGTATATTTGCTAGAAGAATCCAGTTTGTCTTGGAGTTGGCAAAGCTAACAGGGACCACATGAACAAATGGGAATAGTAAACAAATTTTTTTTTTTTTCTGAATTTAGTATAGTGATTTAGTTGGTACACCTAGAGTTATTTTGTTAGTAAGTTAAATCAACTATGCGTTAGGTGTTATGATTAGTGTAGTTTGTAATTGATAGGGGGTTAGTTTTATTAATGATAATAAATACTTGTTACCTAATCGAAAAAAGTGTTATTTATCGTTCCCGTGTAATTTTTTATATTCATTGGTGCAATGACAAGGTGAGCTTGTTGTTGTCCGTGTTTTGTATTGTTGTAGTTGATAAGCGAATGTAGGGATCACGAAGTGTGAAGGAAGTGAGGTGTGGAATACTAGTTTCGTTGGGTATTGTTTGTGCTGTATAGTTTGATAATTCTTTAAAGTTCAATTTAATTATTATCATTATAATTTTTTTGCGGGACTTCATTTACTGTGTAATATATATATATATATATTTTTTATTTTATTTATTTATTTATTTTTTTTTTTGGAACTCCTCCTCAATTTTCAACCGATTTTCAAGTTTTTGGTGTTGTTGGATAGGGTTGTTCTCGTATGGTTGAGGTGGCTGTTTTTATATTTGACCATTTATTTGCCTTTTGACAGTGAGAAAAAGTCGCATGTGAAATAAAAAAGAATGAATAGCCTAAACAAGACGACCCCCAAACAAATTAGAAAGTGTGTCAAAAGAATAAAAATAAATTATAAAGATAACACATTGGTAAAAGAACTACCGACAGCATCAACGCTTGAACTGCAAATAAATGACAAATATAAAAACAGCCACCTCAACCATACGGGAACTTTTTAATCTCCGGTTTAGTTATTTTTGTAAATTATGTTGTGTCCTGAAATTCACCGTGTACAAGAGGCCTCATGTTTCTTTTCACCTCTGTGGATTTTTCTTTTGGATTTTTTATTCTCAATATTCTTACGAATAATTTGATTCTTTCCGGTGAGACGGCGAACGCGTCTGTATCATTGTCATTTTCTTTGTTTAGCATATCGATTATGTCATTTTCATTGGTTTCTTCATTGAAAATTCTTTCAACCGTTTCATCGTCCACAGTTTGGGTTTCCTCATATTCTTCATCCGATTCTTCTTCTTCAACCAATTTGACCGGATTATTCATTTTTATCGATGATTTTCCTCCTCTGGATGGCGTCGCCCCCGTAGGTCGTTGTGGTGATACTTGTGTGCCGGACGGGGTTGTTAATCCGGGGCTCTTTACAATTTCCGAGTTCGGCGATAAGAGGGATCTATGAGAATCTGGTGAGCAGTTTAGCATTTGTTCATTGTTATAATAATAATTATCGTCAGTTGTAATTGCCGGATTAGCGGGGTCGTATTCCTGACCTTCAGTATTTACACTAAAACTCATGACCGGGCCACTTAGATCTAGTAGGATGTTATTTGTATTTAATGTTGATATCAAATTTTCAAGAGTAGGGTTGCTGAGATAAAATGGGGTGTCAGTTAACTGATTTAGGGCGTCCGACCCCTCTACAGTTGAAGTCGATATACTGGCTTGTATAGTATTCTGCAATACCTTCTGTTTGCACGTTACTTCTAACTTCTGTCGATCTGCAACCTTCTTCTGTTTGTGGTTGAAGATGTTGGTGGCAGAAGAGAGACTTGACGGGTCACTCGATTTCCAGTTTATCTGAGACATCACAGAACACACATCATAGAAATCTAGTCAACTTGAAATAAAAACAAACAACTCGGTAAACTATATTCAATAACGCACTATCGTTTATAAAATATAAATTACAAACACGAACCGAATATTTACTTTTTACAAGCACGTGAGCACAATAATGTATGCAATAACACGCGTATCGGAATAATACTGAACGGAGCAGTGTCACGCTGCCCTTTTATAACCAAAACTAGGAGGAGGTGGTGGAGGGGGGGAGGGTAAGGGAAGGGAGCGAGATTGTTGAGGTGTAAGGAGGGAGGGAGGGGAGACAAATAATCGGAATTAAGACTACAACTATCTAATCGGGATTCGGACAGTTGAATTATCTCAGGATATCGTTCGGGCCTCCGAATAATTAGCTATTCAGAAACAGTCGTCCGGGATTCCGATTAGATACTACCCCACCTTTCCCCCACTACTTGCACCAAGATGTATATAAGGGGGTCAGATACGAGTGCTATTCAGTCTCGCTCTCGCCTATACAGTGGACGTTTGATAGTCGTGACTAGTATATTTTAATAGTGTTATTGTTACTACTTTTCGTATTTACTTTTTATTATTTCGTTTTTATTCTATTTATTTTTATTAGCTTATATTTAAAATTTAAATTAAAAATGGCACAAACGAGAACGAGGTTTGGAAATTTGAACGAAACTCTTCGCCCCAGTGAAAGATTTTTGGATTTTTCTAACTGTTTTGTAATTTCGATGAAGATTACGGGCCGCCGGGGGAGACAGCAGATTCATGAAGCAGCCATCAGAAATCCGATGGACCATCCATCCTCACCGGGCGTGATCAGAGTTATTAACCCTTTCGATGAGGAAGAAATGCGACGGACGGTTGACATTGCCCGTCAAGTTGTTTTATCCATTCAACATGGAATAATCACTGAGATTTACAGGGTAGGTGGGAGGGTTCAACATACAGAAATCATCCCCATACCCTGTTTTAATGTCGACCACCACGACCCGGCGGTTATTCAGTTGAATGAGATGATCAACTTTATGGAAAATGGCAGCCGGGCCGTCGTAATAGAAGACATTATTCCTTTGATCACTAGGTAAGTGATAATTTTTATTTTTACGTACACGATAAGTTAGACATTTGAAAGATTCATTCTGAGAAAAATTCACCCGTGGTTTTATATTAATTGTATTAATTGTATTAATTATATTAATGTAAGCTATAGCACGGTTTAGGGTCCTATTCCGGATGGTACACCTGTCGGCCCCAGAGGTAAGCCATATGCTGTAGTAAACAATTACTGTTAAGGTTTGTATACTATCGAGTTCCTTAAAGCCGCATTACCTACAGTATCCTTTTGGTGCGAAAGGTTTGGCTTAATGCGATGTATGGACGGGGTCTACAAGGTAACAAACGCGAAATTGTTTGAACAGTGGCGAAAGTTTACAGGTACAAATCCTTGTGAATTTCAGCTCTTAAATTAGTATTTATTGTTTAATAGTCGGCATGACAAACCGCTGACGCTGCTACATAAATACATGGAGAAAACCATTGAAAACGACAAGTATGTTGTTTTCCATGTGTCTTAGTGGCAACACGGAATGAAAAGAGCTTGGATTTTTACAAGTCTTACAAAACGAACCTCTTCAACCTCGTCTCGTACACCCTGCAGACGCTCGTCATGCGGATGCAGGAGGTGATGGAGGTGGACGCCGCAGACCTGCCAATCAACATCCAGCCATCGAGGGATTTGACATGTATAGTATGCCGGACCTCCCTACCGACGATGGTGCTGCGCCCCTGCTGCCACGTTATGTGCCCCGAGTGTGCACCTCGCCTCTTCCGGTGTCCTATTTGTAGGGCGCCGATCGTCGAAAGGATAACAATATTTTTTTAATTAGATACACTATCGTGTACTTTGCCTAGAAATGAGGGAGTGGGGTATTATGTGATAACAGCGCAGCGACCAGGTAAACTGGATTGGCGCTCGCATCATATAGTGCCCTAACCTGGGGGTGTCTCAGACACCCAGGGCATTCCCAAACCGTGCCCCGTGGGAGGGTACTCAATAGTGTTGAAGGGTGAGTACAAAATTTAAATCACCACGCTATAACACACTTGGACCCATGGTGGGTTTAAACACATCTAAAACACACCATAATTTACTATCACCGCGCAAAAAACATCGCTGAATGGGTGAGGGAAACGGGACAGAAATAGACGGCGGCAGATATGTCAGACGCTTGCCAGATGTCACTCAACAACACTCGCTATTAAAAACAATTGTATAATTTATTAACAATACCTATATAGCTCAGATGGTAAAGCATCGAATTACCAACTTAAGGTTAAGTGTTCGATTCCAAAAGTTATAAATACAACTCGGCGCTCTATAATGTTTTGATCATCCCATGTATCACTAATTCCCGCAAAACGGTAGCAAGTATGTGACCAATAATATTAATCAACAAATTGGCTGTCATCATAATTACGCCTTCCAGATGAAACAAGCAGTTGGTGACGTAGGTCATTGCGCCAACGGTCCAGCGGCCGGTGACGTCAACCCGCGTGGCATGGCTGTCATCATAATTACGTCATCATACAACGCGTCCCCGCCTTCAGGTGGTCACGTAGGCCATTGCGGTCCAGAAATGGAAAACGCGACCGGTCTCGTAGGCCCAATCGAAAACTGGGGGCGGTCCCAAACACGCGGCCGGTGACGTCGGGCGAGGCCATATTGGTGCTACACTCTCGCGACGCGGCCGGGGCGGTCTCGTAGGCCATTACCCACCAACTACTCAGTCGTCTACACCAACACCTATTCAATCACAGCCCCTACCGCGAACAACACAGCCCACGTCCTCGAGACCAAGCAGTTACCACGTGTACGAACCAGTTTTACCACCACCGCTGCCTCGCCGAAACCCTGTTTACACCGAGATTTTGAACCCGTCCTACAACAGTGCCTAGGTAAGTTTTACTCTGACCAATCCCTTCTGTTTTTTAATACATATTTACAAAATCCGTCAAGATAGCATTTCGGACAATAAGTGGCAAATTCATAAGCTGATAATTTAATACACATATCAGGACAGCATGTAAAGAGACGACTTGTTTTATAGATTTTAATTTTAAGCAGTTTGGGTGGGTATGATACTTTGTACGATTTACATATACACCTGCAATAGCTAAAACTCTCACATTTACTACAAGCCAACCCGTTGACCTGGTCCATCGGTCTCTTAAAACATTTTAACTTACAGCAATAAATATCGTCTGACATTTTACGTTTAGAAAAACAATCCATGTTTACTGGCAGGCTCAACAACAACAACAACAACTGAACGCGTTTTTCCCCTGTCACCGCCATAACAAGTGAAGGCCTTCCAGAAAATTTAGTTGCCTCCTCCTCCTTTATCTCAGTATTTCGTAGAGACTTCAAACGGAATACCCATACAACCCCGACCAGCGTTGCATGCCGTGGTGGGCAGACGTTCCCCACTTCCCTTCTGTGTTTGCATACAGGAAATCCTCTTTTTTCGCAAAACAAAATACGCGTAAACAAAAAAAAAAGTCACCCACCAAAAGCTGTCTTTTAAAATTTACAATGCTCAACGATGTAACTAACGCAATCAAATATCAATACAGGATAGGATAGTTTTCTTGGATAAGGTGCGGTTTTTTTCTCTTGTCTTGTACCAGCCAAAGGAAACACAATGTTTTTTAGTTTTTAGGCCAACCCTCTCGTCTAACTTTTGTCTTACCAAGGTTTAGCCCTGCCTTCAGGTAGGTGGCTGAATGCAAGACGAAAGCGTTTGAGATATGCTCTACTTACTTTCCACACACACACGCACACACACACACACACACACACACACACACACACACACACACACACACATGCACGCAAAAACCAGATGGTTGGGAGAGGGGCATATGGGAAAAAACAGATCTGCGGGACCCCCACTGGTACGAAGCTCCCACGCGGTGCAGTTGCATCAGTGCGAGGGCGCGATCATGATTGCTTTGTTACTCACTGTACAAAGTTTTATACTTTCGCTATTTACACCTGATAGACCCCGAGTGTGTATAGTAACCCATACTGTTAGGGAAAGATTATTTTCTGTGTCGAGTTCGGAAACGTTGTCTACGTGGTTAAGCGAGGAAGATTCCGACGAGGGATTTTATTGGCGTGGAGGAGGTGGCTGGAATGGTTGGCGGTCTTTTGGAGAGGAAGAAGACAACGAATGATCACCTGGTGAGTGAGGTTTTTGTTTTTTATATCCGTATGGTAACGTTCTGTGTTCCCCATCAAATTTACGTTTCAGCCCCGTAATCTTAAACTTTTTATTCTCTCAGACAGTAAGATCACGTCCTTACTTTTTGTTCGTCTCATTCAGCTTGTGCAGTTGTATATATCGCTACATTTACATTTTGCAAAGATTCCCGCCACTTCTTCGATATTTTTCCAGCTTACAAGCAATATTTCATAGTTAATATCCTGTATTGTGTTGACCCGAACGGTGGGGTTGGTTAACATGTTAAATAAAGCCTTAAGATCCCTCACTATCGACGGTTTACTTTGGTTTTGTCTCTGGCCAAATTTCCCCCAAAAACTGTTTAACATTAATTTCGCTAACGATCTTAGGCCGCCATTCTTTTTAATTTTGCCCGCGTCAAGTTTTATCCCTTCATGCTTATAATAATCGTCTACATATCTGACTCTGTCATCTTCAGTTTGACACCACTCGGGGTATCCTAAAGTGATTGCCAACATACCGAAGAAGAGCGGGCATTAACAGGTACATGGGTTATCGATGAAGTCCGTGTGGCCGTGGAAAAATGGTTATAGAATCCTTGAACATTACAAGCTTTAGGAATACGAGGTTGCCACATTTGAAAAGGGTGGACTTTTTACAAAATTTATTAACAAATTCTTTAAATTAAAATAGGAGGCGTCGGTTCATTTCCTCACCACATTTTCAACACAAAAAAAACATTAGTTTATCGTGCATCCTTGTTGGTAAAACAGGATGGTAGAATTGGTGGTAGAATTTGACATTTCAACAGTCCCTCCAAGTTTTTTTTTTTTTTTTTTTTTTTTTTTTTTTTTTTTTTGCGACATTCGGCATTGCCCACGTGGATTATAGGATGACCCGGGTACAGAGAACAAACATCTACATATTTTATTTCTTCACCGCGTTTGAAAAGGTAAATTTTGTTTACACCCATGCCAGTAGCACCTGTGAAACTTGTAAATACGCTCACCATCGAAAACGTCAATTTTAAAGCCGTCAATAATTATTTCTCTTTTCTCTGCCAGCATGACAAGTGCACATATTCCTCTGAGTCTCCACCCATGTTAACCATCGATGAGCAGCCGTCGATTTGATGTCACATAGCCTATACCTGTTACTAGGGGTCAATCCTATTGTAGTCGAGCGCAGGAGGTTACGGCGGAATGCAAAATTACACGCCGAGGCTATTGTCACAGCTTCTAAAAAAAAAACAGGTCCACCCTACATTCAGCTATAAACATATTTCTAAATTTAATACAAGTCTGGGCATGGATTTCTACGTCGGATATACAGTACTATACCAGTTCTTTTTTAAAACCAAACGTATAGTTAGTATGGCAAGGTTCACAGTAGTATTTACAGGTAAGAACATTAACAAGGTTGATTATAACATTATAATACCCCTCATTAAACATTAAATTTATCTTATACTGCGCTTTTATTTTTTTTGCGTAAACTTTTTACCACTACCAGAGCCCTGGGGAGACATAGGTTATCTTTATTTTTTTATAATAATAATCGATCGCCTGGCATTACACTCATCGACAAAATTATTATAGAAACCGGGACGTCGGCCACTACCAACGGGGAGATTTACACGAGTACAGACTATTTTAAACGTATCACTTGATGTCACGATGTCGGTGTTACTTTAAATTATTCCCTCAAAAATTTCCCATAGAATTTCATTGGCCGGCCTGAATGCAACATAACCAGGTTCGCTTTGTTTTAGGTTTAAACAATGTAGGGTAAAACCAATGTGGTCGATGTCACACGCATCAGCTTGAACTTTTTTAACTAATTCGAAAAACCCTCGTTTCAACCAGTCTAGCTCGTTTACATCCGTTGGGGGAGTGTTAAATTTAAAAGTGGTTTGTACCCCATATAACCGATACCGTTTTACATAGGATTCATATAAATTCAAAACTTTTACTACGTCCATTTGCACACATGTGATTGATAATAATAATGTACAAGCAGTCCCTTAACCTTTTTATATGTTAAATAAAAATTAGAAAACCGAAAATATTACTAAAAGAAAAAGAATATTACTAAGTTCGTGAAAGCTAAGAGTAAGTTCAACATATTATTTACACGACCGTAAAGAAATATTGTTAAAATATTAAGAATAAATTACAACACAAGGTGCAAAGATCAAGAAAAGTTGATACAAAATAGGAGGACTCACCAGATATGTCTAAAGTAAATGGAAAGACTGTGGCAATCAACCGGCGGGGATAGGTTTATATACCGCGCTCATCACCCAAATTGGGATATAGGTGTACGTGTTATTGTACACGGGTCGATTTGGGCAGACCTCTGATGGCCGTCACCATCCAGCACGCGCAGTTTGGCACGCATCCTTGCCGCCACGGTCCCACGCAAATACCGCTTTAAAAAATGTCTTAGTCCTTACCCGTGCTATATATAATTTTAAAGGTCATAGTAAGGAGAGTACATAGCCGGAAACCAGACCTCAAAAGGTTAAATATGTCAGAAGTTATTGTATTTCAAAGTTTTGATAATATTATTTTATTCTAAACTTTAAACGCCTACCATTTCACTCCCTACAGTTATATTGAGGTCGGGTTTACGGCATTGTATTCTACATTTTAAGACCTTTAATTTGATATATATATATATAAACCTTCTGGAATATATTTAAATTTAGTATGCTTAATATCTAATTTTAATGCAACACCTTAGGGGTCAACCCCTCATTTTTAAATTTGATCCCCATATAGGATTTTTGGGGACTTTTGGGGGAAGGTCAGGGGACGCCATAGGACACATTTAAAAAAGAAATTAGCTTTCCCCCGACTAATTTTACTACACTAATATTGCTTCCGCGACCGCCAGCTCACTCACCTACGTCTTCGTACTCACGTACGCACCTGGCACGCTGCCCACACCTGGCGAAACGGTAGCAAGTATGTGGCCGATAATATTAATCAACAAATTAACGGCTGATAATTACGTCATCATACGTAGCGTCCCCGCTACATGGCTACCTTCAAGAGGTCACGTAGGCCATTGCGCCATCGGTCCAAAAATTGAACACGAGGCCGGGCACGTAGGCCCAATCAAAAACTGGGGGCGGCGGCCATGTGCTCGGCCCAATCGAAAACTGGGGGCGGTCCCAAACGCGCGGGCGGTGACGTGGCGCGCGGCCATACTGCACTAGTGTGGGTGTCACCCGCTGGGCGCAGCCATATTGGTACACGTGCTGCACTCTCGCGGGGAACCGGGCAGCTCTAGTGTGGGTAAAGCGACGCTGCACTCCAGCGGAGAAATATCGAACTGCATGGGCCGGCACGTGCTGCGCTCCAGCGGTGGAAATATCAAACTGCGTGGGCCGTGACCGGGCAGCTATGTCGGCGCTCCAGCGGTGAAATATCGAACTGCATGGCACGCACTCCAGCGGTGGAAATATCAAACTGCATGCTCCAAAATATCAAACTGCTCATAACACACGTCGAGACGCAATTAGCTCAACAGTCTGCTGGACTAATGGTTTGCGTTGTGGCGCACCAACTAGGAGGGCCGGGTTCGATCCCCCGGACGTCCACTCAATTTTATCCCACGTGTTCACAAGGTGGAAGTTCCCGCCAAACGGCAGCCATCTTGATGACGCAATCGGCACATGTGACGTCAGCCGTCACGTGACATAAAATTGGCGCGAAAATTAGGTACATGGGCGCTGGCATTTTCTTTTTTGTCCTCATTTCCCTGGACACCTACTGATGATATCATGCATGTGATGGCCGTTAACCTGGATACAGGTTTCCAACCTCTGGAGAAAATCATCACGCACTCTCATCAACATGTCTTGTCCAATCAAATTCACCTCTTCGGTGATTGCATCTTTTAGCTGCAATAATGTTCGTGGTTTGTGAACATAGACACGAGCTTTCAAATACCCCCATAAGAAATAGTCACAGGGCGACAAATCTGGTGACCTCGGCGGCCACGGCACGTCACCAAAACGTGAAATCAACTTGCCAGGGAACATCTCTTTCAAAACCAGCATCGATGCAGCGGCAGTATGCGCTGTGGCCCCATCTTGTTGGAAGTAAACATTTTTCACGTTTATTCCTCGCCTCCGAAGTTGTGGCTTGAGATATGTTTCCAACATGTGAACATAGCGTGCAGAATTCACTGTCACTGTGACTCCATTTTCCTCAAAAAAATACAGACCAATTATCCCAAAGTGGCCTACAGCACACCAAACCGTTACTTTTGGAGAGTGGAGTGGTTTTTCATGAATGTTACATGGATTTTCAGGAGCCCAATATCGAAAGTTTTGTTTGTTCACTGAACCGTTTAAGTGGAAGTGAGCTTCGTCGCTCATTAACATCATTACATCAGGATTAACATTAAACAACACCTGTATACGTACTGCGAAATCTTCTCTTTGTCCATAGTCCCTCTCTTTCAGTTGCTGTACCACCTGTATTTTGTAGGGATGAAATTTCAAATCTGATTTTAAAATTATTCTGACAGAATCGCGCTTCATGCCTAGCTCTTATGCGTGTCTTCGTGCAGAGCGACCCGGGCTAATCATCAAAGCAGTTCTCACTGTGGCGATGTTGTCTGGTGTTCTCACTGTTCTTGCTGGACCGGGTGGCTTTTTCTTTGATACTGTTCCTGTTGTTCTGAACTTGTGCACCCATCTTAGCAATGTATTCCGGCTTGGAACCGTGTCATTTCGCGCAATATTAAAGTGGCGTCGGAAGATACGCTGTGTTTTGATAACGGATTCGCCATTTTTGATAAATGTGTCATATGCAAAAACACGATGCTGAACTGACCACTGATCCATCGTGTCTAAAATGGTAAAGCTCACTCAAAACAATGACATAACCTCAATCTCCCTAGCACGTTTAGCAACAATGTAACAGCTGTTGCAAATTCGTCCGGTTCCCGGCAGTCACCCTGTATATAGCTGCACATCGACCGTGTTTGTTAGTTAGATCCTAAACGTCTATCCACCTTATAACTAAACATAATTCAGTTATAATTTTTTTTTTATTTACTTTTACTTTACATCGGTGTGTTTGTCGGATTGGTTTGGAACGTATATTCACCTTATAACTAAACTACATTCAGTTAATTTTTTTTAATAATTAATACTTTTAATATTTTGAATTAAATTTATAAAATGGATACATTTAAAGGTGCTTTTCGCTGTATTTACTGTGACCAAGCCTTCTCAAGACGTTGTGGACTCAATAGGCACTTACGGTATCATTGCAAGTATACTACCCGTACACAAAAACCACCCTCACATAACGTGAATGTATATAATTATTATTTCGGCAGACTTTTCACTCCGGGGTGTTCTAATACGCACGCATCAACATCACAGATGTCTTCGGCAGAAGATAAACCCTACACCGTGGCATCAACTAATGAAGATAACACCGAGACCTCTGAACCTTCATCACACGCGGTGAGGAACACCAAGGATATTCCCTACGCTGAAGAGGAAGCAGTATCAACACATGAAGGTAACATCGAGACCTCTGAATCTTCATCACACGCGGTGAGGAACATCACTCCCTATGCTGTAGAAAATTCGTCAGAAGCTGAACCACATAACACTTCCTACGCCGAAGAAAATTCGTCTGACATCGAGGTGGACATCACATCAGACACTGAAACATACAACGCTCCCTACGCCGAAGAAGATTCGTCAAACATTGAGGCAGACATCACATCAGACGCTGACAAAAACACTGGTAATTAAATCAACAACACAGGTTTCTTAATAATAAAGAAATAAGATAAACTAATTTATACTTTTTTCCATTTAAAACACCTATTGTTAAATGATATAACATAAAAAATTACAATACATTTAAGGTTATATTTCAAGTAAATAATTTTCAATATTTAACACATGCAAAAACGCTTTATATTACTTTCTTTTAACATTATTTTGTTTTAACAGTACGGGGTTAACCCAGTTTTCCTCGTTGATTTACAATTTTTTTCACTAAAATTAGGATGAAATTCAAATTCTTCCTGGGATTGAAATCTCTCTAACATTATTTTTTAAACCAATACTCTTAAATGCAAAGTTTAAAGATTGTGGAACACACATCTTTTTAAACATTGCTCATATTACAGCATAACATATTAATTAGTTAATGAATATATTATTTTTTAGTTGTTCAAAAACATGTACAATTAATAAATCTTTTAACTTTATTTCGTTTAATTATAAGGTGGATATACGTTTGGGATCTTAAACTCGTCTTTTATATATTTCTACTGTATTAACTTATTTGTTATGAGTATTATAGTTTTTCTCATTAAACTACTTGAAACGAAATAATAAATGGCTTAATACAATTATAATAATTAAAGTTGTTATTAGTAATGAGACGTTTATTATATAAATATTAAAAACATTAGATGTAAAGACCATGTTTATAAACAAAACTTGCCACCATTACCCTCTATAATAACGAATAATGTTAAAATTAAAGCTTGTTTAACTGTCAACTGTATTGCTTTTATTAATATTTTTCTTTAATTGCTTTTTATCAAATACCAATAACATATAACAATTAGCATTTCAATGTTCATTTTTTGTTTCAAATTACTAATAACATAATAGTTAGCACTTAGATATTACTTTTTAAATTATATATATATATATATATATGTATGTATATTGTGTGAAATTTCGTGCAAATCTGTTTACAAGGCTCTTATTCCAAAGTACATACATTGGTTAAATGTCAGGTTTTCAAGGTTTAGTGTTTACAAAATAATCGGTTTAACTAAAACCATTATCACTGTCATTTATTCATATTCTTATACCGTAATCACAAAAGTAACCTATCAGTGAGGTGTAGTGTTTGTACCATGTGTTCCAATTATTCTTTTTTTATATTAAAAGAAAGAATAATATTAAGTAGCTTCAATTCTAAATACAAATTAATTTTCAGTGCAGCAACACAAACCGGGTAAATAAATGTTGCACTATTGTAAGAGTAACTCATGTTTATACATAACATAAGAGAGATTTCTTAATTCAATTGCTATAACCTTAACTTTTTGGACAGACTATAATGAGTTATTCTTATATTATAATTGTTGGCATAACGTTTAATTGTACATATAAGAAAAAAAATGTTTGTCAATATATATATATATATATATATATATATATATATATATATATATAAGTGTGTAGTTTTTACAACATTTATATATAAAAAAAATTAAAGTAAATTAGGTAAAATAGGAGCAATATTTTGAGAACCAAAGTATTCCATATGCAAATTTTTTATCAATTAAAATTTTTTTACAGTATTAAACATAGGAAGCTTATGTGTATACATATTTAATATTTGGATAATGAAACTTTAAATAGTTAATAAGTTCTAAGCAGGGAAATATAGTTCTATCTGCAAAATTTGGCAAACCTGAGAACCGGGCACTTCTATTTGCAGCATAAACTGAAAAAATTATTGTTATTGTCACTATTGAGCTTTTGTTTTCACAATATATTGAATGTTGTTACAATGTGTATCTTACAGACAATCTAAATGGTTAATTATACCACGAATAAGTTGATTGACAACATTTTTTTTTTCAAAAAATTAAAAGGTTGCTGCACAATATGGCATGAAGGTCTCAGTAGTCATTCTGGGGATATTGCCAGCCCAGTAATAACGTTATTTTGTGTACAATAAGTTTAAAAATTTCCTAATGTTAAGAACTATATTGTTTGAGGGAGACAGCTGTGCCCCCTCAAAATAGAAACTCCTTAATAAGTTCTGTGTGCCATGGTCTGATTTTGTCAAAAAACAAGTATATTAATAAAATAATAGTGAAATATTCTAATTCGTGCATACAAGAGGGAGACAATGTATACAATCAAACATTAATAAATCATTACAATTTTCTGAGGTTTGATCACCTGTTTCACTTGAGTGATTACTGTCTCAAATGAAAGTCACCTTTTTGTGGATCAAATGTTATCAACACATTTTTTTTAGTTTTTCACTATCACACTGAAAGTAAGAACTATGCATATAACGGTTGTACCTACACTACCATTTCCCAGCTCCAGTTTTGTTGTTCAGACTTGTTTACAGTCCATTTTAAAACCAGCCATGATACTTATGAAGCTTAGAACAGCGGGGCATCTTCTTCTAACAATACATAAAATGCAAGAGAGACAAAAACTTTACCGCTAAACAAGGTCAAAGACATTAACCAGCTATGATACTTATGAAGCTTGGAACGGCGGGGCATCTTCTTCTAACAATGCATAAAATGCAAGAGAGACAAAAACTTTACCGCTAAACAAGGTCAAAGACATTATATTTAAATATTAAAATGGATATCTACAGTTGACGTAAAATACTTAAGTACAATTCTATTGTAAGAACTTTATAGTTTCTACTATGTTAAAAGATTTTGTAAGAAATTTTACTGTTAATAATATTACATAAATTACTTTTTATGTATGAGTGTCAAAACTGTTGATTCTTTATGATTCATTAAAAAATATATCAAATTATAAATTGAGGATGTGAAAGGAAGCAAACTTTAAACCGATCTACTGAAATATTTACAAAAAACACTTGACCACTAACAGCCCACCCGGTTCATATTTTACACCTTAGGGGGTCACCTACCCCTAGGACTTTAACTCTTGGACACCTCCTACCCTTACTCATGTGTGAACATAAAATAATATTTTGTTTGACCACAGTTTGGACAGCCAACACTTAGCCGCATCTCACTCTAACTCCTGAGGAGTCCCAGAACTCAGGCGAAAATCCGCCTAAGTCATGGCTGACCTACACTGCATGTGGAACAACAAAATATTATTTTGTTCACACACGAATATAGGTCAAGGTCATCCAAGAATTAAAACGAAATTATTGCCTAAGACCGCCGGCGGTCAGAGGCATCGGGGGGATTTCAACATTTAGGGGAAGGTGATTTAATAAAAAATATTTATTTAATTTTGAGTTTCCTTAAGGGAAACATGCTACAATAATTTTGAAAAGGTCTGCTAACCATGACCGAGGAGCTATCATGACCGAGCCTGCTGGTTCAATTGCGCCTAACCGACCGGCCAAAAATAGCTCCGACGCCTCGTGCTGAAGGATGCCAACCACCCGTATATTGCCAGTGACGAGTGATGAGGTCCAGCAGCGCCGCTGGCCGATGGCCTAACGGTGGATCCCCAGGGGTCTAATCAAAGATGGTATTATTCTAATTTAATGTTTAATAACTTCTAATCTTATTTTTATTATACTCTGTACAATATCAAGTATAGACATAGTTAGTATTACGCGCTATATTTTATTTCACAAAAGGTATTTAATTTTTCCTTATGAAAGAGTTTTAATTTATTTTCTATTATTATTTTTAGTCTTGTGTTTTAGGCTCATTACTTTTTCCATGTCAGTGAAGTGTCTGCTGTATTTAAAAGTAGTAAGCTTCTAAGATTGTTAAAATGTAATTTCACGTCGACAATATAAACATTATTTATATTTTTTTCTGACTCACGCGTTTTTCATGGGTCTTTTGTACCACATTTATTTAAATCTTTTCAAATAAATAACATTTATTTCATTTTATACTTAAATTACTATTCTCTTTACAGGGTCCAATCACCATCTTCTCTACGGTTTTGGAGTACGCCCCTCGCAACTCATTCAAGCGAGGGCAAGCCATTTGGCCGAAAAGGCGTTTGGTACCCAGTAGCCTCGATCACACGCCCAACCAATCAGAGGCGAGAAGCAATTGACCCCCCAGTCGAGACTACAGCCCGTGTGTTTCCTGGCCAGGTGTGCCAACTTTAAACAACAGTGACAAAACACGAAATAACTCAATGCAATGTTTAATTAATCTTAACGATTATTATTATTATTGCATACGTTATTGATATTTCAACACATATGGATATGTATTAAATTTAAATAAGGTACAGCAGTTAATTTAATTGGAGTTTTTATTTTAGTTAATCACAGAAATACGGCAATTGAGTTAATTTAAGACATTTTACTCAGCTTTAAACTGAATTTTGTTACAAAACATACAAATAAATAATTTGTTTATTGATGTTTCACTCCTGTGAGTTTTATTTGTTAGTTTACTTGCACCAATATTATTAGTCTAAGTCTTAGTCTTAATAGTTTCAGTTGGGAATTTGAAAGAAACACGTAGGCTAATAATATTTTAAGTACCGGTAATGTACCGCATAATGGATCACATTTGCATAATGGATGCATGGCGGCATGTATTTATGGATCGGTTTCACAAAATGTTTTAATTTCCTGAAAGAAAAAAAAACTAACTTTTTTATAAAAAATTTATTTTTTGCCTTATCAATTGAACATATTAAACTGATCTCAAAAATAAAAACTGAATTTTTATTTTTCCCCACAAAAAAATGTTTTCTAATGCAGAAGGCACACAAAAACACAAGTTGTTCACGCAAATTCCTGTGTTGCCGTAAACCACTATAAAATAACACATAACCTAAAATAAAATTGCTACCTTAATAAAAAATATGTGTTTTATAACCAGTAATAATTAAAAAGGTATATAATTATAGATATTTGTGATTTATTACGATTTACTACGTCACTCACGTGAGCGACTTGAGCGTGAGTGACTTGTAAATTCCACATCTAAACTCCAATAGCCGGCATACAGCCGCATGTAGGCCGGTTTAATTTGAGGTTAGGTTATGTTGTAACTCTTCTAACATAAATATGCCTTTTCCGTGGGTAACATATTCAAAATTGCAAGTTTTATTTGAGTGAGTGACTTGTAATGCAATTGAGGTACGGTATCAAACTTTCCTGTTCTGCGAGCCCAAATTCTGAAAAGATCTATTCTTCAAAGATGCGGGAACAAGGCAGCTCGTTTCCGTCAAATTCATCGGGAGGAAGCCTCCAGGTAACTAGGCCTATATATAGACTATAGCTAACAACAATATGTGAAATAATTATATAACTGTTTACAACAATTATAGAACAATTGTCGCTAGTAAAACCTCCGGGAGTCTGTCCTGTCATAGCCTGGTGACTAATACGCAGGACTATAATAGTCGGAGTTTTAACTATGAAAGGGTTAAACATTTTTAACTGTGGAAGTATATTTAAGAAATTAAATTAATATAATAATTTGTTAAGTCCTGTCATATTAGGACTGGCTTATGGAGTTGGTTGGCATACGGAGTGGCACTGACATTTTGACGTTACAGTAACCTTTCATGAATATTGAAATATAACAGTATCGTTCAGAAAATTTATATTAGGGCCTAACATTGTGAACAACTCACCTGGTGTTTTTTTAGCTTGTAGGGTGTAGTCAATTTACAATTTGTCAATTAATGACAGTTGGATATTAATTACTTTTCATATCAAACTGTTACAAATTCTTTATTATGTTCTTCATAACTTAACATTGAATGTAAGCCTACACCTACGTCAAGAAAATTCATTTAGGGCCTAATTAATGTAATCAACTAACTTATCAGGTGCTATAAAAAGTAGGCTATTAATCTATTCCAAATTATACACAGATATTAAAAAAAAATTGTCTACGACATACATGGCATGTTTAGGTATAACTGTTGGTTTTAGAATTATTATACATAGTGATCTGCATAATTTAACTTACATTTGGTTGTCACGACAATCACATAACTTGTAGGCCTAAACATGTAGGAATATAGTCCCCTTCTTGCGTAGTCAGATGGACTAGAAATTAACTCTTATGTGATCCACCCAATGACATTTTTCAACTTTTTTTCCGAATGTCATCGTCTTTATTAATTCTCACCACAAGTTAAACATCAGAAGATGTTATATTAAACTAATAGATGTAACGTAACGTGTTGCGGCAAAACTTAGCAAGCCTACAATTTTTCAATGACATTCTATCTAGTGTTAATTTATTACGATTTTTTTTATTTACTCTGAAAACTACTCAAATTATTTACAACTTATTTGTAACATTGATCAGAAGTTTAAAGAAATGCTATACATCGGAAAAAATAGGTTTGGTTTCAGACCAAGCCTAAATATACTTAAGTTACGATTTATATTGAAATATTGATTCATAATTGGGAGCATTAATTAATTTTTGCTCTTTTGTAGACACATATTTAAAAGTAATAATATATGCGAAATGGTACAGAAATATCTTCAAATAATTTTTTGAACTTGTATATTGTAGCCTTTTTCCAACAACAAACATGTGTGTCACTTAAAAAATATGTAATTTAAAATAGTACTGAAGATGTAACATAATAATTTCAACGGATAAAATATTAATATACTCTTACTCGTAAGCCTACTTCATGTCGTATCAGAAATCTTGATTATTTATAATTAATTTCAACAATATAATCTTAAATCATACAAAAATCTCTTTTCTTTATAATGTAAGTTAATTTACGGAGTAACCTGACATTCTATAAAAACTAAAGTAACACTGATAATCTAAAATATAAGAGTATAACACGTTTTAAATAGTAATGCTAATTAAATATCTATATTTAAAATGTCAGTTTTCGAGTTCGTTTATTAACATGAACAGAAAATAGTAGTTGAGTAATTTGTTTTTTAGAAAGAACGATGGTTGGCAACAGAGATCCGTGTTTCCAGGTTTTGAGTAACATTATATTCGCGTATTTAGCTCTTAGCCAATGGATTTCGACCAGTCAACAGCTCGCGCTCCTATTGGCTCATACGGAATTTCGCATTAAAAATCCCAAACTGGGTACCAAACGCCTTTTCGGAAAAACGCGAGGATCCCATTCAAGCCCCATCTACGCTGCTCACAGCCCTGTTATCATCCACCCTTTGTTCAGTGTCATACGGTTTTGATGTGCTCAACGATAAAGGACTCAAAACTAAAGGTAGTTTACTTTAAAGTAATTATTCACATATTAAATTGTGCAATTTTGTAGGTTTGTACCTTTTAATTGTTTATTATATTAAATGTATTCAAATTTTCATAACTGTAATTGTTAAGTATCTTTAACTATTTTAGAACATATTTTCATCTTTTCTCTGTCAAAGTAAATAACAGTCTAAAAGTTTCATCCAGTTAGCTGTACCAAATAGCTTCAGACCAGCAAAAACCAGTTCCACTACAAATCAATCACCGTTTTTTAATAGGTTTAGCAAACATATCAATTTTAATTTGAACAATAGAGCATTCAAACTTTCGATCAAAAACATAATCAAAGATTATTATTGTAATTTAATGTTTAGTAACTTTTACTATACTTTGCACAATATCAAGTATTTTCCTTACAAAAGAGTTTTAATTTATTTTGTATTATTACCTTTAGTCTTGTGTTTTGGGCTAATTAATTTATCCATGCCAGTAAAGTGTCTGCTGTATTTAGAAATAGTAAGCTTCTAAGACTGCTGAATGTAATTTTACGTGGACAATATAAACATTATTTAGTGGATTTCATAAATTTTATTTAATACTTAATATTTCCAAACTAAAGGATTGTGAAGGTAAAAAGACAGACTCCAGCTGTCAAAAAACAAAACATACAATAACCTTTCATTAAAAACCAATTGAACCTTAGTTTTAAAATACTCTTAATATAAAAATTTATTTAAAAAAATGTTATTAGTAATTCAAATGTAAGTGGGAAAATGCAGATAACTTAAGTAAAGAATACACCACCTACATTTTTTTATATGCTACTTATTAAAGAGTACAGTCAGAATATTCATAACATGTCTTAAATGCTCAGGACACCAATTATGTAATATTTAAATAGATTCAGATAGTTTCCGGACGCTCTAGACACTAAAAAAGGGACAACCGGCCAGCTAGGGACATCCCAATTAGTAGAGTTACTTTTAAAATATCAGCGAAAAAGAATACATCCAAAGCCTTAAAACATGTTTAAGAGCCCGAGCAAATTTTTTTCATTTCCCAATTCAAAGAAACCTTGACATTGCTTTAACCTATTGGGATGCTCTTTACCCACAGAGTCGTAGCTCAAAATGAATATTTTTCTTCAAACCGTGAAATGCGATACAATTGGAGAGTGAACATCGGTGGTCCCCTGATCTGTGATGACGGCATCGCAGCGTGGATTTCGATATTAGATTGTTGATCGTCTGTCACTTGACTCGTCTGTTAGGTATGTATACTGGAACATATCGCTACGTTTCACGGGTTCTTTTTCCATTCATCCGTGTACAGTTGACCGTTGCCTTTATATATATATATATATATATATATATATATATATATATATATATATATATATATATATATATATATATATATATATATATTTGTTGAAGTAAGAAGTAAGCGAGTCCAAGTCTAAGTAGATCGATGGTTGCTGTTTATCGTATCTTGGTAAATATTTATTGTTTGCCTTTACGTGTCGTGTTACCGCTTGGGTTAATCCGCTGATCATGGGGTTTTGACTGTCTCCTCTTTGTGGGTTCTTTTTCCATTCAACTGTGTACACTCTCCCATTGCTCTTTTCCGCCGTCGAAGTATCCCAAGTAGATCGATGGTTGCTGTTTATCGTATCTTGGTAAATATTTATTGTTTGCCTTTACGTGTCGTGTAACTGCTTGGGTTAATCCGCTGATCATAGGGTTTTGACTGTCTCCTCTTTGTGGGTTCTTTTTCCATTAAACCGTGTACACTCTCCCATTGCTCTTTTCCGCCGTCGAAGTATCCCAAGTAGATCAATGTCCGTGTCCGTGTCCGTTTCCTTTAACCGTGTACAGTTGATCGTTGCCCTTACATATTTGTTGAAGGTTCCTGTCCCATTTGTCCACGTTTTGTCAAAAATTTTACATTTTTCGTTTTCAATGTGTCGGGCTCTGTATCTACCTTCATAAGTTCGGGTTGGGGATCCAAATCTTGCTTTTCGAAGTCGTCACTTGGCTCGTCGTTCGTTTCCATTAAACCGTGTACGGATGATCGTTGCCTTTTATATATTTGTTGAAAATTTCTGTCTCGGGCTTTTAAAGCAGGACATTAGATTTTGACTGTCTCCTCTTTGTGGGTTCTTTTTCCATTCTACAGTGTACAGTTGATCGTTGTCTTTATAGATTTGTAGAAGTATCCCAAGTAGATCGATGTTTGCTGTTGACCATATCCTGGTAAAATATTTATTGTTTGCCTTTACATGTCGTGTTACTACTTGGGTTAATCCGATGATAAATTAAATTTAACTTACTTAATTAGAGTCGTAACTCCTTTTTACACGTTCCTGGTTCATATTCAATCGTGTACAGTTGATCGTTGCCTTTATATAGTTATTGAATGTAACTCTCCCATTGTTCTTTTCCGTCGTCACTTCCACTATCAATATCAATATTTGTGACATCATTTTTGGTAGTAATCTTTGCTCTGCTCAAAATTCGGGGAAGGGGATCCAAATCTTGCATTTTCGAAGTCGTCACTTGACTCGTCGGTTCGTTTCCATTCAACCGTGTACAGTTGATCGTTGCCTTTTATCCAGGGTGTCCCGTAAGTAATCTGCCAAACTCTGGGAAATGATTATATGGTTCAAAATAAAAAGAAAATTAAGAATTACTTTTTTTTTTAAAAAAAACGCCTCGTTACCGAGATATCCACCATTTTGTATTTTTTATAAAATAATTGTTATCTTCAGAATTTATCAATCGATTTTTATAAAACTCGGTAAATATGTGTAAATAAAAGAGATTTAGAGTAGAAAAAATATTCAACTTCGTCCATTAAAAAATTTCAAGATGGCGGTTATTTTAAATTTTAAATTTGAAATGGCCGGAAAGCGGTGAAAGATACAAAACATTACCAAGAATAACTTTTTTTAGGAAATGTTTTTTTCTGATCTGTCAACACCAAGAACATGAAAATCCGACAATAAATAACCAAGATACATTAAAATAAGTGTTAAGAGGCAAAATAAATCCATTAGGGTATATAGCC
Source organism: Neoaliturus tenellus (assembly GCA_030545055.2). NCBI lineage: Eukaryota > Metazoa > Arthropoda > Insecta > Hemiptera > Cicadellidae > Neoaliturus > Neoaliturus tenellus. The sequence continues at coordinate 112,050,249 of CM061531.1, forward strand.
CCAAGCAGCTGATTAATAAACATGTGGTTGTTAAGTGGTATTGTTGCATTGTTGTTATTATTCCTTTGTTTAATTCAAATATCATTAATGTGATCAGTTTGGTTGAAGTTATTGATGTTGTTGATTTGTAATTGTTGCATTGTATTAATATTTGTTTTTGTAAATATCATTAATGTGATTAAGTTAGGTTGAAGTTATTTAAGTCTGTGGAAATGCCAAACCATAACTATTCTAATACTGAGTTAGCTGATATTCATTTCATCTATTTCTTAGCAAATGGGAATTCGCGTGAGGCATGCAGGCTTTACGCAGAAAGGTTTCCCAACCGACGACTTCTTAATAGAAACGTGTTTGTAGCAGTTCACAGGAATTTGAGGGAACGAGGAACACTTAAATTCACCGAGAAGACCGGACGGCCTTTTTCCGTAGATACATTAAATAATCAAGAGATAGTTTTGACGGCCGTGGAAGAGGACCCAAGTACTAGTGTTAAAAGAATATCGCTTGAAAGTGGTGTTTCAAAAAGTTCAGTATGGCGTATTCTACATAAACAGCAGTTGTATCCTTACCATATCCAAAGGGTGCAATGTCTAACCCATCGGGACTTTCCACCCCGAATTAACTTAAGTCAATGGTTCTTGCAACAGATCGCATTACTTCCTCTATTTCTTTCCAACATTTTATTTACCGATGAAACCGTGTTCTCTAGAGAAGGGATTTTTAATTTTCATAATAATCACTTAAGGGCCGATGCAAACCCTCATGAGATATCCCAAAGAAGGCACCAAGTGCGCTTTTCTCCGAATGTTTGGATAGGCATTGTCGGAAACAATCTCATAGGGCCATTTTTTTTTTTTACCAAACCGACTTAATGGTGTGTCCTACTTAAATTTTTTAACAGAAGATCTTCCCGGATTGGTACAAGACTTACCCCTTTATTTGAGAACCAACATGTGGTTTAAGCAAGACGGTGCGCCACCACACTTTTCATTGGGTGTAAGACGACATTTAAATCAGGTGTTTGGAAATAAATGGATAGGGCGTGGGGGGCCCATTCCATGGCCTGCCAGGTCTCCTGACCTTAATCCCCAGGATTTTTTTGTATGGGGTTATTTAAAATCTTTGGTTTATCACACTCCTGTGGACAGTATTGAGGATTTAAGGGAACGAATTGTAGTAGGTTGTGAAGTGATAAGACAAAAGCCTGGGGTATTTGAAAGAATGAGGGAGTCGATGAGAAAGAGGTTGAATTGTGTCATAGAAATGAATGGAGGGCACATGGAACATTTGTTGTAATGTTTAACTTTTAAAAAAGTTAGTGTTAAGATTCTATTTTTAAAAACTTGATTTATCATATGTTAATCCCATAATGTGTTGTCACTGAATAAATGATTTTAATGTATCTTGGTTATTTAATGTCCGATTTTCATGTTCTTGGTGTTGACAGATCAGAAAAAACATTTCCTAAAAAAAGTTATTCTTGAACATTTTTTGTATCTTTCACCGCTTTCCCGAAATTTCAAATTTAAAATTTAAAATAACCGCCATCTTGAAATTTTTTAATGGAATATTTGCCCGAAGTTGAATATTTTTTCTACTCTAAATCTCTTTTATTTACACATATTTACCGAGTTTTATAAAAATCGATTGATAAATTCTGAAGATAACAATTATTTTATAAAAAATACAAAATGGCGGATATCTTGGTAACGAGGCGTTTTTGGAAAAAAAGTAATTCTTAATTTTCTCTTTATTTTGACCCATATAATCATTTCCCAGAGTTTGGCAGATTACTTACGGGACACCCTGTATATTTGTTGAAAATTCCTGTCTCGGGCTTTCAAAGCATGACATTAGGTTTTGACTGTCTCCTCTTTGTGGGTTCTTTTTCCATTCTACCGTGTACACTCTCCCATTGCTCTTTTCCGCTGTCGAAGTATCCCAAGTAGATCGATGGTTGCTGTTTATTGTATCTTGGTAAATATTTATTGTTTGCCTTTACGTGTCGTGTTACCGCTTGGGTTAATCCGCTGATCATAGGGTCTTGACTGTCTCCTCTTTGTGGGTTCTTTTTCCATTCAACCGTGTACACTCTCCCATTGCTCTTTTCCGCTGTCGAAGTATCCCAAGTAGATCGATGGTTGCTGTTTATTGTATCTTGGTAAATATTTATTGTTTGCCTTTACGTGTCGTGTTACTGCTTGGGTTAATCCGCTGATCATAGGGTCTTGACTGTCTCCTCTTTGTGGGTTCTTTTTCCATTCAACCGTGTACACTCTCCCATTGTTCTTTGGCGGTAGTCTTCTTTCTTCGTAACGTTTCGGGCTGTCGATGTAGTCGTAGGGGAAAACAACTTTTCTTTACGTGTCGTGTTACTGCTTGGGTTAATCCGCTGATATATTTTAGGGGAAAACTCCTTTGCGTAGAACCAAGTCCATCTTGTCGTCCGGTACAATTATTTTCCGCTGATACGTTCAAAATAACTCTCTTAATTGTCCCTAGCTGGCCGCGTCCATTGTTTCAACCTATCGGGTTGCTCTTTACCCACAGTGTCGTAGCTCCTTTTTACACGTTCTCGGTTCATATTCAACCGTGTAAGTTGATCGTTGTCTTTATATATTTCTTGAATGTAACTCTCCCGATTAAAAAATTTTCAAGATCAAGCTGTACATCACTTAATTTGTGATGGATTACCGTATGTCCGGGGAAAGCTGTTATACGTATCTCGTTCATTCCTTCTTCTTGTTCCATGTCCGTGTCCGTTTCCTTTAACCGTGTACAGTTGATCGTTGCCCTTACATATTTGTTGAAGGTTCCTGTCCCATTTGTCAACGTTTTGTCAAAGATTTTACATTTATCATTACTATTTTTGTTTTCTTCATGCTCACCGCTACCAAGTTTTCATTGATTATCATACTTTTTCCGCAATTCGGTTTCTGTACAAGTTTTTTCCGTTTTCGGTGTGTCGGGCTGTGTATCTACCTTTCATAAGTTTGTGTTGGGGATCCAAATCTTGCATTTCGAAGTCGTCACTTGGCTCGTCGGTTCGTTTCCATTAAACCGTGTACAGTTGATCGTTGCCTTTTATATATTTGTTGAAAGTTTCTGTCTCGGGCTTTCAAAGCATGACATTAGGTTTTGACTGTCTCCTCTTTGTGGGTTCTTTTTCCATTCAACCGTGTACAGTTGATCGTTGTTTTTATATATATTTCTTGAATGTAACTGGGTCATTCTCCAAATAACGTACAAAATTCTGTCCTATGGATGTAAAAAAAAAACTAGCAAGTATAAAAATCTAATATAGTTACATATAATAGTGTTAAACACTTAGTACCTAAGGCAATTTATATAAAAAGGAAAACAATATTTTTTATAAAAAAAATGGTGTCCACGGACTATGATTAGTCATGTCCGTGGACTGTCCCCGCCAGTATTTTCAATATAAATTCATGCAAAAAGAGCCTAATCAAACGCAACCAAATAATGTACAACATATTTTTAGAACAATAATAGACAGATTAATAAATAAAAAATACATACATATATTTTTAAGTATAATTATACTTAATAGTAATATTAAACTGTTGTCCAAACAGTTTTAGTCATGTCAGTGGACAGTAGGGAAAAAGGGTATTTTAGCTCTAGATCAAGTGGCAACACTGATTGAATGAGCTTGATAGATGAAGGAGGTCAGCCATGTTGGATGCTAAGCTGTTCCTTGTTGAATTAGTTGAATTGTTCTTTTATTTAGTAGCGAATTAATTGAGATTGTTGAAAGTGCAAAGATCGTTCAACAGTTCCGTGGACAACTAAAAAAAGGTAAGTTATAAAGTTTTTGTAAATATTATGTTGAAATTATGTCAAACTAGACCTTCTGTCATCACTGTAGTGTAGGAGTTAGCTTAACCTTAAATTTGCACTGGTAAAAATTAAATTACTAAGAAACCATCATGTCCGTGGACATCAGGTCCGTGGACTGCTCTGTCCATGGACAGTCCACGGACATGATGTGTGGTAACGGACATGACTTTTTTTGATTTTTAGGAAGTGAGCAATAATGTATCAACACTGTTACAGTAAGGACTGATTAATATTTGCTCTTGTGAATAATTATACAAGAATAATTTTTTTCTTTTTAAAAAATTTAAGGGGAGTCCAACATAGAAAAATGTTTTAACATTTTGGTTTAGTTTATTATGATCGTAGTGTTTTTCAATCTTAATATGATTTATGGGTTTAAATTAGTTAATGTTACGTTCTTATGGAAGTTGAACTGCCCTTATAACTGCATACCATTAAAAAAATTGTTTTTAAATGAAAAATTTATATTTTAGATCATGGCAAGAGTAAAAAAGAAAGTAAATACTGAAAAATATTTAGCCAAAAGAAGAGAAGCTAAGAAACTAAGTATGCAGAGAGCTAGGGAGAAACTGAAGCAAGATCCTGAAAAGCTTGAAGAAGCCAGAAAAAAAGACAGGGAGAGGAAGAAAGCCCAAAGAAAACCAATCGAGGAACTGCCACCCCGACAACAAAGAATTCTCAGAAAACAATGGAAGCAATGTTCAAAAACCTATAGAGAAAAAATAAAGCTCCAGGAAAAACTTGAAAATGATTTAGATGCTAATACTCCACCAGCCAGTCCAGATGCTTTTGCTACTCCACCACCTGCAAATAGAAATCAGCCATCTACTTCTAGAGTGGAAAGCGGAAAGAGAAGGCAGAGAAAAAATAGGAAAATGTTGAAAGAAGAGAATAAAAAGTTGCAAGAAGAAAATGCTAAGTTGAAAAGAAAGGTTGAAACTTTACGTAAAAGAATTCACAGATCAAAAAGTCCAATTGAAGTAACCCCAAGGAAAAAAGTTAAGCGTATGTTAAAAGGACAAAATGTTTCAAATGAAATTACAAAACAACTTGTTTTTGGAGAAGTGCTGAAAAATCAGATTAATGTCAACTTTAAAGAAGAAAAAAGTCTAAATAGGAAGAGATGTGTAGCCACATTTTTAAGTGGAAAAATAGTAAAGAAATATAGAATGATGTCTAAGGTCAGGGATATAATTTCTCGCAGAACCACTACAAACTTGAGAACTAACAACAAACACGTCCACAAATTAGTGTGTGAGAGGAAAGATGTTACAGATTTCTTGTCCCAAGATGAGAGTAGTAAGCAGTGTGCAGGAAAAAAAGAAACGATAACACGAAAGAAAGTAAAAATGCAGAAAAGGCTACTAACAGATTCTCTGCAGAATCTTCATGAAAAGTTCAAAGCCACTTACGAGAACCACAACAACATGAGCTACGCCAAGTTTTGTAAACTTAGACCGTTTTGGATAACCATCCCTGATTGTAAAAATAGAGACACTTGTTTGTGTAAACTCCATACAAATATGGAACTCATTGTTTCAAAGTTAAATAGTTCACAACTAATCACTGAGAAAAACACCAAAGATGTGTTATCGAGTCTTACTTGCGATGGAAAAGCCAAAGAAATTTGTCTTCAAAGGAAATGTGAAATCTGTAAACTCAGAAACATTAACATAGCATTAAATGATGACAACAAAAATGACACAATAAATTATTTTTTTTGGAACACTATTGATGTCGAAGTAGAAATTAGGGGAATCAAGAAGAAAAAGAAAAAAACGGTGAAAGAAGAGCGATCTACTACAAAAGAAATGCTTGTTAGACTTTTTAGAGGTTTGTTAAACAAATTTTTGAACCATGTTCTTAATATAAAACACCAGTATGGAGCCATCCGCCAAGCAAAGGAAAACTTAAAAGTAAATGAGGGTTTATTACACATGGACTATTCAGAGAATTATAATTGCAAGTATACAGATGAGATCCAGAGTTTGCACTTTGGAGGATCCAGAGACCAAGCTACTTTGCACACTTCAATATTATATTACAAAGATAAAGACACTGAAGAGTTGAAATCTGTTTGTTTTTGCACTGTATCTGAAGAAAGGCGCCATGATGCGATCGCTGTTTGTGGACATCTCAAGCCAATTATCAAGGAAATTAAAAAGCTAATACCAAATCTTTCTAAAATGCATTTTGTAAGCGATGGCCCGTCCAGTCAGTATCGCAATAGAAAAATGTTTGTTCTGATTGGAGAATACCTGACATCTCTGTTGGGCGTAAGTAGTGTCAACTGGCATTACTTAGAAGCCGGACATGGCAAGGGAGCTGCTGATGGGGTCGGCGGTGTCCTAAAAAGAACAGCTGACAACTTGGTAGCTAAAGGAGTAGATGTACCCACTGTGCCTGTTTTGGTTGAACAGTTGAACCTACACTGCCCTGGGGTAAAGGTGATTCATGTTCCTCGTGAGGAGGTTTTAGAGTGTGACAATCTTCACCTTACATTACCCAAGTTTAAAGGGACCATCAAATCCCATGAACTCTGTTGGGCAGAATCTAACAAAAACCTCATACAAGTAAGAAGTCTGACATGTATGGCATGTGCTCCAAACCAAAAATGTAAACATTTTCATATTGGACACATAAACTTGCAAGACTCAAGACAAAAGACCTCAAGTGCTTCAAGTTCTACACACTGTATCCTTTTTACAACAATGTTCAAAATACTACTATTTTTTTACAGAGTAGGTTTAACCAATTTACAAAAATATTATAAAATTTAAGACTGGGTTTCTTAAACTGTAAATTTCTATAATTGGATTAGTCTTAAATGTTTGTGTATAACAAAAAAACCAACCTACCCTTTTTAAAAAAAGGTACTAGTACATTATGCACACAGATTCCCAGTGGAAATATGTTAAAATTAAGTACCTTTTTAGTTTGTGCACAGTGTATTTTTTTTAATTAATAAATACTAATTAATTATTTTTTTTAAATAAATACTAATTAAAAAAAATACACTGTGCACAAACTAAAAAGGTACTTAACTTTAACATATTTCCACTGGGAATCTGTGTGCATAATGTAAATGATTCAAAGCTTTAGCTTGCAAATTGTACAGGTAATAGGCCTAGGAATAGTTGTTGAAGATCTTGCACTATTTTTCTTAACTAATGAACTTTAGGTGGTAAGACCAAAAAATCCATGGACAAACTGCCAGAAAATGAAAACAACCCTTCATTCAAGGACCCTGAAGGTGGGGATTGGCTCCTCATGAAATTTCCTGGAAAGCGCAGCATCAAGTACTACATTGGTACTGTGGAGCAAGTAGACACTCAAGGACTTTTTGTTCGGTGTGGGAGAAATATTGGTGACAATGTTTTTAAGTGGCCTGAACCTGAAGACAAATGTTTAATAGACTATGACCAGATTGAGAAAATATTAAAGCCACCTTCTTGCAACTATAAAAATGACAGACTTGTTTCTTTTAAATTTGAAAATGAATTTGATGGCTATGTTATTTTGTAAAATTATGTAACCACACACTTATGGTACGTTTTAATGTTGTTACCAGACACTACACTATCTAAAATTTGTAAAACAATAAACTAAGTTACTCTTTGTTAATTGAACAATGGTTTGTTTATTTAATCCCTTATGTTTCATCATGCCCTTTGGTACAGCCAGAATGACTGTGACCACAACGGTCATGTCCGTGGGCACCAGCGGTCATGTCCGTGGGCACAAGTCATGTCCGTGGACACAACTATCATGTCCGTGGACATGTAAAAATTTTATATGTAAAAAAAACATATATTTTTTAAGTAACGATCTCGGACATTTAAACCTTAAGTTGTACTTGTAAAAACTGAACCAAAAAAATTTTTTTGAATTTTTTTACAAAGTTTTACACTTTTAAAATGTATGGCCTAAAATTGTACGTTATTTTGAGAATGACCCAACTCTCCCATTGTTCTTTTCCGTCGAAGTATCCCAAGTCGATTAATGGGTTCGTTTCCTTTAACCGTGTACAGTTGATCGTCGCCTTTTTATGATTTGCCTTTATATATATATATATATATATATATATATATATATATATATATATATATATATATATATTTGTTGAAGTAAGAAGTAAGCGAGTCCAAGTCTAAGTAGATCGATGGTTGCTGTTTATCGTATCTTGGTAAATATTTATTGTTTGCCTTTACGTGTCGTGTTAACGCTGGGTTAATCCGCTGATCATGGGGTTTTGACTGTCTCCTCTTTGTGGGTTCTTTTTCCATTCAACTGTGTACACTCTCCCTTTGCTCTTTTCCTCCGTAGAAGTATCCCAAGTAGATCGATGGTTGCTGTTGATCGTATTTTACGTGTCGTGTTACTGCTTGGGTTAATCTGCTGATATATTAAATTTAACTTACTTAATTGTTCCCTAGCTGTCCGGTTCATTCCATTTAAATATAGTTAGAGAAAATTGTTGTCCTGGGCTTTCAAAACAATACAATCTTACACATTTTTCTTTTGCTGTATTTTTTCCGTCGTACAGTTGATCGTTGGTTAATTTTAGTAATTTTCAATCTTAACTCCAAAGCTTGTTGAACTACAAAATAATGAGCTTCCGCATTTATCCAAGTTTTGCCAAGCTAGAACCTCCGGTTTATTTTCTTTCGAATATTGTTATAAAACATGTTATGATGCTTTCGCTGTAAATTTTAATAAACAATTCTAGGTACAAACATTCTAGGTAGTCTTATCTAATTAAGCTTTAATTTACAAATGCGTTATTCTATGTCTAATTACCTTCACTTTTTTATTTCGAATGTTACAATACAAAAAGTCCATAATCAAAGAGCTCCCCTTTTTTAGTTCCTAGCGCTTCTGGTTTTAACTACTCAAATTTTAGATTAAAAGTTATAATTATACTATTTAGCTTATAACTTACAACTGCGCTATTCCATGAATGAATGTCAGGCTTTAAAACATATTTTTTATATACAAATAAAACTTTTTTAATTGCATTAATTTTATTAATATTGTTTTCCATCCTTACATTTCCCATATGTTATTATTTGCATTTTAACTACAAATTAACAAATTATTTTCCACTCCTTATTTAATATTTTATTCCTTACTTGTTAAGACTTAGAAAATGAAATGTTGGAAGCTTGTTTGATACAAAATTAATTTTTACTTAGCTCTACAGGTCTCCTAATATTTTCCTACACTTGTGTTTTGCAGATGTGTCTAAATATTTTTCGCGCACAATTCAATTTCATTCCACACAAGTGGATTTCGGACTTTACTACAAAACGTATCCATGCCCATCTCGTACAAAATTATTTTTCTTTTCGCTCTACATGTTTTAGTCTTACATTAAATATTTCTTGGAGTTAAATTTTGCACAAGTCTGTTAATTTTTCTGCATAGTACGTGTTACTCCTTGGACAGTTCGCAGCAAACTGTTTCTACACATAGCAACACTGGACCGCGTTACCCCCACCACTACTCATTCCCCCACTACAGCCCTGTTCCACCACTACTTCCAGCTAAGGTGCAACACTTGACTCAGTGTTTCAGTTTTATACAAACCTTACTGTGAGACACACCGATGGCTGAAACTTTGCGAGAAAAATTATTAAGAGTAAAATTTTTGCTGGCTAAGCAAAATAATTCTGTTAGGGCGTCCAAGACTTCCACTTTAACAAAAATGAAACGTTGCTTCAAAAATAATCCAAAATTTTACTCAAGGGACACTAAGATCACTATGGGTGATAAAATATTTCACAAACTTTTAGACGAGCTAACTTTTGCCAGTAAAGTAACGTTGGTGACTCCAATTCCAGACCAAGTGTCAAGATCACCTGAGAAAGAATAAAAAAATATATTTCTCAGAAAATATTTCTACTCCGAGTTACGGAGGTCCGATAAAGGACAGACTGGAACGAGTTGTTGGAAAAAATAAAATTTTTCTTCCATCTGACCACTTTACCCCCACCACCTCCTTATCCCCACCACTGGGCCGGGTACCTGGGAAACCGCCTGTGTCCACTTAAGTATGCCTTCGGACGCGGTACTGTTCGGATCGCGTGTCGTTTGTCGCACTGTCGGGTGTTTGTAAAGAAATTATTGTTCGGCTCTCTCTCGGTGGGTAAGTGAAATATAAATATTTTTTTTTTTTATTTCAAGTGGGGCTCTGGGAACGGTTAATGACCCCTGACGGATATATTAGGTCGAGAGTCTGATAGCTAGGGAATAAAAAAAATATTTTCTTGCACTTTTGTGATTCCTCAAGAAATTTCATTTTCTCACCGTACTCGGAGGAATCGCCAAAGTGCAAAAAAATTTTTTTTTCTACTCTTGTGTGACCTTGACCTAATTAACGTCAGTGACGTCATCATTATGACGTCAGCGATAATGACGTCACCATGACGTCATAGGTGTGACGTCATATGTCGTCATTATGACGTCACGGCCTTCATAGTTCATTTAACTTTAGCCTTCATAGTTCATAACTTTAGTTCATTTAAGCTCTTGAGGGAATATGACAGATGATATCATTGATGAATTTATAAGGTGAGCAAGGGGCCTAGAAATATAATATTTAGCTTCTTTTAAAATAATTGCTGGGATTTCATCGTAACCAAGAGATTTCTTATTTTTTAAAAGAGAAATTGTTTGTTCAACATCATAATGTGTAACGTCAGTAAAGTGAAATATTTTCTTGTTTTATCTTTTTTCTATATCTGCATTTATTCCATTATTTGTTTCAATTTGTTTTTATATATTGGGAATTATTAAATTATCTATTGCATTTATGAAGAAGGTGTTGAAAATGTTACTCACCACCTGTGGATCTTCCGTCATTGTTTGCCCATTTCTAATTAATATATTAGTTTTATTTGTTCGAGTTTTACCAATTTCAGAATAATTAATTATCTCCCAAACAGATTTTGCCACATTACTTGAATTTTTTATTTTATTATAAAAAAAAATATCTTTTTTTGCATTGACAATCTTATTTTTTAGTTCTTTTTTCTTTTGTACAATGATGTCTGAATTAATAACGTGTATCAAATATTTTTACAAACTATAATAGTAACAAGTCTCTTACTTATGTCAGTGAAGATGAATGTAGTACAGAGCCTTCAGCTTATAAATTGAAAAAATGGAAAATTGTAAAATCTGATGCTAAGTGTGGCTTTAAGACTAGAAACCCCTGCGATTCATTGTCAAATAGCAAAAAAGTAGAATTTACAAATCGATTTGAAGCTCTTGGGGGGGAGGAAGAATTTGAATCTGATTTAGTAACAGATAATGCATCAATCATAAGTCTCAAAAGATCTTCAACATGTAGAAAAAGAAATGCTAGAGCATCCGTAAAGATACATAAATCAAGTAACAACAATCTGGGAAACGAAAGCAAACACAGACCTCGGAGAACCAGACATCAAATAGAAACAAATAATGCTGTTGTCAGTTCTTTAAAAAATAAAAACACAAGTACTAATGAAAACAAACATTAATTATCTAAATGTAAGTGAAGGAACCAAGCATGCAAAAGAAGACACATTTATAAGCAAAGAAAATTAAAATCCTTATGGTCAAGTTAATGAAAAACCAAAGATCAAGATATTTTCAGATAGCCATGGAAGGCACTTAAGGGAATTGATTCAAAATCAAATGAGAATGTATTCAGTCTCGCTTTATTTTAAACCAAATGGAATTTCAAAAAATATATTGGACGAAATGCAAAATGAAAGTATATCAATGACGGAACGAGACTTGTGATTATTATGTGTGGAACAAACGATGTGGAAAACTGTGACTTACAAAATTTTAAAGATGAGTTTGAGGGAAAAATTGTAAATATTAGAAATACAAATATTTTAATTGTTGGAGTGCCATATAGATATGACATACCCCATTTAAACCATAAAATATATCAAATAAACCTTCATCTAAATTCTCTTTCGGGAAAAATACACAAAATGTAACATTTATTTCTTTGAATTGTTTAAATCGTAAAATGTATAAACTGTATGGTCTACATCTAAATCCAAAAGGAAAGAAGTGTATTACAAAAACAATATGTGAAAAATAGTACAAAATGAAATTTCAAGTAAGCAAACACAATATACTCCTGTTATAATAACTGGACTGAATCATTTTTTAGGAAAACCACATATAAAAGAATATATCAAGACCTAAGATTGCAGATAAAATATAAATACAATATAATTTTAAGTAGAGACTCTGATACTTATATTCAGTTGGATAAAAAAAAATCACTATATTCCATCAAAATGTAGAGTACCTACCAAATAGTGAAGATCTATTAGAAATTACCCTAGATGAACTCAAGCCAGACATTGTTGGTCTTACTGAACATAGTATGAAAGAGGATCAATTAAATCAACTAAATATAAGTAATTATAAATTAGTTTCATCTTATTGTAGAGAAAAAGCTACGAAATCCAATGTTATATAGACGAATTCAAACAAGTAGTTTAATGCTCAAGTTCACGATATTTTAGTTCATGGATTCCCAACTAATGGATCACATAATTTCCTGATTTAGCAGGGATACAAAGCCATTGAGCTCGATGCAAATGTGGCTACCCACATCCTGGAGGGGGAACGGGGCTTTCGCTGGGGCACTCAATCGTGTGACAGTGCCATGGACGGACTAGAAAATAGTGAACCGGGCCAGTTGGTAGTGAGGACCCGGTGCTGGGGTCGGGCACCAATGGGGAAGTGAGCTGGACAGAGGCTTGGACTAATACTCATGCAGGAAGGGGGGTGGTCTTAGCCTACGGGCCCAATCCCACTTATGGGAGACCATTAACGTTATCGGAGCACGTAGCGCTGAATGATTTGAGGAAAAGGCTTTCAGCAACGCCCTTGCCGCCCTTGGGCCTAGCCCAGGGCAGGGGTAGGTTTTTTCACGCCTTTGATCAGCGAAGGGTTTCTGACGCCAGAATAACCCTGGAGCGCCAGCTGGTGCCTTTGGGCACCAGGAGAGGGCCTCCACCCCAGCAAGAAGACGGGCCAGCCGCAGTTGCTTACCCCGGTAACTAAACGCCAGTCCGCGGGTGATCATGATTACAAAGTAGTTTTATAGTACTCAATTAGTGTTGTTGTTGTTGTTGTTTTTTTTTTTTTTTTTTTTTAAGTGCAAATAATTGTGTGTTTGATGGTACTGTACAAACTGACTGTTTTGGTGGAGTGCTCACGCCCACCTCACGGAACCAGCCTCCTGTTTAAGTTAACTAAACTTATTTTTTTTCTTATTCTTGATTAGTACTAGATTGATTACTATGTTTTCCTCAGGGCTTCATTTAGCAGCGGCGTCCGCGTGCGGACTGTACTTCTAGCAGTACAATTATGCGTCAATAGAATGTTTTGTTTGAAGTATATTGCGTAAGATATTTCTATATTCTTATGTTTGATGCGTACATAGGTTGCTCGTTGTACACACACATATATAATGTGTATTTAATAATGAAAAGAGGAATCAGATAACATTTAAAAAAGTACGTATATCTATGCGTATGGTGTATTAATAGTTAGGCCTATAAGAATGGGAACTATTATGGGGAAGTGCTAGGTGTAGAGATTAGATGCTATGTGCAAAACCGTCATAAGAGTCAAGTCAAGTGCTTTATTCATCATATAAGGTTACATGCATGAGCAATGCTCAGTAACAAATGACATGTCAATATACATCTTAATACTAATTATTAATATTAACAAATTTTAGTTACATTGAATATATTCTAATTACTTACTGTGGTTCAAAAAATCTTTTACAGAATAAGGACAAGACTGTACTAAAGTGTCAAATAATTTGTCTAAAAATATTCCTTTTTTTACTTCCTTCTTTAACTCGACCTGAAGATTATTAAATAATTTAACCGCCATGTAATATGGGCCTTTTTCAACTAAAGCTAATTTGTGTTTTGGGTACCGCAGGTTTTCTTTATTCCTAAGGTCATGAGTATGATGGTCATAAGTTCTAGCATTTTCAAAGTACTCAGGATGCTGCTTAAAAAATTTTAATACCTCATAAATATATAATGCTGGCAAAGTTCTTAACTTTGAAAGTCAGATGAAGCTAATAACTTAGTATTTTCAAAGAGTTTGTTAGTATTTATCTTTGTGCGGATTCGTTATTACAGTTATCTTTCAAATAGCAAAGAGTTTGATAGTGAATGATTTTAAGACTATGGGTGAAACTGGGAAATGAGAATAAATATGTCAATACAAATGGATATATTAAAAGTTTCTCAGCGTGAATATCGGATTGTATTGAATTCATTTCCTTGTATGGTGAAAACAAGTCCAGCTCCGTCTTGACGCATTCACATTCTCATGTTCTTTGATGTATGAATGATATGACTGCGGTGTGTGATGATCCCTCGATTTCTTCTTGCCGCCGTACATTGCGCGCTTCGCGGAAGTCTTGCGCGTTGCGCGCTTCGCGCCACTCTTACGCGTTCCGCGCTTTTTGGATGTAGGCCGCCGCCGCCGCCCCGCGAAAGACGAGCGTACATGGTGACAACTGGGTATAAACTGACGTCATGATGGTGTTTATGGAAGGGACGCGCTGCTCGGTGGCGGGAAATAATAGACGCGCTGTTATGTAACTCGACAGTTGGTGAGCAGCCGTTCCCACGCAGGGGTGAGGTTGGCTTATTGTCTTCGGCTCCCCTCTCTGTGGAATGTTGCACCTGGTCGAGGGTCGTGTTTCAATACCGCAGGTGGTCAGGGGGCTCATCCTTTGTGGGTGGTCCTCGGGGGAGGGGGGGGGGCTCCTCCTGCTCCTCCTTCGGGGGGCTCCTCATTTTGCTCCTCCTTGCTCCTCCTGCAGCAGAACCGGCTAACCTTCCCTACTCAGGTCACCTCGGCAGGACTAAAGTGCGACTCCTGCCAACGTCACAAAGTCGACCAGAGGCGCACCCAAGGCACCATGGGAATTCGAGATCCGGGGACTCCATGGGAAACCGTAAGTTCCGACCTTATGGGCCCTTTTACCGCGCTCGTCTAAGGGCAACCGCTATATCCTGTTATTCCAGGATAAATTTACCAAGTGGATTGAGTGCGTGACCTTGAGAAATGCGACAGCGCAAGCCGTGAGTGATGCGTTTAAGAAGCAGGTTATCTTTCGCCACGGTGTGCCGCGCGTGTTAATCAGTGATAACGGCGTTCAATATAACAATAAGACTTTTTCCGACCTTGCCAAAATTTATTGTTTTGAACACGTTTTCACACCTCTTTACACGCCACAAGCTAACTTTGTTGAACGCGCAAATCGCAGCGTTAAAACTATGATCCGCCAATACTGCGAAGAAAACCAAAAGAAATGGGACCAACATATTGGCGAGATCATATTTGTGTGGAACACTGCACAACACTCATCGACCGGTTACAGTCTCGCTTATTTAAACTTCGGCCGTGAATTAAAACAGCCCGGATCGCTGAGATGGGAAAAGTTCGATAATAAACGGTCTAAACATCTCACACCTGACGAGCACGCGGAGCTGTTAAAAATTAAAATAGCTCGCATACAAAAAGTTGTGAAATAAAATTCCATTCAAGCATCGGGAAATCAAAAGCGATATTATCATTTACGAAGGCGGTCGGTAGAGTTCAAGGTCGGAGATAAGGTGTACCGGCGTAATTATTCCTTATCTAACGCTGATAAGGGTTTCTCGGCAGCCCTAGCGCCCAAATTCCTTGGCCCATTCTTTGTGAAACACGAACTATCGCCTCTTGTTTACGAGCTGATGAATGGAATGCGGAAGTCCTAAGGCACGTGGCACGTCAAAGATTTAAAAGCGGTAAAATAGATGGCGTGCGGGGCACTAAGTGTAAATAAAGTCACCTGTATGTAAATATCTAATTTTAGTGTAGGCCTATAGTTTAGATAATGTTTGTTTACAGGGACGCTGTACCGAGCACCTCATACAACCGATACACTGTTAGGACTCGCCCAATTAAAAAGAGGAAATCCAAAAGGAGGAAGAATAGATTTCGCCTTATGAAGTCCCTGAAATTGGGATTTCTTCCGCCCCGCTCTCCTCAGAAAACACCTGAAAGAGAGGTCAGACTCGTTGAGGTAGCTAATGAGCCCGCGTTGAGTCCATTGAGCGAAGCGTTAAAACTTCTGTCTCCTGAAAAAATTCCAGAACAGCTTTCCCCCTCGCTTCACTCATGGATTGAGGGGCTAGCGACACCTCCTGGACCAGCTTGGAGCCCGTCCCCTCGCGCCACACCTGGTACGCCGCTGGTCGACGAGCCTATCATCCGGTCGGTCACGGTAAAGGGATGTAAAGTCAAGGATGTGCAGCCGTGGATTCTCGAGTTGGCCTCGAGGTGAAACGGCCCACACCCCCCAACACCTCTGACGACTTTGAGATCACACCCCTTCCCCCCGCCACGCCGGTGACACCCGTCATATTGGCACCTACCGCTGGTCTCGAGTGGGACGATGACGTATTGGACCTCGACACTCCGCCATTAGTCACTGTTTGATCTGTTGTCTGACGTGGAGGATCTGGACGAATCACCGTCTGTGACCAGATCTCTTGTCGTCACATTTAATAAAACAGTTTCGTCGACTCCGGAGAGAGAATCGACACTTAGAGTGTCAATCGACAGAGATGTAGCGGATGCGGCTCTCCTACAGATGCAGTCGAGATCGATCATGACGGAGACCGACCCTCCACAATTGAGTAAAAATAGTGTCCGTGTTAATGAGGTGCGCTAAGTGTGTTCTCAGCTTTATTTCCTGAATGAATCACGTATTTTGTTTAAATAAAATGTTCCTTTTGTTTCGAGCTTGTGATTTTTTGTTTGTTTGTTAATCATTGTACATAACGAAAAAATTTAATAAATTAAATTTTGTTTCGTACTCCCCGGGAGGGTGTGACAGCGACAGTTGTTTACCGGCTAGCTCTTATCAGTAGGCCTAGGTCCTTTTGTTCGCGAGCAAAGCGTGTCCCGGACCCGCCGTTGACCCCGGCACGCGCCACCGTCGCCGGCATCCCCCACCCCGAGGTTACGCAGGAAAACTTATGTTAACTGAAAAACAGCACTTCCCGTTCTACCGCCAGACCACTAAGATGTTCGCGAGAGCTCCTGTGAGAACTTTAGATTTTCGTGGGTAAGTCACTATTATCGTACCGTATTCCCTTTTTATTGAAATTTTTTATCGTATTGTTCAATATCGCTTGTATTTCCTGTTTTCCAGAAGAATCCAACTATAATTAATTTAACTAATTGTAACGTCGTTTACTAGCATTCGGTCAGAGGCAAGTGTCTCTTGGACCTGATTGAGTATATAGTGTAAGTCATTAAAATTAGATTAATTAATACTATCAGCAATAAAGTTTGTGGAAAAACAGATATATTCCCACACCGGTGCAAAGTTAATTATTCTATCTTTAGTCTCATTCGCGTGAATCTGCCACGTGCTCGCAAAACCTCGTCGGGGGCACATGTCCCGCGGGAAGATTGATTTTTTTATTTACCTTTTTATTATTAGTGAATAGTCTATATTATTGCATTTCGGTTTTATCATTGTTTCAGCGTGAATCGCGGTAACTATAAATACTTTGTCGGGGGCACATGTCTCGCGGACGAAGTTATTTTTATTTAACTATTTTGTAGTTGTTAAAGGTAAATTGTTTTGTTGTGTTTTATTATTAGCTCAGTGTGAATCGTACTAGTAATAGAGAGTGTCGGGTCTACGTCCTACAAGTGGTATTTTAGTTTGTTTTATTTTTATTCCGTTCAGTGTGTGATAATTTTTTTTTTTTTGTGTTTACAGTGGGTTGCACGTAAATTAAGTTTGGTACAGTGCGTGATTTTGTTTTCTCCCAGTGTTATTCATAACGTTCAATTTCCATTCTTTTGTAAGTGATTTATGAGAGGCATTTGTCTCATCGTAAATCATTCACACAGTATTGTATTTTGGTTGTGGGGCAAGTGTCTCGCACACCAGAAAAACCATATTTTATTTAATATATTTTCTTCGAGAAAGAAAGTGTAGATGCTTCGAACTCAAAGACAATATTAGCCTATATTATTAAATTTACAAACTGTCATACATAAATGTATTCTTTGACCCACAACTTGCTTGGTTGGTACGAATAAATATTGAACTTAAATATATTCTCTGTGTATTATATTCAGCAATCCTTACGTCAGATATTTAATAATAATTTAAGAAACAACGAGGTCGAACCCTGGTCGCTCGAGTTTATCCGTGCATACATTTTTTTTTGTATTCGGGGACGCTAATGCACTGTATATATTTGCACTGTACATATTTTGCTCCCCCTTACAATCTTTTTTTCTAAAATTCCTTGCAAGTGATTTAATTTGAGTAGCCCTACGCAAAAACGTTCGACTGATCAGCTAGTAACATTATATGCATTGTTGTCTCACAAATTTATGTTAAATTATACCTGTACAGTTATCATAATATACCGTTATTTGTAAATTTTATATTATTTGTATTTTAAATTATAATAGTTTTCAAGTATTGTATTTTCATAATTATTGTTCATTATAGGCTATATTATTTCTACATAATTTGAATAAAGTAAATATTTTAATGCCATTGCTAAATGTATATGTAAACATGTACACGGTTTTGACGAGTTTATTTAAAAATGTATAAAAGTAAATGTAAACTGTACATGTAAATATTATATACTGTATATGTGTGTTCATTAACCACATTGCATGAATAGTTAGTTAATCTTGCTCTTTTGTACAACGGTTTCAATTTAATACTAACACTATAAGCTCAATAATTTAGTGAGTAGCTCACCGACATAATTGAGCCTACAAATGTGAGCAACTCGTTTGTGGCTCAACAGAGGAGTGGAGGGGGAAGCCCTACTATAACAGGCGCATTAGTCTGGTTCCATCTCCTTGGAATACAGAATACGCGGGTATTCAACTCTTCCACCAAAATCAAGTACGTAAAATAATAAAATGTATATATATATATATATATATAATTATTGCATAACACAATTGATAAATTAAACAAAAATTACAAAGTTAGTAATAACAAAAACAAGAAACTCAGGTAGTGGGGGGACGGCCGTTAGCAATATGCGCCTCCCCACCAACACCCTCCCCGCCGAGATATCTCCCGCCGCCCTCCTTTAGTCTTGCTACAGCTATCGTTCTTAACTCGTGCAGTTTAAGTTTCAAAACATGTTCTTGACATTATTTAGAGTGCTCCACCTCTGCTAAGACACTGATGAATTCACACAAAAGTACGGGATAATACTTTTTTGTTTAAACAATTTCCTGGGAAAGAATAGTCCATAAAGAAAATTGATAAGGTTGCTCACCAGTATGGGTCAACACATGTTTTGTTCAAACAATACCCTTCGAGAAAATGTTTTTCAATCACGGATCTAATTGCAAAACACATTAACTAGAGACGAAACGCATACTTGAATGAGCCAAACTGTTACAGTTAAGGTCGACAAAATACTTATGGATTTCAATAATTAATCGTATTCACGATTGAATCACATAATCAAAGTTATTCGAAGTAGTTTCCTAAAATTCTTTAGTGACATAACTGTATTTTGTATGAGTTAAATATTATTATTGCAGGTAGCTCATGAATTTCGCCATTTAAATTCATGAAGGGTTAGGTTGTAGTTATTGCCTCGTCTTTAGTTTCGTCTTGCTGACTATCAGAGTGTATTGGGACTCTAGTACGGTGGCATTGCGTTATGCCTGGCATTCGTATTGGTCAACACATGTTGGCTTAAAACAATATTCCTATAAAAAACATGTTTGTCTAAACAAATCTACTCGAGAAAGTTTTTTTTGCAATCAAGGCACTAATACTGTTAAAGAACAGTAAAGGTGAATACATGTTATAAAACTTATTTAAAGGAAAGAATAGTCACATACAGGAAATTGATAAGGTTGCTCAACAGTATGGGTCAACACATGTTTGTTTAAAAACAAACCTAATAGAGAAAGATTTCTCACATTAAAGACAGCGATGATGTCACACAGAAGTACGGGGGTATACATGTGTGTTTAAACAAACCTTCCCAATGATATTTTTCAATCAGAACATTAATAAAGTTAAAGACAAAATATGGGCCAATACTAACATAAAACCAATTTCAAAGGGAAAAATTGACACAAATAGAAATTCAATAAGGTGTTCACCAGTATGGGTCAACACATGTTTGTTTAAAAACAAACCTAATAGAGAAAGATTTCTCACATTAAAGACAGCGATGATGTCACACAAAAGTACGGGGATATACATGTGTGTTTAAACAACCCTTGTCAATGATTTTATTTCAATCAGAACAATAATGAATTTAAAGACAAATATGGGCAAATACTAACATAAAACCATTTTCAAAGGGAATAATTTACACAAATAGAATAAGGTTCAATAAGGTTGTTCACCAGTATGGGTCAACACATGTTTGTTTAAAAACAAATCTAATAAAGAAAGTTTTCTCACGATAAAAGACAGCGATGATGTCACATAAAAGTACGGTGATATACATGTATGTTTAAACAACCCTTGTCAATGATTTTTTTTCAATCAGAACACTAATGAAGTTAAGGACAAATATGGGCAAATATTTCGTAGTCAGCTTTTTCGTAAATTAGCTTTTCGTAGTTTAGAAATTTTAATACTGCACTAGCTAGTCTGATGTATATTATAAAACAATTAATTGTTTTCTAACAAAATGCGACTCAAAATTTGGCACAAATCTTCATAACTATGATACGCGAAATAAAAATTAATCAAGATCTGATTTTCACAGACTTGAAATTTACCATAAATTATGCGTGAGCTAAACCTTTTTTAATGAACTCCCTGATGAAATTAGAACTAACCATGATAAGAAACTATTTCGAAAAAATCTTCGAGAATATTTGATAACTAATGCCTTTTATAGTGTGGTGTAGAGTTTATAAACAATACCCATGCAAACACTTATAGTTAAATAAACAGTCTTTAAAAAAATAAAATACACTTTGCCAAAATGTATTATTTGGGTTTGTAATAAACTGGTGGCTCTTTCTTTTAATTATTGTACTGGTAGTCATGTAGTATTATTCATGATTAAATAAATCAATCAGTATTTTGTGCATAGTGAACATTTACTGTAGTTAACAAAGTTGAACCTCTTATAAGATATTACCAAAATGTATAACACATCTACGTATAACAACATAAATACATATTATCCATATCCCTGTAGTGGTAATTGCAAGTTATGACTCTAAGGTACTTATAAAGTCTACTTTTTCAAAGTGTTTGCAGCAACAAGGTAAAAGTAATCAACAAACTTTCTTCTACCTATCTTAGCTCTTTTTGATGTAGCATTTCGTGATTTACCAACAGCATTTACAACATTGCACCAAATATACGATTATTTATTTTATTTAATAAACACACATCACTCTCCAATAGTCTGAGCTGCACTTGACAGCGCGGGTGACCTCCGTGCTATGTGCGGTCGACATCGACCGCGACTTACACTTGACATCGGTCTTACCTAAAGTTTGGCCAGCACCAAACACCAAACACTATGTGACCTGAAAGCCCTGAACGTGGGTGAGTTCTAGACTGAAATGTAGTTGATTTTGTGAAAAACTTTTACTGTTCTAATGAAATAGGTAGACCCATGCCTCGCATAAAGATTTTGTCACAATAGTTGCTGGCGGAGAAAAAACGCAAGTATAAAAGAGGTTAGTACTATGTGACCTGAAAGAAATCAATGCCAAGTTTAAAGACCAGTATGCAGAAGTTAAAATAGGGTTCTCAAAGTTTGCCGGATTAAGGCCTAAACACTATTTGTTAGCTGGTGGAAGTGGTACACACAGTGTTTGTGTGTGCACAACACATCAGAATTTCAAACTAATGCTAGAAGGGTGTAGAATAACAAAATTAACTGAAGATGAAGTGACATACAAACATTGTATGGCAAGAGTCATGTGTAATCCTCCTTTACCTAGTTGCTACTTCAGTGACTGTGCATTTTGTCCTGGATCCGAATCATTGAGAGATTTTTTAAAACTACTCTAGACTCTTAACAATATTGACCAAATAACCATCAAAAAGTGGATTACAATTTGACCGCACTTCTTTGAAAATCCATAGAAACGTCACCTCCTGTTGTGGAATAAATTGTTTTGTAAACTTTAATCTACTATATAGTTTTTGAAAGCCAATTAGAAAATACAACTCTTTATTGAGTAAAAAATGATTTTAAAAAACTTATTCAAGGATAACTTTTTTAGTTTTATGTCTTTATATTTGTGGATATCAACGAAAACTTAAATTCTAAAAAGATACCATGAAGTATTTCAACTAAATTTTATGTGATTGTGCCAGAGAACCAAGGAACAATTTAATATGGAATACTTAAAAAAATATAGTTGGAAATTTTTTTATAAATTTATGGTTATGGCGGAATTTAAATTTTACGTCCGACACAAAAAATGCACATTGAGTTTTACTATGGGTCCTATGATTTATTTTATTTTATGAAACTTTGATTTAAAATCAAGTTTGTTACGTACTTAGTCAACATAAAGTTTTAGAAAAAATCTTTTACTTTAGAAAAAACATGGCGTCGGACGTAAAAATTTGTTTGCGTCCGACGCCCGGTATTTTTTAATTTAGGGTGTTTACTAGTTTTCTGGAATTATTGAACATATCTTAAACTAGTTGATTCTACACATACTTTGCATTATAATTAACCATCTCAATACGTAGTTAAGGTGTTTACAAACATTTATTAAACCTGAACATTTTCTAACATAAGTCATAACAAAATAATTTAATTAGTAAAAGCTTAGCTTGCTAAGAATATTTTGTTTTAAACAACCTCAAACATCCAATAACACAATCTGTATTAGTGGTTTCAATGTAAATTTTTACCAAGGGTATTGTTACAGCCGTTCTTTTTTTCCAGTTGTCTTTTGTTGCTTTGACAGAATGTTTTGTTGTTTGACTGATGGAAGGATTTTCACTTCTAAGTTATTTTTAACTGTTTAGTCTCAAATTACTATTTGAAAGGTAAGTTAAGACTTATTATAATTGAGTAGGTTATTAGTGGAAAGTGAAAATGTATAAATTAACATAATTTGGTTCCTATTCCACAAAGTTATCTGCAATATCAGTAAACCTAATTTCAAAAACTTATTTGAATACTGGACACCTGCATTTGTACTCCTTTACCTCTACAATTATAACCTTTACAATTAGTAAATAAATAGTTAAACTGAAGGAGGTTTTACCAATCTTGTTACATTTTTAATTATTTACCATTAAAATGTTAATGTAAGAACTTATATGGAAACCTAACTAGGCCTAGGCCTAGGCTCTTGGAGTTAGATTAACTAGAGGCTTTTGTTTTGGTTTTAAGTGTTTGTGTAGAAAAAATTTTAATTTACTCATTATAATTTATTACTTACGTTGTCATAAACCTGATATTCATTTCAATTTTGACCCTAAGCATTTTATTTTTATTTTTAGGAGAAGCCGTTGACAAACAAGGAGAAGATGGCTCGACAAAGAGCAAAGCTTAAAGAAGACCTAGCTAAAAATTCAATCTATTTGGAAAAAGAGAGAAACAGGAAAAAAGCTCAGTGAGATAAAATAAAGGAATTTTCTACAGGAGAAGATACCAGAGAATTTCGACGCAAAGAAAGTAAACACGTTTTAAATTATTATTACAAACAAAAGGCTGAAAAGAATGAAAGACCAGAAGAAGAACAAAAAACTCCAGAAAAATCACCTTTTTAATCAAGCCAATCTCTTGGCAAAGCTTTGAGACGAGTTACTAATAGTCTTCCGGGCTCGCTAAGTAAAAAGGAATTTGTTGTTTTGTGCTTAATGCGCAAGTAAGGTATAAAATCTAATAGTGTCTCTAAAGACGATCATGGGTTCAGATCAAGTCCAGAAACCATGGAAAAGATGTCATTATTCTACAACTTGAAGTTACATGGCAAGCACCTCGTAAAAAGGACAGAGTCATCTACAAAAAGATAAAAGACCAAGGAAGAACAGAAAAACAATATGTGGAAGCACGTTATCTATTGATGTCTCTAGAAGAGGCTTACGCACTCTTTAAAGAGAAATACCCTGATATTGAAGTTGGGAAATAAAAATTTTGTAGTATGTGTCTGTGCATATCATGAAAACATTCGCCTAATTAAGTGCTGTGAAAACCCATAGTGAACTTCAAGTTCAATACAAAGAATTTATTGACATGATAGTCTGCAATTCCAAGTCTAATGATCGTGGGTCGTTCTCTCAAAATTTGACATTTCCATTCATTGTGCCAAAAAATATATATTTCTTTCACTAAAAGTGCAGATATTTTATTTAAAGGGAATATCTTTATTTGTTCTAAAAATAAATGTATTATTTATGTCATAATGGTCTTGTTATTTAATTTCCTAACCTGTCAAAACCTCTAAAACTCATTACAGTCCCCTTTCGATGTATATTTCGAAACTTTCAGGTTAGTAATCAAAACTTAGCCTTAACAAAATAATCTAACTTTTTTTTTTATTTCATAACGTAGTTTATAAAGGATGACTAACAACGATTAATATTCTATTTCAAGTCCTAAACACTTAAAAAATTGAGTTTGAAACCTTTCCCGACGATTTTTGCTCATTACGGTCCCTGACATTGTAAGAGCTTCTGTTGGCAAACACGCTAGCACTAGCGTCGCAGGAGATGACTGGAGTTGGAGAAGAAGCCGCCATGTTGCTATGGAAACCTTGTTCATTGTGCCCGCACGTATTAGTGTAATGTAATGAATTTTAGAAGATAAATAATCAGGTGCGTGTTTTTAATGCAACTCACTACAGTCCCTGTTGATATTAGACGTAAATAATTATAAAAGTCACCTTGAACTTGTCCTTTTGTAGTTAACTTTGTACAGATTAAATTGGCTATACGGCCAAATGACAATTGGTATTGTAGGTTGTGTAATGGCAGCGGATGATAGATTCCCTCATTACTGTCCCTTGATTTTCATCACGTTTTCGGTACCGTAATGATTTTATCGGGACTGTAATGATGAACTTATTTCAAAATGTAGCAAATTTATTAAAATAATGTAGTTGACATATGATTTATGGCCATTATTACTGGTTATTGTTTGTAGTTCATTAGGCTACTACTTACGGTCTCCTGATTTTCGATACGTATTTGGTAATGTAGGCCTACTGATTATATCGGGATTGTAATGATGAAATGAATTAAAAATGAAGCAAATTTATTAAATAATGTGGGTGGCATATGGTTATGGCCATTATTACTGATTTTTGTTTGTAGTTCATTAGGTTACTACGGTCTCCCTATTA
The DNA here is from genome assembly GCA_030545055.2 of Neoaliturus tenellus. Taxonomy (NCBI): domain Eukaryota; kingdom Metazoa; phylum Arthropoda; class Insecta; order Hemiptera; family Cicadellidae; genus Neoaliturus; species Neoaliturus tenellus. The sequence goes on from CM061531.1 coordinate 112,075,512, forward strand.
TTTGGTACAGTAGGCCTACTGATTCTATCGGGACTGTAATGATAAAATTAAGTCAAAATTAATCATATTCATTATATATATATCGTATGGCTCATTTAGCCAGCCACCATGGTTTAAGAATAATAAATAAATTCTGCGGTGCATAGCACCTGAGTTAGTATAAGTAAAAATCTAAACACTAAAATAAAAATCAGATTTCTCTTTATAGAGCTAAATCCAGGGCGCTCAGCCATTGCAGCCCAGCTTCACTTGAGCTATGCAGACCGGCCAACCCTTCGGGGAAAGCACTCAGTGGGCACTCTTCGACTATGTGTTCCATAGTTTGATACTCTGCTCCGCAGTCGCATGACTGGTCTTGTGTCATTCCCCATTTGTACTTCCAATAATTACATCTTCCCACTCCAGTGCGGAAACGAGTAGTATATTTTGCCTGAACTTTTCAGAATTAATTACCAATATAAGCTGCCTGCGGTTCTAGGAGTAGGAATTGCTATTGGAGCGCAGGCGGGCGCGGCGCGGTGGTGGGCGCGCAGAGGCGGGCGCGGAGCGCGGTCAGGTTTTTCGCTGCCTGCAGTTGTAGGCTCAGATGTGCGGTGTCGCAGGCGGGTGCGGTGGCGGGTGCGCCGAGAGTCACAAGGCTGAAGATAGTAAAAAACTCAAATTTAAGGTTTTGTAAGAATCACAATGTTTTGTCTGCACATGTCTTGTGAAACTGTTCAATTTGAGGGGGTCGCCTGCCTCGCATGCGGTTGGCAAGCCACAGGTTTATGTGGAAATGTGCTCAAGTTTGAAAATAGTAAGAAACCCAAATTTAAGGTTTGGTAAGAATCGCAGTATTGCAGTGTTGAAGTGGGTCGCGCGAAACTGGTTTTAATACGGTCACTGGCGGCTGCAGCGGACAATGCGAACTGGTTTCTGTTGGCAAAGTGCATTGAAATATGGTTATAGCAGTTTGTGTACCACTCGGCGATTATGTAACTTGGGTGAAGTGCGCGGAGCGGCTTTTGGCACGCGGACCGGTTTTCGCATGCATTGTGCAGGTCCGGGATGACCCAACACCGGGACAAGCCCGCTCGCTGCATTTCGGTATATAAGCCTCGCGGAACGAAAGTGCAGTTAACAATGTCCGGTGGCATCCAACTTGTGGTGTGCTTCGAAGCTCGGCTGGGCAGTAGCCTGGTCGAGCTGATGGCAGACCTTGAGACGTTCCTGCGTCAGCGAGGGAGTACGCTCTCTTACTGGGGAGATGTCGTGATCAACAACACATACGACAACACTGCAGGTAAGAATTTGTAATACTAGCATACATTTTGGAATAGGATATAATAAAAATACAGGAATTTTTTTTGTTAATTTATTGAGATATTGTTAAGATTACATTCAAGCATGAAAACCCATATAAAGTATTATTTGCAATAATGGACTTTTTAAAGCGATGTAAAATTTTCCATTTTAGTAATTTATGAAAAGAAGTGATTATTAAAAGATTAGTGAAGCTTTAGTTACTTATGCTTTGTAAATAAACACGTTGGGACTGTTGTTTATTTTTTGTCCATTAGAACGAAGTTTAAATGTACGTGGAACATTTAATTCCTCAACTTCTGAGTCGCTGAGGGATGTCAAAAAACGTTTTGGCAAATAGCATATTCCAGTCGTGTTTTCATCGTATTGAATTTCGATTCGCAGAGCAGGACCTTTAGACGTATCCACTCTTTTTGCAGACAATATGAAATAGCCTTCTTCCTTTGTTAGCGTCACGAGATCAAATCGCCTTGGACCTTGATACGATGACAGCGTGTTTAATTTACTGCTGAGATTGTTCATCTGTAAACAAATATACGTTATTTTGTAGATGGAGTATATTTGGGTATGAAGGGGCTAACATGCATTTGTTGTAGACATAATGAAATAACCATTTTTGTTAGTGTTATGAGATTAAAATGCTTTGAGCGTGTTGAGTCTGTTGCGTCTAAAACACAAATGATTTTTTCAGCAGGAGCATACAACATACATTTGTCATAGATATAATGAAATAATCATTTTTGTTAGTGTTATAAAATGCTTTGTCGAGTTTGCTGCGTCTGAAACACAAATGATTTTTTTCAGGTGGAGCATACAACACACATTTGTCATAGATATAATGAAATAACCATTTTTCTCAGTGTTATAAAATGCTTTGTCGAGTTTACCGCATCTGAAACACAAATGATTTTTTTTTTCAGGTGGAGCATACAACAGCCATTTGTTATAGATATAATGAAATAACCATTCGCGTCTGAAACACAAATGATCTTTTTTCAGCAGGAGCATACAACAGACATTTGTTATAGATATAATGAAATAAACATTTTTCTCAGTGTTATAAAATGCTTTGACGAGTTTGCCGCGTCTGAAACATAAATGATTTTTTCAGCTGTAGCATACAACACCCATTTGTTATAGATATAATGAAATAACTATTTTTGACAGTGTTATAAAATGCTTTGTTGAGTTTGCCGCGACTGAAACATAAATGATTTTTTCAGCTGTAGCATACAACACCCATTTGTTATAGATATAATGAAATAACTATTTTTGACAGTGTTATAAATTGCTTTGTTGAGTTTGCCGCGTCTGAAACATAAATGATTTATTTTCAGCTGGAGCATACAACAGACATTTGTTGTAGACATAATGAAAGAACTAAAACGTTTTGGTTTGTGACTGTTTAGCAGGTGAATTATTGGCGATATTCGGCCCGACGCGAATACCGCTGAGGGAGACTGTCGTCGCGCCTGCGACATATCAGAGCGGACCCCCTCCGCCGCCTCCGATGGCGCCACGCAACCCGTGGGAGCCGGCGCCATGCTGTAACCACCACCATCATCACTTCCAGCCGGACAATGATGGTGGCTCACCTCTGCCGGCGAATAGTCCACCGGCTCAGCTGACCCCTTCTCCGTCGCCTTCCACTCCGGCTACGCGGCCATCTCCCTTGTCGCCAATTACGGTGGAAGGTAGGACATTTTGCTATTGATAAATAAGTCTTTATAATAAATGTTGATAAAAGAATTTGAAGAAGCTGTGTGTTTTGCATATGGGATGTAAAAATAACTTTAATGGTTTTACTAAACTTTGTTCTGGGAGAAAAAATAATATAAATACAGTTCTTAGGAAAAAACTTATTTTTATAATTTTAAATTGAAACTAAACAATAATATTGATCTATGCAAAACAAAATAACATTAAGTCATTGATAAACTACAAATTTGCGTTTTTTTTATATTTTTAATTATACAAGATTTACATGGTTGTTATTAGTTATTAAACTAATCTAATTATTGATTTATAAAAATTATGTATTATTGTTAAAATTGTATTTTATACCGTTGAAAGTTTAGACAAATAAAAATCATGTAAAAGTATAAAATAACTAATTTGGAATATTAAATTTTAAAGCAAGAAATATGTTTAAAAAGAGACTGCATGGATGTTTAATATTTAGTTTTAACATGTATTTTAATGAATACCGCGACAACTGTAACTATGAAATTTGATGGTTGGCGTTAGTTATATATTGTATATTGAGAGTAGACGAAAAAAAATTATTTAAAACAAGTAATTTTTAAAATTGAATTAAAAAGCATTAGTAAGAAACAAGAGTTAATAAAATAATTATTATTTATATGTTATAGTTTTAACATGTATTATAACACACTAGAGCGTGGAGGCTTTGAATTTGAAAGGAGAGTGTGAAAAATTTTCAGTTTTAACATGTATATTCCCGCATTAACTGTAAATATGAAATGTACTGCGTATTGACAGTGACAAAGAATATTTACTAAAGAATTTTGAACAAATGCAGGATATTTTTTGAAATAAAATTGTCTAGGAAAAAATGTTAAATAATGATTTGTTATATCACTGCTGGTTTTACAAATTTAGCTGTGTCTAGCTGATTACTTGTGAAATATTGTTAGTATAAAATAATTAGTATAAAAAGTTGACAACTTGCAACGATAAATTTTGCATTGAAGTTGTAAGATTTTTGCAATTTAAACGTAAAAATGACAGGGATTTAACTCTTCTCTTTTCTTTTGCAGATAGCGAAGAAGAAGAGGTTGAAGAGTAAAAAAACATCGTAAAAAATGTATATAATCCGCATGTTAATAAAATATTTTTCTTAAACGAGTCTATTACAGTCTATACCTAATAGTCTATACAGTAATAGTCTATTATGAGTCCATACCTTAGGGAGTGGTGAAGTGAGGCTGTGCTTCTGCGAAGAGTCTAGCTTGCAATGAAAATGTGAAATAGAGAGGGGATATATATAACCTCGGTATGCTATTGTTGGCCTTGACAGAATCCTGTATTCCTTTTCATGACTGTGTGACAGAGGGAAGGTGGGGTTATGAGCCGTTCTTTGTCATGGCTGCGAAGGTTAACCAGTACATGAAAATACTGCAAGGGGATTACTTTTCTTTTTACAAGTACAAGGTAAACGAGGCTGGTTGGTTAATGCTCTTGTGCGAAGGTTAACCAGTACATGAAAATCCTGCAAGGGGATTACTTTTTCTTTACAAGTACAAGGTAAACGAGGCTGGGTGGTTCTTGTTCTGAGCGGACAGCCTTGACTCAACACCTCTCCGCTGTATTCTTTTTTTATGACCGTGAGAACAAATCCTGGACCTTTTCCTTTTTTTTACAAGGTAAACGAGGTTGGTTAGAATGTTGTAGTTTCTGAGCGGACAACCTTGGCTCAACAAGGTAGGTGGGAGGGTAGTTGCGCCTTTTTTGGTATGTGGAGACAACCTGACCCCTCAAGGTCGACTCCACCCTGAGTTAACAAAACCCCCTGTTGGCGAAGCGGACGGCACACTTTGCGTCCGAGTGGCAGAGATGCCGCCAATATTTCTGTGTTCCTTATAAAAGCATTCGCGAGTTGTTCGTTGTTCCATTTCCTCCGCGATGAAACCACCATTCAAATGCCGTGTATGCGGCGAAGCGTACTTTTACAGTAAATCAGCAAGAGAAAGACATACTCTCGTATGTCTGGCGATCCAGGCGCAAATGCGGAGAGCAGACAGCGAGAGCGAGGATTCATCACCACGGAAGCGTCCGCTGTCCGACCGGTCACCACCACACAGCGACACGTCTCCTAAACGGCGGAAGCACGGGGACAGCCGATCACGTCACGAGTCGCTGGAACGAGCCGCTGCTGCCACGCCTGACGACAGCCGTCACGAGTCGGGCCGGAAGCTGTCCGACCGCTCGCCACTGCGGACCGACAAGTCTCCTAGACGTCGGAAGCGCGGTGACAGCCGCTACCGGGTCCCGCCACGGGTACTCCCGCGGTGCCAGACACAAACGTTGAAAACATCAAAGTCACACTGGACAAACTCTGCTGGCGTATACCTTACGTTACACTGAGTGATGAACAAAAAGTCGCTCTGCTCAAACAACTCAACCGCGGCACGAGTATTACGGTGGAGTACAGGAGTTGGGAATTGTTCGAATACCCAGCACTGCCTAAAGCGGAAAAGCAGTCGTGGGCGGTGAAATCCGCCAGTCAACTAAGCAAGCCAAGGCATGTGATCGTAGCGTTTCAAACTAACAGGAAAAACGAAATAAAAAAGAACGCTTCTCATTTCGATCACTGCGATCTGACAAACTTAAAACTACATCTCAATTCAATCAACTATCCTTATGATGACCTAAAACTAGATTATTCAAAAAATCGTTTTGCCGTACTTTACGACATGTACACTAGATTTCAAGACTCGTATTACAATACCCCACCGCGTCCTCTGTTGACGAAAAATGACTTTAAAGATTACGCCCCAATGGTCGTTATTGACTGTTCAAAGCAAAACGAGTCAATCAAGTCGGCACCCGTAGACATACGATTGGAGTTCGAAGCCTCGAAAGACTTTCCAGAACACACGGCAGGCGAGTGGTTTTCAGTCTGGAGGATCTCGGTTGCCCGCCAATTGCTAAGAAACCACTCTTTCCCGCCATACTAAAGCTTAACGAATACGGAGAACCGTGCGATGAAGTCGACGCACTGCCAGAAGAAGAATCACGTCAATGTCTTTATCATCACCTGAACGCTCCAGGGTTCATTTGTACTCTCAACCGCGCGTCACAACTTGCCAAGTGGTGTGCGGAAAATGCGGATCTACTGGATATGAACAAACCGAGTATAAGGGAGAAAACCTTCTTCGACTGGAAACAACCAACGCCCACAGTTAAAGATCTCGCCGAGGCGGGATTTGTCCGCGTACATTCCACTGTTGATGCTACAAAATGCGTTTATTGTGGAGTAGTTCTTTGCAAATGGGAAGAAGACGACAACCCAATGGCGGACCATGACTACAATTCACCTTTCTGCAAGTTAATTCGCTTCAACATGCAAATAGGGAGAGATCAACGATTGAAGGATACCAAGAACAACAAAGCTAAAAACTGCGACGAAGATCACTTTTACATGCGCTTCGGCAATACGCCTGATATCTACGAATCGGATTTAATCAAATGCTGTCGCGCTTAAAAGTCACCTTTGCCAATCCACTATTCACCATGTACTACTTTGATAACCGCGAAGAAGAAAGAAGACCAAACACCGATCATTTACATTTCCAACAAAAAATACGTAAAATGGAAGGTATACTTGAACGTGTTATACTCAACAAAATTCGTCATATAACGACTTGTACTCTGTTAGATCATAGTAATTGCAAAATAAAAAACAATAATATCTACTCATGTATTTTTATTTTGGAACCCACCACTAGCCACCGCACCCACCTGCGACACCGCACATCTGAGCGTTTCCTACAACTGCAGGCAGCGCCTGACCGCGCTCCGCGCCCGACTGCGCTCAAATAGCAATTCCTACTCCTAGAACCGCAGGCAGCTTATATTGGTAATCAATTCTGAAAAGTTCAGGCAAGTTATACTACTGAAACGATTGAGTATAGTCCACTGCTTCCGAGGAAGATTCATACCACCTACCGCTACGGTCGGGTCAGCTATCAAGAAGTGATTACGACCTTGAAAAGCGTCCCAGGAGGAAGTCCAGTTAGTATGGATGGTAAAGTTCGTGTCCATCAACTGGGAGGCTGTTGGTAGCGGTGGTTTTCGGGACCTCAATCGACCCGCATTCTGGGGTAGGTAATCATGGATGGGCAGCTGTGGAGCAGATAAGATCTTTGTGTATTCCCTAATGAGTGCATCCCTTCGTCTTATTTCAGGAGGAGCGATATTACACAGCACCGGGAGCAAGGGTACAGGGGTTGCCATGAGTGTACCACTAATGGCTCTCATGGTCCTGTTTAGCTGGACGTCGATCTCTCTAACGTGAACACTATTTAACCACACGGGAGCACAGTACTCAGCAGTTGAATATACCAATGACAGAGCAGTTGTTCGCAGAACTTGTGCGTTAGCTCCCCATGTGGAGCTAGCAAGGTGATGGACAATGTTAGTCCTGGTTCTCACCTTAGCTGCCGTTTTTTGTAAGTGGCTTTTAAACGTGAGAGACCGATCTAAAGTGACTCCCAGATACTGTGGGTGGTCATTATGTTTTAGCTCAACACCGTTGAATACGATTTTAAGTTTTTGGTTGGCCAGTCTATTATTCAAGTGGAAGCAAGCAACCTCAGTTTTTGTTGGGTTTGGATTAAGCTTCCAGGCTTCAAAGTATTCACCGAGGGTCGTGAGGTCATTTGTTAGTGTTTCCTCTGCTTGTCGAAAATGCTGGTGTTGATATGCCAATGCAATATCGTCTACATATATAAACTTCAAGGACCGAGTTACAGGAATGTCAGTAGTATACACATTAAAGAGCAGTGGGGCGAGCACTGACCCTTGTGGCAGACCATCCTTTAGTTGCCTAAACGTACTTTCTCTGCGTCCCAGATATACTTTTATCATCCTATTGGAGAGCATTGAGTTGAGGAGACGCAATAAGAAAGGGCAAGGAATAAGGTCGTAAAATTTAACTAGGAGGCCTTTTCTCCAGACAGTGTCATATGCTGCAGTCAGATCTAAAAAAGCCACAGAGGTTTTCAGTCTTCGCTCAAACCCATCCTCAATGAAAGAAGTCAGAGCCAGAACCTGGTCACAGCAGTTGCGACCAAGCCTAAATCCAGCTTGTTCAACAAGGATGCTGGCATTGAGAATAGGGAGGATTCTGTTATAAATCAACCTCTCTAGCAGCTTATAACAAACACTTAAAAGACACTTAAAAGAGCTATTGGCCGATAACTTTCAGGCAGTTTTGGATCTTTTCCGGGCTTCAGGATAGCTATGATTTTGGATTTTCTAAATATCCCAGGCATGTCGCCGGTTTTCAGAGCGGTGTTAAAAACTTCAAGAAGCCACTGTCTAGCCTTGTTACCCGAGTGTTTTATAAACTCCGGGAAAATGTCATCCAAGCCTGCTGCTTTGCCAATTGGCATCGCATCAATCGCCACTTCCAGCTCGTCGTAAGTGAAGGGTCTTGAGACTTCCAAGGGTGCTTGCCGACTCTCCTTTATTTCATTAAGCCTGAAATTAATTTTTCTGTCTGCAGACGAACGCACAGGTTTTGAAAGTACGGAGAGGCGTTTTGCAATTTCACGAGGGCTAGGCTGTGAGGCATCGTGTTTTTCACTTGATTTACCAGTGGAGAGTTTCCTGAGCAGAGACCAAGCTTTCCGACTACTTTTGGTGAAGTTCAGGTTCTCGACAGTTTTCACCCACTTCTCTCTCCTGGAGTTGTCGAGAGAGTTGAGTAGTTAGTCAGCTACATCTCTGTCAGCAGTGTCTGTAAACTTACTGTAAAGATCTTCGCACTCTCTGCTCCATCCTGGTATGTATTCTTTTCTAAAACCTCTTGGAATAGTCGCCTTAGCGGAAGACAGGACAAGACGTGTGAACCGATCATAGTTTTTTTATTTTAGAGGGGATGAACCTGATGCCGCTATCAAGCCTTGATGAGAAGGCCTCCCACTCAGCTTTATTAAAGTTCCATCTAGGCCGAGGAAAAGATCTCACTAGTGGAATTTGCATTCCCACTGATATTATTACAGGCCTGTGCTGAGAGTGGGGGAATGCACCTAGGACCATCCTGGAAGTAGGCACGGGTGATGCTGATGGTTCACGGGAGCAAAAGCACAAGTCTGGAGAGTACCCACGACGCCATCGGGCTGAATGGAAGGTGTGTGGGTCCTTGGCATTATATACCAAGAAAAGGTTGTTATTTTCAGCCCAGCTTGAAAGACGAGTGTCGTTGTCATCATCGGACGAGTATCCCCACTGGGTATGATGACTGTTGAAGTCACCTACATATACCACAGGATGTTCAAAAGTTGGGAGAACTGTGTCTGACCACTGGGTGTTCGGTGGTTTGTAGACATTAACAATAGTAGTCGCAGACACCTTAACAGCAACAACAAATATGTTGTTATCACAACTTTTGTGGGAGACTGATACGTCGTCTATGTCGTGTCTAACGTACGTCGCCACTCCGTAGACCCTGTGACCTATTTCCTCCACCAGCCTATATCCTGGGATGTTGCCCCTCGCACTGTTTTGTAAGTCTTCTGCGTGTGTTTCTTGCAGTGCGAGGACATCGACCTCATTTTCAAGCAGCACCTTGCTGAGGCAGTCACTTTTAGATTTGCTCAGACCCTCTACGTTAAAATTACAAACATTTAAAACACAGCCTAAATTTCTAAATTGGCCCTGGAAAGGGCCGTTTGGATTTTGTCTGGCAGCTGGCATAGCTGAGAGATATTCATTAAAATAGTGTAAGTTAGGTGACATATGATTTATGACCTTTATTATTGGTTTTTGTTTGTAGTTCATTATTCTACTATGGTCTTCAGATTTTTATTTTTATATTTGGTACAGTAGGTCTAATGATTGTATCGGGACTGTAATGATGAAATGAATTCAAAACAAGCAAATTTATTAAAGAATTAAGGCCTGAAAAAGTGTAATAAGCTGAAAATTCTTGATTTTTTAGAAATATAAGCCGGATAGTTATTTTTATCTTTAGACCTTTATTTCAACAATCTGCTTAGAAATTCTAGTTTAAATGTTAAATAATTAAATCTAACAGCTGTGTTTATACGAGATATATATTGTGTTTTGGTGTTGATTGTAAGTAAGGGGTGTGTGCACAATTTATTTTTGGTATGGGTATCTCAGTTTAAAAACCTTAATAATTTACTGTTAATTTAGGTGTATTGTTTTTAGCGGCCTGCAATGGATGCAAATGAAGATATCAGTTTCGACAATGAAGGTTAAAGCATCCTGCAATGGAAGTAAATAAAGATGGCAGTTTTGACTATGAAACTTCAAAGAAAAAGTTATTAATTGCAAAACAAGAAGCCTATGAAAGAAGATTAAATGAAGATAAAGTAAAAAAAGAGTTTCAAAAACAAGTAGTAAAAGAAAAAAGATGTCAAAAGAGGGAAAAGGAAATGGAAGGAAAAAGAAGTGTGAACAAGATAAGGGGGGAAAAGAACTGAACCAACAAGCTAAAAAAGAAGATTGTAAAAGGAGATAAAGGGAAATTGAAACAAAAAAAGTAATAGTCAAATATTAAAAGAAAGTTAGGCCTAGGCCAAATACAGGAGTTAAACCTAAACAAGATATGAACAAATGTAAAATCGCCAAACAAAAGACTGTAGAGAACACACAGCCCATCGCCTATCGAGGTGAACAATTCTACGCAGTCACCTTCCATGCTGTCAACAACTGGAACTACTACCACTGTGTACACCTGTGCAGCTGGACCAGCAGCGTCTGCAGGTGTCGGCGATTGGACAACTTTAAGTCGTACAGTCTCATCTACCGCCGTGCCCATCAAATCCAGCGGTTGGACCGACAGAGCCTCATCAAGCTCCTCCTTTATCACCTGGGTGGACCCCGCTTACCAATGTTGTATCCACAGCACTTCAAAATTAGCAAAATTGAACTCAGCGTATTTTTAAAGATCACGGGCTGATCATGTGTCGCCGATGACCGCGCCCGATAAGGGAAGCACCGGGAGCTTCCCCCACCACTCGCAAATTGCTAGTGCAAATTCGCGAAAACCGGGAGATCAGTTAAGACCGAGTTCGCTGCAGTACACACCTCACCTGATGCTCGCGTTCCAGCTTCTATTGGCCTACGCAGGTTAGCTAGTCGTAGTCACTGACAAGGCAAGGGTTCCCGATAGATCTTTTCCGATGTCAAGGTATTTGCTATGATTGCTTATGGCCATCGGCCGATGTTTATAAAACATTGTAAGGGCTTTTAATCAGTACATCTGTTAATAAAGAATTCACCCTTCCTCACGAGTTCTCATTTTATACCCTGAGGTAGGGATGTAGCTCGCAACAGTTGGTTGACAGAAGTCGGATTAAATTAACAGAGTTAAATTTGATGTACTGAGATTTTAATTTTTGAATTTTGAGTTTTCTTGTTGCAATGACTTTTAAAACTTAGAATATTGGGGATTTAAATGAGATCAATACTGTAGAATGGAAAGTGTATTAGAGGAAAGGGAATTTAAATTGTTTAGGAATGAGTTTTATTATGAGTGTTTGGGAAACATTTTTATCAGGGACAAAATTGCGATTTTAATTTCAGTATATTTAGCTGACCAGGGGAAATCATATTTTATTTGTGAGAAGGTTGTGCCAAATCCTTCAGTAAAACTACAGTTGCTCGATATTGAAGAGTTTGAAGGGGAAGGTATAAATTTGCAAATTGTATTGCCCTTTTTAGTTAAAAAATGTGCGGGTACTTTGCTCCCCATTAGATCTATTCAGGTTAGGGAAAAATACCTGAGTATTCTGATGACAGAACTTTAGATGTATTTAGATGATTTAGAGTTTGTATTCTTTTTGGTAGTGGTATACATTTGTGTGTTTTGGTTTGTTGTGCTGCTCAACTAAACGATTAAACCTGGGTAATAAATCGCATAAACAGCGGGAACCGACCTTGATGACGCAGCCGACGCGTTCTTTCGGTACTGCGCCGAACGAAATTAATAAAGCGGCAGGTCCGAGATCTCAGTTTGACGCGTCGTTTTTCACACGAGTTGGCACTCGGAGTGCTATTTTGACCGCGTACTACGAGCACGTCCCAAATAACCCAATTCCACACACCGAAAGTGTGGGTTCTAGTGTTGCCAAGCAGCAAATAGCTCCAAAACCTTTGTTGCCAGAGCCTACTAATCCACCACCGCCCGTGCCGTGTGAGCAGCAGATTGATGACAACGGTTACGTAATACCGCGTCCTTATGAGCGAAAGTAAGAAGGTGTATTATATTCCGATTGTTGATCCAAATTGGTTGCTAGAAGGGAATCAAAATTTATTAAGGACACTGGTAACTCGAATAATTGAAGGGAACATTAATGGGGGGACAAATTATACGGAGGAGCCGGGAATAAAACGGGTCAGAGTTACTAGAATTGTTATTGATTACGTGGATTAATATGAGGGTTTTCTCCTGGCTTGAGGGGTTTCTGATTGGCATTATAATTGGGTGTTTATTTATACTTGTAGGGATTTTGACGCTTCTGTATCACACAGGGACTCGTGTAGCAGCATGCGTAGCCAAAAGTTATTTTAATTTTACAGTCCAGTAAACGGTATTAGCGCAAACGGTATTGCGGTAGGTTATGACTGTAAATATTGATGTTCTCCGCTCCTGGTGACGGAAAATCGCCTCTCAAAACTTTTAGAACTACGCTTGAAATTAAGAGAATGGCTGTAACGCAAGCCGAGCTTGAGGCGGCCGTTAAAAAGATGTCGGCATTGGAAGGGGTGCGAACCATGGACGTGTCCGCAGCCGCGATGGTCGAAGCATTCACAGGCGATGGCACTGGACCCACGGTTAAAGAGTTCTTTGAAAAGCTTGAGCAGGCGGCAATTTTAGGAAATTGGAAGCCTAAATTCAAGATAACTGTGCTTAGACTAAAAGTAAAGGGGCCCGTAGAAGCATTTTTGGCGGCCCACTTTGATTTTAGTAAAGTCGATGCCGATGGGTTGCCGGACCTTGACTATGACGAAATTAAGAAAGCGTGTATTGAGCGCTTTACAAAGAAGTACAATGACCATTTTAATTTCCTTCAATTACACAGTGCAGTGCAGAAGCGTGGCGAAACGGTTGACGTTTTTGCCGAAAGAATCCGCATGTTAGGCGCTAAGACGGTAATTAAGTCGGATGATGCAGCTGCCAAGTTAATAATTGAGAAGGAATTTGAGAGGCGCATGCTAGCCGCATTTTTACACGGCCTTCAAGGAAAAGTGGGTGAAATCACGCGTTTTTCATTCCCAAAAACATTTAAGCAAGCGTTAGAGATTGCTAATCTAGCGGAGATAGAAAATTTATCTAGTCCGTCTGATGCTGATTCAGGGGTATTTTCGGTCACCTGTTACTCTTGTAATGAGGAAGGGCATATAAGCTCGGAATGTCCGCAAAGAAACCGAAGCCGCAATGAGCGCGCGGGGTCGCCAGCAAATCGCTCGTTTGTTAGGGGAGGAAGTCCCAGAAGTTTCTATGACACGAGAAATCGGGGGTACAATGGTCCGAGGGATCAGCGAGAACCCTTTCGTGGTCGTGGGGGCAGTTCAAGGGGCATGCAGCGGCATGTGCGCTTCGATGAGCGAGGCAGCGGCGCGAACGAAAATAGATCGTTCAGGCTGTCGCAGACCACTTGCTACCGGTGTGGCCAACTGGGTCATATTCGAAGGGATTGTCGGGTCAATTTGCCTGAGAGGTCGGTAAACTCTCAGGGTCCAACGGAACAGTAGACCCGTCTGTTGGACCTAGCGCTATCAGCGAGGAAGTAGCACCAGAGTTTATAACGAGCGTTGCAATTGATGGGAATAGTGATTTAATTATTTATGTTCGTATTGAAGGGAAATTTTGTAAGATGTTAGTTGACTCTGGAGCGCGAATATCGCTTGTTAGCCATCGGGTCTGTAATAAATTAAATTAAAGAAAGCATCGGTTAAGGCCGTGGGAATTACGGGAGCACCGTTGCAGATTTTCGGACAAACTGATATTGAGGTGACTATTCGGGGAAATAGGTATAAATTGCGGTTCTATGTCGCGGATTTACGTGGTTTTTCGTATGAAGGCGTACTAGGTGTGGACGCCTTGAGGGAAATAGAGGCCGTGGTGGATTTCACGGATGCTTCCGTTTATGATGTCTGCCCACTGAGAGACGATTTGAAACTGGGTCCTTCGGAAGTCGCGAGTTCCGAGGGGTGGTCGAGGGGGAGAGAGCTGGGTAACGACTCAGTTCTCAAAAGAGTGGCTAGCACGTCAGTAAAGGTTTTGAAAAATCGTAGGAACCCAGTTATACAGAACGTTTTTGTAGTCGAAGACATCGTTGCCCGGGCGTGTACGGAAGTGGTTGTTTCGGCTAGTGCAGAGCCGAAGTTAATTGTGATACGGTCGGTATAGGACCGGGCTGTTTACAGTTGCCGGCTGAGGCAGCGCCGTGCGGAATTAATGTTGTTCATGGTAATACGGTCGGTGTAGGACCGGGGGTTATTGATTTTACGGCGGGTGAAAGGCCGGGTGCATATTGTGGTACGGTCGGTGTAGGACCGGGATGTTGTAATTTGCCGGCTGTGGAGAAGCCGTGCGGTGAAAACAAAAAACCCGTGAATAGAACTGCCGATAAATTTAGTAATCTGAGTGTCGTGGGTACGCAAGGGTTAACTGTTTTTCGAAGATATGACGAAAATTGGTGGCGTACGTTGCCTGGAGTGCAGGCACGGGACGCAAGGTCACCCGATGTGACGTCAAAAGTTTGCGGTGTTGAAATAGTTGAGATATCTGAGTCCGGAAATGACGTCGTAGCCGAGATAAACGTTTGTGACTTTTCAGAGGAGAATGGCGCTAGGGACGTGAGGGATTTAATTACTAGCGATTTTTGGGGAAAAATTAAAGAGGAAAACGATGCAACCGAGTTACTGGAGGAATGGGATAAAATGTTTCCGATGGAAGAGAAAATTGATATAGAAAAATTAATTGATAAGAACTTACAGCACTTAAGTGTGGAAGATGCAAGTATCATGCGTCCTGTGTTGCACAAGTATAAATCTGTATTTTATGATGAGGTAAGTCCATTGGGGTGTACAAATCATATTACACACAAGATCCCTACTGGTGATGCGGCTCCGGTGAAACAGGTGTCTTATAGGATTCCGGAGTCATTGAGAGGTGTGGTTCAGTCCCATATCAGTGACATGTTGCGCAAGGGCATTATCCGTCCATCGGACAGCCCATGGGGGTCAAACATGGTCATTGTCAAAAAGAAAAAGCCTGTAGATCCTTTAGATAAAAATAAGAAAAAGGACCATACGTCATACAGGGTGGCTATCGATTATAGAAAGGTTAATCAGCTTACAATAAAATCAAATTATCCACTGCCGCTAATCCAAACTACTTTAGACTCGCTGAACTGTTGTAAAATTTTCACGACACTAGATTTGCACTCTGGATATTTCCAGGTGCGAATGGAGGAATCGGATATTCCTAAAACGGCTTTTATTACGCCGGATGCGACCTATGAATTTACGCGGATGCCTTTTGGGCTTATTAGCGCGCCCAATACCGTTTTCACGTCTAATGAACAATGTACTTCAGGGCCTTATAGGTCAGGGGGTGCTTGTTTATTTGGATGACGTAATTGTGGCGTCAGCCACAATGACGGAACATGCGGAAAGGCTAGCGCGCGTATTTCAAAGGTTCCGTGAAGCGAATCTCGTGGTACAACCCTCCAAATGCGTGTTCGCAAAGGTGGAAGTCGAGTATTTAGGGCATGTGATTAGTGGGGAAGGCGTACGACCAAACACCAAGAAAATAGAAGCAATAAGTACCTATCCTACGCCCGTAAATGTGAGGCAGGTAAGAGCGTTTGTAGGGTTAGCGAACTATTATAGAAAATTTATTCCAAATTTTAGCGAAATTGCAAGGCCACTTACTGAATTAACGCGGAATGACGTTCAATTTAATTGGGGGCAGGATCAGCAATACGCTTTTGATCTTCCACAGGCACTTATTACGGAACCCATACTTAAGTATCCATGTTGGGATCAGCCCTTTATCGTGACGTCAGATGCGAGCAAGAACGCCTGTGTCGGTTTGCTGTCGCAGTATATCGATGGGCAGGAACACCCGGTAGCCTATTATTCCAAACTGTTTAACAAGGCGCAGAGCAACTATTCAGCGGCCGAAAGTTAGCTGTTAGCTGTAGTAACGCTTGTTAAAGTGTGGCGTCCATATCTTTACGGACGGAAATTCACCTTGGTGACGGACAGTATAGCCCTCAGATGACTATTTTCAATGAAGGATCCGTCGTCTCGTTTAATGCGTTGGGGGCTGATTCTTTCCGAATTTGATTTTGATGTAACGCATCGGAAGGGAAACCAAAATGTGCAGGCCGATGCGCTGTCTGTGTAGTAGACGGACCACTTTGGTCCAGGGATATGGTGTTGCAGTCTCAAAAATTAGATCCGTATTGTAAAGATAAATTTTGTGAGGTTAAGTCCGGAAAGCCTAGTGAATTTATCGTTGGTCAGGATGGCCTGTTGTTCCGAAAGGATGATGAGGGTACCAAGTTAGTGGTGCCTAGAAGGATGGTACTTCCTGTCTTAAGTAACCATCATGATACCCCATTTTCGGGTCATCCGGGGATTAAAAAGACACAAGACCTGCTGAGAAGCAGATATTTCTGGCCTACGCTAGCGAGTGACGCGGGCGATTTTATAAATAGCTGCGGTAAGTGTGCGTTGCGTAAGCCAGGGAATAAGTCCACAGCTCCACTAGGCGTATTTGAATCAACAGAGTACCCCATGGAACTATGTTCCATTGATATCGTCGGAAAATTGCCGACTACGGCGAGTGGGCACTCATATTTATTAACGTTTGTCGATCATATGTCACGTTATGTCGATGCGGTTCCTATAAGAGATGTAAGTGCTAAAACGGTTGCCAATGCCTTTGTAATGAATTTTATTACTCGGTATGGGGTAATACAGAAATTATTAACAGATGGGGGAACGGTATTTTTGAGTAAATTGTTTAAAGAAATGTGTGAAATTCTGGGAATAAAATGTTTAAATATAACTCCTTATCATCCGGCTTGTAATGGTATGCTAGAACGCAATCATGCGACTCTGGCAACCATAGTAGCTCATATGTGGATGAGTACGCGGGGGAATGGGATACGTATATTCCGTTTGCCCTCATTTCTATGAGAAACACGAAGTCGGCAGCCACCAAGGCCACGCCGTACTTTCTGTTTCATGGTCGAGAGATGTGCTTACCAACTGATGATAACCTTAGTTTTATAAACAAGGAGAATAATTCATCTTGTGAAAATTTGGTAGAAGTACTTAATGAGGCGCTAAAGTTAGCCAGAGATAACACTAATGTCGCCAAAGCGAAAAGTAAGGCGTATTATGATAAAAATAAGAAACTAGTTGAATTTAATGTAGGGGATAAAGTTTATGTTTACCATCCGGAAGTAAAAAACGCGCCGGGACATAAATTTGCAAAATTTTGGTCAGTCCCTCACACTATTTTTTCGAAGTACTCGGATTTGGTGTATGAAGTACAATTAGGCAAAAGAAAAACTCGACTACACGTTAATTTGTTGAAAAGGGATCGGAGTGAATTAAGGGATAGTTTAATTTTAGAATATAATAAATTCAAGGAATTGATTGACAATCGACTTGATATTGACCATAAAGAGGATGTGGTGTCCTCTGGACCGGATGTGCCATCCGATAAGTCAAGTTCGGAGGCCGATCCGTGGGCTGATATGATGCTGTTCGCCAAACCGCTTTTCGCCGAATTGCGCACCAATAATACCGGAAGTGGTGAAGCACAAGCGGAAACTGTTCGGGAGCAAGGGGACGAGATAATTGTACTATAAGATTCCCGAGCGGAAATGACTGATGACACCTATAACAGTGCGCTGAATCTAGTCCGCACAAAGGCGCGGGGGATTCAACGATAATACAGGCAAGCCCAAGTTCCGCGGGGGTCAATGACTCCGAGGAGGAGGGAAACCTAACATATATTGACGACCCTAGGGATAGGGACTGGGCTCCGCCGGAACGGCCTGTGGAGGAGCCGGTCGCACCACCAGTACATCCATATAACACTAGACACAAAAGTAGGACACAGTCGACTACAAGTACAGAGTAACAATGACTAAATTAGTAAATTTTGATAAGGGGTAAGCTCGTAAATTTGAGGTGTATTATTGGTTGGGGAAGGGTGCACTTCCTGGCTGAGCGCAAGGTGATTTGTAATAGTAAAATTAAATAATGTATTCTATCGTGTTAATTTGTAGTATTGTTTGGTAGCACAGTAATGGGCGTTGGCGAAGGCAGAGAGTCGCGAGCGGAAGTTGACAACCGCGACATGATAACGTTTCGCGCGGCCTTGGCACATTCTAAGACTCGAATAAAACTTTAGTTGTAACGTGTATAAATTTTTATTAATATAAAGTTTGAATATCCGATTTTTTTTTAAACCCAGTACGTATTGTGTGTGCACTAACAATGTGTATACTAACCGATCGATTGGGAGAGTAGTTAGCTAAGACAGTCGTTTGTCTGTTCTCAGGCACGCTCGTCAGCGTAGCCAGTTTGGGGCAGGACACTGATGGACTCACATGCGGAGGTCGACATTGTGAACTACTTCCGGCGGGAGTGATGTTTGTAAAAGAAAAGGAGTTGACAGTAACCGGCGACACGTGGACAGTAGCCTCGACACTCGATATTAAGCACATCGATAACGTAGTCTCGGAGCTGGCAGGGGCAGTGTTTGCATCGCGGACAATGCGTCCAATTTAGGGCTACCTGTGCCAGGGAATGAACTGCATAGGATGAAAGAAGAAATTTGGCGTCTCCAATCGATGTCGGACCAATTAAAGTTGTTGTTGGACGACGGAGGTATAAATAACGGAACCACTAGAGAGCGCCGTGCTATTTTCGACTCCGTCGGTAGCGGGCTCCGTTTCGCCTTCGGTACATTAGACTTGGATGACTTCCAGCATCTGAATGATCAGATAGGAAAATTGGCGGCTTATCAGGATGAAGTAATTCACGCTTCTGAGGAACAGTTGACTTACATTAGAACTTTACAGGACGGTATTAAAATCACGCAATCTGACGTAAGGGCTCTAGCGACACTTTTTGAATCAAAAATAAATCAGTTTTCGACTTGGGAAAACCCCGTAGAACTTGGGATAGCACAATTAAACTATACCATAAATGTACAGAATGAATTTTATTCAGTAATACGTAGCATAGAGTTTGTTACGCACAATTTACATACGGAATTATTACAATTGCAAAAGGCTATAGATGATTTGGCACAAGGATTCATTTCAGCAGTATTGGTCTCTCCTTTTAAATTAGCTGAATTATTGGCGGAAGTAAGTAAGAGGTTACCTGACAATTTATCCTTAATAACTAAACCGGAGTTGGAGAGTATTCATTTCCATTATAAGCTCTGTAAAGGCTTTGCAGTCTCGTATAAAGAAGGGATTAGAGTCATTATCACAGTACCATTAAAATCCCCAGATCGGTCGTTTGAACTTTTTAAAGTAATAAATTTGCCAGTATATGATACACATTTAAAAGCCTTTGTCAGTTTCTACAATCTAGCAGAATATTTGGCGATATCAACCGATCGCCATCGGTACGCCACATTGTCTACAAGTGAACTGCAGGGGAGCTGCACGACAGGGCAGTTTGCGATATGCCAACCCGAACTTCCAATTCAACTGAGAGTGGAGTCCAGCTGCGAGGCGCTCCTTTTGTCGGAACGGGGAGCTTCCGTGCCTGCTGTCTGCGGAAGGAAGGTTCATCATGGGCCACTATCTACGGAGTTCCATCGCATACCATCGAAGGGAATGTGGATCTACAGTACTACAGAGCTATCTATGGGTGTCGCATGCATCCACTGGCCTGATAAAAATAAAGAATATATTGTTGACGGTTACGTACAGGCAGGTATCGAGCCACGCGTCTTTCCGGCTTAATTATAATTCAACGAGGGACAAAGAAATTTTGCCTCCAAGAAACTAAATTCTAAATTTCTCAACGTAGCCGCGTGTTCTACGATGCAAGACTGCCAGGGGGGGGGGCCAGGCTGACCCAAAATTAAATTTATCTCAAAAAGGATAAATTAGTCAGTCTGAGCAATGTCGGGTGTGACGCACCCTGCCAATAGAGGCTAAAAAGCAGTCGTAGGTTAAGTCGGGGTTGTAGCTTTAAGTATTCAAGTATTATGTTATTTTAGTCGTCTGTTTATGTGTCAGGGTAATTCTTGTAGCAATTGTTGTGTGATCTTTGTGTAATGTAAGTTTGTGGTTTTTGTGGTTTGATTAAATTATTTGATTGCATTGTAGGGTAAGAATTGCTTTAATTATTGCGGCGTATCTAGGGAAAATTTTTAAGAAAAATAAAATAAAATAAAAAAATAAAAATAAAACAGGAACGTTGCTGCTTAAAATAATTCGTAATCTGATGCCGGTCCCAAAAGGGAGGGTCGTCTAGCCTGTTAGCTAGAATAGGGTCGAAGTGTTGCAAAATTTCGTTGTTTTTGGAGTTGGAGCCAAGTCTGGGTGTGTCAGAAGATGTGGTAACCCACATCCGGGGATATAGTCCGGCGACCGTTGAGAGCTGGTCAGTCAGTGTTGTGTTCGGGATCGAAATGGATAGTGCGCATTCGTCGCAACAATCAACCCCGTCGACCTCCCAGGAGGGCAACCTTATTGTATCGGATCCGATATTTGCGAGTGAAAACGGGCGCGACACCTGGATGGAAACCTGGATAAATACCAGATCCCGTGAAAGTGTTGTGCACACCTATGGGCCCCACCCTACTTATGGGCGGCCCCTTACATTAGAGGAAAGGAACGCGCTCCTTAGGATGCAGCGGCGGCGGCCCGCGCAGCCCCTGGGCCTTCCGATGGGCCGGGGCCGGGGCCAGCTTATGAGCAACATTCTGAGGGTCCAACGACAGGCGCGAGTGTCAGACGCCCGCCTGTTTCTAGATATGCAATTGGTTCCAGACCATTAGGTTGGTCGGTTGTTGCTCAGCATTAAGCAACCGACCAGTGGCAGAAGTGCAGCCGAGGCAGGTGTCGCCGCCCGAATCGGACTCCGATGAATAAAATCAGATTAATTCAAAAGTAGAATTTTTATTATTGCGTATAGTTAGAAGTAGAGATAGGGTGTGTGACAATAATGACTAGACAGTTTATTTCCTTGTGGGTTACAAAATCTATGAACACTGACCGGCCGATGCGAGTCGTGTGGAAGCTCCGTTGCACCGTCTTCTGACTCGGACAGGTAATGAGCTCCTTTTATTATAAATTTAGGCTAAAATAGGTGGTATTTTTAATTGGAACCTTGCGGAACTAATTTCAACGATGATAATTATTTTAATTTTAATTTTTGTGCGCAAGCGTAAGGAGGAGCAACGTTCTTAGTTTTGTCTAGGTGTATTATATAATTGTCGATGACACACTGGGTTAGTTTGTTATCATTAGTTAATTGTAAAATGCGAGGGGAAGTATCTTTTATGTGGTAATGAGTCGTATTTTCGAACTGTTCGCTGGCGTGCTGATTTTATGTGTTTATTGTAAAAAAAAGGAAATATCGGGATAATAATGCTATTGGTAATGTTTTGTGTATGCGGCGTGTAAATCACGGAGGGATTGCTGTTGTAAAAAGGGGGAAAAGGTTTTTCATTCGTGTTGTAGTGTTATCAATTGACGAGAGTCAATATCCAAAGTTGTTTGTATTGTTATCAATGTTATCATAAGCTGTGTAGATAAAACGGGAGTCAATATTAAAAGTTGTTAAAATATTGTTTGATGTGTTTATAGGACGTTATAACTCGGTTTGTAGGGTTAAAGGTTTTTCGTGGTTTATTTATATGTTAGTATATAAGTTTTATTAGGGTTATTTTCATGAATACAAACAAATAATAATGAAAAGTGAGTAATGGAAAATAATAATGAAAGGTTTATATGGTATAGGCTTATATGAGACGCCTAGTATCAAAATCAGCAATGTCCAATTTTTGTCGATTTTGAGGTTTTTATTGAATATTGTTCTAGGTGCTGGATTCTACAGATCTATAAACAAATAAGTTTCAAAAGTTAACAATATCCAATGTTTTTTTAATAGTAAAAAATGATTGCAGTATCAGACCCAACAATCTCCAACAGAGTTACGTTTCAAATACAGCAATCTCCAATCCAACCAATCCCAGCTGGCCATTGTGTTTCCCATGATGCTCAGCTGTATTTCATTTTTGCCATCTGTTTACTACTTAGTGGCTTAGTGGTGTGTTTTGATGTTAAAGTAAAAACGTGGTTTGTTTATGAGTGATTAATTAATTACTTTTATAAGTATATTCAGTTGAAATGGATACTTCTTTAACATCTAGTGTGTCGGTTTCTCCCGTAACTCCAACGAAAGCTAGGAAACGGATACCGCAACCTCAAAAATGGAAGAGAAACATTGCAAAAAAATTGAAGTAAGTAGCATAACCTAAGTTTATCATCATTAATGTTAATCATGTTTTTGTGTTGTTTACGCGTTGAAGGTTTCTTCCATAAAATAAAATGGATAAAGTTCACGTTCCCACATCAAATTAAGTTAATAAGTCATTAAGACTGTATTTCTTTGCTTTCCAGATACTCTGCAAAGACACTTCCAGAGTATCCTACCTGCGGACACAACACAAAGTCATTGAAATGTTCCACATTAAGGATGCAAGATCTCTTGAGAATCCACAAACAACTATATTCAACAACTGTTAAACTTGAACAAGATAATATTATTTTGAGGAATGTTAAAATTTCCCCAGTAAAAAGACGGCGTCCTAAGAACAATGAACACAAGAGTAAAAGTTATCAAACCAAGTATTTTGTGAAGGGTCGTGATGGGGCAAATGTTCCAGTTTGTCAAAAAGCATTTTTGAAAATCTTCAATATTACTAGAACAAGAGTAGAGTATCTCGTCAAGCAATTTGGTGTCACTGGCGAAAATGTTCGTGAAAAAAGAGGTGGTGATCGGAAAACGGCATTATTTCAAGCGCGTAAAGAGGCTGTTGTGAATTTCATTTCAGCCCTTAAATGTGTAGAGTCGCATTATTGTAGGGGTAAAAGTGTTAGAAAGTACTTATCAAGTGATTTAAATGTAGTAAAACTTTGGAAAATGTAAAATGCACAAGCTCTGGAAAATGTTAAGGTAAAGAAATCTCTATTTAGGATGATTTTCAATCGAAAATTTAATCTCGGTTTTGGTGGTCCACGAACCGACATGTGTTCTACCTGTATTTCATTGTCAGAACAACTGAAGACTGAGACTGATGTCAATAAGAAAAAGGACCTTTAACAGCCAAGCGCATTCACAAACTTCGCGCCAAGGCCTTTTTTGATGCTTTGAAAAGTGATGACCCTGATATACTTATAATGTCTTTTGACCTACAAAAGAACTTAGTACTACCCAAAGTACCTGATCAACAGGCCTACTACAGTCGTCAACTCTACCTGCACAATTTTGAAGTAGTACAAGGAAATTCCAAGAGTAAATTAGATCCAGGAAATTGTTTTAGCTACACATGGACAGAGGATACGTATCCTAAAGGTTCTAACCAGGTCGCCTCTTGTATCTACCATCGGTTAAGAAACACTGAAATGTCACAGTTCAAAAAAATACGACTCATAGCTGACGGGTGCTCAGGCCAAAATAAAAACAAAATCGTTCTGACAATGTGCATGAAGTGGTTTTCCACAGAGGCACCAAAAAATATAAAGCGTTTCGAGTTGTACTTTACCGTTAGGGGACACTCTTTTTTACCCCCAGATAAAGTCTTTGGGGTACTCGAAAAACAGTTTAAAAAACATGAAGTTATAGCCAATCCAGATGAATATTATGCTATGATAGAGAACTCAACGACTTTATATGGAGCAGGTATCGATGATGTTTTGATGTACAACTGGCACGCTGAAAGTGATAAACATTTGAAAAAAACACAATTTTGGCACTTCAAAATCTCTCAGGTAAAGAGAATAATCCTTTCCCGGTCGAGGAAAACCCCAAGTAATGTCCTAGTCCGCGGCGAATTAAATTACAGAACCGATTGTGGTAAACCACAATTTATCACAAAAACTGGTACTGTTGCTGCTAATGTAAACCCGGACATAATACCGTCAGGAAACCTAGATAAAGTGAGTACGGCGAAACTGAAAGATATTGAAAACTTGCTGTCTGTCCACTATGGAACTGGTTGGAGAGAAAATGACTCTTTGAGATACTACAAAGAAGTACTCTCAAGAGCTGACGGACTCAATGTCGTGAATGAGGACGGAAATAATGAAGACCCCATTTGCGAACCAGTGACTGAAGAAGAGCCACTATTATCTGTATAAAACTGTCACGGTTATTTTTTTTACAATCTATATTCAGTGCAAAAACATTATTTGAACTCCATGCTAGGATGCCTGAAGACATGTCCAATAATATTGTAATATATTGTAATATTGGAATATTGTAATTTTAAAAGATAATAAACTCAATGCCCAAAATAATTGGTGTTTGATTCATAAATTCATTGTCTTAATACCTTTTTAAAGTGGGAATGTAACTTTATCCATTTATATTACTTCACAAAACGTTGGAACCAAAACAAGCAATCTCCATCCAACATAGAATCAAAAACAGCAATCTCCATTAGATATAGAATCAAAACCGGCAATCTCCATTTATTGGCTGCAAACACAGCAATCTCCATATTTTAAATGCTAATTGCTTTGAAATTAATCAATTAAAGCAGTCCAGGACTTTTTAAATGACATATTAGAGGTCGAGATATTTTATTACAGTACTTAGTGTATTTACAGTGGTATGACATCAATATGTAACAGTTTTCTGTCTCTACCGAAAAATTTCTAAAACTGGAGATTGCTGATTTTGATACTAGGTGTCTCATATGTTTGTATAATATGATGTTATTCTGTTATTCTGGAAAAAATAAAAAGGTACAAATTTATTGAATGGAATTCGTGTTAAGAATTTGGGTTGAGTACATTATTTTGTAGAAATTGAATTGAAAAAAAATCATCAGGTCAGGAGTAGATTTTCACCTCAGCTAGCAGCGACGTGGAAGGCAGCCGCTGGTTGGCGGGGAGCCAGAGGGATCCATGTGCGGTCCGCCTGCAGATCCCCGAGCGGTGTCTTCGCTGGCCGGCGCCGGGGTGCGGTGTCTTGACGTGATGCGGGGCGACAGTTCTTCACCTAACACACTGCCCAGTGGGTAACGATGCCCGTCTCGGTGGGTGTACATAAAACGTCGGACCGCTAGGGTCCGCGTCTCGACGGCAATGATGACGTGAATTCATTCTGGGGCAGGACGGCCGGGGAGTTGAACAAGGGTGTCAAACACTAGGTCGAGAAGCATGGTGACTAGCTAGGGAGCGAATGCGAAATTACGAATGCACCAGCTGATAGCCGCCCACGCGGATCCACGCGCCAGTAGATAACATGGGAGCTATCACTGGGGGGTCGCGCTGCTTTCCTTTGGAAAAGTTAGACCACTCGAAGGGTGGTCTCACTTTTAGAAAAAGGGGGCGAATGTTGTATCCGCAGCACTTCAAAATTAGCAAAATTGAACTCAGCGTATTTTTAAAGATCACGGGCTGATTATGTGTCGCCGATGACCGCGCCCGATAAGGGAATCACCGGGAGCTTCCCCCACCACTCGCAAATTGCTAGTGCGAATTCGCGAAAACCGAAAGATCAGTTCAAGACCGAGTTCGCTGCAGTACACACCTCACCTGATGCTCGCGTTCCAGCTTCTATTGGCCTACGCAGGTTAGCTAGTCGTAGTCACTGACAAGGCAAGGGTTCCCGATAGATCTTTTCCGTTGTCAAGGTATTTGCTATGATTGCTTATGGCCATCGGCCGATGTTTATAAAACATTGTAAGGGCTTTTAATCAGTACATCTGTTAATAAAGAATTCACGCTTCCTCACGAGTTCTCATTTAATACACTGAGGTAGGGATGCGGGCCGAGTAGCTCGCAACACCAGTATACTGTGAAGTGGCCGGGAAACCAGGGGGACTACATTGTGAAGACCGGGATCGACTTCTTCTTCTTTCTTTCTTTCTTTTCGTTTGGCTCCATCCACAAGGGTTAACCCTTGTGGTGGCTCCCCCTACCCTCACGGGCGGTCCGTACCTGGCGTGAGCCTCAACCGGACCAGTCTTGCGACAAGGGGAGCTATGGAACAATTGCCCCAAATCACATTAAGGCGGAATAGACCCCCACAAAACCCGGAATTCACCAGGCCTGTGGTACTCAACCGGCGGTGAACCCAAATTGACCATCCGCTGTGAGTGACAGTGGCAGCACTATCCTTGATACTTCTCAACTTTCGTCTGTGAGGAACGCCCCCAGATGAGGCTGGAGGGCCCCTCACAGCCGAAGCTGTGTGCCGAGCATACCGACAACCTCTACCCCCTCGAGTCCAACCCAATATCCGGACTGGCCGAAGCCAGGGGCTTGAACCGGATCCCGAGGTCCCCATTTTAGGTTTTACTTGGGTCATGGGTGGTTCCCAAGCGGAATAACTAGGTCACTGGAAACCCGCACGCCAAAGGCGCCGGCTACACTGCAACCGCGCCCGAAGGTCACGGAAGCCCCAGATCCCCGACATCCTGACTCATTTCCTCCCTTTTGGGGGGAGCTGGAGTGAGACACCCAGTAAGCGCGCGATTGGCACAAGGCCACCTCCGCCAGGGCTCGGAACAGCCGAAGCTGCCCTCCTTCAGTTAATAAAGGGAGCCACGCCCGTTAGCCCAGCTCGGTGCTTTGAGCTGGTATTGGGTAGTGGACATCCCAGTTCTAGGGGTGCAGGCCCTGAAGTACAACATACACCCCAACCGAGATCTACTGCAAGAACGAGATCTCGCATCTGCCACCCCAGGAATGGTGGAAGTATGCAATCCACCGATCCAGGGTGGAGATAACACTGGATCAGCCGATCACCGGTCTTCTAACTCAATAGGTGGAGAAGGTGGAGAAGCTGGAGGACTCCTGGGTCGATCGTCAGTCCGGCCAGGCACGAGTGGATGGGGTTATAACAGAACGAATGCAACGTCGATCACCGCCGGAGCCCAAGACGGCAAGGGTCCCCTCACGGCCGTCGTTTTGCAGAAATTAGTGGAACGTGTCAACCGTAGTGGCTACAGGATACAATGGTATGATGTTGGAATAGTAATGAAACGTTTTTTGAATACACCAATTAATGCACTGCCTTATTCTTCTGATTGGTTTAGCTTAGGCAATATAACTAATGTAAATCATACAGGATTACTGTTTGACAACGCAGTTCGAAATTATAGATCAGAAATTAATAGATGTTCTATTGTAGAATTGTACAACATACAAACGTCTCCTGTAGCCACTCCAGTATATAGTGCCGGTACAAGTGATCGTGTCAGTGATACATATTGGCCACTGGACAGTAGTATAATGATGGTGTTAGACTTATTACACTTTCAATTTCATGGTAATTTGGATAATGTAAAAGCTTTTCTATATACAACATATGAGGTCTTTGAATGTCTATCAGGTAAGAAAAACACATTAGTAATAGTAGGTCCGGCAAGCAGTGGAAAGAATTTTTATATAGATGGTATTACTGACTTTTCACTTAATCCTGGAAAAATGGAAAACCCTAGTCGTAACAATAATTTTGCATTTGCTGCTTGCCATAATAAACGATGTTTCAAATGGGATGAATGTTGTTGCGATGGATATTTTGACAATGATGTTCTTAATCTATTGCAAGGCAAAACATTTTTGGAAAACATAAAATATCAAAATCCTGAGCCGGTGCACAGAACACCTGTGTATGTATTGGCGAATTCCTATCCATTTACAGCTGAGCTTAGGTTTAAAGATAGGATACATTTATACTATTGGAATCGGTGTGAGAGATTGAAAAGATTAAAAGATAAACAGTCGTTACCACTTGCACACGGTATTTTAATTATGTGGTCGGCCGGTCTGTTAGATGATGTTAATAATGATAATGTAATGAGGTTATGGGGTATTGTAAATAATGTATATGCATGGTTAAGAGCAATAAATAGTATTTTCATCATTATTGTACATTATTTCACAACCTGTCTTCTTCTTTAAATGTCTAATATTATATAAATCTTTTAAAATATTTCGAATAATTGGTACTGTAGTATCATACTTTTCCATTTATGTTTTAAAATTATTAAATTCTTCATGTACAAAAACTTTGTCCTTTAACAATTGCAAATTATTTTCATTTACATTAACTACAACAGAATGGTGGTGTGGATCGTCACTCTGGATCCCTGGTGGCGCTTGAGAGTTGTAGAAGGTAACACGGTAGGTGGTGCGGATGTAGTACTAGTAGTTGTAGACGATGTACCATCCGCTGACTGTAATTGCTATGCCGAATCATGTTTTGTTTCTGTTCCATTAGTATTCTCCTTTATCCATCTACCACGGTAGCCTGCATAGAAACAATCAAATTTACCAAGGGCAATATTTTCAGTATTGATTGTATAATTGCTATTCGGAGTCGCCAAGTGCATCCATGCGTCTGTAGTTTGTTCACTGGCCTCAATTGTTATTGATGTGTTGCACATCCATACATAATTACAGGGTACAGATGATTTTTGATCTGGCGTGGTAAACCATGAATTTACTGGCAGAGTACCAATATGTAATGTCTGAGGGGCAAGCCCACCTCCGTACTCATGCAAACCATGTGCGCAGCTCCCAGCATGTTCTATGACTCCTTTGTATGTCAGGTCATACATACCACTTTCTAAATCTGTTCTTGGATTTGTTTGGGTACGGTTCTGATTAGTAAAATATGTACTGGTGTAAACAGGAGGGCTGTCTACCAATGGTAGATTATATAGATATTTTACAACACTTGCTGTCTGTGTTTTATATCCATACAATATGTAACCAGTAAGCCCGCTAGCCTTATTGGGAACGACTACACCTCTGGCGATACCAAAGGGTTTACACAACATATCTGCGGTCTATATCCCCATGTTACAGATGGAGATTCCAAATTAGCTATATTTATATTTTGAATATGTTTATATCTTCAAAACTTTAATCGAGAAACTCTTCACCAGCCAATTGTCTGTTCATTATAGTATGGTAGGTACGTAAAGGTAGTTCCCGTCCAAAATTTGAACTGATATCAGTATAATTAGGGATCGTATTTGCTGCAGCCGGTCTATTACCCCACAGTTCAGCAATACTACAACCCTCGTCGTTAGATCTACTAACTGTGAAGTCCACCGCATCCGTAGAATATTCCATATTACAACCTGAATATTTATTTGACAGTCCATGTGCATACATTCCATGTATAGTTTGTAAACTGTTCACAGCTTTTGTTGCTCCTGAATTTACGGTAAATGGCATTCTATAACCTATGCGTTTTAATGTTACTTCGCATTTCTTGATCTCCGATCCTCTTGGTAAGTTCATAAATTCAACGGAGGAAAGATAAAATGGGACGGCATGTACGGGTACTGACGCATATGGTGTACACGGATAATATGCACCGTTTTTTTGGTCATCAACATGCGGTGAAGCAACGAAACTGTAGTTATACCCAAATGCGCTCAGTATTCTAGAAGTACTCAGTATTTTTAAGAGTGGTTTTATGAAAAATTATAACATGTTGGATTGATAAATTGTTTTATTGAGATGAACCTATGATAGAACTCGCTACACTAGTTAAATTTTACTAAACAGAAAAAGAGTAAAAAGGAATTGATAAAAAGATTCAAAATGACGCAGGCCACAAAGGATGTCTTGATGAGAATGATAAACGCTTCCAGAGAACACCCGAATAGACTCATCATAATATCAAATGTGGCTGAAGAATTAGTTAAAAACTTGTCAAAACAAGTCCTTAAAAAGAATTAATAAAAATCCAAGAATTCTTCAGATCGGAAATATCAGGAACCGAAGAGGAGAAGTATGAGAAATCGACTGACATCCATGTAGCAATTTCCTTGTTACCAATCATCAGTAAAAAATATAACGTGAATGTGACATGGCCGGAAATAATGAGGTGGGTGAACAAAATGACCAGAATGATAGGACTCGAGACAATGCGTATATCAAACAAATTAATTGCAAACGACTCTGACTCTGTTCAAGACGTAGATGATAAGATAAGACACAAAATGTTTGATTTTAGAAACAATTTGGAAAACAAATTAAATACAAACATGTCTTGTCCTCTTTAAAATTTATCCACTCTTAGTGATATAGAACTCGCTACAGTAGTTAAATTTTACTAAACAGAAAAAGAGTAAAAAGGAATTGATAAAAAGATTCAAAATGACGCAGGCCACAAAGGATGTCTTGATGAGAATGATAAACGCTTCCAGAGAACACCCGAATAGACTCATCAGAATATCAAATGTGGCTGAAGAATTAGTTAAAAACTTGTCAAAACAAGACCATAAAAAGAATTAATAAAAATCCAAGATTTCTTCAGATCGGAAATATCAGGAACCGAGGAGTAGAAGTAGGAGAAATCGACTGCCATCCATGTAGCAATTTCCTTGTTACCAATCATCAGTAAAAAATATAACGTGAATGTGACATGGCCGGAAATGATGAGGTGGGTGAACAAAATGACCAGAATGATAGGACTCGAGACAGTGCGTATACAAATTAATTGCAAACAACTCTGACTCTGTTCAAGACGTGGATGATATAAGACACAAAATGCCAAAAAATATATATTTCTTTCACTAAAAGTGCAGATATTTTATTTAAAGGGAATATCTTTATTTGTTCTAAAAATAAATGTATCATTTATGTCATAATGGTCTTTTTATTTAATTTCCTAACCTGTCAAAACCTCTAAAACTCATTACAGTCCCCTTTCGATGTACATTTCGAAACTTTCAGGTTAGTAATCAAAACTTAGCCTTAACAAAATAATCTAACATTTTTTTTTATTTCATAACGTAGTTTATAAAGGATGACTAACAACTATTAATATTCTATTTCAAGTCCTAAACACTTAAAAAATTGAGTTTGAAACCTTTCTCGACGATTTTTGCTCATTACGGTCCCTGACATAGTAAGAGCTTCTGTTGGCAAACACGCTAGCACTAGCGTCGCAGGAGATGACTGAAGTTGGAGAAGAAGCCGCCATGTTGCTATGGAAACCTTGTTCATTGTGCCCGCACGTATTAGTGTAATGTAATGAATTTTAGAAGATAAATAATCAGGTGCGTGTTTTTAATGCAACTCACTACAGTCCCTGTTGATATTAAACGTAAATAATTATAAAAGTCACCTTGAACTTGTCCATTTGTAGTTAACTTTGTACAGATTAAATTGGCTATACGGCCAAATGACAATTGGTATTGTAGGTTGTGTAATGGCAGCGGATGATAGATTCCCTCATCACTGTCCCTTATTTTCATCATGTTTTCGGGACCGTAATGATTTTATCGGGACTATAATGATAAAATTATTTCAAAATGTAGCAAATTTATTAAAATAATGTAGTTGACATATGATTTATGGCCATTATTACTGGTTATTGTTGGTAGTTCATTAGGCTACTACTTACGGTCTCCTGATTTTCGATACGTATTTGGTAAAGTAGGCCTACTGATTATATCGGGACTGTAACGATGAAATGAATTAAAAATGAAGCAAATTTATTAAATAATGTAGGTGGCATATGGTTACGGCCATTATTACTGATTTTTGTTTGTAGTTCATTAGGCTACTACGGTCTCCCTATTATTTGGTACAGTAGGCCTACTGATTAAATCGGGACTGTAATGATAAAATTAAGTCAAAATTAATCATATTCATTAAAATAGTGTAAGTTAGGTGACATATGATTTATGACCTTTATTATCGGTTTTTGTTTGTAGTTCATTATACTACTATGGTCTTCAGATTATTATTTTTATATTTGGTGCAGTAGGTCTAATGATTGTATCGGGACTGTAATGATGAAATGAATTCAAAACAAGCAAATTTATTAAAGAATTTAGGCCTGAAAAAGTGTAATAAGCTGTAAATTCTTGTTTTTTAGAAATATATGCTGGATAGTTATTTTTATCTTTAGACCTTTATTTCAACAATCTGCTTAGAAATTCTAGTTTAAATGTTAAATAATTAAATCTAACAGCTGTGTTTATATATATAGTGTTTTGGTGTTGATTGTAGGAAGGGGTGTGTGCACAATTTATTTTTGGTATGGGTATCTCAGTTTAAAAACCTTAATAATTTACTGTTAATTTAGGTGTATTGTTTTTAGCGGCCTGCAATGGATGCAAATGAAGATATCAGTTTCGACAATGAAGGTTAAAGCATCCTGCAATGGAAGTAAATAAAGATGACAGTTTTGACTATGAAACTTTAAAGAAAAAGTTATTAATTGCAAAACGAGAAGCCTATGAAAGAAGATTAAATGAAGATAAAGTAAAAAAGAGTTTCAAAAACAAGTAGTAAAAGAAAAAAGATGTCAAAAGAGGCAAAAGGAAATGGAAGAAAAAAGAAGTGTGAACAAGATAAGGGGGGAAAAGAACTGAACCAACAAGCAAAAAAAGAAGATTGTAAAAGGAGATAAAGGGAAATTGAAACAAAAAAAGTAATAATCAAATATTAAAAGAAAGTTAGGCCTAAGCCAAATACAGGAGTTAAACCTAAACAAGATATGAACAAATGTAAAATTGCCAAACAAAATACTGTTGAGAACACTGGGGTTTCTAAAATGCCTAGGCCGAAAGTAGGCATTAGAAAAAAAGTAAGGGCCAAAAGAGTGTCGAAGAGAAGAGAGAGAGAAAAAAAGGAAGCAAAGAGAAAAAATTTAGATTGATCCAGAGTTATTTGCAAAATATCTAGAAAAGGAAAGGATTCAGAACAAGAAAGGAAAAGAAACAGGAAAAATAAAATCAATAAACGAAATGTTTAAGAGAGAGCAAAGAGCTCAACGAAAGAAATGAAGAGTGAACTCAATGTGGTATGCACAAAGAAAAAAGAAAAGGGAAATGGAAGAATAATTTATGAGGAAAAATAGTCCCCCACCAGAAACTATACTAACACCAAATTAATTTTTCTCATCAGCAAATAAGAGCAGGGGTCGGAAAAGAGTGAGGAGAGATAGAAGTAAAGTTGTGAGAGAACTTGAAAAAAAAAAAAAACAAAAAAAATGTACAAAAGATCTGTAGCCTTAGCTGAGAAGTGGAAAAAAATATTCCATAAAAGATGTCTCCAAGCCCAAGGGAAAGGGTCGAAGCTACTTTTTCTAAGGGAATTACCGGAGTGAGGAAACCCCTCCTTTTTGCAGAAGCTTTAAATAAGCAACTACGTTCCAAAGAGCAGCTTTTAAAATCACACAGGGACAAACAAACATTCTACAAATGTTTGTCAAGTACCACTCTGTATAGAGGTTTAAAGGAGCCAGAGGATTTTTGAAAATGTCAGAAAAAAATATCGGTGCAACAATAGCATAAGAAAATTTGATAGAAAAAAAATCTACCGGCATAGGCTACCTTCAGAAAAAGGTAATTCAAAAGTTCCTGGAGGACTATGACAACAGGATAATAAGGCCTGGAAAAAAATTTTATTAGAAGGAAAAGGATAAAAATACCTCCGTTGCAGCAGACCTGCGTACTCAGCGAATTCCCAAACGATCTTGAGATATTGTATTTTCCCCATAAACACCATATTAATGGGAATGTAGGTTTGCTGCATTGGGATGTTGTTAGAAAATGTTAGTTTTGTTAGGAAATGTAATAGTTACGTTAGGTAAATGTCAAACTGTGTCAATATTCGGCACTTTTTAATTTTCCTTATAAACCCCATGGGGGTGAGTATGTAGGTTTGCCGCCATATGGGTGTTGTAAGCAAATATCAGTTAAATCCTACCTAGTGAATGTACATACCAAATATTATCAAGTTATGGTGTTCTTTTCATTTTCCCCATAAACCCCATAGGGGTGAGTACGTAGGTTTGCCGCCATATGGGTGTTGTAAGCAAATATCAGTTGAACCTTACCAAGTGAATGTATATACCAAATTTTATCAAATTATTCCAATAAATAAGCGAGATACAGGGTTTTGTTGATTTCCCATAAGATTAACATGGAAAACTTATTTTTGGCTTTTCTCCGTAACCTCTTAAGCTAAGTTAAAAATTCAAAATACTAAATTGTTTTTTTTTAAGCTCTTTTAAATGGTTTCAGTTAAAATTGTTGAATTTTGAAAATTATGCTCAAAAAATGCAAAAAACCCATTTTTGACCCCTTTTAAAAACCATAAAACTCCGTTCCCATTACCCGATCATGCTGGTTCGCGAACTCATGAAAATAGATCTAGTCTTACACCTTCATACCAAATTTCATCAAAATCGGAGGTCCCCTTCAAAAGTTATCAGTACCACGGACACATAGATATATATATATATATATATATATATATATATATATATATATATATATATATATATATAGATATATATATACATATATATGAAAATGAACGAACGGTGTTTTTGGCTTCTGGGGACCTCAAAATGAAAAAGTAACATGGTCCCGGGCTAAGGTCTTACCATGGCTACTACCGTAATAGCGTATTCCCTATAGGGAAATTCGCTAAAAACAGGCAAGGTACTTGAAGGATACCCTGGAAAACCTGCATGCTAAATAATTTTGTAACACCAACTTTAGAATATCAAAATCGTCATTTTACAAACACAGGCCATGGTGGATTGTTGAACCTAAAATGAGTGCTCGTGACACGTGTCTGTGTATGAAACACGAGAATATGAAGTTTCTTCATACAAAGTTAAAACGACTGAAAATCGTTCATGAAAAAATGTGTCCATTATCATAAAAAGTATAACTTGTAACGTATCAAACAAAGACTGTTGCTACATAGAATGCGCCAGGTGCGAAAACAAGACTGTAGTAATTGATAACCCAATAGACATAGTAGAAGACGATGTTACATGTTTTTACCAAAGGCGTAAAAAGATTCAAAGTTGGGAAAAAATGGAAAAACTATGACCAAGAGTGTAACTGTTAAGGAGCGGGTAAGATCCACTCTTGCTGAACGAAAAAAGTAGCATATTGAACAGTTAAACCTATTTAAAAAACATGTGTATAACATACAACATCAGTTTACAGTCCTTAAAGGCATTAAAGAAAACTTGCAGCAAGGTGAAGTAAGGGTCGCTGCTATTTATATTGACAATTGGTATCCAGGTAATCGAATCCTTGATTGTGGTGGCGTCAGCTTCAAATGAAAGTGGTGAAGAAGTCGTCATCCCAGGAAACGATACACTGGAACGAATTTTCTGGGATGAAGCTCTGGGAGGTTTGAATTTCCCATTAGAATTAAACCTCCCAGTAAGCGATCTGCATTCAACACTTCACCCCACCTTTGATTATAGCCATTTGAAGTTGTTCTCCCCATCAGACACAGCATTGTCCCCTAATCTTACAACCACCTCTGCGAACATCAATGATACATGTCAGGCAGCTGAACCGCAACACCAACCTGCGCTGGTAGCACATGAAAATTCAGACACGACAGCGATGACATCTTTGAATGACACATTCAACCCCGATTAAGACTCCACAAAAAGGCAATGATGCGCCTGACAAACTTTCCCCGCCTTTCAAAAAGGCCCGTTTTTGGCCTGGCGAAAGCCATAGCAAAAAGAAAAAAATCGTTAAGAAAGTGAGATTTCCGAGTAACGTACCTCCGAAGAGTGGAAAATGCATTACAGGAAAATAGAAGAAGAAAATAAGGCTGCAGAACAAGAAAAAGAAAAACAGAAAAAAGCAAGGGAGGAAAGGGTCAAGTTAAAAAAAGGAAAAGTAGAAAAGAAAGGCAACAAAAGGAAGAGACAATCAGTTGAATCAGAAGTGGATGAAGATGACGAATTGGGTATGTCCGTATTGCCAAAAGAAACTACACCTCTCCCTCTAGATATAAAAATCTTCATGTGAGTCAGTGGGTCGTTGTCCCATATGTAATTGGGAATGAATATAAACCATTTGTGAAAAGGGTGTTTTTAATGTTTGAAAAGAAACCTAACCAGGCTGAAGGCACTTAAACTTAAGGTGACGGCATTTAGGCAGTTCACCTTAATTAAAGGATCGC
This sequence comes from Neoaliturus tenellus, assembly GCA_030545055.2. Taxonomy (NCBI): domain Eukaryota; kingdom Metazoa; phylum Arthropoda; class Insecta; order Hemiptera; family Cicadellidae; genus Neoaliturus; species Neoaliturus tenellus. Next base: position 112,111,760 of record CM061531.1, read on the forward strand.
GTCGATGCTACAAAGTGGTTGCAAGCAATTTCTAATGTGGAAGATCAGAATATTCAAAACGTATTTGTGTGTGAAAAACATTTTCTTGACAATTATTCGTGAAACTGTACGTTTAACACACAATAACACACCTATGAAAAAATATTTACAGCGAATGAAATTGAAACCAGGTGCATTTCAGTTGAGGAACAAGACATAGACACTGTTATCAAAGAACTGCCAGTCATTACGTACCTTGCAGGATACTGTTGTTACAGTGGAATAAAGCATCAGACATGCGAACAGTGCAAAAGCAAAATGGTTCTTTCTCAAGAACTAGTAGTTGAGGACCAATACTCTTTGATCAAAAGTTTTAACCGTGGAGGCTTACTACATACTACATACCATGGAATGGTTGACTAATTATTTATATAATTATAAAAATACCCCCGTAGCAGCAGACCTGCGTACTCAGCGAATTTCCAATGGAATTTCAGATTATTTACTTTCCCCATAAAAACACCATAGGATCGATTATGTAGGTTTTCTGCCATTGGGTGTTGTTAGAAAATCTAAGTTAATCAATAATTGGTGAATGTAAACACAAAATTGTATCAAACTCTGGCAATTTTTTATTTTCCCCATAAACCCCATAGGGGTGAGTATGTAGGTTTGCCGCCATATGGGTTTTGTAAGCAAGTATAAGTTAAACCTTATATAGATAATGTACATACCAAATTTGATTAAGTTATGTCAATAAATAAGCAAGATAATAGGGCTTTCTTGATTTCCCATAAGAATAACATGGAAAACACATTTTTGGATTTGCCCCGTAACCAGTTATGCTATGATAAAAATTCAAAATACCAAATTGTTTGTTTTTTAAGCTCTTTTAAATGGTTTCAGTTAAAATTGATAAATTTTAAAAATTAAGGTCCAAAAATGCAAAAAACCCATTTTTGACCCCTTTGAAACCCCATAAAACCCCCTTCCCATAACCCGACAATGCTGGTTCGCGAATTCATGAAAATAGACCTGGTCTTACACCTCCATACCAAATTTCATCAAAATCGGAGGTCCCCTTCAAAAGTTATCAGTACCACGGACACATAGATATATAGATAGATAGATATATATATATATATATATATATATATATATATATATATACATATATATGAAAATGAACGAATGGTGTTTTTGGCCTCTGGGGACCTCAAAATGAAAAAGTAAAGTGGTTACGGGCTTAGGTCTTACCATGGCTACTACCGTAATAGCGTATTCCCTATAGGGAAATTCGCTAATATACTATCAAACATTTTTATCAATTGATAATATAAGTTTTAATTACATTAGTTGATTACAATCGCCATTTCTGCCTTGGCTATTAATTAATTATGCTTCCTAACAACTGGTCGATGTTAGATAGTAGGGGATAGCGGGGCGAAGCTGACACGGGGTATAACCGTAAACCATGTTTTACGGTTCCAGAGTGGGGATAGGGAGGGCCGGACAATGCTGCAATATACCGACTTACCCCGAAAGCACACTGGAAGAGTTTAGTCGCCGCACCTTCATCACGTTGGTTTCTGTGTCGAAAGTTTCATTTTCGTATGATTTGCTATAATTTCCAAGCTTCAATAAATAAGAGGTAGGTGGAAACCACTTATATACTAGGAATACGCTCCGATGTCCGTCCCGTACGAGAATTTTTACTCACTTTTTAAGTTATTAGGTGACGCTTTTTGTGATTTTTTTTTTTTGACGGAGAGGTGAGAAAAATGCATTACGCACACAGGTGGCAAGCCTGTAGTGTGGGGCCCCCCTAAAAAACGGGTTTACCCACTAAAAAACCTCTTCTACTCTTTAGGATTCTAACCTGGAATTGCTTATCACATTACGTCAGGCTAGGCCTAAATTTGGCTAACGCCGGTGGGGCTCACTCCTTATCCAGCCACTCGATCAAGGGATCTGGGCCACTTAGCGGTCCAGATTGGGTTTCTTTTCCAGGAGGATGCCCCGGACGAACTGTGATAAACAATCCCAGTTGCCCTCATCCTCGAAGATCTTTTGGCAGACCGAGTCCACCGAAAATGCACCAAAAATTTGTGTGGCCTTCAGGCGGGACTCTTCCCAACGGGGGCAGCGGAAGAATGTGTGTTCCGCATCGTCGGGAACGCCTGGGCAATAAATGTAGTCCGGTGAACCGGTCTTGCCCATCCGGTTCAGGTACGACCAAAAATAGCCGTGAATTGTCAAGAACTGGCCGCCGTTCCACCCATGGTTGGACGTGCTTGATAAGTCGCGCAGTCCATCGTCCTCGGGTGTCGTGCTCCCAGCTGTGTTGCCACTGCTGGAAGGTTCGGGAGTGCTCTTCTGTTCTTGCCGTGTCCTTGCCAATCTCGCCTTGTCTCTGATAAATTGCCTTCCTCTCTCCAGCCAAGAGCTTGACAGGGATAACTCCGGCGACCACCAGGACGGCAGGCTCGGACACTGTCCGGTAGGCGGAACACACCCCGAGCGCCGCTCGACGTTGAACTCGGGCGAGTCGCAACCTGTACTACTCTTTATCGAGAGCGTCAGCCCACACCTCTGCTCCATAAAGAAGCACGAACTGAACCGCGGACATCAACAGACGTCTTCTGCTGGATCGTGGAACCCCGACATTGGAAAACAGCCTACTAAGGTAAGTGACTACCTTAGCGGCCTTGTCCGTTGTACTTAAGATCTGATCCCTCCAGCTTAACTTGGTGTCCACCATAATCGAGAAGTACTTTGTAGCACGAGTTGATTGGACCACCTCCCTTCCCACTCGGAACAGAACGACGGTGTCTATCCTCTTCTTCGTAAGGATCACAATCTCCGTCTAACGGAGAGCAAGCGAGAGACCGTGATCGGACATCCATGTGTTGACCACACGCATGACTCGGTTCAACTTTAGTTGGGCCAGCTCAACGTTGCGTGCGACAATGAGAGCTGCGACATCATCGGCGTACCCAACCAAAGTGGTTTCCTCAGGCATCTCCGACCTCAGGAGGCTGTCATAGGCAACGTTCCAGAGATCCTGGCCGAGTATTGAATCTTGCGCGGCACCAGAAGTGACTTCCATCGTCCACGTTCTGTCCCTTGTGTCGTAAATAAGGCTTTGAGAGCGGAGATAATCCTCGATGAGTCGCAACAGATATGTAGGAACGCGAAAGGTGTTGCGAAGCGCATCCAACATATCGACCCAACTCGCCGAGTTAAAGGCATTCTTGACATAAGTGTAACAAGAAGCACTACTCAGCGAGGGAAATGGTTGTGGCTCTCGGCTCTCTTCACAGCTCTCCATGGACTTCGGTGATAGCGTCAATCGTTGACCGTCCCTTTCTGAAGCCATACTGACGGGGCATGAGTCCCCGGCTGCTTCCACGGCAGAGGTCAGGCGAGAACGGATCAGCTTCTCGAACAGCTTCCCAGCCGTGTCCAACGTGTAGAAAGGCCTGTGGGACGACAACAGCTCGGGATCACCTTTGCCCTTGCTGATCAGTACAAGTCTTGCGGTTTTCCATAGGGAGCCGGAAACACCCCTTCTACCAAACAGGCGTTGTACATTCTCAACAACAAGTCAACATTAATTAAAAATACTTTCTTTAAAGCCTCGCTGGGAATTGTTAGGTATGCGGCATTTTAAATTTAGCGAAGATCATGTGTCACCCGTGACCTTGCCGGATAAGGTGAGCTTCCCCCACCACGCGCAAAATTGCCAGTGCGAATTCGCGAAAACCTAGAGTCAGTTGAAGACTGAGCTCGCTCCGTGGTACACTCAGACCGATGTTCGCCATCCAGCTTCTTCTTCTGTTAATCCATACAGGTTAGCTAGTTGTAGTATCTGACAAGGCAAGGGTTCCCGATAGATCCTCATAATGTCAAGGGTTTTATTACTATCGCTTGTGGCCTTCAGCCATCAAGCAGTTTGTAAGGGGTTTGTGCAGTACATCTTCTGTTAATAAAAGAATTCACGCCCATGCTGGACTTGTTATTTAATACCCTGAGTTAGGGATAAGGGGCTGTGTAGCCAGTAACAGTTGGTGTCAGAAGTGGGATTAATTTTTCAAAATTAAATTTGATGTACTGTCATTTTAATTTTTGAATTTTTGTTGAACTTATTGTTGCAATGACTTTTGTTACTTTAAAAATTGGGGATTTAAGGGAGATCAATACTGCAGGATGGAAAGTGTATTAGAGGAAAGGGAATTTAAATTATTCAGGAATGAGTTTTATTATGAGTGTTTTTGAAATATTTTTATCAGGGACAAAATTGCGATTTTAATTTCAGTATATCTAGCTGACCAGGGGAAATCATATTTTATTTGTGAGAAGGTTGTGCCAAATCCTTCAGTAAAGCTGCAGTTGCTCGATATTGAAGAGTTTGAAGGGGAAGGTATAAACTTACAAATTGTATTGCCCTTCTTAGTTAAAACATGTGCGGGTACTTTGCTCCCCATTAGATCTATTCAGGTTAGAACAAAATACTTGAGTATTTTGATGACAGAACTCTAGATGTATTTAGATGACTTAGAGTTTGTGTTCTTTTTGGTAGTGATATACATTTGTGTGTTTTGGTTTATTGTGCTATTTAATTAAGCGATTAAAGCTGGGTAATAAATTTATGGTGCTACTCAATTAAGCGATTAAGCTGGGTAATAAATCGCATAAACAGCGGGAACCGACCTTGATGACGCAGCCTACGCGTTCTTTCGGTACTGCGCCGAACGAAATTAATAAAGCGGCAGGTCCGGGATCTCAGTTTGACGCGTCATTTTTCACACGCGTTGGCACTCGGAGTGCTATTTTGACCGCATATTACGAGCACGTCCCAAATAACCCAATTCCACACACTGAAAGTGCAGGTTCTAGTGTTGCCAAGCCGCAAATAGCTCCGAAACCTCTGTTGCCAGAGCCGACTAACCCACCACCGCCCGTGCCGCATGAACAGCAGATTGATGATAACGGTTACGTAATACCGCGTCCTTATGAGCGAAAATAAGAAATTAAACGAAGGAGATGTATGGGTCCGTGCGCCGTTGGTATACAACTTATGTGAAGAGTTGTCCGTCGGGCGGCACTGGTGGTTTTCTGAGTGGCAGGAGCGCTTTCGGCGTTTCGCCATTTTCAACTGCAACTCCCTCCTCATAGTCAAAATGTGCAGGCCGATGCGCTGTCTAGGATATGTGGAGTAGACGGACCACTATGGTCTCGGGATATGGTGTTACAGTCTCAAAAGTTAGATCCGTATTGTAAAGATAAATTTTGTGAAGTTAAGTCCGGAAAGCCTAGTTCATTCATCGTGGACCAGGATGGCCTGTTGTTCCGTAAGGATGATGAAGGTACCAAGTTAGTGGTGCCTAGGGGGATGGTACTTCCTGTTTTAAGTAACCATCATGATACCCCATTTTCGGGTCATCCGGGGATTAAAAAGACACAAGACCTGCTGAGAAGCAGATATTTCTGGCCTACGCTAGCGAGTGACGCGGCCGATTTTATAAATAGCTGTAGTAAGTGTGCGTTGCGAAAACCGGGGAATAGGGCCACGGCTCCACTAGGCGTGTTTGAATCAATAGAAAACCCTATGGAGTTAGTCTCCATCGACATAGTAGGCAAACTGCCGACTACGGGGAGTGGGCATTCGTATTTATTAACATTTGTCGACCATATGTCGCGTTATGTCGATGCCGTACCTATAAAGGATGTGAGTGCTAAAACGGTGGCCAATGCCTTTGTAATGAATTTTATCACTCGATATGGAGTAATGCAGAGATTATTAACGGATAGGGGAACTGTATTTTTGAGTAAATTGTTTAGGGAAATGTGTGAAATTTTAGGAATAAAATGTTTAAATACCACTCCTTATCATCCAGCTTGTAATGGTATGCTAGAACGCAATCATGCGACGCTGGCAACCATAGTAGCTCACTATGTGGATGAGTACGCAGGGGAATGGGATAAGTATATTCCATTTGCCCTCATGGCTATGAGAAACACGAAGTCGGCAGCCACCAAGGCCACGCCGTACTTCCTGTTTCATGGTCGGGAGATGTGATTACCTACTGATGATGATTTTAGTTTCATAAACAAAGGGAACTCTTCTTGTGAAAATTTAGTAGACGTGCTTAACGAGGCATTGAAATTGGCCAGAGATAACACTAATGTCGCCAAAACAAAAAGTAAGGCGTATTATGATAGAAATAAGAAATTAGTTGAATTCAGTGTAGGTGATAAAGTTTATGTTTACCATCCGGAAGTTAAAAACGCGCCGGGGCATAATTTGCTAAATTTTGGTCAGGTCCTCACACTATTTTGTCAAAGTACTCGGAATTAGTATACGAAGTGCAAATAGGCAAAAGAAAAACTCGTTTGCATGTTAATTTATTGAAAAAGGATCGGAGTGAATTAAGAGATAGTTTAGTTTTGGAATATAATAAATTCAAGGAATTGATCGACAATCGGCTTGATATTGACCATAAAAAGGATGTGGTATCCTCGGGACCGGATGTGCCATCCGATAAGTCAGGTTCGGAGGCCGATCCGTGGGCTGATATGTTGCTGTTCGCCAAACCGCTTTTCGCCGAATTGCGCACCAATAATACCGGAAGTGGCGAAGCACAAGCGGAAACTGTTCGGGAGCAAGGGGACGAGATAATTGTATTGGAAGATTCCCGAGCGGAAGCGACTGATGACACTGATAACAGCGCTGAATCTAGTCCGCACAAGGGCGCGGAGGATTCAACAATAATACGGGCAAGCCCAAGTTCCGCGGGGGTCAATGACTCCGAGGAGGAGGGAAACTTAACGTATATTGATGATCCTAAGGATAGGGATTGGGCTCCGCCGGAACCACTTGTGGAAGAGCCGGTCGCACCACCAGTACATCCATATAACACTAGGCACAAAAGTAGGACACAGTCGACTACAAGCACAGAGTCGAAATGATTAATTAGTAAATGTTGATTAAGGGAAAAAGTAAATTTTAGGTATGTTATTGTTTAACAATTAGGGAAGGGTGCACTTCCTGGCTGAGCGCAAGGTGAATTGTAATAATACAATGATATATGTATTCTTTCGTGTAAATTGTAGTATTATTTAGTGACAGTAATGGGTGTTGGCGAAGGAGGGGGTCGCGAGCGGAAGTTGGCAACCGCGACATGATAACGCTTCGCGCGACCTTGGCACACTCTAAGACTTGAATAAAACGTTAGTTATATCGTGTATAAATTTTTGTTAATTTTTTTTTTTTTTAATCTGAATAGCCGATAATTTCAGTATGGAAAGGACGAGAGATACGGTAAATGTTTGTAGCGTGTGTGTGTGCACTAACAATGTGTATACTAACCGATCGATTGGGAGAGTAGTTAGCCAAGACAGTCGTTTGTCTGTTCTCAGGCACGCTCGTCAGCGTAGCCAGTTTGGGGCAGGACACTGATGGACTCACATGCGGAGGTCGACATTGTGAACTACTTCCGGCGGGAGTGATGTTTGTAAAAGAAAAGGAGTTGACAGTAACCGGCGACACGTGGACAGTAGCCTCGACACTCGATATTAAGCACATCGATAACGTAGTCTCGGAGCTGGCAGGGGCAGTGTTTGCATCGCGGACAATGCGTCCAATTTAGGGCTACCTGTGCCAGGGAATGAACTGCATAGGATGAAAGAAGAAATTTGGCGTCTCCAATCGATGTCGGACCAATTAAAGTTGTTGTTGGACGACGGAAGTATAAATAACGGAACCACTAGAGAGCGCCGTGCTATTTTCGACTCCGTCGGTAGCGGGCTCCGTTTCGCCTTCGGTACATTAGACTTGGATGACTTCCAGCATCTGAATGATCAGATAGGAAAATTGGCGGCTTATCAGGATGAAGTAATTCACGCTTCTGAGGAACAGTTGACTTACATTAGAACTTTACAGGACGGTATTAAAATCACGCAATCTGACGTAAGGGCTCTAGCGACACTTTTTGAATCAAAAATAAATCAGTTTTCGACTTGGGAAAAACCCGTAGAACTTGGGATAGCACAATTAAACTATACCATAAATGTACAGAATGAATTTTATTCAGTAATACGTAGCATAGAGTTTGTTACGCACAATTTACATACGGAATTATTACAATTGCAAAAGGCTATAGATGATTTGGCACAAGGATTCATTTCAGCAGTATTGGTTTCTCCTTTTAAATTGGCTGAATTATTGGCGGAAGTAAGTAAAAGATTGCCTGATAACTTATCTTTAATAACTAAACCGGATTTGGAAAGTATTCATTTTCATTATAAACTCTGTAAGGGTTTTGCGGTTTCGTTCAAAGAGGGAATTAGAGTCATTATCACAGTACCTTTAAAGTCCCCAGATAGGTCGTTTGAGCTTTTTAAAGTAATAAATTTGCCAGTATACGATGCACATTTAAAAGCCTTTGTCAGTTTCTACAATTTAGCGCCTTATTTGGCGATATCAACCGATCGTCAACGGTACGCCACATTGTCTACAAGTCAATTACAAGGGAGCTGCACGACAGGGCAGTTTTCGATATGCCAACCAGAGTTCCCGATTCAACTTCGTGTGGAGATGAGCTGCGAGGCGCTACTTTTGGCGGAACGAGGCGTTTCCGTACCTGCTGTCTGCGGAAGGAGGGTTCATCATGGGCCACTATCTACGGAGTTCCATCGCATACCATCAAAGGGAATGTGGATCTACAGTACTACGGAACAGCTAAGTCTAACTTTTGACTGCAAAAATGAAGTGAGGAAATCAACTATTTTAATCAATGGAACTGATATTTTGCCCAACTCATCACATTGCTTTATTTACACAAAGAACTTTAGTCTGCTGCCGTATTCTAATAGTGTTATGCAGTATAACAAACTTCAAGATGTAATTGTCACTCCAAAATTTAACTCATTATTGGACATTCAAGAAAAAGCCATAATTAAAACTTATGCGGAAGAAGCTGAAATTCAGCCGGAACTTACAGCGCTAAAGGACATTGTAAAGCATACTGAAATTCCTGGAACCGCCTTTTCTAATTTAAAAGCTGTGCTCGACAGTGTAAAAGAACATAAAGCCAAATTCCAAGTTTTAACGGACACAAGGAAAGTAGCTGCTGGTATAAGCCTTTCCATAACTTTTCTACTGATCCTGGTGACGTGTTACTGCCTTAGAAACATCATTCGTCGGGGCATCATAGTACTGTGGATGCGGAGTCATCGTCCTGGCAGACCGGAAGGCATTCCCATGGCGCTGACGTCGGGAGTAGACTGCGCCGTACCCACTCCAACACCTACCTTGTATCGTCGGAGTGACCGTAGTCCAGCGGTCAGCTGGACCAGTCATGCTGGTGTCACCCTGGGGGCGGCAGAGCCGAGTCGTCCCACGTCGTCGGAGTCGACCCGCTACGTGGAGTTGCAGCATCGTGTGGAGGAGTCCGGGATTTAAGTGGAGTGTGAATGAGGTAAATTAGTGAAGTAAAGTAAGTGAGGTGCTTCTCGGAGGTGCGAGAGTGATAATTCGTCATGATGAGGAAGTGTTAGCTTTAAGAGCACGCTGACAAGTGCTGTGCTCAGCACATGGCGGTGGATGCATATGCCATCTGTGGGTGTCGTATGCATTCACTGGCCTGAAGTAAATAAAGAATATTGCTGTTGTCTAAGTACAGGCAGGTATCGAGCCACGCGTCTTTCCGGCTTAATTGCAATTCAACGGGGGAAAAAGAAATTTTGCCTCCAAAAAACTAAATTCTAATTTTCTCAACGTAGCCGCGTGTTCTACGATACAAGACTGCCAGGGGGGGCCAGGCTGACCCAAAATTACGTTTATCTCGATATGAGATAAACTAGTCAGTCTGAGCAATGTCGGGTGTGACGCACCCTGCCAATAGGGGCTAAAAAGCAGTCGTAGGTTAAGTACGGGTTGTAATTTTAAGGTTTCAGTATTATGGTATTCTAGTCGTCTGTTATGTGTTAGGGTAATTTGCGTAACAATTGTTGTATATATTTGCGTAATGTGTTTGCGGTTTTGTTGTTCAGATATTAATTGTTTGATTGCATTGTAGGATAGGAATTGTTTTAATTATTGTTACATGTCTAAGCAATAAGGGGTTAAAATTGTTTTGTTTTAGTAAGATGAAACGGGAACGTTGCTGCTTAAAATAATTCGTAATCTGATGCCCTTCCCAAAAAGGGAGGGTCGTCTAGTCTGTTAGCTGGAATAAAATCAGAGCGTTGCAAAATTTCGTGTTTTGGAGTTGGAGCCAAGTCCGAGTGTGTCAGAAGATGTGGTAACCCACATCCGGGGATGTAGTCCGGCGACCGTTGAGAGCTGGTCAGTTTGTGTAGTGTTCGGATTAAAGATGGATCAAGCGCACTCGTCACAGCATTCCCCGTCGACCTCCCGGGAGGGCGACCTCATAGTTTCCGATCCCATTTTTTCGGAAGAGAATGGTCGCGAGACCTGGTGTGAAACCTGGGTTAACACCAGGTCGCGCGAAAGTGCGATATATACCTATGGGCCCCATCCGACTTATGGGCGGCCCCTCACTATCGAGGAGAGAAATGCGTTATTGAGGATGCAGCGGCGGCGGCCCGCGCAGCCCCTAGGCCTTCCGATGGGCCGGGGCAGGGGCCAGCTTGTGCACAATGTCTTGAGAGTGCAAAGACAGGCGCGAGTGTCGGACGCCCGCCTGTTCTTGCACATGCAGCTGGTCCCGGACCAGCAGGTCGGCAGGCTACTCCTTGGCAATAGGCCAGTGGCCGAAGTTCGGCCAAGACCAGTGTCGCCGCCCGAGTCGGACACAGAGGAGTAAATTTGTATTAATTTGTAGTCAAAAGTGCGTAGTTAAAAGTAGAGATAGGATGTAAATAATGACTGGATTTTTTTTTCTTCTGTGTGTGTACCAAACTAATGAACGCTGACCGGCCGATGCGAGTCGTGTGGAAGCTCCGTTGCACCGTCTTCTGACTCAGACAGGTAATGAGCTCCTTTTATTATAAATATTTAGGCTAAATGGCTGGTATTTTTTTGATTGAATCGTGTGAACCCAATTTGAGCATGGATATCTATTTACGTTTTGGTTCTGTGCGCAAGCGTAAGGAGCAACGTTCTTAGTTTCGCCTGGGGGTACTGTATAATTGTCAATGTCATATGGGATTGGCTATTATCGTTAGGTCCTTGTAAATGTGGAGGGTAGTAATTTTGTACGAGTGCTGAATAAAATTTGGTGTTAATTCTATGTGTTCATTGTAAAAAAAAAAAGTATATGTAAATATGTATACAGGAATATAAATAGCGGGATTATAAAGCTGTTAGCGATGTTTATGTATGCGGCGTGTAAATCACGGGGGAGTTGATTGTTGTAAGAAAGGGGGAAAAGGAAAATAATTCGTATGGTAGTGTTGTCAATTTATTGTTATCTAGGTTATCTTAAGCTGTGTAGATAGAACGGGAGTCAATATTACAAGTTGTAAAATATCGCTTAATGAAATTACAGGACGATATAACTCGGCACGTAGGGTTACATGTGCTCCTTGGTTTACTTACATGTTTGTATATAAATTTAGTGAGGGTTATTTTATTAATAATATAAAATACGTCTTATATGTTTGTATATAACTTTATTGTGGGTTATTTTATTTTTATTTTAATAGTGACAAGTGTGTCAAAGGACTATCTGGTATAGGCTTTATGTGTTTGTATTTAACGGTGTTTTGGAAGGGCACACATATTTGTTTGGTAAATGAATGGGAGTCACGAGATTGTAGTGGCCATTGACTAAACGCCAAGACCGCGACCTTGACAGTTGGACGCTCAGCTGTTGGCATGAGGACAGTATTATTAGCTCGTGAAGTAATCGGCAGAGCTTATCGCTGCCGGAAGCGCGTCATTGATAAAGTGACTCTCTCGGCTCACAAATGTTGTATTATGGTAGGCATAATTGTATTAATCAATTTGCGTAGGAAAAATTGCTATAGACTTAGTTGTAGTAATCAGTTCGCTTGTTAGTTTATTTTCATGTGCTACGGAACTAAAACTGTCTTTGTTTGTGTTAGGGGTGCATAACTTATCAGTAATATATTATCGTATTTGTGTTGTTGTCATTTTAGGCTAGGGATTTTTGTATAAACTTAAGGTATGATGCAGTGTAAGGGAACGCTTGCCTCAGGTCAGAAAGGATTAGGCAAATAGGGATGATACAAATTGTGTTGTTTTTCTTAATTATCGGGGAAAGAGTAGATTTTCACCTCAGCTAGCGGCGACGTGGAAGGCAGCCGCTGGTTGGCGGGGAGCCAGGAGGATCCATGTTCGGTCCGCCTGCAGATCCCCGAGCGGTGTCTTCGCTGGCTGGAGCCGGGGTGCGGTGTCTTGCCGTGATGCGGGGCGACAGCTCTTCTCCTAGTACACTGCCCAACGGGTACCGGTGCCCCTCGTGGTGAGTGTACATAAAACGTCGAACCGCAAGGGTCCGCGTCTCGACGGCAATGATGACGTGAATCCATTCTGGGGCAGGACGGCCGGGGAGTTGAACAAGGGTGTCGAACACTAGGTCGAGAAGAATGGTGACTAGCTAGAGAGCGAATGCGAATTTATGAATGCACCAGGTGATAGCCGCCCACGCGGATCCACGCGCCAGTAGATAACATGGGAGCTTTCACTGGGGGGTCGCGCTGTTTTCTTTGGAAAAGTTAGACCACTCGAAGGGTGGTCTCACTTTTAAAAATTGGGGGCGAATGTTAGGTATGCGGCATTTTAAATTTAGCGAAATGGAGCTCGGCTTATTTTTGCAGATCACGGGCTGATCATGTGTCACCCGTGACCTTGCCGGATAAGGTGAGCTTCCCCCACCACGCGCAAAATTGCCAGTGCGAATTCGCGAAAACCTAGAGTCAGTTGAAGACTGAGCTCGCTCCGTGGTACACTCAGACCGATGTTCGCCATCCAGCTTCTTCTTCTGTTAATCCATACAGTTTAGCTAGTTGTAGTATCTGACAAGGCAAGGGTTCCCAATAGATCCTCATAATGTCAAGGGTTTTATTACTATCGCTTGTGGCCTTCAGCCATCAACATTAAGCAGTTTGTAAGGGGTTTGTGCAGTACATCTTCTGTTAATAAAAGAATTCACGCCCATGCTGGACTTGTTATTTAATACCCTGAGTTAGGGATAAGGGGCTGTGTAGCCCGTAACAGAATCCTGTCCGGGTCAGGAGCCTTGTTGCTCTTTAGGGAGAGAACGGAGGTTTCCATCTCCTCGAATGTGATGAGTGGAATGTCATCTAACCGTCCAAAGTCAACCGGCGTACATCCTAGGCCTAGCCTACAAATAAATACATACAAAGAATGATTTTAGCTAAGACCTCAAAACAAGCAAGTAACTTAATAATAATTATACTTACAATATTAAAGGTAAATAAATTGTAGAGCGAAAAAAACAATACAATTTAAAATACATGATTGCAAATTAATAAAAATCAAGTAATGTAAGTATTAATTGTAGAATTACGCTTACTTAACACTTAATGCATATTTTGTTACCTGAGACATAGGCTACAATGGCACAACACATTCTAATTAGTTGTTCAATTTAAATCTTTCTCCCAAATAAATATTAGTTGTATCCCATAAATTAGTTAATCGCATAATTCCGTACGACAGCAATTCATTCCATATCAACATGCCTATCTTTTGGTATAATTTATAACTTCAACAAGTAAACATCAGTGTTGATCTATTTAATTTAACAAATAGGTCTGTCAAAATGTCAATTAAATTAAATTTAAAAACGTAACATAACGGCGAGCAGATATAAACAAGAAAAGGTTATATTGTTTTCAGCATACACAGCGACAACTCAGCTGCGATGGGGGAATGGGAATATAAACTGATCATAGCAACTACATTAGTCAAATCATGTAGCCTAAAGAACTTAAGTTCTGTCAAAAATTCCGGAAAATAAGCTTTTTTAATACTTGAAAATAATTGCTCGATTATAGTTTATTACCTAGTTTAAAATACTTAAAATCTAACCTGAGAATTTCATTGAAATCAAATTAGTAATAAAAAAGCCTTTTGGGGGTCTAAAATTCGAATAAGTGAAATTTAAACTCGATCGTATAGAATTATATATACTCTATGTTCCATAGAGTAAAAATTCAATTAAGTAGTATCTATTATACTGTAAGATTCTTCTTTTCTTTAGCTACATATTTCAACTGACATGTGATTTGTTCATGCTTGAGTTTTGAGGTTATATTGCACAATATCCACGAGGTCGCATTCGGGGCGAAACCGTACAGAGGTGTACCGGAGTGCCGCAAATTGTTTTTTATGGTAACAAAATATTATTTTATTTTGTTTGCACTTAATATTAAGGAATTTCTCTAATTTCAGATGGTCCACAACTATAATAGGAAATCTCAAAGATATCAGTGGAGTGAAGAAGCGATGCAAAGCGCCATTAATAACGTTAGAAATAATGTGATGAAATTAAGGCAGGCAGCAAGAGCCTATGAAATACCAGTTATGACACTAAGTGATCGCTTAAAATCTGGTACCGCCAAGAAGCCAACATCAAATATAAAATCAACATTTACTGAAGAACAAGTGAATGAAATAACCAATCAAGTTTTGCTTATGGCAAATATGTTTTATGGGATTTTATCGGTTGAGCTTCGCAGATTGGTATATGAGTATGCCGAAGTAAATAGAATCCCACATAAATTCAACAAAGCTGCAAGATTAGCAGGTCAAGATTGGTTATACGGATTTTTAGCCAGAAATCCAAAAATTAATGTAAAGAAACCTGAAGCTACCAGTATAAGCAGAATTACTGCCTTCAACAAAGAAGAGGTGGATCTCTTCTTCTCTAATCTAGCAACTGAGATGGAAAAACATAAATTTGAGGCCTCCCAGATATATAATTTTGACGAAACGGGGATCTCCACCGTTCAAAAGCCAGGAAAAAACTGGGCCCCAAAGGAGTAAAACAAGTTGGAGCTGCAACCAGTTGGGAACGTGGTAAAAATATCACCATAGCTTGTGCAATGAGCGCAAGTGGGGTTACATTCCACCCATGTTTACATTCCCACGAAATCGAATGAGCCCCAATTTCACTAAGGGTAGACCACCTAATGCTATTTACCATTGTAGTCCCAATGGTTGGATAACGGAGGATATATTTGTAACATGGTTACAGCATTTTATATCACATGCTAAACCAACTAAAGAGAAACCGGTTTTGTTGGTAATGGATAATCACAGCACCCACACTACTCTACAATCATATAATGTTTGCAAAGACAGAGGGATTGTTGTTGTGACACTCCCACCACATTCATCCCATCGGCTGCAGCCCCATGACATAACATTTTTTAGTAGCCTAAAAGCAGCCTTTAATAAGGAGTGTGACAATTATTTGAAGTCACATCCACACGAGAAAATAACGCCATATGACATCGCTGCCATTTTTAACAATGCATATATCCGAGTAGCCAACATCGAAAAAGGTGTGAGTGGTTTTGCACCAGCAGGGATATTCCCTCTTGATACTCAAAAATTCAAGGAAGAGGATTTCGCTGTGTCAGGCAGAGTGGACCAGTGTTTACCTATAATAGAGGACAAAGATGTTGCAGATGACGAAGCAGCCCTCAGAGAACAGGATGTTTCCTCTCACAATGACGGTGGTCCAGCTGAAATTGAAAACTACATCGAAGGAAACCAACCTGCCTTCCAGTCTCCAGCTTCATCTTCAGCCTTGCTGGGTTCCAGTCTACCTTCTACCAGTCGGTCTTCTATGGTTAGTGCTCCATCTCCAAGATCTGAACTGCCAGCATTTAAAACTCTCTGTCCTACTCCTATTTCCAGCACAAAAAAAAACTTATCTTCAAGACAACAACATTCAATCATTTTTACCTCAACACCTAATAAAAAAAAGTTAGAAGATGTGGCCGAAGTAAAGCCATTGAAGTTAAAGATTCAAGAGCTAAGAAATAAAATCAAACAAATAAAAGAAAAGAAGGGACAATCTAATGAAGGAAAGAAAAGCCACTAGGTATAAAAGGCAGTTCGAGAATAAGGAAAACAAACTCAAAGGTGGGTGGTTCTATTGGTGATTAAGAAATATGAGATTAAGAAAATTAAGTAAATTAAGAAAGTGAGAAGAGAGAAGAGCACAATGGTTGTCTCAAGAATCGCAAACTACTTTTGAGCCAAGTACTCCCAGTACTAGCAAAGGTGCTATAAGTGGTTGCCGTAATGAAAAAGAAGAAAATTAAGAAAAGTTTACTAGATGTTGAGTATGATGTAGGGGTTTTGTTGTCTTCTTCTTTTACACAAATGTGTTCAATGTTGACAACAACATCCTTGATGAGTGACAGGTTTGGGCTGTCGGACAGAGCCACCGCTGCAATAGCTACTGGTGTCTGGCACGATTTGGGAATAATATGCGATGAAAACACGGCAAAAGTCATAGACAGAAACAAAATAAGAAGAGAAAAAGAGAAGATTCGAAAAGTTATTACGGCAGAAGACAACCAAATGAAAGAAATCAACGCAATTTATTTCAACGGTAGAAAAGATAAAACTATGACTCAAGAGAAGATTAGATCTAAAATGTACCGCAGAACTATAAAAGAGGAACATGTCAGTGTGATAAGTGAGCCTGATGGTAAATATATTAGACATTGTAAGAGCAGTAAACACAAGAATCTGCAATCCAGACTTGGCTGCTAACAGGGGCGGATCCAGAGGTTGGCCTACCTGGCCCGGGTACCCCCCCCCCCTTGATTATTATTATTTATTTATTTTTTATGTTGGAAATGTTGACAATAAAAATTATTCATTTTATTTGGTTAACTTTGTTGATGTGTGAGAGGCCAATATCATATCCGAATTTATGTGAAAATACACAATTAACAAATAATATTATTATATATTTATAATTGCTCCAAGAAAATTACACTGCGCGGCGGTACGTGAAATCTGAGGAGCGACATGGCAACGCCGCGGCTGCGACAACACTGGATACATCTTCACACGGGAAGTGACACCGTGTTGACGACAGTCTAATATAGGTTATTGGGAGACAGTCGTAACACTCCGTCACTTTCGCTGTCAGCCGGAACCACCGTGCGACTCCAGTTACGCAAGGAACAGCGGCTTGGAGCACTAGTGTGGGCACACTTGCGCTTATCGTGGTTGGCGTCCGAGTTGACGACACAATCACAGGTGATCGCAGCCATCGGCCCAACACTACTAGTAACACAGCTGACAATAATGCCATTGACTATACAATGCTGATAACAATCAAAATTATCAAGTTAAATCCCAATCGAGTGATAAAGGCCGAAATATAATTCAGAATTTGTTGCCGCTCATTGGAGTAATATTTTAAAGTTCCCGCCCATGGTTGAAACGGTCGCGACTCCATTCACACCAGTTTCATCCGCTTGAAGCGCTCGTTGACAGCGGACAACACCAATCATGCAGCGTCAATACAAGTGTCACGACTGTCTCCCAATAACCTATATTAGACTTGTGATGCGATAACCGACAGCTGAAAATAACCGACTAATCGGTCAGTTATTTACAACTAATTCCGTTTGGATGTTGTATTGAATTTCTGGTGACTAAAAACACAACTAATCTTTTTGACTGCTAAAATAACCGACTGGAAAACAACTAATTCCTACCAGTTTTTTTATGAAAACCCCCACAACTTTAGGCTTTTTGCGCGATTTCAGTTTAACGGGAATGAGTCTAAATTTTAATTCAATTCATTAAGGCCACTCTTAAAGACCCTTTTTTAACTATTAGAACAAAAAAAATTTGATTTTTTAATGTTTTTAAAAATTACCGAAATTTTTTTTGGAACTTCAAGCCCTCTGTGTGATTTCAAATTTTGAAAATGATTTTATTTTATCATTTTTCCTTAATAATTATGTCTACGCGCCAGTTTTTTTTTTTAAATTGATTACTCCAAAAAAAAATTTTCGAGCCACCCTACTAGTTATTGGTCACCCAGAGAGAAACGGCTTTCACCGTACTTGTGTGCAGACCTCACAAAACGGCATAAATAAAAATAAAAATCATTTTATGTAAAAATGAGAATCATTTTATATAAATAGATTATGTTTGGTGCAGAGAAAGCTTGGATCTGGAATTTATGCTTTAAAAAGAATATCAAATTATTGTAATATGGCAGTAAAGAAGATGGTATATTTCCCTCTTATTCAATCTCATATTGTCTATGGAATAACATGTTATGGATCCACATCTCATCAAAATTTAAACAAAATTCTTTTATCACAGAAGAAAGCTTTGAGAATAATGCTAAAGTCGCAATATACGGAATCAGTGAAGAAATATTTTGCCGAGATGGAAATTTTGACTGTTTTTGGATTATACATTTTTGAGACAATTAAATATATAAAAGAACACTACCTAATCAAAATTAACACTGTAAATCATAATCATTACACTATAAATCATAAGTATTCTACGTCAAATCACCATAATTTAAATTTCTATAATAAAATTCAAATTACATAGGTTTAACACGTTCTCTACCGACATATTAAAAAATGACATTAATATAGACCGATCGTCCCACCTATGCGACACAACAACTTTACCACAGACCGCCGTCCCACATGTGCGCCAGTGTCCCCGGCTTATACAAATACGTCTCAGATCGTATTGGTCCCTTGTTATGCCTTGATATTTTATATCGGTTTTCGGGGATATATGACACACATGTGGGACGCTTGGTCTCTGGATTTGACGATTGGTGTATTCAGTACAACACCATATATAGTTGGTACACCTGTTTCCCGTTTTGCTCACATGTGTTCATTTGAATCATAGCTGTACCACGTGTTTTTCAGTGAAGTTGAGGTTATACTGTGTGTATGCTTGTTCTCAGCAGTTGTGTGTTAGTTGGTTTTTGAGATGGATCGTGGCAGGAAGAGACAAACTATAAAAACAGACAGTGAAATGGATCGTGCATTATGCATTAGCGATAGTGAATCGGATGATTCGTCTTTATTTAGCTCAAACGGCGAAAGTGAATATGTACCCTCAGCAGATGATGATGACTCATCGGAAAATGAACTCAGTACAAGTGATGAAGATGTGGGCGTGAGTATAAACATCAACAACAGTGTAGATACATTAGAGGAAGGTAATGCAGAGAGAAATGATGGAGTGGATGTTGTGGAGGGAATGGATGTTGACGAGCAGCTGGAAAGTGTTTTTAATGAGGTTGACTTGTTAACTTTAATGTTGATGAAGTACTTGATTTTGATTTATACCCTAACCCAAACAACCCTGTTATCAATGGGCCTGCCAACGATTTTGTGGAGGAACCTGACAACAACATGGACGTCGACCTAACAAAAACGATGGTTCTGAGGTCGACCCAAACGTCATGTTTGTTGTTCAAGCAATACATCAACAGTATGAAAAAGCGGAAGATTGTTGGCAAAATAGTGATAATGTTCCCCCAATTCATGACTTTACAGGTGAACAACGTGTAAACCTTGATACAGTAGATCCGGTTTAAATATTCAACAATATTTTTGATGATGACCTTATAAACATGATAGTTCTATGGGTGAATAAAAGAGCAACACTCCTTCGAAGTAAACCCTTGGGGAAACATACAACAATGAATTGGTGGGTTGATGTAACGCCTGATGAACTAAAAAAATTCCTTGGTCTCTGCATTTTGATGGGCAACCTACACTTTCCATCAATAAAACACTACTGGTCCAAAGACCCTTTGTATGAACATTCTGTTTTTGGCAGGACGATGTCCCGGAATAGGTTTGATGCTATTTTGAGATGTTTATACTTCTACGATCCTGCTACAGATAGAACTGACAACAAAATGCATAAGATTTCCCAAGTACTCACCTTTAAATAATTTAAGAAAGGTTTTCAGCCCAGGAAAGCATTTATCATTGGATGAAGCGATGGTTTTGTTCAGGGGGAGATTGTCATTCAGACAATATATTAAAAACAAAAGGCATAAATACAAGATCAAGCTATATGAGCTATGCACGTCAGATGGTTACACCTTAAATATCCTTATCTACCAAGCGAAAGGCGCCTTAATCGACCAAGACAAGGGCCACACATATGAAGTTGTGATGAAAATCATGGAAAGTTATTTAGGCAGGGCACACACTGTCTTTTTAGATAAATTTTATAACAGCTTTCACCTCTCTGAAACGCTAATGGCAAATAAGACAAATATGAGTGGCACCTTACAAGCGAATAGGGCTGGGAATCCCCAAGCTGTTGTCCAAGCAAAGCAAAAAAGGGGGAAACGATTAGCCGTCAAAAGGGCCACGTTACCGTTATGAAATGGAAGGACAAGCGGAAAGTCCTCACTATTTCAACCACAAACGGGCCGCAAATGGAGGAGGTGACCAACAAAAGAGGCAAAAAGGTATTGAAACCATGCATGGTTACTGCCTATAATAAAGGGATGAGTGGAATAGATAGGAGTGACCAAATGATATCCTACTACTCCACACCCAGGAAGTCACTGAGATGGTATATTAAGATTTTCTTTCATTTGATGGATGCCTCTTTATGGAATGCCATGTATATCCATTCTCAGCTGACGACCAAGATAACTTAACTTCAGAGAAGTTATAATCAAGGACTTTATTCAGCTAGAACCTGTGCAACGAAGACGGCTGTCAAATTCCAGCAGCTCTTCAGACCACGCCCCATTGAAGTTAGCGAAGAGGTTCAGGTGTCACGTCTGCAGAACAAAAAAAAATCTGAGACGGCAATCGTTCTTCACGTGTGCTTCACCATCGTACAAAAGTGAGAGGAATAAGCAAATTGGACTATGCATGCCAACATGCTTTAATGAGTGGCATGCAAAGATTGCCTTAACAACCAGCTAACAACATCAATGGACCAACTGTTTTGCGATTGACATTTTTCCATAGGCCTCTACTGGTTTTATTGACTTTTATATTGTACTTCCTCTTGTATTTTATTTATTTTTAGTCAAGAAATAAAGTAATTAACTAAATAATGTGTTTATTTTATTTAATTCATGGGTCATTCCATCGGAAATCATCCAAGGGTGGTTGTTTGACTATTTTTAATTTTTTTTATTTTGTAATATGTTAATCCTACATACATACCTATAACAAAAATGCTTTTGAAAATTTTTTTTATGACTTCGTTTGTCTTCAGGAGCCGCTTTTCCAATATGGCCGACACTCAATTTCACAAAAATCGTCATTTGCGGAAAGTTCCGTATCTCTTGATCCACTAGAGATAGAGCTATGAAATAAAAACCATGTTGTACTTCATAAAATGGGCTATCATTATATATAAATTAATTGAGGACCTATGCTTTAGAAAGTTGGTAAAAAAAAACCTAAAAACAAAACGTCAAAAAGTATAAATCGCCATTTTGCGAATTTTTTTTAACTGTGAAGGAAATGTTTCTAAAATTTTAAAATTTTGTCATTTGTTCCTACATGTCTGGAGAGTATATACACAACAATTCAAACTTCAGATAGTTACCCTTTCCAAGATATTAAATTTTTAAATTTAAAAATTTTCAAAAAACTCAAAGTTTAGAGCTTAATATCTCAGATGGGGGACCTCCATAAAATTTGAAAAAATTGTAAATTAAAGTCCTCTCTAATACCTTTAAACTAAAACAAGTTTCAAGTTTTAGACTTTTGTACTAAAGCATGTATGAATTTTTGAAAATGGTAAAAAGTTGCGTTATAATGCACATTGGCCAACAGTTGTTATAGGGGGAAAAACTGTTGGGAGATTTATTTTAATAAAGTTTATTCAACTAGAACCAATAGATTGACTATCTCATGAGTAGGAAAAATACATCATGAGTCATCAATCCTGTCACAGCCTGTCCATCTCATGAGTAGGAAAAGTACAGCATGAGTCATCAATCCTGTCACAGCATGTCCATAACATGTAGCAACATGAAAGCTCCAAACAAAAGCCAGCACTGCTTTGCTACTCAGTTTGTTGTTGACTGTGGCTGAGTAATGTTGTTCTGTGATCTTTTTCTCAATTAAAGTTTTGGTATATGTTTTTTGAGTGGATTTGATTTTTTATCTGAGTTATGGTCTTTCGATAAAATGGAATGCAGTGTAGGTATTTTGACTGAGGAAACTTGCCATCAAGAAACCTATGGTAAAGTAAAAAAAGATCTTATTAGTTTTATTGACATTGATGAGGAAACCCAACAAATACTTCAATTGAGACTAAATTCAGATAATATAAGAACTCTATGTGAATTTCACAAAAAAAAAATATTTAATTAAGTTTAATCATCTATTTGGTGCTAGCTGTTCTGACCCCCTTGACTACCATAGAAGCCTAAAGAAAAAGGGAACCAAAGGTTGTGTAGAAATTAAATTGGACCACGTCAGTAAGGCTAAAGTTAAGGGAATCACTCTCATACCAGGAAAATCACTTTGTCCAACTTGTTATAAAAAACTTTTCTCCTTGGAGAATACTGTAACTAATGACGAAGATAAAAGTGATGACTGTTTTATCCCTCCACAGGAAACACTACAATCTCTTGATAGCCTTTGTAGTGTATTAAATATTTCTCCTGCATCAAACATCACCAAAGTTAGTACAGCGAAAAGAAAAACTGCTTTAGTTTCTAAAAGTGAAAGAATAGCGAAGGCTGTAAAACGTAAACTGCAAGATTCCTTTGAGGAACCTTTGGAAGAAGAAATTGAAAGTCTTAATAATTCAGATCATTTATGTAAGGAATATGAAGAACTAATATTAAAACTTAAAAACAAATGTAGTCTAACAACAAGTAATCAAATAAAAGCAAATGCTATTAGTGTTATGCCTTCAAATTGGTCGAGAGCAAAGATTTGTGAGGAATTAAATGTTTCTGATTATCTCGTTCGAAAAACTAAAGACTTGATGAATAAACAGGGTGTTTTACCAATTTTTCCCAGAAGGAAAGAGTATCACCAGTTAAGTGAGGAGGAAGAACAGTTAATTGTAAATTTTTTTGAATTAGAAGAAAATAGTCGAATTTTACCAGGGAAAAAAGACTGTGTTTCAGTAATAGTGAATGGAAAAAAAGTTCAAAAACAAAAAAGGCTAGTATTGTGTAATTTAAAGGAAATTTACTTGCATTTTAAAAATACACATCATGTTAAGGTTGGCATATCGAAATTTTGTTCACTACGCCCAAAATGGTGCAAACTGGCAGGTTCTGCTGGAACACACTCAGTTTGCGTATGTATATACCATCAGAATATTAAGTTAATGTTACAAGGGGCCAATATGAATGTAGATTACAAAGACTTGTTATCTCTTGTTGCTTGTGATGTCGAGAACTATGACTGTATGTTAGGTAACTGTGAAGACTGTGATAGTGTGGAAATATTGAAAGGAATGTTGGAAGAAGAACTATCTGAGGTTGAAGACGAAATATCGTACAAGCTATGGACCAGTACTGATCGATCAAATTTGATTGAAGTAGTCCAATCACCTGAAGAATATATTGAGGATCTTTTAGAAAAACTGATTCACTTGAAAAAACATCATTACATTGCTAAAGAACAAGCTTCCTATCTGAAAGAAAAGAAAGAAAATTTAACTGAATCCGAATGCATTGTGCTAGCCGATTTTGCTGAAAATTACTCGTTTGTGGTCCAAGACGAGTCTCAAGGGTTTCACTGGACAAAAGCTCAATCTACTGTCCACCCATTTGTAATATACTTCAAAGATGGCGATAAAGTAAAATCTAAAAGCTTCTGTGTCATCAGTGATTACCTGAAACGTGATACCGTTTCAGTTCATGCATTTCAAAAACATTTAGTTGAAAACATTAAAAGTACCTTACCTAACGTTAAAAAACTTATCTATTTTAGTGATGGGGCATCAAGCCAATATAAGAACAGGAAGAATTTTGCAAATCTATGTAATCATAAAAAGGACTTTGGTCTTGATGCAGAATGGCATTTTTTTGCCACTGCACACGGTAAAAATGCATGTGATGGGGTTGGAGGCACTACCAAAAGGGAAACTGCACGAGCTAGTTTACAGAGACCATACAAAGAACAAATTATGACAACTCAGCAGTTTTTTGATTTCTGTAATGAAAACATTCAGGGTATAAAATATGTATTGGTAACGGAAGAAGAAATAAAACTAGGAGAAGTGAATTTAAGAAAGAGATTTGATAAGTGCTGCAAAATACCCAAAACAAGAGAAATTCATAAGTTAGTACCCTTAAATGAATGCACAGTTCGATGTTATCGTACATCAAAGACAAATGAGTTCGAAGACACTTCAATTGCTGGTGTTCCAAAAATAGCAATTCCTGATCTACAACAAAAAGACCTTGTTGTGGTTGTATATGATGAAGAATGGTATCCTGCTGAAATTGAAGCTGTAAACAATGAACACAACGATGTATTTGTTGTTTTTTTTACACCACCTGGGCCAAGAACATCATTTAAAAAAAGTTCAGAAAAGTGCTGGGTACCAATTGGGAATGTTTTAATGAAATTAACACCACTTCAATTAAGTATTTCTAGTGGTAGAAACACTTATCAAATTAGTGAGAAACTATGTAATGAGGTGTCAGCAGTTTTTAACAAATATAGGAAAGCATAGTCAAAGTCCACGTAAGTATTAACAAATTTTTGTTTATATCTTCATATAAATTTCATTAATAGTCATATCTTCTTTCAAATGATGTTTGAAGTAATTTGCCCCTATATAAAGCTTAAATGTGATACTTAAGTGTAAATACAACAGGTTTTCCCCCTATAACAACTGTTAGCCAATGTGCATTATAACGCAACTTTTTACCATTTTCAAAAATTCATACATGCTTTAGTACAAAAGTCTAAAACTTGAAACTTGTTTTAGTTTAAAGGTATTAGAGAGGACTTTAATTTACAATTTTTTCAAATTTTATGGAGGTCCCCCATCTGAGATATTAAGCTCTAAACTTTGAGTTTTTTGAAAATTTTTAAATTTAAAAATTTAATATCTTGGAAAGGGTAACTATCTGAAGTTTGAATTGTTGTGTATATACTCTCCAGACATGTAGGAACAAATGACAAAATTTTAAACTTTTAGAAACATTTCCTTCACAGTTAAAAAAAATTCGCAAAATGGCGATTTATACTTTTTGACGTTTTGTTTTTAGGTTTTTTTTACCAACTTTCTAAAGCATAGGTCCCCAATTAATTTATATATAATGATAGCCCATTTTATGAAGTACAACATGGTTTTTATTTCATAGCTCTATCTCTAGTGGATCAAGAGATACGGAACTTTCCGCAAATGACGATTTTTGTGAAATTAAGTGTCGGCCATATTGGAAAAGCGGCTCCTGAAGACAAACGAAGTCATAAAAAAAATTTTCAAACGCATTTTTGTTATAGGTATGTATGTAGGATTAACATATTACAAAATAAAAAAAATTAAAAATAGTCAAGCAACCAGTTTATTTATTTTTTTTTTTTTTGGATGATTTCCGATGGAATGACCCTCATTTTTGAAGTTATTATAAATATGAAAATTATTACGGCGTAAATATGGGACAATCGGTCCATAGTAAAATTGCATTATACATTTTTGCTATAGACATATGCGCCGTTTTTAATATCGTCAAAACCATAGAAACATAAGCAATTTAGTAGAAGTAACATTGTTGAACGAAAATAGAGAGTTAAAAGAATTATATGGTGAACCAGATATTGTTGGAATAGTTAAGAGTAGGAGGTTAAGATGGCTGGGCCATATTAACCGTAGAAGTGAGAGAGAAATTATAAAGATGGTGCTCAGAGGTATACCAGAGGGAAGGAGACCATTAGGAAGGCCAAGGATGCGATGGGTTGATGAGGTGACGAAGGACCTGAGAAGAATGGGAGCTGACTTGGAGCTGGCAGAGGACAGAAGAGCTTGGAGGCACATGGTTGGCGAGGCCAAAAACCACCTAGGTTTCCAATGGCCACAGGAGTAAGAGAGTAAGTAACATTGTTGCAAGCAAGAATATTTAATTTAAATTGTTTATAACATGTTTTTATTTCCAATCTGAGCTAATGACAAATTTACTACATCCAGTCTATCAGTGACATTCAATATTAGTGTCGGTCTATTTTGATCGCCCTACCGGCGCATATATGCGCCGATCGGTAGCGAACGTGTTAAAATTTATCCAAATTTTCCAAACCATATAAAATTAGAACAAAATAATAAGAGTTTTCACCGAAAGCTAAAAGAATATCTTATTTAAAAATCCCTTTATTCATTAGAAGAGTACATTGGTAAAGAAGATTAAATTATGAAAGTAAAATGAAGCAAGAAGAATTAACTGAATGTGAAATTCCTTTAGTGTTTTTAAGTTAGCTAATTTAATGTATATATTAACCTTTGTATGTCCTTTACGCTTAAAAGACATACAACTGTATGTAGGTGTCTCAAATAAATAAATAAACAAATTATGTATACTCAGATCAACTCTTACTTCACTTGTGTGTGAAATCCTGAAGTAAAATCCTAAAAAGTCATATCTATTCTTTGAAATCTCTTTTTGGCTCATGCAGTCATGAAAACGCACAAGCAAACAAATTAGGTATTACTTAACTTGAAAACCTTTCACAATAAATAAATTGATTTTGGATTTAATTAAATAAATATCTTATTGTCATTCGGCTGTACAGCAATAGACAAAGTAAAATGTACATTACAACATTGAAACAGTCAAAACACATTTCTTGACATATAACAAAACAGTGCATGTACATGACTAACCGCATATTCTATTAATCTAAAACATCATCTATAAAATGAGATCAAACAATATATATATATATATATATATATATATATATATATATATATATATATATATATATATATATATATACACATTTAATAATCAATAGCCTTAAACAATATTCACTGTGTTCTGATATCTACATAGCAACAAGTCAAAACATGTATACCTTACTTGATACTTGTACCATTAACCTTTTCAAAGCAAATCCATAAACTCCGGTAACGAGTAACAAGATGAGTTTACAAGAAAATCATTAGGACTATTTTTGAAAATAGCAATTTTGTTAATTACAATGGTAGTTTGTCCTTTTCAAAGTAAATCCATAAACTGTGGTAACGAATAAGATGAGTTTACAAGAAAATCATAAAGTCTATTTTTTTAAAGATTTTTCTGGCAATTTTGTTAATTCCAATGGTGTTCGTTATCAGCGAGCACAGAATATAAATAGAGAGGACATCCGTGCGCGGCGGTGAAGCCAAATTTTCCGCGGGTTTGACCGAATCCGGAGTGGGGGGAGCGATGAGTCACTCTAGTACCGAGCGTCTTGAGCGCTGTCACGAGGCTCCGCTAGACAACATTTAGTCGGTTGTTGACATTGCATTCAGCAGAGCTGTAGTGTTGTGATTATGCCTGAAACTTGTGTGGCCTATGGATGCAACAACAGAGGAAGGATTGAAGGTTTAACCTACCACAGGTAAGGAAAAACATTATTATTAGGCCTAAATGTTGTAATTAATTGTTACGTTTATTGTTACGGTGTGCTCCATCCATTCGGGTTTAGGTATATGGATGAACTTTAATGATCAAGGTGTCAAATTAAAGGCATTTTCGTGTAGTACTGTTATAACGAACCGGAATTTTAATAAAAGTTTAGTCTCAGTAAAGGAATTAAACCAACAAAAATGACAGTATGTGTGGGTATTCACGCAAACTTAGTTGATATTTGAAGCTTAGTATTTACTTTGGTCTGTTTTTAAAATAATCAAAATAATTTCCACTCTTCGTGAGGATGCAGCACACGTAACTTGCGAAAATGAGCACACGTGACTCATCGGTGGGAATCGTGGGAATGATACCTTCTTGTTCAGCTACTTCCTGTCCTTTGTTATCAGCTCTTCCCCTCCCACTCCTTTCCCTCAGACACCTCTACAGTCTTTCACTTTTAGTATGATAGTCTAATGTTATTTTATCGTTTCTCACTTTTAGCGAATTTCTCTTAGGGAAGTAGCTATTACCGTAGGTCTCATGGCGGGACCTAAGCCCGGGACCATGTTACTTTTTTGTTTTGAGGGACTGTTGATGAATGAAATATTGATGAATTTTGGTTTGTGGGTTCATATGGTCAGAATAAAAGTTTTTATGCTAAAAATACCCTACTCCTGTGTCCCCCGTTGCAGAAAACCGGCATTCTCATTAATAATTTTGTATAATTTCCTTATTAGACAACATATGAAGTTATAAAATTTGGAATGTGGCTTCATTTATTTTATGACATTTAAAAGAGTTGGAAATTCTTGCGTATATGCAGGTTAGCTGCAACGGGGATATTTTTTAAATTTTGAAAACCATTGACTTTCAGCCAAGAAAATTAATTAGTTAATGGTTTTCAGCTTTCCTACTGATCAAGAACTACGTCGAAAATGGATCATTGCAGTGAAAAGAGAAAACTGGACTCCAACGAAACACAGCAAATTGTGCTCAGTTCATTTCAGGGAGGAGGACAAAGACAGATCATTGCAACGAGTAAGAATAAGAAAAGATGCAGTACCTGTAATATTTCCTGCATTTTCTAATGTGAAAGAACGACGAAGTCTGAAAAGAAAAATACTTCTTGACGATTCTGAAGTGACGACCGAAGGAGGCACCCCGTCACAGCGAGCAAAGAATGTGCTCGCTGACCCGTCATGTTTTAAGTCACCAACTAAAGAAAAGCTAAAAGCGGAACTCAACAAAGCCAAGACAACCTTAAAAAAACGTAACACTAAAATAAAGACGTTACAACAAAAGAAAAGGCGACTTCAAAAAAAAGTTGCAAACATGGAAAATGTTATCGATTCATTAAGGAAGAAAATGAATATTGGAGAGGAGTCCTGCAGTTTGTTAACTTCCATTTCAAAGACCTCGGACTGCCTCATTAGAAGGGCTATTGACAAAATAAAAAATCCGGCTT
This sequence comes from Neoaliturus tenellus, assembly GCA_030545055.2. Taxonomy (NCBI): domain Eukaryota; kingdom Metazoa; phylum Arthropoda; class Insecta; order Hemiptera; family Cicadellidae; genus Neoaliturus; species Neoaliturus tenellus. The sequence continues at coordinate 112,140,764 of CM061531.1, forward strand.
TAAAAAAGTCATACAATGAAAGGCTGAAATCGTTCGCAATTACGCTACATTTTTTATCCCCAAAAGCGTATACTTTTGTGCGCAAAACCTTTAATTCAGCTCTTCCCCACCCCAGAACCTTGAGACGATGGTATTCCAGTGTCAACGCAGAGCCGGGATTTTCTCAAGAGGTATTTAGGGCTCTTAAAGAACATTCAGAAAACTCAGAGAAACGCCCTATTTGTTCTCTGATGCTTGATTGCATGGCAATCAGAAAACATTTAGAGTGGGATGGCAAACGATTCCACGGAACAATAAATGCCGGTAACAGTGTTACATGTGATGATGATTCGGCACCATTAGCAACGGAAGCGTTAGTGTTTCATCTAGTTTTTATAAATGACTGCTGGAAAATTCCTTTAGGCCATTTTTTTGTTTCTGGCGTTTCTGGGGAACAGCTAAGCGGACTAGTTAAGCAGTGTCTAAACCTACTACATGATGCTAGTATTGAAGTGGCTAGTTTAACATCAGACGGTACCGCCTGTAATATTGCCATGGCAAACAGTTTGGGATGTAATATTACTCCAAAGAATCCCATTTCTTCGTTTCCACACCCTACAACAAAGGAAACTATAAGTTTCTTTTTAGACCCAAGCCACATGATAAAGCTGGTCCGAAACACTCTAGGGGACGGAAAGGTTTTGTTAAATTCAAAAGGAGAACGTATTGAGTGGAGTTTCATCGAGCAACTCCATCAACTTCAAGATAAAGAAGGCCTTCGTCTAGGAAATAAGTTAACCCAGACACATATTAACTATATTAAACAGAAGATGAAAGTAAAACTTGCTGTACAGGTACTTAGTAAGTCGGTAGCTGAATCGCTTCAGTACTTGAAAGAGAACAAAGTGCCCGATTTCGAAGAATGCACTGCAACCATTGAATTTATTCTCATCTTTGATCGATTATTTGACATCTTGAATTCCAGAAGCATTCGTGCAAAATACGAAAAGCAAGCTCTGAACCCCAAGAACTATGAATTACATTCTGAGTTTCTCCTGAGAGCAAAAGAATACATATGTGGCCTGAAAGATGGAAGTGGTGTGCCAATATTGGTTTCCCGGCGTAAAACTGGATTCCTTGGGTTAATTGTGTGTATTGACAGCACCTTATCCATGTATAATAAATATGTAAGTGGCGAAGACAAACCCTTGAAGTATTTGCCAGTTTATAAGGTGAGTCAAGATCACCTTGAGAGACTTTTTGGGTACATTAGGTCACGAGGTGGCCACAATAATAACCCTACTTGTAAGGAGTTCACTAGCTCATTTAAGAGGATTCTATTGCATAAGGAGCTAGTCGAAACAAACACTGGGAACACCCTTGCGCTTAACAAGTCCCTGATATTCTCTTTGAATAGGAAAACCGATGAAATCCGAGACATAAACACATCCATACCAGGATGGCGAGGAGGGAACTTCGAGATACAAGACGAAGAGGAAGTGTGTGACGTCGAAGAAGAAGTCATGATGACAATTTTTGACACGACTACTGATGTTGCCTGCGATATAGTGGAGTATGTTGCTGGTTTTGTTGTAAGGCAGATTAAAAAGAAAATAGTCTGCGAAACCTGTTCACAACTTTTACAAAAAGATTCATCCAAGCACAACAGCCTAATACAACATAAGAACAGGGGAGGGCTGATTCAGCCATCAGATGGAGTGATAAAAGTATGCTTAATTTCTGAAGCGATTGTAAAGAACTTTTTAAACTCAAATCAGTTGAAAATGGTAAATATCACTGAAGTAATCATTTCAAAGGTTTTAAGCCGTTGCATCGGCCTCCCCATATTCATATCAGATCATTACAACGATCAAGAATTTGAACAAAACCATCTGATCTTACTGCTGAAATCAATTTGCAGGAAGTATGTGAACATCAGACTTCATCATTACAGTAAAATATTCAATGATAAAGTTCATTCCTCCCGAGTCAGGCACCACCTAACCAAAGTTGTGACATTTCTAGGCCAATAAGGGTAGAATTGTAAAACCACCGACACTCAATATATGAACTTATAATATTGAACTATATTTACTTGTTAAATACAAGCTTAGAACTAAAGCCTGTTTATTTCTCCACACAATAAATCATCTACATCATTACCTGAAGAGAAAAAGTGCCAGTAAGTACAAAAATATTTATGTAGGTTAATTAGATAAGTGTTTCATTACTCGATTCTTAGGGCAGCAGTGAGTGACGAGACACGGTCGCAGTGACAGCGTGCAGTGCCCGAGTCGCGCCGCCGCGCGCTGTAGGACGGATTTTACTGCCTCTTCAACCTAATTTATTTCCTTTACCAGCCATCACAGAATTCTCAGAAAAATATATGTTAAGGTTCAACTAATGCTCTCAAACTTTGCCGCAGACGAAACTTTCCTGACCAAAAAATAAAAAACTTCCTCGATTACTAATAATTTCATGTTTTCACAAAAGAATCAATAATTTCTTTCAGTTTTATCAATTAATAAAAACAAAATAGGATATATATAATATTTTAAAGCTTACTATCATTGAGCAGTACTAATAAATTTTCCCTGTTCCAAGTTTGGTAATTTTAGGACTACTGTAAGTGCGTCTAATCATCGAGTATCATAAAAAGGGTTTTTGACGCTGTTTTACTCGGTCACGGCGAGTTGACCGAATCCGGAGTGGGGGAACTTGGCGTCACTGCCTATAATGTTATTTAAATACGCATGGCCCCTCTATTTCTATTCTGTGCTCGCTGGTTTGTTATATACCTTTAGTCCCATAAAAGATTTGGACAGTCGATGAAAAGGTATATCTAGATTATGGCTGTTTCTTATGTTATGAGCATGGGTGTATTTTGAGGTATTGAATCTAGTATACTGTAAAACATGGTAAATGTACAGGTTGATTACCCTTAAGAAGCATTTGAGCCTAATAAAATAGGGGTTTACAATGTTCCAGTTTAAGGGAATTTGTAATTATTCTAACAGCTTTTTTGCAATTAAAAGAATATCACCGATATGAGTACTTTTACCCCAAAGTAAAATGCCATAGGAAATAATACTCTGAAAAATGAAAAATATGCAGATCTTACATAGTTATTTGGAACACGACTATCAGTAAATATACCAAGATACAATCACTTTCAATGTGTCCCATGTTTCTTAAACTAAAATATACTTGTTGAGTTTTATTTTTGTTTAATTTAGACAGCTTATTGAGCCTCGAACCTAATATAATTTTCTCATACTATTTAATATATTGCAAGTCCTCCTTAATAAAGCTTCTTACCCATGTAAATAAATAATCAGTTTTAAAACTTAAGTAGTTTACTTAAAACCAAATAGTACAATAGTTTCTATAAAAAATATACAAAGAAAAAATATAACCCAACTTAACACTTTCAGTCCCAAGAGAAAAGTAGGCTAACCCACTCACAGCCCACAGTATTTTTAAGAGCATGAGCCTGGCTCCATGTGTCTCAATTTGACTCACACCCACCATGTCACATGCTCAGCCCCGCGAGTATCATATTGCTTCAAGTGAAGGACTTTATTTATCTAGGTGTGTGCCATTCAGACTCACACAGGGTTCTTAGAACCATAACTCAACAATTGAAGGACATTTCAACGACTTTTTAAGGACCTTCCGTTGTTTTTAAGGACCACGAAAACTATACTATATATAGAGACTATATTTACATGGATTGGTAGGATTATACATTGGTTACAATTTTGTTGTTTTAAAAAAGAATAGGAGGTTTATCCACAATGGATAACACTGGGCATTGGGTTTTACACAAGTTTAAAATTAGAATGCTCGACAACTTAGAAAATGTGTAAGCGATTAATAAAATTGTCCAGTTATTGCTCACAAGTCATATCAAATGACAAATTAAATATCGTTTTTACTCAAGCCTATGTATGAACCAGCTTTTTTATTCAGAAATCAATGACTTATTTAAACATAAAACTTAGAAATTTGTAATTTTCATTCAATCTTCAGTAAATAGTCTTCTTTTAATTAATTGTTGAAGAATTAGTTCAAAATAACCTAAAAAATTGTTGCTTATGTATAACAAACAAGTACCAAATATTCACATAAATCTTAGAAATGTGTAATTTTCATAGAATCTTCAGTAAATAGTCTTCTTTTAATTGATTGTTTAAGACATTAGTTCAAAAAAACCTCAAAAAATTGTTGCTTATGTTATGTATAACAAACAAGTAACAAATATTCACAAAAGAAAGTAATACAAATTTGTTTCTAAATCATTAATGTTGTTTCACTGTGTCTATTATATTTGTCTATAGTAGGATTCACGAAAATAGTCCGATGAGAGTCGATACATTGTTGCCACGTTTATTCTGAAACACCGTTTTATTCTGTTTAACACATGGTAAACATAACCACAAATGACAACATTGCAGGGCGAGAGGGGGTGAGGGGGGACACAGCTGTTTAAATTTCCATCGGACTATTTTCGTGCATCTTACTATAGTATGCAGCTCCAGTACCTACATATTATACAAGGTGTCTATAAAAAACCTTTACAACTTTACCATCCTCCCATCCTCTTTCCATGTAACATACAAGTTTTCTAAAACCACCACATGAAAGAGTAGTTAAAAAAGTTTTAATCAGTAGCAGTTTTATCAGCTGATTGGTTTATATTGTTGCTTGATAAAAAATAAAAAATAATTTGTGAGTACCATAAGAATTGCAATGGATGTTCATATTAAATCGCAGTGTGGAGTAGTTATTGAAACCAAGCAATAATTGTTGGTCTTGAAGGAGGAATCCTATTTTATCTAGTCCAAAATCTCCTTTGAACAACATCAGACTTGGTTTCAATAAACCACTCCACACATTGCGCTTTAATACGAACATCCATTGCAATTCTTAAGGGACTTACAAATTATTTGTTATTGTTTACCAGGCAACAATAAAAAAACAATCAGCTGATAAAACTGTTACTGATTCAAACTTTTTGAGCCACTCTTTCATTTGGTGCTTTTAGAAAACTTGTATGTTACTTTTAATGAGGATGGGAGGATGGTAAATTTGTAAAGGTTTTTTATAGACACCCTGTATGCTTGTTAGTTTTAAAATATGTGTACAAAAAACTTAAAAATTAAGGTAATAAAAAAATTTCACAGAACTCAGTGAGACAATACCAGCCTTCCCAAAAAAATCAAGGACTTTTCAAGGACCATACTAAAAATTATGAAATTCAGCACTTTTCAAGTGCTTCAAGACCAGGTGTAAAATTTCAAGGACTTTCAAGGACCGTAAGAACCCTGCACATTTATATTGAAATGGCATGGCTTGCTGTGTTCCTTGGGTCTTTGGGACCACAGATTTTTGGTTAATGGTTGGCAGCATTGTGGTGATTTTCCCAGACAGTTTTAGGTCGGTTCCTACGTGGGCGACAGATGTGACGCGACGAGAGCGACAAAAGCGATGCCAGCGGAACGCTTGTAACGCCATTATGTTGTAGATTGTTGTGTTCTACGTTGACAAGCATTGCTGGCGACACGAGCGACACCGGCGTCTTTCAATGATTGAAACAATTTCTAAAAAATATATCACACAACAATCAGTGTCGCTGTGAACGCTAGCGTTGACGGCGGGCGCGTTCTACGTGAGCGACACTGGCGGAACACTTTCTTACTACAAGAGTACTTTAGTGCTCATTTTGGACGCCGAGTAATTAAAAATAGCACAACACTAATGATTTATAAAATATAACTTAGTTTATTTTTGTAAACATATGATTTACATCAGAAATGTGGAATATTTGCTACATACTCAAAGTAATTACTGAACACTTAAGTTTGAACCTGGTTGAACTGCCATGTTCGTTTTACAAAAGAGAAAAACTTAACACAATGTTTCGATTTTTTCAAATTAACGTATTTTAACCCACAATAAGTGATATATAAAAACAATGTGGTGAGAGAAAATACGATGGTTTTGGATAAGTAAATACATGTTGAAAATACCTAGGTCAACTCATTATTGGTGACCCACAGTATTAGTATTTACCTTTGTGAAGACCTCTCAAAATGGTCCTATTTTTCTCCAAACTTTGCAATTAACTTATGACTGATCTACACATGACAAAACGTCCACATACAAAGGGTGTAAATAAAAACTATACATTTATATTTGACATTAACCTAAGCAAAAAGTTTACGGCACTCATAACACACTCATTAGAAGTTTACCAAACATTTATTTACATAAGGAGCAGCTGATAACAACCTTATAGTAAATAAGCGTATTGGAGGAAATGTTGGTGTTCATCATCCTTATCTTACAATGCTAAATTTACGAAATGTGGGACAATTGGTACAAAATTACAATGATTACAGAGAAAGAGAGAAAATAGATATCTGAGGGCCTTTTACTACCGGCTGAAATTTATTGTATCCAAAAGAAATTCCAAAAGAGTATCATATACCCTAAATTCGGGATATGTTAGGTACTCGATCATTAACCAAATTACTAGTGTACTTGTTGCTAAATATTTAGTTTTGATATCGAAAACCAATTCATTTACCAAAATAAACAAATTTTTGTTCACAATACAATCAGCTGTATATTCTTTTATTTACCTATTTATTTACGGGTAACCATTTTTATATAATTTATTACAATTGTTGGCAGATGGCGTAAACTATAAGGCGGTCCATAGTACTGGCTTACGAATAATGCACTAATACAAATAGCCTATACCTAAAAACATTTTACATGCCATTACTAATGAGTCCAAAATTATTTGATGCTGTTACAAAATGAATAAGTTTACAGAATGCAACACTACAGTGCGGTAACTACATTGAAGCAAGCTGAATACAATGTATTTTAAATACAATAATAATAGTGCATGTAAACATACCCCCGTCGCAGCAGACCTGCTTACTCAGCGAATTTCAAATAGAATTTAAGATTTTTTACTTTCCCCATAAAAACACCATAGGATCAAGTATGTAGGTTTCCTGCTATGGGGTTTTGTTACAAAATCTAATTCAATCAGTATTTGATGAAGATAAACACAAAATTGTATAAAGAACTGACAATTTTTTATTTTCCCCATAAACCCCATGGGGGTCAGTATGTAGGTTTGCCGCCATATGGGTTTTGTAAGCAAGTATAAGTTAAACCCTATCTAAATGATGTACATAATAAATTTGATTAAGTTATGTGAATAAATAAGTGAGATAGCCTACAGGGTTTTGTTAATTCCCCATAAGAATAACATGGAAAACCTATTTTTTTATTTTCTCTGTAACATGTTAAAAATTCAAAATACCAAATTGTTTGTTTTTTAGAGCTCTTTTAAATGGTTCTAGTTTAAATTTAAAATTCAATTTAAAAAACAATGTCAAAAAATGCCAAAAACCCATTTCTGACTATTTTGAAACCCCATAAAACCCCGTTCCCATAATCCGATAATGCTGGTTCGCGAACTCATGAAAATAGACCTGGTCCTACACCTTCAAACCAAATTTCATCAAAATTGAAGATCCCTGTCAAAAGTTATCAGCACCACGGACACACATATATATATATATATATATATATATACACAACTATATGAAAATGAACGATCGGTATTTTTGGCCTCTGGGGACATCAAAATGAAAAATTAACATGGTCCCGGGCTTAGGTCTCATTACGGCTACTACCATAATAGCGTATTCCCTATAGGGAAAATCGCTAAAATCACAATAATTTATGATACATAACAATAATACAACCTTTGAGTAATTTTCAAATTTTGGAGAGCCACATTACAAGTTTTACATTCACTAACTATACTACTGCAAAAAGAAAATACTGTGTTGCCAGGAAAGGTTCCAAAAATCCACCAGAAGCACAAACGTGCACAATAACATGCACGATGTGGCCCATTAATGGCACCACCAAAGCACAAGACATGCATGAAAAAACAAGCTGATGCGGCACATCAACGGCACCACCAAGCACAACAAGCACGAAACATGCGCGAGATATGGCACAATAATGGCGTCACCAATAACACAATGTTTAGATTATGCTTTTATGACTTTTATTTACAAACTATCAGTGTAAAAAAGTAAAGAAGGATTTTTGCCAGAAACATTTTGAACCTTTCGTTAGTTTGACAAATTTTTGGTAATTTGTAATATTTATACAAAATTTATCATAAAACTCGCTCTTTACTTCATTCTGAGTAAACAAAACCATTTAGTATAACTTGAATTGAAAATAAAAATGGGGTCCTTGAGATAGGCCTACGCGTTAACATTATTCTATGGCGGTACAGTAGCCCAGTAGCCAGCTCAAAACGGAAATAACCCATAGCCTTTAATTAATATAAACACTGTTTAAATTTATTTTGATTGAGCTTATTGCTTTGGGACATAATAGTGCTGCCAACATCAATTAAATTCCAAAGATTTTAAAATTAATTGAAGTTCATTAAAAATTATAATTTTGGTAATGTTTTGTACATGTAGCTTTTGGTTTAGTACTATGCATTGATATAGAAATTCACTCTTAGCTATTAAAACTTGCTATTTCCAACAAAAAACCATTATTTTTACATTTCAACATTACAACAGTCTTATTACCTTACACCGTACAAGGGCCAAAATTACCATACGCCCCCACAATTACCGCACAGTCTGGAAACACTGACATGGATGGCAAGGGAGGGGGCGGGGAAGATTTTGCGCGCCTCACACGGTTGGTCAGGCCTTCGGCGATCGAGACACTGGCGCTTAATGGTTTTGGCTCACTTACTCCCACAAAAAATACATTATTAGAATTGTTGTCATATTTACGGGTACAGTAAAGTCTCGTAAAACTAGAATGGAGTTGAGTGATAACAGCTTAAAATGTAAAAATATTGTAATTGTTTTTTAAATATTGTTTTTTTTTTTTTTTTGGTTTTGTATGATTTAAAATTTAATATCAAATTCTGCTGCCCCTTCCGCCGCTCTAAAATCTGCCGCCTGGGACACGTGCCCCCCATGCCACCCCCCCCCCCCACCCCTAGATACAGCCCTGAGTGGCTTACCTAAAATAATGGACCCTTTGTTTGCATACATAAAAACTAATGGACCTAACAGCCGTATATCTTCATTTCAACTATTGAGGTTTTTATTTAGTGTTTTAGTTTGTGAGACACTTTTAACCCTCGAGAGGAAGCTAAGCGGAGGAATCCTCTGGGTCAGTATTTTTTATTGTGGGAATATATTTATCTTGGCGTTGACAGCACTGTACTTTTGTATAGCTGTCACTTCCCTCCTCACCCTGAATTGGACCTCTTCTTATCCTGCTTTCAGCGACCATGGTCAGTTTGGCGAGCGCCATCCTGAGGTGCTGGACGATCCCTCCATGAGCGTTCTTGTGTGTTTTGTGAACCCGGAGGAAGAGTCCGTGTGCGATCGTTTTTATTTGGTTATTTGTAATTGTTTAGGCTACAGTTGCCATTTTAGATTTGTTTTTATTTGAAGTAACTTTATTTTTCCATGTATAACTATTTGAATTGATTGTAGTATTATTGTCATAATATTTAATTTATGGTTTATGCAGGGAAACCTCTTAGTAATTTTTATATATTCTGATAGTTCAGTTTTATACAAAAAGCTTTTTTATTTGCACTCCAAAACTTTATTTTTACTATTTTTATACTATTTTACAATTATTAAAAAATATTAAGTTTTAAGTTAAAGAAATTGACACAGGTTTTGTATAATAAATAAAAGTTATAATAATTATATTTGTTAAATTAACTTTGCCATTCTTGCTCTGTTTTGCAGGGATATAGTGTGAAATATATTTTATAATCATTTTCTGTTTTTATTTCAAACAATAAAAGTATTTCGAACACATTTTGTGCATTTATTTGAAACCCGGAGGAAACCTCCTTGAGCGAGGGACGGCGTTTTAAATTTTAAGCGACTTCTGGAGGGTTAAAGCAATGTTTACAGTTTGAAATAGTTTTAGTATATTTTTATGTCAATAAAAGCATTCCTCTAATAATCCGACATTTTTCTGTTCCGACCATGCTCCCAGTCCCGTAGGTGACAGACAGATTAACAGGGTTCTACTGTATTGTAAATGCATGTAGAACGAGGACAGTAGGTCAAGGAGGGATGTAGCTGAGAGTTAGGAGGAAAAGAAGGTGTGTGCACCATCCTCATGCAAGAATTATCAACAGTTTGATAATTTGAAGAATTATCAACAGTTTTTGGATGGATTATAGCCTGATATTTGTTTACAAGTTGTCCTTGATTGCCTCAGTGCTGTGTCGTCCTGAAACAATGAGACAGTATTAGCAATTATGTTGCACTATGATTAATTATTATGTAACATTTCCACAATAGCTTTAAACACATTTGGTTAAATATTATCAAATTTCCTTATAGGGAAAGCTCTACAACGGTAGTAGTCACACGGTAAGACCGAAGCCCACAACTATTTAGTTTGTTTTGAGGTTCCTAGAAGACAGAAAAGACTGTTCATCTCTGAGTGTCCCAGTGACACTTGGTGGGTAGGGACGGTGGGAGGGCTCTTTGTTACTTTCATCGTATGATGTAGAATAGGCCTACAAATTCTCTACATAAATTTGGAACTATGGCCTACATTTAGATCATCTGATTGTAAGTAGGGTCGCACTTAAAGACAATTATAGAGTCTATGAAGTAATTCACTTTACTATATTTTCATTTCACTTTGTTTTAGACGGTGATTCCTACTCAAGTATACATTTTGTCTTCAAACACACACAACGACTCAAGGCCTACACAAGTAATTAAAAGTTTCTCAATAACAAATTATACCATTAAACAAACAGTCACTACAACAAAACAAAAAATCTACGCTTACCGTTATATAGTTAGTGTCCTATAGATGAGCAGAATCCCACTTTAATTCAGATCGGCCCTTAGGGCTCCGCCCTACAGGCAATTTCAAAGTTTCAATGTTCATTTTATGGGAGAAGGATAATTGATTAAATCATTAGACTGCTGATAACAAATGCAGCTTGAAACGTGCTTTCAATACGGTACCACTTAAAATTTAAGGACATGAGCCAATTTCCCTAAAATATAAGGACATCTCTAAATTCATTTCATGACAACAAGAAATTTAACCCTCCGAGCGTTCAATATAGCACCCCTGGAGCGTTATGCATTTTTTGGAGGTTTTGCATACTTTCAAATAAAAATTAATAAAAAATATATTTTATGACCTAGCACTATAAATGTATATATTGTATGAAAGTAAATAAAATGGACTATCTAAAAATACAAAAATTATTACCCTTACTTATTGTTACCAAAATTAGGCTATAGGTTAAAAATTAAAAAATACAAAAAAAATATTTTATGTAACTTTGCGCTCCCCTAAAATAATTTTAGAAACACATGATCAAAATTCCAAGATATACATTTTGTTTAGAATTTTATGCTGTTCAAGAAAATATATAATTTATATAGGCTAGAAGCATTTGAAAAAAATGTATGTTAAATAAAACCAAATATGTCCTATGGTACTTACCCTAATCCCATAAGAACACATGTAAAATCAATCTATGAATATTACACTGATTCCTACTCATAATAATGGTTATAAACTCGATAATACATATTAATTTATTCCAATAATGTAAATTAACAGTATTAGTAACACTTTTAATCATTTATAACCTTAAAACAATTGGTAAAATACGTATTTCATTGTTTACAAAGTTAGCAGATGGTAACAGTTTTTTCCCAGATGTTTCATTGCATATTACAAACAACCAATCACGTTCAGCCATTTGAAATGGGTGTGTTCACGTAGCTTGGAATCTCGTGAAAACAGTGGTAGCGTTCACGAGTGCATTTCTGTCATTGACTATAAAGTTACACCTCATTTTCTAATTATCGAAATATCGATGCAAACGCTCGGAGGCCGAAAAGCTGGGCCGAAAAATCGACGAATAACGCTCGGAGGGTTAAGTACAATTCTCGGGTTTCCAGGATTTTATGGACAGTAGACACCCTGTATATGATACAGCCGATACTATTTGACATTGATAATTGGGTGGAACGAAAAGATTTTGAAATTTTTTAATCCTAACTAAAGTTAAGATATTCAAACATAGTTTTAGAGAAGTAAAACCTGTAGGCCTACTGGAATGCTTTGTCTTTTATCTGACCGATTTAAAATTGATATGTTTAGGGAGAAAAACCAATAACAGAAAAATATTGTCTTGAAAAAAATTTATGTCAAAAAATACAGGGTGATTCACGACGAAGTGCAGAAATTTCGGGAGCTGATTCTACACATGAAAATAAACAAATAAGATCATATAAACATATGTCCTAAAATCTTTCGTTTAACCGATAGCCGCCATTTTGTTTTTTACACGTAATAATTTTTATCTCCGTAATGAATTGATGGATTTACTTCATATTTGGCATGGACCTTTATCACAATAATGGTAATTTCTAGAAAAATAACTATTATTTTCCGATGTCTATTTTCAAAATGGTGGCCATTTTAAACTCAAATTTCTCAAAAACGGCAAATTTTGTCAAAATTTTATTTCAGACAAAAAAGTTGACAAATTAAATTATCTAAACAATGATACCAAGTTTGTAAAGATCTGACAACAAATAACGGAGTTATAAAGATTTTTCTATTAAAATAACCTAAATTTGCATTAGGCCTAATTATAATGCAAAATCCATGTTTTTTAGCAGAAAAATCCCAATAACTCCGTTATTTGTTGTTAGATCTTTACAAACTTGGTATCATTGTTTAGATAATTTAATTTGTCAACTTTTTTGTCCAAAATAAAATTTTGACAAAATGTGCCGTTTTTGAGAAATTTGAGTTTAAAATTTCAAAATGGCCGCCATTTTGAAAATATACATCGGAAAAAAATAATTATTTTTCTGGAAATTACCATTATTGTGATAATAAAGGTCCATGCCAAATATGAAGTAAATCCATCAATTCATTACGGAGATAAAAATTATTACGTGTAAAAAACAAAATGGCGGCTAGCGGCTAAACGAAGGATTTTAGGAGATATGTTTATATGGCCTTTTTTGTTTATTTTCATGTGTAGAATCAGCTCCCGAAATTTCTGCACTTCCGTCGTGAATCACCCTGTATATGTATTGAATAGTAAAAATCAAATTAATTGAAAAATAAATTTTATTTTGCCATCACTACGGTCACCGTAGCCAAGGTTACGAACGAAACGTAATCATAGAATAGCCTTACATTTGTCTGCTTGACAATGTGATGCAAGTGGTGTAGAAAGTCAAGAAGGAAATATGAAGAGCAATAAACTTAGCCATTATGATTACGGGATATAATAATTTTGTTGGCTTTCGTTGCTATCCCTCAAGGCAGTGTCGCCAATGATGACCGTGGAATCCCACCAAAACTAAATACCTCCGTTGCAGCAGACCTGCGTACTCAGCGAATTTCTGAAAAAATTTGAGATTTTGTATTTTCTACACAATACCATAGGAATGAGTAGGTAATTTTACTACCATGGAAAGTTTTTAGTTGTTAAAAAATGTTAGATGTTAAGAAATGTTATGGTTAGGTAACTTAAGGTACATATCAAATTATATCAATATTCGGCACTTTTTAATTTCCTCTATAAACCCCATGAGGGTGAGTATGTAGGTTTGCCGCCATAAGAATGTTGTAAGCAAATATCAGTAAAACACTACTTGGTGAATGTACATACCAAATTAGGCCTATATCCAATAAATATTGGGAATGCATGGATTCATTGATTCCCCTTAAGAATAACATGGGAAAACTATTTTTGGCTTTACTTCGGAATCTGTTAAACCAAGATATAAATTCAAAATTATAACTTTTTAGTTTTTTAAGCTCTTTGATATGGTTTCAATTAAAGTTGGTCAATTTTTAACATTGACGCTCAAAAATATCTATTTACAACTTTTACCAGGGCTAGACCTTTTTGGTTTAAATTTCCCAAAAATAGTGACTGTGACTCTCGTGCAGGTGTTAAACATCCAAACATGGAACTTCTAGTAACTGCTCTAAAACAAACTAGGCTAATGTACCGTAATACCAGAAATGAATCCCAGAGAAGTGCTCAAAGCCGTAAGTTTTTAAAACAAGCCTGTCAATCATTAGACAGCTAATAACAAATGCCAGCAAATCACGAAGAATAGATGTTACAGTTATGGAATATTTTTATCTAGTTATTAGGTTCGAGATGATTTGAGTTTTTGGCCGAACTTCGACCAGTGGGCGATCCCTAGTAGCCTAAGTTAAATGCTTATTTATTTCACAACAAATATGGAGATATTACAGTATGTAGGCCTATAAGTACCCAAAACTACTAAACAAGAACACAAGGGTTATCATGACTAAGTTAGGCCTACATTTTCAGTTGAAATTGAATTTTAACTGTGCTGTGATGATGACTTAAAATCCTTATTATTTCACTTTAAACTTGTAAAATACTCAGTTCCCTTTCATAATAATATATAGGCTAAGTAGCCTATTGATTTTGGGTCATGTTCCTTATGATTTGGTATTGCACAACAACTGCTTTGTCATTGTCACTAGGCCTATCCTACGAAAAAAGGTTATTGTCCTTTTTACACGGTATCATAACCATCACCTCCACTTCTGGTGGCGTAGTAGTTAGTTAGCGCACCGGACTTCGGTACCATGGCAGTGATGTCGTGGGTTCGAATCCACGTTAGGCCAGTGACTTTTAACCAGTACCTTTCACCTTGTACTGTAGCGGCTCACCGTAGGCCTACAATGGCCTATCAAATTCCATTGGATATTCACTGAGTACACAGGTCTGTGACGGGGTATTTCTCCATACGTGTTCTAAATATTGAACGTCGATAATAGGCTTAGGCCTAGGCTAATCGATAAGTAACATCAGCATACTGGATACTTAACACATACGCTGCGGGTGGGTCACCGGTGACGCACGGCGCGCCGTAGCGAGAGGCGCGTGCGTCACCGGGGACGCAGCGCGCCATGTTTCATTTACGGAGCCAGCGTGGTTCAGCCACTCGTCGAGGACGGCCGAGACGCACTAGCATTGCGTCTTGGATACCAGTCTGCCGTGCAGTGTGTTTCGTTCGTTCGCCCGGGGTGCTGCGTGCGTCTCCCGTGACGCACAACTTTTTTGTTGTGAATCGTGTTTCCTGCTGTATATATTAGCGTTTATATGAATTATTTAAGTGTTTAGCTATTGTTTTTATTACAATGGATCATACAAAAGCCGGTAAATCGAACTTTACTGCTCTGGAGAACGTGCCTTACGGCGGCCTTGCAGGCGGTGAATTACGTCCGCCTGCGTCCTTGTAGGCGACTTTCGTTGCGCAATGCTGCTGCGTCACCGGTGACCCATGACTTTCGGAGGTCCAGGAACCAGGATGCTGTCGTCCAAATATGGTTTCCAAGCCATTTTATGGTCTTTCAATTACTAAAAGAAAGATTCCATGCAATAACTATTTTTAGCTTCTTAGGTAGTTATCGACATTTTTGGCAGCAGCGAATGTGTTAAGTAAACTAGATTACTTTTAAAGCGGTCTAAAAGAAGGTATGAGAAAACTAAGTTTAAGAGTTAGCCAAACTTACCTTCATTCAATCTAGAAATTAATTAACTAAAGCCAAGCCAACACACGAACACATCAAGAAAATGGCGGTGGCGGTGGCAGTGTTTCCATTCCAGATTGGGCGTGGCTGCTACCTTACCTATCTTACATGAAGCCAAACATCGTAAGGTTGAATAATCCTTTAAACTGGGTAAAAACTGGTTTAAATCGTTAAATACAAAGCAAATTTATCAATTATGAATCACACTTTAATTTAAAACTAAAAGAAATTTCCTAATAACGTTTTAATACGATTTACAAAGTTAAAGTTACAACGTTCACAAAGTGAACGTGAAGGACAAAACTACACTCACACTACACTAGTACACTGGCGCTGTGGGGCTTCTTCGGGGCTTCTACTGTTCTGCTTCTCGTTCTCGACTCGAGCTCGAGGTCATCCACTAAGGCTTCTTTACCGGAGCAATTCTTGTGGGGTTAACCCCTGAGCGAAAGGAGTGGGGGTAAGTGTCGACAGTGTTGCCAGTTGCCAACCTTGCATATGCCTATCTTATAAGTAATGCAGAAAATCGTGCTCACGAGGGCGGGGTATCATAGTAGCTACGCACGTAGCAACTACAAAGTGAAATTAAACGTAGCAACTAAAACTGAATGTTCTCATAGCAGCTACGAAAAGGCGGGAAAAATGAAAATTTAAATATTTGATTAGCGCCTACACAATTATTAAAATTTCTCGTTAGTGCCTACGATATCGCAGTCGCTAAAGCGTAGTTGCTAGTAGACTATTTCGTTTTTACGTAGTTGTTGTTAGATTTTTCAAATTCTCGGTAGCACCGAACATTTGAATTTCTCGATAGCGCCTACAAAAATGAACGGTAGGAAAAGATCGAATCCTTAATGGTTCTTAACATTCAATTCTAGCGAACAACAGTTCACGCAGTGTTGCCAGTTGTGGGGATTGTTTTCCAAATAGGGGATATTTCTTGGGGATTTTTTATTTTTGCTAATTTTATAAGTTGTGTAATTTAGAAGAAAGGAAAAAACAAATTTACTAAAATGTAATTTGATGTTATTCTTGTGTTGTACAATTATAGACTTGTATATATTTGGAAAAAATTGCGCTGAAAGTAAATGTATAGGCCTATTTTTGTGGGAAGACACGGTTTCAAATGCTGACGGGATAAAAAGGAATTTTCAGCTCGACCAAGGGAACGGGTCGGATATTTATTTATCTACCGTGTCCGTTAAACGTAACGTTGTCTGTGTCTCTGTTTTCATAATATTTCAGTGAATTGTTGGGCCCATTTCGGTTAAGTTAAACAGTTAAGTACTTGATAAAAAATAAATTTATTTTAAAGGAGGAATTATAAATGAAGTTTAGTAAGTTATGTGTTTTCTTTTTAGCATTCCGATAGATAGTTTGTGATGCATTTGTTTGTGTGACCTAGGCTATAGCCTAAGTAACTTGAAATTAACAGGAAAGTTGACCTAAGCCAAATAATGATTTCCTACAAAATTCCCAAATTTTTAGTCTAGGTCTATTTACATTCTGAAAACAAAGCTAAAATAAGTTAGGCTTTGTACTAATTGATAGGCAAAGGTTCAGTTAAATTATTTCTGTATTTATACATGCCACCTGCATGTTAAAAAATATTTATGCCGTTATTTTATGACGTCTAGGCCGTAAGAAAACAGTTTCCAATGTATCAATAAACAAAAACATTTTGTTTTTTTTTGCGGTATGTGTGATCTACTCTCACGTTTAAAATTTTCTGGGCATAGGCTTCACATTACTTAATAGAGATTAGTTTATGTTGTGATAGATTGGGATTAGAACAAATTTTGTTGAGGTAAAATTTGTATTTGACAGTAATTTTCGATCCCATACTATATTTATACTATTGATAACCAGAGATCACCTTCTACCCATCATTTGTGTCCCACGGATCAATATGAGGATGTTCCTGAAGAAGGTTCTGACAGATTTAAACAATCAGAAACTGCTCCAAACCACCCAAATTCAAGGAGCACAAATCAAGTTAGGCCTACCGGTAGCGTTAATAACCGTTCCACACATAAAGTTAGTGTTAGGCCTAAAGAAATCTCATCCAACGAAAGAGAGTTAAACCAAAGAAGATTAAGTGATTCAAAGGATGTACTCATAGGGAAAAGAAAAAATTCTTTAATAAAAAGTGTACCTGTAAGTACTAGACCTAGGAGAAAAGCCTTATTTCTCTCTAGGATAAGTCCAGATGTTGGGGCAAATGACATTACACAGATGCTGGATAGTGAACTTAACCTAAAATCAGTCAAATGTACCAAGATGAAAACTAGATACGGCAGCTATTCTTCATTTCATGTAGAGGTGGATGAGAAGGACTTTGACCTTATATTGACAGATGATCTGTGGCCGGAAGGCTGTTTAATCGTCCCATTCAAGGGGACGCTTCGCCGAGACCTCGTCACTCGAGATGACAGCAGGGATTTCCCGTCTGCACCAGGAGGAGCTCGACAAGACTCTTGAGTTCCTACAATGATGCTGATCGACCACGGACCATGCCTACAGTATTCTGCGACGGAGGGAGGGAGAAAACTAATGAAGCCAAGTTTAACGCCCTGTTCCTTAATATTCAAGGACTGGTAGACAAGACTTTTATATTGGACGGTTTTTTAATTGGACTGGATGTATCTGTGATGTGCATTTCTGAGCATTGGCTACGGTCAGGTGAGGTTAGCTATGCATGTCTTAATAATTATTTTCTTGGTAGTTCATTCTGTAGGGAGAATCATATTAGAGGCGGCTCACTTATATTTGTTAGGAAAGATATTCTTGCAACTGCCTTAGATTTAAGTTTTTTGTGTGATGAGCTTAATTTTGAAGCTTCAGCTGTTGTGATTGAAAGTTTGAAAATTTTAGTTGTATCACTTTATAGGTCCCCTGATGGAAACCATAACCTTTTCCTTTCCAACCTTGAAAATCTGTTTTTATACCTTCTGAAATGGCCTAACTACAAAATAATGATTGGTGGCGACTTGAATGCTGAATTTGATGTTACAACCAACAAAAGATCAGTCAGGGTTTTTCTTAACCTTCTGAGACAGCACAACTTTTACTGTAAAAACTTTTTGCCCACCAGAGATGGGAAATGCTTAGATAACGTTTTCATAAATGTTTCATCTGGTCTAGACTATTGTGAAGTGTTACCTTTCCCATATTCAGATCATGATGGGGTCCTGTACAGTTCTCACCATGAGAAGCTCACTGAGAAGCCCAGGCCTAAACTTAGTTCTAACTTTAAAATGGTTCTGCCAAGGGGTAATTTCAATAAAATAAATGAAACGTTAAGTACCCTTGACTGGAACAACATTTTATATGGTTATGATGACAGCAATGCCTGGTTTACCGCCTTTTTTACCAAGGTACGCAATGTTATTGACCACCATATGGTACTTAAAAAAATCCCACTTCTTAAAACAAAGATTAACAATGAATGGTTTACTCAAGAACTCTCCAACTTGAAAGAGAGATTGCTTATTTTAGGTAGGGATTTTAAAGTGTCTCAATCTCAGTTAGTCAAATCACAATTAATACTCTTAAAGAAAGAATACAAGGAAAAGATTAAGGCAGCAAAATTAGAATACAATAAAAGGAAAATTGAGTCCAGCAGCAATCAATGCAAAGCAGCTTGGGGCGTGATTAAACAAAATACTCAGCAAAGTCCAAAAGATATTATTCCAATCACCCCTGAGGAGTTTAATGACTTTTTTGTGAACTCTGTTCAGGACATTAAGGACAGTATTGTCAGGCCTGTCTCCAGATCACTTGAGCTGATGAGAACTGCTCCCGTTCCCCCGGGTGAATTTAATTGGAAACCTGTAGCAATTCAAGATGTGTTTAGGGCTGTCAAAAGATTAAAAAGCTCTAGATCCCATGATTTTTATGGAATGTCAAACAATCTCTTAAAGGCCATAATTACAGGAATTGTATATCCTTTCACAGAATGCGTAAACCGATGTCTGCTTAATGGGTTTTTCCCTGATGAATTAAAAATTTCACGAGTATGTCCTATTTACAAAAAAGGAGCCAAAGATATTCCTGAGAGTTACAGACCTATCACGATTATTTCTCCGATATCTAAGGTAATAGAAATTCTGGTCTCAGAACAGGTTAGCAAGTTCTTTGAAGAAAATAACTTATTTTGTCCATCTCAGTTTGGGTTTAGGAGTGGGAAATCCACCTGTGATGCTATTGATTGCCTGCTTCGGCAGATTATTAAAGCCTTTGAAGGTAGGTGTTTTGCCCAGGCCACTTTCTGTGACCTGAGCAAGGCATTTGACTGTATAGATCACAATGACCTTACCACCAAGTTAGAGCATTATGGTATAAAGGGTGCTGTCCTTAGGTTTTTTGAAGCCTACCTTAACAATCGCAGGCAAACTGTGTGCCTTGACGGAAGGTGGTCAAGTGAGAAAATTGTGAAATTTGGCGTCCCGCAAGGGTCGGTTCTTGGGCCATTACTATTCATAATTGCCATTAATGATCTGCATCTTAATATCTCTAGACCACTTAAAACCCTCCTATATGCAGACGACACAACGATTTTATCTGTTGGAAATAATCTAGGGCAATTATGTGAGCAAGTAGACACTGCCATAAATGAAGTAACTCTCTGGTTCGAAACAAACGGTCTCAAATTGAACAACAGTAAAACACAAAATATAATCTTTAGTTGCAAGCAGAATGATGTGGCAGAAAATAATGCCAAATTTTTGGGTGTTTATATTGATGGTCAATTGAGATGGGACAAACACATTGAATATGTAACAACCCGCCTTTCTAGATTAGTCTACTTATTCAGACGCCTGAGGAGTTTAGTAGACGAGAGTTATATCAAAATGGCTTACTACGCACTGTTCCAAAGTGTCTTCAGATATGGCCTAGTTTTTTTATGGGAACTGCAGTAGAATTGAAGAAATTCTCCTTCTTCAAAAGAAGGTTATCAGAATATTGAGCAATGCACTGCCTGATGCCCACTGTAAACCCCTGTTCATTGACCTGAAAATCCCAACAGTCATTAATCTATACCTGTATGACCTTCTAGCCTATACCCTTAAGAACCTTCCATCCCTCACTCTTTGCAACAATGTTCACTCTCACAACACTAGAGGTAACTTTAACATAAATAGAACATTTTCTAGACTAAGCAAAACACTCAAGAGTCACACTGTAATGTCTGTTAAGGTTTTTAATAAGTTAAGTATAAATTTTCAATCCTGTTCGAACAGCCCAAAATTATTTCTGAGGAGATTTTATGACTGGCTTTTGGTTCATCCTTTTTATACAATAGATGAATTTATGTTTGAGAAGAAAATTGAGTTTGCCTAATCAGATTTGTTAGAATTTCTATAATAAATATTATTTGTTATTTCTTATATGTTTGTTATAGCCTATATTTATATTTTGTTACTTCTGTTATGTATTTAAATGTTTATATTACCGAGTTAATTTCTCTTTTGACTTGTGTAAGATTTTATAAATTGTTCTCTGTAATTTTAATGTTAAATTTTATTGTTTGTTGTTTGGTAAAATAGTTTAACTTTAATGTTGAATTTTTAATTGTTTTTTTATTTGTTAAAAATTTAATGTTGAATTTTATGGTCTGTTATTTGGTAAATAATTTATATCACTGCATTACATTTCTCTCTTTTGACTCTTGTTAAGATTTTTTATAAATTTTAGATTTTTTTATGATTCTTATGATTTTTTATGATTCTTAGCTTACTGAGTGTAGCCTACTCCTGACCGTAGCCTCTCTGCTATTAATTGTAGTACCTGACAATTGCTAATACATATGTACAGTATGTCAATGGCAAATAAATGACTGATTTCTGACTGATTTCTGATTTCTGATTTCTATTAATTGGATTGATCGATTTTTTTATTCGGCGAAACTTTGTTATCCGACTCCACCAATATTATCGATGTGGAGATTTTGATATTGCGATTATTTGATAGTTGTAATAGTTGAGTTAAGATATGCGTAATACAATCATAAGAAATATGGTAATTTAATGTACTATAGGGCCTACTCATAATAATAATCTAACCTAACAATCTAACCGTAAACCTCCGTCACTCTTATTGACAGCGATGTATAACAACAAATTCAATGGTGTTTGGAAACATTTAAAACACATATTCCCTCAATACAATAGCTAAAAATACCTTTCTGATTCGTATTTGGCTGCATTTGTTTGGTGGACGCCATTTTAAGTCTAACGAAGTCTGCTTCTTCTCACACTTAAGATATACCTAACTTACATAGTAAACTTTCGTAGTTTAGGCCTATTTTGTGTTGTTCTTTGATAATATTACAGGTTACATTAACTAAAATTTGTAGTTGTTTTTTTTTTATTTTCAGTTAATTGTTTGCAATATATTTGTTTTATTGTCAAAAGGTATGTTTAATTATATTACAACAAAACTAAATCAGGTGATAAAATCATAATCGTATCGTGTAATTGTATCATCGATAGAATACTTAGCAATATTATCGCAATATCAAAATTTCGACATCGATAATAACGGTGGAGTCGGATAGCAAAGTTTCGCCTTTTATTCAATAATACCGTAGCCCAGTTATGAAACTGCACCCTTTTGGGCTTCAGAGGGAATAATAGTGATGGAAAGAAAGCAGTTAATAAAAATTATGTTAACTTACACTGATGGTCTTTAATCCTGGGAAGTATAGGAGCCATATCTAAGTTAGGTTATCCAACGACATAGCCTATAATGTATTTTGGATTCTCTGAACGAAGTACATTATTTTATGATAATGAAGCTCTTCCTGTTCACTCTAGAGTATTTGCCATGGACAAAACAAAATTGCATTGACACACACACACAAAATAAAAAAATTATTCCTCTGGTAAAGAAAATCATAGATAGGTACTGTAATGTGCCCTGTCGATCAGAAACTCCTTCAGCTGCTTTCGAAATTTCGTAAATGGCAAATCCGCCTGAGGACCTGCAGGCAATACATTAAAAATGTTTGAACAGTTATAAATGATGTTTATAAAAGGTTGTGTGATGTGCTTGGATAGGAATATTTTTTAAGCACAATTAATGGTTAAGTTACTCAATCTGGTTCTGTTTCATCATCTTGCCTAACAAATATTAGGTTACTGTATTATTTTTAAATTTGTGAAAACATAAATGTGTCTTATTTTTTTCCTGAATTCACCGGGGAGGGAGGAGGGAGTGGAGTATGGTTCAGTTAGTGAGTCATATGGTACAACAAAAATGCTCGGGGTTGGCCTCAAAAATTATGGTAACCCTAATTATACGTTCCACTACAATCGTGTTCATGCCATGCGTTGTTAAGGTGGGATAAGGGTGGTTTTTACAAATCATACTAAATTGAAGAGAACCCTACAAAATCGCCTCTTTCTACAAACCATACCTAAGCAAAAATAGCTTTAATGATTCTTCAAACCTATTAAAATTTGTTTGGACTTATTGTGGCAATGCAATATACCTATAAAAGATTGGGATCAGAGTGACAATTTCCATTTGAAGTGCCACTAACTTATTGTTGATTGAGAGCCTAGATGATATAATCCAAAGTTAGGTCTGATATGATTTGATTCCTCATTAGATTACAATAATGACGACAACTAGGCCTCCTGTGCCAAAGTTTTGATGTGATTTATGGACGATCGAAGAAATTGAAGGCACACACCTATTTCAACAATTATTGATAACTTAGTTGCAAGTGTTCCTTTTACATATCATTGCCACTATGTTATGATATAAGTTAACACTGTCTTCACTCAATGCAGGTGCAGTTCCGTAAAGAGCCTTATTTACTATTGAATGGAAAAATCTATTGATATACGGTAGGGATATAGACACAATAAGATTGATTTAAGTTATCCATCACACTGAATTTGAGTGGTTATTAATTATTAGTAAATTAGTTTTGTTTTTTGGAAAGGTAGTTTTAAATTATAGACTTGTAACTTACACAGTAAATTTGGAAGTAAAGAGCTAAACAAAATTTCTCCCCATCAGTTACTCAAACATTATAGGCCTACTAGACAGATTGGTCTTATTATTCAGTCACATAATTCATAAACAGCTACACATATCAACACATCGGTGAGCACTTGAGCTCATGTGGAGAAGATGAAAAGAGATGTTCCTACAAGAGAACCTGATGATTCCCTGATCATCAGATTGTAGTGAGGACACAGATGTAACAAAAAAAGAGGCTATTAAGTTAGTTGATTTGTCTTTTGTTATTTAAGTTAAGTCTTTTTTAATAAGCTTATTTTAGTTGTTATCAATTAAATTACTTATCAGTCGGTATATTTTATTGTCATCAAAAAATGTTGTTACTTTTTAATTCCAAATAAAAAAAACTACTATGTTAGACTTACTGTAAATATTGTTATTGAATCATTTTTAATTTGATATTAGATTTTTGACTTTATAAATTTTACTTTTCAATTGATATTCAATGTATTGGCAGTTGATCCAATCAATAACTTATGTCTATCACATCAATAAGTTATATTTTTCATTCGATAGTAGTTTAGGGTGCAGTAGGGAACTGCAGATCATTCCAGTATCGATATATGATGTATAAATGTAGTAGCCTTACCTCAATATTTGATGCGATTGATATATTTACCATATCGATGGATTTTTACTATTCAATGTAGTACAGTATAGGTTCTAGATGGAACTGCACCCTTTATATCTTTGGTAAAGTTGTAACTGTATATGATTTCATAGCAAAAATCAGTTTGTTAGATTTTAATGTCACAGTAAAAAGTTAAACCCTAAAAATTATTGAGTTGCCACTCAAGTTTAGATATGATCAAATAGAGATGTGGACACCCACCCTCCAGTCATACTCACTTTACTAATTTGCACAATATAGTAGGTGTTTTAAACCAAATTTAAATGTGTTTTATATGCCTTTTACTTGACACTAAAACCAATTGGCATTACCATAAATTAAATGAAATAAAAGAAATACACTGTGAAAATGAAAAGATTCCAGTTGTAAAAAGCTCAACCCTCCTTGGTATAAAAATTGATGAAAAATTTTCATGGAACACCAACGTCGAAAATATAGTAAAGAAATTAAATTCAGTATGTTTTAGTCTTAGAATCCTTTCAAAATGTGTGGATAGAAATATTCTAAAAATGTGTTATTTTGCTTACTTTCAAAACACTTTAAATTATTGTTTACCAGTATTTTTTCAATTCTTCCATAAAAAATCAGATAAAAATTTTTAGAATACAAAAAAGAGCTATCAGAATTATAAATTATGTACACACCGTTTGGAACATTGTTACAATTTAAAAACAACAGAATTTTAACAGTATTTGGCTTGTACATTTATGAAATGGCAAAATTTTATTTGAAGAATAAAGAATTCATACATGAAGAATGTAAATATAAATACCAGACCAGAAATTCAACGATAATTCCTACAAAATTTCATAGAGCAGTTTTATATGAAAAATCTCCCCATGAAAATATCACGGAAAATTATAAATTTTATAAAAACAAATTATAAATAAAATCATCAAAAGAATTGAAAGTGTGGAAACATTTACTTGAGGAAGAACCTTTATACTCACTTGAAAGTTTTTATGTAAAAGAGAAGAAAACAAAGAATTTATATTGATGAAAAAGAATAAACCATATAGAAAAAAATTAGTATACAAAACCTTTGCTAATTAACCTATGTAAAAAATTAACAATCAACCTCAAAGTTCTTTTAATCATTCATATGAAACAAGAAACAGAAATAAATTAAAAACTTCTTTATGCAAATACACAAAATCTCAACAAAATCTTCAATTTATGGAAGAAAAATTATTGAATACAATACCCTTGATTTGGTTGGAACTGCCAGTAAAAATATTTAAAAGAAGATTAATTGAAAAATTACTAATGAAAGCACCATACAATGTTGATGATTGCCTATCTAAAGATTTTTGGACATCATAGTTAAAATTAAAAATTATTACAGGGTGTCTACTGGTCACTGAAGTCACCAAAAGCCACCGAAAGTCACTTATTTTAGTTAGGGGTCACAGAAGTCACCAAAAAGTCACTTATTTTTCCTTAAAATGTAAGAAAAGTCACAGATTTTTTGTATAAATTGTGAAAGTGAGCAAAAGTTTTGCGACTTTAGCAATTTCACCCCAAAATTTTCTAAATGTAGACAATGTAAAAGTCCCTGATTTTTTACATTTTTCACCCCCAAAAGTCATCGAAAAGTCACATATTTTTGTATCTACTTGGCAGTAGACACCCTGTATTAATAAGTTGAATTAATTATTATTGCTATTATCTTATTGATACCTGTCAATAAAGCATTATCATTATTATTATGTATTATAAATTTAAGTTAGATAAGTCTGCCTAACGCATGGTTACATGCCTGAGGTGAATAGATTTATTTATTTATTATTTATTTATTCATCTATTTACCTAGGCAAACTGCAACCTGAGTCATGAATGTCACCAAAATTATCATAAAAAAACTCATTCAAGGTGTAATGCGATTTTTAAGCTTCAAGATGTTTTTTATACAAGATATAAACTTAAATGGAAAAAGTTTTTTATAAAATCTTACGTCTATTATATATTTTTAATCACACATAGTGGACATTTTTTTATATTTTGACAAACTATGTAGGCCTTGGGGATATTGAAATGAGTTTTGGTTTTTTGTGTTTTAGGACTTAACTATGCCTGAAACTATATTTTCAAAAAAATGTTGGATTCTCAAAAACACTTTTCA
Source organism: Neoaliturus tenellus (assembly GCA_030545055.2). Classification (NCBI taxonomy): domain Eukaryota; kingdom Metazoa; phylum Arthropoda; class Insecta; order Hemiptera; family Cicadellidae; genus Neoaliturus; species Neoaliturus tenellus. The sequence continues at coordinate 112,167,220 of CM061531.1, forward strand.
GAATTTCTAGAATAAAAATGGAAGGGACAGTTGACAGTTACAATTTTAAAATTGTTGGAAACTACCTTGCATTTTGTTTGCGGTGCACTCTGTGACAAAACTCTTATAATTGAATTTTTGCATATCAATGCTCTATGTGCATCTGCTGCTGCAGCACAGAGCATAATTAATTCCATAGCTTAGCAGAGAGGGTATTAATTGAGTTTTTTTTTTTTAATTTTTTAAAGTGTTGTCGATCAATGTCATCACATTATCTTGAGCCTATTTGAACTATTGCATGAGTCGGCAAGTTATTGAGTTAAGCTGCGACCATCAGGGAGTACAGGCCTACACAGGCATCCTACATAGCCTTACTATAATAACCTGCAGTTTTTACTGGTTCTCTGTCTACAAAACGATTGTGTTTATAAATAATAGCCTTTTATAATACCTGAACCTTTCCGCTCCGAGAACAGGTAGGAGATGTGAGTGCAAACTTTACTAGAAAAATGCTTATCATGTATGTTTGGGGGGGAGTTGAATTTTAATTTGACAGAACTGTAGATTTTGCAACTCTAAAGATGGTTTATTATGCATACATCTTCTCACACTTAACCTATGGTATTACCCCAAGCAGACCTCTGTTTAGAAAATCGAATATCTTACCATTGCCTTGCATATACATCCTATATACTCTCCTGTTTGTGAAAAATAATCTGCATAAATTCATTTTAGTCAAATCTCACCACAACTGAGATTTGAATTTAGAACAACAAGAAACAACCAACTTCAATGTCCACTCCATAAGTCATCTGCCTTAGAGAGATCTCCGTCATACCAGGGTATTCGTCTTTATAATAAACTTCCTTCTGAAGTAAAAGATTTCTCTCAAGTAAAGTTTAAAAGAACCCTCACTAAATACCTAGCTAACAATATGTTTTACAGTGTTGATGAGTTTCTCAGTGCTGACATGGGAAATATACTTAAAACAACAACTTTAATAGTTTAAACTTCCTTGTTTATCAGAATAAGTTGTCTTTGTCAGCAATGATTGTTAGATTTAAGCAACTGACTTGTCACCTACCATTAAGGTATTACCTTTGTATATGGTGTACTCTGTGACTGAATAAATGAAATGAAATGACACGAGCAATGCTACATAAACTATGGACTAGTGCACTTATAAGTTACTTTTATGTTTGGTCCACTAATAAGTTAACAATCCATTACGGAAATAAAAATTACTAAGTGTAAAAACAAAATTGCGGCTAGCTGGTTAAAGAAGCATTTAAGACATGTTCCCATAGTATTTTTTGTTCATTTTGATCCAAGGAATCACCACACGGAGCTTCGGAGGAGAGTTTCCGAACACCCTGTATGTATTGCCTTACATGAAGGATGGCGCCCAAGGCAGTTTCTACCAACGGGGACCCAGCCCAAGGAATTTGGTAATACTGTAGATAGTCTATATCTTCCAAGTCATGTTGGGGGCTGTATACCGGCGCTCCGCTGGGGTTGGTGTGTCTACTGCGGCTGCTGCGGCGGTTGCTGCTGGAGTCTTCGTGGTAGCCGATGAACACAAGACACGAGGGGCGAACAACTCGTCATCATCATCATCTTCCTACAGCATCATCAACATATTGCGTAGTAATATTTTGGACCAGCACACTTAGACATTGGGCAGACTACGACTACGGTATACAATAACATTTAACTGGGAGTCAAATATCTAGTGTAGATCTATGTTCCAAGATGTGTCGGCTAGTGGAGGTAGCTGGTGCTGGCAAACTCTGATGTTCTTAAACATAACATGAAAAGTTAAGGCAAAAAATAAAAAAAAAACATTAAAATTAAAATCAATTGTTTCTCAAAATTAAGAACAGAGTTACAGCGCAACATAAAATTGGAATTAATTCCTACAAAGACTATGGGTCTGACATAATTTGACCTTGGTGAATCATTGCGTTTTCAAGCTTTGTAATATTCCAAAATAAAAGTTTCATATTATGTTAATTAATATATATATTTTTTTCTTTAAGTTTCACTGCCTATATATATATATACACACATATATATACTAAGTTCCTGAACTCTTAACAACTTTTCAGGTAATATTCCTGTCCCAAAGCCAGCCAAAAATAATAGGCCTACATTAAAAATTTCAAAAACTAATATAAGCACAATATCAGCCTTTTTGTGTTTTTAGGAATAGCCTAATTTAAATTTTCAGAATGCCTTGTTACAATTAATTGAAACTTGGTTGACCTATACAGATTTTCGAGTTAAAGGCCTAGTAAAGGAAAAGAATGCATTTTTACAATTAATTCATTTGGATGTAGTTATGCAAAAAGGAACGAACCATCCCACAGGAGTTTCAATGTTAATCTTATGGGAGAAAGATAATTGATAGAATCATTAGGCAGCTGTTTTAATAACAAATTGTAGAAAATAATGAAGAACAGATGTTGTAGCAAGAAATCTAGAATGAGAAGGAGGTAGGTGCCATCAACAAAAACAATAACAATATCGTTGACGTCAAAGGTGCAGCACTTAAAATATTCAAAGCAAACCACTCATGTGTCAAGATAAAGAACATGACGTCAAAGGTGCAGGAGATATTTTAAATGCTTCAATCAGCTGTTGGTGTCACCTACCTTGGTTTGTTCTAGATACATTGTGTTGTAGCAAACATTTTCAAACTAATTGGCCTCAGATGAACTGAATTTCGAGCAGCGGGCGAGCTCTAGTAAATATAGTCCGTTTTTTAAACCTGATCCTTCTAGGGAGAGATGGTGGTAAGGTAGGGTGACCAAACTTCCCGGAAAACCGGGACTGTCCCGGTTTTTGATCATGACATGCGATGCCCTGAAATATGGTATCGGGACGGCCAAAAGTCCCGAAATTCTGTTTTCAAAGGGATTTATTTTAAATTTTAAAATGCTGAGATATAAATATAGGCCAATTTAACTTTCAATTTCAAATACTCACTACCGTATTTTATTCCATTTATTTTTGATAAATTAAGTTAACTATAATTCTTTAACTTCTTAGAAATGGTCATGTATTCTTATGCTTCAACATTTTTAACAAATAGTTTATTGATCTCATTGATATGAAGATTGATAAAAAATGTGACAAATCAGAACTAGGAACTATGAAGAAATATCCAAAGTAATGAAATGTACAAGAAGAAATTAGACTAATAAATTGCAAACAAAGACAGGGAATAGAAAAAAAGACACATTTTGTAAACCCCCACTATATGATTGATTTAGATGACAATTGGCAAAACACGTCCAGTAGCACTTAGTTCACCCAGGAAATGTACTTCTACCATTACTTGATAAAAGTCAAGTCCGATAAAGCATGATTCAATTAGTTGACTGTCTTAAGTATTGTTGAAGAGCCCACGGCCTGGTGCTCAGCGATGGGCTGGTGATACCAAAACCTATAATGGGACGTTAGACTCTGCATGGATCTAACAAACTTAATAAGAACGTAAGGAGGCAAAAATTCTGATTGCTAGAGGTTGAAGAAACACACGGTCAGATTTTTAATTCTTGGGCGTTAAGCGAATTAAACCCAAGTTCCCGATTCTGGTAAATTAAATTGGACCCTGAGTCAGCGAAATTATACCAATAATTAATTGGCAAGATAACTGGAATGAAATAAATTAAAGTAAGGTTTAAAACCTTTACTATTATCTTTGGTTTTTATGTGTAAAATCCCATAGGCCCATAGGATTTTTTGTAAAATCTTATGATGTAGCCTATTACTTTCACACTGCCAAAGAAATAGAAAAAAGTTTTAATATTATTTAATTCCTTACGGTATGTATTTTTCTCCATGGTAAATAATAATTATTAGATATTATAGCTACTCATGAATTTATAAAACAATTCATAAAGTGAATTTACTAAAAATGTTTTTATAAATTCATTAGTAGCCATAAGAATAATTTTAATATTATGTTGTCAGGGTTCTCATAAATTTTGTGACCATTCAAACTTATAAAAAATGAATTTGATGAATAGTCTTTTTTTATAAATAATATATTACAGAATAAAAATGACCCGTCATTTTTTATGGGCTATTAGCAAGTTTTTATATGTATTTCACACCATCTGCCTAGCGCTCCACTCGATCACCACGGATATGGAGGGGAGAGCTGTACCCGTCGGATATCGACGGGCAAAGACTCGTGGATCATTAAATGTGGAATTATAATAATCGATTTTAAGCGATTTATGTATTTTATATGTAGTAATGGAAAAACTCTCTCTAAAACATAAATGCAGGGAAGAGCGAGTAATTTCATGCGTTTTGAAAATGTCTCAAAAATGTCTTTGAAAATCTGTTTATAATTCTTTACAAAATATGTTTCTTTTTAAATTGAACTATCCGTACATATTTTTTAAGAATTAATAATCTTTTAAGACTTTTTTGCACAGCTGTCCCATAGTTTGATTCCAAAGGCGTGTGAATATATGCCTTACGTGAAGGATGGTGCCCAATGTGAGTTCTGCCAACGGGGGCTCATATTCAGGAGCCCAAAACCCAAGGAATTTGGTATTGTAAAGTCTATATGTCTTCCAAGTCATGTTCGGGGCCGTATACTGGCGCTATATAACATATGTCAGTGGTAAGCAGTCAGTAGAATAATTTTGTTATCAAAATCTAATGCTATTGAAGATAAACTTTATCAGAGGAACAAGTTATTATTATTATAAATAACAATAAAATAAGAACGGGGAGACACGGGACGGCAAAAGTTCCAGATATGGGGCTTTTTAGCTGTTGCCGCTGTATTTTGAGCGACCAGAACACACGGCCATTGAAATATAAACATATAAACATTATAGTTCTATGCACACGGCACGGCGAGACAGCCAGAACCGGCGGAGCAGCCAGCCATGTTGCGCAGTTAAATAATTTAGTCTCATTGTAGAACTGGTGCTGAGTAATAGAAATCTATTATACACCTGAAACGCTCACGCAAGGCAAAACTCGAACCAAAAACCGCAACCCGTGTTCTGAAGGGCAGGCAAAAACGCAAAATGAGCAGCCAAAAGCTTTAGTGTGCTCACTGACTTAGCCTACATGCTTCTTTGCCGGTCGCTAACCATCCAAATGCATTGAAACACGTACGTTTTAAAGAAAAAGAGTTACTGGTCATAACGATGTGAATATCTTATTCATTATGTTTAACTAGTAAACAGCTAGCTATTAAATAAAAACGAATGTCAATACACGACTAGAACATGAAAAAGTTACTAAGCGTAAATATTTTTTATTTATTGGTCAGGAAAGACTTCTAGCGTAGATAATGAAAGAATTTCAATCTTTCTATTACAATTTTTTAAGCGAATAGTTTTCTCGGAAGACAGGTGTGAAGATAAAAGTGGAGCGACGTTGAAGATTTCGGAGAATCGCGTCTATGCGCGATGTCAAGATTATCTCTTCGGTTTCGTTTTATTAGCCTACAATTAATTGTTTTCACATATGAAATATTTTTATTCTCCTAATTTCTCTCATAACCTTTAGAACGAGTGGACGTTTCATAAGGTAAAGTTTGAGTTAACGATGTGAGTTTTAAATTAATTGTTAATGCATTGAGTTGAATAGTTATTACATTAATAGTGTCGTGTTCAGCGTTCAACTGCATTAATTGTAAAATAAGAGGGAGCGGCAATTCTTTTCACGAGTGTTAAATTTTAATTTACTGTAATTTAGTTAGGGCCTATATATTTTGATTTTATCAAATTACTTGACAAATATTTACTTATTAAATTATACGAATATAAAACTTTATTCCTTGTGTTTTAATAAAACATAAGACGAGTTGGACTGGCTCTTTTATTTATTTCAGTTACTCCCACATTCGTATGAAATGGCTATTTAATTATATTTATCTTTAGGGAAAATTATATGAAAAAAATCAAAATATAAATGTAGGCTTATTTATAAAATTGGAAAAAGACTGAATTCTATAATTATTGTTTTAGTTTATTTAATTAATATTTTCATATTCCCACAATCTTTATTTTAACTGTTTGCTAGTATATAGGTTGTACTATTAATTTTTAATTAGTTTATTTGACATAAGTTACACAATATACAACAAAGCACTTGATGTAGATAGTACAAACAACCTAAAAAACTAACATTGAAAATAAGTAAATAATCCAAATTCAATTTGCCTTACACTGAAGAGGCATTATTAGATTATTTCGAGTCGACCGATGACGGCGATCGACGTGTCGCAATAATGCTTATTGCGGCAGCGCGTCGTCGATAACATTTAACGCTCGCTTTGTGATCGATTATATCCGAAACTAAAAGTGTTTGGTAAAAATGTAATATTTAAACATTCTAGATAAACTCAACTCATAATCTGAAACTTTGCCGCTGAGAGTTTGATCCAAACCCAAAAAAAAACTTTCTCGCTTAATAACTTTTCAATGTCACGTCCAAAAAAAATTATTAATAACTATTATCCTTTCCTAATATAAAAATGCAAATATTTGTATACAATTGGAATCAGTAGTTTATTCAGATTACAAATATGTAAGGTTCATTCTTGTTACTTTTTGTATGCATGAGGAACAAGCGTATGAATGAAAGCGCGCTCACTGCCATAATTAGTCATTTGGTCATTCTTGCCTGCCCTTTTCTCCCAGGTTGCGGGTTCTGACAACGGTGTGAGCGTTCCAAGTTCCAGGTGTATATATATTATTCTATGTGCTGAGTACACGTAAGAATATGGCTGTGCCGTGTTTGCTAAGGCATAGGAAAAAAAGAAACGGGACCGCAGTATTTAGGTTCACTCGCTTCACCCAATCATAGTGAAAAGGAACTTACATGGGTTGTTGTACACTTATTTCTTAAACTTAGGGAAAAAGAAAGTGAATTTTCAATCATTTTCGTATGTCTACACATACATTTGATGAACATATAAATAAAGTGTCGCCGTCAATTCAAAATCAAGACACGTATATGAGGAACTTCATTCAGCCTCAGGAGATGATTGCAGTACGTAACAATTTTGCTGATAAAACGGTGGTAAATTATCGAACATTTTTGCATTTGATAAACAATTAATTTAACCAATTAAGATGTAAAATGGCCAAATTAAGATGTAAAATGTCAGTAGCAGTTGACAATGACAAGCCGCCGAAAGCGCTTCTGGGACTCCAAAAACCAGTGCTGCCCGACGGACAACGATAACCCTCCGAGTTGTTGAACAACGGCGTACGGACTCCAACCATGGAACTATCAACGACATCTTCGAACAAATTAAGAAGTTTTTTATTTTTAAATAGTTATGCAAGCAGAAAATTATTTTCATTACTTTTAATTGCATTAAATAGATTCCATATTTATAGTCCAGTTATAATTATTGTATAAAAATTATAGGTCAAAATTATACATTATTATACGAGCATTATAACGAAGTGAACACGCGATCCTGATATTTACAAAATAATTTCGAGATTACTAATATTTATACAAACAAATACCTACTAACCACTGAGAAATAACAAAATAATTAGAAAACACCGCACGAGAACTCAAACAAATTCGCAGCACGGGTGTAGACCATCGCCAGCTGACTGACTGGAAGGTGCGGGGTGATGGACTGATGGGAGGGGGACATGGTATACTCATAGAACTATAATATAAATCACTATAAGAATATAAATGTTTAATCAAACTGCAACAAACACATTAATAGAAACGAGGTGGCCCTTGCGCAAATTGCGCATTTTATGATCCTGTGTGAGTGAAACTCACCTACAACGTGAATGTTGATTATGAAGTGACAGAGATATATTTTTGTTTACCATCTGGCTTTTAAAATTCATCTGAAGGTAATCAGCTGTTAAATTACAATCTATATATTAATACGCAAGCATGTTTCGTTTCCTCCTTTTTTTCTCAGCTTGTGTGCAACTTAGGAGAAATCCGCGCATACCGTTAGAAAGGTATAGTCCTGTAGATGAGCAGAATCACATTCTAATTCACATTGGACTCCAGGGCTACGCCCCACAGGTTTTCAAAGTTCCAATGTTAATCTTATGGAGAAAGGAGAATTGAATGAATCATTAGACATCTGTTGTAATAACAACTGCTAGAAAAACAGGAAAAACAGATGTTTTGATTCTAAAATGCTTTTAAGCTTTTTGGGTCCAGATCAACTGAAATTTTGATCGAATTTCGATCAGGAGGCGATCTCTAGTTCAAATTAAAAAACTTGCAATAAAATTTGGTCAACATTTTAAAGCGCCCTCTAGAAATAAATCAAAGGCGAGGGGGCGAAGCCCGAAACAATATGACCTTTTTCATTACGATTCGTCACTGCAATATATCCTAAGCTTTAAAATGACTCTCGATCTTAAAAATCGGTTCAGTAGGTCGAGAGAAAAAGGGACGTAACAGACGAAACACTTATAGAAATAAGGAAATAGATAGATAACTTCTAACCCGAATGAAAAATGGATGTAACAAGATTTTTATAAATGCACCTGGAACCTATTAAGCATACAACTTGATATCTAGATACTTTGGAATAATCCAACTGAAGCTGATATTTAATTTGTGAAAGCATTTATATAATTAATTGGTTTAATAAACTGCACACACACTCCGTGCGAGGAACGGGTAGACAGCTAGTAAGTATTATTAATAGACAATTATTGTATTTTTTAATATTCTAATGTGCCTCATGGCATCCAACAATAAACAATATTATTCCTGACCTAAAAAGACAAGTCATGATATATTTAAAATTTCCAAAACTCCATAGACAACCGTACAGCCGCCATTTTGTATTTTCAAAGAATAATTTGAATTTAAGAATGGTTTGTTGTAATAAGTAAAAACTTGGTAGATAACTTTTTAAGTTAAAGGTCTAATTTTAAAAAATAAATAATAATTTGAACAATTTGTTTTACAATCAATATTTTCAAAATTGCGGCTGTTTAAAATTTAAACCTTAAATTAGACAAAAAGTACGTGAGTTAGCAATGTTCATGTCACTATAAACTTTTAGAAAATTTAATTTAAAATCCAACTATGTAAAAATTATGAAAATCGGTTCATAAATAAGCGAGATAGAGTGATTTTAATTCAAATAGTCACGCACCTGAGCAGATTGCCGCGCGAAAAGCGCGGTCGCGGGGCCAGCTCAACAATGGATTTCGTACCACAACTGCTCCCGTTGAAGCGTGACTGGAATCAGTAAAATCGCTCTATCTCTCTTATTTATGGACAGATTTTCATAATCTTTACATCGCTGGATTTTAAATTACATTTCCCCAAAAACACGCAAGAACATAAACTTTTCTACCATATGAAGTTGTTATGAAATTTAAGGTTAAAGATTTTAAACATCCCCCATTTTGAAAATAAGAATGATAAAAAGTTAATAATTTTTTTACAGCTAGGTCTTTACTTAAAATATTTGTGTCCCAAATTTCAAATAATTATTTTTTTTATTTTATTTTTTTATTTTATTTATTACAAAAAATCTTAATTGCTTACGTCAAGATGTTCTTAAATTAAAAATTATTCTTTGGAAAATACAAAATGGTGGCTGTACGAGTAACTGTGAAATTTTAGAAATTTTGATATGATATTTTGGCTTGTCTTTGGTTTAGGAATAATACCTCTGAAAAGGGCGGTAGAGAGTTCAGAGACACCTTGTAAACGTTAAACTGTAGGTCCCTAGATACCTTGGCTGTTTTGGGCTATTAATTAACAGTCTTGCCTAAGGTGTAGAAGTAACTTATGTCGGCCTTCAGTAACAAGACTACAAGTTCGCACCACAATCATCCTACACTCCTCTCACATTCATATTCAGGTTAAAATACCCACTATGTGAGGTCCCTGTCTCAAAATAGCGACACGGTAATAGTTAAATATACTAAAAGCCGTTCTTTCGCCATTTCTTTGTTATTCGTATGGAGATTGGTTGTAGCTACTTACTACATTGAACAAAAATAAGTTGATAACTGTATATATAAACCAATGTTGTCGAATGGTGAATCGTTTTTGCTATGATTATTGTCCTATTGTTTATTTTCTAAAAAGTTTAACGTTTACTTTTACACATAAAGGTCAAATGTGTAGGTCCATAAAAATTGATTATCTGATCAAATTTACTACCTCAATTTGCTACAATACAAATTTTAATTTTAATTTAAAGTGGTTTTTAATATGTTTTTTCTAGCTTGTGACAAGTAAACATTATTTTAGGCTGGCAGTTGCCTCAATACTGCCTTGCCTGTTTGCTGTTGTATCTGCTCCTGTGAAGTCACTTATTAGCGAATTTCCCATAGGGAATAAGCTATTACCGTAGGTCTCATGGTAAGACCTAAGCCCGGGACCATGTTACTTTTTCGTTTTAAGGTGCCCAGAGACCAAAAATAATAGTCATTAAAATTTTTATATATATATATATATGTGTGTATATATATATATATATATATATATATATATATATATATATATATATGTATGTGTCCCTAGACACGATAACTCTCGTAAAAATGGTCCGATCGACACCCAATTTGGTAGAGATATGTAATCCTACGTTTATTCGGATGAGTTCGAAAACCAGACATATCAACCTACCGGAAAGGGTAGTTTTGGGGGGTTTTGTACCCCAAAAATGGGTTTTTTGCATTTTTCATATGTAAATTAAAAAAATTTTAAACTTTTATCTTGACCATTGGATTTAGCTCAAAAAAACACACAATTTAGTATTTTGAAGCTTTTTTCTATCTCTATTGGTTACCGAGATATTACAAAGTCTAAAGACAGTACATTGTCTTTTGGGGCTCCAATGTTAATCTTATGGAGGATAATGATGTGTTAATATTTCACTTATTAACCAATATTTGTGGATGAAACTTGGTATTTAGCTTCATTTTGTTGAGATTCATCCACTTAAGGTAAAAAATCTCGGTTTTTTTACTTATCATGGCAGCAAACCTGCATACTCTTTTTCCCGTGTTAATCTTATGGAGAATAGGCAAACTCTTTTATTTATGGACAGATATTGATGAAACTTACTGTATGGCTTTATATGGTCGAAATAAATTTTTTCTATGCTAAAAACCTACTTTTAGTGTCCCCCATGGCAGCATACCTGCATACTCTTTCCCTATAATTATCTTAAGGAGAATAGACATTAATTTATTTCCCTATTTATGAGCACATGATGAAATTTTGTTTACAAGTTTAGCTGGTCAAAATTAATATTACTAATTTGGAAATTCGCTGAGTACGCAGGTCTGCTGCGACGGGGGGTATTTATTCTTTGTGTTGTGATTCCCGGCTTAAAGTATTCATTTAAAGAATATATAGTTTATAAATGTATTTGATTGAGACTTAAAATTAATTTCGTGCATATTTTAAGGTTAATACGCCCATACCGTATATAAGTAAAAATCTAATTTAAAGAATATATAGTTCATAAATGTATTTGATTGAGACTTAAAATTAATTTCGTGCATATTTTAAGGTTAATACGCCCATACCGTATATAAGTAAAAATCTAAACTATGAATGAGTCTGTTTCTATAAGTGTAGGCCTAAGTGGGAGGGGGCGGCAGAAAATGGATAGCCTACAAGGCGGCATAGCCTACTCCTAAATTTGGCCCTGTCTAAGTGAGCAGAGCGAAAGAGCTCGTCTCTCAAATTTATCGAGAAAATTAAATGTTCCGTTATTCCCCGGTAATTCTTGATAAATTACACACCAAAGTGCTCACAATCTCGAGTTTATCGGCAACCAAGAGGAACAGTCTCGCTATACCATACCCTTGGTTTTGGTATTAAAAGTGGTCCAATTTATTTTCCATCTGTCCAATTTATTTTACAACCATGCAACAGCTTTTGTACGTAATTATTTTCATACTCTAAAATAAGCAAAATGTTTGCACTGGCAGAGTGTTTTTCCGTCAAAGGGTTTTAATATTTTGGTTGAATATGGTAGTTTCGGCCAAGAGACAAACCAATTGGAGTTGGTCTTGTCGCTGGGAAATCTGGTTTTCGTCCTAGAGCCCATCTATAAAGTTCCCATGTTATTCTTATGGGGATTGGTTGTAGCTACTTAGCCGACCGGGCGAGAAAGCGGAGCGAACGAGCTTTGTCTGAGAAAAGCAAGAGATAATATTAAATTTTACCGCGCATAAGCTCGGCCCCCCTAGTAATGTACTATGTCTTTGTCTATAGTTTAAAGTTGGTGATTTCATTGCTGCCGATTCCACGCGCGCATCCTACAGCGACGTTTAACCGGAAGTACTCTTCTTTAGACAATACTGTATTTCATTAAATTCAATGTGAATTCACATTGTAAAGAGTTTACTTGCTGACACTATAATACATTGAGACATTCGTAAACAACACATGCCCTTATAAGTATCAACTAGGCTCCTATAGGATTTATTTTTCCAGAAATACTCGGTTTCATTGGAAATTTCGTCATCCTACATAAAAATCCCATAAAACATCATAATTATTCCCGCTTATCCCAGCAAGCCCCATAAAATCCCCAAACGCAGGGAAAATACCATCTCTTGGCAACCCTGCTGGTTGCAGTGTCATGGCAGGGAAATCGTTCAAAAGAGCTGCTCTGTAAAAGAGCTGTTCACTCCGAACGACTCTGTAGGCGCTATGTTACAAATTCGATATTAGTGGCTATGTAGAATAGTTGCTAATCGAGATATACAGCAATTTGTCGGAATTAAAAGTGATTTTTTACTTTTAGATGCTACAAGAGAAATATATTTTACCAATATAAAAGTCAAAATCAATGTTCTAAAAAGTATAGGTCATATTCTCGTTAACGCCTACACAAATTTGAAATGTTCTACCAGCGCCTACAAGTGTAGGCGCTAATTTACACTGCCATTTTAGTTGCTACGTTAACATTCAAATTATAGTTGCTATGAGCGTAGCTACTATGAGACCCCACGCTCACGAGGACAGAGGAGGTCAGACAAATGATACAAAGGGCGGTTATAAAAATAATTTATTTTATGAAATTATTTTACAATAAAACGTGTTTTGTTTTGATTTGTTTTACTGTAAAATTTTATTGTAACGTTGTATTCGAGAAAATAATCATAACACCTGTAATGCCTAACTAGATAATTTCTTTAACTGAGAATATTGCCATAACTTAGTATAGTTGATGATGTAAATAAAACACTGCTTGACCTAGGTTATTAGTGAATTTTATTTTCCTTTAATTAACTTTCTTTTAAGATAGCTTTACTGTTTATTTAGATTGAATTTCTGAAAACGCTAGTTTATGATGCAAGGTAATTGTTTTAGATTGATTTAGTCCTAAGCAGGGCCGCATTTAGCCAAACGGCGCCCCTAGGCACATAAAACAGTTGCGCCCTCCCTGCCGCAATACTGGCCACGAAATATAAATAAAGTCACAATTATTTTTTTTCGATACGTGTAGTTTCAAAATAACAACCACTTAAAATCCAAATATCTCAAAACCCACAAATTGTATCAACATTTTAAAAGAGAGAAAAAGGTTGACAGATTTATTAAATTAACTAACGATACCAAGATTCTACAGATCTAACAACAAATAACGGAGTTATTCACTACGGTGGCACGGCTCGGACGGGCGTCATGGCAAGGCACGCAGTTTTTTGAGCGGTTGCGCATACTCGCACATATTCTGTGTTACTAATATAACGGACACCCGGCGTTCCGGCCTTCAGCACTTTCCGTCAAAAGAGATCAGTCGTTTTAATAACTTAATTTACTATTGCGAGCTGGGTAGAACGATGGAAATAACGTACCGCCCGTCTCGGAGAGCCGTCTTGGTCGGTACGGTAGCTCGGAAATGTCCTGAGATTCCTTCTCCAAAACTAATCTTTTGCAAAACTGCGGTAGGTGCGAATCGTCCGGGAGTGTCCGTTGCTTGCCGTATCGCCGTAATTCGCGCACTCTTATGAGTTTCAATGTTAAAAACTTTAAAAAAAATTCGGTACCGCACATCCGTCTGTGCCGTGCCGCCGTTGTGCGGACGTAGCTTATTGTAGTTTTTTAATTAAATAACCTTAATTTGCATGAATTAAAATAAAATCGAGGTTTTTATACAGAAAAATCTGAATAGCTCCGTTACTTTTGTTAAATCCTTATCTTGGTATCATTGGTTGTATAATTTATTTATTTTATTAAATTGTTTGGCTCCTGTAAAATATATTGTTCAACTTTACCGGGTTTGAAATATCTGAATTAATTTTTTTTAATGGCGACCATTAAAATATTTGGAAAATATTTTCCCTTGTAAATGAACATTGGTGTGATAAAATTTAATGCCAAATATTGAATTAATTTTATAGTGATCCGTTACGGATATAAAAATTAAGTGTAAAAAACAAAGTGGCGGATAGAGGCTAAACAGAGCCGAAATAAAAAAGGACCTACTACACATTTTAGATTTTTATTTTGATGTGTAGAATACAAATATGCATAGTCAGTGACGGGGGCGGGGTTTAATGACGTACTGTATACAGAAATATATATTGTGAGATTTTAAATAAAACAAATCCTCTAAAATGTACAGTGTAATATTATACTTCGCAGTAATTGGCATATAACCTGTCACTGTTACTTCACTTCTTCAATCTTCTTCAAAATTCAATCTTGAAGTGAAACTCTGACAATACCATATTGTATTGAAAGGAAAATGTGTGTAAACACGGGTTTTAAATAAATAATAACTGTTGGTACGGTCAAAACTTTATTTGGATGATGTAAAAAAAGAAATAAAACAAACAAACAAGGATGGAGTAGGCCTATTGTCCGTGGAGTAGGCCTACGATTTGTTTCGTTTGGCCGCTGCCGCGCCGCAAAGCAACGCAGACAGGTCTGCACGAGCCTAGCGTTAAATCGCCCTATTTCGCAGGCGTTTACACGGCAATAATTACGAGTATGAATACCAAATTTCCCCTCTTTAACCCCTCGAAATTTTGCGCCCCCTAAAAGTTTGCGCCCTAGGCCTAGGCCTAGTGGGCCTAGCGGGAAATGCGGTACTGGTCCTAAGTCTAAATAATAATTCTTTAGCTCTAACATCAATTGGATAGTGTAAATTACGGATTGTGTGGAGTTAATAAATATGAATATCAAGGTCTAGGTTGGGACCGTGTTTACAAACTTACAAATCCTAAGTTATTACCAATGTGTAGAAAATAGATTTATTAAATACTTGTTCTAATTTACACTAGGAAATAGGCTAGTATATTTTTATTATTTGGTACAGTAAAATTAAGTTTAACTTAGGATATTGTGCTTCAGCTAGGCTACCTAATTGTACCTGCAAAGCGGGCAATCAACATTAGATAGAACTTCCAAGAATAAGATTAGTTCTAAATATAAACACAAACATCTACATCAATACGATATAGCCTACCAAAGAATTATTATTATCAAACTATAATAATCCATCTCACTCACACCACAGCCGACAGGCAGGGGAGTTGGAAGAAGTGACACTTTGAATACAAACAATAACTTCTTGTATTGGCTGTAGTGGTAACACTGCCGTCACTTACCCCCACTCCTTTCCCTCAGGGGTTAACCCCACAAGAATTGCTCCGGTAAAGAATCCTTAGTGAGTCCATCCATATCGCATCGCCCGGAGCAGGGGGCGCACTCTTGAGGAATGGAGTGGGGGAATGTGTCGACGTCGACACAGAAAATGCACATCCGTCTCGATCGAGGAATGATCCTTGCCTATTGCGCATGCGCGAGTAACATGTTGCGTGGAACTGTTACAAACGCATCAGGAACAGTTGCGACGAGGAGCATTCCTCTAGAGATGCACCTATACTGTCTAAGAGCATTCCTCTGGTACCGTTTCTTACTTCTAATTTACGATTCTTTTACACGGACTACCCTTCCTCTACCATACTGACCCATAACTTGAGGTCTTGTGTTTTACTACGGTACATACCTTTTACCTCCCACGTCGTCCTTTGGGATCCCTCTCTGGGCCATAGGACCAGTCATATCTTATCTTTGTCTTGTATATTGGTTGTGAAGAGTGGTGGCATTAAACAGTAACTTTTAATCTGGTAGAGAGTAAAAACTCTTTTCAACAAGAATTTTTTTTAGATAAATTTTTAACTTGTCAGTATTTTTACAAAGATTTCTTGAATAACTGGGTACTTTCTTTAAAGTCAAAGTTAAAGTCTTTATTAAGCCAAAATCAACATTTAATTGTTTGAGTTCATTTGAGGAGTATGCTTAATCTATGGTTCAATGTAATCAGGTTTCTCCTCAAAAATTGCTCCACTGTAATATTTGGCTATTTATATTAATTTTATCTGGAAAAATAGGTAATAAATTTAGGGCCTACCTATGTTTAACAAGTACTTTTTTAAAGTTATAAGTTAGCGGAGTCACAATAATTTAGTAAGCTAAATGTGCTTGGTGCTATAACTTACATAAGCTCTGTGAAAAATTAACATAGGCCTAGGCCGAGTAAGGGCTTCAAGATTAAAATAGCTCTGTGAGAGAAATAATAAATTTGTTGTGGCGCTGTTTTACAAATTCTATTCTAATTTAACCTTGCAGTTTATGGAGTGGTCACCATGATTACTTTTACAATAGTACCGAATAAAATTAAACTAGAGTGAGCCGAAATGAGAAATTAATATTGTAAGCACATGTAGCACACAGGAGAAAGGGCGTTCACAGAGAGATAGCGATGTCAGGGAACAGGAAGCCAGGAATACCGGAATACCTGTTTCAATCATTAAGAGCAGTGGCACACAAGACAAGACCAGTAACAGGGACGGAGGAATGCTACTCGTTGCAACTGCTCCTGCTGCGTTTGTAACAGTTCCACGCAACAAGTTACTCGCGCATGCACAATAACATGCAATAGGCAAGGATTATTCCTCGATCGAGACGGATGTGAAAATGCTACGTGTTTGCATTCAAATTGAGAGTATTCCGGGCGCCTCACCAGGGTCACCAAAACGGTAATTTCGTCTGCTATGTCGTCTGCTAACAAGGCATTTGCATTGTTTAGCAGACGACAAATTAGTCACCGGTAAACCCGGTGAGGCGCCCGGAATACTACCATTGTCTCTGTCGTCTGCTTGTCACCGGTGAGTGATGTGAAACGCAGTGATACGGATTATAATTAATTGTTAACTTCTTTGGCATATCGTATTGATGTAGATGTACTAGACAGTTAAAAAATAATAAGTTAGTTTTCCTTATTAATTTATTTGTAACCACAGAAACAATTGGTTTGTAACCAAATAACAAGTTTGAAGTATTTCTAGGCCTAAATGGTTAATATTAGTTTGTTAACTCTTAGAGATAGACGGTAAAAAAGACCATCAGAATAAGGTACGAATATAGATGAAAGAAGAAAGTGACTCAAGAAGCAACAATACTTAAAGGAGTGGGAGATGGTTACTAGGTTACTGGTTGCAAACAAGAAACTGCAAATACTTTTAATAGCGATTTTATTTACAATTAGAAGAGGAATATAAAATATAGCCAGAATGATGTAAAAATCGTGTACTTTTTGTAATTAAATGTTATTTATTTCCATTGCAAAGTCATTTCTTTAAATACAAATTATTTTATTAACGATTTATTTATTGTAACAAATTGAATGGGTGGTTTAGCTATAAATAAATATGCTTCAATTATATGTAAGTTACTTCGATTTAAATATCACAAATTGTTATAATAAAATATTAATAATACAATTTTCAAAACTGGAGTGTTAAGTGCTGATAATAATTAAGTAATACATTAATGATTTACAAGACAATTAATTAGTTTTTTACCGATAAAATTACACTAAAAATAAACAAATTATTACTCTGACCTCGGTATCAATCACCGACTGGGCAATGCGATATTTAGTCGAGAAGCGCTAGTCAAAAACTACAACTTTTTAAGCACTAGCACAGAAGACCATACAGGCGTCTATTTCCCACCTTTATCATTTTGTGAGGACAAACTCGGAGGAGGAGTGGGGGTAGCGCCGATAGTGTTACCATTGACTTTGTACACTACGTGAGTAGACTTCTCATAGCATAGGTGTGTTTGAAGCATATTGACGGTGGTGCGATCTCGTGTGACGCCCATCAAAGTACACGTAACGTATAATATATAAATCAGTATTACCACTCTTCTAAACCAATGATGAAACATTTTATAACTGAAAGTTATGTTAATGTTTTGGTAAAATGTTTTGGCAGCACTGTAAATTCAGCTGAATAACAACAACATCGATGGCAGGGACTCTGGTGCGGCGTCCGGCGTCCACCGAACTTCCAAATTTTTGCCACAAACTAAATGCATTGGATGAGAGATCTATTCACGTTAGTGTACATAGTCAATGGTGTTACCAACGCTGCAAATACCACGCACGGCCATCACGGCCAATGCTGAACATCTGAAGACCGTGTTAACCACAGTATCTAGAATATAGATTTCTTGGTGTTTACTATCAAGGCGACTGTACAGACCTTGATTTACTATTAAGAGAGACGCAGACAAAAGAATCCTATACTATAATACGAGCTTTGTCTGAAGGGATGTGTGTTCCATGATCTTGAAATCCAGCGGGTAGATTTTGCTTAAACTTTGCATTTAAGAGTGTTTTGGCCCAAAAATAAGTTTAGAAACAGTCTCAATCCCCTGAAAAATCGAATTTGGTCTAAATTTAAGTTTAAAAATAGTCATTTTTAACATTGCTCTTATGAGTTGCTATTTTGGTAACGAAATAACAACGAAAGATATAAAAAATAAAGGAACATTAAAGTTAAGCAGACTTTTTGAAACAGCTGTTAACTTTGAAGAGTTGGTTGGTTGTTGGTACAAATATCAAAACTGAATTAAAACCAACGAGCAAGGATCAGTTAACCTGGTACTGGTACCAAAGGTCGTTACTATTAATAAATTTAAATATTTAATTATTTTAATTAGAACACTTAGTAGATTTTTTTACTATGTTTTAAAATGAAAATATAAAACTTAGTATTTACCGCAGGTGATTTATCCGTTACCTATGTGCTTCCGCAACAACACGTGATGTATAGGCCTATAGAATTTAGAGGAGGAATATTTCCAGAACAACCGTAAAACAAATACATTTTTTAAAATTAATTCTTCAGATTTCTAATATTAATAATTTTATTGCGTTAACAAAACAAAAATTATTATTATTAGAAATCTGGAGAATTAATTTAAAATTGATCTATTTCTAATAAGAAGAGCAGAATAAACCGTAAAACAGTTTGAAGGCTTAAGTACATTTCTAACAAAAACAACGCAACATTTTTTTGTTTTCTACAGTCTGTGTAATATAACAGTGAAACATCCGACCCCAATCGGATAACCGAGCCAAAAGTAGCAGGCAATAGAAGTTTTTGAATTTCGAAATTGTTATAAAAGATTTTAATGAAAAGTTAAAATGCCTGGCATTTTCGGTTTCGTTGTCCGATTGAGGTGGGGTTTGCGGCATTGTGTTCAGTTAAGTGAGACCTTTAATATTATGTACATATTGCCCTATGCTTACTTTTAAGAATTTCTTGTGACTCCTAGTGGGTGTAGGTGGTTTTGGAGTGTTGAGCGAGAGCAGCCTGCAGCTGCAGCCGGTAGTAGGTGGTTTTGGAGTGTTGAGCGAGAGCAGCCGGAGTAGGTGGTTTTGGAGTGTTGAGCGAGAGCAGCCTGCAGCTGCAGCCGGTAGTAGGTGGTTTAGGAGTGTTGAGCGAGAGCAGGCTGCAGCTGCAGCCGCCTCTGCAGCCGCCTCTGCAGCCGGACCCCAGCTGAACACCTGCACCTATAAAAAATGGAGATCGCGGCGTAGGGACCACGTCTAGACACTGTGGAATGCCGATGCGCCGAACACCTGACACCTGCCCACACAGATATTCTTAACCCTCCCTCTCATTCCTTCCCCAATAACCGTCCCCATCACATCATCTGGTGACTTGGAAGTGAGCAGATCGTTACTAAATTGGGCTTCAGTTTCAGTGATTTCTCTTTGGTGGATCTTCTTCAATACGTAAGTGGTTATTGTTAATATTATCTTATAGTATTATTTACGATTATGGTCATAGTACTAGAAGTTTTAAACAATTTATTAATTTTTTTTCTATGAAGAACTTAAAACATTTCCTCTGAGTTATTTATTTAATAGAAATATTACATGGTTATGACAAGTTCAGCAGAAGTTTTAAATGACGATAATTTTTTTGTTTATTTAGTACAAAAACATTTAATAATCTTCATTCACAATATTGGGTATATATTAAACGAGATATTAGTAGTATGATTTGGTAACTCCTGGCTCAACCTTGAAAAGCAGATGTAAAAATTGGGGGACGTTAAACTATGACATAAACTATTTTATATATATATATATATATATATATATTAACTGAAGTAAATAAATTCGTTAACCTACGTTGAGCGTATGAAAGAAGCTACTTTAAACCAACTGACATGATGTTATAACCTACTTCCGTTGCGAAATCAGCATTCAAATTTTCAAGATGTAATAGAAATAATAACTGGATTTGACTGAAGTTCAATACTTTCATGTATAACTAGTTTTTTTTTTTTTTTTTTTTACCATTATATAATCCACTTGTTATGTGTAAACGAGTTGTAAATTATAGTTTTTAGTTGTTCTCTTTATAACAAACTTCCATTTTTACACTGCAAAGGTTTATTCAACTAAATAAAATAGAAAACCTGAAACATTAAATCCAGTAATATTCTGTACGGTACGTAGCTATAGTACCTTAGGAACTTGTTTTCAACCAGATACCTCTTTCTCTTCAGTCTTACGGTGTAAGCAGAGCAGTTCACACGCGCTTGCTCCTTTTGTCTATTGTTTTTATGCAACGGTTAAATTGTTATATAAATTTAAATTAATAATTTTTAATCTTTGATTTCAGTAGTCATGGAGCGATTGTCTTGTTGTAACCTGTGTAACAGAAGTTTTAAGCAACAGAAGAATTTGAACCAGCACATTAACAGTGTGCATTCAGCACGTCGGTTCAACTGTCCTGTGTGTGGAAAACAACTGACTCGAGCAAACAACCTTCGTAGTCACATCATCACCTATTAAGCCAACCTATTAAGCCTGTAACAAACAAAAGTAAAGAGAGTGAAGTGGACTCATCAAACATAAAATACAACAAAGTAATAAATTATTTTAAAGAATAGTGTAAGTTTCAAAATAAATTTACACACACTTTTGACGTTAACTTAACCGGTTTTATGACACTTATCGTTAACAAAAATATTATGTGTTTCAGCATCAAAACATTACATAGGTTTTGACAGTTCTCTGCAATTAGTAAACAGAAACTAAATCAGCCGTCAAGCCTTGCACCGGCTACATCATGGTTTTTTTTTACATATTTTATTAACCGATCAGCATATTACAAATTGCTATACAGGCTAAAGCTTAACAATAATATAATAGTAACATATTTACAATAACTTAGGTTGAGGTTAGCTAATGGTTAGCCCCTCTGGCACAGTGTCCATAGTCATGTTAGTCTGTTAGACATATTTCTGGTTGAAAATCACTAAAAAAGAAAGCTGAGAAAGGCTAAAGTCTCTTAAGGTATCAAAACATCTTGAGGAAGTCTGGGTCAAAGTCTAAGTCTTATGATATTTGATGGTTGACCTGAGATAAAAAATTGAGTGCCGCTTGTCAATTGAATTCTATTGAAAAATTTTAATGTCGTTTTCTTGATGTAATCGTTAATTGAAGGAATGCCAAGCTCAAAATGTATTTGGTTGTTTCTGACATACCACGGGCACCTAAGGATTATTCGTAACACTTTGTTCTGAAAAGTTTGTAACCTGCGAACTGCACTAGATGATGCGGTGCCCCACACAGGGCATGCATATAACATCTGGGGCTCATAGGTTGGCCCCTGAATCGAGTGAGACGTGAGTTACGTCGCGTTACGCGAGTTACGCGTGTTAAGATGTTATTCCTAGTCTACATTGAATTAACTAAGGCCATAAATATATTTTAAGTTACATAGTTAGCCAACAGATTAGTGTATTTAAATAAGTTTTACTGTATTTCACAATAAAAGTTATCTTAACAGTTATTTCATGGACAATATCCATTCACCGTGTCCCATTATGAAGTATGGGCCTACAACTTTGCAATAATAAATCGCTTTTTAGCCATATTAAACCTTTTACAAGTAACTTATTTATCTAAGTATTTCTTATTATCATTCTTATTCTAAGTGCCAAATACGCAGTAGATAATTTATACAAAAATAAATTAACAATTCTCCTACCCTCATAAGTCACGTTCCCATAAAGAATAAATATACAAATGAATTTTAACTGTAAATATGGCGTCTTAATATTATCGCTTACCAAATTAAGATATAATTTATTCTGGTCCAATTAGTTATAAAAGTTACTTTCAACCACTGGTTGCCAGTTAATCGTTCTACATAGTAGGTTTTGGCTAGACCTTTGAACTTATTATTGTAGTATGGTTATATTAAAAGCAACCGTATGAAATATTACTCAAAATCAAAAACAATATCCGTAAAATGGCCCACAAAAGTGGTTAATAACGTTATAAAGCTGTAAACTTATATTTTTAGACGCCGGGTATTTTTAATACTATAGTTGAATTAAAATCAAAAGAGTATCGGGACTGGCGGTGCTTCGGCAGTGTTTGGCAACACTCGGGTAAACCCGTTGATTTAATCAGCTGATAATGGAAAATTCGGCTCATCTGGCGAATTGATTCATTTTTATCGATCTTTTTCACGAATAGAATGTTGAACCTATTCTTTTGTCCGTATGATACAGCTGTTTTTCCACACCTGTCTTAATGAGATAAAATCGAATTTCATCGATTTTGACGTTTTTGTTTTGTAATATTCTGTGACGTACTTTTGGGTCTATTGAATATTTAATTAATTTTAAGTTTGTACGTAACAGTAAAAAAAGAGTTAAGGGTGCGCTCTACCTCGGCGTCAAAATCGTCGAGCGAGACTGTTAACTGCCGCTATACGCGGAAACTCACATTTTGGAAAATATATGACGGGTGATTTTAAATTTCGTTACTTTAATGCTTTTTTTGGTTTCAGTGCGAAATCGATCGATGGTCTAATAACGATGTTTTTGAAATTGCAGACCTTTCGCATCTCCCTTCTTGCATTGTTATCTATAAACTTTTTACCAATCTTATTGCAGATTCTTGTTCTTAAGATTATATTGTACTCGTGTATCGTCTTATTTTTTCTTAAACAATTGTTTTTAATTCGTTAAAACTTGATACAAAAACTCTTAACATTATTAGCAAGCACCCTGCTTAGTAATTTAAATTAATATTGAAATTTTAAGACGATAGCGGAGTAAAAAATTATATTACGAAAATAATGGCACCAAAATATTTTAAATCGGTTTACAACTGGGGCGACAAACACGGAGATTCAAAACCCTTCTATCCGCGCGGCAGATGGGTAGAGCGCACCCTTAAGTTACCAGGGATACACTCAGTTTGAAAGCGAGGTTAATTACAGGGTTCGCGCGACGTAAATGCCTAATCTCTTAAGACAATTGAATTACGAATGATGAATTATAACATTTGATTTTGTACGTTGGTTTCTCACTCATGTGATGTACTGATTGAATTTAGGCAGTGGATGAAAGCTAATCAATTTAGTTACGGTATATTGTTTCTTCGCCCAAGTAATGTAGTCGATTATTAATTTTAATAGTTGAAGTAGAATAAGGCATATATAAAGCATTTATAAAACCTTTATTAATAGATAGTAATTGTTTCTTCAACCAAGGTAAGACGACGTCGAATGACTGACCATCTCCGTCGGGGTCATTCGGCTTTACCCCTACTGTGGCGCCTCCCCTCCATCACGTGACCCGTCCTCCCCTACTCTAAAGTCTAAAATGCCCCGCTTTTCAAATGTGGCTTTCAAATTCTTTCAATGCACGCCGCGCGAAATTTTAACAGTATACAATGGTATACAGTATGCGAAATGGTATACAGGTCCATGATTTTGTTGGTGGGCTGAGGGAGTAGCCTGAATGCCGCATATATGCTTCGGATGGTAGCGAACGTGGTAACCTATGTGGTCAAACCGGCCCTGATTTTGGTGCTCACCATCACCAATACCGTGTCGGGGTCGTGCATTTGTTGTGTCGTCAAATGTAAAGGCGTCAACTGAGGGTTTAAATTTCTATTTATAGTTTCGTGGCCATTTTAATAAGCCTCATTCACAATTGTCTATTATAGATGAAATAGCTTGGGGGAAAAAACTCTACAAGGTTATAAGCAATTATCTCAATTTTTTATATATATGTAACAAAATAGAGAATAAATAAGTTAGTATGAAGTGGGAACTATATAGGCGTAGGTACTTGTGAGATCCATCAAATAACGCTAACCTTTGTATGATAAAAAGGATATGAAACCTTGTAAACAAAACCGATGAAACATCTGCCTGGTTCTCAGATCGCGATCGAAACAAAGTTATCATCTTACAATCGATACGAATCGGCGAACAAAGAATTCTCTGTGGTCGCTGATTCAAATGACTCTTTTACAAAATGACGTATGATTCATCCAATTCACTTTATTGATTCGTTCATTTGAACAACTCGGCAGTTGTTTACTTCGAGGAGCCGACTAGTCCCGAACGTACCCGAACACTGCCGAAGCACCGAGAGTCCCAATACTCTTTTGATTTTAATTCAACTAGTGGATTAGATGAATCATAAGACAATTTCTAAAAGAGGCGATTCATATCGCTAATCGATTGTAAGATGGTTACTTTGTTACGATCGCGATTTGAGAACCAGGTAGATGTTTCATCACTTTTGTATACAAGGTTTCATATTTATTCAACCTTTTATTTCAAGGCTTTCATATCATTTTATCATACTAAGTTTAGCGTTTAATTTATTGATGGATCTCACAAGTACATATGCCTATATATTTGAAGACTTCTTACACTTTCAATGTTATTTTAGGCCAATATTACTTTTTAAAAGTCAACAGAGTGAACATTCGCAATTTACAGAATAAAAACTTCGTTTTAAAACCTAACACATTTGTTAAGGTCAACATTATCATCAATTGTCTATATAAATTATCAAGAAGATCACACTTAATTAATAGGTTTCTGTAAGGAACATAGCCATCGTAGGGGAGGGAACGAAGAGCGGAAGAGAGGAAACAAAAATATATAAACTACAACGACCTTGGATTGAAATAAACGCGAGAGTTCATAATAGTAACGCTCATCTCACATTGGCTCCATTGAATCATCACTTGCGCGACCTGCGAAATTTTTAATGTCTGCGTTTCAAACAAGTCCCGCAGCCTTTTCTTATTTTAAATCTTTAGTCCGTACACAGCCCAGTCAGCACAGGTAAAGGCAATGAATTACCTTATCGCCTGGTACTTATAGGATGAACGCAATCGGTTCACAAAATGGAACAATGATGTCTGACATAGGCCTACATTGAAAGAATTGAAACAGCCACATTCGAAATGTGGAGGATTTCAGACTTTAGAGTAGTGGGAGGACGAGTCACGTGACGGAGGCGCCGCAGTAGGGGTACAAGCCGAGTGATCCCGACGGAGGTGGTCAGTCATTCGACGTCGTCTTACCTTGGCAGAAGAAACTATTACTATTTTTTATTACTACGATTCATTATTAAAGGTTTTATAAATCTGTCATATTCTACTTTGACTATTAAATTTATCAATCAACTAAATTACCTGGGTGAAGAAACAATATACCGTAACTAAATTAAATTTATCAGATTTCATCCTCGGCATAATTATTTAATCAGGACATCACACGGGTGGGAGGGAAACCAACGTATAAAAATAAATAGTATAATTCGGCATTCGTAACGTAATTCAATTGTCATAGCAGATTAGGCATTTACGTCACGCGAACCCTGTAATTAACCCCTCTTTCAAACTGGTTAAATCCTGGCAACTCTTTTGTAACTCTTTTTTACTGTGACGTACAAACTTAAAATTAATTACTTAAATATTCCAGTGACTCAAAAATACGTCACAGAATATTAACGTCAAATAATCGATGAAATCCGATTTTATCGCATTTAGGATTTAGACAGGGAGGTGTGAAAAACAACCATATCATACGGACAAAATGAATAAGGTTCAAAACCTATTCATGAAAACGAACGTATCAAATGAATCAATTCGCCAGGTGAGCCGTATTTTCCATTACCAGCTGATGCAATCACGATTAAAACAGCGGGTTTACCCGAGTGTTGCCGAACATTGCCGAAGCACCGACAGTCCCAATACTCTTTTGATTTTAATTCAACAATAGTTGATTAATTCATTTGAACAACTCAGCAGTTGTTTACTTAGAGGAGCCGACTAGTCCCGAACGTACCCGAACACTGCCGAAGCACCACCAGTCCCAATACTCTTTTGATTTTAATTCAACTATAGATTAAATTCAATCCAGTTTATCACTTATTTGTGCAAATGGCCCTAAGAGTGTTCATAATTAGGCTAATTTTTTGTATTTTTTTTAAATTATTATTCTGTTTGAAAAATATCTAATAGCTTAAAATTTTTAAAGAAAGTTGATTTTAAAAAATCATCTCTTTAGAGATGAATGCCTACAAGAATGTCACAATACCCAATAAATTTATGCTGAGGCCTCTTTTAACAGTATGTTTTTTTGCAGAGGTAAAAAAACCTTCTTAAAAATTGTTCAACAAATTATTGCGAATTCCCTTGTTGGGTGGACTTATTTTGAGAATAAGACTAAAACGGTTTTAGTTCGTTAATTTAATGATTAGGCTATGTTTAATTTATGTATGAAAGTAAAAGGTATCACGGAAGACATTGCAATTATTTAGTATTATTTAGCTATCGAAAATCTAGTAGTTATATAAGGATTATTAATAAGTCGTTTTGATTATGAATTAATTCCAATATTCCAATACCCAACAAAACAGCTCTATCCATGTTTTTTTAGTTTCCACTTTCTTGTTTGTGTTTAATTCTTTTGATTTGAGAGGGTAAAAAGTAGCCCAAAACTCATTGTATTAAAAGTTATTTAACAACCTAATATCCATTTTACTATAGGCATTCTCAATAAGTAGTTCTAATAACGACTTAGCTCTAAATAAGAATAAAAACAGCCAAAAAGCAAGCGTCGCCCATTGAAATATACGGGGCAGAGGCGCGTCGAGCCCCGGGTAGTGGTGGGGGAAGCCGTGCCGACTCCGGCTCGTTCTGCCAGCGTTGACCCAGCGTTCCATGTTTATATTTCTATGGTTGCAGCATCTGTGATGCTGCGTCGATGTGGCTGCAAGCTTCACGCTCGTGTCGGCCTTCTCGGTACACACGGGACGCTTGCAGCAGCAAGACATCTGCGTCGACGTGGCTGCAAAATTCGAGACTTGGGTCAATAAATAATAATAATCGTATTGCTTTTAGTGGAGGGAGATCAGCAATTAACTGATAGTTCTCCTCGCCTGAAATGCCTGCACTTTTTTGTTTTCTATGCAGGTGGACCAACGGCTTAACGTGACTTCCGAACCACGGGAGCGGCCGAACGATCTTTTTTGTACCCGAGCCGGGATTTGAACCCGGACCCGCTGGGTGATAACCCAGAGCTCTAACCACTGAGCTACGGCCGCTGCCTACTTGCGTCACTGCCCAAACGTAGCTGCACTCAAGGAATCTAAAATAAAATAAAGAGAAGGTAGGGGTCAAGACATACAACACCCTCTATACACCAGGTGTTCTTTTACACCTTTGACGTCACCATTTACTAATACTGGTAATGATAATGATGATGTCATAGGTGCAAAAGAACATCTGGTGCATAGAGGGCGTTGCATGTTTTGACCCCTACCTTGCCTTTATTTATTTTAGATTCCTTGATTGCACTGTCTTTTCTCTCATGTCACAGTTCA
Organism: Neoaliturus tenellus; assembly: GCA_030545055.2. Taxonomy (NCBI): domain Eukaryota; kingdom Metazoa; phylum Arthropoda; class Insecta; order Hemiptera; family Cicadellidae; genus Neoaliturus; species Neoaliturus tenellus. Next base: position 112,195,207 of record CM061531.1, read on the forward strand.
TGTGTTGTCACATGTTCATGAATAAAAACACCATATTTTTATATAATATTAATAAAAATAATATTAATAAAAATAATATTAATAAAAATAATATTAATAAAAATAATATTAATTAAAAAATAATTAATTTTTAAATATTAATTTTTATTATGAAAAATAACGATTTAACGTAGTTTGAGATTCTGCCGTTTCAAAGTTCATTAAAACTCAGTACAAAAGTTTTCAAATGAAAACTAAAATGTTTGCTGTAGAGGAAAAATGTTATCTTGAAACTTATTTACTTCAATTAATTATAAACACTTCGAATCGAGGAACACCTTCAAATCTATCTATCTATATATTAATACTCAAGCATGTTTCGTTTCCTCCTTTTTTCTCAGCTCGTGTGCATCCCAGAAGAAATCCGCGCATACCGGTAGAAAGGTATAGCCCTGTAGATGATCAGAATCACATTCCAATTCACATCGAACTCCAGGGCTACGCCCCACAGGCTTTCAAAGTTCCAATGTTAATCTTATGGAGGAAGGAGAATTGAATGAATCAGACAGCTGTTGTAAAAACAACTGCTAGAAAAACAGGAAGAACAGATGTTTTAGTTCTAAAATATTTTTAAGCTTCTTGGGTTTGGATATAAACTGAAGTTTTGATCGAATTTCGATCAGGAGGCGATCTCTAGTACTTATTTAATACGCTAAGGGTTTTTTTTGTCTTGAGAACTCCTGCTACAATTTCAACCGATTTTCAAGTTTTTGGTGTCGTTGGATAGGGGTTGGTCTGTAGTTGTTTCCGCCAAAAACTGATTAGAATCGGACTGAAAATAAAGACGCTACCCGCCATTAAAATCTCAAAATTTCCCATTTAAATAACATTGGGATTGAATAAAGCATTTTAAAAATCTGTTAATAATCAGCTGTAAATACATGTAGTTTCGGTGATTAAAGATATTCACAATATTGGATTGGTCGTATGTGATTGATTTAGAGCTAAAAGTAACATTTATTATATTAAAATAAATTGCTCGATTTCGAGCACCAGTATACTACAGTCCGTTTTTTAAACCTGATCCTTCGAGGGAGAGATGGTGGAGGGGGTTTGTTTATACTTGCTACTATCCCATTGGCTGAAGCCTTTTGGTTTTTTTTGTTGGTTTTTTTTGTTGTTTTTGTTTTATTTCACTGTTGCATACCAGCTGGTAATTTTACATCACAACATAATGTGTATCAGTTTTACAATATTATTTGTAGCAGTTGTTTTTTTAATTAGTTTACTTTAGAACTGTTACTTTTTAACAATTAATAGGTTTGGTTTAAAAATATATCAGCTGACTAGGAGTTACTGAAAGATATTATAACTTATTTAAAACGTTATTTGAGGAAATCTGATACTCGACAAACGTTTGTCACGAGTTTAATTGTGTTGTTTACAGTTTAAATTTTTTGTTTACAGTTTAAACCCCTCCCCCACCCCAATTTTCTCGAGAAGGATCAGGTTTAAAAAAACGGACTAGTCTGTTTTTTTAAACCTGATCCTTCTCGAGAAAATTGGGGTGAGGGAGGGATTTAAACTGTAAACAAAACATTTAAACTCGTGACAAACATGTTCGAGTATCAGATTTCTCAAATAACGTTTTAAATAAGATATAATGTCTTTCAGTAACTCCTAGTCAGCTGTTATATTTTTAAGCCAAACCTATTCCTTGTTAAAAAGTAACAGTTCTAAAATAAACTGATAAAAAACAACTGCTACCAATAATATTGTAAAACTGATACACAATATGTTGTGATGTAAAATTACCAGCTGGTATGCAACAGTGTAATAAAAAAAAAACAAAAAAACCAAAGGGCTCCAGCCAATGGGATATTAGCAAGGATAAACAAACCCCCACCACCATCTCTCCCTAGAAGGATCAGCTTTAAAAAAAACGGACTATAGTTCATTATTAAGGCAATAATAATACTAATAGAGGCAATAATTGATTACTGCATAATATAAAGAATACCATTTACCCTTTACAATGAGACCTTACTTAAATTCCAATTAAGTATTATGTTTAATAAATAGTTCAAAATTTTATTTTACAGCTGCAGATTGGGAATAGTACCAATTGTTGATTAACTTAGATTTCCTAACAACACCTAATGGCAGCAAATCTACATACTGTCCGGAGATGACTTGTTGGCCAGTGAGGGGGTTGCGGGTTGAGGGGGAAGCTGAAGCATGCCATTGGCCAAAACAATTTGCTTTTTTTTCTTTTTTTATTTTTATTCCACCATATGTTTAGCTATCAACAAAACCAAAAACATACAACATCCCTAAGATGTTTTCTTTTATTTGCAGTCAGCTGTCTTTCTCTACATTTAATTAGGCTAGCTGGTTTCACAACAAAGGTAATTGTTTACTTTTTTTAGCAACATTTTTTCATGTAGAATAGTACAATCTAAGTTTGTTTTTATTCCTTAGTTAACCAAATGACCGGTAGGTTTCGGATGTAAATTTCCCTTCGCCCGCTAACCCCCTCAGTGGCCAACAAGTCATCTCCCGACAGTACTCGATCCTATGGTGTTTTTTTATGGGGAAAGTAAATAATTTGAAATTCCATTGGAAATTCGCTGACTACGCAGGTCTGCTGCAACGGAGGTATATTTGACTGTAGTGAACATTTTTCACCTGAGGCAATAATAACAATTAGCCTAGCAATGATCCGTCATACAGAAACAGATTGAAGGGGTTTTGCTGCCCCTAGGATATAGTTTACATCCCTCTTCCCATATTTGATATATACGTTACGGTGGCTATAGGCCTAAAGCCATTGGCGGTACAGAATTCACGGTCTGAAGTATAAATGTTTGGCACGGTAGGCTACCTTGTGTTAGCGTTGGCGTTGTTAAAGCCTTTCCATTTTCAAATTCAACTTAAAAAAATACTTTAATGAAGCCACCTTAAAATATTGTTTGTCAAATTGAAGTTTTAAAACTACCTGGCCGGCCACACAAAACAATGAGGGCCGTCCTCCTCCTTACAAATACTTTGCTTCCGCGTCCTCATCGCAAGGAGGTGTATCGAGGCCCGGCTGAACTCGTGCATTTATGGTGCTAATTGTAATTTTAATACTTTTTTATTAATTGCACTCATTGTAATCATTGTAATAATTACTGTTCTCAAAGTGAAGGGACTTCCGATTTTGATGAAATTTTGTATGAAGGTGTAAGACCAGGTCTGTTTTCATGGGTTCGCGAAACAGCATGATCGGGTAATGGGAACAGGGGTTTATGAGGCTTCAAAGGGGTCAAAATGGGTTTTTGCCATTTTTGGACCTCAATTTTCAAAACTCAACAATTTTAACCAAAACCATTTAAAAGAGTTAAAAAATGAAGTATCTTAAATTTTTAACTTGGCTCAACAGATAACGGAGGAAAAGTAAAAACGTTTTCCCATGTTAATTTTATGGAAAATAAACAAAAACATATATCTCGCTTTTTATTGACATAAATTGGTGAAATTTGGTGTGCACATTCACTTGGTAGGGTTTAACTGATATTTGCTTTGAACACCCATATGGCGGAAAACCTATATAGCCTACTCACCTCATGGGTTTTATGGAGAAAATTAACAATTGCCGAATATTGATACAATTTGATATTAACCTTACCTATTAATTACTTCCTTAACAACAAACATTTTCTAACAACATCCTATGGCAGCAAATCTACGTGCTTATTTTTATGGTGTTTATGGGGAAAATACAAAAACTCAATTTTCTTTGGAAATTCGACGAGTACGCAGGTCTGCAGCGACAGGCCTATTATCCTTTTATTTATATAAATATTTGTAATCGCCAGTATAAAGTAGTACTTAATAACTAACTGGTAAAAATCATTTCGATGTACAAGTGAAGGAATGAATTGCGGCGTTCTAGGAAGAGATGCAAGAGGTTTGAAAGGGCGGATAGTTGTTTGATATATATATATTAAGTGTCAAATAAAATGAATTTAAGGGTACTAAGGTTAATTATTTTTACAGTAATATTGAAAGTAGCCCTCCTTGGTGAAAATAAAGTAAAAATATATATATAAAGAAACGAGTGGAATGAACAAACTTGTCGATAGCCTTGCCAACCTGAAGCAGGTGGTTGGTCAAATGTTGAGGAAAGATGAAGTATTCATTAGAATGATCTTTAAACTTGTCAAGAGAATCGATCACGCCTTTAATAAGTTTGTCCTGTAGATGTTCAATTTCGGGAGGACCATTAAATGAAAGGACAACCGGTAAATGATCACAATCGAGGTCGACTATCAATGTCATGTGCAGTGGATGAGAAACGTTTTAAAATAATAATAATAATAATAAACTTATTCCTCCGACAAAGTTTCACATTGTATGGGAATTTACAAAACAAATTTCAAGTTTTTGCACTTATTCACAATTTTACAAATTTTCATTTAATAACAATTTCATCTACTCATTTTCTCTAAACTTTTTCTTCATTTTAAACTTATTTGAAATTTTTCTTATTTCTTTTTTCTTCCTACTTATTTCTTCTTTCTTCGTTCTTCATTACTATATTTAACTATAAATAAGGCAATATCTAAAATAACTGGTCACACATTAGGGTTATAAGAATAAAGTGTCCGCTGATTGGTTGCTACGATTGACACATTGTATTCAGTAGTAGCCGAAAGAAATGTTCTTCCATTACTATTAGTTTTTTGCAGACCTAAGCTTCATTTTTACAATTCAAGTCACCTAATAAAACGTGGGAGTATAGCTAGAAAATAAATTCTCTATGTACGTTTTTGAGAATTTGTAACGTGGAGCATGGTAGGCAGCATATCTATACTTATTTATTACACTAAGGGTTCTTTTGTGTTGAGAACTCCTATACAATTTTCAACCGATTTTCAAGTTTTTGGTGTCGTTGGATTGGGTTAGGGCTTGGTCTGTATAGTTGTTTCTGCCATAAACTGATGAGAATCGGACTGAAAATAAAGGCACTATCCACCATTGAAATCTCAAAAACTTCCATTTAAATTACACTATAGTATACGTGTTGCTCGAAATCGAGCAATTTATTTTAATACAGTACAAATGTTACTTCAGCTCTAAATCAATGACATCCGACCAATCCAATAATGTAAAAATCTGTAATCACAAATAACTACACGTTTTTACAGCTGATTATTAACAGATGTTTAAAATGCTTAATTCAATCTCAATGTTATTTTAATGGGAAATTTTGAGGTTTCAATGGTGGATGGTGCCTTTATTTTCACTCCGATTCTCACCAGTTTTTCGCGAAAAACAACTTCAGACCAAGAACATCACCAAAAACTTGAAAATTGGTTGAAAATTGTAGGAGGAGTTGACAACACACAAAAAAACCTTAGCGTATTAAATAAGTATAGATTGGGATTGAATAAATAATTTTAAACATCTGCTAATAATCAGCTGCAAATACGTGTAGTTTTGGTGATTAAACCGGTTCACAGTATTTGATTGGTTGGATGTCATTGATTTAGAGCTAAAAGTAACATTTGTATTGAAATTACTCAATTCAGTTTACTGAATTAATTGTATGATGTAAACCCTCTTTCTGACTTGTTTTGTGTTTCTTACAAAAAGCAAGCTTCAAGCAACCTGTGATGGACTGATTTTAGCTGTGTACTCCTGTATTTTATTGCACTCCATGAATTTGTAAAATGCATGTTAAACTGCCTAAGACAATAAAATATTTCTGATTTCTGATTCAAATAAATAGTTCGATTTCGAGCAACACGTAGACTGCATTACTAATTCTTCGTTGTTTGTTTTTACTTCCACTGCGACCACTTTCAAGTTATTCATATTAGGCAAATAAAGAGAATGATCGGATATATTTATTTTAATAATATTAGCAACACCACCAGAGGCTCTTGCTTGGGGCATTCCTGTCATATCTGTACACAAGATAATATCCAGGAATTGTAAATTTGTTAGTTGAAATCGGATAGGTTTCAGTACAGTAATACAGGCAATGTCTGTTTTGAGCTAGGAAAACAATAACTTGTGTAGGAATATTTACCTTAAATTGCCTAAGTTCTTGAGTTGATGTTTTCTCTCCTATGTACATTTCACCGCAGGTGCGGCATCTTCAGAGAGATTCTTCTTAAACTACATTAATAATACTAACACATTATATACAAATTTTGTATATAATGTGTTAGTATTATTAATGTAGTTTAAGAAGAATCTCCCTGAAGATGCCGCACCTGCGGTGAAATGTACATAGGAGAGAAAACATCAACTCAAGAACTTAGGCAATTGAAGGTAAATATTCCTACACAAGTTTAATAGTTCTTGAAACTGGACACATCTACGAAAACAATAAATGACGATAGTTTTTTTCTTTTAAACCATTTTAGCGTTCCAGTCAAGTATGCTGAAATTAAGAACCTGTTGCAAGTTAAAATCCATTTCTGAAAATTGATGAAGTGATGAAGTTAACTAAGATATGAATGATTTAATTTGAAGAATCTATGGCTTAATAAGTGATAATAACGAATTTAATATGGTATAAATATTGTGTGCTTGCTGGCTTTGAACTATGGATATGTAGTTGAAAGTTTAGTTCGATTGCATGGAACTAACCAAAGCTAAGACGTTTTGACTAAAAAGATGAGTAAAAGATATGAATGATTTAACTTGAAGAATCTATGGCTTAATAAGTGATAATAACGAATTTAATATGGTATAAATATTGTGTGCTTGCTGGCTTTGAACTATGGATATGTAGTTGAAAGTTTAGTTCGATTGCATGGAACTAACCAAAGCTAAGACGTTTTGACTAAAAATCATGATTGATAGTTGACTCGATTTCCCTTTCATTGTAATTTTCATTCATTCCATTTAATTAATTTGCATATTTATTTGCATTTTGTTGAATTCAATGAGCGCGTTTACAAGCATCCACCGCAAAGATGTTTGTTTACATTTTTGCCTATCACGTAAAATAAATTCACAAATGAAGTGGCTGGAATTTGTCAATGTCTGTAGAGGAAAAAGCATAACTTCTTCCTGAGGTCAGCTGAATAGCTTTTTTTTGTGATCCTGATATGAAGAGTCAACGAGATTAAATAGATATAGAGTGCTCACCAGATAGGGAAAAGTGTCCCTTTTTGACTGGCGCCACTTTACCCACGATTCCCGCCGTTTCCTTGGTAACCAGTCCTTTGTTTACACTTTCCCCACGTGTTTTTTGCCATATTACCCACATCTATCCTACGTTATTTTAATATTATAAACGTCCTCCTCCTTACCAGAATACTAATATATAAATATATTAAAATAACTGGTACATAGTGTTAAAATATCAAACACACGGTATATTAAAATATCTGGTAGCTAAGATATGTACTTCAAACCTATAACAATATTGGTATATACATGATAAATCGCTAATATTTGCATTTGACGATAGGCGTTATGCTAGGTCTATTTAAATCACTTATAGGTTTTTCACAACCATTAAATAACCTAATTCTGTATTATATAACACCTGTCTACTTAGTTTTAATGCTATTGCAAGGAGTTTAATGTTTTTTTTTAATAAATTGTAAATGGTGATGGTAGCCTGATGGTTACCATCAGGCTATTGGTAACCAATCTCAATAGCCTGTTCACAGAGCATCAAATCAAATTGGTTTTAAAAACAAACAACAAAACAACAAATAATCAGATGTTTTAAGAGTGTAAGCTGTGATTTTTAAGCTTGTAGCGACCAATTAGAATAGCTAAAACTAGTAACCAAGGAAACGAGAGTAAAGTGTGGGATGGTTGCCAAGGAAACGGCGGGAATTATAGGTAAAATGGCGCAAATCAAAAAGGGACACAAAATTAACATGTGATGAGCACTCTATATCTATTTAACCTCGTTGTGAAGAGTCAAAACTAAAACGGAAGTCAAGTGGCGTTATAATACTATTTACCATTACACAGCTGATTGAAAAAGTTAATGAAACAGTCTTGCCACGGGGAAGATATTTATGGTAACGACACCATATTACTCGATTTTACATTCGGATTATTAGTTAGTAATAAATCATTATTCAATGACCAAATTATCAATTAAGGTAAATATAAAACCATAAATTCTATCCTACTTTGCTTTGAAATTCCTTATTTTAGTAATAGTTGAGACAAAAATGTCCAACGCAAACGAGAACGATTGTTGTTTCCTTCAGCGTTGGCAACACTTGCAGGTAACAAAGAGTAAAATGTTGGTTTTTTAACCAACAAAAACTCTGTGGCGACATCCACAGATGTCGCAGAAACTGACACCATTGCTCTTATAGGATGTAGCTCACCTGGCACTACAGTCATCTTGGGAATTTGTCACGGGATAGGCAAAAATGTAAACAAAACAAACCGCTTTGCGGTGGATGATTGTGAACGCGAACGCGCTGGGCGGGCGATGATCAGTGTTGCCAGAAACCGGGTAATTACCCGGTTTTCGGGTATTTTGGTGACTGTTCGGGTAGTTTTCGGGGATTAACACAAAACCGGGTAAAACCGGGGATTTTGAGTCCGAGTTGCGGGGATTAACCCTCGAAACCGGGTATTTTTCATGCGGCAATTTGTTTGGATCTCATTAAGGGCAAAGGTGCTGATCCAAGGAAATAACGGTTAAAAAGTGTTAACAAATGAATATTTTACTCTTGTTTACAAGTTAGTAAGTGATGCAAAGTTGCAGGAAACATTAATTGTTTGCGGTGGAGATTACTTTTTTTAACCTTTACAATAGTAAGGAATTTAAGGTCCCAAATCTTTTTGACACTTCACTGAAAGGAATTTTGATAATTCAATCCAGCCAAAGCCCGCCCATCTTGTCGTGGTTTAAGACAATTTTTATGAAGAGAAGAAAACTTATAAATTGTCGCCTCCGGTTTGGACATAACAAAGGCGAAAGTATTGTTCAAAATTCATAAAATTGATTCTCCTTTATGTAGATTTTGCTATAGCGAATTTGCCGAAACTATGCAACACATTTTCATTGAGTCATTGAGTCGCACTATAGATTTAGTAAATAATAAAAACTTCTCTTCTTCAGAAAATTATTGATGACAGTTTTCTAATTCCTTGATATTGAGAAAATACATCTATGACAGGGATTCAGTAGACTTGTGATTCAAAATGTACGGTAACTTTTCAAAAAATATGATTCGGGTTATAATCTAGTTCTAAATTAATATTCTGCATCGTGTAAAAGGTCTTGTCTCAAATCAGATAACTTTAGTTTTCTTTTTGTACAATAGTCGATTTAAAATAAAATAAAATAAATGAATAAATTAGTCGATCTATCTTTATAATTAGAGACAAGCCATAAAAAACTGAACTTGAAAACAGTTTTAGTTTTAACGCTTCATCCGAAACACGCAAAAAAGGTTTTACATCAGACCTCGGAAAGTATCTATGCTTTTCCTGTTCCGATCTTGCTGTTTCATCGTTTCATGTGGTCAATGGCAGTGGCCGATCAGAGCTCAAATCACAAAATTCAGTGTACTCAACATTCGTATTCCCCAGGCGGCGTAAACAAGAACGACAGTTATAGTCTCAAAGTTGTTTAATGAATCTCTATATATTGGAGGTTAGAGGGGTTCCTTATGTATATCCAGAGCCGTCCTTAGGTAATGCGAGGCCTGGAGCAAAATATTTTTGCGAGGCCTTATTTAACGGTGATTGCTGGGGGTTTGTGGGGTATGGAACATACGACAGCAAGTGTCCAAGTTATGTCTAGACGTTTTCCGACTGTCTATATATGCAATCAATCCATTAGACCTCTATATCTTTGAAATTATTTTAGTTACAGAAATGAAACTTAATTAATTACAGGGTCTCCCTGAACTCTACCCTCTAGCCCTCTACCCTCTTTTTCGGGTATTATTCCTGGACAAAAGACAAGCCAAAATATCATATTTAAAATTTAGTGATTTTAATACAAATAGTCACGCATATGAGCGGGTTGCCGCGCAAAAAGTGCAGTTGTGGCGAAAGCTCAACAATGGATTTCATACCAAAACTGCTCCCGGGGAAGCGGTCCGACCGTGACTAGCCTCAGTTATATCGCTCTATCTCGCTTATTTATGAACCAATTTTCATGACATCGTTGTATTTTAGATTAAATTTTACTAAAAACACATAAGAACATAAACTTTGCTACCTTATGTAGGTATTTTTATGTAATTTGAGGTTAAAGATTTTAATTGGCCACCATTTTGAAAACATGAATTATAAAAAAGTTGATTATTTTTTCTAGCTAGGTCTTTACTTCAAAAAGCTGTGTACCGAGTTTCAACTTATTACGTCAAGCCGTTCTTAAATTAAAAATTATTCTTTAAAAAATACAAAATGGAGGCTGTACAAGTAACTATGGTGTTTTGGAATTTTTAAATATGATATTTTGATTTTGGCTTGTCTTTGGTCCATGAATAATACCTGAAAAGGAATCTAGTAAGGTAGAGAGTTCAGAGACACCCTGTATTAAGTCGCAAATGCAAGTGAAATTTTACATTTCTAACATTTACTGTTTCAAGTTTCAAGAATGCTCTAATTTAAAATGTTCAAAGCTAAATCTATACTTATTTAATACGATAAGGAGTTTTTTGTCTTGAGAACTCCTCCTACAATTTTCAACCGATTTTTAAGTTTTTGGTGTCGTTGGATAGGGCTTGGTCTGTAGTTCTTTCCGCCAAAAACTGATGAGAATCGGACTGAAAATAAAGGCGATATCCACCATTGAAATCTCAAAATTCCCCATTTAAATAACATTGGGCTTGAATAAAGCATTTTAAACACCTGTTAATAATCAGCTGTAAATACGTGTAGTTATTGGCGATTAAAGATATTCACAATATTGGATTGGTCGGATGTCATAGAGTTAAATCTAAAAATAACATTTGTATTGTATTAAAATAAATTGCTCGATTTCGAGCAACGCGTATACTAGTATTTTTTAAAAGCTGTAAATTTTACAAACATTTGCAAACTTACAAAAAATTGCATGATTTAATTACCGGAGTAAAAAATACTAAGATTGTTAAGATAAAACAATGGATAGTGGAGAAATTAAAATCTTATTTTGAGAAAACACGGGTTTCGCTTGTAAACTTAGGCATATGTAAATCTTTATGATTAAAAATATGTAAAAACTTAGATTAATCCGTTGTTTCTCGTTTGATCATTACAAACCAAACATAGTTTCAACTTTTTTGTTTGCAGTTTTTAAGATATTTAGCTTTGAAAATTTTACATGGCCGCCATTTTGCAACCATAAATGTTAGAAATGTCAAAATTCATTTGCATTTGTGCCTTAACGCACTTAACAGTTGTGTCAAGTTTTTATTCCGTACCTTAAATAATTTCAAAGATATAACGGATCAATTAAAAAATCACATACAGACAAACAGTTGAAAAACGGCTAGAGATAGGCAAAGTCTGTCATGCATGGTTGTGGCATCTGCAAGCATGGCTCGGCGGCCGCGAGGCTTGGTCCCGTCACCCCGCGCGCCGGCCGCCGCTATCAAATAATGATGTTTTGCGTTTGCATCATTTTGGTCGCTACTAATACGTACTAATAAGAATCGCTTTCGTAGGTTTTTAAATCACAATTATTGAACATATTGCGCGGGTAATTAAACCGATATTTTAGGTACGTATCTGTTCATTATTATATCATTTTTATTAACCTAAACGTTTATGCAACCAACTTTTTAGCGGGCAAAAAGGACTCGCGGCGCGAGGCCCTCCTCAGCGCGAGGCCTGGAGCGGCCGCTCCACTCGCTCCACCCTAAGGACGGCACTGTGTATATCTATCTATACTTATTTAATAAGCTAAGGGGGTTTTTTGTGTAGAGAACTCCTCCTACAATTTTCAACCGATTTTCAAGTTTTTGGTGTCGTTGCAGGGCTTGGCCTGTAGTTGTTTCCGCCAAAAACTGATGAGAATCAGGCTGAAAATAAAGGTGCTATCCACCATTGAAATCTCAAAATTTCCCTTTAAAATAACATTGGGATTGAATAAAGCATTGTAAACATCTGTAAATAAAAAGTTGTAAATACGTGTGTTTTTTTAATTACAGATATTCACAATATTGGATTGGTCGGATGTCATTGATTTGGAGCAAAACATATAAGTTACTAGTTGTACGAAATCGAAAATCGTAATACACCTGCTAGGCTCACCATCTTAGAAGTGCCCTATCATTTAGATGAAAGAGTCTAGTAGTCTATCATCTAAAACCAATTTCATCATGAATTAGTATTGTCTCCTGTGTGAAATAGGTGTAAACTTATTGTGTAAGGTTTCGGGCAATTGCCTTACTTTTTCCAAGAAATTACACGATTTGGGTATTTTTTAGTCCAACCGGGGATTTTTCGGGGATTACAACCAAATTACCGGGTAAAACCGGGGATTTTATGAGGACTTTGCGGGTAAAATGACAAACCCAGTCTGGCAACACTGGCGATGATTGCCTTGTTGAGTTATACGTTGTTATATGGGTATAATTAGTTTTCGTTTAGTACCGGTAATATGCATAGCATTATTGTTTTTCGTTTATTGTATCCCCAGGCTATCTTTTAGTTGCTCAACTGTATGGTGCTACACAATACCGTATTAGCCTATTACTATCATCATCAAACGTTTGACTTGCTTTCACAAGGTACAGCACGTTGTTTGCTTAGGGGTAGGCCTTAGACAACATAGGGGTTGTCGGTTTAGGTACATAAGTTCACCTATGTATGCACCCTATCTTTGTAGGTGGAATATTAGCAGTTGCTATATCAATCATTATTTTCAATATTTCAATTAAATTAATGTTACTTTTTCAATTCAAGAAAATAGACAAGACCTGGATAAGTTAATCTGTTCAGAGGTAGGCCTAGTGACTAATTTTTTCAGAATGTTAAGCTAGGAGCTTATGTTAGAGATATGTCGAGAGAAGTTTTTTGTTTTATCATTTAATGAGGTTTAATTGTTAAGAAATTTACTTTTATTGAGCACATCAACAAAGGTAACTTAGGCCTAGAACATTAAACTTAATAGAGCCTTTTTCAGAGAGACCTAAGCCCTCCGAGAGAGCTAGAATAGTCTAGCAGTAAGTTTAACTAAGTTACCTTAATTACCATTACCTTTGCTTGAGACCAGTGACTGGATAAGCTGCAACATTTTTATTTACATCACTATAAAACTAATATTTAAGTTTTTAGGCCTAGCCTACATGATACAGATAAGTTAATTTCCGTGGATAGTAAATTTTGTTAACTTTCATGGCGGTGGGCACAAAACACTTAGAAAATATCCTCTAGGTACTCAGCCAAAGAATAATTGGGCCTAGTCTTAAGAAAGGCCTTCACGTCATTTGCTGCCATCCAGGTTCTTGATGTGATCTGGGAGTTTATTGTAAAGCTTTAGGGCCATGGTTGGAAAAGGGGTGCAGTTTCATATACCGCCTACATTTCTACTGAATGAAAATATCGATCGATATATCGAATCGGATAAAATATCGACACGTCGCATCGGATGAAATATCGATATATTGCATCCCATGAAATATCGGATGAAATATTTTAAACATGTTTTTGAGAATTTTTTATATGTATTTACTAAATATTATTGTTTTTGCTAATTTAACATTTAAACCAAGATTTTACTATTTGATTTCATATTCAGTAACTTATTGATAGTTGTTATTTTGATTACCCTAATGAGTTTCAGAGAACTTTACTATTAACCTTTTTATATTAGAAAGTTTATACTAGATAGTTGGGTCATAGATATGAGCAATGTGATAGATTTTTACAATATAATGAACTAATACCGTACCAAAGAAAATCATGTGTGAGCAGTGTGGTGCTCTGGTGAGGGGATGAAAATGGAAATATACATAGTAGTGTTTGTTCAGTTTTCATGTTAAAAAAGAAAAATCAACCATTATATAACTTACTAATAAGTTACTAATAACTTATTACTAATTAGGCCTACTAATTAACTAATTACTAATACGTTTTTTTGAGGGATTTAGGTTTAGATTTTGATCAACATTTTACCTAGGCCTATTTTTTAGCAACAGTATACCAAATTGTGAATTTTGATGTGTAAACATAGTTACCTAAAATATGATTAGATACATAGGGTAACATAGAAATTTTGACCCGATCACCTTTCACCCCTTTCATCTTCTAAAAGAAGCCGCTGGCCTGTGGTAGTCTGTGACGTCACAGCTCAGGACAGGTCAGCGGCTTCTACCAAAATTAGGGGGAGAGTTGTTCCCCTAGCTTTTTTGGAATTTGGAAAATTGGTAAATTAAGATTTTAAGAATATTTTAAGGTTTATTGGCCATTTCTATGATTGTGATATGTGATAAAGATATGCATAGAGGGGTTTTAAGCACCTAATGGTGTCTAGTATCAACTTACAATAGTATTGAGAGTTCATAATAAAAGTATATCAGTAATAATACTTACATTATTAGGGTCTATACTTGTGATTTTCATGATAATTACCCATATCAATCTCGAATGTTGAAGAATGTTTTTTATATTGTTTTATTGGTCATTAATACTGTTAGGTTATTTGTATACTGTAAACATACTATATTGTTAGTTATGAAAATAATATGTAATACGGAATTGTGTCTTGCTAAGGTAAGAATGATCCATTGATTGTCTGTTAAATCAAAAATCTTAGTAATATAGCAGACCGACAGATGTCCTTTAGATGCTTATAGTGCTTTATATAAATCTTTACGTTATATTGTAAATAAATGTATAGGTAACTGATAACATGTTTACTACTTTAATCACAACAATCATTCGACTATATCCATTTTTAAACATTAAATGTATAGTAAGGCAGTCATGACTTTTCGCCCCACGCCGCTAGACCGGAATATACGTCATACTTGTTTGTTGATTTATTTAATAACTTGAGGTCAAGAGTGTTTAAGACTTATCCATTCCCGCTACCCAATATGTGGGGAATGGAAATATCACATTTTTTAATCTTATTAACTTTTAGTATCGAAATAAATAAGCAAACAAAATGACGGTTTTAGCGGAGGTCAAGAATATTCCATGTCTATGTATACATTTTGTATTTTTTTTTTAAATCGGTAATGGACCAATATAATTAGGATAAATACAATCTGATTCTCCATGAATACCCTGTACACCGACATAGGTTAGTAATGTAACCTCTTTATAATAACAAGATTATTGCACTTTTAAAGTGAAATTCTTTCGTAAATCGCTGATAAATAAGGTATTCTGCATTAACAACTCTACTGTTTTGTACTTTAACCGATTTTAACTAGTTATATGTGATATTAAATAATTATAGAATGTATGTGGATAATTACTAGCTAAGATATGTACTTCAAACCTATAACAATATTGGTATATACATGATAAATCGCTAATATTTGCATTTGACGATAGGCGTTATGCTAGGTCTATTTAAATCACTTATAGGTTTTTCACAACCATTAAATAACCTAATTCTGTATTATATAACACCTGTCTACTTAGTTTTAATGCTATTGCAAGGAGTTTAATGTTTTTTTTAATAAATTGTTATAGAAAGCAGGGAGTTAGTTAGTACATGCTAATTTACAGTATTTTCAGTCGGCATATAGGCAGATTGAGAAGTTATAAAAATATTCAACACACTTCGACTTTATTTCGTACATTCGTACATGACCTACAGCAGTATTTATTAAACAATGGAATGCAGAATAAGCATTCTTTCTAGGCCGCCATGGCGGAAGGTGACATAATAGCCTCCGCGACGAGCGCTGTCGACACCGACGGTGCTCCAAATCGGTGGAATTTCCACATTTAATTCGACCTGACGACTTTACTATTTGGAGCTAAGGAACATACTGTATACCATCCGATAGCTTGTAATATGGAGATAACTATCATGCAAATCCCATCCAAATCGGCCCAGTAGTTGTCAAATTATTCATAGTTTAACAATCGAATGTCCATTATGGAGTGGTGGATGACGTAACTGCGACCTGCCGCGGCGCGCCTTGCATGCAGTGGAGGGACTCACATACAATAAATGCCGAAATATTTTTATTATTTATTCTATGAATATAATAGATGAGTTTAGGGTTAGACATGATAGTGATGAGGATAGAACGCTAAAAACACCGGCAAAAATCGGTTAAAATCAATTAATAAAATATTTAATCATTCTCCCATAATAGCTATATATTTTAGATTTCCTTTAATTATTGGGCTAAACTAGATACTTAAGGACTGTTATGTTAATATTACATCTATTTCATTAGGTGTTCAACGCAAGATGTTATTGATGTTATTGATTTAAAAATCATATTAATATCGGAAAAATAAATGTATATAATTTTTTTTCTTTTCTACATAAATATTATAAAAAAAATACATTCGTTTCACAACCCAAGTTACCTAAAAATAGTCTATAATCACCAATATCTTATCAAATTAACAATCTATAACTGATAATCTGTTAGATAATCAATTTTCAAAAATTCCAAAAAAGCTAGGGGAACAATTCCCCTAATTTTAGTAGAAGCCGCTGACCTGTCCTGAGCTGTGACGTCACAGACTACCACAGGCCAGCGGCTTCTTTTTAAAAGTGAGGGGGTGTTCTCTCAGTTTTCCAAAAAAAAAAAAGAAAAATCGAATTTTTATTTTAGATTTATACTATTTGTATTTTGTAATAAATAAAAAATATGTGGCTTATTATTGGGTTGAATAACACTTAATTTGGGCGATGTATTTTGACACATGGAAATATTTGGGTTATGTAAGTTGTCATTTTGAAACAATGCATATGAGCTGAGTTATCAAATAACGTGCTTGATTAAGCATTTTAGAGATACTATATTTGTAAGCTGAGGTTAGATATACGTGCCACCTCAGGTAAATAAAAGATACAGATATAGTTATCGCACGTGTACTACTGTTGACAATGGCTATTCCTGGGAATATAAATGACTTTTAGTCGTCCGGTGTTCATCTCAGTTGTTATATATGTTTGTGTGTTAGTGTTAGTGTTGCCCTATGTAGTGTACAGGTAGTGATGTGTAGTAAGAACTTAGTAGGGTATCTAAGAGAGTTACGTTGTAATAACGTTAAAGAGTACTTTGCGGATTTTCAAGGGTTTAAAGATGTGAGAAATTCTTTTATTATCAAAGAGTTCGCTATATGTACAATAGATGGAGATGTTAGCCAACATTGGATGGTTAAATCACCTATGCCTTACTCAACCTTAGATTGGACAGTGAAGAGACAATGCCATTGGCTTGAAAAACACCATCACGGGATTCATTGGGATGATGGGGACACTACTATATTGGATCTGATTCGACTGTTGCGGCCAATATTTACCTCATCGATCATCTATGTGAAAGGAGAAGAGAAGGCAATCTACTTGAAAGAACTTTTCAACACAACTTTGGTCTTGGACGTTTCACATTATCCATCGCTGACAACACTACCTCCATCCACAAAGTATTGCGTGTTCCATCAAGAGAAAAAATTCAAATGTGCCATAAATCAAATACACAAACTTGTAAGTTATAGAAATTACAATTAAAGTATGATTGTACCCCGGAGGGGTGAATCGCATCGATCGATTCGATGCGATATATCAATCGCATTGATCGATCCGATGCGATGTATCGATCATATTACGGTACTCGATATTTTTATTCGGTTGAAATGTAGGTGCTATATGAAACTGTACCCTAGAAAAGAGTCCTTAAACTTAGTCTTACTAAGCCTGCAGAAGGGGATGTATATTTTATGCTTCGTCTCGTGTTGTGCGTATGGACTTGATACCTTGTGGTGAACTTAAATGCAGGTTAGAGTGGACATACGTAACCGAAGAAAGGACGTAACAGCTATAAACTGTTAAGATTCATGTGCTTAAGAATAGAGGCCTACAGTGGTCAATCCTGCCTCTGCCAGTAATTATGCAATTGGCTTTCTTTTGTTGTTTGAATACTTTCATACAGTCGGTGCATGTCCCCATAACTGTAGACCATACGTAATGTGGCCATGATATAGGTGTAATCTACAACAACCTAACCTCTGGGATAAGTGGTCTTGGTCTCACCGCAGAAAAATCTTTAAGAAGAAGGTTTATAGTTCTTTATTTTCATAGAATTTTTGTCTTTTGTATATTTTTATCTAGGCTAGTTAATACTGTCTTGACGAAATTGTTTTAAATTTATTTATATGAATTTGTCTGAGTTATTTTGTAAAGCAGCATGATGCTGAAAATCGCTTGAAATAAAGACATGATTATTTATTTATAAAGCATAGTAGACCGACAGGAGGCAGGACTAATGCACTAATTTAGTTAATTTTCTAAGCAGAAAAGTTACTCTGGCCAGCTTGTTGCAGATGTTATTGACACGATCCCTAGAATTAAACCTGGTGGTGACACATTTTTGGTCACTTGAGTTAGAGAATGTTGTAAAGAGCAAAGAAGTTTCTGAGTTTTATCCTCATTAAGTTTAGAACCTAAGTTTATTGAGATCAAACCACTCACTGGCAGCTACGAACAATTGCTCAGCTCTTCTCTCAGCTACGACTGGATCGCTTCCAGAAGATATGAGCGTAGTGTCATCTGCGAACCTAAGCGCACCACCATACAGCTCAAGGTCGTTTGTACCCAACAAGGACAAGAACGGCACCATTACTGAGCCTTGAGGAACCCCGCGGTCCACCTTGAGTAGGGTTACCATACGTCCTCTTTTCCCCGGACATGTCCTCTTTTTAGAACATAAAAAAAAACGTCCGGGTGGATTTTTGTGAATCATTCCATTTGTCCGGCTCTTTGGAAGCAGCAAAATGAATAGTTGTTTTTACCATCATTTACTAAGAAGATTTTTTTTACTGTTACTTCCCCCAGATTGTTATCAAATTGTAATTTATATTGTTTAAATGTTAAATCTATTGTTAAAAGCAATACCACATTTAATTTACTTTTACTCTAATGAAACAATTAAATTTGTAGGATGTTCCTTTTAGTTATACGTCACTGCCAGAGTACGCGAAGTGGCCGGATTGTATTGGGTGAGAAAGTAAGGTTATGTATGTTTTAGCAGATATGTGATCGGCTTTCCATTCGTTCAGGCTTGAGTTTGATTAATACAATCTTTCTTTTTTTTACATAATTTGATTAGTTGTTTGTGCCTAAGAGTAGTAGTCTTTTTAGGTCACTGATTGTGATAGTAACTGATCCTCGTCTTTGAAACTAAATTTCATTATCAAATATTAACTAATAATATTTTTCGACTATTTTTGCCTTTCTTTTATTTTAAAATTTAAGGTGAATCTTGAAAGAACTAATCTCCATGGACGTAAGGGAAAACGTTCAAATTTTTTATTGTTTATGCAATTTATTTAAATTTACTTGCATAATTAGCATTAACTATGTAATAAATTAGCCTATGTGCTCTTGAAAATTTACACTTTTCTAATGCATTTATGTTTGTTTGGCAGTTCTTAGAAAATGTCATAAAATATAAACAACAAAATATAACCTAATAATTTTTAGGGCTAAAACTGTCTTACTATTTTCCCTTTCAGATATCGAATTGCATTTTTAAAAACTTGCACCTTATTAAGTATCTAGAGAAAAAGTGTATTATTTTCAAAAAAAGGTCAAATAATCTATTAATTTTAATTTTAAGCATTTGTTTGTTCCTCACTCTGTAATTTTTATATGGGGGGTCAGAAATTCAGATTTTTGTGATTCATTATAATCTGACTCGCGACATGTACTAGGGTGTCCTCTTTTTCATCCCGGAGAGTATGGTAACCCTAACCCTGAGTAACTCAGATAGCGCACCCCTCAAAGATATGATCTGGTACCTGTCTTCCAGGTAGGAGCCTAAAGTTTTCAGAGGTTCATCTCTAATACCGTGCCTTTTTAGTTTTTCTATAAGGATCTGATGAGATACTATGTCGAATGCTTTAGACAAGTCACAAAGGGTCAGCGCCACAGAGTCGGTAGCTTCAAAAGCACTATAAATTATCTTGGTCAGGTCTGACAGTGCTGTTAAGGTCGACCTACCTTGCCTAAAGCCATGTTGTAGGTTGGAGACCAGGTTGTTATGTTCAAAGTGTGCTTACCTGTTGTTACATTACGGTTTCTATAATTTTTGCAATCATTGGAATAATTGATATGGTTCGATAGCTCCTCATGATAGTGGGGTCACCCATTTTAAAGATGGGCACAGTACAAGAAATTTTCTGCCTTTTAGGAAAAAATGCCAGCACTAAAACAAAAGGTTTATGACCCTACAGAGTGGTACTGCAATAACCTTAATGATATATTTGAAATTTGTGGCATTCACACCGTAAATATCCTTGCTATGGGAAGACTTTAGTTTGCAGACGATAAGTTATAAGTTTACCGGGTGATATATCGTGCCAACGCTGTAAGGTAGGCCCCTGAATAGGGATTGACTACCGCCTGCTGAGAGTCCCCATCAAAACCATCTACAATACTAGTCACATTGATTATCAGAAACCTATTAAATTCGTCAGGACTAGCAACACACTTAGAAATGGGTGGCATACTTGAATTTCTGTTATTATTAACAATGTTCCACAGAGCTTTGCAGGGATGACAGGTAGTTGACAACTACATCTGTTTCCAATGGAAAAGCATCAAGTAGGCCTAAATCACATTTATTTATTTGACAGTTGCAATTAGCTGAAGCGCCAGCTAGGTCACTGTTGCTAAAAACATTAGTTATTTGTTCTTCATGTCACCTACCTTGGTTTGTTCTAGATAGGGCCTACATTGGAAAATTAGGCCTAATTGTAAAAACTCAATACCGGGAATCAAATCTAACACAATGGTGTACCGTACCACTCTACAAATTTTGCGTAACTGTTACTAGGCCTAGTTATATTATTTTAATTAAATCACAACACTTCCTCTTAGAGAAGAAAATTTGCTTATAGGCCAACCATTTTTTAAATAGGCTACACTTTTATTAATTTTACGACAGGGTCATTTTCAGCATCGTATACAATACTTACTCTTTGAACTCTTTTTTTAGCGAATTTCCCATATCGAATAAGCTATTACCGTAGATCTCATGGTAAGACCTAAGCCCGGGACGATGTTACATTTTTGTTTTGAAGTGCCCAGAGACCAAAAATAATAGTCATTAAAATTTATATATATATTATGTAGAAACGTTCACAGGAAAGGGCTACTTTGAAAAATATTATAATTATAAATAAAAACCATAAGTTAAGTACCCTGAATTTAACATTTTTATTCACACTAACATGTTTCCTACTTTTAAAGTCTTGATCACAGTGTTTTACTTAATCTAGTTTGACAACATCAAGATAGTTATTATATATGTGTAATTCTTCTTTAATATTCATTTTATTACCTTTACCTTCAAACTCCAAAATTTCTATATCGAAAACAAAAGGACAATCTTTTAAATTCTATACAGTTCCAGACCACAAACCCTATTTTTGATAAGATTATTAATATTAAAGAAAATCCACAGCAACTATTCCAATAGGGGATTCATACCATATGACTTAATTAATTAATCTTTTATTAATTCACTTTTTGTTATCTTGATGTTGTCAAACTAGGTTAAGTAAAACACTGTGATCATGACTTTAAAAGTACAAAACATGTCAGTGTGAATAAAAATGTTAAATTCAGGGTACTTGTGGTTTTTATTTATAATTGTAATATATATATATATATATATATATATATATATATGTGTGTGTGTGTGTGTGTGTGTGTGTGTGTATGTGTCCCTAGACACGATAACTCTCTTAAAAACGGTCCGATCGAGACCAAATTTGGTAGAGATGTGTAATCCTACCTTTATTTAAATGAGTTCGTAAACCAGATATATCAACCCACCGGAAGGGGTAGTTTTGGGTGGTTTTGTACCCCAAAAATGAGTTTTTTTTTTGTATTTTTCATGTGTGATTTTAAAACTTTTAAATTTTGATTTTCACCACTGGATTTAGCTAAAAAAAACACACAATTTAGTACCTTGAAGCTTTGCTCTAACTCCATTGGTTACAAAATTCAAATTCAAATATATCTTTATTCAGACATACATAACAATGTACAAGAAAGCGTCAATGTAAAATACATAAATTTTATATAGTTAACATGTAAAGATAAAAGAAAACAACTATCATAAACTTACATATAAATTTTATTTAATTTTTAACTAATGTGTAATACTCCTTTAAGTTATAAAAAACTGAGTTAATAATATAATCTTTTAATTTGCGTTTGAATTTTAAAATGGTTGTTTCAACTTTTATGCTCTCTGGAAGGTAATTCATAAATTTCATTCCCTTATAAGTGGGTTTTTGCTTGTATTTTTCTTTATTATGTTTCATAATTGTAAATTTGTTTTCGTTCCTAGTATTATAACTATGTAAATCAACTTGCCTTTGAAATTTTGTCTCATTATTTTTAATATGCATAACAGTTCGATATATATATAGGCCGTAAACTGTCATGAATCCTAACTGTTTAAAGTAATCTCTACAAGATTCATCTGAATTTAAATTTTCAATACACCTTATTGCTTCTTTTTGTAAAAGTAATATTTTATTCAAATTATATTCACTTGTACCACCATACACTTCAATTCCGTAAGAGATATGTGAATAAATGGTGACAAAGTATACTGATTTTAATGTTTCTTTATTGCAAATAGGTGCAAATCTCCTTAATGCAAATATCCCAGAACTAATTTTGTTGCAGATTTTATTTACATGTAATGACCAATTTAAAGTGTTGTCTAGATTTAGTCTTAAAAATGTTGTTTCATTTACAAAGTTATCATTATTGTTGCTTACTTCTGTTGTGTTCCTGCACGTAAATCGAATAAAAGTGGTTTTTTCTTTGTTAAGTAAAAGATTTGAATCATTAGAAAACTCATTCAAAATATCTACTGTACTAAAACATGTATTTATTGTGGAAGTTAAATCCTTATCAGATATACTTAAGCTGATATCATCGGCATATAAACATATCTTACTTTGTTCAATTTTTTCCTTTATGTAATTTGGAATACCTCCCAGGTAGCATAAAAACAAAAATGGGCCTAACACTGACCCTGGTTGAGATTAACGATATCGGTCTGTAGTTTTTGGCTTCAGTCTGGTTTCCACTTTTTAGCTTGGGGTATACTTTACTTTATTTAAATGCAGTTGGAAAGTGTCCTTGAGCAAGGGATAAGTTTGTTATTTTGACTAGAGGTGGTATTAAGGCTTTTTTACAATGTTTTAGTACCTTTGCTGAAATTTCATCAAGTCCTGATGAGTTTTTAGGTTTAAAATTATCTATGATATCTTCAATTTCTTGTTCATTAGTGAAAGGTAGTTGAGATAAATCATTACTATTGGTGTTTTGAGACATATGTTGTTTTGGGACTTTAGGCTGATTTTTAAGGGTAAGGTCAGCAATGTTAGTAAAAAAATTGTTGAAGTGGTTAGCAATTGCGTGGGGGTTTGTGACGATTTCATTTCCTATTGCAAGTTGCAGTTCTGTTGTTTTTGGTTGATCATTCTTCCTTTCACTGTTTATGACTTGCCACAAGGCTTTTGATTTATTTTCAGCATTTGCTATGTGGTATGCTGATGCTTGGCGTTTGATTGATTTTAGCCTAATGTCATAATCTTTCTTCGTCTTGCTCATTTCATTTTTGTCTGCTAGTGATCCGGTAATTTCATATTTCCGAAGTTGTTGCAGGTAAACATTTTTCAGGCGATTTGTTTCTTCGTCGGTGTAGAGCTTTGCCTTCTTTTTTCTAGAACGGACATTTTTCCTGGGACAGGTTGAGTTCATATTTAAGACAACTGTTGACAAAAAATTACAATTCATTTTGCCTCTGGATTGTTTGATTAATAGATGTTGATAGGTTATCTTACCTTAACAATCCTAGTAGAAATATCCCTTAAAATCGATTTCGAGTTCGAAAACCCATCATCAGTTAAAGGACCAGGTTGACTAGACTAGTTAAAATTTTCCATCCGGTGGACTTCGTTACATTTAAATTCTTCACATTTAACACATTTCACATTAAAAACATAGTACATGACGATAAAACACAAAATAATAACACTTAGAACCATGGTTCAAAACTTGTTGTTTAACTTGATAACAACCTAACCCCACTTTCTGAAAAAAAGCACATTGTGACAACACAAAAAATTATTGTAGGCTGCTTCTGCTGAGTTTGTGTAGTGTACATTTCCCCAATCTTCATTTTCCAGCTGTGCCTTTAAAAGATTTAGATTTCTTTGGTTGAAAATTCTACGCATTGTACTTTGTTGTTTAGGTGGAGTTGCCGTGTATTTTACTTCACAAACCTGAGCTGTATGGTCTGAAATTCCAGCAGGGATCACATTAGTGGTTATTTCGTCCATGTCTAGGTTTGTGCAGATGAAATCTATTGATGATGCAGATGTGGGGGTGACTCTTGTTGGAGGGAGTGGGATTCTGACGATGTTGTGGCTGCTTAAGGTGTCATTTAGCATTTGATTTTCCCTCTGCTGTGTTGTCTCCGCTTTGAGACTATCGACATTTATATCTCCCATAACCAGAATTTGGTGATTTTCAGCCTCGGTTTCTTCAATAGTCGCTGAGAGTAGAGTCAATGCTTCTTCAAGCCGTCCTGATGGGGATCTGTAGACACCTAGGATGTACAGCTTCCTTTTGCCTAAGGACATTTTAATCATACCCATCTCACATGTTAGTTCTTTGTTGTAATCTATGCTTATGGAGTGTGCAGCTGTTGCTAATTCATCTTTGACAAAAATAGTAACACCTCCTTTTTTATGGTCTACACGGCAGAAATATGTTTTTAAGCAATAATTAGGCAGTCTGGTGTTTTCGATTTGATCTTTTTTAAGCCCATGCTCGCTAAGGATTATAACATCTGGGTTAGTTTCTTCTATTAAGTGATTTAGCTGGTTAATTTTGTTACTAATTTCCTGTATATTTTGGTGGAGGAGAGAGAGTTTATTTGGAATTTGATTTACTTTCTTCTTTTTAGGAGTAGTTAGGGATTGTGGTTTTCCATGTAGTCCTTGCCTAATAAAGTATTTGGTTGATGAACTTCAGCTTCCTACTATAAGACCATGCCTTGAGTCTTGAGCAGGTGAAGACAGAGTCTGGGGCCATAGGCGTCATTTCAGCGTTCTGATTGGGGGGGCAAGATTTTCATACGGTCATTACCCCCCCCTCCCCCCCCGTCATACACGTACGGCAAACATCTTAAATTTATCTAAAACTGTCAATAAAAGCTAATTAAGTTTACATTGTGACACTAAGCCATCCATAAACTGTAAACTTATAATTAATTAATACTTATAATATTATCTCACAAACCCATGAAAAGAATATCCTAATGCATGTTAAATCTATAATATATACAGCCCTATGTGTAACTGACTGACTCACTGATGATAGTAATGTCCTGAAGCGACCGTTTAAGATAGAGACTTGAAATTTGGCATGGACATTCTTTGAGATGTTTCAATTTAGGGAAAATCATAAAACTACGATTTTTTTACTTTTAAACTATAAAAAAGGTAAAAAATATAGATTTGTCGGTAACGTAGTTCAGCCGTGTGAGCATATATCACCGTTTGGGTAACGTAGATCTTGCAGGTTTAGTTCTCGCTCGTGTTTAAATGATCTCTTACAACTACACCCGTGTATGATACAAATATTGTATTTCATACGAACATGAACATCTTCATGTACACGACGGTGATTCGATGCATTGAGAGCGGGTTATTTCACCAGGGTAATACTAGCTTTGATTTTATTATGCCCAAAAACTACAAATTTTCAACTTTCAAATTATAAAAATACCGAGGTGTCGGTAAGGAAGTAGGTTGGTTCTTAAAGATATCGCTTGGAGCGCTATTATAGTCGCTTAGTTCTCGCTTGTATTTAAATGATGTCTTTTAACTACTTCTCTTCCTGATAATTACTCTCAATTGGGTGCATAGTTGTTTGCGTATGGTTTTCCTTCTGATTGTTGTGTTATTATTGAAAATGAAGTTTACTGAATCGAAAGCGTATATTTACATTTAGGTGATGTCCGCTATGATTTCTATAGTAACTTTAAATTAAGGTCGCTTAATTCTCGGTTGTATTTAAATTATGTCTTTTAACCACACCTGTTCCTGATGAAGTTTTCGTGACAGTTTTGCTGAGCAGTGATCTTAAGCGTTGTATAAACTACGTTAGTGTAAATTTCAGTTTACAGTATATTGTAATATAGCTGTAACTGTAATATAGCATTTGTTTTAAGGATGGTGAAATAAATTTAATGCACGTACTCTAAAGTAATACGAAAATGTTGATTGAAATGTGAGGTTCTCGTTTCGTTTTATTTAAATTCATTTGTTCATATTGGCTATTGCTATTACTCTTGTCTTTTGAGAGACGATTGAGCGTAGTGCTGGAATACTTTGTTACAATATTATATTATTAATTTTATCATTACTATGGTGAGCTCTACGAAGCTTGTGCGAATACTTTAAACATATTATTCTAGTACTGCATATTTTTTGCCGCAGTAACGCCCGCAAAGTAAATGATTAATTGCTAAAAATATTGTAGGTCTTACTACATTTTCTAGACTTTAGTCTTCTCATGCTGGAAAATTTCTTGTAGGTTTTCGCACAAAAAAAACCCTAATACAGTAATTATTCTTAATTTTCTACTATTTGTATGCTGTCTCTCTATATGAATCCCCAGATTGAATATAGCGCTTCAGTTGATAGTTCTGGTGCAGTTTTACTTTGAAGGTTGAACGTGTCCCAACACGTTTGACATCCGGTCTTTGACCTATTTGCTGCCGTCCAATCAGGCTTAGATTTTAGTTTAGGAAACGATTGAACATATCAAGTTATAGAACGATTGAACTTTCCATTCTTACCTTGGCTAATGTTTACCTACTTCCGACGTTTTTTTTAAACCATCTACATATCTGATGACCCATCGGGCTGAGAAATATTATAATAACCAATTGAATTAAACTCAATAGTAATTTTTCTCGCTGCCACTTTGTCCGTCAAACTTCCTCAATGCAGTGCTCTCACCTAAAGTCTCGATTAACCCTATTATTGTTGTAATTTAAAACTATTCTATACTTATCAATTATTGTAACTCTTTCAGTATATTTTAATTTAACCGATAATCCTTTTTTGGCTATTATTTCACAATTGGTTTTTTTTTTACTACCATTGGTTGAAAATGCATAATGTACGCCGATTTTATGGTTCTTAAGTTGCAACTTTCTTCATTTTAAGACTATATAAAGACTTTAAGACTTCATGATTATAGTACCTAATACCCTGTGATCTATTACATACTACTAGGGCTCTATTTTTATTAATTTTCTGAACTAATATATATATATAACATTTTAAATTGTTAAACTAATAATTGCTGATTTTGAATGATAAAATTGTTATCGTTTCTCTATATGGTACATATATGATTCCTGCGTTTCTTGGCCACCCCGTGGCGGAACTGAAGCATCTTAGCCTATAACATTTTTTTTTTTTAATTTCAAATATCTTGATTTTATACTTATCAATTATTGTAACTCTTTCAGTATATTTTAATTTAACCGATAATCCTTTTTTGGCTATTATTTCACAATTGGTTTTTTTTACTACCATTGGTTGAAAATGCATAATGTACGCCGATTTTATGGTTCTTAAGTTGCAACTTTCTTCATTTTAAGACTATATAAAGACTTTAAGACTTCATGATTATAGTACCTAATACCCTGTGATCTATTACATACTACTAGGGCTCTATTTTTATTAATTTTCTGAACTAATATATATATATATATATATAACATTTAAAATTGTTAAACTAATAATTGCTGATTTTGAAGGATAAAATTGTTATCGTTTATATATATGGTACATATATGATTCCTGCGTTTCTTGGCCACCCCGTGGCGGAACTGAAGCATCTTAGCCTATACCATTTTTTTTTATAATTTCATATATCTTGATTTTGTCCCGTTTTTCTTCTATTACATACAACGATCCTCTATATAAACTTATAATTTTATTCCACTTTTATCTTTTCAGAATACAGCTATTATTACCTCAATCATGTGCAATCATAATCGTATCTCCAAATTTTTACACAACTTTTGAGCATGACTATTTACATAGTTCATTAATATTTCACAACTCCATTATATTTTTTACGAATTAAGGGGGGAGTGGGATTATACCATGAGCCGTGAGCAAATTTCAAAGCTTATTATTATTTATTGTGAGTAGTGTATATTGGCAGCTTCTGTTACTGCCGTTGGAGTTGAGCCCTCAACTAGCCTGTTCATATTATGAGGTTTTGACAGTAATTTAAGGAATTGGGGCAACCAATTATTGGGTTGGACCCTCCATCAAGCATAACACCTAGAATATTTACATAAATAATATTTATCTCACAGCTCAATTTTTTTTAAAACTATTTACTAAGGAGGAGTATTAAAACCTACTAATAGGAGATTATTAAAGCTTTTTTTACTATCGATTGTGAATTTAGAGTATTAGATAGTTTTGTTACTGTCTCGGCTGACCCGTTCTTCGGTTGGAACTAACCTGTTTAACAACTTGACTTCTTATTAATTTACCAATTTAGGGAAACCCCTAAGGGGCATGGGGCGAAGCCCCATCGAGCCGTAGGCGAGTCTATAATATATACAGCCCCATGTGTAACTGACTGACTGACTGACTCACTCACTGATGATCTTAAATTCCTGAAGCGACCGTTTAAGATAGAGACTTGAAATTTGGCATGGATATTCTTTGCGATGTTTCAATTTAGGAAAAATCATAAAACTACAACTTTTTTACTCTTAAAGTATAAAAAAATGCTAAGAAGACGAGGTGTCGGTAAGGAAGTATGTTAGTTCTTAAAGATGTCGCTTGGGGCGCTATATTAGTCGTTTAGTTCTCGCTTGTATTTAAATGATGTCTTTTAACTACACCTCTCACTGATGATAAGTCCGAATGTGCTCTCTAATTTCTGAGTATTTTGCAAATTGTTTTCCTTTTATTTGTTTGTTTTGATTTTGATGGCAATGAATTTTTATTGCATTGAAAGTGGTTCCTTTCACCAAGGTGATGTCCGCTTTGATTCCTATAGCAACAACGCGCAGTGTGTTGCCAATGCAGCTTGTGCGCTTGCTTGGAACTACTTACATGGTGAATTTTCTTCACCTATCATTGATGAAATTCTCATGGCAGGTGACAGTTTGTACAGACAGTCTCGCCATGTGAATTGCATCAATAATAGGTATTTGTTTCCCAAGATCTTGTTAGAGATATAATTATTATGGGCGAAAAAATCCACATTGCAGATCCCACTACTTTAGTCGACTCTATTTTTCCTCAATACCTTACTTATTATGCGAAACTATAACATATTTAATGTTTTTTTATTTACAGAACATCCACTCTATTATCTGGATTATGAGTTTATCAACTTTAAGTAAATACTTATACAATACCTACATAATAAATTTATTCACAACTCCATTAGCCTGTATAGAATTCGGGGGAATTATGAAGGGGGTTTGGGGAGAGATCCTCTCATAAAGAGCCGTAGGCGAGCAATACAAACTCATTTATTTTGCTCATTTACAAACTCTTATATTTACATGTATTCTGTTCATTATATGAGACTTAAACAACAATTAACGAATTTCTGGGCAACCCCTAAGGGGGCATGGGGGCGGAGCCCCCATCGAGCCGTAGGCGAGTCTAAATTATATACTCCCGAATGTGTAACTGACTCACTCATCGGGGTATCAGAAATTCGTGAAGTGTCGGTAAGGCAGATTAAGGGGTAGTGCAGTACAGCCGTGGTACAGTAGATCACATACTGTAGTTAAATTTGTTCAATAATATAAGTCCGAGAACTAAACCTGTAATGTGATCTACTGTACCACGGCTCTACTGCATTACCCCTTAATCTAAGTTGTGTAATCATTTTACCATCATCCCAATGGTTATAGATTTAAGAGAGGGACCATAGTCAATGAAATGTGCGCTTGTTAACAAGACTTGTAACAAGATCTTTCACTTCTTATTATATTAGGGTGCGAAATTCAGCTTGCACTTTAAAATGGAATTGAGTGAAGGATCTGCCTATGGCCAATTTTCTTCCATTTGGCTAGCAATGTTGTGACATTTTTAATATTGCCGTTTACTTCAAATTCTACACGTTCAAATTAATCCTTACATTAATTATTTCAAATTTTACCCCCTCAAATAATATAGGTTGATATATTTATAGGAATAAAATTAATTTGTATCGTTTCTTGTTTAGCTCTCCCAAGGCAAACTTATC
The DNA here is from genome assembly GCA_030545055.2 of Neoaliturus tenellus. Classification (NCBI taxonomy): domain Eukaryota; kingdom Metazoa; phylum Arthropoda; class Insecta; order Hemiptera; family Cicadellidae; genus Neoaliturus; species Neoaliturus tenellus. The sequence continues at coordinate 112,225,658 of CM061531.1, forward strand.
AAAAGCACATTAAATTACTGAAATTTAGGTTATTTTGAAAACAAAAAACTCGACATATTGCTGTATCTTCCTCCGTAAATCGCCAAGATATACTTGTGTGATGTCATGTAGGAGTTATATAGTTTTTTTTTTCTTTTTTAGATTTATCAACCACGTAGTCCTTCACTAAATGTAAAATTATTTTAGTTCTTCTGCTCTAGCGGCAAAAACGGTTGGGCCTATAAAATGTTTGAGACGATCTTTTACTACAACTTTGTTTCAAATATACCAAACTCGATACACAGAGCTTGAAGTAGGGAATTTTTTCGGAATTTCAAGTTTTTTTATTGTTTTTTACTGTTTTTGTTTATTATTGTTTTTTAAAAACATTTTGTTTAATTTTACTGTATTTAGCTGAATTTTGCGTGTTGCTTCCCCATAAGCTTTAACTTTTGTATTAACTTAGCTTGACAGTAATATTTAAAGGAAATTCACTGTATTTAGAGAAGTGTAACAGTGCTAAAAAATTGAACTCGTAAATAATAATTCATAATTAATGCCAGTTTATCATGTTTTGTTGGTCCTAAACCCTCCAGTACGTTTTTTAACGTTTACTTATTTATTTATGTGGGGGGTTTAGCGTAATTTTATAATAACTACAGTAATATTTTTTAGATCTTTCAAAATTGCGCATGCACATATCTTGGACATCACCGATATCAATAAAAGTCTCAAACATAAAAAAAATTGTGATGAATGCCAAAATTATGTCTTTATTTGCCTACTAGGCGGAACTGATTGTTTTATAATTGTTTGTTACTTACTGACCCAAAACTTTGGTCTCCGACTATTTGAGGTATATCTGCAATGTTTAATTAATACTTGCAATACTTTATTCAGTAACTACAGTAATATTGTATTAAGAAGCTTGAGGTTTTGTATTAACTTTGCTTAAAAGGAAAGCTACTAGATTTAAAAGTTTAAAACATTGAACAGAGCTTGAAGTACGGAAATTATTCCTAATTTCAAGGTTTTTATTGTTTTTATAGTTCTACTGCAAAACATTCCATTAACTTAGCTGTAAGTAGCTGAATTTTTGCATTTTGCTTCACCATAAGCTTGAAGTTTTGTATTAATTTATAGCTTGACAGTGATATTAAAAGAAATTCACTATATTTAAATGTTTAACACTCTTAAAAATTTGAACTTAAATATTATAATTAATGTCATCTAATATTATGTGTTTTTTATCTTACCTGTTGAATATAAACGGATTTCTCTGTTACCTATACTGTTAAAGTATAGGTTGTTTGTGAATTGGTGACATAAATCTAACTTTTAAACCTTTCACTTTTTGTCGTATCTCAAATCGTTACTTTAAGACCGATTTACAACTTTTATTACTACTAAATTTCTTACAACTTGTTTGTAGAACTAACTACAGTTATATTTTATTTGAAGTTCGAATTTTGCATTCACTGAACTTGTAAAATATCCCTGTAACCCTAACTTCGACATAATTTAAGGGAAGTGACAAGAATAGTTAACAGGGGTCTTTGGCAGGTTCCAAACCATTTGTTCATGTTTTTCTATTTTTGTTTCAGGTAAATTGTTTATTTCTTCATTGATCTTCAAAATATTTTATTTAGCTTATTCATTCTACTTTGTCATCTATTTTATTATGTTTCTTTATTTTATACTTCTTGCGCTAGAAGGGTGAGGCTAGGCATGGCTTCAAATCCCCCGACAATTCGTTTACTACAGTATAGTTGCGTATAAAATCCTTAACAATTTAATTAAAAATATTATGGGAAGATCTTTAACGTTTGACACTTGGTAAACTACAAACTAATTCGGCGAACACAACGAGGGGGTATGGAAGCGAGGGCCTCAACTAGGCTGTTCAGTGTTTGAGATTTTTACATACAGCAATTTACGAATAGGGGCAACTAATTAGGGTGTAAGGGATGGAGCCTCCATTCAGCACGATACCTAAAATATTTGCATGGTTGATTCTGATTTCACCTCTCTCTCAATGTTACGAATTAAGGGGAACTTAGGAAGTAATTTTAAAAACTAGCCATAGGCGATTTTCAAAGCTTTTTATTATTGTTGATTATGGGTAGTGTGTATTAGCCGGTTTTCTTACTGTCATGGTGGACCAGTTTTTCGGTGGAACTAACCTGCCTCAAATCGGCTCTTAAGTAATTTACGAATGCAGGACAACCCCTAAGGGGGCATGGGGGCGGAGCCCCCATCGAGCCGTAGGCGAGTTTTATTATATAAAATGCTTCTATATGTAGGAGGTCATCATTATTCCTCGGGAACTGCCAATGGTTACTGTGATGTAAACACCTTAAGGAATTCAATGGATTTAATTGGTTAATGGATGCTAAATCGTTGAAATAAAAGAAACATGGTTTTTATAAATATTTGGCTATTGTTATCGTATATTACTTACAACTCAAAAAAATTACTATCAGCTATATAGACTATAACTCCATAGGCCTACATAAAACAGATTGTTATATCTTTACTCTTTATCAAAAATTATTTTTTTACTAAGCATCCTTGCAGTCTGCCACATAACGGACAAAAATGTCATTTAATTATTTTTTGTTAGTATCAGTTCATCCACTGTGTATACATTTACAATATACACTACAGAATTGCTCATTACATGACCTAAATTGCTATCGAGGACAAGAAAGGTAAAACATAACTAAGTAATCAAAGAAATATAAGTAATTATTTACAAAAACACATATCTATACATATTTAACATGCGATACGTGTTTTTGTACAAGGAACTCCCCCATAGTTTTCAGACGAGTTTAATTATTTTAGTGTCATTGGATATAGAGCTCGGCCATTTCGGGGCGAGATGGGAGATAGTGTTGCGTTAGGCGAGTGAAGTTGTTTCTAACGTAAATTGGTAGATATCTTTTTAAAAAGAAGGGCCCTATAAGTCCTTAAAGTTCTCAATTTTCCCATTTGATTAACATTGGTGAGGAAATTTATTGATTTTCAAGTAAACAGCAGTAAAGTGTAAACATCGGACATCAGCGAAAGTAGCCTACTCAACCTACGAATACATAACCTTAAGGCGGCGTCCTAGCTGAGCGGCGAAAATTCGCACCGGCGTTGCGTGCGTTTGACGCACGGACGACCGACCAAAAGGGTGTCCGCAGTGGGACTGCGTCTGCGGCAATGCGTTCGTGCGGCGCGGCGGTGGCAGTCGAGAGCCCTCATTAGCTGCGTAGTAATGTGTGATTGAAAACATGCAGTCCGCAAGTTAGCGAAAACTTTATTTACTTGACAGTTACGCTTATTTGAAGCTAAAAGCTAGAGATACTAGATCTCCAATTAATGATATTTTTAGAGAAAGAGAGGAATTAGGTGATTTTCACCATCTCTATCATAAGTTAAGGGGGCATCCTGAGTTGTTTAAAAATTATACTAGGATGTCAATTAATTGACACTTTTGACTTTGTTGTGAGTGACTTGAAGAAGAAGGAATTCCTTTAGGTTACTAAATATTATGCTGCATATTTCTATTGAGGAAAGGCTCATTCTTGACGTTGAGGTAAGTAGGCCTTCAAAATCTGCACTAAAAAGTTGTATTTGAATATAAATAATTAATTATTTACTGCTACCGTAAGTCGCAATAAGTAACTAAGTTCACAAGCACATTGATGTTTTAAGAACATTTTTTTATAATAGGCCTAACACTAATTTTTGACATTTTAAATTTTTCCCCCTATATTCTAAAGAAGTTAATTTATGCGTAAATGATAATTTTTATGAGTAAAATATTTTCGAAACATAATTCTGACATTTTTATTCTTAAGTATTTTTTATTTTACTGAATGGTTTCGGAGATATGGCAGATAAACTTCGTCCCATGTTATTCTTACTAAAACTAAACCAAAATGAACTTTAATTGCCTCTAGTTCCCTAACCGTTATATGTAGATAAAAATACCAAAGAATAAAAAAGTCTTAAAATTTCAGTACATGATAGTTGAATAAAATTTGGCTATAATTTTGCCTATCAGACCCGTCTCTAGTGACAGCCAAACACGCACTGACGCACTAGACGCAGTAACGCAGTTGCCGCACGGACGTCCAAACACAAACATGCTTGTCTTTTCGCCGCAACGACCAGCGTCAACGCACCGGCGGCAACGCAACGCACGGCCAGCTAGGACACTCCCATGCCTCTCAGTGCGTTTGTAATTTCCACAGGCCGGCAAATTCGCACGCACGCAACGCCGTCCGAATTTCGCCGCCCAGCTAGGACACCGCCTAAGAAGAGGTTATGTTGAACTAAGGCGTGTACCTGGTTAACGAATTGCATTAAGTATATGCATGCGGAAAATATTTAGATCAAAGTTGTGGGCGTTTCGAAAATTTTATAATTAACTAAGTGGTCTCAAATTAAAGGGTTTGGCCGAAGGGTCTAGAGAAAAATAACGTGCCCGTCCAAAAAGCTATGGGAAACTTATAAATAATGTAAATAAACATCCCCCAGAAGAAAAGCATAAAGATAAAGAGCATCACATTAACATCACAACCCCTGTTTTACTTTGATTTTAAAATGATTACCCGATGACTCCAATGCTTGAAGACTATCTTTTGATTAATTATAGCCTACTATATTAAATTTTGGTGTCGCTATTGATAAGAAAACCTGCTAGAAGCGCCACTGTTTCTTCAAATTATAACTGATTGTTTATATCTATGATTGGCTAATCAAAAAAATTTAAAAGTTTTATAACCCATATAGTGTAAATGGTGCTGAACTGTACATTGGAAGGAGCTTAATTGTGACAATGAAAATGAAAATTTCTTTGTTATAGGAAATGAAATGGTTTATCAGTATGATATAGTATAATAACAAAACTGCTCGATTTCGAGCCTAGAGCAACATGTAAACTAGTTATTGCATTAATTCACTGAATTTCTTGGTCAAGCACAAGAAGCTTTAGTTCAGTTAACTGACTATGCCAAATTTTGAACCGTTTATTTCCCCGCGAATCAGTCATTTATTACTTTTGTAATGTCGATTTCTACATCTCTGTCTATTGCCAAAAGTCCCAGAGAACCTGTATGGTTTTCTACAATACATTTAAAAATTTGTAAACTTCATGACACATACAGATATATAGACCTGCAATCAACAAATCTGTCTCATTCTCTTGACTTTGTTGTAGCCCGGCTTCCAGGCCCGCGCATGTGCCTTATGAATTAAACTGATCCTGTTGTCTGTCGCTAAGCTGCTCTACCTGACACATTAGCGCTCCTTCTGTACTGTAGCGGGGGAACTATAATGGTGATCAGCTATAGTTATAATGCTAAACATCTCAAAAGACATGAGATGGAGCTTCCTGAAAAAGATGACGATTGCATAATGATACATGACGAGTTTTACGTAAATAATTCAAAGTTAAAGTCTGATTCAGAAGTTCATAGTTAGTTGTGATATCAAAATATTTCACTTTATTACATAACCTAAAATTTTAATTTCCAATTTTAAAAAATCACTGAAATTATTGGGGGGGCAACTGCCCCCCCTTGCCCCCCCCCAAATGACGCCTATGTCTGGGGCAGAGCCCAGTTAGAGGTCTTAGCCGGTGGAAGTGGGCTGTCTTCTGGCAGAAAGCAGTTGGAGTGTCTTTTTATATGTTTTGTGTAATAATCAATATGTTTAAGGAAGTCATCGTAACTTTCCTCTTTAGCCTTTATCTTTGCATGTAGCGGTGGCCCGTTACCTAGACTCATCATTGATTTTGCTGTGCATTTGGTAACCACTTTGGTAGGCAAAGACATTTCTGGTTTTCTTAGTTTCTCTTGAGCTTTTGCAACTTTTAAAGAAGCGCTGTATAGGGTTTTTCTTTCATTTGACAGTTGGTCTATACTGGTCATTGTCCATACATTTTTCAGTTTTTTATGACACTTTTGGCTGTTTCCTGTGGTTGTGTGTTTCTTTGTCCTTTTATTAGTCCGGGGAGTGTTCAGTTTTTTCATGCAGGTTTGGCTGCTTCCTGTGGTTGTGTTTTGGTTTGTCGTAGCGTTAGTCAAAGATGTTTTGAGAGCTTGATTTTTGTTTTGGGATCGAGGACTGTCAATGTCTTCAGTGTTTTGTTGCTTGGTTGCTTCTGTCCGCTTGCCTGAAGTGCAGGGTGTTGATGGTCCGGCTGGTACTGGTTTAGGCAGTGATTGGTAGTCGTCCTGTGTAAGGTTAGGTGTGAGGCTTTCTAAAATCGTTTTTATATATAGTTTAACTGTCTCATCGTTTACCAACAGCTTTCGTTTGAGGTTATTGTTCTCGTGTTTTGTCCTTTCAAGGGTAGACATTAAGAGCTCCACTTCTTCTTTTTGGGCTGAGTGTTCTAGCTTAAGGTTATTTAATTCAGTGTTTTTGGCAGCTTTTATTTCATCAATATTTTTTATTTGGTCTTTTAAGGTGTTATTATTGGATATCAGATCTTTAATTTGTCTTATGTAGCTGTTACTTTCGATCTCTGCCTGTTTAATGAATTCCTCTTTTAGTTCTCGTTCAGTATCAAGTTTATTCTGCAGGGATGTTATTTCACAGCATAGGTTTTTTTTTCGCCTTTGAGGTCCCTTATAGTGTCTTCTGCCATATTGAGTTTGTCTTCTAATTCAAGTTCGTGTTGGGATTTCCCTTGTTTTATTTCATGAATCTGCTGTTTAAGGTGATTGTTTTCTGTTAACAAGGCGTTACCTAGTTCAGCAGCTAGGGTCAGCGATTCATCATGATCAAAATTCTCTTCTGATGACAAATTTTGGATTTTTTATTTTATGCTTTAAATTTTTGTAATGTTTTCGACTGATTTGCAGCTGTCACAGGACCAATTATTTATGTATTTTTCAGTGAGGTTTTTGAACTTTTTGAAGCTCCATGAGAGACATTTTGAATGGTACCACCTTTTGCAGGAACTGGTGCATTGTATTCCTTGAAATCTAACGCCAATTTCACATATGCCACAGGGATATTTTGACATTTTGTTTTGGTTTATTCTGATTTCTGTGTGGTAAAGGTGGGGGATTCAATTTAAATTCCTCCGTGTTAAATTTCCTTGGTTAAATTGGTGAATTGAAGTTAGAAAGATAAGTCAGAAAATTGCTCAGTTTTTTATGGGAGGTTTGGCTGGTTCCTCAGGTTAAATTATGAATTGAAGTCAGAAAAATAAGTCAGAAAATTGCTCAGTTTTTTATGGGAGGTTTGGCTGGTCCCTCAGGTTAAATTATGAATTGAAGTCAGAAAGATAAGTCAGAAAATTGCTGAGTTTTTTATGGGAGGTTTGGCTGGCTCCTCAGGTGAAAATTGCAAAGATGAAGTCATAAAATTAAGTAAAAAAGTACTCAGCTTTTTTTTTGTCAAAATTTTCGAATTTTTATGGGAGGTTTGGCTGGTTCCTCAAGTGAATATATAAAGATATGTTGAAGTCAAAAATGTTTTGCTGCTAAGTGGCAGTGAAATAGGTTGGTGATGAACTGGAATGTGCATATCTGGCACTGTCAGCAGTTTGCCCCGTCAACTCCAAGCACTTGGTGTCTGTTTACCTACCAGCTGTGCTACTTTGACTTTAGTTGGCAGATGTGACGTCACTGTTTTATTAAATCTTGCATCTTGATTGGTATAATTAATTAAAGTTACAGTTAATTGTATTAATTAAGTAGGAGAATAATACAATTTTTAATATTCTTGGTTGTATTATCATTGTTTGAGTTGTCAAAATATCTTTAAAGAAAGTAGTTGCAGTTAAGTAGTTTATACCCTAGCTATTAAAATTAAACTTATTAGCAATTGCTTTTGCCACATGCAAATTATTTAACGAACTCTCCTCCAAATCTAGTCTCTTTTGAAGAAGGGTGAGGATGTCATAGAACTATAAACATAGCGTTCTATAAGATCTATTTGATCTATAAGATCTATTTGCTCTATTGCGAATGTTCAGGATGACTGAACGGCTTGCGCCGGCGGTGCCGGGATGTCCGCCAACGCAGTGCGCGCACCCCCTCTAAAACTGCAGTCCGTGAAGTACCATTCGTCCATTACTAGAATACCCAAATTTGAGGATACCTACATGCCTAGGAGGGCGGCACCATCCAGAGGATGGTCGCTCGAGTCTTTCAAAGGGCGATTCCCTGTAGGCCTATCTATATGAGTTTCAAAATCATGCAAATAAGATCTGCTCTCTTTGCATCATTAAAGATAAATAATTTGAGGAAAAATATTGATTAACACGTTCATTTACATGTTCAGTATGAACGGATTGCTATGTTACTTCCCGGAATTTCATCACAACCAATTTAAGGATAGTAACTGAAAAGTATTTTCTGTGAATAAAAGGAGGGTCTTTGGCGGGTTCCATCCAGTTTGTTAAGTTTTCCTATTAAATTGTTTTGAGGGCATTTTTTAATTGTTTCGCTGATCTGTAAATGTTTTATTTAGTTAATCCATTTATCCTTTTCATCCATTTTACTACTTTTATTTATTTTATAAATTTTTTGCCCTAGGAGAGAGAGGCAATTTATAAATTGAAATTTTAATAATTATTTGATATACTTTGGCTAGTTACTACTGTAATATTGTATTCAGGAGTCTGAAGTTTTGTATTCCCTTAGCTTGACAGTGATTTTAAAAGGACTTTTACTAAATTTAGAAGTTTAACACTCTTGACAAATTGAATTGAAGACAATTATTATTAATGCTAGCTAATTTTTCTAGCCTGTTGAACATGAACGGATTGCTCTGTTACTTATATTGTTAAATTAATTTTCATGTGAATAGTGACATAAAGCTAACTTTGGCCTTTCTATTTTGGTCGTATCTCAAATCGTCAAGACAGATTCGTAACTTATATTATTACTGTATTTAATATAATTTTTAAGTAAGCCTGATTACGGTGTTATTGTATTTTGAAGTTTGATTTTAGCATTCCCTGAACTTGTTGCATACAACATATCTGGAACTTCAACACAATTGGAGGATATTAACTAGAATAATAATAAATTATTATTTCATAACTCAATTTAATTTTTGATGAATAGTATTTTTTGTGAATAGTAGTAGTGAATCTTTGGTGGTTTCATCCAAGATGCATTAGGTACCCTATTATGAGGGAGGTGGGCCAGACAACCAAGAAATCTAGAATGAGAAGGAGGTAGATGACAACAACAAAAAAACTATAACAAAATCAATGACGGCATCGGTGCAGCACTTAAAATATTCAAAGCAAACTACACATGTGTCAAGATAAACAGCATGACGTCAAAGGTGCAGGACCGTTTCAAACAGCTGTTGGTGTCACCTACCTTTTTTGTTCTAGATACATTGCAGACAACAAGCAGGCTGAGATGGTGACGTCACTGCAGTCCTCACAGCTACCCGCGCCACGCATGCATCATAGTACATGACGTCTTTAACTTGATGCTCACTCTTAATATTACGTATTGAGTGCAATAAAACCAATATATTCTTAAACTACATAAAATACAGAATCTAACAGTAATAATATATTTCAAAATAACAACACTTTTGAATTTTAAATCAATGAAAATATTTAGTTTATATTATTACGTTATAGTGACATAAAAAAGTTACTAAGAAAGGATGGGGACAGTTATAATTTATTTAGGGGGACCCTTCTTTACGAAATCTTTTTTCCCTGGACACATTTTGCTCACACGGTCGTCCTCAAAAAAGTTTTGTAATTGTTCACTCAATTCTTTTGTGATACTTTTTTTTGTTTTCCGTGTGTAGTTAAAAGTGTCAGGGCTTTCTTGGATTTTTTTGTTTGCATTGTAAGGTATGATCTTATTAAAATGTTTCTGCAATCTGTACTTCTTGATTACTTTGTTCCCAAGAACTTTGTGAAAAATTTGTTTTTCTTTCTTTTTGTTGCCGATCTCTTTCATTTGATGTTTGATTTGTTTTTGCAGAGCAGCGCCCAAAAACAACTCTTTTCTTACTCTTGGAGATACTTTTTCGCCTCTTAGGATATTTGATACTGCCTTTCTTGGCGATGGTGACGCTTCAATTTTATTTTTTTCCTTCTCTCGTTGTAATCTTTTTTTATACTTGGCCAGTCTTCTTTCTAAGTTTTTTATTTGTTCTTTTTGTTTTGAGATTGTTCTATACGCCTTTGCTTTGTCCCTACGAACTTGCTTCCGTCCCCGTTTTTTTTTTTGGACAGCCTCCTCTCTTACACTTCCTGAGGGAGAAGCTGGAGGAGTATCAGTAACTTCTACCAACATTCGTTTTTTTCGGCTCTCACTTTGTTCCTTTCCCTCCAATATTTTCTCTTTTTTCTCTGCTCTCTAGGTGTCAAGTCTGCTATTCCTTTTACTTTATTTTCTTCTTTTAAACGGGCATACCGGTCTCTATCATATTTCTTCTTTTCTTCTTTTTTCTCTTCTGACATCCTTTGTCTATACCTTCGAACCCGTTCTCGTGTTAATTCTTTCTGCCGCTCATATATTTCCTTTGCTGACTGCTTTGTTGAGCGCCATGATATTTTAATGCCCTGAAAACAAAATAAAAAAATGTTAGCCTACTTCCTAACTATGGATGTTATTAGAGATTGTGGTAGTTAAGTACAGTAGAACCTCGATAGTTCAACTCTCGATACTTCGACACTCCTTATAGTTCGACACCATCCTTTACAATTAAACGTGTCAGTAATGACTGATAGTGTTCATGTTGGAGACTGGCAATAAGTAAAAATGTAAACCAAGTGGCAAATGATTTGAATGTTTGATATATTTAGGGTTCAACCAAGATATTGTTTCATTAAAGTTTAATGTTTCTTAAATTAATCTGATGATTTTTATATTCGCTATGTTAAAATTTCCCATATACTCCCTATAGTTCAACATTTAGATACTTAGACACTCTCTAAGTCCACAAAGTGTTGAACTATCGAGGTTCTACTGTACATTAAAAAAATGGATTCAGCCCATCAGTTAACTTGTTATTGTATTTTATATTCGTAACTAGGCGTATTATTAGCAGAGAACTAATTTGACTGATAAAAAATATTTAAAAAAGAATTAAACTCAAAATTAACATGCCTGTTGTGTCAATATAACATTCAATTAATAGGGCTGCTAGTATTAAACAGGTTTTTTTTTTAATTTGCACCTTTATTAAAAATATTAAATTAATATTACGGTTCAGTTTGCTGAAAACCTCTATGTCTACGTTGGGGAAGAAAAATTTAACATTCTGCAACCCTAAAATTCTTTTATTTAATTTTTATATATAAATTAAATCCAAATAAAAATGTGAATTGTAAAAAAAAACACCCTGTAAATAAATAAAATGTATTCAACAAGAGCACCCTAATTTATAAATAAGGATGCTCTTGTTAAATATGTTATATTTTTATAGTATATTTATTTGTCATATTAATATTACAAAAATAAATAAAAACTATTAAATTGATTAAAAATCATTTGATTGTGTTTTTAAAAATATGTGTCAAAACATATAGCACAAAGGCTATTATGTTGGTTCAAAGTATTTTTTTTTATTTATTACAAACATCTAGACATGTATTTACTGTTAATATAATTAATATCTATTAATAAACATTAAAAGTAACTCTTCTATTAACAAAACAGTAACGTTTTACCTATCCGGCAACGTTTCCGAAATGAGTGTTACCGGATGGTGATTTCCAGATTAAATAGTGGGAGCACAGCTTTGTTGTGTAATACATGGCATTGGCTTTGGTCATTGGGGATAATTTTACTGATTGCACATCTGCTGTTAAGCAGATCCAGCTTCTGCAGATTGTTTGTCATGATCTTTTTCAGAATGGGCTGCTTCTTTCTCTTGTATATGTTTATTATAGATCTCTTGTGTGATGTTGCCAGCCTTGAAGCTGTAGCAGGTATCACACTGATCCTTTTTCAGCTGATAAATGGCAAGGTTCTTTTCTTCAAAACCTCCATAAATGTTATTAGTGGTGCAATATTCTTTGAATGCTCTGTAAAGGTCTACCTTCGTTGCCCACAGGGGTTCTATGTACAATTTGGTTGAGGAAGCTCTACAATAATGAGAGGGAACGTTAGCTAATGAGTCAAACCAATCAGAAATAACTTCTTTCTTCTGGGAAGCCTTTCTTTCTCTATTTCTTTCACTAACATAGGTGTTAGGTTGAATATCTTCAATGTTTTCTTGAAGTTCATCTTCACCATCTTTATAAGAATTAACTTCCCTATTAACCCAGTTTTGTACCATCCATTCTTTAAGGCCGTGTGTGTTTAAAAACATGACCTTACATACAGGCATAGGTTCCCCACCTGGTTTGCTAAGGTAATACTTGTATGTGCCTGCCCTCCTACTTTTTTTATTTTCTGTTTTTAACGACTTTTGTTTTGTTTCAACTTTCTTTACATGAGCATGGATGTAAATTTGTTTTTCTTTCCATGTCATGGGCCAAAACTTGTTGAAAAGTTTGATCCTGTCTTCTTCTTTTATTTCAGACCCTGGAACAACATGATGGACCAATTTTTCTCTCTTCCCGTTTATCCTCTGATCTCTTAATGACCCCTTTACCATCAACTTTAATCTTTATGTAACCAATATATTTTTGCCCAGTCATTCGTAATTTTTTGTTCATAACAACATCCCAAGAGTTTTCACAAGGTCGTTTGTTTTGTTTTCTTTTACCTTCGCTTTCATTTGTACGCACCACCTTTGAATTATCGCATGAACTATTTACAAGGGAATTGTTTGCTTCATTGTTGGTGACTCTAGGATCAGCATCTTGGGAATAAACGTAATTTATATTTGCACCATTTATGTCATTTTCTGAAGAATCTGATACATTACTATCAGAAAAAACATAATCCGGGTCGTCTGGATTATCAGTTTCTTCATTTAAATCTTCACAGTTGAAGGAAACATTCACATCTTCAGCATTGCTTCCACTGGTTCCTAATGGCATTTCAGGACCAATCTCGATTTCATTTCCAACAATTACTTCTTCACTTAAAATTTCATAACTATTTAAATCTTCTTCCAAAATGACTTCTGCATTCGTGATGATGGTCTCTAAGGACTCATTATTGGTGATGTTCCTTGGATCTTAGTAAGGTTCTAATGTTTGGTTTGCCTTTTTAGGATGATTTGAGGTCTTCAAATTAGGCTTTTCAATCCCTACAACAAAAAGCAGCTTATAATATCAAATTAATTGCAATTGGAAGTATAACAAAAATGCTATACTGATTTTAAATTTGTAATTGCATTGCCATATCACAATGCAGCGCCGAAATCTGGCAGAGTTAGCTTCCAATTTTGAACTGGAGACGCTATACAATTTAAAGAATAATTCAGGCCAGGAGGAAAACAAAACTAATAAAAAACTGCCTAACTTATAAACGTGCCTAACTTTATGATTAGTCATGATTAACAGAACGCTTTGATTTTTGAATGATCCAACCAACTTAATTTTTAACTAGGCATAGAATTGTTTGATCAAAATTTGTTCTAGTTATTATTTACTAAACATGCCCATGGCTATTTCAGAAATACATTTTAAGTTTTATTCTAAATTTACTAGACATCTAAAGAGTCTTTAGCTTGTCTAAACAGCATCATAAAGTAAATAAATTAACTTACGAACAATCTTTTCTTCTTCCAACAAGGATAAAATATCTTCAATCAAATTGTCTTCACTCAAAGGCTCCTCATCAGAAGACATGTTATATGATAAATGTCATCAACATTTTATACTTTCTTGTTCTTGACAGAAACAGAACTCCACGTATCTTAAACCTGAAAAGCAAATAAAATAAATCCTAACACCACGTATCTTACAGGGCTATTAGTGAATTTCTCTATAGGGAATACGCTATTACGGCAGTAGTCATGGTATGACCTAAGCCCGGGACCATGATACTTTTTCGTTTTGAGGTCCTTAGAAGCCAAAAACAGTGTTCGTTCAAATTGATATGTATGTATATATATATGTGTGTGTGTGTGTGTGTGTGTGTGTCCGTGAACACGATAACTTTTGAACGGAACCTCTGATTTTGATGAAATTTGGTATAGGGGTGTAAGCCATGTACCGCTTGCATATTTTTCTAATTTTACAAGCGGCCAATATTAAATTAAATTTGCCAGCGGCCAATATTAAATTAAATTTGCTGTTAGGAAAAACAAAATAAATTTCCTCATGAAATAAAATCTTCTTTATTAAAACCTCTTCTTAAATCTATACTCTTTGACATACTTTTTCTTGAGACTTTATTTATATTGATAAAACAAAAACATTGCAACCCTGGAAAAAAGAACAAAGTTTTCCTAAACTGATTTAATTGTAATGGTGTATTATTATTCAAGTTTAAGTTTTAATCAAGTTTCTGCTATTAAATGCATAAAAGTTTACGAATTTACAGCTTTAAAATTTTAGTAATTAATGATTGGCAAAGCAAGCAGGCGCATTTTAAACTATATAATAATTAATTGTAAGAAACTACGAAATAAAAAAAAAATTAAAATTGACTTACCCAAGAATCTTGGGGTTACACATATCTCGGACCACTACCTTACTACTCAAGAGCACGATTAAAAAGAAGGCCGAAGTGAGGGTAGACGCTCAATTTATAACTTTGCCGTCGAGGCTTCTAGAAGCTCCATACAGACTCTAGCATTTGATTGGCTTGCGCCCACCTTGCTTTGCTATAACAATAGTAGATAAGCCTACCGCTACTGTATAAACCTGAAATTCTAATTTCTGGAACCTTCTTTAGATTGTACTAACGGTACAGCCAGCGTCTACTAGGTTGAGTACACGAACCAGAATGATCGGACCATGGGAATGGGGTTTTATTGGGTTTCAAAAGGGTTAAAAATGGGTTTTTGGCCTTTTTTTACTTCTATCTAGAAAATTCAACATTTTTAACTTAAACCATTTAAAGCTTTAGAGCTTAAAAAAACAAAAAACCTAGTAGTTTGAATTTTTTACCTAGCTTAAATGGTTATGGAGAAAATCCAAAAAGTATGTTTCCCATGTTATTCTTATGGGAAATCAATAAAACCTTCTATCTTGCTTATTTATTGACATATCTTGATAAAATTTGGTATGTAGCTTCATTAGGAAGCTTTAGCTTATATTTACTTAGGAAACCCATATGGCGGCAAACCTACGTACCTCACCCCTATAGGGTTTATGGGGAAAATAAAAACCCCCCATCGCAGCAGTCCTGCGTACTCAGCGAATTTCCAAATTAGTAATATTAATTTGGACCAGATGAACCTGTAAACAAAATTTCATTACGTGCTTATAAATAGGGAATTAAATGTCTACTAGTGGCTTGTAGGGGCAAAGCCCCTAAAAATAAGAATGGTGACGTTGTCTCCAAAAATAAGTTTCAATTTATCACCTCCTTGCAGCTTGCAGCATTAATGTATTTTTCTCAAGCTGTAGTGTGAATTTACACGTTTGGGGTTTCTAATAAAATATTTCCTAACCTTGATGAAACTTGGCGGTATCAAATCAGCTATTTACCTATAATTTCCCCTGTTAAAAATACAGTAGTCTATTTTGTGGAAAAAAGACAAATTATTGCAGTATTGAACTACCGAACGTGGTTAAAATAGTTTTAACCTTAAATATGTTCATGATGAGTTTGTAACTCAAGTAAATAGAATAGTTCAATACAACATAAGCCCATTCATACTGTACACTCCTTCACCCTGGACACCTATACCCCCCATTACCCACACCATGAAAAAGATGCCTCCCCGTGCCCCCGTTCATCTCTACTGACCCGTGCCTCTTGTACCCCTATGCTCCCGGGGGCCCGAGTACCCCCATGCCCCCTTATGCCAATGTGCCCCCATTCTTCCGTGCCCACATGCCCCCAGTTCTCTCGTGACCCCCGTGCCTCATTTTTATGTTCCTCATTTCTCCCCAATGCCCACATTTCAAAGCCCCAATATCCCCGTGCCCCCATGACAACCATTCCTCCCCATGCCTCCACCTTCGCCCCCATGCCCCACTAACCCCAGTGCCCCCTACAATCCTCGTGCCCCCATGCCCCCGCACGCACGGTACTCCAGTGTCCACATGCCCATCTGCCCCCGTGCCTCGTGCCACCGACGCCTCTAGTGCCCATAGTGCCTTCCAACCCCCGCACGTGCAACCGGGCCCCCTAAGGGTGAATCTCACAAAATGTAGCATTTTCAACCAACTAAAAAAAAAAAAATTTTTATTATTTTGTATTATTTGTACATAGTGAATAAAATCTTTATATTGTTTTAAATACATATTTATATCAGCAGAGCTGAATTTTGTCATTTACTATTTTTTTCCAATATCTCAAATGTAGACGACACTGAATAATTACAATCCTGTAACGCTTGATAAATCAATAAAAATACAGCAATAAAATATATTAAATGACATAATAATTTTATAAACAATACAATGTACCTTTAATTATTAAAATACAATGTTTTCAAAATCATTTTTCAAGTTACTATGCCAATAATAAAGAAAAATTGTCGGATTTTTAGGTTACCTAGCAACGTAAACACATAAACTTTCTAATGAAATCAACCAAATCTTAGAATAATTCAAATCTTCACTTTTTTATAGTTAATATTAACTGTAAAGAGTACAGTGATTGATTAATCATCAATTTAGTAAAAGTAATAACAAATTTACACAAGTATTCATGTGCGTTACTGAATTGTATTGACCGTTACCGGATTGTGCACTAACCTCCATTCTCGCTCTCATTATGTCAAAACTTACAGAGAGCTTGGGCATAGAGTAAGAAAATACAAGATTGACATTACAAATAATCCTTTATTTTATGAATAATACTAAAACCATGAAAAATAGTAAAATTATAAAAAAAGAACATGGTTGAAAAAGTATCATTCTTACAAAATAATTAGTACACGATAAAAGTGTAATAGTAAAACTACTTTTACTTTATAAAAAATGACAGCTAGAAAACCCATGAAATTGTCAAAACAAAGCAAAAAACGGACAACATGGGTTTTAAAAGTACAATAGTCAATTACATTTTACTCTTCTACCTATAACTATCACTGAAAACTTTGTCAACTTTGTGAAAGTGAAAAATTAAAACGAACATGAAATCTTTGTTGTCATTTTCACTGTCATTGTTCAGTAAAACCACATTTTAAATATTAAAATAAGACAATTCGTTTAACCAATAGTACAGTTACTTGTTGAATTTCTTGAATTTGTAATAAACACGATTGCCTTTCAATACAACAGAAGGAGTTGGAAGCACAGCCTTAATTTGATTTAAAGGCCACGTCTTTTTCATTCACAAAGAACAACTGGCTGTCTTTAGCACAACCCTTCAAAAACATTATAATGATTTCTCCCTGGGTTGGATCGTTTTGGCAGATGCCAAAAAACTGCTTTGATGTAGACTTTTTGCCTTTTTAATTTCTGATACTCGACCAAAACATGTGCTCCAGACACAATTTTATCAGATATACCATCCTCTTCTGTTGTGCACTCATACATGTTCATCATATTACTTGTGTCTTCAGCAGTAACTTCCTGATCAAAGAAGTCTTCATCTTCAGAAGAAGCTCCATAAACTTCATCCACGGACAACTTTGTTTTCCTCTTACGCTCTGTGCTGATCTTCTGGGTCTTCGGGGGATCTTGTGAGGATGGGAAAATTTCGCCAAGATTATAATGGGCACAAAGAGATGAAGGAACACATGCAAAGCACGATAGACCTCTGGCATACATTTTGTCGCCGATACACCAAGTAATTTGATGAACCTTCATTATTCCTTTAATTTCTGGGATGTTGAGGCCACTAACTTCAGCCTTAAAATCACTGATGACGTTCACAGGAATTTCGTAAAGATTAATGTTAACATGCTTAAGTGCGGACACAAAGTCTTTCGCAGAACAAATGTCTGCACCGCGTAACACTTTGCATCGGCCTCTCTTTTTAACGTACCCCCAACCCCGTCCATGGGCCCTTTGCCATGGCCGGCTTCTGTGTAGCTCCATGAACAATAAGTGGCATTTGGAAAGTATTTGGGTATGAGTCTCTAAAAAAGATAAATATTTGTTCGGTTTCGGTACTGGCTTGAGGGGCTATCTGATACAATGTGTACTTTAGTTGTGTTAGGAAGTAAAGTACATATTGATTCGAATACTGGTTCCATATGGCACCAAACTGCATGAGCTTGATGGTCCAGGTTATCTGATGCTGAAGCAAAGCAAGTTGTTTTAATGGTGCCGTTTTTTTTTTTTTTTTTTTTGCGTACCAGACCCCAGTATTCAACGAAATTTGTTTTTTTGAGGCACCGAAGTGCACCGCTTGCACCTCCTCCTTGTATTTGGAAATGTAATTTTCGGAAAAATCTAATCTGATTAAAATTTCCCCTTCTGCTAGAGACTTTACTTTTTCATTAACTTTTTCTGCCTGATGTTTGGCATAGTAGACGTGTTTTTTAAAAACATCCATCTCTTTCTTCAAATAGGTTTTCAGTTTTGAAACTTTTGCCACTTCCTGACATTTCGCAGTTTTCTTGATTTCTTTTTTTTTCCTTTGATCACTTTAACCTCAGTTACTTTTCTCCACTTGTGGTACTTTACTAGAAAATCTTCTTCGTAATGATATTCAATTTCCTTGTTTTTGCAATGCAAACACCTACTCATCATGCAAGCTTCATTTTCTACTGAGCAGACCATATCTTTTAGCACTTCTCGAGGTGTTCGCTGACCAATTATGTTGTGGTTCCTCAATGAGGTTACTAATAGCTCAATGTTAGAATGTTTTATACAAGCACAGGTTTGTCTGTCGGAAAACTTGGGAAATGTCACCCGTTCATGGAGCTGTCCTAGTGTACTCAATAGAATCCGCCTTTGTTTTTTAACTCCACCCTTCTTTACGAAATCTTTTTTCCCTGGACACATTTTGCTCACACGGTCGTCCTCAAAAAAGTTTTGTAATTGTTCACTCAATTCTTTTGTGATACTTTTTTTTGTTTTCCGTGTGTAGTTAAAAGTGTCAGGGCTTTCTTGGATTTTTTTGTTTGCATTGTAAGGTATGATCTTATTAAAATGTTTCTGCAATCTGTACTTCTTGATTACTTTGTTCCCAAGAACTTTGTGAAAAATTTGTTTTTCTTTCTTTTTGTTGCCGATCTCTTTCATTTGATGTTTGATTTGTTTTTGCAGAGCAGCGCCCAAAAACAACTCTTTTCTTACTCTTGGAGATACTTTTTCGCCTCTTAGGATATTTGATACTGCCTTTCTTGGCGATGGTGACGCTTCAATTTTATTTTTTTCCTTCTCTCGTTGTAATCTTTTTTTATACTTGGCCAGTCTTCTTTCTAAGTTTTTTATTTGTTCTTTTTGTTTTGAGATTGTTCTATACGCCTTTGCTTTGTCCCTACGAACTTGCTTCCGTCCCCGTTTTTTTTTTTGGACAGCCTCCTCTCTTACACTTCCTGAGGGAGAAGCTGGAGGAGTATCAGTAACTTCTACCAACATTCGTTTTTTTCGGCTCTCACTTTGTTCCTTTCCCTCCAATATTTTCTCTTTTTTCTCTGCTCTCTAGGTGTCAAGTCTGCTATTCCTTTTACTTTATTTTCTTCTTTTAAACGGGCATACCGGTCTCTATCATATTTCTTCTTTTCTTCTTTTTTCTCTTCTGACATCCTTTGTCTATACCTTCGAACCCGTTCTCGTGTTAATTCTTTCTGCCGCTCATATATTTCCTTTGCTGACTGCTTTGTTGAGCGCCATGATATTTTAATGCCCTGAAAACAAAATAAAAAAATGTTAGCCTACTTCCTAACTATGGATGTTATTAGAGATTGTGGTAGTTAAGTACAGTAGAACCTCGATAGTTCAACTCTCGATACTTCGACACTCCTTATAGTTCGACACCATCCTTTACAATTAAACGTGTCAGTAATGACTGATAGTGTTCATGTTGGAGACTGGCAATAAGTAAAAATGTAAACCAAGTGGCAAATGATTTGAATGTTTGATATATTTAGGGTTCAACCAAGATATTGTTTCATTAAAGTTTAATGTTTCTTAAATTAATCTGATGATTTTTATATTCGCTATGTTAAAATTTCCCATATACTCCCTATAGTTCAACATTTAGATACTTAGACACTCTCTAAGTCCACAAAGTGTTGAACTATCGAGGTTCTACTGTACATTAAAAAAATGGATTCAGCCCATCAGTTAACTTGTTATTGTATTTTATATTCGTAACTAGGCGTATTATTAGCAGAGAACTAATTTGACTGATAAAAAATATTTAAAAAAGAATTAAACTCAA
The DNA here is from genome assembly GCA_030545055.2 of Neoaliturus tenellus. Lineage (NCBI taxonomy): Eukaryota > Metazoa > Arthropoda > Insecta > Hemiptera > Cicadellidae > Neoaliturus > Neoaliturus tenellus. The sequence goes on from CM061531.1 coordinate 112,245,994, forward strand.
AATTAACATGCCTGTTGTGTCAATATAACATTCAATTAATAGGGCTGCTAGTATTAAACAGGTTTTTTTTTTAATTTGCACCTTTATTAAAAATATTAAATTAATATTACGGTTCAGTTTGCTGAAAACCTCTATGTCTACGTTGGGGAAGAAAAATTTAACATTCTGCAACCCTAAAATTCTTTTATTTAATTTTTATATATAAATTAAATCCAAATAAAAATGTGAATTGTAAAAAAAAACACCCTGTAAATAAATAAAATGTATTCAACAAGAGCACCCTAATTTATAAATAAGGATGCTCTTGTTAAATATGTTATATTTTTATAGTATATTTATTTGTCATATTAATATTACAAAAATAAATAAAAACTATTAAATTGATTAAAAATCATTTGATTGTGTTTTTAAAAATATGTGTCAAAACATATAGCACAAAGGCTATTATGTTGGTTCAAAGTATTTTTTTTTATTTATTACAAACATCTAGACATGTATTTACTGTTAATATAATTAATATCTATTAATAAACATTAAAAGTAACTCTTCTATTAACAAAACAGTAACGTTTTACCTATCCGGCAACGTTTCCGAAATGAGTGTTACCGGATGGTGATTTCCAGATTAAATACAACGTAGTAACGCAACGTGTTATAAATCATCTGTTTATTTTGTTTTTATTTTACTGTATTATTTTGTATTATCATCTGGTGTTTATTTAGTTTACAATCTTTGCTATGTTCTGCTCAATAAAACCTTGTGTTAGGTAATACAGTCTTTTATTCATTTCAATTTATTGAGCAAACAAAACTCAATTTAGAAATTATTAAGACCAGAAAGATTAGACACTGATCCTGAATCCAGTTCAGCAGTTAAAGACTACAAACACTGGTTTTGTACATTCCAGAACTTCATCATATCAAGTAAGGCTGATGAACAAGAGAAGTTGAGTCTACTGATTAATCACGTATCACCATCAATATTTGACTATATTAGTGAGGCAAAAACCTACAAAGATACTATATCAATACTCGAGAACATTTTTGTTAAGCCTGTGAATGAGATTTTTGCAAGGCACCAACTAGCAACAAGAAAGCAGAGTCCAGGAGAATCAATTAGCAAATATTTAGAAAATCTAAAGCTTTTAAGTAAAGATTGCAACTTTAAGGCAGTATCTGCAGAAATTAACCGAAATGATTGTATCCGCGATGCTTTCATTGCTGGTCTCCTAGATCCTACCATTCGTCAACGACTATTAGAGAGTCCAAATCTTGACTTAAATGAAGCGTTCACTCAGGCTAGATCATTGGAGCTCGCACAAAATCAAAGCAAGTATTACCACGATCCGACCCCAATTAATTGTATCAAAGAAGAACGAAATGATCCATCAAATGAAGACAACTTTACAGCAGCTGTAAAAACTTCATGCTACTTCTGCGGCCAACGAAGGCACCCGAGGAGTGAATGTCCGGCCCGGGATACAGTTTGTCACCAATGTGGTAAGAAAGGTCATTTCAAACGCGTTTGCCAACAGTCATCGAGAAACACAAAAGGTATTTCATCAGCAGTTAAGAAAGATTATGTAGCTAGTATAGCTTCTTCACTTGAAAAAGCTTTAGTGCCTGTAGAAATTAATGGCGTAAATGCACAAGCTCTTATTGATACTGGGAGTTCATGTAGTTTTATAAGCAAAGACTTAGCCCAACGATTAAAAATACATGTTAATAAAGGTAAAGGGATTCAAGTATCTATGGCTAATACCTCTTTGTGCTCGTCAACTCAAGGTGAGTGTAAAGTTAATATTAAGATGAACGGACACTCTTATGACTGTGTTAAACTGAATGTACTTCCTGATCTCTGTTCAGACATTATTGTTGGTCATGATTTACTCAGTCTCCATGGTAACCTTAATATGCAGTTTGGGGGTAACCAGAAACCACTCGAAGTTTGCTCTCTGGCAGCTGCCAATATGGAGCCTGCCATCCTTTTTCCTAATCTTTCTAAGAATGTAAAACCCATTGCTATCAAATCACGCAGGCATTCCTTTCAAAATTCCAAATTTATTGAACTTGAAATCAATAAGTTACTAAAGGACGGGATTATCGAGCTATTATGGAAACTGTTCCATTTTAAACGAATTCCGTTCGGTGTAACAAATGGTGTTCCTGCTTTTCAAAGAAAAATGAGTCAAATAATTGATAATGAAAAGTTATTAGGTACTGAAGTGTACTTAGATGATATAACGATTGGTGGAAACACTCAGGAGGAGCATGATACAAACTTAAAAAGATTCATGGACGCGGCAACCAACCATAAACATAGAATAGTCTAGATTTTCATTACGCACTATACACTTGTTAGGATATGTGATAAGTAACAAGACGATTAAACCAGACCCAGACCGATTGAAACCATTGCGGGACCTTCCTGTACCGAAGGACCTACCTTCCCTGCGTCGAGCTTATAATGATTTAGTAGAAAATAAATAAATACCCAACAAAATTATTCTACTCTTCAACTCTTAACTACTAAATAGCCAATATATAAAGCAGTAACGTGATAACTATACAACATTCACTGAGTAAAGATAATTAACCATTAATGCAACGTGTATATCAACCATGTCACGTCTAAGCCAATTTTTACTTTGGTATATTCAGCATAAAAAATCATTCTACTCCTGTTCCCTTAATGACATAGATGGGGTCACGAAGATGAAATCTCCTGTGGACCCGTAATCCGTTCATGACTATTCGTGTTCTCCTTTTTTATAGTACATTGCCAATTTTAAAAAGTTATAACAATACGGTTATCTTAACTCATAATATCTGCTCACTAACCAGCTGAGTTTATGATAAAATACTGGAACATCTGCTTAATCACACGCGTTAGATCTAAAAATCTTCTTCCCATTAGATTAAGGCCCATTCTATACGGACCGATTGTCGGCGGCGGATCTGCTCACGCGAAATCTGCCGTCTGCCGGCCATTCTATACGAGCGGTTAATCGGCGCAACAGTGTTGCCAACCATCCATATAGCCTGTCAAAAATACCGCATTAAGTAGCATTTATACCTGACCTTGCAAAAATTGTTTCTACTTATATTATCACGCTTTACAAATAATGTAACGCAAGAAAATGCACAATTGCAATAAATTAAAATTATAAAATGAAATATAAATTATAATAAAATTACAAAGCATAAATTGATGTATAAAAATAACGACATTAGAATTCAAATTATAAGGGGAAAGGTCTTTTTCAATTAAGTGATGATGTATTTTTATGAATGTATACGCATCAAAAAAATACTTGGTATGATTTCAATATTTTCTGAATATTGAAAACATTACAAAATTGATAATGAAAAGGGTGAATGGCGAATGTATGACCACAAACTGCTACGAAACTTTTATACTAAAATACGAGATTGGTCAATATTCTAGCATTACTTTTTTAGAGAGAAATAATGGTAGAGGTGACTAAATAATATTACTAACATTAAGAAAGAAAATAATACGCGTAGATATAGGTAGGCCTATATACCTATAAATAAAATATAGGTACGCGTAGATATAGGTAGGCCTATATACCTATAAATAAAAGATAGGGTCTGATACCTTTTGCCCAATATTATGTAACAACTTGACATGCCCTATGATATGAACCGTGCGTAATTGTCACGTCGGTCGAGGCCTAGTAACAAGTAAAATTTTTTGTCATTTACTCGTAATCACTTTAAGTAACCAATTACACTAAAGTACCGGTATGTAATTTAAAAGAATATCCTCTATCATTGAGACATAGTTTTCTTTTTTATTTTCGTGAATAGTCAATGCAGGCAATAACTAATTAACTGTACATTGCATTTTCACCTCGATTCAAATTTATATTTTTTAAATTTTATCTACGTGATCTTTAGATGTCACTTCGTATAATTTAGGAAGTTTTTCAACTTCTAAAAAATGAGTTTTTCCATGTCAAACATGTTTTCTAAAAACAAAAACAAACTGGAAAACTGTGGTGACAAAAAGGATCAGGAAAGGCAGTGGACGAGAAATGGCGAGAACGAGAGAGAAATTGCGAGATTTGGCGAGACTTGGCGTGAGGTTGCGAGATCGGCGGCGGAAGCGAGAATATACCGCGTCATAGCGCGTTTAAAATCTGCCTGTATAGAAGCTCCCATTTAAATTCCTTTGTTCGGTAAAATATCAGCTGATCAACGCCGACAATCGGCGGCAGACAATCGGTCCGTATAGAATGGGCCTAACATTGGAAATTCAAGGTCCAATGGGGCGAAGCCTAGGTAACATTTGACGATTCTGGTATTTTTCCTTGCGTCCTTGGCCCTCAAGCTTTAAAATGAGCCATCATACGTTACCCTATCTTTCTTCTAACTCGAGATATTTCGTGGGGACCGATTCGCTTACGGAATTATATGTATAGATCTCCTCATGATAAATATAGGGAAAGAGCATGCGGGTATGCTGCCATGGGGAACACAAAAAGTAGATTTTTAGCATAAAAAAAATTATTTAGACGACATGACGACATATACTAAGTTTCATCAATATATGTCCATAAATAAAAGAGTTGCTTATTCTCCATATGATAAACATGGGAAAAGAGTATGCAGGTTTGTTGCCATGATAATTACAAAAACCAAGATTTTATAATATAAATGGTTGAACCTCAAACAAATGAAGCTAAATACCAAGTTTGATCTAAAAATATTGATTAATAAGTGAAACATTAACACATCCTTATTCTCCATAAGATTAACCTTGGAGCCCCAAAATACAATGTACTGTCTTTAGACTTTTTAATATCTCAGTAACCAAAGAGATAGAGCAAAGCTTCAAGATACTAAATTGCGTGTTTTTTGAGCTAAATCCAATAATCAAAATAAAAATTTGGAATTTTTAAAATTTACATATGAAAAATGCAAAAAAACCCATTTTTGTTGTACAAAACCCCCCAAAACTACCCCTTCCGGTAGGTCGATATGTTTGGTTTACGAACTCATCCGAATAAACGTAGGATTACACATCTCTACCAAATTTGGTGTCGATCGGACCATATATATATAATAAAAATTTTAATGACTATTATTTATGGTCTCTGGGCACCTAAAAACAAAAAAGTAACATGGTCCCGGGCTTAGGTCTTACCATGAAGTGTAAGAACGGTAATAAATGTAAGTGTGAGGCGGTAATAGCTTATTCCCTATGGGAAATTTGCTAAAAGAACATCATAGTCTTATAAAATTTGGTATGTACAATCACTAGGTAGGGTTTAACTTATATTTACCAACAAAACCCATATGGCGGCAAACCTACATACTCTCATCCCCATGGATTTTATGGGAAAATGTAAAATATACCAAAATTCCATTGGAAATTCGCTGAGTACGCAGGTCTGCTGCGACGGGTTTTTTTTAAGGTTATATTTTTAAACATTTAAAGTTTGGAAGATGTTTTATATCTATATCTATAAAAGAGGAAGTATGTATGTATATACATATCGATGGCTAAGTTCTAACCCCACGTATCTCAAAATTTTGCGGTTTTGAGACAAGTATACCGGTCAGTAGTAAAGACCTTCGGGGACAAAACTGTAACAACCTGTATCTTAAAAAAGTATTTGGAAAGTTGGTAAAAATGGGGAAATTTCACACCACGTATCTTGCAGTTGGTCAAACTGAACCTAAACAACACGTATCTTGGAAGAATTGCATGAGAAACACATGGTTGGATTGGAAAAGCTGCTTTCTACCAAGTATGCCATTGTTATTTCCATAAAAATATATACAACTATTTGTTATAGAAATAAAAAAATATTACGGTATGTGTGAAAAACAAAATGACGGCTGTGTGGGTAACCGGTGGCATAAAACGCTATTATTACGCTATTTATATTTGTTTTCGGTCTATGAATAATGCCCTAAAATATTGTGAAAGAGTACCGAAACACCCTGCAGAGTAAAGTTAATAATAATAATAATATACATAAAAGATGCTGAATTCAAAACGACACGTTCGATTCACGACTCCGCATTTCAAATTATAGTATTATGATAAAGAAATTATTTCCCCAAATACTTTGGTTACATATATCATTGGGAACAACTTTCCCGTTTTTAAGATTGATTTATCTAAAAAGTAACATAATCCTTGCATGGTAACTTTTTATGACAATTTTTATTTATAGGATGGACTTAATGTTTTCATCAATTTAAAAATCACTGCTATTGTTTTTTGAAAATATATTCATACCATTAGAATCTGAATTTAATGTAGATGTTTAATATATATGGTTTATTGTACTCAATACACTATACTGAGAGGCAACAGCTTTTTAAAGAAGGCAAGTTTCACTGTAAATGCGAGGAACGATGCTTTTAAGTTGCAATTAATGGCAAAAAATGATTTTTTTTACCATAAATCATGATTTCATATTATTCATAGTCTCATTAGCTAAATATTTTCCGCTTTTAGATTGTTTTTATCTAAAAAATATAAAAAATCCTTGCTTAATAACTTTTTTTATGTCACTATAATATAATAAAAACAAACTAAATATTTTCATTGATTTAAAATTCAAAAGTGTAATTATTTTAAAATATATTCATACAGTTAGATTCTGTATTTAATATAGAATACGAATGTGTTGGTTTCATTACACTCTGTACGTTATATTAAGAGTGAGCAGCGAGTTAAAGACGGCGTGTACTATGCTGCATGCGTGGCGCGGGTAGCAGTGAGGACTACAGTGACGTCACGCGCCCGGACCTATTGTTGCTGTCTGGCCCACCTCCCTCATTTTACTCTATACATCTTGGGTTCCATCTCGTTTATTGGGGTTTCCATTTTTTTTTTGCATGGAAATTTTTATTCTTTGCAAAATATTTTATTTAGTTTACTCATTCTACTTTTTCATATATATTTGTTAAGTTTAATATATTTAATACTCTTTGTGATGGGAGGGTCAGGCAAGGCATGGTGCCACAACCCCAACGATTTGTTTATTAATGAACAGTTGCTTTTAAAATCAATAACTGGCTGGGTAGCTGAGTGGTTATATTGCTCGCCTTTGAATCCAAAGGTTGCCGGATCGATCCTGAGAAAAGTTAGTAGCTTTTTAGAAGTTCGATTTCGGACCCAGTTGTCATTTGTCATTGGGCCATTAATTAATGATGCTTTCTAACAACTGGTCGATGTTAGATAGTAACAAGACCGGGGTTTGGACCGTTTCCCGTCAAAACGTTAAAAAATGCCAGCACTGGCGTAGATAAACACAAAATAAAATAAAAATAAAAATTGTGCCCAAGACAAAAAATTGGTATGGAACCACAGCTGAATGTATGCTCATCAAACCAGCCGCTCTTTGTTGAATTGTAACGTGCGTCTTTTGGTTCGTTACTTACCCACGTGCTGAGCTTTTTAAACTACAAAAACCGGGAGGGATTCACCTTCGTTAGATACACAAAACATAACAGAGAACGCTTTTTTGCAAAATTAATTATTCGTTATGGCCTTTTCCTTCTACGTCTAAAAATCATTACCTTAGACTTAGGATCATTACAAAAATGAGTTTCATCATAATTGATAGTGTTGCCCTTTTCAATTGGTGCTTAAATTTTCCCAAGGTTGTTGAAATTTTATTATTTCATGTGAAACTGCTGCTCTACTTTTTTTTTATATAAGTACACAATTTAACACACGGTTGTTCAGCATGTTCAGGGTAACAATTAAATTTGTTACTCACGTCATACAATCCTTGAGTATGAATGGCGAACATGTATTTAGGCTCTAAGCCATCATCAGCGCCTTCTAGTTTTCATGCAGGTTGCCATCAAATTGAAAAAATTTCTAGGCGATGAAGCCGCGTCAAAATGTTAAACTCACACACACACACACGACACAAACACATAAACGAACAGTTAAAAATCCACTGCATTGCATCGCTTTTTTCACTTTGCCCATGTGGGTCTCACTTACTTAGGCCTATGCAGTGCTCAATTAATTATTAAATGATGTTTTGTATTAATTTGACGTTAATAATTAAAAAATGAAAGTCACTTAAAAAGCAAGAAATTAGTGTTATCTTGACAAAGTATATTGACAAAAACTTAAATGATGAAATTATAAATGGCAAACTTAATAATATTATTCAGCATGGTAGTAAAAGAGAAATGTGTAGTAAAGTTGCGAACTATGGCAGACAACCGGAAAAAATCAATCAGGAATCTAGAATATAATAAAGGTAACTGACATAAAAAAAAAAAAAAAAAAAAAAAAAAAAAAAAAAAAAAAAACAAGTTAGTGACGTATAGTTGGCGGTTCAGCTGATAGCAACTGTCAAATAGATGTGACGTACTTGGTGCTCTTCCCTTGGAATCAGCTGTAGTTGTCACCTACTGTCAGAGTATTTTAGTTTCGGTGTGTGTTTACCAATAGTGGTACTTAATAATCAGGAAATACTATTTCCTGAATCTGACCGGCTATAAACAGCCTCATGTGGTTTGAATTTAGGGTTCTTTTGATCATAATTACTCCTCTGGAATGCCTAAATTTAGATATAAAATTTTTCTAAATTTTCCGGGGGATTACCCTTGGAAACCTCCTTTTCTGGGTATTATTCTATACCTCCCAGACCCCCCGGGGGCCCAGGATGAATGCAGACTTTGGGCCCGACCTGGCTCTCAACGGCCCTGAGCATGTCTGTTTGTAATGACTTTATCTAGTCAAACCCTGGAATTGTGCCTTTCTTGAAACAGGATATTGTTCTACCAATTGAATTTAGATAGGATGAAATGACAGATGATATTTGTTGATAGTCCAGAGGGAAACCCCAGTTAGCTACAGTAGAAATATTGTCTACAAACACCTTTTCTTCCTCGTGAGTGAAAACTAAAAAGTGGAAGCTCTATCAACCAACCTCAGATCAACCGCCCGTCAGATTAACCGACAATTTTTAGGGATATACTGTACAAACTTCCGCTGATGTGTCGATAATGATCTAAAAATAACTTTCATGGTTCAACAGGTCGATTATATGTTTTGTAGCAAGTCAATTTTGTGAAGACCGAGTGGTTCACAAAACAACAACGACAACGATTGGTAGCAAAATTAATTTATTCGTAAACAACAAAAATTAATTTAACACTTCAAAATATACACAAAGATATTACGACAATATTTCTAAAAATACACCTACTATCGAGTTTTGAAAGGGATTAACACCTAAATAGGAATATAATTAGACTTTAGAATTTTACATAGTTGAAATGCACGGTACGGGGGACGAGTAACGTACCGAGACTACATCGGGCCGTGACTGACATACTCAGGGCAATCCAACGGGTCGGCTCGTCTCCAGCTAATCAGAACACTCTGTACCTCCGTACCCCGGTGGAGGCTTTATGCTGAAGTCAATGGTAGTTGCAATGCGCGAGACTAGAAATGCACTATTCCAGCTTCATAACTTTACTAATATTTATAATGCAATAATTTAATTTCGGTCTTTGGCGCTCGGGAGGAATTAAGGATTGGCAATGTCTCCTGATGTCTGGCCTATTTACGGGCCACCGCTGCTCACGTTGATCACCATTATTGATTGGCAATAAATAATAATTACCTTAATTTTCCTGATAGGAAATGACCTACGGTTAGATTTGGCGATTCGATGGTCGATTATTTGCAGCGGGGTGTTACACTTTTAGGTGGTTGCTCTCAATATTTCGTGCAGGCATTGTTTACTGTGCTAAATGTGTTTGCTAAATTTGGAATTTAACAGTTTTTGATAGCATAACTGTATGTTTAATTTATTACGTTATGGTTCATTGATTTCGTTATAAACGATTAATTGCATTGCAAAAATTTTGACATTTTTGACTTGTTTTAAGTGATTTTAACACATATTTCTGGTCTTAATTGGTTTTACTGATCTTTTAGCGAATTTCCCTAGGGAATACGCTATTACGGTAGTAGCCATGGTAAGACCTAAGCCCGGGACCACTTTACTTTTTCATTTTGAGGTCCCCAGAAGCCAAAAACACCGTTCGTTCGTTTTCATATATATGTATATGTATATATATATATATATATATATATATATATATATATATATATATTAGCGAATTTCCCTATAGGGAATACGCTATTACGGTAGTAGCCATGGTAAGACCTAAGCCCGGGACCACTTTACTTTTTCATTTTTAGGTCCCCAGAAGCCAAAAACACCATTCGTTCATTTTCATATATATGTATATATATATATATCTATCTATCTATCTATCTATATATCTATCTATATATCTATGTGTCCGTGGTACTGATAACTTTTGAAGGGGACCTCCGATTTTGATGAAATTTGGTATGGAGGTGTAAGACCAGGTCTATTTTCATGAGTTCGCAAACCAGCATTGTCAGGTTATGGGAACGGGGTTTTATGGGGTTTCAAAGGAGTCAAAAATGGGTTTTTGGCATTTTTGGACTTTAATTTTTAAAATTCATCAATTTTAACTGAAACCATTTAAAAGAGCTTAAAAAAACAAACAATTTGGTATTTTGAATTTTTATCATAGCATAACTGGTTACGGGGCAAATCCAAAAATGTGTTTTCCATGTTATTCTTATGGGAAATCAAGAAAACCCTATATCTTGCTTATTTATTGACATAACTTAATCAAATTTGGTATGTACATTATCTATATAAGGTTTAACTTATACTTGCTTACAAAACCCATATGGCGGCAAACCTACATACTCACCCCCATGGGGTTTATGGGGAAAATAAAAAATTGCCAGAGCTTGACACAATTTTTTGTTTACATTCACCAATTATTGATTAACTTAGATTTTCTAACAACACCCAATGGCAGCAAACCTACATACTCAATCCTATGGTGTTTTTATGGGGAAAGTAAATAATCTGAAATTCCATTGGAAATTCGCTGAGTACGCAGGTCTGCTGCGACGGGGGTATATATATATATATATGTGTGTGTGTGTGTGTGTCCGTGGTACCGATAACTTTTGAAGCGGACCTCCGATTTTGATCAAATTTGGTATGAAGGTGTAAGACCAGGTCTATTTTCATGAGTTCGCGAACCAGCATTGTCGGGTTATGGGAACGGGGTTTTATGGGGTTTAAAAGGGGTCAAAAATGGGTTTTTGGCATTTTTGGAACTAAATTTTCATAATTCATCAATTTTAACTAAAACCATTTGAAAGAGCTTAAAAAAACAAACAATTTAGTATTTTGAATCTTTAAAATAGCTTAACTGGTTATAGAGAAAATTCAAATCAAGTTTCCCATGTTATTCTTATGGGTAAATCTTTAAAAAGTTATATATTGCTTATTTATCAACATATCTTCATAAAATTTTGTATGAACCTTCACTAGGTGGTGAGTAATTAAGATTTGATCAAAAACCCCCTTATCAGCAAACCTACATGCTAAATCCCATGGTATTCTCATGGAAAATAATTGTATAATGGGAGCAAGAGAGATGGAGATATAAGGTATCTGTTCCTAATAAGCTGTAGCTGTCTTCTGCATATTTGTCAAATTTGAAATGTATGTTTTGTTATTTGTAAACAAATCTTTCCTTTTGCATGGAAGCTTTGGATTATGCACTTTTATTACTGTTAAAAAAGTCATTTATTGCAATATAAATATTAATATATGAATTATTAAATAAAAATAATTTTCTCAGAAATATAATGCCATTAAATATATTATATTTCCTTGTAAAGATTATTAATTATATAAGATAGCCACAAAGTTCTTTGATGTTGAAACAATAATTCTTTGGTTGGAAATTCGCTGAGTACGCAGGTCTGCTGCGACGGGGGTATTTTGTTATCCGACCATAGTCTAGTCCAGTAGGTGTAGGTTAAGAGATCTACTGTATTTTGTAGCTTTGCTCTATCTCAATTTGTTATCAAGGTATTAAAAGTCTAAAGACAGTACATTGTATTTTGGGCTCCAATGTTAATCTTATGGATAATAAGGATGTGTTGATATTTCAATTATAAAATATTTTTGGATGAAACTTGGTACTTAGCTTAATTTGGTTGAGATCATCTATTTATGGTAAAAAACTTGGTTTTTGTACTTATCATGGCAGCAAATCTGCTTACTCTTTTCCCATGTTAATCATATGGAGATTAGGCAAACTCCTTTATATATGGCCGATATTTATGAGTAGAAGTCCCCTTACTATAGGCCACCAACCAGAACGTAGCATTTCACACCCCGTTAAATTTTCTTACAAAAATACTACCCAATCTTAACTTATCTTTTAGGCTGTATAAAATCAGTAATCAACCAATAATCTCCCCTGTATTAAAATACGGTAGGTAGTCTATTTTTTAATCAAATTTATTGCACTATTACTGCCGGAAGGAATAAAAATAGTTTTAACCTTAAACATGTACACATAATGAGTTCGTAACTCAAGTAAATACAATAGGTCAATACAACATCACAAAATGATTTTTAGCCCATTAATACTGTACACTAATCTATCCTGGTTCCCTGTGCCCCCAACTTCTCCCATGCCCCAGTGTCTCCCACACTCGCCGAGTCCCCAAGCCTACCCCGTTCCCCTTTCGTGACCCGTACGTTCTGTATCCCATATTCCCCCGTGGGATGAGTACCCCCATGCCCCCGTACCAAAGTGTCCCCCATACTCCCATGCCCTCATACCCGCCGTTCTTCCCGGTCCCCGTATCTTCTATGGAACTACCCTCCCCCAATGCCACCGACGTCTCTAGTGCCACTTGTGCCCCCATTCCCATGCCCCCGTGCCTCCCTTATCCCCTTTCCCCCTTTCTATGCTTGTCGTTCCTCCCCGTGCCTCAAAATCCCCTCAAGGCTCACCCTTGCCCCTCGTTCCCCTCCCGTGACCTGCCCTTCCTGTACCCCCTATGACCACGTGTCCCGAGTACACCCATGCCCCGTACCTTCCACTCTCATGTGCCCATATGCCCGCCGTTCTTCCCCGAGGCCCCCTTGCTAAGTCTCCCATTCCTTCCCCCTGTTCCCCTGCCAAACTACCCCGTGCCACCGACTTCTCTAGTGCTACTTGTGCTCCCATTCCCATGCCCCTGTGCCTCCCTTACCCCCGTGCCCCCATGCCTTCAATTCCTCCCCGTGCCCCTAAGTCCCTTCAAGCCTCCCACTTGCCACCCGTCCCCTCCCGTGTCCCGAGTACCCCCATGCCCCCGTACCTTCGTGTCCCGAGTAGATCGATGCCCCCGTACCCCCCACTCCCCCGTCTCCACATGCCCGTGATTCTTTCCCGAGGCCCCAAGCTATGTCTACCATTCCTCCCCCGTGTTCCCCATGCCAAAATACCTCCTGTGCCACCGACTTCTCTAGTGCCACTTGTGCCCCCAAACCCATGCCCTCATGGCTTGAGTTAATCCCCGTGCCCCACATGTCCCCCTAAGCCTCTCTCGTGTCCCCCATACCCAACCATCTTCCATTCCATCGACGTCTAGTGCCTCTATGCCCATGCCCCGTACCTCCCATACACCCCCGTGCCTCCATTCCCGCCGTTCCAGTCCGTGTCTCCTATGCCCCCTTGCCCCCATGCCTACAACTCCTCCGCGTGCCCCCTATTTCCACCAAAGCCTCAACGTGCCTTCTGTTCCCCTCTCGTGACCCATGCTTCCTGTACCCCCAATGCCACCATGCTCCAGTGCCCTCATGCCTCTGTACCTCCCCTCCATTCTCCATTGCCCACATGTCCACCATTCTTCCTTGAGGCCCCCGTGCCTCACATACCCCCATGCCTCCCTGACGGTGTAAATAGGTAAATCCCTTGTGTTTACCCATGTTCCTTGTGCTATTATTGTAATCTATTTTGTTTTTTCGTTCAATGAAGTAGAACATTGTTAGTCATATTGTTCGTTTTCGCACACTGTCATTTACATAAATAACTCCCTGCATTTTTATACTAACGGTCATTTGTAGTTTCCGTACGGCCTATGTAAGGTAAGAAGGAGATAATGAATACAATAAAATATTCCTTATACGGATGTTATCCAATGTTAATAGTTTACATAATATGATTCAGTCAAAGATTAACGAATATTTAATAAAACGATTCAACTCTAACCACTAAGTAGCCAGTAACTTAAACGACATGCACCGAGTAAAGGCAATATATTAACTATTTTATCAAACATACCACGGCTAAGTAAGTCACTTTTAACCACAGTATCTAAAATATATATTAGAATATCTACATTCTAGATTTCTTGCTTTTAACTGCGGTATATTCAGCACACAAAATCATAACGTAGACAAACAAATGACATAGATGGGGCCACGAAAACGAAATCTACTGAGGATCCGTAATTTTTAGATGACCCGTGGTTTTCTTTTTTATAGTGCTTTGCTAATTAAAAAAAAGTTATAATTAAATGGTTATCTTAACTTAAAATATCTGCTCAATAACTAGCTGAGTTTATGAAAACAAATATTTACTGGAACATCTGCTTAAACACACGTGTAGATGCAAAAAACTTCATCCCATTAGATTAACATTGGATTTTCAAGGTCCGATGGGGCGAAGCCCAGGTAACTTGTGATGATTCTGGTATTTTTCCTTGCGTTCTTGGCCCTCAAGCTTTAAAATGAGCCAACATATGTTATTCTATCTTTCTTCTAACTCGAGATATTTTGTGGGGACCGATTCGCTTACGGAATTATATATATAGAAGATTATTGTATGAATGGACGTATCACTTTTCCTAAGCCTTTCTTTTGGGTCCATTTGATTTTTGGAGGATTGTATCGGACAAGGTTAAATAAAACTGCTTTTAGCTAAAATAAAACCACTTGCAGCCTGAAAACACGTTACAAATTGTTTCAACACTACAAGAAACTTAACTGCCGTATAAGTATAAAAAATTGGTTTTCACTATCGGGGTTTTTTTTTCAACTGATAAACTTAAGTCTAAAAAAGGAAAATTGAGTTTCAAAGTCACAAAATTAAGATCACTTTGGCTCAAAATACATTGTTGGTGTTTGTATTTAAAGTCTTTTTTTCTTTGCTTCGTTCCCAACACAAATATCATACACTTATAATAGAGAGGGCTGTCCTCAAGCTGCGCAATTTTTGGTGAGCCCAACCCTTGCAATGTAAGCATTGTATCCAGTTTTCTTGGAATGTCTCATCACAAATAATGCAATGTGTTTCTTTTTTTCAGACCTGCCTCTTTCTTCAAACTGTAATTGCCTTTTTGCAATTTTTTTACATTTATGTTTTTTGCCTTTTTCAAAACTCTTATTTTCCTCCTTTGAAGGCCTTGGTTCAACATTTATATTTTTAAGACTTCCTTTGTGCTTTTTATTTTGTTCATTTTCTCTCTTAGGATGTTCGAAAACCAAAACAGTAAATAACGGGAGTTAATTATTGACTACCTTAAGTTGTTTTAAAATTATTTCAACAATTTACAACCTACCCATTCTGTCCGATACTACCCGACGCGAGCTTGTCCGATACTACCCGAGTGACATGATCCCCCATTTTTACTACCACTCCTACTAACCTAACTAAACTAACCATTCACCTACAAAACAAAGTACAACCTCTTTACTATCAAAGTGGTGTTGACTCATAAAAGTATTTACTCAGTTTAGCACACTGATTTCTCAATCATAAGTACGTGCACAGAAATTGTCACACAGAAAAAAATGTCACAGCACAGACGATTATTGAGGCACGAAACTAATAAAGGCCCTCACATATTCTTTCTCTTTGGTGCTTCTGCTGATGTCCTAGTCAGTGCTGTCTCTAGCGGCAAAAGCTGGAAACAGCATTTGTCCGATACTACCCGACTTTCTCCTACTCTAGGTATATGGGAAGTGGTGGAGGAAATCTCAAGGTCATCCAAACGGAGTTTAAAAAAAAGTCAAAGAGTAGAAAGACCACTCTTGTGCTTCTTGAGCGACTTCATCAATTTGGAGAGCTCCGGTATGCCAATCCGACCTGTACCGACATGCTTCTATGTAATGTTTGCAAAAGCCGTAGAAATAAGAGTTGCAATGTCTGCAGCCGGTTAGGTTTTTTCAGTTGGAATTCCACACATCGTTCGGGGCAACAAGTGTACGTATGCCCCCTGACCTGGTAAACATGAAAGGTCTTCAATTGTGCTTTTGGCTGTTCCCATGACTTGCACTTACACATACATCTCACAAAAGCGTCACATTTTCGACAGGCCAGTCCATCTACTACATCACAGTTCAGGGGCCATGAAAAGCACTTTTGTTCACAACAGTAGCTGAGTTCACTCTCCATGTTAATTCTATACTGTTGTGGTGAAGTCGCACGATGAAGTGATGCTGCAGTCAGTGAGAATGAAGCTTATATAAACTCAGGCAAGTGGATGGGGAAATTTCAAGGTCATCCAAATTGTGTTTTAAAAAAGAAGTCTAGTTGTCCTCCTCGTCTGTAGTAGTTGGAGAGTGTTCTGACGAAGAATGAGAGTCGTCAGAATCCTGTCCGACCGCTCTCCAGTCAAAATACATATCAAGTTTGAAACGAAGGCCGGGATCTTGCACCATCAATTCTTTCAACCTATTAAAAACCATCTCCACCTTTATCAAGGTATTAATATGTAATACCCAATTTGTTGGTTGAATATAATCCGTAGTGGAATCAGCTTCACATACGGTTATATTCTCTGGTGCTATTGGAATGTACGGATGTGAGAAATCTCCCGGATGAGGCTGGCTGTAATTAGGAGGCTCTGGGCAGACCCCGGTCGCATCAAAATCCAATTCCAGCTTAAATCAGATGCCTGGGTTGTCATCGAATACATCTTATACTTTCTGAAAGACTGTCTCCGCTTCTGTTGTATCTTGTAAATGCACGGTCCACCATATTGGCCAATCTTCGTTCATAGTAGAGGTGACTTCAGAAACAGTCCTGTCCGCCATGGCTGTTAAGCGAGGAGCCGCAGACTGTTGTACCAGTATTGAGAAGTAGAGGGGGGCAGACCTAATCATCGTGGAGAGGGAAATTTCAAGGCCATCCAAATTGGGTTTTTTTTATAAAAGGAAAGAAGGTCACACTCTATTAACCTCGTTGCCCACGTCAGATTCAGCCGACAGGTAGATGGGTGATATTGCTGAGTACTGCGGTGAAAGCTGGCTGTTGTCGTCGTCGTCTTGCTGCATCCTAACTTCCGACCAATCATAGTCCAATGTCATTTGTAGCTTAATCCCATGGTTTTCGCGGAGTATAGCTTTTATCCTTTTACATATGGTTTCTGAAATAGTGAACACTTGTCAATTGTTAGTCTCCAACCTGTACTTGAACCAACATCGGTAGTGGAGTCAGCTTGAGCAATGGTTTTGTCCGCCATTGTTGCCTGCCAATCGAAAAAATAATGCTTGATTTGAGAGTCATGCTGGTATATGAAAATGGTGAGGGGACGTGGTGGAGTAGTGGGGGGAATTTCAAGGTCATTCAAATGGAGTTTTAAAAAAAGAGATAAAATCTAAAAAGTAACATTGAAATTTTCCAACTGGTGGTGGTGGCCAGACACTACTTTACCGACACATGTCTCTATGCCGTGCAGTATGAATAATATGACCATAATCAAGCCGAACAACAAAAGGTAGCCGTTAAATCTATATCTATAAAAGAGGAAGTATGTATATATATTTGTATATATATATATATATATATATATATATATATAAATATATATGTTTGTTGCCTATAGACTCCGAAACCGCTCAACAGATTGTAAAAAAACTTTCAGACATTAGTAAGCATTATTCGAGGATGGTTTGTGTGAAGTTTGGTGCAAATCTGTCCAAAGGGCTCTGACCCAGAGGGCATACATTGGTGCAGTGTCAGGTTTTAGAAATTTAGTGTTTACAAAATGAACTGCTGTAATTAAAAAATTTGAAAGTTTCACTCAAGCAGATGCTTATAATCATAGAAGTAACCAGGTGTGAGGTAGAATGTTGATGTTTGTGTTGTCTTTATGGCTCCGCTCTACGGAAGCTCACAGTTACACTAAAAGCCTACAGGTGGTGAAATTTGACATGAACAATTGTCTTTGTCCATAGGTGCACCATAGGTCCATAGGTTTTGCAAATATAGTTTTTTAAGCTCTTTAGGGCTCCACCCCACTGACCTTCAAAATTACTTTAGGGCCACCGGGGTTGAAATTTGATGGACGATTCTCTTTACCCATAGGTACACACTAAAAAACGATTTTGCAAGTATAGTTTTTTAAGAACTTCCGCCTCACTGGACATTGATATTACTTTAGGACCTCCGGAGCTGAAATTTGACATGGACGATTCTCTTTGCTTATAGGTACTCACTAGGAAACGGTTTCGCAAATATAGTTTTTTAAGCTCTTAAGGGCTCCACCCCACTGGACTTCAAAATTACTTTAGGGCCACCGGGGTTGAAATTTGATGGACGATGATATTTACCCATAGGTACTCACTAAGAACCGATTTTGGAAATATAGTTTTTTAAGCACTATAGGGCTCCGCCTCACTGGACATTGAAATTACTTTAGGACTTCCGGAGCTGAAATTTGACATGGACGATTCTCTTTGCTCATAGGTACTCACTAGGAAACGGTTATGCAAATATAGTTTTTTAAGCTCTTTAGGGCTCCACCCCAATGGACTTCAAAATTACTTTAGGGCCACCGGGGTTGAAATTTGATGGACGATGCTCTTTACCCATAGGTACTCACTAAGAAACGATTTTGCAAATATAGTTTTTTAAGCACTTTAGGGCTCCGCCTCACTGGACATTGAATTTATGTTAGGACCTCTGGAGCTGAAATTTGACATGGACGATTCTCTTTGCTCATAGGTACTCACTAGGAAACGGTTTTGCAAATATAGTTTTTTAAGCTCTTTAGGTCTCCACCCCACTGGACTTCAAAATTACTTTAGGGCCACCGGGGTTGAAATTTGATGGACGATGCTCTTTACCCATAAGTACTCACTAAGAAACGATTTTGAAATTTAGTTTTTTAAGCACTTTAGGGCTCCGCCTCACTGGACATTGAAATTATTTTAGGACCTCCGGAGCTGAAATTTGACATGGACGATTCTCTTTGCTCATAGGTACTCACTAGGAAACGGTTTTTCAAATATAGTTTTTTCAGCTTTTTAGGGCTCCACCCCACTGGACATCAAAATTACTTTAGGGCCACCGGGGTTGAAATTTAATGGACGATGCTCTTTACCCATAGGTACTCACTAAGAAACGATTTTGCAAATATAGTTTTTTAAGCACTTTAGGGCTCTGCCTCACTGGACATTGAAATTATTTTAGGACCTCTGGAGCTGAAATTTGACATGGACGATTCTCTTTGCTCATAGGTACTCACTAGGAAACGGTTTTGCAAATATAGTTTTTGAAGTTCTTTAGGGCTCAGCCCCACTGGAGTTTAAAATCACTTTAGGGCCACCGGGGTTGAAATTATATGGACGATGCTCTTTACCCATACTTACTCACTAAGAAACGATTTTGCAAATATAGTTTTTTAAGCACTTTAGGGCTCCGCCTCACTGGACATTGAAATTATTTTAGGACCTCTGGAGCTGAAATTTGACATGGACGATTCTCTTTGCTCATAGGTACTCACTAGGAAACGGTTTTGCAAATATAGTTTTTGAAGTTTCTTAGGGCTCAGCCCCACTGGACTTTAAAATCACTTTAGGGCCACCGGGGTTGAAATTATATGGATGATTCTTTTTTTCATAGGTGCTCACTAAGAAACGGTTTTGCACATATCGTTTTTAATCACTTTAGGGCTCCGCCCCACTGGACTTTAAAATTACTTTAGGGCCACCGGGGTTGAAATTTGATGTACGATTCTTTTTGTTCATAGCTACTCACTAGGAAACGGTTTTGCAAATATAGTTTTTTAAGCTCTTTAGGGCTCCGGCCCTCTGGACTTTAAATTACTTTAGGGCGACCATGGTTGAAATTTTACTTGGTCATGCCTCTTTGCCCATAGGTACTCTCCAAGAATGGTTTTGCAAATATATTTTTTAGTAGGGCTGCGTTCCACTGGACTTTAAAATTAATTTAGGGCCTCGGGGGTTGAAATTTGTCATGGACGTGCCTCTTTGCTCATAGGTGCTCTTGCATTTGCAATTACGATCAATAAGATACGAGGCAAACTTCGACTATTCTGGGTTTAAATTTGCAAAATGCCTGTTTATCCTTTGGCCTTACAGTAATATTAATATACTTACTTTCTATGCCATTGACTTTTTTGTTATATTAAAAAAAATAAAACTTAACTTATCTCTTTTTGTTATATTAAAATAGCTTTATTTATGTAATTAACTTAATTTGAGCGCAGCAACGCGCGCCGGGTAACTGCTAGTATCATAATATTTTCCGAGTTTAGCTCTTTTCTTCTCAACTTCCTCTCTCGCATCCTCTTCTCCAACTCATGTACAAAGTCACAGCAGGCGTGACGACATCTTCTTTGCGTTCCTACAGTTTCTCCTTCAAACACAGGTGGTGGTAGGTCTGCCATTGTTGATGTTATAGGTTCGGCTGTTGAAGATGGAATGAGGTATCCAGTTACGGTGTCTCATGTGAACTGACAGTCAAATGGTGGGGGGTAGCAAAGCAGTGGAGGGGGAAGTTTCTAGGTCATTCAAATTGTGTTTTAAAAATCCCTATCTTGTTACTGACCACATTTATGCCAGTAACAAGATAGGCGTTTTTTCTATTTTACATCTTTAATAAAGAAATAAACATATTCCACAACGGTAAGAATACAAAAGACAATCGCTTGTCAACTGAAGTAATCCAAGGTCTGGCTCGCCTCAGTCTTTAAAGGTGCTGGTGAGGAAGCCGCCGGAGAAGATGAATGGTCCCACTCTTCTTTTCCAGTGCGAAGGTTCCGAATATTGCAAGCGTAGACTTGCACATTGAGACGATAGCCTCGTGCCACCATCAGCTGTAACTCCTTGTACAACTCATTGAGTTCTTGTTGAGTCTTTATGCTGACCTCTTTGTAGCTGGCACAACTGACATTCAGAGACATCTTGATGTTGCTCGAGCGACCGCCGGAGTTGAAATGAAGCTGGGGCTTACTATGAAAAAGTGGTGGGGGTATAGAAGTTACAAGCCAACTGTTGTAAACCTTTTCCAATAATACAAAGGAACCGAACAAATGGCACAGGTATCCTTAAGGTTTTCAAACTTATACACTGGAGCTACGAAACCAAACTGTTGTACACCTCCATCCAGGGGCCTGTTTCATAAAACTACTAGACTAGTATTACTAGTCCCTGGACTGGTATTACTAGTGAATTTTTAAAATCCTTCTTCAATGTTTTGACAAAATTATTTTGTGGATTACTTTTAGGGCAGCGATGAAATATTTCAGAATTTAATTCGAGGGAAATAAAAATAATAAAAACATAATAAAACTAAATTTATGTCAATTAAAAGTACATATTAAGTTTTAAAAGTACGAAAAAGGTCAGGTATGTCATTCTCAGTATTAATTTTAGCGCACAAAATATAATTATAGTGATATTGTCTATTTAAGCGTTGTGATATTGAATTACGTAGTCGTTTCACTCGTTTCCTTCTTCATGAACATTAATTTAATACAAACCATAACAATAATAATAATTTATTATAACTTAGTTGAACAAAGAACTAGATGTAATTATAAGTCAAAGATTTCCTTAAAAAAAAAAAGAAAAGAAAGTGAAGTAGTCTAAAGGAACTTACTGAATTATATTGTAATTCATTTAGTTCCTGTCATATTACTATCTTGTGGAGTAAAGAAGCTGAGCGGTTGCCTGACTCAGGTATTTCATACACAGGATACGATAAAACTGTCAATAGTACCATAATTTTGTATCGGCAGAAGAAAAGCCGGTTGTCTGAACTCACAGTATCTAGAATATACGTATAGTCGAACGGTACCAGACATTAACAAGATGCGCAGTAGATCATCGTCTGCAAATATTTGACGATGGAAACTGGACTTTGGTCCAGTGTTATTTATTTATCTTAATAACACCGCCTTTCTAAATCGCCTTTTTTCACAACTCTAGAGTGAAAAACAAATATTTCTCAATAAAATGTTTCTGTTATAATCGGAAGTCCATTGGAAAATTATATACTTTTGCTAAACATTTTCGGTGACCTTTTGAGTTAAATCCGTGACTTTCGGAAATATCCGTGCCCTACTGTTAAAATCCGGGACTTCCGTGATTTCCGTGACCGGTAGACACCCTGCAGTAAGAATGGTTTTCCTTCCCATTTTACAATTGTCAGCAACCCTGTCCCTGAGGGTAACTCTTGGTACTCCGAATCGCCGAGCGGCAGCTGCGACGGTTTCTCCACCTCTAGCCGCAAGAAGAGCCTGGTGCATGTCATTTTCTGAATATTGGCGTAGTTTCCTAACACGTGTCTTCGGATCCATCTGTAAAAATCTATACTTATTTAATACGCTAAGGGTTTTTTTGTCTTGAAAACTCGTCCTACAATTTTCAACAGATTTTCAAGTTTTTGGTGTCATTGGATAGGGCTTGGTCTGTAGTTGTTTCCACCAAAAATTGATGAGAATCGGACTGAAAATAAAGGCGCTACCCACCATTGAAAGAACCATTTTCTTTTTTTTAATTTAATTTAAATGTGAACTGTAATTCATAATAATTAGACCACATATATTTTGAATAAATTGAATTTTCTGTATTACACTTATAAATTTAAATAAATACGAGGATTGAGATCATGTTGCCGTTGACTAGTCCTTTTAATAACTCATTTAACGCACATTTAATGGTATTGAAATAATGTTGAATAAATTTGTCTTTACCTTTAAGGTATAATAGTTAATTGGTAATAAGGACGAGAGTATAAAACTATTTTTACATCATAAAATTTAATGGAAATCATCGATGTTGACATTACGACTAAAAGATTTGCCGTTACCCATGTTATGACGGCAAGTGACGACCTAGAGAGAGTTGGTTAAGCTGATAGCTTAAAGTCGACAACTATTAAATTAATTATAAAATCCATTATTTTTTATAATTTTTGTTTTAAAGTTAAATGACATTAATAATAATTCTGCTAAATTTATTTTGAACAGTGTTCCTGAAGAATATTTTCTTAATAAGTTCTAATAAATATTAAGGTTCACTAACAGAAGATTAAGCTTGTTTACAGGTTACAAGTGATTTTATAACTTTGAATAACATCTGTTCATCGGCATTAAAACATGTGAAATATTTTAGAATGATTTACAATGTATTAAAGTAATAAAAAAAAATAATAAAAGTCTCAGAAAACACGTTTGCACTTAATCCTATACTATAACACGAGTAATGTCTGTTTGGGATGGAGATAATGAGTTTAATTAAATAATCCGTCTAAATTAAAACAATTAAAATAACTCGAAGGACCAGGGAATTTTTATATTAAAAAACGCCCAAAAAATTAACTTTTTAGAGAGTTTGGGAGGGGTTTTGTGACATGAGATTGAGCATGAAAAATATTCACTGATGTAAAATATCACACAAAATAAATGTTAAACAGTACCTTGTAAATAATCCACTTTGGGCGGTACACAGAGTTGTCCAGCGGGTCAGACGAGGGACCGCCACTGGAACCAGAGAGGGAAACGCCACCAAGAGCAGTCCACTTGCAGAGAAATCGCAACGAGAGTCTTTCACAGGATATCTTGAACCGATCGCGGTAGAACGCAAACGAATGTTCAGTCTCTGCCGCGGGCGTCCGCACAAAAGAAGATCCCAGACGATCTTGAAGGCACTGACTTTAATTGGGGCAATTAATTAATACAAACACTGACAAATTTATTAAATATAACTGGTAATTAATAGAGGGGAGAGAAGCCAAAGGCAGAGAGCCTTTATAGCGAAATATTAGAGAGCGTCACAATGACGCGAGAGAGAACCGGTACACACGTCCGAATAATACAGAAACTTGACTTGACTGGGGGGAAAAAGACGTTCGTGTTCGAGATGCCGGTCATGGTGCGTTTTGGGGAGCCAATCAGATTACGGAAAACTGATCGTTGTCATGGAAACGAAATGACGTCACATGGTCCGATGTCTAGGAATGTGTTGGATTCCCCCTCTCTCTCACTCGTGTGGACTACTGATCCAAAATTTTTTGCAACTATTTACAACAAATATAGTTCTGAGATTAAATTATTAATTAAGGCTAAAATTAATTATTGAGGCACACATTTAATTATTTACAATAATGTGTATTAAATACTAAACATTCCGGCCCCCTTGAAGCATTGAAGGCTTCAACAAAACAAATCACACAATAGAGATTCACACAACACAGTTTATAGAGATTGGGGCACGGAACAAAAGAGAGTTTATTCAATGGGCAAAGGGAACACCTTTACCACTGGTCTAGTGAGGTGTCCGTTGAGAGTGCGTAGGTCCACCACACGCACAACACCATCAGTCCCTGGGTGTACGGCGGTAACACGAGCCAGAGGCCACGAGAGAGGCGCAGTGTTCTGGTGCACTAACACAAGGTCGCCAACCTTGATGTTATGGCGTTGTTGAGTCCACTTGGTGCGTTGCTGGAGTGTGTGCAGGTATTCCAGCTGCCAACGTTTCCAAATACGTTGATGTAAAGCCTGGACTAATTGCCAATGTCTTAGACGGTTGTCCGGAGCGTTGATGAGGTCAGGTCCCGGGACCGAAGTTAGAGGTGCGCCAATAAGGAAGTGCCCCGGGGTAAGGGCGGAGAGATCAGCAGGGTCGCTCGAGAGTGGCGTAAGAGGCCGTGAATTTAGCATTGCCTCTATTTGAGTTGAGAGTGTCATTAATTCTGACAATGTCAGAACAGTGTCTCCCATGACACGGCGTAAGTGATGTTTGGCGCTTTTAACAGCGCTCTCCCATAATCCACCTTGATGGGGAGCAGCAGGAGGATTAAACCTGAAGTCAATTCCACGGGAGGGCGAGAAGTGAGATAGCTTCTTTTGCGAGTCTGCTGAAAACAACGTTTCCTTTAGAGTCTTTTGAAGGGCGTTGTCAGCACCAACATAATTAGTACCACAATCGGAGAACAATTGAGCACAAAGACCTCGCCTAGAGACGAAGCGGGTGAGTGTCGCTATAAAAGCGTCAGAGGTCAGGTCTGTCACTACTTCTAGGTGTACAGCCTTTGTGACCATACAAACAAACACGCATATATACACTTTTATGTGTCGTATGGCGCGGAGATTTAGCACTTTGGCCGTAAATGGTCCACAGAGGTCTGTGCCAGAGGATAGAAATGGTCGAGCGGGGGTCACCCGTGATGGGGGGAGGTCGCCCATTAATGGGGCTTGATTGCGTGGCTTGTTTTTGAAACATGTTACACAACGGAAAATTCGTGAGCGTATGACGCTTCTGGCACAGAGTATCCACATGGACTGTGATATTAGAGCTTGTGTTAGCTGAGGTCCAGCATGGAGATTTGAACGGTGGTAGTGGTCCACGATGAGATTAACAACATGGTGTTTCTTGGGTAGAAGCACTGGATGACGAGTGTCATGTGAGAGAGAAGAGCGGCTGAGACGACCGCCAACACGTAGGATGCCTTGGGAGTCGAGAAACGGCTTCAGGCGTTGGAGTCTTAGTAGGGTACCTTGGCCGAAGACTGTCAGTGAGGAGCAGGAGGAGCCGACCCCCCCCCCCCCGAGGGCCTCCCGGCGAGACCCCCCCCCCAGGGCCTCCCGGCGAGCCCCCCCCCCCCCGGCCGAAAATAGTAGAGGTTTTTTTTTTTATTTTTTTTTATTTATTTATTTTTTTTTTATGTGACCTATGCCCACAAATGACGCTGTAACCCGACCCTCGGTCACCTGCGTGTAGTCCGCAGAGAGGGGGGAGCATAGGCATCCCACCCCGGCCTACACATCATTCGCCCTTCCTCACTCCTAGCAGCAACATGTCTCCTCGTGATCAGCCACCGCCTAACAGCGATGCTTTTTACGCAGATGACCTCTTACCGCAAGAAGAGGTACCTGATGCAATTGCGGCACCTGATGTAATTGCGGAACCCATTAATCAACTAGAGGAGCCACCCAGGATGCTCTCTTACAGTCCGACGGTGTTCTTCGTCGATATGATGAATCCGTGGGATATCTTCTATCGATTCATCAATGAAGTCGATCTCTGGCTGATGAGCGGAGTTCGTGTAAGAGTCATCTCCCCTTTACCCGGTTATCAGGAGTTTGCAATTGCAGAAACAAATCATGCTGCGCTGCTGGAGTGGGGAACACTAATGATAAACACCCCGATGGATGACGTCGATCTGATTGATCGGACGTTACAGGCACCGTTCTTCGTAGCCACTCTGCTATGAAGCGGCACCATCCAGGGCGGTTAATTCCGCCCAACAGAAACGGCCCTTCTCAGGGCCCAATAATACCTCAATTACGCGTATGAGTTCTAACACTCATACGTACTGTGGCAAGGCACAACGCCACTTGGTCCGTTGTTCATGGGGACCACCCACGAAGGAGGAGCCCCCATGACCACCTGCGGTGTTGTAACCCGACCCTTGGCCAGGTGCGACATTCCACACCTAGGGGAGCCGGCACAATAGACCTATCACACCCCTGCGTGGCCTACAAGTTGAAAACTAAATAACACGATCACTGTGTTATATAGTCAACATCTTGACTTAGATTAGTTTTTTTTTTCTATTTACAATTATTTATTGATTAAATTTTTTTTCTTTTTTTCTTTTATTTATTTATAACATAACCACTTAAGTAGTGTGAAATTGAGGATGCTGGCCCAGTTCAAGGTCACCTGAGGGATGACGTCATCGAGGTCAATGACCTCACCGATGACGTCATCGATGACGCAATCGATGACGTCATCACTAATGACGTCATTTCGATGACGTCACACCCATGACGTCACAGAAATGACGTGCTGATGACGTCATCACCCCTTACGTCATCAAAACGACGTCACCGACGCCACTAAGGTCAAGGTCACGCAGAAACTTAAAATTTTTTGGCACTTTTGCCGTTTCTCGCACTACGCTCCGAGTTTCAGTCCGAGTCCCCGTGACCTTGACCACTTGGAGCGAATATTACATGAGAAACGGCAAAAGTGCCAAGTTAAACCTGAGTTTCTGACATGACTCTGCCTAAATGGGCAATCGGTAATCCCTCAGGTGACCTTGAACTAGCACAACACCCCCAATTTCATATTACTGTGACCTTGAAAACTTAACAACGGAGCGCCGACACCGATGCGCACCCCACGACAGCCACCGAGTGACTGACTGTCAGGCTCTGTGTATGCTAGGTATATCGGCTTGAGAGACTAAGACTCTAAACTGTCAGGAATGGGAGTAACTAACTGAATTTTGCAAGGAAAAGTCATTTCATCCAATATTTTAAACAAATCCTCATCAGTAAAACTGACATTAGTCTGTTTTGTATAAAACTTAGGGTGTCCGCGCAACAGTTTGCGCCACTTAGCTAAAGTTGAAACCCTCTTAACTTTCAGTGGTGGACAGTGAGCAACTAATAAAGTCTTAACACGGCTAAGTTTCTTACCTAAAGCGTCCCGCGACATGGCTTCCCCTCACAAAAGTCCGCACAATACTGAGAGACTGCTTGTAGCGCATGAGTCAAGGGAAAAGAGGTGGGGGGAAACAGCAGGAGTGGGGGAAGGTCACAGTGGCGGGGGAAGGTGAGGTGGTACGCTGGAGTTTCGCATCACTTCACCATGAGCTGTCCTACAGTCAACACACTGTTCTCTTGGCCCGAGTTGGCACTAGAAGAAACATTTCTGTACAGCTTAGGCTGTGAGAGCCGAGGAAGCAAAGTCAAAGTGGAAATTGTGTTAAACTCCAAGATGAAGAGTCTCCTAAATAAACTAATTGTATCCTTGCAATCTCCTATAACTTTAGAGAAATACCACTTTATTAAGCGACACCTTATACTTTGGCAAAACGAAGCAGAAATGGAAAAGATTACAGTAAAATTAATTTAACTTAAAACTTGGACTGGACACTCATGGCTATACCACGTGGCGTGCAAACGCCACCCTAAACATTACAAGTTAGGTTATTGAGCACCTCTGGTACGATAACCGATGTGCTAGAGTTAAAGTGTGATGACCTTGAGTCAAAACACTGAAATACTACAAGTCGATATCGTCCCAGAGTCAAAGTGTAGTGACCTACATTCAGAACTTGTAAAATTACTTACATATAGAGAGCTAGAGAACAGCGAGGCGCACCGCATGGAAGCCGGAGACATACTGGCGAAGCGGTGTTGTGCAGCCTAGGGACCCAGTTGTGGTGGGGGTATAGCCAACACTTAGAGTACAAGTGTTGTGGGTGACCTTGACCCACTTAACTTACCTCGAACCCCCCCCCCCCCCCCCCGACAAAAAGTGGGAACCCCCCCCCCCCGACAAAAAGTGCGAGCCCCCCCCCCCCCTCCACCCCCACCCCCTCCCCCACCCCTGATATCCTGGGCGTGGCAGCCCCGGTGGGGATATAAGGGGGTCCGGCCAGAGCCGGCTCGCAGTCCGCTCCCGCGCGTTGAACGTGAACGACCGGGACGGACCGCCATAGGCATCACTAAACATTGAATGGCGCCTTCAGTGTTTAGCGAAGTCTACTCTAACTTTAAGACTTGTATTAGTTGTAAGATATTGCGCTTGCGTTTTGGGTATTGCGAATTGTTTTATATGAGAGTGTTTTACTTGTACCCTATGTCTCCTGTGTCTTTTATCCTTTGTGTCTTGTTTGTTATATGTGTTTAATGTGTATGTGCTTGTTCCAGCATTGACTACGTTGAGCTCAATTGTGTGTTGTAAGTGTGTTATATGTTTCTAAAGTGTATACGCTTGTTTTAGCAATCCCCCCTTGAGCTTTTTCAATGCTCAAAGTAAATTGTAAAGTCAGGGAACGGGAGTAGGCCCCCGTGTAAAGCCACTTTTAATAATTGGTAGGCTCCTTGCCAGGCATGCAAAAGGTTGCGGATGGCATTTGGGGAGCATGTCCGTTTGTAAGCTGGCAAGCAAAAGGTTGTGGCGGCCTCTGCACTCGGACCGAGGACGTAAGCCATTAGGGTGTCCTCAGTATGTTTCCCTTCTGGAAACTCAAAATTATGTAAATTAATCTTTGTTAGCTATTTGTGTTTTTAGTCCCCAAGGCCCCCGAACATTCGTGGTTCGCCATGGATGTACGGGGGCCGAAATTTTTTAATGTCCGTGTGGCCTTGACCCACAAAGACTTGTAAAAATTCAATGCATTGTAAATTAAAAATATTAAAGATAGGTTACGGGAGTAGGCCCCCGTGTAAAGCCTATTTTAATTATCGGTAGGCTCCTGCCAGGCATGCAAAAGGTTGCGGATGGCATTTGGGAGCATGTCCGTTTGTACGCTGGCATGCAAAAGGTTGCGGCGGCCTCTGCACTCGGACGAGGACGTAAGCCACTAGGGTGTCCTCAGTTTGTTTCCTTCTGGAAACACAAAATTATGTAAATGAATCTTTGTTAGCTACTGAAAAGACAATGCAGTACATGTTTACAAGTCTTGCGTGGCGAAGGGTACACGACATTGGATGTTGCCTTGTTGTCATAGTTGGGTCTCTTCGGAGGCTACAGCGATGACAACCCAAGTGCCTCACACCCCCAAAGGGGGTGTGGGGCTTAATTTTTTTAAAGTTTTTTTGTGACCTTGACCTAAATATGTAAAATCTTTCAAAGTGTTTAACAGTCAGGTCTTATTAACACAGTTAATACATTAATGTCTGTTAAAAAAATATAACAGTTAGGTATTTGTAACCCACAAGTTTGGAGTTGTTTATAGTTGGGTCCCTTGGGAGGCTTCAGCTATGGTAACATAAATGCCTCAAGTGGGGCTTATTTTTTTAAAAAGTGCGAACCCCCCCCCCCCCCCCGGCAAAAAGTGCGAACCCCCCCCACCCCCCACCCCCCACCCCCACCCCCACCCCTGATATCCTGGGCGTGGCAGCCCCGGTGGGGATATAAGGCGGCCGGGCTGCACGCACTTCTCATTCCGGTCCAAGCTCCCATACGGACAGGTACTCTCTCTCGCTCTTGAGACTTTTGTTTTACAAGTTCACTTCTTTCTTTACATCTATTCTTTTCATTCATTACAATGGGTAAAATGGGTCTGAAGCTGAAAAACTACCCATCAACTTCAACCTCGACCGACACGTCTCGACCCTCATCATCCTCGACTTCGATCCTGGAATACCTGATGACTGCGAACATCCTGAGCTGCCTGACGATGCCGCCACCGCCGCCGCCGCCGCCACAGCCCGCCTCAATGCCCAGCCTGTCGCCATTGCCGGCGACAGTGGAAGAGGCTGGTGCACAGCCATCGTCAGGAGAACCCGTCAAGTCGTCAGGTCGAGTCCCGGTAGCCTCTCCAGCACTCTCGCTGCTATCGGACTCAGGATCGGAGTCTGCGGCTTTTGAAGAGACGTCTAGGTCGAGGATCACCCCATACAGCAGAACCCGGAAAATCCTCTCATACACTACATCCCAATGTCCCTCACCTATATCCCCCATGCCACCTACACCAACCAAACCACCCCGTAAATCCATCTTCTCCCCTGATCTTCCCACCATAGACCTAACACGCTCTCCTACCCCGCCCAAAATTGTTTGCTCCATCCCGCTTGAACAATCTTTGCCCCTTCTACCTCCTTCCAGCCCCATCCCTTCTAGCCAGCCTAATTCAGAGAAGCTCCAAGACACTCCGCTAAAGAGTCCAACACAGAAACGTAAACGCGTTAAAGCCCCTGCTGGCAAGGGTAAGAAATGCGATTACGCTTGGATGTCTAGTAAGTTTGGGGTTTTGTGTTGCCAGAAACTTGCTTGTGCAGAAGGGGATCGCTGCCAACGACACCTCAAAAGTACAGTCAAATTTCGGCAATTCAAACCCTATACTCTGTACATTAAGCCTAAAACGTTCAAGTTCAGACATCCCCACGGTCCGCAACCGCGGGATATTAGAAGGCTAAAGGTTGATGAAAAATATTATTTCATTGGTCAGACATATGGAGCAGGTAATAAGAAAGTAGAAATCGTTGTAAAAGGTGAAGGCCACCTTTGTACAATGCAAGTACCACCTCGGATGGTACAAAGAGAATTTTTCATCCCTAAAGCCTATCTAATACGAAGGAAAGGATGTGAAACCGTGTGGGAAATGGACTAGAACATGGGCCCACCAAAAAAAAAACAAAATTGTTAGGCTGTGTTGGACAATATTTAAAAAGTCTTTTTCCAAATTATGTTTCCAAATTTAGTCTTAACCCTCTTAAAGTAAGGGAGAGGGGTATTATACAAGTCAAGTTATAAAAAAAAAAAAAAAACACTTGACTTGTATAATACTTTAACCTGGCGGTGATGTAAAGTCACTGGGACAATCTCAAACCGTGTCCTTGAGGGCGAAGACTAAGTTACAAAAATCTTTAACAAATAAAAACTTACCTCCAAACACTTGTAGCTTGCTACAAGTGTTTGGAGGTAAAAATTTTTCAAAGTTTGAATGACCTTGACCCATATAAATTACTGTTTAAAGTAAAGTGCTAACCTTACAACTAATGTTGTGTATCACGTGATACCCCCACCCTAACGCTCTTACTAAGCTTGTATGAGCCGTTCATTTGCTTCAGTCTGTTTCTGTGCTCCGTGGTAAACATGTCACGGTACAATTACAAAGGTGGTGACTTCTTGATAGATCAACACAATGCTTGGGAAGTGCTAAACCAGCATAGAATGGAAGTTGAGTATTGTATAAGACGAGACGGGTCTACATTTTATCTATGTATTATAAACAACCAAACTCATAAGTATGAACACTGGACAAAAATTAATTATAACAACATAGATGAGCTGTTTGCTTGGGTGTTTGAGGTGTGTAAAGTTATAGAAGAAACCAAAATAATGGGTGTGCTATAGGTATGTAAAACTGATGACCGGGAAGACTAAGCAAAATTTCTTTAACCCCCCCCCCCTCCCCCCGTATTATCCCCACCACTAAAAATGGGTATATATAGGAGTGGTGATCAACCGTCCTCTCATTCTGCTTTACACCGTTAAGCTGAACACCACCATGTCTGCTATGAACGTCCCAGCCTCTACCTCTGGCCCGGCTGCCTCCAACTCCAGCCCGAGCATTGGACCAATCCGATCGGGGCCTTCGTCAAGGAGTCGTGTCCGATTCTCCGGCTTTGGTCCTGTGAGGAAGGAGTTGCGGAGCAGCGGAGCTTCTCAACCAACCACGATGGACGCATCAACCCAGACTCCACCAAACATCATCGAGTGGTACGACGAAGTCATAGAGCAAAGGGACAGAATGCTAGAGAATACTCGCAGGGAGCTACTTTATATCCGGAGTAAATGGGAAAAACTAATTAAGAAGTGTGAAAGCCTGTTGGACAGTGATGATAGTGAGGATGAGAGTGGATAGGTGTGTGGGTAAAGACTTGGACTGGGACTTGTGTGTATGTATGAATGTGTGCGTGAATGTGAAATACAGAGCGGGGGATAGATCACTCTGTGGCAATGGACTAACATGCCACTTAGTGATCTATCCCCCGTTCTGGTAATGTTTTTGGATGGCCTTGACCCACTTTACAAGGTTAACTAGTACCCCCACCACTGATATGTGTATATATACGGGTATTAATGTGCAGTTTGGTTATTCTGCTTTGTACCGCTTAGCTGAATACCGCACTGTAACATGGCGTCCAACTCCAAAACTTCTCGGGCTTCCTCTTCTTCTTCAAGAAGGCGTGCTGCCAACGTGCTGCCTGCTACTCGTGGACCTGCTCGACCATTCCACAGCATAACTGTTGCTCGGGCAAACGCCTGCAAAGCTCCAATGCTACGGACCTTGCTGGAGGTGAGCCAAGACGGGCAAGGCTTGCTCAGTCCTGGTCAACGGCAGGAGCAAGAAAGGCGTATGGCGTACTTCAAGCTGCAGGCTGTAGTCCCCAGCTTGAAGTTAGGCGATCCCAGAGTGGCAAGCATCAACGAGGCAGCGGACTACATATCACACCTTCACAGTGTTTTAGAAGTAAAGGACCAACAAATTGAAAACTTAAAAGAACAATTGAAACAATTTAACTTTAATCCGGTGGAGTTTGTAGAAACGGTGATGAGTGATAGTGACGATGAAGGTAGTGAATATATATTAGGTATGTAATGAAAAGACAGGGACATGTGTGTGTGTGTGTGTGTGTGTGTGTGTGTGTGTAGAATACAGAGCGGGGGATAGACTACTTTGCGGCAATGGACTAGCATGCTGCTTAGTGGTCTATCCCCCGCTCAAAGGGTAGCATTGGATGACCTTGACCCACTTTACAGCAAGGACAACCGGTTAACTGGTATAAAAGAGGGGGTCTATACATCTCGACTTCATTCTGCTTTGGACCTTCCAGTGGAACGCTAGAAACAATGAGTGGATCGCTGCTTGGTGCTAACTTGGACAGGTATTCTGTGATGGTACACTATGAAGATTGTAGAGACATGTTGACGGCTGTGTATGATTGTTTGGTGAGAAAAATCTTTCAAGAAAACTGCCAATTTATGTTAGCGTGGAAAAGAAACTTGTTTGTTGATGGTCATGCTACAATGCAAAGCATGAACCATCTTCATGTGTTAAAAGTAGGACATCATAATTTGGACGAACTGGACGATATGTTTAGGGAGCTGGAGTGTTTGATACATCAGGAATGTAAACCATGTGAAATTGAAATTTTTAAATTGGATATGGAATTAGAATAAAATGTGTTAAACAGGACTTGGACTTGGACTTGATTGAGGTTTTGTAGAACAGAGCGGGGGATAGATCACTTTGCGGCAATGGACTAGCATGCTGCTTAGTGGTCTATCCCCCGCTCAAAGGGTATCTTTACGTGACCTTGACCCACATAAATTGTATAGTTGGTGGGGGTATAAAAAGGGTAAGCAAATTGGATGGATACAACACTTCCATACCATGGCTCCACTTGACAACACCGTGTTTCATCGCAACAGAATTGTCTCTATTCTGGAGGTAATACCTCTAGAAATTATAGAAGTAGAGGACCAACTACCTGCGGTTGATCAAGAAGAGGAGGAGGAAGAGATAATGGATATTGAAACGGACTCTGACGAAGCTGGTTCAACGGACAATGAAGTGGACTTGCACGCCTACGAAACATTAGAGTCGTCATCTGAGTCGGAAATGGAATTCCAATTGGAAATCGAAGAAGAAGAACAAGAACAAGACACTCCCCATCGTCCAATGGATAGGATGTTAGTTGCCAGAAGAATTATGTATTGTCATCGCTGCCTATTCCGTGATGAGGATGATTCCGACTCTGATGGTGATGTTTCACCCTTGTAAAAAGTTTAAACAAAAAGTTAAAAAAAGAATGTGAGCGGGGGATAGAGCACTTTGTAGTAAATGATGCTGCTTAGTGCTCTATCCCCCGCTCAAAATAATAATTCCAAATGACCTTGACCTACATAAACTTGCTCAAACAGACGTCTTTGAAAAAACTTGTACAAATTATTGAATCTAGACCAAATATCATCAATTTATCAAGCCTACTGATAAATGTATTACAAACGGTTGTGTAAAGGCTAAATTTAGCACATGAGTGATAACCTGTTTCCATATGACGTCACTTTCCCCACCTATCTGCCTCGGATATAAAGGGTCCCTGTGGAGTGCGCTGCTCATTATTGCGTGGACATTCACAGAGTGTACATTCAAAGCCAAACTGTTTGAAATGGCTCTTTGTGACATTTGTGGGGAAATCTTTCAAGACGAAGATCTTTTCACCATACACAGAGAATTACATGAAGACGAAGATAGAAAAGAAGATATTACCATGGATGAAATAGACTTAGACTCAATTGACCGGTTTTTGGAAGAGCACCAGAAGCAGACGGACTACTGGGACAGCTATCTACAGCAAATGCAAAGAAAAAGACCTAGTGTGATCCAATTTGCTGGTGCTGGACCATCTACTGCTAGAAGACCTTTTGAAGAAGAAGACACTGAAGAAGAGGACACTGAAGAAGAACTGGAAGATGTGAAACAACTGCGCACCACGGCCTTGCCAGGACGAGTTGTAACACATTTCAAAATTAATAATGTTCAATTGGAATTGGAAACATTTATAACCCAGGCTAAGGAACTTGTTGGTCAAACCTTGAGGGAAGAACTACAAAGATTAAATTTTATTAAATTTGGAATGGTGTTAGAGGCTATGTTTAACAATACTGATGGTGAAACAGCATTGAGAGCGTTCATTACCAAAAACCGAACCCTTACCTTCACCTCCAACATCGATGATATTATTGAAGAATGCTTGGAAGAACTTATAACAAAACTTCAAGAACATGAAGGAAGAGGATCTGGATGGACTTTGTCATCAATTGAAGGTATGGATGTAAGGGTTCACAAGCATGGATATGGTTTAAGGGGTAGTAGTTTTATCCCTCTACCAAAGAAAATCCAAAACACTAAATCGTGTAGGAATGTGCAAAATGAAGGTAATGAATGTTTCAAGTATGCAATGTTAACCAAGTATGTTAAAGATCATCCTGAAAGAGTTGGTAGAGAATATTACGAAAATGAACACCGCTACAACTTTCAAGGTCTCACCTATCCAGTTACCTTGAAAGACATTGGCAAATTTGAAAAGAAAAATCCTGGCGTTTCAGTCAATGTTTTTGGTCTGGATGATTCGAACAACGTTTATCCTTTGCGGGTAGTAAAAGTTGAACAGAGAAACCACACGGATTTGCTATTGATAACTAAGGGTGAAATTTCCCATTATGTATGGATAAAGGACTTTGTAGCCTTGGTATGGAATCAATTATCAAAACATAAACGTAGGTTAACAGTGTGTAAAAGATGTTTCTGTTTCACATATAAAGAACTAAGACGTGGAGGATCTGAATGGATGACGGAACATAAAAGACTCTGTAACGAGAATTATGAAGT
The DNA here is from genome assembly GCA_030545055.2 of Neoaliturus tenellus. Lineage (NCBI taxonomy): Eukaryota > Metazoa > Arthropoda > Insecta > Hemiptera > Cicadellidae > Neoaliturus > Neoaliturus tenellus. Next base: position 112,282,038 of record CM061531.1, read on the forward strand.
GAAGGTTAGTCTGCCACCACCATCTCGAGCGTTTATCCAATTCAACAAAACAATCCACCAATATCGTATTCCACTGGTCATCTACGCAGATTTTGAATCTACGTTAGTACCACAGGAGCTGCCGGACGGTGAAGTGACTAGAAGAACAAAATATCAGTTGCATCAACCCAACAGTTTTTGTCTACTAGTGAAATCAACCTTGTCTGAGAACCAATTGCAAGACTATGGTTTAACATCCACTCCAATACTCTACCGTGGGGAAGAAGCCGCTAAGTATTTTGTAGACCTGTTGTATGACATTGCTGAAAAGGTGCAACGCTTATACGGCAATGTTGTACCTATGGAACCTTTGAATGAGAATCAACAAGAAGAATATAATCTGACATCAAGATGTTATCTATGCGAGAAGAGCTTCAGTGAAGAAAATCCAAAAGTTAGAGATCACGATCACCTGACAGGTTTATACAGAGGAGCTGCTTGTAATTCATGCAATATAAATTACAAACTGCCCCACTTTATCCCTGTCGTGTTACACAATCTTAGCAGCTACGACTCCCACTTCATTATTCCAGAGTTAGGAAGAGATAATGGTAGAATTGATGTTCTTGCTACAACATTGGAAAAGTATATCAGTTTCTCAAAAACAGTAGGTAAAATTAAACTTCGCTTTGTAGACTCTTATAGATTTATGGCTTCTAGTTTGAGCAGATTGTCTGAGAATCTACGAGGAGAAGACCTAAAAGAAACCAGCAAGATTGTACCTGAAAATAAATTGGACTTAGTATTACGTAAAGGAGTGTTCCCCTACGATTACATAACTTCTACAGAAAAATTTGAAGAAACCAGTCTACCGCCGATTGAAGCCTTCAACAGCAAATTAAACGAAAGTGAAATCTCCGTTGAAGACTACAATCATGCATGTAATGTTTGGAACCAACTAAACATTCAAACCTTAGGGGAATATTCTGACTTTTATATAAAATTGGACGTAACTCTGCTGTGCGATGTGATGGAAGAATTCAGAAACACCTGCTTCTCCGCCTATGGACTGGACCCTCTACACTCGTACACATCTCCAGGATTAGCATGGCAAGCTATGCTAAAGTCAACCAACTGTCGACTGGAACTTCTAACGGATATTGATATGGTGCTCATGATGGAATCTGGTGTACGGGGCGGTTTGACACAAGCTGTAACACGTCATGTCAAAGCCAACAACAAGTACATCCCCGGCTTCGACGAGCAACAACCATCGGTCTACCTTGGCTACTTTGATGCAAACAACCTTTATGGTTGGGCAATGTCAAATCCGCTTCCCTACGCTGACTTCAAGTGGATCGACCCGGCCACCATCGGAGACATCTCACAGATTCCAAAGGATGGTCCAAAAGGCTATATTTTGGACTGTGATTTTGAATACCCGGAGCACCTTCATGACCATCACTACGACTTGCCTCTCCTAGCCAAGACTGAAGTTTCACCGACAGGAAGATGGCCAAAATTGATGATGACCTTGGAGAATAAAGATCGCTATGTGGCTCACTACTGGGTAGTTCAACAGGCTCTTGAATTGGGTCTACGTATAGTGAGAATTCATAGAGCAATTGAATTCACCCAGTCTTGTTGGTTGAAACCATACATTGATTCCAACACCACAAGAAGAGCTGCAGCAACAACAGCATTTGAAAAGGACTTCTATAAATTAATGAACAACGCCATCTTTGGGAAGACCTTGGAGAACAAAAGAAAACATAAAAATGTAAAATTAGTGAGTGATCCTAGAAAATTGGAAAAATTAGTGCAAAAACCAAATTTCGGAACATCCATGATTATAAACGAAAATCTAGTCGCTGTCAGTATGAAGAAAACAACAATAGTCATGGACCGTCCGTTATACATAGGTATGTCGATTTTGGATATAAGTAAAACCCTGATGTATGATTTCCATTATAACAAAATGGTTAAACACTACGGAAGGGAAAACATTGGAGTCGCATACATGGATACGGACGCGTTTATCTACTGGATAAAGACTTTGGACATGTATGAAGACCTAAGGACTTTTCCATACAAAGAAGATTTCGATTTTTCTGACTATCCGAAGAACCATCCAAATTTTAATGAAAAATATAAAAAAGTAATTGGAAAATTCAAAGATGAAGCAAATGGAATGCCTTTAGAAGAAATAGTGGCGCTGATGGCGAAATTGTATTCATTTAAGATGTACCACGAGAACAACACACCGACAGTGAAGAAAGCAAAAGGAGTGAAGACATCTTATTTGAAAAAACACGTGACATTTGACCACTACAAGACTTGTTTGTTTGAAGATACTACGATATCAGCAACATTCAACAATATCCGAAGCTTCAAGCATCAAGTCTACAGTGTCACCGAAATTAAAAAAGCGTTGTCAGCTCGGGATGATAAAAGACACATTATGCCCGACAAAATCCACACTCTTCCTTTTGGCCACTACTCTCTAAACCCTATCAACTAGTAACCTATTCTTCGTCCTTCTACAACTACGACCTTATTCCTTTCTCCTTCCGTAAAAAAATGGGGAACACGGCAAGTCCAACGCCGTGTTCCCCATTTTTTTACACAAGTTTGGATGACCTTGACCCATATAAATGATGTGAATATTTAAAACAACATTCATTGTGATTATACATGTGATACAACAAACATTGAAACCTGCAATATGAAGGACTTGAAGCAACAAATTGTCAACGAACTTCATAAACCTGCAAGAAGAAAGTTCCCACGAAGAAATACGGTGATAAAAGGAATTAATGATTTATATCAAGCGGATTTAATCGAAATGATTCCTTATAGCAAACAAAATAAAGGATATAAATACATATTGACTGTTATTAACTGTTTTTCAAAAATGGCAGATGCTTTACCACTAAAAGATAAAAGTGGCAAAAGTGTTACAAAAGCAATGGAAACAGCTATACAAAGAGACAAACATACTATTAAACATTTACAAACAGATGATGGAAAAGAATATTTTAATAAGGAATTTGCAAATTTAATGAAAAAACACAATATAAACCATTACTCAACCAATTCAGAGGTAAAAGCTTCAATAATCGAAAGATTCAACAGAACTTTAAAAAGTGCAATGTATAAAATGTTTTCCAACAGAGGATCGCACATATGGATTGATATGTTACCAAAACTTATAAACGATTACAATAACAAATTTCATAGGACTATCGGGATGAAACCAAACCAAGTAACTAGTAAAAATGAAAACCTTGTATTAAAACGTATAAAAACGAATACTAAACCAAAAGTTGAAAAACTAAAGCCTAAAAAATTTAATGTGGGTGATAAAGTGCGAATAAGTAAATATAAAGGTGTATTCAGTAAAAGATACCTGCCAAATTGGACCAATGAGGTTTTTACTGTATTCAAAGTACAACCTACAGTACCTGAGACATATATTTTAAAAGATAATAAAGGACAATTGCTTGAAGGAGGGTTTTATGGACATGAAATGTTAAAATCAACAGTAGGCGATGTATATTTAGTTGAAAAGGTGTTGCAACGGAAAAAAGATAAGGTCAAAGTACGATGGTTAGGATTTAATAAGACGGAAGATTCTTGGATACCTAAAAAGGATTTGATATAACGATAGAGAATCATTTTAGGTTGAACCATTACAAAGGATGGAGATAGTACCACAAAAAGAGAGTTTTACTATTAATAATATAGATGAACTCACAGTGGATAATTCAGAATTCAATAGTGGGAAACATGGCAATTTGTTACCAAACACCGTTCGTTGTCTGGTTACCGGACCTTCCAACTGTGGAAAAACTAATGTAGTATTCAATTTGATTACAAACCCTAAAGGATTACGATTTAACAATCTATATGTATTTTCAAAATCACTACAACAACCAAAGTATCAATTATTGGAAAAGATACTGACTAATGTGCCTGAAGTTAAATATTTAAAGTTTAATGCAAGCGAGAGTGTCATGCAGCCACAAGAAGCTAAACCATTCTCCGTGTTTATATTCGACGATGTATCTTGTGAAAACCAAAACACAATAAGGAATTACTTCGCTATGGGTCGACATAACAACATAGATAGCATTTATATTGGCCAAACTTACAGCAAAATACCTAAACAACTCATTAGAGACAATGCAAACATGTTAATTGTATTTAAACAGGACGAAACCAACCTAAAACATATATATTTTGATCATGTAAATGCGGATATGACATTTGAACGATTTAAAGAGTTGTGTGGAAAGGCTTGGGCTGAAAAGTATGGGTTCCTAACAATTATGAAGGAACAACCGCTAAACAATGGTCGATACAGGATAGGATTTGATAAATTTATATTAATACATTAAACGCGGTATAACACATTCATTGTTGTACAACACGTCTTGCTACAAACATGGTTAACCAAGAAAAATTAGTAAAAGAAATAAAATCACTTAGTGATTCTATTCGGGCTAAAAACAGAGCATTGAAACTAGGTATTAGCGAGAGGGAGAAATTCCTTGAATCTACTTTTAAACCTATTACTGAACCCTTGAAACAATTAAACAAAAAATTTGCTAAACCTGTATTGGAAGGAGATGCGATTGCACCTATTACGAAGTTTGAAAGAGAAAATGTAAAATCAGAAGAGTTTAGTGATGAAGACCTGGAATCCTCTACGTATAGTGGTTTTACCGGTGGAGAACCCGAAAGAGAGCTAGAATCACCGGACTATAGTGGAATAAAAGAATTATATGAAGTAAAAGCCAAAAGAGGACATGAAGTTGTATCAACTGCTAGTGAAGAGGAAAAAGAAGAAGAGACAAGGGAAGGTCCGTCAAACATAAGCTTGTTGGGTGAAAACATTCATAACAAAGGACCTTTAGGAAGGAAATACATGGTAAAAATGTTACTCGGAACAATTCCTAATAAGAATTACCATAGTTATGGAGCGAGATTAACAGAAGACGGTTTAATGATAGGTAATAGCCCGTTAAACGTTGACGAACATGATAATATTGTCATTGGTGATCAAAGGTATAAGGGCACAAAAGGATTATTTGAATTATTATTTGAAAATAAGCCTTCAGCATCGTTAGTGAAAGAAAAAGACATGGAAGCATATAAAAATATTTTGGAACAGACAAATGCATATAGGAGAAAGTATTTACCTGACCAACCTCCTTTTAGATCTAAGTCTTTAAAATATAAAGAATTTGTATCCAAGTTAATACCAACTAGAAGACAAACAATGCTGTTAACACAAAGAAAACCTGTAAAACGAAGATTTATGGCATCCACTTTGGATGTAAGTGCTCAGGAACGAAGAAAAAGAAGTAAGTCCGTTACAGGTACAGGTTTAATGAAGAAATTATATAACACAAATGTGATTTATTATAATAACATCAATAAATTGGTGGATAGAATGAAACTAATACATGAAGCTAAAGAAGCGGGTCATACTGGATTGGAAAACGAATGGGTGGCTTTAGTGGATGAACTCCGAAACCGTGGGGTAATCTCATAAAAATGCGTTACTCCTTAGAGTAGGTCTACTATTCAGTTGCACCATGAGTGTTGACAAGTTCGGACGTTACTCCTCGGATGGGTTATATTATGCGAATAATTTAAAAAGAAGTGCTGGTTTACCACAAACACCTGATGGAGATTATGATATGAGTAATAAAAGGTTAAAAAACATAAAAGATCCTTCGGATGAAAACGATGCAATAAACCTAAAAATATTAAAGGAAAAGATATCGCCAACATTAAAACTACAAAATAACACATATGACGCGGAAGATCATAGAATTATCAACGTTGGTAAACCAAATGAAAATGGTGATGCGATAAACAAAGGTTATTTGTCATCTGAATTAAAAAATACGTTAAAATTCAATGGGAAAACGTATAGTGCCAACAATAAACGTATATCCAACGTAGATGACCCTAAAGATGCAAAAGACAGCGTAAATAGACGCTATTTACATTCTTTGATACCTGAAAAGACAAAAGATGGATTTTCTTTTTATAAATTTGTTATTAATGATATAGGCTATCCAAAAACTGAAAACGATGCTGTAAATCTAAAATATATTAAAGATCATTGCATCATACGTGATGTAGGGGTTATAGATTGTTTTAATAATTGTTTAGCAAATGTTAAAGATGGTTCGGCGCCATCAGATGGTGCAACAGTGGGTCAAATGATGGAAACCTTAAAACAAGAAACAACCTCTTTTGTAAAACAAGATCAAGTAGTATCGAAGCAAGGGGATGAATTTGTTCAAGGTAATGAAAAATTTAATTTATTAACATACAAAAATGATGCTTGGGATTGCATGGATAAAAAGTTATCAAATATGGGATGGGGTTATGAAAAACATGATGCAGCTGCTTTATCACAAACCGTACATCTAGATCCAGATAAATATTTTAGATGGTTTACATGTAATAATAGAGTGATAAGAGACTTGGGACAAGGAAGAGAAGCAAATGATGCTGCAACTGTAGGACAGACCATTACAACATCATTAAAGGATAGTAAAGTGTATGATTGTAATAATAAACGTATAACAAACCTTAAAGACCCTGAACATGTAGATAATGCTGTCACTGTTAGTTTTCTTGTAAAAGTTTTAGGTAATGCGATATTTGATTTACACAATCATTTCACACCGGAAGTTCTTCGAGGAGGGCCAGGTCATAAAATTTGGGATGAAGCCTCGAGAGGTGGTTGGATTAAACGGGAAATTTTTAAAAAGTACTTTATTCACCCTAATACACAACAGTTTAGATCATCAAATTGGGGTGATATTGATATTTAATAAAAGAACACAATAAACAACTTCATTTATTTCCAACTCGTCATAGAGTTTACACATGAGTTGCACATTGCGATTATAAAAGGACAATAATGACGTTCAAGTACATCAGTCCATATCGAGACACTGCAAGGAAAGGAGGTGGGATCACGTCCACAGCGGTTTCTCTGTTAAGTAAAGCTTTAAAACAAATTCCAGTAGGATCCATAGTAAATAGAGCAATAGACGCATTACCATACGAATTTCATATACCAGGAGGTTATCAGTATTGCGGACCAGGAACTAAATTGAAAAAACGACTGGAAAGAGGCGATCCTGGCATAAACAAGTTAGATCAGGCTTGTAAAGAACACGATATCGCATATTCCACGTTTGCCGATTCAAAAAATAGATCAATAGCTGACAAAAAGCTTGCGGACATAGCTTGGCAACGAGTAAAATCAAGTGACGCTAGCATAGCAGAAAAAGCAGCAGCTTTAGCAGTAACAGCAGGTATGAAGGCTAAAACAGCAGTAGGAGGTGGAAGAAGGAGGAGAAAGAGAGTAAAAAGGAGGTCAACCACAAGAAAACATGGAGGAAATATAAAAAGAAGACGACGATCTACAAGAAAACCCAGGAAGAAGCCCACCGTGTGGTCAATGGTAAAAAACGGGGCAGGTCTTTACCTAAGACCTTATCGTGCATATTAAATGAAAGAAATCAATTGGTCATACCACATAAAGCATTAACCAATATTGAATTATTTAAATATATTTCCTGTTTAAAAATACCATTTTTTCGCGGTGTGTTTATGAAAGACAGTTTACCAAAGAAAATGTGGCAAAATGAGACTGGAATTGTAAATTTGGATAATACTGAAGGGCCTGGCACCCATTGGGTTTGTTATAAGAAACTAAATAACAATGTATATTATTTTGATAGTTTCGGTAATTTGCCACCACCAAAAGAACTTCAAAATTACTTTAAATCTGCTAAAAACATATATTATAACTATAAAAGAGAACAACCTGATAATACTTCAATATGCGGCCATTTATGTTTGGAATTTCTAGCTAAAAGTATCAGTCACTATTGAGATGTCTTCCTATACGGTATCATTAACAGGAAAATCGTCCAATTTACGAAGTATCCTTTTTCCAGCGTTACGCTTGCAAAAAGGAAGGTTTTGGGAGGCGGCACTATTGGATTTTACAACGTACAACTCTATTCCCAATGTTACGGAAGGTAAAAATAACATATTGCATTATTATAAGGGAAAGGATGCCGGTGGAAAATTTACAGACTTACAAGAGTGCAGGTTACCCACAGGTTCTTATGAAATTGATCATATAAATGAATTTTTGCAAACTAAAATGGGAAAAGACAATATAACATTAAAAGGTAATAATAATACGATGAAAGCTGAAATTACTTCCAAATATTATATAGATTTCACTCAACCAAACTCAATTGGTGATTTATTAGGATTTTCCAACGATGGGTCTGTATTAGAACCAGATGTAACACATTCCGGTAAGAAAACAGTAACAATATTAAAAGTCAATAGTATAGACATAACTTGTAACATTATACAAGGTGCTTACAGGGACGGGGCTAACACCCACATCATACATACTTTTTACCCAAGTGTACCACCTGGATTTAAAATTGTTGAAAAGCCACAAAACCTGGTATATCTACCGTTGAACACCACTTTTATTTCAGACATCGTGTTGAGCGTATTGGATCAAGACGGTAACTTGGTAGACTTCAGAGAAGAGCCTATTACGATTAGATTACATTTAAAATCGACACTTTAATACAAAACCATGGGTTTAACATTTAAAAGCGAACAACCTACGGGAAACCGCATTAGTAGCTCTTCAGCTGTGGAGGAGTTAACACGCGAGAACATTCGTTTCTTAGAGAGAATTGGATTAAAATTAACCGAGTATGGATATACTGGATATAGCGCAGGGTCCAACATTCGACGAGACCCTATGGGAAAAAGAATATCACACCCACAACCCTTACACTTCATCGAAATTAAACAATAACGATGAAATTCGTATTCCCATACAAAATCAAGACATTTACACACTACCATGTGAAAGTTACTTGTATATTGAAGGACAAGTTACTAAAAAGGACGGTACTACTGTTGGTACAACAGTTCCATTTATAAATAATCCTATGGCTTTCCTATTTGATGAAATTAGATATGAAATATCAGGTGTAACAGTTGATTCCACTAAAAAAGTAGGTATTACGACAACTTTAAAAGGATTAACATCTATAACACCCAATGAAACCAATTTACTTAAACCTGCCGGATGGGTATTACCTACGATTGACACGATCACTCCAAATCCAAATGGATATTTTGATTTTCATATTCCATTACGTTTGCTGCTTGGTTTTGCTGAAGATTATAGGAAAATAATATTAAACGTTAAACAAGAATTAGTTTTGTTGAGATCTTCTAACGATAAAGACATTATTAAAGCTGCAGATGCTACTACAGATGCGACTTTAGAATGGAAATTAAAATTAGACAAAATTGTATGGAGAGTTCCACATGTTAAATTGGCTGACGAGCATAGAATGCTACTTTTAAGAAAATTAAAAGCCGATCGTGATATTGTTATTCCATTTAGAAGTTGGGAATTTCATGAGCATCCCAGTTTACCTACTACGGATCGACACACTTGGACTGTTAAAACATCGAATTATGTAGAACGAGCCAGGTATATTATATTTGGTTTACAAACAGGTAGAAGAGACGCCATTACTAAACATGCAGGACAATTTGATCATTGTGACTTGAAAAATATTAAAGTTTATTTAAATTCACAATTCTTTCCATACGTCAATTTAAATGTGTCATTCACTAAGAAGAAATACAGTATATTGTACGATATGTACGCGAGATTCCAAAGTTCATATTACGGTAAAACAAATACACCTTTATTACCACCTGACAAATATTTCGATGCCTACCCAATAGTTGTAATCGATTGTTCTAAACAAAATGAATCAGTAAAGTCTTCAAGTGTGGATATAAAAATAGAAATGGAATTCAACGATGCTATACCGGCTAATACAACTGCATACTGTTTAATTCTACATGATAAAATCGTAACATACACACCTTTAACTGGAATTGTTAAAAATGTATTGTAAGAACCGGTTTTGTTTCATTCCGCGAGTATAAAAGCAGAGCGTACAGACCGCTCCTCATCAGTTTGTTGCCTACTGTTGTATGGGTAGCATCGTATTCAATATGGCTTCTCCTAGTGGTACACCTGAAAATGTGGTAGATATTGAGAAGGAGATATCTGAGTTTTTAGATCCTCAAGGTCACCAGGAAGGAGGTGAACAAAACGTTTGCGGACAACTTCACGCCAGTAATAATGTTGAAGAAAAAGGTAAAAGAAGAAAGACTATACAAAAGAGAAAAAGGGATATTGAAGATAATATTTCTCCAAACATATTGAGTGAGGTATTTTTGCGAATATTTTACCCAATCTCTTCCAGTTTGGATAAAAGTGTTTTAATCGGTGTTATGAAATCTACAGATTATTCCCCTACTGTAATTTTAACTCATGGACCCAAAATGATTTTGTTTACGGACAGTGCTTGGGAATCGTTTATGAAACATTTGCATCTACTAGAATGCTATTTAAGTAGTAACATGTTTGGAAGAAAGACAAGAGTAGGACTTTTGGATTCAAATGTGGAAATTGATATCATTAAACAACGTGGTGATCATCAGCTACGGTTTAGAGACACAACAAGACATGATAACAAAATTCAACTTAATCGAGAGGAGTTTTTCATTTTAACTTGTGCTACTGAACCTATAACAAGATACTTGAGACAACTGGTGTTTTCAAGTTCGATTATTAAAGATTATCTGGAAGACACTTTGGACAAACAACCGGACGCACCTATATTATACGGACCTGTGGATACTTCTATATTTAATAGAGTTCCTCATGAAGTACAGATGTGGAGACAATTGGAAAAGTACGCTCAACTACATAAGAAATCAGTAAAACAGGAAGAAGAGGAAGATGGAGGAGAAGAATCAAGTGTTAGTGATGAAAATGAAAATAAGGAAAATATAAAGATGGAAACTTAAATGACAATGGTTAGTTTTTAAAACAATAACCAACATTTTGTGGGGTTAGGCCTATTGGGGACGGTGCCCACGTTAAATATACACCAACGCGCCAACAACTGTACGGCCTGGTATAAAAGTAGTACCTACCGTGGTGTGGAAATCAGTTGACCTCCTGACTTCGTAATGAGCAGACGTGTGACCTTCAAAATGGACAAGGGAGAAGAACAACAAGTAAAGTCCAAGCCTGGTATTATTGAGTTTCAAGCGTTTCGTGGTAATGATGATAGATTCATTATAAAAGAACTTGTGTTTTTGGACATGAATACAAGTGTTCCTTATTCGTTTTTATTTAAACCACCATGTTCTTATTCGTCTTTAACTAGTAAAGCCGCTACTACCAACAGATGGATTTCAAAACACTTCCATCATATCGATTGGTATGATGGTTTTACAAGTTACACGGACTTGTATCACATTATGCATCACTTTTCAGAAAAGTTTACCAATATTTACACAAAGGGGCTGGAAAAGAAAAGATGGATCGAAGGATTTACTCATGTTCCGGTTAATGATGTGGAATTGGATAAGAATTATCAATACATGCTGGAAACCATATGTATTTGTACAAAAAGCCCAGAACATGATAAAGATAGACATTGCGCTTTGAAAAATGCCTATAAACTCGCCTCTTACCTTCAAAGTGGGGAATTGGGGAGTGGTGGGGGTAACGGAGAGTATATAAGTGGGGAGCAGACAGGGACCTGGCATGAGTATTACTCGAGATTCCGAGACGACAACATCTCCGAGCAAGAAGACGATCTGTAACCTGACCATGGCATCTCACCAGTTCCTTCAGACTTTGGTCGAGCAGTTCAATGCTCACTCCAAGTCAACAATATTACCTGTAAAGAAGTGCTCGGAACTAAAAGACGAGAAGCACTACATAATCCATGCTATGAAGAAGATGGAGACTACAGTTGGGGAGGCCATCTGCTGCAGTCTCAGCGAGGCACCGTTTACTCCGGGGGATGAACCAAAGTTCCAGGTGTACCTGCCCAAGAGATTCGTCCATCTTCTACAAAACGAGGATCTTCGCTCTATTCAACCCGGGTGTCTATACCTGGTGTCCCACGGCTGCACGGGTAGCAATTCTACAGAGTTGACCATCCACATCGCTGACAAGCAGCAGTGTTAGATTTAAGTTTAAATGTTGTAATGTTTTATAAATAAACGAATCATAAAAGACAAAAAAAAAATAAAAAAAACAAAAAATGCAACATATCAATATGTGACAGACTTCACGTATTGATATGTTGCATTTTTTTTTAAACTTCGCGGGTGACCTTGACCTTTGACCTTTGCATTTCACAATTACCCCCACTACTGTAATTACCCCCACTACCGCACTAGGATTCAAACCTGCTTGGATGCGAAAAACGGTCAGTCTGTTGCCAACTAGCAAACGATGAGCACCTTGTACGAGCTTTGCATACAACGAGTTATAACTCACAAGGACTTGTTCCCAACATGTTTACAAGACAATATCCCACTAACAATAAAAGAAGATGTCAAACGCTACAGGAGGGAAAATACAGGGTATTCGGAATACTCCTGGTATAAGTTCCACGATGGGGAAAAGTTTTGTAGGCCTTGTGGCGAGGCCGCCGTCAGAGACCTTCGGCGATTCGTACAGGATGGTAGTATAAAACAATTCGGATTTCTAGCGCCACTGTTTCGATTTGAAAATTACAAGGACACCTGCGCTATTTGTTCCATTCCATTGTATCGATGGAAAAAGTTTAGAACTGTTTAATTGGATTTTCTATACCCCCACCACTATTACCCCCACCACTTTTTCATGTACCTCCAAGCGCTGTGCCTCGGCTTCATTTCTACTCCAGCAGCCAACCTAGCAACATCAAGATGTCTCTGAACGTTAGTTGCGCAAGTTACGAGGAGGTGAGCATCAAGACTCAGCAGGAGCTAAACGACTTGTACAAGGAGTTGCAGTTGATGGTGGCACGAGGCTACCGTATAAACGTGCAGGTTTACGCTTGCAATATACGGAACACCCGGCAGCCAAAGGAAGAGCCTGGACACTCCTCGACAGCTTCCTCACCGGCGTCGATGAAGACCGAGCCAGACAACTTGGACTACTTCAGCTGACTAGCAGTTGTATTTCTTGTCCTAACCATTGTAGAATATGTATATTTTTTCATTATATTAAAGAAGTAAAAGAGCAAAAACACCTATCTTGTTACTGACATATAAGCTCAGTAACAAGATAGGTTTTTTTAAAACACAATTTGGATGACCTTGAAACTTCCCCCTCCACTGCTTTGTTACCCCCACCACTTGACTATTGGTGTACATGGCACATCGCAATTGGAAACCTCATTCCATCTTCAACAGCCACATCGACAACATCAATGGCAAACCTACCAACAGATGAAAGATGTCCTCACGTATGTTGTGACTTCGTCCACGAGTTGGAGAAGAGGATGCAGGAGAGGGCGATAAGAAGAAAGCAGATCCACTCAGAAAATATCATGATAGTCAACGGCTATCTTTTATTGTTCGGCCTTATTATGGTTGTACTTTTCATACTGTATGGCATAGTCACATGTGTCGGCAAGGTTGCAGAAGAAAACGCTCGCCACCATCAATTGGAAAGTTTCAATGTCACTTTGTAGGTTTTCCTTTTTTTTAAAACTTCGTTTGGATGACCTTGAAAATACCCCCACTACTCCACCACACCCCCCACCACTTCACCATGTTCCTGCATGAGCATCACATCAACCGTCATTCCTTGTCCGACAAGCAACCATGGCAGACAACAACACCATCAGCCAAGCTGACTCCACTACTGATGTTGGTACAAGTACGGGTTGGACACTGTCGATCGATAGTGTACACTATTTGGAAACAATTTGCGAACGGATGAAGGAAATACTGCGGGACAACCCTGGAATCATAATACAAATGAATTTAAATTATGATTGGTCCCAAGTCAGAATGCAAGGGGACGATAACAACGGTCAACAATCTCCACAATATTCGCCCATGTCCCCGATCTACCCTTACGGCGAGTCTGACGTCGATGAAGATGAGGCTAATGAGGATGTGGGGGACAACGAGGCTGAAGAGGAGTAACCTTCATTCCTTTTTTTTAAAACCCAAATTGGATGACCTTGAGAATTCCCCCTCCACTATTTCCTTTTTTTAAAACCCAAATTAAATGACCTTGAAAATACCCCCTCCACATACTTTTGGTTTACCCCCTCTACTTTTCAATACTGTTACCACAGTCTGTAGCTCACATCATTCCTTGCTTAGCTATCATGGCGGACAGCACTCTTTCTCAAGTTGACTCCACTACGGATGAAGAATGGCCATTTTCCTGGAATGTTCATCTGCAAGACTCGGCAGAAGTGGATATGTTGCATGAGAAATTGGTGTATGTATTAAACGAAAACCCCAACATTGAATGTAGAATGACTATGGATTTCGATGCAACAGGGGTCCACACTCAACCTTCTACTTCCAGCCAGCCTGAACCTCAGCTACAGCCGAAGAACTTTACACATCTTTACACTCCAATACGGCCGGAGGATGTGGTTATCAGCGAGGCAGACTCTACTACAAGTTATATTGAACCAACGAATTGGAAGCTTGTTGTTGACACCTTACACAAGGTCGACTTAGTATGTGACAAATTAAAGGAATTGATGATGCAAGATCCTGGTCTTCGTTTTAAAATTGATTTGTTTTTCATCTGGGGAGCACCTGCACGGGGCTCTTCGTCTGACAGCTCTCTAAGTACAACGGATGAGGAGGAGGAAGAGGACGACTAGTTATCTTTTTTAAAACTCCGTTTGGATGGCCTTGACCTTTCCCCCTCCACTGAGTTTATTTAAGGTGCACTCTCAATGACTGCAGCATCATTTCATCGCGCACCTTCACCACAGCAACATGGAGAGTCAACTCAACTACTGTTGCGAACGGAAATGTTTTTCATGGCCGAATGACATTGATGTTGCGGATGGCCTGGCGTGTAGAAAATGTGAAGCTTTTGGTCAATCATGTGTAAGTGCAAGTCTTGGAAGAAGCCGAAACCGGAGTTGAAGACATTCCATGTGTACCAGATGAGAGGGCATAAGTACACTTGTTGCCCTGAACGTTGCATTGAATTCACATTAAAACAGCTAACTGGCTGCAAATTGTGCAACAATCATTTTGCAGGTTTTTGCAAACATTATTTAGGAGCCTGTCAGTACAGATCAACTTGGCATACAGAAGCACTCACTATCAATGAAATCACTATAGATACACAAGAGTAGTCTTTCTACTCTTTTCTTTTTTTAAAACTCCATTTGGATGACCTTGACCTTTCCCCCTCCACCCACCTTAGTTTATATAAACCCCATTCCCACTGACCACAGCATCACTTCATCGTGCTCCCTCGTCAAAGCAACATCAGCTATGGAAAGTAAGCGCATCTCATGTTGCGAGCATAGGTGTTTGGAGATACAAGGCGTTACATATTGTGCAAAGAAGCGTTGGGAGGAAGAGACGGGGACAACCTATTGCTGTGAGGATAAGTGTTTCCTCTTACCAAAGTGGCAAGTGGATGGGCTGGCCTGCCGGCAATGTGAATGCTTCGGATGTTGCAGGTGTAGATGCAAGAACCAACAGCTGCCACCACCGGTACTACAAACTTTCAAAATCTACAAATCCAAATACTTTTATACTTGTTGTCCGCAGCGGTGTATTAAATTTCACTTCTCCAATCTTACCAATTGTCGGAAGTGCTACGGACAACCTGATGGGTGGTGCACCTGTTTTCTGGACTCCTGCCGCTACAGATCGGATTGGTTTACAGATCCGTTGGAAATTGATGAGGTCGCCCAGGAAGCACAAGAGTAGTCTTTCTACTCTTCAACTTTTTTAAAACTTCATTTGGATGACCTTGAGATTTCCCCCTCCACTTCCCCATATACCTAGAGTACACAGAGCCTGACAGTCAGTCACTCGGTGGCTGTCGTGGGGTGCGCATCGGTGTCGGCGCTCCGTTGTTAAGTTTTCAAGGTCACAGTAATATGAAATTGGGGGTGTTGTGCTAGTTCAAGGTCACCTGAGGGATTACCGATTGCCCATTTAGGCAGAGTCATGTCAGAAACTCGGGTTTAACTTGGCACTTTTGCCGTTTCTCGTCCGATATTCGCTCCAAGTGGTCAAGGTCACGGGGACTCGGACTGAAACTCGGAGCGTAGTGCGAGAAATGGCAAAAGTGCTAAAAAATTTTAAGTTTCTGCGTGACCTTGACCTTAGTGGCGTCGGTGACGTCGTTTTGATGACGTAAGGGGTGATGACGTCATCAGCACGTCATTTCTGTGACGTCATGGGTGTGACGTCATCGAAATGACGTCATTAGTGATGACGTCATCGATTGCGTCATCGATGACGTCATCGATGACGTCATCGGTGAGGTCATTGACCTCGATGACGTCATCCCTCAGGTGACCTTGAACTGGGCCAGCATCCTCAATTTCACACTACTCACTTAAAACTAAAAGGATTGGGATCAACAGTACGTTTAATCATCATATTCGCTATATTCTTCATGTTTCTCAGTTTTCACCTCCGCCTGGATAGTACCTCCACTCTTTAGCTCCTTTTCGGCTTCTTCTAGTTGCTGGGTAATTGCCATCTGGCATTGAAGTTCAAAATCATCACGCGGCACAGAACCGCAAATATCCATCTGAGCCAACCAGAGCCGCCTGAGGTCTTTTTCCTTCTCCTCGATAGCTTCGACGGCCGCATGTAATTCCTCTTCTGTAATAGAGGAGTCCCACAATTAGTAGTGGCTTTTGGCCACTCCTGGCCCAGTTCAAGGTCAGCGGTTGGAAGTGGCAGGTGTGGGGTTGGAAGTGTGGGGTGGGGGTGACAGTGATGGATGGGTTTGGGAAGTGGGTCAAGGTCATTTGGAGGGGGTTTTAAAAAAGTGGGAGCCGCAGGGGCTCGGTGGGAATGGGGAGGGGTGGGGCGGCTTCGGGGTTGGAGGTTTTAGTTTATTTTTAAAATTAAATTAAAATAATAGTTGCATGATAGGAGAGCTCCTAGGTGTTTACAGTGCGAGTTGATACAGTAGAATGAGACATGTGTCCAAGGAAGAACGATCATATAAACCCGGTAATATAGTGAATAAGAATAATTGGATAGCATGGTCAATAGGTGTAACAAGATTGAAATGTTGATACTGCAGCATGTCAGTTAAGACAGCGTGCAAAACAGTATCAGTACAGTATGCAGTGTTGCACAGGCTAGGTTTTGCAAAGTACAACGGGTGAAAACTGTAGTATTTCTTAAGCTTAGCCAATGTAGTACGCGGTTTACAAACTTTGGAGTTAGATTGTTTCTGTAAAATATGTTTTGTGCGTAAAAGCTTTAGTTGTAAAGAGTGCGAAGCCATGATAATATACGAAGGGGAGATGTGTACTCTCCGACAATTGGCGAGTATATGACCGGCGCCCCGCGAGTGTGTCTGAATATATAGAGACTAATTAGCATAATAAGTGCAAACATATGTTAGAGTAAAAAAGCGTAAGTAAAAAAGTGTTAGACTAGGTGTTAGAGACTTGCGGATAGTTGTTTACTGTTGCCCTATCGCCACTATAATGACGCGCGCGCGGTACCGATGCCCGTTTTATGGGGGTTGTGTGCCCCCCCCCCCTTCCCCAACCCCTCCCCCTGAGAGGATGACATAAAAGAACAGAACTTCGGAGAGCTCAGTTATTTGTCGGGCGGCGCCGCGAAAGGTTGTAGCAGGGGGAAACATATAGGCGAAGAAAAGTATTGGTAGCCGCAGAAGTTAATTGATTATTCAGGTGCAGGATTGCAAGTAATGTTCCGTGCACGAATAAGTAGGAATACAATTGTCAATTGTACAGGTAAATCTTGTACTGTAGCAATAACTATAAAATTAGACGGTTGTAAAGTGTATGACCTGCTAATGTGCAAGAAATATCCCGTGCACGACTAAGTGGGGTCACAATTGCCAATTGGACAGGTAAATCTTGTATTGTAGCAACAAGTATAATAGTAAACCGTTGTAAGGTGTATCACCTGCAGGTGTGCAGGAAATGTCCCGTGCATAAATATAGAGACTAATTAGCATATTAAGTGCAAACACATTTTAGAGTAACAAGCGTTAGTTGTAAAAGCGCCAGAGACTTACGGATAGTTCCTCACCCGACCGATTCCGCCACCGAAATGGCGCGCGCGCGGCAGCAACCCCCCTTTTTATGCGATCGATGAGTCACGTGCGACGCCCCTCCAACCCCCTCCCCGAGAAAACCGCATAAAAGAGCGAGGTTTGCGGGAGCTCGGTTATTTGTCAGTCGGCCGCGGCTACGGTCACAAGAGTCGGAGGAAGAGATGGATAGTTTAAAAAAAGTACTGGTGATCGCGGAAGTTAATTAATTATTCAGTTGTAGGATTGCAAGTATTGCTTTGTGGATAATCAAGTGGGGGGACCACAACTGTGATTGAACAGGTAACCATTGTAGTATAGCAATAATTTTAATATTAAATGGTTGTAAAGCGTATAAGCTGCAGGTGTGCAAGAAATGTCTCTCGTACTGTAGCAATAATTATAATAGTAGACGGTCAGTAAGTGTATTACCTGCAGGTGTGCAAGAAATGTCTTGTGTAATGTAGCAATAAGTATATGATTGTAAGGTGTATTACCTGCAGACGTGCAGGAAACATAGCGTGCACTATTGCACAGGTAAATCCCGTAGTGTAGCACTAATTATATTAATATGACCGAGAAGTAGCGGTTAGAGTTTAAGTGTTGTTAAAGTAAGAGAGTAATTTGCATATTAAGGAGGAAACAGGTGTGTAAGAATGGAACCTGCAATTAATCAGTGTGAGTTTCCTGCACACGATGTTAATTAGCATATTTTAATTAAAAAAAAAAAAAAAAAAAATGGAAAATCGACACGAAAATAAAATTAAGATATATAAAATAACTGATGTAGTGTTAAGAAATAGTGTAAAAAATAATAAAAATGTTAAAATAAATAGTGTGTTAAAGTACTATGTGGTATGAACTCACGGATTGGTTGTTTACCGTTGGGGTGTCAGCTCCCTATATGGGAGGCGCGCGAGCTTCCCGTCGTTTATATACATGCGGATGGTTACTCATGCATGACCCCCCCCCCGGCCGTACCGGAAACCGGAAGCCCCCCCCCCCCGCCGACGTCACAACGTCTTGGGTGTAGCGTGTAAGAAGTACCGACCAGGCCAAGGATTATGAGTATAAGTAATGCATTTCCAAACAATAGTCTATTGTATGTTAAAAACAAGTTGCGTGTTTTGGCGGCCTATTTCTGTTGGAAGTATAATTAAGCGGCGGAAGAGGGTGGATAACAATCGACGATAATTATGCTGCCACGCGATGGGGAAAGCTGCGGATGTACTTGTCAGCGGATGTAATTTGATGCTATCTAATGCAAATTGAGAGGTACAAGGCTCCACCTGCGTTTTAGGCGACCCACATGTAACAAAGCACATCCGTTTGGAATTTTCCACTGACATTTCTGGAAAGTTCCGCGCCCCTGAAACCCCTCCCGGCCCCCCACCACTCTGGGAGCCGAGAACTACCCCGACGACTATTGCCGCCACAGTCGGGCTCGGAATTTCGGACGCGACGCTCCGACCCGACTCAGAGGGCAACTCAAATGTATAAGCGGCCGATATATATTTGAGTTACTCTTGTTGTTAGGCTATTACTATTTAATATTTGTTGTGTGTGTGTGTGTGTGTGTGTGTGTGTGTGTGTGTGTCTATGGTTTTATGCAAAGTGTTGTTTGGTTTCAGTCTTAAGATGTGTTAGTTTTTTAAGGTTTAACTTGCGCATTGCGATGTTAGCATTAAGGTGTGTTATGGTATTATTTATGTTTAAGAAATGTGTTTTTAATCTTAAGTATTGGTTTATGGTATTTGTGTGTATGTGTGTGTGTGTGTGTGTGTGTGTGTGTGTGTATCTATGTCTGTGTTTGTTTATCTGTGTACTAATATTTTTTTTACATTCCACAGCTAGCTGTTAGGTTGGGTAGATTAAATTAAAATGTAAATGTAAATTTAAGAAGTTCGATTGAACTTCATTAAATATGGGTGGGACATGCGCGTTGTGCCGTAGGTAGCGCATATTTTTATTGTTTTTGATTTTTTTTTTAATTTTGGTCAGGCAAAAATATGATTGGGTGGGTTTAGATTAAGGGTGGGAGGTTAGAGTTGCGTCTTGCACTAGCTGTTCCAGTGTCCCTAACTACCACATGGTCAAGCCCAGTGCCAAATGGCCCGAGACTGGCCGCCCGTATCACAGCTCACCAAACTGGATCGCCAAAGTGCGTGCGGGCAAAAAAAATTGGGATCCCTTGCAAGACGTAACTTTTTGGGTTGGGATTGGGAGTGTTTGAGGAACACAGGGTGGTGGAGACGGTTACAGCCGCCTCCATCACCTTGGATCATTATTATTTTTTGGTGACCTTGACCTCAATCCATTCATGCATAACCCCCCCCCCCCCGACGTCACAACGTCTTAGGTGTACCGTCTTAAGTATAATGTCTTAAGTGTATTGTCTTGACCTTGACCTTGAACTTGGCGAGCCCCCCCCCCCCCCCCCCCCCCCCCCCGACGTCACAATGTCTTAAGTGTAGCGTCTTAAGTGTAGCGTCTTAAGTGTAACGTCTTAAGTGTAACGTCTTGACCTTGACCTTGAACTTGGCGAGCCCCCCCCCCCCTCGACGTCACAACGTCTTAGGTGTACCATCTTAAGTATAATGTCTTAAGTGTATTGTCTTGACCTTGACCTTGACCTTGAACTTGGCGAGCCCCCCCCCCCCCCCCCGACGTCACAACGTCTTGGCCTTGACCTTGACCTTGAACTTGACGAGGCCCCCCCCCTCCCCCGGCAGCAAAGTGCTAACAAATTTACTTATAACTTGAGAATGGTTTGCCGGAATAGGGCAAGTGATACATCATTGGAAAGCTCTAATTAGGAGTAATATTGTGGTAAAGACAGAATTAAATTATTTTCTTTTAATAAACATTTATTATTAAAAGAAACCCCCACTCATTGACTTGCCTATATAAGAGTGTCGTGGTTTGCGTTGGGACATTCATTGCCAATAATAGCTAGAGTGAACATGTCCCCCCGAGATGCTCCAATATTTTATAACAAATGTACAAAAGTTGAAGAAGTATTGGAGGGGGATGAAGAAATCAATGAAGAAAACGATGTACAAAACGATGAAGAAAACAATGAAGAAATTGAAGAGCCTTTGTTAAGTGAAAATGTTGTAACAAGAATATTTGTGGATCCGAATTCTCCAATGGATATTATAGGAAGGTTTGTAATTGAAGTTATGACATGGATAGAAAATGAAAGATTAGTAAACATAGCATCTCCAATTTTAGTTGATGATAGACCCACCTTTGGTGTATATTGGCGTAACAGTGATCTGTTATGGCTATGGGCGGAGGCATATGTGGAGTATTTGCAATTGGAAGAAAATATAGGCTTTAATCATTACTTTTCAGCTTTAGTCTTAACCTACTATTTTTAACATCTCACTAAAAATCTTACCGTCCCCCCCACTACAACTGGGAGGCTATAAAAAGGGAGCAGTAGAGAAGCATTTCATTTCGCTGCTAAATTTCAAAGAGTAAACATCAACAAGATGTATCAATGTGAAATTTGCTTAGAAACTTTTCATGATAATATTCTACTAGAAATACACAAAGAGTTGTTCCATAATAATAATGAAGATGTAACAGAAACCGAATATGAAGATTTAAAACTATATGGAGAAGAACAACAAGAAGAACAACAAGAAGAACAACAAGAAGAACAGCAAGAAGAACAACAAGAAGAACATGAAGAACCATTAGCAGGACCATCTAATGAAATACCGAGTTTAAAAGTATATGCTTTAGAAGGTAGAGTAGTAATGCATCACAAAATTCAAAATGAAAAATTGGAATTGGAGCAGTTTTTTAAAGAAGTAAGAAGAATTGTAAGTAGAACACTGGAAAAAGAATTAAGAAGACTAAACTTTATTAAATTTGGCATATTATTAAATGCTATGTTTACTAATGTAGAATGAGAAATGTCACCAAGAGGATTTATGACAAAAAACCAGACCATAATGGCAAGTTCAGATATTAATTCAATAGTTGAAGATTGTTTGGAAGAAATTTTAACAAAACTTCAAGAACATGAAGGAAGAGGATCTGGTTGGAGTTTGGTTAGTATTGAGGGTATGGATATCAGAGTTCATAAACACGGCTACGGATTAAGGGGTAGCAGTTATATTCCGCTCCCAAAGAAAATTTCAGACACCAAATCGTGCATAAATGTTCAAAATGAAGATATGGAATGTTTTAGATATGCAATGACGGTAAAATTTGTACCACCTCACCATGCGGATAGACCCAGTCAAGAATATGAAACACACAGATATAAATATAATTTCCAAGGATTGACTTACCCAGTGGCTTTAAAGGACATCCCAAAATTCGAAAAACAAAACCCTGGAACATCTGTTAATGTTTTCGGTCTGGACAGTTCAAATAAAGTGTTTCCATTGCGTGTGGTAAAGAATGAACTACCGGATCATAGGGACTTGCTATTACTTACAAGAGGTGATGTTTCACATTATGTATGGATCAAAAAGTTTGAAACTCTTGTTAATAACCAACTGTGTAAAACTAGACATAAGAAGATAATTTGCAAACGATGTTTCAATTTTCAACAAGAAAGAAGAAATGGAAAAGAATGGTTACAAGAGCATAAAAAACTATGTAACAACAACTATGAAGCAAAAATAATGTTACCATCACCAGATAAGGCCGAGCTAAAATTTGAGAAGATATCTCATCAGTACCGTATTCCCATTGTTGTTTATGCGGATTTTGAATCTACACTTGTTCCTATTGAAAATAATGATGATGAAGCCAAGAAAAGTGTTAAGTACCAAATGCATGATCCAAACAGTTTTTGTTTATTAATTAAATCCACACTGTCAGAAGATCATTTAAATAAATATGATCTAACTTCAAAACCTGTCATATATCGCGGTGAAAATGCTTCTAAAATTTTCCTTGACCACTTATATTCGATAGCAGAAAATGTACAAAAATTGTATAGTGATATTGTACCAATGATACCGATGGATGAAGAAGAAGAGATTCAGTATGAAAATTCAACCCATTGTTATTTATGTAAAAATGAATATACTTTGGAAAATCACAAGGTACGTGATCATGACCATCTAACAGGTTATTATAGAGGTGCCGCGTGTAACAGATGTAATATTAACTATCAAATTCGCAACTTTATACCTGTAATTTTGCATAATCTTAGTGGTTATGATGCACATTTTATCATACCGGAATTGGGACGAGATGATGGAAAAATCGATGTGATAGCGGAAACTACTGAAAAGTTTATTAGTTTTAGTAAAACAATTGGAAATATGAAGTTACGTTTTCTAGACTCTTACCGTTTTATGCCATCTAGCTTGAGTAAACTTACTGAAAACTTAAAGAAAGAAAATTTAATAGAAACAATGAAGATTGTAAGTAAAGATAAATTGGATTTAGTTCTCCGCAAAGGTGTTTTCCCCTATGATTACATCGATTGTTTGGAAAAATTTGAAGAAACATCACTTCCGCCAAGAGAAGCCTTCAAGAGTAAGTTGTATGAAGAGGACATCAGTGAAGAGGACTATCAACACGCTTGTAAAGTATGGAATGAACTAGGAATGACAACATTGGGAGAATATTCCGACTTTTATGTTAAATTAGATGTGACTTTACTTTGCGATATAATGGAAGAATTTAGAGATACCTGTTTTGAAGCATATGGATTGGACCCACTTCATTCTTATACATCACCTGGACTAGCATGGCAAGCTATGCTGAAAGAAACAAAGTGTAGGCTTGAACTTATTACAGATATTGATATGGTTTTGATGATAGAGTCAGGTGTTCGTGGAGGATTGACACAAAGTGTAACTAGACATGTAAAAGCTAACAACAAATATCTCCCAAACTTCGATGCGTCACAACCAACAACATTCTTAGGTTATTTTGACGCAAATAACCTATATGGATGGGCTATGTCAAATCCTCTTCCATATGGTAATTTTAAGTGGGCGAACCCAGATTTGATAGGCAATATAATGGACATACCCAAAGATGGAGACATTGGTTACATTTTGGATGTGGACTTTGAATATCCTGAACAACTGCATGACCACCACTACGATTTACCACTATTGGCCAAGACGGAAATATCTCCAACTGGTAGATGGCCCAAGTTAATGATGACGTTAACCAACAAGTCAAGATATGTAGCTCATTATTGGACAATACAGCAAGCAATAGAATTGGGATTAAAAATAACAAGAATCAATAGAGCAATACAATTTAATCAATCTTGTTGGTTAAAACCGTACATAGACAACAACACAAGAAGAAGGACTGCAGCAACATCCGCTTTTCAAAAGGACTTTTTCAAATTAATGAATAATTCAATATTTGGCAAAACGTTGGAAAACAAAAGAAAGCATAAAGATGTAAAATTAGTTAGCAATCCGGCGAAATTGCAAAAAT
Source organism: Neoaliturus tenellus (assembly GCA_030545055.2). Taxonomy (NCBI): domain Eukaryota; kingdom Metazoa; phylum Arthropoda; class Insecta; order Hemiptera; family Cicadellidae; genus Neoaliturus; species Neoaliturus tenellus. The sequence goes on from CM061531.1 coordinate 112,306,666, forward strand.
TAGTACAAAAACCAAACTTTGGAACGAGTATAATTATTAACGAGAATCTTGTAGCTGTTACCATGAACAAAATCTCAATAACAATGGATCGTCCTCTATATGTGGGAATGTCTATCTTGGATATTTCTAAAACCCACATGTATGACTTTCATTACAACAAGATGGTGAAGTTTTATGGAAGAGAAAACATCGGGATAGCATATATGGATACAGATGCTTTTATTTATTGGATAAGAACAGAAGACATGTATGAAGATCTACGTACTTTTGTATATACTACTGATTTTGACTTTTCAGATTATCCTAAAGATCATCCCAACTATGACTACGATAGAAATAAAAAGGTGTTGGGCAAGTTTAAAGACGAAACAAATGGTGTACCAATGGAAGAAATTGTCGCTTTAATGTCCAAACTGTACTCATTCCAACTGTACATCAGTGAAAAGGACGAACATCAAGTTGTGAAGAAAGCCAAAGGTATCAAGACGTCATATCTAAAGAAGAAAGTACAGTTTGACCATTATAAGAGATGTTTATTTGAAAATGTGGAAACAACCGCAACATTCAACACCATCAGAAGCTACAACCATATATTGTATAGTGTAAAGCAAACAAAGTGGGCATTAAGTTATAAGGATGATAAACGCCACATTCTTGAAAACAACATCAACACATTACCATTCGGCCACTATTCCCTAATCCCTATTGATCAGTAAACCTTTTCTTCGTCCTTTACCTTCTTCCTTTTTCCTTTCGTAAAGAAGAGGGGACATGACAAGCCCAATGTCATGTTCCCTCTTTTTTACACTAACGTAAAATGGCCTTGACCTATATTCTAACCGTATATAAAAGAGGATAAACCATTCTAGAGATCAGTACCTTTACAAGCGGTGTGGAAGACACAACTGAAGATGGAAGACTTAAAAAATAAAATTGTAAATGAACTTCATAAGCCAGCAAGAAGAAAATTTCCTAGAAGAAGTACAGTTATAAAAGGAATGAATGATCTTTTCCAAGCCGATCTCATTGAAATGATACCACATGGTAAGTTGAATAAAGGATTCAAATACATTTTAGCGATTATAGACTGTTTTACTAAAGTGGCTGATGCCTTACCGCTAAAGGACAAGACTGGTAAAAGTGTTACAAAAGCTATGGAAACGGCTATACAAAGAAATAAATTCAACATCAAACATCTACAAACTGATGATGGGAAAGAGTATTTTAACAAAGACTTTGCAGCTTTAATGAAGAAGTATAAAATAAATCATTATTCAACAAATTCTGAAGTTAAAGCTTCAATAATAGAAAGATTCAATAGAACATTAAAAGGAGCAATGTATAAAACATTTTCCAAACGAGGATCATATGTTTGGTATGATATCTTACCGCAACTTATAAAAGAATATAACAACAAGTATCATCGAACCATTGGTATGAAGCCTAACCAAGTAAATAGCGGTAATGCTAAGATGGTATTAAAACGTATTAGGAATAATACAACTCCTAAACATGAAAAAATGCAGCCTAAAACATTTAAAGTTGATGATAAAGTTCGTATAAGTAAATACAAAGGAGTATTTAGTAAAAGGTATCTGCCAAACTGGACTAATGAAGTATTTACAATCTATAAAGTGCAACCAACAATACCTGAAACTTACATCTTAAAGGACAACAAGGGTGAATTACTCGAAGGTGGATTCTACGGACATGAGTTGTTACAATCATCAGTCGGCGATGTATATCTTGTTGAAAAGATTTTACAAAGAAAAAAGGATAAGGTTAAAGTACGTTGGTTGGGATTTGATAAAAGTGAAGACTCTTGGATCCCTACAAAAGACTTGGTGTAGCAATTTGTGAAGTCATTACGTGTTTAACCTTTACACAAGATGGAGATTGTGCAACAAAAGGATCGATTTTTTATTAATAATATTGATGAACTAACAGTTGACAACGACAAGTTAAATCATGGAAAACATGGTGAACTACTGCCAAACACAATAAGATGTTTAATAACTGGACCGTCAAATTGTGGAAAGACGAATGTGGTTTTTAACTTAATAACAAATCCTAAAGGATTACGTTTCAACAACATTTACATCTTTTCCAAATCTTTGCAACAACCCAAATACCAATTATTGGATAAGGTACTCGCAAGTGTGCCTGAAGTTAATTTCTACAAGTTTAATGCTAGTGAAACTATAATGGAGCCAAACGAGGCTAAACCATTTTCTATATTTATATTCGATGATGTATCTTGTGAAAATCATGACACTATTAGAAGTTATTTTGCCATGGGGAGACATTACAATATTGATAGCATTTATATTGGTCAAACTTACAGTAAAATTCCAAAACAACTAATAAGAGATAATGCAAATCTACTTATTATCTTCAAGCAGGATGAAACAAATTTAAAGCACATATATAATGATCATGTAAATGCAGACATGTCATTTGATAAATTTAAAGAAATGTGTGGCAAAGCATGGGCTGAAAAATATGGATTTCTAGTTATTATGAAAGAAGAAGCTATAAAAAATGGAAGATATCGTATAGGGTTGGATAAATTTGTATTAATCCATTGAACGATTGATGATACGTTTAGTAATAGATTGGTCTTCGCAGCGTAAACATGGTGAACCAAGAAAAACTATTAAAAGAAATAAAATCACTGAGTGACTCGATTAGACTTAAAAATCGAGCATTAAGAATGGGTTTGAATGAAAGAGAAGAATTTCTGGAGACTACATTTAAGCCTATTACAGAACCTTTAAAACAGATAACAGAAACTATTGGTAAACCTCATTATGAAGGAGATGTTTTGCTACCTGTTTCTAAATTTGAAGTAAAAAGTTTAAAAAAGGAAGAAGATGATGATTCTTACACAAGTGATAGTGAAGTTTCTCAAAAAGTAGAAGAAACAAGACAAGAAGAACCAGAAATAAATATTGAAAAAGAAGAAGAACAAGAACAACATATACCTGAAGCAGAACAATCAATTCCAAATCTAACAAAATTAAGTAGTGATATATTGCAACAAGGACCTCTTGGAAGAAAGTATATCATGAAGATGTTACATGAAATAAAAGATAACCCAAAATTACACAAGTCACATGTATATGGTGCGAGAATTGATGGAAATGAATTAAAAATAGGAGATTCAAAAGTATATTTGACTGAAGATGATGATATTGTTATTGGTGAGCATAAATATAAAGGAACAAAAGGATTATTTGAACTGATTTTCAAAAATATACCTATAAGATATACGCTTCAAGATTTAAATACTTTTAAAGAAATTTTGCAAAATACTAATGCTCATAAGAAGAATTACTCCAAAGATTCAATGATAAATAGAACACGTGCAACTAAATATACGGTTGTAATAAAAAGATTGTTTCCCCTGAAAAAACTACCAACATTACGAACTGCACCAGCTGTGAAGAAACCGCTTAAGAGGAAGTCATTATCACTTATGGACTTATCACTTATTGATGAATATGGTAAAAAGAAAAAAGGAGAAACTTCGATATCTGGTAAAGGTTTAATGAAAAACCTATATAATACAAATGTAATTTACTATAATGATATAAACAAATTGGTTGATAGAATGAGACTATTACATGAAGCCATGGAAGCTGGTCATACAGGTTTAAATAATGAATGGGTGGCTTTAGTTGACGAACTTCGAAATCGTGGAATAGTTGTATAAATCATCACGGATATATAAGAGAGCTGTGAGCATACAGTGGATCAGTTCAATCATGAGCGTCGACAAGTTCGGGCGGTACTCCGGGCTAGGAGTACAAGGAGGAGAAAACAGAAAAAAAAGTGGATTGCCGCAAACACCTGAAGGTGACTATGATATGAGTAACAAACGTTTAAAATTTGTTAAAGACCCAGAAGAAGATACTGATGGAGCGAATTTAAAGACAGTAAAAGAGGCTACTTCAACATCATTGAAATTAGACAAGAATACTTACGATGTTAAATCACATAGAATAATTAATGTTGGTAAACCAACTGACAGTTCTGATGCAATTACTAAAGAGTATTTATCATCTGAACTTTCAAATACTTTAAAATTACAATGGGGTAATAATTTAAAAGATGGACAGACATATGATGCTGGAAATCATAGAATAACCAACGTGGCAAATCCAAAAAATGATAAAGATTCAGTTAATAAAGAATATTTACATTCTATAATACCGGAAAAGACTCAACGCGGATTTTCTTTTTATAAATTTATAATAAATGACATTGGATACCCAAAGGAAGATGGGGATGCTGTAAACCTGAAATACATCAAGGACAACTGTATTTTACAAGATGGTGATGAAATCGATTGTCATGGGAAAGTGTTGTCAAATGTAAAGTTCGCTTCTCAACCAAAAGACGCTGTTACTATGGAACAATTATCTAAAGAATTAAAAAGGGGAACATCGAATTTTGTAAAACATGAAGATGCCGTGCTAAAGCGAGGAGATACATTTATACATGGAAATGAAAAGTTTGATTTAATGCAAGGAAATAATGATGAATGGGATGCAGGACATAAAACAATAACAAATGGAAGATTTGGTATAAAAGATACAGATGTACCTCTAATGGTGCAAACATTAATTGCGAGTGGTGGTACATTAGGTACATACAATGGTCGTAATAGAAGAATAAAAGATATTTATCCTGGTTATGAAGATGATGATTGTGTTACATTGAGACAAACAATAACTTGGGATAAACACTTTGGGACCAAATATGATGCAAAGATGAAGAAAATAATTAATATTTTACCAGGAGAAGATTTAAATGATGCTGCTACTATTGGACAAGTCATAACAACGTCGAAAAGTGATTCGACTGCTTACACGTGTAATGATAAACGTATTATGCAGTTACACGATCCCCAACATCCAAAAGATGCTGTAACTTTAGACTGTTTAATAAGAATAGTGGGCAATTTACTTATCGATACCCACAATCATATAGCTAGTACAACGAGTCATGTGATGATTCAACCCGATGAACGAGAAGCTTGGATTAAAAATAGAATTATAAATCAGTATATAATTAATTTGAATAATTAAGTATTTAAATATAAAAATTGTGCATGTGCTATTCATTTATGTAAAGCAGCTCGTGGAGTAAACACGCTGGTTATATAAGACGACATAATGAAGACCGCAACGCTCAGTCGTCGTCAAGACAGCGGCAAGAAAGGACGTGGTATAACATCAGCTGCGTTATCCCTGCTAAGACGGATTCCTGTTGGTGCTGTTCTAAATCGAGCAATAGACGCTTTACCATACGAATTTCATCTGCCCGGAGGCTATCAATATTGTGGACCCGGAACTAAGTTGGCAAAACGTTTAGCAAGAGGAGATCCTGGAATTAATAAATTAGATCAAGCTTGCAAAGAACACGATATAGCGTATTCCAAGTTTGCAGATTCAACAAATAGATCAATAGCGGATAGAGCGCTAGCGGAAAAAGCTTGGCAAAGGGTTAAATCAAGTGACGCCAGTATTGCGGAAAAAGCAGCAGCTTGGGCAGTGACAACAGCCATGAAGACGAAAGCTAAGTTTGGTGGTGGAAGACGACGCGGGAGAAAAACTAGTAAAAAAGAAGCTGCAAAAAGAGGCGGGAACATCAAAAGAAGACGTCGCACTAACCCTAAAAGGAAAGTCAAGAAAACATCCATATGGTCAATGGTAAAAAACGGATCGGGTCTTTACTTAAGACCGTACCGTGTGTATTAAATGAGAAGAATAAATTGATAATTCCAAATGAAGCATTAACAAACTATCAACTGTCAAAATATGTGAAATGTTTAAGAATACCATTCTTCAGAGGAGTTTTTATGAAAGATACATTACCAAATAGAGTGTGGAAAAATGAAACTGGAATAGTAAACTTAGACTCTAATTATGGACCAGGTACTCATTGGGTATGTTATAAAAAACTTGGAGAAAATGTTTACTACTTTGATAGTTTTGGAAATTTACCGCCACCAAAAGAACTTCAACATTATTTTCGGGACTCCAAGAATATATTCTACAACTACAAAAGAGAGCAACCTAGCAATACAGAAATATGCGGACATTTATGTTTAGAGTTCCTAGCGAAGAGCGTCAGTCAGCTTTAAGATGTCATCGTATACAGTGTCGCTGAGCGGAAATTCGTCAACATTGAAAAGTACACTTTTCCCAGCGTTACGTTTATCTACGGACAAACTATGGGAAGCAGCATTATTGGATTTGACTACATACAATTCAATTCCCAATGTTACAGAAGGAAAAAATAATTTACTACATTATTATGAGAGTAAAGATGAAAAAGGAAATTATTCACAATTGAAAATAATTCCATTATCTACAGGAGCATATGAAATAGACGATATAAACCAAGTATTACCAAAAAAGCTTGGAGAAGAAAATATTTCTATAAAAGGTAATAATAATACATTAAAAGCAGAAATAACTTCAAAGTATTATATAGATTTTAGCTTAGACCACTCAATCGGCAATTTGCTTGGATTTTCAAAGAAGAAAGGAATTTTAGCTCCTGGAAATGATTATACTGGCGATACAACAGTAACAATATTAAAGGTGAACAGTATTGATGTAACGTGTAATATTATACACGGATCATATAGAGATGGAGTAAATCAACACATATTACATACATTTTACCCCACAGTAGCTCCTGGTTTTAAAATAGTTGAGAAGCCACAAAACCTGATATACCTACCGTTAAACACCAGTTTCATTTCAGACATCGTACTGAACATATTGGATCAAGACGGCATTAGTGTTGACTTTAGAGGAGAAACAATAACTATACGGTTACATATCAGAGCAGCAACATAAAGTCAACATGGGATTATCATTTAAACCACAACGGAAGAGTCGGGAGCTCAGTAGCTCCTCAACATTCGACGAGTTAACACCGGACAACATACGCTTCCTACAAAAGATCGGACTAAAACTTGCCAACCATGGATATACTGGATATAGCGCAAGGACCGACATTCGACGAAACCCTATGGGAGAAGGAATATCACACTCACAACCCTTACACTTCATCAAAATTAAATAATAATGATGAAATAAGGATTCCCATTCAACAACAAGATATCTACACATTACCATGTGAAAGTTATTTATATATCGAAGGAAGAGTAACAACATTGGATGGAAAATCTGGTTCAACTGTTCCTTTTATAAATAACCCTATGGCATATCTGTTTGATGAAATTAGATATGAGATATCTGGAGTAACAGTTGATTCAACAAAAAAAGTTGGTATATCAACAACTTTGAAAGGATTGACTTCAATAACACCCCATGAAAAGAATTCTTTAATCTCGGCTGGATGGGTGACTCCTGATAAAGACACTATTACTCCTAATTCAAAAGGTTACTTTGATTTTAATGTGCCTTTACGATTGCTTTTGGGATTCGCAGAAGATTACAAGAGAATAATAATAAATGTAAAGCAAGAACTGGTACTGCTCAGATCTTCAACGAATAAGGATGTAATACAAGCGCCAAGTGGAACAAAAGATGCCGATTTGGAATGGCAACTTCAATTGGATAAAGTTGTATGGAGAGTACCACATGTCAGATTGGCGGATGAACATCGAGTATTATTATTGAAAAAATTAAAATCTGACCGTGATATCGTATTACCATTTAGAAGTTGGGAATTTCATGAATACCCCATATTGCCTCAAACAGAAAGACAAACATGGACTGTTAAAACCTCTACTTATTTAGAACGAGCAAGGTACATAATAGTCGGTTTTCAGACTAAACGAAAAGATGTTATAACTGCGCACGCTGGTCAATTTGACCATTGCAAGATAAAGAATTGCAAAGTTTTTCTAAACTCTCAGTTCTTTCCATATGACAGTTTAAATGTTTCATTTGACAAGAAACGTTATTCCATTCTATATGACATGTATGCAAGATTTCAATCGTCATATTATGGTAAGACAAATACACCACTACTATCACCAGAACAATTTTATTCAAAAGCTCCAATTGTTGTAATCGATTGTTCAAAACAAAATGAATCTGTGAAATTTTTAAGTGTAGATATAAAAATTGAAATGGAATTTGAAGATAAAATACCAGATGGAACTTCAGCATACTGTTTAATTCTACATGACAAAATAGTTACTTACACACCGCTGACAGGAATTGTGAAGAATGTACTTTAAAAAAAGATTAATACAACATCTGCACGATTTGTAAGGTTTTTATAAAAGATCAACAATATCTAGGTCATCTGCGAGTATAAAAGCGAGAAAGAAGAGCTGGAAATTCATTTCATCTTTGATTGTCGTATGGGTAACATCGTCCGCAAGATGAGTTCTGCTACATCAAGTGCTAATGAAGAAACTAAACCTCTTATGGCTGACAATAGTTTGGATATAGAAAGACAAGTTGAACAGGAAATGGAAGAGTTCCTCAAGTTTAAACATAAGAAGACAGACGAAGAGGAAGTTGAAAAAGAAACGAAGAAAAGGAAAATTGAAGATAACATTTCTACCAACATCTTAATGGAGGTATTTCTTAGAATATTTTATCCTATTTCTTCTTGTATGACAAAGACTGTGTCTGCTGGAGTAATGAAATCATTGGATTACTCTCCGACTGTTATTTTGAATCACGGATCTAAAATGGTAACCTTCACTGAATCTTCTTGGGAATCTTTTATGAAACATATACATCTTTTGGAATGCTATTTGAGTAACAATACGTTTGGAAGAAAAACAAAACTAGGTTTGTTCGAATCAAATATTGAAATCGATATTGTTAAACAACGTGGTCAACAACTAGTTCGATTTAGAGATTTAACTAAATATAATATAAAAATACATTTGACAAAAGAAGAGTTTTACGCTTTAACTTGTGCTACTGGTCCTATAACAAGATATTTAAAACAGCTAATATTCTCAAGTACAATTATCAAAGATTATTTAACTGATGCATTGGATAGACAACCATATGTTCCAATCCTATACGGTCCAGTAGATACTTCAATCTTCAATAGGATCCCGCATGAAGTAGAGATGTGGAGACAGTTACACCACAATCAAACCAACTTTAATTTAGATGAAGAAAAAAAGCAAGAAAACAAGGAAAACGAATCACGTTTCAACAATCAACAACAAATTAAACAGACAACGAATATTTTAAGTAAGAAGAAGAAGAATGTTGGAGTATAAAAGGCTGTCAATCCGCATTGACATACCAGTTGTCTACTGGTCATCATGGATAAACGAGTTTCATTCTCTAAGAAGACGGAAATAATGGAAGTAAAGCGAGGTATCATAGAGTTTCAGGCATTCCGTGGTAATGATGGAAATTTTATAATTAAAGAGTTAGTGGTACTAGATATGATAACATCTGTTGTTTATCATTTTTTATTCATGCCTCCTTTGCCGTTCAACAGATTAACAACCAAAGCTAAAGTAACAAACAAATGGTTGATGAAACATTTTCATAATCTAACATGGGATGAAGGTTTTATAACCTACAATATGATGCCACACATTATGAATCATTTCTGCAAAGAGTTCAAAACTATTTTTACAAGAGGATTGGAAAAAGCAAATTGGATACAAGCATATACAAACCATGAAGTGATAAATGTGCAAATGGAGAAAGATTTTTATTGCTACTTTGCTAACATCTGTATTGCATCTAAAAACTTTAAACATCGGCAGTCTCAATGTGCTTTAAAGAACGCATATCGTTTGAATGTCTATCTCCAGCAAAGTGGTGGGGGAAGCGATGGGTATAAAAGCGAGAGCGGCACTATGACAATGCATGAGTATTACTCTAACCTCCGAGGAGTCAACACCTCTGACGCGCAAGCACAAGAAGAAGAAGACGAACAATAGTAAGAAAAAATAATGGCATCGCAAACTTTTCTACAGTCGCTTGTTGATCAATTCAACAAACATTCTAAATCTACAATACTACCGACTAAGAAATGTTCAGAATTGAAAGAAGAAAAACATTACATTATTCACACTATTAAGAAGATGGAAACATCAGTTGGAGACGCCATCAATTGCACATTGAGTGAAGCACCCTACACACCTGGTGATGAACCGAAATTTCAAGTATTTCTTCCCAAACGCTTCGTTCAACTGCTGCAGAATGAAGATTTACGACTGATTCACCCCGGCGCACTCTATTTGGCATCCCACGGTCCTAGTGGAACCAACTCTACTGAACTTACACTTCATGTTATGCCTACTAGCAACTAGTCTGTAGTTTATATATACTGTTGTACATGTGTGTAACTGATTTTAAATAAATAAAAAATAAAAATGAAAAAAAAATAAGAAAAGGCAACATATCGATAGTGTTTCTGCACTATCGATATGTTGCTTTTTTTAAAAACACGTTTGGATGACCTTGACCTAGTTTCGAGGGTATATAAAGGCCGTAATTTTCTTGAGGATCTCATCAGTCTACGACTACCTTTCGTGCTGTACACATCTCTGTTGGCTCTCCAGTTATTACGAATAACAACATGTCTCTTAAGGTTAAGTGTGCATCATATGATACCACCACCATTACAACTTTTGAAGAACTCGACGATTTTACTAATGAACTGCGAGTGTTACTTGCCGGTGGTTATCGTTTAAATATTGATGTTTACTCTAACAACATGAGGATGTTTCCTAAACAGAAGTTCTGCAACGAAGAAGTATTCGTTTCCACACAACCTTCAACTACAACACCATCTACTCAAAGTAATGTTAAGTTCCAGAAATATTACTAATGTTAAATAATATCAAGTGGTCGCTGTAGCATCTATAAAAGGACCGTGTAACCTAACAGAATCATCATTTGCTCTCCAACTGACGCAGCGAAAACAACTACTAATACCATGTTGTACAGAATGATGATTGAATTTAATGGAAAAATCTACGGAAAAGACTATCAAAGTGTAGAACAAATGACGTCCGATCTTCAAGTATTGACTAAAGAGGGATTCCAACCAAAATTAATTCTAAAATTTCCTGAAGTACATCCACTCTCCACTGAAGATCTCATCGCCATGGCTAAAGAAGAAAAAGAAAAATACAAACAAGATGTAAAGAAAGAAAAAGAAGATGAAAACTCAGTATCTTAAATAAATACATCTTACACTTGTAAGATGATCTTTTTTAAAACTCCATTTGGATGACCTTGAGATTACCCCCACCACTTTTCCTAGTCTATAAAACACGCTATCCTACACAATAAAACTTCATTTCTTGCCAACACTTAGAAGCGCCAACATGGAAGAGAAGAAAAACGAGGACGCACCGCGCTACTGTTGTGAACAGAAATGCGCCGATTTAGGAAAATGGATGGTAGACGGATTAGCCTGTACAAAATGCGAATTCTTCGGATCCTGTTACTGCAGATGCCAAACAAAGCAACTACCACCACCGAAATTGCGAACCTTCAAGATTTATAAATCACGATACTTCCACACTTGCTGTCCCCAGAGGTGTATTAAGTTTCATCCGGAAAAACTTGTCATTTGTCGAGAGTGCAATGCATATTATAAAGACGACTTTTGTACATGCATCATAAGTGCGTGCAAGTATAGATCAGATTGGTCTTCTGAACCTGTTGAAGCTTCAAATGTATAGCTGTAGTCACTGACTGCAGCCCTTTTTTAAAACTCCATTTGATTGACCTTGAGATTACCCCCACCACTTATTTTACAACATATATTCCACAGACCTTTCGACACATTTCTCATTCCGATTCCATTACTTGGACAGACAACAACATGGATGATAAATTTATTTCTTTTCAACATTTAGTTACCAAAAAGCACGAGATGGAAACCCTATTTCAAAACCTGCTCATACTTATGGATAATTATCCTGTAAGATGGATCAACATCGGAGTGCAAGTTATAAATCCTCCAACAATACCTTCATCGTCATCATCTTCTTCTGTCACCTTCACATCTTCATCCTTGCACAGTGCAGGGGAAGAAGAACAAACAACGGATGGTCTTAAAATTATTGATTTGGACAACAAGGAACAAGAAATGCAAACTTTGGTTAAAAATAAACCTAACATTTAATTTACAAACATTATTAGTTTTCCTAACTTAATACACCTCCTACTACCTACCCGAACGGCGTTTCGCAGCGAAATGCGCTAGCCAACGGTTCGCATGGGGATATATCACCCTTCCCCCACCACGCCACCACCCCTCCACTTCCCCCACCACGCCACCACCCCTCCACTTCCCCCACCACGCCACCACCCTTCCACTTCCCCCTCCACCGCCCTTGCCCGCATATAAGCGGGCCGCTGACTGACGCTCGCCATTTGTTTCCCGGCTCCCGTACGATGAACAACGATCCGCTACCACATATGAAATCTACTTTTATAATTAGAACAAGACATGATTTAAAAGATTTAATGGAAACTTTAGAAGATATTATAGACAAATTTCACTGCATCACTATGAATTTGGAACTTGTTTACGGTTGTCCAACATGCGATAGAGTTGAGAGTGGAGATGAAGATGGTTTGCTAGGACTCACTCCTGCATCCTCCAAACCTACACCAACAGCTGACGATGACGTTTGATCGGACACACAACTGTTTTTCTTAACCCCCCACCACTTTCCAGTAAATATGCCCTGTCCTCATCTTCGTTTCTCATTTCATCGCCAACTTTCCGACCGTCAACACCGCTCCCGTTTCACCAACAGAAATTAAAACAAGCACACAAACATGATGGATGATGTTTCACTTAAAACACGATTGGAAGAGGACAGACTCAAACTAGAGATCAACAGGCTACAATTAGAAACGGAAAATCAACAAGGAATGGTTCGCCTGCTGCAACTGTTCAAATTTGTACTCTGCATGTTGTGCGTCTACCTTCTCTTCGCCACCACCTTCGGCGTCTACCACTCCCTCACCGTTGGACGATATTTCAACACCTCTCTGCACAACAACACGACTTTGATTTAATTTTAAAAATAAACGAAAACCTCCCCATTCCCACCGAGCCCCTGCGGCTCCCACTTTTTTAAAACCCCCTCCAAATGACCTTGACCCACTTCCCAAACCCATCCATCACTGTCACCCCCACCCCACACTTCCAACCCCACACCTGCCACTTCCAACCGCTGACCTTGAACTGGGCCAGGAGTGGCCAAAAGCCACTACTACAATTGTTCATCATCGGTTTTGTAGACATCCTTCTTCTCGGACTCCATAGCGCTATCTGGCCAAAACTCGTCTGTGAGACAGCCGGAAGGAGTGGGGGAACAGGACGATATTTTTCCCGCCATTCAGCCCCCCCCCCACATCTCTCCCCGTAGCACAGTCTCACACCATCCTCAGTGCGGTACAGACATGAGTACGTCCGGATTAATTGACGAGTACTTAAACGCTTTCATGGCCGACATCAACGCCGCAGACGACAACGCCACGGTTGAGCAGATCCCGACTACACCTCCGAAGCCTAAGAAGAGAATTAGACCTACACCGAAGCCTAAAGTGGAAGAGTCACCAGCGAAACCGGGATGGGTGCCGAAACCATCAGACGATTGCCCCATCGTATCGTGGCTTGAAAACGGACAACTATACGCGGTGCAGAATCCTTCAAATAGCGGACCAGTGCTTTTAAAAATGGAAATGTACGACGGTTCGGACATGGTGTACAGATGTGGTTTATTTATAGACAAGAATAGTGAATTGTACGAGAGCGTCAACCAGGTGGTGGACAAGTCAGAGAATTTATGGATCAATAAAGCTACGGGAGTACCAAAGATTAATGGTTTGACGCAGACAGTAACACAATACAGCAAGACCGTTGAGAAACCGAAGAAGCAGAGTGCGAGTACAAAACCCAGCAAGAAAATCAAGAAGGCATTATAGGAACAACCGTTCTCACGTTTCATCGACCACCTGCACAAACACCTGCGCTCATAAAAAATCCATGATGGCCGCCACCCTTCTCGACCCTTCTCACGTATCATCAGCCACCTGCATCCGGTCACCTGCGCAAACAAAAGAAGCGGGACGATCATTCTCACGTTTCATCGACCACCTGCACAAACAAAAAATCCAAGATGGCGTCTGGGATGATAAAAACCGAGCGAGCGGACCGAGTGAGCATCATTCTTCGACCAGTCGCCGCATCATCACCACCACCATGTCGAGCAGCAACATGACTTCAGAGTCCGCACCCGGTGTGACGATGGACCTACGGACCGCGCTGAACACCTGCAAGTCCAGCTCTCCGGCCTACACCCGCCTGTCTGATCTGCGTGAGGAGTGCAGCTACGCAATCACCGGGATGGAGCGGGTGACCACTCCGTTCGGCGAGACTATCGTCGTCATCTTAGAGGGACAAATCGGCGATGACTTCTTCCTGCGAGTCTACCTGCCCAGGCGGTTCAACCAAGGCCTGACCGACCACGACATCGAGCGGTACAACAGCGGTTTCGGAGATCGCCTTCGTCTGATGAAACGCAGCCCACTCCCAGGTAGCAAATTCACTCCACTGGAATTTTTGTAAAGCAAGCAAAGAAGAATCAAGACGTAAATACCTTTATAAATTTTGATAGTTTTTAAGCAATAAAATATCCATGTACATTACAGCATAAACTATTGTCTTTTATTTTAAGATGAAACCCAAACCCTTTATTTTAAGAAAAAGTGTATGGTATTTAGTTTTAGTTTCAGTATTAGTCATGAGCTTGAAGTGGCAACATCCATTCTCAGCCATTGTGGCGGGCCCTTCGGGCAGTGGTAAATCACATTTTGTCTCCAAGTTTATTGAATACATAAATGAAATGTGTGATGTAAAATTTGCCAAAATCAACTGGCATTACGGTAGTGGTGGGGGAGGAGGTGATGTAAGTAATTCCAAAATAAACCACATTGAGGGTTTACCGGACTTGAGTGATTATGATGGTAAGGAACCAATACTGGTTATAATTGACGATATGATGCGTGAGGCAGACGATAGAGTGGTGGATCTATTCACGAAGGGTTGTCATCACCGCAACATCAGTGTGTTTTTCATTACTCAAAATCTTTTTCATCAGGGTCGTGGGCAGAGGGACATCTCACTAAATGCTCACTACATTATATTTTTTAAAAATCCTAGAGACAGAGTACAAATCAGATATTTAGCCAGGCAGATATATCCAGACAGTCCAAAGTTCATAGAGGAAGCATACAGTGATGCCACGAAACAGGCACACGGTTACCTGCTTTTGGACTTGAAACAATCAACATCTGAGGACATGCGAGTACGCACTTGCATATTTCCCGAGGATCGTGTAAACTATGTGTACTTGCCAAAGAAAAAATAGCAAGTCAGTTACAATCATGTCGTGCTTGAAGAAGGACGCGCCGCTGCTCAGAGCGCTGATACACGCAACACCCAAGGAACGCAAGGCACTGTTAAAGGCTTGTGACAGGAGTCGAATCCGTTCAGTCTGCGAGTGCGCCTATAACGTGCTACGTGGGAACGTACCTCTGTCGAGTAAGACTAAAATCCAGTTGAGTAAACATAAAGTGACTCTGAGACGCTTAGTAAGACAAGGAGAGTGTTGGGGAAAGAAACGAAATTATCTAGTGCAGAAAGGAGGTGGAGTTTTTATTCCATTACTGTTGGGCACAGTGTTACAGGCAGCAGTTAGTAGTGCATTGGGAAAGTGAAATGGATGTCCAGACAAAACCATTCTATTTGACTTTACTTAGCGGCACACCCCTCTCAGAAAAATATTATCCGAAAAATATCACGTCTGACTTTACTGTACAACTACGGAAGCACATTTGCTTGGACAGTAGAGATTGGGAAGTAGCGCTCGTAGAAGTGCATTACCCATGTTCGTTCTCAACAGTAGCGTCCGAAGCTTTCCTACAAGTAGTTGGTACAAAAAAGGAAGAACCCAAGAAGTCTGTGGGAAAAGAAGGTAAATCAGTCAACAAAGAAGGTGAATCAACCATCAAAGAACCGACCAATAAGAAACCCAAAATATTCGCACACATCGATAAACCGAAACCCGGATACTACAATTCAATTGAAGAATTGGTGGAACACATCAATGGGCTGAATTATGTAAAGAAAACTGGAACTGTATTCAGTCTTGACGAAGCAAAGCGTCTTAAAGTATCGCTAGGAACTGCGTTGGGACCTGTCACAAGAGTGATTTATTCCCATTCACTCGCACTTCAGTTGGGAACAACATCGACAGATGATATAATATCTGAACCAGGTTTACTTAAGAGTACTAGACCGACTAATTTAAATCTTGGTTTACCAACACTTATGCTTGTGAAGTGTGATCTGGTTGAAGAACAAATTTTAAGCGATGCCCGTATACCACTATTGAGGATTATCAATATATCCCACTCGGTAAATGATTATGGAACGCAAAAGACGGTATACATAAGTGATCCGCACTACGTGCCAGTGAAAAAGAAGACATTCGAAAGTGTGAGAATTACCGTGTCGAACATCTTTGAGAGAAAACTCTCATTCCGTCACGGAGCGTTGACCGTTAAGCTACACTTCCGACCGGCCGCCGCTGCTGCTGCACATCAATAATGGAGCACGCAAAGAAGATGGCCGTCGTCCCGCAAGAGCTTATTGAGCGTTTACAGTCTACATCATCATCATCATCATCATCGGAGAAGACGTCAAACAATTTGTCCACTACGGAAGGACTGGATGTGGAGATGCAGAAAATAATGAATAACAAGAGTATAGACGATAGTGAAAAATGGAAACTGTACAATCAGGCGTTGCAACGTTTCTTACACTTCGCCTCTAATAATCGCCAGCCGATTAATATTCCAATCGTGGATGCGACATTCGGAGATGATGCCCAACACCCGACACGGGGTGCAGCGGAAGGACCAGTCGATGAGATTGTCGAAATGTTCTCAAAGACATACAGGAGTGACGCCCGCAATCTGTTACGATTTATGAAAAAACCCGATAGTCGAATCAGTTGGGATATCAACTACTCGGTGTTTATCGATGGTCGAAAACTACCGAATGCGAATATAGTTGATATTTTGAATAACATAGTGAGAGTTCGAATGACCGAACGCATACCGCCAGGATGGATGGAAGTGATGACTGCTTTGAAAGAAATGAATGTACCTCTAGAATTTATAAATAATACCAGAGCGTTACGGGAATTGAATGACACATTCAAATCATCATTGCGGATGACCAGTTCACCGAGTGCACCATCACCGCGCAGAACACCGATGCGAGAGCGGCTACGTTCGTGGGCGACAGTGAAACGAGGAGCTAAGGAGCGTCGCGGTGAGACATCATTACAGAGAACATTACGTGAGGTCGATAATTATCTAGCGAAAACACCGATTGAAGAAGCGGCGACTGGCGGCTATGCCGCGTCAACTCCCATAATAAAAGACGAATACCAGTGGGACAGGGAGCCGCTGGGCTTTCTAGACAGGTGGGAACCGTATCCGGCCAAGTGAGCATGGACCGTCTCTATTACAACCCCGGCGAGCCCGGCGCGTTCGGCGGTGTCGCGCCGCTAGTGCGAGCTGCACGCAAGAGAGATATTTCAAAGTCGAAAGTAATCGAATGGCTACAATCACAGGACACCTATACATTACACAAGCCGGCCCGTAAACGCTTCCCACGTAACCAGTACTCTGTTTTCGGCCCGTACGAACTGTGGCAAGCGGACTTGAATGATATGCGAGGATTGAGTAAATACAACGATGGAGTCAATTACCTGCTGACCGTGATAGACGTGTTCAGTAAACGTCTGTACGTGAGAGCGCTGAAGAGAAAGGAAGGTGCAGAAGTGGCAGTGGCATTCGAAGAAATATTCAAAGAAGCGACTAAAACTCCGCGTTGCCTCCAGTCTGACAAAGGAACAGAGTTTACCGGCGCCAAGACCAGACAGTTATTCAAAAAGTACGGAATAAAATATGTGACTACGCAGAATCCCGATGTTAAAGCGGCAGTAGTGGAACGCGTGAACCGCACATTAAAGTCTCGCATGTGGCGTTACCTGACTTACAAAAACACTTACCGATATATTGATGTACTGAATAAACTGGTGAAAGCATACAATGCCAGCGAACACAAGAGTCTCGGTGGTGGATTGCGCCCCATCGATGTGAAAAATGATCGGGCGATAACACAAGTGCTACAACGCATGTACAGTAAAATTCCACGTCGTGTTAAGCCCAAACTCAAGATTGGTGACACGGTGCGCATAGCAAAGGAGAAGGGCACATTCGCCAAAGGCTACGAGACCAATTGGAGTAACGAAGTGTTCACTATTCGTAAAGTGAACACTCTGATGCCGTTGCCCATGTACACGCTGGCGGACCTTAAAGGTGAAGTTTTGACCGGCCAGTTTTACGAATACGAATTACAGAAAGTAATATATCGGAGTGATCAGCTATTCAAGATTGATAAAATACTGGACACTCGTGGCAGAGGTGCCAGTAAGCGTTATTACGTCAAGTGGCGAGGTTACGGAGACGAGTTTAACTCTTGGGTGAGGGCGCAAGACTTGCAAAATGTCTAACTCGCAATTCTTCCTGACACTACCCAGCAATAGTTCTATGGAATATTTCCCCAACAATAAGGTGTCAAACTATACTACGCATCTTTCGAAACAGATACGATTGGAAGGTGCGTGGGAGATGGCTCTGGTGGAATCTCACTATCCATGTTCATTTCCATTAGTGAGCAAGAACGAGATTATAATAATCGAACAGGATACCATTCTTTCCGCCGTAGATTTGGGAGATACAGATAAGTACACGTTTACTCTGGACATGGGCTACTACAAGAATATAACCGAACTGTTGAATATGATCAATGATGCAAAGGGCCTCATCGATTACGTAGAGTTCACCTATGACAAAGATGCGGACAGAGTGGAAATAAAAATACTGAAAGAAGATGTAGTTGCCATACATTTAGACAATAAACTGGCTTTACAGTTGGGATTCGATCCGCAGCAGAAAGACATTGTGAAAAACAATAAAGCAGCGTGGCCACCGAATCTATCGATGGGGCTTCCGGCTAATATGTACGTGTACTGCGATCTGATTGAGCCACAACTGATCGGTGACACTTCCGCACCACTATTGAAAATCACCACTTCAATGGTAAGTTTATTGACAAATAATTTATTTGGTACAGTAACGATTTAATTTTACATTTACAAACCTACTTAAACGTATTAATATTAACAAACCTGCTAGGCTACCTAAAAGTATTAACATTAAAAATCTTTTTTAATATTTATAACTTAATATTACACTAAATCAAAGTTCATTAATTACTATCTAGGTCTAACTTTAAAAACTAATCCCAAACAGTTTGACACTTAATTAACAATATTCCCACTGCCAATGCACACTCCCCTTTTCAGACACAAAATACTGGGCGTACTCGTCTCGAACTGCCTCTGCGTATTCTCTGTGTTTACGGCCGATGCGAGGCAGAGGGTAAAAAGAGCGACTGGGCAGGGTGTCGTTTCGCCAGTCCCCGGGAATAACTGTCCTGTCTTGCAAGGACACTGTCCAATGATCCAGACGG
Source organism: Neoaliturus tenellus (assembly GCA_030545055.2). Classification (NCBI taxonomy): domain Eukaryota; kingdom Metazoa; phylum Arthropoda; class Insecta; order Hemiptera; family Cicadellidae; genus Neoaliturus; species Neoaliturus tenellus. The sequence goes on from CM061531.1 coordinate 112,326,289, forward strand.
AGTGTATAAATGAACGGAAGATTTGCTTGATCTCAAAAAATTGTGCAAATACACACATGCACATGTTATTACTGTAGCACGATCGGGAGACAAAAGAATGGGCTTCCTTAATACCCGAAGCACGGAGCTCATGATGCCAAACGCATTCTCTGAACATCTTCTGGCTCTAGATACGCAATAGTTTAGGATCCTTTTCTTACTGTACTTCGGTTGCTGTCCAGGGTAAGGCTTCATTATGTGTTTGTGAAGTGCAAAGGCGTCATCAGCAACAAAAACATGAGGCACCGCAAAAACCTCCCAGGCAATGCTTTGTCTAAAGGGATCATATTGCTGTCCTCAATTTTTTCCCATAGATCACAGTTTTTGAAAACCCCTCCATCAGAGATTCTACCCTGACAACCCACATTGCAGTATATAAAAAAGAATATCCAGCATCCACCCCTGCCATAAGGACGATGCTGTATTGTCCTTTGTAATTAAAATACTGTGAACCAGAGTTAATTGGACACTGGAGTGTTATATGTTTGCCGTCTATGGCCCCAATACAATGGTAAAACTGTCATTTATCTTTATATCCTTTTGCAATCGCTTCCCATTCATTTTTGTTCTTAGGCATTTTTACATATTCCGAAAGACCATGTATTAAGGCAGAACAAACCTCCGGAACAATTTCTGATATGGTCTGTTTTGATATTTTATATAAGTACATCAACGAAGTGTAGGAATCTCCTGTGGCCAAAAAGCGTAGAGTTAGTGCCAGGCGGTCATTTAAGCTTATCGCGCTTCTTATATTCGTCTCCTTTCTTGCAATTTGAGGTCCTACAATTGAAACTATTAATTCAAAATCTGCATTGGAAATGCGACAAAAATTAGAAAACAAACATCCAGCACTTAGGTCCAATCGAAATTGTTCACCACTGTACTCGTCTCGACGTTTCAACAATTGTCTTTGCCACCATCGAGGAGGACGGGGTTGAGTCGAAATTAGGTAATAAGCGGCAGCGGCACAGGTTATCCGGCGTCGTGTCGATAAACTCATCTTTTTCACTTAAAAAGAACCAAAACCCTTTTGTTCTTTTTAAACTCACATAAAATAATTAAACAGATTTGTTCTTTTACCAGTACCAATCCAATACTTTTATAGTTTAAACAGATTAATTATGCGTGAAATGCGACAAAGTCATGACTTTATATACCCCCACAGTAAATAAACACAAAATAATACAGCATATGGTTTTATTTAAATGAACAAACTCCAAAATCTGTTCGTGAACAAACAATAAGAGTTCGCCGAACTTGTTCGTTGGAAAAGTTCGTCGTTTTTTTGTGTTCGCCGAACATGTTCGCCGCGAATGTTCGGCCAATGCGGACGTGGCTTTAGTTATCCACTGTATTTCCTTCTTTTTGTTAGGCCATTTGCTTCCAAATAATAACCAAAATACTCTTTTTCAGTCATAGGCCTACATGTGCCAACTATATCTGATTTACTTGGTTTATGAGGTGCTTTTTGCTTCTTGGTGGGAACAGACTTGAGTGTTTTTTCTTAGCCTTTTGTTTTACATCTGAATGTTCTTTATTCTCACTTGAACAAGGGAAAGATGCGTTATGAATTTCGGTTTCATTGTTATCACCTGTGCACACAAACACTACTTCAAGTGCTGTTGTGGAACATGGAACGGTCTGGTCCATTAGTTGTTGGTTTTCTGAAAAAATGGAATTAGTTTTTTTCATTTGGTCGAATTGTTTGTGGTGATTCTTACAAAAGTTACTTGCATAGGCCCAATTGTGGGTTATTTGAAAACTTTATTTTTTCGTAAGAAATGTTAATGATTAATATAATTTCATTCAAAGGCTAATACAAATAAGTAACGAGGAAAACAACCATAGCTAATATTTGAGAGGTAGGCCTACCTCTTGGACCTAACAATTTTCAAACATGACCAAAAGCATAAATTTAAAATATTTCGAAAACCAACCCAGACTGATCTTATAATCCCAATCAAGTCCAACCATCCTTGGCAACAAAAGATGTCAAGTTTCCATTACCTGATAAAACGACTTACCACTATCCCAATGGATAAAAAAGATTATGAAGAAGAAAAGAAAGTAATTAAATATCTTGCGGCAAAAATGGCTATAAAAGTAACATTATTGACGAAATGATAAATAAATATAAAGAAAATCATCATCACAAAAATACCCTGAAGTGAATCAAGAATATTTGTGTATGCCCTACAACTCAGCTTTCAACAAAGCTATAAGCAAAACATTTGAAAAATCCAACTTTAAAATTGGTTTCAAATTCTCTAAATAAAATGACAACAAAGAAAAATGTTCAAAATCGGGGATATACAAAATTTCCTTCAAAGAATGCAAAAAATATTATATTGGACAAACAGAATTCCTTCAAACAGAATAGAAATTCTACCTAACTGGGGGCCCTAACTGCAAAAGTCAAACTCTCCACTTTTTCAAATTTTACATGAGGCATAAAAAACATATACCTTTAGTAAAACTTGGTTTTATAATCTATTTTTTTATATAATTGGGCGGTAGGCCTACAATGTGATTTATAATGCATTTTGAAATCGTACATGAAGCATAGCTGAGAAATATCACTTTTAAATATGGAGAATGTGACTTTTGCTAGCAACTGATGGAGAATGTGAGTTATGCATTTTTATAATCTAGAGAATGATACTTTTGACACCAAGCTTACTAGACAATTCTCAGAAAAGAAAATATTATAAGTGTTAACTAATAAGTTTTGTTTGGGCTAAAATAATGAAAGATTGTGCAATGATACAAATATCTACATCATTTATTAATCCTTAGTAAATCATGTTAAATACAACACGTTCGGTATACGTAAAAAATTAGATTTGAAGCGTTGCTTGTTCTTCTGCGATGTGGCAGTCATCCTCATCTTGCCCTGTTACTTCTGTTACAGGCCCGTCCAAAACATGAAGGAAAAACTTCAAATCATCATTACTAGGCCATGTGTCACCATAGTGTTTTTCAAAAAGAAAATTTATAGGCCTTTCTCTTTTCTTTTGGTCCTTTGCGATAAAATTTCCTTTGGCGATAGTTTGTGGTCTTACACAGCTGCTTCCCTCTTTTTGTTATGGATCTGGCACTTGCTGCAAGATCACTTTTCAATGTATAATTATTTTCTCCTTGAACTAAAACGGTAGTCGTATTGGTAACGGATTTCCCGGTGAAGTATAATCGCTTTACGGCTTGAATACCAAAATGAACACTAGCTGGCTTTTTCATCATTTCTGAGTTGCCGATTTCCAGTCTTTGATAACAACATCATCACCAAGACTCTAAACAGTCGCAAATCTGCTGATCATGTTTATGTACTCCTCTGGGTTTATGATTACCTCACACTTCCTTATGTCCTTTTCTATATTGCCAAACACTCGGTCAGGTGGGAGGAAGCTATAACCGGTCATTGGAAACACAAGTTGTATTTCTTGAATGTTGTCAGGTGCATTGTTTAACCAAGAACATAGCATGCTGAGTAGGATACTGTTTTTGTTTTGCCCCCCACACCCATCACTAATAAGGCGGATGACAGTGTAGGGGGTTAAATCCATTGAATTAAGGCTGTCAAATAAGCAGGACGCTATGATGTTTGAGCCCTTTCCAAACTTATTTTCAGTCCAAACGTAGGCAGTTACGTCGTCTTTTGTAAGTATTAATTTAGAATGTCCCTTTACTATACAAAAATTATTTAAATAAAGTTGTCTGCTATAGTACGTGGACTGGTCTGGCAGCTTGGGGAGTGGCTGGTTCTTTTGGCAGTCAAAACATAAAATCAAAACATCTTCCTTTTTTTCTTTAAGAAGCTTGTAAAAGCTCTTGCATCAAAACCTATGCACTCGCTTAGTTGTAAGTAGTTTTTTTTTTTTTTATTTTCATTGTTGCACGCCTTTATTTTTTCTCCGAGAGACAAACACGTTGAACACACATCTACCCTTGGGCTAACGAAGCCCAAGTTGTAAAATCTATTGAATATATACCTAAAATAATGCTGGGTCACTTTCAGCGATTCATCCTCAGTTTCTGTGGTATACATTCTCCAAAGCTTCGCTACACTTAATTCTGTTGGAAGGTACTTTCGCCCAGTGGTATTCGCACAGTAATGAGGTTCACTGCATTTCAGTTTATTCAAAAACCGCATAACACTTTCCTTCTTTGCAAGAAATTTACTACCGGTGGTATCTCCTCCTCTTCTTCTCTTGGCATTTCACCACTACTATAATACTTTTGTGAAATGCGATTCACTCGAAATCTTGAAACATGTAACGCTTTAAGAAATGTATTGTAGCATACGGGAACCATTTCTTTATTTCGGTTACGAATAAAGTACTTGGCTCTAGCCTCTTTCACTGCGTTGGTACAAGTTTTAGGTCGCCTCCTTTTAATTGGCTGCATTACTAAATACTTCAATATAAAATTGTCTTAAAAGATTTTGTCCTTTTCCGAGTAGAACGCTGAGTGGAACCGCCTAATATCTTGGGCAGTTAGAGATTTGCATCACAGTGCACCTTTATTATGTTGGCCTATAGGAACATCAGGGAAGCCCTTTTCCGCATACCTGGAAAAGAGAAAATAAAAATAGCTTATAGAAAAACTATTATTATTTTCTCATCTGACACTTATCCAGATTTGCTTGGCATCAAAATACCTAGGTACATACTAATCTTAAGGTACTCAAAACTAGGGATAATAATGATGTTTTATGATTACATGTTTTTCTTTGACTGGGTTCTTTTCCATTTATCTGGAGTGACGACGCGCTTCCTAGCTTTTTCCCCTATACTTTGATCAATAGGTTTAATATTTAAATCCATTTTAAAATAAAAACTCATTACACCACAACACAATCAACACATTACTGTCCTTTCAACCAAACATAACCTATAAACATGGCAATGCCATGTGCAAGTCACGTGACCACAACAGAGCTCCCCCATTGGCTGGCAGGAGAATGTGAGTTTTGCTACAGAGTTGTCAGTGGAGACTGTTAGTTTTGCAGCAAAGCCTGATCTTTGACATTAAATTTGAGTAGGAGACAGTGAGTTTTGAGTGCTAAATCCTTCGGAATATGGTTCCTTTTAATGTGGGGAATAATACAATACCAATAACTCAATATCCGAAAAAAATGGAGAATGTGACTTTTGCAGTTAGAGCCCTCGAATGTTCCCTTGCTATAAGGAACATATCCAAGCGATTCGATCCAATAACCTAACAACACAAAAGTCAAAATTCGCAGACCATATATTAACAACTGACCACAGTTATGGAACTTTAAACGAAGTCCTAGAAATATTATCATTTGAAACAAAAGGTAATAAAATTAATACTAAAGAAGAATGATATATATACATGAGCGAGAAGAAAGATCTGTTGAACATAATGCAAACAGAGCAAAACAACCCAATCTTTAACAAAATAAAAGAATACAAAGAAAAAAACTGCACCAACTAGGAAAATAAATTAACATAATTAATCAGAAGTTTATAGAGATAAGAAATCCAGCTTGTTGATTATAGTTTGAAGGTTACAATATTTACAAAAAAATTTTTTGACTCTGAAAATGGCATTACCGCCGAAACAATTGTCAGTTGATTAATAAAAAAATGAATTTGAAGGGTATTCAGGTAATTTCAATACTTATAATAATTATAATAGCCCTATTCAGTGAGCTCAAACCTATAATATATATATATATATATATATATTATTATTATTATTATTAAAACAATATATATATATATATATATATATATATATATATATATATATATATATATATTGGGGGAGGTTAATGTCTGATTCTCCTTACAAATGTTGCTATAAGAATAATTTCTTGGTTTTTTGAATATAATCCTGATTGCCTTCTTCTGTAAAATAAAAACATTTCTGATATTAGGATATGAATTTCCCCAAATTGGAACGTCATATTGTAAAGAAGGCATATCGTAAAAAAAGAAAACATTGCATTGAAACATGGTGAATTTTGACTCTTATTCTAAGTACGCCAATACCTATCAATTGTTGGCCTTTATTCAAACCCATATGAAGAATGACAGCCAGAAAAGCCTTCATTTCAGCTAAGGTAATAGGGTGCCATTTTAGGCTCGAGCTAGGAAATCTCTAACGGAAAGCAACAGTTTTTGTTGTGGGTGTAAAGGGGATGACTCATGAACTTCTGTGAACATGTGTGCGTGGTAAAATCACGTCCCTTAAGGAGGGACATAGTTGCACAGTGATGGCGCAGACCATTGTAAGTAATGAATTCAGACTTCTTTAGTTTGCAAAAACCTCGCAACTCTCTCAACACCGTAGAGCCATCGAAAGGTGTATCAAACAGGCACTGGGTGTACCTGGGTGAGCAAACAGGAGAGTGCTTGTTGGTGAAATGCTCAATTTCGATCTAAAAGATATTAGTAGCTCAATCGAATTTTCAATTTGTTTTGTCATCAAAACTGAACAGTCCTGCTCCCTTTTCCCCAGTACACTGAACTCGGAGAGAGTGTTGTATGCGACCTTTTCTTCTTCTCTTAAGACCGAAATTAGGTTTTCATTTGTTCTTCTTGATATTTCCCGTTTCAGGAAAAATTCCAAGGGAATACGCGTTACGTCTTGTCATATGGTCTTCGTTATGCCACTGGAGGCATTAAACGCAATTATTTCTGTTATTACCGTTTTGCACAAAGCCTCGTTATTTTTTACGGCGGTATCGTTGTTTAATTCGCCAAAAAATGTTTCTTCCACATACGTCCATAGTTTTGAGTGCTTCAAATAATCGAGGAGTGTGAAGGTTCATTGGCTGTATCGTTGATGCGTCTAAAAAAGTAATAGGTGTGATTAAAATTAAATATGGATTACAACTACTTGTCCAGTCAAAATAAATTTTTCGTGGGAAAGATTTGGGTTACTTTTGGTTTACGTTGTTTCTTATGTTTTTGGGGGCTCAGATTTTAAATACTAGGAGTACGCTTATTCTGCGCGTATGGGGATGAACGGACAATAAAGATAAGGCATAACAAAATTTAAGAATAAAAAACAAATAAAACACAACTAAATCCCCACACATTCTAAAATTTACTTTAGAAGTTCTTGTACTCTTTCATTAAACCTTGGAAGTAGTTTATAAAAATAAATAGCTTTATATTTCTGGGAGTAAGAAGGATTCTAAAATTTTTGCATTTCTGTTCCGTCCATTTGATCCCACTTTGTGGTGGTTAAAAAAACTGATATAATTCATAATTCGAAAATTCACTTGCCTTACATACATGCAATACATTGTTTTAAAATACTTTTAGTTAAATGGATTTCTATCATATAATATAAAATGTTTTTTTTTATATACCACTTCATGTGTTGGGTCCTAAACATTTTTGCCAACGTTACAATTAACTTGGTTTTTTTATAATTATTTTAAAGATCAGTACAAATCAGCTTGCTTGCTCCACGTAGTCTACTAAAAAGGCATTTATTTTGATTATTACTGTGTCCTTACCCCCATATTGGGTGATTCACGACAAAGTGCAGACATTTCGGGAGCTGATTCAAAACTTGAAAAATAAACAAAAAAAGTCATGTCAACATATGTCCTAAAATCCTCCGTTTAGCCGCTAGCCGCCATTTTATTTTATACATGTAATCATTTTTCAATGTATCTAGTTGATCATTTTTATTTCCGTAACAGATTGTTGGATTTACTTCATATTTGGCGTGAACCTTAATTACAACAATGTTAGTTTTCAGAAAAAAATTATTATTTCCTGAAGTGTATTTTTAAAATCACGGCCATTTAAAAACTTATTTCTAGAAACCTAACATTTGTCAAAAACGGAAAGTTTCATTAAAGACCAAAAAATTGACAAATTAAATCATTTAAACAATGATACCAAGTTTGTAAAGATCTGACAATAAATAAGGGATTTATTGTGATTTCCCTGTAGCTAAATATCGATTTTGCATTACAATCAATACAAATTGAATAAAATTTATTTTAAAAAGCTCAATAACTCTGTTATTTGCTGTCAGATCTTCACAAACTTGTTATCATTGCTTAGATAATTTAATTTATCATTAGTTAGATGATTTGTCAACTTTTTTTGGCTTTTTAAAAATTTTGTTGGAATTTGCCATTTTGTGAAATTTGAGTTCAAAATTTTAAAATGGCCGCCATTTTGAAAATACACATGGGAAAATAATATTTTTTTTCTGACAACAAATTGATGTGATATGGGTCCACACCAAATATGAAGTAAATCCATCAATCCGTTACGGAAATAAAAATGATTACGTGTAAAAACAAAATAGCGGCTAACGGCTAAAAGAAAGATTTTCAGACATATGTTGACATGACCTTTTTGCTTATTTTTATGTGTAGAATTAGCTCCCAAAATTTCTGCACTTCGTCTTGAATCACTCTGTAAAATGGCTAATTATTTTTTTTATACAAAAATATGATAAGGCTATTTTGAGAAAACTATAATAATTAAGAGTCATATCTGTTTGTCAATAGGCCTACTACACAAGAGAACAATTCAAATATGTCCACAAACTTACCAAAATTATTTAGTTCAGCTTAAAGATGTCAATCTTTTTGCTGCTTGTGAGTGGTTTCAGGTCATTAATAAAACATCCTCAGTCACTAAATTACAATCTTTTATAATTTATCTATATTTATGTCCACCTGCAGTTGTTTAGTATGCACTGTTTGTGTTGTCAATATTATTACTTAATACGTAAACCAATTAGGGAACAGAAGTGAAGTGAACTCAAATGTGTCCTGGGCCGATTCGTGTTCAATTCTTGGGTCCTCTCACGTTGTTTGATTCGTGCGATGAAGCACTGGCGATGCGAACCATGGCGAACTGAGTCGAGCACACCCAGTACACTATTGTGCTACACCCTGCTTGCCTTGATTCAGTAGTCCTGATATTGTATCCAGGTAATATGGAATAATTCAAGGTGTAAGATTGTGATATAAAGCAAATCAAGTATATATTTGTATTGTATCCAAAACTCTGGAAATCTAAAGAAATGCATGTATTGCAAGGTTATTTTGTAATTATTTATAGTCCCACAGATATGTAGTAATTATTGAAAAATTGTGCATTTGATTATGTATAGAGATTTAAAATTTGGGACACTAATTCTACAATACAAAAGCTTAAATTTAGAGAAGAGGCAATCTTAGATTTTGCATATGGGGTTTCAACTGGCGTTTTCCCATTTTTTACTATAAAGTTTCTTTATTACCTAAAAGAAGTTTCTTTATTCATGTTTTACGTTTCTTTATTACGTAAAACATGAATTTGATTTACAAGTCTTGCTGGAGCTAGGCCTAAAAAAAAAAATGTAGAATTTTTAAGTGTTATGTTATCTTGAATTAATGCAGAGACAATTCAAAAGAAAATCTGATACGATATATCAATATTCTATATGATGTGATATAAATCAAATCGATTGTATTGTTCTATAGTATTTTAGGCTCTATACGAACAAAAAATTGATCAATGTATTTCTTTGTATCACATTTCGATATATCGGATCACATCCGATTTTTTAATTATTTTCTCCGCAACAACTCAAGATAATTTAATGGTAATTGATAGTTAAATTATTTATTTTATGTGTTCTTGCAAAATACTTAACTCACAATTATGTAATTTTTAAATTAAATGGTGAAAAATTGGAAAACCCTATTGATGGAAAATCTAAGCTGGCCTTCTATCTAAATTAACGCCTTTGTTCATGAGGTATGTGTATTCAAAATTTGAGATCTCTATCATGAAACGCACAATCGGTCCATATAACTGCCAGACTATTAATCTTTAAAACGCATGAAACACCTACAATATAAAAAACTGCTTAAAATTATATTTGAAATTAATTTCTTTATAAAAAACTTATTTTATTTTGGAGCACTGATTTCATGGAAACATTATGAAAGCAAAATACCCCCATTGCAGCATACCTGCGTACTCAGCGAATTTTCAACAGCATTCAATTTTTTTTAACTTCCCCCATAAACACCATGGGAACGAGGATGTAGGTTTGCTGCCTTAGGGTTATTGCAAGTAGATATAGGAAAATTCCCAGTGCATGTAACCATAGAAAAACTATCGGTTAGTTTTTCTATGATGTAACTAAATTGCATAAAATTCTGATATTTTAAATTTTCCCATATATCCCATAGGGGTCTTGGGGTTGAGTAGGTAGGTTTTCCGCTATATAGGTGCTGTAAGTAAATATAAGTTACACCCCACCTAGTGAATGGACATATCAAATTTAATCAAGTTATGTCAACAAAAAAGTAAGATACAGGATTTTGTTAATTCCCCATAAGAATAACATTGAAAACCTATTTTTGGATTTTCTCCATAACCTGTTAAGCCATGTTAAAAATTCAAAATAGGCTAATAAATTTTTTGTTTTTTTAGGCTTTTTTAAATAGTTTTGGTGAAAATTGTTGAATTTTTAAAACTTATGTCAAAAAATACCAAAAACCCATTTTTGAGCCTTTTGAAACCTCATAAAACCCTGTTCCCATAACCGGATAATGCTGGTTTGCAATTAAAATTATTCGCTGGTTAAAATTATTTTTCAATAAAATTTGGTGCATACCTTTATTAGATGTGAGTAACTAATATTTGCTCAAAACCCCCCATGGAAAGACGCCTACATATTAAATCCAATGTCGTTTTAATAGAAAACGAGTCGTTGCCAGTAGATACTCGACGAATACATCTCCAGTCTAAAGCTAGGCAGATGGTATGAAACTTGTATAAACTGAAAATAACATACAATCACATAATTAAATAAACTAATTGTCACTCCCTGAAACTCCGAATAAAAACTGCATGTTAATAAACACCATCCCATTTCCTAAGTCATCGATGTATTTGAATTTGAAAGTTAACTGAAAAGTAAACAGAAAAACTAAATTAATTCAATTGACAGAAGGGAAACAGGTTTGTTTTTATGAAGACAGCTGTTTGTTTCATGAAATGAACCATATGTTATAGGTAAACTTACTAAATTTTGTCTTATATTTAATATACATGGAAACTTTAAAGTCCAATGGGGTGAAGCACATTTAACTGAGGGTGACAAAAATTATTCGATGACGTCTACAGAGAATTCCATTTAATTTGACACCTCAATCATCAAAATCGGTTCAAAAATAAGGGAGTTTTGCTGCTCACAAAAAATTTCTTACGGAATTAGTAAGATAGATAACTGTATAGTGGGAGAAACAATAGCGAGAAGTGTTTGAACATAATCAGCTGATAAATTGACTTTCAGCATTTGTTTAATGCCACCTAGTAGCAGGTGTTGATTCGTCATATTAATGTTTAAGCTACATTCGAGGATTTAGCATACAACCCCCATTGTACGCTTGGAAAATGTTAACATCTTCATGTTGTTTATCCGATTGTAAGGAATTTTACATTCTTTAGGAAAACTTCCAAATGTCAGGAAGTTTTTATGATCAATATTTGTGTATTTTAGCTCTCGCTATGCATATTTATTGTTCTTAAAACTATATATATTTTGTATAATATCTGTAATTATATTTAATTAACTTATGTATAATAAATGGCAATAATATTTGGAATAAAATGGAATATTTTATATTTTATTGTATGGATTAATAGTTGGATTTTTACATAACTTCATCACTCACTCATAAAACCAAATATTTTGTTGATTAAACATAACAACCATTGGAAATTAACTAAGTATGCAGGTCTGCTGCGACGGTTGTATTGTTGATTTTAAAGTTTTGAAAAATTTTTCCAGTTTTGAAAAATTTGAGTAAAAAATATTTTAAAATCGCCGCCATGTTTAGAGTAAACATTGGTAAAATCAAAAATTAACTAAAGGAAATTTAAAATATCTGCCAAATATGAATCCAATACAACCCTCCGTAGCTCAAATTATGAGTGTAAAAAACAATTTGTATTAGCGGCTTAAAGCATTTTAGGACAAATATTCACATTAACTTTTTTGTGTATTTTGGATTGCTGAATAACCTGGTAAAGTTTGGGACAGTTGAAGCTGGACACCCAGTAAAAGTTTTAACAACCTTCAATACAATTTACATAGGTTTGCCTTGTACAGTAAAAATTTCAATTTATGACTCATTGATATACTGTGAAGACTTATACCACCATTCACATATAGACTGTTAGGCCGCTTTCACATTGGGTCGCTTGGACCGAGTGGCAGCCACTAACCCGTAAAAGTCGCAGCCACGCTTGTCATTTCACATATACGGTGGCTGCGACTGAGTTCTCAAGTTGCGAAAGTGACAGACACAGGGAAGGAGGCAGGCAGATGACGAAAACAAGCTGCGCGTGCATCCCAAAAGTGTGGTGGCAGGTTGAGTGGCAGTCACCGAGTGTGAAAGGCTCCGTATGTTTCAATGCCCCGCTAGCGACTTGAGTCGCTAAAGAGCAGGGTTGCTGCCACCGCCCAGCGACGCAGTTTTCTCGCGACCGAGTCGCTACCACCAAGGTGGGTCGCTGCGACGCACTAATGTGAAAGGCTCCATAAGGCTCAATGCATTTTCAACAGGTCAAGTGGCCGACGAGTAGCTGCCACTAGGTCGCAGCGACCCAATGTGAAAGCGGCCTTAATATGTATAAAAAATTACACATTATTTATTATATAGGACCTATTCATGCCCTATTATGTATACCTGGTGTCCAGACCACCCGTACACCCCTTTTAAAATCTACAAAATTCATTTTTCACTAAAACAACTTGTTCCATTGTAGGTAAACCAGTTGCGCTTTATCCATTGATGATAATTTCAATGTACAGGGTGTACCAGAAGTAATCTATTCAGACCAGAGGTCATTAATTTTAAATATAAACCCCCACTTTTTATGATATTTTGGATTCTAGACATAATTTTAAGACTATTTTGTGAGGCCTCAAATTAGTGATTTAGTGATTTAGATTTGATGTATACCCGTAATCCTAACGGTTTGGGAGATAATGGCAGTGGAAGTTTTGTTTTTCTCCATAAGAATAACATAGAGCAAATTTTCATATTCATTAACACTGAAACTTTTACCTTTAACATAACTGTATAAACATAAAGATATTTTATAAGCTCATTTTAAATAATATTTCATCATAAAATACCGATTATCACATAGTTAATTTTAATTTTCTATGATACCTTTAAAGTAATCTCCGCCATATTGAAAAATTTATGGAAAAATAGAAGTATTTACGACAAAACTAATAATTTATGATGCTAAAGTGTTTAAAAGAAGAAACTAAGGCATTCTTACGCTAGGCCTTTTTAGTTTAACAGGAAATTTACAGAGATAATGGATAAGAAATTTAGCCCCATGTAATTATTATGGAAAAAATAAAAATTCTACCTCCATTATCTCCCAAACAATTAGGATTAGAGGTTGTAAAGTTGTCTTAGAATTATGTGTAGAATCAAAAATACCATAAAAAATGGGGGTTCGTATTCAAAATTAATGACTTCCGGTCTGGGTAGGTTACTTCTAGTACACCCTGTACATTGAAATTATCATCAATGGATAGAGCGCAACCGATTTACCAATAATGGCATAATTTGATTTTATGAATAATTAATTGGGTTAATTTAAAAATGGGTGTACGGGTGGTCTGGGACACCCGGTATAGTTCCTCTACATATAGGTGTAGCGTTGGAAGGGGGTTGTGCCTCAACTTTTAGAAAAGTTTTAGCAAAAGGGGTAAAACTTGAATACTGATAGTACTTCATGCCCTTCAATCTTTAAAAATGTACGTCACACTACACCTATTAATAAATTTTTATACATGATATTTAACTGGCAAAGGCGTAGCAAGGTGGAAGGAGGGAGTTTTGATGGGGCTTCAGCTTTCCTCGAAATCCTTAAAAATGACCTTCTCATTTAGGAATTTTACATCCTTATGACCTTTCTGCCTATTTCTGCATCCTCCAAAATCAAACTATAGCTACGCCCTTGTAAACTGGCTTTAAAGATGATCACCATAAAATAAAAGTAGAGGTGGAAATTAAAAACATTATTAAAACATTTACAATTTCCTGACAACGTAGGCCTACTTATAATTAAATTTTCTCCATTGAATATAGGTTTCATGCATTTATACCTGCTGTTTTAGTTATAAACAGGTCAATTTATAAGCATATTTTGATGCTATGACACAAGTAGGAACATTTTTATTAATGGGTCAGAAACAAACTTTCAGCGAGAAAGTTGTGGTGAGGTGAATTTCATCACATTATCAAGAAGTTGACGATAATATGAGTTGATTGTTGGCAATAATATTAATATTAATGAATAGAAATTACGGGGTGAGATGAGTCTCAGACTGAGATAACAGATCTTGTTGATCATTCTATAATTTCCTAGGAAAAAAATGTTGTACCCTATACATGTATAGATAACATTAAGATTTATATTGAAATTTGTAAGTAAATGCAAAACAATGACAAATTAACAAACAGCTTTGTCCACCACCAATTAAAATGGGTCTGTGTGAATGGTCGAGATTTTGTGTTGACCAATTTTTTGTCGGCCGATAGTTATCGGTGTATGTGGAAGAGACCTTAAAATGAAATTGTTTTTGTGACATTGGAGGCCTGTTAAAGCGGACGCCGGTTAAGAGGAAGCCTAATGTATTTATATTTTCTGATCCAGTTCAAAGAATATTCTTTTTATATAATTAAGTTATTGAGGAAAATGTTCTTTGAACTGGATCTAATAGGGTCAAATATAAATACACCAGGATTTCTTTTAACTGGCTTTAATAGGCCTTCTATGTCATTAAAAGAAATTTTTGTAACCAAGTAGACCTAAATCCATTATTATAATAGAAGGCCTCTAGTCCAGGGTCAAATGGTTTGTTGCCAAGTAATCCAGCAGCAGCACTCCGGGAATTGAACAATTAATTAGCCATGGACATTTCCCATCTAGCCGACATGTGTCAACTGGTTTTCATGTTCTCTATCACTAAAATACCCCAATTCAATTGCCAATTTCATGACGACGCAGTACTAAATGTACTGTTTTGGATAGTGATCTTTCTGCTCATTTTGCCCTGTTCCTCAATGTCACACCCTCAATGTTACGGTCAACAGACCATTCCTCCACCATAATGTCCCATTTCCGCCCTATCACCTTTTGTGAGAGCCAATTTTAGGCTAAAACATTAAATCAGTGATATCATCCATTAAATGTATTTTCATTGCTAGCAGCGGTTTATCTGTTGTCTCAACTTCATTCAATTCCAGACCTTTGACAAAGGCTATTGCAATACGGTGTATGAACCTCGATAGTTCGACACTTTGTGGACTTAGAAAGTGGCGAACTGTCGAAAATTCGAAACTATAGGGAGTTTGTGGGAAATGTTAATATAGGGAGCATAAAAATCTGTTGAATTTAAGAAACATTAAATAAATATTAAAAAAACATGACTTAATTAAACTATAATAGGACTATAGCCAAAATTAAAATCATTCACCATTTTGTTTACATTTTGAAAGCCCCCAACATTGACATTAAATCAATTGTAATGACATGCTAAGTTGTCATTTATACCTTTACAAGTTGACTTGTCAAACTATTTATAAGGAGTGTCGAACTACCGAGAGTCGAACTATCAAGGTTCCTCCAACTCTCAAGATAAATTTTTGTGATTACTTTTTAAGCAATTTTTATTATACGTTTTCTGATTTTTAGCAATAGCGCCAAAACAATAGGTATATTTAGTTAACCCATATACAATTAGTCTTCAGTTTTGGTTCTACTGCTCTTTGCTCTAAATCCTTTTAAAAATCAAAGTTTTTTTATATTGAGTTTTTATTTTTAAGTTGAGGTCCAGTGACTGAGTGGTTGGTAACGTATACATTTTGTTTAGACTTTTATGTAGGCTAAAAGAAGAAAATAACTATTACACTATAACTATTACTTCTACCGATCCAATCGAAATTAGGGCTGAACCTTAATTGGTTTGGCTAATTTTAAAAATAGACGGAACTTTCAAATAATTACAGTTAGAGAATAGCTTACTCCTGCAGTTTACTCAAACAGGGTGTACAATCAGGGTGTACAAACTCAATGACAATCGATTGCATTAAATAGTAGAAAATACTCCTAGAACATGGTTGGCCTAAATAAGTTTCAAAAAAAGGAACAAACCACAGAAAAGTGACCGCAACAGTGATGAATCATGGCCAATAATCATAAATATTCTGGAAAATCAACAATCAGGATTCCCTCACTTTTAAGAACCTCAGGAACAGTCGGTTTTTATTTAATTATTTTAGTGTTTTTTGTTACAAAAGGTTTTAAATATGGTAGATTTACAAAATAGCAGGACTTTCCTGTCCACACAATAAGCATTGGATAAAATATTATCGGACGGAACTAAACAAAATATGTGCATAGCTCCCTCTAACCTGACCGATCCTAAATGCTTTTCAGGCCTACAAAATGAGTGACAAAACGTTAAAGGCAGTTTGTAACCAACTAAATAAGGAATATTTTTTCTAAATGTAGTGTTGTTTACTACTTATTATTGCATAGGCCATAGAAAACTGTAATTTGACATATTTAAACGTACTTCAGTTAACCAGCCAATTCGTTATCCAGTCGGCGTCTGGTCCTGAAGTGGCCGTTTAAGTGAGGGTCCACTGTACTGTAAATCAAGTTCCTATATAGTATAGTTTGGTTATTTGGATGGCTCGACAATACTGGTAACCCTCAATTTTAATACCTTGTAAAAAATAAAACGGTTGGGCCAAGCATGAGTTTTAAGTACAACCATGATGTATTAGTGGTGGGCTACACTTATGTATACGCCCAGTGGAAATATCAATGAACCCGATATTTTATGGAAATAAAAAAATCAAATTGTAAAAGAGTATCATTGTAAGTATCAAATGAAAAATATTGATTCCATAAGAATATTTATATTCAGGATTACCGACTTTTTTTTTAAAATGTGACTTCATAAACAAAACCATTTAACCTGATCCAAAATAAAATAATTGAAAGAGACCCAATACAAATCATGATAACAGCATATATAGATGACAACTTAACTGAAAACGTTTCCTAAATAACAAATACAATCACTGTGGGCTTAGCGGTAACTAATTTTTCCTATTATTTATATTTTTTATTTTCAAATTTGTACATTCAACATCAAGTACAATGTAACATGACTTAAATTTAAAAAATTAAAAAGCTACTAATCATACAGTATAAACTAAAAAATTTAACAAAATAAAATATAGACCACCTGACTAAGCGTCAGATATGGCTCAATGTTGGAAGGTTAATGATACCAGGTAAACAGTAAAAATTTCCATTTATGAACTTATAATAAGAAATTTGACATCCTTGTAATTTCAGCATCCTCCGGAATCAAATTGTAATTAAGCACCGTTTGTAGTGTGGGTCTACGTGTATGGCTTTAAGAGTAGGTCGATTTTGTCGCAAATTATGATAAAAGTACTTTTACAGTTACGGTACATGGTATATAGTTTATATTTTTGTTAATGTTCCTGCCCTATTGGCTAAGGAAAAAATTACCATGCCATTCCTATAGCCTATAATAGCCTACTTAATTTTGTTTGTTGCCTATTCTCACATTTACTTTCCTTTAAGCCTACATAGTTCTTCTTAGTGGAGTTTATCTTTACAATCTAGGTTAGATTAGTGTAAATTTTGTTGAGGTCAATCCATTTGATAGAATTTTGGATACTATACGGGCGAAACTTCATTATCCTACTCCACAGTTATTATTGGTGTTAAAATTTCGAATTTTCAAAAATATTGCTATTTTATCGATGATACAATAAGTTACTACACGATACGAATGTGACTTTATTAACTGATTTAGTTTTGTTCTAAGATAATCAAAAATACCTTTTGACAATAAAACAAATATATTGCAAACAAGTACAAATTTTGAACTAATGTAGCCTTTAACATTATCAAAGAATAATAAAAATACACAAACTTAAGTTATTTAACCAAGTTTATTTTGTAGCCTAATTGTATCTTAATTGTGAGAAGATGCACACTTCATTAGATCTAAAATTGTGTCACACAAATGATGCCAAATATGAATTAGAGAGGTATTTTTCTCTTTTGTACTAAGGGAATTAGGTCTAAGCATTTTAAAATTTTTAAAAAACCATTGATTTTGATAAACATTGCTGTCCATAAAAGTGACGGAGGTTTACGGTTAGATTATTATTACGGTTAGGTTTGATTATTATTACAATAATTTCAAATACTTCTTACCTAGGCCTACCTCAATATCGTTGTTGATTCGATTGTTTTCATCACACAATTTTAATCGCAAACTCAAAATGTTAACAACTGTAATAACGGTGGAGTAGCTTAATGAAGTTTTGTTTTTTAAGTTGATTCAATATTTATACCTATTTGATGCAATGAATATATTTTCATTTGATAGTTCCACCGGGCGTATACAGAAGTGCAGCCTAAAGGTGTGATAACACCAGAGGTTGACAACCTAAGTTGTCGACCTAAGTCATATAGCCTAGCCCTAGATATGCTACATAAGTCAACAACTCTTTTTAGTTCTTTGGCAAAAGTTAACATCTTTTGATTGTCTACCTACCTCTGAGCTAAACACATTTTAAGGTAGGCCTAGCTACATATTTCTTGAGACAAACTTTTGGTCTAGGCTTAAGGTAGCATAGGCCTACCTATCTGTTATAGCCTGTCCTGTTGTAATAATTCTGTAATTGATGATGATGAAATGGGCCCTTAACAAGTATAATCAGACACTTCTAGGCCTAAGCCAACCAATAAATTATGCGATTATGCCCTATACAACAAATATAGCCTACCTAAAAGCCTACTCACTCTGTAAATTAATATTATGTTATAAGTTATCACAAGATTTTTTGAAAAGCAGGAGGGGCCTAGGCCTATTGATATTTTGAAGAGTTACTCTGTAGTGCTAATCACAACTTCGTGTGGGGACATAAATTAATTAATTTGAAAACTGGAGAGTAATTTGACTGATGCTTTGACATATTCATAGAATAATCTGAGGTAATTCTAGACCTACCATGAGTACAAAATTTGCATGGAACTCTGCACTCCTAAATGAAAATTGAGACCTTAACAATTTACGTACAGTACAAAGGGGTGTCATGAATTTACTTATTCAACTTATTATACGATTCAACTTATTCAAACGTTAAAAACCTATTATACGAACTGCCGAGTTGGCGATGATACATAACTAACCTACACACACACCCACACCATTTGACTTCTTGTTTACACTGTTGTGTTGTGTAGCCGCTGCCATCTCTATAATATTAATCGGACGGACATCTGAGACACACTGTTTTATTTTTATTTTTTATTTATTAGTGTTTTTATGTGTGATTTTAATTTGTTAACCGTTTTTTTTGTAAAATTTTCTTTTTATAATTTTTTTTAACATCAAATTTATCTTTGCAGTATTCATAACCTTTTTAAAAATATTTTTTAAATAACAAATTGTATTATACACTTTCGACAACAAAACAACAATGCCACCGTTTAACGTACCCTAAACAGCTAAACACCGCTTATTACGGCCTCCAATGCATTTCTTATGGGAAATTAAATTATGTCTCATTAGTTTATTACTTAACAGAATAGCTTCAAAAAAGAAAGGGAATCTACAAATTACGCCTAAAATCTACTGTGAAAGTTTGAAGTCGATCTGAGGCTTCCTGCGAACGTAATCGTTGGACATTGAAATCGGGATTTATCACTACAGTGAGGTTGTCAACAGTCATGTATGAGGATTCTCTCCTCTTCGATCCGTTCATCCAATGATGTTTGCAAACAAAATTTCGTGGCGTAATATTGTAAAAAATAAATAATTAAATTCTGATTTTTTTGCGTAATTTTGCTTATAACTCGAAAACCGTACATTTTACGCAGTAAACTTTAAAATACAAAAATTAATGTCATTATTAATAGAAAATTTTCCTAAGAGTTAAACTACTTTACTTTATTTTTATGACAAAACGTATGGGCAGCGCCGCTTATTTGAAAATTGCTATATTTGACAATTTAAGCAAGTTTTACTACAATGAGTAAGCTATTCCCGGTGGTATACTAAGACCTTGACCCAAGACTATGATAAATTTTCGTTTCAACCCTTTTCTTGGCAAGAATAAAAAATCTTAAGTTTATAAATTTGTGACTGTTTTTAATTTTTACCACAGTAACATATATATTTTTTTAATGTTAACGTTTCCTTTTTGACACTGTGCCATGCTCACTGTAAACCTTTTTCGGATATCAAGGTATCCTAAAAGATACAATACCAGGAATAAAAAGGAAGACTTGTTAAAAGATGTATAACAATTTAATAACAAAAGAAAAACATGACTACATGGCATTCACTGTCATACTTAAACAAACTACTATTTTTGTGAAAAAGATAAAAAGAGTTCTTTTCCTGAGTCAGGCACAACCGTGATTTGCACTTTATACACTCAATTTTATATGGTTGTTTTGCAATAGGCACATCTACCTTTTCTTGCCATCTGGGGATAGTGTTCCAAGCCATCACATCTTGAATTCTCTTCAGGAGCTTTTCTTTTTGTGCCTTTTTGTTGGCACGACGGTGTTGGCGCATACCTCTTCCAAGTCTTTATTAAAGATTTGGGAATTCTGAGGCGAAAATTATTTAGGGGAATTTGCTTGCCAAATCCACATGCTTGGTGGTCTCTTCTGTAAAGCAACCAGGTATTTGAAACACACATGTCCAGCAACTGGGAAAATATTGATGAGTAATATCTGTGTGCGCGGAAAAGTGTTCTGTATAAGGTTACAAGCATATCCGCCAAATCCACTCCTCCCATGAAAGAGTTATATTACTTCACAATGTTTGGGCACGTAACATCCATTTTAGACAACGGTTCGGTCCTTGATGACTTGGATTTCTTTTTCTTAGAAAATCTTTTTATCTTGCTTACTGACTACGCTTGGCAGTAAGTACTATCAAGACAAACACACTTGTCCTCCCATTTCACATCACAAACACTGTTCTCATTATCCACAGCCAATCAAAGCATCCTCTCCCTGTGCTTTCAGAGTTTTATAACGTAAAATTAGACATCCCCTAAGGCGATCGGTTCTGATGGTACCCAGAGAAAAATCCCATACTTTTCTCTTAGAAGAATCAACAGTTGTCGAAAAATACAAATGAGCGGTTTGGGTTACTTATGGTTTTACAAAGGCTGATTACTACCTTGGATCCAACCCCCATAAGCTCCTCGGTTTGTGAAAAGGGTTTTTGTCCAAGGAATGCGTTTTCTCCACCATACACTGCAAAGTTGTAAATCTTGCCACTAACCCCTGCTCTAGCAAAAATTTTAAAACCCCACTTTTTTAAAATACTGGTGATTGTTCCCTGCTTTTTTACCTTTGTAAGGCACCATTATTTCGTCGATACCGTAAGACCTTTCTACTTCTATGGACAACAAATTCTTCCGCACCAGTTCCAAAAGAGTATCTTCACATATCGGTCAGACTGATTAGAGGTTGTTCTTGAAAGGGGGTGGAATTCCGGAACCATTTGTTTCTGGTGATAATATTAGAGAAAGTTTCTCTTTCGACCTGTAGTTGTTGACTGCACGACTAGTACTAGCTACATTTTTTTATGGAGTTTCCAGTAAGCAATCCGGATCATCTACAACTGTGGAGTCATTTTCCTCAGCATTGCCGCTTCCCATCTCAAGAAAAATGTTAGGCCTATTAGTTTCGGTTAGCATAGGCCCACTGCTTTTTGTTGAATATTTTTCTTCCTTTGAGATGTGATCTTTCACTTTTTCCAGACGACTTAAAGGTTGTGAGGCCTTGAAGATCAAAGTTGATCAAAGTATTCCATACTTCTTGTTCACTCTAAAAAGTTTCTGCCCTTCTCTTATTTTAATGCTTGGACTAACTGATCATGTGAGTACTGCGGCTTCGGCTTCTTCAATGGGACCATCTGAAGACCATAGGATATAACCTATGGTCTTCAAAGAAATAATAAATAATTTCAAAGGCCCCTGGCACATCAAAAGGTAAGTTTTGGGAGAAATTTTTACAGGATAATGTTAGGTTAGGAGTTGGATTCGTGATGACGTAGGAGTCGGTTGGTACCCGCTGCTTCATATCTGTCTTCAGAAGATCCATCGCAGCATGAACCTTCCCCAACACCCTCGTGACGTCCGCAGAAAAATTCTTCATCTCCCCAACTGACTTCACCAGGTCCAAATGATCATTCTTGTGTAGCTCTTGCATCGAATTTATATGTCTGTTAACGGTCTCTTCGTTTTTGGAGAGTGTATGCAACTCAGTGTCCGTTGCCGTCCCACAGCACCAGTTCAAAATGTTCCCAATAGTCTCAATTGCCCGCCGGCCTCTTGTGTCCTCTGAAGATCGATGGAGAGCAGTCGACCGCCGCTGAAGATCCCCGACGAGTTGGTTCAGCTAAAGCGCCGCCGCTGCCTTCTTCTGTATCCGGACGTTTGGGAAGGGACAAGTAGGTAATGGGAAAGGATCAAGGCTGGGTAAATTAAAATCTCCATTAGGGAAAACATATATTAAATGAATCAATGATTCATAGATAGCCAGGGGTTATAATTTACGGAAATGGCTCCCGGAAAACACCGAAACCGGAATACAAAGCCTATTATCCGGGAACAACAAAATAATCAAATTAATGTATGCCCAAATTTGGAAAATCCTACAGCCAAGCATTATCAGACCTTTTGTTACAAAATTGAAATTAAACGTTAAATGTATGTTGAAATAAATTAACAAGATTAAAATAACTAAAGAAGTAAGAATTAGTTATAGAAATAATAAAACTACTCAAAACTATTTCAAAGTATGACTTAAAAAAAAAAAAAAAAAAAAAAAAAAAAAAAAAAAAAAACAATATCAACAATAATTAATAAATGGGTATATTGGCAATAATTAAATATAATTTAAACTTTGTTTCTTATTCTGAAAGAAAAGCCCTATATACTGAAAATTACTAATACTTTTCCTACTCTAAACGTTTGTTTCTACAACAAACCCCAAAGTTAGTTTAAAAAAAAAATTGTATGACAAATAAATTGTAAAAAAATTGTAAAAATTGAAAAAGAATACAAAATATTGTTGTACAGACAGCGTTGTTTTAGCCCGCAACAAACACGGCCAGCAGTGTGGTAGTAGACTGCTGAGTTGGCAAGGCCGTCCAATGTCGTGCGTAAACAGAGCTCGACAATTTGCACGATCAGTTGGATGTCCGTCTACTATGTCCCTCTAAGTACAGCAAAAACTCTTTCAATCGTTCAGAAATATCTGGAAAAGACTAAAACAATAAAATTACAAACAATTAAAAAATTAATAAATCAATTCCTCTCCTCATCTCCCATTTTACGAGTAACCATATTGGTTGTTAAAGGATTTAGGCACTGTCTTTCACATTTAACCCCATACAAAATCAAATTTCAAACCCCCCCCCCCCAAATTTAACACGTCACCTCCAGCACGTTTTGCACGAATCCCTATAATCAGTCGACTACATTGATAAAACAAATTTCTAAAAATAAAACTAACTTCGTTCAAAAACCCTTCACTTTACACGCTATCTTTAAAACAAAACGAAGTAAAATAAAACAAATCCTACCAGGTTATGCAACAAACAATATAATATCTAAACAAAATAAACAATTTCATCCTAAAATACCTACATATCTTTCCGTATCTAACTAATATTGAAAAAGTCACACGTCATGCCTAATAAATCACAGTAATATTAAAATTATTTATCAAAACATCAACAACAAAAAAATACATCTATATACAATACATACATATTATTATTATTATTTTAAGAAAACATTTACAAAAGGCAATTCAACAATAAATTTGTAATAAAAATTAAATTCCCAGCTATGAATTCAGGTTAGAAAGGAAATCATGTCACTCAGGTTTTCCCGATGACATAGGCATTCTGCCTATTGAGGATTATTTTGCCATATGAATGTCTTGCTCGCCCAGTCACAAGTATCCCTACTCAGTTCAGAATACCGTCACTGAATCAAAGCGACACTTCAGCGTCTACGTAGAATCCTGAGCAACATTAAAAGAAAGGTATCAAAATAAAAAAGGTCTCCCCCAACAGGAGAAAAAATAAAACCTTAATAAAACTGAACCTATCTATACAATGCTAAAAAAAATCGAACTGAAAACTATCGACCTACACAAATAAACCCTCAACTTACTTAATCCTATTTATACATCATCTACCTAACATATATACATATTCCTACACACACACACACACTTTATTTTCCTAAATCTAATTCCTGGATTCTCCTAATCCTCGTCTGTTGAAATCCCCCTGTTGTATTTCTTCAACCTGCTGACGTGTACCACATCACGCGCCCATTTCCCTGATTTTACCATTTCCAACTCATAGTTTAAAGGACTGATGACCTTTGTCACTCGGTACGGCCCACTGTACAAGGGAGCGAGTTTCCGAGTCCCAGCTTTCCCTGTGAATTGTGTTTCCAGTAAAACCTCATCTCCTACACAATAATTTACCTCCCTTCTTCCCGAATCGTAGTGTTTACTCTGTTTTTCCTGTGCCTTTGCAAAAACCTCTGGTAGTTTCGCTCTGATTTCGTGTAGCGCAGCAATTGCACCCAAAACATCGTGGTCTGGGATTTTAGGCAAAATCGCCAGATCAATAGGCTGAGTCGCTTCAAAACCATGCAAGATATAAAAAGGAGAAAAACCCGTAGATGCCTGAATACTGGTGTTGTATACAAACGTCACCAACTCCACAAATTTCGACCAGTTATTGTGGTTTTCGTTGACATAAAATTTGAGCATTGTTAATAATGTCGAGTTGTAACGCTCAACCATCCCCTGACTCTGAGGATGATATGCAGAGCTAGTCTTCATATCAATCCCTAAGGCTGAATAAAGCTGTTGTAACATATCCGCAATCAGGTGTCCCCCACGGTCACTCCTTATCACTGCCGGTACTCCAAATCTTGGAACGATACACTCTAAAACAAACCGTGCTGTAGCATGTGAATCAGCCTTTTCAGTGGCCCTTACCACTACGTACCGGACCGTGCTGTCCATGCAAACCAAAATATATTGTCTTTTGTTTGACTTAGGGAATGGCCCCAAATAATCAAAAACAAGTACGCTAAATGGTTTCGTAGGTGGGATTATTGGCTGTAAGAATCCTGCAGGTTTCTGTCTATCAGGTTTGTTCACTTGGCATTGTAAACAAGAGGTTACATACCTCCGGATGTCCGTGACCATATTAGGCCAAAAATATTTTTCCCTGATTTTACCTATTGTTTTAGAAATGCCACTATGGCAACCTGAAGTGAGTAATTAATGATAAACCTTCAAAACATCGTTTTTTAAAACTTCCGGCAAAGCAAGAATGTGTCTAGTTTGATATGGAGTGTATTGTTTATAAAACAAAATGTCGTCCGTCAGCACAAACAATCGAGCTGCTCTTCTCACCTTGTGGTCGGCGCTTTCCGGGTCAAGAATTGCTGACCTAATTTTAAACAATTAAGCGTCCTCGAGTTGCAACTGGCGAATGTTTACTGTTTTGATAACATTGATTTCAAATTCTTCTTTCGCTGCCTCCTGGTCGACTTCCTTGTCTACTGGATACCTACCAAGCAAATCAGCTATTCTCACGCTAGCACCAGTTTTATGAACAATACGGAAATCATAGTCGGTTAATTTCAATGCAAGTCTGTTTAACCTAGAACTTAGACACTTCACATTTTTATAAAATTGAAGCGAACTGTGGTCACTTTGTACTTCAAAATATTTTCCGTACAATAAGCTGCGGAAGTGATTTACTGCAAATACAATCGCTAACAACTCTAATTCGGACACACTCCACTTATTTTCGGTCCCCGAAATCTTGCGGCTCACATACGCCACCGGCCTTAGAGTTCCATCCTCTTGATACTGTAGTAGCTCGCCACTAATCCCCTTCCGACTCGCATCCGTTCTAAAAATTGTTTCTTTCTGATCTGAGAAAAAAGCCAACACCGGAGGATTATATAACGCGTCCTTTAATGCGTTAAATGCCGTTTCGTGCTCCTTTTCCCACGTAAAACCAACATTACCCGATTTGTTCTTTTTAATTAACTCTGTCAATGGATGAGCAATGGTCGAGTAAGACTTCAGGAATTTACGGCAATATGACGTAGCCCCTATAAAACTCCTTACATCCTTTAAGCTCTTTGGTGTCGGTATTTGCAACATAGCTTCTTCTCTTGATGCTAAAGGTTGAATTCCGTTCTGGCAAATTTTATGGCCTAACAGTTGAACCTCCTCATAGAAAAAAATGACACTTTTCTGTTTTGATTTTTAATCTAGGTTCTCTTAATCTTTGAAAAACTGATTCGAGCCGCTGTAAAGCACTCTCAAAATCTGGAGCATAAGAGCACACGTCGTCAACGTAAACAACTACGCCGTGATACAGAAGGTCAGAGAAAACATCATTAATTACTCTTTAAAAACATTGTTTTGCAATATTTATGCCCATCGGGAGCCTTTTCCATTGGTACAAACCTTTGTGGGTACAAAAAGCCGTGTATTTCCGACACCTCTCTTTTAATGGAATTTGAAAAAAAGCCTGATGACTAACCTAAATTTATTCCCTGGTTTCTTAACAAGAAACGCTGGTGCAGAAAAATCTGACCGTAACTTTTCAATCACGCCTGCTTTTTCCAATTCATTGATCTGACGATCCATTTCCTCCCGTTCGATCTTGCTTAGCTTATAAGGCTGCAAAGCTATAGATTCGTCTGAACGCATTTCAAACGAACAAGGAGGGATTCTCGATCCCTCTAAATCCTCCGCATCTTTAGCAAAAACATCCAAATAGCGCGCAATGAGTGCCCTGGCCGCGCTATATTGCTCGGGTGACAACTTAGGATTTAAATCACTTTTGTTACCCGCCAAATCCTTTAACTCCACCCCTGACTCACTGTCAGTCCGCAAACCGTTCTCTGATTTATTAACATCAGCAACGCAAAAATTTTCACTCTGAACATTTACTGGTGATTTGTTGATCTCTATCGTTCCTATGCACGTATCGTTCCATAACGTAGTCGTTTCGTTTTTCACATTTATTATATATTGGTGGAGTCGTAGAACTGGCCGCAGTACAATATAGGTTTTTTCTTGTCAATATATCCTTATCTCTAAATATATAATGGACATCTTCCTCAACACACTCACTCGATTTTACTGGAATTGCTACCCTACCATGCGGAGGAATTCTAATGTCCGTTACTGTAAAAAAGTCTACTTTTTTGGAAAATTTTTTCTCAAAACTCAATACCCATTCCTTGACCATTGGTAATACAAACTCAATGGTTCCCTTTTGAAATTTCATGACATGGTGAGCATAATCCAATACAACACTGTTTCCCAAAAGAAAATGGTTTCCTAACAACACTTCACAACTTAGATTTGACACAACATAAACTCGTTGCTTGAAAACAACATCTTGAATTGAAAAC
Source organism: Neoaliturus tenellus (assembly GCA_030545055.2). Lineage (NCBI taxonomy): Eukaryota > Metazoa > Arthropoda > Insecta > Hemiptera > Cicadellidae > Neoaliturus > Neoaliturus tenellus. The sequence continues at coordinate 112,353,932 of CM061531.1, forward strand.
AATATGTCGGTCATTCCCAAGACGTTTAAAGGCAACTTGTTTGCAGATGTTAGGATTACATTTCCCTCGCATAGCCGATCATTATCACTTAGAAGATTACTATCTATCAATGAAACATTAGCCCCAGAATCAAGAAAAAATTTTCACTCTCGTGTCATTTAACGAGCCATTGACATGTAGGGCCAGTTTGACAACAGTAGGAATACTATTTACAAACTCAGCGTGATTGTGTGTACGCGAGACCGTAGTGTCGAGTGGCGCCGCGTCAGCACTACTCTCGGCCTCTGAGCACCTGGCCTCTTGTGGAAGGTCATTGCTAGTAATGACTGGTTTGTTTGGATTAAACTTATACATCTCGGTGATGCAGATTTTCTGGAGCCTTTTTTGTTCATCGACACTTGGCTTATATATTTTCGAAATATTATTTACAAATCCCTCCTCTTCATTTCTATGTTCCTGATAATTTGTAAACTGGGAGGGGAAATAATTCCCTCCCAGCGAATCTAGTTTTTTTACCTACATTCTCTGGCAAAATGGCCCTCCATGCCGCAATTATAACAGTTATTCCCCTTGTTTTCCTGGAACCGTACCTGCCTGTCGCGGCTGTTACGTCCATCTTGGTACCGTTCCCTGCTACTATCCCGTCTATTTCCCTCGCCATATCGGTCCCCAAAATTTCTCCTATCCTGCCACCCTCTTCTCTCCGAGCTAAAATCCCGTGGGCGTTGAATGACTGACTCCGTCGGCAACTGTACACGTGTATTTAATTTCGCTAAAGTGATTTCTTTTGACTCGATGGGGGAAAAATCTTTTTAAATTCCTGTTTAACCTGTTCCCAGGTTATCGCGGGATTTTTACGTTCTAAATTTTCAAAAATATCTAAGGCTGCATCCGTCAAATAAATCGGAAAATAGGTCTTGAATTTGTCATTTTCCCAAGCGTTTACAGCTGCTGCCCTCTCAAAACGTGTTAGAAAAGAAACTACGGACTCCGTTTGAAGTCCAGAAAAGCTACCCGGATGAAAAAAAGGAAGTTTGCCCTTAGGCCCTTTAAGTCCGGTTTTTGGACTTTGTTTTCATTAATAACACCGTCTTGTTGCGAACTAGTTCCCCCTTAGCTTTCTTGAATGAAACTCGCGCGGCGATTCCAATTTGCTATGTCGTCGTAGAATCGGTTTTACTTTCCTGCTTGGACCCCTAATTTGATAAGTCTTAAAGAAGATCTTAAGAATTCTAAATCTGCTCCTTTAGGTATGTGCAAGTTTAGCTTGTGGAACCACTCAATAGCCTTTTCTTTATTTAAATTTTTAATGTCTGTTAAACTTAAATCCATTATCTAATATACTACAAAAACACACCTTACTATAAAATTAAAACCGAGCAAAAAACTCTGCAAACAAAAATGATTACACTATGGAATGTATAGCATTCAGAGCATTGGAACGCTAGCCTAGTACGTATTGCCAAACGAAAGCCTACTTGTTATGGTCGACTCAACAATATCCTACTGGCTTGCAACACTGCCGAGAGCAAGGTGCATCGGAACACCTCGGATTACACTGCTAACAAAACGCTAACCTAAGCACCTACACTAGCAGAAACCCACAACCGCCGCGCCGACCTCATTGAACAGTTACACACTTAAATGTTTTGGAAAACAAAATTTTGACAAAAACAAACAAATCTAAAACCAATTATTCCCGAGGTACTAGGATCGAAATCTTGTAAAAATTTGAAGACTCTGGCGCCTTCACCACCTGTGGCGAACCAACTGGCTCGTCACCACTTTGGGAGCGTAGCTAATTAATTTCAATAGTAAACAGGGATAATGTGGGTTTCCACTTAATAACAGATACATGTGTTTGAGCGGACCTTTCTTTTAATCAAATCAAAACCCTATCTATACAAATACAAAACATAACCTCGATTCTAAGAACATTATACAAATCTTTTCTCAAATAAATCAAACCTTGAATAAATACAAAACAATAATAATTCTCTTTCAAATATCTACTCTGGACTGGCAAACCGTTCTGGAGGCAGTGCGATCCGGTCAAAATGAGACTTTAATTTAAACTAAAAAAAAAAAAAAAAAACTATTCCTTCTTAAACACGCTACAGAAATAAAACCCTCTTTGCTTAAAATCTCATACAACAACAAAATTTAATAACTCAACCCCAAAACAACTTTAACTAACTCTTTATCACGAAAAAACGAAGAACTTCACACAGGGCCTAAGATTCCCCAAATCAACCAATACGGTACTCACCTACGACCGCCCCGGGTCCAGGCACCGCTTTCCCAAACTACAAGGAAGTTGACCTATATATTAGATCGCATTCGCCTCTGACCTTCAGGGCAACGAACCCCGTGTTTACCTCCAAAGCGCTTGCCATCCAGTGCGACCTCGACTCTAGTAATGACCCGTGCGGCCTTCTACTAAAATATACAATGTCCATAGTTTTTAACTAATAAAAAATCCCTAAACACATCCCTCCTTCACACTTCCACGTGTCGAACAAATTTTATGTGTAGTTGTGTCTATATTTTTCTCTTTACTAATTCTGACGGGAATTGGATTTCCAACAATTTTTTTGTTTACAACCATGTTGTTATAAATATTGACTGGTTTGATAAAGATCTACACATAATACGTCTCTGTTTGTTTTGAATTTGTTTGTCTTCATTTACAGTTTGTAAGTAAGTTTTTACCTCCTCTAAATCTTTATTTTTTGCGATCATGTCTCTTGATAATTTTGTTTGAAGTGTGTTACAATATTTAGAATAATTTCTTTTGGTTTTAACACCAGTCTTAGCTGTGTTTTCTTTCTGTCAATCTCCATTAGGTCGATCATTTGTTGATGGTCGGTCTTCATTAGGTCGATTATTAGCTGATGGTCGATCTTCATTATTTCGATCATTTGTCGATGGACGACCTTCATTAGATCGATCATTTGTTGATGGCCAATCTTCATAAGGGCGATCATTTGTTCGTGGTCGATCTTCATTAGGTCGATCATGTGTTGGTAGTCGATCTTCATGAGGTCGATCATTGGTTGATGGTACCTGCAACCATGTTTCATAAAATTAAACCAATAGTTATGTTTCACAGAATGGAACCAATAAAAAATTTGAATAAATGTGAACACTGACACATCCTGCCCAACATAGGTGAGGACTTTTACTGACTATTTTGCCACCACTGAAATGTGGTATTCCTTTTTTTTTTATTGTGACCAGCATGTTTGACATTTATACAGGGCCCAGCTTCCACTTTTACAAACATTTTGAGGTTATTAGACATGTCAAAACAAACAAAAAATTATATAAACATATTGTCTTAATATACTTCCTTAAGCTGCAAGCCGCCATTTTGTTTTACACATTTAAAATCTAAATAACCTAAATTTTCATTAATCTTAATGCAAAATGAGTGTCTTTCTGCAGAAAAATCGCAATAACTGTCAATTGTTGTCAGATCTTTACAAACTTGGTATCACTGTTTAGATAATTTGATTGACAACTTTTATGTCTCATGTAAATTTTTATAAAATTTATTGTTTTTGTGATATTTGTGTTCAAAAAATTTAAAATTGCCGCCTTTAAAAATATATACATTGGAAAAAAATTTGTTTTTCCTGAAAAGAAGCAGTGTTGTGATTAAGGTACATGCCAAATATAAACTTCATACAACAAATTCTTGCAGAAATGAAAATACTGAATTGTAAAAAAACAAAATGGCAACTAGCAGCTTAACAAAGCATTTTAGGACATATGTTATTAATTTTTTGTTTGTTTTGGGATGTTTAACAACCTTGAAAAGTTTGTAAAAGTGTAAGCTGGACACCCTGTATGTAATTCCATAAGTGAATCAGTACCTAAAGATCTCCAAGCAATATCTCGAGTTAGAAGAAAGATAGGGTAACGTATGATGGATCACGGGGTGGGGGGTAATGGGGTCATGGGGGATGCATGGGGGGGACATAGGGGACACGGGAAGGAATGGTGGGAATGGGGGCACTGGGGTACTTTTGCCCCGGGGCTAAGGGTACAGAAATCACGGGACACGAAAGGGAACGGGGATCGTAGGGGATGGGTGCTTCATAAGAAATTCAAACTGTGTAAATTTACACTTCAGCTTGAAAAGAATTATAAGTGTGCAAGTAGAAAATTAGTGAAACTTAATTTTAGAGATAACATCAAAATTTGAATTTTTAGGGGCTTTTGCCCCTACAAGCCCCTAGTACATTTATAATTGGGCAATACATATTATTACAAAATGTCCTCAAAAACTGATAATTTGGTATTTTAATATACATGTTGATAGATACAAATATAAAAGTTTTCACAATGCTCAGTTAGTCTTATGAATGAACACTACATTATTAATGCAAAGTATGATCTGTTGTGTGAAAGGTTTTTTTGTGGAGGTATTGTAGAAGCCCTTTCAACTTATAGCAATTCTCAACGGCATATTCAGTTGAAAATTGCAACTCAAGTTGCAGTTGAAAATGGCTAGAGGTTGAAAGTGCCTCTGCAGCAACTACACAAAACTGTGTCGCCCGACGACCTACTTTGTATTATATGACTTTGCATGTACCTCATCATCATAGATATTACAATATGTCGGATAATTTTATATAGGACAGCTTATCATATGTTTTAACTATCCCTCTGGGCCATCTTTTAAAAAATTGTCTAGTCACAAAGTTTTGGTACCAATGGGAAATATTCTAAGGAAGAAATCTGCCCTGAAACTAACCATTGCTACAAGTCGATCATAAAACATTTAAAAAAAAAAAACTCTGTGATGAGATAAGTGAAGTTTAAAACTTGCATTGTTAAGAGTTTTACCTGTTAGCATTATTTCAGTACATTCCTGCAAACTTATAAATCTTCATTTTGAACATCATAATCATAATTTAAAAATAAAACGCTGTGTAAGTACACAAGTTTGACCACTCGAAAATTGCAAGATGCAACGCCATTCCCAGGAATTATTAAGCCTCCCACACATTTGGTATAGACTCATTAACTTGAAAACAAGTTTTTTCTTAGTTTTTTTGTAAGTCTCTTGGCGACAGAATTTTGTTTTAACATAAGTTTTTTTTCCTTCCCTCTGAATCTTTCTGATAACTCTCTTTCCACTCGGTTTCATTTTTTCCTTCCTTCTTTCAATCTTGCTATCAAATATTTTTTTTCTATTTTCACTACGGTCTTTAACTGACCAGGAAAATAAAGCCAATTATTACACCTAAGATTTATGAAATCTACGATTAGGCAACTATATAAAATCGTAAATATTAACTTCTATCCTTTGGAAATTGCTGTTAAACTATCAAGAATAAATATAGGCCTAAAATCTAAACAATTTCATATTGCAATGGCCTATATATTGTTTAATAGGTAACTTACTTAATTCCAACCAAAAACTAAGCCTAGACCAGTTTTTAAGGACCACCGGTTTTGCAATATTCACGGGAGTCAGGAGATAGTAAAAAACCTCTTAAAAGTAAATAAAAAACTTTGATAAAGACAATAGAAGAGGTGTATGTTACCAGAATATTCATAATATAGGTCAGTATAAGTCAAATGGTGTTAAAAATAGATTATATCTTTAAAATGTCATGTTAATAATATATGTAACCCCCGTTACCTATATTTTGTGTAACCTCTGTTACCAAATAAAATCTAAATTCTAGTAGGTGTAAAAACCTTAAAAAAATTAGACATGACCCTTGAGTCACTTTGACATAAGAAACAATCTTTTTTAATTTAAAAAATGTAAAATAAAGAAGTTACCGAAACTTTTTCTTTTTTTAGTAACGGAGGTTACATCCAAAAGCGTCAAAGGTAAATCCTTAATAAATAATTAAAACAACTCAACTAAAATGCTGAAACGAACGAAATACATCATTCAAAAGAATAGGAATTGCTTCAATTAGATGCAAAATACCCCCCGTCGCAGCAGACCTGCGTACTCAGCGAATTTCCAAATTAGTAATATTAATTTTTACCAGATAAACCTGGAAACAAAATTTCTTCACATGCTGATAAATAAGGAAATAAATGTCTACTCTCCTTATGATATATATAGGGAAAGAGTATGCAGGTATGCTGCCATGGGGAACACTAAAAGTAGGTTTTTAGCATAAAAAAAAATTATTTCGACCATATGAAGCCATACACTAAGTTTCATCTATATCTGTCCATAAATAAAGGATTTTGCTTATTTTCCATATGATTAACATGAGAAAAGAGTATGCAGGTTTGCTGCCATGAAAAGCACAAACCCCAAGATATTTTATCACAAATAGATGAATCTCAACCAAATGAAGCTAAATACCAAGTTTCATAAAAAAATATTGGTTAGTAAGTGAAGTATTGACACATCCTTGTTCTCCATATGATTAACATTGGAGCCTCAAAATACAATGTACTGTCTTTAGACTTTTTAATTTCTCGGTAACCAATGGAGATAGAGCAAAGCTTCAAGATACTAAATTGTGTGTTTTTGAGCTAAATCCAATAATCAAAATAAAAATTTAGAATTTTTAAAATTTACATATGAAAAATGCAAAAAACCCATTTTTGGGGTACAAAACCCCCCAAAACTACCCCTTCCGGTAGGTCGATATGTCTGGTTTACGAACTCATCCGAATAAACGTAGGATTACACATCACTACCAAATTTGGTGTCGATCGGACCATTTTTACGAGAGTTATCGTGTCTAGGGACACATACATACATACATACACATATATATATATATATATATATATATATATATATATATATATATAAATTCTAATGACTGGTCTCTGGGAACCTCAAAACGAAAAAGTAACATGGTCCCGGGCTTAGGTCTTACCATGAGACCTACGGTAATAGCTTATTCCCTATGGGAAATTCGCTAAAAAACAACTCTGAACAGCTAATAAAAAACCAACAATATAAAATGGCAAACAAATATTTCTTTGAAAATGTTTACTTTCACCCGGAATACCTGGATTTTTGTGCATACCTGGATTTTTATTCAATTTGACATATGACCCAAGATGTTTTAATACAAGGTTTTTCTCAACAATGTCCCATCTTTTACTAACACAGACTGACCGCTTTCTTCCACTGCGTACAGGGCTACCAGGCCTACTACTGTACTCAGAATAATTGTCTTTCTCTACAGGGGAAAGAGCATCAGTTGAACTTTCCATCTCCATGAAGTGGTCGTGTTCGATATTTTCAATGTTATCCCTGTTGAAATGGTCATTCATATTTTCTGTGTTGGCATTGACTTTGTTGCTTGTGTTGGAATGGTTGTTTTCTATAGAAGATTGTGTACTAGGAGCATTTACCATATTTAGCAGACGATGCCCAATTTGCCCTCTCTGAATAGCCTGAAGTGGAATTCTGTAATTTTTTTTATGTACTGTAGATGAGTGCCCAAGAAATTGACACACATTGTCGGTAAATGGTTCACCGCCATAAATTTGAGATTTGGTGGCTAAGTGATACCTTAATACCTTTAATACCTTTATTGAAATGGCGACCTAACTCAATAGGTAGTTTAAAGCCAAGTATGAATGAGGGATGAGTGTAGGATGATTGTGGCGCGATCTTGTAGTCTTGTCACTGACTAAGGCCGACATTCTCCTTAGACAGGACTGTTAATTCATAGTCCAACAGCCAATGGTATCTAGGGACCTACAGTTTAACATGATGTCTTAAGGGGGCGGTCTACCCCAGCCAAAACAACAACAATGCCGAATGCCGCTCGCGGCCGTAGCGCTAGCCGAGTTTGATGGCTGCAGAGGTTTACGGGGATCGTGTTTTAAAATTAACCAATTAAGATAGATATTGGCTGTTAACTTTTTCTAAAAGTAGAAAATATTATCTAGTCGGCTATCTTTTTAGAATTTTTATATAAAATTTCTAATTTCAGTAATAACTGTCCAAAATCATCTGTTTTTAGTTTTGTAAATGCAGAGGTTTACGGGGATCGTGTTTTAAAACTAACCGCTTAAGATAGAGATTGCCTGTTAACTTTTTTTTAAAGTAGAAAAAAGGATCTAATCGGCTATCTTTTTAGAATTTTAAAATAAAATTTCTAATTTCAGCTATAATTATCTAAAATCATCTGTTTTTATAGATTTTTAACTGAAATTTTCTATTGGTTTTAATGAACTAATTACAAAAGTGTAACAGAGGAAAATTAGTACCGTTATTCTTCTTTAATATGACACCTTATTTATAGCTCTAGGCTTCATTTGGCAGAAAATAACACGATTCTAAAAAAACCTTGCATTCGGGTGCGCGCCAGGGGTAGACCGCCCCCTTAAAGCAGTCGCAGTCATGTTATCTTTGTTCTGCAAATCACATTTTTCTCTAAATTCCCTAATAATCTTTGAACCGTCAAAAGGGGCTTCGGGGGCAACCCTAGGGAACAACAGCCGATTGTAATGACTTATGTTCAGCGGATTCCTGCAGGAAATTATAAGATCAATTTTTTTTTTCATTTGGTTAAAAGAATAGGGACTGAATGAACTAGCTTTCCAGGAACCATAAAGACTGTTAGCGGTGATAGTGACTGTTTTTCGGCTTCTGAAAGTGTCTCTAGGACATAATTTGTGAGTTCATCGTTAGGGATTCGATTCAGGTAAAAGGTTAACTCTGCACGAGCTACTTCCCCAGGCCTTCTACGATTTAAAATAATTATGTGAGCAATAGTGACCTTGCATATAGTTTCATATTCTTCTGCCAATACAGATACTGATAGGGTTTAATAAAGGTTTAGTTCCCATTCTTTTAGTTTTGTGGCCATAGTTTTAACATCAATATCAACAGGTAAACTTTTAGGTTTTAGGGAATTAAGTTTATCGTCTTTTCAGCATTTGAAGAAACCATGTACTTTCAACGCAGATCAACAAGCATCAGAAAATCAGAAATTTCAGTTTTTATTTGCTCTTTTTTAGCAGCTGTTAACTGATCATTCATTATTGCATTGCATGAAACAAGTTTTACCACTTCCTTAATAATATAAGAAAGCCGAGCAGGCATTCCTACAACACTTACCGAGCCATTTTCTTCGTTAAACCCACAAAGCTCTTGGACGGCCTCTATGACTGTAAGAAACTTTGATGGCTTAAAACAGTCTGACAATGATTTAATGTCATGATCTTTTTCCTGACATGTTTTCAATAGCTTAGCGGCCTCTCTAAGTTTCTTTGTAACATTGTAATGATCTTTCTTTTCTTGGTGGCTATACAAAAATAATGATCCTATTGAAAGAATCAATGGGTGAAACAATTAACGAAATAGCACTCATAGCAACTAATGAGTTGCTACGAGTGCTATTTCGTCCACTTCTCGGTTAAGAATGTCGAGTATAAGTTTTTTTAACAGCGCACTTGCTCCATCAACATCAGGAAGAATTAGAATTCCATAACTTTTGAGAACATATTCTCTCTTCTTAGAGCCAAACAAAGTTTCATTTATTCCAATGTCAGGATTATTTGATGGAATGTCTAATGAATCAACATCTTTTTTAGTAAAATTTTTTATGTGTACACTAAAAGTCTTTTTCTTAAACATACCAAGGCAAAATCTGCAAGTGAGGTAGTCAAAAGTTGTTGGTGTCTTTAAGGGGGCGGTCTACCCCAGCCAAAACAACAACAATGCCGAATGCCGCCTCGCGGCCGTAGCGCTAGGCGAGTTTGATGGCTGCAGAGGTTTACGGGGATCGTGTTTTAAAAATAACCAATTAAGATAGAAATTGGCTGTTAACTTTTTCTAAAAGTAGAAAAGATTATCTAGTCAGCTATCTTTTTAGAATTTTTAAATAAAATTTCTAATTTCAGTAATAACTGTCTAAAATCATCTGTTTTTAGTTTTGTAAATGCAGAGGTTTACGGGGATCGTGTTTTAAAACTAACCGCTTAAGATAGAGATTGCCTGTTAACTTTTTTTTAAAGTAGAAAAAAGGATCTAGTCGGCTATCTTTTTAGAATTTTAAAATAAAATTTCTAATTTCAGCTATAACTGTCTAAAATCATCTGTTTTTATAGATTTTTAACTGAAATTTTCTATTGGTTTTAATGAACTAATTACAAAAGTGTAACAGAGGAAAATTAGTACCGTTATTCTTCTTTAATATGACACCTTATTTATAGCTCTAGGCTTCATTTGGCAGAAGATAACACGATTATAAAAACCCCTTGCATTTGGGTGCGCGCCAGGGGTAGACCGCCCCCTTAATGGATAAGATTTATTTTTGAAGTTACGCCTGCTGAGCGTAATTCTTCTTCGATCGACTAGGATGAATTATTAAATGCAATTTCCTCGATTTCTTAGGTCATCTGTAATTTTTTTCGTTTCTTTTTTCGCTATTTTAAATTGTCATCTTTAATACTGAGGTATTCTAAAACTTCCTTTTCCATTCTATGCCACCGCACAATGTGCCTACTAAAGTTAGTTACTAACTGCCGTCAGAATAAACAAGAGTTTTTACGATCCTATGATCTTTTTTGTGGTCTAAACATTGGTTTGTAGTACTGGCTCGGAATGTTTTTTCCGATGATTCATTCGGCACATCTGTGAAAAAAAAACAGAGAAATATAACAATAAAAGTGAAAAAATCATTGATTTAAATTGATATTATTTCCTTAAGTAAGGGAGATCAGCGCTTTTCATGTCCAATGTTACTTAAATGGGCCAACGTAGGTTCAGTTAGGTACCTTTTACCACTAAAATAATAAAGCTATGGTTTTTGAAATTTTTACCACATGTTAAGACATATATTTGGATCATGATATACTTTTTTTTTAAATTTGAAACATAATTAAAAATATTATACATATAATTAATTTATAAAGAAAAAATACACTTTTTTATACTTTTGTTTATATTTTACTGAGCACATTTTTTACAGTAGGCCTATAATTCTAGTACATTGTTACTGTTAAACATTACTGAACACCCACCAAAAATTTCAGCCTTATAGCATTAATAGTTCTTGAGAAAAGTGTTCCTAAATGTTAAAATTTTACTTTTTTGGGAAAATAAATATCAAGTTGAAACAGAAAAAGTCCACTTTTCAGCCTACCTCTGTTTAAAATCCACCAGGGCAGTAGACTACAGCTCCATCTTCATTTTCTTCTCTATTCCTTTTCAAAAGCCTTCTCCTAATTCTCTTCTTTTTATTCTGCTCACGTGTTTCTTTGTCGGCTTTTAAAATTCTTCTGCGGTCAATTGACTGTAGACTCGTAAACGTGAATTTTCCAGGTTTAAGACTCAGTAACTGTAGTATATTTATTTTGGACACAGCTCCTTCATTAAAACATGTTACTGCATCAGTTACTCCTAATCTAAGTGTTGTTAGGCCTACAAATTCTGTTTTAGGCAGTCTTTTCCATATGATTTGGTTGACACTTTCGTTAGGGTTTTGTGTTTTACCATGTAAGCAACCCTCCAATAACTCCTCATTGGAAAGAGCTTTGAAAATATGCCTAATAACATGCATAACTGGTTCTGGTAGAGATTTGCTGTGTTTTTACTCACTATTGTCAGCTACAGCTTTGTTGTATTTACACCATGTGGTATCTTCTGTAGGGCATAAATGATGCTGTAGATTTTGGTCCGACGACAGTTTATGAAAATATGTAGCCCAGACTGCATTTTTCATTTTATTAACATCAGAACAATTATTTCTAATTGTTAAGCCATAATAACGTTGTAGATTGTCTACTTCTGCATTTGTTAATCTCCCTGCTCCACCTAAACCTTTACCGACACTGAGTTTTTGGCCTCTCATGTCTTTCTTCAGATTTCGAAGTCTCGTACCAAGCCGCTTTTGAACGTGTCCCACACATTCTAATTTCTCAATTTTCACCTCATCTCCATATGGCTGACTTTCTAACACAGCTGCAAACCCTTTAGAATCACCATCCCCCAGGTATTTAGTGTATCGAACACCTAACTTGGCCTCAGACCTATTACAAACAGCTTGAGCGGCCTGCACTTCCATTCCCCCACTCGCTCCCTTATAATTAGACTTGCACACCTTTTGTATTTCAAATTCCTCAGGTTTGTTCTTGAACTGATTTCTAGCACAGGAGATACAAAATTTTGATAAACACTCAAAATCTAACACACCAGTATCAAACGATGTCACGGTCAGCACTCCATTGAGCGAAGTATGGCCACGCTTTTGCCATGTACCATCAAAAGCCGCAGCAATGTCCTTATCCATAACATTTTCTTTAACTGCTTCTGCTGCTGCATTTCTTAAAGATGCATCACAAACTGTAGTGGCTTTGGGCAAAATACTTCATAATACCGTTCCATCCTAGTATTGGGAGGTGAAAGGTTCATAACGGCACAGAACATTTTTCCAGCCTCGGCCCCTTTTCCGATCGATCTAAGAGCATACGCAAATCTAGTGTTTATCTTATGTACGTTATGTTCAACATTAGAGCTGATACATGTTGAAGATGTTTGGCATTCACTACATTGTATGATAAGCTTGTGCGCAAGCCCATTAGAATAACTTTCGTCAACCGAAATACAATCGGTTTTGTCACAATGTTTACACTTTGTAAATGATTTTACAAAACGTGACAATATAGGTAGGCTCAGTATTAAATTTACATCTTCATAATCATACTCATAGTTCTTTGGTAATTTGAGAGAGAAAGTTTTTTGGAACTAGAGGATCGATTGTTTTCATTAGGTCTAGGCCTAGTCTGAGTTGCAGGGATTGAATTCAATTCTTTACCATGGTTTGTTGTAGGTTTTACAAACCTGTTTCCCTTAAATTTATGTTTGGTATTGAACTTCTTGATCCTAGGCATAGCTGACGCACACTAAACTAAATTAACTTGGCCTAAAATCATAACTAAGGATAAAACCCAGCACAAAACTGAAAACTTGGATACTATTGTTTACACTTCACAATGTTTGTAAAAAAAAATAACCTTTATAAAGTGTAAGAGTGACAAGAACCAGCTGGGGCCCATTTCATAATAATCTACTAGTTACAAGTTAAAGTTGTAACTTGTAATTTCCATAAGATTTGCATTAAGCGATCAGCTGATTTACTAATAATATTAGTTTGTAGTTTATTATGAAATGGGCCCCTGGTAGTACATTAGCAGAAGGCAAGTAAATTAGTGTTACCAACTTAAAAGTTATAAGCAATAAAAGTACTATTAGGCTGCGTTCACACGAGACGACTTTTCGCCGTGCGCCGTGGACGGCACGGCGCCGTGGAGGTTGAATTACATTGGAGTATATGGAAGTGTTCACACGTTACGACGCCCGTTGAATACGGCGCCGTGCCGTCCACGTCGGCCGTCACGGTGGCCGTGGACGGCGCTAAATTCGAGGCCACGGCTCTTTCACGGCACATTCACGACCATTTCAATTCAATCACATGTTGAATCTGGTATTAGTACTAATATTGCCACTTCAACTATTGTAACCAGTTTGCATAATATAAACAGAAATATCTTATAGAAAAGTAAACGATAGATTATTTACACTTAAAGGAAGGGGGGTAAAGGACCCCCTCCCCCAGAGCGTTATGCAGTGCTTCACCTGCTCCCAATTTGGCGCCTTTAATTAAGGCTGATAAAAATGAGGGAGTTTTTAAATAAAAGATGACTTGGGCTATTTGATTCGCTTTTAGAACTTTTAATACTTGGAATCCACATTAAACTGTGATGGTCTAAAGTTGTTAAACTTTGACCCATTATAGCGTAATATGGATTCAAAATATAATAAAACTCAAAAGCGAATCAAAAAGTCCAAGAAAGTCTTTATATTTCATTCAAATCCTCTCTCACTTTTATCCGAGTTAAAGTTTTATCGGAGTTAGGCAGCAGCCGTAGCTCAGTGGTATCAGAGCTCAGAGCTCTGGGTTATCACCCAGCGGGCCCGGGTTCAAATCCCGGCTCGGGGACAAAAAGATCGTTCGGCCGCTCCCGTGGTTCGGAAGTCACGTTAAAGGTGCTGCTATACATCGACGTCACGTCACGTCTTCATTCGCATCCATTCGCACCGATGGATCCGGCGATTCCGGAGGGGGTGCTATACATCGACGTCAAGCATTCGCATTCGCACTGGACGTCACGTCCATTCCTGCAATTCTCACGGATTCCGGGCGCGCGCGCGGATTCTGCGTGCGAAAAAAAGCGTTGAGATATGGAAAAGATATGGGAGATATGGAAAAGGGTTGAAAAAAGGTTGAGATATGGACTCCATGTAGATAATAAGTTAAGGGTTTTCTATAGATGTATTTAAATATGTAAGACTGTAAACATATTATATTTGAAGTGTAAGGTTTTCTATATTATAAAGAGGGTTTTACTGTATCCAAAGACAAATTGGTGATTACTCCAAATGAATTAGGTTTTCCTGTGTAACTGTTTCAGGAATACAACATTTTACTGTCATTGTACGTACATTCCAGCATTTTAGCATAAACTAATAACATATTTAATAAAGTATTGAAATAAATTTTAAAATGCATAAATAAACATACGAGTACTAGCGACATAATCACTACTGGCAATATAGAGGTTACCTTTTGTGTTTCGATAAATTATATAAACAACCGTCGGCAACACATAGAATTTTTGTGCAATATTTGAGTAGGGTTCTAAATGGAAGTACTGTTCATCTGTGTCGTAATTTCTTCCCAAACAGCATTTCTTCTTACATTGCTCATGTACAGTTTGTGGGAAGGGTCGTAAATTTCTTTCTTTTCTTCCACTAAACTAATTAGTAACTCATCATCCATGGTAATAACAATCGGAACACTCACTCTCATCAACTGATAAGAACTAGGCCTAGACGGAAGTAAACAAAACAAACATTCGGACAAAATCCACCCTTGCTCTCATTGGTTCCGAAGTTTCCCGATTGCGTACGAAGATACCCGAGGCGAAAGCCGAACGGCCGAATGGACGTTGGTAGCGGCTATACAGCGACGTCGCGTCACGTCACGTCGCGTCCTCATACGCACCCATTCGCACCGATTCGCACCCGAATGCTCCTCAGAGCATTCGAGTGCGAATGGATGCGAATGAAGACGTGACGCGACGTGACGTGACGTCGATGTATAGCCGGTTCCATTTGAATACACAGGGAGCATACCATGCGAACGTGGACGTGACGTGACGTGACGTGACGTGACGTGACGTGACGTCGATGTATAGCAGCACCTTAAGCCGTTGGTCCACCTGCATAGAAAACAAAAAAATGCAGGCATTTCAGGCGAGGAGAACTATCAGTTAATTACTGATCTCCTTTACTTAAAGTCATAGTATTATTATTTATATTTATCGGAGTTTAAATAAAGGCATAAAATGTGAGCAGGCCAAGCACTGCATGACTTTCTGAGAGGAGCTTTTTCATCCTTTCTTAAAACCATTCTTACAAAATATAGGTAAACACCTTACAGTAGATTATTAAAACTTAAACATATTCTATTACAATTTATGCATTAATAAACTTTCCTTTGGCATCGCCACTCATTTAGGTAGTATCATAATCGCAGTCTTTATTTAATGCGTGGACTGTAATCAAAACCTTTTACTGATTTTACTATTATAGGTTAAACTAACAACTTTTTATGTTTACTATTGACGATTCGGCCGACACGGCGCGGCGCTGCGCGGGCCGTACAATCCTTACGACACAAGCCGTGGTGTCCACGGCTGAGGCCGAGGAATGCACGTCGCCGTGCCGTCCACGGCGGAAGGCGAAAAGTCGTCTCGTGTGAACGCAGTGCGATGTTTGTTATTCAGACAAACAAACGAGTGAAAGTTGATCCTCACAGCGGCGTGAAACCATGGAAACGACTTTTATTTTTTATTTTTACCACATAATTAAGTAACATAAACTAATAAAAGTATATATTTTTGAATCAGTATAAAACAAAGAATATTTTGGGCCAGTAAAAAAATTTGAATTTTTTTGACGGAAAACTGCTGATCTCCCCTTAAGTAAGTAAGGTAAGTGAGGTAGGTAAGGTAGGGTAAATGACACGTGCCGGAGTATTGAAATGGCATATATTTACATTCGTTCAAATGTGAAACTTAGCATTATTTAATGTTTAATTTTTTTAATACGGTATATTGAATAGCAATGATTAATTTTAGGTTTTATGGTATTTACTTAGAGCTGTTATATAGGGTGATTCACGACGAAGTGTAGAAATCTCAGGCGCTGATTCTACACATGAAAATAAACAAAAAAGGCCATATAAACATATGTCCTAAAATCCTTCGTTTAGCCGCTAACCGCCGTTTTGGTTTTTACTCGTAATAATTTTCATTTCCCTAACGGATTGATGGATTTACTTCATATTTGGAATGGACGTTTGTCATAACAATGTTAATTTTCAGAAAAAAAAATATTTTCCGATGTGTATTTTCAAAACGGCGGCCATTTTAAATTTTAAACTCCAATGTTTCAAAAACCACAAATTTGATCAAAATTTTATATGAGACAAAAAATTTGACAAATTAAATTATCTAAACAATGATACCAAGTTTGTAAAGATTTTATAGCAACTAGCGGCGTTATTGAGATTTTTCGCAAAAGAACATCGATTTTGCATTATAGTTGATGCAAATTTAACAAATAACAAATGCTTTATTTTTTAGGCATAGTTAGGACTATATAGTCCTCTCTACCACTTAACCTCAGTTTAAAATACAAGAATTTGGTAACTTAAGTAAAACCAATTACAATAATCAATAGAAACCTTAAAATATAAAAGACATAATATGACTAATGAAAATTTTTGTCAAAAATACAAAAGAATTTAGTTTAGGAGATAAGACAACCGTTTCTGTTCTGCCGCGGTTAAGCTCGGCTGAGAGTGGTATAGTGCTCCTGCTGGCCTTGTAGGAGTTCTTTTATTAGGCCAAGGCATTTATTGATTTAGACATACTATTTTTAAGCCGTGAGGAAATTATGATATTACCTTGCAGCGTGGTTATAACTTAATAACGTAAGTTATTTTTCGTAGACTAAACCGGCACATTGTCTAATTTTTAAGCATTAGACATATTGACTTTTCTCATTGGAAACTTGAATGTTTCAATAACTTAGCGATAAAGTACAGTTTCGTACCAACTAATTTGAATTAACTTTCAGGGTATAATGTTGTGAACAGCTAAGGGTGAATTTAATCAAAGAAATTGAAACTTGCAATTATATCTCTCTGATTTATAAATGTAATAACAGTAACAGTAATAATTTACTGCTCTGAGTTCATATAAGCTAAGATACTGTACCGCAACATAACATGAAAATACACTAAACCGCATACCTGTTAATATATCAGTATTGAATTCATGTAAAACCAAATTTTAACACCTAAATGATATATTAAATTTAAAATTAACCAGTAACAAGCACTTGTTTTACCACTGGTCCTATGACTAACATTGGAATTTTGGTGAACTGAATGACTTTTTAAAATTGTCGTCACAACCACTTAATAGTTTAAAATACTAAATTATTTGTATTTTTAAAGTGTTATTAAATCAGTTATGTTTTTTTTTTTTTTCAAGGCGTCAGTTTCATAACTTTCAGCCTCGAAACAATCGAATTGAAATGTTAAACTGCAATATTGTACTTGATATAACCTATCAATGTTTATTATGGACAGTGCTCTTGAGGCGGAATGCAACGTTGTGATCTTATACTGATCGCCAAGAAACAGGGGCCCAATTTTTGAATCGAGTGAGTCGTGAGTTACATCTCACCAGTTTGCTCCTTACCGACTGGCTCGAGATGATAAAATTGAAGTTTGTGTTAGCATCCGGTTTCAACCGTCAAAATAATAACACTATTAAATATTGCCAGTTCTATTAATTTAAAGATTCTAAATGACTTGCATTGATATATTTAGAACATAATTACAACCTTATTTTATTTTAAATGTTTCATTGCACAATTGTAAGTATCAATATACATTTTAGGCTATTTAACTAAAGTAAACATAACCTAGACGATTTGAAAAGTATGAAAGTTGTTATTGACAAATTGAATTATTTCCTGTTGAGATAGAGATGAAGAAGAAGAATTTTCAACCTCACGTGAGATTATCTCACCCAAACCACTCACCACCGATTTGTTAGGTGAGTGAAAACGGGTGAGTTGGTGAGATTTTCTGCCCAAATTACATTTTTATACATATATGCGACATCGGTGAATAAAGGTATCCTTTGAAATACTGATGAAAAATATAAATTACTGGATGCGCAAGTTTTAAAATACCTTAAAAATTACATTTATTCTCATTTACCTATTAAGGTGGATGAAAATTGTTTGCTAATAAGCCAACTCACCAACTCACTACTCACTCGATTGAAAAATTGGGCCCCAGGTGTGCAACAAAACACTGCCATGCAGTCTCACACAGCAGAATATGAGCGCAATGAAGTTTTGTTAGTACTCATCACAGTGTCTGTTGTTGATTAATTGTGTTTAAGTCTGTTATATTTGCTCTGAATTAAAATTTTAAACTCATATTTTATGTTTGAATAGTTAAAAAATTATACGAAGTTTTTTTTTTTACTTTGACTTTACCCCTCGCTTTAAAGTGTTTAAGTCAACACTTAAAAGTAGCCTAAAACAAAACGAGGAAAAAGTAATAACAACCCCATCATATGAAATATGATATCATGTTTATAATTTAATCAGTCTCAACACTTTTTAAACATATTCTAGGCCTACACTATACCTTCATTACAAGAAAGTAGATTACAAACTACCTAGTTTAACAGAAAACATCTTGTTCATAACAGTCTTTCACTTCCTAAAAATCTAAATTAGAAAATCCATATGAGTATAACATTGTCAAAAAATTATCATGGTCCTTGTTCTAAATATTAATAAGAGACCTACAGTAATAGTTTCTTTCCTAAAGGGGAAATTCACTAACATCAAAATAAATTTAAAATCAGCAAAAGTTTAATTGAGTCACCAATAATAAAAAAATTCTTGGAACGAAGTATTAATTCGTAAACATCGATAATAAGCATAATAAATTATCGCGTGATTACAGACAGACAAGAGAAAAGTAGGAAAGTAGGACTTTTGTATCAAAAGTAGGACTTTTCCTACTTTCCTACTAAAAAGTAGGAAAAGTAGGACAACTTGGAGGCCTGAAATTACTTCTAAAAATTAAACTGAAATTAAAAATCAATAATGAAATAAAATTACCTTATCCAATCACTGGTTATCAAAAGACGACATGTTTCGTTCCTTAGAACTTCATCAGGTCCATAGTATGCAACTACCACATAATCCAATGTATTATTACATTGTGGTTTGTCAAATGATTCAATAAATGGTTGTCCCAGTCACTAAAACTACAAGTTGTCATAATGATAAAATTAATAAAACAGAATAAAATTGTTTAAATTGTACTTGGGCTGGCCAGCACCTCACTCTTATCACAAACTAGATAATACTCATAAAAATCAATATTTTACTCTTGTAACTTTGTATCACTGACGTTTAAATTAGTTGAAATTTCATTTCGCATTCTAACAGTTAACCTCTTAACGAAAAGTTTTCTTTGTACTTTAGCAATGTACTTCAGTAGGTTAGTAATAATTTTCATTTAAATAGTTATTTGTGCTTCTAGGGACTAAAGTAAAATTTTTCTCCCTGAAGGGAAACTCTTGTCGCCCGAAGGCGAAGCCGAGGGAGAAAAGTACTTTAGTCCCTTGATGCATACAACATTTTTCCTCCACCTACATGAATAACATTTAGGCCTAATGAACTTTACCTTCATATGATCCCTTGCTCCGTCAAGCTGGATCAGTCACATCAACATAAAAAATACACAAGGTAGGCTATATCATTTTTAAAGAACACGAAAAAACAAAATAGAATTTAAGCCTCGTCAAAAGTTTTACACATTTGTTTTGGACTTCTTAGGTCAATAGCCTACCCAAGCGAAATGTAAACAAACACGTACACTGCTCACTGGTGATAGAATGGTCAGCAGTGATCAGCAGCTACAGCTGCTATTAGTAAACAATGAGTAACGAAACAAATACAAGTAACAGCTGACTGTGGCTCATGTTCTTTTTAATCTCTCTTTTAATGTTATTCTTATGTAACTAATTTTAGCCCCGTGGTACAAAAAAAGTTGAGTTTTCTCTGGGAGAAGAATTAAGTATTCAAGTCACATGGGATACAAACTAGTACTTTAGTACTCTATTCCAAGGAGTAAAATACGGCTTTAGATAATAGGTGGAGAAAAAAATGTTAAAAACATTGCAAAGTCTCATAAAAAACCACTTACAATTGAGTTATAACCACGATCACTCTCGCATGGCTGCACGCTGCAGCTCACACACGTGGAATGATGGCCCGCCGTGCAGTGCTCGGCGTGCCGAAATTCGAACTCCTCTAGATTTCAGACCTGCAGTGCGCGGGTCTGTGGAATGGCGAACGGTCAAGTCGACGCAAAGTGTCCGTCTTGTTTAAAGAAAGTGAAAAATACTGATTATGCGATCGGCTGTGAAGGTTTTTGTAAAAATTGGTGGCATATTGAGGGCGTCAATATAAATGACATTGAATATTCAAAAATCCAATCACTTGGTGATAAAGTGAAGTGGTTTTGTGCGGACTGCGATTCAAAGGTTAGTCGTGTTCTAACAAAAATTACTGACGTTGAGAGTTTCTTAAATATTGAATCTATTGTTGCAAACCTTATTCAACTTGTTAAAAGTGTGGTCAATGATAATTTTCAAATTACGACTAAAATTGAGGAAACCTCTCTAGCTAACTCTAGGTTATGTGACGATCTATTAAATTTCAAAAACGAGGTTAATGTCAAACTGTCTGTCTTGCATGCTGAAGCTAGTAGCAATCCAAAGACTTTTAATAGCACTGCCACTTCGGCTAAGCCCCAGTATTCTGACGTCTGTGGAAAGAACAACCGAATAGAAAATATCGAGTCAATCAATCAATCAATCAATCATTTTATTGACACATTAATATTTACAATACATGGTAAATCTGGCGTCTCGTCATCTCTACAGACAAAATGAATCAAACATAACAAAAAGTATCCTAAAGTGTGAAATGAGAAAAAAAAATAATAATACTAAAATTATACTAAAATCCCTAGGTTCCTCAAAAAAAGAGTGAACAATCAAAAAAGAGTCACAACCTCATCGAAATGACTGTGATCATAACGAAGTAAACATAACCTCTGTTTTGGAAGAATCTATCCTAATTAGTTCTCTGTCAAAATCTGTAGTTATGAACAACTCTAATCAACACAAACGCGACAATTCTATAGTCCTGGACAGGCTTATTGGCGGGTGGCCGATCAGCTGTTACAACCTATTTCCTTTGTAAACTGTTTCTAGAAGGTAACAGTAGCTGCTTCAACCAGAATCAAAAAGTAACAGTTACAAACATATCATTGAATTTTAATGTCAGCTGTTACGTATGAAAATAACTTATACAACCTTCTTTTTGTTGTTAAACCATTAAACATTTTATCATACTTTTTACAAGCAATATCTTTTAAAGTTATATAGTTTATAATAAAAATTATCTTTACCAACGTATTTTATTTAGTTCATCTTTAAATGTTGCACCTACGTACATATGAAAAGCGTAGATGAAAGAGGAAGGCACCGCATGTAGGGTCGACGAGAAGTGTGAACAAGCCTCATAAATTTCTATTCTATTTACACTTTGCCTACGAATAATCTCTATTATGATTTATAGAAGAGCTACTAAAAATTACTTTGACGAGAAATATACTGTTTTTGAAACCATTGTTGAGTTTGGATAGTGATTTGGGAAAACGTTTTTACAGTGATACAAAGTAAATCCTTAGTGTATAGATCTCCTTCACGCCAACAATTAAACTATATAGGATATTTGTGTTTTTGTTGTGCTCTAATGTTGTCAGTCTTAGCGAAAAATTAAAATTTCAAAATTTTTTATTTTTTAGGTTATAGGTTTTAGGTTAGGATATTTTTAAAGGCTTTATACGTTACCTTCATTTATACCAAGGCTATTAAATAAGAAACATAAGTGTTCTATTTTTATTCTATTATCCAACTTATACAACTTATAACTCCATTTATACAACTTATAATACGTTTCCTCAAGATTTTACGTTTCCTATAGCCTACATTAATGTTTTCCATACGTTTTGTTTGCGGTAAGATAATAATTAATCTGCCCTTATATAATCATTCTATCTGTTTCACTCGGTAAAAAAGAAATAATGTAGAATATCAAATTCATTGATCACAAGGCAAAAATATGTGCAAGAAAATAACGGTAAAAGTGTATAGTTACAAACAGTTACCCTTATGATTCCAATAAAAACAGTTACTGTTACCTTCTGGAAACAGTTTACTAAGGTAATAGGTTGCATCAGCTGGTCGCCCACCCGCCAATAAGCCTGACCACGACTATAGTTCATATCAAAGGCAACACTACTCTAGAGCGATTAAACCTAAGATTCAAGATAAACTTACCAATAGCAGACTTAAATCTAGTGTGGCTAGCAACACTTCTGATCAAGATAGGGTTAGGCCTAAACCTATCTTTGGGACAAAAACCATTGGTAGTGAGTCAAAGTTGAAAGCTTGTTCAAAGTGGAAATGGATCTTTGTATCCAGACTCCATTCTAGTGTAAATAAAGAAGACATTGAAGCCTACATGACAGGCGCAGGTATATTAAGATTTAGTGTTGAGGACATTCAAAGCAGATATTCTAGTCACAAATCCTTTAAATTGGGACTAATAGAAGACGATGTCAACCGAGTGTTTGATCCTACTTTTTGGGCTGAAGGGGTTCTTGTGAAAGACTTTGTACCTCAATGTAATAGGCCTAGGCCTTTTTTAGACAGGAAAAACCAGTATTAATTGAGCCTATGTTCGTCATGTTTGGGCCTAAATCTAAGGACATACTGAAACCTATTCGTAATGTTAATTTGCAAAAAGTGCCGGATACAAGGAGCATGCAAACTTTTTTGTCGGTGAGTATTCTTATCACTATTCTGTTTTGTAATATACAATGCATTACAAACAAGGTAAATGAAATTGAACTTATAACTAGTTGTGATGATTAAAATTTTTTATGCTTCTCTGAACACTGGACTTCCTCAGAAAATCTCCAATATGTATTCATTAAAGGCTACTCACTGGTCACTGCTTATTCTAGAACAAATGCAAAGAACGGCGGTGTGGCGCTGTACGCCTCACGTAGTTCATATGATCAGTGTGATGCAGTAAATGTTGATAAATTTTGTAAAGAGTTTGATCATGAGTTTGCTTGCCTATTTGCTAAACACTGGAATGTTTTAATAGTTGGCGTACACAGGTCCCCCAGCGGTGATACAAATAAGTTCTTTTTAGCTTTGGAAAAACTCATTCTTTATTTAAGAAAATTACAACCAAAGTCTGACTTAATCATTGGTGGTGATTACAATATAAACATCTTACTGAAGGATTCTTGCACAAATGATTTTAAAAATTTATTAAAATCATTGGACTTATTATATCTGACAAATAACAAACCCACAAGGCTAAATTCTTGCCTTGACAATGTAGCAACAAACATTAAGAATTCACTATGCAAAACAGAAGTCAAGGTAAGTTGAACGCCCCTATCTCGCCTATGTTAAAAATACAACATTTAAGACCCATTATCTCAGCAACTAACCAAGATATAGACCTGCAACTTTCTGCACCTTTTATAAACATCCTTATCCTACTACTGATCCTCATTTATAATGTTATTTCAACAAACAAACAAAATATGAATTTTTAAAAAAATTATAATTTTTTTACTGTTAAATTTGTATATATTTTTTTGTTTCTTTTTTACCTTAACAGATATAAGCTTTATTTAGGATCCACATAACCACATACATGTAGAGAACATGTTGTGTAAATTTGGTCAAGATATCTATATCTATATATATAATACGTGATGTTCTTTTTTTGTTAACACTACTCCTCCCTTATTTTCTGGACCAATTTTAATGTTTGAGGTGTTAAAAGAATGGTCTCAGTTTGTAGTTTTGCAATAAGGTTTTATATTTTTGATATTTTAATTCTGAAGCTCACGGGAAGCCATCAAAGTTCATTTTTTGTCCATAAGATTAACATGGGGAACAATTTATATTGAATTGCTAAATAAAACAGCTGTTGATAGTTAAACAAACAAACACATATGTTAAAAGCTGAATAGAAGCAAATTGAACTGGCACTGAAATATCAACATAATTTCATACTTTAATACGAGGAGAGTCTAATCTGAGCTTTAAACCTTTTCTCAAAATGTAGGTGGTAGATTTTGCTTGAAAGTTTTATCGTTTTATTAACGCGTATTTGAGCTCAAAAATAAATTTTGTAACTTAACCCTAGAAAAATGTATTTTTGTTTATGAAAACAAGTTGGTAATTGAAATTTTTGACATCGGTCCTATTGGTCGTCCGATTGGTATTGAAACAATAATGAAAGGTAACAAATATTAAAATAGATCACTAAATTTGTGTGCATGGGTTTTCAAACAGCTATAAACCATAAGGGAAAGGGATAGTTGGTTGTAAATGTAATAACCTTTTTATTTACTATTATAGTATAAACCTGTTTTAAGCAGAACGCTACACATATTATTCATTACACATAAAATTCATACTATAGAAACCAATTACACAAACATGAATCTCAGAAAAACTAATAAAATTTCAGCCATTTATCATAGAACATCATTTTATGAAAATCATATTAAATATAACTATACCAAAATTTACAATAACCTTCCTACTGAAATTAAGAATATGAATTCAGACTCAAACACATTTAAGAAGAAATTAAGAAGATATATTATTGACAAGAGCATTTATTCAATGGAAGACTTTTATAATGTAAAAAAATTATGAATTTTAAATTAATTTTAGGTATTATAGATAAGTTTATTATGTATAGGCTAATGCAATTTCTTAATTGTCAGCCGAATAAATGTTGGTTGATTGATTAAAAAACCTGTGTAAAAGACAACATTTAAAAGTTTTTA
Source organism: Neoaliturus tenellus (assembly GCA_030545055.2). NCBI lineage: Eukaryota > Metazoa > Arthropoda > Insecta > Hemiptera > Cicadellidae > Neoaliturus > Neoaliturus tenellus. Next base: position 112,379,020 of record CM061531.1, read on the forward strand.
CCTCCAGTATAGAAAACAAGCTTCTTACAAAAATGGTTTTTACAAGAGAAATTTTAACCAAAATAAAAATGCCACTAAAAACAAAATGGACCACACCAACAAAGATGTAGATTCTCTTAATTTTTGTGATTTCTTTATTTAAATTTTGTAATGTCATAGAAAGTTAAGTTTATATAGGATTTAGACATAAATAGTAATGTGGACTCATTCACTATGTCATTGACTACCTCATACAGTTAGTAGTACTACAAAAACAGACGCAGTGAGTGCTGCATGCTGCTATACATCGACGTCACGTCACGTCACGTCCACGTTCGCATGGTATGCTCCCTGTGTATTCAAATGGAACCGGCTATACATCAACGTCAAACAAGTTATTAACCCCCATTTATATATATTATCCCATATTGCATATCTAAATTATATACTCCCGAATGTGTAACTCACTCATCGGGGTATCAGAAATTCAAGTCACTGATGTCAAATACAAACTCTCACTTTAAATAATTTTTTTAGTTTTACACGGTTTTTAAGAAAACTGTACAATTTGATCTTGTACGCGTAATTTTAGCAGTTTATTGAATATTTGAGGTTGAAATTTAGATTTTAAGCAAAAATGTCTCGGCAAAAAAATGTCTTAGACTCTTTTAAATACGTTTCCAACAAAATTGTCAGTTTGGTCCAAAATGTTTTTTTATTAAATTTACAACATGACGGAGATTAATGAACATGTATTTAAATGTTTAGTAAAACTAATCACGTGATAATTGATGTTTTATGATGGTATATTATTTTTAATGAGGTTCTTAGACATTTACATGTTTGGTAAGTTCTGTTATATGTAAAATGTTCAGACATAATATATGTTAAATTTTCCCCAGTTAAAAAAAATAATGTCATGCTATTTATTATCCTAAATCAGTATGATTAGGGTTTTTAAATATTAAATTTTAAAGTTGCTTCAAAATTACGTCTGGTCCCCTCTGTATTGAAATCAGTGTCAATCAACAGAGCAAAATATGTTTACCTACAACGACACTATTTTTTTTTTTTTGTACAATTTTAAAAGAGGTGCAAGGTTGGTATGGGACACCCAGTAAGACAGTATCATATTTGCACAATAGTCCTCCCAAAAAATTGGTTCTTTATTTGGGATGGCACTTAATTTCTAACGAACTCATTAAGCCGCGTCCGCACTGGCCGAACATTCGTGGCGAACTTGTTCGGCGAACACAAAAATCAACAAACATTCTTAACGAACAATGTCTCACGGTAAGAGAGTATCATATTTGCACGATAGTCCTCCCAAAAATTGGTTCTTTATTTGGGATGGCACTTAATTTCTAACGAACTGATAGCATGCTAATTTAAATTTTACAATTCAACAAAAAGTTTAACTAAAATAGCAGATTACACAATTGATTTATCTTTTAGTGCGTACCAAGTTAATGTTTAATTTAAAAAGGTGGCAGTACAGTATTTTCATTTAAAATAAAAAATGTTTTTTTTTCCTGCTTCAGAATCTATACTATCTGATTTAAAAATTTAACGACCAAACATTTTTACCCAAAATAAATATGACATTATTTTTTTCTACTCTAGCGGCCAAATTATAACATCTGAGGCAATCCTCGCGAACGTCTTTCAAGTTACTACAAGTTTGGTTCTATGAATTTTTGCCCCCCAGCCCACACAATTAAACATAATTAAATGTTTATTTATTTTTGCGGGGAATTTTACCCCATGTAGACGTAATTTTACAACTAATATAATATTTTACTCAGAACCTTCACTTTGCACATAGACATATCTTGCACAGTACCAATATCAATTAAATTATCAAACTTAAAAATTATCATGATGATAATTTTTCATTTTCAATATCACGTATTCTTCTTTTGACTGTGAGTCGGAACGAATTGCTATATCAAGCAACTGATTGTTTTACTTTGATTGTTATTTACTGACCTGGTCCTACGGCTAAAACATACGTCCTTTGATGTGTATGGTAATTTTAATATTTTAACCATTATTTAACATACTTTTGTTAGTAACTACTGTATTATTGTATTTAGAAGCTTAAAGTTTTTTTTATTTGCGTTGACAGTAATTTTTTAGGAAATTAGGTAAATTTAAAAGTTTTACACCATTAAAAACTGAAATGAAGGAATTGTAATGAATGCCAATATTACATTAATGTATTTATCATTGTATGTTCAATATTACTGGATCGTTATGTTATTCCCTGGAATTTCAACACAACTAATTGAAGGATAGTAACTGAATAGTATTTTTGTAAATAAAAGGGGTTTTTGGCAAGTTTTATCCACTTTGTTAAGATTTCCAATTATTTTGTTTTAATGGAATTTTTCATTGTTTTCGATGATCTACTGAACATTTTTATGCAGTTTATCCATTTAATTTTTTCATATATTTATTTATACGTATTTTATAATTTTAAGTAAATACTTATACAATACCTACATAATAAATTTATTCACAACTCCATTAACCTTTATAGAATTCGGGGGAATTAGGAAGGGGGTTTGGGGAAAGAGTCTCTGAAAACGAGCCGTATTCGAATATATTTTCATTCCTTAGATTGAGTTAGTTGCATAAGTTCAAATTTAGGTTATTTCTGCAGTCGTGGGAGTTAATTTATGTTATAAATAAATGACAAACTCATTTATTTTGCTATTTTGCTCATTTACAAACTCTTATATTTACATGTATTCTGTTCATTATATACGACTTAAACAACAATTAACGAATTTCTGGGCAACCCCTGAGGGGGCATGGGGGCGGAGCCCCCATCGAGCCGTAGGCGAGTATATGTTACATACCCATTTGCACCGATTTGCACCCGAATGCTCCTCAGAGCATTCAAGTGCGAATGGATGCGAATGAAGACGTGACGTGACGTGACGCGACGTCGCTGTATAGCCGCTACCAACGTCCATTCGGCCGTTCGGCTTTCGCCTCGGGTATCTTCGTACGCAATCGGGAAACTTCGGAACCAATGAGAGCAAGGGTGGATTTTGTCCGAATGTTTGTTTTGTTTACTTCCGCGCGCGCGGAATCCGTGAGAATTGGCGAAATGGACGAATGCGAATGCTTGACGTCGATGTATAGCACCCCCTCCGGAATCGCCGGATCCATCGATGCGAATGTATGCGAATGAAGACGTGACGTGACTCATACTGGACCGGGGAGTAATGGAATGTTGATTTTTATTCTGTTGTCATTTACGTTTTATGTTTGATGAACTATGTGGATCCAACATCTGTGAATGTATTCTAATTTTTATAGGAAGGTTTAGACAAAGGCCCTAAGACATATCGGCAAAAGAACAACTATGTAATCTTAGCTCATCCAGGGTATGTCTTCCAACAAATACATATTTTGGGATCCTAGTCCACAACACGTTGTTGAACGCCTCGTTGACATTCTGTGTCTTTCCATGGAGGCATTTTCTGAGGAGGCTTGGGTTGGAAAGATCTTTAAAAATGGGCTTCATAGCATCCATAATAGCAACTGGTATGGAATTTTTGTGCTTGTAGTTAGCTAAAGTACCTACTTCTTCCGCTTTTCGGTATGTACACCATGTGTCTGGAGGATTAGGACACAAGCCATGGTTAGGACTCTCGTCATTTGAAGCCTTGTGATACCAAATTGCCCAAACAGCTCTTCTCATTCCATCAAGATTTGACTGATGAGACCTTATAGCCCTTATCTTGGGCAGTCTGCTTCATTATGCAAAATTGCTTCCTCTGTTGCCTTTTGCATCGATTTTTCAGCAACATCAAAAACGCTTTCTTTTACGACTTGCGTATACCTTGTGTACGCTGAATTAGGCTTCGGTAGGTTTAATATCGCACATAAAATCTTTCCACCTTCAGCTCCTTTGCATATACATCTGAGACCATACAGCATTCTTATGTTTATAACAAATAGGTTGGTTTTAGAACTCTTATCTGAGGTCCAGAATTGGTTTTCCTCATGGCATTCCAAACATATCAGTGATAGTTTACACGCTAAACCGTTTCTCTCCTCTTCCACTTCACGCAGGCTAACATCTCCACCACAAGATTTACACACAACAAATTTGTTCAAAGCTTTATCCAGTAAAGATAAGGCTACTATTATGTTGGTATCTTTAGCACTATATTCTGTGTACTCATTTATGCTAGCATCTAGTTTTGTTTTAGAGGAGCTAGCAGGTGTTGGCTAGGTGGTGTAGGAATTTCAGGCCTAGGCCTAGGCCTATGATTGTTTTCACCCTGATCCAAGGGATAAATTCTAAAATGTTGGTTTCCCTTACATTTCCTCTTTTTGAAAACTCCTTTTGGCTTCGTCATTTCTCTTTATAACACTCTATAACTATTAAGTGCACAAATCACATACAAACACCACTTTACAAGCAAACCACAAATCACATAACCACAAAAGTTTGTAAACAATAACAATAACAATACGCAGACAGCAAAGCCGTGTAAAACTACAGACGATCTGAAAGAGCACTGTTGCCAACACAACAGAAAAATATCACTGTAGTTGGCTTTTGAGAGGTAGTACTATATAAAGTTTACTGTTGGAGGAAGACTGGCGACTGAAAAAATCGGCAAAACCTTTGAACGCATAATCTTTGAAAATAAAAATAAAATACTTCTATACCTCCAATCGTTATACTTTTTTTATGTAAATATTCAGAAAGAATGAAATAACAAAATACAAGCATAAAAAAATTTCAACAAAACATATTTTTTTCGCGTTTAACTTACCTCAAATATTATCCTTTGAGAGACCATGATTCTCACTTTTTCACTTTTGAGCCCGCTCATAAGAACAATGTGGTTGCGGTAAGTGAGTCAAGACCTATTGTTGTACTTCCCATCTCTCAAAAGGGAATTGATTATTTCTGTTATCGCCTTGAAAATGTTGACTGGTCCCTTTTAGATGACCACCATAATGCAGAGAGAAAATTTACGGTTTTCTTCAATTTCTTCTTGGACTTATTTCATGACAGTTTTCCCACTAAAATGGTCAACTCTTCTAAAAAGAAGTTAAAACTCCCGAAATTTCAATTAGATCATCACCTGGCTACCTTGAAAAATTTTGAGTTGGCGGCTTATGATAACTTTAAAAATAACCAAAATGATACACTAGCGTCTGCCGAAGCAACCTCCACAATGTGGTATGTAATCGTCGGCGATGTGGCGTGGTGGGGGTACCGAGCGACGACGACAACGCCCGAACTCACACGAATAATAATAACGATATGAACAATCGAATAGTCGCTACCTAAACGAGTCAGCGGTTTGTGACCGAATATTACAATTAAAATGTGGTATGAGTGACTTAATTAATTAATGGTGTTAGTTTGTTCCTGCCTTATTGGTGATTTTCATTGAATAAATTAAATTGAATTTTACATCTACGCAATCAAACAGACCCTACTCGATACGAAAAGAGCTACAATCCGAGCGTTAGCGGCATTGTTTATGTTTGTGATAACCTCAGTGCTGTGTTTGTGTTAACTACCTACCCTTATCAACTAAATGCAATGTTCTAGGCCTACTGTATTAATAAAAGGTGTATGCGTTTTTACCTTATACTCTAAACGGAATATCGGGGCGCGGGTTGTCTTTGAGTATGTTTGTGTTTTTACCTCAAAACAACTTTAAGTTACCACCCACAGTGAGTTATTGAAGAAGATAGTAGGCCAATTCAAATCATTGGTTAACATTTACTTTAAAAACAATGGTGTATTTCCCATATTATTTTATTCCCTGTTTTCTTTTTCGATGTCAATAAACGAGACAACTTTTTAAAATTGTGTTAAAAATATATTAATTAGCATAATTATGCAAGACATGAATTGAATGCCTGTACAGCATTAAAAATCATTGCAAAAATTACATGCTCTTAAAAAAAGTTTGAAGTATTTTTCATACGTCTAACCTTTTAATTGAAGGTTTTCGTGATTTTCTTAAGGTAGAAAAATAGTTCAACCTAACGTGCAAAATAGTAGTCTACTTAAGTTGCAGTTTATACAAATAACTTATTACGTTAGCGCTAATATGAAAGTTAGCTTTCATATAGTTTTAAAAACCACAATGAAGTACTTGTCGATTTGAATTATATTTCTTAAAAATAATCGAATGACTAAAATTGTAATTGTTTCTGAATAAAATTAAATTTCACGCAATTAATTAAAATGTGTAATTGCTTTAATTTAAGCCACAAGTAAAAAAAAAAATCCATATCACTATCATGCCTGCCCTAACCGCTATATATTTAGGTTTGTTTTTCATTAAAAATATTTAAAGCAAATAAATAAAATGTAAAAAAAAATTAATAAATATGCGATTTGTTTCAGAATACTACATATTGGACCTTGCCGACAAGTTATGCATAACTTGGCGAGGACATGACTATGTAAAAACTTGAAATAAATGAATTTGAATTTGAATTTAATGTAAAGAAATTTAATTTACATTTTTTTATAATTTCAGAAATTATAAAAAATCATAGTTACCAATAATCAAACAATAAAACGAAATTATTTAAATAGCCTAAATAAAAGAAGCGGCACAATTATAAGGCAATTTTGATCACTTAAAAAGCTACTAAAATAACCATTAACCTTGAGACCAGCTACAATATTTTCCTCTCAACAAAAACACCATTAAAAAAAATAAAAATAATTCTAGGACGAACAGTGCGTAAACAATAACACTTTTCGGATATAAACCACTGAGTTAGCGACTTTTCGATTGTTTCTATCGTTATCGACATCGTTATTATTATTCGTGTGAGTTCGGGCGTTGTCGTCGTCGCTCGGTACCCCCACCACGCCACATCGCCGACGCGACGATTCGTTACATACCACATTGTGGAGGTTGCTTCGGCAGACGCTTGTAAATGATACAGCCCGGCAAGTTTATGTACGCTGCAAGAAACTTTTCAGATTTGAACTGCAAAAATCTAAGCTCAGGGCTAATGCTAACTACATTGAGTCAGCTGCTAACAAGTGTTCTGCTGTCTGGAAAATTGTAAGGGAGAATTCGGCTCCATCTTCTGCTATAGTAGGATTCACGAAAATAGTCCGATGAGAGTCAATACATTGTTGCCAAATTTATTCTGAAACACATTTTATACTGGTATAACACATGATAGTCATAGCCAGAAATGACAACATTGCAGGGCGATAGGGGGTGAGGGGGACACAGCTGTTTAAATTTCCATCGGACTATTTTCGTGCATCTTACTATAATTCAATCCCAATATCACCTGATGAGTTAGGTAGCTACTGGAGTGACTCAGTGGCTGAAATACGAGAAAATATTGGCACTCCATTGATCTCTGCTATGCAAGTGATAGGAAATGTGCCATCACCAAGTTGTAGCCTAATATGGAAACCAGTAACCTGTGAAGAGATCCTTGATTACGTGTCTAAGATGAAGAATTCTTCAAGTAAAGACATTTATGGTATGACCTGTAATTTTTTGAAGTCTGTTATTTATTTAATTGTAGTTCCTTTAACATCATGTTTGAATAGTTGTATGCAGCAATCTATCTTTCCGAATGAGCTTAAATGTGCTAAAACTGTACCTGTTTTTAAGAAGGATGTAAATTACAGCCTAGTAACTATAGGCCCATTTCAGTTTTACCCATACTGGCTAAAGTTTTTGAATCTGTGATTGCTTCTCAGCTTTATGAATATTGTGAGGCAAATAACCTGTTTGCGGCCACTCAGTTTGGTTTTAGATCAAATAGGTCCACAATACATGCTGTAAATTGTCTTGTTTCAAGTGTTTATGAAGCTTTTGAGTCTGGTGGTCTTGCTGGGGTAACACTATGTGACCTCAGCAAGGCCTTTGATACAGTTGACCACATTGTACTTTTAGCCAAGCTTGAACACTACGGTGTAAAGAATCCAAATCTCTTGCTCTTGAAGTCCTATCTGAGTGACCGAAGGTAGGTTGTATCTGCCAATTGTCAGCTCTCTCAGGTAATGAATGTCAGCTGTGGCGTTCCACAGGGCTCGACTCTAGGGCCTCTCCTTTATCTCATTATGATTAATGATGTAAATTACAGTTTAAACATGCCCGTAGTGTGCTATGCGGATGATACTTCAATTATAGTACCTGGAAATGACCTCGATACCTTGGTAACTGACTTGAACTTGGCAAAGAAATCTGCATTGGATTGGTTTAGTTCTAATTATTTTTGGCTTAATGAGAGTAAGACACAATCAATTGTTTTTAGTCTAAGAAATGGTGACAAGTACAATCATGCATCAGTTAAGCTTTTGGGGTTGACATTAGATAGAAAGCTTACTTGGGCTGACCACATAGATAATGTTTGCAGTAAGCTTAGTCGTGTAATTTTCCTTTTGAGGTGCTTAAAATCTTGTGTGCCAGCAGAGTATCTTAAAACGTGCTATTTTGCATTTTTTCAAAGCATTTTCAGTTATGGGGTTATTTTGTGGGGTGGAGCTGCAAATGTATTTAAAATTCTTCTGCTCCAAAAGAAGGTTATCCGTATCTTGTGTAATGCGGATTTTTTGGCTCACTACCGTCCACTGTTTGTAAGTGAGAGGATATTAACTGTATATGTATAACCTGTACATAATGTTAGCTTTAATTAGTGTTAAGCAAGAACAACAAACTGTGAGGGCAGATGTACATAGATACAACACAAGGAATAAGCAACTGATTGACATTCCTTTTGCTAGAATAAGTAAAACACAAAATCAGTTCACAATCATGTCCTTAAAATTGTTTAACAAACTTCCTTGTTCAGCCAGGTATCAGACCACATCAGAGTTTAAAAAAAATGTGAAGAATTTCCTATTGGCTCATCCTTTTTATTCTTTATCATAATTTTTTGCTACTCCAAATGAAATTGTAAGTAGTTTTTTTTTTTAAAGTGTTGAGCTTTCTGCATGGTGTGCATTTTATTTACATTTTCTGATTACACAGGTGAAGCACCAACCTGACCGATACTGTAAGTAGGCCGTTTGCTTGACTTGAGTAGTTAGTCATTTGAGTTTTGTTGCATGGTTTGTGTGTGGTTTGCAATTGTATTTAAGTTAGTTTTTAGGTATCTTGACGTATCCTATTGTATACAAATGTATATTTAATGGAATAAAGGATTGTCTATTGTCTATTGTCACGGCGTGAGGCGCACGTTGTCCTCCACACACAAGGATTTTTCATCCAGCATTGCAAGGACGTGCTGCGCACCGCGTGTGGGGTGTTAATATGATGAACCTTAATATAATGGATTCTTTGTTCTCATTTCAATGGTATGTGGGGAAAATAAAAAAAACCAAATTTCATTGGAAATTCGCTGAGTATGCAGGTCTTCGGTGACGGGGATACTTAGGGCCTACTTATTTTTATCTGCTGCAAACTTAAACATTGAAATATTTTATGACATATTTGATTATTATTTCATGGCCACTTGAAAATGAAACATTATTGAATGTTTTACTCAACATATTGAATCCCTTTAGTTGTAATCGTGATTTTGGGTTATTTTATTGCCACACTTTATTGTAAAAAAAATAATAATAATAATAAAAAAACAGATAAAAATAAATTAAATATGACACTTTTACAGCTCGAACTTACATATTCAATGGTTGTATGGATTTGAGAATCTATCTAACTTACATGATTTTGCTCTAAAATATCTTGAGATGCCCAAGGCAATTTCCGACAGCCAATGGACTTCGTAGGTTTGTGTAGGCATGATTTATTTGCAAACTATCTACCTTTGAATTATCCTCATTTTCGGTTCCCTCCGGAAGATTTTCAATGTCCTATAACAAAACAAAAAATTAAATTTGTTTAAATTGAATTAAAGCATTGAAATTTGAAAACTGATGCAATCTTTCAAGTGTGAAGCTTTCTATAAAATATTTGTATTTAGGGACTATACACAAAAAAATTCCTGAAAGAGAGTCCTGGTTATATTTTAATATTAAAATTTTCAAATTTGAGGGAATTGCCTTTAAATTTCATTTGACTAATATTTGATTGGCCTAATTCCATTTGACAATTCCTTCAAAGCTGAAAATTGTAATAATATAACTAATCTTTCTTCCAGGTTTTTTATCTGAATATAAAAAATAAAAATACCAAATTTCATTGGAAATTCGCTGACAGTATGCAGTGCTAATCTTGTTAGCCTGCTGGAGGAACCTTTGAATTTTTTATAGCATTGAAGGTCAGAATGGTTTGTGTAAATGTGGACTTCCTACCTAGGCAATATTCTCTCCATCTGTTTAATGCAGTTACCAAAGGATACAATTCTTTCTCGCTTACACTCAAGGAAAGTTGTGTAGGTCTCAATTTTCTGCTATAATATTGTACGGGGTTTTCTTTGTTGGTTTCAGGGTCATAGTTGCAAAGAACAGCTCCGATTGCAAAGTTGCTTGCATCTGTGTAAATTCGTGTTTCTAAGTTGGGATTAAAATGAGCCATAACTGGAGCTGTAGTCAATATGGTTTTTAGTCTATTGAAGGCGTCTTCACATTCCTGAGTCCATTTGAATAGCTTACTTTTGTTGTATTCCTTAAACAGATTCATTAGTGGTTTGTTGTTATTGGTGGTTAGGAGACCCCGGCTGAACCGTTGAGCACGTCTGCCTCGTGCATTTTGCGCAGGCCCCCGGAAGGATGGGATATTGAAGGAAGAGACAGGGTGAGGCACGGGACAGACTGTCCACTCATGTTCCAGCTAGGGGTTTCCATGCCCATAGCATTTCTACTTACCCCCTGCCGTCTACATATATTCCAGCTAGGGATTAACCATGCAGTTCGCATTAATCCCCCGCTGTCTTGAACATGAATGGGGTTTGAAGGAAGGGAAATTGTCATAGTGGACAGCCAAAAGACTTACCACAGTGTTATGACAACTTCGTTTGCTGTACCCAATGTCAACTTCGCAACTAGTATAAACCAGTTTTAAAGTTGTCCTGGGATAATTCATTAGTGGTACTGCGATGTCTGCAAAATTTTGGATGTTCGCTCTAAAGAAATTAAATGCACCTAACGCTGAACGAACTTGTTTGATAGTTTTAGGCCTTTCAATTAGAAAAATTTCTTCTATGTTCCTTTGAAGACGTTTTATTCCATCCTTTGTTATTTCATGTCCTAAGATTTCAATGTTTTCGAACATAAATTGTGATTTGCTTATGCTCAGTTTTATGTTAAACTTGTCTAACTCAAGTAAAATTGTTTGCAAGTTATCAAGCTGAGAGTGGAATGAATTCCCAAGAATTGCTAAGTCATCGATGTAACTCAAAACTTTTGAGAATAAATGTTTGGAGAGAATTTTGTTTATCACTCTTTGGAAGATGGCTGTGCTGTTACATAACCCTTAAGGTAATACTCGATACTAATATTTTCCTGTTTCTGAAGCTACAGCTAAAATATGTCTGTCTCTGGGGTCTACTTCAATTTGGAAAAAGGAATTCTTTAAATCTTAATCACCAGTTCCTTGAAGAGGTCTAGTGCGACCTAGGTTTTGATGCTTATTTTTGCATCATCATCAGGCAGGTGTAGAAAACGTGGTTGTCCCTCAAATAAATGGATGTCGTCAAGAGATTAAAATATCACAGTCACAAAACGAAAACATAAAAACACACGGACACGGACACATGACAGTTAAATAAATAAACACGAACAGAACCGCGCAAGGAAACTGTCCCCCGGCTTAACATTTATGACACGGGTTGAAAAACCCGATCATCGACCGTGGCGAATGGCATTCAGCCCACAACTCCAGTTCCGGGGCAATACCAACATCTTTATGATGTCAAATAATAATAATAATAATAACACCAATCTTGCTGAAGTACTTGCTGAATGCCTGATAAAGAAGGTAGTATTGTGTCGATTGAAACCAAAGGAAACTGTTCTTGAATTTATTTGCCTCAAGTCAGATATCAATCTTCGAGTTTTATCTTTGTTGGTTACTAAAAATATGGGAGATTGGAAATCAGTGTACCCAGTTGCCTCTTCTAGAACACCTGCTTTGACTAGTTTATTTATTTCTTCTTGAAGTGCCTGTTTTTCAGATAAAGGTTGCCTATAAGGAGGAATATAACACGGTTTGCGTTTTCTTTAAGCCTCAGTCTAACAGGTGGCCATGAAGATTGTGTGAGATCTTCAGTTCTGTTTGTAAACATGTGTTTAAATTTGCTTAAAACTTGTGCTAAAAATTGTGCTGATCTACTGTTAAATTTGGATTGATGTACAAAACATCACCGTTTTTATCAAATACTTGAATTTTCCGTGGGTCTTGAAGTTGAGGTGTTGTTCTACTTGTGCTGTTATTCTGAACAGGTTTGTTCAAATTAATAGGTAACGATTAGTGTGATGGTTCTGAGCTGGTAGCACGATTAGGGGTTCTTAAATAGCCTAATAGTGCATTTTTCTGATTCTTTTACAAGATGTTCCTGAATTGTAAACTTGGATACACTTTTTCTTAGTATTAAAATCCATTCCAACATATGCATGTATTTTGCTTCCTTCTTGAAGGTCTAAATTTTGTTCAAATTTAAATTGATGTACACTTTCTGGCAAGTCGATAAGTTTGAGATGTTGCCTAGGCTTGATAAAGTATCCTTTGTCTGCTCTCACTTCGGTCATGTCATCTGTTTTGTGTATATCAATTATTGATGAAAGTGTTGCTTTGTTATTTAAATTTAATATCCATGACATTAACATCGGAATGGTGTAACAAGTGTTTTCTGTTTTATCATAAATGCGGATTTCTTTTATTTTTGAAGGAAACTTCCATGTTGTGTTGTAGTAAAAATCTGTTTCCAATTTTAATATCCAGTGCCATGTTTTCTACTACTAGAAATGCTGGCGTGTAACATTTATTGCTGATCATCATTGTTAAAGTTGTTCGTCCTAATATTTGTATTTTTTAGGGGAGCCCCCCACACTACAGGCTGGCCTTCTGTGTGCGTAATGCATTTTTCCGCCTCTCCCTAAAAAAATATTTGTATGGGCTGATTGTTAGCTGATACAATTACAGGTATCTTATCGGTTTGCAGATGCCTGTTTCACACCAATTTTGCATTTATAAATGAGTAATTGGTACCTGTGTCAATGTGGCATTTTAGATTGTCGCTTAACCCTTCTATTATTACATTAAAATGTAATGTAGGGCAAGCTGTGTCTCCTTTAATACCAAACAGTATATCATAAACATTATTAAGAGTAGATTTAGACTCTCTTTTATTTGTTTTGATTAAATGTCTTAAGTTTAAAGAATTTGTTTTGTATTTTCATAATTTAAATCAATGAGTTCAGGTAACACATTAGCTTCTTCCAAAGATAAAAGGTTGTGCTTAGGTTGTGGAACACATTCATTCCCTGAAGACGTATTTTGAACATGGTCTTGTTGTCGTGTTAGAATCAACTGGTCATCTGTTGAGGTAGGTTCGTGTTCCTGGTCATGTTTCTGTTTGTTGAAATCATGCTCCTGGAGCATGCAATGGAGAGGGAAGAGTTATCTGTGCGTCACTCGCACCTTGCGCCTCCGTGGGTCTGTGGGAATGCTTACTGTACATGTACATAGAGTCTCCTCTAGTTACACTATGCATTGTTGCCATTTTCTTTTGATCTTCCTCCTGTGTTGCCATATTCTCCTGCTGAGACTTTGGTTGTTCTGTAAGACAGCCTTCTAAATGATATTTATTGAATGAATTTTTCGATGCATCTTTTCCTTGGTATTTTTTTGTTAAACTAGTATACGTGTTGCTCGAACTCGAGCAATTTATTTAAATACAGTACAAATGTTACTTTAGCTCTTAATTAATGACATCCGACCAATCCAATAATGTGAATATCTTTAACTACACGTATTTACAGCTGATTATTAACAGATGTTTAAAATGCTTTTTATTCAGTCCCAATGTTATTTAAATGGGAAATTTTGAGATTTCAATTATGGATAGCGCCTTTATTTTCAGTCCGATTCTCATCAGTTTTTGGCGGAAACAACTACAAACCAAGCCCTATCCAACGACACCAAAAACTTGAAAATCGGTTGAAAATTGTAGGAGGAGTTCTCAAGACAAAAAACCCTTAGGGTATTAAATAAGTACTAGAGATCGCCCCCTGATCGAAATTCGATCAAAATCTTCATTTGATCTGGACCCAAAAAATTTAAAAACATTTTATAACTGAAACATCTGTTCCTCTTGTTTTCTTGTCAGTTTTTTTTACAACAGCTGTCTAATGATTCAACCAATTATCCTTTCTCCATAAGATTAATATTGGAACTTTGAAGGCCTGTGGGGCGTAGCCCTTGAGTCCGATGTGAATTAGAATGGGATTCTGCTCATCTACAGGACTATACCTTTCTAACGGTATGCGCGGATTTCTCCTAATGCACACGAGCTGAGAAAAAAGGAGGAAACGAAACATGCTTGCCTATTAATATATAGATAGATAGATTTACTTCGAACTAGCATTCAACCTTTTTTGCTTTTGTTTTATTTTGTAAGATTCATCCAAAGTGGGGAAGGTTTCATTGTATGTTTTACCTGGGAATAAGGTCTGATTTTGGGAACTTTTGTTTTCAAAACATAATGTTTCTCCATTATTTGGGTTGAGTCACGGTCACAGATGACATTGGGATTATTTTGAAATGATTTATTCTGTGTTATGTTATGAATTGTTGGGTGCGATCCCTGATGATGAGGCCCTCTTAGGGCGTCCCGCCCGTAAAATCGTTTTTTTGGTTAGCTTGGCGGAGTGATTTATCCCTGTTTCGATCGTTACTGTAGTTTCTCTGTCTTGATCTGCTTGTGTTATATTTACGGCCTCTGTAACCTGAAGCCAATGGGTTCCTTTTGTTGAAATACTATTTCCTCGAAGCAATTTTTCTAATACTACTTGAAATTTGACATCTCTTTTTGCCTTGTTGTAAACGTCTATAACATGTGACAATTTCTGCCTAAGCTCAGACACGGTAATAGACTGGGAATCAGATGGGAAGTTATGTTAAGAATTAATTGAATTTTGAGAGTAGTTACAAAACATTAAGTTAGGTACATTAACTTGAGCTTTAAAAAATTCTACTTTTCAAAAACAGCCACAACACTACGGAATTCACATACAATTTTTCGGTCCACTTCTTTGATTTGTGGTTCTGGAAGAATCGCTATAACCTGTACAACGAATTGCACAACACTTACATCTTTTTCATTCACTATAAACTGTGTTGAGGG
Source organism: Neoaliturus tenellus (assembly GCA_030545055.2). Classification (NCBI taxonomy): domain Eukaryota; kingdom Metazoa; phylum Arthropoda; class Insecta; order Hemiptera; family Cicadellidae; genus Neoaliturus; species Neoaliturus tenellus. Next base: position 112,394,284 of record CM061531.1, read on the forward strand.
TTCATTACTCCTTCTGTATCCATTTACAGTTATTTCGCTCTCATCTTCATCTATTTTAACCACCCAACAAACATATGTGTAGTGTCTTGTTTCTGTGTCCTCCAAGGAAGTCAACTAACAAGAATTTTCCCGGCTTAATATTTGCCAATTTGGGTCTTCATAAGCTACTTCTGGCGTTTTCTCCATAGCTATTTGTATTGCCAATGTTGAACTATCCTCATTATCTGATTCTTCACAGTATTCAGAATCTTAAGTTTGTTTTTTTTTTTTTTTTTTTTTTTTTTTTTTTTTTTTTTTTTTTTGGGGGGGGGGGTCGGCCGATAATTGGGTTGAGCAAGAAACAATTTTCGCTTGATAGGCTTCCTTGATTTGCGGTCATCATTATTCGGCTTGGTTTTCTTCTGCTTTTTCATTTCTTTTTCTTGGTTTCTTTCCTCATTTTCTTTTACTTTAAGTAATACTTCTTCGGTTGTCAACATTTCACCGTATGTTTCAGCCTTTAATCGGGGCATTTTTTTCTTGCGGTATTGTTTTATGCAGACCTCTGTTGAACTTTTTTCATTTCAGTTGTGAAAATTTAAATTATACTGTTTGGGGTTTTGGGAACTAATTCGTTGTTGATGATTTTAAGTGGGGTTGCTGTAGAACGGCTAATATTTTCATCGTTTGATGTTCCCTCTGTAGCAACTGGTAATACCGAATTCAAGTTTGAAACAAAACCATTAGATGTCACAAGGTTTGTCTCAGGTATTGGCATTGGGTTAGGCTTTGAGTACAGCACAATAGCCCTGCTCTTTTTGTATTCTTTTAATTCATTAGGAAATCAGAAATCTATTTCAACCAAGACAAGTTTAACAAACTTATATAGTTGACGTCAATCTTAACAATTTGCAAATTATTACAATTAATACATTTTACAGTTTACACATTATTACAATTTACACATTTTACACTTTCATTTTAACAAAGGCCCAAGTAAATTTAAAATTAATCTTCTTCAATAACAATTACAGCAAAACTAAGATGACGAAACATTTTTAAAATTTATTATTACAGTTACAAGAAACAAACATCAATAGAAGTCTCATTTAAGAATTCATTCAGGCTGTATAAATAGTGATTTATTAGCCACTCATAAAGCCTCCTTTTGAATATACTTAAATCTACGTTATGAGCATTCATGGGAAGTTTATTGAACATTTTTAAGCCCATGTGAAAGTGGGACTTTTGCGACTTGGCATGTCGAACATAAGGCAAATCAATGATACCCCTGTACCTAGTATTGTGACTGTGAGAGTGGTGTCTTAATGGAATTTTATCTAATTGTATTTTAACATTAACTAGGCACAAATAAATATATAAGGAAAAACAGTAGGAATGCGTTCATTTATAAACAAAGGTCTGCAGTGAGCTCTAAAGCCAGAAAAAGTTATTATTCTGATAGCCTTCTTCTGAAGTAAAAGTATACTATTGGTATTGGTGGCACTGCCCCAGAGTAATAATCCATAAGATAATAGGCTATGGAAAAATGCAAAGTAGGCCATTCTTAAAAAAGCTTTAGGGATGCATTTCTTTAGCTGACGTAGCAAATAGATTACTCTTGATAACCTACTACACAAACTCTCAATATGAGGGCTCCAAGACAATTTTGAGTCAACTGTTATACCTAATTGTTTGACATGATCACTAACACCAGGTAAGTCTAACAATTCAGTGGATCTACTTAATGAAAGTAATCATGGATGGGTAGCTGTGGATTGGATACGATCTTATTATATTCCCTAGTAAGTGCCTCCCTTCGTCTTATTTCAGGTGGAGCGATATTACACTCTTTCCAAGGCCGGAATCAATTTTTAATTGCTGACCCAACCTTAGCAGTAAGTGGTATGGATCTTCCTCGGAAGCAGTGGACCGTTCTCAATCGATTCCGCACTGGTGTGGGAAGATGTAATTATTGGAAATACAAATGGGGAATGACAGAAGACCAGTCATGCCACTGTGGAGCGGAGTTGCAGACTATGACTCACATAGTCAATGAGTGCCCTTTGAGTGCTTTCCCCGAAGGATTGATTGGGCTGCATTGTGCAAGTGAAGCTGGGCTGCAATGGCTTAGCGCCCTGGATTTAGCTTTGTAAAGAGAGATCATAACTTAATGTTTTTAGTTTAGTTTTTAAATTTTTTTGACGCAGGTGCTAAGCACCTCAGAGAATGTATTATATTTTTCTGAAGTTGGTGGCTGGCTATTAATGCCATACGATATATATATACTTAATGAAAAAAGAATTGATTGAGTTTTCATATTATTCAATAACAGACCATTTATATCAAACCAGTTACTACATTCAGATAGGCTATTACTAATTAATTCAAGGAGAACATTACTACTAAAACTACTACAGAAAAATGTAGAGTCATCAGCGAACAAAATAGATTTACAGGGTTGTGAAACGTTTACTGGCAGATCAATAATTGCGACCAAAAAAAGAAACGGGCCAAGGACCGACCCCTGTGGCACTCCAATCTTCACGCTTGAGACTGCTGAAAGTCTGTTATTAAAAAAAACTTGTTGAGTGCGATCACTCAGGTAGTGCCGAAAAAAATCAAGCTCCACACTTTGGATGCCATGATGTTCTAGCTTCATAAGGAGAATGTCGTGCGGAACGCAGTCGAATGCCTTGGACAAATCGCACAAAGTAGCGACTGTGCTTTCATGGCTGCCAAAACCATTAAGAACTGCTGTCACCAAGCACTCAACCGCATCCACTGTCGACAGACCCCTCCTAAAACCAATCTGGGCTTTGGAAAACAACAAATTGGACTCAAAAAAATCATTGATTTGGTGCATCATTGCCTTTTCAACAATTTTTGAAAAGATCGGCACCACAGAGATCGGTCTACAGCTTGCAGGACTAGAATTATCACCCCTCTTAAAAATTGGCACAACTCTTGACTTTTTAAGATCACTGGTAAAAACCCTACATTTAAAACACTCGTTAATACATAGGATGAGAGGGTATGCAACAACAAAACAAACCTTTTTTATAAAATCACTGCTAATATCATAGATATCTTTACACTTACTTGGCTTTAAATTTTTTATAATAGATGACACCACATCACAAGACACGGGCTTCAGTTTGAAGGTAGGAGCATCAATAGGAAGGTTCTGGACAAGATGTGCAGCATGGTCAACCGATGAGCTAGTTGCCTCCCGGACCTCATCGATAGAAGACGCAAAAAAGCTGCTGAAGATCTCAGGTGTAAGAGTTGAATCGCTTCCATGATGACTGTTGACCTTTTGTTTCGAACAATTTATTATCTCCCAAGCCTTTTTACACTGGTTCGGAGCAGCAGCGATAGAGTCAGCATTCGCCTTCAACTTGGCTTGATGAATGGATTTTTTGTAATCAGCCTTTGCCTTGACATAGTTTTTTCTTGTAACTTCAACAAATAGATTATATCTCTGGGCCCATAGATAAATATCGTAGCATTTTTCAACTTCTCTCTTTTTTTTAACAGTTCATCACCATACCAGGCATTTGTGTGGGATTTAACTCTTTTAACAGAGGCAAGTTTGGATTTAAAAGGAAAACATTCGTCCATTTTATTTCTAAAAATCCCTAAAAAAACTTCAAAGATATTACTTTTACCATAAAATTCTTTATCCCAATTTGTGAAACTAAGTGACTCTGCAAACTTATCAATATTAAATTGGCTGAAATTTCTGAAAAGCGTAACATTGTGCTCAGATAAGTAACCAGAGCTCCTACTTAATTCAGAGTTAGGCCTACTAGTATTAATATTTGGCAACTTCAATGTAGTCAACAGAGCATTGTGATCAGACAGTGGTGGAGAAAGTACCTCGGTAACCAAATCGGTTGTCATAGGCAGGTTTGTTAAAACATTGTCAAGACATGCACTACCTCTTGTTGGTTGTTTGTTCAAGCAATATCAGTTCACCGAACGGAGAACATCTTGAACATATCCTCTGGGAATTTCCTGGCATCCACAGGAAACACCCCTGTAGTTGTAAATCCACTTATGACATTTTTAGTGGACATTGAATCTTTCCAAACTTGCCCAAGCATAGCTGGAAACTCCGATCTTTTCAATCTAATGTCTCCATTCTTCTCAAGTTTTTTTTTCCCGTGTGCTATGAGCTTTTTTCCCAACAGGTTTTCAACGGTCCAAAAACACTCTTATCTAGGGGTTGGAGTTTATCAGTTAGGTGACTTGGGAGTTTCATTAAGTGTATGTTGTTGTCCATAGCACACTTTAAGATTCTATAGCTTATGTGGCTTGTATGCCCATCAAATAATAATATTGCTCCCTGATCTGGGCAGTTCTTAGCATTTCTGAGGTTTACCACGTGTTGGACGACACTTTTGATAAACCGATTATAAAACTGTGGTTCTTCCATCCAACCATTTGAGGAGGCTGAATAAAGAGTTAGTTCCTGGATATGCTTCATCTGAGATCCCTGAGGCCTGTACTCCAGCTCCCTTAAAAACTATGAATGGCGGAAAATAGGACCCATCGGCAGATACGGTTGCTAAGACACTCACGGATTCTCTTCCAGAACCTCCTGAAACTCGTACTAATGGCTTTCCTTTTTCACCAATAGCCTTCATTCTTTTAGGGTCAAGACAAAAATCTACTTTCATCACAATTAAAGATAAATGATGCTAATTCTGTGGATTTACATTTTTGGACTAAGGCATTTAATTCAGCGTAAAAGTCATATATTACGTCAGGTTTCCTAGCATCCTTGCGGTTTTTTTTTTAGGTGCTCTAGTTTTTTTAACGATAAGCAAGGGTTCCGCTTCATAAAGCTGTAGTACCAGTCAGTGCCTAGCACTCCATTCTTAAAAGGGGTCTTTAGGTTGTTAACTTTAACAAACTGAGCAACAATATTTATTACATCTTCTTTGTTGCAAGGATATCCCAAACGTGCTCGTGCTTTTATGCAATTGACCAAGTCTTGCTCATCTTTTGGTGCCAAAACTTATGAACGACCTGCTCCCATTTTATCGATTGGCACTTTTCGTGCCTTTTATTCTATGAAAAATTACTGACTTAGGTACTCCATAGCGATCCTGTGCTTCCGCAAAAGTACAATTTTTGTTTTCGACATCACGTACTGCTCTAAGAATATCCTCTTCGGAATACCTCGGACCTGCCCTCTTCTTTACATAAACTCGAGGCATCTGAAAATGCATTAGAATCTTGGTTAAATAAATTGGTTCGATGTGCATATGCTTGCCTTGGAAATTGTAGGCCCTAGTAGTCTACAATAATATGATTAACTTAATATTTTTAGGCTAAGAGTCTATTAATATTTTTAGGCACAAGGGGTAAAAAAATCATGTTGACTAATTACAGAAATTTTAAATATATTTTGCATGATGATTTACCATGTTTAGACATGCCATTTAATTTGCAATTAATCAGTATTCATGTTTACAATTACCCCAAATTGAAAATTGTGTTGGGGTACATGTAAATAGGAGATAGGTTAGAATTGACAGGTAGTGTGATGAAAGGAACTAGATAAATATACAGTATATATGCTTTTACTTCTCTCTACAGTGGTTTCTGAGACTTGAAGTAAAGATCTTGAACAGATCACTTTTAAAAAAACGCTTGCAAAGAGTGACTCACTGCATTTTTGCAACTCAAAATCTTCCCAACCAAAACAATGAGCAAATGCCTATAGGCCCTTCAGCCAAAGAACGAAATTTGCACATATTTTATTCTTCTATGGAAGAAGGGCCCATAATTCTTGTACTTAAGATATTTTTAACACTTAAGATTTTTAGGAAAAGTTGGTTATTAAAATACATTTTACATTAAAAAATTCATTTTATTTAAGAGATATAATAAAACTAGTCCAATAAAACTCAAAAAAAGGTGCGACAAAAATTATATTAAGCCTCAGTCAGTTACTCATCTTCGGAAACGTTTTCATCTCCTCCTTCAACAACATTGGCATCCGAACTGTATTCTTCAAAAAGCTTTTGGTAAAACACTCTATTTTCTTCTTTTAAATATACAAATAGGTCTTCAATGTCCTTTATTTTGGAAGGTTTAAGTGTACCTTTTGGTGCTGGTTCAAGCGTCATTTCAGCTGGAATGTTCTTAGCATACTTGAATGGGTTGAGAACCATATGATATGAACCAGATACAAGTAGCATACCACATGGTTTATATTTCAAAATACAATATTGTTGTATTTTGAAGGTACTGTTCTTACTTTGAGGCTTTTTCTCAAAATAAGATATAAGAGCCTTGTCCCAATCAAATACAATGCTGTGGTCATTAACAAGAATGAATGGTGAAGGGTTTTGTCTTGACGATTCAATTCGTTCAAGATAAGTTGCTCGGACCTCAAAAGTTTCTAGTTTTTTCATGTTTTTCCGAAAAATACCAAAATCCCTATCACACTGTCCGAAGGAGTGTCCTCGAACGGAGAACAAGTGAAGGACTTCGACATTAAATGTTTTGGCGAGCCATGAACTGAATCTAAGCAGAGTTTGGTTTTTATTTTGCCCTCCAGCTGCATCAGAGAGCAAAATAACTTTCCTGGTGTTGGGGAAGTCAAGGGTTTTTTTATTGACACAATCAAAAATAAATGACGCTACTGTATTGGCTCCTTTTTTACATTTACCCTCCAGGAATGTATACATGAAAGCAGCGTCATCATTGTGTACATGAACACAAAATAGATACAGCCACAAAAGTCTCTTATAGAACTGTGAAGTCACAGTAAGTTTGGGTAGATGGAAATTTTGAGCATAATCGAATTCAATGACCAGGGCGTGTCCTCCTTCTTTAGCATATCTTATATACTCATTTTTCATCTTTAAATATTCTTCAACCTTTCTCTTGTGTATGTTGTATTCCACATAACAAGGATCATTGGGATTTTTTTCCAGCTTTACCTCATATTCACGACAAAAATCACATGTGTCAGTTTTTGGCTTCTTAAAATCAAAATTTGTTTGTCTAAACACACGGGGTGGACACCTTTCTGGCACCTGACGCACACGGTTCTAGATTTTTTTCTTTTCCCACCTTCTGCAATGCTGATAGGGCTACAAACACAACAGTTTCTCTCTTTTCTATCTGGTAATGTTTTCATCCCAAACTGGTCATTTGTACGCTGACTGTCTCCTCCTGCCATCTGCATATTGTCTCCTCCCGCCATCTGATACTTGTGGTCAAACCACTCTTTTGACTAACTGTCAATTATAGAGAGAGTAAACTGAAACCTGCTCATGTCCTTTCCACTTTTGTTTTCTTTATAAATAAGATACAAATTCAAAATCATTCTGGAGAAAATGTTGAATACAACTTTTTTCCAATATTTTTCAGTACGTCTCATCAAGGTAGGCATACGACATTTGGTCCGAATGGTCAATACCTCCCACATAAGAGTTGTAAAAATCTATTACCTCAGATTTTTGTTTTACAATTACTTCATTGTGTCTTACTTTCTGTTTCTCAATTGATTTGGCGACACACTTGGTAGACAGTAGAAGCACTGGTTTTTTTGTGAGGCTTTTCCCTGTAGGTCTTTACGTAAGTCTGCTTCAAACTTTTGTTTCAAAGCATCAGTTATACCTTTTCTACAGGGCGATTCACGAGGAAGTGCAGAAATTCCGGGAGCTGATTCTACACATGAAAATAAACAAAAAATTACATATAAACATATGTCCTAAAATCCTTCGTTTTGCAGCTAGCCGCCATTTTGTTTCTCATACGTAATAATTTTTACTAGAGATCGCCTCCTGATCGAAATTCGATCAAAATTTCAGTTGATCTGGACCCAAGAAGCTTAAAAACATTTTAGAACTAAAACATCTGTTCTTCCTAATTTTCTAGCAGTTGTTTTTAAAGCAGCTGTCTTATGATTCATTCATTTCTCTTTTCTCCATAAGATTAACACTGGAACTTTGAAAGCCTGTGGGGCGTAGCCCTGGAGTCCGATGTGAATTAGAACGTGATTCTGCTCATCTACAGGAATATAAGTAGTTAGATTTGGTTACTTCTGGCACAGGTCAGCTGCCCCGGAAGCCACGTGCCGGGGCACATAGCTTCCGGTCGTATATTAAATGAGGGGTGAGGAGGTGGGGTGAGCGTTTGAAGTAGATTTGCGCATAAATTAAAAGTTAGTTCAAAACTGGAATTCAACAATTTGGGAGTGAACTAAATGTGCGCATAAATTAACCGGGTTCAACTAAAACTTCGCATAAATTAAAAGTTAGTTCAAAACTGAAATTCAACAGTTGAACAAAAGTAGAAGTTAGTTGAAAAGGGAGAGGGGATAATTGCTTCAAGGTCATCCGGAGGAAGTTTAAAAAAAAAACTGAACTTCTAAGAGTTCAGTTTAACATCGACCGTCGTACAGGTCAGTCGAAACCGACGAGCGACCGAAGAATAGCTTCAAGATCATTCCTCGCCGTCGAAGATACATCCGAAACTTGGACGGGGTTCTGTGGATTCGGTGAAGGCGAAGTTCTTGGAGGATTCTCTCTCGGGTGGGTAGTAGACGATATTTCGTGAACTTGTACTTGTTCTTGGTTTGTATCCATCTTCTTGTAGTGTGCAATTTAGAGCGGAGTAGTTGTCGGTCGAAGAGCGTATAGAAGAATGAAACAGGAATTGTCGTGAGCGCACTTATATAAAGAAGGGTGGGGGTAAAATATGAAAACCTGCTGAACACAGTCGATAGGTGTAACAAGTTCGAAGTTGTGGAAACGTAACATCGAACGCAAAATGTTGTGAATAACATTATCATCAACGTGAACCTGCGAAGTTCTAACAGAGTATAACGGGTTAAAACTTAATTTCTTCCTCACTTTTGTTAAATTTGTTTTAGTCTTTGAAACCGATGGTTTGTAATTATTTCGTAATATATGTTGTGTCCGCAAAAGTTTCAATTTCAAACATTGCGTATCCATCACAAGAAGTATGTCAGACGTGTAGAAGTGAGAACAAGACAAATGAATGAGATATAACGTCGAGCACGCGAAGGTGATTCAAACAGGACGACATGTGCTAATGTAAATGAAATTTCAGGTTAGTAGCAATTAGACTTGTATAATGAAGTTGGCGAAACGTATATATAATGAGTAGGAAGGATGCGAACACCACAAATGCGAGTTAATTAATGGTCACGGCGCGATGAACAATCTCCTTTTATAATGGTTATCGCGTGAGAAGATCAGTTCCGCATGAGCGCCCAAGTGGAACCTCCCGTGTTCACTCAAGCGGAACCCCCCCCCCCCCGTGACTAATGAAGCGGAACCCCCCCCCATAAAAAATGGAGATTAAACCCCCCCCCCCCCCGGTGGTCACTCAAGCGGAACCCCGCCGGGTCGATGACCGGTCAATGGCCGGTCACGACCGGTTGCTAACCCCATCTAATTACCACACTTCACATCCCATGCCAGCCATGAACTACTATTGTTTGAAAGAAACAGAATTAAACATGGCAGCCACCATGGAAAATTCTAACCTCAAACCTTGGTTTTACGTCACTGCGCATGCGCCGCTCCCACTCCTTCGTTTCATTTTTATGCTGCTATAACTTGTACTGGAGTGAGCCAACTTCACGCTACGGCGCCTAGTCATGTATTACTCACTTTAGCGCTACTGCGAATGCGCCTAGTCTGTATTACTCACTTTAGCGCTGCTGCGAATGCAACGAGTTCTCCGGATCGGAATCACTCCTCGCTATTGCGCATGCGCCGAGTCCTGTATTACTCAATTTAGCTCTACTGTGCACGGAAAGTTCTAACCTCAAACTTTGGATTTTACGTTGCTGCGCATGCGCCACCCCCACTCCTTCGTTTCATTTTTACACTGCTGCGAACTGGAGTGGATTGAAGACCGTACTGGAGTGAAACAATTTCCCCACCACTGCATTAATTACCCCCACCACTCGAAAACCCGAGGAGCGATACGAGCCCGATTTTCGCGTCAGTCGTCAACGAGTTTTCATAGCGAAAAGTCGTTGGCGACTCGGTAAGAGGTTCAAATATATAGTAGGCCTATATATATTTGAACTTCTTATACTACGTTGCGTTCTTTAATGCAATGTGGTATGTGTGTGTGTGTGTAAATATTAGTTGTAAGTTGCACTTAATTTAAGAATTAATTTGCGCATTGCGATGTTAGTTATAAGTTGTGTTTAGCGTTAAAGGTGTATTAATTTTAAGAATAATGATGGTATTTGGTTGTGTTGAATTATTTGATATTTAATAATGATGTGTTGTTAGTTTTAAGTGTTGGTATTTATAATTAATGTTGTTGTTTTGCCTTTCAGCTAGATGATAGGGGGTAGATTAACTGTAAATTCAGAAGTTCCGTTGAACTTCACTTAGAAGGGGTGGGACATCCGCAAATTGCGGACTAGGTTTTTGCATTTTGTTTAGGAATATGATGGGTGGGATTAGTTGGGTGGGTGTTAGAGTTGCGTTTCTGCATTAGCTGTTCCAGTTTCCCTTCGAATTCACGGTTACGGATGGACCCGGACCGGCCCGTTACGGATGGACCCGGACGGGCCAAACAAAATTGCGTCGATGTCCCTCGCAGAACGTAACTAGTGGGTTGGGAGTGGGAACCGTTAGGCAAACAGGGTGGTGGGAACAGTTACTACTGTTCCCATCACCTTGGTTCTTTATAAGTCTTAAATGACCTTGACCCACTTTCGGAAGGGTCAATGACCGACCCCCCCCCCCCCGTGTTCACTCAAGCGGAACCCCCCCCCCGTGTCCACTCAAGCGGAACCCCCCCCCCCCCCGGAAAAATTAAAATGCCTATAACTCGATAATGGATTAACGGATTAGGACAAGCGATACATCATTGAAAAGGTCTATGTAAGACGAACATTTTAGTCAAAGAAGAATTTAGTTATCTTATTTTAGTCAAAAGTTATGCGAATTATTTGAAATAAATACCCCCTCTCTTTCCTTCTCTCCCACCTTCCCCCACCTAACGGTTGTTAACCCTTCTCATTAGCATACCGTTATAAAAGACGCATCGACCACGGCTAACGTTTCATTCTGATTCCAGACGTTAAGCTGCGAACTGCGAACAGAACTACCACGATGTCATCCCTGCCGACTACAACTTCCACTACAGCCTGCTCTTCTATTACAAGTTCAACTTCTACTTCTACTACGGCTTCAACTCCAGTCAAGAAAACTCTTCGCTTGAAAAATGCTCCCGATTGGTATAAGAATCAACTAGACTCGAAACCTTCAACTTCTGGAGCTCCTCTTCCCCCGGCCAACAATACCATACGTCGCAGCATATTTTCACCGCCTTCGTCTTCAAATGACTCCACACCGCCTTCAACTAACATGCCACCACCGCAGAAGCCAGCTCCTCGTCCTAATACCCCTTCATTTGAAACCTTGCTTCATTGTCTTAGTACACCTGTCATTCCACTGTCACCATTGCCTCCTACCCCACCACTTACTATTCCTAAAGATCACGCCTATCCTAAAAATAAATCTCCTAAGTCTGCTCCTTCAGAGCGTTTCCAATTATTAAAAGAAGAGCGTCGTAGGGCATTTAGCCGTCCCACTACTTGCCCTGAAGTGCTCGCTAGGGGAATTAAGAAAGGATCAGCTTGTGGTAGGAAATGTGTTAAGAACGAACGTTTCTGCCGTGTACATATCGTAAAACATCTTTCCGAACCACAACTGACAGAAATCCCCACTGTTGAAGACGATCCTGAAATAATATCCGTCAGAGGAGAGAGGCTTAAGAAAGGTTTGAGATATTTTTTTCTAAGTGTTGTTGACCACCAACACATATTGGCAAAATGTAACGGCAATAAATATAAAATTAAAGTTCCTGACAATTTGTGTAAAGAGAAGAGACTTAACAATTTAAGTTCTCAAGACTTTCTCCTCAGGGATAAAAAGGATCGTATTACAAGGTGGGCACGTAAACAGTAAATTCACATAGATTTTCCAAATTTTGCTAAAAATAATGGGGGAGAAACACAATGCGTTATAGCGTTGTGTTTCTCCCCCATTATTTTTTAACACTCTAAGTCTCGTGACCTACTTTTCAGAGGTTGTTGTACAGTTATATGACCGCTCTGACTTGCATAGCCAGTGTAGCTTCATATAGCGTGCAAAGAATGGTTCCTAATGAAATCTCATCAGCATTCAAAGACAGAGACTGTTGTTTTGCAAGTTAATTAGTCTTGAAATAATGAAGTAGGAAACGTATATATAATGAGTAGGAAAGATATGAACACGGCAAATGCGAGTTAATTAGTGGTCGCGGCACGATGAACATTTGTCTTCATTATCACACGACTATCTCGTGAGAAGATCAGTTCCGCATGAGCACCCAAGCGGAACCCCCCCCCCCCCGTGTTCACTCAAGCGGAACCCCCCCCCCATAAAAAATGGAGATTAAATCCCCCCCCCCGAAAATTCAAATGGCTATAACTCGATAATGGTTTGATCGATTACGACAAGCGATACATCATTGAAAAGGTCTATGTAAGACGAACATTTTAGTAAAAGAAGAATTTGGTTATCTTATTTTAGTCAAAAGTTATGCAAATTATTTAAAATAAATATCCCCTCTCCTTCCTTTTTCCCCACCTCCCGGGTCACCTCTTACCCCTCTCATTAGCATATCGTTATAAAAGCGAAGCAAGCATTGTTCACTCCTTCATTCTGCTTTCACGCGCCACACTTGTTGTTTCGTCTCTGCCGTTATTATTTGCTTTAAAATGCTTCCTCACCATAGTGAAAACTTCAATCCTTCCGAAATTGCTGATGTTTTCCAACAGCCTGAAGAAGATGTGATAGATTATTATGATAGTAGCAGTGACAATGAAAATGATAGTAGCAGTGACAGTGAAGATGAAGATGTAATTGAACTTGATGAACAAATGAGACCAATCTACATCGATGAACAATTTCCTTTTGATACAATAGAAAGATTTATTACGGAAGCACACAAATGGCTAAATTTAGGATTCAATGTTATAATTGGTTCAGCTATTGTGTATAATGACAGTAGGTTCTTCTGTGTAACACCAAATACTAGAGAACGTATGTTGACTTGGCAGGATGATGTTATGAAGTGTTATGAGCTCGAAGTTAGCATTGGTGGCTACTTTGTCGCACAAGTGGTCTAATAACCACATTACCCTTCCCTCACCCCCACCCTATCCCCTCCCAATCCTTATTCCTTCCCCTTCCCCATTTTTAAAACTCATAAAAGGCGGACTATGAACCTCCAGGTTTTTAGTCTGTACTTGCACCGTCAAGATGAGTACTAGACTTGATGGTTTTATAGCCAATGATATTAATATATGGAGTTTGATAACAAACTTGCGTATTAAAATTGAAGAAACAATTATGGCAAACAATGGGATAGGAGTTATTGTTATTGTTTCATTACTAAGACATATTGATTTTTTGTATGATATAAAAGTAACAATCAACAATATTAATGAACTATTTCCCTGGACAATATTTATTCGTGATGAAGTTGAAAAGCAGAAAATTATAGTAGATGTGCTAGCAATGAAATATAACCTAGATAGAGAAGAATAGCTACAAAATCCTCTCCCCACCTTCCTTCACGTTGTGCAAAAAAAGTGGGGGTAGAAGTATATAAGACTAAGTAAGCGATACATAGTTTGTTATTCAAGGTAAAAGAAGTGGTGAACAAATATGTTGTCTAAAGATACTCCATTTGTTAATTATTTTGAAGTTAAAAATGTTTATATTAATACAAATGAAATGGAAGAAGACAATATAGAGGAAAATTATAACGAAACTGATAATGATTCCACGATGGAAGAAGAAATGGTACAGTTTGAACAAGAACTTTTTGAAGAAATGATAAACGATAGTGACGAAGATATAGTTAAGGAAGCTATTGATACATTTATATTAGATTCATCGTTGGATTCACCCATATCACCTTTATTGTCTTCTGAATCCGAATCCGAATTGGACTAAGGTAGTTCCCCCACTTTATTATTCAAACAAGTCTTATAAATTGAGAGTTTTGTCATTAGTAAGTCAGCATTTGTTGGAGCTACATGTATGGTTAATAATGTCTCCTAGAGATAATTCTTTTATACAATTAATTGAAATTGTGAGTCAACGAAATATTACGTTAGTTCAAGAAGAAGATGAAGTTGAAACAACCGACACAATACAAAATCCTGTAGAAGAAGCGATGGAAGTAACAGAAATTGATCAAGAACCTTCAATGATGGAAATGGTTGAAACACAAAATGAATCTCAAGATGTGGAAGAAACTGTTTCATATTCAGTTTTTTGGGAATTTGCGTCAAATATATTTGTTGTAATTCAAATTGAAGCTATTAATTCTGAAGAAGTGGTGGGGGAAAATTCTCCCCACCACTAGCTTAAAGTTGGTGGGGGAATGTTCATAAATGTGTTGGTTATTTGCGTAGAAGCTTATTCGTCAGGAAACTGTCGACTAAAAATGTTCAATCCTAACGCACCTACAGAACCTTCTTCGAGTAACTGTCTAGTAAAAACGTTTCGTGCTGTACCTTTTGAACCTTCGTACTATAAAATGATAGGTATTCATGAGATTGCAATCAATGATCAAAAACTGTTCAAAATATTCTGTTCTCGACTTGATAGAACCTTACGTTTACCACCAAATACGTTCACCTACAGGCTACCTCTGATAGACAAAGATGATGTAAGCAAAATACCAATGATTCAAGTGAAATTTCTGGAAGATGGAATTCTTGTTAATTTAAGAGAAGTATATCATAATGACTATTCGAAAAGAATAGCTTTCAACTTTCTTAAGGAAAATATAGGACGTGAAATATACCAGTATCCAGAACCATTTTACAGATACCTTTTTGAAAATGGAGCAAGTGTAACGGTGGAAATAAGTATTAAATTAATGTAATTCTCCCCACCACTAGCCTAAAGTTGGAGGGGGGAGTGCATAAATGTGTTGGTTTTCTGCGTAGAAGCTTATTCTTCGAGATATCGTTGACCAAAATGTTTCGTCATATTCCTTGTGATCCAACTTCTTCGTTAAGGGAGAATCAAAGATTGAAAAGACTAGAAAAGGAAAAACAAGACCGACAAGATATGAACATGGAGTTCAATCGACTACAATTTCAAATACCTGGAATTGCAATGGGAGCACCAAAATTGAAAACCCTACACTGGGCTGGAAGTTACATCAAGTATTTAAAACTACAAATCGAAGCAAGAGATTTAAAATTGAAGAAAGTGGAAATGGAAAATCGAGAAATGAAGAAACTAATATCACATATGTCTGGTAATACTACAGTTCAAAAAGGTGAAGAAGAAGGAAAAGAAATATTAGGAATCTAAATTATCAACAATCTTCTTAGAGAATGGGGAATAGATCACTTTGTGGTAATACAATAACATGCCACTTAGTGATCTATTCCCAGTTCTCGCTTGATATCCAATGACCTTGACCTATATAAAAGTGGTGGGGGGAAAATCATATAAGAAAAAGGTTTTAGATGTAACTATCAGTATAAGTCTAACACGATGGATAGGTTGTTGGTTCTGTGTTTACAAGAAATTATCAATAATGGGTTTCTTTACCATTACATTATGAGATCAAATGAGTGTCAAATACCTAAAGCAATTCGTGAAATGCTCATTGAATTTAAGAAAGACAATTATGGATTTGCTATCTATCTTGCTTATACTTTTAAAGATGGTACAAAAATGTGTCATGATTGTGGAAAAGCGTCTGTTTCAGATTTTGAACAATTCCAAGATGATGGAGGTAGGTTAGTTCATCTTGTAAAAGGTCAAATAATGAAATTCGAAACGTGTAATAACACTTGCGACATTTGTGCACAGTGTTTGTTTGAATTTATTAAGTATCGTGCATTCAAACCATAATACCCCTTCCACATATAAAGGAGAGGGGGAAAAGAGTGGGGGTTATAACTAGGTGGGGGAACGTGTATAAATGCAGGTTGTTTGAAGAGAGTTTTATTATTGTTGCGGCATTAGAAGAAACATCATGGAATTCGAAGTGCGCCATTTTAAGATTAAATATGAAGAGTGGACCTCTGTTGCAAATTTCATATCATCGAAAGAGGAAGAAAACAAGTTGATGCAAGTGTATTGTTACATAGAAAATGAAGAAAGCCATCACAAGGTGATGAGCTATCTAAACAGACCGAATGTATCGTCGAGAAGTCCTGAATTTGTCAAATACTTAAAAGATGAAGATGCGGATGTCGTATTGGAAGTATGGTATAAAATTTGAAATGTGAAAAAACAAGTATAAATAATTATGGTGGGGGGAAGAATATATAAGTCGGTGGTGGGGGAAATGTGATAAAAGAAGTAAAACTTTAGAAAAGAGTTCACTCTGTACGACAACAGTGAAAGATGACTGATCCTTCTGCAACACAAGTATTTTCAACTACAGATTGCCACCAAAACGTAGAACCAAAGATGTATTGCAATGCTCCAACAACAAATTATTATCAAGCTCAACGGTCGCAAGTATCTCATTGTACTTCAACATCAGTGTTGAAAATGTCAAAGCCATATCCAGATTGTATGTACGAACCATTAACACCATCTTCGGTAAGACTAAGGAAAAACCTAAAAATGAGAGAAAGGTGCAAGAAAGAAAAGATAGAATTTGCGAAATTGCAACTAATAGTGCCTTCCATTCAAGTTGGATGTAGCAGACTGAAAACTTTAGAAAAAACTAACGCATATTTGTTACAATTGTTGGAAACTGTTGAAGATCTGAAGAAGAAAAATGGACATTCTACCAAGTAATATTTAAACACTCATTCCCCCAGAAAAACCAAAAAAAAAAAAAAAAGATAAAAATAACAAAAACCCCAAAAAATTAGATGTAGAATAGAGAGCGAGGAATAGATCACTTTGTGGTAATGGACTAACATGCCACTTAGTGCTCTATTCCTCGTTCTCGCGTTAATACCGGATGACCTTGACCTATATTAGTAGGGTGGGGGAAATTGAAAGTGGTGGGGGAAAGTGTATAAAAGACGAGTGTACTATAGTCGAATTATTCTGAAAGCGAACTTGTCACGAGTAAGGACTTGACGGAAAGTGTTATGGACTTGACTACAAATAAAGATAATAAAAAACTAAAGTTACGGG
Source organism: Neoaliturus tenellus (assembly GCA_030545055.2). NCBI lineage: Eukaryota > Metazoa > Arthropoda > Insecta > Hemiptera > Cicadellidae > Neoaliturus > Neoaliturus tenellus. The sequence continues at coordinate 112,411,467 of CM061531.1, forward strand.
AAATGGCTAAAGCAAGAGAGTCAAGAATAAAGTTGAAGTTTTACAGACTACAGAGATTGATTCCCGGGGTTAGGTTAGGTGAAATACGAACAAGAACAGTGGACATGGCAGCTGATTACATTAATCAGTTACTTACGGAATTAATGATAAAAGAAGCTAAAATAGAAGCGTTGAAACAAACGATAAAACAGCACTTTGAAAATTCGAATTGTCAACCTATAAACTACGTAATAAAAGAAGAAGTAAAAGATTGAAATTGAACAAAAATGAACTTGAACTTTGGTTATTGATTGGACACTTCTTAGAGAATGGGGAATAGATCACTTTGTAGTAATGAATTAACATGCTGCTTAGTGATCTATTCCCAGTTCTCGCTTAATCTAAAATGACCTTGACATACTTATCAAAATATCATATAAGCCGAATCGCAAAGAGTTATTCCTCATTTACTTGAAATGGCTCCTGTGGACAACACCGATTATCCAAGGAAACCTCTTATTGAAATATTGTATAAAATTCAACTAGACGATTTTAATATGGAAGAAGATGATAATAACAGTGAAACATCAGAAGTAGAAGGTGTAAATGATATGGATGTAGATCTAACAACATCAGAAGTAGGAAGTGTAAATGATGTGGAGAATGAAAATTTGGATATGGATGTAGTAATATCAGAATCTTCATCATCGTTTGAATATGAAGAAGTACATACTGAAACTCCAACTGGAATAGAGAACACAAATGAACAATCAGTTAGTAGAAGATTAATGTTACGTCCAAGACGTTTGTTTTCCTCGGATAGTGAAGAAGAAGAAGAGGATGATGATGAAATAGTGGTGGGGGAACCGTTATAAAAGCGGGACTGTCAGAGCCCATTTCATTTCTCGGCGAAATTTCGAAGAGTAAACATCGTCAACATGTATCATTGCGACAAATGTTCGGAATCGTTTCACGATGAAATTCTACTAGATATACATAAAGAACTAATTCACAACAACACAGAAGAAGATCAAGAACAACAAGAAGAACAAGAAGAACAAGAAGAACAAGAAGAAATAACAGCAACATCTTCAACTACTTTACCGAATCTACAAGTATTTGCTTTACCCGGTAAGGTAGTAATGCATCATAAGATTCAAAATGAAAACTTGAACTTAGAAGAATTTATTAGAGAAGCAAAACCAATCGTAAGTAAAACTTTAAAAGAAGAATTGAAAAGATTAAATTTTCTTAAATTTGGTTTACTACTAGAAGCTATGTTTATAAATGCGCAAGAAGAATTATCACCAAGAGGATTCATAACAAAAAACCGAACCATCATGGAAAGTTCAAACATTGATTCAATAGTAGAGAATTGTATAGAAGAAATATTAACCAAACTTCAGGAACACGAAGGAAGAGGATCCGGATGGAGTCTTACAAGTATTGAAGTATTAGATATAAGAGTTCACAAACATGGATATGGACTAATGGGATCTAGTTACATTCCTTTGCCAAAAATAATTGAAAATACAAAATCTTGTATTAATGTTCAAAATGAAGATAATGAATGTTTTCGCTATGCTATGACGTCAAAGTTTGTATTAATAAATCCACAAAGACCCAACCAAGAATATGAAGATGCAAGACACAGGTACAATTTTCAAGGAATAACATATCCCGTTTCTACAAAAGATATATCAAAATTTGAAAAGAAAAATCCCGGCACGTCTATTAATGTTTTCGCATTAGATAGTTCAAACAAAGTGTATCCTTTACGTATTGCAAAAGAAGAGCTACCAGATCATACGGATTTACTACTACTAACGCGAGGAGATGTGTCTCACTATGTGTACATAAAGAAATTCGACTCTCTTGTTAATAAGCAACTTTCAAAAAATCGAAACAAAAAGTTGATTTGCAAGAGATGTTTTAATTTTCAACGAGAAGGAAGACAAGGAAGAGAATGGTTACAAGAGCACAAAAGATTATGTAACAATAATTATGAAGCAAAGATTAATTTACCTTCGGAAAACAGAGCATTCGTTACATTTGAAAAGGTTCATCATCAATACCGTATCCCTTTAGTTGTGTATGCGGATTTTGAATCAACACTTGTTCCAGTTGAAGATGAAAATTGTGAAGCAAGAAAAAGTGTAAAGTATCAAATGCACAAACCAAACAGTTTTTGTTTAATGGTCAAATCAACATTATCAGAAGAACATTTAAACAGATATGGATTAACTTCAGAACCTCTAGTATATCGTGGTGAAAATGCGGAAAAAATATTTCTTGATCACCTATATTCAATAGCTGGAAATACACAAAGATTATATACAAATATTGTACCAATGAAACCGATGGACGAAGAAGAAGAAATTCAACATGAAAATGCGACTCACTGTTTCTTGTGCAAAAATGATTTTACTATTGAGAATTATAAAGTTAAAGATCACGACCACCTCACAGGTTATTACAGGGGTGCTGCTTGTAATAAATGCAACTTGAGCTATCGTTTACCACTATTTATCCCTGTGGTTCTGCATAATCTCAGTGGGTACGACGCTCATTTTATAATACCTGAATTAGGAAGAGACGACGGTAAAATCGATGTGTTAGCTGAAACTTCAGAGAAGTTTATAAGTTTTTCCAAAGAAGTTGGAAACGTCAAACTAAGATTCTTGGACTCCTACCGATTTTTGCCGTCGAGTTTGTCCAAACTTTCTGGAAATCTAAGGAAACAAGATTTAATCGAAACGAAGAAGATTGTAAACAGCGACAAACTGGATCTGGTACTTCGAAAAGGTGTTTTCCCATATGATTACATAGACAGTTTAGAAAGATTTAATGAAACATCACTACCTCCAAAAGAAGAATTTAAAAGTAAACTGTACGACATGGATATATCTCAAGATGATTATGATCATGCATGCAAAGTATGGAACGAATTAGGATTTAGAACATTGGGGGAATATTCAGATTTCTATGTTAAATTAGATGTGACTTTATTATGTGATGTGATGGAAGAATTTAGAAATACGTGTTTTGCGTCATATGGATTAGACCCTCTTCATTCGTACACTTCGCCTGGACTAGCGTGGCAAGCCATGTTAAAAGAAACAAATTGTAAAATACAACTTCTTACAGATATAGATATGGTGTTGATGTTAGAATCAGGAGTTCGAGGAGGATTGACGCAAAGTGTAACACGTCATGTCAAGGCGAACAATAAGTATTTGCCCGATTATGATGCATCAAAACCAACAACATTCCTGGGTTATTTTGATGCAAATAACTTATACGGATGGGCAATGTCGAATCCCCTTCCATATGATAATTTCAAATGGATAGACCCAGAATCAATTGGAAACATAATGGATATACCGAAATATGGAGAAACTGGTTACATATTTGACGTCGATTTTGAATATCCCGAACATCTTCACGACGAACATTATGATTTACCACTTCTTCCGAAGACTGAAATTTCTCCAACTGGAAGATGGCCGAAATTATTGATGACTTTAACCAACAAGTCTCGGTATGTTGGACACTACTGGATGATACAACAGGCCTTAGACTTGGGATTGAAAATTACAAAAATTAATCGAGTACTACAATTCTCTCAATCTTGTTGGTTAAAACCGTACATTGACAACAACACAAGAAGAAGAGCCGCCGCTACATCAAGTTTTCAAAAAGATTTCTTCAAACTAATGAACAACGCAATATTTGGCAAGACTTTGGAAAACAAAAGGAAACATAAGGACATCAAATTGGTAACTGATCCAGTAAAACTACAGAAATTAGTGCAACAACCAAACTTTGGTTCATCTGTAATTATTAATGAAAATCTAGTTGTTATTTCCATGAACAAGAAGTCAGTTCTAATGGATCGTCCTTTGTATCTAGGAATGTCAATCTTGGATATTTCCAAAACACACATGTACGAGTTTCATTATAAGAAGATGGTTAACTATTATGGAAGAGAGAACATTGGTATTGCATATATGGATACGGATGCTCTAATTTACTGGATTAAAACAAATGACATGTACGAAGATCTACGCACTTTTATGTATAAAGATGATTTCGACTTTTCCGATTATCCCAAGGACCATCCAAATTACGACTACGACAGAAACAAGAAAGTATTGGGAAAATTTAAAGATGAAACAAATGGTGTGCCGATGATGGAAATTGTAGCATTAATGTCCAAACTATATTCATTTCAACTGTACATAAGCGAAAGGAACGAATATCAAGTCACGAAGAAAGCCAAAGGAATAAAAACCTCTTTCCTGAAGAAGAACGTACAGTTTGAACATTATAAAAGATGTTTTCTTTGAAAATGTTGAAACAACTGCAACATTTAACACCATAAGAAGCTTCAACCATCGTCTTTTCAGTGTGAAGCAAACCAAATCGGCATTGAGCTATAAGGATGACAAGAGATACATCCTTGAAGACAACATAAGAACTCTGCCATTTGGACATTACTCTCTAAACCCTATCGACCAGTAAACCTATTCTTCGTCCTCTACCTTCTTCCTTTTTTCCTTTCCGTAAAGAAGAGGGGACATGGCAAGCCCAATGCCATGTTCCCTCTTTTTTACACTAATATGAAATGGCCTTGACCTATATTCAAACTATATAAAAGAGAAAGATTTGTTGTACGGATCAGTATTTTTACAAGCGATGTGCAAGCAACACCTGAAGATGGAAAGTGTGAAGGACAAGATTGTAAATGAACTACATAAACCAGCAAGAAGAAGATTTCCAAGAAGAAGTACAATTATTAAGGGAATGAATGATCTGTATCAAGCTGATCTCATTGAAATGATACCGCACAGTAAATTAATTAAAGGTTTCAAATATATTTTAACAATTATAGACTGTTTTACTAAAATAGCTGACGCTTTACCATTGAAGGATAAGACTGGTAAAAGTGTTACAAAAGCTATGGAAACAACGATACAAAGAAATAAATTCAAAATCAAACATCTACAGACCGATGATGGAAAAGAATATTTTAATAAAGACTTTGGAGCTTTAATGAAGAAATATCAAATAAATCATTATTCTACAAATTCTGAAGTTAAAGCTTCAATAATTGAAAGATTCAATAGAACATTAAAAGGAGCGATGTACAAACAATTTTCAAAACGAGGATCATACGTGTGGTATGACATATTACCACAACTTATAAAAGAGTATAACAACAAATATCATCGTACCATCGGAATGAAACCTATCCAGGTAAACAGCGCTAATGCTAAGGTTGTATTACAACGCATCAGAAATAATACAACACCTAAATTGGAAAAGTTACAACCAAAAAAGTTTAAAGTCAACGATAAAGTTCGTATAAGCAAATACAAAGGTGTATTTAGTAAAAGATATCTACCAAATTGGACTAATGAAGTATTTACAGTTTATAAAGTGCAACCAACTATACCTGAAACCTACTTATTAAAGGATAACAAGGGTGAATTACTTCAAGGTGGATTCTACGGACATGAATTGTTGAAATCAACAGTCGGTGATGTATATCTTGTTGAGAAGGTTTTACAAAGGAAAAAGGATATGGTTAAAGTCCGGTGGTTAGGATTCGATAAAAGTGAAGACTCTTGGATTCCTTCAAAAGACCTGGTATAGTAACTTAATAGCTCATTGTGTGTTTAACCTTGACACAAGATGGAGATTGTACAACAAAAAGATCGATTTAATATCAATAATATTGATGAATTGACGGTTGACAATGATAAGTTAAATCATGGTAAACATGGTGAATTACTACCAAATACAATAAGATGTTTAATAACTGGTCCTTCAAATTGTGGAAAAACAAATGTTGTTTTTAACCTTATAACTAATCCTAAAGGATTGCGCTTTAACAATATATACATTTTTTCAAAATCATTGCAACAACCAAAATATCAATTATTGGATAAAGTACTTGCAAGTGTACCTGAAGTGCATTTCTACAAGTTTAATGCCAGTGAAACAATTATGCAACCAAATGAAGCAAAACCATTTTCTATTTTTATTTTTGACGATGTGTCTTGTGAAAATCACGACACTATAAGGAATTACTTCGCTATGGGAAGACATCATAATATCGATAGCATTTATATTGGTCAAACATACAGTAAGATTCCAAAACAACTCATAAGAGACAATGCAAATATGTTGATCATCTTCAAGCAAGATGAAACAAATTTAAAGCATATATACAATGATCATGTAAATGCGGATATGCCATTTGAGAAATTTAAAGAAATGTGTGGCAAAGCATGGAATGAGAAATATGGCTTTCTTGTTATTATGAAGGAAGAAGATATTAAAAATGGTAGATATCGTATAGGGTTGGATAAATTTGTATTTATGCGTTGAACTACCGATGCTACATCTAGTTACACGTTGAACTTCACAGTGTAAACATGGTGAATCAAGAAAAACTATTAAAAGAAATAAAATCACTCAGTGATTCTATTAGGATGAAGAATCGTGCATTGAGGATGGGTTTAAGTGAAAGAGAAGAATTTCTAGAGACTACATTTAAACCTATTACGGAACCTTTAAAACAGATATCAGAAACTATTGGTAAACCTCGTTATGAAGGAGATGTTTTACTACCAGTTTCTAAACAAGAAGTACAAGCATTAAAAAAAGAAGAAGATGATGATTCATATACAAGTGCTAGTGAGCAAGAAGAAACAAAAGAAGAAGAACCAATTGTTGAAAAGGAAGAAGAACAGCCAATACCTGAAGCTGAACAATCTATTCCAAATTTAACTCAATTGAGTAGCGATATATTACAACATGGACCTCTTGGAAGAAAATATATAATGAAAATGCTACATGACATGAAATCAAACCCGAATTTGAGTAGATCACACGTATACGGAGCAAGAATTGATGGGAATGAATTAAAGATCGGCGATTCAAAGCTTGAAATAACACAAGACGATTACATCATTATTGGTGAGCATAAATATAAAGGAACAAAAGGACTTTATGAATTAATTTTTAAAAACATACCACTAAGATATTCATCCAAAGATTTAAGTGTTTTTAAGGAAATTCTACAAAATACTAACGCTCATAAAAGAAACTACTTAAAGGATGCAATGATTAATCGTTCACGTGCAACAAAATATAACATTGTTATAAAAAAGTTGTTTCCTCCACGAAAATTGCCAACATTACGTACTGCACCAGCGGTGAGACAACCACTGAAAAGAAAATCTTTATCACTTATGGATTTATCACTTCTTGAACAACATGGTAAAAAGAGTAAAGGAGATACTTCAACATCTGGCAAAGGATTGATGAAAAATCTATACAATACGAATGTGATTTACTACAACGACATCAATAAATTGGTTGATAGAATGAGACTATTGCATGAAGCCATGGAAGCCGGTCATACAGGTTTAAATAATGAATGGGTAGCTCTGATTGACGAACTCAGGAATCGCGGCATAATCGTATAATTGTCCGCGGATATATAAGAGTTGCAGGCGTATAATGTGTCAGTTCTAACATGAGCGTCGACAAGTTCGGACGATACTCCGCGTTAGGAGTGCAAGTTGGAGAAAACAGAAAAAGAAGTGGATTACCGCAAACACCCGAAGGTGACTATAACATAAATAATAAAAGTTTAAAGTTTGTTAAGGATCCAGAAGAAGATGGAGATGCAACAAATTTAAAAACAGTAAAGGAGGAAACATCTACAAGTTTAAAACTCGACAACAACCAACTGTATGATGCAAAATCTCACAGGGTTATTAATGTTGCAAAACCAGTCAACAATGGAGATGTTGTTAATAAAGGCTATTTTCTATCTGCGATGGAATACGCTTTACTGTTGGAAAAGACTAAAAGTGGAAAAAAGTACAATGCTTTAAATTATAAAATAACTAATGTAGCAGATCCAACCGAGGATACAGATACAATCAATAAGCGTTATTTGCATTCTGTAATACCAGAAAAGAAAAAAGATGGATTTTCCTTCTATAAATATACTATAAACGATATTGGATATCCTAAAGAAGAAAGTGATGGTGTTAATATTAAATACATTAAAGATAATTGTATTTTATATAATGGTGCTGTTATTGATTGTCATGGAAAAGTGTTGTCCAATCTGAAAGATGGTTCAACTCCATCGGATGCTGCTACTGTGAGACAAATGAATGAAAGCTTGAAGAAAGGAACATCCGCTTTTGTTAAACAAAATCAGGTGGTGTCAAAGAAAGGTGATGAGTTTGTGCAAGGAAGTGAAAAGATTACCTTACTACAACTACAAATAACAAGTGGGATGGAAAAAATAAAAGATTGTCAAATATAAGTTTAGGCACGGAAGAACATGATGCTGTTATTTTAACACAAGTGCCACAACTATCAGCTACTGGTGTTAACTTTATATGTGGAGGTAGACGATTAACCCATGTAAAATCTGGTAAAGATGATAATGATTGTGTTGTTGTGAAACAAACTATAGTTTTAGATAAAATAAATAACTTATATGATGGAAAAAAATAGAAGAATATCTAACATATCAGCAGGAATAGCTCCGAATGATGTTGCTACTATTAATCAAGTTATAGCAACCTCTAATGACGATCCATCTGTATATACATGTAATGGTAAACGTATCACAGATCTTGAGAATCCTACAGATTACAATGATGCTACTAATGTCGAGTATGTAATGAACCTTATGGGTAATGTAATTATAGACATGCACAATCATATGCTTAGTAAACCGAATCACGGTAAAATCCAAGATGATCAAAGAGAACAATGGATTAAAGATGCAATTATCAATAAGTATTAGTAAAACTCGTTAATATATAAGTATGGAATATATAAAAAGTGTTCATTATTATAAAGTATTTCATGGAGTGAAGACGCTCGTTATATAAAACGGCATAATGAAGACCTCATCGTTCAGTCGTCGTCAAGACGTTGGCAAGAAAGGACGTGGTATAACATCAGCTGCATTATTCCTGCTCAGACGGATTCCAGTTGGTGCTGTTGTAAATCGAGCAATAGATGCTCTACCATACGAATTACATCTGCCCGGAGGTTATCAATATTGTGGACCTGGAACTAAGTTGGCAAAGCGTTTAGCAAGAGGAGATCCTGGAATTAATAAATTAGATCAAGCTTGCAAAGAACACGATATAGCATATTCAAAGTATAAAGATTCAACAAATAGATCAATAGCAGATAAAATTCTAGCGGAAAGAGCTTGGCAAAGAGTAAAATCAAGTGACGCAAGTATTGCAGAAAAAGCAGCGGCTTGGGCAGTAACTACAGCCATGAAGACGAAAGCTAAATTTGGTGCTGGAAGACGACGTCGCAGAGGAAGACCTGCAAAGAGAAGAGCTCCCAAAAGAGGTGGAAACATTAAGAAGAGACGTCGTAGAACTCGTAAAGCAACAGTAAAGAAAGCTTCTATTTGGTCAATGGTAAAAAAAGGAGCAGGTTTATACCTAAGACCGTACCGTGTGTACTAAATAAGAAGAATCAATTGATAATTCCAAATAAAGCCTTAACAAATCATCAGTTAAATGATTATGTAAAATGTTTAAAAATACCATTTTTTCGAGGAGTGTTTATGAAAGATGCATTACCAACTAAAATATGGGAAAATGAAACTGGAATAGTAAATTTGGATTCCACCTATGGTCCAGGCACTCATTGGGTATGCTATAAAAAGCTCGGACAAACCGTTTACTACTTTGACAGTTTTGGCAATCTACCACCGCCGAAAGAACTGCAACATTTTTTTCGAAACTCCAAAAACATTTTTTACAATTACAAAAGAGAACAACCTAACAATACTGAAATATGTGGGCATTTATGTTTGGAGTTTCTAGCGAAGAGTGTCAGTCAGCTTTAAGATGTCATCGTATACAGTGTCACTGAGTGGAAATTCATCCACATTGAAAAGTACGCTGTTCCCAGCATTGCGTCTATCCAAGGAAAGATTATGGGAAGCGGCATTACTTGATTTAACTACCTACAACTCAATTCCCAATGTTACGGAAGGAAAGAACAATTTACTACATTATTATGAAACTAAGGATGCTTCAGGAAAATACTCAGAATTGAAAATAATTACATTTCCTACTGGAGCTTATGAAATCGATGATATAAACCAATTACTACAAAAACAACTCGGAGAAGAAAATATCGCCGTTAAAGGAAACAATAATACTTTAAAAGCAGAAATAACTTCAAAATATTATATCGATGTCAGCTTGAAAAACTCCATTGGCAGTTTACTTGGATTTACAGATACAAAAAAGAATATATTAACTCCTGGAACTACTCATTCAGGTGATACAACTGTTACAATATTGAAAGTCAATAGTATCGATGTAACGTGTAATATTATACACGGATCGTATAGAGAAGGAGTGAATCAGCATATTTTACATACATTTTATCCAACAGTGGCTCCTGGTTTTAAAATTGTTGAGAAGCCACAAAACTTGATATACCTACCGTTAAACACCAGTTTCATTTCAGACATCGTACTGAACATATTGGATCAAGACGGTGTTAGTGTTGACTTTAGAGGAGAAACGATAACTATACGGATACACATCAGAGCGGCAACATAAAGGTCAACATGGGATTATCATTTAAACCGCAACGGAAGAGTCGGGAGCTCAGTAGCTCCTCGACATTGGAAGAGTTAACATCGGACAACATTCGTTTTCTACAGAAGATTGGATTGAAACTTAACAACGATGGATATCCTGGATATATCTCAAGGACCGACATTCGACGAAACACTATGGGAGAAGGAATATCACACGCACAACCCTTACACTTCATCAAAATTAAACAATAACGATGAAATAAGGATTCCCATTCAACAACAAGATATTTACACATTGCCGTGTGAAAGTTATTTGTACATTGAAGGACGGGTATTAAAATTGGATGGAAAAACTGCTTCAACAGTTCCTTTTATAAATAACCCGATGGCATATCTTTTTGATGAAATAAGATATGAGATATCAGGGGTGACAGTTGATTCGACAAAAAAGGTTGGTATAACAACGACATTGAAAGGATTAACATCATTAACACCGCATGAGAAGAATTCAATAGTCACCGCCGGATGGGTTGCCCCTGATAAAGACACTATAACACCGGATTCCAATGGTCACTTTGATTTTCATGTACCCTTACGATTGCTTTTGGGATTCGCTGAAGATTACAAACGAATAATAATAAATGTCAAACAAGAATTGGTATTACTCAGATCTTCAACTAACAAGGACTTGATACTTGCAGACCCTGCAACTACGGAAGATAAACTGGAATGGCAACTACAATTGGATAAAGTTGTTTGGAGAGTACCTCATGTAAGATTGGCCGATGAACATAGAATCGTATTATTGAGAAAGTTAAAGTCTGACCGTGATATTGTGATGCCATTCCGAAGTTGGGAATTCCATGAATATCCTACACTACCTCAGACAGAACGACAAACATGGACCGTCAAGACATCAACTTATTTGGAACGGGCAAGGTACATAATACTTGGTTTTCAAACTAAGCGAAAAGATGTTATCACTGCAAATGCCGGTCAATTTGATCACTGTAAAATAAAGAATTGTAAAGTTTTTTAAACTCTCAATTCTTTCCGTATGACAATTTGAATGTCATGTTCAGCAAAAAAACGTTTTTCCATTTTATACGATATGTATGCAAGATTTCAATCGTCATATTATGGAAAGACTAATACACCACTATTATCGCCTGACCAGTATTATTCCAAGGCTCCAATAATTGTAATCGATTGTTCAAAACAAAATGAATCGGTAAAATCATCAAGTGTGGATATAAAAATTGAAATGGAATTTGAACAACCAGTAGCGGATGGAACTTCAGCATACTGTCTAATTCTACATGATAAAATAGTTACTTACACACCGCTGACCGGAATTGTGAAGAATGTACTTTAAAAAGAATTAGTACAACGACTGCAGATTTTTGAGGTTAGAATTATCTGCTTCACTTTTTGAGGTTAGAATTTCGTTTGTGAAAAACAAGTTAAAAACAAACATTTATGTGATTGTATAAATTTCAAGGATTTCACGAAAAACATAAAAGCGAGAAAATCATCAGTGGAAAGTTCATTTTATATTCGACCGTCGTATGGGAAACATCGTTCGCAAGATGAGTTCTACTAACGGAGAAGAAAATACACCTCTAATGGATGAGAATAGTTCAGATATAGAAAAACAAGTTGAACGAGAAATGGACGAGTTCCTCAAGTTTAACAAACATAAGAAGAGAGAAGAAGAAAAAGAAGAAGGAGAAGCTGAAAAAGAAGTAAAAAGAAAAAAGGTTGAAGTTAACATTACAACTAATATTTTAACAGAAGTATTTCTTCGGATTTTCTACCCCATTTCATCATGCATGACGAAAAGTATTTCAGTTGGAATTTTAAAATCATTGGATTATTCACCGATTGTTATTTTAAATCATGGAAATAAAATGGTTACATTCACTGAAACTTCTTGGGAATCATTTATGAAACATTTACATCTTTTGGAATGTTATTTGAGTAACAACACATTTGGAAGAAGAACAAGATTAAGTTTATTGGAATCAAATATTGAAGTTGATATAGTGAAACATCGTGGGGGACAAATGGTTCGCTTTAGAGATTTAACTAGACATGATATAAAATTACATTTGACTAAAGAAGAATTTTACACTTTAAGTTGTACTACCGGTCCCGTCACCAGATATTTGAAACAACTAATATTTTCAAGTGCAATAATCAAAGACTATCTAATCGATACATTGGACAGACAACCTTTCGTTCCAATTCTATACGGTCCTGTGGATACTTCAATTTTTAATCGAATACCTCAAGAAGTGGATATGTGGAGACAATTGAACAACTATCACACCAACTTTAATATCGACGAAGAAGCGCAAGAAGTTAAAGAAGAACAATCGTGTTTGTAATACAAGTCAGTTGCTGACGAGACTTCATCATGGACAAACGGGTTTCGTTTTCTAATGCGCCACATATAATGGAAGTTAAAAAAGGTATAATTGAATTTCAAGCTTTTCGAGGAAATGATGGAAATTTTATTATAAAAGAATTAGTAATTTTGGATATGAACACATCTGTAGTTTATCATTACTTATTCAAACCTCCATTACCATTCAATAGACTAACAACTAAAGCGAAAGTTACAAACAAATGGTTGTACAAACATTTTCACAACTTAAGATGGGATGAAGGTTTTATTAATTATAACATGATGCCGCACATTATGAATCATTACTGCAAAGAGTTCAAAACTATCTACACAAGAGGATTGGAAAAAGCTAATTGGATACAATCATTTACAAGCAACGAAGTGATAAATGCAATAATAGATAGAGATTTCCAATGCTATTTCAATGAACTTTGTATTTCATCAAAGAGTTTTAAACATCGAAGGTCACAGTGCGCTTTGAAGAATGCCTACCGCTTGAATAATTTCCTTCAACAGAATGGTGGGGGTAATGTCGGTAATAAAAGTGAGAGCGCTACCATGACGCAGCATGAGTATTACTCGAACCTCCGAAGAGACAACATCTCCGACGGACATTATTATTAACAAGAAGATTAACAATAACATCAAGATGGCATCGCAGAACTTTCTTCAAAATTTGGTTGATCAATTCAACGCTCATTCAAAATCAACAATCTTACCGACGAAGAGATGTTCTGAACTAAAAGAAGAAAAACATTACATCATACATACAATCAAGAAGATGGACACTTCAGTTGGTGATTCTATTAATTGCACATTGAGCGAGGCGCCGTATACAGTTGGTGACGAACCGAAGTTTCAAATCTTCCTACCGAAACGGTTTGTACAACTTCTACAAAATGAAGATCTTCGAGTTATTCAACCTGGCGCACTCTATTTAGTTTCACACGGACCGAGTGGAAACAACTCAACTGAACTAACTATTCATGTAACACCTACTACTAACTAGTTTGTACATAACTTTGTAAATATATATGTTTGTAATGGTTTCTCAATAAAGATGATATAAAACAAAAAAAAAATAAAAGAAGCAACATATTGTTATGTCTTTGTACATAGCAATATGTTGCTTTTTTAAAAAATTCCACGGGATGACCTTGACCCAATTTTGTGTGATAATAAAAGTGAAAATCAACTTGTGAAATTCATCAGTCTACGACTACCTTTCGTACCGTACACATCTCGCTCTCTATAACTAAATACAAAACTTCAACATGTCCCTAAAGGTCAAGTGTGCATCTTACGATACCAACACCATTACGAGTTTTGAACAATATGAAGATTTAACCAACGAAATGCGAGTTTTACTTACCGGTGGTTATCACTTAACTGTTGATGTTAGTGCTACTAATGTAAGGATGTTTACTAAAACAAAATACTGTGATGATGAAGTATTTCTTTCAACACAACCTACAACATCTTCATCACCGACTGGTCAACATAACATCAAGTTCCACAAGTATTACCAATGTTAAATTACCTTTTAACAAATAAAACTAAGGAATCACGTGATCAATGTCAAGTTGATAAAAAGGGAATGATACTTGTATAACTAATCATTCGCTTCCCGACTCTCGCTGCGTCAACACCTAATTTTAAAGATGTTATACAGAATGATGATCGAACTTGATGGAAAAATCTATGGAAAAGATTACAACACCGTTGAATAAATGACTGAAGATTTAAATATATTAACTAAAGAAGGATATCAAGCTAAATTAATTTAAAAATTTCCTGAAGTACATCCACTATCGACTGAAGAACTTATCGCTATGGCTAAAGCGGAGAGAGAGAAAAAGGCTGAAGAAGACAAACAAAAACAGACAAAGTCTGAAGAAGATAAACAGAAATAAACTTCTTAAGTATAAATATTCCTTACATTAGTAAGGTATAATTTTTTAAAACTTCGTTTGGATGACCTTGAAATTACCCCCACCACTTTTTGTAGTACATAAAACTGACTATTCAACACTATACACTCTTATTCTTTCACTGGACTCAGCAGCGTCAACATGGAAGAACAAAAGTACAAGTACGAACCTCGTTACTGTTGTGAACAACAGTGTACAGATTTAGGACCAATGATGGTGGACGGGTTAGCTTGCACTAAATGTGAATTTTTTGGATCTTGTTACTGCAAGTGCAAAACAAAACAACTACCGCCACCGGAATTGCGAACTTTCAAATTTTACAAATCAAGATATTTTCATACATGCTGTCCTCAAAGATGTTTCAAATTTCATCCTCTCGATCTAGCTCATTGTCAACGCACCAAGTCTCATCAAGATGATTTTTGTACACATATGATAAAAAGATGTAAATACAGGTCAGATTGGTATTCCGATCCTGTAGAACCATCGAATGTGTAATTTCAGTTTTACACTCTTTTTTAAAACTTCAATTGGATGACCTTGAGATTTCCCCCACCATTGGTTTTTAGACTTCCCCCCACCATTAGTTTAAGTTTTGTATCTTATTGAATCCACCTTTGAATTATTTCACTTCCAACACTCTAACTAACAACATGGGATCGCCTTTCGTCAAGTTTCAACATATAATAACTGACAGAGAAGAATTGGAGGAAATATTTCAAAATTTGCTTTCTGTCATGGATAGATATCCTATGAGATGGATCAGACTTGATGTTCACTATTTACGTCCTCGTGATTCTTCATCATCGAGTGAAGACGAAACAACGACTACTACTTCAGCTAGGATATTTCAATTTTCTTCATCATCGAGTGAAGACGAAACAACGCCTACTACTTCAGCTAAGATATTTGAATTGAAAGACGAAGAAGAGGAACTTAGCTATTTACTTGGTCACAAGCTCATGCTCACCGACAAATAAGCGCCGATCTTCATTCAATCACCGACTCTCGCACGATGAACAACTCTCCGTTGGCACGAATGAATTCTAGTTTCGAAGTAAATTCCAAAGAAGATTTGCAAGAAATATTTAATACTTTACACGAAATTGTTAGTAAATTCAACACTGTTAAAATGAATCTGGAAATAACTTACGCCTGTCCTATTTGTGATAAGGTTGAAAGTTCTGATGAAGATAGTTTGCTGAATCTTACTCCACTTACACCTCTACAATCAGACACGACAACAACAAGTACGGAAGCAAATGGTGAGCAACCTCCTTCCCCCACCACTTCATTGTGATTCAACTTCCCCCACCACCTCTTTGTAATTCAACTTCCCCCCACCACTTCTTCGTTTAACTAACGTTCCTCGCTTTCACTTCTCATTCCGTCTCCAACATTTGAACTATCAACTTCACTTGTTTCAAAATTTCAAACACCAAAAAACAACACTAAAGATGGATATGATGGATGAAGTTTCCTTCGTCACAAGGATGGAAGAGGAAAAGATGAAAGAAGAAAAATTGAAATTGGAAATTAAACGTTTGCAATTGGAACGGGAAAACCAACTCGAAATATTACGTTTCTTCAAACTTGTCAAGTATGTCATCTGGGGACTCTGCCTGTACCTTATCCTCGTCGTCGGCGTTTGCTTTTACAACTCCGTATTTCATCACAAAAATTCAACTTGTATTGCACATTGATTGTATTTGTTTTTGCACATTGATTGTATTTGTTTTTACGAATAAAGTTCAAAACTTAAATCTACCTATCCCGCTATCACCGGGTAGTTCAACTCTCAGAACTATTTCCTGTGCTAGCGGGATAGGCTTTTTTAAAACTTACTCGGGATGACCTTGACATACTTTCCGTAACCCAATTATCAAGTTGAATTTCAGTTTTGAACTAACTTTTAATTTATGCATACCTCCCCCTCATTTAATATACGACCGGAAGCTATGTGCCCCGGCACGTGGCTTCCGGGGCAGCTGACCTGTGCCAGAAGTAACCAAATCTAACTACTAATATACCTTTCTAACGGTATGCTCGGATTTCTTCTACGATGTTCACGAGCTGAGAAAAAAGGAGGAAATGAAACATGCTTGCGTATTAATATATAGATTTGCGTAACGGATTGATGGATTTACTCCATATTTGGCATGGACCTTTATCACAACAATGTTAGTTTTCAGAAAATAAATCATTATTTTCCGATGTGTATTTTCAAAATGGCGGCCTTTTTAAAAACTTTTAACTCAAATTTCTCCAAAACGGCAAATTTTATAGAAATTTTATAAAAAACTAAAAAGTTGAAAAATTAAATTGTCTAAACAATGATGCCAAGGTTGTAAAGATCTGATAATAAATAACGAAGTTATTTAGATTTTTTAAAGACATTTTGCTTAATTAGTATTAATATTACAATAAAAATATATGTTTTTCTGCAGAAAATATCAATAACTCCGTTATTTATTGTCAGATCATTACAAACTTGCTATCATTGTTTAGATAATTAAATTTATAAACTTTTTTTGTCTTTTATAAAATTTTGATGAAATTAGCTGTTTTTTTTACAGAAATTTGAGTTTAAAATTTTAAAATGGCCGCCATTTTGAAAATACATATAGGAAAATAATGATTTATTTTCTAAAAACTAACATTGTTGTGATAAAGGTCAGTAGGGTGAAAACACCGGTTCTGCCCCAGTTCAAGGTCAGTTTTGACAGAATTGGGTCGAGTTTGAAGGGGGCTGTAAGGGCAGGTGTTGTTGACAGTGATGGATGGGGAGGTGAGGGAGGTATTTAAGGAAGGGATGACGTGTTGGGAGCTCATTTGTTTGTGGGACGTTGACGAGGAAGGATGTAGGGGTTAGAGTTTCAGAATAAAATTTACCACTATCGAGGACAGGATTCGAACTCGGCCCGCCGGCGTGTGAAGCCAGCGCTCTACCTCTGAGCCACCAAGGTACTTGTCGGGAAGTGGCGGAAATGTGTCAGATAGTCCGTGGCGACGGCTGGCGTAAGGGTTCGCGGTTTGTCCATTAGAGTGTAGCACGTGCGCTGCTAGTTGACGTATTGTCCACCAGAGCGTAGCACGTACTAGAGCAGCGTCTAGTTTACATCTTCTGCGCCAGAGTGTTGCATGTGTGGCTGCACCCAGTGTACCTTTTCTCCAACAGAGTGTAGCATGGGGTGGAAGAGCATGGAAAAAGAAGCAGGGCTGGAACCCCAAAATATCCCCATGAATTTCCCAAATTTCCCTGCAGTGCTATCAACCTATGTCACCCGCTATAAAACAGTCAGGGTTATACTATAAAAAGTGTATAAAACCCCAAAATGTTGGCTATACAGTATATAAAATCAATGGCTAGAAGCTGTTAAGCTATTTATAACGCTATAATACTATATAAAATGCATATAGTGCTATTTAAAGTGAATAATATGCAAATTTCAGCTTAAAAAACCATAAAAAATCGCTAATATCTCGAAAATGGTGCGTCTTAGGGGTCCGGGGACCTTAAAAAACCACCTTCTACGTAGTAGAGGTCCCCCTGGGGAGTGGATACCCAATATTAAACAATCTGTTGCGGGTTGCATCCAAAAAATGAAGTGGCAAAACTTTGAAATTCTATATCTTAGGAACGGCTCAATGTATTGACTTCATACTTGGTATGTGTGTACAGTTAGTTGGTATCTATAAATACATGGCAGGAGGTATAAAAAAATGAAGCTCAAAAAAGTTTTATTTGATATCTTTTGAATAGCACTATGGATTTACTTCAAACTTGGTATGTGTATACAAGTAGTGTTAACATATAATAAAATGCTAAACATTACTTTCCAGATCTAAGGTCAAACTGTAAAAAAATATAAAAAAAACCTATAATTTAACAATATTTTTGTACCTAGCTGGCGTAGGGCTTTACCTTTGAGTCACTAGGTATTTGTAATTATTGGTATGTTGTGTGCCCTTAGTTGGTGTCTACAAATGCATGGCACAAGGTATCCACAAAATGCAGGCGCACAAAAGTTTATTTTATATCTTTTGAAAGGCACCATGGATTAACTTTAAACTAGGTATGTGTAAAATTGCCCCATGAAATATATTGGACAAACAAAAAGAAGCATAAAAACAAGATTTAAAGAACATTTTAGGGACTTAAAATTAGAAAAAACAGACCAAAGCGCAGTGGCAAATCATTGTGTGCTGAATAACCACACAGTTAAAACAGTTAAATTAATAAAACATATAAACAATTCGACCAAACTTAACACATGGGAATCAATAAAAATTTTAAAAGAACATCAAGGAAACCTAATGAACATTGATACTCCACCAATTCAAAATTCTAAACTTCTTAACTTTGTTGTAAACTAATTTGATGTGTATAATTTATTGGCCTATTGAATCCAAAATGTTAAATTTTAATTTTAATTTAAGTATCATATGTTATTTGGTATATTTACAATGTTTATTTACAAATATTGTTTTAGTTTACGGTACGGCTGATGATGATAGCTTGTCTATCGAAAGGCCTTCCGTGAAAATAAAAAACTAAAAAGTATATTGGTGTTTAAATAATTTTAAATTTAGGTAGGTGTATACGTGTAATTGGTGTCATTTTATAAAATGCTAAACATTTCTTTCCAGATCTAAGGTCAAACTATTGAAAAATAAAAATAAACCATAATTAACAATATTTTTATCCCTCGCTGGCGTAGAGCTTTACCTTTGAGTCACAAGGTATTTGTTATTATTAGTATGTTGTGTACCCTTAGTTGGTGTCTACAAATGCATGGCACGAGGTATCCAAAAAATTAAGGCGCAAAAAATAATTTTCTTTGATATCTTTTGAAAGGCACTGTTGATTTACTTTAAACTTTTTATGTGTATAAATGTAATGTTATCATTTAATAACATGCTAAACATTACTTTCCAGATTGAAGGTCAAACTGTTGAAAAATAAAAAACCAATAAATTACAATATTGTTGTCCCTCGCTGGCGCAGGGCTCTACCTTTGAGTCTCTAGGTATTTATGTATGTACACTTAATTGGTGTCTACAAATGCTAGGCACGAGGTATCAAAAAATGAAGGCATAAAAGAGTCTTATTTGATTTTTTTCAATGGCACAATGGATTTACTTAAAACTTGGTATGTGTATACATGTAATGTTACCATTTAATAAAAGGCTAAACAATTCTTTCCAAATCTGAGGCCAAACTGTTGAAAAATAAAAAAAAAACTATAATTAAAAATATTGTTGTCCCTCGCTAGCGTAGAGCTTTACTTTTGAGTCACTAGGTATTTGTTATTATTAGTATGTTATGTACCGTTAGTTGGTGTCTACGAATGCATGGCACGAGGTATCCAAAAAGTGAAGGCTAAATAAAGTTTTAACGAGGTGGCCCGTGCGCAAATTGCGCATTTTATGATCCTGTATGAGTGAAACTCACCTACAGTACGTGAATGTTGATTATGAAGTGACAGAGATCTATTTTTGTTTATATCTGGCTTTTTAAATTCATCTGAAGGTAATCAGCTGTTAAATTAAAATTCACATTGAAGAACTTACAATAAAAGTTGGTCAACATTTTAAAGCGCCCTCTAGAAATAAATCAAAAGGCAGGGGGGCGAAGCTCGAAACAATATGACCTTTTTAATTACGATTCGTCACTGCGGTATATCCTAAGCTTTAAAATGACACCTCAATCTTAAAAATCGGTTCAGTAGATCAAGAGAAAAAGGGACGTAACAGACGAAACCCTTATAGAAATAAGAAGATAGATTAATATCTTCTGAATGGGACTATTGATTTACTTCAAACTTGGTATGTGTATAAATGTAATGTTATCATTTAATAACATGCTAAACATTACTTTCCAGATTGAAGGTCAAACTGTTGAAAAATAAAAAACCTATAATTAACAATATTTTTGTCCCTCGCTGGCGCAGGGCTTTACCCTTGAGTCTCTAGGTATTTATTTATGTACACTTAGTTGGTGTCTACAAATGTATAGCACGAGGTTTAAAAAAATGAAGGCACAAAAGAGTCTTATTTGATATTTTTTAATAGCATTATGTATTTACTTAAAACTTGGTATGTGTATACATGTAATGTTAACATGTAATAAAATGCTAAATATTACTTTCCAGATCTAAGGTTTACCTGTTGAAAAATTAAAAAAAACCTAAAAATCGCAATATTTTTGTCCCTCGCTATCGTAGGGCTTTACCTTTGTGTCACTAGGTATTTTAATTATTAGTATGTGTATACACTGGGCCTTCCTGAGAGACGAAGCTGTTTTAACAATAAAAATACTATTAGCTCAAACACTTGAAAAATTTCAAAATTATATTATTCCCGGTTTCAAAATGGAGGCCATATGAAATCAATGAAAATTAATATCTCAAAACGGTAAATTTTACAAAATAGTAATAAATAATTTTCATATATTTCAATAATTATTGAGCACAGAATTATACACCCTAAGATGTAAATGTAGCATCATGAAGTGATACTTTACATAAAAAAGAAGAAAACACTGACCCATGGTAAAATGCATACTGGTCAATCAATTTTTGTTTGGAATACAAATTACATTATTTAAAAGTGTAAAAACGTTTGATCGATAGTTTTTTGTCAGGTATATAACATCATTTTAATTTTTATATTCTTTTGTATGTTTACGAAGTGAACCGGAATCAAAATCATAGGTCGTAACAAGATGGAGATGGTCCTTCAGTTGACTGGAACTGTGGAGTAATGTGTTCTTCCCCGGGCATAGGAATCAAAATTTGTTGATTTATCACATAATGAATTTTGTTTGTTTCTACCTAATGAATAAGTAAAGTTTGAGCTAATAGTATTGGTATTGTTAAAACAGCTTCTTGTAATTTATAAACAACTGCTGCAATTCACGTTCTTTTTTATAGTTTAATATTAAACATTTTAATCACGTATTGCATTCTATACTTCATCAAGAGTTTGGTCTGAAAAAGTCATAACGAAATGGAATACTTTTGTAAATTTCTTACTGTTAGAAATACTATGTTTGGCATTTGTCAACTATAAAATTGTGTAGTGATATCTATTACTAATAAAGATATAATACTGCAGTAGTTTTAGAACTAACTTAACAATAACAATATATAACAATTTTAAATTATATTAATATGGTTTAAAGCTTTCCAAGAAAACAAAAAGGATGTAAGATTGTTGTGAAACAGTTTTCTTTAAAGAAATGCAGAGCCTATTAATGAGGTTTTGTTAAATATAACTTGGATTTAGATAAAAGAATTAACACATTTAAATTTAATAGCCCTTACAACTGATTATGTGAAGTACTAACTTGGAAAAAATCAATAAAAACATTCGTGTTGACTTGATTGATTGTGAAGTGAAAAAGGAAAGAATATATTTCGTAGTTGTATTTAATAATTTATATATATATATATATATATATATATATATATATATATATATATATATACCAAATGTATAATTTATATCGACTATATATTTCGTGTCTTACCAGCTGAATTGGAGATTTGGTGAGGTTTCAGGAAAAATATACTTTTATCCGTATTAAAATAATAATAGTTACAGTTTGATATTTTCAAACCACTGTTTGAAAGTTGTCCGTGAAACTGCACTGGCCTACGTCATATGGTACATCATTTTAAGGGCTTTGCATTCAGAGCAATTTGCCACAAACCCGACCTCAAAAGGGTCGAGTGTGTAGGGAGTTATTGTTTTTTTTTGTTTTTTTTGTTTTTTTTTGTGGCAATAATCCTTATTTTTTATTATGATTTTCTACTGACTTCTCATTGACCGACTCCCATCAGACTTGTACACTCTTTTATAAAGTTAGTGAATAGAGTTTTATCCCTCAATTGCATTCTCAAAGTTTTGAGCTTCTACCTACATTATTAATAAAAATATCATGTCGTTTCTAGACTTTTATCACTCGTAAATAATGGATTTTAACTTAGCATAACCTACGCAGTGGGCAGTAAAAGCAAAGTGAACATTACACACTAGCTAGCGGGATTATATTTTATGAGTTTACTATGCTACAAAAGGTACTTAAAATAATTTAAAAGTTTTACAAGTAACCTTTACAGAATACACCTAAAAATGTCTTCTTGATTGGCATAATACTTAAAGAAAAATATTAAAAAACGAATATATAGTAAAAATTAGGATGAATAAAGATGAGGAAAGAAATGAAACAATTTTAAATTATATTTGCCATTCTACATTAACTGTCATGTCTAAATGATAGGTATGATACAAGTAGTCTGGTTAATAAGGGGTATGGATTTGAACTTGGCACAGATAAATGGTTCTCCGAAAATCATGAACTTATCATAATCATGTAACTTACGATGTAAAATCATATTTTAATTAGAAAGAAACAACAGTTAATGTGGTTGATTATAGAGGGGAAGAGCAGGACAAAAATACTGTGGAATTTAAAATACTCATTGGTTTACCACTACTACTTTCTTTTCTTAGTCAAACGCAATCTTCTAAATAATCTTCAATATTAATCTAATTTCATAAGAATAACATTAAATCAAAATTTAAATACTGTGCGGACGATCCCTGATTGAATTTTGCAAAACCTTATCTTAGTGAGCACCTATGAGCAAAGAGGAATGTCCATGAAACATTTCGACATTGTAGGTCCAATAGAAGCAAATTTTTGAGGCGGTGCAGGTAAGTCCAATACCATAGCATTCTACCTCCGGCAAAGCCCTTACCTATTGACCGTAACCCATATACTAATGTAACATTTACCTCATAAGCTGAAGAGGGAAGTTGATTAGAGTTCCAAAAATTTGTTTAGAATCACAGTGTTCACATTGCAAAATATATTTTACAGCGAGTCCTCGACTAGGTGTATCTTCTTCAAGTACCATAATAACATTTTACCTTCAAACAAAATTTGAACACACATGACTCTAGTAAGATATTTTGAAGAAGTTCCAAATTAAAAATTGAGTGGCCTGTTTCATTAGATTTTTCAGTTTGACTTACATCCAACTTTGTTCCTGAGGTTTTCTTTTTAGATGCACTAACTTAACAGGGGTTTGTGGACTAGGCCTAGGTTGGTTGTCATTCTATTTTTTCTTTCCATGGAAACGTCTTTTGTCAAATCTTTTTATTCTTGACATGATTAGACACTAAGCACTGCACTCTTTTCAATACGAGATGTAAAATACACCACAAACTAAAAACTGCAAGCAGGTTGTAGAAATAATCACTAATAGCAACTTTGTTTTACTACCATAACCTAGCAATCAAAACATCAGCTACGACGACAATAACAAACATAAACAACAAATATTCAAACAGTAAAGCAGAAAACAAAAGCAATGACCAACACAGTTTTCAATCAGAAACAAAATAACTTCTGAATAGTATGTTATACATACGTATGATGCAAGCAGTCTAGATCACGAGTTTTTGACTTGAAATCTCGTGCGCTGACTTATATTTGTTAATGTTTAGACCGTATATAATTATATTAGGCATATAAATCATATATCAATTTAATCGGGAAGATCTGCTGAATAATTTAATACCAAAAACAAAAAATCAGCAAATATGAAAGGAAGAGAAGGACAAAAATACCGTTGCATTAAAAATACTCATTGGTTTACCACTACTACTTTCCTTTCTTAGTCAAACGAAATCTTCTAAATAATCTTCAATTTTAATCTAATTTCATAAGAATAACATTAAATCAAAATTTAAATACTGTGCGGACGATCCCTGATTGAATTTTGCAAAACCTTATCTTAGTGAGCACCTATGAGCAAAGAGGAAAGTCCATGAAAAATTTCAACATTGCAGGTCCTATAGTTTTTCAGATTCGTTGTTTCCTATATTCGTAGTTTCCTATATTCGTATTAAGCAATTAAACTTTACATTAAAACCATATTGCTACCAACAAAATATGCAATGATTCCCGATACTCTCGACCTTTTGAGGTTGGGTTAGTGGTAGATTGCTCAGAATGGAAAGCCCTCTAAAGTGATGTATTATATAACGTTCCACTAGAGACGTCCTTTAAGAAAGTCTTGAGTAAAACTTCATTGGACTATGACATATCATACATAATTTTAAAGGTATTTGCATTCTAAGCAATTTGTTCTATCACCTTTTTTCGACTCTTCACGATTGTGAAAAAGTCCCTCATTCTTAATATAAAAAAATCTTCTTACCTCTTTCGTGAGTTAAAAGGTATAGCAAGACACTTTGCTATGGTTTTTTCATTAGCATGGTTGGATGTTAAATGACGGGTCATTTTAGACTTTCTTTCAAACATGCCTTTTTATCGTAAACCTTCTTGTTGTTTAAATTGACTGTCTTCTTACTGACTAAATAATAAACTGTGTCATTCAAGTCTTAATTTCTACGTTTTATGTTTTCATCTAATACGTGTGTTCATTGAATTTTTTGATGATGTTTTTTTACTAGGCCTACTTGTGGAAATTTTACCTTCAACAAAGTTATTTTCTGATATTGTTTTTTTGGCAGTATAGGCGTGACTTAACAAACTTGTATTTCTTACATTGTAGATTACACTATGGTAGTATGTTCAGTCAAAGTAGAGGATTTATCATTTTCACACATTTCAATAATTCCATTTATTAGGAAAGAAAGTTCTTCTGGATCATAGGATATAGGGGTCTTTCAGGCATTGTCTGGGTGAGTCATCAATATATGCTACTGGATCGCGCGCTGCCCAAAAGGCTCGTGTAGAGCGGGCCGGTCGTCGAACAGCGGAGTATTGCGGTTGCATCCTGGGCGAATTGAAGGAGCTGGGTGGCAAGAGCGCCAGATCGTACTAAGCGTCATATGTGTTGCGTGGCCTTGAACAAAAGATGGCGCTGGAGAACTTGCTGAAAACCAATGTATATCAGCTGATCAACTCCTCCCCTGACATTAACAGCTGATTTTAGGCGGTATTCTCCCACCAAAGCTGCATTTCACGGTTATTTCAATGATGGCTTCACAACGGATAGGTTAAGCTGAATTTATAGTCTTATTTTAGTTTTTTCGTCTGGTTTTGGTCACATTTTAAATTTTATATAGTGCAAATAGCTTTTAGTATCTCGTACCTAGTTATTTCATGTGTTATGATGTGTAGTATTAGCATTGCAAAACAGTTTCATGGTAAAAAGTTGTTCAGCGTTAACTGAACATCCAAGAAAACCCTTTGTACTAGGTTTTTTGTCAAACATTAATAGTATTAGAATTTTAAGGGATAGGCTGTTGTCTCTAGAAAGTTTTAAGTATCTGCTTACGTACAAATTAAGTCAAGATCACCTTGAACTATTTTTTTTTTTTTCATGTATTACAAGTAGGGGAGGAAATAACAACAATCCAAATGTGAAACAGTTTACCTGGGCCCTAAGAAATCTCATGTTTCGTAATAGTATAAGATTTCTGAAAACAGAGGGTCTTACACTTAGACTGTATAGAATTTGAACCAACCCCTCAATTATTCGATGTATTAAAACTAGGCCTAGCTACTGATGGAGAAATTGAATCTGACATAGAAATTGACTATGACTATGCAGTGGAAATCATGGAAGATTTTGAAATTTCAAACTTTAAAGAGAATTACATTAGCGGAGTAATAGTTCGACAAATAGAGAAGAAAATTGCTTGTGAAGAATGTAGCTTAGTTCTCAGAACCCACAGTTCAGATTTAAGACCCCATACCCAACTAACTGATTTTAAACCTATAGGAAAACTGATTAGGGCACATGAGGATGTTTTCAAAATCGTAAAATATACATACTTAATAAAAGTCAATTCAGTTTATTGTAAAGAAAAAACTTCAAACTAACTGTAAGAGTTTGTAACTATTTTAAGGGAAGTGTTTTTCAATCACATTCAATTAATGATGAGTTTACAGGTTTTCATGTAATAATTCTGATTAAGTACATTTGTAAAGTATTTTTTAAGATTTTGTCCCATCACATAGCAAAAAGAAAAACATCAGAAGAAACATAAAAGAATAATTTAGGATTAAGACAAAAATTAACAAAGACTATTTTGTTTTTTAACCTGAGAGCGTGTTTTAAGCTTTTTTATTACTTTTTGCAGGAGTTTATCAGTAATAAATTAATTTTGATACCTATGCAGTATAGTCGTTTATTTCATCCTATCAAAACTACTTTTTAAATACGTTAAACTTGTATTGGGTTGATATTGTATTGATAGATCTTTAGAGCGTACAATAAAAGTTATAATAACATATTAAATTATTGTTGGAAACTGTTATTAATATTATTTTAACTGGACGTGTAGTTAAGAAATATAACACACAATGAAAATGTCCTAAAACTATTTTTCACCCCGTAAAACAACGGCGTAAGGGACGCTACAATGCTATCGTGATGCGCTGGGGAAAGGCCACCCACCGCCTTTAATTTTTAGTGAACGCAACCCTAGGCCTGAGCAGCGGCAGCGCGCGATCCAGTAGTATATATCGATGGGGTGAGTCGGTATCGTAGTGGTTAGCGCGCCGGACTTCGGGGCCATGGCAGGGATGTCGTGGGTTCGAATCCGCGTTCTGCCAGTGACTTTAATCGGTACATTTCACCTTGTACTGTAACGGCTCACCCCCTTACTTAGTCTAATACGATCCACGCACAGATCAATAGTCTATGTGGACGGGGCAAAGTAAGGCAAAAAGAGGTCCGCCAACCTCTTAAAAAATAATAATAATAAAATTTCTCCAAGAAATAAGGCAAGCTAAAATCATGTTTGTAAGTATATAGTTGTTGGGGCTATTCTTGTATCAAAATCTTTAGCTAGATCTGCTGTGTTAGTGCAGCTACTGTAATGGAGACTTCCGTAGTATCAGATACATAAAAAATAGAAGACTAAAATGATTATTTTCACCCTAACTACACATTAATGGAAGTTTTTTTAACAATCGCATGATTTGATACGTTCGTCGCTCATCACGTATTTCACTGTGAATCATAGGAGAATTTCCTTGTTTTGAACAATCATATTCTAAAATATCAGCTTGGTCATTACAATGATTATGACAAATGAGTTTTTTGTTCCCCAAAATTGTTTCAGTTGTTGCCACTATCTTTATAACTCCTGATGTTTGGTTACTACTCATTGGAGGATTTACTTGAAATAAATAAACACCTTCAGAATGATCAGGTTTTTCATTGTTAGCATAAATAATTGGGTATCCATTCCCTGACTTATATTCAATTGTTTCCACTATTTTTTTATTCTAGTCTTCAAACAATCCGTAGTTCCTAAAAAATGTCAGCAAAACACGTTAACCTTTTGGGGGATTTGACCACTACAGAGGACGATGGACAAAATGTGATCTACCAGTAACAATGCGACAATACGGAGCTGTTAGTTGGGTTTAGTTACACTTGGAGGCATCACAGTATAGTCTGAACAGGTGCTGCTATCTCTTGAGTAAACATGGTATTAACGCGGCCACTGGTAATGTGCAGTGTTGCCGTAGGAATCAAAACTCAAAACACCAAATTTTTTATGCATAAAAAATACTATTTGCACCTTTTTTAACTGGAAAAAATATTTTCTAATAGAAATAGAGTCACATAATCATATAGTAACAAAAAGTATCAAATTATTCACTACAAAATTTTTGGGGTGCTCTAAAAGAAGCGTCCACTACAGAGGCTTATTTCCCCCAAAGGGTGCACAGTAACCACATGTCTCAACCAGAGCGTACCTGTATCACTGTCAGTAAGGTATCATTGCTTGTGGCTTTGTAAGTCGTGTTGTCTTATTAATTAACCCTTGGAAGATATCCGATTTGATGGAAAAAATCATTTACCAATGTTTGATGAAGCTGATAAGTATGGAGCAAGATGCAAAACCAGGTTGCACCCAGAAGACCTTTATGAGGTGTATCAAGTGCGAAGTGCCCCTGTGCAGTGCACGGGGAAAAATGTTTTTTGTGGACTTTCACACAAAGTAACTTCGAATAAGTGGCTGTTATTTACTCAGAAGAAGTTTCTGGTTGTGGAAAAAATGTTAGACGAACTCTTTTCCGAAAATAATTTATAATAATAAGCATTTTTTATGAAAAAAAAGAAAATGTAAAGTTTGCTTAAAAATTTATTAGGATTGAATTTTTAAAAACTGAAATATTTTTTTGGAAATTTAAGAAATAAAAATGCAAATATTACTGAGGTAAAAAACAATTTGAAATAAGCAATTGGTTTGCTGTTACGGGAGGGACATCCTCCTACACCTGGATTTTTGACACTAAACTTAGTAACAACATCCTCACCTTCTGGATCTGGGGGATGGATTCTTGTCCATAAAGGCCTAGGGATATTTACAAGCAGGGATACTCCTAGCCTAACTGGATCACCTCTAGGTGGCGAAAACCCTCCTTCAGGGGGGGGGGTTCTTATTGCTGGTAGATGATTTTGAAGTTGGAACTGGTACTAGGCCTACATCTACAGAGACAGCTTCCCTTTCACTAGTGTCAACTTCACTACTACTTTGGACATCGTCATCACCTGAACACAATAAATTATTTGACACAATTGAATGTGACTTATGCTAAGAAGCACCGATTATATTCAACTTAAGTTTTAATGACGAAGTCCATTGTAATTACAGTGTAATTATTGAACGACTAATAAATATTGTCTATTGTCTATTGAACCAGAGGAGAAGTCTGTACCTCTATCTTCAGGTGTTAAACCATAGATATCCAAGTCCAGACCAGACTCAGCACCATCACTGGGCTGGGAGACACTTGCTAGGCTTGGGCTTTCCTGTAGTCCTACCGGCTCCACAACTGGTTCCTCTTGCTCAACTTCAGAGTCTATGTCGTCGTCATTGTCCTCACTCACTTCCATCAATAATTCTCTCCTATCACTAGATCCTCCTGCGTAATTCGCTATGTTCAAAATAATGGTAAAATAAAAATAAACAGTAAACAGAAACACAGGTTTACCGAACCGTACTGTGACGATAAGTCACTACTTTAAATTATAATTCAAAATTAACATTTAATTAGCATTAACATTAACACTAATTAACATTCATTAAATTATATAAAATATACAAATTTTGTAAATTGTTCTCAAATCAAGAGAGGAAAGCTTTTAATATTTCACAACAGTTGTAGCCTAGAAGTATTGTTAACAGTTTACGTGCTATATGCTGACAATCAGCAGTTTGATTGGGAAACAACTGCTGAGGCATGGTTTCATGACCTGGTTCATGGAGCCATCCCTTGGGCCAGAGAGCTGCACTTCTACACTGGAGACCAGCTACGCTGGGCCAGGTAAGGCCGAATATACTTTATTAGATAACTTTGGCCATAAGCCCAATAGCACATTTTACATTGATACAATCATTTATAAACTATACTTTAAATTCTCAGCTCTACATTCTTTCCACTTGATTTGAGTTTCATCCGTCTAAACCTTGTAATTGATGAGTTTCTGTTTTCTCTACAATAAAATAAAATATTCATTGTTTTATTGATATATCTGGCATTTATTCGTTAACACCTCTCACTTGTGAGTAGCTCCCCAATTGAGGTTTAGTAATTGATAATCTGTATTTAATATATTATAATAGATACAGAATAGATCCTGGTTTTATATGGTCAAAATCATACGTGACAATACACAGACATAAAACATGACATGACACTACTGCACAGATGCAACAAAGACGTAAAACACCAGTTGAATTACACGCTGAAAACGTAATAAAACGAAATAACTCAAATGTAAATATGCCTTGCATAGATCTTTAGAAACGTAGGATATGTAAACAATAATTTTACAGTACTGAGCCTGAGTCTTACCTTGAAACTTTTCAAGGTCTGTGACATTTAGGCCTATATATAGCCTGCTAAAGTTTTGAAAAGAATTGGCAAGGTTTAACAAAGTCAAAACAGATTTACAAATATTTTATAAACTAAATTGTGAGAAAAATAATCGGCCTCTAAAACAATATTGTGTAAAAAAATAAAACACGCAGAAAAATATGGATATGGGCCAACATGGACCTCAGTTCTTATTTTAACTAACGTTAAACACATCATTGTAGGCTTCAGAGCCTACTAACTTACAACACCTTAAATAACAACAAAAATTGTGTCTGGGTTCTAATGTTACATGGTATCAAGTGAGAACCGGAATTCGGTTAGCTTAAGAGCTTGGAACTACACAAGGTAAGAGTTCGCGGCCTACGGCATGTTATGTTGTACAGGGTACGGCATAAAACCGATCTATTTTCTTTCGTGCACCGCTCAGCCACAGGACGTCCGAGAGTGGTGGGGGTGGGTTTATTGGAAAGCAAATTTTATGCCATTTCAGTAGTCCTGGAGCATGGAGTAGTGATCACCTAACCTACATGTACATAAGGTATGTTTAGTAACGCGCGTTATTTATCGGGGCGTATTTTGTGCGTCTCATCAATAAACATTAAAATTTATCTATGGGAATTTAAATCAATCATTTCTCTGTCAAATATTTTTCGCTTTGCGTGATCAGTGAACTTTAATTACTGAACAATAGCAAATTAATGGGTATGGATGGAAATGAAGATCTAACAACAAAATTTGTCACTCCGAGGGGTCAGCCATGTTCAAGGCATCTCGCCAGCCTACCGGTTACCGTTTTGGACTGCGGTTCAAGAGGTCACGGGTTCAATTCCTGGAGTGTCCAAAACAATGTGATGAGTTTGGAACACTCACCCTTAAAAGCATTTAGTGTACATTGCACAATTTTCTGAACAAAATGCCTCTAGCGTAGACACGAGCAAAGCACTAGCTTGTTTTCTGGTGGGCCGACGAGGCCTTTTTTCCATACAGCAGCATGGACTCTATCTATGTTCTCTGGTGTCCGCGCTGACCTTATGGGACCAATACCTTTAATTTGAGACCACTCCCATCTTCCTGCGATTTGTATCACGCTCACAATTTTGCTCAAGAAATTTCGCTTACAGAATTATACATACTAGAGATCGCCTCCTGATCGAAATTCGATCAAAATTTCAGTTGATCTGGACCCAAGAAGCTTAAAAACATTTTAGAACTAAAACATCTTTTCTTACTAATTTTCTAGCAATTGTTTTTACAACAACTGTCTAATGATTAATTCGATTCTCCTTTCTCAATAAGATTAACATTGGAACTTTGAAAACCTATGGGGTTTAGCCCTGGAGTCCGATGTGAATTAGAATGTGATTCTGCTCATTTACAGGACTATACCTTTCTAACGGTATGCACGGATTTATACTTTGATGCACACGAGCTGAGAAAAGGGGAGGAAAATAAACATGCTTGCCTATTAATATATAGATAGATAATGGAAATAAAATCATTTATTCATCTCTTCGGTGGAGTGTTTGAAGACTAAAGAGCATGGAATATGCGATCACTGAGTTGCGCGAAAAGGAAAGGGTATAATGCACTATTAAAAGTAAACAGTCCCGTCAATATTTTTATGGTTTTTTTCTCAGAAAAAGAAAAAAATTAAGATAAGAAATTATTTTAAAATTATGTATAAAATGCTAGAACATGAATAACTTACTGTAAACAATTAAAAATTACTGTAGCTGGATTTGGAACAGTAATATAGATTTAGCTGATTTTGGAAACTCGCTGACCGCCATTTGTTTTCTTTTCCTACGGTTCTAAAAACAGCTAATTTTTTTGCCATTCCAAAATAGTTAAAAAAACTTAACAGAAGCATAGATAAATATCCATTTTATGAAAACATCATAGGCCTATCTTTAGGTTAGGTCAAATTGACACAATCGAATTCCTTTTTCATGCAAATTAGTAGTATGTTTATTTATACATATAACTTAATAAAATACTCTTCTTTATCATAAAAACCACTCAAAAAAACGCTCATCATCTTTATTCAGCTTAAAATCATCATCATCCTCTACATCATCATTATTAATTGTAAACAATTGGAACCCTGTAATACTTCAACTTTTGTTATTCGGGCCAATTACTTCCATAGTGGATTGACTTTTGCTTACTGAAAGGTTTAAATTACCTGTTACTACCAAGTGATCCTGGATTAGGTGAAGACGACCTAAGGTTTCGAACAACAGGTGTTCATTTTCAAGTCTTGCATCAAGTTAAAATCATTCCTCTTTTACGCTGAGGTGCGAAGAGTTCGTCAAACGATAAAATTTACACATAAACACAAACACACACGAAAACATTAATTTAAAACACTGGCCAGTACGAAAAGGGAAACGAACGTGAAATCGAACGCCGGCGGCGGGTGGTGAGTCATGACTGGGCAAGTTGATTTGGTGCCGTGTGCCGTGTCGACTGTTGACGTCACGTACCCCTCCTCGCCCTTATCTCTATGTCCGGTCCTCCTCCATCCCTGTCACAATCACCTATTATCTCTATTGCAGCGTTGTATATCATATTGGACTCAAAAGATACTTTTTCATTTAACAAGTTTTGGGGATTTTTCTTAGATGCACGATATATTTCAAATTCTTCTGACATGTTCATAAAATGACCTTTTTTACATAAATGGAGGATCTCTAGATTCTTATTTACATTGTGTAATTATGATTTGATTCAATTAGGTGATTGGCATAAGCGGACTTTGTAGATTTCTTTGGGATGTGCTCTTTGAATCGCTGGGTGAATGACCGGGCTGTTTGGCCGATATAAAAACTCGGGCAGTCGTCGCATTTAATTTTATACACACCGGTCATATTGGTTTTATCCTGTACTGTCTGTTGGCGCCTTTTTAAGAGAGAGATGAAAGTTTATTTGAAGTTTTGAAAGATACGACAACGTTATTTTTGGCCATTTCAGCTTTTAATGTGTTGTTGAGAGCTATTCCATATTCAGCACATACATACTTCTTATCACTGTCCTTATTGTCGCTCACAATTTTATTTCTGTGTTTAGTTATCAGTCGATCTATCATTGAGCTTTTGTAACCGTTGGAGACAGCGATGTATTTAATAATGTTAAGTTCCTTATTGTAGTTATCTTGGTTTAGGGAGAGGGAAATTAACCGGTGTACGAAACTATTGTAGGCTGCTATTTAGGGAGAAAAATCCCCAAAACTTGTTAAATGAAAAAGTATCTTTTGAGTCCAATATGATATACAACGCTGCAATAGAGATAATAGGTGATTGTGACAGGGATGGAGGAGGACCGGACATAGAGATAAGGGCGAGGAGGGGTACGTGACGTCAACAGTCGACACGGCACACGGCACCAAATCAACTTGCCCAGTCATGACTCACCACCCGCCGCCGGCGTTCGATTTCACGTTCGTTCCCCTTTTCGTACTGGCCAGTGTTTTAAGTTAATGTTTTCGTGTGTGTTTGTGTTTATGTGTAAATTTTAACGTTTGACGAACTCTTCGCACCTCATCGTGGAAGAGGAATTTAACTTGATGCAAGACTTGAAAATGAACACCTGTTGTTCGAAAAATTAGGTCGTCTTCACCTAATCCAGGATCACTTGGCAGTAACAGGTAATTTAAACCTTTTAGTTAAAATTAAGTGATCCAAAGGCTATACCATCATGACTTTTGATTGTTTGACTAGATTTTTTTATCCTTCCCAAAACAGCGCTGTAAACATTTCCCCCCTTTTCATCACAGACTTTTTTCGCTACTTTCAAATACATAGTTTGCTTCTCCTTGGATCAGAATGGAGTTTGGATAACTTTTACTTCTTGTAAATATTTAAACCTCTCAGCTTTCTGGAACTGAAAATGCCATTTCTCTAGTGGTTTAAGAAAGCATAGCTGATACTTTTCCAATTAGTTCCGAGTTTTACAGTGTACTCATCGGGATTATGAATGACACTCAGATCCTGAAATTTTCTTTCAAGAACTCCAAAAACTTGGTCAGGTGTTTTGGGTGCATCTTTCTCAAGCCAATGAGCAATCATTCCCATAACAATCGTATTTTTGTTTTGGCCACCACAACCACAAGAGGAAAGTTGGACTGTGGTGACATTTTCCATGTAAATTCTTGTTAACCTATGAAAAACAGTGGATACAATCTGATTGCACCCTTTTGCATACTGGGTCTATTTAAAAAGACTAGTGTCCAGAGATGAGGAAAAGTGTTTTCTGGATTATTGGGGGATTTTGAACGTTCCTCACAAATGACAAAGTTTACGGATACAGCTGGCTGGCCCTTATAGTAAGCTGCTTGGTCAGAGTTCTTGGCAACTCAAACCTTGATTCTAGCGTAAATTTAACTCTGTCAATTACAGGGCATGATGGGCAGTTACCCAAGTGGCAATCTATTGAGGGAGGGAAACGGACCATACTTGCAAGGCAGTGCTTGAAAGTGGGTAGTTCAATCTGTGTTAAGGAAAGAATTTGGGCATTTTCCATCATTAGTTTTATATTTTGATGTGTAGAGCACACGCAAACTGTGAACCTGCAAGAACACAACGCTTGGGTCTAAGCTCTGTATGTAAGAAATTAATACACCTATTTGAGTTTACTTTTTATTTCTCACACCCATCGGCACTCTGCTCACGAATCGTGGTCTTTTTCCTCTAGTCGGGATCTCGGTCACTGTCGTCAACATCTTCCTCAAGCTCATCATCAAGTGTTTCATGAACTAAATTAAATAACTCGTCCTCAAAATTGTTCAATCTTGAGACCAAAACACGCTTAGCAGCTTGGCGAGAGCTTCTTCTGACCACTTCAGAACTAATATATGATATAAGAGCCGTAGTGGGCTCAGACGAGACTTCTCGACCTTTTCCGTCTTTATCCATATTTGATATTTACTTAAACATAAAACACAACTCTATTTTAAGATTTAACATAGTCCTAAAAAAGGTATATAACCACTACGGAATTGACCGCCACTAAAGAAACGCAACCACTACGGAACGTCTATCAGACCGCTCAAGGTCAATAACTAAAACCTTTTTCATCACACTGTACGGGAAACAGCTATATTCATCACCAGCTGAGAGTGTAGAAAAACCGTTTTCCCTCTCTAGAGAGGGAAAATCAGCTGTTGATTTTCCCACACTAGTAATTAGTTATGATTACTGACACAAGTAGCGCTAGCAGTGCTAAGAGTATATTATTCCCTAAATCAGCTGTTCTCAATAATGTAATCAGCTGTGTAAAACAGAATCACTGTTTTCATTGTACTGCGGAAATCAATTGAGCATCCATAGGTGGTTTCTTAAACTTGCATTATTTAATTAATTGCTATTATTAATTATCTACAGTGTGATGAAAAATATCGTTCATAACTCGAGTAGAAAGTGTTATTCCGTGCCTTGATCGAAATTCCGCGCTCGGCTAAAGCCTCGCGCGTAAACTCGATCTCGGCCCGGAAAAGACACTTTCTACTCTTGTTATGAAATATACTATTTAAACGTTAGTTTTATTTTGTTGTGGTTGTAATGGTGATTCTGAACATTGAACATTGTTAAAAATCAAGAATTAACAAGAGTTGAAAATCATGAATAAAGGCAAAGGTAATAAATGCAGTGCCTTATACTGTTGTAGTAATTCTAAGGATAATCCTGATTTGTCATTTCATCAATTTCCAAAAGATGAAGTAAGAAGTAGGTTGTGGGCGGTATTTAGTAAGAGGGGCGATTTTAATGGCAAAGACACCACAACTCTTAATAAAAGTCACAGGATTTGTTCAAAGCACTTTGAAAGATCACAATTCATAAACCAAACCAGTAATAATCTTCTTTCCAATGCTATTCCTACAATAGATACCACTTTTAACACTTCAATACCCGTCAAAATACCACTGAATAAGAAGCCAAGTTCCTTGTCAGAACTAGACGAAAGCCACAATAGCAATCCTATAGAACCAACAGACAAAACTGTTGGACCAGTATACAGCACCGAGTCATGTTCCTAATCTAATGATGGCCATTTACAACAGTTTGCCCATAGATGCTTTCATCTTCCTCATAAACCTATAGCAGTAAATCTTGAAACTCATTCAAGCTCTGGAAGTTTCCTAGTCTCACGTCAGGCTGGTAGTGCAAAAAACCCCGATCCAATAATTAGCAACATTGAGAATAAGAAGATAAAACTAGCCTCAGATTACCAAATAAATAATGAATCTTCAGATGATAATATGTCTAATTCCTCATGTGCAACTTTGCCTAATACATCTAGAACAAATTAATAAAAATTACGGTTAGTTATTAATAGTTTGAAATGATCGTTACAAAATAAAGAGAGAATTATCCGTCGTCTTAGGAAGCAGAAACGGGAAGTTAAAATTTGCACTTGTGGAGCAAGATTACTTACCAACTCAAAGCGGAAAAGCACAGACATTACCGATAAAAAGGAGTTTACAAATACTTTAACAGTGATACAAAAATTTAATTCCAAGCCAAATAAAGCAATCAACTAAGAATAAGAAAGGTTTTAGATGGAACGACCAGTTTTGTTTGAAATTTATTTTTTTACAGCCCCAAAGGTTATGTGTTTTTAAGTAAACATTTCAACCTACCATCTGACCGCACCATCCAAAGATTTACTCAAAGAATCCGTTTAAACTGTGGTATTGATGATGAAATTTTCACTCTTTTAAAACCCCCAAAACTTTAAGGATCATGAAAACATTAATCCAACTTCATCCAACTTAAGTATGGATGAAATGTGTTTAATAGAAAATCTTTGTTACAACCCCAATGGTAGCATTGTACTGTAGCATTGTAGGGTTTGAAAATGGGATACAACATACTCCAAATATTGCCAATACTGCGCTCGTAATAATGATAAATGGAATATTTACAAAGTTCCGGCAGCCCCTTCTTTATTTTTTTCAGCCAAGAATCGGTTCGATCCAAAGACATATATGACATTTTCACAAATGGTGTTCAACGCAAAAAAGACATTGGCATAACTGTTAAAACCTGTGTTACTGACAGGGTCTAATTTGGTCTGTTGGAGAAAAACTATTGGGATAACCCAAAACAACCCTTCTACACACTTTCAATTCAGATAAAATATCTTTCTTTTATGACCCACCACATATTCTAAAAAGCATCCCGAACAACCTAGCCAAATATGATATACATCACCAGTCAGGTAATATAGGTATTGTTGCAGCCTCTTGGAAACACATTGAAAGTTTATATAACAGTGATTTGAAGAGAAAATACAAACTTGCTCCTAAATTAACAAAAAAATTCATCTATCTACCCCCTTTCTCAAAAATTAAAATTTCAACTGCTGCTAGAGGGCTAAGCCATGCTGTCAGTGCTGCATGAGAAACCCTTATTGTCAGTGGAGACATACATCAAGCAGCTTTCGCAACAGCAAATTTTTGTCAGAAAATTAATGGCTGGTTTAACATTTTCAATAGTTTTCTCATAGGTGGACAGTCTTTAAGAAGCAAAATAACTCCCGTTCCAAACACCTTACAGTTTTGACTGAAATAGATCTTTGGATTAATTCTTGGGAAATGTATGACCACCGTGGGAAAACCATAACCAAAAGAATGAAATTTATTAAGGCTATTAAATCAAATAACCTATGTCTAAAACTACTATTAAATTAACTAAATGACAGTATTTTAAGAAACAGATATCTACTAACAAGAAAAATTAATCGAGATTGCCTTGAAAACTTTTTTTCTTTAATTAGGTACAAGGGAGGCTTTAGAAGTAATCCATCACCAAATCATTTCATATCCGCTTTCAACAGTTTAACAATATCTAAACTACTTTCTATGGATATCAAATCTACAAATTGTGAAAACCAGGATTTTATACCATTATTGTCCAACACTTAACCTATAACACTGAACGTAGCGACATTGCTGCAAATACAGGTAAATGCATTGGAAGTAAAGGAACATTCAACTTCAGAATTTAAGAGAGACTTCGGTGAACTAAATAGTATGCATTATGAATTTGGTTGTGTTGTGAAAAATTTTTATATATACACAAGTGTGACAAATGTAGAGAATCTTTAGCTGTAAAAAATAATGAGTTCGAAGACCAAAATACAGTATACACATTTTTTAAGAACAACAGTCAAACTACACCATTTGGGAATTAAACTGTATGCTCAATAAGTGTGTTTACTTATATGAAGAAGTATGAAGACCAGTTAGCACAGATTTTTGATCGTTTTCATTCAACGTGGGCTATTGTGACATATTCTAAAACAGACTCCTCCTAATCCCTGGATTTCCGGCTGGTTGCTGTGAAGATTAAAAGTCAACTTTACTAAAGCTATTTATTAAATTGAGGATTTATTACACAAATTGAGTTTTCCAATGAAGCTCTACAATAAAAAATAATAAAAAAAACGCAAAGAGAATAGATGTTTAACCTTCCAGCACCTGGGCTGTTAAAAAGTTAAACATATCAATTAAAAACATAGTTTGGACAGGACAACTTTTTATCATATACTAGTATACGTGTTGCCTGAAATCGAGCAATTTATTATAATAAAATACAAATGTTACTTTTAGCTATAAATCAACGACATCCGACCAATACAATATTGTGAATCTCAATCACCACTACACACGTATTTACAGCTGATTATTAACAGATGTTTAAATGCTTTATTCAATCCCAATGTTATTTAAATGGGAAATTTTGAGATTTCAATGGGGAATAGTGCCTTTATTTTCAGTCAGATTATCATCAATTTTTGGCGGAAACAACTACAGACCAAGCCCTATCCAACAACACCAAAAACTTGAAAATTGGTTGAAAATTGTAGGAGGAGTTCTCAAGACAAAAAAACCCTTAGCGTATTAAATAAGTACTAGTATACGTGCTGCTCGAAATCGAGCAATTTATTTTAATACAATAAAAATGTTACTTTTAGCTCTAAATCAATGACATTCGACCAATCCAATATTGTGAGCATCTGTAATCACCAAAACAACACATTTACATCTGATTATTAACACATGTTTAAAATGCTTTATTCAATCCCAATGTTTTTTAATTGGGAAATTTTGAGATTTCAATGGTGGATAGCGTCTTTATTTTCAGTCCAATTCTCATCAGTTTTTGGCGGAAACAACAACAGACCAAGCCCTATCCAACGACACCAAAAACTTGAAAATCGGTTGAAATTTGTAGGAGGAGTTCTCAAGACAAAAAAACCCTTAGCGTATTAAATAACTATAGATAGATCTGCCATTTCATGCCATTTTTTATCAGTTAAGTGATCATCATCATTATCATCATTGAAGTAATTTACTTAAATTAATTTATTCTTTTCAGTGTTTCAAAACAATTGTTAGTGATCATTTACTCCAACCATAACTAATTGTTTCTATGTTCTGTTCTATACTACACACAATGTAGTTCTAAACCAATCTTTAACTTTATAAACCTAACTTATGCATGGTATGAAATAAGTTACTTTCGCGAGTTATAACTATTTTTGGTGCATGGCTTGTAGTCTGTACAGCTATAATTACAGGATATAAATCCCCTGAAGATTATTCAAATGACAAATTTAATCCTATTACATAAATTATAAATTTTTTTAGCTAATTAACATGCATACCTTATTTTTTAATCTAATTGGAAATTCACTCCATACTTATTCATTTACCATTCAATTATTTTCCAGGCTATTTACTACGATGGGAAGGGTTTTCTACATCAAGCTTTTTAAATATGCATGATTTATTACAAAAGAAGATTTAAAATAAATTTTAGCCTAGTCAAAATTTTTACACTTATGTCTTGGACTTCTTAGGTTAATAACCTACTCAAGCGAAATGTAAACAAACACGTACACTGCTAACTGCTGACAGAATGGTCAGCAGTGAGCAGCAACTACAGCTGCTATTAGTAAAAAAAAGCAACGAAAAAAATACAAGTGACAGCTGACTGTGGCTCATGTTCTTTTTCCTCCACCTACTATCTAAAGCCGTATTTTACTCCTTGGAATAGAGTACTAAAGTAATAGTTTTTATCCCAAGTGACTTGAATACTTAATTTTTCTACCTAGGGAAAACTCAACTTTTTTGTACTTCGGGGCTAAAGTTAGTTACATAAGAATAACATTAAAAGAGAGATTGAAAAGAACATGAGCCACCGTCAGCAGTGAGCGACAGTCTAATATAGCTTATCTCCCAATAACCTATATTAGACTGTGAGTGAGCGGTGACGTGTTTGTTTAGATTTCGCTTGGGTAGGCTATTAAGGCTCCGGTCTACCTGAGCCCGAACAACAATGCCGAATGCCGCCTGGCAGCCGTAGCGCTAGGCGAGTTTGATGGATGCAGAGGTTTACGGAAATCGTGTTTTAAAATTAAGCAATAAAGATATAGATTGACTTTTAACTTGTTCTTAAAGTAGAAAAAATGATCTCGTCGGCTATCTTTTTAGAATTTTTAAATAAAATTTCTAATTTCAGTTATAACTGTCTAAAATCATCTGTTTTTTGAGTTTTATAGATGCAGAGGTTTACGGGGATTGTGTTTTTAAACTAACCACTAATGGTAGAGATTGGCTGTTAACTTTTTCTAAAAGTAGAAAAGAGGATCTAGTCGGCTATCTTTTAAGAATTTTCAAATAAAATGTCTAATTTCAGCTATAACTGTCTAAAATCATATGTTTTATCTATTTTTAACTGAAGTTTTCCATTAGTTTTTATGAAACTACCAAAGTGAGATTACCAAAGTGTAACTAAGGAAATTTAGCAGCGTTATTCTTCTTTAATATGACACTTTAGTTAAAGCTCTAGGCTGCATTTAGCAGAAGATAACAGGATTCTAAAAAAACCCTTGCATTTACATCGAGAAAAACAGATGATTTTAGTCAGTTAGCTAAAATTAGAAATTTTATTTCAAAATTCTAAAAAATAGCCGACAAGATCATTTTTTCTACTTTTAGAAAAATTTAAGAGCCTATCTCTATCTTAATTGGTCAGTTTTAAAACACGATCCCCGTAAACCTCTGCTTCTATAAAACTTGCCTCGACAAAAAACAGATGATTTTAGACAGTTATAACATAAATTAGAAATTTTATTTTTATTTTTTTTAATTTTATTTAAAAATTGTTAAAAAAAAAAAAAAAAAAAAACATAAGACAAGATCCGTCCTTGTACTTTTAGAAAAAATTAAGAGCCAATCTCTATCTTAATTAGTTAATTTTAACACAAGTCCCGTAAACCTCTGCATCCATAAAACTCGCCTAGCGCTAGGGCCGCGGTCGCGAGGCGGCATTCGGGCTCGGGTGGACCGGAGCCTTAACCTAAGAAGTCCAAAACATAAGTGTAAAACTTTTGACTAGGCTTAAATTCTATTTTGTTTTTTCGTGTTCTTGAAAAATGATATAGCCTACCTTGTGTGTTTTTTATGTTGATGTGACTGATCCAGCTTGACGGAGCAAGGGGTCATATGAAGGTAAAGTTAAATTATATGTATACGATAGGCCTATTAGGCCTAAATGTTATTCGTGTAGGTGGAGGAAAAATGTTGTGTGCATCAAGGGACTAAAGTACTTTACTCCCTCATTGAAATTGTCGCCCGAAGGCTACAATAGTTATTTGTGCTTCTAGGGACTAAAGTACAATTTTTTCTCCCTGAAGGGAAACTGTTGTCGCCCTCGGCTTCGCCTTCGGGCCACAATTCCCCTGAAGTTAGTTACATAGTTATTCTTATGTAACTAAAGTAGTGTGGTTTTGCCGGTGCTGGGACAAGTCAAGGTCATGCGGTTCGAGCTGGCAGGTGTGCGTAGTAATT
Organism: Neoaliturus tenellus; assembly: GCA_030545055.2. Taxonomy (NCBI): domain Eukaryota; kingdom Metazoa; phylum Arthropoda; class Insecta; order Hemiptera; family Cicadellidae; genus Neoaliturus; species Neoaliturus tenellus. The sequence continues at coordinate 112,454,157 of CM061531.1, forward strand.
GGGGGGTGGGGGTGACAGTGATGGATGGGTTTGGGAAGTGGGTCAAGGTCATTCGGAGTTTTAAAAAAGTGGGAGCCGCAGGGGCTCGGTGGGGAGGGGGGGGGGGGGGTGGGGCGGTGGGGCGGCGGGAGGTTTTCGTTTATTTTTAAAATTAAATTAAAATAATAGTTGCATGAAAGGAGAGCTCCTAGGTGTTTACAGTGCGAGTCGATACAGTAGAATGAGACATGTGTCCAAGGAAGAACGATCATATAAACCCGGTAATATAGTGAATAAGAATAATTGGATAGCGTCGTCAATAGGTGTAACAAGATTGAAATGTTGATACTGCAGCATGTCAGTTAAGACAGCGTGCAAAACAGTATCAGTACAGTATGCAGTGTTGCACAGGCTAGGTTTTGCAAAGTACAACGGGTGAAAACTGTAGTATTTCTTAAGCTTAGCCAATGTAGTACGCGGTTTAGAAACTGTGGAGTTAGATTGTTTCTGTAAAATATGTTTTGTGCGTAAAAGTTTTAGTTGTAAAGAGTGTGAAGCCATGATAATACACGAAGGGGAGATGTGTACTCTCCAACAATCGGCGAGTATATGACCGGCGCCCGCGAGTGTGTCTGAATATATAGAGACTAATTAGCATAATAAGTGCAAACATATGTTAGAGTAAAAAAGCGTAAGTAAAAAAAGTGTTAGACTAGGTGGTAGAGACTTGCGGATAGTTGTTCACTGTTGCCCTATCGCCACTATAATGACGCGCGCGCGGTACCGATGCCCGTTTTATGAGGGTTGTGTGGCCCCCCCCCCTTCCCCAACCCCTCCCCCTGAGAGGATGACATAAAAGAACAGAACTTCGGAGAGCTCAGTTATTTGTCGGGCGGCGCCGCGAAAGGTTGTAGCAGGGGGAAACATATAGGCGAAGAAAAGTATCGGTAGCCGCAGAAGTTAATTAATTATTCAGGTGCAGGATTGCAAGTAATGTTCCGTGCACGAATAAGTAGGAATACAATTGTCAATTGTACAGGTAAATCTTGTACTGTAGCAATAACTATAATATTAGACGGTTGTAAAGTGTATGAACTGCTAATGTGCAAGAAATATCCCGTGCACAACTAAGTGGGATCACAATTGCCAATTGGACAGGTAAATCTTGTATTGTAGCAACAAGTATAATAGTAGACCGTTGTAAGGTGTATCACCTGCAGGTGTGCAGGAAATGTCCCGTGCATAAATATAGAGACTAATTAGCATATTAAGTGCAAACACATTTTAGAGTAACAAGCGTTAGTTATAAAAGCGCCAGAGACTTACGGATAGTACCTCACCCGACCGATTCCGCCACCGAAATGGCGTGCGCGCGGCAGCAACCCCTCTTTTTATGCGATCGATGAGTCACGTGCGACGCCCCTCCAACCCCCTCCCCGAGAAAACCGCATAAAAGAGCGAGCTTTGGGATAGCTCGGTTATTTGTCAGTCGGCTGCGGCTACGGTCACAAGAGTCAGAGGAAGAGACAGATAGTTTGAGAAAAGTATCGGTAATAGCGGAAGTTAATTAATTAATTATTCAGTTGTAGGATTGAAAGTATCGCTCTGTGGATAATCAAGTGAGGCCACAACTGTGATTGAACAGGTAACTATCGTATTATAGCAATAATTGTAATATTAAACGGTTGTAAAGTGTATAAGCTGCAGGTGTGCAAGTAATGCCTCGTGCACGATCAAGTAGGATTACAATAGTGAATTGTACAGGTGAATCTTATGCTGTAGCGATAACTATAATAGTAGACGGTTGTAAAGTGTATAACCTGCAGGTGTGCAGGAAATGTCCCCGTGCACGATTAAGCGCGATTATAATTGCTGATTGTAGAGGTATTGTACACATGAAGCGTTAAAAATAGTGAGTAAAACAAGTGTAAGTATTAAACGTATGTTACTAGTTGGTAGATACTAACGGATTAGCTCTTACCGCTGTGGTGTCGCCGGCCTATATGGGAGCCGCGCGGCCACGTCGCGGCTTAAATAGGGGTGCCCACTCACGCGTGACCCCCCCCCCCCCCGCTGACCGGAAGCCGGAAGCCCCCCCCCCCGACGTCACAACGTCTTGGGTGTAGCGTGTAAGAAGTACCGATCAGGCCAAGGATTATAAGCATAAGTAATGCATTTCCAAACAATAGTCTATTGTATGTTAAAAACAAGTTGCGTGTTTTGGCGGCCTATTTCCGTTGGAACTATAATTAAGCGGCGGAAGAGGGTGGATAACAATCGACGATAATTATGCTGCCACGCGATGGGGAAAACTGCGGATGTACTTGTCAGCGGATGTAATTTGATGCTATCTAATGCAAATTGAGAGGTACAAGGCTCCACCTGCGTTTTAGGCGACCCACATGTAACAAAGCACATCCGTTTGGAATTTTCCACTGACGTTGCTGGAAGGTTCCATACCCCCTTAAACCCCTACCGGCCCCCCACCACTCTGAGAGCCGAGAACCACCCCGACGACTATCGCCGCCACAGTCGGGCTCGGGACTCCGGACGCGGCGCTCCGACCCGACTCAGAGGGCAACTCAAATGTATAAGCGGCCGATATATATTTGAGTTACTCTTGTTGTTAGGCTATTAATATTTGTTGTGTGTGTGTGTGTGTGTGTGTGTGTGTGTGTGTGTGTGTGTGTGTGTGTGTGTGTGTGTGTGTGTGTGTGTCTATGGTTTTAGTCTTAAGATGTGTTAGTTTTAAGATGTGTTAGTTTTAAGGTTTAACTTGCGCATTGCGATGTTAGCATTAAGGTGTGTTATGGTATTATTTATTTATGTTTAAGAAATGTGTTTTTAATTTTAAGTATTGGATTATGGTGTGTGTGTGTGTGTGTGTGTGTGTGTGTGTGTCTATGTCTGTGTACTAATAATTTTTTATATTCCACAGCTAGCTGTTAGGATGGGTAGATTAAATTAAAATGTAAATGTAAATTAAAGAAGTTTGATTGAACTTCATTAAATATGGGTGGGACATGCGCGTTGTGCCGTAGGTAGCGCATATTTTTTATTGCTTTAAGATTTCTAATTTTTGTTAGGGAATAATTATATTTGGGTGGGTCTAGATTAAGGGTGGGAGGTTAGAGTTGCGTCTTGCATTAGCTGTTCCAGAGTCCCCATTGTAAAATTGGAATGGTCAAGTCCAGTGCCCAGGCCCGAGGCTGGCCGCCCGTATCACAGACTACCAAACTGGATCGCCACGTGCGTGCGGGCCAAAAATTGGGATCCCTCGCAAGACGTAACTTTTTGGGTTGGGATTGGTAGTGTTTGAGGAACACAGGGTGGTGGAGACGGTTACAGCCGCCTCCATCATCTTGGATCATTATTATTTTTTGGTGACCTTGACCTAAATCCACTCATGCATAACCCCCCCCCCCCCCCCGACGTCACAACGTTTTAGGTGTACCGTCTTAAGTATAATGTCTTAAGTGTAGTGTCTTGACCTTGACCTTGACCTTGAACTTGGCGAGCCCCCCCCCCCCCCCCCCCCCCCGACGTTACAATGTCTTAAGTGTAGCGTCTTAAGTGTAACGTCTTGACCTTGACCGTGAACTTGGCGAGCCCCCCCCCCCCGACGTCACAACGTCTTGACCTTGACCTTGAACTTGGCGAGCCCCCCCCCTCCGCCAGCAAAGTGCTAACAAATTTACTTATAACTTGCCGGAATAGGGCAAGCGATACATCATTGGAAAGCTCTAATTAGGAGTAATATTGTGGTAAAGACAGAATTAAATTATTTTCTTTTAATAGAACTTTATTATTAAAAAAAATAACCCACTCATTGACTTGCCTATATAAGAGTATTGTGGTTTGCGTTGGGACATTCATTGCCAATAATAGCTAGAGTGAACATGTCTCCCCGAGATGCTCCAATATTTTGTACAAATGTACAAAAGTTGAAGAAGTATTGGAGGTGGATGAAGAAAACAATGAAGAAAACGATGTAGAAAACGATGAAGAAAACGATGAAGAAAACAATGAAGAAATTGAAGAGCCTTTGTTAAGTGAAAATGTTGTAACAAGAATATTTGTGGATCCGGATTCTCCAATGGATATTATAGGAAGATTTGTAATTGAATAATCTTGGACTCGGCCGCGTAGATTCCCTTATCTGTTCCGAGTACTCTCTCTAATTTTACTTAACTGATTCTACACCGTACTTTACCTTTTCAACTTTACTGACACGTTTCTTTATTTCCTTGTTTTCTACTTTCCCTTTGTTACTGACGTCTTGCTCTGTCTAGCCTGATAAACTTTCTAAATCAACTAAATCTTTCTGATTAGCGTATAATAATGTATCATCTAATTATTGCTGTAATGTATTACATTTAATTCAGTAGCTGTCTACATTTCTTCTATTTAAAAATGTTTATTTTTACTAAATGTTTATTTTAATTTAGAAAATCCTTAGTGTTATTTTAATTTTAATTTTATAAGAACTCGCCCGCGCACAGGTCGATTTCGACCCATGCGGGACTATTTTATTAATATTTGAGAACTGTATTTGTATTTACTTATGTATTTTCACGAAATAAATGGATTTTGATTTGATTTGATTTGATTTGAAGTAATGGCATGGATAGAAAATGAAAGATTAGTAAACGTAGCATCTCCAATTTTAGTTGATGATAGACCCACCTTTGGTGTATATTGGCGCAACAGTGATCTGTTATGGCTATGGGCGGAGGCATATGTGGAGTATTTGCAATTGGAAGAAAATATAGGCTTTAATCATTACTTTTCAGCTTTAGTCTTAACCTACTATTTTTAACATCTTAATAAATATCTTACCATCCCCCCCCACTACAACTGGGAGGTTATAAAAAGGGAGCCATAGAGAAGCATTTCATTTCGCTGCTAAATTTCAAAGAGTAAACATCAACAAGATGCATCAATGTGAAATTTGCTTAGAAACTTTTCATGATAATATTCTACGAGAAATACACAAAAAATTATTCCATAATAATAATGAAGATGTAACAGAAACCGAATATGCAGATTTAAAACGAATTTTGTTGTAGAAGAACAACAAGAAGAAGAACAAGAAGAAGAACAAGAAGAAGAACCATTAGCAGGACCATCTAATGCTATACCGAGTGTAAAAGTATTTGCTTTAGCAGGTAGAGTAGTAATGCATCACAAAATTCAAAATGAAGAAAAATTGGAATTAGAGCAGTTTCTTAAAGAAGCAAGAATAATTGTCAGTAAAACTATAAAAGAAGAACTACAAAGATTAAACTTTATTAAATTTGGCATATTATTAAAAGCGTTGTTTATTAATGTAGAAGAAGAAATGTCGCCCAGAGGATTTATAACAAAAAACCAGACAATTATGGCTACTTCAAATATTGAGTCAATAGTTGAAAAGAGTTTTGATGAAATTTTAACTAAAATTCAAGAACATGAAGGGAGAGGATCAGGTTGGAGTTTGTTTAGTATTGAGGGCATGGATTTAAGAGTTCACAAACATGGATATGGGCTAATGGGCAGCAGTTACATTCAGCTGCCAAAGAAAATACGGGATACAAAATCGTGTATAAATGTAAAAAATGAAGATACGGAATGTTTTCGATATGCAATGACGTCAAAATTTGTACCACCTATACATGCAGAAAGACCTAGCCAAGAATATGAAAACCAAAGATATAGGTACAATTTCCAAGGGTTGTCGTACCCAGTAGCATTGAAGGATATTACAAAATTTGAAAAACAAAACTGTGGAACATCTGTTAATGTGTTTGGTTTGGATAGTTCAAATAAAGTATATCCTCTGAAGGTTGTAAAGAATGAGCTTGCAGATCACACGGATTTATTGCTAATTACGAATGGTGATGTGTCACACTATGTATGGATTAAACAATTTGAAAAGCTTGTTAGTAAACAACTATCCAAACATGAACATAAAAAAATAATCTGCAAACGATGTTTTAATTTTAAAGAAGAAAGAAATGCACACCGTGGATGGTTACAAGAACATCAGAAGCTATGTAACAACAGCTATGAAGCCAAAATAATGTTACCATCACCAGATAAGGCTGAGCTAAAATTTGAGAAGATATCTCATCAGTACCGTATCCCTATCGTTGTATATGCAGATTTTGAATCTACACTTGTTCCTATTGAAAATAATGATGATGAAGCCAAGAAAAGTGTTAAGTATCAAGTACATGATCCTAACTAACAGTTTTTGTTTATTAATTAAATCTACACTGTCAGAAGATCATTTAAATAAATATGATCTAACATCAAAAGCTGTCATATATCGTGGGGAAAGTGCTTCAAAAATATTTCTTGACCACTTATATGCCATAGCAGAAAATGTACAAAGAATGTACAGTGATATTGTACCAATGATACCCATGGATGAAGAAGAAGAGATTCAATATGAAAATTCAACCAATTGTTATTTATGCAAAAATGAATATACTATGGAAAATCACAAGGTACGTGATCACGACCATCTAACAGGATATTATAGAGGTGCCGCATGTAACAGATGTAATATTAACTATCAAATTCGCAACTTCATACCCGTAATTTTGCATAACCTAAGTGGTTATGATTCACATTTTATTATACCAGAATTGGGACGTGATGATGGAAAAATTGATGTGATAGCGGAAACCAGTGAAAAGTTTATTAGTTTTAGTAAAACGGTTGGAAATATAAAGTTACGTTTTCTGGACTCTTACCGTTTTATGTCATCTAGCTTAAGTAAACTCACTGAAAACTTGAAAAAAGAAAATTTTATAGAAACAATGAAGATTGTAAGTAGAGATAAATTGGATTTGGTTCTCCGCAAAGGTGTTTTCCCCTATGATTACATCGATTGTTTGGAAAAATTCGAAGAAACATCACTTCCGCCAAGAGAAGCCTTCAAGAGTAAGTTGTATGAAGAGGACATCAGTGAAGAGGAGTATCAACATGCTTGTAAAGTGTGGAATGAACTAGGAATGAGAACATTGGGAGAATATTCCGACTTTTATGTGAAATTAGATGTGACTTTACTTTGTGATATAATGGAAGAATTTAGAGATACCTGTTTTGAAGCATATGGATTGGACCCACTTCATTCTTATACATCGCCTGGACTAGCATGGCAAGCTATGTTGAAAGAAACAAACTGTAGACTTGAACTTATTACAGATATAGATATGGTTTTGATGATAGAGTCAGGTGTTCGTGGAGGATTGACGCAAAGTGTAACCAGACATGTAAAAGCTAACAACAAATATCTCCCAAACTTTGATACATCACAACCAACAACATTCTTAGGTTATTTTGACGCAAATAACCTATATGGATGGGCTATGTCAAATCCTCTTCCATATGGTAATTTCAAGTGGGCGAACCCTGATTCGATCGGCAATATAATGGACATACCCAAATACGGAGATACTGGATACATTTTGGACGTCGACTTTGAATATCCTGAACAGCTGCATGATCACCACTACGATTTACCACTATTGCCAAAGACGGAAATATCTCCAACTGGTAGATGGCCCAAATTAATGATGACGTTAACCAACAAGTCGAGATATGTAGCTCATTATTGGACAATACAGCAAGCAATAGAAATGGGATTAAAAATAATAAGAATCAATAGAGCAATACAATTCAATCAATCTTGTTGGTTAAAACCATACATCGACAACAACACAAAAAGAAGGAGTGCAGCAACATCCGCTTTTCAAAAGGACTTTTTCAAATTAATGAATAATTCAATATTTGGCAAAACATTGGAAAACAAAAGAAAACATAAAGATGTAAAATTAGTTAGCGATCCGGCGAAATTGCAAAAACTAGTACAAAAACCAAACTTTGGAACAAGTGTAATTATTAACGAGAATCTTGTAGCTGTTACAATGGACAAAATCTCAGTTACAATGGATCGTCCTCTATATGTGGGAATGTCTATCTTGGATATTTCTAAAACCCACATGTATGACTTTCATTACAACAAGATGGTGAAGTTTTATGGAAGAGAAAACATCGGGATAGCATATATGGATACAGAAGCTTTCATTTATTGGATAAGAACAGAAGACATGTATGAAGATCTACGTACTTTTGTATATACTACTGACTTTGACTTTTCAGATTATCCTAAAGATCATCCCAACTATGACTACGATAGAAATAAAAAGGTGTTGGGCAAGTTTAAAGACGAAACAAATGGTGTACCAATGGAAGAAGTTGTCGCTTTAATGTCCAAACTGTACTCATTCCAACTGTACATCAGTGAAAAGGATGAACATCAAGTGGTGAAGAAAGCCAAAGGCATCAAGACTTCATATCCAAAGAAGAAAGTGCAGTTTGAACATTATAAAAGATGTTTATTTGAAATTGTGGAAACAACCGCAACATTCAACACCATCAGAAGCTACAACCATATACTGTATAGTGTAAAGCAAACAAAGTGGGCATTAAGTTATAAGGATGATAAACGCCACATTCTTGAAAATAACATCAACACATTGCCATTCGGCCACTATTCCCTAATCCCTATTGATCAGTAAACCTTTTCTTCGTCCTTTACCTTCTTCCTTTTTCCTTTCGTAAAGAAGAGGGGACATGACAAGCCCAATGTCATGTTCCCTCTTTTTTACACCAACGTAAAATGGCCTTGACCTATATCCTAATCGTATATAAAAGAGGATAAACCATTCTAGAGATCAGTACCTTTACAAGCGATGTGGAAGACACAACTGAAGATGGAAGACTTAAAAAATAAAATTGTAAATGAACTTCATAAGCCAGCAAGAAGAAAATTTCCTAGAAGAAGTACAGTTATAAAAGGAATGAATGATCTTTTCCAAGCCGATCTTATTGAAATGATACCACATAGTAAGTTGAATAAAGGATTCAAATACATTTTAGCGATTATAGACTGTTTTACTAAAGTGGCTGATGCCTTACCGCTAAAGGACAAGACTGGTAAAAGTGTTACGAAAGCTATGGAAACGGCTATACAAAGAAATAAATTCAACATCAAACATCTACAAACTGATGATGGGAAAGAGTATTTTAACAAAGACTTTGCAGCTTTAATGAAGAAGTATAAAATAAATCATTATTCTACAAATTCTGAAGTTAAAGCGTCAATAATAGAAAGATTCAATAGAACATTAAAAGGAGCAATGTATAAAACATTTTCCAAACGAGGATCATATGTTTGGTATGATATCTTACCGCAACTTATAAAAGAATATAACAACAAGTATCATCGAACCATTGGTATGAAGCCTAACCAAGTAAATAGCAGTAATGCTAAGATGGTATTAAAACGTATTAGGAATAATACAACTCCTAAACGTGAAAAAATGCAGCCTAAAACATTTAAAGTTGATGATAAAGTTCGTATAAGTAAGTACAAAGGAGTATTTAGTAAAAGATATCTGCCAAACTGGACTAATGAAGTGTTTACAATCTATAAAGTGCAACCGACAATACCTGAAACTTACATCTTAAAGGACAACAAGGGTGAATTACTTGAAGGTGGATTCTACGGACACGAGCTGTTAAAATCATCAGTTGGCGATGTATATCTTGTTGAAAAAATTTTACAAAGAAAAAAGGATAAGGTTAAAGTACGTTGGTTAGGATTTGATAAAAGTGAAGACTCTTGGATCCCTACAAAAGACTTGGTGTAGCAATTTGTGAACTCATTACGTGTTTAACCTTTACACAAGATGGAGATTGTGCAACAAAAGGATAGATTTTTTATTAATAATATTGATGAATTAACAGTTGACAACGACAAGTTAAATCATGGAAAACATGGTGAACTACTGCCAAACACAATAAGATGTTTAATAACTGGACCGTCAAATTGTGGAAAGACGAATGTGGTTTTTAACTTAATAACAAATCCTAAAGAATTACGTTTCAACAACATTTACATCTTTTCCAAATCTTTGCAACAACCCAAATACCAATTATTGGATAAGGTACTCGCAAGTGTGCCTGAAGTTAATTTCTACAAGTTTAATGCTAGTGAAACTATAATGGACCCAAACGAGGCTAAACCATTTTCTATATTTATATTCGATGATGTATCTTGTGAAAATCATGACACTATTAGAAGTTATTTTGCCATGGGGAGACATTACAATATTGATAGCATTTATATTGGTCAAACTTACAGTAAAATTCCAAAACAACTAATAAGAGATAATGCAAATCTACTTATTATCTTCAAGCAGGATGAAAAAAATTTAAAGCACATATATAATGATCATGTAAATGCAGACATGTGATTTGATAAATTTAAAGAAATGTGTGGCAAAGCATGGGCTGAAAAATATGGATTTCTAGTTATTATGAAAGAAGAAGCTATAAAAAATGGAAGATATCGTATAGGGTTGGATAAATTTGTATTAATCCATTGAACAATTGATGATACGTTTAGTAATAGATTGGTCTTCGCAGCGTAAACATGGTGAACCAAGAAAAACTATTAAAAGAAATAAAATCACTGAGTGACTCGATTAGACTTAAAAATTGAGCATTAAGAATGGGTTTGAATGAAAGAGAAGAATTTCTGGAGACTACATTTAAGCCTATTACAGAACCTTTAAAACAGATAACAGAAACTATTGGTAAACCTCATTATGAAGGAGATGTTTTGCTACCTGTTTCTAAATTTGAAGTAAAAAGTTTGAAAAAGGAAGAAGATGATGATTCTTACACAAGTGATAGTGAAGTTTCTCAAAAAGAAGAAGAAACAAGACAAGAAGAACCAGAAATAAATGTTCAAAAAGAAGAAGAACAAGAACAACATATACCTGAAGCAGAACAATCAATTCCAAATCTAACAAAATTAAGTAGTGATATATTGCAACAAGGACCTCTTGGAAGAAAGTATATCATGAAGATGTTACATGAAATAAAAGCGAACCCAAAACTACACAAGTCACATGTATATGGAGCGAGAATTGATGGAAATGAATTAAAAATAGGAGATTCAAAAGTACATTTGACTGAAGATGATGACATTGTTATTGGTGAGCATAAATATAAAGAAACAAAAGGATTATTTGAACTGATTTTTAAAAATATACCTATAAAATATACGCTACAAGATTTAAATACTTTTAAAGAAATTTTGCAAAATACTAATGCTCATAAGAAGAATTACTCCAAAGATTCAATGATAAATAGAACACGCGCAACTAAATATACAGTTGTAATAAAAAGATTGTTTCCGCTGAGAAAACTACCAACATTACGAACTGCGCCCGCTTTGAAGAAACCGCTAAAGAGGAAGTCTTTATCACTTATGGACTTATCACTTATGGATGAATATGGTAAAAAGAAAAAAGGAGAAACTTCGACGTCTGGTAAAGGTTTAATGAAAAACCTATATAATACAAATGTGATTTACTATAATGATATAAATAAATTGGTTGATAGAATGAGACTATTACATGAAGCCATGGAAGCTGGTCATACAGGTTTAAATAATGAATGGGTGGCTTTAGTTGACGAACTTCGAAATCGTGGAATAGTTGTATAAATCATCGCGGATATATAAGAGAGCTGTGAGCATACAGTGGATCAGTTCAATCATGAGCGTCGACAAGTTTGGACGGTACTCCGGGCTAGGAGTACAAGGAGGAGAAAACAGAAAAAGAAGTGGATTGCCGCAAACACCTGAAGGTGACTATGATATGAGTAACAAACGTTTAAAATTTGTTAAAGACCCAGAAGAAGATACTGATGGAGCAAATTTAAAAACAGTAAAAGAAGCAACTTCAACATCATTGAAATTAAACAAGAATACTTACGATGTTAAATCACATAGAATAATTCATGTTGGTAAACCAACTGACAGTTCTGATGCAATTAGTAAAGAGTATTTATCATCTGAACTTTCAAATACTTTAAAATTGCAGTGGGGTAATAATTTAAAAGATGGACAAACATATGATGCTGGAAATCATAGAATAACCAACGTGGCAAATCCAAAAGATGATAAAGATTCAGTTAATAAAGAATATTTACATTCTATAATACCGGAAAAGACTCAACGTGGATTTTCTTTTTATAAATTTATTATAAATGACATTGGATATCCAAAGGAAGACGGGGATGCTGTGAACCTGAAATTCATCAAGGACAACTGTATTTTACAAGATGCTGATGAAATCGATTGTCATGGAAAAGCGTTGTCAAATGTAAAGTTCGGTTCTCAACCAAAAGACGCTGTTACTATGGAACAATTATCTAAAGAATTAAAAAGGGGAACATCGAATTTTGTAAAACATGAAGATGCCGTGCTAAAGCGAGGAGATACATTTATACATGGAAATGAAAAGTTTGATTTAATGCAAGGAAATAATGATGAATGGGATGCAGGACATAAAACAATAACAAATGGAAGATTTGGTATAAAGATACAGATGTACCTCTAATGGTACAAACATTAATTGCGAGTGGTGGTAGATTAGGTACATACGATGGTCGTAATAGAAGAATAAAAAATATTTATCCTGGTAATGAAGATGATAATTGTGTTACATTGAGACAAACAATAACTTGGGATAAACACTTTGGGACCAAATATGATGCAAAGATGAAGAAAATAATTAATATTTTACCAGGAGAAGATTTAAATGATGCTGCTACTATTGGACAAGTCATAACAACGTCGAAAAGCGATTCGACCGCTTACACGTGTAATGATAAACGTATTATGCAGTTACACGATCCCCAACATCCAAAAGATGCTGTAACTTTAGACTGTTTAATAAGAATAGTGGGCAATTTACTTATCGATACCCACAATCATATAGCTAGTACAACGAGTCATGTGATGATTCAACCCGATGAACGAGAAGCTTGGATTAAAAATAGAATTATAAATCAGTATATAATTAATTTGAAAAATTAAGTATTTAAATATAAAAATTGTGCATGAGTTATTCATTTATGTAAAGCAGCTCGTGGAGTAAACACGCTGGTTATATAAGACGACATAATGAAGACCGCAACGCTCAGTCGTCGTCAAGACAGCAGCAAGAAAGGACGTGGTATAACATCAGCTGCGTTATCCCTGCTCAGACAGATTCCTGTTGGTGCTGTTCTAAATCGAGCAATAGACGCTCTACCATACGAATTTCATTTGCCCGGAGGTTATCAATATTGTGGACCTGGAACGAAGTTGGCAAAACGTTTAGCAAGAGGAGATCCTGGAATTATTAAATTGGATCAAGCCTGCAAAGAACACGATATAGCGTATTCCAAGTTTGCAGATTCAACAAATAGATCGATAGCGGATAGAGCGCTAGCGGAAAAAGCTTGGCAAAGGGTTAAATCAAGTGACGCCAGTATTGCAGAAAAAGCAGCAGCTTGGGCAGTAACAACAGCCATGAAGACGAAAGCCAAGTTTGGTGGTGGAAGACGACGCGGGAGAAAACCTAGCAAAAATGAAGCTGCAAAAACAGGCGGGAACATCAAAAGAAGACGTCGCACTAACCCTAAAAGAAAAGTCAAGAAAACATCCATATGGTCAATGGTAAAAAACGGGTCGAGTCTTTACTTAAGACCGTACCGTGTGTATTAAATGAGAAGAATAAATTGATAATTCCAAATGAAGCATTAACAAACTATCAATTGTCAAAATATGTGAAATGTTTAAAAATACCATTCTTCAGAGGAGTTTTTATGAAAGATACATTACCAAATAGAGTGTGGAAAAATAAAACTGGAATAGTAAATTTAGACTCTAATTATGGACCAGGTACTCATTGGGTATGTTATAAAAAACTTGGAGAAAATGTTTACTACTTTGATAGTTTTGGAAATTTACCACCACCAAAAGAACTTCAACATTATTTTCGAGACTCCAAGAATATATTCTACAACTACAAAAGAGAGCAACCTAGCAATACGGAAATATGCGGACATTTATGTTTAGAGTTCCTAGCGAAGAGCGTCAGTCAGCTTTAAGATGTCATCGTATACAGTGTCGCTGAGTGGAAATTCGTCAACATTGAAAAGTACACTTTTCCCAGCGTTACGTTTATCTACGGACAAACTATGGGAAGCAGCATTATTGGATTTGACTACATACAATTCATCTCCCAATGTTACAGAAGGAAAAAATAATTTACTACATTATTATGAGAGTAAAGATGAAAAAGGAAATTATTCACAATTAAAAATAATTTCATTGTCTACAGGAGCATATGAAATAGACGATATAAACAAAGTATTACAAAAGAAACTTGGAGAAGAAAATATTTCTATAAAAGGTAATAATAATACATTAAAAGCAGAAATAACTTCAAAGTATTATATAGATTTTAGCTTAGACCACTCAATCGGCAATTTGCTCGGATTTTCAAAGAAGAAAGGAATTTTAGCCCCTGGAAATGATTATACTGGCGATACAACAGTAACAATATTAAAGGTGAACAGTATTGATGTAACGTGTAATATTATACACGGATCATATAGAGATGGAGTAAATCAACACATATTACATACATTTTACCCCACAGTAGCTCCTGGTTTTAAAATCGTTGAGAAGCCACAAAACCTGATATACCTACCGTTAAACACCAGTTTCATTTCAGACATCGTGCTGAACATATTGGATCAAGAAGGCATTAGTGTTGACTTTAGAGGAGAAACAATAACTATACGGTTACATATCAGAGCAGCAACATAAAGTCAACATGGGATTATCATTTAAACCACAACGGAAGAGTCGGGAGCTCAGTAGCTCCTCAACATTCGACGAGTTAACACCGGACAACATACGCTTCCTACAGAAGATCGGACTAAAACTTGCCAACCATGGATATACTGGATATAGCGCAAGGACCGACATTCGACGAAACCCTATGGGAGAAGGAATATCACACTCACAACCCTTACACTTCATCAAAATTAAATAATAATGATGAAATAAGGATTCCTATTCAACAACAAGATATCTACACATTACCATGTGAAAGTTATTGATAAATCGAAGGAAGAGTAACAACATTGGATGGAAAATCTGGTTCAACTGTTCCTTTTATAAATAACCCTATGGCATATCTGTTTGATGAAATTAGATGTGAGATATCTGGAGTAACAGTTGATTCAACAAAAAAAGTTGGTATATCAACAACTTTAAAAGGATTGACTTCAATAACACCCCATGAAAAGAATTCTTTAATCTCGGCTGGATGGGTGACTCCTGATAAAGACACTATTACTCCTAATTCAAATGGTTACTTTGATTTTAATGTACCTTTACGATTGCTTTTGGGATTCGCAGAAGATTACAAGAGAATAATAATAAACGTAAAGCAAGAACTGGTACTGCTCAGATCTTCAACAAATAAGGATGTAATACAAGCGCCAAGTGGAACTAAAGATGCCGATTTGGAATGGCAACTTCAATTGGATAAAGTTGTATGGAGAGTACCTCATGTCAGATTGGCGGATGAACATCGAGTATTATTATTGAAAAAATTAAAATCTGACCGTGATATTGTAATACCATTTAGGAGTTGGGAATTTCATGAATACCCCATATTGCCTCAAACAGAAAGACAAACATGGACTGTTAAAACCTCTACTTATTTAGAACGGGCAAGGTACATAATAGTCGGTTTTCAGACTAAACGAAAAGATGTTATAACTGCGCACGCTGGTCAATTTGACCATTGCAAGATAAAGAATTGCAAAGTTTTTCTAAACTCTCAGTTCTTTCCATATGACAGTTTAAATGTTTCATTTGACAAGAAACGTTATTCCATTCTATATGACATGTATGCAAGATTTCAATCGTCATATTATGGTAAGACAAATACACCATTACTATCACCAGAACAATTTTATTCAAAAGCTCCAATTGTTGTAATCGATTGTTCAAAACAAAATGAATCTGTGAAATCTTCAAGTGTAGATATAAAAATTGAAATGGAATTTGAAGATAAAATACCAGATGGAACTTCAGCATACTGTTTAATTCTACATGACAAAATAGTTACTTACACACCGCTGACAGGAATTGTTAAGAATGTACTTTAAAAAGGATTAATACAACATCTGCACGATTTGTAAGGTTTTTACAAAAGATCAACAATATCTAGGTCATCTGCGAGTATAAAAGCGAGAAAGAAGAGCTGGAAATTCATTTCATCTTTGATTGTCGTATGGGTAACATCGTCCGCAAGATGAGTTCTACTACATCAAGTGCTAATGAAGAAACTACACCTCTTATGGCTGACAATAGTTTGGATATAGAAAGACAAGTTGAACAGGAAATGGAAGAGTTCCTCAAGTTTAAACATAAGAAGACAGACAAAGAGGAAGTTGAAAAAGAAACGAAAAAAAGGAAAATTGAAGATAACATTTCTACCAACATCTTAATGGAGGTATTTCTTAGAATATTTTATCCTATTTCTTCTTGTATGACAAAGACTGTGTCTGCTGGAGTAATGAAATCATTGGATTACTCTCCAACTGTTATTTTGAATCACGGATCTAAAATGGTAACCTTCACTGAATCTTCTTGGGAATCTTTTATGAAACATATACATCTTTTGGAATGCTATTTGAGTAACAATACGTTTGGAAGAAAAACAAAACTAGGTTTGTTCGAATCAAATATTGAAATCGATATTGTTAAACAACGTGGTCAACAACTAGTTCGATTTAGAGATTTAACTAAATATAATATAAAAATACATTTGACAAAAGAAGAGTTTTACGCTTTAACTTGTGCTACTGGTCCTATAACAAGATATTTAAAACAGTTAATATTCTCAAGTACAATTATCAAAGATTATTTAATTGATGCATTGGATAGACAACCATATGTTCCAATCCTATACGGTCCAGTAGATACTTCAATCTTCAATAGGATACCGCATGAAGTAGAGATGTGGAGACAGTTACACCGCAATCAAACCAACTTTAATTTAAATGAAGAAGAAAATCAAGAAAATAAGGAAAACGAATCACGTTTCAACAATCAACAATCAACAACAAATTAAACAGACAAAGAATATTGTAAGTAAGAAGAAGAAGAATGTTGGAGTATAAAAGGCTGTCAATCCGCATTGACATACCAGTTGTGTACTGAACGTCATCATGGATAAACGAGTTTCATTCTCTAAGAAGACGGAAATAATGGAAGTAAAGCGAGGTATCATAGAGTTTCAGGCATTCCGTGGTAATGATGGAACTTTTATTATCAAAGAGTTAGTGGTACTAGATATGATAACATCTGTTGTTTATCATTTTTTATTCATGCCTCCTTTGCCGTTCAATAGATTAACAACCAAAGCTAAAGTAACAAACAAATGGTTGATGAAACATTTTCATAATCTAACATGGGATGAAGGTTTTATAACCTACAATATGATGCCACACATTATGAATCATTTTTGCAAAGAGTTCAAAACTATTTTTACAAGAGGATTGGAAAAAGCAAATTGGATACAAGCATATACAAACCATGAAGTGATAAATGTGCAAATGGAGAAAGATTTTTATTGCTACTTTGCTAACATCTGTATTGCATCTAAAAACTTTAAACATCGGCAGTCTCAATGTGCTTTAAAGAACGCATATCGTTTGAATGTCTATCTCCAGCAAAGTGGTGGGGGAAGCGATGGGTATAAAAGCGAGAGCGGCACGATGACAATGCATGAGTATTACTCTAACCTCCGAGGAGTCAACACCTCTGACGCGCAAGCACAAGAAGAAGAAGACGAACAATAGTAAGAAAAAATAATGGCATCGCAAACTTTTCTACAGTCGCTTGTTGATCAATTCAACAAACATTCTAAATCTACAATACTACCGAAGAAATGTTCAGAATTGAAGGAAGAAAAACATTACATTATTCACACTATTAAGAAGATGGAAACATCAGTTGGAGACGCCATCAATTGCACATTGAGTGAAGCACCCTACACACCTGGTGATGAACCGAAATTTCAAGTATTTCTTCCCAAACGCTTCGTGCAACTGCTGCAGAATGAAGATTTACGACTGATTCACCCCGGCGCACTCTATTTGGCATCCCACGGTCCTAGCGGAACCAACTCTACTGAACTTACACTTCATGTTATGCCTACTAGCAACTAGTCTGTAGTTTATGTATACTGTTGTACATGTGTGTAACTGATTCTAAATAAATAAAAATGAAAATGAAAAAAAAAATAAAAGGCAACATATCGATAGTGTTTCTGCACTATCAATATGTTGCTTTTTTAAAAACACGTTTGGATGACCTTGACCTAGTTTTGAGGGTATATAAAGGCCGTAATTTTCTTGAGGATCTCATCAGTCTACGACTACCTTTCGTGGTGCACACATCTCTGTTGGCTCTCCAGTTATTACGAATAACAACATGTCTCTTAAGGTTAAGTGTGCATCATATGATACCACCACCATTACAACTTTTGAAGAACTCGACGATTTTACTAATGAACTGCGAGTGTTACTTGCCGGTGGTTATCGTTTAAATATTGATGTTTACGCTAACAACATGAGGATGATTCCTAAACAGAAGTTCTGCAACGAAGAAGTATTCGTTTCCACACAACCTTCAACTACAACACCATCTACTCAAAGTAATGTTAAGTTCCAGAAATATTACTAATGTTAAATAATATCAAGTGGTCGCTGTAGCATCTATAAAAGGACCGTGTAACCTAACAGAATCATCATTTGCTCTCCAACTGACGCAGCGAAAACAACTACTAATACCATGTTGTACAGAATGATGATTGAATTCAATGGAAAAATCTACGGAAAGGACTATCAAAGTGCAGAACAAATGACGTCCGATCTTCAAGTATTGACTAAAGAGGGATTCCAACCAAAATTAATTCTAAATTTTCCTGAAGTACATCCACTCTCCACTGAAGATCTCATCACCATGGCCAAAGAGGAAAAAGAAAAATACAAACAAGATGTAAAGAAAGAAAAAGAAGATGAAAACTCATTATCATAAATAAATACATCTTACACTTGTAAGATGATCTTTTTTAAAACTCCATTTGGATGACCTTGAGATTTCCCCCTCCCTTTACTAAACTCCATATTCTTTTATAACTCTATTACACTCTGCATCTCACATCATTCTACATTTAGCAACGATGGCAAACACAACGGATGAAGTTCAACCATCAACTTGGGAATTGGATATAGAAAATATACAACACTTAGAGTTGGTTTATGAAAAGTTGAAAACATTATTAACTGAAAACTCAGGATTGAAAATAAACATGAATTTACTATACCACTGGTCCGCCATTGAAGTAAATGATAAATGTGATGAAGAACAAGCATTACCAACAGTTACAACTCCGCAATATTCTCCCAGCGCTGCAATATATCCTATTAATAAAGACAATGTAGAATGAACTATTTCATCTTTTTTAAAACTCCATTTGGATGACCTTGAGATTATCCCCACCACTTATTTTACAACATATATTCTACAGACCCTTTGACACGTTTCTCATTCCGATTCCATTACTTGGACAGACAACAACATGGATGATAAGTTTATTTCTTTTCAACATTTAGTTACCAAAAAGCACGAGATGGAAACCCTATTTCAAAACCTGCTCATACTTATGGATAATTATCCTGTAAGATGGATCAACATCGGAGTGCAAGTTATAAATCCTCCAACAATACCTTCATCGTCATCATCTTCTTCTGTCACCTTCACATCTTCATCCTTGCACAGTGCAGGGGAAGAAGAACAAACAACGGATGGTCTTAAAATTATTGATTTGGACAACAAGGAACAAGAAATGCAAACTTTGGTTAAAAAATAAACTTAATATTTAATTTACAAACATTATTAGTTTTCCTAACTTAATACACCTCCTACTACCTACCCGAATGGCGTTTCGCAGCGAAATGCGCTGGCCAACGGTTCGCATGGGGGTATATCACCTTTCCCCCACCACGCCACTGCCCCTCCACTTCCCCCACCACGCCACTGCCCCTCCACTTCCCCCCACCACGCCACATCCCCTCCACTTCCCCCTCCACCGCCCTTGCCCGCATATAAGCGAGCCGCTGACTGACGCTCGCCATTTGTTTCCCGACTCCCGTACGATTAACAACGATCCGCTACCACATATGAAATCTATTTTTATAATTAGAACAAGACATGATTTAAAAGATTTAATGGAAACTTAGAAGATATTATAGACAAATTCCACCCCATCACTATGAGTTTGGAACTTGTTTACGGTTGTCCAACATGCGATAGAGTTAAGAGTGAAGATGAAGATGCTTTGCTAGAACTCACTCCTGCATCCTCCAAACCTACACCAACAGCTGACGATGACGTTTGATCGGACCCACAACTGTTTTTCTTAACCCCCCACCACTTTCCAGTAAATATGCCCTGTCCTCATCTTCGTTTCTCATTTCATCGCCAACTTTCCGACCGTCAACACCGCTCCCGTTTCACCAACAGAAATTAAAACAAGCACACAAACATGATGGATGATTTTTCACTTAAAACACAATTGGAAGAGGAAAGACTCAAACTAGAGATCAACAGGCTGCAATTGGAAACGGAAAATCAACAAGGGATGGTTCGCCTGCTGCAACTGTTCAAATGCGTACTGTGCATGTTGTGCGTCTACCTTCTCTTCGCCACCACCTTCAGCGTCTACCACTGCGTCACCGGTGCACGACACTCCAACGCCTCTCTGCACAAGAACACGACTTTGATTTAATTTTTAAAAATAAACGAAAACCTCCCGCGGCCCGGCGCCGCCCCACCCCATCCCCACCGAGCCCCTGCGGCTCCCACTTTTTTAAAACTCCCTCCGAATGACCTTGACCCACTTCCCAAACCCATCCATCACTGTCACCCCCACCCCCCAATTACTACGCACACCTGCCAGTTCGAACCGCATGACCTTGACTTGTCCCAGCACCGGCAAAACCACACTACTAACTAACTTTAGCCCCGTAAAAAAAGTTGAGTTTTCCCTAGGTAGAAAAATTAAGTATTCAAGTCACATGGGATAAAAACTAGTACTTTAGTACTCTATTCCAAGGAGTAATATACGACTTTAGATAGTAGGTGGAGGAAAATAACAATTTAATCTCTCTTTTAATGTTATTCTTATGTAACTAACTTTAGCCCCGTTATACAAAAAAAAGAGTTTTTCCTAGGTAGAAAAATTAAGTATTCAAGTCACATGGGATAAAAACTAGTACTTAAGTACTCTATTCCAAGGAGTGAAATACGGCTTTAGATAGTAGGTGGAGGAAAAAGAAATTTTCGAATTAGAACGATTCTTTTTAATCAGTGTATTGAAGAGCACAAAGATCGAACTTGTCTTAAACTAATCAAAGTAATACCCATACAAAAATCAGGTGATAATGAACATGACAACTTAAGGACTATATATATCGCACCAATAATATCAACAATTTTAATAAAACTTATATTCAATCAAATGTATGATTGTTTTGAATCTAACTCACTATTCAGCAATAGACAATTTGGCTTTAGAAAAAATTTAGGTAGTATTGATGCTGTCAGTAATTTTGTAAACGATCCTACCCTTAGCAAAATAGAAGATGGTAGATAAGTATGTTTTGGTTGAGTTATAAAATGTGATAACCTCAAGTTTTCTTGCAGTGCCAGTTGACTCATCAATCTTATCGTTATGATGCATGGTTGATAATAAAATCACACATCGGTTTTTTATGGGCATAGGATAGGAGGGTTGTTTCCTGTTGGAACCTAAATATGGTTTCATGTGCATTCCTTTTTTTGTAACCATTTTTGGGGGTATCTACCTTACCCTTTCTCAAAGTGAATTATTTTACATGCCCTAAAAAATTTTTGGCTATTGAAAGCTACATAGCTCTGCGTTCAGGCAACAAAACCCGTCACAAAGATTTAAAGAATCGGCTACGTCTAAAGAACTCGAATGGTCCATCAAAATATCATCGAATGCTTTAGCTACACTAGATCACAGAAAACTAAATCATAACAAATATTTACCGCTCCCATCTGACAAAACCCTTGACACTTTTCTTTGGCAGGAAGTTGAATTACTCCAAAACCCTTAGACACCCTTACAGTGGAGACGACTTGCACAGTTGGTTATGTTATATTGTCTTGTTCTATAATAGGCGCTTTGGCGAAGCATCAAGAATGCTCCTACAGACAGCTAGATCTGATGAAATTGATCAAAAATCAGTAACTCAAGAAGCAATGTCAAGCTTAACTGAAATGGAAAAAAGATTGAGCCGGCGAATGACGTCGTTGGAAAAAAGGCAGGCATGTTGCAGTTTTAATCACCCCATATGTTGAAAAAATAGTCTTTGATTTTTAAGGCTGTTGCCTCGGCACTACTGATAACTATTATTTTGTACTTCCCGGCTTCCGGTATTGTCGTTTGCGGAACCTTATGTAATAAAAATGTAACTGTGAAGTGTCCGTGAATTATCAGTTCAGGTTTAATAAATCACACCACAAACTGTCTAAGCGATTTAGTTTTGATGTTCCATCTAGTCGCAGATACTTTAAACATATGTATATTTTGTGTTATATTTAATTAATGACATGACCGAAAAGAAAGACAAAGAGTATTGTTTACTTTTGTATGGGTAAGGAAATCAAGTTCCAATGAAATTCACATGGTGCCGTAGCTGATTATTTCATATTAAAATATATAACAAAATTAAAGTATAGTAACGGGTAAAATAATGCTATATAGGCGTAATATTGATTTATAACAAAGAATAAAGTTTAAATATCTTAAATGCAAAAGTTTGGCTAAGGGAAGATTTTGAAGTATCTGCAGTTTTATGACATTTGCATTAATGGCAGGTATTTGTAGTAGTGGGGTTTGGTTACTTTCAAAACGGAAGTCGTGCCATTTTCCAGCAGCTGCCACGCCAGCTGCCATCGGCCAGATGGCAAATCAGATGCTGTCGCCATATGCCATGCTATATAGCTTCCGGTGGGGGAGCAGATGTGATTTGAAATTTGAAATTCAACTTGACAATTGGGTTATGGAAAGTATGTCAAGGTCATCCAGAGTAAGTTTTAAAAAACCCTATCCCGCTACCACCGGAGTAATAGTTCGGAGAGTGGAACTAACTCTGGTGATAGCGGGATAGGTATAGAATTAGGTTTGTGAATTTTATTTGTGAAAAACATACAATCAATGTGTGACAGCAGTGTTTAAACAAGTTGAAGTTTTGTGATGAACTACAGAGTTGTAAACACAAACACCGACGACGATGAGAAGGTAAACGCAGAGTCCCCAGATGATGTATTTAAAAAGTTTGAACAAACGTAACATCTCGAGTTGGTTTTCCCGTTCCATTTCCAATCGTTTGATTTCCAATTTCAATTTATCCTCTTCCATCCTTGTTACAAATGGAACTTCATCCATCATGTTTGTGTTTTTTGAAATTTTGAAACAAGCGATGTTGATAGTTGAAGAGGCGACGATGGAATGACAATGGAAAGAGGGAAATGTCGGTTAAATAAAGAAGTGGTGGGGGGAAAGAGCGTTGTTACATAGAAGTGGTGGGGGAAAGATGCTGCTCATCATTTGCCTCAGAAGTTGTGTCCGACTGTAGAGGGGTAAGAGGAGTAAGATTTAGTAAACTGTCTTCATCAGAACTTTGAACCTTATCACAAATAGGACAAGCGTAAGTTATTTCCAAATTCATTGTAATAGTGTTAAATTTATCTATAAGTTCATTTAAAGTATTAAATATTTCTTGTAAATCTTCTTTTGAGTTTATTTCAAAACTAGCATTCATTCGTGCCAATGGAGAGGTGTTCATCGTTAGAGAGTGGGCAATCGAATGAGGATCAGCGCCTAGGGAGGGGGCTTATATAATGGTGACCTTGAGCAGGCGTTTAGGGAGGGGGGCTGTCTAGGGAGGGGGCTTTTATATAGGGGACCTTGAGCTTATGATTGAAT
Organism: Neoaliturus tenellus; assembly: GCA_030545055.2. Lineage (NCBI taxonomy): Eukaryota > Metazoa > Arthropoda > Insecta > Hemiptera > Cicadellidae > Neoaliturus > Neoaliturus tenellus. Next base: position 112,478,138 of record CM061531.1, read on the forward strand.
AAAACGTTTAGTTCTTCTTCTTCATCTTTTAATTTAATTATTTGAACCGAAGTAGTTGTTTCATCTTCTTCACTTGATGAAGAAAACAATTCACCAGGATTTAAATATTGAACTACAATTCTGAACCATCTTATAGGATATTCGTCAATGACAGAAAGTAAGTTTTGAAACAATTCTTCCATCTCCTCTCTGTCAGTTAGTATATGTTCAAACTTGATAAATTTTCCTTCCATGTTGTTAGTTAGAGTGTTGGAAGTGGAATGATTTAATATTATATAAAAATTAGAACTAGTGGTGGGGAAAATCTCAAGGTCATCCAATTGAAGTTTTAAAAAAGAGTGTAAAACTGAAATTATACATTTGATGGTTCTACAGGATCGGAATACCAATCTGATCTGTATTTACATCTTTTTATCATATGTGTACAAAAATCATCTTGATGAGACTTGGTGCGTTGACAATGAGCAAGATCTAGAGGGTGAAATTTGAAACATCTTTGAGGACAACATGTATGAAAATATCTTGATTTGTAAAATTTGAAAGTTCGCTATTCCGGTGGCGGTAGTTGTTTTGTTTTACATTTGCAATAACAAGATCCGAAGAATTCACATTTAGTACAAGCTAACCCATCCACCATCATTGGTCCTAAATCTGTACACTGTTGTTCACAACAGTAACGAGGTTTGTACTTGTATTTTTGCTCTTCCATGTTGATGCTGCGGAGTCTAGTGAAAGAATAAGATTGTATAGTGATGAATTTCGAGTTTTATGTACTATGAAAAGTGGTAGGGGTAATTTCAAGGTCATCCAAATGGAGTTTTAAAAAATTATACCTTACAAGTGTAAGGATTATTGAAATTTAGGAAGTTTGTTTCTGTTTGTTTTCTTCAGACTTTTTTTCTCTCTCTGCCTTAGCCATAGCAATAAGTTCTTCTGTTGATAGTGGATGTACTTCAGGAAATTTTAAAATTAATTTAGCTTGATATCCTTCTTTAGTTAATACATCTAAATCTTGAGTCATTTGTTCAACAGTGTTATAATCTTTTCCATAGATTTTCCCATCAAGTTCAATCATCATTCTGTATAACATTTTCTAGAATAGATCTTGTCGTGGCGAGAGCTGAGAAGCGAATGATTATTTATCAAACTGTTACATCCGTTTTATGAACTTGACATTGATCACGTGATTCCTTAGTTGTAATTTTATTTATTAAAAGTTATTCAACATTGGTAATACTTCTGGAACTTGACGTTATGTTGACCAGCTGGCGATGAAGAAGTTGTAGGTTGTGTAGAAAAAAATATTTCATCATCGCAATATTTTGTTTTAGTGAACATCCTTGTATTAGTAGCACTAACATCAACAGTTAAGTGATAACCACCGGTAAGTAAAACTCGCATTTCGTTAGTTAAATCTTCAAGTTGTTCAAAAGTAGTTATGGTGTTGGTATCATAAGATGCACACTTAACCTTTAGGGACATGTTGAAGTTTTGTATTTAGTGATAGAGAGTGAGATGTGTACGGTACGAAAGGTAGTCGTAGACTGATGAATTTCACAAGTTGATTTTCACTTTTATTATCACACAAAATTGGGTCAAGGTCATCCCATGGAATTTTAAAAAAAGCAACATATTGTAATGTACAAACACATTACAATATGTTGCTTTTTTTATTTTTTTTTTTAGGTTTATATCATATTTATTGAGAAACAATTACAAAGAAATATTTACAATTTTATGTACAAACTAATCAGTAGTAGGTGTTACATGAATTGTAAGTTCAGTAGAGTTGTTTCCACTTGGTCCATGTGATACCAAATAGAGTGCGCCGGGTTTAATTATACGAAGATCTTCATTTTGTAGTAGTTGTACGAAGCGCTTTGGTAGGAAGATTTGAAATTTTGCTTCATCACCAATTGTATAAGGTGCCTCGCTCAATGTGCAATTTATAGCATCACCTACTGAAGTTTCCATCTTCTTTATTGTATGAATGATGTAGTGTTTTTCTTCTTTCAGCTCTTAACATTTCTTCGTAGGTAGGATTGTTGATTTTGAATGAGCGTTGAATTGTTCAACTAAATTTTGAATTAAGTTGTTTGATGCCATCTTAATGTTTTTGCTGATGCTAATCTTCTTGTTAATAAGAATATCCGTTGGAGATGTGTTCTCTTCGGAGGTTCGAGTAATACTCATGCTGTGTCATGGTAGCGCTCTCACTTTTATTATCGAGACTACCCCCACCACTGACACTACCCCCACCACTTTGTTGAAGGAAATTATTCAAGCGGTAGGCATTCTTCAAAGCACACTGTGACCTTCGATGTTTAAAACTTTTTGATGAAATACAAAGTTCATTAAAGTAGCATTGGAAATCTCTATCTATTATTGCATTTATCACTTCATTGCTTGTAAATGATTGTATCCAATTTGCTTTTTCCAATCCTCTTGTGTAGATAGTTTTAAACTCTTTACAATAATGATTCATAATATGTGGCATCATGTTATAATGAATAAAACCTTCATCCCATTTTAAGTTGTGAAAATGTTTGTTTAACCATTTGTTTGTAACTTTCGCTTTAGTTGTTAGTTTATTGAATGGAAATGGAGGTTTGAACAAGTAATGATAAATTACAGATGTGTTCATATCCAAAATTACTAATTCTTTAATAATGAAATTTCCATCATTCCCTCGAAAAGCTTGAAATTCAATTATACCTCTTTTAACTTCCATTAACTGTGATGCAGTAGAAAACGAAACCCGTTTGTTCATGATGAAGTCTCATCCACAACTGACTGTTATTACAAACACGATTGTTCTTCTTTTATTTCTTGTGCTTCTTCGTTTATATTAAAATTGGTGTGATAGTTGTTTAATTGTCTCCACATATCTACTTCTTGAGGTATTCGATTAAAAATTGAAGTATCCACAGGACCATATAAAATTGGAATGAATGGTTGTCTGTCCAATGTATCGATTAGATAATTTTTAATTATTGTACTTGAAAATACTAGTTGTTTTAAGTATCTAGTGACAGGACCGGTAGTACAACTTAAAGTGTAAAATTCTTCTTTAGTGAAATGTAATTTTACATCATGTCTAGTTAAATCTTTGAAGCGAACAACTTGTCCTCCACGATGTTTGATTATATCAACTTCAATATTCGATTCTAATAAACTTAATCTTGTTCTTTTTCCAAATGTGTTGTTAGTTAAATAGCATTCCAAAAGATGTAAATGTTTCATTAGAGAATCCCAAGAAGTTTCAGTAAAGATAACCATTTTACTTCCTTGATTTAACATAACAATTGGTGAATAATCCAATGATTTTACAATTCCAACCGATATACTTTTTGTCATGCATGAAGAAATAGGGTAGAAAATTGGAAGAAATACTTCTGTTAAAATATTTGTTGTAATGTTAACTTCAACCTTTTTTCTTTTCACTTCTTTTTCAGCTTCTCCTTCTTCTTCTCTCTTCTTATGTTTGTTAAACTTGAGGAATTCATCCATTTCTTGTTCAACTTGTTTTTCTATATCAGAACTATTTTCATCCATTAGAGGTGTATTTTCTTCTCCGTTAGTAGAATTCATCTTGCGAACGATGTTTCCCATACGACGGTTGAAGATAGAATGAAGTTTCTACTAATTATTTTCTTGCTTTTATATTTTTTGTAAAATCCTTGAAATTTATACAATTACATAATTGTTTATTTTCAACTTGTCTTTTAGAAACAAAATTCTAACCTTAAAAATAAAGGAAGATAATTCTAACCTCAATATTTTGCAGTAGTTGTACTAATTCTTTTTAAAGTACATTCTTCACTATTCCGGTCAGAGGTGTGTAAGTAACTATTTTATCATGTAGAATTAGACAGTATGCCGAAGTTCCATCTGCTACTGGTTCTTCAAATTCCATTTCAATTTTTATATCCACACTTGATGATTTTACTGATTCATTTTGTTTTGAACAATCGATTACAATTATTGGAGCTTTGGAATAATACTGATCAGGTGATAATAGTGGTGTATTAGTCTTTCCATAATATGATGATTGAAATCTTGCATACATATCATATAAAATGGAAAAACGTTTTTTGCTAAACATGACATTTAAATTGTCATATGGAAAGAATTGAGAGTTTAGGAAAACTTTACAATTATTTATTTTACAGTGATCAAATTGACCAGCATTTGCAGTAATAACATCTTTTCGCTTAGTTTGGAAACCGAGTATTATGTACCTTGCACGTTCCAAGTAAGTTGATGTCTTGACGGTCCATGTTTGTCGTTCTGTTTGAGGTAATGTAGGGTATTCATGAAATTCCCAACTTCGGTATGGCATCACAATGTCACGGTCAGATTTTAACTTTCTTAACAATACGATTCTATGTTCATCAGCCAATCTTACATGAGGTACTCTCCAAACAACTTTATCCAATTGTAGTTGCCATTCCAGTTTATCTTCCGTAGTTGCAGGGTCTGCAAGTATTAAGTCCTTATTAGTTGAAGATCTGAGTAATACTAATTCTTGTTTGACATTTATTATAACTCTTTTGTAATCTTCAGCAAATCCCAAAAGCAATCGTAAAGGTACATGAAAATCAAAATGACCGTTGGAAGCAGGTGTTATAGTGTCTTTATCGGGAGCAACCCATCCGGCGGTGACTATTGAATTTTTCTCATGTGGTGTTAATGATGTTAATCCTTTTAATGTAGTTGTTATACCAACCTTTTTTGTTGAATCAACCGTCACCCCTGATATCTCATATCTTATTTCATCAAAAAGATATGCCATTGGGTTATTTATAAAAGGAACTGTTGAAGCAGTTTTTCCATCCAATTTTAATACCCTTTCTTCGATGTACAAATAACTTTCACATGGTAATGTGTAAATATCTTGTTGTTGAATGGGAATCCTTATTTCATCATTATTGTTTAATTTTGATGAAGTGTAAGGGTTGTGTGTGTGATATTCCTTCTCCCATAGTGTTTCGTCGAATGTCGGTCCTTGAGATATATCCAGGATATCCATCGTTGTTAAGTTTTAATCCAATCTTTTGTAGAAAACGAATGTTGTCTGATGTTAACTCTTCCAATGTCGAGGAGCTACTGAGCTCCCGACTCTTCCGTTGTGGTTTAAATGATAATCCCATGTTGACTTTTATGTTGCCGCTCTGATGTGTAATCGTAAAATATTTGGTATAAGTAACAAGAAACTTTTAATTTATTCCATGGATGTTCTAATGGATGAATCTATAGTAACAGAATGTACAGAAGTTGAATTTTTAGGCTTAACCTTGGATCAAAATTTGAAATATAATATACATATAAAAAAAGTTGCTTCAAGAATATCATCTTCAATTTTTATGATTAGAAAGTTATCGTCATATTCAAATATTAAATTATCTCTTACAGCATATTATGGGACTATATTTCCACATCTTTGTTATGCTGTACCAATTTGGGGAAATGAAAACCAGAGGACAAAAATTATATTCAAGCTACAAAAAAGAGCATTGAGAATAATATTTAATTTAAAATCAAAAGAATCATGTAAACATTATTTTCAAAAGTATAGAATTCTAACTTTTCCCTCCATCTATATACTTGAAACAATAGTTTTTTTGAAAAAAAATTTGAATCTTTTTGAAAATCAAGATATAAACAAAAAATATGTATTAAGAAATTCAACTAACATTGGCACTCATCAACATTCAACGAAATTTTATAAAAATCAAATTTTTTACTCAACAATTAATATATACAATAAATTACCAAATATGTTCAAAACAACCATGGATGTGAACAAGTTCAAGAAAAAATTAAAAAGCTGGCTTCTAGATAAATGTTTTTATAGTGTGCAGGAATATATAAATGAGGGAAAATATGAAGATTAAGAAAATTTTAAGACATTTAAGGAAAGTTAAGACATAAGAAGAAAGGAAAAGAAGATTGAAACCTAAAAATATGGCATTTTTTAATAGTTAGTTAAGATTGTATAGAAATTGTATTAGTATAATGTAAATTAAGCCTATGCAATTTTATTGTCACGGCTAAATAAATAAATAAATAAATAGTAATTGTTTCTCCTCTAAAGTCAACACTATGACCGTCTTGATCCAATATGTTCAGTACGATGTCTGAAATGAAACTGGTGTTTAATGGTAGGTATATCAAGCTTTGTGGCTTCTCAACAATTTTAAAACCTGGAGCAACTGTTGGATAAAATGTATGTAAAATATGCTGATTCACTCCTTCTCTATATGATCCATGTATAATATTACATGTTACATCAATACTATTTACTTTCAATATTGTAACAGTTGTATCACCTGAATGAGTAGTTCCAGGAGTTAAGATTTTCTTTTTTGTATCTGTAAATCCAAGTAAACTGCCAATAGAGTTTTTAATTCCGACATCTATATAATATTTTGAAGTTATTTCTGCTTTTAAAGTATTATTGTTTCCTTTGATTGTGATATTATCTTCTCCGAGTTTTTTCTGTAATAATTGGTTTATATCATCAATTTCATAAGCTCCAGTAGGAAATGTAATTATTTTCAATTCTGAGTATTTTCCTGCAGCATCCTTAGTTTCATAATAATGTAGTAAATTGTTTTTTCCTTCTGTAACATTAGGAATTGAATTGTAGGTAGTCAAATCAAGTAATGCCGCTTCCCATAATCTTTCCTTGGATAAACGCAATGCTGGGAATAGCGTACTTTTTAATGTGGATGAATTTCCACTCAGTGACACTGTATACGATGACATCTTAAAGGTGACTGACACTTTTCGCTAGAAACTCCAAACATAAATGTCCACATATTTCAGTATTGTTAGGTTGTTCTCTTTTGTAATTGTAAAAAATGTTTTTGGAGTTTTGAAAATAATGTTGAAGTTCTTTCGGCGGTGGTAGATTGCCAAAACTGTCAAAGTAGTAAACGGTTTGTCCGAGCTTTTTATAGCATACCCAATGAGTGCCTGGACCATAGGTGGAATCCAAATTTACTATTCCAGTTTCATTTTTCCATATTTTAGTTGGTAATTCATCTTTCATAAAAACTCCTCGAAAGAATGGTATTTTCAAACATTTTACATAATCATTTAACTGATGATTGGTTAAGGCTTGATTTGGAATTATCAATTGATTCTTTTTATTTAGTACACACGGTACGGTCTTAGGTATAAACCTGCTCCGTTTTTTACCATTGACCAAACAGAAGCCTTTTTTACTTTTGCTTTACGAGTTCTACGACGTCTCTTTCTAATATTTCCACCTTTTTTGGGAGCTCTTCTTTTTGCAGGTCTTCCTCTGCGACGTCGTCTTCCACCACCAACTTTAGCTTTTGTCTTCATGGCTGTTGTTACTGCCCAAGCCGCTGCTTTTTCTGCAATACTTGCGTCACTTGATTTTACTCTTTGCCAAGCTTTTTCTGCTAGAATTTTATCTGCTATTGATCTATTTGTTGAATCTTTAAACTTTGAATATGCTATATCGTGTTGTTTGCAAGCTTGATCTAATTTATTAATTCCAGGATCTCCTCTTGCTAAACGTTTTGCCAACTTAGTTCCAGGTCCACAATATTGATAACCTCCAGGAATATGTAATTCGTATGGTAGAGCGTCTATCGCTCGATTTACAACAGCACCAACAGGTATCCGTTTAAGCAGGGATAACGCAGCTGAAGTTATACCACGTCCTCTCTTGTTGCTGTCTTGATGATGACTGAGTGATACAGCCTTCATTATGTAGTCTTATATAAACTGGTGTGTTTACTCCACAAGATACTTTACATAAATGAATAAGTTATGTATAATTTTTTATATTTAAACACTTAGTTATTCAAATTAATGATATACTGATTTATAATTCTATTTTTAATCCAAGCTTCCCGTTCATCGGGTTGAATTATCACATGACTCGTTGTACTAGCTATATGATTATGGGTATCAATAAGTAAATTGCCCACTATTCTTATTAAACAATCTAAATTTACAGCATCTTTTGGATGTTGAGGATCATGTAATTGCATAATACGTTTATCATTACATGTGTAAGCTGTTGAATCACTTTTTGATGTTTTTATGACTTGTCCAATAGTAGCAGCATCATTTGAATCTTCACCTGGTAAAATATTAATTATTTTCTTCATCTTTGCATCATATTTGGTCCCAAAGTGTTTATCCCAAGTTATTGTTTGTTTCATTGTAACACAATCATTTTCTTCGTAACCAGGATAAATATCTTTTATTCTTCTATTACGACCATTGTATGTACCTAATGTACCACCACTCGCAATTAATGTTTGTACCATTAGAGGTACATCTGAATCTTTTATACCAAATCTTCCATTTGTTATTGTTTTATGTCCTGCATCCCATTCATCATTATTTCCTTGCATTAAATTAAACTTTTCATTTCCATGTATAAATTTATCTCCCCGCTTTAACACGGCATCTTCATGTTTTACAAAATTGGATGTTTCCTTTTTTAATTCTTTAGATAATTGTTCCATAGTAACAACATCTTTTGGTTGAGAACCAAACTTTACATTTGTCAATGTTTTACCATGACAATCGATTTCATTAACATCTTGTAAAATACAGTTCTCCTTGATGTATTTTAGGTTTACAGCATCACCGTCTTCCTTTGGGTATCCAATGTCATTTATAATAAATTTATAAAAAGAATATCCATGTTTAGTTTTTTCCGGTATTATAGAATGTAAATATTCTTTATTAACTGAATCTTTATCATTTTTTAGATTTCCCACGTTGGTTATTCTATAATTTCCAGCATCATATGTTTGTCCATCTTTTAAGTTGTTACCCCATTGCAATTTTAAAGTATTTGAAAGTTCAGATGATAAGTACTCTTTAGTAATTGCATCAGAACCTTCAGTTGGTTTACCAACATTAATTAATCTATGTGATTTAACATCATAAGTATTCTTATGTAATTTCAATGATGTTGAAGTAGCTTCTTTTACTGTCTTTAAATTTGCTCCATCAGTATCTTCTTCTGGATCTTTAACTAATTTTAAACGTTTATTACTTATGTTATAGTCACCTTCAGGTGTTTGCGGTAATCCGCTTCTTTTTCTGTCTTCTCCAACTTGCACTCCTAATGCGGAGTAGCGTCCGAACTTGTCGACGCTCATGTTAGAACTGATACATCTTACACTTGTAACTCCTTTATATTTGCGGACAATTATACAACTATGCCACGATTTTTAAGTTCATCAACTAGAGCCACCCATTCATTATTTAAACCAGTATGACCGGCTTCCATAGCTTCATGCAATAGTCTCATTCTGTCAACTAATTTATTGATGTCGTTGTAATAGATAACATTTGTATTGTATAGATTTTTCATTAATCCTTTACCATATGTTGAAGTATCTCCTTTACTCTTTTTACCATGTTGTTCAAGAAGTGATAAATCCATAAGTGATAAAGATTTTCTTTTTAAAGGTTGTCTCACAGCCGGTGTGGTACGTAATGTTGGTATTTTTCGTGGGGGAAACAATTTTTTTATAACAATATTATATTTTGTTGCACGTGAACGATTAATCATTGCATCCTTTGAGTAGTTTCTTTTATGAGCGTTAGTATTTTGTAAAATTTCTTTAAAAGTATTTAAATCTTTTGCCGAATATTTTATTGGTATATTTTTAAAAATTAATTCATATAATCCTTTTGTTCCTTTATATCTATGCTCACCAATAATGATATAATCGTCTTGAGTTACTTCAAGCTTAGAGTTACCAATTTTTAATTCATTCCCATCAATTCTTGCTCCATATACATGTGATTTACTTAAATTTGGATTTGATTTCATGTCATGTAGCATTTTCATTATATATTTTCGTCCAAGAGGTCCATGTTGTAATATATCGCTACTCAATTGAGTTAAATTTGGAATAGATTGTTCTGCTTCAGGTATTGGCTGTTCTTCCTTTTCAACAATTGATTCTTCTTCTTTTGTTTCTTCTTGCTCACTAGCACTTGTATATGAATCATCATCTTCTTTTTTTAATGCTTGTACTTCTTGTTTAGAAACTGGTAGTAAAATATCTCCTTCATAACGAGGTTTACCAATAGTTTCTGATATCTGTTTTAAAGGTTCCGTGATAGGTTTAAATGTACTCTCTAGAAATTCTTCTCTTTCACTTAAACCCATCCTTAATGCACGATTCTTTATCCTAATAGAATCACTGAGTGATTTTATTTCTTTTAATAGTTTTTCTTGATTCACCATGTTTACACTGTGAAGTTCAACGTGTTACTAGATGTAGCATAGGTAGTTCAACGTATTAATACAAATTTATCCAATCCTATACGATATCTACCATTTTTAATATCTTCTTCTTTTTTTATAATAACAAGAAATCCATATTTTTCATTCCATGCTTTACCACACATTTCTTTAAATTTGTCAAATGGCATATCCGCATTAACATGATCATTATATATATGCTTTAATTTTGTCTCATCTTGCTTAAAGATGATCAACATATTTGCATTGTCTCTTATAAGTTGTTTTGGAATTTTACTGTATGTTTGACCAATATAAATGCTATCAATATTATTATGTCTTCCCATAGCAAAATAATTTCTTATAGTATCGTGATTTTCACAAGAAACATCGTCACATATAAAAATGGAAAATGGCTTTGCTTCACTTGGTTGCATTATTGTTTCACTGGCATTAAACTTGTATAAATTCACTTCAGGTACACTTGCAAGTATTTTATCTAATAATTGATATTTTGGTTGTTGCAATGATTTTGAAAATATATATATATTGTTGAAGCGTAAACCTTTAGGATTAGTTATAAGGTTAAAGACAACATTAGTTTTTCCACAATTTGAAGGACCAGTTATTAAACATCTTATAGTATTTGGTAGTAATTCACCATGTTTACCATGATTTAACTTATTATTGTCAACTGTCAATTCATCAATATTATTAATATTAAATCGATCTTTTTGTTGTACAATCTCCATCTTGTTTAAAGGTTAAACACATAATGAGCTATTAAATAACTATACCAAGTCTTTTGAAGGAATCCAAGAGTTTTCACTTTTATCAAATCCTAACCACCTAACTTTAACCATATCCTTTTTCCTTTGTAAAACCTTTTCAACAAGATATACATCACCAACTGTTGATTTTAACAACTCATGTCCATAGAATCCGCCTTGAAGTAATTCACCCTTATTATCCTTTAAAATGTAAGTTTCAGGTATAGTTGGTTGCACTTTATAAATTGTAAATACTTCATTAGTCCAATTTGGCAGATATCTTTTACTAAATACACCTTTGTATTTGCTTATACGAACTTTATCATTAACCTTAAACTTTTTTGGTTGTAACTTTTCTATTTTTGGTGTTGTATTATTTTTGATGCGTTGTAATACAATTTTAGCATTAGCACTGTTTACTTGGATAAGTTTCATTCCGATGGTACGATGATATTTGTTGTTATACTCTTTTATAAGTTGTGGTAATATGTCATACCACACATATGATCCTCGTTTCGAAAATTGTTTATACATAGCTCCTTTTAATGTTCTATTGAATCTTTCAATTATTGAAGCTTTAACTTCAGAATTTGTAGAATAATGATTTATTTTATATTTTTTCATCAAAGCTCCAAAATCTTTATTAAAATATTCTTTTCCATCATCCGTTTGTAAATGTTTAATTTTAAATTTATTTCTTTGTATTGTTGTTTCCATAGCTTTGGTAACACTTTTACCAGTCTTGTCCTTCAATGGTAAAGCATCAGCTATTTTACTAAAACAGTCTATAATTGTTAAAATATATTTAAATCCTTTGTTTAATTTACTGTGTGGTATCATTTCAATGAGATCAGCTTGGTAAAGATCATTCATTCCTTTAATGATTGTACTTCTTCTTGGAAATCTTCTTCTTGCTGGTTTATGTAGTTCATTTACAATCTTATCCTTTACACTTTCCATCTTAAAGTGTTGCTTGCACACTGTTTGTAGAAATACTGATCCATACAATGGTTTATTCTCTTATATATAGTTGAAATATAGGTCAAGGTCATTTTATATTAGTGTAAAAAAGAGGGAACATGACATTGGGCTTGCCATGTTCCCTCTTTTTTACGGAAAGGAAAAAGGAAAAAGGTAAAGGACGAAGAATAGGTTTACTGGTCGATAGGGTTTAAGGAATAGTGGCCAAATGGTAGAGTATTAATTTTATCTTCTAAAATATGTCGCTTGTCGTCTTTGTAGCTTAATGCCCACTTTGTTTGTTTGACACTAAAAAGTTGGTGGTTATAACTTCTAATAGTGTTGAATGTTGCAGTTGTTTCAACATTTTCAAACAAACATCTTTTATAATGTTGAAACTGTACGTTCTTCTTTAGGAAAGATGTCTTTATTCCTTTGGCTTTCTTTGTGACTTGATATTCGTTCCTTTCATTTATGTACAGTTGAAATGAATACAGTTTAGACATTAATGCTACAATTTCCATCATCGGCACACCATTTGTTTCATCTTTAAATTTTCCCAATACTTTTTTGTTTCTGTCATAATCGTAATTTGGATGGTCCTTAGGATAATCGGAAAAATCAAAATCATCTTTATATACAAAGGTCCGTAAATCCTCATACATGTCATTTGTTTTAATCCAGTAAATAAGTGCATCCGTATCCATATATGCAATACCAATGTTATCTCTTCCATAATAATTAACCATCTTCTTATAATGAAACTCGTACATGTGTGTTTTAGAAATATCCAATATTGACATTCCGAGATATAAAGGACGATCCAATACAACTGATTTTTTGTTCATAGAAATGACGACAAGATTTTCATTTATAATTACGGATGAACCAAAGTTTGGTTGTTGTACTAATTTCTGTAATTTTACTGGATCAGTTACTAATTTGATATCCTTATGTTTCCTTTTGTTTTCTAAAGTCTTGCCAAATATTGCATTGTTCATCAGTTTGAAGAAATCCTTTTGAAAACTTGACGTAGCGGCAGCTCTTCTTCTTGTGTTGTTGTCGATGTACGGTTTCAACCAACAAGATTGAGAGAATTGTAGTGTTCGATTAATTTTTGTAATTTTTATCCCAAGTCTAAAGCCTGTTGTATCATCCAATAATGTCCAACATACCTAGACTTATTGTTTAAAGTCATTAATAATTTCGGCCATCTTCCAGTAGGGGAAATTTCAGTCTTTGGAAGAAGTGGTAAATCGTAATGATGATCGTGAAGATGTTCAAGATATTCAAAATCAACATCAAAAATGTAACCAGTTTCACCATGCTTTGGTAAATCCATAATGTTTCCAATCGATTCTGGATCTATCCATTTAAAATTATCATATGGAAGGGGATTTGACATTGCCCATCCGTATAGGTTATTTGCATCGAAATAACCTAGGAATGTTGTTGATTTTGATGCATCATAATCGGGCAGATACTTGTTATTCGCCTTAACATGTCTGGTTACACTTTGTGTCAATCCCCCTCGAACTCCTGATTCTAACATCAAAACCATATCTATATCAGTAAGAAGTTGTAATTTACAATTTGTTTCTTTCAACATGGCTTGCCATGCTAGTCCAGGTGAAGTGTATGAATGAAGAGGGTCTAATCCATATGCTGCAAAACACGTATTTCTAAATTCTTCCATTATATCACATAATAAAGTTACATCTAATTTAACATAAAAATCTGAATATTCTCCCAATGTTGTAAATTCTAATTCATTCCATACTTTACATGCATGATCATAATCCTCTTGAGATATGTCCATGTTGTATAATTTACTTTTGAATTCTTCTTTTGGCGGAAGTGATGTTTCATTAAATTTTTCTAAACTGTCTATCCTATACCCTTATACGAGCAATGTTTGCTTGTTTGCTTGTTTGCTTGCTTGCACAATTATCTCAAAAACGGCTCCGACGATTTCCTTCAAATTTTGGAATATGGGGGTTTTGGCCACCACAAATCGATTGGAGCTGGTCCCATAGCTGGGAAAAATCCGGTTTTCGCGCTAGAGCCCTTCAAAGATCCCATGTTATCCTTATGGAAATTTTTTAACTGAACAAAAATCAGCTGATAACTGTAGATAAAATAAACCAATGTGTTACATCTTTAACCTGTGGTTTTAGGAAAATCATACCAATGTGCAGCAAACCTTCCGCCTGGCGAGTGAGCGGAGCGAACGAGCTTTGTGTGAGAAACGAAAGTAATAATTTTACCGAGCTTAAGCTCGGTCCCCCTGGTACTATAATCATATGGGAAAACACCTTTCCGAAGTACGAGATCTAGTTTGTCGTTACTTACAATCTTCGTTGTTTCAATAAAATCTTGTTTCCTTAAATTTTCAGAAAGTTTAGACAAACTTGATGGCATAAATCGGTAGGAGTCTAAGAATCTTAATTTAACATTTCCAACTGTTTTAGAAAAACTTATAAATTTTTCTGAAGTTTCAGCCAACACATCTATCGAACCATTGTCTCTTCCTAATTCAGGTATTATAAAATGAGCATCATACCCACTGAGGTTATGCAGAACCACAGGAATAAATAGTGGTAAACGATAGCTCAAATTGCATTTATTACAAGCAGCACCCCTGTAATAACCTGTAAGGTGGTCATGATCTTTAACTTTATAATTGTCAATGGTAAATTCATTTTTACATAAGAAACAATGAGTTGCATTTTCATGTTGAATTTCCTCTTCTTCCTCCATCGGTTTCATTGGTACTATATTCGTATATAATCTTTGTACATTTTCAGCTATTAAATATAAATGGTCAAGAAATATTGTTTCCACATTTTCACCACGATATACTAGAGGTTCTGAAGTTAATCCATATTGGTTTAAATGTTCTTCTGATAATGTTGATTTAACCATTAAACAAAAACTATTTGGTTTGTGCATTTGATATTTGACACTTTTTCTAGCTTCACAATTTTCATCTTCTATAGGAATTAGTGTTGATTCAAAATCCGCATATACAACTATAGGGATACGGTATTGATGATGAACTTTTTGAAATGTAACAAATGCTCTGCTTTCTGAAGGTAAAATAATTTTTGCTTCATAATTATTGTTACATAATCTTTTGTGCTCTTGTAACCATTCCATTCCTTGTCTTCCTTCTCGTTGGAAATTAAAACATCTCTTGCAAATCAGCTTTTTGTTTCGATTTTTTGAAAGTTGCTTGTTAACAAGAGAGTCAAATTTCTTTATATACACATAATGAGATACATCTCCTTGCGTTAGTAGTAGTAAATCTGTATGATCTGCTAGCTCTTCTTTAGCAATACGTAAAGGATAAACTTTATTTGAACTATCTAATCCAAAAACATTAATAGATGTGCCGGGATTTTTCTTCTCAAATTTTGATATATCTTTTAGTGATACAGGATAACTAATTCCTTGAAAGTTATATCTATATCTTTGATTTTCATAGTGCTGGTTTGGTTCATTCCAATGATTTGGTACAAATTTACATGTCATCGCATATCTAAAACATTCGTTATCTTGATTTTTTACATTAACACATGATCTTGTATCCTCAATTATTTTTGGCAAACGAATATAACTAGATCCCATTAGTCCATATCCATGTTTATGAACTCTTATATTTAATCCTTCAATACTTATAAGACTCCACCCTGATCCTCGTCCTTCATGTTCCTGAATTTTAGTTAATATTTCTTCTATACATTTTTCAACTATTGAATCAATGTCTGAACTTCCTATGATAGTTTGGTTTTTAGTTATAAATCCTCTTGGTGATAATTCTTCTTGTACATTTATAAACATAGCTTCTAGTAGTAAACCAAATTAGAGAAAATTTAATCTTCCTTCTTTTAAAGTTCTACTGATGATTGGTTTTGCTTCTCTAATAAATTCTTCTAAGTTTAAATCTTCATTTTGAATCTTATGATGCATTACTACCTTTCCGGGTAAAGCTGATACTTGTAAATTTGGTAAAGTTGTTGTAGGTCGTGCTGTTATTTCATTTTGTTCTTCTTGTTCTTCTTGTTCTTCTGTGTTGTTGTGAATTAGTTCTTTATGTATTTCTAACAGAATATCATCGTTATACGATTCCAAACATTTATCACAATGATACATGTTTGGTGGTGTTCACTCTTCAAAATTTCGCCAAGAAATGAAATGAGCTCTCCCTTTCCTTCTTTTATAATAGTTCCCCCACTACTATTTCATCTTCTTCTTCTTCACTTTCAGAAGAAAACAAACGTCTTGGACAAAATATTAATCTTCTACAAACAGATTCTTCATCAGTATTCTCTATATGAATTGGAGTTTCGATATGTATTTCTTCATATTCAAATGATGACGAAGACTCTGATATTACTACATCCATATCCAAATTTTCATTCTCCACATCATTGGCATTTTCTTGTTCTGATGTTGTTACATCCACATCCATATCATTTATAGTTTCTACTTCTGATGTTTCACTGTTATTTTCATCTTCTTCCATATTTCAATCCTCTAAATGAATTTTATACAATATTTCAATAAGAGGTTTCCTCGGATAATCAGTGTTGTCCACAGGAGCCATTTCAAGTAAATGAGGAATAACTGCTTTTAATCCGGCTTATATGATATTTTGGTAAGTATGTCAAGGTCATTTTTTATTAAGCGAGAACTGGGAATAGATCACTAAGCAGCATGATAATTCATTACTACAAAGTGATAGTAGTGGAAAAGTAAGGCTTTTGGGCCAGTTCAAGGTCACCCGAGCGATGACGTCATCGATGACGTCATCGAGGTCAATGACCTCATCGATGACGTCATCACCAATGACGTCACTTTCATGACGTCACACCCATGACGTCACAGAAATGACGTGCTGATGACGTCATCACCCCTTACGTCACCAAGATGACGTCATCGATGTCACAAAGGTCAAGGTCACGCTGAAACCTAAAATTTTTTGGCACTTTTGCTGTTTCTCGCACTACGCTCCGAGTTTTAGTCAGGTTACCGTGACCTTGACGACTTGGAGCGAAATTAGACGAGAAACAGCAAAAGTGCTGAGGAAACTTGAAACTTGCAACGTGACTCTGCCTAAACCGTCATGTGACACCGCTCGGGTGACCTTGAACTAGCCCAGCTGCCTTACTTTAACCATTACTGCAACCGCGATGCGCACCCTACGACAGACACCAAGCGACTGACTGTCAGGCTCTGTGTACTCTAGGTATATCGGCTTGAGAGACTAAGACTCTAAACAGTCAGGAGTGGGAGTAACTAACTGAACTTTGCAAGGAAAAGTCATTTCATCCAATATTCTACACAAATCTTCATCAGTAAAACTCACATTAGTCTGTTTGGTATAAAACTTAGGGTGTCCGCGCAACAGTCTGCGCCACTTAGCTAAAGGCGAAACCCTTTTGACTTTGAGTGGTGGACAGTGTGCAACTAATAAAGTCTTAACACGGCTAAGTTTCTTACCCAAAGTATCCTGCGACATGGCTTCCCCTCACAAAAGTCTGCACAATACTGAGAGACTGTTGGTAGCGCATGAGTGAAGGGAAAAGCGGTGGGGGAAACAGCAGGAGTGGGGGAAGGTCACAGTGGTGGGGGAAGGTGAGGTTGAACGCTGGAGTATCGCATCACTTCACCATGAGCTTTCCTACAGTCAACACACTGTTCTCTCGGCCCGAGTTGGCACTAGAAGAAACCCTACTGTACAGCTTAGGCTGTGAGGGGCAAGGAAGAAAAGTTAAAGTGGAAGTTATGGTAGACTCTAAGGTGAAGAGTCGTCTAAATAAAGTGATTGTAATCTTTCAATCCCCAATAACCTTGGAGAAATACAAATTCATAAAGCGACATCTTACTCTTAGGCAAAACGAATTGGAAATAGAAAAGATGACAGTAAAATTAATCTAACCTAAAATTCGGACTGGACACTCATGGCGATACCACGTGGCGTGCAAACGCCACCCTAAACATTACAAGTTAGGTTATTGAGAACCTCTGGTACGATAACCGACGTGCTAGAGTTAAAGTGTGATGACCTTGAGCCAAAACACTGAAATACTACAAGTCGATATCGTCCCAGAGGTAAAGTGTAGTGACCTTGAGTAAAATCAGAGAAAATCCAAGCCATGTTTGTCCAGAGTTAAAGTGTAATGACCTTGAGGCAAAAATTTGTAAAACACTTACATGAACAGAGTCGAAGAGCAGCGATGCTTACCGCATGCAAGCCTGAGACATACTGGCTGAGCACCATCGCGTAGCTTAGGGACTCGATTAAGGTGGGGGTATTGCCAACACTTAGAGTAGAAGTGTAGTGGGTGAACTTGAACCAGACTTAGAGTAGAAGTGTAGTTGGTGACCTTGAACAACCCCTGAGGGCCCCCCCCCACCCCACACCCCCACCCCACACCTCCACCCCCCCCACCTCCACCTCCACCCCCCCACCTCCACCCCCCCCACCTCCACCTCCACCCCCCCCCCACCTCCACCTCCACCCCCCCCCCACCTCCACCTCCACCCCCCCCCATGGGGTGGACCTCCACCCCTGGGGTGGACCTCCGCCCCATGCCGCCCCTTCGGGGGAGACCGGTGGGGATATAAGGCGGCCCGGCCACAGCCGGCTCGCAGTCCGCTCCCGAGCGTTGAACGTGAACGATCGGGACGGACCGCCATAGGCCTCACTAAACATTGAAAGGCGCCTTCACTGTTTAGCGAAGTCAACTCTAACTTTAAGACTTGTATTATTTTTAAGATATTGCCCTTGCGTTTGGGTATTAGGAATTGTTTTATATGTGAGTGTTTTACTTGTACCCTATGTCTCCTATGTGTCTTGTTCGTGTTTTGTCTTGTTGTCTTGTTTGTCTTTTATGTCATGTGTGTTTAATGTGTATATGCTTGTTCCAGCGCGTACCATGTTGAGCTCAACCTATTTTGTAAGTGTGTGTTATATCTATCTAAAGTGTATACGCTTGTTTTAGCACTCCCCCTTGAGCATTTTTCACAGTTCAAAGTAAATTGTAAAGATAGGGACGGGAGTAGGCCCCCGTGTAAAAGTATTTTATACCAACGTTAGCATGGGTCCTCTCAGGCATGCAATATTGCGGCTGGGTTGGGACTCGGTCCGTTTGTACGCTGGCATGCAGACCACAGCTGTGGCCAAATTGCGGCGGCCTCTGCACTCGGACCGAGGACGTGTAAGCCACTAGGGCAGTCCTCAACCTCTGTTTCCCTTCTGGAAACCAAAATTATGTAAATGAATTTTGATAGCTATTTGTGTTTTTGCCCCAAGGCCCCCGAACATTCGTGGTTCGCCATGGATGTACGGGGGCCGAAATTTTTTAATGTTCGTGTGGCCTTGACCCACAAAGATTTATAAAAATTTACTGCATTGCTAAAGTTAAATATTAAAGATATGGTACGGGAGTAGACCCCCGTGTAAAGCTATTTTAAACCAATGTTAGCATGGGTCCTCTCAGGCATGCAATATTGCGGCTGGGTTGGGACTCGGTCCGTTTGTACGCTGGCATGCAGACCACAGCTGTGGCCAATTTGCGGCGGCCTCTGCACTCGGACCGAGGACGTAAGCCACTAGGGCTGTCCTCAACCTCTCTCAAAATTATGTAAATGACTCTTGTTAGCTTTTTGAAAAAGTTATTTGTTAGCAATGCAGTAAATGTGTAAAAGTCTTGCGTGGTGAAGGTCAGACAACATTGGAATGTTTGCTGTTGTCCATAGTTGGGTCTCTTCGGAGGCTACAGCGATGGCAACCTAAATGCCCCAGGTGGGGCTTTATTTTTTTAAAGTTTTTCCATGACCTTGACCTAAATACAGTAGTGTTCTAAAATCTTAATGGTTAGGTATTACTAACATACAAGTCTGCTGTTGTCCATAGTTGGGTCTCTTTGGAGGCTACAGCGATGGCAACCTAAATGCCCCAGGTGGGGCTTTATTTTTAAAAGTTATTTTGTGACCTTGACCTAATTATAGGAAAGACTGCTCCAGCATCCCCCCCTACACCTCCACCCCACACCTCCACCCCACACCTCCACCCCACACCTCCACCCCACACCCCCACCCCACACCTCCACCCCACACCTCCACCCCCCCTACACCTCCACCCCACACCTCCACCCCCCCCTACACCTCCACCCCACACCTCCACCCCACACCTCCACCCCACACCTCCACCCCACACCTCCACCCCACACCTCCACCCCACACCTCCACCCCACACCTCCACCCCACACCTCCACCCCACACCTCCACCCATACACCTCCACCCCACACCTCCACCTCCACCCCCCCCCCTCCACAGGGTGGGGTTGCCCTTGGCTGGTGGGGATATAAGGCGGCCAGGTTGCACGCACTTCTCATTCACGCTCCAGCTTTCGTTGGAAGTGGCTGTCCAGGAGCTCATTCTTAAGAAGACCGGTGACCAAAAATGTCTCGTCGTATACCTTACAAACCTTCGTACTATAATCTGATTGGTATTAATAGTATTACAGACAATGAGAAGAAATTGTATACAAGATTTTGTTGTTTACTTGACAGAACGCTAAAACTACCGCCAAATACTTTCACCTACAAGCTACCCCTGATAGACAAGGATGACGTAAGCAAACTATCATCAATTCAACTGAAATTGGTGCAAGAAAAAATTCTTGTTTGTGTGAGAGAATTGTTTCACAATGAATATTCAAAAAGATTGGCTTTTGACTTTATTAAGGAACATGCAGGACGTGAAACAAAACAGTATCCAGGATTATATTATTTATATCTTTTTGAGAATGGAGCAAGTGTAACGGTAGAAATAAGTATCAAACTAATGTAATTCACCCAACCAAGTGTTAAACTAGGACTTGAACTTGGACTTGATTGAGGTTTTGTAGAACAGAGCGGGGGATAGATCACTTTGCGGCAATGGACTAGCATGCTGCTTAGTGGTTTATCCCCCGCTCAAAGGGTATCTTTACGCGACCTTGACCCACATAAATGCATAGTTGGTGGGGGTATAAAAATGGTAAACCAATTGGATTGGATACACCACTTCCATCGCTCCATCGCAACAGAATTCTTCCTATTCTGGAGGTAATACCGGTGATATTTCACCTTTGTAAGAAATTAAAACAAAAAATGTGATCGGGGGATAGAGCACTTTGTAGTAATTGATGCTGCTTAGTGCTCTATCCCCGCTGAAAATAATAATTCCAAATGACCTTGACCCATATAAACTTGCTCAAACAGACATCTTTGAAAAAACTTGTAAAAAGTAGTGGATTTAGACCAAACATCATTGCTTTATCAAGCCCGTTGAAGAATATATTGAAAATGGGTGTTTAAAAGCCAAATCTATTACATGATTGATAAACCGGATGTATATGACGTCACCTTCCCTCACCCTTCAACCTCGGGTATAAAGGGACCCGGTTGAGAGCGCTGCTCATTATTGCGTGGACATTCACCGAGTGCACACTCAAAGCCAAACTGTAAAAATGGCTCTTTGCGATATTTGTGGTGAGTTTTTCCAAGACGAAGATATCTTTGTTTTACACCGAGAATTGCATCATGAAGAGGATAGAAAAGAAGAGATTGTAGTAAGTGAAGAAGACTTGGATGCGATTGATCGGTTTTTGGAAAACCATCAGAAGCAGATGGACGACTGTGATAGCTATCTACAGTTACACCGAGAATTGCATCATGAAGAGGACAGAAAAGAAGAGATTGTAGTAAGTGAAGAAGACTTGGATGCGATTTATCGGTTTTTGGAAAAACCTCAGAAGCAGGAGGACTGGGCTAGCTATTTACAGTTAATGCAAAGAAGAAGACCAAGTGTTATTCAATTTGCCGGAGCTGGACCATCTACAGCTGGAGGATTTATTCAAGAAGAGAAAATGGAAGAAGAAGATACGGAAGAAGTGGAAGATGTAAGACAACTGCGTACCCAAGAAGAGGATATGGAAGATATAAGACAACTGCGCACTACAGCCTTGCCAGGACCAGTTGTAATTCATTTCAAAATTAATAACGTGCAATTAGAATTGGATAATTTTATAACTCAAGCTAAAAAACTAGTTGTAAAAACATTGACGGAAGAATTGGCAAGATTGAACTTTATTAAATTTGGATTGGTGTTGGAGGCTATGTTTACTAATACCGATGGTGAAAATTCACCGAGAGCATTCATTGCTAAAAACCGAACCCTTACAACCACATCTGATATCAACGAAATTTTAGAAGAATGTTTGGTTGAACTGCTAGTGAAACTTCAAGAACATGAAGGAAGAGGATCCGGCTGGACGCTATCATCAATTGAAGGTATGGATGTGAGGGTTCACAAGCATGGATATGGTATGAGAGGAAGCAGCTTTATCCCTCTACCAAAGGTGATCCGAGATACAAGATCATGTATCAATGTGAAAAATGAGGATAATGAATGTTTCCGGTATGCAATGTTAGCAAAATATGTGGAAGACCATTCCTGTAGACCTAGCATAGCATACGAAGCTGTTCAACACCGCTATAACTTCCAAGGTATGTCGTATCCTGTTAGTCTTAATGATGTTGCTAAATTTGAAAGAAAAAACCCAGGAGTTTCAGTTAATGTGTTTGGTTTAGACGAATCAAATAACGTATACCCGTTACGAGTTACAAAGACTGAACGTCAAAATCATACAGATTTGCTGCTATTGACCAAAGGTGAAATATCACATTATGTTTACATCAAGAACTTTGAAACTTTGGTTGGACGACAAGTGACTAAAAATAAAATTAGAGTAACAGTGTGTAAGAGATGCTTTTGTTTCACAAATAAAGACTTGAGACGTGGAGGATCAGAGTGGTTGTCAGAACACCAACGTCTTTGTAATGACAACTATGAAGTGAAGATTAGTCTGCCACCACCATCTAGAGCATTTGTCCAGTTCAATAAAACAGTTCACCAATACCGGATTCCACTAGTTATCTACGCTGACTTTGAATCCACGTTAGTGCCACAGGAACTTCCGGATGGTGAAGTAACTAGAAGAACCAAATATCAATTGCATCAACCTAACAGTTTTTGCTTATTGGTGAAATCTACTTTACCTGAAGAACAATTGCAAGACTATGGCTTAACATCCACTCCAATACTCTACCGTGGTGAAGAAGCCACTAAGTATTTTGTAGACCAGTTGTACGACATTGCTGAAAAGGCGCAACGCTTATACGGTAATGTTGTACCTATGGAACCTTTGAACCAAAATCAACAAGAAGAATGCAATTCGGCAACAAGATGTTATTTATGCAAGAAGAGCTTCAGTGAAGAAAATCAAAAAGTAAGAGATCACGATCACCTGACAGGGTTATACAGAGGAGCTGCTTGTAATTCATGCAATATAAATTACAAACTGCCAAACTTTATCCCTGTCGTGTTACACAATCTTAGCGGCTATGACTCCCACTTCATTATCCCAGAGTTAGGACGAGATGATGGAAAAATTGAAGTATTAGCTGAAACATTGGAGAAGTACATCAGTTTCTCAAAAACAGTAGGTAAAATTAAACTTCGCTTTGTAGACTCTTATAGATTTATGTCATCTAGTTTGAGTAAATTGTCTGAGAACCTAAGAAGAGAAGACCTAAAAGAAACCAGCAAAATTGTACCTGAAGATAAATTGGACTTAGTAATGCGTAAAGGAGTGTTCCCCTATGATTACATAACTTCTGCAGAAAAATTTGAAGAAACCAGTCTGCCACCGATTGAAGCCTTCAATAGCAAGTTAAATGAAAGTGCAATCACCGTTGAAGACTACAATCATGCTTGTAATGTTTGGAACCAACTAAACATTCAAACCTTAGGGGAATATTCCGACTTTTACATAAAATTGGACGTAACTCTGCTGTGCGATGTGATGGAAGAATTTCGAAACACCTGCTTCTCCGCCTATGGACTGGACCCTCTACACTCGTACACATCTCCAGGATTAGCATGGCAAGCTATGCTAAAGTCAACCAACTGTCGATTGGAACTTCTAACAGATATTGATATGGTGCTCATGATAGAATCTGGTGTACGGGGCGGTTTGACACAAGCTGTAACACGTCATGTCAAAGCTAACAACAAGTACATCCCAGGCTTCGACGAGAGACAACCATCGGTCTACCTAGGCTACTTTGACGCAAACAACCTCTATGGTTGGGCAATGTCAAATCCGCTTCCCTACGCTGACTTCAAATGGATCGACCCGGCCACCATCGGTGACATCTCACAGATTCCAAAGAATGGTCCAAAAGGCTATATTTTGGACTGTGATTTCGAATATCCGGAGCACCTTCATGACCATCACTACGACTTGCCTCTCCTAGCCAAGACTGAAGTTTCACCGACAGGAAGATGGCCGAAATTGATGATGCCGTTGGAGAATAAAGATCGGTATGTGGCTCACTACTGGGTAGTTCAACAAGCTCTTGAATTGGGTCTACGTGTAGTGAGAATTCATAGAGCAATTGAATTCACCCAGTCTTGTTGGTTGAAACCATATATTGATTCCAACACTACAAGAAGAGCAGCGGCAACATCAGCATTTGAAAAGGACTTTTACAAATTGATGAACAACGCCATCTTCGGGAAGACCTTAGAAAACAAAAGGAAACACAAGATTGTAAAATTAGTAAGTGATCCTAAGAAATTGGAAAAATTAGTGCAAAAACCAAATTTTGGAACATCCATGATTATAAACGAAGATCTAGTTGCCGTCAGTATGAAGAAAACAACAATAGTGATGGATCGTCCGTTATACATTGGAATGTCGATTTTGGATATAAGTAAAACTCTGATGTATGATTTCCATTACAACAAAATGGTTAAACACTACGGAAGAGACAACATTGGAGTTGCATACATGGATACCGACGCGTTTATCTACTGGATAAAGACTTTGGACATGTATGAAGACCTAAGGAGTTTCCCATACAAAGACGATTTTGACTTCTCTGACTATCCGAAGAACCATCCAAATTACAATGAAAAGAATAAAAAAGTAATAGGAAAATTTAAAGATGAAGCAAATGGAATGCCTTTAGAAGAAATAGTGGCACTGATGGCAAAATTGTATTCATTTAAAATGTACAACGAGAACAAAACACCGACAGTCAAGAAAGCAAAAGGAGTCAAAACATCGTACTTGAAGAAACATGTGACATTTGACCATTACAAGACCTGCTTGTTTGAAGATTCTACAATGTCTGCAACGTTCAACACTATCAGAAGCTTTAAACATGAGGTCTACAGTGTCACTGAAGTTAAAAGGGCACTATCAGCTCGGGATGATAAAAGGCATATTATGCCGGATAAAATTCACACTCTTCCTTTTGGCCACTACTCTCTAAACCCTATCAACTAGTAACCTATTCTTCGTCCTTCTACAACTTCGACCTTATTCCTTTCTCCTTCCGTAAAAAAATGGGGAACACGGCAAGTCAAACGCCGTGTTCCCCATTTTTTTACACAAGTTTGGATGACCTTGACCTATATAAATGATGTGAATATTTAAGACAACATTCATTGTGATTATACATGTGATACATGAAACATTCAAACCTGCAATATGAAGGACTTGAAGCAAGAAATTGTCAACGAACTTCATAAACCTGCAAGAAGAAAGTTTCCACGAAGAAATACAGTGATAAAAGGAATAAATGATTTATATCAAGCGGATTTAATCGAAATGATTCCTTATAGCAAACAAAATAGAGGATTTAAATACATATTGACTATTATTAATTGTTTTTCAAAAATGGCAGATGCTTTACCACTAAAAGATAAAAGTGGCAAGAGTGTTACAAACGCAATGGAAACAGCTATACAAAGAGACAAACATACTATAAAACATTTACAAACTGATGATGGAAAAGAATATTTTAATAAGGAATTTGCAAATTTAATGAAAAAACACAACATTAACCATTACTCAACCAATTCAGAGGTAAAAGCATCAATATTTGAAAGATTTAACAGAACTTTAAAAGGTGCGATGTATAAGATGTTTTCCAACAGAGGATCACACGTATGGATTGATATGTTACCAAAACTTATAAGCGATTACAATAACAAGTTTCATAGAACTATCGGTATGAAACCAAGCCAGGTGACTAATAAAAATGAAAAACTTATATTAAAACGTATAAAAATGAATACTAAACCAAAAGTTGAAAAACTAAAACCTAAAAGGTTTAATGTTGGTGATAAAGTGCGAATAAGCAAATACAAAGGTGTATTCAGTAAAAGATATCTTCCAAACTGGACAAATGAGGTATTTACTGTATTTAAGGTGCAACCTACAATACCAGAAACTTACATTTTAAAAGATAATAAAGGACAATTGCTGGAAGGAGGGTTTTATGGACATGAAATGTTAAAATCAACAGTAGGTGATGTATATCTAGTTGAAAAGGTGTTGCAACGGAAAAAAAGATATGGTTAAAGTACGATGGTTAGGATTTAATAAGACGGAAGATTCTTGGATACCTAAAAAGGATCAAATATAACGATAGAGAATCATTTTGGGTTGAACCATTACAAAGGATGGAGATAATACCGCAAAAAGACAATTTTACTATTAATAATATAGATGAACTCACAGTGGATTGTTCTCAATTCAATACTGGGAAACATGGTGTTTTGTTACCAAACACGGTGCGTTGTTTGGTTACCGGTCCTTCCAATTGTGGAAAAACAAATGTAGTATTCAATTTGATTACAAACCCTAAAGGATTACGTTTTAATAATTTATATGTATTTTCAAAGTCACTACAACAACCGAAATATCAGTTATTGGAACAAATATTCAATAATGTGCCTGAAGTTAAATATTTTAAATTTAACGCAAGCGAGAGTGTCATGCAACCGCAAGAGGCTAAACCATTCTCAGTATTCATATTTGACGATGTATCTTGTGAAAATCAAAATACAATAAGGAATTACTTCGCCATGGGTCGACATAACAACATAGATAGCATTTATATTGGTCAAACTTACAGCAAAATACCGAAACAGCTCATTAGAGACAATGCAAACATGTTAATTGTATTTAAACAGGATGAAACCAACCTAAAACACATATATTATGATCATGTAAGTGCGGATATGTCATTTGAACGATTTAAAGAGTTGTGTGGAAAGGCTTGGGCTGAAAAGTATGGGTTTTTAACAATTATGAAGGAACAACCGCTAAACAATGGTCGATACAGGATAGGATTTGATAAATTTATATTAATACATTGAACATGGTATAAAACATTCATTGTTGTACAACACGTCTTGCTACAAACATGGTTAACCAAGAAAAATTAGTAAAAGAAATAAAATCACTTAGTGATTCTATTCGGGCTAAAAACAGAGCATTAAAACTAGGTATTAGCGAAAGGGAGAAATTCCTTGAATCTACTTTTAAACCTATTACTGAACCCTTAAAACAATTAAACAAAAAATTCGCTAAACCCGTTTTGGAAGGAGATGCAATTGCACCTATTACAAAGTTTGAAAGAGAAAATGTAAAATCAGAAGATTTTAGTGATGAAGACCCGGAATCCTCTACATATAGTGGTTTTACCGGTGGAGAACCCGAAAGAGAGCTAGAATCACCAGACTATAGTGGTATAAGAGAATTGTATGAAGTAAAAGCTAAAAGAGGACATGAAGATGTATCAACTGCTAGTGAAGAGGAAAAAGAAGAAGAAGCAAGGGAAGGTCCGTCAAACATAAGCTTGTTGGGTGAAAACATTCATAACAAAGGACCTTTAGGAAGGAAATACATGATAAAAATGTTAGCTGGAATAAATCCTAATAAAAACTACCATAGTTATGGCGTAAGATTAACAGAAGAAGGTTTAATGGTTGGTAATAGTCCGGTAAACATTGATGAAGATGATAATATTATTGTTGGTAATCAAAGATATAAGGGCACAAGGGGATTATTTGAATTATTATTTGAAAAAAAGCCTTTAGAATTGTTAGTTAAAGAAGAAGACATGGAAGCATATAAACAGATTTTGGAACACACCAATGCATACAGGAGGAAGTATTTAGCTGACCAACCAGTTTTTAGATCTAGGTCCTTAAAATATAGAGTATTTGTATCCAAGTTGATACCAACAACGAGAAGACAACCAATGCCGATAATGCCGAGAAAACCTGTAAAACGAAGGTTTGTGTCATCCACTTTAGATATAAGTGCTCCAGAACCAAGAAAAAGAAACAAATCTGTTACAGGTACAGGTTTAATGAAGAAACTATATAACACAAATGTGATTTATCACAATAATATCAATAAATTGGTGGATAGAATGAAACTAATACATGAAGCTAAAGAAGCGGGTCATACTGGATTGGAAAACGAATGGGTGGCTTTAGTGGATGAACTCCGAAACCGTGGGGTAATCTCATAAAAATGTGTTACTCCCTAGAGTACTATTCAGTTGCACCATGAGTGTCGACAAGTTCGGACGTTACTCCTCGGATGGGTTATATTATGCGAATAGTTTAAAAAGAAGTGCTGGTTTACCACAAACACCTGATGGAGATTATGATATGAGTAATAAAAGGTTAAAAAACATAAAAGATCCTACAGATGAAAACGATGCAATAAATTTAAAAATATTAAAGGAAAAGATATCGCCAACATTAAGACTACAAAATAACACATATGACGCAGAAGATCATAGAATTATCAACGTTGGTAAACCAAATGAAAACGGTGATGCAATAAACAAAGGTTATTTGTCATCTGAATTAAAAAATACGTTAAAATTCAATGGGAAAACGTATAGTGCTAACAATAAACGTATATCCAACGTAGATGACCCTAAAGATGCAAAAGACAGCGTAAATAGACGCTATTTACATTCCTTGATACCTGAAAAGACACAAGATGGATTTTCTTTTTATAAATTTGTTATTAACGATATAGGTTATCCAAAAAATGAAAATGATGCTGTAAACCTCAAATATATAAAAGATCATTGTGTCATACATGATGTGGGAGTTATCGATTGTCTTGGTAATTGTTTAGCAAATGTAAAAGATGGTTCGGCACCAACAGATGGAGCAACGGTGGGTCAAATGAAGGAAACTTTAAAACAAGAAACATCTGAATTTGTAAAACAAGACCAAGTAGTATCGCGGAAAGGGGATGTATTTGTGCAGGGAAATGAAAAGTTTACATTACTTGAAGAAAAGAATAATGCTTGGGATGGTAAAGGAAAGAAATTATCAAATGTAGGTATGGGTACAGAATTATTTGATGTTCCAGTTTTAGCACAAACTATATATTCTAATCCATATAATCATACCGAACCTTACATAAGTAGATTTAAAAAACAAATATGTAATGTATTTCCTGGTACCGAAGATTTCGATTGTGTTGTAGTTAGTCAATCTTTGATATTAGATAAACCAAGTGGTGATGTTTTTAATGCAAATGATAAGAAAATAGGTAATTTAAAACAAGGAAGTGATCCAAATGATGCTGCAACTGTAGGACAGACTATAACAACATCATTAAAGGATCATAAAGTATATACTTGTAATAATAAACGTATTATAGAACTTAAAGACCCTCAACATGTGGATAATGCTGTAACTGTTAATTTTCTTGTTAAAGTTTTAGGAAATGCATTATTTGATATATACAATCTTATTGGAACCCGTACACATGGTAATTGGGTGTCTGAATCCGAGAGAGGTAATTGGATTAAACGGGAAATTTTTAATAAATACTTTATTAACCCTAATACGCAAAAGTTTAGATCATCAGATTGGGGTGATATTGATATATAATATAAGAACACAATAAACAACCTCATTTATGTCCAACTCGTCATAGAGTTAACACATAAGTTGTACATTTCGATTATAAAAGGACAATAATGACATTCCAGCACATCAGTCCATATCGAGACAGTGTAAAGAAAGGAGGTGGGATCACGTCCACAGCGGTTTCCCTATTAAGTAAAGCTTTAAATCGACTTCCAGTAGGATCCATAGTAAATAGAGCAATAGACGCATTACCATACGAATTTCATATACCGGGAGGTTATCAGTATTGCGGACCAGGAACTAAATTGAAAAAACGACTGGAAAGAGGCGATCCTGGCATAAACAAGTTAGATCAGGCTTGTAAAGAACACGTTATCGCATATTCCACGTTTGCCGATTCAAAAAATAGATCGATAGCAGACAGAAAGCTTGCGGACATAGCTTGGCAACGAGTAAAATCAAGTGACGCTAGCATAGCAGAAAAAGCAGCAGCTTTAGCAGTAACAGCAGGTATGAAGGCTAAAACAGCGATAGGAGGTGGAAAAAGGAGGGGTAGGAATAAAAAAAGGATCAACCATGAAGAAACATGGTGGTAATATTAGACTAAAAAGACGTTCTACGAAGAAAAATAATAAAAAACCGACAATATGGTCAATGGTAAAAAACGGGGCAGGTTTATACCTAAGACCGTATCGTGCATATTAAATAAAAGAAATCAATTAGTTATACCACATAAAGCGTTGACTAATGTTGAATTATTCAGATATATTTCCTGTTTAAAAATACCATTTTTTCGCGGAGTATTCATGAAAGACAGTTTACCAAAGAAAATATGGAAAAATGAGACTGGAATCGTAAATTTGGATAATACTGAAGGACCCGGCACCCATTGGGTGTGTTATAAGAAACTAAATAGCAATGTATATTATTTTGATAGTTTTGGAAATTTGCCACCACCGAAAGAACTTGAACATTACTTTAAATCTGCTAAAAACATATATTACAACTATAAAAGAGAACAACCTGATAATACTTCAATATGCGGTCATTTATGTTTGGAATTCCTAGCTAAAATTATCAGTTACTATTGAGATGTCTTCCTATACGGTATCATTAACAGGAAAATCGTCCACTTTACGAAGTATCCTTTTTCCAGCGTTACGCTTGCAAAAAGGAAGATTTTGGGAGGCAGCACTGTTGGATTTTACAACTTACAACTCTATTCCAAATGTTACAGAAGGTAAAAATAACTTATTGCATTATTATAAAGGAAAAGATGCCAGTGGGAAGTTTACAGACTTACAGGTGGTTGCACGAGACGTGAGACAGTTCATCAGATGCGCACTAGCAAAAGAGGCTTTTGCGCATGCCCGTCCAAACGCCGCCAGAGTGCAGCACCGTCAGTCAGCTGTTAGCTGTTGTCATGTGCCAGTCACTACATGCATCCTAAAAACATTGACTCAATAGTAGTCAGTGAAACATTGAATTTGAATCAACTGAATATAAATAACTGTTTATCGTTATTCTTAATTATGGTTCAGCTGTATTGTATTTTTACTTTGTGGCTTTTCTAGCATGTTTAATGGTTATATGTTACGGAAATCAAAGCTAGGACAATTTGGCGAATGTGCGCAGCCAGGCTAGTACACAGTTGGCTGCCCCTCCCACTCCTACTCTATACCCCTCCCAGCCCTCATGTTCCCCTCCCCCATGCGCGGACTGTCTCACGTCTCGTGCAACCAGCAGTAGAAGAGTGCAGTTTACCCACAGGTTCTTATGAAATTGATCCTATTAATGAATTTTTGCAAAATAAAATGGGAAAAGACAATATAACACTAAAAGGTAATAACAATACAATGAAAGCTGAGCTTACTTCAAAATATTATATCGATTTTACTAAGCCCAACTCAATTGGTGATTTATTAGGATTTCCCAAAGATGGAGCAATTTTAGAACCAAATAAAACACATTCCGGTAAACAAACTGTAACAATATTAAAAGTCAATAGTATAGACATAACTCGTAACATTATACAAGGAGCTTACAGAGATGGAGCAAATACTCATATAATACATACTTTTTACCCCAGTGTACCACCAGGATTTAAAATTGTTGAAAAGCCGCAAAACCTGGTATATCTACCGTTGAACACCACTTTCATTTCAGACATCGTGTTGAACGTTTTGGTTCAAGACGGTAACTTGATAGATTTCCGAGAAGAGCCTATTACGGTTAGATTACATTTAAAATCGACACTTTAATACAAAATCATGGGTTTAACATTTAAAAGCGAACAACCTACGGGAATCCGCATTAGTAGCTCTTCAGCTGTGGAGGAGTTAACACGCGAGAACATTCGTTTCTTAGAGAGAATTGGATTAAAAGTAACCGATAATGGATATACTGGATATAGCTCAGGGTCCAACATTCGACGAAACCCTATGGGAAAAAGAATATCACACCCACAACCCTTACACTTCATCAAAATTAAACAATAACGATGAAATTCGTATTCCCATACAAAATCAAGACATTTACACACTACCATGTGAAAGTTACTTGTATATTGAAGGAAAAGTTACTAAAAAGGACGGTACTACTACTGGTACAACAGTTCCATTTATAAATAATCCTATGGCTTTCCTGTTTGATGAAATAAGATATGAAATATCAGAAGTAACAGTTGATTCCACTAAAAAAGTAGGTATTGCAACAACTTTAAAGGGATTAACATCTATATCACCTAATGAAACCAATTTAATACAACCTGCAGGATGGGTTTTACCTGAAAAAGACACAATCACTCCAAATACAAATGGAAATTTTGATTTTCATATTCCATTACGTTTGTTGCTTGGTTTTGCTGAAGACTATAGAAAAATTATATTAAATGTTAAACAAGAATTAGTTTTGTTGAGATCTTCTAACGATAAAGACATTATTAAAGCTCCAGACGGTACAACGGATGCAACTTTGGAATGGAAATTAACATTAGACAAAATTGTATGGCGAGTTCCACATGTTAAATTAGCTGATGAGCATAGAATGCTACTATTAAGAAAGTTAAAGGCTGATCGTGATATTGTAATTCCTTTTAGAAGTTGGGAATTTCATGAACATCCCAGCTTGCCAACTACGGATCGTCACACTTGGACTGTTAAAACATCTAATTATGTGGAACGAGCCAGGTATATTATATTTGGTTTACAAACAGGTAGAAGAGACACCATCACCAAACATGCAGGCCAATTTGATCATTGCAACTTGAAAAATATTAAAGTTTATTTAAATTCACAATTTTTTCCATACGATAATTTAAATGTGTCATTCGCTAATAAAAAGTACAGCATATTGTACGATATGTATGCAAGATTCCAAAGTTCATATTATGGTAAAACAAATGCACCTTTACTATCACCAGAAAAATACTTAGATGGTTACCCTATAGTTGTAATCGATTGTTCTAAACAAAATGAATCGGTAAAATCATCAAGTGTAGATATAAAAATAGAAATGGAATTCAACGCGCCTATACCGGCTAATACAACTGCGTACTGTTTAATTCTACATGATAAAATCGTAACATACACACCTTTAACTGGAATTGTTAAAAATGTATTGTAAAAGACCGGTTTTGTTACATTCCAATGCATTCCGCGAGTATAAAAGCAGAGCGTTCAGCTCGTTCCTCATCAGTTTGTTGCCTGTTGTTGTATGGGTAGCGTCGTATCCAATATGGCTTCTCCTAGTGGTACACCAGAAAATGTAGTAGATATTGAGAAGGAGATATCCGACTTTTTAAATCTTCAAGGTCAACCGGAAGGAGATGAACACAACGTTTGCGGACAACTTCACGCTAGTAATGATGTTGAAGAAGGTAAAAGAAGAAAGAATGCACACAAGAGGAAAAGGGATATTGAAGATAATATTTCTCCTAACATATTGAGTGAGGTATTCTTGCGAATATTTTACCCAATCTCTTCCAGTTTGGACAAAAGTGTTTTAATCGGTGTTATGAAATCTACAGATTATTCCCCTACTGTAATTTTAACTCATGGGCCTAAAATGATTTTGTTTACGGACACTGCTTGGGAATCGTTTATGAAACACTTGAATCTGCTAGAATGCTATTTAAGTAGTAACATGTTTGGAAGAAAGACAAGAGTAGGCCTTTTGGATTCAAATGTGGAAATCGATATTGTTAAACATCGTGGTGATCATCAGTTGCGGTTTAGAGACACAACAAGACATGATAACAAGATTCAACTTAATCGAGAAGAGTTTTTTATTCTAACTTGTGCAACTGAACCAATAACAAGATACTTGAGACAACTGGTGTTTTCAAGTTCCATTATTAAAGATTATCTGGAAGACACTTTGGACAAACAACCGGACGCACCTATATTGTACGGGCCTGTGGATACTTCTATATTCAATAGGGTTCCTCATGAAGTACAAATGTGGAGACAATTGGAAAAGTACGCTCAACTACATAAGAAATCAGTAAAACATGAAGAAGAGAAAGAAGAAGGAGGAGAAGAATCAAGTGTTAGTGATGAAAATGAAAACAAGGAAAATGTAAAGATGGAAACCTAAATGACAATCAACTACACAGCAATGGTTAATTTTTAAAACAATATTAAACACTTTGTGGGGTTAGGCCTACCGGGGACGGTGCCCACGTTAAATATACACCAACGCGCCAACAACTGTACGGCCAGGTATAAAAGTCGTACCTACCGTGGTGTGGAAATCAGTTGACCTTCGGACTTCGTCATGAGCAGACGAGTGATCTTCGCAATGGACAAGGAAGAAGAACAAGTAAAGTCCAAACCTGGTATAATTGAGTTCCAAGCGTTTAGAGGTAATGATGATAGATTTATCATAAAAGAACTTGTGTTTTTCGACATCAATACAAGTATTCCATATACGTTTTTGTTCAAACCACCATGTTCTTACTCATCTTTAACTAGCAAAGCTGCTACTACCAACAGGTGGATTTCAAAATATTTCCATCATATCGATTGGTATGATGGTTTTGCAAGTTACACGGACTTGTATCACATCATGCATCAGTTTTCAAACAGGTTTACCAATATTTACACAAAAGGACTGGAAAAGAAGAGATGGATCGAAGAATTTACTCATGTTCCAGTTAATGATGTGGATTTGGATAAAAACTATAAGTATACGATGGAAAATGTTTGTATTTGTACTAAAAGTCAAGAACATGAAAAAGATAGACATTGCGCTTTAAAAAACGCCTATAAACTCGCATCTTACCTTCAAAGTGGGGAAATGGGGAGTGGTGGGGGTAACGGGAGTTATATAAGTGAGGAGCAGACCGGGACCTGGCATGAGTATTACTCGAGATTCCGAGACGACAACATCTCCCAGCAAGAAGACGAAGAAGACGATCTATAACTCAACCATGGCATCTCACCAGTTCCTGCAAACTTTGGTTGAGCAGTTCAATGCTCACTCCAAATCTACCATACTACCCGTCAAGAAGTGTTCCGAACTTAAAGACGAGAAGCACTACATTATCCATGCCATGAAGAAGATGGAGACTACAGTTGGAGAGGCCATCTGCTGCAGTCTTAGCGAGGCACCATTCACTCCGGGGGATGAGCCCAAGTTCCAAGTCTACCTGCCGAAACGGTTCGTCCATCTCCTCCAGAACGAGGATCTGCGCTCCATCCAACCCGGCTGTCTCTACCTGGTTTCCCACGGTTGCACGGGTAGTAATTCCACCGAGTTGACCATCCACATTGCCGACAAGCAGCAGTGCTAGATTTAAGTTTTACTGTTGTACATATGTTATTGTAATGTTTTATAAATAAATAAACCATAAAAACAAAAAAAGACAAAAAAATGCAACATATCAATATGTGAAGTTTGTCACATATTGATATGTTGCATTTTTTTTAAACTTCGCGGGTGACCTTGACCTTTGACCTTTGCATTTCACAGTTACCCCCACCACCACGCTACAAGTCAAACCTGTTTGAATGCAAACACCCCCACCACTTTTTCATATACCTCCAAGCGCTGTGCCTCGGCTTCATTTCT
The DNA here is from genome assembly GCA_030545055.2 of Neoaliturus tenellus. NCBI lineage: Eukaryota > Metazoa > Arthropoda > Insecta > Hemiptera > Cicadellidae > Neoaliturus > Neoaliturus tenellus. The sequence continues at coordinate 112,514,022 of CM061531.1, forward strand.
ACTCCAGCAGCCAACCTAGTAACATCAGGATGTCTCTGAACGTAAGCTGTGCCAGCTATGAGGAGGTGACTATCAAGACGCAACAGGAGCTGAACGATTTGTACAAGGAGTTGCAGCTAATGGTGGCAAGAGGCTACCGTATAAATGTGCAAGTCTACGCTTGCAATATACGGAACACCCGGCAGCCAAAGGAAGAGCCTGGACACTCCTCGTCAGCTTCCTCACCGACGTCCATGAAGACCGAGCCGGACAACTTGGATTACTTCAGCTGACTAGCAGTTGTATTTCTTGTTCTAACCATTGTAGAATATGTTTATTTTTTCATTATATTAAAGAAGTAAAAGAGCAAAAACACCTATCTTGTTACTGACATATGAGCTCAGTAACAAGATAGGTTTTTTAAAACACAGTTTGAATGACCTTGAAACTTCCCCCTCCACTGCTTCGCTACCCCCACCACTTGACTATTGATGTACATGGCACATCACAATTGGAAACCTCATTCCATCTTCAACAGCCAAACCGACAACATCAACAATGGCAAACCTACCAACAGATGAAAGATGTCCTCACGCATGCTGTGACTTCGTCCACGAGTTGGAGAAGAGGATGCAGGAAAGGGCGATAAGAAGAAAGCAGATCCACTCAGAAAATATCATGATAGTCAACGGCTATCTTTTATTGTTCGGCCTTATTATGGTTGTACTTTTCATACTGTATGGCATAGTCACATGTGTCGGCAAGGTTGCAGAAGAAAACGCCCGCCACCATCAGTTGGAAAGTTTCAATGTTACTTTGTAGGTTTTCCTTTTTTTAAAACTCCGTTTGGATGACCTTGAAACTTCCCCCACTACTCTACCACGCTCCCCACCACTTCACCATGTTCCTGCATGAGCATCACATCACCCGTCATTCCTTGTTCGACAAGCAACCATGGCGGACAACACCATCAGCCAAGCTGACTCCACTACTGATGTTGGAACGAGTACAGGTTGGACACTATCCATCGACAGTGTTCACTATTTGGAAACAATTTGCGAACGGATGAAAGAAATACTGCGGGACAACCCTGGGATCATAATACAAATGAATTTCAACTATGATTGGTCGCAAGTTACATTGCGGCAGGAGGACAACAACGGTCAGCACTCACCGCAATACTCACCAATGTCACCGATTTACCCATACAGTGAATGTGATGTGGATGAAGATGTAGGAGACAACGACGAGGCTGATGGGGAGTGACCTTCTTTCCTTTTTTTAAAACTCAATTTGGATGACCTTGAACTTTCCCCCTCAACTCCTTCCTTTTTTAAAACCCAATTTGGATGACATTGAAATTTCCCCCTCTACTTTTCAATAATGTTACAACTGACTGCAGCTCACCTCATTCCTTGCTTAGCTACCATGGCGGACAGGACTCTTTCTCAAGTTGACTCCACTACGGACGAAGCATTTCCCTTGCGGTGGACCGTTCATTTACAAGATGCGACAGAAGTGGAAGTCTTGTATCAAAAGTTACTCTATGTATTCAACGGGAACCCTGGACCTCTTGAATGTAGAATGGATTTGAATTTTGATGCAACCAGGGTCGGCACAGAACCTTCAACTTCAAGCCAGCCTCAGCAACGAGATTTTACACATTTATACACTCCAATATCACCGGAAGATGTAACTGTCTGCGAAGGCTGACTCAACTACACGTTATGTTCAGCCAAAGCCTTGGGTGTTGATTATTAACAATGTGTACAAAGTGGAATTGGTATGTAATAGATTAAAGGAGTTGATGGTACAAGATCCCGGCCTGCGCTTTCAAATAGACATACATTTCATCTGGGGAGCACCTGCACGGGGCTCTTCGTCTGACAGCTCTCCAAGTACAACGGACGAGGAGGAGGAGGACGACTAGTCATCTTTTTTTAAAACTCCGTCTGAATGACCTTGACCTTTCCCCCTCCAATGAGTTTATTTAAGGTGCACTCTCACTGACTACAGCATCATTTCATTGCGCACCTTCACCGCAGCAACATGGAGAGTCAACTCAACTACTGTTGCGAACAGAAATGTTTTTCATGGCCCAATGACATTGATGTGGTGGATGGCCTGGCTTGTAGAACATGTGAAGCTTTTGGTCAGTGCATGTGTAAGTGCAAGTCTTGGAAGAAGCCGAAACCGGGGTTGAAGACATTCCATGTGTACCAAATGAGAGGACATAAGTACACTTGTTGCCCTGAACGTTGCATTGAATTTAAACTAAACCAGCTAACTGGCTGCAAATTGTGCAACAATCATTTTGCAGGTTTTTGCAAACATTATTTAGGAGCGTGTCAGTACAGATCAACTTGGCATACCGAAGCACTCACTATGAATGAAATCGCTATAGACTCACAAGAGTAGTCTTTCTACTCTTTGACTTTTTTAAAACTCCATTTGAATGACCTTGAAATTTCCCCCACCACTTCCCCATATATCTAGAGTACGCAGGGCCCGGAGGTCAGTCGCTCGGCGGCTGTCGTAGGATGCACATCCGTGTTGTGCAGTTTTGATTTTAACCAGTTCAAGGTCACCACACTTAAACTCAGGCAAAAACGTCAAGCTGTTAAAGACAATCCTAAGTCCCAGGTTCACAGTCAACCTCAAGGTCATCACACTTTAACATGTAAATTTAAGGTAGCACCAAAACGGTGCTACCTGGCTTGACATTTTCAAGTTTCCCGAGGTCATCGCAGTTCCCCCACCACTTCCCATATACCTAGAGTGCGCGGGGCCGGACAGTCAGTCGCTCGGTGTCTGTCGTAGGGTGCGCATCGCGGTTGCAGTAATGGTTAAAGTAAGGCAGCTGGGCTAGTTCAAGGTCACCCGAGCGGTGTCACATGACGGTTTAGGCAGAGTCACGTTGCAAACTTCAAGTTTCCTCAGCACTTTTGCTGTTTCTCGTCTAATTTCGCTCCAAGTCGTCAAGGTCACGGTAACCTGACTAAAACTCGGAGCGTAGTGCGAGAAACAGCAAAAGTGCCAAAAAATTTTAGGTTTCAGCGTGACCTTGACCTTTGTGACATCGATGACGTCATCTTGGTGACGTAAGGGGTGATGACGTCATCAGCACGTCATTTCTGTAACGTCATGGGTGTGACGTCATGAAAGTGACGTCATTGGTGATGACGTCATCGGTGATGCAATCGATGAGGTCATTGACCTCGATGACGTCATCAATGACGTCATCGCTCGGGTGACCTTGAACTGGCCCAAAAGCCTTACTTTTCCACTACTAGTGATCTATTCCCTATTCTCTAAGAAGTGTCCAATCAATAACCAAAGTCCAAGCTCATTTTCTTTTGTTTAATTTAAGTCTTTTACATCTTCTTCTTCTTTTATTACAAAATTTATAGGTTCACTGTTTGATGTTTCAATATGTTGTTTTATCTTGTGCTCCAGCTCTTCTATTCTTGCTTCCTTTACCATTAATTCCGAATGTAAGTAACTGATATAATCAGCTGCCAAGTCCACTGTTCTTGATCGTATTTCTCCTAACCTAACACCAGGAATCAATCTCTGTAGTTTGTAAAATCTCAACCTTATTCTTGATTCTCTTACTTTAGCCATTTCCCGATATTTTTGTTTTCTATCTTCTTTGCTTGTGGTCAAGTCCATACTTGTGACAAGTTTGCTTTCAGAGTGATTCTTCTATAGTAGGCTCGTCCTTTATACACTTTCCCCCACCACTTTGAATTTCCCCCAATATTTTCAATTTCCCCCACCCTACTAATGTAGGTCAAGGTCATCCAATATAACGCGAGAACGAGGAATAGAGCACTAAGTGGCATGTTAGTCCATTACCACAAAGTGATCTATTCCTCGCTCTCTATTCTACATCTACTTTTTTTTGGATTTTGCTATTTTATTTTATTTTTTTTTTTTTTGTTTTTCTTGGGGGAATGAGTGTTTACTTATTATGATGTTCATTCTTCTTCAACTTTTCAATTTTGTCTAACAATTCGAATAAATATGCGTTGGTTGCTTCCAAAGTTTTTATTCTGCTACATCCCACTTTAATAGAGGGAACTGTTAACTGTAACTTTGTAAATTCAATCCTTTCTTTCTTGCATCTTTCTCTCATGTGTGTGTTTTTCCTGATTCTTGCTGATTGAGCTGATATTGACTTTTTAACAATCCGAATGGGGCTTTGATACTTTAAATACTGATGTACAAAAATTAGTTGATGTCGGCTGTTGATTTTCATAGAAATTTTGTGTTGAAGTAGTAGTTTGCTGATTTCCATAACAATTTATACTTGAAGTGGCCGGTTGCTGATTTTCATACCAAATTGAACTTGAAGTACTAGGCTGCTGGTTTTGATACCAGTTTAAACTTGAAGTGGCAGGTTGCTGATTTTCATACCAAATTGAACTTGAAGTACTAGGCTGCTGATTTTGATGCCAATCCAAAGATGCCAATACAGGTGTTGTGGAAGGATGCTCCATCGTTGTCTGTCGTTGTACAAAGTGAATTCTGTTCTACAATTTTGCCGGTTTTATCACATTTCCCCCACCATTAATTTCTACATTTCCCCCACCACAATAATTTTCTTCTTTTTATAATTTAAATTAGATACCAAACTTCTAAGGTAACATCCAAATCTTCTTCTTTTAAATATTTTATGAATGCAGAGCTTTCTGATGTTACATTAGGTGTGTTCAAATATTCCATCACCTTGTCATGACTTTCTTCATTGTGAATGTAGCAATGTACATTTATTAATTTTTGAGTTTCTTCTTTAGACTTGACAAATCCTGCAACAGAGCTCCATTCTTCATATTTCATTTTAAAATGGCAAACTTCAAACTGCATGTTGTTTGAACAAACGCTGCAACAATATTAAAAGTCTCTTCAAACAACCTACATTTATACAAGTTCTCCCACCACTTTATAATCCCCACTCTTTTCTCCCCACCTTCTTCATATGTGGAAGGGGTATTATGATTTCAATGCACTATACTTAATAAATTCAAACAAATTTTGTGCACAAATGTTACATTTTTTCTTAACTGTTTCAAATTTCATCACTTGGCCTTTTACAAGGTGAACTAATTTACCTCCATCGTCTTCAAATTGTTCAAAATCTGAAACAGATGCTTTTCCATAATCATGACACATTTTTGTTCCATCTTCAAAAATAAAAGCAAGATAAATACCAAATCCACAATTGTCCTTCTTAAATTTCATGAGCATTTCACGAATCGGTTGAGGTATTTCAGATTTATTTGATCTTATTATATAATGGTAAAGAAACCCATTATTAATAATTTGTTGTAAACATAAAACTTACAAGCTGTCCATAGTGTTAGACTCGTACTGAAAGTTATATCCATAACTATCTCCTTATATGCTCTTACCCCCACTACTTTTATATAGGTCAAGGTCATCGCATATTAAGCGAGAACTGGGAATAGATCACTAAGTGGCATGTTATTACATTACCACAAAGTGATCTATTCCCTATTCTCTAAAGGGGTGCTGATAATTTAGATTCCTAAAATTTCTTTTCCTTCTTCTTCACCTTCTTGAACTGTTGTATTACCAGACATGTGTGATATTAATTTCTTCAATTCTCGATTTTCCATTTCTAATCTCTTCAATTTTAGATCTCTTGCTTCAACTTGTACTTTCAAAAATTTGATATAACTTCCAGCCCAGTGGATGGTTTTCAATCTTGGTGCTCCAAGTTCAATTCCAGGTATTTGAAATTGTAGTCGATTGAATTCCATCTTCATATCTTCTCGGTCTCGTTTGTCCTTTTCTTGTTTTTTCAATCTTTGTTTTTCCCTGTAGGAAGAAGTTGGAACACAAGGTACATGATGAAACATTTTGATCAACAATTTCTCAAAGAATGAGCTTCTACACAGATAATCAACATATTTATCCACATTCCCCCACCAACTTTAAGCCAGTAGTGGGGAGACGGCAGTGGTAGGGAGAGTTATGTTAGTAATGGTTACTTCTACTGTTACACTTGCTCCATTCTGAAAAAGATATTTGTAATATGGTTCTGGATACTGTTCTCTTTCAGATCCTGCATGTTCTTGAATAAAGTTGAAAGCCAATCTTTTTGAATAATCATTATGAAACACTTCTCTTACACAAACAAGAATTTTTTCTTCCAAAAATTTCACTTGAACTAATGGTATTTTGCTTACATCGTCCTTGTCCATGATGGGTAGCTTGTAGGTAAAAGTATTTGGTGGTAGTTTTTGTGGTTTATCGAGTAGAGAACAAAATTTTCTGTACAATTTCTCCTCAATGTCTGGAAAACGATGTATATCAAACAGATTGTAGTATGAAGGATCAAAAGGTATTTTACGAAACATCTTCGGTCACTAGTCTCCCTAAGACTGATCTCCTGCACAAATATTTAACACATTTATAAACATTCCCCCACCAACTTTTAACTTGTGGTGGGGATATTTTTCCCCCACTACCTCTTCAAAATGGTGGGGGTACCTTAGTCCAATTCAGATTCAGATTCAGAAGACAGTAAAGGTGATATGGGTGATTCCAACGATGAATCCAATATAAATATTTCAATAGCTTCCTTAATTATGTCTTCATCACTATCGTTTATCATTTCTTCAAATAGTTCTTGTTCAATCTGTACCATTTCTTCCTCTTCCATCGTAGAATCGTTATTAGTTTCATTATAATTTTCCTCTATGTTTTCTTCCTGTATTTCATTTGTGCTTTCAAAAACATCTTTAACTTCAAAATAATTAATAAATGGAGTATCTTTAGACAACATGTTTATTTACTACTTCTTTAACTTCAAATAACAAACTATGTATCGCTTACTTAGTCTTATATATACTCCTACCCCCACTATTTTTTTGCAAAACAAAGGAATGGGAGGGGGTTTGTATCTATTCTTCTCTATCTAGGTTATATTTCATTGCTGTCACATCTACTATAATTTTCTGCTCTTCAACTTTATTGCGAATAAATATTGTCCAAGGAAATAGGTCATTAATATTGTTAATTGTTACTTTTATACTATACAAAATTTCAAAATGTTCTACTAATGAAACAAAAACAATAACTCCTAGCTCATTGTTTGCCATAATTTTTTCTTCAATTTTTATCCGTAAGTTTGTTATAAAACTCCATATATTAATATCATTGGCTATGAAACCATCAAGTCTGGTAAGCATCTTGATGCCGCAAGGTGTGGGTACAGACTAGAAACTTGGAGGTTCATAGCCTGCCTTTTTATCAATTTTAAAAATGGGGAGGTTGAAGGAATAAGGATTGGGAAGGGATAGGGTGTAGGGTGGGGGAAAGGTAATTTTGTTATTACACTACTTGTGCAAGAAAATAGCCACCAGTGTCCACACCTTGTTCATAGCACTCCATCATAGATTGTGCCCACTGCAACATGCGGTCTCTGTCATTTGGTGTGACAAGGAAAGAATTACTATCACCATACAATATAAAAGAGTCAATTCGTATATAACATCCTAAATTTAACCATTTATTAGCTTCAACCAAAAACTTTTCTATTGTATCAAATGGAAATTGTGGATCAATTGCTATAACTTTACGTTCTTCACTAAGTTCAACACTATAATCATCATCGTCTTCACTCTCACTCTCACTATCATTATTTAAAATGTCTTCAGGTTGTAGAAAAACATCGGAAATTTCAGAAGAATTAAAATGGTAATTCACATTAGGAGGCATTTTTGCTGTGATGTACTTGACAGCACAAAGTGCAAGTACAGACTAGAAACCTGAAGGTTCATAGCCCGCCTTTTATAAATTTTAAATATGGGGAGGGGGAAGGAATAAGGATTGGGAAGGGATAGGATGGAGGTGGGGAAAGGGTAATGTGGTTATTAAGCCACTCTTGCAACAAAGTAACCAACTCCAATGTTGAGCTCATATGATCTCATTATATCATCCTGCCAAGTCAAAATTTGTTCTCGATGATTTGGAGTTAGAAGGAAGAAGTTACTGTTATTGTACACAATAGGTGAACCAATTATAATATTGAATCCTAAATTTAGCCATCTGTGTGCTTCAAAAATAAATCTTTCAACTACATCAAAAGGAAATTGTGGTTCTATAAAAAATACTTTAAATTGTTCATTAATTTCAATTTCATCTTTACTGTCATCTTCAATTTCATCTTCACTGCTACTATCCATATCTTCTATCACATCTTCTTCATGTTGTTGGAAATCATCTACTACATCATCTTCAAGTGGTTGAAAAACATCAGCATTTTCAGAAGGATTAAAGTTTTCATTAAGGTTAGGAAGCATTTTAAAAATTAAAGATATTGAGACTGGCAGAAACGAAGCGACAAGAGCGGTGGAAGAAACCAGAATGAAACACTAGCCATAGCCGGCTCAGCTTTTATAACGGTATGCAAATGAGAGGGGTTACCAGCCGGTCATGACCGGTCATTGGCCCGGGAGGTGGGGGAAGGAGTGGTGGGGGAGGGGGGGGGGTTCCATTTTTTCGGGGGGGGGGGGGGGTGTTCCATTTTTTCGGGGGGGGGGTTCAATTTTTTCGGGGGGGGGGGGGTCATTGACCTTTCGGGTCGGTCATTGACCCTAAGGAGTGGGGACGGACACAGAACCCTCCTTTACTTAATACTGCACGGATCAAACTAGCCGCGTAGCAGAACTTATTTCTGCTAAGTTGCATGTAAGCTAAATAGCTTAAATCCCTAAATTCAAGTCTTAGGTGGCCCTGAAAAGGGCCGTTTGGTGGGTTTGGTGGACCTCTATGGAGCGTAAATCACATAAGGGACTCCAGGATTGTTTTCCCAATCAATTTCTGTAGGATCTGCATGTATAAACTCATGCAAGTTAAATGCGCAAATATAGCATTTTTCCTGTTGAACTATGAACTTGTATGACAAGTGATAGTTATCTTCATATATTCCACCTTCCACCTATATTCCAAGTCTAAAGTCCACTTGTCCCTCCACATTTATGAGTGCAGCCACACCGCAATATGAACACATAACTGTTCCATCAATAAATATATACCGCGAGCAATGAAGAATTCCAAAATTTTCTTTATAAAAAAAATACACTTCTTGACGTAGTGTTAGTGGAAGGTTTGCATCGGTTAATGCAAGTTCCATCAACACTATATTTGAAACTATCTGTCGCAAACATAATTCTAATAGAGTAGGCATATTGCGGCAGTGGCCTCTCGGATTGGAATGAAGACTCTGGAGTAGCAAGTGTAACAGTTAGATGTAGGTAGACAACCGGTCATGACCGGCCATTCACCCGGAGGAGTGGCAGGGGAAGGAGTGGTGGGGGTAAGGGGGGTTGGGGGGGCTCCATTTTTTGGGGGGGAGCTCCATTTTTTGGGGGGGAGCTCCATTTTTCGGGGGGGGGGGGTCATTGACGTTTCCCGTCCGGTCATTGACCCGAAGGAATGGGGACAGACACAGAACCATCCTTTACTCACTACTCACATGAAAGTAGGTCACGAGACTTAGAGTGTTAAAAAATAATGGGGGAGAAACACAACGCTATAACGCATTGTGTTTCTCCCCCATTATTTTTTTAGCAACAATTTGGAAAAAACTAAGTGAATTTACTGTTTACGCCCCCACCTTGTAATACGTACCTTTTTATCCTTGAGGAGAAAGTCTTGAGAATCTAAATTGTTAAATCTCTTCTCTTTACACAAATTCTCACAAACTCTAATTTTATATTTTAAGCCGTTACATTTTGCCAAAATGTGTTGGTGGTCAACAACACTTAGAAAAAAATATTTCAAACCTTTCTTAAGCCTCTCTCCTCTGACGGATATTATTTTAGGATCGTCTTCAACGGTGGGGGTTTCTGTCAGTTGTGGTCCAGAAATATGTTTCACGACATGTACACGGCAAAAACTTTCGCTTTTAACACATTTCCTCCCACAAGCTGATCCTTTCTTAATTCCCCTAGTAAGCATTTCAGGGCAAGTAGTGGGACGGCTAAATGCCCTACGACGCTCTTCTTGTAATGATTGAAATTGCTCTGAAGGAGCGGGTTTAGGGGCGGGTTTAGGGTCGGGTTTAGGGGCGGGTTTAGGAGCAGGTTTAGAGGATTCAGTTTTATGATAAGTATGGTCTTCAGGTAAAGTAAGTGGTGGGGTAGGAGGCAATGGTGATAGTGGGATAATGGGTGTACTAAGGCGATGAAGAATAGTTTCAAATGAAGGAGTCTTAGGATGGGGAGCTGGCTTCTTCGGTGGCGGCATCATAGTTGATAGCGGTGCAGAGTCGTTTGAGAGCGAAGTCGAAGGCAAAGGTGGTGAAAAAATACTATGAGGTCTAGAAGAGTTGGTTGGCGGAAGAATAGCTCCAGAAGTTGAAGGTTCACATGAAAGCTTCTTCTTATACCAATCCGGAGGGTTTTTCAAGCGAAGAGTTTTGTTTGATGCAGTAACAGCCGTAGAAGTTGAAGTTGAAGTTGAAGTAGTAGAAGTAGTAGAAGTAGTAGAAGTAGTAGTCGGCACAGAAGACATCGTTATAACTCCAAGTTCACAGCGTAACGTCTGGAATCAGAATGATACACTAGCCGCGGCCGACGCGTCTTTTATAACGGTATGCAAATGAGAGGGGTTAGCAGCCGGCCATGACCGGTCATTGGCCCGGGAGGTGGGGGAAGGACTGGTGGGGGAAGGGGGGGGGGCTCCATTTTTCGGGGGGGCTCCATTTTTTCGGGGGGGGGCTCCATTTTTTCGGGGGGGGCTCCATTTTTTCGGTGGGGGGGGTCATTGACCCTTCCAAAAGTGGGTCAAGGTCATTCAAGATTTATAATGATCCAAGGTGATGGGAACAGTAATACTGTTCCCACCACCCTGTTTGCCTAGCGGTTCCCACTCCCAACCCACTAGTTACGTTCTGCAAGGGAGGTCCCTGGACCGTCCGGGTCTACCGTAACGGTCCTGTCCGGGTCTACCGTAACCATTAATTTAAAGGGAAACTGGAACAGCTAATGCAGAAACGCAACTCTAACCCCACCCAAACTAAACCCACCCATCATATTCCTAAACAAAATGCAAAAAAAAAGTCCGCTGCCTACAATTTGCGGATGTCCCACCCATTTTAAGTGAAGTTCAACTGAACTTCTGAATTTACAGTTAATCTACCCCCTAACATCTAGCTGAAAAGCAAAACAACAACAACAACATGAATTATTATAGCAACACTTAAAACTAAAAACGCATTATTATTAAAAACCAAATAATTCAACACAACCAAATACCTTCATTATTCTTAAAATTAATACACCTTAATGCTAAACCAAACTTAAAACTAACATCGCAATGCGCAATTTATTTCTTAAATTAAATACAACTAAACACACACACACACACACATACCACATTGCATTAAAAAACGCAACATAGTATAAGAAGTTCAAATATATATAGGCCTACTATATATTTGAAACCTCTTGCTGAATCGCCAACAACCTTTCGCTACGAAAATTTGTTGGCGACTGACGCAAAGATCGGGCTCCTCTCCCTCCTCCGGTTCTCCAGTGGTGGGAGAAGTTGTTTCACTCCAGTACAGTGTTCAATCCAGTCCAGTTGACACCAGTGTAAAAGTAAACCAGAAGAGTGGGGAGCGGCGCATGCGCAGCGACTCAAAACCAAGGTTTGAGGTTAGAATTATCCAAGTGAGGTTAGAATTATCCATGGTAGCTGCCATGTTTAGTTCGGTGACCGGGTGACCGGTCATTGGCCTGAGGGAGTGGGGGTAGGAGTGGGGGAAGGGGTGGGGGAAGGGGGGGGCTCCATTTTTTTTTGGGGGGGGGGGTCATTGACCTTTCCGGTAGGTCATTGACCCGAAGGAGTGGGGACAGACACAGAACCCTACTTCTCTTACTACTCAGGTGAAAGTCGGTCAACCAGTCATTTGCTCGCCATCTGCCTGGGCCAGATGGCGGGTTATTGCCACTATAAAAGTGGATAGTTTATCACGCCACGAACATTCATTGCCTTGCATCCGCTCAGTCATCATCTCTCATTAGTTTTACGTTATGACTACTTCGTTAACTAGGTTTGAGGTTAGAATTATCCGTGGAATAGGCTTCATTACTTTTAACATTCATATTGTAGGTTAATTCTAACCTACAAAATTACTACTCTGGCATTCTGTTTCAATTTCTTTTACACTTCATTTTATATCTCAGTCTTCTTTTAACTACTAAATGTAACACATCGGTTATGATGGCTGCACAATGTTTAAAATTAAAGCTTTTGCGAACACAACACATATTACGAAGTACTTCTAAACCTTCAATTTCAAAGTGTAAAACTAATTTAAATAGAGTTAGGAAGAAATACAGTTTTAACCCATTATACTCTTCGACAACTTCGCAGGCTAATGTTGATGATAGTGTTATTTACGACATTTTACGTTCTATGTTACACTTCAATAACTTTGAACTTGTTACACCTATCGACTGTGTTCAACAAGTTTTTTTTATTTTACCCCCACTATTCCCTATATAAGGGCCCCAACAATAATTCCTACTTCATTATCTTCTATGCTCTTGAGCTAACAACATCTCCACTCTAATTTACACTACAATAATAATGGAGACCAACCAAGAAAATGTTCAAGTTCAAGAAATATCATCAACAACTCATCCAAGGGAAAATCCTTCTAGAAATTCAACTTCAACAACTCCTCAGAACCCTGTACAAGATCCAGATGTATCTTCTACAGCAATAAATGATGTAGAAGCTATTCTTCGGTCCCTTGTCGGTTTTGACTGACCTGTATGACGATCACCGATAAACTAAACTCTTAATAGATCAATCTTTTTTAAAACCCCCTCCATATGACCTTGAAGCAATTATCCCCTCTCCTTTATAAACTAACTCCTACTTCAAAAATTAACACCATCTGCTCACCCCTTCTCCACCCCATCATTTGATATAGCCTCTCCCCACCAGAAGCTATATGACATGGCATATGGCGACAGCATCTGATTTGCCATCTGGCCGATGGCAGCTGGCGTGGCAGCTGCTGGCAAATGGCACGACTTCCGTTTTGAAAGTAACCAAACCCCACTACTATTTGTATTGCCACATCTGTCCTTAGCAGGGTAGAAAGTACCCTACAAACTTTAACAATTTTTTACGTAGAATAGTAAACAATAATAATAATACGGGCGATACACTGTTGTCTCCAACATCATCTCTAACTACGTCAATTTATAAATCATTACACACAATCCATGAGTTTCCTAGATGTTTTGTAAATGCAATGTAGTGGCCTGGGACATACGACACAATTCCACACAGCACAAATTTATATCCGAATAAATTTAAAGCATGAGGAAATTCTTTAATTTAAAAGGAACGGTTAAACTTGCTGTATGTTCCTTGGACTACAGAGATAGATTTATCGTAGAGATAGTCAATATACACAAAAAGTTGATCACCAATCTCCACTGTAACTGTAGGAACACCTTCACATTGAGGTTTGCATTTTCCTAACTGGAATACATCATTGTTCTTCATGCTGTAGTTTCAATTTTCTAAGCTGACGTAATAGCCTCATTAATGCATTCCAGTCCCCTACGTAATAAAATATTCATGTCTGTATCCATTACACTTATAACCTCTGAAGAATTTGCACTTTTGCTGTTGCTCCCGGTGCAACTGATAGTGTGCACGGTATGCTCGGAACACCCTCGAGAAGCTGACGTGTATAGTACAATCTAAATCTCTTATTTTCATTTCATTCAAGTATTTCTTCGCCATTTTCACTGGCATATTTAATGTGCATTTGGGTTTTATAACTTTGGCTGGGGCAATGGCTCGAAGTTGGTAGCTCCGACTATTGCCAAGCTCTTGGCGGTTTGTAGCAAATTGTTTGATGAATTGTCTATGTTGGCCCTGTAAGCCTCGTACATTATACAGGGTGTTCGGAAAAAACGTTTCAGGAATTCAGGAGGTTATTGTTCACATCAAAATAAGCAAAAAAAAATCCTATAAACATATGTCCTAAAATGCTTCGTTAACCCGCTAGCCGCCATTTTGTTTTTTACACTAAATAATTTTTATTTCCGTAATGGATCATTGTATTAAATTAATATTTGGCATGCACCTTCATCATAGCAATACCCATTTTCAAGAAAAAAATTATTTTTTTCCAATGTGTATTTTCAAAATGGCGGCCATTTTAAAATTTTAACCTAAAATATCTCAAAACCGGTAAATTTTATGAAAATTGTATTGGACACAAAAAAGTTGACGAATCTAATTATCTAACCAATGATACCAAGTTTGTAAGGATTTGACAACAAATAACGGAGTTATTGAGATTTTTCTGCATAAAAACATTGATTTTGCATTGTAATTAATGCAAATAAGGTAATTTTAATTGAAAAATCTCAATAACTCCGTTATTTGTTGTCAGATCCTTACAAACTTGGTACCATTGGTTAGATATTTAAATTTGTCAACTTTTTTGTGTCTAGTAAAATTTTTATAAAATTTACCCGTTTTGAGATATTTTGGTTTAAAATTTTAAAATGGCCGCCATTTTGAAAATACGCATTGGAAAAAAATAACTTTTTTCTTGAAAATGAGCATTGCTATGATGAAGGTGCATGCCAAATATTAATTTAATACAATGATCCATTACAGAAATAAAAATTATTTAGTGTAAAAAACAAAATGGCGGCTAGCGGGTTAACGAAGCATTTTAGGACATATGTTTATAGGAACTTTTTTGCTTATTTTGATGTGAACAATAACCTCCTGAATTCCTGAAACGTTTTTTCTGAACACCCTGTATATCCAGCCGAAATTAAATGCCCGACTGAATCAAATGCACACGTGTTGCTAAGCAGGATTTGGGTGTTATCATCAATGCGCACAAGTCGCCAAAGATTTCTTTTTTTCAACAAACTGTGTTTTGGCTGTTTTAATTGATTTGTTTTAATGGCAGCGTCAAATTCGGAGAGAAGGTCTAAGTAATTGGATCCTTTTTTGTATAAATGAAACCCTGCTTAAGTCACGTGACCAAATCCGAGCGAAAACCGATAAATGTATTTTAGCATTTTGCGTTTTGGTGTGGGGGCGTGGCCGCAGTGTCCGGCCTGGCCCAGCGTTGGTTTCCACCGCGTGGTTCGGTGTAGGTCCACGACAGCCTGGTGGCGGGTTTCTGCACTTGGGTGGGAGTAAATAAAATTTTGTGGGTATTATTGTTTTATTTTACAATTATGTAACATTGTTGATCAATCGCAGGTTTTCCTAACTATTGTAACAGTACTGCTCCACCCGCAAGACTTAACATCAACGACTGAGAAGTTCCGCAGAGACTCTTCCTGAGGATGTTGTTAATATCACTTTACAATCGCTATGGTCCGACAGAGTACAAGTCGCTATATGACGTATTTTGTTGAGTAGACAGCGTGTTAGTATATTCTCCATCTCAGGTATTCTCTTTTGGAAATGTAAGGTGTTAGGTCTTCTATCTTCATTATGGTCATTGAAGTAAAAAGTGGTCAGCAGTGGATTGGAGAAGGTGACATGGTTCATGTTGAAATGATAAGAAAAATGTGAATGTAAGCGTATTTATTAGGCATGACAACATTTGATTAAATCAGTTTCGTCAACATCTGGCGTATTTCCAAATCGCATGTAAAAATTATCTTCTTCCTTGGTGCTATCACAGTTTTTAGCTTTGTTGTTTTTGTTTTTTTTTCCAACTGTTGGCCCCTCTTCATTTGCATATTGAAGCGAATTAATGTGCAGAAAGGTGAATTGTAGTCATGGTCCGCCATATGATCGTCATCCTCTTCCCACTTGCAAAGCACCACACCACAATAAACGCATTTCGTCCTTCAACTGTGGAATGCACGCGTACACATCCTGCAGCAGCGAGATCTTTGCTGGTGGGAGATCGAGATGGTTTATTCCAGTCAAAGAAAGTCTTCTCCCTCACTGCCGGTTTGTTCATGTCGAGTAGATCCAGATTTTCCACGCACCAGTCGGCCAGTTGGGTCACATTGTCGAGAGTGCAAATGAACCCTGGCGCGTTCAAGTGATGATAAAGACATTGTCGTGTTCCTTGATTAGGTACGGCGTCAACTTCATCGCATGGTTCACCGTATTCGTCTAGCTTTGGTAAGGCGGGAAAGAGTGGTTTTCTCGTGATCGGTGGGCAACCGAGATGTTCCAAACTGAAGACCAACCTCCTAGCCTTGAATATGTTTTCCAGTACTGTAGCTTTTTTTAAATCTGGGGCATCAAGAAGTTGAAAGGGGGAACAAATACTGTTCAGAATTGATAGTAAATCTTCATACTGACTGAATCCAGTACAAAAATCCAGACCGTGATAATGTTTGCTCAGCCAATTGTTGTGTCGATCGATGTTGCACAAGCCGTTGAAATAATTATCTAATTCCTTGGGTGGTTTGAATATCCAATGCTGCGCTGATCTCGATTCTATGTCCACTGCGGTTGACTCTTTGATGATGACATCTTTGTTTTTGCCCACAAAAGCACTAAATCGATGACGGTTTCTTTCATGGCGTGGCCGAATAGTACGAGTCCCGGAACACGAATGAACAGCTGAACTGGCTCTTATAGACGGTGGACGGGGCTTCAGTTGTTGAGCCTGACCAGATTGGTTGACGGGTTGTACGCGAACGCCTTGTCATGAATAATGAGACAGCAGGCGGCCGTGTGTTCTGGAAAGTCTTCGGCAGCTTCGAATTCCAATCGTATGTCTACAGGTGCAGACTTGATCGACTCATTTTGCTTTGAACAGTCGATAACAGCAATTGGGGCGTAATCTTTAAAGAGTGTTTTCGTCAACAAGGGACGCGGTGCGGCATTGTAATATGAGTCTTGAAACCTAGTGTACTTGTCGTAAAGAAAAGCGAAACGATTCTTGGTATAGTCTGGTTTCAGGTCATCGTATGGATAGCTGATTGAATTGAGGTGAAGTTTCAAGTTTGGCAGTTTGCAGTGATCGAAACGGGAAGCGTTTTTCTTGAGATTAGCTTTCTTGTTGGTTTTAAAAGCGACAATAACGTAACGAGGTTTGTTTAACTGGCTCGCCGTTTTCACGGCCCACGACTGTTTACCCGTTTTAGGAAGCGCCGGGTATTCGTACAATTCCCAACTCCTGTATTCCCCCGGGATACTCGTGCTGCGGTTGAGTTGTTTAAGTAGAGTGACCCTCTGTTCATCGCTGAGTGTAACGTACGGTATACGCCAGCAAAGTTTATCCAACGTGACCTTGATATTTTCAGACATTTTTGTGTCTTTAACAGCGGGAGTACCTGTAGCAGGTCCCGGTTGCCACTGTACGGCGTTTTTATCACTTGCTGACCTGACTAGAACCAATTCGTGACGCGCGTTAACGATCATCTTAGTGTAATCCTCGGCAAAGCCGAGAAGGCTGCCTAACCGCACGCAAAAACTGAAATTCCCATTGGTGTCGATCACGTGATCCGCAAGTCTTGAGCCGATGTCGTCATACGAGTCGACCCAACTCGAGTTGCCCATACACCTGAGAGTGTCATTATCAAAAGAAGCGTAACCTTTTAGTGTAGTAGAAATGCCTGGATGTCTGGTTTTGTCTATTTCTACGCCATTCAATTCGTAGTAGTAATTCGTCGAACAGGTGTGCAAAGGCGTTGTTGACAAACTTTGTCCTGCTAGGAGCGGCACTGCCGTCCTCCTTTAAAAGTTTACCTTCGACATAAATGCAACTCATCGACGGCACCACGCAAATATCTTGTTGCTGTATGGGTATTCTTATTTCATCACTATTGTTGAGTGTCATCGAAGCGTATGGCAGGTGGGTATGCCATTCCATGTGGGTAACCGTATCGTCGAACGAAGTACACAACAGAATATCTTGAACGTTCATCATTGTAACAGCGTAAAGCCAAGAGAGTGTAAAAATCTCTTATTCTTCGTTGTTAATCGTGTGGCAGGCAAACGACTACTAATACCGCGAACCTTTGCCTTTGGCAATAAATAGGAAGGTCTCTTGGACCAAATGTACACAAACCCCATGGTTTAAGTGGGTCGTTGTCTCAAATGCAGACGTACAGTGATTCGTCGCCTTGGAAACTCACTAACCGTCCGTCTTGATCTACCAGTTGCAATGTTATGTTGTCGATGGTGTTTTGTGTCACGGGCAGATATACCACGGTTGATGGTTCTTCTATCAATTTGAACCCTGGGCTCACACTCGGGTGAAACTGAAAAAGAGAGTGGGCTGGACGTCCGTCTATATAGGAACCTGTTAAGATGCTGCAATTTACAAAAATGGAATTCACTTTAAATATGTCGGTTATCAAGGGTGCGCTGACTTTGTGATTGGCGTCAATCTTCTCCTCCTTGAACCCAAACAATCTAACTATGGAATTCGCCGGCGTAAAGTCAATGGGGAAATTACACTTTATAGTGGTGTGCAACGTATTTTTGTTCGTAGTCAGCTTAAAGAGATCTGTCCACTTTCCAGAGCATCTGCTGCAATTATTCTGCAATGGATGTCACCTCGTATGTACCAGTAGGGATTTCAATTGTCGAACCGTTGTTGTAATGAAAAGTGTTATTAGTCTTGTCCACGATCGGTTTCGAATTGTAAGACTCAAAATTGAGCAATAATATTTCCCAAATGTGATTCTGATCGAGTTCCACTGGAGGGAGAATGTCAGCGGACAGAATGGACTCTGTGCCTGTAAAGGTAAACGTCAAAGGCATGACTGGGCTTAAAACCAAAACACATTGTATCTTATGTATCCTATTTATTGATTATAGACAAAAACGCCAAACACAGTTGACCACAATTTTCACTATTGGTGTTGACAAACTGATATGCAGTGGTATTGTGAGGGATGTAGTTTCCCTTAAGGTAGCGTTGAACCTCGCAAAGAGGTCTCAGGTTACCATAGATGTCGAAGTTCTCCACAAGTTTACCAGTCTTTCTAAAACAAACCCAGTGAGTGCTCAATCGAGACCACTGCTGTTGTCTAAATTCATGATGGTCAACTCCTTGTGTCGGTAAGGCGTCGCGCATGAACACACCTCTAAAGTGAGGTATCCGTAGTTATCGTGCCAGTTTCACAAGATCAACGTCGTACAGTGCCCGCTTGGGCAGGCGCTCTAGCAGTTTTTTGCGTATTGCGAATATGGTTGCATGTACAGTCCCAATCCGCCTCTGTAATGCAAATGCGGCCTCAGATAAAGGAACCTTCCTTTGCGCAACGCGATGGCTTCCATAGTTTCGTTGTGTCTTTGCATTTCGGCTAATTTCTTGTTCGCATCCTTCGTTTCGTTTATGGCTTTCGCCACTCTGGCGGCGCCTCCTGGCAAGCTGCCCAAGGCGCTCAGTCCGGCGAAAATCGGTAACAGTGGTAAGACTCCACCGGACTTTGGTAGTAGTAAAACTCGTGTACCCCAGCTGCCCACGGATTTACCCTTCTTGAATTTTCTCACAGCTTTCAACGCTGCCACGGTTGCACTTCGCAGTTTCCGCTTATCTATATTTCTTGACGATTCGATACCTTGACCCTTGAGGGCAGTGCGCGCCTGTCTAATCGCATCACCCAGACTGATTTCAGCGCGTCTAACGTTCCTCCTCTTTTTCGACGCCATTGCGGCCGTCTCGGCCGACGACTATCTTTGCACTGATGCCTATAAATGCGAACGCCTTTTTTGTCATCCAGTCGACCACGACTATTCAAACAATGAAGTTTGAGAAACAGCGCGAAACGTTTACCGTCAACGAAACTTTGGACGGTTTAGCTGTCAGCGATGCGGCAGCGAAAAAACACGGTTCGTTTCTGCAAGTCTCGATAAGAGGAATCATCAGTGGTCCTCCGAATTTTGGTAAAACTCAGCTGATGTTCACTCTGCTTACAGAGCTGAACGGTTTGAGGCTTGCAAACCTGTACTGTACATCTTAGGAAAATCATCAATGTGCAGCAAACTTTCCGCCTGACGAGTGAGCGGAGCGAACGAGCTTTGTGTGAGAGACGAAAGTAATAATTTTACAGAGCTTAAGCTCGGTCCCCCTGTTACTATACTCTAAAACAAGCTCCGTTTGTCCGGGCAAAGTTTTTTTTCGCTCCAAGGATTTTTGATTTTTTGATTGAATATGGGGGTTTTGGCCACCAGAAATCGATTGGAGCTGGTCCCATAGCTGGGAAAAATCCGGTTTTCGCGCTAGAGCCCTTCAAAGATCCCATGTTATCCTTATGGAGATTTTTAAATTGAACAAAAATCAGCTGATAACTGTAGATAAAATAAACCAATGTGTTACATCTTTAACCTGTGGTTTTAGGGAAATTATACCAATGTGCAGCAAACCTTCCGCCTGGCGAGTGAGCGGAGCGAACGAGCTTAGTGTGAGCAACGAAAGTAATAATTCTGCCGAGCTTAAGCTCGGTCCTCCTGGTACTCTTTAGTAAATCGTTGTAGCAACCAAAGGACATGTTGTTGTCTCGAATGTTCGGCAATATCCCGCAGATTGGTTACTACACATATGAAAACGGCGACGAAGTGCAAAGCCCCAGTGAGGCAAAACCAAACTCTGTATTTTTGATTGACGACGTAGCGTGTGACAGTCAGAATCATATGAGTACTTACTTTAACATGGGTCGATACAAAGGTGTTGATTGCTTTTACCTTGCACAGTCTTACACCCGAAACACCTTCTCATGGATAATGCCGATTTAATAATCTTATTTAGACAGGATGATTTTAATCTTAAGCACGTATTCGAAGACCATGTAACTGACATGTCTTTTAATCAATTCAAAGAACTTTGTCACGAGTGTTGGAATAGGAATCGACACGGTTTCGTGGTGATCAGCAAGGACTACGAATTAAACAAGGGTCGCTACAGATGCGGCAGAGTCCCTGTCAGCAGAAGGCAAACCGATCTGTAAAAACGCCTTCTTAATGTCTGCAGTCACTGCAACCTGGATTTTTGCGGAACTTGAGTAAAAGAGGTGGAATTAACTCTACTAAATTTTGACGCTTTTCCAAACAAGAATTTAAAGAAACACCTCTGTGGTCCTTGGCAGATGCATTGAATACTGGTCGTATTTTTGTAGTCATACTGTTCTCCTTAATCACCGCATGATGTGGAAGGTAATGAACGTTACTAGTAGAAGCCTCGTTGTCGGACACCTTCTCAACGATACCTTCTGCTAACCAATCCTGAAACCCTTTATCGTATTCACTTAATCTATTTACCTTTTGAAGCTTGTTTGTTGTAGACAGTAATCTCCTCTCTGCCACGTCACGATTATCTAACGGTTTTGGATGACCCTCAATCCATGTTAGGCAAACTTCATACCTACCATTGATATCAACATTAACAGTCTCCTTGAAATGCCGCAATGTCTCTGCTTCTTTGAGTAGCTTGGTTTTCACTTCGCAGGGATCCTTGATACCGATTGTTTCTAAACTCCATAGATCTGTAATTTCAGGTTTAGTGGAACAAAATAAATTTACTGAACGATTTGGTTCATCAATCGTTGATGACTTACCCATTACAGTCCAGCCCAGATATGTTTCCATAGCAACAAGGCCATTATTTATGTTTTCTACATTCCCAGTGTAGAGTTCACCAATTATATCAGCACCTAGTAAAACCTTAATCTCGGGAACATTTTCCCCTACGTCAGTTAGAACGATACCTTTGCCCCTCAAAGTTATTAAAATATTTTCGTCCTGTAAACGAGGTACGTTATGACAGATTATATCTTGATCCAAAACAAGTACCGTAATTTGGAAAGAGTTATTAATATTTTTTAAAGTGACCATGTATGATTTGTGATTGGAGTCTTCTAGCCTTAAACCCTCAAACAAACTGTGATGGATGATCTCCTTACTAACACTATTAAGGCCCAGGGTAGCTGCAAAATCTTTATTTATGTATGATCTTTGAGATCCTGTGTCCAGTAACACTCTAGCAACCTCTCCCTGCCCACTCTTGCTCATTACTGTCACCAAGAGTATTTGGAGCAAAGTTTCACATCCCTGCGTCGCCAAAACCTCAGACTTATTCTTTGCACCATTAATTAATTTGGGTTTACTTATTGATTGATCATTTTCATTTCGTTTAACTTGGTTAGTACCTTGACACATGACTGCATAATGTTTTTTGTGGCATAAAAAACATTTTACAAATACTTTACAGTTTTTTGTCATATTCCCTATTTTCAAACAGTAAAAACAAGCACCTTTCTTTGATATAAAATCCCTTTTTTCCGTTAAACTAAGACCGTGAAATCCAGAGCAGTCTTGAACAAAGTGTCCTGATTTTGAACAAAATAGACAGGTACTCACCCCTTTACTTTCCTCTGTCGAGGGAATCGAGGATGCAGAGGGCAACTTCTGTTGACGGTCCCGGGGTTTGACCTTTGAAATATTTTGTTTTCTGGGATCCGCTGTGCTGTCTGTGGAGGGTTTGAAGCTCGAGCGTGCCAGTGTTAGTCGTTGTTCGCTCTCCACCTCCATCTTCAAAAACCCCAGAAGATCCTGTAAATTGTTAGTGGAAGCTGGAAGAGAAGACGAATCATTCAAAACAGACTTTCGTGACGTTCTGAAACGTTCCCACGCTCTCAGAGTATCCTCCGGTAACGATGACTCCACTAAGGGATAAAGCATAGCAGCATATTTGTCAAGATTCAATAGTTCCCTGACATAAACCTCTATGAGGAACTCATCCCGGGCAAACCTCATTTTCAGTTGTTCAATAGCTTTCGCATAGTTTTCTCCCCAAGGAGGAAAACTTTCAACAAGTTCCCTAGCCGAGGTGCCAGGTTTGGTGGCCTGAAGAAGATACTGAAATTTATCCTCGGGTTGAAGTTCAGTATCACTATCAACCTTTTTGAACTGGCCCCAGAAGGCTATACAGTTTTTTACGTTACCATCAAACTCAATCAAATTTAGCTTTAGAAGCTTCAATTTCTTATGAAGGTTAGAGGACTCACCACTTCCCTGCTGGCGGGTACTATCAGAGTCAATCTTACGTGCCGACTGTTGCAGTAGGTGTTCCATTTTCGTTTGAGCCAGTCAATCCTGAATCCCTCAGCAGCGTCGCATTCCTCATCGAAGTCGTCCTCCTGGAAATCGTCCTTGTCGAGCGTTAAATCCTTTATTTCTTCATCCAGTGGGAAAAGCCTGTCTGCCGTGTCCTTAAGAACATCAAAGGCCATCTTCTCAGCCATCTCATCCACAGGTTCCCTCGTGAATTGATCCTCAAAGTCCTTCAAGGACCTGGAAAAGAATCGTCTAACACGCGACCTAGTGCCCGTAAGTTTCTTGAGCTTGTCCATGGTCCGAAACTAGTAATACACACGGTAAGCCAAGATATCAATCAGAGTTAAAGGGATGCCATTATTTTAGGTCTACACGAAATTAGTTAGGCATTTTTAATACTTTTCAAGGGTTTTTATTGTAAACATACATTTCAGTTTTCAATTCACAATTAATTAACAAAAAACTTAATAATTACCATATGATATCAAATTAATAACAAAGATATGTCGCCTAGATTTCTTCTTTCATATTCTGATATATTCTACTTTCAACAGGCTATTTGCACTGGGCGAAGAAGGCTCTGAGGAAGAAATTGAGGTTCTCCGTTTGACGATAAGACCCACATTTCTATAACGTTTCCTAAATTTGTACAAACTATTCAAAAGTTTTCCTTTAGCCTTTTTTCTGGTTGTTAAAGTCAATGTATGGGATGAAGTATGTTGAAGTGTGTTCTTTTTCAAAAATTGTCACTATTTGTGGGCCCAAAAAAGAAGACGAGGCGATGGTACTATAGTTTTTGGGTCATTTTTCAATTCTGAGTGGATTATAATGTCACAAAGTTTGCTCCGGGTTGAGTTGTCTAGAGTTTCTTTTTGTAAGAGGGCTTTCCCCTCCTTGCACGATTCAAGTAATTACTTCAGCTCAGGACTCTGTAAATAATGATCAAAGTATATATTTTAATAAAAGTATAAAAAATTATACTTATTAGATAAAAAAAAATTGTCATAGTAAAATTGTCATAGTGTCATTAAAAACCGTATTTTATGTAGTTTAAGGGCACCTTGGTTTAACCGGCCAAATCGTTATCCGGCCGCCGATTCGGTCCTGAGGTGCCTGGTTAAGAGGGTTACTGTACTACTATTGACATGAAAAGAAAAACAAATAACCCTGGTGCAGCAGACCTTCTTACTCAACAAATTTCAACTGCTTATTTTTTTATTTTTGTGTGTACTAATGTCAGTAGCTTGTTTAACTTTTTTAAAGGAACAGTCCAAACCCTTTACGTAATAAAAAAATACTGTAAGCTTTAGATAAAGAAATATAAACCAAAAATATAATGGGTTAAAACTGCTTTGAAACCAAATTTAGGGTTTCCTAATGTTAAACCATACCTGAAACCAACAGAATTCAAAACTTCTTTTCGATATATTAGTTACGTAATATATATTTCTAAGCCTGAATGAATCAGTTACCTCTAAGCTTTGGTTAGAGCTGGAAGTGGATAGACCTGATTGATAAGGGTCATCAGTGACTTGAATAGTTAGATGTTCTTCGCTCTTGCAGGATGGAGGTTTGTCTGTGTTTTCGGATTGTGGAAGAAAGATATCATCAACCTTGAACCAAATTACTAGGTTACTTATTTTTATAGCAGAGGCTATCTCAAACACTTTGTTATATCCAATCTTTGTTGTACAGTATTTTGGAAAGGAAAGTTTAGGGTACCGTACAAAAAATATCATTAGAACGTTTCTAGTTTTCAGTTTTTCAGTTTTTCGCATACTTAGCTTCATTTTCCAATTCAACATTTCATACCTTGAGCTGTTAATAGGCTAGAGAGGACTTGTTAGTCCTAACTTCGCCTCCAAAATAAAGACATTTTTTATTTCATTTCAAACCAGGAGGAACTTCGTTATACGCCTCCATCGTAATTATCCATGTCCCCGACTTCGATATATCAATCCATTTTTCCATGAAAAACCTACAAGACATAACCCAACGATCAATATATTGAAATCAGAAACTTCGATAAGAGATAAAAAACATCAAAAATTACGATTGAGGCGAATAAAAAAGTTTTGCCCTAAACTATTCTTATGATCTAAATTGATATTAAAATACAGTCAAGTCTGATTTATCCAGATCTGAATAATCCAGATTCCGGATTATCCGGATCAGGTTTTTCTATTACACATATATTTAAAAAGAATTATTTGGAATAAAACTTCCATTCGAGAACAAATTTTGAGAGGGAACGGCGCCGCACTGGTACGAATCATCACTTGGGAAATAATTTGAATAAGACAATAATTACGATGACGGAATGTGAACGAAGTGAAAGTGGGAGCAGAGACGGAATTGGAATGAATTAGCAACTAAATGGGAACGAAGTTGGAACAAATTGAACGAAAGTTGAACATATCTAAGAGACAATCCTGTTCATGAAATGTTTTGGAGACGAACTGATAATGCATCTAGACGTTTTCATTTGCTCAAGCATCTCTATTTCAAATGTTAGTAAGGTTTTGTGAAAACGTTGCTGTGGGTGTTTGAGGTTATTCGAGCAGTACAGTAGATGTTATTAGCATCACCTACACTATTATGGCTGTTATACATAAATTTAAGAATGATTCCTATGAGAAGTGGATACAGGCCTATATTAGGCCTATATTGTAAATCAAATTATACGGATTTTCAGATATCCGGATCGGGACTCCGCCACATTATTCTGGATAACCCGAACTTTACTGTAGCCTCAAAAATTATTCCTGTTGTGCAGAACACACCTCAAAATGCTAAATTAACTAAATTTTCTTCCGCTTGGTAGCACACTGTGCAGATAGTAGCTGTCTAATTCGCTGTTTCATTTATAATGTTAAATGTTGATTGTAGGTTCAGAGTTGCGGTTTGTGAGTGTTGCAAAGTTCAGTTTTTAGTGGCAATTGAGTGGGACAACAGTTTTGGCATGATAGGCCTAGCTAGTGTTGGGTTAGGTTGTTATTTACGCGGCCTAAGACCGAAACTTCAAAACTGAAAAAAACGCGGAACTATCAGAATTATTCAGAACCTTTTTATGAACTGAAACACCTCCGTCTGTGTTTCTTTTGAATAAAATGTTTTTATTATTGCATATTTTTTTTATTGTTCAGGTCTAGATAAAATGAATCGGCTCACTGGGGTACACTTTCACAAGAGGTTCGGTTAAAAAAACATAACTTTGTTATACGCCTCCATCGTAATTAACGATGACCCGGACTTCCATATAAATAGATCGATTTTGCAATGCCTACAAAACATAACCCAATGATCAATGTATTGAAATCGGGAAATCCGATAAGCAATCAAAATCATTGATAATTACGATGGAGGCGTATACCAAAAGTTTTACCAAAAAACCAATTGATTTTCCAATATATTTATAGTTTTATAGAATTGAACTATTGTTTCGATTATTGTAATATAAATTTCTTAACATATTATGATGGACAGAAATATAGGTAATCAAACAATTTTTGAATCAAATAAACTTAATTACTACTGGGGTAATCTAGTTTCCAAATGACATCCATTTTTTATAATTGTATGAAGTGAGCCTAAAGAATGACGATAGGTACATGTTTTAATTTATTTTAAAAATGTAGGCCTTTAAGAAAAAAATTACAGTGGGTTTGTTTAGGAATGTAGGAATCTTAGTATTATCATAGCCCATGTTGATTACTATAAATTCTAATCCCAACCCTGTGTTTTGTCAGGATTTGGTTAGGCCTAGTTAACATTAGGCCTATTACCAACGCTTCTAATTTATTGTCAGCCAATCTTGTCTGTTTATATTATCTTAACTACCTTTATGTTGTTAAATGATCAATCAACTCGGTTGCTAATTCAATCGATATAAAAGAAAAATAATCAGTTGTTTTTTTTTTTAAATCAAACCTCTAATGAGAGTGTACCGCTCAATATGGCCTAACAAAGTCCTATCTTCATAGCCTGTCAGAAAGTTGCAGTAACCTAACCTTCTAATGTTGTTACATTAGAATGTTAGTCTTGTTAGACTTTCACCTCATTCAAAATAAACAGCTAGTGCTGTCAGCCAACTAGTTACCAGAAAATATACAAATAGGTACCATAACTTATGTTTCTAGGTTGGTTCGGGAAGTTTGCATCACAACCTAACTTTGGTTTGGGAAATATTGCAATTACAACTTGCAATTCAACCAACTAAATAATAAACTATGTGTCAAAAACCATGTTATGCTCACCTCTGAAATTAGGGATAAACTCCTCCAGACCCCAGGCTAAGAGCAAGTCCTCTGTGTCTGGATCCATGTTGCATATCCGTCGTCGGTTAACGCTCAACGGCTGTCAAAGAGCGAGACAGCACGTGCGCATGCGCTCTTATGGTGGTGGGGGGTGGGCCGAGATTCAAGCATTCGTTTCGCTAAACTGCCTAACTAGACGGTAGGTCTTAGTCGAACGTTACCGATAAACCTGTCAGGGT
Source organism: Neoaliturus tenellus (assembly GCA_030545055.2). NCBI lineage: Eukaryota > Metazoa > Arthropoda > Insecta > Hemiptera > Cicadellidae > Neoaliturus > Neoaliturus tenellus. The sequence continues at coordinate 112,541,566 of CM061531.1, forward strand.
CTTTATTTTGTTGGTTCGTATCTTGTTAATTTACCGTTACCTGTCTCGCGGTTCCTGGTGTATGATTACGTTATAATAAAGAGTCTATATTCGATGAAGTATTAATTTGAATCTCTTAAATTATAATCATTTTCGCTAAATTGATGTAATTTGAACACTTACTTTTGATGGCTTTATTTCTCCAATCGAAAGAAACACATTTCATTCTGATTTAAGAATCTGGTGCAAAAATTTACTGTTACCATTTCGCTATTATGAACGCATGATTTTAACGAAAATCACTTCCTTTTTTTAAAGAAATGGTTAATAAAATTAGTTTTGGTATTATACTATTATTTCGGCTAAATAAGCGAGAAACCCCTTTACCGACCCAGTTTCGCTAGAAAATACAGTGTCTTTTTTCCCAGTGTATGTGTTTTATTTATTAATTATTCAAATTGCTAAGTGTAAAATGCGATTAGGTGATTAAATAAAGTTATAAAAAGAGATAAGGGTTTCTGTAAATAAATATAGTACTGTAAACATTTTACATCTGAACAAAGTAATGTCAGTAGTGGGGAATGGCTACAGTTGGGCCAGTTCAAGGTCATTGGTTGGAAGAGGCAGGTGTGGGGTTGGAAGTGTGGGGTGAGAGTGATGGATGGGTTTGGGAAGTGGGTCAAGGTCATTTGGAGGGGGTTTTAAAAAAGTGGGAGCCTCAGGGGCTCGGTGGGGTTTGGGAGGGGCGGCGCCGGGCCGCGGGAGGTTTTAGTTTATTTTTAAAATTAAATCAAAGTCGTGTTCTTGTGCAGAGAGGCGTTGGAGTGTCGTCCACCGGTGAGGGAGTGGTAGACGCCGAAGGTGGTGGCGAAGAGAAGGTAGACGCACAACATGCAGAGTACGAATTTGAACAGTTGCAGCAGGCGAACCATTCCTTGTTGATTTTCCGTTTCTAATTGCAGCCTGTTGATCTCTAGTTTGAGTCTGTCCTCTTCCAATCGTGTTTTAAGTGAAACATCATCCATCATGTTTGTGTGCTTGTTTTAATTTGTGTTGGTGAAACGGGAGCGGTGTTGACGGTCGGAAAGTTGGCGATGAAATGAAAAACGAAGATGAGGACAGGGCATATTTACTGGAAAGTGGTGGGGGGTTAAGAAAAACAGTTGTGTGTCCAATCAAACGTCATCGTCAGCTGTTGGTGTAGGTTTGGAGGATGCAGGAGTGAGTCCTAGCAAACCATCTTCATCTCCACTCTCAACTCTATCGCATGTTGGACAACCGTAAACAAGTTCCAAATTCATAGTGATGCAGTGGAATTTGTCTATAATATCTTCTAAAGTTTCCATTAAATCTTTTAAATCATGTCTTGTTCTAATTATAAAAGTAGATTTCATATGTGGTAGCGGATCGTTGTTCATCGTACGGGAGTCGGGAAACAAATGGCGAGCGTCAGTCAGCGGCTCGCTTATATGCTGGCAAGGGCGGTGGAGGGGGAAGTGGAGGGGTGGTGGCGTGGTGGGGGAAGTGGAGGGGTAGTGGTGTGGTGGGGGAAAGGCGATATACCCCCATGCGAACCGTTGGCCAGCGCATTTCGCTGCGAAACGCCGTTCGGGTAGGTAGTAGGAGGTGTACTATAAATATTAAATTTATATTTAACCAGAGCTTGCATTTCTTGTTCCTCGTTGTTTAATTCAATAATTTTAACACCATTAGTTGTCTGTTCCTCTTCCTCTTCACTTTGCGACGATGAAGACATGGAGGTGCTTGAAGAAGATGATGACGATGAAAATATTTTGGTAGGATTGACATATTGCACTGTGATGTTGATCCATCTTAAAGGATGGTTATCCATAAGTGTGAGTAAGTTTTGGAATAGGGTTTCCATCTCTTCTCTGTCGGTAATTAAATGTTGAAAGGAAATGAATTTATCATCCATGTTGTTGTCAGTGCAAGTAATGAAATAAGAATGAGAAGCGTATCGAATGATCCGTAGAATATATGTTGTAAAAAATAAGTGGTGGGGGGTAATCTCAAGGTCAATCAAATGGAGTTTTAAAAAAGGGCTGCAGTCAGTGACTACAGCTATACATTCGAAGCTTCAACAGGTTCAGAAGACCAATCTGATCTATACTTGCACGCACTTATGATGCATGTACAAAAGTCGTCTTTATAATATGCATTGCACTCTCGACAAATGACAAGTTTTTCCGGATGAAACTTGATACACCTCTGGGGACAGCAAGTGTGGAAGTATCGTGATTTATAAATCTTGAAGGTTCGCAATTTTGGTGGTGGTAGTTGCTTTGTTTCGCATCTGCAGTAACAGGATCCAAAGAATTCGCACTTTGTACAGGCTAATCCGTCTACCATCCATCTTCCTAAATCGGTGCATTTCTGTTCACAACAGTAGCGCGGTGAGTCCTCGTTTTTCTTCTCTTCCATGTTGGCGCTTCTAAGTTTAGGCAAGAAATGAAGTTGTATAGTGTAGGATAGAGTGTTTTATAGATTAAGAAAAGTGGTGGGGGTAATGTCAAGGTCATCCAAATGGAGTTTTAAAAAAGATCATCTTACAAGTGTAAGATATATTTATTTAAGATACTGAGTTTTCATCTTCTTTTTCTTTCTTTACATCTTGTTTGTATTTTTCTTTTTCTTCTTTAGCCATGGCGATGAGATCTTCAGTGGAGAGTGGATGTACTTCAGGAAATTTTAGAATTAATTTTGGTTGGAATCCCTCTTTAGTCAATACTTGAAGATCGGACGTCATTTGTTCTACACTTTGATAGTCTTTTCCGTAGATTTTTCCATTAAATTCAATCATCATTCTGTACAACATGGTATTAGTAGTTGTTTTCGCTGCGTCAGTTGGAGAGCAAATGATGATTCTGTTAGGTTACACGGTCCTTTTATAGATGCTACAGCGACCACTTGATATTATTTAACATTAGTAATATTTCTGGAACTTAACATTACTTTGAGTAGATGGTGTTGTAGTTGAAGGTTGTGTGGAAACGAATACTTCTTCGTTGCAGAACTTCTGTTTAGGAAACATCCTCATGTTGTTAGAGTAAACATCAATATTTAAACGATAACCACCGGCAAGTAACACTCGCAGTTCATTAGTAAAATCGTCGAGTTCTTCAAAAGTTGTAATGGTGGTGGTATCATATGATGCACACTTAACCTTAAGAGACATGTTGTTATTCGTAATAACTGGAGAGCCAACAGAGATGTGTACAGCACGAAAGGTAGTCGTAGACTGATGAGATCCTCAAGAAAATTACGGCCTTTATATACCCTCGAAACTAGGTCAAGGTCATCCAAACGTGTTTTTAAAAAAAGCAACATATCGATAGTGCAGAAACACTATCAATATGTTGCCTTTTCTTATTTTTTTTTTCATTTTTATTTTTTATTTATTTAAAATCAGTTACACATATGTACAACAGTATATATAAACTACAGACTAGTTGCTAGTAGGCATAACATGAAGTGTAAGTTCAGTAGAGTTGGTTCCACTAGGACCGTGGGATGCCAAATAGAGTGCGCCGGGGTGAATCAGTCGTAAATCTTCATTCTGCAGCAGTTGAACGAAGCGTTTGGGAAGAAATACTTGAAATTTCGGTTCATCACCAGGTGTGTAGGGTGCTTCACTCAATGTGCAATTGATGGCGTCTCCAACTGATGTTTCCATCTTCTTAATAGTGTGAATAATGTAATGTTTTTCTTCTTTCAATTCTGAACATTTCTTAGTCGGTAGTATTGTAGATTTAGAATGTTTGTTGAATTGATCAACAAGCGACTGTAGAAAAGTTTGCGATGCCATTATGTTTTCTTACTATTGTTCGTCTTCTTCTTCTTCTTGTGCTTGCGCGTCAGAGGTGTTGACTCCTCGGAGGTTAGAGTAATACTCATGCATTGTCATAGTGCCGCTCTCGCTTTTATACCCATCGCTTCCCCCACCACTTTGCTGGAGATAGACATTCAAACGATATGCGTTCTTTAAAGCACATTGAGACTGCCGATGTTTAAAGTTTTTAGATGCAATACAGATGTTAGCAAAGTAGCAATAAAAATCTTTCTCCATTTGCACATTTATCACTTCATGGTTTGTATATGCTTGTATCCAATTTGCTTTTTCCGATCCTCTTGTAAAAATAGTTTTGAACTCTTTGCAGAAATGATTCATAATGTGTGGCATCATATTGTAGGTTATAAAACCTTCATCCCATCTTAGATTATGAAAATGTTTCATCAACCATTTGTTTGTTACTTTAGCTTTGGTTGTTAATCTGTTGAACGGCAAAGGAGGCATGAATAAAAAATGATAAACAACAGATGTTATCATATCTAGTACCACTAACTCTTTGATTATAAAATTTCCATCATTACCACGGAATGCCTGAAACTCTATGATACCTCGCTTTACTTCCATTATTTCCGTCTTCTTAGAGAATGAAACTCGTTTATCCATGATGACGTTCAGTAGACAACTGGTATGTCAATGCAGATTGGCAGCCTTTTATACTCCAACATTCTTCTTCTTCTTCTTACTTACAATATTCTTTGTTTGTTTAATTTGTTGTTGATTGTTGATTGTTGAAACGTGATTCGTTTTCCTTGGTTTCTTGCTTTTCTTCTTCATCTAAATTAAAGTTGGTTTGATTGTGGTGTAACTGTCTCCACATCTCTACTTCATGCGGTATCCTATTGAAGATTGAAGTATCTACTGGACCGTATAGGATTGGAACATATGGTTGTCTATCCAATGCATCAATTAAATAGTCTTTAATAATTGTACTTGAGAATATTAGCTGTTTTAAATATCTTGTTATAGGGCCAGTAGCACAAGTTAAAGCGTAAAACTCTTCTTTTGTCAAATGTATTTTTATATTATATTTAGTTAAATCTCTAAATCGAACTAGTTGTTGACCACGTTGTTTAACAATATCAATTTCAATATTTGATTCAAACAAACCTAGTTTTGTTTTTCTTCCAAAGGTATTGTTACTCAAATAGCATTCCAAAAGATGTATATGTTTCATAAAAGATTCCCAAGAAGATTCAGTGAAGGTTACCATTTTAGATCCGTGATTCAAAATAATAGTTGGAGAGTAATCCAATGATTTCATTACTCCAGCAGACACAGTCTTTGTCATACAAGAAGAAATAGGATAAAATATTCGAAGAAATACCTCCATTAAGATGTTGGTAGAAATGTTATCTTCAATTTTCCTTTTCTTTGTTTCTTTTTGAACTTCCTCTTCGTCTGTCTTCTTATGTTTAAACTTGAGGAACTCTTCCATTTCCTGTTCAACTTGTCTTTCTATATCCAAACTATTGTCAGCCATAAGAGGTGTAGTTTCTTCATTAGCACTTGATGTAGTAGAACTCATCTTGCGGACGATGTTACCCATACGACAATCAAAGATGAAATGAATTTCCAGCTCTTCTTTCTCGCTTTTATACTCGCAGATGACCTAGATATTGTTGATCTTTTGTAAAAACCTTACAAATCGTGCAGATGTTGTATTAATCCTTTTTAAAGTACATTCTTCACAATTCCTGTCAGCGGTGTGTAAGTAACTATTTTGTCATGTAGAATTAAACAGTATGCTGAAGTTCCATCTGGTATTTTATCTTCAAATTCCATTTCAATTTTTATATCTACACTTGAAGATTTCACAGATTCATTTTGTTTTGAACAATCGATTACAACAATTGGAGCTTTTGAATAAAATTGTTCTGGTGATAGTAGTGGTGTATTTGTCTTACCATAATATGACGATTGAAATCTTGCATACATGTCATATAGAATGGAATAACGTTTCTTGTCAAATGAAACATTTAAACTGCCATATGGAAAGAACTGAGAGTTTAGAAAAACTTTGCAATTCTTTATCTTGCAATGGTCAAATTGACCAGCGTGCGCAGTTATAACATCTTTTCGTTTAGTCTGAAAACCGACTATTATGTACCTTGCTCGTTCTAAATAAGTAGAGGTTTTAACAGTCCATGTTTGTCTTTCTGTTTGAGGCAATATGGGGTATTCATGAAATTCCCAACTTCTAAATGGTATTACGATATCACGGTCAGATTTTAATTTTTTCAATAATAATACTCGATGTTCATCCGCCAATCTGACATGTGGTACTCTCCATACAACTTTATCCAATTGAAGTTGCCATTCCAAATCGGCATCTTTTGTTCCACTTGGCGCTTGTATTACATCCTTATTCGTTGAAGATCTGAGCAGTACCAGTTCTTGCTTTACATTTATTATTATTCTCTTGTAATCTTCTGCGAATCCCAAAAGCAATCGTAAAGGCACATTAAAATCAAAGTAACCTTTTGAATTAGGAGTAATAGTGTCTTTATCAGGAGTCACCCATCCAGCTGAGATTAAAGAATTCTTTTCATGGGGTGTTATTGAAGTCAATCCTTTCAAAGTTGTTGATATACCAACTTTTTTTGTTGAATCAACTGTTACTCCAGATATCTCATATCTAATTTCATCAAACAGATATGCCATAGGGTTATTTATAAAAGGAACAGTTGAACCAGATTTTCCATCCAATGTTGTTACTCTTCCTTCGATATATAAATAACTTTCACATGGTAATGTGTAGATATCTTGTTGTTGAATGGGAATCCTTATTTCATCATTATTATTTAATTTTGATGAAGTGTAAGGGTTGTGAGTGTGATATTCCTTCTCCCATAGGGTTTCGTCGAATGTCGGTCCTTGCGCTATATCCAGTATATCCATGGTTGGCAAGTTTTAGTCCGATCTTTTGTAGGAAGCGTATGTTGTCCGGTGTTAACTCGTCGAATGTTGAGGAGCTACTGAGCTCCCGACTCTTCCGTTGTGGTTTAAATGATAATCCCATGTTGACTTTATGTTGCTGCTCTGATATGTAACCGTATAGTTATTGTTTCTCCTCTAAAGTCAACACTAATGCCGTCTTGATCCAATATGTTCAGTACGATGTCTGAAATGAAACTGGTGTTTAACGGTAGGTATATCAGGTTTTGTGGCTTCTCAACTATTTTAAAACCAGGAGCTACTGTGGGGTAAAATGTATGTAATATGTGTTGATTTACTCCATCTCTATATGATCCGTGTATAATATTACACGTTACATCAATACTGTTCACCTTTAATATTGTTACTGTTGTATCGCCAGTATAATCATTTCCAGGAGCTAAAATTCCTTTCTTCTTTGAAAATCCGAGCAAATTGCCGATTGAGTGGTCTAAGGTAAAATCTATATAATACTTTGAAGTTATTTCTGCTTTTAATGTATTATTATTACCTTTTATAGAAATATTTTCTTCTCCAAGCTTTTTTTGTAATACTTGGTTTATATCGTCTATTTCATATGCTCCTGTAGATAATGGAATTATTTTTAATTGTGAATAATTTCCTTTTTCATCTTTACTCTCATAATAATGTAGTAAATTATTTTTTCCTTCTGTAACATTGGGAATTGAATTGTATGTAGTCAAATCCAATAATGCTGCTTCCCATAGTTTGTCCGTAGATAAACGTAACGCTGGGAAAAGTGTACTTTTCAATGTTGACGAATTTCCGCTCAGCGACACTGTATACGATGACATCTTAAAGCTGACTGACGCTCTTCGCTAGGAACTCTAAACATAAATGTCCGCATATTTCTGTATTGCTAGGTTGCTCTCTTTTGTAGTTGTAGAATATATTCTTGGAGTCCCGAAAATAATGTTGAAGTTCTTTTGGTGGCGGTAAATTTCCAAAACTATCAAAGTAGTAAACATTTTCTCCAAGTTTTTTATAACATACCCAATGAGTACCTGGTCCATAATTAGAGTCTAAGTTTACTATTCCAGTTTCATTTTTCCACACTCTATTTGGTAATGTATCTTTCATAAAAACTCCTCTGAAGAATGGTATTCTTAAACATTTCACATATTTTGACAGTTGATAGTTTGTTAATGCTTCATTTGGAATTATCAATTTATTCTTCTCATTTAATACACACGGTACGGTCTTAAGTAAAGACCCGATCCGTTTTTTACCATTGACCATATGGATGTTTTCTTGACTTTCCTTTTAGGGTTAGTGCGACGTCTTCTTTTGATGTTCCCGCCTCTTTTTGCAGCTTCTTTTTTACTAGGTTTTCTCCCGCGTCGTCTTCCACCACCAAACTTAGCTTTCGTCTTCATGGCTGTTGTCACTGCCCAAGCTGCTGCTTTTTCCGCAATACTGGCGTCACTTGATTTAACCCTTTGCCAAGCTTTTTCCGCTAGCGCTCTATCCGCTATTGATCTATTTGTTGAATCTGCAAACTTGGAATACGCTATATCGTGTTCTTTGCAAGCTTGATCTAATTTATTAATTCCAGGATCTCCTCTTGCTAAACGTTTTGCCAACTTAGTTCCGGGTCCACAATATTGATAGCCTCCGGGCAGATGAAATTCGTATGGTAAAGCGTCTATTGCTCGATTTAGAACAGCACCAACAGGAATCCGTCTTAGCAGGGATAACGCAGCTGATGTTATACCACGTCCTTTCTTGCCGCTGTCTTGACGACGACTGAGCGTTGCGGTCTTCATTATGTCGTCTTATATAACCAGCGTGTTTACTCCACGAGCTGCTTTACATAAATGAATAGCACATGCACAATTTTTATATTTAAATACTTAATTATTCAAATTAATTATATACTGATTTATGATTCTATTTTTAATCCAAGCTTCTCGTTCATCGGGTTGAATCATCACATGACTCGTTGTACTAGCTATATGATTGTGGGTATCGATAAGTAAATTGCCCACTATTCTTATTAAACAGTCTAAAGTTACAGCATCTTTTGGATGTTGGGGATCGTGTAACTGCATAATACGTTTATCATTACACGTGTAAGCAGTCGAATCACTTTTCGACGTTGTTATGACTTGTCCAATAGTAGCAGCATCATTTAAATCTTCTCCTGGTAAAATATTAATTATTTTCTTCATCTTTGCATCATATTTGGTCCCAAAGTGTTTATCCCAAGTTATTGTTTGTTTCATTGTAACACAATCATTTGCTTCGTAACCAGGATAAATATCTTTTATTCTTCTATTACGACCATTGTATGTACCTAATGTACCACCAGTAGCAATTAATGTTTGCACCATTAGAGGTACATCTGTATCTTTTATACCAAATCTTCCATTTGTTATTGTTTTACGTCCTGCATCCCATTCATCATTATTTCCTTGCATTAAATTAAACTTTTCATTTCCATGTATAAATTTATCTCCCCGCTTTAACACGGCATCTTCATGTTTTACAAAATTGGATGTTTCCTTTTTTAATTCTTTAGATAATTGTTCTATAGTAACAGCATCTTTTGGTTGAGAACCGAACTTTACATTTGACAACACTTTCCCATGACAATCGATTTCATCACCATCTTGTAAAATACAGTTGTCCTTGATGTATTTCAGGTTTACAGCATCCCCATCTTCCTTTGGGTATCCAATGTCATTTATTATAAATTTATAAAAAGAAAATCCGCGTTGAGTCTTTTCCGGTATTATAGAATGTAAATATTCTTTATTAACTGAATCTTTATCATTTTTCGGATTTGCCACGTTGGTTATTCTATGATTTCCAGCATCATATGTCTGTCCATCTTTTAAATTATTACCCCATTGTAATTTTAAAGTATTTGAAAGTTCAGATGATAAATACTCTTTAGTAATTGCATCAGAACTGTCAGTTGGTTTACCAACATTAATTATTCTATGTGATTTAACATCGTAAGTATTCTTGTCTAATTTCAATGATGTTGAAGTAGCCTCTTTTACTGTCTTTAAATTCGCTCCATCAGTATCTTCTTCTGGGTCTTTAACAAATTTTAAACGTTTGTTACTCATATCATAGTCACCTTCAGGTGTTTGCGGCAATCCACTTCTTTTTCTGTTTTCTCCTCCTTGTACTCCTAGCCCGGAGTACCGTCCGAACTTGTCGACGCTCATGATTGAACTGATCCACTGTATGCTCACAGCTCTCTTATATATCCGTGATGATTTATACAACTATTCCACGATTTCGAAGTTCGTCAACTAAAGCCACCCATTCATTATTTAAGCCTGTATGACCAGCTTCCATGGCTTCATGTAATAGTCTCATTCTATCAACCAATTTATTTATATCATTATAGTAAATCACATTTGTATTATATAGGTTTTTCATTAAACCTTTACCAGACGTCGAAGTTTCTCCTTTTTTCTTTTTACCATATTCATCCATAAGTGATAAGTCCATAAGTGATAAAGACTTCCTCTTTAGCGGTTTCTTCAAAGCGGGCGCAGTTCGTAATGTTGGTAGTTTTCTCAGCGGAAACAATCTTTTTATTACAACTGTATATTTAGTTGCGCGTGTTCTATTTATCATTGAATCTTTGGAGTAATTCTTCTTATGAGCATTAGTATTTTGCAAAATTTCTTTAAAAGTATTTAAATCTTGTACCGTATATTTTATAGGTATATTTTTAAAAATCAGTTCAAATAATCCTTTTGTTCCTTTATATTTATGCTCACCAATAACAATGTCATCATCTTCAGTCAAATGTACTTTTGAATCTCCTATTTTTAATTCATTTCCATCAATTCTCGCTCCATATACATGTGACTTGTGTAGTTTTGGGTTTGCTTTTATTTCATGTAACATCTTCATGATATACTTTCTTCCAAGAGGTCCTTGTTGCAATATATCACTACTTAATTTTGTTAGATTTGGAATTGATTGTTCTGCTTCAGGTATATGTTGTTCTTGTTCTTCGTCTTTTTGAACATTTATTTCTGGTTCTTCTTGTCTTGTTTCTTTTTCTTTTTGAGAAACTTCACTATCACTTGTGTAAGAATCATCATCTTCTTCCTTTTTGAAAGTCTTTACTTCAAATTTAGAAACAGGTAGTAAGACATCTCCTTCATAATGAGGTTTACCAATTGTTTCTGTTATCTGTTTTAAAGGTTCTGTAATAGGTTTAAATGTAGTCTCCAGAAATTCTTCTCTTTCATTCAAACCCATTCTTAATGCTCGATTTTTAAGTCTAATCGAGTCACTCAGTGATTTTATTTCTTTTAATAGTTTTTCTTGGTTCACCATGTTTACGCTGCGAGGTCCAATCTATTACTAAACGTATCATCAATCGTTCAATGGATTAATACAAATTTATCCAATCCTATACGATATCTTCCATTTTTTATAGCTTCTTCTTTCATAATAACAAGAAATCCATATTTTTCAGCCCATGCTTTGCCACACATTTCTTTAAATTTATCAAATGACATGTCTGCATTCACATGATCATTATATATGTGCTTTAAATTTGTTTCATCTTGCTTAAAGATAATTAGTAGATTTGCATTATCTCTTATAAGTTGTTTTGGAATTTTACTGTAAGTTTGACCAATATAAATGCTATCAATATTGTAATGTCTTCCCATGGCAAAATAGCTTCTGATAGTGTCATGATTTTCACAAGATACATCATCAAATACAAATATAGAAAATGGTTTTGCCTCGTTTGGCTCCATTATAGTTTCACTAGCATTAAACTTATAAAAATTAACTTCAGGTACACTTGCAAGTACCTTATCCAGTAATTGGTATTTGGGTTGTTGCAAAGATTTGGAAAAGATATAAATGTTGTTGAAACGTAATCCTTTAGGATTTGTTATTAAGTTAAAAACCACATTTGTCTTGCCACAATTTGATGGTCCAGTTATTAAACATCTTATTGTGTTTGGCAGTAGTTCACCATGTTTTCCATGATTTAACTTGTCGTTGTCAACTGTTAATTCATCAATATTATTAATAAAAAATCGATCCTTTTGTTGCACAATCTCCATCTTGTGTAAAGGTTAAACATGTAATGAGTTCATAAATTGCTACACCAAGTCTTTTGTAGGGATCCAAGAGTCTTCACTTTTATCAAATCCCAACCAACGTACTTTAACCTTATCCTTTTTTCTTTGTAAAATCTTTTCAACAAGATATACATCGCCAACTGATGATTTTAACAACTCATGTCCGTAGAATCCACCTTCGAGTAATTCACCCTTGTTGTCCTTTAAGATGTAAGTTTCAGGTATTGTTGGTTGCACTTTATAGATTGTAAATACTTCATTAGTCCAGTTTGGCAGATACCTTTTACTAAATACTCCTTTGTACTTACTTATACGAACTTTATCATCAACTTTAAATGTTTTAGGCTGCATTTTTTCACGTTTAGGAGTTGTATTATTCCTAATACGTTTTAATACCATCTTAGCATTACCGCTATTTACTTGGTTAGGCTTCATACCAATGGTTCGATGATACTTGTTGTTATATTCTTTTATAAGTTGCGGTAAGATATCATACCAAACATATGATCCTCGTTTGGAAAATGTTTTATACATTGCTCCTTTTAATGTTCTATTGAATCTTTCTATTATTGAAGCTTTAACTTCAGAATTTGTAGAATAATGATTTATTTTATACTTCTTCATTAAAGCTGCAAAGTCTTTGTTAAAATATTCTTTCCCATCATCAGTTTGTAGATGTTTGATGTTGAATTTATTTCTTTGTATAGCCGTTTCCATAGCTTTTGTAACACTTTTACCAGTCTTGTCCTTCAGCGGTAAGGCATCAGCCACTTTAGTAAAACAGTCTATAATCGCTAAAATGTATTTGAATCCTTTATTCAACTTACTATGTGGTATCATTTCAATAAGATCGGCTTGGAAAAGATCATTCATTCCTTTTATAATTGTATTTCTTCTAGGAAATTTTCTTCTTGCCGGCTTATGAAGTTCATTTACAATCTTGTTCCTTAAATCTTCCATCTTCAGTTGTGTCTTCCACACCGCTTGTAAGAGTACTGATCTCTAAAATGGTTTATCCTCTTTTATATGGTTAGATTATAGGTCAAGGCCATATTACATTGGTGTAAAAAAGAGGGAACATGACATTGGGCTTGTCATGTCCCCTCTTCTTTACGGAAAGGAAAAAGGAAGAAGGTAAAGGATGAAGAATAGGTTTACTGGTCGATGGGGTATAAGGAGTAATGTCCGAATGGTAGAGTTTTTATATTATCTTCCAGGATGTACCTCTTATCATCCTTACAACTCAAAGCCCATTTGGTTTGCTTTACACTGAAGAGACGATGGTTGAAGCTTCTTATGGTGTTAAATGTTGCTGTTGTCTCAACATTTTCAAATAAGCATCTCTTGTATTCTTCAAACTGTACATTCTTCTTCAGGTATGAGGTTTTTATACCCTTGGCCTTCTTTACGATTTCATGTTCTCTTCTTTCATTTTTGTACAGTTTAAATGAATATAGTTTAGACATTAAAGCTACAACCTCTTCCATTGGCACGCCATTTGTCTCGTCTTTGAACTTTCCTAATACCTTTTTATTTCTACCGTTGTCGTAGTTGGGATGGTTTTGTGGATAATCAGAAAAGTCAAAGTCAGTAGTATATATAAAAGTACGTAGGTCTTCATACATGTCTTCTGTTTTTATCCAATAAATAAAAGCATCTGTATCCATATATGCAATCCCGATGTTTTCTCTTCCATAAAACTTCACCATCTTGTTGTAGTGAAAGTCATACATGTGGGTTTTAGAAATATCCAAAATAGACATTCCCACATATAGAGGACGATCCATTGTTATTGAGATTTTGTTCATGGAAACAGCTACAAGATTTTTGTTGATTATTATGGACGATCCGAAGTTAGGTTTTTGTACCAGCTTTTGTAGTTTCACCGGATCACTAACTAATTTCACATTCTTATGCTTTCTTTTGTTTTCCAGTGTCTTGCCAAATATCGCATTATTCATCAATTTAAAAAAGTCCTTTTGAAAATTAGATGTAGCCGCAGTTCTTCTTTTTGTGTTATTGTCAATGTATGACTTTAACCAACAGGATTGAGAAAATTGTAAAGCTCTATTAACTTTTGTTATTCTCAATCCTAATTCTAGGGCTTGTTGTATTACCCAATAATGAGCAACATATCTTGATTTGTTGGTTAAAGTCATCATCAATTTAGGCCATCTACCAGTTGGTGATATTTCCGTCTTGGCCAGTAGAGGTAAATCATAATGGTGGTCATGCAAATGTTCAGGGTACTCGATGTCTACATCCAAAATATAACCAGTATCTCCATGTTTTGCCATGTCCATGATGTTTCCAATAGAATCAGGGTCTACCCATTTAAAGTCGCCATATGGGAGAGGATTCGACATGGCCCATCCATAAAGGTTATTTGCATCAAAATAACCTAAATATGTACTTGGTTTTGATGCATCAAAATTGGGCAGATATTTGTTATTTGCCTTTACATGTCGTGTTACACTTTGAGTTAATCCTCCTCGAACACCTGATTCCAACATCAGTATCATGTCTATATCTGTAAGAAGTTGGAGTTTACAGTTAGTTTCCTTCAACATTGCTTGCCAAGCTAGTCCAGGTGATGTACAAGAATGCAGAGGGTCCAGTCCATACGCCTTAAAACATGTATTTCTAAACTCTTCCATTATATCACAAAGTAAAGTTACATCTAGTTTAACATAAAAGTCCGAATATTCTCCAAGTGTTTTGAATCCTAATTCATTCCAAACTCTACACGCATGTTCATAATCTTCATGGGATATATCCGTATCGTATAGTTTACTTTTGAATTCTTCTTTTGGTGGAAGGGATGTTTCATTAAATCGTTCTAAGCTATCTATATAATCATATGGGAAAACACCTTTGCGAAGAACTAAATTAACCTTGTCATTACTTACAATCTTCTTGGTTTCTATTAAATCTTCTGTTCTCAGGTTTTCAGAAAGTTTCATTAAACTAGATGGCATAAAACGGTAAGAGTCTAAAAACCGAAGTTTGATATTTCCAACTTTTTTAGTAAAACTTATAAACTTCTCCATGGTTTCTGCTATGACATCAATTTCTCCATTATCTCTTCCTAATTCCGGAATGATAAAATGCGCATCATAACCACTAAGGTTATGTAATATTACAGGTATATTTGTGGGGATCTTGTAGTTGATATTGCAGCTGTTACATGCAGCACCTCTATAATACCCTGTCAGATGGTCATGATCATGAACCTTGTGATTTTCCACAGTAAATTCATTTGTACATAAATAACAATGAGTCGCATTTTCATGTTGAATCTCTTCTTCTTCATCCAAAGGTATCATCGGTATAATATCACTATACAATCTTTCAACACTTTCTGCTATTGTATACAACTGATCAAGGAATATTTTAGAAGCATTAACACCACGATAGACAATAGGTTTTGAAGTTAAATTAAATCTATTTAGATGTTCTTCAGAAAGAGTAGATTTAACCATTAAACAAAAACTGTTTGGATCATGTATCTGATACTTAACACTTTTCTTTACTACATCGCCATCATTATCTTCAATAGGAACTAGTGTAGATTCAAAATCAGCATAGATAACAATGGGAATCCGGTATTGATGGGAGATTTTTTCAAATTTTAACTCTGCCTTACTTGGACACGGTAAGATAATTTTTGCTTCATAGTTGTTGTTACATAGTTTTTTATGCTCTTGTAACCATTCGTTTCCTTGTCTTCTTTCTTCACAAAAATTAAAGCATCTTTTGCAAATTATCTTCTTATTTCTATTTTTAGATAATTGATTGCTAACAAGAGTTTCAAATTTTTTAATCCATACGTAGTGGGAAACATCACCTCTTGTAAGCAGTAATAAGTCTGTATGATCTGGGAGTTCATTCTTCACCACACGCAATGGGTACACTTTATTCGAACTGTCCAAACCAAAAACATTGACAGATGTTCCAGGGTTTTGTTTTTCAAACTTTGAGATGTCCTTTAAAGCCACTGGGTAAGTCAATCCTTGGAAATTATATCGATATCTTTGTATTTCATATTCTTCATTGGGTCTTACTGCATGGTCAGGTGGTACAAATTTTGCCGTCATTGCATATCTAAAACATTCCATATCTTCATTTTGAATATTTATGCACGATTTGGTGTTTGAAATTTTCTTTGGGAGCGGAATATAACTGCTACCCCTTAATCCATACCCATGTTTATGAACTCTGATATCCATACCCTCAATACTAACCAAACTCCAACCAGATCCTCTTCCTTCATGTTCTTGAATTTTTGTTAAAATTTCTTCCAAACAATCTTCAACTATTGAATTAATATCTGAACTTGCCATTATGGTCTGGTTTTTTGTCATGAATCCTCTTGGTGACATTTCTCCTTCTACATTAGTAAACATAGCATTTAACAATATGCCAAATTTAATAAAATTTAGCCTTTTTAATTCTTCTGCGAGTGTTTTACTTACAATTCTTCTTACTTCTTTAAAAAACTGCTCCAATTCCAATTTTTCATTTTGAATTTTGTGATGCATTACTACTCTACCTTCTAAAGCATATACTCTTAAACTCGGTATTTCATTAGATGGTCCTGCTAATGGTTCTTCATGTTCTTCTTGTTGTTCTTCTTGTTGTTCTTCTTGCTGTTCTTCTTGTTGTTCTTCTTGTTGTTCTTCTTGTTGTTCTTCTCCATATAGTTTTAAATCTTCATATTCGGTTTCTGTTACATCTTTATTATTATTATGGAATAACTCTTTGTGTATTTCTAGTAGAATATTATCATGAAAAGTTTCTAAGCAAATTTCACATTGACACATCTTGTTGATGTTTACTCTTTGAAATTTAGCAGCGAAATGAAATGCTTCTCTACTGCTCCCTTTTTATAGCCTCCCAGTTGTAGTGGGGGGACGGTAAGATTTTTAGTAAGATGTTAAAAATAGTAGGTTAAGACTAAAGCTGAAAAGTAATGATTAAAGCCTATATTTTCTTCCAATTGCAAATACTCCACATATGCCTCTGCCCATAGCCATAACAGATCACTGTTACGCCAATATACACCAAAGGTGGGTCTATCATCAACTAAAATTGGAGATGCTATGTTTACTAATCTTTCATTTTCTATCCATGTCATAACTTCAATTACAAACCTTCCTATAATATCCATTGGAGAATTCGGATCCACAAATATTCTTGTTACAACATTTTCGCTTAACAAAGGCTCTTCAATTTCTTCATCGTTTTCTTCATCGTTTTCTTCATAGTTTTCTACATCGTTTTCTTCATTGATTTCTTCATCCACCTCCAATACTTCTTCAACTTTTGTACATTTGTTATAAAATATTGGAGCATCTCGGGGAGACATGTTCACTCTAGCTATTATTGTCAATGAATGTCCCAACGCAAACCACGACACTCTTATATAGGCAAGTCAATGAGTGGGGGGTTTCTTTTAATAATAAATTTTTATTAAAAGAAAATAGTTTAATTCTGTCTTTACCACAATATTACTCCTAATTAGAGCTTTCCAATGATGTATCACTTGCCCTATTCTGGCAAACCGTTCTCAAGTTATAAGTAAATTTGTTAGTTGGGGGGGGGGGGGGGCTCGCCAGGTTCAAGGTCAAGGTCAAGACGATACACTTAAGACATTTTACTTAAGACATTATACTTAAGACGGTACACCTAAGACGTTGTGACGTCGGGGGGGGGGGGTTATGCATGAGTGGATTTAGGTCAAGGTCACCAAAAAATAATAATGATCCAAGATGATGGAGGCGGCTGTAACCGTCTCCACCACCCTGTGTTCCTCAAACACTCCCAATCCCAACCCAAAAAGTTACGACTTGCGAGGGATCCCAATTTTTGGCCCGCACGCACGTGGCGATCCAGTTTGGTAGTCTGTGATACGGGCGGCCAGCCTCGGGCCTGGGCACTGGACTTGACCATTCCAATTTTACAATGGGGACTCTGGAACAGCTAATGCAAGACGCAACTCTAACCTCCCACCCTTAATCTAAACCCACCCAATCATATTTTTGCCTGACCAAAACTAAAAAAAAAAAAATCAAAAACAATAAAAATATGCGCTACCTACGGCACAACGCGCATGTCCCACCCATATTTAATGAAGTTCAATCGAACTTCTTAAATTTACATTTATATTTTAATTTAATCTACCCAACCTAACAGCTAGCTGTGGAATGTAAAAAATTATTAGTACACAGACATAGACACACACACACACACACACACACACACACACACAAATACCATAAACCAATACTTAAGATTAAAAACACATTTCTTAAACATAAATAATACCATAACACACCTTAATGCTAACATCGCAATGCGCAAGTTAAACCTTAAAAAACTAACACATCTTAAGACTGAAACCAAACAACATTTTGCATAAAACCATAGACACACACACACACACACACACACACACACACACACACAACAAATATTAAATAGTAATAGCCTAACAACAAGAGTAACTCAAATATATATCGGCCGCTTATACATTTGAGTTGCCCTCTGAGTCGGGTCGGAGCGTCGCGTCCGAAATTCCGAGCCCGACTGTGGCGGCAATAGTCGTCGGGGTAGTTCTCGGCTCCCAGAGTGGTGGGGGGCCGGGAGGGGTTTCAGGGGCGCGGAACTTTCCAGAAATGTCAGTGGAAAATTCCAAACGGATGTGCTTTGTTACATGTGGGTCGCCTAAAACGCAGGTGGAGCCTTGTACCTCTCAATTTGCATTAGATAGCATCAAATTACATCCGCTGACAAGTACATCCGCAGCTTTCCCCATCGCGTGGCAGCATAATTATCGTCGATTGTTATCCACCCTCTTCCGCCGCTTAATTATACTTCCAACAGAAATAGGCCGCCAAAACACGCAACTTGTTTTTAACATACAATAGACTATTGTTTGGAAATGCATTACTTATGCTCATAATCCTTGGCCTGGTCGGTACTTCTTACACGCTACACCCAAGACGTTGTGACGTCGGGGGGGGGGGGGGGGGGCTTCCGGTTTCCGGTCCGGTCGGGGGGGGGGGGGGGTCATGCATGAGTAACCATCCGCATGTATATAAACGATGGGAAGCTCGCGCGCCTCCCATATAGGGAGCTGACACCCCAACGGTAAACAACCAATCCGTGAGTTCATAGCACATAGTACTTTAACACACTATTTATTTTAACATTTTTATTATTTTTACACTATTTCTTAACACTACATCAGTTATTTTATATATCTTAATTTTATTTTCGTGTCGAGTTTCCATTTTTTTTTTTTTTTTTTTTTTTTTTTTTTTTTAATTAAAATATGCTAATTAACATCGTGTGCAGGAAACTCACACTGATTAATTGCAGGTTCCATTCTTACACACCTGTTTCCTCCTTAATATGCAAATTACTCTCTTACTTTAACAACACTTAAACTCTAACCGCTACTTCTCGGTCATACTAATATAATTAGTGCTACACTACAGGATTTACCTGTGCAATAGTGCACGCTATGTTTCCTGCACGTCTGCAGGTAATACACCTTACAATCATATACTTATTGCTACATTACACAAGACATTTCTTCCACACCTGCAGGTAATACACTTACTGACCGTCTACTATTATAATTATTGCTACAGTACGAGAGACATTTCTTGCACACCTGCAGCTTATACACTTTACAACCGTTTAATATTAAAATTATTGCTATACTACAATGGTTACCTGTTCAATCACAGTTTTGGTCCCCCCACTTGATTATCCACAAAGCAATACTTGCAATCCTACAACTGAATAATTAATTAACTTCCGCGATCACCAGTACTTTTTTAAACTATCCGTCTCTTCCTCTGACTCTTGTGACCGTAGCCGCAGCCGACTGACAAGTAACCGAGCTCTCCCGAACCTCGCTCTTTTATGCGGTTTTCTCGGGGAGGGGGTTGGAGGGGCGTCGCACGTGACTCATCGATCGCATAAAAAGGGGGGTTGCTGCCGCGCGCGCGCCATTTCGGTGGCGGAATCGGTCGGGTGAGGAACTATCCGTAAGTCTCTGGCGCTTTTACAACTAACGCTTGTTACTCTAAAATGTGTTTGCACTTAATATGCTAATTAGTCTCTATATTTATGCACGGGACATTTCCTGCACACCTGCAGGTGATACACCTTACAACAGTCTACTATTATACTTGTTGCTACAATACAAGATTTACCTGTCCAATTGGCAATTGTGATCCCACTTAGTCGTGCACGGGATATTTCTTGCACATTAGCAGGTCATACACTTTACAACCGTCTAATTTTATAGTTATTGCTACAGTACAAGATTTACCTGTACAATTGATAATTGTATTCCTACTTATTCGTGCACGGAACATTACTTGCAATCCTGCACCTGAATAATTAATTAACTTCTGCGGCTACCAATACTTTTCTTCGCCTATATGTTTCCCCCTGCTACAACCTTTCGCGGCGCCGCCCGACAAATAACTGAGCTCTCCGAAGTTCTGTTCTTTTATGTCATCCTCTCAGGGGGAGGGGTTGGGGAGGGGAGGGGGGGGGGGCACACAACCCCCATAAAACGGGCATCGGTACCGCGCGCGCGTCATTATAGTGGCGATAGGGCAACAGTAAACAACTATCCGCAAGTCTCTAACACCTAGTCTAACACTTTTTTACTTACGCTTTTTTACTCTAACATATGTTTGCACTTATTATGCTAATTAGTCTCTATATATTCAGACACACTCGCGGGCGCCGGTCATATACTCGCCAATTGTCGGAGAGTACACATCTCCCCTTCGTATATTATCATGGCTTCGCACTCTTTACAACTAAAGCTTTTACGCACAAAACATATTTTACAGAAACAATCTAACTCCAAAGTTTGTAAACCGCGTACTACATTGGCTAAGCTTAAGAAATACTACAGTTTTCACCCGTTGTACTTTGCAAAACCTAGCCTGTGCAACACTGCATACTCTACTGATACTGTTTTGCACGCTGTCTTAACTGACATGCTGCAGTATCAAAATTTCAATCTTGTTACACCTATTGACGATGCTATCCAATTATTCTTATTCACTATATTACCGGGTTTATATGATCGTTCTTCCTTGGGCACATGTCTCATTCTACTGTATCAACTCGCACTGTAAACACCTAGGAGCTCTCCTATCATGCAACTATTATTTTAATTTAATTTTAAAAATAAACTAAAACCTCCCGCGGCCCGGCGCCGCCCCTCCCAAACCCCACCGAGCCCCTGAGGCTCCCACTTTTTTAAAACCCCCTCCAAATGACCTTGACCCACTTCCCAAACCCATCCATCACTCTCACCCCACACTTCCAACCCCACACCTGCCTTTTCCAACCAATGACCTTGAACTGGCCCAACTGTAGCCATTCCCCACTACTAATGTCATTTGTTATGTATTTGTAATAAGAGTTCTTATTTTTCGTAGCAGGCCTACACCAATTTATTGAATAGTAGCATGTAAATATTAAGTTAAAACTACAATTATAATTCATTATGATTATTTATTATCATGTTAAATAATCTTTGAACTTGAATACGAATTTTGTATTCGTTTACAAATATTATATGTTATATGGTTTAGTTATCGCTAAAATGATTCATTTATTCCCTTTCTATTCATCTAGGAATTATGAGGGTTTTGAATATCTGTGTCGTGTCGATATGATGATGTGTGTTGGTGCTGTGGCGGTAGGCAGCGGACCGGCTGCCATGGGGCGGACGACGTGACGCGACGAGAAGCAAGATGTCCTGGCGCCGCGCCGGGCGAGATAAGGCCAACGTAGTACTACGGCGCACTTTTTTCGTGGTGCTGCGCCCGGCGCGGATTAGTGCACGTAGTTCAGCTCACTGCCGCTAGTCTCGCAGATATGCGAGAAATCCTCTTAAAAAAAACCACAGCAAAACATAGGAGAACTAACGATACAGGGAACTGAGTGACTTCTCTCTTAAAAGAGGCAGGCGATTTACCAAAGAAGTTGACAGAAGGAGAAACCTCAGCGCCAATCGACGTACCTGTCACTTTAAATAAAAAATATTAATTTTCGATGTGTGTAAATGTATTTAATCGAACCCGGTTTCCATAGGCCTATGGGACGTAGTTTGGAGTGTTGAAACGTAATTCAAACAACGGTTTAATAAAACATTTTTGTTCTGACACTACATTTTCGTTTTTCTAAGCCCCGTAACCAAAAATCAATCTTATCACTGCACTAAAACATTTAAATTTCACTCTAAGAGCTCATGGGCCTAATGGCATCACAGAACAAAATTTAGATTTGGTTCGGGTCCAGAATGTTCAAGTTTAATCGTTAGAGGAAGAGTAAATCGAATTCCGCTATGGTGGATCGGGCTTAATATAAAAATTCCAAGTACGAGAACAAAATAGTATTGTATATAAAAGATGTAGATGGTTCGTATATAAATTATTTAGGTTTATGGCCATATTGGAGAAATAACGGACTGTTTCAAGAAATTGAAAATTGCCATAGAATATTTTGGGTAGGAATATTAAAACTATATAAAAAGGACTTTTTCTCAAAACTATTACAGTATAATGTAAAAGTGAAACTAATTAAGTCAGTCCCTTATTCATCTAGATCAATGGATTCTGAAACTCAGTAGCTTGATTCCCAAGGTCAGCTTCCGAGTAATAGTCTGCCGGGTGGTGGGAGGCGGGGAGGGTATTGTCGGAGATGACTTGTTGGCCACTGAGGGGGTTGGGGGGCGCGTGCAAATTTACATCCGAATCCTACCGGTCATTTGGTTAACTAAGGAATAAAAACAAACTTAGATTATGAAAAACTTTTGCTAAAAAACGTAAACAGTTAATTATCTTTGTTGACAATCCAGCTAGCCTAATTCAATGCAGAGAAAGACAGCTGACTGCAAAATAAAAGAAAACATCTTAGGGATGCTGTATGTTTGTGGTTTTGTTGGTAGGTTAACACAAGGCAAATAGGGGTTCACATATGGTGGAATTAAAAACAAACCAAAAACAAAAAGCAAATTGTTTTGTCCAATGGGATGCTTTAGCTCCCCCTCACCCGGGGCCTACCCGCAACCTCCTCACTGGCCAACAAGTCATCTCCGGACAATAATGACTCACCTCCCCGTCTCCCCTCCCATTCCATGGTGTTTTTAGCCAGTAGGCACTGATAACCGATTGTCACAGGTGCAGGGGCTGTAGTGATTGGTAAGTTCAGTGTTCCATTGAAACAGCAGCTGTATGAGCGCAATGCAAATGGGAACATAAAGCTACGTTTACACGAGTAAGAAAAATTGCGACAGTATTTGAGCGAGAATTGTTGCACAGTCTAAACACTTTTTCCGGAGAGTCGGCCGCGAGCTGGTCCGCGAGCGCTCGCGCGAGTTGCTGTCGCGGATTATTGCGACAGTTGGCTAATATTCATTTACACATGAGAGCTCTCTAAGCAATTTCGACTCGCGCTAATGGTCTTGCGAGTCAGTACGATGCCGTCGACCAGAAGCAAAAGAATAGCTGCTGCACTTGTGATTGTTGACCATTGGTTAAGGACTGGCGGAAAAAAAGAAAAGGAGTATATGGGTTAGGAAGTGGGTCGAAAGAAGAAGAGAGTTAGGGGCGTTTAATAACTTAAGAGTCATCTTCACCCCTGGGCCAGTAGCCCTTTGTTGCGCAGTCGGCAATGTTAACCATACGGCTTTTAATGCAAAACATGGTATTTGATTCCCCTGTTTCGGACGCCGTTTTTCAACCGATTTTCTTTAAACTTGGTAAATGTTTAGTTGAATACTTATATTAGGTCCCTCATACCTCGAAATTTTGAAAATTTTACTAAATTTTGAAATATTACTAAAGAAAATCGAGTTACTTTGCGACGTCACAGAGAGTAATATTTGTTAAATTTTCAAAATTTCGAGGTATGAGGGACCTAATATAACTATTCAACTAAACACTTACCAAGTTTAAAGAAAATCGGTTGAAAAACGGCGTCCGAAACAGGGGAATCAAATACCATGTTTTGCATGAAAAGCCATATAGTTAACATTGCCGATTGCGCAACAATGGGCTACTGGCACAGGGGTGAAGATGACTCTTAATTGGAGAACTAAGGATCGAAGATTCCCAACAGTTTAGAAATTTTGTTAGAATGTCTGCTGTTGAATTAGAGGAGTTGCTTTGTATTGTTGGGCCAAAGATACATAAAGAGAATACTGTAATGAGGGAGTCTATACCAGCACGCGAGCGGCTGGTGGTCACCCTACGTTTTCTTGCCACAGGTATGTTTTTATAAAGTTAAGCCGCGTTCGCACTGGCCGAACATTCGTGGCGAACTTGTTCGGCGAACAGAAAAAATCAACGAACAATTACCGTCCATATGATTTACATTCTAAAAGGTCAGCAACGAACAAACAACAGTTTGGAAGAACTTTGTTAGGCGAACATGTTCGGCCAGTGCGGACGCGGCTTTATATAACTAACCATTCAATAATATTATTATGAAACCATTATAGTAGTGGAAAAAGGGGGCTGCTGGCTCACTTCAAGGTCACCTGAGGGATGACGTCATCGAGGTCAATGACCTCACCGATGACGTCATCGATGACGTCATCGATGACGCAATCGATGACGTCATCACCAATGACGTCACATCCATGACGTCACACCCATGACGTCACAGAAATGACGTGCTGATGACGTCATCACCCCTTACGTCACCAAAATGACGTCATCGATGTCACAAAGGTCAAGGTCACGCTGAAACCTAAAATTTCTTGGCACTTTTGCTGTTTCTCGCACTACGCTCCGAGTTTCAGTCCGGTTCCCATGACCTTGACGACTTGGAGCGAAATTAGACGAGAAACAGCAAAAGTGCTGAGGAAACTGCAAGTTTGCAACGTGACTCTGCCTAAACCGTCATGTGACACCGCTCGGGTGACCTTGAAGTGAGCCAGCAGCCCCCTTTAGACCAGTACTACAACCGCGATGTGCACCCTACGACAGACACCGAGCGACTGACTGTCCGGCCCCGCGCACTCTAGGTATATGGGAAGTGGTGGGGGAACTGCGATGACCTCGGGAAACTTGAAAATGTCAAGCCAGGTAGCACCGTTTTGGTGCTACCTTAAATTTACATGTTAAAGTGTGATGACCTTGAGGTTGACTGTGAACCTGGGGCTTAGGATTGTGTTTAACAGCTTGACGTTTTCGCCAGAGTTCAAGTGTGGTGACATTGAACTGGTTAAAATCAAAACTGCACAGCAGACTGCACAACACGGATGTGCATCCTACGACAGCCGCCGAGCGACTGACCTCCGGGCCCTGCGTACTCTAGATATATGGGGAAGTGGTGGGGGAAATTTTAAGGTCATTTAAACGGAGTTTAAAAAAAGTCAAAGAGTAGAAAGACTACTCTTGTGAGTCTATAACGATTTCATTGATAGTGAGTGCTTCGGTATGCCAAGTTGATCTGTATTGACACGCTCCTAAATAATGTTTGCAAAAACCTGCAAAATGATTGTTGCACAATTTGCAGCCAGTTAGCTGTTTTAGTTTGAATTCAATGCAACGTTCAGGGCAGCAAGTGTACTTATGCCCTCTCATTTGGTACACATGGAATGTCTTCAACTTCGGTTTCGGCTTCTTCCAAGACTTGCACTTACACATGCACTGACCAAAAGCTTCACATGTTCTACAAGCCAGACCATCCACCACATCAATGTCATTTGGCCATGAAAAACATTTCTGTTCGCAACAGTAGTTGAGTTGACTGTCCATGTTGCTGCGGTGAAGGTGCGCGATGAAATGATGCTGTAGTCAGTGAGAGTGCACCTTAAATAAACTCAGTGGAGGGGGAAAGGTCAAGGTCATTCAAACGGAGTTTTAAAAAAGATGACTAGTTGTCCTCCTCGTCCGTCGTACTTGGAGAGCTGTCAGACGAAGAGCCCCGCGCAGGTGCTCTCCAGATGAAATGTATATCTATTTGAAAGCGCAGGCCTGGATCTTGTACCATCAACTCCTTTAATCTATTACATACCAATTCCACTTTGTACACATTGTTAATAATCAACACCCAAGGCTTCGGCTGAACATAACGTGTAGTTGAGTCAGCCTCGCAGACAGTTACACCTTCCGGTGATATTGGAGTGTATAAATGTGTAAAATCTCGTTGCTGAGGCTGGCTTGAAGTTGAAGGTTCTGTTCCGACCCTGGTTGCATCAAAATTCAAATCCATTCTACATTCAAGAGGTCCAGGGTTCCCGTTTAATACATTGAGTAATTTTTGATACAAGACTTCCACTTCTGTCGCATCCTGTAAATGAACAGTCCACCGCAAGGGAAATGCTTCGTCCGTAGTGGAGTCAACTTGAGAAAGAGTTCTTTCCGCCATGGCAGCTAAGCAAGGAATGAGGTGAGCTGCAGTCAGTTGTAACATTATCGAAAAGTAGAGGGGGAAATTTCAAGATCATTTAAAATTGGGTTTTAAAAAAAGGAAGGAGTGGAGGGGAAAGTTCAAGGTCGTTCCAACATCAGTAGTGGAGTCAGCTTGGCTGATGGTGTTGTCCGCCATGGTTGCTTGTCGAACAAGGAATGACGGGTGATGTGATACTCATGCAGGAACATGGTGAAGTGGTGGGGGAAGTTTCAAGGTCATCCAAACGGAGTTTTAAAAAAAAAGGAAAACCTACAAAGTAACATTGAAACTTTCCAACTGATGATGGCGGGCGTTTTCTTCTGCAACCTTGCCGACACATGTGACTATACCATATAGTATGAAAAGTACAACCATAATAAGGCCGAACAATAAAAGATAGCCGTTGACTATCATGATATTTTCTGAGTGGATCTGCTTTCTTCTTATCTCCCTCTCTTGCATCCTTTTCTCTAACTCGTGGATGAAGTCGCAGCATGCGTGAGGACATCTTTCATCTGTTGGTAGGTTTGCCATTGTTGATGTTGTCGGTTTGGCTGTTGAAGATGGAATGAGGTTTCTAATCGTGATGTGCCATGTACACCAATAGTGAAGTGGTGGGGGTAGCAAAGCAGTGGAGGGGGAAGTTTCAAGGTCATTCAAATTGTGTTTTAAAAAAACCTATCTTGTTACTGAGCTAATATGTCAGTAACAAGATAGGTGTTTTTGCTCTTTTACTTCTTTAATATAATGAAAAAATAAACATATTCTACAATGGTTAGAACAAGAAATACAACTGCTAGTCAGCTGAAGTAATCCAAGTTGTCCGGCTCGGTCTTCATGGACGTCGGTGAGGAAGCTGTCGATGAGTGTCCAGGCTCTTCCTTTGGCTGCCGGGTGTTCCGTATATTGCAAGCGTAGACTTGCACATTTATACGGTAGCCTCTTGCCACCATTAGCTGCAACTCCTTGTACAAATCGTTCAGCTCCTGTTGTGTTTTGATAGTCACCTCCTCATAGCTGGCACAGCTTACGTTGAGAGACATCCTGATGTTGCTAGGTTGGCTGCTGGAGTAGAAATGAAGCCAAGGCACAGCGCTTGGAGGTATATGAAAAAGTGGTGGGGGTGTTTGCATTCAAACAGGTTTGACTTGTAGCGTGGTGGGGGTAACTGTGAAATGCAAAGGTCAAAGGTCAAGGTCACCCGCGAAGTTTAAAAAAAAAAATGCAACATATCAATATGTGACAAACTTCACATATTGATATGTTGCATTTTTGTCTTTTGTTTTTTATGGTTTATTTATTTATAAAACGTTACAATAACATATTTACAACAGTAAAACTTAAATCTAACACTGCTGCTTGTCGGCGATGTGGATGGTCAACTCGGTGGAATTGCTACCCGTGCAACCGTGGGAAACCAGGTAGAGACAGCCGGGTTGGATGGAGCGCAGATCCTCGTTCTGGAGGAGATGGACGAACCGTTTCGGCAGGTAGACTTGGAACTTGGGCTCATCCCCCGGAGTGAATGGTGCCTCGCTAAGACTGCAGCAGATGGCCTCTCCAACTGTAGTCTCCATCTTCTTCATGGCGTGGATAATGTAGTGCTTCTCGTCTTTAAGTTCGGAACACTTCTTGACGGGTAGTATGGTAGATTTGGAGTGAGCATTGAACTGCTCAACCAAAGTTTGCAGGAACTGGTGAGATGCCATGGTCAAGTTATAGATCGTCTTCTTCGTCTTCTTGCTGGGAGATGTTGTCGTCTCGGAATCTCGAGTAATACTCATGCCAGGTCCCGGTCTGCTCCTCACTTATATAACCCCCGTTACCCCCACCACTCCCCATTTCCCCACTTTGAAGGTAAGATGCGAGTTTATAGGCGTTTTTTAAAGCGCAATGTCTATCTTTTTCATGTTCTGGACTTTTAGTACAAATACAAACATTTTCCATCGTATACTTGTAGTTTTTATCCAAATCCACATCATTAACCGGAACATGAGTAAATCCTTCGATCCATCTTTTCTTTTCCAGCCCCTTTGTGTAAATATTGGTAAACTTGTCTGAAAAGTGATGCATAATGTGATACAAGTCCGTGTAACTTGTAAAACCATCATACCAATCGATATGATGGAAGTGTTTTGAAATCCATCTGTTGGTAGTAGCGGCTTTACTGGTTAAAGATGAATAAGAACATGGTGGTTTAAATAAAAACGAATAAGGAACACTTGTATTGATGTCGAAAAACACAAGTTCTTTTATGATAAATCTATCATCATTACCCCGAAACGCTTGGAATTCAATTATACCAGGTTTGGACTTTACTTGTTCTTCTTCCTTGCCCATTGCGAAGATCACTCGTCTGCTCATGACGAAGTCCAAAGGTCAACTGATTTCCACACCACGGTAGGTACGACTTTTATACCCGGCCGTACAGTTGTTGGCGCGTTGGTGTATATTTAACGTGGGCACCGTCCCCGGTAGGCCTAACCCCACAAAGTGTTTAATATTGTTTTAAAAATTAACCATTGCTGTGTAGTTAATTGTCATTTAGGTTTCCATCTTTACATTTTCCTTGTTTTCATTTTCATCACTAACACTTGATTCTTCTCCTCCTTCTTCTTCCTCTTTTTCATGTTTTACTGATTTCTTATGTAGTTGAGCGTACTTTTCCAATTGTCTCCACATTTGTACTTCATGAGGAACCCTATTGAATATAGAAGTATCTACAGGTCCGTACAATATAGGTGCGTCCGGTTGTTTGTCCAAAGTGTCTTCCAGATAATCTTTAATAATTGAACTTGAAAACACCAGTTGTCTCAAGTATCTCGTTATTGGTTCAGTTGCACAAGTTAGAATAAAAAACTCTTCTCGATTAAGTTGAATCTTGTTATCATGTCTTGTTGTGTCTCTAAACCGCAACTGATGATCACCACGATGTTTAACAATATCGATTTCCACATTTGAATCCAAAAGGCCTACTCTTGTCTTTCTTCCAAACATGTTACTACTTAAATAGCATTCTAGCAGATGCAAGTGTTTCATAAACGATTCCCAAGCAGTGTCCGTAAACAAAATCATTTTGGGTCCATGAGTTAAAATTACAGTAGGGGAATAATCTGTAGATTTCATAACACCGATTAAAACACTTTTGTCCAAACTGGAAGAGATTGGGTAAAATATTCGCAAGAATACCTCACTTAATATGTTAGGAGAAATATTATCTTCAATATCCCTTTTCCTCTTGTGTGCATTCTTTCTTCTTTTACCTTTTTCCTCAACATTATTACTGGCGTGGAGTTGTCCGCAAGCGTTGTGTTCATCTCCCTCCGGTTGACCTTGAAGATCTAAAAAGTCGGATATCTCCTTCTCAATATCTACTACATTTTCTTGTGTACCACTAGGAGAAGCCATATTGAATAAGATGCTACCCATACAACAACAGGCAACAAACTGATAAGGAGCGAGCTGAACGCTCTGCTTTTATACTCGCGGAATGCATTGGAATGTAGGAAAACCGGTCTTTTACAATACATTTTTAACAATTCCAGTTAAAGGTGTGTATGTTACGATTTTATCATGTAGAATTAAACAGTATGCAGTTGTATTAGCCGATATAGGCGCGTTGAATTCCATTTCTATTTTTATATCTACACTTGATGATTTTACCGATTCATTTTGTTTAGAACAATCGATTACAACTATAGGGTAACCATCTAAGTATTTTTCTGGTGATAGTAAAGGTGCATTCGTTTTACCATAATATGAACTTTGGAATCTTGCATACATATCGTACAATATGCTGTACTTTTTATTAGCGAATGACACATTTAAATTATCGTATGGAAAAAATTGTGAATTTAAATAAACTTTAATATTTTTCAAGTTGCAATGATCAAATTGGCCTGCATGTTTGGTGATGGTGTCTCTTCTGCCTGTTTGTAAACCAAATATAATATACCTGGCTCGTTCCACATAATTAGATGTTTTAACTGTCCAAGTGTGTCGATCCGTAGTTGGCAAGCTGGGATGTTCATGAAATTCCCAACTTCTAAAAGGAATTACAATATCACGATCAGCCTTTAACTTTCTTAATAGTAGCATTCTATGCTCGTCAGCTAATTTTACATGTGGAACTCTCCATACAATTTTGTCTAATGTTAATTTCCATTCTAAAGTTGCATCTGTTGTACCGTCTGGAGCTTTAATAATATCTTTATCGTTTGAAGATCTCAACAAAACTAATTCTTGTTTAACGTTTAATATTATTTTCCTATAATCTTCAGCAAAACCAAGCAACAAACGTAACGGAATATGAAAATCAAAATTTCCATTTGTATCTGGAGTGATTGTGTCTTTTGCAGGTAAAACCCATCCTGCAGGTTGTATTAAATTGGTTTCATTAGGTGATATAGATGTTAATCCCTTTAAAGTTGTTGCAATACCTACTTTTTTAGTAGAATCAACTGTTACACCTGATATTTCATATCTAATTTCATCAAACAGGAAAGCCATGGGATTATTTATAAATGGAACTGTTGTACCAGTAGTAGTACCGTCCTTTTTAGTAACTTTTCCTTCAATATACAAGTAACTTTCACATGGTAGTGTGTAAATGTCTTGATTTTGTATGGGAATACGAATTTCATCGTTATTGTTTAATTTTGATGAAGTGTAAGGGTTGTGGGTGTGATATTCTTTTTCCCATAGGGTTTCGTCGAATGTTGGACCCTGAGCTATATCCAGTATATCCATTATCGGTTACTTTTAATCCAATTCTCTCTAAGAAACGAATGTTCTCGCGTGTTAACTCCTCCACAGCTGAAGAGCTACTAATGCGGATTCCCGTAGGTTGTTCGCTTTTAAATGTTAAACCCATGATTTTGTATTAAAGTGTTGATTTTAAATGTAATCTAACCGTAATAGGCTCTTCTCGGAAATCTATCAAGTTACCGTCTTGATCCAATACGTTCAACACGATGTCTGAAATGAAAGTGGTGTTCAAAGGTAGATATACCAGGTTTTGCGGCTTTTCAACAATTTTAAATCCAGGTGGTACACTGGGGTAAAAAGTATGTATTATATGAGTATTTGCTCCATCTCTGTAAGCTCCTTGTATAATGTTACAAGTTATGTCTATACTATTGACTTTTAATATTGTTACAGTTTGTTTACCGGAATGTGTTTTATTTGGTTCTAAAATTGCTCCATCTTTGGGAAATCCTAATAAATCACCAATTGAGTTTGGCTTAGTGAAATCTATATAATATTTTGAAGTAAGCTCAGCTTTCATTGTATTATTATTACCTTTTAGCGATATATTGTCTTTTCCCATTTTATTTTGCAAAAATTCATTAATATGATCAATTTCATAAGAACCTGTGGGTAAACTGCACTCTTCTAAGTCTGTTAACTTACCACTGGCATCTTTTCCTTTATAATAATGCAATAAGTTATTTTTACCTTCCGTAACATTGGGAATAGAGTTGTAAGTTGTAAAATCCAACAGTGCTGCCTCCCAAAATCTTCCTTTTTGCAAGCGTAACGCTGGAAAAAGGATACTTCGTAAAGTGGACGATTTTCCTGTTAATGATACCGTATAGGAAGACATCTCAATAGTGACTGATACTTTTAGCTAGGAATTCCAAACATAAATGGCCGCATATTGAAGTATTATCAGGTTGTTCTCTTTTATAGTTGTAATATATGTTTTTAGCAGATTTAAAGTAATGTTCAAGTTCTTTAGGTGGTGGCAAATTTCCAAAACTATCAAAATAATATACATTACTATTTAGTTTCTTATAACACACCCAATGGGTGCCGGACCCTTCAGTATTATCCAAATTTACGATTCCAGTCTCATTTTTCCATATTTTCTTTGGTAAACTGTCTTTCATAAATACTCCGCGGAAAAATGGTATTTTTAAACAGGAAATATATTTAAATAATTCAACATTAGTCAACGCTTTATGTGGTATAACCAATTGATTTCTTTTATTTAATATGCACGATACGGTCTTAGGTATAGACCAACCCCGTTTTTTACCATTGACCATATTGTCGGTTTTTTATTATTTTTCCTCGGAGAACGTCTTTTTAGTCTAATATTACCACCATGTTTTCTCTTGGTTGATCCTTTTTTATTCTTACCCCTCCTTTTTCCACCTCCTACCGCTGTTTTAGCCTTCATACCTGCTGTTACCGCTAAAGCTGCTGCTTTTTCCGCAATACTAGCGTCACTAGACTTTACTCGTTGCCAAGCTATATTCGCTAGCTTTTTATCAGCGATTGACCTATTTTTTGAATCGGTAAACGTGGAATATGCGATATCGTGTTCTTTACAAGCCTGATCTAACTTATTTATGCCTGGATCACCTCTTTCCAGTCGTTTTTTTAATTTAGTTCCTGGTCCGCAATACTGATAACCTCCCGGTATGTGAAATTCGTATGGTAAAGCGTCTATTGCTCTGTTTACGATAGATCCTACTGGAATACGATTTAAAGCTTTACTTAACAGAGAAACCGCTGTGGACGTGATACCGCCTCCTTTCCGTATAGTGTCTCGATATGGACTGGTGTAATGAAACGCCATGATTGTCTTTTATATTTGAAAAGCGTAACCCATGTGTTACCTCTATGACAGGTTGCACATAAATGATGTAATATATGATGTTATTTAGTTAAATATCAAAAGTACCCCAATCTGATGATCTAAACTTTTGTGTGTTATGATTAAAAAAATATTTATAAAGAATTTCTTGTTTAATCCATGTATTTCTCATTTTTTCGTCAATAGGTTTATGTTGTCCTGCTACAATATAATTATGCATATCAAATAATAAATTACCTATTACTTTAACAAGAAAATTAACAGTTACAGCGTTATCGGCATAATCAGGGTCTGCAACATTTGTTAATCGTTTGTTATCACAATTCCACCATTTTTTTCCAGTTGGCTCTAATTGTATTATCTGTTCATAAGTAACAGCATCACCAGGCTTTTCACCAATACCTAAATTTGTCAATAACTTTCCTTTACCATCCCAAACATAATTGTTTTCTTCAAGTAAAGTAAACTTTTTATTTCCTTGTACAAATACATCTCCTTGACGTGTTACTACTTGGTTTTGTTTCACAAAACCGGAGGTTTCTTGTTTTAAAGTTTCCTTCATTTGACCCACCGTTGCACCATCTGATGGTGCAAAACCATCTTTTACATTCGCTAAACAATTACCAAGACAGTCAATAACTCCTACATCACGTGTAATACAATGATCTTTGATGTATTTTAAATTTACAGCATCATTTTCATTTTTTGGATAACCTATATCGTTAATAACAAATTTATAAAAAGAAAACCCATCTTTTGTCTTTTCAGGTATTATAGAATGTAAATAGCGTCTATTTATGCTGTCTTTTTCATCTACAGGGTCTGCTACGTTGGATATACGCCGATTTTCAGCATTATACGTTTTTCCATTAAATTTTAACGTATTCTTTAATTCCGATGATAAATAACCTCTGTTTATTGCATCAGCGTTTTGATTTGGCTTACCAACGTTGGAAATTCTATGATTACCCGCGTTATATGTGTTTTTATCTAATTTCAGTGTTGGTACTATCTCTTTTTTTAATACTTTTAAATTTATTGCATCATTTTCATCTGTGGGATCATTAATGTTTTTTAACCGTTTATTACTAATATCATAATCTCCATCAGGTGTTTGTGGTAATCCAACACCTCTTTTTAAAGTATTAAAGTAATATAATCCATCCGATGAATACCGTCCGAACTTGTCAACACTCATGGTGCAACTGAATAACATTCTAGAGTGTAACCCATTTTTATAATATTAGTCCCGATTTCTAACCCATATCAGTTTTTATACAAATTCTTAGTCTTCATCAGTTACATTTGCATCATTCCCGGGACATTTAAAATATTTTAAATCTGCACTAATTAATGATCTGTCTGCTTCATTTCTAAATACATGATTTTTATGAATAAATTCCTCACCAGACAATTTTCTAAATCCGCTAAATGAATTTGGATCTGCAATTAATATATTTTGATAATCATTTACATCCATTAATTTAAATCTTTTGGTATTATAAATAAACTCTTGATTTGCACTATCATATTGTAATGTTTGTCCTACAGTTGCAGCATCCTTTGGATCTGTTCCTTGTGCCAAATTACCTATTTTCTTATTTTTCGCATTGAAAGTACTACCTTTTGGTTTGTCTAATATTAAAGATTGTTTTACTACAACACAATCGTAATCATCGATACCTGGAAATATGTCAATTATTCTTCTATTTGTACCCAACCAACTTCTATGATAATTGTTTGGATTAGTATGTAAAACTTGTGATAAAATCGGAACATCATGAGCATCTGTAGCTAAATGCGCATTTGATAATTTCATGTCTTTGCAATCCCAAACATTATTTTTTTGTTCAAGTAAAATAAACTTTTCATTTCCTTGTACAAACACATCACCCGACCGTGATACTACTTGATCCTGTTTTACAAATCCAGATGTTTCTTGCTTTAAAGTTTCCTTCATTTGACCCACTGTTGCACCATCTGATGGTGCCGAACCATCTTTAACATTCGCTAAACAATTACCTAGACAATCAATAACTCCTACATCACGTGTAATACAATGATCTTTTATATATTTTAAATTTACAGCATCATTTTCATTTTTCGGATAACCTATATCGTTAATAACAAATTTATAAAAAGAAAAACCATTTTTTGTCTTTTCAGGTATTAATGAATGTAAATAGCGTCTATTTACGCTGTCTTTTGCATCTTTAGGGTCATCTACGTTGGATATACGTTTATTTTCAGCAGTATACGTTTTTCCATTGAATTTTAACGTATTTTTTAATTCTGATGATAAATAACCTTTGTTTATTGCATCAGCGTTTTGATTTGGCTTACCAACATTGACAATTCTATGATTACCTGCGTCATATGTGTTTTTCTGTAGTCTTAATGTTGGTGATATCTTTTCTTTTAATACTTTTAAATTTATTGCATCGTTTTCATCTGTGGGATCTTTTATGTTTTTTAACCTTTTATTAGTTATATCATAATCCCCATCAGGTGTTTGTGGTAAACCAGCTCCTCTTTTTAAATTATTTGCGTAATATAACCCATCCGAGGAGTAACGTCCGAACTTGTCGACACTCATGGTGCAACTGAACAGTAATCTAGTGAGTAACGCATTTTTTATGAGATTACCCCACGGTTTCGGAGTTCATCCACTAAAGCCACCCATTCGTTTTCCAATCCAGTATGACCCGCTTCTTTAGCTTCATGTATTAGTTTCATTCTATCCACCAATTTATTGATATTATTGTAATAAATCACATTTGTGTTATATAGTTTCTTCATTAAACCTGTACCTGTAACAGATTTGTTTCTTTTTCTTGGTTCTGGAGCACTTATATCCAAAGTGGATGACACAAACCTTCGTTTTACAGGTTTTCTTGGCATTATCGGCATTGGTTGTCTTCTCGTTGTTGGTATTAACTTGGATACAAATACTCTATATTTTAAAGACCTAGATCTAAAAACTGGTTGGTCAGCTAAATATTTTCTCCTGTATGCATTGGTGTGTTCCAAAATCTGTTTATATGCTTCCATGTCTTCTTCTTTAACTAACAATTCTAAAGGCTTTTTTTCAAATAATAATTCAAATAATCCTCTTGTGCCCTTATATCTTTGATTACCAACAATAATATTATCATTTTCATCAATGTTTACCGGGCTATTACCAACCATTAAACCTTCTTCTGTTAATCTTACTCCATAACTATGGTAGTTTTTATTAGGATTTATTCCAGCTAACATTTTTATCATGTATTTCCTTCCTAAAGGTCCTTTGTTATGAATGTTTTCACCCAACAAGCTTATGTTTGACGGACCTTCCCTTGCTTCTTCTTCTTTTTCCTCTTCACTAGCAGTTGATACATCTTCATGTCCTCTTTTAGCTTTTACTTCATATAATTCTCTTATACCACTATAGTCTGGTGATTCTAGCTCTCTTTCAGGTTCTCCGCCGGTAAAACCACTATATGTAGAGGATTCCAGGTCTTCATCACTAAAATCTTCTGATTTTACATTTTCTCTTTCAAACTTTGTAATAGGTGCAATTGCATCTCCTTCCAAAACGGGTTTAGCAATTTTTTTGTTTAATTGTTTCAAGGGTTCAGTAATAGGTTTAAAAGTAGATTCAAGAAATTTCTCCCTTTCGCTAATACCTAATTTTAATGCTCTGTTTTTATCTCGAATAGAATCACTAAGTGATTTTATTTCCTTTATTAACTTTTCTTGGTTAACCATGTTTGTAGCAAGACGTGTTGTACAACAATGAATGTTTTACATCATGATCAGTGTATTAGTATAAATTTATCAAATCCTATCCTGTATCGACCATTGTTTAGCGGTTGTTCCTTCATAATTGTTAAAAACCCATATTTTTCAGCCCAAGCCTTTCCACACAACTCTTTAAATCGTTCAAATGGCATATCCGCACTTACATGGTCATAATATATGTGTTTTAGGTTGGTTTCATCCTGTTTAAATACAATTAACATGTTTGCATTGTCTCTAATGAGCTGTTTCGGTATTTTGCTGTAAGTTTGACCAATATAAATGCTATCTATGTTGTTATGTCGACCCATGGCGAAGTAATTTCTTATTGTATTTTGATTTTCACAAGATACATCGTCAAATATGAATACTGAGAATGGTTTAGCCTCTTGCGGTTGCATGACACTCTCGCTCGCGTTGAATTTAAAATATTTAACTTCAGGCACATTATTGAGTATTTGTTCCAATAACTGATATTTTGGTTGTTGTAGTGACTTTGAAAATACATATAAATTATTAAAACGTAAGCCTTTAGGGTTTGTAATCAAATTGAATACTACATTTGTTTTTCCACAATTGGAAGGACCGGTAACCAGACAACGCACCGTGTTTGGTAACAAAACACCGTGTTTCCCAGTATTGAATTGAGAACCATCCACTGTGAGTTCATCTATATTATTAATAGTAAAATTGTCTTTTTGCGGTATTATCTCCATCCTTTGTAATGGTTCAACCCAAAATGATGCTCTATCATTATATTAGATCCTTTTTAGGTATCCAAGAATCTTCCGTTTTATTAAATCCTAACCATCGTACTTTAACCTTATCTTTTTTGCGTTGCAACACCTTTTCTACTAGATATACATCACCTACTGTTGATTTTAACATTTCATGTCCATAAAAACCTCCTTCAAGCAATTGTCCTTTATTATCTTTTAAAATGTAAGTTTCTGGTACTGTAGGTTGCACCTTAAATACGGTAAATACCTCATTTGTCCAGTTTGGAAGATATCTTTTACTGAATACACCTTTGTATTTGCTTATTCGCACTTTATCACCAACATTAAACCTTTTAGGCTTTAGTTTTTCAACTCTTGGTTTAGTATTCAGTTTTATAAGTTTTAATACAAGTTTTTCATTTTTATTAGTCACCTGGCTTGGTTTCATACCGATAGTTCTATGAAACTTGTTATTGTAATCGCTTATAAGTTTTGGTAACATATCAATCCATACGTGCGATCCTCTGTTAGAAAACATCTTATACATCGCACCTTTTAAAGTTCTGTTGAATCTTTCAATTATTGATGCTTTTACCTCTGAATTGGTTGAGTAATGGTTAATGTTGTGTTTTTTCATTAAATTTGCAAATTCCTTATTAAAATATTCTTTTCCATCATCAGTTTGTAAATGTTTTATAGTATGTTTGTCTCTTTGTATAGCTGTTTCCATTGCTTTTGTAACACTTTTGCCACTTTTATCTTTTAGTGGTAAAGCATCTGCCATTTTTGAAAAACAATTAATAATAGTCAATATGTATTTAAATCCTCTATTTTGTTTACTATAAGGAATCATTTCGATTAAATCCGCTTGATATAAATCATTTATTCCTTTTATCACTGTATTTCTTCGTGGAAACTTTCTTCTTGCAGGTTTATGAAGTTCGTTGACAATTTCTTGCTTCAAGTTCTTCATATTGCAGGTTTGAATGTTTCATGTATCACATGTATAATCACAATGAATGTTGTCTTAAATATTCACATCATTTATATAGGTCAAGGTCATCCAAACTTGTGTAAAAAAATGGGGAACACGGCGTTTGACTTGCCGTGTTCCCCATTTTTTTACGGAAGGAGAAAGGAATAAGGTCGAAGTTGTAGAAGGACGAAGAATAGGTTACTAGTCGATAGGGTTTAGAGAGTAGTGGCCAAAAGGAAGAGTGTGAATTTTATCCGGCATAATATGCCTTTTATCATCTCGAGCTGATAGTGCTCTTTTAACTTCAGTGACACTGTAGACCTCATGTTTAAAGCTTCTGATAGTGTTGAACGTTGCAGACATTGTAGAATCTTCAAACAAGCAGGTCTTGTAATGGTCAAACGTCACATGTTTCTTCAAGTACGATGTTTTGACTCCTTTTGCTTTCTTGACTGTCGGTGTGTTGTTCTCGTTGTACATTTTAAATGAATACAATTTTGCCATCAGTGCCACTATTTCTTCTAAAGGCATTCCATTTGCTTCATCTTTAAATTTTCCGATTACTTTTTTATTCTTTTCATTGTAATTTGGATGGTTCTTCGGATAGTCAGAGAAGTCAAAATCGTCTTTGTATGGGAAACTCCTTAGGTCTTCATACATGTCCAAAGTCTTTATCCAGTAGATAAACGCGTCCGTATCCATGTATGCGACTCCAATGTTTTCCCTTCCGTAGTGTTTAACCATTTTGTTATAATGGAAATCATACATCAGGGTTTTACTTATGTCCAAAATCGACATACCTATGTATAACGGACGGTCCATGACTATTGTTGTTTTCTTCATACTGACAGCGACTAGATTTTCGTTTATAATCATGGATGTTCCGAAATTTGGTTTTTGCACTAATTTTTCCAATTTCCTAGGATCACTCACTAATTTTACATTTTTGTGTTTTCTTTTGTTCTCCAAGGTCTTCCCAAAGATGGCGTTGTTCATTAATTTATAGAAGTCCTTTTCAAATGCCGTTGTCGCTGCAGCTCTTCTTGTAGTGTTGGAATCAATATATGGTTTCAACCAACAAGACTGGGTGAATTCAATTGCTCTATGAATTCTCACTACACGTAGACCCAATTCAAGAGCTTGTTGAACTACCCAGTAGTGAGCCACATACCGATCTTTATTCTCCAACGTCATCATCAATTTTGGCCATCTTCCTGTCGGTGAAACTTCAGTCTTGGCTAGGAGAGGCAAGTCGTAGTGATGGTCATGAAGGTGCTCCGGATATTCGAAATCACAGTCCAAAATATAGCCTTTTGGACCATTCTTTGGAATCTGTGAGATGTCACCGATGGTGGCCGGGTCGATCCATTTGAAGTCAGCGTAGGGAAGCGGATTTGACATTGCCCAACCATAAAGGTTGTTTGCGTCAAAGTAGCCAAGGTAGACCGATGGTTGTCTCTCGTCGAAGCCTGGGATGTACTTGTTGTTAGCTTTGACATGACGTGTTACAGCTTGTGTCAAACCGCCCCGTACACCAGATTCTATCATGAGCACCATATCAATATCTGTTAGAAGTTCCAATCGACAGTTGGTTGACTTTAGCATAGCTTGCCATGCTAATCCTGGAGATGTGTACGAGTGTAGAGGGTCCAGTCCATAGGCGGAGAAGCAGGTGTTTCGAAATTCTTCCATCACATCGCACAGCAGAGTTACGTCCAATTTTATGTAAAAGTCGGAATATTCCCCTAAGGTTTGAATGTTTAGTTGGTTCCAAACATTACAAGCATGATTGTAGTCTTCAACGGTGATTGCACTTTCATTTAACTTGCTATTGAAGGCTTCAATCGGTGGCAGACTGGTTTCTTCAAATTTTTCTGCAGAAGTTATGTAATCATAGGGGAACACTCCTTTACGCATTACTAAGTCCAATTTATCTTCATGTACAATTTTGCTGGTTTCTTTTAGATCTTCTCTTCTTAGGTTCTCAGACAATTTGGCTAAACTAGTTGACATAAATCTATAAGAGTCTACGAAGCGAAGTTTAATTTTACCTACTGTTTTTGAGAAACTGATGTACTTCTCCAATGTTTCAGCTAATACTTCGATTCTTCCATCATCCCGTCCTAACTCTGGGATAATGAAGTGGGAGTCATAGCCGCTAAGATTGTGTATCACGACAGGGATAAAGTTTGGCAGTTTGTAATTTATATTGCATGAATTACAAGCAGCTCCTCTGTATAACCCTGTCAGGTGATCGTGATCTCTTACTTTTTGATTTTCTTCACTGAAGCTCTTCTTGCATAAATAACATCTTGTTGCCAAATTGTATTCTTCTTGTTGATTTTGATTCAAAGGTTCCATAGGTAAAACATTACCGTATAAGCGTTGCACCTTTTCAGCAATGTCATACAACTGGTCTACGAAATGCTTAGCGGCTTCTTCCCCACGGTAGAGTATCGGAGTGGATGTTAAACCATAGTCTTGCAACTGTTCTTCAGGCAAAGTTGATTTCACCAATAAGCAAAAACTGTTAGGTTGATGCAATTGATATTTGGTTCTTCTAGTCACCTCACCATCCGGAAGCTCCTGTGGTACTAACGTGGATTCGAAATCTGCGTAGACAGCTACTGGAATCCGATATTGGTGAACTGTTTTGTTGAATTTGATGAACGCTCGAGATGGCGGCGGCAGACTAATCTTCACTTCATAGTTGTCATTACAAAGTCTTTGGTGTTCCTTCAACCAGTCCGATCCTCCATGTTTTAAATCTTTATTTGTAAAACAAAAGCATCTCTTACACACTGTCACTCTAATCTTCTTTTTGGTTAATTGTCGTGCAACCAAAGCTTCAAAATCTTTTATCCACACATAATGTGAAATTTCACCTTTAGTTATCAATAATAAATCAGTATGGTTTCTTTGCTTCACTTTTCCAACTCGTAGTGGATACACATTGTTCGAATCATCTAAGCCGAACACGTTAACAGAAACACCTGGATTTTGTTTCTCAAATTTTGCAATTTGATTAAGACTCACAGGATACGACATTCCTCGGAAGTTGTAGCGGTGTTCGTTTTCATAATATTCCCTACCAACTCTACAAGGATTATGTTTTACATACTTAGTTAGCATCGCATACTTAAAACATTCATTATCCCCGTTTGTAACATTTCTGCAAGAGTTGGTGTCTTTAATTTTCTTTGGTAGAGGGATAAAGCTGCTACCCCTCATACCATATCCATGCTTGTGAACCCTCACATCCATACCTTCGATCGATGATAGCGTCCAGCCAGATCCTCTTCCTTCATGTTCTTGGAGTTTCATTAGCAGTTCATTCAAACATTCTTCTAGAATTTCATTGATATCAGATGTGGTTGTAAGGGTTCGGTTTTTAGCAATGAATGCTCTTGGTGAGTTTTCACCATCGGTATTAGTAAACATAGCCTCCAACACCAATC
Organism: Neoaliturus tenellus; assembly: GCA_030545055.2. Classification (NCBI taxonomy): domain Eukaryota; kingdom Metazoa; phylum Arthropoda; class Insecta; order Hemiptera; family Cicadellidae; genus Neoaliturus; species Neoaliturus tenellus. Next base: position 112,583,431 of record CM061531.1, read on the forward strand.
CAAATTTAATAAAGTTCAATCTTGCCAATTCTTCCATCAATGTTTTTACAACTAAATTTTTAGCTTGGGTTATAAAGTTTTCCAATTCCAATTGCACATTATTAATTTTGAAATGAGTTACAACTGGTCCTGGCAAGGCTGTGGTGCGCAGTTGTCTTATATCTTCCACTTCTTCTGTATCCTCTTCTTCCATATCCTCTTCTTGGGTACGCAGTTGTTTTACATCTTCCACTTTTTTTTCTTCCATTTCCTTTTCAATAAATCCTCCAGCTGTAGATGGTCCAGCTCCGGCAAATTGAATAACACTTGGTCTTCTTCTTTGCATTAACTGTAAATAGCTAGCCCAGTCCTCCTGCTTCTGGGGTTTTTCCAAAAACCGATCAATCGCATCCAAGTCTTCTTCACTTACTACAATCTCTTCTTTTCTGTCCTCTTCACGATGCAATTCTCGGTGTAACTGTAGATAGCTATCGCAGTCGTCCATCTGCTTCTGGTAGTTTTCCAATAACCGATCAAACGCATCCAAGTCTTCTTCACTTACAACAATCTCTTCTTTTCTGTCCTCTTCATGATACAATTCTCGGTGTAAAACAAAGATGTCTTCGTCTTGAAAAAACTCACCACAAATATCGCAAAGAGCCATTTTTACAGTTTGGCTATGAGTGTGCACTCGGTGAATGTCCACGCAATAATGAGCAGCGCGCTCAACTGGGTCCCTTTATACCCGAGGTTTAAGGGTGGGGGAAGGTGACGTCATATACATCCAGTTTATCAATCATGTAGTAGATTTGGCTTTTAAACACCCATTTTCAATTTATTCTTCAACAGGTTTGATAAACCAATGATCTTTGGTCTAAATCCACTACTTTGTACAAATTTTTTGTTTGGGCACTTCTCGTCCGGAGCAAAAAACTCTTTGGTCAAGGTCAAAATTTTTTTCTCAAAAAAAGTTCGGGGGGGGGGGGGGGCATTACTGTATTTAGGTCAAGGTCACGAAAAAACTTTAAAAAAATTAAGCCCCACCTGGGGCACTTGGGTTGTCATCGCTGTAGCCTCCGAAGAGACCCAACTATGACAACAAGGCAACATCCAATGTCGTGTTCCCTTCGCCACGCAAGACTTGTAAACATTTACCGCATTGTCTTTTCAATAGCTAACAAAACATTTACTTAATTTTGAGAGAGGTTGAGGACAGCCCTAGTGGCTTACGCCCTCGGTCCGAGTGCAGAGGCCACCGCAAATTGGCCACAGCTGTGGTCTGCATGTCAGCATACAAACGGACCGAGTCCCAAACCCAGCCGCAATATTGCATGCCTGAGAGGACCCATGCTAAAATTGGTTTAAAATTGTTTTACACGGGGGTCTACTCCCGTACCCTACCTTTACTATTTAACTTTATCAATGCAGTAAATTTTTATAAATCTTTGTGGGTCAAGGCCACACGGACATTAAAAAAATTTCGGCCCCCGTACATCCATGGCGAACCACGAATGTTCGGGGGCCTTGGGGACTAAAAACACAAATAGCTAACAAAGATTCATTTACATAATTTTGAGTTTCCAGAAGGGAAACAAGAGGTTGAGGACAGCCCTAGTGGCTTACGCCCTCGGTCCGAGTGCAGAGGCCACCGCAAATTGGCCACAGCTGTGGTCTGCATGTCAGCATACAAACGGACCGAGTCCCAAACCCAGCCGCAATATTGCATGCCTGAGAGGACTCATGCTAACGTTGGTATAAAATGCTTTTACACGGGGGCCTACTCCCGTTCCCTGACTTTACAATTTACTTTGAGCATTGAAAAAGCTCAAGGGGGGATTGCTAAAACAAGCGTATACACTTTAGAAACATATAACACACAATTGAGCTCAACTTAGTCAATGCTGGAACAAGCACATACACATTAAACACATATAACAAACAAGACACAAAGGATAAAAGACACAGGAGACATAGGGTACAAGTAAAACACTCTCATATAAAACAATTCCCAATACCCAAACGCAAGCGCAATATCTTACAACTAATACAAGTCTTAAAGTTAGAGTAGACTTCGCTAAACACTGAAGGCGCCATTCAATGTTTAGTGATGCCTATGGCGGTCCGTCCCGGTCGTTCACGTTCAACGCGCGGGAGCGGACTGCGAGCCGGCTCTGGCTGGACCCCCTTATATCCCCGCCGGGGCTGCCACGCCCAGGATATCAGGGGTGGGGGAGGGGGTGGGGGTGGGGGTGGGGGTGGGGGTGGGGGAGGGGGTGGGGGTGGGGGTGGGGGTGGGGGAGGGGGTGGGAGTGGGGGTGGGGGAGGGGGTGGGGGTGGGGGTGGGGGGGGGGCACTTCTCGTCCGGAGCAAAAAACTTTTTGGTCAAGGTCAAAAATTTTTTCGAAAAAAAGTTCTCGGGGGGGGGGTGGGGGTGGGGGAGGGGGTGGGGGGGGGGGGCACTTCTCGTCCGGAGCAAAAAACTTTTTGGTCAAGGTCAAAAATTTTTTCGAAAAAAAAAAGTTCTCGGGGGGGGGGGGGGGGGCACTTCTCGTCCGGAGCAAAAAACTTTTTGGTCAAGGTCAAAAATTTTTTCGAAAAAAAAGTTCTCGGGGGGGGGGGGGGCACTTCTCGTCCGGAGCAAAAAACTTTTTGGTCAAGGTCAAAAATTTTTTCGAAAAAAAAGTTCTCGGGGGGGGGGGGGGCTCGCTAAACTTTTTGTCGGGGGGGGGGGGGGGGTCAAGTGGGTCAAGGTCATCCACTACACTTCTACTCTAAGTGTTAGCTATACCCCCTCCACAACCGAGTCCCTAGGCTGCACAACACCGCTCCGCCAGTATGTCTCCAGCTTCCATGCGGTGCACCTCGCTGTTTTCTAACTCTCTATATGTAAGTATTTTTACAAGTCTAGAATATAGGTCACTACACTTTAACTCTGGGACAATATCGACTTGTACTATTTCAGTGTTTTGACTCAAGGTCATCACACTTTAACTCTAGCACGCCGGTTATCGTACCAGAGGTGCTCACTAACCTAACTTGTAATGTTTAGGGTGGCGTTTTCACACCACGTAGTATCGCCATGAGTGTTCAGTCCAGATTTTAAGTTAGATTAATTTTACTGTGATCTTTTCCAATTCATTTTGCCAAAGGATGAGATTTCTTTTTATATATCGGTATTTCTTTAGAGTTATTGGAGATTTCTTTTAGGTTATTGGAGATTGCAGGGATACAATTAGTTTATTTTACACAACTCTTTATCTTGGAGTTCTTCCACTTTGACTTTACTTCCTCGCCCCTCACAGCCTAAGCTGTACAGTAAGGTTTCTTCTAGTGCCAACTCGGGCTGAGAGTACAGTGTGTTGACTGTAGGACAGCTCATGGTGAAGTGATGCGATACTCCAGTGTACAACCTCACCTTCCCCCACCACTGTGACCTTCCCCCACTCCTGCTATTACCCCCTCCACTTTTGCCCTGGCTCATGCGCTACCAACAGTCTCTCAGTATTGTGCGGACTTTTGTGAGGGGAAGCCATGTCGCGAGACACTTTGGGTAAGAAACTTAGCCGTGTTAAGTCTTTATTGGCTGCTCAGTGTCCACCGCTCAAGGTCAAGCGGGTTTCGACTTTAGCTAAATGGCGTAAGCTGTTGCGCGGACACCCTAAGTTTTATACCAAACAGACTAATGTAAGTTTTACTGATGAAGATTTGTTTAGAATATTGGAAGAAATGACTTTTCCTTGCAAAGTTCAGTTAGTTACTCCCATTCCTGACGGTTTAGAGTCTTAGTCTCTCGAGCCAATATACCTAGAGTGCGCGGGGCTGGACAGTCAGTCGCTCGGTGTCTGTTGTAGGGTGCACATCGCGGTTGTAGTACTGGTCTAAAGGGGCTGCTGGCTCACTTCAAGGTCACCCGAGCGGTGTCACATGACGGTTTAGGCAGAGTCACGTTGCAAACTTGCAGTTTCCTCAGCACTTTTGCTGTTTCTCGTCTAATTTCGCTCCAAGTCGTCAAGGTCATGGGAACCGGACTGAAACTCGGAGCGTAGTGCGAGAAACAGCAAAAGTGCCAAGAAATTTTAGGTTTCAGCGTGACCTTGACCTTTGTGACATCGATGACGTCATTTTGGTGACGTAAGGGGTGATGACGTCATCAGCACGTCATTTCTGTGACGTCATGGGTGTGACGTCATGGATGTGACGTCATTGGTGATGACGTCATCGATTGCGTCATCGATGACGTCATCGATGACGTCATCGGTGAGGTCATTGACCTCGATGACGTCATCCCTCAGGTGACCTTGAAGTGAGCCAGCAGCCCCCTTTTTCCACTACTCATTATAAAAATAATATTGATGTTTGTGGAAAAAATATAAAAAAAACCATTTTTAATAAGTAGGCCTACTATAGCTAGATGTCTAAAGGCTTGTATAAAAATCTTAGAGGCTAGTTATTTTAATCATACAGATGAACAAAGTTCTTAAGAGGAGTAATGAGATTTTTCAAAATTAATAGAAGTTCAGATAAATTTTAAAACCAGCTTGCTACGTCATCATCCGTTGGTTTTATAATTTTTCTTGTATTTTTAACTTGGCGTTGATGGAATACTATAGGGTTTATTGAGTTATCAAAAAGTCCATAAAAACATAATTTATTTGTTAAAACTCTATAACTTTTTTTATTATTATAAAAACTACCTAATCTGATAATAATTACTAATATAATATTTGCAATATGTTATTGAATGACAAAGTGCCTAGTTGTTTTTTTACTATAATTATAAAAATATCTAAATGTTAATTTTTTAGGGGATTCCTATCACTCTTTGATGTACCTGTTTCGGATCCTAGTATGTACAATAAGCATAATTGTACCTGAAGTGTGTACAGCAATTTTTGAGACCCTGAGTGAAACGTTCATGAAGGTAAAGAATTTTATTTTACATCTTTATTTTTTACACAACAAAGTAATTTCTTAAACAAAGTATTACTAAGCCACTCTTGTGAATCGCAATGAATTGTTATAGGAAAACCGTAACTCTGTAATTATAAAAAAGTAATTGAAAAATAAACTAATTATACTGTAACAACAACAATAAAAATAACCAGGTACCAAGGATATATGAAAATAAAAATTTTATTTTTTACTCGAACCATAAAAGTTAATTATAGAACAAGAAAAGGTTAATATCCAACTAGTAATAGTTTTCACGTAATTAGGCTTGAAGGCTACTTATTATACTTTTGCTGGCCATATTGCGGAATTTGAAAGTCAGTGTCATCGTTGAATCCACTTAACTGCAACAGGGTTGGCCCAAGTCCAGTTTTTACATTTGGAAAGATCTGTTCATGAGAATTGCTGGAAGGTTGGCTCTGATATCTTGCAGCGTACGTTGACGAGTTGTCGCTTGATTCAGTTGAGGAAGAAGACGCAGTAGAGGGTCTAAAGTGTCCCAGTCATACCATTTGTTGTTGGTGATGAACGTTGTGTTGTCCATAATACCCACCAGTGAAGGGAGAAGAGCGCCCGCTTGATCCTGGAGACTGCAAAGGAACAGGTGTACCCAACCAATTCGGCATGTATACAATCCCGAGCGCCTCCGCTTCCCCAATGTTAGTACTAGCTTCCATAACTATCTTTTTAAATATTCTTTTGTTTGCTGGGTTTTTAATTTGCCTAAGCTCTGAGGCACGGAAATCACCAAACACTTGCTCTTCATCATTATGCTTATTTAGTTGATTCAATGCCGCTTTAACATATTGTGGCAAATCTGCAGATGACTGGTTTTTCCTTTTCTTGGGAGGAGGAACTGGTATTCCGATTTCATTTTCTTCTTCAACTGAAGGCTGGTCTACTTCCTCATCTTCAAGTTCTCCCTCTATGTCACGAGTTATTTCCTTCTCTTTCATTTCCTGAAATAAAATCAACCATATAGACATCTTCAAATAATAAAACAAAGCTAGACAAAAACACTCCGTATATACAAAATTTTCATTTTTAAGGTGTGTATCCAACGGTCCTCTTGATATTCTTCTCAGATTTGTTATAAATATCCTAATTATGGTAAGTATATCTTTTACCCTATGTTTTATGCCTTTTTGCAGATGCCGGCAAACGCAGATGAATGGAGACAAATAGCTGATGGTTTTGACTCCACATGGAATTTCCCTAATTGCTTTGGAGCCCTTGATGGGAAACATATTGTTATGCAAGCACCTCCAGGGAGTGGAAGTTTGTATTTCAATTACAAAGGCACACATAGAATTGTGTTACTAGCATTGGTCGATAGTGAGTACAAGTTCCTATACGTTGATGTGGGATGTTGTGGAAGAATTTCCGATGGTGGGGTGTTCAATGACAGTTCTCTGCAAAGCAGCATCGCCAATGGGTCCATAAACCTACCCAATCGTACCCCATTAAGAGGGAGAGAGAAACCAATGCCATATGTAATCGTTGCAGATGATGCATTTGCATTAAAAACGTACCTAATGAAACCGTATCCGTTTCGCAATCTACCATTGAAGCAACGTGTCTTTAACTATCGATTGTCTCGATGCAGAAGAATTGTTGAAAATGTTTTTGGGTTAACTGCTAATAGATTTAGAGTCTTACGAAAGCCAGTGCTTTTGCATCCAGAAAGAGCGAAGGTAGTTGTTTTGGCAATATGTGTGTTGCATAATTATCTTATGCAAGGGAAGGAGATGACAAAGAGGTACGCTCCTTTAGGAACATTTGATATGGAAGACATTGAAACCGGTAACATCATCCTTGGATCCTGGCGAGCAGAAGAGGGTATGCCCAACAATAACGTACTTCCTTTACAAGCCACAAGAAAAAAGAACCGCCCAAAGCCTGCAGAAGCAGTTCGGATGGAGTTCACAGAGTACTTTTCATCTTCTCGAGGAAAGGTACACTGGCAATATAGGCACATTTAGACGCCCACATAAAGTAGACACACTAATGGCAAATAATGATATTTTTTTACTGAATTTTATGAAGAATTATTTTTAGGAACATAATTTAGTTTAACATTCTACTAAAAGTTTAATTTTAGCGAATTTCCCTATAGGGAATACGCTATTACGGTAGTAGTCACGGTAAGACCTAAGCCCGGGACCATGATACTTTTTCGTTTTGAGGTCCCTAGAAGCCAAAAACACCGTTCGTTCAAATTGATATATATGTATATATATATATATATATATATATATATATATATATATATATATATATATATATATATATATATATCTATCTATGTGTCCGTGAACACGATAACTTTTGAACAGAACCTCCGATTTTGATGAAATTTGGTACAGGGGTGTAAGCCAGCATCTACTAGGTTGAGTTCGCGAACCAGAATGATCGGACCATTGGAACGGGGTTTTATGGGGTTTCAAAAGGGTTAAAAATGGGTTTTTGGCATTTTTTGACCTTAATTTTTAAAATTCAACAATTTTAACTGAAACCATTTAATAGAGCTCAAAAAAACAAACAATTTGGTATTTTGAATTTTATCTTAACTGGTTACGGGGAAAGTAAAAAAATTCGTTTTCCATGTTATTCTTATGGGAAATCAATAAAAGCCTATATCTTGCTTATTTATTGACATAACTTAATCAAATTTGGTATGTACATTATCTAGATAAGGTTTAACTTATACTTGCTTACAAAACCCATATGGCGGCAAACCTACATACTCACCCTCATGGGGTTTATGGGGAAAAAAACAGAACACCATAATCTTCTAAAATTTGGTATGTACAATCACTAGGTAGGATTTAACTTATATTTACTAACTAAACCCATATTATGGCGGCAAACCTACATACTCTCATCCCCAAGGATTTTATGGGGAAATAGAAAATATACCAAAATTCCATTGGAAATTCGCTGAGTACGCAGGTCTGCTGCGACGGGGGTATTTACCTTTAAATGTAGTGAAACATAGTGAAACTATTTATAATGTAAATGTTTTGTTTCAATGCAGGAAATATACTTATAATAATATTTTGTATCTTTATTATATAACTCTAAAACAATATAAAAATGGTTTGTCCGTTGGGTAAATGTAAAATAAAATTTTATGTAATGGTTTCAATTGTATTCCATTCCAACCATTCTGATAAGTACACTTTGTAATACTTTAACACTTACACATTTTTTTGTAAATTTTAGGTATAAGACACTGAATGCCCCTTCCTCCAAACCATACATCTGTTTAAAAGGTGCAAAAATATTTCTTTTTTATTCGTATTCACCCTAATTACAGCGAGAATTCTGACAGCAATAAATAAATACATATAACAATTTTGGAAATAAAAAAATTTCTTTATATCAGAAATAGGAAGCTACAATAAACTATACCATAGTTTTCAATGCATATAATTGTTTATTCTCAAGTTATCAAAAAAAACCCCTTAAAATCTGTCCCCATTTCTTCGTGATACTGCATTCATACTAAGGAAATATTATTAGAATGCAAGAAACTCATGGCCCCCACAAGGGTGGTTCTCGTCTGTCTTGGTCACTAGTTGTTTATAATTTTTTGCAGACTATTTTTCAGTGGATCATAGATTTACAAATTGAAATGTCTAATTTTAACTAAGTCAAAGTTTGGTTAAATGATATTAAAGTTACAATATTAATAATATAAAGCCTAGAACTATTGAATTTTTTCAGATTATTTTACATTGGATTGTAGATTAACAAATCAAAATATCTAATTTAGACAAGTGGAAATTTAGTAAAATAATATTAAGTTTAGTGATTCCTCTTGTCTGATCCTGGTGACAAAGCCCGCAATTTAATGTGGGGCCCTTGAATATTGCATCCTGAAAAAATATGAATATCTTAAATTACAATGTCTACCGTGAAAGCCCTGATAGGACATTTGTTATTATTTATTTAGTAATTAAGTTTACTCACCATATTACTACAGGTCCTTGGTGTTTTGATGTTGATGAATTTGAGAGCCGCAAAATAGGGCCAATTTGACACATAAACCGCATCAGTTGACTGCCCTGACGATTTTTTCTTGAGCTTTTTTAGCTCTGAATTGAACTGACTTCTCAGATTATGCCACTTCAGTTGTACCTCTGCAACATCGGTGTTAAGCTTTGCGCTTATACCTCGCACAATTTCATGTTTCTTTGCTCTATTCCTGTAGTCATTCAAAGTGACATTCCAAAGAATTTCATTTTCTTCATAAAGAGCAATTAATTTCTTTGTCTCTAAATCAGTCCATTTTTTACTGTCATAAGTGACGGCGTTCGTTTGGGTTGCAGGAACAGAAGAGTTTTCTTCAACAGGAAAGTCATTGTCAGCCATGGTTTAACGTGAAAAATTCACTCGAGTCCCACAAAATACTCCAACTCGCACTAAAGTGTCGCTAAATATCTCCCACTGCTTGATCGGGCGACAGCGCGAGCGCGAGAAATGGCGAGAGGTTATGATCGTGTTAAGACGCGCAAGTTCAATTGTCGGACACTTGCACTTCCGCTCGGGCCACTGCTCGCGCAACAACTTCCGACACTGCTCGCACAGCTGTTTACACGAGCAATTTTCGCTGTCGGATAGAGAACTCGCGCAATTATCTTCCTCGTGTAAACGTAGCTTAACAAATGCGATTTAGCCAAATAGTGTTCAGCTTTGTATTTTTCTCGTAAGAGTCTGCAGTGCCTTCGCCATTTCGGTATTTTATCCCATAAGATCAATGTTAAATTTGAAACATTACTGTAAGTGTGATTTTCGTCTGAAAATTACAAACTTGATGTCATTTTAAATGTTACCATAGTGTCTTTCATTTGACGTAATAGAAAATTAATTTAAAATATCATCCACTCGAATAACGAATAAAAAATAATGTATATTAATACTATTTTAAACCCATTTTTAGGAGGTTTATTGAAAAATGTTCCACGTCACATGAACCGCTATATCATTATGGTGTACATATTCAAGTTTCATACGAATCCAATGCAAGATTATCTAGATAAAGTGTTTTAAAGACACCTATAATTAACATTGTTCTTATGGGACTAAAAACCAAGATGGCGTAGGTACTGCAGACTCTTAACTTAAACAAAATATATAGGCCCTAAGGCCTCGGCCAGCCATCAACATCCAAACAGGAATAATAACTGTTTAAGTCTGTGCTTTGTCCTTTTTCGACACAACATTATTACCGGACGGTGTAGAACCATTTAAAAACTCCTCCATTACTATTTTTTATATTTTTTTATTTATATTAATAGGCCTAATATTATTTCCCATATCAATAAACTAGGAACGACAACTGTTAATTTACAGTTTATTTAGTATACAGTCAAACCAGGTTGGTATACGTTAAGAAACAAACAAACAAGTAAACACAACTCAAAAAACATTTTTTATTAAAAAAACAAATCAGAACAAAACAATTTGCATTTTTTTAAACACAAACTATATAATATTTAAAATCATTAAGAGGGGTTTAAATGGATAGAGCCTGTCATTTTAATGGATAGAGAGGTGTCATTTTAAAGCTTAGGATATACCGCAGTGACGAATCGTAATTAAAAAGGTCATATTGTTTCGGGCTTCACCCTCCTCACCTTTGGTTTATTTCTAGAGGGTGTTTTAAAATGTTGACCAATTTTCATTGCAAGTTATTTAATGTGAATTGTAATTTAACAGCTTTAACCTTCAGATGAATTTTAAAAGCCAGATAGTAAACAAAAATAGATCTCTGTCACTTCACAATCAACATTCAAGTACTGTAGGTGAGTTTCACTCATACAGAATCATAAAATGCGCAATTTGCTCACGGGCCACCTCGTGTAGGTATATTATTAAAATGAAAGTACACAAAGTTTGCTACTAAAAAGCTACGCCTATATTTTATCTTTGGATGAACCGTTTGGGCTCTAGGGCTATTTGAAAATTAGATAATTGTTTATTAATAAGTTAAATTCTGATTTTTTTATATTTTATAACTCCAAAAATACCATGGGTGTGAGTACGTAGGTTTTGTACCATATGGGTTTTGTAAGCAAATATAAGTTAAATCTTACTTAATTAATGTGCAAACCAAATTGTATACATTTCTGTTATTTTTTATTTTTCCCGTAAACCCTATGGGGGTGACTATGAAGGTTTGCCGCCATAAGGAATTTGCAAGCAAACATAAGTTATACCTTTCCTATTGAATGTGCATACCAAGTTTTATCAAGCTTTGTCAATAAATAAGTAAGATAGAGGTTTTTTAAGTTTTGTACGGACCTGAAGATGATGGATTAATCCGTCGAAACACGTAGTGTTCAAGATTACAACAGGATCACTCGGCAGACTGCAGGTATCTAACCTTTTTTATATTCGTCTATTCAGTAAAAACATGAAGATAGAGTTTTTTTTTTTTTTTATTTCCCATAACAATAACACGGGAACATATTTTTGGGATTTCTCCATACCATTTACCCCCTCTTAATGACTTACTAATTAGGTAATATTATACGGTGAGTGTTGCCAATTATTGATCGGCACAGTGGACAGCAAAGGGGCAGTCTAATATGGGTTTCCATTATTTCCCCATTTCCAATTGTCACCTTGTAAAACTGGTCGGTGCCTACAAAATTTGTAGTGCATGTAAAGCACATGACTACATGGCCACAAGGGGTGACCGCCCTGGTCGGCCAGTTGGTGTCACAAATGCAACGGGTTATTCCATTCGTTGATGGCACACTGTCTTCGTGGTTGCCTGCTAGTGCTGACCGCAGCTCTTCCTTTTGCGTTACAACGAAGTCATTTAGTGTCAAATTATTTTGGTCGATGTATGTGCACACCTGCCGGTAGTTAGCATGCGCCGCCGATCTCCTGTCATTTATATCCGTAAAAAATACAGTCGACTTAAAATAAAGTCTTAACATAAAATATATGTGGTCGTTATGTTGTATATGTGTGCAGTCTTTTGTAACAGTATGGCTTGCATTTATGCTGTATAATGTGTCGAATATCCACCTTTATCAGATTTATCTGGAGATAAACAATAACTATAGTAACAACACGTGTCCAATCTTCACCCATTCTTGGTATATTTGCGACTGTGTGTAATTTTTAATTGGTGCATGAAGTCTTTGAAGTTATTACAATTATGAAATTCAGACTTAACCCATTTCATGTTATGATTAAAAAGTCTAATAGACAGACAAACAGAAAATGGCAAAAGACAGAACAAATCTAAGATTGTATATTTTCCTAGTTTTGTCTGCCTATAATCTTATATAATAAAGACATTTAAGGGTCTAGAGAGAGAACTACTAAACGTATCGAGGCCGTTTTGGTGTCAATTGATTTCTTATGGCCCCTAGATGATAGGAAAAATGTGGAATCCATTAGAAAATGCCTTATAAAGCCGCAAACGAAAATTATACCTTATTTAGACCAATCTAAGACGTGATTTTGTCGATTGTTTTACTGCTCCAGGTGATCCATATCTTACATTCAAACTTGACACCACTGCTGCTGCTTTACATTTTTTTTTTTTTTTTTTTTAACAAAACAGACAACTTTTCAATTCTATGATAATTGACAGATACAAATGAAATCAAGAACACGTAATGTTGCATTGATTTTTAAAGCAGTAAAATAAATATTTAACAGCTGATGCTTTAATACAATTTTTGTTTCTATACTATAAAGATATTGTTTAATAAAGATGATTGAATTATTTATTTATTTAAACTTACAAGTTATTTATTAATATTTTTTATACTTATGTTTTTATAACTATCAACTAATGAGCTTTATGTTTAAAAATATATATAATCATAATCCTTTGTGTGTAAAATTCTCCCCACCGTATTTTAATCCATTAATTTTTGTTATAACTAAGTCATATAACGTCCTTATATTCTTATTTTTCGTCCTTTTAAGGTCGTGTAGGCTTACGATTCTACTGTTTAACAGTTGGTTTATTGTTCCCACTAATATAAACAATGCAGTGCAAAAATGTGAAAATGCGGAACTATGAACTAGAATAAATAACTCTTGAAATATAAAAGAAGAAATACCAAGAATATCACTATATCACTATTTTGAGACAAGGACCTCACATAGTGAGTATTTTAACCTGGATATGAATGAGATATGAGTTTACGATGATTGTGGAGCGATCTTGTAGTCTTGAAAAAAAAAGATGTTTAAATAAAGTGGAAACAAAATATAGAGAATAAACATTCCGAATAGTGTTTTAGTGAAGGTAAAAAACCTACTATACGATAGGTCCCTAGATATCATTGGCTGTTTGGCTATGAATTAACAGTCCTGTCTAAGGAGAATGTCGGCCTTAGTCAGTAACAAGACACAAGATCGCGCCACAATCATCCTACACTCATCTCTCATTCATACTTGGCTTTAATCTACCTATTGAGTTAGGTCGCCATTTCAATAAAGGTATTAAGGTATTATGACTTAGAGGACAATGCAGTAACACTTGGTACACCCAGGAATTTACTTCTAAACCATTGCATGAAAAATTCAAGTCAGAACTTGAAAGCAAGGTTCAATTTGATGCATAAACACTGTGGAAGACCCACAGAATGGTGCTCAGCGATGGTGGTGATACCAAAACCTAATGTAGAGGGACGTTTGACTCTGCGTGGATCTAACAAAATTAAACAAGAACGTAAGGAGGCAAACATGCCAGAGGTTGAAGACACACTTAATCAGATGGTAAAACTCGAGTGTTTAACAAATAAGATACAGATTCCAAATTCTGGCAAATTAAATGGGCTCTGGGTCAGCGAAATTATACTAAGTTAATTGGCCATACATCTGGAATGAAAATAAATGGAAATCCGTTAAAACACTTTTGATCTTTATCTTTTTTTAAGTCCCATAGGCCTACTATATTTTAAAGCCATATGATAGTAAGTATTATAAACTATTAATAATCTACTATACTAGAGATCGCATTCTGATCGAAATTAGGCCAAAATTTTAGTTGATATGGACCCAAGAAGTTTAAAAACATTTTATAACTGAAACATCTGTTCTTCCTGTTTATTAGCAGTTGTGTTTACAACAGCTGTCTAATGATTCAATCAATTCCCCTTCCTACAAAAAATTAAAATTGAAACTTTCATAGTCTGTGGGGCGTAGCCCTGGAGTCCAATGTGAATTAGAATAGGAATCTGCTCATCTACAGGACTATACCTTTCTAACGGTGTGCCAGGATTTCTTCTACGATGCACATGAGCTGAGAAAAAAGGAGGAAAAGAAACATGCTTGCCCATTGTAGAAGACTAGGAAATCGCCCACTGGTCGAAATTCAACCACCAGTTTGAATTAGTTGATTAGTTGATTTAGTTGATCTTGAGATAATTAGTAAAAAAGGTATAGATAAAACAAACTATTCTTCCTGATTTGCTACAATTTGTTATTACAATAGCTGTTTCATGATCAATCAATTATCCTTCTCCGATAAGAATAACATTGAAACTTTCAAAACTTTAGGGCATAGCATCGGGGGATGTACAAGACACTACCTTTCAAACGGTATTCGCAGGTTTCTTTTACATTGCTCACAAGCTGAGAAAAAAGAGGAAAAGAAACATGCTAGCCCTTTAAGATATAGCAATGTGAACATAGCTGTTCACATTGCTAAAGAAATGGAAAAATTTTAGTTTTAATACTATGTTGTCTGTATATTATTACACTCTGTGACCATTTTCAAACGTGAACATCAAATTCATGAATAATCATCATGAAAATTACTCGTAATATTTTACGGGCTATTTGCTAGTAACTTGATAAAGTTTGTAAAGTTTTTCGAAGCTTTACGCCTTAATAACATGTTAGTGTTATGTTTTACCAGTAAGCAGTCTGTAAAAAATTATAAATGTACTTAAGAATTGTTAAGATTTTTAAAAATATTTATTTTCTATTGATAGTTTTTATACCTTTAAGAAACATATTTTTTAAAGTTGAGTTAATTTCATTTCATTTCTCATCAGTATTTAGAAAAACGTTACATTTGAATGCTGCGCTCAGTTAAAACTTAGTCGAACCACGTATAAAATGAATAACACGTAGATTTACATAATTATTAACCAGTTTTATTTGTTAATTAATGTCTTTGTAGTATGAGATAAAAAATAGGTTCAACAAAATGGTATTATTTTTATATGTTTTATTACTAGACTTCTTCTAAGTAATTCCAGTAAAAACTGCATTATTCCATATATAAATATGCAAGCATGTTTCGTTTCCTCCTTTTTTCTCAGCTTGTGTGCATCGGAGGAAAAATCTGAGCATGCCGTTAGAATGGTACTGTTCTGTAGATAAGGAGAATCCCATTCTAATTCACATCGGACTCCAGAGCTAAGCGCCACAGTCTTTAAAGTTTAAATGTTAGTCTTATGGAGGAAGGATAACTGATTGAATAATTAGACAGCTGTTGTAAAAACCACTGATAGAAAAACAGATGTTTCAGTCATAAAATGTTTTTAAACTTCTTGGGTCCAGATCAACTGATTTTGTGGTCGAATTTCGATCAGGAGGCGGTCTCTATTAAAGTATGATTGTACATCAAATAAATCTGTAATACTTAAATTTGATGAAGTAAGACGTTGAATTACAGTATTGAATTAGTGGTATCCATTTATCTGTACAATTAAATATTATTAAATATGATTCATGTGCTTTTGGAATGTATTAGTCAACAACATATCGTGGTCGAAAAGCACAAAATATGACGAAACGAAATGATTGTGTAAGCAACCTACCTACTCTTGTATGCAATTAAAAAAAAAAAAAAATAAATAAATACTTGTTACTAACGTAGATGAGTCGTTAGAACTATGCAGTGACATAAGAAATATTTTTGAGGTACCTTATTCTACATGACACCAATGTTTAGCTTGCTCCTGGATATGGCACGTCAAACTTATTTTCTTTTTCACAGTTATTCTCCTGTGTTCAATGTATCATATAAACGTCAATACACCCCGTCGCAGCAGACCTGCGTTCTCAACGAATTTCCAGATTAGTAATATTAATTTTAACCAGATGAACATGTAAACAAAATTTCATTACAAGCTCATAAATAGGGAATTGAACGTCTTATCTCCTTATAATAAATATAGGGAAAGAGTATGTAGGTATAAAAGAAGCGGACAATTATATGGCTTAGGTCTTACCATGAGACCTACTGTAATAGCTTATTCCCTATGGGAAATTCGCTAGTAAAGAAGGTTATTATCATAAACTTCAGCACTTGAACAATGGCTATTCTATTTTTTTCAGATATTTCAGTTCTCAATGGATGGACAACGTCAAGCCTGAATCGTTCTCGGTGTATGGGCAACCGAGACGAACCAACAACATTCAGGAAAGCTTCCACCACCAACTTAATCAAATAATTGGAAGGGTCCATCCAAATGTTTGGGAATTTACAGGTATAATATAGCCTAAGCATTAGTTTTAGATGTAGTTTGTTATATATTGGTTTCAGGTTTCTCATAGGCCTATTGTTTACAATGTGCTCCGTTGACACCGAAGGGGTAAATGAACGTATTGCTGGTGGCCATTTCAATTTAACTTTTCGATCATTTTTAAACTATTATCAGAATGTAGTACAGTTAATTATTCACACAATATAGCCCTAAGTTGAATTACAACTTACATATCGTTAATTAACTTAGCGTGTAACGTCGGGTATATCCAATAAGAATTACCGTACTTTAACTTTTGAGAAAATATTTTAATTTATTTTCCAATTTTCAAACATGGGCGATGTAATTAAGGGGCAGGTGCTATTATGACATAAAAAACTCCTTAAATTTACAGATGCGTTGTGTGCGATTGCCAGTGAGGCAACGAGAGATCTTAGACGGCTGACCGTCCACGGCCCCCCTTTAAACGTGGGACGGAGGCGAAGATGGGTCCTGCAGGATGAGAGAATTTTAAAATTTCAAGAAAATCTCATCTTGAACCGAATAACAATGGAAGAGTTCCTATTTTCCATGACTCACAGAGTGTCAAGTACCCCAGTCCTCACGGTGCACGAGGATGCCGACCTAGATCTGGTTCCGCTCGCCGACGAACTACTGGTACACGCTGTACCAGCTGATCCGGAAGGAAGTAAGAATATTAAGAAAGTATTATTTTAACCTTTAATTTATTTATTTCATTGTAAATGTAATCGGTAAAAATTTGGTGGAAGACTGTTAAACTTGTGTTTAAAACTAAAAAGAATCAAGTGTTTAAATTTAAAGCTTTATTTGAACTACTCCCAAGTATTGGAATGAAAACAAAGTAATTAATTTTCACATTATTCGAAGTAACAATACTTGACCAACATGCCAATAAAGGTAAAAACTGATTTATTATAAAACGGAAAACAACACAAACGTAAATGAAATTTGCAAATATCTTATAATATATTTCGGGCAAGAAATTTTGTTTACTACACATTTTAATTTTTTGTTTTTTAATTTCATATTTGTTCAGGAAAAATATTACACTATATATTTAAAACAACTTTGGATAGTTCGTATGAGACTTCTACTGGGCCTCGTGTTGTACTAAACTCCTATATTTTTTCGGTCCTATATTAGCAGGTATTATTTGTATTAGGACAATATTTACGTTAAATATTTAAAAAAAAGGGAAATAAACTTTTCTTATGAAGGATTCACATAGCGAAAAAAGCCAACATCTTTATCTTTAGACAGTTTGTCTGAGACTTCCGCTCGTAAAAAAGAAAATGGTGGCCAACTGTTAAATGATACATTAACGGGCATATTACCATCACATCTATTATTTGGGACAAGGTTCCAAAAATTTGAACATATCATCAGGAGGCGATATTATCCTCCTGTACTAAACTTGTCATGTAAGCCATCTCCGCGTTTTTCACTTGCACTTTTTAGTCCTTCTACACCTGTCTCAGTTACGCTAACAATGTTCAGTAGGGTGGAGTGAAAAAAATGTATGTCCATTTTTTTTAACGGGTACCCCTCAATGACTGTGTATGGGTCTTAGTAACAATCATGTAAAATATTTATTTTTTATGTCATTATCTTGAGTCTGCACATTAGGCTTAAAATTTTGAATTATTTTGAAATTTTTGAATTTTTTGAATTTTTAATTTTTTTACCAAAAACAAAAAAAAAATCTTTACGGGTGGTAACTACATAGTAGAAAAAGGCCCTAAATATAAGCAGTATTAATTAGAATGATTTTAGTTGTTCGTTTCAGTCTGCACATTTGACCTAAAGTTCACCAAAATGTCTGAAATTTCTGATATTTACAATTATGTACACTATCACTTATATTTTTAAATATAATGTGTGTATCATCAAGTCACGTTTTTAATGATCATTATACAAACTGATAATTAAATTATTTATAAGACTAGAAAGTGATGTATAGTTCAATGATGTAAGTGACGGGCCGGGCTTGGTGTGACTCATTCTGCAGCGCGCTCATTCGGGAGCGTTGACCTTGGTGAAACAGACAAGTTGTGACTTGAATATCCCCCTCTCCTCTCTGACTGCATTAGTTGTGTTATGACAGTAAGAGGGATAGGTGGTTTATTATATTTACTCCTCGAGTTATATAAATTCGAATGCTCTAGTTCAGTGTTTTACTGAGTGTTTTTGTGCGTTGTGTTTATCACTACGTAATGGCAATCCCTAGAACCTGTGACAAGGATATACCTCATCCTATCTTAGGCAATGGTGAAGATATGGGTGAGTCTTTGCTTCCTACCCGTAGAGATGTTTTAAAAAGTGTTTTAAACGTGACAAAGATAAGGACAATTTTAAAAAGAAACTAGCAGATTATAATAGTAGAATTGACGCACTTTTCGATATTAGTACATGTAAATGCAAAGACTTTCAACTTTGCAAATGTGATCCTGCTAAGAAGGTTCCAATACTTGAACGGGAATTCTTGAATGATCAGAGAACTGTTCGGAAAATGGCGATCGGACGTGTAGATGTCAAAGTTACATCGGCAAACAAAAAGAAAATAGAAAGGAAAATGATAGAAGAAGAAAGATTGTCTAAGAAACGTCGTGAGGGACAGGACATCAGCTCGCACAGCACAAACGAGGATGCTATGGACTTACATTGCCCTCTGCAAGAAACGGATTGTGTTCATGAAGAATTGGAGTGTGTTTTAGAGGAACCAGTTTCCGTCCCTTCATCATCTACCTTCAAAACTACTCAAACTAGGCTCAAAATACCATCGTTTTCCCGAGTATGTGATCGATATGGCGTACCTGATCGCGCAGCAGCAGCTTTAGCCTCTGCTCTTTTACACGATGTGCAGTCCACTCGGTCTTTAGATAATGTTATAAATGATGTTGTGATTGACAGGAGTAAAGTAAGACGCGAGCGAAACAAAGCTCGGCATGAAGTTGTAAACAAGGAAATAAAGGTAGAAATACAGGCTTTATACTTTGACGACAGAATTGATGACACTCTTCGTATTTTGAAAACAGACGATGGCAAAATGCCTATCCTCCTCAAACACCGATGATCAATCTTGAGGTAAAAACGAGCATTTTAAATAAATATTTTTACATATTGCATAGATATTTCTACCAAGGCACTTGAACAACACAGTAGGCCTAAAACACGCACAACCTAGTGAATTGTAGTGACTATGGAAGCGTAGCTTCCAATAGGCAACACCATTTTTCAATGTCTTTTAACCTATCTCATTTAAAAAGATGTTTAGACAGTAATTTAAATTAATTATATAAGGATATATTTTTTAAGGTTGCCATGGCGTTCATGTAAATACTGTATAAAAAGGTAATGTATATATGACATTCAACCAACATTCATCATCTACGGTAAGTAATTTGCATTAGGGCCTAATCTTAGTACCAGTCACTATTAAAAAGCAAAGGGGTTTTGTAAATACAGTATTAATAATTCTAACTTATTAGTAACAATTTCATGCAAGTTTAAGGACTCACTTGGGCGGGCTTCAACACAGCCCACTACAACAACAACAAAGGGACTATGCATAGCATGCAGTTAGCTTTGACGGCACCTGGAGTTACAGACTCCGAATTCAAGACTCCTGGGTGGTGCCATGACATGAGCTGCCCGTTATCTGAGTGCAGTGCATATTTTGAAAACTTTAACATTAGGAGTTTTATATTTGTTTGAGTCTACTATATGGTGCTCATAGTAGACTCATAGTAGTATGGTGCTAAACACTCTAGGTGCTTTGTATATAATGTACTATTAATGCACAGCTGGCTTAAATATAGATCGTGCGATGAGATGCAAGGGCATTACTATTAGGCCTAGTGGCAGAAAAACAAAACATACAATGTATATAATATATGTTAGGCACAATGCAATGTGCATACACATGTACAAATTTATTAACAAATACAAAACTAAAGTATGTTTCAGGATCGATGTTCGAGCACTCCAACCCAGGGTTTTAGTCATCCAGGGAAAGAAGTAATTTATAAATGGGTGACCTCACGATGGTGATATAACTAATCAATTGAAATATTATTTTCAGGCTACACAATGCTTTATGTAAATTTAATGAAATTTTAGATAGTTGAATTTAAAGGAAATATTAATAACAAAGACATTGCCGTTGTAGCACTAATAAGTACTAATATTCCCATATTTAATGCAGAGGTGTAATGCACTGGTGCGTGCGCTGTCGCGGCGGGTTCGGTCGAGGTGGGGCCAGCCGGCGCCCGCGGCGGCGCAACGACAATGTTGTTGTGTTTTTTAGTATTCAATGTATTGAGAGTGTTTTTTTTTTTTTTTTATCTGTAACGTACACTATAGCTCACTTTTTTATGAGTGTCAAATAATAATAAGTCCTTACATAAAGCTATAAAACGCACTTTTGAATAGTTTTGGTTTTGAAAATGTTCTTAATAGTTTTTAAAATGTCATTTCACAATCAAATAATAGCGGTATCTTTTTTTTTTTTTTGAGGGAGAGGCGGAAAAATGCATTACGCACACACGTGGCCAGCCTGTAGTGTGGGGCTCCCCTAAAAAACGGGTTTACCCACTAAAAAACCTCCTCTACTCTTTAGGAATCTAACCTGGAATTGTTTATCACATTACGTCAGGCTAGGCCTAAATTTGGCTTACGCCCGTCGGGCTCGCTCCTTATCCAGCCGCTCTATAAAGGGATCTGGGCCACTTCGCGGTCCAGATCGGTTTTCTTTTCCAGGAGGATGCCCCGGACGAACTGTGACAAACAATCCCAGTTGCCCTCATCCTCCAAAATCTTTTGGCAGACCGAGTCCACCGAAAATGCACCAAAGATTTGTGTGGCCTCCAGGCGGGGCCCTTCCCAAAGGGGACAGCGGAAGAATGTGTGTTCCGCATCGTCGGGAACACCCGGGCAATAAATGCAGTCCGGTGAACCGGTCTTTCCCATCCGGTTCAGGTACGACCGAAAATAGCCGTGACCTGTCAAAAATTGGGTCAGGTAGTAGTCCACCTCCCCATGCCGCCGTTCCACCCATGGTTGGACCTGCTTGATAAGTCGCGCAGTCCATCGTCCTCGGGTGTCGTGCTCCCAGCTGTGTTGCCACTGCTGGAAGGTTCGGGAGCGCTCTTCTGTTCTTGCCGTGTCCTTGCCGATCTCGCCACGTCTCTGATAAATCGCTTTCCTCTCCCCTGCCAAGAGCTTGACAGGGATGACTCCGGCAACCACCAGGACGGCAGGCTCGGACACTGTCCGGTAGGCGGAACACACCCGGAGCGCAGCTTGACGCTGAACCCGGGCGAGTCGCAACCTGTAGCACTCCTTATCTAGAGCGCCTGCCCACACCTCTGCCCCGTAAAGGAGCACGGACTGGACCGCGGACATCAACAGACGTCTTCTGCTGGATAGGGGACCCCCGACATTGGCCATCAGCCTACTAAGGTGAGTAACTACCTTAGCGGCCTTGTCCGCCGTACGGAAGATTTGATCCCTCCAGCTTAACTTGGTGTCCACCATAACCCCAAGGTATTTGGCGGCACGAGTTGATGTGACCACCTCCCTTCCCACTCGAAACGGGACGACGGTGTCGATCCTCTTCTTCGTGAGAATCACGATCTCCGTCTTACTAAGAGCAAGCGAGAGACCGTGATCGGACATCCAGTTGTTGACAACCCGCATAACTCGGTTCAACTTTAGTTGGGCCAGCTCAACGTTGCGTGCAGCAATGAGAGCTGCGACGTCATCGGCGTACCCAACCAAAGTGGTTTCCTCAGGCATCTCGGACCTCAGGAGGCTGTCATAGGCAACGTTCCAGAGATCCGGGCCGAGTATTGAACCTTGTGCGGCACCAGAAGTGACTTCCATCGTCCGCGTTCCGTCCCTCGTGTCATAGATCAGGCTTCGAGGGCGTAGATAATCCTCGATGAGCCGCAACAGATATGCAGGAATACGAAAGGTGTTGCGAAGCGCATCCAACATATCGACCCACCTCGCCGAGTTGAAGGCATTCTTGACATCAAGCGTAACAAGAAGCACTACTCGGCGGGAGAAATGGTTGTGGCTCTCGGCTCTCTCCACAGCTCTCTGCTCATACCACTTAAAGCTTAAAACCATTGGTCGATTTCATTAAACTACCTGTAACGATTTCTTTAAATTTTAACTACCTGTAATTTCCAACTATTATTATGTTATAATTTCATTAGGCCCCATTACTTATCGCATATGATCCAGTTCAGGACAGAACAAAAACAATACAATAATAAGAATGATGATGCTTCTGGTTGAAATAAAAAGATTTGACAATATCAAGCTCACCTTCCCAGTCAGAGGCCATGCCTAATGACAGATATTTCGGGATAATTAGGTGGAAACTTATAAAAGAAGAGAGATAATACACACTTGATGAGGTAGTTAATTGCTCTTATAAAAAACTCTTCAAAAAGCCAAGACAAATATTCCATTGTAGAAATGAAAGTGCAAGATTTTATTGATTTCAGTTCTTGGTGGCCACAATTTCTGAAATAAAACCTACCTGAGCGACGATTCTTATGGGAAAAACGTAAAAAAAGCATTTACCATATCAAAGTTTCAGTAAGACAAGACTAGGGTTTTGACCGTTACTCCGAAAAAAACCTAATTACTGTAATGGTGTGGCCATGTCAAATAATTATGATAATCATTATTGCAGACCAAATAAAAAACACTAGCTGAAATTTTTAATGACTGCACAAGCAATTTGGAAGAGGAACAACAAGCAAAGACTGCTATCCAGAAGCTTCTTATTCACACATGCGGGGAATGGGATTTCTCTTCCCAAGAGGTGCTCTATTTGGCAACTGGAAAAAAAAACTTGTTTCTGCATCACGAACATTCATTAAATTGACATGTCGTGATGAATGGATTCCTCTTAGAACAGAACCAAATAATGAAATAGGCACAGAGGACATACAGGTTAGATCAAATGCATAAGCTTATCACGTATTGCAATTTTTCATTACTACCAAAAAACAAAAATTCGCTTATTTCAATTGTGGTAATTATTAATTTTCTCTTGAAAAGGGCATTTTCATGGAAAATAATTGTATGTACCAGCCACTAAATCAGTATGTACATTGTATGTACACCCCTGTGCCAAATTTCATCCAAATTGGAGGTTCCGTTGTAAAAGTTACCATGTTCACAGACACATAGAGATATATAGCCCATAAAACCCATGAACATAGAGGCGTTATCATGGTCCCGGGCTTAGGTCTTACCGTGACAACTACCGTAATAGCGTATTACCTATGGGGAAGTTCATTACAAACTTAGAAACATGAAATTTTCACACAATGTTCAATAAACAGTCTTCTTTCAATTTATGTTTGTTTATAAGATCATAGTTCAAAATAATATAAAGAAACTAGCTACCGGTAGCTCATATATAACAAAGAAGTAGGCTTACACCAAATTGATAAAAAAATCAGCAACTTTGGGGAGGGGGTAAATGTTAAAATCAATTGTTTCGGTTTTGTCTATTTATACAAATTTGGGGGGGGGGGGGAAATTGCAAAAAATTGTAAATCTTTTTCTCATAATAACGTTATAATTCCAATGAAAAAATATATATAAAAGAAAAAAAAACAGTGACTTTTTGTATTATACCCATATGGACAACAACAACAAAAATAAATAGGCATTCAAATTTAAAGAAAATTTTAAGATAACACACCTATATTTACTTGGAAAACAAAACTTTCCCTGGATTCCAAAAATTGTAGGTTTCCAAATAGCAGACTTTGTATGTTCCGGGTCCGTTTCTTTCGATTTAATTTTTATCCTAGGTGGGCATACAGCCGGCAATAACAATAGGGTGATTAAATCCTGGGCATCTGAAATAAAGTAATTATTTTTAAAAAGCCATTAGCCTATAACTAAGCAGTATATTAGTAGGTTACCTTTGCAACAAAGCTTTAATATGTTCGCTACCAAGTGCAATGCTAAAAAAATGTGGTTCATTTCTGAAAAAAATAATAAAACTGTGGCTTGATTGCAAAAACTTTTAATTTCATTGAATCTTTTAAAAATTGTATAACTAAATTTTCCCCAATTTCAATTTCATAAATAATTCCGTCAGTTAGCCCAAGTATGAAGATTTATTACTTTCAAAGACACGTCTACCTTTGTATACATGCGGTAATTTAGGGAATGAACACATAGAGAGCGGCGCGTCCCCACTTGAACCAGTTTGCGGATTAAAGAGTTCAAGAGTTTGATATTTTGGAGCGTCTTCGCACTTTTTTTCCTATATAGGCCTATATAGATGGCGGGTATCTAAATTAAATGCTTTTTGGGCCTGCACTGTGGCAGGCAAAAAGTGATTCCTATACTATTAACGAGGAGTGTCTGTAGTGGTGTATTTATATTTTATCTAAAAATCTCAAGGGTAGATTTTT
The DNA here is from genome assembly GCA_030545055.2 of Neoaliturus tenellus. Classification (NCBI taxonomy): domain Eukaryota; kingdom Metazoa; phylum Arthropoda; class Insecta; order Hemiptera; family Cicadellidae; genus Neoaliturus; species Neoaliturus tenellus. The sequence continues at coordinate 112,608,314 of CM061531.1, forward strand.
ATTAAAATTTTGATATAACAAAATTTTGGTCTAAAAATAAGTTTAGAGAAAGCCTCAACCCCAGAAAACTGTTTCTCTTAGCCTATTAAAAAATTTTTAAATGTAGTGAAATTAGGCCTAATTTAAAAATCTAATCCCTTCAGCTGATTAATTGCCACTGAAGAAAACTAAGAATATATTACTTTTTCATGTTTCAAAATAAAAATATATTATCAGATATATAACGTCAAATTAAAACAATATTATGACCCCCTACAAAAATTATTATTTTAGAAGAAACAGGATGCTTAACCCGCGTTTCTAAAATTACAATAAATTAAGACAGTTGGATGCAAATTCTTAACAGTACAAATGTTCAAAGAATGAATAATAATAAGCATGCTAACATTCTCTATTATCAATGCTGTTATGTTTCCTCTTCCTTCTTTCATTTGGTATCACCCCAGCGAGTCGTAGGTCTCTAACCTTATTGCGTTATTTATCAACTAATTTTCCTCTGCTAATAACTTGGTGTTTCCCCTCAGTTAAAGGCTTAACAAAGTACGTGTTCTGAAAGAAAAGAGCACAACTTTTACCAACATACAAATTTTCACAAGGACTCATAAGTAACTATGAATTTAATCTATTAATATGCAAACTTGTTTATTTTTCTCCTTTTTTCTCAGCTTGTGCGCATCGCGCATCGTAGGAGATAACCGCGCATATAATTAGAAAGGTGTAGTGTCCTTTCAGGAGCAGTATCAAATCATAATTCACATCTACCGTCAGGGCTATGCCCTACAGGCTTTTAAGGTTTCACTGTTAATCTTATGGTAGAAGGATAATTGATTGAATCATTAGACAGCTGTTGTAATAATTAATTTAATTATCGCCTGAAATGCCTGCACTTTTTTGTTTTCTATGCAGGTGGACCAACGGCTTAAAGTGACTTCTGAACCCGATCTTTTTGTACCCGAGCCGGGAGTTGAACCCGGGCCCGCTGGGTGATAACCAAGAGCTCTACCACTGAGCTACGGCCGCTGCCTAGCTGTTGTAATAGCAAATGCTAACAGTCAACATTAAAGTGGAGGTTTCCAGTTACTGGATGCCAGGGGCTTGCACCGTGTGATCAGATGGGGCCAGTCACAGTAGCCTCTCCCTGTGACTGGAGATTACAAAAAGCCAATTTCACACAGCTGAAGTCGCTGGCATCCAGTGTCTGAAACCTCCACTGGAACGTCGGCTAGCAGTATGTCAATTGTCCTAAGTTATAAACATTTTAACTAGTTGGCTCAAGATCATCTGGATTTTTTGTCCAATTTCTACCAGTGGGCGGTCCCTAGTCTTAGATTGACATGTGTTATCTTAAATTGTAACAATAGAAGAAGGATGTAAAGCAAGACATACTATTCATATCCTATACAGTAAAAATATGAAATTAGGAAAAAATTCTGTTCCTAAGTTTTTAAAAAGGGATGCAACAAACAACATTCCAATTTAAAATTATTGCTGATTGAATTGAGCCATTAAAGCAAAGAAATTTGCTGTCTTTTGTGTCAATGTCAATGATACGTTAAAACTTGCAGCCAAAGTAGAAATACATTTCGGTTTGATTATACAATTTGATAATAGGCTACTATTTAAAGAAGAATTTATATTCATAAGTCAAATAGTTTATATATAATAAAAAAAAGAATACTTTACCTTGTGCTCGTTGGGAAAAAGTTAACTATTTCATATGATGGTTTATCAAAAACATTGTTATTAACTTTAATCTGATCGTTATGAACCAAATTAATCAAATGATTGACAATAACATCACACAGGGGTTTTCTGGTTGTGGCATCAAGCTTTTTGTTTTCTTTTTATTTAGATATCACTAACTGTCCATGTGCGCAATTGTTAAGAATCCCATTTACATCCTGAAACTGTCATCAACCAATTAATACATTTATTAGCATAGTAAGATAGTAACCTAACATGAATTTCATTTCAATGATCCTGGTAAAGATGAACAATTCCCTTTGTAAGTTTAATTAGTTTCATAAGTGGAAACAATTTTTCGACTAATAGGTAGTACGGTACCAAAGGGTATTTAAAATATTAAATTTTAAAGTTGCTTCAAAATTACGTCTGGTCCCCTCTGTATTGAAATCAGTGTCAATCAACAGAGCAAAATATGTTTACCTACAACGGCACAATTTGTTTTTTTTTTTTTTGTACAATTTTAAAAGAGGTGCAAGGTTGGTATGGGACACCCGGTAAGACAGTATCATATTTGCACGATAGTCCTCCCAAAAATCGGTTCTTTAATTGGGATGACACTTAATTTCTAACGAACTCACTAGGAAGTACATCATTGACTTTACCTAATAGCATGCTAATTTAAATTTTACAATTGAACAAAATTTTTAACTAAAATAGCAGATTACCCAATTGATTTATCTTTTAGTGCGTACTAAGTTAATGTTTAATTTAAAAAGGTGGCAGTACAGTATTTTTATTTAAAATAAAAAAGCTTTTTTATTTCCTGCCTCAGAAAACTATCTGATTTCAAAATTTAGCGACCAAACATTTTTACCCAAAATAAATATGACATTATTTTTTTCTACTCTAGCGGCCAAATTATAACATCTGAGGCAATCCTCGCGAACATCTTTCAAGTTACTACAAGTTTGGTTCTATGAATTTTTGCCCCCCAGTCCACACATTAAACATAATTAAATGTTTATTTATTTTTGCGGGGAATTTTATCTTTTATCTTTTATTTTTGCAGGGAAGTCTCAGACGAACTGTCCAAAGGATTGGAAATGTTGGCTTTTTTCCCCATGTTCAATCTCCATAAGAAAAGTTTATTTTTTATTTTTGACCGATTTAACGTAAATATTTTTTAAATACGAATAAAACCTGCTAATATAGAACCGAAAACTTTTATTTTGGTGCAACCCGCATGTAAATCGGTCCAGTGGAAGTCTCAGACGAACTGTCCAAAGGATTGGAAATGTTGGCTTTTTCCCCATGTTAAATCTCCATAAGAAAAGTTTATTTTTCATTTTTGACCGATTAAACGTAAATATTTTTTAAATAAGAATAAAACCTGGTAATATAGAACCGAAAACGTTTATTTTGGTGCAACCCGAATGCAAATCGGTCCAGTAGAAGTCACAGACGAACTGTCCAAAGGTTTTTTTTTAACTTTGTGTTTTAAATATATAGATACTGAACAAAACAACAATACAGAATTTTAATCAAAAATTAAGTTAAAAAGTGTTATATTTTTTATGTAATTTTTTTTTTTTTTTTTTTTTTTTTTTTTTTTTGAGGGAGAGGCGGAAAAATGCATTACGCACACAGGTGGCCAGCCTGTAGTGTGGGGCTCCCCAAAAAACGGGTTTACCCACTAAAAAACCTCCTCTACTCTTTAGGAATCTAACCTGGAATTGTTTGTCACATTACGTCAGGCTAGGCCTAAATTTGGCTTACGCCCGTGGGGCTCGCTCCTTATCCAGCCGCTCGATCAAGGGATCTGGGCCACTTCGCGGTCCAGATCGGTTTTCTTTTCCAGGAGGATGCCCCGGACGAACTGTGACAAACAATCCCAGTTGCCCTCATCCTCCAAAATCTTTTGGCAGACCGAGTCCACCGAAAATACACCAAAGATTTGTGTGGCCTCCAGGCGGGGCCCTTCCCAACGGGGACAGCGGAAGAATGTGTGTTCCGCATCGTCGGGAACACCCGGGCAATAAATGCAGTCCGGTGAACCGGTCTTTCCCATCCGGTTCAGGTACGACCGAAAATAGCCGTGACCTGTGAAAAATTGGGTCAGGTAGTAGTCCACCTCCCCATGCCGCCGTTCCACCCATGGTTGGAATTGCTTGATAAGTCGCGCAGTCCATCGTCCTCGGGTGTCGTGCTCCCAGCTGTGTTGCCACTGCTGGAAGGTTCGGGAGCGCTCTTCTGTTCTTGCCGTGTCCTTGCCGATCTCGCCTTGTCTCTGATAAATCGCTTTCCTCTCCCCTGCCAAGAGCTTGACAGGGATGACTCCGGCGACCACCAGGACGGCAGGCTCGGACACTGTCCGGTAGGCGGAACACACTCGGAGCGCAGCTTGACGCTGAACCCGGGCGAGTCGCAACCTGTAGCACTCCTTATCTAGAGCGCCTGCCCACACCTCTGCCCCGTAAAGAAGCACGGACTGGACCGCGGACATCAACAGACGTCTTCTGCTGGATCGGGGACCCCCGACATTGGCCATCAGCCTACTAAGGTAAGTCACTACCTTAGCGGCCTTGTCCGCCGTACGGAAGATCTGATCCCTCCAGCTTAACTTGGTGTCCACCATAACCCCGAGGTATTTGGCGGCACGAGTTGATGTGACCACCTCCCTTCCCACTCGAAACGGGACGACGGTGTCGATCCTCTTCTTCGTGAGAATCACGATCTCCGTCTTACTGAGAGCAAGTGAGAGACCGTGATCGGACATCCAGTTGTTGACCACCCGCATAACTCGGTTCAACTTCAGTTGGGCCAGCTCAACGTTGCGTGCAGCAATGAGAGCTGCGACGTCATCGGCGTACCCAACCAAAGTGGTTTCCTCAGGCATCTCGGACCTCAGGAGGCTGTCATAGGCAACGTTCCAGAGATCCGGGCCGAGTATTGAACCTTGTGCGGCACCAGAAGTGACTTCCATCGTCCGCGTTCCGTCCCTCGTGTCATAAATCAGGCTTCGAGAGCGTAGATAATCCTCGATGAGCCGCAACAGATATGCAGGAATACGAAAGGTGTTGCGAAGCGCATCCAGCATATCGACCCACCTCGCAGAGTTGAAGGCATTCTTGACATCAAGCGTAACAAGAAGCACTACTCGGCGGGAGAAATGGTTGTGGCTCTCGGCTCTCTCCACAGCTCTCTGAACTTCGGTGACAGCGTCGATCGTTGACCGTCCCTTTCTGAAGCCGTACTGACGGGGGCATAAGTCCCCGGCAGCTTCCACGGCAGAAGTCAGGCGGGAACGGATCAGCTTCTCGAACAGCTTTCCAGCCGTGTCCAACATGCAGAGAGGCCTGTGGGACGACGGCAGCTCGGGATCACCTTTGCCCTTGCTGATCAGTACAAGCCTGGCTGTTTTCCAGGGAGCCGGAAACACCCCTTCTACCAAACAGGCATTGTACATTCTCATCAACAAGTCAGCGTTGATTAAAAATGCTTTCTTTAAAGCCTCACTGGGAATCCCGTCCGGGCCAGGAGCCTTGTTGCTCTTCAGGGAGAGAACGGAGGTTTCTAGCTCCTCGAAAGTGAAGAGTGGAACGTCCTCTACCCGTCCGAAGTCAACCGGCGGTCGCTGTGGATGTTCAGGAAACAACGCAGCGACGATCCTCCCCATGGTGGCGCCCTCCATGATGGAAGGTGGAGAGCGGGCGCCGAGTTTCTGTGTTACAAGTTTGTAACCCAGGCCCCAGGGGTCGGAATCAACGTCGTCACGAAGTCTCCTCCAGCTATTCGCCTTGCTCCTGTTGATCGCCTGGCGGAGAGATTTTCTCGCAGCTTTATAGGCCTCCGACTTACGAACTCTGTCTGCGGGGATTCTCGCTCTTGTGGCGGCTCGTCTAGTTCTTAAACATGTTCTTCTGAGTTCCGCAATCTCTTCAGTCCACCAGTAAACGGGTTGTTTGTCGCGTCGGGGTTTCCTTCGCGGCATAGACTGGTCGCAGGCCGAGACGATCAGTTCCATCGTGGATGTTACTAGTGCCTCGGCCCCAGCCTCACCAGGATTCCCCTGCGCTCCCCGAGAGATGACTTCGGTGAACTTGACCACGTCCAGTTTGTTGGTGTTCCACCGGCGTGGCCCTTCCCAAGATGCGGAAACTCGACGATTTGCCTGATCATGCAGGTCAAACACGACGTATTGGTGGTCGCTACCCGTGTAGTCCTCCACAACCCTCCAGCCAGAGATCCTCGGAAGGAGCGACTCAGACGCAAAGGTGACATCGGGGATCGTGCCTCTCTGCCCGGGGCGCCGAAAAGTAGGTGTGTCGCCCTGGTTGAGGACGACAAGACCGGCCCTGGCGATGAAATCCAGGATGTATTTCCCCCGGGAGTTGGTAGAGGGCATTCCCCAATCGACGGCCCTGGCATTGAAATCGCCACCAACGACGACATGCCCGGTGGTGCCGAGAACGCACTCCTCTAGGTTATCTATCTTGTCGCGGAAGTCCTGGACGGCCTCGTTGGGTGTGAGGTAGCAACTGAAGATAGTCACGTCCCCACACCGAACCCAGACGAATCCTCGGCCGCGCCCGTGACTCCGCACCAAGACATCTCGTGTATTACGTGCCCAAAATGCAGCAGTACCGAGGCTGTCCGAGATCCAAATGTTTGGGTCTCTGTCCCGATACTGTTCGCTGATAAGGAGCGCGTCAGCACCAAGTTCTAGGGCGAGCTGATCTAGAAGGTTATCAGCTCCCCAGGATCTATGAAGGTTGGCCTGGAGGATGCGAATTACCGGCCGCTGCCTTTTGCCTGTTCAAGTGCGGCTCTGAAGGCACCGCACTGACCAGACCCGGGTAAGTGACCGAGGGCACTGGAGCCTGAATCCTTGCAGAGGAAGCAGGAGGGGCTCGAGGAACATTCCTTGCGTTTGTGGCCCTGGCTTCCACACTGGAAGCAGTTGGCACTCCTGTCGGGCCCTTTACAGTTTCGGGAGGAGTGGCCGAAACCGAGACAGCGAAAGCATCTCGAAACTACCACCCTCCGTTTGAGCCTGCAACTGACCCAACCGACTCTGAGGTGCTGAAGGCTAAGCAGCTTATTGGCGTGCTTTTCGCCCATTTCAGCAACAGCCATCCGGAGTTGACTTCGGTTGGGCTTTGTTAGCCATACCCTCACTCCATCAGCTGGTATCTCCGGGAGTGCCACCTGGATCGCACAGGTCACCTCCTCTTCGGTGGAGAGGGCATCAAGGTCCCGAATCTCGACCGAACACTTCGGTTCTAGGGCCTTGATTGAGCCTTTGTCCCCAAGTGCAGTCTTGAGGGAAGCGGCAAAACCGATCTTGTCACTCGACTTCCCCAGTTCGAGGAGGACATCCCCGTTCTGGGTTCGCCGAATAGACTTGATAACGGTGTCGGTCTCCTCCGGTTTGGCCTGCGATCTAATCTGACCCAGAACATCGGCAAAAGATCGCCCCCCTAAAGGCTTGATCAAGATTGCCTCTGTCCTGGGCTTCTTAGGCCTGGGTTGTTTAGGCTTTCTGACAGACTTGCCAGAGGCCTCCCCAACCGGTTTCGAGACTTGCGTCCGCTCCACCCTCGACGCACTTTTCGAAGCCGCCTCCGCTTGCTTCTGCCTCCTCCTTTCTTTCTTAGACAGGCGCGTCTTCCAGCCCCCCAAAGGTGTTGAGGCAGAGTTTGCTGCCAAGGCAGGATTAGCCGCCGGAGCAGGAAACTCTGCAGGAGTAGCCGCTGGAATCACGGCAGCGCCCGGGGCGGATTCAGTAGCCTGGACAGGAGATGTCTGCGATGCCGCAGTGACAAAAACCGGTCTCGGCACCGAGTCCACCTCGACAAGCTCAGGGCTTCCAGGCGAAGAACCGCTCTGCCTCTTCTTTCGCTTTCTGGCTTGAGTCTGGGACTCAGCCAGGTGAGCTTGAGGCGAAGCAGAGATGACTCGGTTCGTGACATCGCGCTCCTGCTTCACTGCCTTTAGCCTGATTTTCCGGCATTCCTCGATTTCCTCCTATTTTTTATGTAATGAATATTAATATAGATTTAGTATTGAACTTATCAAAATTGATAAGTTTTTTTTTAGTAGGCTATATGGATTTTTTCCAATAGTAGAAGCACAATCTGCAAGTGTAGGTTAAAAACCTATTGGATAATTTGATGCCAAAGATTATATTTATATTTTTAAGTTTCTTAGTCATTCATTCAAAGTAATTCCTTATCGGTAAAATTAGAAGTGTGTTTTAGTCAATCAAGGTATTAAATGGAATTTTTATTAGTAGTGGCAATTTGTAGGTTCTGGGACGTGACGTCATCACGATGACGTCAGCGTGAGTCACGATGACGTCACTGATGACGTCATCAAGGCCATGACGTCATAGTGACGACATATGACGTCATACCTATGACGTCATGGTGACGTCATTACCGCTGACGTCATCATGATGACGTCACTGACGTTAATTAGGTCAAGGTCATGCAAGAGTAGAAAAAAATAATTTTTTTTGCACTTTCGCGATTCCTCAAAGTACGGCGAGAAATTGAAATTTCTCGAGGAATCGCAAAAGTGCAAAAAAAAATATTTTTTTCCATTCCCCCAGTGATCAGACTCTCGACCTAATATATCCGCCAGAGGTCATTGACCTTACCCCAGAACCTACAATTAAAAAAAAAATAAATAATTTTTATTTCCACTTACCCACTGGAGAAACCCGAAGCCCAACTGGAAACAAAATTGCGAACAGCCGATGGTGGTGGTGGTGGTGGTGTCATCACCGCGCGGGAGCCGGACGCCGACTGACCGGACAGCACCGTGCCGTCCGGGTACCAGGCCGCGTGGTGGGGGTAAAGTGGTCAGATGCGAAAAAATAAAAAAATTATTTATTTTCTAACAAGTCGTTCGAGTTTGTCCTTGTTGGAAACATTATGAAAAAAATATATTATTTTTTTCTTAGGTGAACTTGGGACTTGTAAAATTTTGAGCTATATGAAAAAAAAATAATTTTTTTCTAATTTTTTTCTTAGGTGAGCTTGGGACTTGTAAAATTTTGAACCATATGAAAATAAAAAATAAAAAAATTTTTTGCGATTTTTAGTTTGGCTTAAAACTTGTGAAATATGTAAGTTTTAGCTAAATATTTCATTTAGAACTCCAGTTATGTAAATTGAGCGGAAAAAGTGTGATGTGCACACTGCAAGAGTTGAATAGCGACTGACCAAGTCGCTCCGTACATCCTAGGTACCCAGTTATGTGGTGGGGGTTAAGTGATCAGATTGAAGAAAAATTTTTTTATTTTTTATCCACATTCTTCAACATGTTGAAACCTGTTCAAGGTCAACCATTTGAAGTTTTAAAAAAAAATTAAATTTTTATTTACAAAAATCCGCCTTCATCCTCATATGCGCTGGATGGACTTGTGCTTGTTGTTGTTGAAGTGCTACTTTCACAGCAACAAGTTTCTTCTTCTTCTGTATTGTGGACCACCCCTTCAGGTATATCCATACTGTCGATGGCTGGACAATCGTATTCTAAATCCATTTTAATTTTCATTCCTGGATTTTGAAGCAATAACATGTGCAGTTTTTGATAAATTTCTTTGAGGTGTTCAAGGTTGTCAACAAGTAATTCCCACTTCATTGTACCGTGTAACCGCTAGCGTAGCTGAGTTGGAAATGAAGTCAGACTTGCATGTAGGATTGCTCTTTTGGAATCGTGGTGGTGGTGGTGGGGGTTGGGTTGCTTAGAGGAAAATTTTTTCTGTTTCATGATACAACCAGACAGGTTGAGACATGTTCAAGGTCAACCATTTGAAGTTTTAAAAAAGAAAATTTAATTTAAAGAGTAGCATTGAAAACTGGCAAGTTGGCTCCCTTGTCAGCACACTCCGTGCACCTTAGACAGTATATGACTGCGTAGACCAAGTAGACGAAGACTGCAATGAGTAAGGCCAGAAGCATGACAAGATCCAATTTTAAAATTTTTTGTGTTAGGATGGTATCCTTCCTGATCTGCCTTTCTTCAATTCTCCTTTCCATCAACTCCACTAGATCCAAATGCTGGCATCTCCTTCTCTGTCCTCCTGCTACATCAGCCTCATATATTGGTGGTGGGACATCCATGTTTGCAGCTTGAAAGATCAAGATGTAATGAAACACATTGGTGTTGTTTCTCAGGTCTCCAAGAGGAAAAATGGTGGGGGAAGTTTCAAGGTTACCAATAGGAAATAAAAAAATGTTTAAATTTGTGGTTATGTTTACACCTGTACATGTTAGAACCTGTTCAAGGTCATCCAATTTGTGTTTTAAAAAATCCTATCTTGCTACAAAACTGTAGCAAGATAGGTTTTTTTATTTCTTTTTTATTCTTTTATTACAATACAATAATATGCATATTGAAGTAAAGTAAGGATACAAAATATAAATATTAGTCAGGAGAAATATTCCAAGTTTGGACTGGCTTGAGTCTTCATGGACGATCTGGAGGAGTAGGCCGAGGAAGTTGATGATGATGGTGACCTTGGCGGCTCGTCATCCCTGAAGCCATGGGTGCATTTTGTGTTGCATGCAAATATTTGCATATTTAGTCGGTATCCCTGTTCGATTAGTGATTTAAATTCTTCAACAATTTCGTTTAATTCTTGCAGATTTCTTACAAATACTTCTTCATAATTGGCGAATTTTACAGTGAGAGCCATCTTGATGTTTTCCGTGTGATGTCCAAAGGCGGAATGAATATTAGCATGGTTGTTTGAAGGTAGTATGAAATAGTGGTGGGGGAAGGATTTTATATGCTGTCTGATGGGAGGTGGTTAAATTTTTTCCAACTAAACATATTGATTGAACAAATTGTGCAAAGTTCTTTGGGTGTTTCGTAACTCATAACTGGAGCTACATGGCCTAATTGTAAACATCCATCATCTTGTAGGAATTGTGCTGGGTTAGATACAGCAGCCCTTCCACAATTTTGACAAAATTTTGTACCATCATCAAACTTGTACCAACCAAAAGTGTTGTAACCTCTGTTGTCTAGTTTGTACTGTTTGATAAAAATTTTTATTTTCTGCGGAGCGTTGGAACGTAAAGTATGGCTAAATAGCTGTTGATCTTCAATAATTTTTCTTACACAAAGCTCAAATAGGGTGCTCATAGTTTGACAGTTGCAATTAAACTGGACTTCTTTGCAGTCTGTATGCTGGTAAAATGGCAAAATGGTGGGGGGAAAACACACACACACACACACACACACACACACACACACACACACACACACATTGCTGTTTGAAAAATATTTTTATTTTGTTTAATTTATGCAAAGGTCAAAGGTCAAGGTCACCCCAGAGCTTTTAAAAAAAGGCAATATATCAATATGTGAAAAATTTTTTTATTTATTTCACATATTGATATATTGCCTTTTTTGTTTTTTTTTTTATTTTTTTTTGTAATGTTTATTTAATACAGTACAAACAAGATTACATGACAACAATTATAATGAATACAAACAGATACAAGAAAAATTTAAATTTTATTTAACACTGCTGCTTCTCGGCCATGTGGATGGTCAGCTCGGTGGAGTTGCTGCCGCTGGATCCGCGGGACACCAAGTAGAGGCATCCCGGTTGAATGGAGCGCAGGTCTTCGTTTTGTAGCAGATGGACGAATCTTTTTGGCAAATAAATTTGAAATTTTGCTTCATCTCCCGGTGTATATGGTGCTTCGCTCAAGCTGCAGCAGATTGCCTCGCCGACAGTAGTTTCCATCTTCTTCATAGCATGTATGATGTAATGTTTTTCATCTTTCAGCTCTGAACATTTTTTTACCGGCAAAATTGTAGACTTGGAGTGGGCGTTGAATTGTTCCACCAAAGACTGCAGAAACTGGTTGGAAGCCATGGTTGTTCTAGAGGTCCTCGCTGTCTTCTAGCTCTGAGATGTTGTCGTCTCGGAGTCTCGAGTAATACTCGTGCCAAGTCTCGGTCTGCTCCTCGCTTTTATAATCGACGTTACCCCCACCACCACCACCAATTTCTCCATCTTGCAGGTAAGTGGCTAGTTTTAAAGCGTTTTTTAATGCACAGTGTCTGTCCCTTTCATGTTCTATGCTTTGTGTGCAAATACAAATGTTTTCAGAAATAAATTTAAAATTTTTATCAATTTGCACGTCTTTGACTGGATTTGATGTAAATTGTTCTATCCATCTTTTCTTTTCAAGTCCCTTTGTGTAAATATTAGTAAATTTATTTGAAAATTGATGCATTATATGATACAAGTCTGAATAACTGGTAAAACCGTCATACCAATCGATGTGATGAAAATATTTCCAAGTCCATCGGTTTGTTGTTGCGGCTTTGGTGGTTAGTGAAGAAAAAGAGCATGGTGGTTTGAATAAAAATGTGTAAGGAATATTTTTATCTATATCGTAAAATACAAGTTCTTTAATTATAAACCGATCATCGTTACCACGAAATGCTTGAAATTCAATAATACCCGGTTTGGACTTGATTTCTTCTTCCATGTCCATTTGAAAGGTCACCCGTCTATTCATCACGGTGTCAGAAGGTCAACTGTTTTCCACACCACGGTAGGCATGTATTTATGCCAGGCCGTACAGTTGAAGGCGCGTTGGTGTATATTTAACGTGGGCACCATCCCCGGTAGGCCTACACCCACAAAAGTTTATTTTTTATTAAAAATTTGCCAATTCAAGTGTAAAATGTTGTGAAAAAATTTAAAATTTTATTTAACTTTCCATCTGGTCATTCTTGTTGTAGTCATTCTCATCACTTTGATTCTTTTCATCACTGAAATGTGTTTCTTCATCCGATTTTACAAAATTATTTTTTTCTTGCACATATTGTTCCAATTGTCTCCACATTTGAACTTCATGAGGAATTCTGTTGAATATTGAAGTGTCCACAGGTCCATACAAAATTGGTGCGTCCGGTTGTTTGTCCAAAGTGTCTGTTAAATAATCTTTAATAATTGAACTGGAAAATACTAGTTGTCTTAAATATCTTGTTATGGGTTCCGTTGCACATGTCAAAATAAAAAATTCTTCTCTGTTAAGTTGAATTAATTTTTATATCATGTTTGGTTGTATCTCTGAATCTCATTTGATGTTCACCTCGGTGTTTAATAATATCAATTTCCAATTCTGAATCCAATAGTCCTACTTTTGTTTTTCTGCCAAACATTAAAGTGCTATTAAAGTAACATTCCAATAAATGGAGGTGTTTCATAAAAGATTCCCAAGCATTGGCCGTAAACAAAATCATTTTTGTTCCGTGAGTTAAAATTACTGTAGGTGAATAGTCGGTTGATTTCATTACTCCAATTAAAACACTTTTATCCAAACTTGAAGAGATTGGATAAAAAATTCTTAAAAATACTTCCATCAAAATATTTGGTGAAATATTTTCTTCCACATTTCTTTTCCTCTTGGACAAATATTTTTTCTTTTTACCTTTTTCTTCTTCTTCTTGATCTGCACCGTGTTCCTGTCCATTCATGTCCAAAAATTCTGAAATTTCTTTTTCTATATCGCATTCGGTTGTACCACTTGTAGAAGCCATATTGAAGATGATGCTACCCATACGATGTCAGGCAACAAACTGATCAGGAGCGACCTGCGCGCTCCCCTTTTATAATCGCGCCCGTGTTGAAATTTTACAAAAACGACTTTTTATAAAACATTTTTAACAATTCCTGTCAAAGGTGTGTAAGTGACAATTTTATCGTGTAAAATTAAACAATATGCGGTAGTATTTGCTGGTATGGCTTTGGCAAATTCCATTTCTATTTTTATATCCACACTTGATGACTTTACCGATTCATTTTGTTTAGAACAATCGATTACTACTATTGGGTAGTTATCTAAATATTTTTCTGGTGAAAGCAAAGGCGTATTTGTTTTACCGTAATATGAATTTTGAAATCTCGCATACATATCGTATAGTATACTGAATTTTTTATCTGCAAACGATACATTTAAATTGTCGTATGGGAAAAACTGTGAATTTAAATAAACTTTAATATTTTTCAAGTCACAATGATCAAATTGGCCCGCATGTTTAGTAATATCGTCTCTTCTAGCCGTTTGTAAACCAAATATAATATATCTGGCCCGTTCCACATAATTTGATGTTTTAACAGTCCAAGTGTGTCGATCTGTAGTAGGTAAACTGGGATGTTCATGGAATTCCCAACTTCTAAATGGAATTACAATATCACGATCGGCTTTTAATTTTCTTAATAGCAGCATCCTATGCTCGTCAGCTAATTTAACATGTGGAACTCTCCATACGATTTTGAGTAGTGTGTTTTGGTTACTTCTGGACCGGAAGTCGTGCCATCTGCCCGAGCAGCTGCTCGAGCAGCTGGCGCCAGCTGCTATGTCACATAGCTTCCGGTGGGGGTTAGAGTGTATACATGAGATGCTGTAGTTATATTTTATGCCATATAGGTCGGGGTGGAGATGGCGATAGTGTTGGCGTTAGGGTGAAGTGAATTTGCGCATAAAATTAAAAGTTAGTTAAAAATTGAAATTCGTCGGTGTTAACGAAACTCTAACAGTTGAACAAAAATTAAGAGTTAGTTTAAAATTGAAATTCAAACTTATAATTGGGATCTGGAAAATATGTCAAGGTCATCCAGAGTAAGTTTTAAAAAATTCTATCTAACTATTACTAGAAATAGTTTTAAGTTGAAGTAGTTGGTGATAGCGGGATAATTGATTCGTGCCATGGGAGAGGTGTTTATCGTATGAAAGTTGGCGATCGAATGAGAAATGCCGCCTAGGGAGAGGGCTTATAAAACGGCAACCTCCCCCCACCACCCCTTCCCCCACTCCTTTAGACCAATAACCGGTTGCCGACAATATGTGGTAAAATTGAACTAGACATGGCGGCCGCCATGGATAATTCTAACCTCAAATCTTAGCTCAGCTGAAGAGAATAGAGGAGCATGAAGTAGGAATTGTGGTGACAGCGCTTATATGAGGAATAGTAGGGGTAAAATAAAAAAACTTGTTGAACACAGTCGATAGGTGTAACAAGTTCAAAGTTGTTGAATTGTAACATAGAATGCAAAATGTTGTAAATAACACTATCATCAACATTAACCTGCGAAGTCTTTGAAGAGTATAATGGGTTAAAACTGTACTTCTTCCTAACTCTATTTAAATTAGTTCTACACTTTGAAATTGAAGGTTTAGAAGTACTTTGTAATATGTGTTGTGTTCGCAAAAGCTTTAATTTTAAACATTGTGCAGTCATTATAACCGATGTGTTAAGTTCAGAAGTTAAAAGAAGACTGAGATATAAAATGAAGTGTAAAAGAAATTGAAACAGAACGCCAGAGTAGTAATTTTATAGGTTAGAATTTACGAAGGCTATTCCATGGATAATTCTAACCTCAAACCTAGTAAGAAGTAGTCATAACATAAAACTAACGAGAGATGATGACCGAGCGGATGCGAGGCAATGAAGGTTTGTAGCGCGATAAACTACCCACCTTTATAGAGGCAATAACTCCAGCCAGATGGCGGCAGATGGCAAGCAAATGACTGGTTGACCGACTTTCACCTGAGTAGTAAGAGAAGTAGGGTTCTGTGTCTATCCCTACTCCTTGGGGTCAATGACCGACCGTAAAGGTCAATGACCCCCCCCCTCCCCCCCCCCTCCCCCCCCCCTCCCCCCGAAAAAATGGAGCCCCCCCCCCGAAAAAATGGAGCCCCCCCCCCCTTCCCCCACTCCTTCCCCTACTCCTCTGGGTCAATGGCCGGTCACCACCTTTCCCTACTCCTTCTAGGCCAATGACCGGTCACCACCGGTTGCTGACTCTATGTGGTGAAACCAGACCAAACATGGCAGCTGCCATGGATAATTCTAACCTCAAACCTGCTGCGCATACAACGAGTTCTCCGGACCGGAATCAGTCCATGCTATGCGCATGCGCCTAGTCCTGTATTACTCACTTTAGCGCTACTGCACATGGATAATTCTAACCTCAAACCTTGGTTTTGTGTTGTTGCGCATGCGCCGCTCCCCACTCCTTTGCCTTCCTTTTACACTGCTGCGAACTGGACTGGATTGAACACTGTACTGGAGTGAAACAACTTCCCCCACTACTCGAGAATCCGAGGAGCAATACGAGCCTGATCTTAGCGTCAGTCGTCAACAAACTTTCATAGCGAAAGGTTGTTGGCGACTCAGCAAGAGGTTTCAAATATATAGTAGGCCTATATATATTTGAACTTTTTCTACTACGTTGCGTTTTTTAATGCAATGTAGTATGTGTGTGTGTGTGTGTGTGTGTGTGTGTGTGTGTGTGTGTGTTTAGTTTTAAGTTGTATTTAATTTAAGAAATAATTTGCGCATTGCGATGTTTTTTTTTTTTTTTTTTGAGGGAGAGGCGGAAAAATGCATTACGCACACAGGTGGCCAGCCTGTAGTGTGGGGCTCCCCAAAAAACGGGTTTACCCACTAAAAAACCTCCTCTACTCTTTAGGAATCTAACCTGGAATTGTTTGTCACATTACGTCAGGCTAGGCCTAAATTTGGCTTACGCCCGTGGGGCTCGCTCCTTATCCAGCCGCTCGATCAAGGGATCTGGGCCACTTCGCGGTCCAGATCGGTTTTCTTTTCCAGGAGGATGCTTCGGACGAACTGTGACAAACAATCCCAGTTGCCCTCATCCTCCAAAATCTTTTGGCAGACCGAGTCCACCGAAAATACACCAAAGATTTGTGTGGCCTCCAGGCGGGGCCCTTCCCAACGGGGACAGCGGAAGAATGTGTGTTCCGCATCGTCGGGAACACCCGGGCAATAAATGCAGTCCGGTGAACCGGTCTTTCCCATCCGGTTCAGGTACGACCGAAAATAGCCGTGACCTGTGAAAAATTGGGTCAGGTAGTAGTCCACCTCCCCATGCCGCCGTTCCACCCATGGTTGGACCTGCTTGATAAGTCGCGCAGTCCATCGTCCTCGGGTGTCGTGCTCCCAGCTGTGTTGCCACTGCTGGAAGGTTCGGGAGCGCTCTTCTGTTCTTGCCGTGTCCTTGCCGATCTCGCCACGTCTCTGATAAATCGCTTTCCTCTCCCCTGCCAAGAGCTTGACAGGGATGACTCCGGCGACCACCAGGACGGCAGGCTCGGACACTGTCCGGTAGGCGGAACACACTCGGAGCGCAGCTTGACGCTGAACCCGGGCGAGTCGCAACCTGTAGCACTCCTTATCTAGAGCGCCTGCCCACACCTCTGCCCCGTAAAGAAGCACGGACTGGACCGCGGACATCAACAGACGTCTTCTGCTGGATCGGGGACCCCCGACATTGGCCATCAGCCTACTAAGGTAAGTCACTACCTTAGCGGCCTTGTCCGCCGTACGGAAGATCTGATCCCTCCAGCTTAACTTGGTGTCCACCATAACCCCGAGGTATTTGGCGGCACGAGTTGATGTGACCACCTCCCTTCCCACTCGAAACGGGACGACGGTGTCGATCCTCTTCTTCGTGAGAATCACGATCTCCGTCTTACTGAGAGCAAGTGAGAGACCGTGATCGGACATCCAGTTGTTGACCACCCGCATAACTCGGTTCAACTTCAGTTGGGCCAGCTCAACGTTGCGTGCAGCAATGAGAGCTGCGACGTCATCGGCGTACCCAACCAAAGTGGTTTCCTCAGGCATCTCGGACCTCAGGAGGCTGTCATGACAGCATTGCGATGTTAGTTATAAGTTGGGTTTAGCATTAAGGTGTATTAATTTTAAGAGGTGTTTAGCATTAAGGTGTATTAATTTTAAGAATAATGATGGTATTTGGTTGTGTTGAATTATTTGGTTTTTAATAATGATGTGTTGTTAGTTTTAAGTGTTGATATTAATAATTTATGTTGTTGTTTTGCCTTTCAGCTAGATGTTAGGGGGTAGATTAACTGTAAATTCAGAAGTTCAGTTGAACTTCACTTAGAAGGGGTGGGACATCCGCAAATTGCGGACTAGGTTTTTTGCATTTTGTTTAGGAATATGATGGGTGGGATTAGTTTGGGTGGGTGTTAGAGTTGCGTTTCTGCATTAGCTGTTCCAGTTTCCCTGAAATTAATGGTTACGCTTTGATGCGGACGGGACGTTACGCTTTGATGCGGACGGACCAGGGCCTCCCTGCTGTTCCAGTTTCCCTGAAATTAATGGTTACGCTTTGATGCGGACGGGACGTTACGCTTTGATGCGGACGGCCCAGGGACCTCCCTTGCAGAACGTAACTAGTGGGTTGGGAGTGGGAACCGCTAGGCAAACAGGGTGGTGGGAACAGTATTACTGTTCCCATCACCTTGGATCATTATAAATCTTGAATGACCTTGACCCACTTTCGGAAGGGTCAATGACCCCCCCCCCCGAAAAATGGAGCCCCCCCCTGAAAAAATGGAGCCCCCCCCCCCCCTTTCACCTTCCCCCACTCCTTCCCCCACCTCCTTCCCCCACCTCCCGGGCCAATGACCGGTCATGACCGGCTGCTAACCCCTCTCATTTGCATACCGTTATAAAAGCCGAGCCAGCCGCGGCCAGTGTTTCATTCTGATTCCAGACGTTACGCTGCGAACTTAGAGTTATAACCATGTCTTCTCTACCGACTACTATTTCTACTACTTCTACTTCGACTTCTATTTCTACTACAGCTGTTCCTGCACCTAAAAAAACTCTTCGCCTCAAAAACCTTCCTGATTGCTACAAGAACCGACTTGCATCTCAACCTTCAACTTCTAGAGCTATTCTTCCGCCAACCAACACTTCTAGACTTCGTAGTATTTTTTCACCGCCTTCGCCTTCGCCTTCAAAGGACTCCGCACCACCATCAACTACTATGCCGCCACCGCAGAAGCCAGTTCATCACCATCGTAATACCCCTTCCGTTGAAACCATTGTTCATCGTCTTAGCACACCCATTATCCCACTATCACCATTGCCTCCTACCCCACCACTTAGTACACCTAAAGATCATACCTATCACAAAACTGATTCCTCTCAATCTGCTACTAAATCATCTCCTAAATCAGCTCCTAAACTTACTCCTAAACCTACTCCTAAACCCGCTCCTTCAGAGCAATTTCAATTATTACAAGAAGAGCGTCGTAGGGCATTTAGCCGTCCCACTACTTGCCCTGAAATGCTTACTAGGGGAATTAAGAAAGGATCACCTTGTGGGAGGAAATGTGTAAAAAACGAAAGTTTTTGCCGTGTACATGTCGTAAAACACATTTCTGAACCACAAGTGACAGAAACCCCCACTGTTGAATACCAATCCAAAATTATTGGTGTGAAAGGAAATAGGCTTAAGAGAGGTTGTGTCTATTTTTTTGAAAGTGTTATTGACAACGAACACATTTTGGCAACTTGTAACGGCTTAATATATAATATTAAAGTGATTGAATCCTTGCGCAAAGAGAAATCAGTTTATGAGTTAGACTCTAAAGACTATCTCCTCAGACACAAACTGGATGGTATTACAAGGTGGGGGCGTAGCAAGTAAATTCACATAGCTTTTTCCAAATTATTGCTTAAAAAAATACTGGGGGAGAAACACAACGCGTTATAGCGTTGTGTTTCTCCCCCATTATTTTTTAATACTCTAAGTCTCGTGACCTACTAACCTACTTCCATCCAAGTAGTAAGAAAAGTTCTTCCCCCCACTCCTTTGGGTCGATGACTGGTCATGGTCAGCTCCTACCCCTCATTTGCATACTATTATAAAAGCGGAGCGAGCGTTGATCACCCCTTCATTTTTCTTCTACATGCCGCTCTTGTTGTTTTGTCTCTGCTGTTTACAATATTACCTGCTTCAAAATGCCTCCTCATGTGAATGAATGTGTTGTCCTGGGGTTTCAATGATATTAACAACATTAAGCAGTTTAAAAACTTTTATTACAATACTGTAATAAAAGAAAAATCTTATTTTAATTTATAATGGTGCATATGCTACAAACACTACTTAAAGTAAAATGCATGTTTTTTGTTTTTTGTATGGATAACAACTTAATTGCTAAAAACAAATAAATTAGTAAAGTAAATACAATTAATTATCATATTTATCTTCTTTTTATGATTATTCAAATCCTAAACTGACATTAAATTTAAACGGAAATATTTTAGATTTTTTATAAATCATAATCAGGCAAATCAACTATTTTTACACCAATTACATTGTTAAATAACCATTTGAATTTCAGTTGCATTTTTAAACAACCACACTAATTACATGTTACACACATATATAATAAACATTTAAAATATGGATAAAATCAGTATTTACTGAATAGAATAGTTTTTTATTGTTTTTAAACCAGTTTATAAACAAAATTTACAACAACAATATTTATTAAAAAAAATTATATCCTTTTTTATAGTAGTTTTTATTTACTCTCCATTCAGGTCACTGATAAAGGAAGTATTTAATAACAAATCATCACATTTCCAACTAGTTGTATTCTTAGTATAACTGTACTTGCATAGTATTCCTTACTCCTAAGCAGTATTCCGAATGACCTTTGCTTTAAGAAAAAACCTTTAAGCCATTGTCTGTTTATAGGTTTGAAACACTGTAATAATTTTATTGATGAGCGAGAAAAAGAATAATTACATAAACTATTTAAATTTCCCATTGATGTGGAGAAATAAATTTAAAAAAAATATACAATTAATAAAATAGTAAATTGATATATGTTCTACATAAAAAACATATATCTTACTTTAATTAAAAACAACTGTGGATATTTTAACAACAGTTCGCTGTAAACAATTTAAACAAAAACAAAAAAGTGAAAAATATACAATATATACACATATCTACAGGGTGTTTGAAAAAAAGTTTTATAAATCAGGATTTTATTGGTACCACATGAAAATAAGCAAAAAAAGTTCCTGTAATTATATGTCTTAAGATGCTTTGTTAACCTGCTAGCCGCCATTTTGTTTTTTACACAAAATCATTTTTATTTCTTTAATGGATCATTGTATTAAGGTAATATTTGGCATTCACCTTTATCATAAGTATTGTCAAAATTGGAGATTAAATTGGTTTAATTTAGTAATATAAGTTTTAAATGAACTAAAACAAGTTCAATATCAGCATAAAATTACATAAAATAAGTACAATGCTCTCTACAATATTTTTATGGATTTCCTATTGAATTAGCTATTATTGAATTTATTAAAGTTATATAGATGCTTAAATTATTTATTGAGCATTATAATGTTACCGCGGTTTTATTGTGTCTAAGCCATATATGTGCCTTGCAGTGAGCTAATTTTTTTTAAACATCCATTTCTATTATTTGAATTCAAAGAAAAATTTACTTAATGTATTTACAAACATAAAAAACTGTGTTGTGTCTTTTATTTATTTTTTTTTTGCATATTGAGTTAAGTATAAAAAATTATCTAAAAGCCTTTAAATTGCTATATATCATGCAAATAAAGGACTAAACCACATATTTTTATTAAAATATGTTGTAGTTATAAAAACTTTATTTAGGATATTAAATACCTTTACATGTAAACCTACACAGGTCTGTAAGTATATTGATGTAGTGAAGGGTATCATATTTATAAATGAAATATATAATAAAACCTTATTAATTTTTAGGTTATTCACAATAGAACCAAGTGATATTACTCGAAATTGGAGCTTTAATAATGTATTAATTGTGAAAACAAAAGTTTTTATTATTATTTTTTAAGAAAGAACTGTATATATTGGTCATATTTCGAGTACAATGAAGTAAAGAATACCTTTTACAGTTGTCAGTACTGCAGACACACATATAAAAATGAACAAATGGTGTTTTTTTTTTTTTGATTCATTAAGACCTTAAAATGAAACAGTAAGGTGATCCTAGGGTTTTTACTAAGTGTCCACTAAAAAACTGAGATTAAAACTTATTATATTGAAAAATCCTATTAAAAAAATATTTAAATAAAAATCAATTTGGTTTTAGAAAAGTACTTAATACAGAATTTATGCTTCAAAATATTTTGGTAGATATATACAATGGGTTAAATTATAATAAAAAGTTAGTAGTTATTATTTAGATATTGAAAAGAATTTAACACAATTTAAGAATTTGGAGTGATCCAGGTCAGAGGACGCTTAGAATTAATTCCTGTGGTGATCTGCACTCGGCTGCCTGTGGCTGTAGCGTAGTTGAGCATGTCACCCAGTATAAGTATTTAGGTGTCTTAATAGATTATAAGCTTAGCTGGGTGCCGCATATTCAACACTTGAAACAAAGATTGAGAAAAATGACCTATGCTTTTAGTCAGCTAATGCAAGTGCTGAGTGTCGATCACTGCAGGTGTGTTTACTTTGCCTATGTGAAGTCGTTGCTGCAATACGAGTCCTGGCATGGGGCGGGGTCCCAGCCTCTGTTCTTGCGCCTCTTTCCATCACCCAAAGATCGATTATTAAAATAATCCTAAATAAAAACTTCAGATACCCGTCTAGCTTACTTTACATTGATTTCCCAGTTCTAACAATTTGTAAATTGTATCTCAGGAGTTTAATTATATTTTCCTTAAAAAACAAACAAAGTATATTTATGGAATCCCAAAATCCCTATCCAAGTAGAAGTAACACCGCCCGCGGCTTTTTTATTCCAAAACTTTACAATACATCAGAACAAGCTAATGCATTTTACATAGCACATATAGTTTAATGCAACCTTCCTCCAGAAATAAGAAACATCCAACAGTGTGACAGTGTTGCGGTTTGAAGAGGGGGTTGGATCGTTGGCTGCTCAGCCTCAGCAATGATGCGGCTGAGGCATTAATTAAATCTCAGTATTGTTAGATTTCAATTTGATATATTATGGATTTTTCCATGACTTCTGATACTCTAGTAAAACTAAACCTAAAAATAAAATTAAATATTAAACAGTCTTATGTTATCAAATAAGTATTCTAATTTCAATTAAGTGACCAGCGATTATACATCCAGGACTCTTCCTCGCACACAGACCTATAGTCTTGCGAGGAATATATTTCCATTAATTGATTTTATGTATAAATGTCAATGTAAATTTATTAGAATAAAAGATCTAAATCTGAAACTGAAACAGTAAATCACAACATTTTGTTATCAAAAATTATTTCACTTGGGTGTACAAGGGATATCTTATGATTGGTTTAGATGTTATCTTTTGGAATGGAAATAATGTGTTAAAATTAATTCCAAATTTAGTTAAATGGGTATAATATCTTATGGAGTCCCTTAGCTTAGTTTTAGGGGCATGTTTTTAAATATATATTAATGACCTTTTCAATGCTAATTTTAGAGGTAAATTAACATCTTTCGCTGACGATATAGCTGAAATACCTAATTTTATAAAAAAATGTTAAAAAATATTAAGTCTTATTTAAAGAGGTTAAAAATACAGCTGCAAACTTTACATAATATAAAATTCCTTTTAAATATACAAACTTAATATTTTATTTTCATCTCTAATATATATGACATCATATACAAATATACACATATAGGATATTCGGAAAAAAAAAAACTGTTTCAGGAATCCATAAGATTATTGCCCACATTAAAATAAGAAAAAAAAATTCTTGTAAACAAATGTCCTAAAATGCTTCTTTAACCTGCTAGCCACTATTTTTTTATACTGCATAATTTTTATTTCCATAATGGATAATTATATGAAGTTAATATTTGACATGAATCTTCATTATAAGAATACCCATTTTCAAGAAAAAAAATACTTTTTTTAATGTGTACTTTTAAAATGGGGGGGTCATTTTAAAAATTTTAAACTTAAATATTTAAAAACCGGTAAATTTTATAACAATTGTACTAGACACAAAAAGTTAAAAATTTAATTATATAACCAATGGTACCAAGTTTGTAAGGATCTGACAACAAATAACACAGTTATTGAGATCTTTCAATTAAAAATTACCTTAATTTTTATCAATTACAATGCTAAATCAATGTTTTATGCATAAAAAATCTCAATAACTCTGTTATTGGTTGTCAGATCCTTACAAACTTGGTACCATTGGTTATATTATTAAATTCTTCAACTTTTTTGTGTCTAGTACAATTGTTATAAACTGTACCGGTTTTAAATTATTTTACTTTAAAAATAAACATTTGAAAAAAATAGCTTTTTCTTGAAAATTGTATGTATTTTTAAAGTAGTTTATGAACCACGAGGAACTGGTGGCCCACCACAGACACCTGCTTTGAACCGCAAGCAGCTTCTTTCATGGTGTCCAAGCAGGAGCAGCGTAAGTGAGGACAGGGCGGGCGGATCAGCGAAGTGTAGAGTCGCACTTTCATTAGACTATAATTAGACTTTCTGTAACATATCAATAAAACAAAGTTGTGTAAACTACAACGGACTAAAATTGTCAGGAAGCAATAACAGTTTACAGTCGTAACCCATTACCGTAATTGTAAAATCCAATTAATAGCAGAAAAACATAAGCCTGCGGCAAGGCCGGCTCGGACCAAAATCGTCAGGAAGCAATAACGGTTTATGGTCATAACATCCAGTTAATAGCAGAGAAACATAACCCCGCGGCAAGGCCGGCACAGGACCGTGGCAAGGTCGGCACAGGCTAATGACTTCAGCTTCGCGGTAAATATATGTCTTTAGACATAATAATTCTTGTAAACACGGTTTGATCAAGACCAAATTTAATACAAATGTGTAATTTCATATTTATTTTGGATGTATTTACAAACCAGACATATTACTCTACCGGAAACAATAATTATAGCGGGAGTTATGTTCTTTAAAAATAGTGTCTTTTTTGTATTTTCTTATATTTAACTTTTATAAATTATTTTACCCATTGGATTTAGTTTAAATATTACACAAAGTAATAGTTACTAAAATATAAAAATTGTATTTTTAAAGCTCTAATGTTAATCTTTTAAACAATAAAGTTGTGTTAATATTTTGAATTAAGCATGGTATTATTGTGTGTATAATTTATAATTACCTTAATCCAACTATGACTTCAGCTTCGCGGTAAATATATGTCTTTAGACATAATAATTCTAGTAAACATGGTTTGATCAAGACCAAATTTAATACAAATGTGTAATTTCATATTTATTTTGGATGAGTGTGCAAAACTAGACATGTTATGTTCACAAACTAATACAGTTAATTAACTAATTAACAAGTTAATTAACTAATATAATTTTTTAAACAATAAAGATGTGTTAATATTTTTTGATAAAGCATGGTATTATTGTGTGTTTGTTGTTTTTTTTTCTAATTCTTCACTAATTTTTTAATATAATTTATAGTTACCTTAATCTAACTCTATAATTTCAATTAGTCCTTCCTCTTCCACCCGCTGATCTGCTCTAAAATTAGCTTCTTCTACAAATGCTCTTCTAGGAGGAGGAAATGGTAGAATTGCTGCTTGAGGACGTTCATGATGTATTTCTATAAAAAACAATAAACATATTATTATATATAAAAATAAATACTAAGTGAAGATAACATAATAATTTACACCAAAAGAAGCAATCTATATAATACTTCTATCAGTAAAATTTCTTAAGCTAAATTGTGAGTGTTTTTACAAATCGCAGAAAGATAATAAGAGTTTATATTAAAAGTCTTGGTCTCATAAAGTTATAAAGAAAAAAATATACAGGGTGTCACAAAAAAGTGTACCTGGCTATACAAGACCTGATTCTACATGCAAAAATAAGTCAAAAATAAACAATAACACTTTTTGGATTTCGGCTTAGTTTAGCCGTAATCCGCCATTTTATTTTTTATACATAATAATTTTTTTATTTCCGTGGATGTTCGTTGTATTAAGTTCATATTTGGCATGAACCTTTATGACAGCAATGTCCATTTTCAGGAAAAAAATTATTTTTGTGCGATGTGTATTTTCAAAATGGTGGCCATTTTAATTTTTAAACTCAAATATCTCAAAACCGGTAAATTTTATCAAAATTTTACAAGAGACAAAAAATTTGACAAATAAAATTACCTACCTAATGGTACCAAGATTGTTAGGATCAAACAACAGATAACAAAGTATTTGTCATTTGTATGCATAAAATCATTGATTTTCCATTAAAATGTATGCAAATTTAGGTTATTTTAGAAGAAAAATCTTAATAACTCCAACATTTGTCATTTGATCCTTACAATCTCGGTACCATTAGTTAGGTAATTTTATTTGTCAACTTTTTTGTCTCTTGTAAAAACTTTGATAAAATTTACCGGTTTTGAGATATTTGAGTTTAAAAATTAAAAATGCCCACCATTTTAAAAATACACATCGGACAAAAATAATTTTTTTCCTGGAAATGGACATTGCTGTCATAAAGGTTCATGCCAAATATGAACTTAATACAACGAACAGCCACGGAAATAAAAATTATTATGTGTAAAACACAAAATGGTGGATTACGGCTAAACTAAGCCGAAATCCAAAAATTGTTATTCTTTATTTTTGACTTATTTTTTCATGTAGAATCAGGTCCTGTATAGCCAGGTACACTTTTTTGTGACACCCTGTATAGATAAGATATTTTGTTGCTTTCAGCTATTACAAATTCAACTAGAAGAGTTAACCTTATGTACTATCCTACTAGTCTGTCTTGGTTTGTGCTGTATAAGTAGCTTGAACAATTTAAACCAATAGTATTTTTATGTATTGGGTTAACATGATAACTATCCATAACAAAAATGCTAATAAATGATTTTCAATAAAAAGTATCTCTCTGATTATATAAGAGATAAAGAAAATGTTTTGCAAGGTCCCCTAACCTAGTATAATCCTATTTTAAAAAAGCTTAATAGCCTTTAAAATGACCCAACTCTCTACCTTTCGTTGTCTGTCTTGGTTTAAATTGTCCAAGGTACTTACACAGCACAAACCAAGACAGACAAGGAGGATAAAAAGGTTGTAAAAATTACGTACAAATTTACTACTGATTTCAATGTTTTTACTATAATTGAAATTATAAAAAAAAAACTGAGCTTATATGCAAATTATAAAATGCCTTGATCTATGATAAACATGCAATGGATGATGAATTGTAGTTTTAGAAACACCTATATTATTTTCAATGTTTTGGTTTTATTTTAAGACTAAAGGTAACAAATTATCATATTTAATGAAGGGCAGGTAAAAAAAACTTGGC
Organism: Neoaliturus tenellus; assembly: GCA_030545055.2. Lineage (NCBI taxonomy): Eukaryota > Metazoa > Arthropoda > Insecta > Hemiptera > Cicadellidae > Neoaliturus > Neoaliturus tenellus. The sequence continues at coordinate 112,635,189 of CM061531.1, forward strand.
AACAAAATGGGAAATATATAGAATAATTATTTTCTGAAAGGTTCTTCTTAAAGATTCTTTATGTAGTTATATAAAAAAAATCCGCTTTGTTTAAACAAAATTAATAGTTTTAATTAGGAGGGATAAATATTTATAGCAAATAAAGATGCTCTTTGAGATGCTATGTTTAATAAAAAACTAACAAAAGCTAAAAAATCAATTTTTTTTTTTTCATTGCCGCTTTCATATGTTATATTAAAAAAACCATCACGGCTCAAGTAAGTGACTGCAATTTTTTTTAAACTTATTTTGCCATAGATCTATATAAATTTAAAAACAGACAAAAATAGAGCATTTACAAATAGATGACCTAATATTACATTGATAAGAGTACTTAGGGGACTAGTAGTCTGTTCAAACGGTATTATTAAAAATTTATATACCTCACATTAAAATAAAATTTTCTACAAACCTTTGTTGTAAAAAACAAAAAACTGGTATTACACTATGGTTTATGCTATTTTAATATTACAATTAGCAGCTTTTGCCCCTATGAAAAACTAGTTTTTCATAAAAATATTAATAATTTATATATTAATAAGTAAACATGTTTCATTTCCTCCTTTTTTCTCAGCTTCTATGCATCATAGGAGAAATCTGGGCATAACATTAAAAAGTTTTAGTCCTGTAGATGAGCAAAATTACATTATAATTTCTATCAGTCTCCAGGGCTACGCCCTATGGGCTTTCAAAGTTTTAATGTTAATCTTATGGGAGAAATATAATTGATTAAATCATTAGACAGCTGTTAGAATAACAAATGCTAGCAATCCAGGAAAAACAGATGTTTCAGTTAGTTATAAAACGTTTTAAATCTAATTGGTTCAAGATGAATTGAGGTTTTGGTTGAACTTTGACCAGTCAGCGATCCCTAATATTACTAATTAGGAAATTTGCTAAATATGCAAGTCTACTGCAATGGGAGCATTTTTATTATTTTTCTTACCAAGGCGTTGAATAGGTGGAAGTGGAGCTGGAGGCTGATCCTCTATTTCAGCCGCCACATCAACTGGTTCGGCAGGTAATAGGTCTACCTGCCCAGCAACCGGAAGGGCAACGGCCGGATCGACAACACGAGGGGCGACTGCTACATTTCGTCTTTGAAAACCGATACAAGAATTTTGAATATGCCTAACTCTGTGCTCCCTTCTACTAAATAATAAATTACAAAAATTACAAATGTAACGTCGCCCCTCATGTTGAACAGCAACATGCCTTTGTAAATGGTCAGCTCTGAAAATATGAATTCTATTTTTAGACCTCAAAGCTGTAAGAATATATGTAAGCTGTAAGAATTGCTTAAGGATTCCAAAACAGTCTTCTGTTTATACATTAAAACTTATGATTTTATTATAAAATGAGGGACAGATGATAATAGGCCTATTGAGTGAAGAACTATTAATAACCAAATGACATAATGTATCTGGAGTGGTAATACTATAATGAGACTTTTTGAGGCTTTGAGCAACAAAAATTTCGACTAGGAGCGTTAACAACCCTACAAACTAATCAAAATTGACTGTGTGTTTTTTTTTATTGTTATGTTCCTCTAATAATTTAAATTGTAAAAAACTGAGCCTGTATGCGAATTATAAAATAGATTCTGTTCGTAATGGGGACGCTATTGGTGATGAATTTTGTTTTGAAAAATGCCTATCTTATTTATATTGATCCAGGTTTTGGTTTAACAATTGACTATGTACACTAACATGAGTAGACTTCTTATATCATAGGTGTGTGTAAAGCATATTCACGATGGTGAGATATCGTGTGGCGTACATGGAAGTACACATAACATATTATAGATAAATCAGTATTACCAACTCTTCTCAACTAAGGATGAAACATTTTATAACTGAAAGTTATGTTTATGTTTTGGTAAATTGTGTTTGCAGCACTGTAAATTCAGCTGAATAATAACAAAATCTATGGCAGCGACTCTGGTGTAGTATACACCAAACTTCCAAATTTTTGCCTCAAACTAAATGCATTGAATGAGAGGTATATTCACATTAGTGTACATAGTTAATGGCTTTACTTTATGACGAAAAGTATCAATGATCATATTAAGTGATGATGATACATTAATTAAAACTTAAAATATATCATTCAACAAAAGGTTGATATTCTGTTAGCTGAATTATCTCAGAAACCATTTGGTCATTTCATAAATTGTAGAGTTATAAAAGAGACTTAAAATAAAAGTCGTTTGTCCTACATACTAAAAGAAAATGTAGCAGGGTAAAAACTTTATAACAAAGTTGGAAAGAAAGATATTAAGAAAGATATTTAAAAAAGATTATCTTCTAAAAGGTTGTCCTAAGAAATTTTCCATATATGATAATTTAAAAAAAACCTACTTTGTTTACACAAAATCATAAATTTTGATTTAGAGGGACAAGTATTAAAAAGTAAGTTAAGATGATCTATTTTGAAAGGCTGTGTTCAAACTTGGCAAAAAATATAAAAAAAATCTGTCAAGAGCTAAAATCCATTTAATTTTAAGACAAACAAGACAATTAAATAAATATGATACAAAATATTGAAAAATAATTGACTCTAAAATGGGTGCTGAACATCCGTCATGATTTTTAGCAAATTTCCCTATAGGGAATACGCTATTACGGTAGTAGCCATGGTAAGACCTAAGCCTGGGACCTGGGCTTAAAACCTGGGATTTTAATTTTATGATTAGGGGCTTTTGCCCCTATAAGCCACTAGTCTATATATTACTGTAAGCTATATTTTTAAAAGCTTTAAGCTATAAAAAATGTCTTCTTTGTGTACATTGAAACATATGTTTTGGTTTTATTTTAAAACATGAGACAGATGATAAAATTTATTTAAGACCTATTCATAGCCAAATGATAAAAATTAACACTATAGTGGTTATACTGTAATAAGACATTTTGTTGCTTTAAGCTATAAAAAAGTCTATTACTTAGGAGAGTTAACCTTACATACTATTACCAATTGTCTGCTGATTTTACTGTTGTTACTAATTTAAATTGTAAAAAAAAATGAGCTTATATACAAACCATAAAATGTTTTATGATCGTTAATAAAGATACAATGGGCGATAAATTTTGGTATGAGAAACACCTACATTATTTCCATTGTTTTGGTTTTATTTTAAAACGAAAAAATGTCAAATAATCATATTAAATGACAATGACACATTAATTAATACCTAAAGTATATCAGTCAGTAAAGTTTTAGTATTCTGTTATATAAATTTTCAAACAAGCCTTTTAGTTATTTCATAGATTGCAGGATTATAAAAGACAAGTTAAAATCAAAGATGTTTGTCCTACATACTAGAGGAAAATGCAGCGACTAAGAAACTTTACAACAAAATGGGAAATATATAAGAATTATTATTTTCTAAAAGGTTCTCCTTAAAGATTCTCCATGCATTGATTTAAAAAAAATCTGTTTTGTTTACACAAAACTAAGAGTTTTTGATTAGGAATTAAGGGAGTACAATTTTTCTCAAAACTTATTTTTCATAGATCGATATGAGTTTAACAACAGACAATATATAAAACATTTACAAATAGGTGACATAATAGTACAGGATTGATAAGAATACTTATCAATCCTGTTATACTTATCAATACTTAGGCAAATGGTCTGTTCAAACGGTATTGTTAAAATATTATATACCTCAAATTAAAATTAAATTGTCTAGAAACCTTCGTTGTAGAAAAATAGTAATATACTATGGTTCATGCTATTTTAATTTTATGATTAGGGGCTTTTGCCCCTATGAGCCACTAGTTTGATTATAATCAGTACCAGGTTAACCAAGCCTTGCTCGTTGGTTTTGATTCAATTTTAATATTTTCACTAACAACCAACTATACTTCTTTATAGTTAACAGCTGTTTCAAAAGGTCTGCTTAACATTAATTTTCCTTTATTTTTGTTTACATTAAATTGTTATTTCATTACCAAAATAGTAACCTATAAGATCAATGTTAAAAATTACAATTTTTAAACTTAAATTTAGATCAAATTTGATTTTTTTTTTTTTTTGGATTGGGACTATTTCTAAACTTATTTTTAGGCCTAAACACTCTTTAATGCAAGGTTTAAGCAAAATCTAACAGCTAGATTTCAAAATCGTAGAACACACATCCCTTCAGAAATTCCTCATATTATAGTGTAGGATTAAATTGGTGGTATTAAGTACAGCCTTGAAATTTTACACATATGCAATAAAAAGAAAAAGATGGATACGCTAAAAAAAAAATTTAAAATTTAAAGATAAAAAATATTTTAAATACAACAATTCTGATAAAAATACCATTAACTAAAAGTTAGAAATGATATACTGACATCAAAACATGTCCTGACCATGTTTATAAATTAACAATAAGCTGTTTTAATAGAATCTATAAGTAATTTAGTCTTACCTATAGTAGGTCCTACGGCATTGTCGACACTGAAACATTGTTGTTAACACGTGTGCTGCTCAGCGGTTAACTGCGTTACTACAAGCTCCTTCTACCTTATAAAGGGTTGTAAAACTACGTCTTCTATCACATGTACTAAATCATAGATACGCATAGGTACGTTTGCAATTTACAGCAACTCATCACAAGTTATGCAGAAAGTAGTAATTTCCTACCTTGCTGTAATGTTTAGGTTTTATGCTCTAGCATAACCTGTCTCCCTATAAGGTAAAGTAATGGAGTTTGCATATAACGGAGCTGTTATGACCAGTCTCTTGCAAGTTCATTTTCATCTCTTGTCCAAAGTAAGAATTGAGAAGTGTATGACTAAAGAGTCAGGGCTGTATTTTGTAAATATTTTTAAAAAGGCTGAAGCCTATAGCGGTCAAATTTTACACGTAGCATTCTTTCAATTTGCAATAAAATTACTTAATTGTCAATCATCTAGTGTCTCTATGTGTACAGTAGCTAGCCCAGAAAAATGCACTTAATATTTCAAATTATATGAATCTAAATCAATCACATTTAAATCCATAATTGTTGTATTACATTAAAAAAAAATCCAAAATGTTGCTATGACAATAACCTAACTCAGAAGTGACGAAAAACAAAGTAGCAAATTTATGACTAAAACATAAAAAAAAACTAACATAAGTTCAAAAAATCAATTTTGTTTATTGCCACTTTTCTATGTTATAAACCAGTCACAACTCAATTAAGGGAGTATGATTTCTTTTAAAACTTATTTTCCATAGATCGATATGAGTTTAACAACAGACAAAATAGAGCATTTACAAATGGATGACCTAATAGTACAAGATTAATAACAGTACTTAGGGGCTAATGATTTGTTCAAACAGTATTATTAAAATATTATATACCTCAAATTAAAATTAAATTGTCTGAAAACCTTCGTTGTAGAAGAAATAGTAATACACTATCGTTCATGTTATTTTAATTTTATAATTAGGAGCTTTTGCCCCTATGAGCCACTAGTTTAATTATAATCAGTACCAGGTTAACCGAGCCTTGCTCGGTGGTTTTGATTCAATTTTAATATTTTCACCAACAACCAACTATACCTCTTCATAGTTAACAGCTGTTTCAAAAGGTCTGCTTAACATTAATGTTCCTTTATTTTTGTTTACATTTAGTTGTTATTTTATCACCAAAATAGCAACCTATAAGACCAATGTTAAAAATTACAATTTTTAAACTTAAATTTAGATCACATTTAATTTTTTCCTGGGATTAAGACTGTTTCTAAACTTATTTTTGGGCCAAAACAATCTTTAATGCAAAGTTTAAGCAAAATCTAACAGCTAGATTTCATGTTATTTTCAAATAAAATGTTCAAATCGTTGTGGTTAAATATTTCTTCACATTTCATATTTTTAGATATTTTTTTTTTAGATATTTATTTTTGAAACACCGACGCACACTGTGTGCGTATTTTAAGGTGAGTATGACTGAAGGGGTGAGTGTGATGATTGTAATGGATCAGATGAGGTGTAGCTTTGTTACTGACAAATATCAGCTGTTTCATTTGTCAGGATCATTAATTAATAGCCCAATTACCAAAGGCAGCTGGGTCCAGTATCGAACCATCAAAAAGCACTAACTTTTCTCAGGATCGAACCGGCGACTTTCAGATTCAAAGGCGAGCTCTTTAACCACTCAGCTACCATACTCATAGCTTAGAAAAGTACCGTGTGTAGGCTAAATAAATATTATTGCCCACAATTTCATTAAAGGCCAAATAATAGTTAGGCCTACCAATAGTCAACTATTCTAATTATTTAATTCCTCTAAAAATTAGTATCACTTTGTGTCATGGAGGTATGCAACTTTGCGAGCAAAAACCGCCAAGTCAGCTGACTGTCTTAAGGTCAATAACCCAACAGCTGGCAGGCAGTACAACCAGCTGTTACGGTGCAATCCACTAATTTGCCTACATCTATTAAAACGATCATAACTCCACTTGCGTAATAGCTAGAGCATTAATTTTTTTTTTGTTTTGGGGGGTCTTTAACGGTTTTACATTTATATGTATAGTTTTATTAATGTGAAAAAATGTTGAAAACTATTTTAATTTTACTATAAAATTTCAATTAAAAAATTATAAACCGTCTATATATATTAATTTTTAATGCATAAACTATACATTTTCGGAAACATAATTATCTTATGAGACCACAGCAAAAGTTTTAAGAAGACATATTCATAAATATAGAAATACCATCAAAAAAGAACAAAAATGTATATTTTTCATAAAACACATTTTTGGAGTAATGCATTGCTAGGTACAATTTCTCTGTGACAATTTAGCCATTGAAGTTTTTTACTTGCAATAATTACATCTACAAATGTTTTACAATTAAAAACAGCCTAATTTATGCCAATATTAAATAAAATTATAATTCTAAATATATTCTAAAAAAGCTCCAAGACGAGAACGCGCGGCCACGGCCTAATTGATCGCAACAACTTTAAACATTAGTATATTGTAAAAAATACCTTTAATGATAAAAAAAACAAACAAAAGCACAGTTATTTAGAATGATTCTATACCTTTCACAAAATATGAAATTAAAGGAAATATGGCTAAAAAATAACCACGCAATAATAAAAAAATACAAAAACACAATCTAATTGGCCCGTGGCGTTTCTCGCGCTCAACTGCAGAGACAATCACATCAGCCCGCGGCGGTCTTCCGACAAGATCGGTCCGTGGTGGTTTTCACAACATCAGGTAGATCCGATAAAATCGGTCCGTGGCAGTAAAAGGGTTAAGACTCTATAAAGTTTCCTACCCAATATTTTTTTCCTGAGCTACCCCTGTCGTCACCAATTGATACATTTATTACAAAAATAAAAACAGTAGAAGTTTGTAAGGTTTCTTCAGACAGCGTTACAGTAATCATAGAGTAAGTATGCCTACCTAACATCATCAATTGTGACACTAGTTGTAACATGAAAGGTCTCTGGTAGAAGAATTTAGTGGTCCCTGGTTTGTATCTCACCACTACAAATTTTTACTGTTAATTATAAAATCGGCGATGGTTTAATTGTTTAGCGGCACAGCGACAGCTGCCAAATAATTACATTTTTGTTACAGTCATAAAAAATTACTTTTTTCATGGGAGAGTTTATTTTATAAATTAAAACCATATTTTGCTCTATTCTATAGCCAATCCATTCATAAGTTATTCAAATATTTAAAATAAAATCACTAATTACTGTAAGACTTAAATATGTTACTAATATAAAGAAGTTTATGTTATTTAAATTAGAAAAATATTTTCAATATTTGTACAGTGCCAAAGTGCCGCCCCTAACATTTTGCTGCTATGGGCTCCAGCCTATTTTAAAATACGGATAGTACCATTGTAATGTTCATTAAAAAATTATGCTGATTAATTCAATGGAATCAAATGGTTTAAAAACATATTTGCAGAAGTTTGTTATTATATTTTTTTATTTTCTATAAACAAAAAATATATTTATTTTAACATTCAAAAGGTAAAAAATGCACTTTCCTTGGCAATAACAAAAAATTAATCTCGCCAGAAACAGTAATCTATCTTCTTATTTCTATAAGGGTTTCGTCTGTTACGTCCCTTTTTCTCTCGACCTACTGAACCGATTTTTAAGATTTAGGTGTCATTTTAAAACTTAGGATATACCGCAGTGACGAATCGTAATTAAAAACGTCATATTGTTTCGGGCTTCGCCCCCCTCGCCTTTCATTTATTTCTAGATGGCGCTTTAAAATGTTGACCAACTTTTATTGCATTTTCTTTAATGTGAATTGTAATTTAGCAGCTGATTACCTTCACATGAATTTTAAAGCCAGATAGTAAACAAACATAGATTTCTGTCACTTAATAACCAACATAAGTTACATGTACTTTAGGTTAGTTTCTCTCATACAGAAACATAAAATGCACAATTTGCGCACGGGCCACCTCGTAATAAAAAAACCTAAGATAAGCATAAACTGATGACATTAAGAATTGCTACAGTTTAAAACATAACACATGCCAAGATTTGAGGTTAGAATTTTCCATGGCAGATCCCATGTTTAGTTTCACCAGATGGAGTTAACGACCGCAGGTAACCAGTCATTGACCCAAACAAGTCGAGTCATAACTAGCGTTATAAAGAGGAGGTTGTTCATTCCAACGCAACCAGCGGGACCGCAACTATTGATTTACTGGCATTCAAGTTTATTGCATCTTACTTGTGTTATATGGTATGGCTACTTCATTAGACGTGTTTAGTGTTTATCCTTTTACATATACTGACTCAGCTACTCTAAGCCGCAAGATTTATTTTCTATTCTAAAACCTGGTGGCTGGCTAAATTAGCCATACGTTATACATACAATACTGACCTATAATTTAGCTTACATTGGCATATAGCGTTAACAGGATGGTTATATGGGATTCAGTTAATTCTAACCTTAAATTTGTTTACTTTACCACATACTCTAAATTATAACCTAGTATGTTCCAAATTTCACCCTCTCAATCTTGCTCATTGTCAACGCACAATGAGCATACAAATCAAATGACAACGCATTGTCTAATACAAATAATTTTTGTATACATATTATAAAAAGATGTAAATACAGGTTAGATTGGTATTCCAATCCTGTTGAACCATCAAATGTATAATTTCAGTTTTACACTCTTTTTTAAAACTTCAATAAGGTTGCCATTTTATAAGCCCTCTCCCTAGGCGGCGCTTCTCATTTAATCATCGACTTTCAAACAATAAACACCTCTCTCTTGGCGCGAATGAATTGTCCCGCTATCACCAATTATTTCTAGTGGTAGTTGGATAACTACCACCTACATAACTACAGCATCTTATGTATCCTCTGCCCCACCGGAAGCTATGTGACATGGCAGCTGGCGCCAGCTGCCACCATCAACTGCTTAGTGGGCACGTGGATAAGTTTAGTTGATTCTAACCTAAAATATTACTACTATGGTGTTATGTTTCAATTTCCTTTTACACTTCATTTTATACCTCAGTCTTTTTTTTCACTTCTCAATGTAACACATAAGTTCCTACTTCTTCTCCTCTATTCTCTTCAGCTAAGCTAAGGTTTGAGGTTAGAATTATCCATGGCGGCCGCCATGTTTAATTCAGTTTCACCACATAGAGTCGGCAACCGGTTATTGGTCTAAAGGAGTGGGGGAAGGGGTGGTGGGGGAAGGTTGCCGTTTTATAAACCCTCTCCCTAGGCAGCGCTTCTCATTCGATCGCCAACTTTCAAACAATAAACACCTCTCCCATGGCACGAATGAATTAATTATCCCACTATCACCAACTAGTTCAACTTTGAACTATTTCTGGTGGTAGTTGGGTAGGCTTTTTTAAAACTTACTCTGGATGACCTTGACATACTTTCCAGGCCCCCAGTTATAACTGTTGAATTTCAGTTTTGATCTTACTCTTAATTTTTATTCAACTTTTAGAGTTTAGTTAACACAGTTGAATTTTACTTTTCAACTAACTCTTAATTCATGCCCAATTCTACTTCAAATTCAGGGCATATGCTCTCGCCATCTGCACCCCAGCATCTGACGCCATCTGCTCGAGCAGCTGCTCGGGCAGATGGCACGACTTCCGGTCCAGAAGTAACCAAAACACACTACTATTTTGTCCAAAGTTAATTTCCATTCTAAAGTCGCATCAGTTGTACCATCCGCAGCTTTAATAATATCTTTATCGTTTGAAGATCTTAATAAAACCAATTCTAGTTTAACATTTAATATTATTTTTCTGTAATCTTCAGCAAAACCGAGCAATAAACGTAATGGAATGTAGAAATCAAATATTCCCTTTGAATTTGGACTGATTGTATCAATTGTAGGTTCAACCCATCCGGCGGGTTTTAATAAATTAGTATCATTAGGTGATATAGATGTTAATCCTTTTAAAGTTGTTGCAATACCTACTTTTTTAGTGGAATCTACTGTAACACCTGATATTTCATATCTGATTTCATCAAACAGGAAAGCCATCGCGTTATTTATAAATGGAACTTTTGTACCTACACTATTGTCCTTTTTTGTTACTTTTCCTTCGATATACAAGTAACTTTCACATGGTAGTGTATAAATGTCTTGATGTTGTATAGGAATACGAATTTCGTCATTATTGTTCAATTTCGATGAAGTGTAAGGGTTGTGGGTGTGATATTCTTTTTCCCATAGGGTTTCGTCGAATGTCGGACCCTGCGCTATATCCAGTATATCCATAATCGGTTAATTTTAAACCAATCTTTTCTAAGAAACGAATGTTCTCGCGTGTTAACTCCTCCACAGCTGAAGAGCTACTAATGCGATTCCCCGTAGGTTGTCCACTTTTAAATGATAAACCCATGATTTTTGTATTAAAGTGTCGATTTTAAATGTAATCTAACTGTAATTGGCATCTTAAATGTAATCTAACTGTAACTTCCCACTCGCATCTTTTCCTTTATAATAATGCAATAAGTTATTTTTATCTTCTGTAACATTGGGAATAGAGTTGTAAGTTGTAAAATCCAACAGTGCCGCCTCCCAAAACCTTCCTTTTTGCAAGCGTAACGCTGGAAAAAGGATACTTCTTAAAGTGGACGATTTTCCTGTTAATGATACCGTATAGGAAGACATCTCAATTGTGACTGATACTTTTAGCTAGGAATTCCAAACATAAATGGCCGCATATTAAAGTGTTATCAGGTTGTTCTCTTTTATAGTTGTAATATATGTTTTTAGCAGATTTAAAGTAATGCTCAAGTTCTTTAGGTGGTGGTAAATTGCCAAAACTATCAAAGTAATATATATTATCACCTAATTTCTTATAACAAACCCAATGAGTGCCAGGACCTTCAGAATTGTCTAAATTTACAATACCGGTTTCGTTTTTCCACATTTTAACTGGTAAAGCATCTTTCATAAAGACACCGCGAAAAAATGGTATTTTTAAACATGAAATATATTTAAATAATTCGATATTTGTTAACGCTTTATGTGGTATTACTAATTGATTTCTTTTATTTAATATGCACGATATGGTCCTAGGTATAGACCTGCCCCGTTTTTTACCATTGACCATACTGTTGGTTTTTTGCTACCCTTTCTGGTGGAACGTCGTTTTCTTCTAATATTCCCTCCATGTTTTGTCTTTGCCGATCTCCTTTTCACTCTTCTCCTCCTTTTTCCACCTCCTACTGCTGTTTTAGCCTTCATACCTGCTGTTACCGCTAAAGCTGCTGCTTTTTCTGCAATACTAGCGTCACTAGACTTTACTCGTTGCCAAGCTATATCCGCGAGCTTTTTATCAGCTATTGATCTATTTTTTGTATCGCTAAATGTGGAATATGCTATATCGTGTTCTTTACAAGCCTGATCTAACTTATTTATGCCTGGATCGCCTCTTTCCAGTCGTTTTTTCAATTTAGTTCCTGGTCCGCAATACTGATAACCTCCCGGTATGTGAAATTCGTATGGTAAAGCGTCTATTGCTCTATTTACAACAGATCCTATCGGAATTCGATTTAAAGCTTTACTTAACAGAGAAACCGCTGTGGACGTGATACCGCCTCCTTTCCGTATAGGGTCTCGATATGGACTGGTGTAATAAAACGTCATGTTTGTCTTTTATATTCGAAAAGCGTAACCTATGTGTTACCTCTATGAAAGGTTGCACATAAATGATGTAATTTATGGTGTTATTTAATTAAATATCAATATCACCCCAATCTGATGATCTAAACTGTTGTGTATTAGGGTGAATAAAGTATTTTTTAAAAATTTCCCGTTTAATCCAACCACCTCTCGCGGCTTCATCCCAAATTTTATGACCTGGTCCTCCTCGAAGAACTTCCGGTGTGAAATGATTGTGTAAATCAAATATCGCATTACCTAAAACTTTTACAAGAAAATTAACAGTGACGGCATCATCTACATGTTCAGGGTCTCTAAGCTCTGTTATACGTTTATTATTACAAGTATACACTTTACTATCCTTTAATGATGTTGTGATGGTCTGTCCTACAGTTGCAGCATCATTTGGGTGTCTTCCTGCTCTCAAGTTTGTAATATTGTTATCATTACATGTAAAAACTGCAAAGTGTAAATTTGGATCTAAATGTACGGCTTGTGATAAAGCAGCTGCATCATGATCCTCATGACCCCATGACACATTTGATAACTTTTTATCCATGCAATCCCAAGCATTATTTTTGTATGTTAATAAATTAAATTTTTCATTACCTTGAATGAATTCATCCCCTTGCTTCGATACTACTTGATTTTGTTTTACAAAAGAGGTTGTTTCTTGTTTTAAGGTTTCCATCATTTGACCCACTGTTGCACCATCTGATGGCGCCGAACCATCTTTAACATTTGCTAAACAATTATTAAAACAATCTATAACCCCTACATCACGTATGATACAATGATCTTTAATATATTTTAGATTTACAGCATCGTTTTCAGTTTTTGGATAACCTATATCATTAATAACAAATTTATAAAAAGAAAATCCATCTTTTGTCTTTTCAGGTATCAAGGAATGTAAATAGCGTCTATTCACGCTGTCTTTTTCATCTTTAGGGTCATCTACGTTGGATATACGTTTATTGTTAGCACTATACGTTTTTCCATTGAATTTTAACGTATTTTTTAATTCAGATGACAAATAACCTTTGTTTATTGCATCACCGTTTTCATTTGGTTTACCAACGTTGATAATTCTATGATTTTCTGCATCATATGTGTTATTGTGTAGTCTTAATGTTGGTGATAGCTTTTCCTTTACTATTTTTAAATTTACTGCATCGTTTTCGTCCGTGGGATCTTTTATGTTTTTTAACCTTTTATTACTAATGTCATAATCTCCTTCAGGTGTTTGTGGTAAACCAGCACCTCTTTTTAAGTTATTCGCGTAATATAATCCATCCGAGGAATACCGTCCGAACTTGTCGACACTCATGGTGCAACTGAATAGCATTTTAGGGGGTAACGCATTTTTATGAGATTACCCCGCGGTTTCTAAGTTCATCCACTAAAGCCACCCATTCGTTTTCCAATCCAGTATGACCCGCTTCTTTGGCTTCATGTATTAGTTTCATTCTATCCACCAATTTATTGATATTATTGTAATAAATTACGTTTGTATTGTATAGTTTCTTCATCAATCCTTTACCGGTGACTGATTTGCTTCTTTTCCTCGGTTCTGGGGAACTTATGTCTAAAGTGGATGCTACAAATCTTCTTTTTATAGGTTTTCTTCTTATAATCGGTATTATTTTGGAAACAAATTCTCTATATTTTACAGATTTATTTCGAAATACTGGAGCATTAGGTAAATAATTTCTTCTATATGCATTAGTTTGTTCCAAAATTTTGCTATACACTTCCAAATCATCATCTTTTACCAATGCATGTAAAGGTTTATTTTCAAACAATAATTCAAATAACCCCCTCGTCCCTTTATATATTTGATCACCTACGTGAATATTATCATGTTCATCGACATCTAATTTGCTATTACCAATCATTACACCTTCTTTGGACATTCTTGCTCCATAACTGTGGTATTTTTTAGTAGAATTAGTTCCAATTAACAGTTTTAACAAGTATTTTCTTCCTAAAGGTCCTTTCGTATGAATATTTTCACCCAATAAGCTTATGTTTGATGGTTCTCCTTCTGTTTTTTCTTCTTCACTCGCTATAGATACCACTTCTTCTTCACTACCAGCATATACCTCTTCTCTTTCTGCCGTTGTATCACTAAATATGGAGGCTTCCGGGTCCTCATGGCTAATATCTTCTGATATTACACTTTCCCTTTCATATTCTGTTATCGGAGCAATAATATCACCTTGAAAAGAAGGTTTAGTCAATTTTTTGTTCAATTGTTTCAAAGGCTCTGTAATAGGTTTAAAAGTAGATTCGAGAAATTTCTCCCTTTCGCTGATACCTAACTTTAACGCTCTGTTTTTAGCCCGAATAGAATCACTAAGTGATTTAATTTCCTTTACTAACTTTTCTTGGTTAACCATGTTTGTAGCAAGACGTGCTGTACAAGAATGATTGTGTAATATAGTGGTTAGTGAATTAATATAAATTTATCGAAACCTATCCTGTATCGGCCGTTATTTAGTGGTTGTTCCTTCATAATTGTCAAAAATCCATAATTTTCAGCCCAAGCCTTACCACATATGTCTTTAAACCGTTCATATGACATATCCGCATTGACATGATCGTAATATATGTGTTTTAAGTTAGTTTCATCCTGTTTGAATACAATTAACACATTTGCGTTGTCTCTTATCAGTTGTTTTGGTATTTTACTATAAGTCTGGCCTATGTAAATGCTATCTATATTGTTATGTCGCCCCATAGCAAAATAACTCCTGATAGTGTTTTGGTTTTCACAGGATACATCATCAAATATAAAAACTGAAAATGGTTTAGCTTCATGCGGTTGCATCACGCTTTCACTTGCATCAAACTTGTAATATTTCACTTCTGGCACATTATTAAATATTTTTTCTAATAATTGGTATTTGGGTTGTTGTAATGATTTGGAAAAGACATACAAGTTATTGAAACGCAATCCTTTTGGGTTTGTAATCAAATTGAATACTACATTTGTTTTACCACAATTGGATGGACCGGTTACAAGACAACGCACCGTGTTTGGTAACAAAACACCATGTTTGCCACTGTTTAATTCCGAATTGTCCACCGTGAGTTCATCAATATTATTAATAGGAAAACTATCCTTTTGCGGTATTATCTCCATCCTTTGTAAAGGTTCAACCTAAAATGATGCTCCATCATTATATAAGAACCTTTTTAGGTATCCAAGAATCTTCACTCTTATTAAATCCTAACCATCGCACTTTAACTTTATCTTTTTTCCGTTGTAACACCTTTTCAACGAGATATACATCACCTACTGTGGATTTTAACATTTCATGTCCATAAAACCCTCCTTCGAGCAATTGTCCTTTATTATCTTTTAAAATGTAAGTTTCCGGCACTGTAGGTTGTACCTTAAATACAGTAAAAACCTCATTTGTCCAATTAGGCAGATATCTTTTACTGAATACACCTTTGTATTTGCTTATTCGCACTTTATCACCAACATTAAACACTTTAGGCTTTAGTTTTTCAACTTTTGGTTTAGTATTCATTTTTATACGTTTTAATACTAGTTTTTCATTTTTGCTAGTAACTTGGTTCGGTTTCATACCAATTGTTCTATGGAACTTGTTATTGTAATCTTTTATTAGTTTTGGTAACATATCAATCCATACGTGCGATCCTCTGTTTGAAAACATCTTGTACATCGCACCTTTTAAAGTTCTGTTAAATCTTTCAATTATTGATGCTTTTACCTCTGAATTAGTCGAATAATGGTTTATGTCGTGTTTTTTCATTAAATTTGAAAATTCTTTATTGAAATATTCTTTACCATCATCGGTTTGTAAATGTTTTATGGTATTTTTGTCTCTCTGTATCGCAGTTTCCATGGCTTTTGTTACACTCTTGCCGGTTTTATCTTTTAGCGGTAAAGCATCTGCCATTTTTGTAAAACAATTGATAATAGTCAATATATATTTAAATCCTTTATTTTGTTTACTATAAGGAATCATTTCGATTAAATCAGCTTGATATAGATCATTCATTCCTTTTATAACAGTATTTCTTCGGGGAAATTTTCTCCTAGCCGGTTTATGAAGTTCATGAACAATTTTTTGTTTCAAATCCATAATTTTATCCTTCCTCATTCATGGATGAAGTAAAAATAAATTTATTATTACATTATACCCATATTTAACTGGGTCAAGGTCATTCAAATTGATGTAAAAAAATGGGGAACACGGCGTTGGACTTGCCGTGTTCCCCATTTTTTTACGGAAGGAAAAGGAATTCAGGTCGAAGAAGGACGAAGAGGGACGAAGAATAGGTTAGTTGTCGATAGGGTTGAGAGAGTAGTGGCCAAAAGGAAGAGTGTCAATTTTATTGTCCATAACATATCTTTTGTCATCATTTGCTGTTAGTGCTTTTTTAACTTCTGTGACACTGAAAACTTGATGTTTCTCGCTTCTGATGGTGTTAAATTTTGCAGTTAACGTTTTGTCTTCAAATAAACATTCTTTGTAGTGATTAAAATTAATGTGTTTCTTCAAGTAATTGGTTTTAACTCCTTTTGCCTTTTTTGTAGTTGCTGTTTCTTGTTCTTCACCTTTGTACACATTAAAGGAGTACAATTTTGACATCAGTGCTACAATTTCATCCATAATCGATCCATTGCACTCATCTTTAAATTTTCCTAGTAGTAGTAAGAAAATAAAAAGGTTTTCTTCATTGAAGTTCGGGTGATTTCTTGGGTAGTCGGAAAAATCAAAATCATTTTTGTGTATGAACGCCCGAAGATCTTCATACATATCTTGCGTCTTGATCCAATAAATTAGTGCGTCCGTGTCCATGTAGGCTATTCCAATATTTTCTCTACCATAATGTTGTACCATTTTGTTGTAGTGAAAGTCGTACATATGTGTTTTACTTATATCTAATATTGACATTCCTATATACAACGGTCTATCCATTAATATTTTTGTTTTCTTCATGCTAACCGCTACCAAGTTTTCATTGATTATCATACTTGTTCCAAAATTCGGTTTCTGTACAAGTTTTTCCATTTGTCTCGGGTTTGTTACTAATTTTACAATTTTGTGTTTTCTCTTGTTTTCCAATGTTTTTCCAAAAATTGCGTTGTTCATCAGTTTATAAAAATCTTTTTCAAAAGCTGATGTTGCTACGGCTCTTCTTGCTGTGTTAGAATCTATGTAAGGTTTTAAAAAACAAGATTGTGAAAATTTTAAAACTCTATGAATTTTGGTAATAATCAATCCTAATTTCAGGGCTTGTTGAACAACAAAATAATGTGCTACATATCGGTTTTTATTTTCCAAAGTCATCATCAGCTTAGGCCATCTTCCAGTCGGTGAAACTTCAGTCCTGGCTAGTAAAAAGGCAGATCGTAGTGGTGGTCGTGTAGGTGTTCTGGATACTCAAAGTCGCAGTCCAAAATGTAGCCGGTCGGTCCATCTTGTGGGATCTGCATGATGTCACCGATGCTGTCCGGATCTACCCACTGGAAGTCGCCATACGGAAGGGGTTTGGACATCGCCCAACCATATAAATTATTGGCATCAAAATATCCAAGAAAAATTGAATCTTTAGTTTCATCATAGTTTGGTAGAAATTTATTATTAGCTTTTACATGTCTTGTAACGGCCTGGGTCAATCCACCGCGTACACCCGATTCAATCATCAAAACCATATCGATGTCGGTTAACAGCTCCAACTTGCACTCGGTGGATTTTAGCATGGCCTGCCATGCTAAGCCGGGAGATGTAAACGAATGAAGGGGGTCCAGTCCGTAAGCGGAGAAACAGGTGTTCCTAAATTGTTCCATCACATCACATAATAATGTTACATCTAGTTTTACATAAAAGTCAGAATAATCGCCCAAGGTATTCATTCCTAATTCATTCCAGACTTTCCAAGCATGATTATAATCTTCAATTGAAATTTCTGTATCGGTTAATTTACTTTTAAATGCTTCGATAGGTGGTAGTCTTGTTTCTTGAAATTTTTCCATTCCTGTAATATAATCATAAGGAAACACTCCTTTCCTTAGCACCAAGTCCATTTTATCTTCTGGCACAATTTTTCTTGTTTCTTTTAAATCCTGTCGTCTTAAATTACTTGTTAGTTTGCTGAGGCTGGATGGCATGAATCTATAAGAGTCCACGAATCGAAGCTTAATTTTGCCAACAGTCTTGGAAAAACTAATATAATTTTCTAAAGTGTTGGCCAAAACATCAATTTTTTTATTATCTCTGCCTAATTCCGGAATAATAAAATGTGAATCATAACCACTAAGGTTATGCAATACAACTGGAATGAATTTCGGAAGTTTATAATTAATATTACACGCATTACAAGCAGGCCCTCTGTAATAACCAGTAAGGTGATCATGGTCATGGACTTTATGGTTGTCAAGAGTGAATTCTTTTTTACACAAGTAACAATTAGTGGCATTGATATATTGGATTTCCTCCTCTTCATCTAGAGGTAACATTGGAATAATATTACTGTACACTTCTTCAACCTTACCAGCTATATAATACAAGTTATCTACAAAATGTTTAGCAGGATCCTCACCTCTGTACAAAATTGGGGTTGAACTTAAACCAAAATTGTGTAAGTGGTCTTCAGAAAGTGAGGATTTTACTAAGAGACAAAAACTGTTTGGTTTATGCAGCTGATATTTAGTCCTACTGGTAATTTCCCCATCTGGATGTTCTTGAGGTACCAGTGTGGACTCAAAGTCTGCATAAATTACAAATGGTACTCTATATTGATGGTTAACATTTTGAAATTTTACAATTGATCGAGTACGTGCGGGTAAACTAATTTTACATTCAAAATTTTCATTACAGAGTCTTCGGTGTTCTTGTAGCCATTCCGCGCCTCCTCTCCTTACATCTTTTGACACAAAACAAAAGCATCGCTTACAAATGGTCATCCTTAGTTCATTTTTAGTCAGTTGACGTCCTACAAGTTTGTTAAAATTCTTTATATACACATAGTGTGAAATTTCACCTTTACTTATCAATAATAAGTCTGTATGATTCCTATTTTCATTTTTTGTCACTCGTATAGGGTAAACATTATTAGAATCATCAAGAGCAAAAATATTTACACTTACACCAGGATTGTTTTTTTTTTCAAACTTAGAAATATCAGAAATTTTTACAGGGTATGATAGACCTTGAAAATTATATCTATTATTTACATTTACATAATGTCTACTTACTCTACAAGGGCGCTGCTCTGGCAAAATATATTTACATAGCATTGCATATCTGAAACATTCCGTGTCTTCATTTTGCACATTTATACAAGATTTGGTTTCTTCAATCTTTTTTGGTAGAGGGATGTAGCTACTACCCCTCATACCGTAACCGTGCTTATGTACTCTTAAATCTAAACCCTCTACAGATGTAAGCATCCATCCTGAACCTCTCATTTCATGTTCCTGCAGTTTTGTTAAGATTTCTTCCAAACATTCCTCAAAAATTTTATTTACATCAGAAGCAAACATCAAAGTACGGTTTTTCGTTATAAACCCCCTCACTGTTGTTTCACCATCCGTATTAGTAAATAACGCATCTAAAACTAAACCAAATTTTAAAAAATTTAATCTTGCCAATTCTTGTTGCAAAGTTTGTCCAATCAATAATTTTGCTTCAGTTAAAAAATTTTCAAGATCAAGCTGTACATTACTTATTTTGTGATGGGTTACCGTATGTCCGGGGAAAGCTGTTATACGTATCTGGTTCATTCCTTCTTCTTGTTCCATGTCCGTGTCCGTGTCGGTGTCCATGTCCGTGTCAGAGTCTGTGTCCGTGTCGGTGTCCATGTCCTCTGTAGGTCTCCTTCCAAGTCCTGATGGTCCGGCGCCTCCAAACTGAATGACGGTTGGCCTCCTCCTTTGCAGCAACTGCAGCTCGCTTTCCCAATCGTCCAGTCTTCTGTGATGTTCTGATAAAAATTTTTCAATAGAGTCCAAATCGTCTTCACTTACTTGCACATTGTCCTCTTCTTTATGCAATTCCAGATGGATTTGCAAAATATTTTCATCAGGGAAAAATTCCCCACAAATATGGCAAAGAAGCATTTTTACCACAAGAGCGTTTGGATGTTTACTCCACGAAGGTTCATCCAATAATGAGAGGCTGGGTTAGCCCACCTGCTTTTATAACGGGTGGTGGGGGGTGATCTTGGGAAAACCCCTTCTGCGCATGCGCAGAACAAAATGTAATAAATTCTACATAAAATTTTCATTTAGTACTAATATATAGGTCAAGGCCACCTTTGATATGGTAAAAAAGAGGGAACACTGGATAAGAGGTGGTAGTAAGATCGACTTTCTAACAAATACTTTCAATAATATGTAAACAGGTTCAAAAGTTAAATATTTT
This sequence comes from Neoaliturus tenellus, assembly GCA_030545055.2. Lineage (NCBI taxonomy): Eukaryota > Metazoa > Arthropoda > Insecta > Hemiptera > Cicadellidae > Neoaliturus > Neoaliturus tenellus. Next base: position 112,655,759 of record CM061531.1, read on the forward strand.
TTATTTTTTACTATCCAGCTTGTTTAAAATTAAAACTTTTAAATATATTTGTTTGAGCAAATGCTTTTGGCACACTTACCACACGCCAAAACTCAAAAAAATGTACAGAATTAAGACTGATCTCGCGGGGAAATACTTATGTGACACCTAACATTGGTTATCTGACTCGAATAACAATTGGTGATATATAACATATTGAAAAAAATTTTATGTTGTATAAATCACCAATACTATGCGAGTCGGACAACCAATGTGAGGTGGCTACATAGTATTTCCCCGAGAGATCAGCTTAATCCTGTACTTTATATGAGTGTTAGCGTGTAGGAAGTATGGCAAAAGCATTTGACCAAAAGAAAATATATTTAAAGTTTTAAGATTAAACAAACCAGCAAGTATAAAAATAAAAATATTTCCTAACCATTAGCAACCTGTTAACATATTGCAGTGCTAAAGTATTTGCTATAAAGTCAATCTTACCATCATCTCCGATCCAGCGTTCCCTCTTTCTTACCAAATGAGACTGAGGCTTGACTACCCGTATATATGACGTTTCCCCCACCACTAATGCTCTCCCCCACCACAATTAATTCACAAAAGTAGGTCAAGGTCATCGGACATTATTATTTTGAGCGGAGGATAGAGCATCTGCTGCTCTATCCCCCGCTCTATTTTTTTTTTCCTTTTTAACATTTTATATATATTTTTTTTTTTGGGTTTTAAATGCTAAATAATATTTTTTTTACAAAGGTGAATATTCATCACTACTGTTCTCCTCGTCACTACAGTCAAAAAATAATCTTCAGCTACACATCACAAGTCTCCTGCACAACGACATTTTGTCCAATACTGCTCTTATTTGAGGAGTGATGTTTTCCTTATTGTCCTCTTCTTCGAATGATTCCAATGTTTCATCAGCATACAAGTCAATGCTGTTACCATCAGTGTTTGCAAAATTATTTTCACCTGCTTCCATCTCTTCCTCTTCGGATAATTCTTCTTCCATTACATCTTCTTCTTCTTCTTCCTCCTGGTTAACTTGTTCTATTGGAATTTCTGGCAAAATAAGTAAAATTTTCTTGTGGGCTGCTACGGTGTTGTCCCTCGGAGGCATCGTGATTGAATGTTCACCTTTGCTGTTCACAACCCTATTATATACACAAAAACTATCCCCACCACCATGTTATCCGTTAACCATAATATCATAGTCCTAATCCAAGTCCAGGTCGTATAACTAAAACTAAAAAGTTTTTCATTTCTTAAAAAATATTGCCATTTTTGCATTTACTTTGTTATCAAATAAATATTTTACAAACTCAAAGTTTGTAGTTTTGTCAGTTAACTGAGTGGAAATAAATTTTTGTACAATTTGTTGTGACCTCTCGTCCTGAGGTTCACATCTTACATTTTCTATTGTTCCTTTCCTGGTTGTGTCTTCAATCAGCTCCACTATCTCCACCAGGTCCTCCTCCAACAGAACAAACTCCACACAATGGCTCACCATGATGATGCTGGCTGAAGTGCTCTGCAAAGAATAAATCCAACGGATGCTTTCCACTACCTACATTAACTTACCCCCACCACTTTTCAAGGTCATACATTTAATACCATGAGTAAAATTTTGTTGTAAACCTAAAACCTAGGCACTACCCCTGGCCAACAAAATAATAAACTCCTTTTTGGCTCCACCTGGTTTCTGCTATACGTGTGCCAATCATGTAGATAAGCCGCACAAATATCACACCTTTCTTGCGGAATTTCATTCCTTTTTATGTTAGAAATTCCAGTCATCACCATGTAGCCACCGCTTTCCACAAATTCCGTCATGTCCTGACACGCCAAAAAACCACAGTCTTTGCAAAACTTAAGATTTTCATTTCTAAAAACATACGCAAAATAACTGGTGTAACCATTTCTTTCAAAATCAAACTCCTTAACTAAAATTTTAATTTTTGGTGGTGCACCAGACTGATGCACCACATAACTGAACAATTCAGTTTCATCAGAAATTTTTACCAAACACAATTGTTGAAGACTGGAAGGAGTCATCTCGAAGTGTGCGTCTCCTGGTTACGCTAAACTGAGACTGAACAACCTCCTCAAAACCCAACGCTTGGTTAAACTTACCCCCACCACTTTTTTAGTGGGTCAAGGTCAAATAAAATTACCCTGTGAGCGGGGGATAGAGCACTAAGTGATATGTTATTCCAGTATCACAGAGTGCTCTATCCCCCGCTCTGTTTTTCCGCTTACCAAACAGCTAGTCCGTGTCCAAGTCCAATTCACACAAAATAAATAATTTTATCACTTACATTCCTAAAATTTGTTCATTACCATCATCAACCTGCTCAGGACTTCCAATCACTAGACGTTCAGAATTATTATTTTTATTTTGGATTTGTCTTTCAAGAAATTTAATTTTTGATTCCAACAGGCAGATGTAATCAGAAGCGGCTGTCAGGGTGTCGAGCTTGCTGGAACGTTTGCTGATTTTAGGCACTAACAACTGCAAACGGAACATTGCCGCTCGCTCCTTATAGTTACGCTTTTGATCCGCCAACCGTTTCAAATATTTACTTTTTAAATTTCTGTCCGATTCACCCTTGAGCAACTCACTCCTCAAAATACTGTGTTGTTCACCATCATTAGAAGATCCAGGTTCAGGGGACACCTGTTGTTCAGGTGAACAATAATTTTTATAATCCACCAGCATCGGAGCATATACATGCCCCGATGGTAAACGCTGCAATTCCAGGTCTCCAACAAACGGATTGGTACTGCACATTACGTCTGCCAAGATGAAACCTTCAAAGCAGAATGAGCTCAGTGAGTGGGTATAGGAGCTCAGTAATGGTGGGGGAAACCTGTTGTCACATGATCATTGACTGGTTTACCTTAAAACTAAACATCAGTTTAATAAAAAAATAATTTTTTATAACTTTTCTTCACCATCCAGGACACTGGTTTGGGACGTGTCTGAATAATATTTTTTTCAAAGAAAAAAACATTATCCCCAGGTTAAGATATTATATAAATGAACTATTTTTTTTAATAGCTCATTTATATAATACCCCCCTCCCTTATTTCAAGAGGGTGAAGAAATAATTTGGAAAACAAATTTAATAAAATTTAATTTGGAAAAAGGAAATGTTTGGAAAACAAAATTTAGAAAATTAAACAAACACACTTACTGATTGCATTACTCCTGCAAACGCCACACAGTCCTGAGCTTGTTTAAAACTTTCACACGTATCAAGTACCCTCTGTTGGTCATAAATCTAGGAACAATATATTTTTTAGCAACCTTTACATGAACGTTCTGGTCTTTATGCCTCATCAAAAAAATGTGAGGTTTCACACAAACGTGTGCTCGAAAGAAATATTTTTGACCAGCATAGAGTCTTTGATAACGTACCTTAGGAATCTGTGTGGTTTTCTTAGGGGCAATATTAAGCGAACATGAATCAAGAGTGCTCCGCATGGATGCTGTTTTGCGGTCGAAGTGATAGCGGCACAACTCCTCGCCGCTCACAGCCCACCTGGTGCATTTTTGATTTATTTTCGCTCCAGTTATCCAAACATGATTACATTGGCGTTTCGATCCCGCTGCCTTCTTTACTGTTTTTTTCAGACCAGAATTAATTTTACTTACTTTATTGTTTGTAGGTTGCTCCACTTGAAGGTCATTGGAAGTGGAAGGGAAAGAAGTTAAATTTTGTTCGGGTTTGGAAGGGCTATGGACGGGAGAGATAGGATCAAAGGTGGAAAAATAATTTTTTATAGGAGTAGACGGCTTGGAAGGTGACCTCCGTTCCTTCGGCTTCTCGAAAATTTCCTCGTCCGAGTCCAAATTTATGGTTACCAGGCCGGGATCCACACTACTTCCACTTTCCACGGTTGTGACTGTTGGTGTTGTCACAGTACACATAGCTGTCACCGTGGTCAAAATTGTGCGCAGCGTAGTGCTGGCAGTGATGGTAGAGGAAGCGCCGGGTCTCAGGTCCACAATAATTTTTTGTGGCGAAGCGGTCGTGGCTGGCGGCAGTGGAATCTGCGAAACATCAAGAATCGGCATTGAAAGAGACGAGGCGTTCGGCATTGGAGCGGAGGTGACAGCAGGCGAAGTGGTCGGCATTGGAGCGGAGGTCACAGCAGGCGAGGCAGTTGGATAATTCTTGATGCGAACACCCATGGTCACGAGAGCGGTGTAGAGTCGGCTAGCAGGCTGCAAGTCTGAAAGCAGAATGAAGCAGCTCGGGACGGCAAAGGATTAACCTAGAACGCTATGTGGTGGGGGCAAACCGGGCACATGTGCCAATGGAAAATTACCAAAGTGCCACCTCCACCCCCGGGGGGGGGGGGGCTCGATCGGTCGGACCCCTCCCCCCCGGGGGGGGGGCTCGACCGGTCGGACCCTCCCCCGGGGGGGGGTCACCTACCCCTAGGACTTTAACTCTTGGATGGCTGCTACCCTTACTTATGTGTGAACATAAAATAAAATTTTTTTATCACAGCTCCAGACAACCAACGCTTCTACGCATATCGCTCTAAGTCCTGCGAGCTCTCAGGACTCTGGCAAAAATCCGCCAAGTGTTGGCTGACTGAGATTACATGTGAAACAAAAAAATTTTATTTTTTATTCACACACAAATGTAGGTCAAGGTCATCCAAGAATTAAAAAGAAATTCCCCCGAGGCCTAAGACCGCCGGCGGTCAAAGGCCTCGGGGGAATCTCACAACTTAGGGGGAGGTGAAAAATAAAAAATAATTTTACTTAATTTTGAGTTTCCATAAGGGAAACATGCTACAATAATTTTGGTTCCCCTAACGGGAATCATAAGGTCATGCTAATCATGACCTGGGCCCCATCTTAACCGATAAACTGACATAAAGCCTAACGTACCGGACAGTGTTAGGACCCGGCGCTTCGTGCTGAAGGGTGCCAACCACCCGTATGTTGCCAGTGACGAGTGATGAGGCCCAGCAGCGTCCCTGGCACGGGCGGCCTAGGGGTCGATCCCCAGGGGCCTACCCCCAGGCTCGTTAAGCGCCATACTACTGTTGTTAAAAAATAATTATTGAGGCATGCTAAGCCTCAAAAGGAAATTATTTTATGGAGGCTTCTAAGCCTCAAACCTAACACTTTAACTGCCAATTTACGGAGGCTAATCCTCCAAGATACGAATTAAAAAAAAAAAATATTTATCTTAGGGACAACCTGTGGGAGATTAGTACAAAGAAATATTTTACAACACAAAACTTAAACATAGGAGGATTGATGTTACAAAAAATAAATAATTTTTACTTAATTTTGAGTTTCCACAAGGGAAACATGCTAAATAATTTTGGTTCCCCTAACGGGAATCATAAGGTCATGCTAATCATGACCTGGGCCCCATCTTAACCAGTACACTGACATAAAATCTAATGCAAAGCACTGACATAAAGCCTAACGTACCGGTCAGTGTCAGGGCCGACACTTTGTGCTGAAGGATGCCAACCACCCGTATGTTGCCAGTGACGAGTGATGAGGTCCAGCAGCGCCGATGGCACAAGGCCTAACGGTTAATACCAAGGGGCCAACCCCGAGGCTCGTAAAGTGTCATACTATTGTTGGTAAAAAATAATTCTTGAGGCATGCTAAGCCTCGAAAAAAATTTAATTTTACAGAGGCTTCTAAGCCTCAAACCTAACAGTATAACTATTTACATAGGCTAAGGAAGCCACAAAATTTATAAAAACTAATTTTGGGGACAACCTGTGGAAGGTTAATACAAAGAAATATTTTTCTAAACACAAGACTTAGACTAACACAGACCTGTGGAAACATTAGCACACACACAAATATTTTTCACTGCACAACACTTTTACTAAATCACAACCAACACCAAGCAGCAAGCACAAAATAAAATTATTTCCTAACACTACACATGCCATGCCTTAGACTAGAAAAGAATTCCCAATATAATGCGGCGCCAACATTACATTGCAAATCCTATAGGACAGCGCTCCGAACAACCAGCTGGACTGTTCGAAGACAACTGCGACGATGGTTAGGCGGAAAGGGCCAAGGTGGGCCGGCCAGGAGTGGGGGAACCGGACCTTGTTACGTAAACAGCCGGACCTCGGCACGTACGGACCTCGACACGTACTTGTTTGCGGCATTGGACAATCCCCAAGAGCTACGCCTGAATACATAACTAGCCGGATCTCATTATACAATACGTGACAGCGGTAAAGTGCCACAATGGATAGTCAGCTGTAACCAAGTCACAAAAAAGTACAACGCAATAAGCCCACGCCATATTTCCTGTTTGTTCCACATAGCAAAAACCAGCAACCATAGCAATAACTCAACAATTCAATCTAACTGCGCAATGACAAGTCAGCGGGGTCATAGAAGTTTATTGTCTCCATTGCCGGTCGTGGACACTCTAGAAAGTTCCAGAATATTCCCACCAATCATTATCTTCCAAAATTAAATCACGCTCTCCTATTGGCCAATAATAGTGTGGAAGGGGAAAGAAGACAAAAAGGGAGCCCTGTGGACAGGAGAGAAGTCAGCTCGGGAAATTCGGCGGAAGACGGTCTTCTTTAAGCTCGGGGACGACGCCACTTACGCGAGTGTAGTGAAGTGTTGTGTTTCCATGGCCTGTGGCCTTAAGCCTCTTTTTTATTGTGTCATGTGAATAAGGAGTGATCCAGCGTGATTAGAGTAAGATATTCTTTCTAATTTTTGTAATGATAGGGCCTGTCTGGCGGTGTTAAATTCCTCAATCTTTATTTTCAAAATTAATTCATTTATTATGTACCATCCCTTCAGGATGGTTGTACAAAGCCCTTCATGATTACATCTAACTAACGATGTTAAGAATTTTGCAATCAATCTCTCTCTCCAACTGCTATTCATTATATTAAATCAAGAATCCAAATTTTGTTCCAAATCTTGTTTTCCAAATTTTGTTTTGAATCCAACTTATAAATTGATTGTCTGAAATGCAATTTAATTGAGACCCTCGTGCTGGTGTAAATATTAGTTTTGGTAATGTAAATATAAATTAATATAATTGTTATTGCTGCAATTTATACTTGATTGTTAGAGATTGTTATTGAACTCACTTAAATACATTTTGGTTAAAGTTTATTTAGGCTTTGATTCCAGTACCCTCTCATTTAGCGAGTTAACAGTAGTATTCCCTTCTTGGGAACGCCCCTAAGCTTATATGGTGGAGGACGCTAAATTCCGTTTTAGGGACGATTATAGCCTTTGGAGAGAGATGACTCTAAATTCGAAGCTAGACAGGCACAATTCAGTCCCTCAAAGGTAGCATAATTTAGGTTTAGGTTACTGTTTTTATCAGGCACCTTTATTTTGTTAAAAAATGAGACAAAAGAACATAATGATACACTACACTATATCACATTAAATTACTACGAGGTTTAAATAAACTTATTAACTAACTACAAGTTAAATAAAGTTCGGTGAAATATGATTTAAAATTATAATAAAATTAAAAGGTATAGGGTGATTAATTTGGCAATAAAAATTTTAATACTTAAATAAAATTCTAATGTATTTATGGATCAATCAATAATTGACGTTGACATTTATAATCTCAAAAAGGAGGGTTTATTACAATTAGCCAGTGACTACAATGTCAGAATCCCTTCTGATCCCTTGTCCATAACTGTCCATGAATTAAGGCAAAAATTATCACTTGTTAAGGAGGTTGCTCGTAAAGCTCAAAGAGATAGTATATTTAGGGCTATATTAGAGAAATCCATTGAGGAAAACCAAGTTTCAGAGGTTAATGCAAGGGAGTATCCAGAGCTAAAATCATATTTTGAACTTCTTGATCCAATTTACGATTCAGTTTATGAATCAAAAGATAACGGTGGTAATGAGAAACCTTGCCACAATTATGCTAATGAACCGATACAGCATCTAGGGGCTGCTTCAAATTTTCCAACTCACAAAGAAACGGAACCTAAGAATACTTTAACCACTACTGCACTGACTGACTTTATATCCGTAAACACCCAATCACCAATTACAACACAGCAATCTTCACAAACGCAAATTGAAGTACCTAAATTCAACAACACTACGACGATACAAGTTAAGTCACCGGAAATTATCACACCTAACTTGAATACCGCAATGGCTGATTCGAAGTCAGAAAATTTACCTTTGGTGAAACCAACTATTTTTGGTGGCCAACCGCATGAAAATGCTTTAGAGTTTTTAAAGAAATTTGAACTTGCTGCTAGGTGCAATCGTTGGTCGGACAGAACTAAATTAGACTTGTTTGGAACGTATATGACGGGCATTGCATACAAATGGTATTCGGATTTTATGGACCTAAATCCAAGCACATCATGGGAAGATTTACAGAATAATTTCAAAAAATCGTTCGGGAAATCAGGATTCTTGTTTGACATTCAGAATACATTAGATAGCCGAATCCAAAATGAGTCTGAGACCCCTCTAAACTTCTTTTTCGAGATCCATAATCTATGTAGACAGCTTAAGCCAAACATGCCGGACGAAGAAATTATTAACTATACAATTAAAGGACTGAGGCCGAACTATTTCGATGAAATCGTCCGTATGGAACACTCTAACCTTAAGGAATTTCAAGACAACTTATCGAAATTGCAGACAAGACTCCAGTTAAAACAACAAAACTCCAGGAAGTATAATTTGCATTATGGTTACGACTATGTTCAAACAATTGACCAAAACAACACACCAACAACATTTTCTCATAACACTAGAGCAGTAAGTTTCCGTCATTCATCTCCCAAAACTGATGATAAAACACACCATCTATTGAATGCAATCTCGGATTTAACTAAAGCGGTTCGAGACATAAAGACTTCAAGTCAATCTACGGCGAAAGGTTATAACGATTGGCGTCATGTTTCACGGAGGGATGACTCCAGAACCCGCAGAGACAGGAGCCAATCCAGAGACAGGAGCCAATCCAGAGACAGGAGCCAGTCCAGAGATAGGAGCCAATCCCCAGTGCAATATCGCAATAAATCTAAATCACCAAATAGATACTTAAATAGGAGAAACTATCAGTCATATGGGAATGTAAACTCAACTCCAAGGAACTACTATTCACCAGGTAGGAACATGTACCAGCGCCAGAATAATCACCTAAATTATACGACTAGACGTCACAATTGTGACATCTGCCAAATGGACAATCACATGACAAGGGAATGTTATTTTAACATGAGAAACCCTCGTGCTCGGAACCAAAACAGACAGGAACCTTCTAAAGAATTAAAATCTAAATTTTCCCCAAACAAAGCGAACCAATCAACACCTGATGATACTAAGTATCATAATCAACGACAATCTAATGCAAATTACTCTTACAGAAAAAACTAGTTTATGGGTGGGTACTCAGAGTCGAAATTAACAGAGGTTCTCACCCTAATTACAGTGTTAAAACTCAAAATCATTGCAACAAAAAAAGGTACTATGTAAGTACTAGGAATGTAGCTTCCTACAATTTACAATATAACACCACAAAATCTCACTACCTTATGAGAAATAAAAACGATAATCTTTACAATTTCACTCATGGCAAAACTACCCCAAATAAAAGAAATTACATTAAAATCTCTAAGTTATCTGACTTTCAACAACATGTAATAGATGACGATGAGGAACCATTTAAAGGCCAGACATTATACTATCACAACAAAAATTTTCAAAATCAGGTTTTATTCCCAAACAAAAGCTACGATGAAGAGTTTCCACCTCTAAATGCGTCATGCAAAGGCAAGCAAAAGCATCGACCTTGTGACGTTGCCGGAAACCTAACGCCTCAGAATGCACCGGTCATGTTTGCCACGTCAACTCCCGAGTTGCCAGCGCGTACGCAAGTGACGTCACAGCGACACACAATCGCAGCCTACCAAGTGCCAACCTCAGCCATTTCTTCAAACTCGGATCCCAATATAGGCTGTATTACTGATTGTACTTCAGCGACAACAACGAATCAACCCACTTCAGACAATGAAACTATATCATCACCGCAACAGTCCAAAGAGGATTTGGTTTTAATTTCAGAGGAACGGAGCGACAACTGTTTACTCTCGGTTAATGAAGCCCAGAATTTATATCTTACTATTGACAAACAGCGGAGGTTAGACGAGATTAAGTCCTACCAGTTAAGAAATTTACTAAAAACTAACAGTAGGGAATCAGAAAGTGTGTTGTCCTCAATTTACGACATTTTGTTTAATACTACTGAGCAAGCACCACAACCAACATTAAACTTTAATGTTAAAATACAAGGAATAGGCGACACCTTAAAATGCTATATAGATACTGGCACTAATTATTCGTTTATTAACCACAAGTTAGTAAAAGGGTTACCACTTTCCAAAGACAGACTTCCAACCATTGCTGCCGCAAACAATGAAATACTACCAGTATTAGGTCGAATACAATTGCCTTTGTTAATTTGCAACAGGCAATATACAGTGCAATTTTTAGTCATTAAACAGCTTGCATTAGACATAATTATAGGAAACAAGTTTTTATTAGAAAACCACATGGAGATCTCATTCAAAGATAAGAACATTCGTATATTTAACAAGAACACGAACACACATGACTTGATCCCTATGGACGAATCATGGGTAATTAATATGCAAAATGCCAATACCCTATCAGTTATAATGGACTTACCCACATCAAACAATTTAACTGAGGTAAGAGCAGATAAAGAATATTATGTCAAACCAAAACAACACCTCAAAATACTAGAATTGCCAATAAATTCGGATAATCTGGAATTTGAACAGAATTTGAATATGCAAGATAAGAGAAAATTACATGCATATATTGCTAGTGACATTGATTCTAACATAAAATGCATCCAAATCTATAATTCAGGAACATCACCGAAGAAAATTAAACAAAATTCATTGTTAGGCTACTTAAAAACCTCAAATAACAGTAAGATTGAACCCATTAAGAAATTACTTCCAGCAGGAATGGAACTCTCTCAGATACACAGACCTCAAAACTCCAACCACGCTAACACCAAGTCTACTTACTATAATTCTGACAAAATTCAAGTATATGACCTTAATGGAGACAGACTTTCCATTAACCCAAATCTCTCGGTTGAACAACACAATCAAGTTGCGAAAGTTCTTCATGAATTCAGACATTTATTTACTAACAAAACGGAAGATTTAACGAAAGCTGAAGTTCCGCCGGTGAGACTAAAATTGAAAGAAGATGCGAAACCTATTCACATTCCACCATACAAGCAGCCGCTCACAGAAAGAAATGCTTTACAAGAAGAGATTGAGAAATTATTAAAGTCAAAAGTCCTGGAAGAAAGCGAAGGATTTACAGACTTCCAATCACCCATATTTTTGGTCACGAATAAGGATAAAACACGTAGACTAATATCTGACCTGAGACAAATTAATAGTAGAATAATCCCGGAACAATATCCATTGTTGTCTATTGACACTGTTTTGTCATGTTTATCTGGAATGCAGTATTTCAGCAAAGTCGATGTAAAAAATTCATTCTTCCAAATTGAAATTGATCCACAAGACAGACATATACTTACAGTTGCCACACAGACAGGAAAATACCAATATACCAGACTACCACAAGGCCTTTGCAACAGTACAGCAATATTTCAAAGGGTTATTAACAAAATACTCTCTAAGCATTTGTTTTCCAAAGTCATAAGCTACATTGATGACTTAGCTATTCTTGGTAGCACATTCCAAGACCAACTCGACAATTTGAGGACAATTCTAAGCGAACTAGACAAATATAACATTAAACTAAATACAAATAAATCACAGTTTATGTCTGAAAACATTGAAATTTTGGGTCATGATATTTCAAAGCATGGCATCAGACCTCTCAAAAGGAATGTCGATGCTATAAGACGTATTGAAAGACCAAAAACAATAAAGCAAGTACGTTCAGCTCTCGGGGCATTTAATTTTTTCCGTCAGCACATAAAGAATTTTGCTGAAATAGCTATACCTTTAACTGATTTAATTAAACAATACAATAAAACGAAACAATTTAATTGGACTCAAAGATGTGAAGACGCTTTCAATCAGTTAAAAACTATCCTAACTACAGCCCCAGTACTGGCCCACTTTGATGTTAACCAGGAAACACGCATATATACAGACGCTAGTGATTTTGCTGTAGGCGCTGTTCTCTGTAATTTTGACACCAAAACTGGAAAGGAACACCCAGTGCAATATTTTAGTAGAAAGTTAAAACCTACTCAACGTTCATTAAGTGTTTCTGAAAAAGAATTTGTGGCATTAGTCACAGCATTAAACAAATGGAGGGAATTTTGCTTAGGCCGAAAAGTTCACGTCTATACGGATCATTCCGCACTCCAATTCTACAAGAATTTCAAAGGGTCATCTTCAAGACTGACAAGATTAGCATTACATATAGTAGATTACGACATTGAGATACACTACAAGTCAGGAAAAACCCTAACACTCCCAGATTTTCTCAGCAGGAATCCAATCGATAATCAAGATGACAACATACCTACAGACATAGACCGAGAAACGATTAATACGTTAGTACATGTCGATGTTGCACAACTTCAACGAGAGGACGACAATCTTCGTAAAATTATAAATGCTATCAATGATCCCCAGAACAGCTCCAAAGGAGACATAAAAAAATCACTTCACTTCAGGATATTCAATGACACACTTTATAAACGCAAACCTGGAAACAACAGAAATTATACTCTAGTATTACCACAGAAGTTGAGAGCACAAATTCTACACGATTACCATGACGATAAAATATCAGGAGGACATTTAAATGCAGACAAAACATACAATAAGATTAAAGATCGCTATTACTGGATGCGAATGAGGAGAGATATTCAAGATTATGTTAGGACATGTGATACTTGCCAAAAACGGAAAACTCCTACCAGAAAACCCTTTGGCTACTTACAACCTATATACCCAACCTTACAACCCTTCACCAGAATCCAAGCTGACATTGTTGGTCCACTTTGCCCAAGTAATAGATATAAATATATTTTATGCGTAACATGTGTTTCAACAAGAATGGCATTTGCTTTCCCATTGATCAATGCTGATGCTATCTCTGTGACAAATTGTTTATTAAAATTGATAAGTATTTATGGAGTATTTAATGTTCTACAAACAGATAGGGGAACTACATTTACAGCTCAAGTTGTTCACCATTTACATGTGGCGCTAGGTATGTGTCAGATATTAAGTACAGCTTACACACCAAATGTTAATGGACTTGTAGAATCATTTAACAAAATATTAGTAAACATCTTATCGCATTATGTAACTGAAAATCCATCAAAATGGTCAAACTATTTGCAGTATGCAGTATTTGTATACAACAACACACACCACTCTACTCATAAACATAAGCCTAGTTATTTATTTTTAGGATTTGAACCCCAATTACCAAGTGAAACTCTGTTAGTTTTACCTAATGCTGAACCAACATTAGTGGAAAGATTGAAAATAATTGAAAATGTACGTAAAACCATACCTAAGTTAATTCAACAACAGCAAGCAAAACAAAAGTATTACTATGACCAAAATAGAACTGACTTTGATTTTAAGGCAGGTGACGAGGTTTTAATATGGTATCCTAAGAACCTCAGGGACAATTCAACTAAATTTGCATATAAGTACAAAGGACCTTACACTATAACAAGAAAGGTTTCCCCTGTAACGTATGAAATTGAATTACTTTCCAATGGAAAATTAATTCGTGACGTAGTTCATGTACAAAGATTAAAACTTTACTATAGGAGGGACTGAATTGCAGAAGCAGGCAAACACAACATTTGTACATAGTTATAAGATAAGTTAAACTTACATTGAATACCTGATATGCATTCAATTACAGGTCTTAACTCCGCCAAATTTAGTAAGAAGTAATCTTAGTCATTCTTAGTTTCATTGGAAGCTTATTTTTCACGTAAGCATTAATTCTATTGATATCTTATTAAATAAAATACTAATTTAAAGTAATAATAATAATAATTCCTTCATTCTTAACTAAACGTAATCAAAGAAACAAGAAGTAATTAAGAAATATTGCAAACAAATTAACGATTACAGAAAGCTAGCGTAGGTCGTGTCGAACCGAGCTTGACGAAACCATTGTAATATATTTTGTAAATAGTGTGCGCACACAATAGGTTAAGAATCTCATATTAACGACTTATGAAAATGTAACCATAGAATAGGAAGTGTAATGCAACGAATGTTACTTAAAATAAATTAAGTTGTAAAAGAGAAAAAGTGCTCTAGCATTATCTTACGGACTCTTTAAATAGAGGATTTAACATGACCTGAATTTAGTATAAGTGTCATTGCATAATTGTGTACCATAAACATTGTGGAAAACTAACATTACAACTACAACACGATTGTGACATAATACTTGATTACGCACTATAATACAAGACTGATCACCTTGTATTAGAAAATGTGCTTTAACACTTTGTTTGGCCAAACATAAGGACGTTAATGACAATAATGAACATTGCTCTTAAGAACGTGACAAAGCAACTCTGCGCAAGCCATGATTGTGACCTATATATCTGAGGTATGGCCCAGAAAAATTCTCAAGGACAATAAGTTTTTCGTGTGAAGAACACTATGAGGTCCATACAATCAGACATATACATGTATATACCTTTAAACAAGCCTCTGATATACAAGTACATGCAATTTATAATAAGTATTCACTTATGGGTATAAATTTTATGATTTATCACAGGTACTCATTAACTTGTAAATACAAGGGAAAAATAATAGTTATAAGATAAACAAAAAAAAAAAAAAATCGTAAAAAAAGCAAGGAATTATTATTATAGAGCCAGTTTTTGAATGCATATCAAAATGTAAACATATTAAAATTTATTGCAATAACAACACATGGTAACTTGTAAACACCAGCATGAGCACCAATCGGACAGGCATAGTCAAAATTTATTTATGTCAATTTCAGCAAGATATCCCAGGCGAAGACGACACATCGCGGCGACCTTGCGACTGAGAGTTCATCGTACAAAACCAGCATACAACACCACACCACCAGTCTACAATACAGAACTGCCGACTAGCCATAATACAACTGACACTGTCACCATGTCAGCAACTTCCCTTCTTCTGATCACGCTACTGATGTCGACCACGAGTGCGAACATACCAATACATATTATATCTGGAGTGCAGTTTAAGGAAATTGATACATTGATACCGTATCATTCTTCAACTCAACTTCTCTTCAAGTTTCCCTTTCACAAGAAATCTAAATTCAGTTTACCCACTACCACCACAGTTACTTCTACATGTCATAACTCACTGAAAACACCCAACATATTTTGCTCTGAAAAAGAATATCTATTAAACATTC
Source organism: Neoaliturus tenellus (assembly GCA_030545055.2). Taxonomy (NCBI): domain Eukaryota; kingdom Metazoa; phylum Arthropoda; class Insecta; order Hemiptera; family Cicadellidae; genus Neoaliturus; species Neoaliturus tenellus. The sequence continues at coordinate 112,671,219 of CM061531.1, forward strand.
AAAACGAACTGAACAAAATTTTCAACACTAACGATTTAAACTTAGACCCCCAATATAAATTAGGAAATACAATTGACAAAATCAGGAGCAGAAGAGCCATCGACTTCATTGGGAACGCTTTATCTTGGTGTTGCAATACCGCCACCATGACAAATTTACAAGACCTCTCAAAAAATGAACAACAGGTTGATGACAAGATGAATGATCTTCTAGACTACGTGAAAGCAGAACACATAGACATTACATCAGCTGAACAAAAAATGAACAATTTTACTAGCAACGTAGACCACATTTTAAGACAACTGCATTCTTCACTATCGAAGTATGAAACAAACCTCAACCTGCAAATAAACAACACCAGTTCCACTATAGACAACAAAATTCTACACAATAACCTTGAAATTATCTCTTACATTTATCTGATGACACATTATCACACTCTCTACAAAGTCGAACATGACTGTCAGCATAACTACATCCCCGAAGATTTGATCAGTATACCGACACTGAAAAAAGAATTACTCCAGTTATCAATGAAACTAAAATCATACAACCTAACGATTGCATTACCTCTAGATAAACTGCACAAGTTGTACAACTTACCGATATCAAAGTGTCACTACGAGAATGAAAACATTATACTGCAAATTAAGATACCACTATCACAATTAAACACAACATATAGAGCTTACAAATACGAATCTTTGCCTTTGCTGTGGGAAGACAACATATGCAAACTAGCAGAACACGACTTCATTATTATAAAATCATCATCCGACTCAACTTACATAATCAACACACAAGATAATCCCAATTGTAATTTACACTCTTCAAACCTATGTCTAATACCGAGATACTCTTCTTACACATCCATTGCTTCAACATGTGCGAAATATCTTCTAATGGAAATAACTTATCAGAACTTAAACTACACTGTCAATTTCACTGCATCAAAGCACCAAAACATCCTATTGTGACACAACTTCAAGTAAACAAATTTCTTATTACAAATTTTGGGAAAACTCTGCAATTAAACTGTGACAATAACATGCTTCAGGACAGCATCCCGGAAGTCAATCTTGGAACTCTATAAATAGAATTACCATGTAATTGCAAACTCATGGATGCTTCAAAAACAATTATCAATACAATAGTCCCATGTGACTCTAGAGACTTCTATTCACCTTCCATATACCAATAAGAAACTTTAACAATTCAGATACTACTCTCTAAATTTCTGCAACGGTACAAAACCAGTTTGCACCGACTTAAACCGGGGGATGTAACCAAGTCACAAAAAAGTACAACGCAATAAGCCCACGCCATATTTCCTGTTTGTTCTACATAGCAAAAACCAGCAACCATAGCAATAACTCAACAATTCAATCTAACTGCGCAATGACAAGTCAGCGGGGTCATCGAAGTTTATTGTCTCCATTGCCGGTCGTGGACACTCTAGAAAGTTCCAGAATATTCCCACCAATCATTATCTTCCAAAATTAAATCACGCTCTCCTATTGGCCAATAATAGTGTGGAAGGGGAAAGAAGACAAAAAGGGAGCCCTGTGGACAGGAGAGAAGTCAGCTCGGGAAATTCGGCGGAAGACGGTCTTCTTTAAGCTCGGGGACGACGCCACTTACGCGAGTGTAGTGAAGTGTTGTGTTTCCATGGCCTGTGGCCTTAAGCCTCTTTTTTATTGTGTCATGTGAATAAGGAGTGATCCAGCGTGATTAGAGTAAGATATTCTTTCTAATTTTTGTAATGATAGGGCCTGTCTGGCGGTGTTAAATTCCTCAATCTTTATTTTCAAAATTAATTCATTTATTATGTACCATCCCTTCAGGATGGTTGTACAAAACCCTTCATGATTACATCTAACTAACGATGTTAAGAATTTTGCAATCAATCTCTCTCTCCAACTGCTATTCATTATATTAAATCAAGAATCCAAATTTTGTTGAACTTATAAATTGATTGTCTGAAATGCAATTTAATTGAGACCCTCGTGCTGGTGTAAATATTAGTTTTGGTAATGTAAATATAAATTAATATAATTGTTATTGCTGAAATTTATACTTGATTGTTAGAGATTGTTATTGAACTCACTTAAATACATTTTGGTTAAAGTTTATTTAGGCTTTGATTCCAGTACCCTCTCATTTAGCGAGTTAACAGTAGTATTCCCTTCTTGGGAACGCCCCTAAGCTTATACAGCCAATGCCACTGACAGCGCGGCCTACAGTCAGTGTTGGTTGGGAACAAAATTAAATTTTGTCTCCAGTGTCGCTTGCGGATTTTGTAACACTTATGTAACCAACCCATGTCTGCCGTCTTGGCTCTCTCTCGATACAAGTCAGTTACTCGCCGGCCGTCTTCCTCGACACAAGGTATACGCTGCAACTCAACGCTACCGGACTTTCTGTGAGTATAATTTTAATTTTTTTTACATCATTCTCTCTTATTATATGACTTAGCAAAATATATCTCTACCTGTTTGCTACAAAATTAATTTTTAATTAGCTCTACAAGTCTACTAATATTTTCGCAAATGTTTTTAAATATTTTACTCTCACGATTAAATTTTATTCTACACTGGTGGGTTTTGGACTTAGCTGCAAAACTGAACCATGCCCATCTTGTACAAAATTATTTTTTCTTTTTTAGATATACCTCTTTATTAGTCTTACAATAAATATTTCTTGGACTTAATTTTTTGTACAATTCACGCTGTTATTTTTCCACACAGTACGTGTTAATACTTGGGCAGTTCGCAGCAAACTGTTTCCAGACATAGCAACACCAGACCGCTTTACCACCACCACCACTACAGCCCTGTTCCACCACTACTTCCAGCTAAGGTGCTACAATTAACTGAGTGTTTCAGTTTTATACAAACCTTACTGTGAGACACAGCTATGGCTGAAACTTTGCGGGAAAAATTATTAAGAGTAAAATTTTTGCTGGCCAAGCAAAATAATTCTGTTAGGGTGTCCAAGACTTCCACTTTAACAAAAATGAAACGCTGCTTTAGGAATAATCCAACATTTTACTCAAAGGACACTAACATCACTATGGATGATAAAATGTTTCAAAAACTTTTAGACGAGCTAACTTTTGCCAGTAAAATAACGTTGGTGACTCCAATTCCAGACTAAGTGTCAAGGTCACTTAAGAATTAATAAAAAAATATTTTTTTAACAAATATTTCCACTCCGGGTAACGGAGGCGCAGCAAAATGACAAACTCGAATGAGTTGTTGGAAAAAAAATATTTTTTTTATTTTTTCACATCTGACCACTTTACCCCCACCACGCGGCCTGGTACCCGGACGGCACGGTGCTGTCCGGTCAGTCGGCGTCCGGCTCCCGCGCGGTGATGACACCACCACCACCACCACCACCATCGGCTGTTCGCAATTTTGTTTCCAGTTGGGCTTCGGGTTTCTCCAGTGGGTAAGTGGAAATAAAAATTATTTATTTTTTTTTAATTGTAGGTTCTGGGGTAAGGTCAATGACCTCTGGCGGATATATTAGGTCGAGAGTCTGATCACTGGGGGAATGGAAAAAATTTTTTTTTTTTTGCACTTTTGTGATTCCTCGAGAAATTTCAATTTCTCGCCGTACTTTGAGGAATCGCGAAAGTGCAAAAAAAATTATTTTTTTCTACTCTTGCATGACCTTGACCTAATTAACGTCAGTGACGTCATCATGATGACGTCAGCGGTAATTACGTCACCATGACGTCATAGGTATGACGTCATATGTCGTCACTATGACGTCATGGCCTTGATGACGTCATCAGTGACGTCATCGTGACTCACGCTGACGTCATCGTGATGACGTCACGTCCCAGAACCTACAAATTGCCACTACTTTTATTCAAAGTCGAATTCATGAAAAAGGGATAAATAATGAAGTAATAATATAGTTTTAAAACAAAAACGAAGCAATCTACTTAAGTATAGTTCGCAATGTTTCCATTCAAAAAGTTTTTGTTAAATTAAAGAATGAAGAAAGCACGTTTCCAGATCAGGGTTCAGGTTGGACATTAAACAGCATCTCAGGGATAGAGGTCCGAACAAACATGAACATCAAATGTTTGTATATTAACACAAACATATTGTACAATATAACATTACTGTAGAAAAATAAATAAATATATTTTTATATCCATATTATTTATATATGTACATAAATACATATATATATACATATATGTAAAAAGTATTTAGATTTTGTCATATATCTAAAAAGTATTAAATTTGAATTTTTGTCATGTTTTAGTTTTGTTAGTTTTTTAAGTTATTTCTTCCTGAAGAAGGAGGTATAAACTCCCCCGAAATATAGAATGAAAAACTTAAAATGTGTTTTTTTTTTAAAATAAAACCTCGAAACATGTATCTAAAAACATATACATATATCTACCTCTAACATGCCAACATGTTAGAAATATATATATAAGCCAACAACAAAAATATATAAGGCGAATGGCTGTGACCAATGTAGAAAATGAACAAACATATTAACATAATATTATTTGTTTTCGGTATGCAAAGTTATTTTTTATTTTTTAATAATAAAAGTGCTTACAGAGTGAGTAGATGTGGAATGGGGCTTCTGCAACGCCCGAAGGAAGACCTCTCTGATTGGTCGAAAAAAGTCACGTGACGTTTCTGATTGGTCGAGATCTGAATAGGCCACGCCCCCCTCTTCTCCGATTGGTTGACAGTAGATTTCAACTCCACCCCTATTTAAAAATGGCATCCAAGATGGCGGTTGTTGTCGCCCGAAGGAAGAGCGCTCTGATTGGTCGAAACAGGTCACGTGACGTCTGTGATTGGTCAGCAGCTGACATAGGCCCCACCCCCTCTCCTCTGATTGGTTGAGAACAGATTTAAGCTCCAACCCTATCCAAGATGGCATCCATGATGGCGGTTGTTGTCGCCCGAAGGAAGAATATATGGACAAGTCTACTGTAAGGGGAGGAAACATGATGTTTATACCTCAAAACAATGTATGATACCAACTGTTATAGTATATATAATGTACCAATGAATATAATATATCAATGACTATAATATATCAATGACTATAATGTTAAATACGTATAATAAAGGGTAATACAGGTATAGGTGGGGCTATACTATATAAAATGTATTAATGGATATAATGCGAAATGTACATAGTCGGCGGTTACACTATAATGTTAAATATTCCTGATCTTGTCATACTATATGAAATGTAACCACTGCTATACTATATAAAATTTATCAGCGGATATCAATGACTATAATGTTAAATATACATGATCCACAGTCATAATATATGAAATGTAGGAACCAATGAATATAATGATAAATATGCATGATCAACGGTTGTACTATATGAAATGTACCTGTGGTTATTTCTCTGCATCAATGACTATAATGTAAAATGTACATAATCAACGGTTACACTATATAAAATGTACCCATGGCTATACTATATGATATGCAGCTATGTCTATAATGTTAAATATACATGATCCACAGTCATACTATATGAAATGTAGGAACCAATGAATATAATGATAAATATGCATGATCAACGGTTGTACTATATGAAATGTACCTGTGGTTATTTCTCTGCATCAATGACTATAATGTAAAATGTACATAATCAACGGTTACACTATATAAAATGTACCCATGGCTATACTATATGAAATGTAGGAACCAATGAATATAATGATAAATATGCATGATTAACGGTTATACTATATGAAATGTACCTGTGGTTATTTCTCTGCATCAATGACTATAATGTAAAATGTACATAATCAACGGTTACACTATATAAAATGTACCCACGGCTATACTATATGATATGCAGCTATGTCTATAATGTTAAATATACATGATCCACAGTCACACGATTTGAAATGTAGGAACCAATGAATATAATGATAAATATGCATGATCAACGGTTATACTATATGAAATGTACCTGTGGTTATTTCTCTGCATCAAGGACTATAATGTAAAATGTACATAATCAACGGTTACACTATATAAAATGTACCCATGGCTATACTATATGATATGCAGCTATGTCTATAATGTTAAATATACATGATCCACAGTCATACTATATGAAATGTAGGAACCAATGAATATAATGATAAATATGCATGATCAACGGTTATACTATATGAAATGTACCTGTGGTTATTTCTCTGCATCAATAACTATAATGTAAAATGTACATTATCAACTGTTACACTATATAAAATGTACCCATGGCTATACTATATAATATGCAGCTATGTCTATAATGTTAAATATACATGATCCACAGTCATACTATATGAAATGTAGGAACCAATGAATATAATGATAAATATGCATGATCAACGGTTATACTATATGAAATGTACCTGTGGTTATTTCTCTGCATCAATGACTATAATGTAAAATGTACATAATCAACGGTTAAACTATATAAATTGTACCCATGGCTATACTATATGATATGCAGCTATGTCTATAATGTTAAATATACATGATCCACAGTCATACTATATGAAATGTAGGAACCAATGAATATAATGATAAATATCCATGATCAACGGTTATACTATATGAAATGTACCTGTGGTTGTTTCTCTGCATCAATGACTATAGTGTAAAATGTACATAATCAACGGTTACACTATATAAAATGTACCCATGGCTATACTATATGATATGCAGCTATGTCTATAATGTTAAATATACATGATCCACAGTCATACTATATGAAATGTAGGAACCAATGAATATAATGATAAATATGCATGATCAACGGTTATACTACATGAAATGTACCTTTGGTTATTTCTCTGCATCAATGACTATTATGTAAAATGTACATATTCAACGGTTACACTATATAAAATGTACCCATGGCTATACTATATGATATGCAGCTATGTCTATAATGTTAAATATACATGATCCACAGTCATACTATATGAAATGTAGGAACCAATGAATATAATGATAAATATGCATGAGCAACGGTTATACTATATGAAATGTACCTGTGGTTATTTCTCTGCATCAATGACTATAATGTAAAATGTACATAATCAACGGTTACACTATATAAAATGTACCCATGGCTATACTATATGTTATGCAGCTATGTCTATAATGTTAAATATACATGATCCACAGTCATACTATATGAAATGTAGGAACCAATGAATATAATAATAAATATGCATGATCAACGGTTATACTATTTGAAATGTACCTGTGGTTATTTCTCTGCATCAATAACTATAATGTAAAATGTACATATTCAACGGTTACACTATATAAAATGTACCTATGGCTATACTATATGATATGCAGCTATGTCTATAATGTTAAATATACATGATCCACAGTCATACTATATGAAATGTAGGAACCAATGAATATAATGATAAATATGCATGATCAACGGTTATACTATATGAAATGTACCTGTGGTTATTTCTCTGCATCAATGACTATAATGTAAAATGTACATAATCAACGGTTACACTATATAAATTGTACCCATGGCTATACTATATGATATGCAGCTATGTCTATAATGTTAAATATACATGATCCACAGTCATACTATATGAAATGTAGGAACCAATGAATATACTGATAAATATCCATGATCAACGGTTATACTATATGAAATGTACCTGTGGTTGTTTCTCTGCATCAATGACTATAGTGTAAAATGTACATAATCAACGGTTACACTATATAAAATGTACCCATGGCTATACTATATGATATGCAGCTATGTCTATAATGTTAAATATACATGATCCACAGTCATACTATATGAAATGTAGGAACCAATGAATATAGTGATAAATATGCATGATCAACGGTTATACTACATAAAATGTACCTTTGGTTATTTCTCTGCATCAATGACTATAATGTAAAATGTACATATTCAACGGTTACACTATATAAAATGTACCCATGGCTATACTATATGATATGCAGCTATGTCTATAATGTTAAATATACATGATTCACATTCATACTATATGAAATGTAGGAACCAATGAATATAATGATAAATATGCATGATCAACGGTTATACTATATGAAATGTACCTGTGGTTATTTCTCTGCATCAATGACTATGATGTAAAATGTACATAATCAACGGTTACACTATATAAAATGTACCCATGGCTATACTATATGTTATGCAGCTATGTCTATAATGTTAAATATACATGATCCACAGTCATACTATATGAAATGTAGGAACCAATGAATATAATGATAAATATGCATGATCAACGGTTATACTATATGAAATGTACCTGTGGTTCTTTCTCTGCATCAATGACTATAATGTAAAATGTACATAATCAACGGTTACACTATATAAAATGTACCTATGGCTATACTATATGATATGCAGCTATGTCTATAATGTTAAATATACATGATCCACAGTCATACTATATGAAATGTAGGAACCAATGAATATAATGATAAATATGCATGATCAACGGTTATACTATATGAAATGTACCTGTGGTTATTTCTCTGCATCAATGACTATAATGTAAAATGTACATAATCAACGGTTACACTATATAAAATGTACCCATGGCTATACTATATGATATGCAGCTATGTCTATAATGTTAAATATACATGATCCACAGTCATACTATATGAAATGTAGGAACCAATGAATATAGTTATAAATATGCATGATCAACGGTTATACTACATGAAATGTACCTTTGGTTATTTCTCTGCATCAAGGACTATAATGTAAAATGTACATAATCAACGGTTACACTATATAAAATGTACCCATGGCTATACTATATGATATGCAGCTATGTCTACAATGTTAAATATTCTAATCTAGTTATACCATAATATTAAATATACCCACTGCTTTACTATATAATATGCATCTAAATAAACACGATCAATGGTTATACTATATGAAATGCATTCGCCGCTATGCCTTACAAAATATATCAATGAATTTAATGTTAAATACACATGATCAATGGTTATACTTAATGAAAGTTTCACAGCTTTACTATATTATCAATGACTGTACTGATTTAAACTGAAATGTACAAACAGCTTTTAACTGTAACCATAAACAAATCACAGTCTAAATGTAGTTAAAGCGATTGTGTGAACAAATTTATTTCGAGTTAAACTTGATTAGGAAATGAGTCAGTAAAATCACTAGGATATTAGGAGATTCTTGGTATCGCAGGATCTCTTCTTAAAATATAAATTATTATGTTAAAAACATATGTCGTGAGCCTGTCTTGTGAAGTGTTTTTTTACTGAGAATAATACAGCATGGAATGTTTCCTCCCATGACCAGAGCTCTTTCGAGGTGGTAATTCCCCATGGCGTTAGCTTTTATCATGGATTTATACCATGACGTGGTTCCCCTAAAGATCGGGCCTAGCCACACCTTTTTTTAAAGTGGTTTTTAGGCAAAATATTCCACTATAGCTGTATATCTCAATAAACGTATACTTTTCCTCATATTTATATTATCTAGATATTATATTATAGTGCAACATTGAGGATATATTTACAGTTATGTAATCAGATATCTTGAGAAACCTGTCTGATCTTCTTTATATACATTACTTGAGAGTGATTTTGAAATGTTCTCCAGGGAAGGTGTAGTTCCATTTTCTTCCTTCTTCTTTTATCCCACTTCTTGAATCTTCTTTTTTCGTCACTCCGCTTCTTTTTAGTTTTTTCTTCCTTACTTGTCTCTTTTCAAGGCTTTGGTCTTGCTCTTCACATACACTAATTCTTCTCGGGGATTTTGTAATGTCCCCATGGTAAGGTGTTTATTCCATTGTTTAGAATATACCTTTTATCATCATGTGCTGACAAAGCGATCTTGTTCATATTGACGCTAAAGAGATCATGTTTGTAGCTTCTAATCATGTTCATAGAGCAGTATTTGTCAACATGTGTTTTCAAGCACTCTTTATAGTCTTCGAAGGTTAATTCCATTTCCACAGCAGGCTTCTTAACACCTTTTGATTTTTTTATAACATGATTATTCTCAGATCTGCTTGCGTACATTTTTGATCTTAAACCTATGTGTTCATACATGATTCTTCCATTGAGTTCATCCTTTAATTTCCCAATAACCTTCTTGTTTGTGGTGCTGAAGCAGGGGTGGTTAGAGGGGTAGTCGCTCGTGTCAAAGTAGGCAATCATCTCCTTCATGTCTTCGTAGAAATCCTCTGTCTGTAGATGGTAGGTTAGGCTATCTGTGTCGGTATATTGTAATTGAGCTTTATTTTTATACCGAGCTTGCATCACATTATAGTGAAAGTCATACATTAGGGTCTTAGACACATCCAAAATACTCATTCCTACGTATGTTGCTTTATTGAAGAATAATTTAGTCTTCCTCATGTGTACTGCAGCCAAATTTTCAGTAAAAATAGTTCTTCTTTTAAAGTTGGGTTGTGCTAGCCACTTGTCGACCTGTTTCTCATGAGTTGCCAATCTGATGTCAACACGATTTCGAATATTTTCCATAGTCTTTCCAAAGACAGCATTATTCATTAGTTTGAAAAAATCCTTTTCAAAATTGCTTGTGGCTTTCATTCTCATATTAGTATTTAAATCTATATAGGGTTTAAGCCAATCTTTTTGCTTAAAACTGATTGCTCTGTGGATTTTCTTTAATTTTAATCCTAGAGACAGGTACTGTTTAAGATTTCTATGATGTATGACATATTTTTCCTTATCATACAGCGTTGCAAGTAATTTTTCTTCCTTCGATCCTGGAGGAACTCTGTGTTCAGGAGCTAGGGGGAGATCAGAGTGCTGATCGTGCAATTCTTCTGGATACTCCAAGTCAACCTCCAATATATATCCTATTTCGGAATCATCAGGAATTACTGTGACATCAATAAGATGTGCGTTTTCTACCCATTTAAACTCTGCATATGGCATGCACTGGGACATCGCCCATGCATATAAGTTGTTTGCGTCAAGATATGTTAGGTATGATGAGGATATATCTTTGTCGTAATCTTCCATGTATTTATTATTGGCGGCTGCATAGCGGTTCGAAACTTGTGATAAACCTCCTCGTATGCCATTTCCAATCATCAAAATCATGTCATAGTCTGTTAGTAGTTCCAGTTCAATCTCGGTTGTCTTGAGCATTGCACTCCATGCAAGTCCAGGTGCTGTATAATACCAGGCAGGATCTAGATTATAAATTTGCATACACAAGTTTCGAAAATTTTCCATGACATCAGCCAATTGCAGTACATCTGACTTATTGTACAACAGTGTATACTGTTTCATATTCTGTATTTCAAAAGTGTCCCAAATCTTGCAGGCATGCTGATAATCTTCTTCCTCAATATCAGACATGGTTAAGTGGTTGTAAAAGTCCGCCTTTGGTGGTAGAGATGTTTGTTCATATTTCTCCAATGAGTCCATAACATCATACGGGTACACGCCTTTTCTCAAAAGGAGTTGAAGCTGTTCACCAGAATAGTATTTCGATGTGTGTATGAAATGAGAAGGTGACAAGTTTTTAACCAGTGAGTCCAAGCTGCTAGGCATGAATCTCATTGAGTCGACAAATCTCAGATCAATACCGCCAGGCACATGAACAGTGTAAGCTATATATCTTTCTTCGCTGTTTGGGATTACATCAATAGTCACGTTATTGGAACCAAACATTTTTATGAATAAATGAGTATCATAACCAGAAAGATTGTGGATGAATATGGGGAAAAATGTAGGTTTTTTAAATTTCAAGTTGCAGCTGTTGTGTGCAGCTCCTCTGAATTTTCCTGTTATGTGGTCATGGTCCAGTACTAGTGGATTGTCTTCTGTGAATTCCTTTCCACAAATATGACATTGAGTCGCTTCTGAAATTTGGATGATGTCTTCTTCTAAAAGTTCCATAGGTAGGGCAGCTTCTTTTGAATATAGACATTTTATTTTTTTTGATTCTTCAAGTATCATATCTACAAACACTTGAGCAGCATCTTCTCCGAAGTACGTTACTGGACTTGCATAGTCATTCCCTGCTTGTACGATATAGTATGAAAATCCGATAGCCTCATGTTTTTTATACCTTCTTGTGTACGATTCAGTTGTATGTTCCTCTTCAATGTTGGTTGATAAAGGCGTTAGCATACATTCAAAATCTGCATAACCTGCGAATGGAACTCTCATACTTCTATTGTAATCCTTAAACTTAATGGTTTCACCTTCTTTGGGTATCACAATTTTTACAGGTTTATGCTGCTTGCAATACAATTTATGTGAATTCAATAAATCTTCTGTTCCAAAATGCAAAAGACATCTTTTACACAACCATATTCTTCCTTTGTGCTTTGTTATCTGTGATCGCACAAGCCTGCTAAGGTCTGTTATTAAGCAATAATGTGAATTACTTCCATCTCTTAGATAAAGTAAATCCACATGTTGTTCTTTCTCTTCTTTAGTTATCAATAGTGGGTACACTATGTTTTTTTCATCAAAACTGTATACATTGATAGATATTCCAGATCGCTTTTCAAATAAGTTTATGCTGTTTAAACCCATTGGAAAGTCTATTCCTTGAAGAGCATTATCAAATTCGTGTTCATATTGTGTGTAATGATGCACTCTTTGAGGGTTGTTATCCCACCGTATAGGATGAACTGCTGCAAGAACTGACCACAGAAAACATTTTTCATCGTTGTTTTGAATATTTACAACGGCTTTCTTCTGTTTAAGACGTATCGGTAAATCGATGTAAGACGATCCTCGTAGCGGAACATAACGATTGATTCGGAGTTCAATGCTATTAATTCTACTAAGAGTCCAGCCAGATCCTTTGGATTGAAACTCCTCCATCTCTTTTATAATCTTCAACTCCATGCTTTCCAGTTGTTCTTTGATACTGTCAGTTGGTAAAATAGTTTTGTTTTCTGTTTTAAAGTTCATTTCCTGTACAACTTCTTCGTTGCTGCTGATTTTTTTGTACTCAGTTAAGAGGAGCAAATTGATTGTAATGTTGTGATCCTGCAAGTTTTCTCTCACTTTATCACTGAGTAGGCCTTCTGACAACTGTAAAAACCGCAATGGATCCTTTATACCTGGATTGTTATCAATTATGTAAGTTTTCATCCTGTTTTTAAACGCTTTTTCGATTTCAGTAATTAATAATTTATCCGTAGGACTTCCGGGGTTTGATTTAGTAGGAGAAATGGATAGTAGTTCTGATCTAACTATATTCTTAGAGGAACTGGCTGTACTCGTTAACGGGTTAGCAGAGGCTTCCACATTTTCTAAACATTTTCGCTTTGGAGGTGGCGAGGAATCACCTCTACGTTTCATTTCGCAGCGATTGAGATGCCGGTTCATATGGGATAGTGTAACCGATTTTCCACAAAATTCGCAGGTCCTTTGAGGTTCAATTGTGCCCGCTTTTTCTTTGGAACATATTTTCAGATGGCGCGAAAGATTTTTCGATGAAATGGTCTTCTTACATCTGTCACAATTCTTCCTCTCCATTTTAAATCAACTCCAAAATTCCGTATATTGTAGATGTTCTTCACACTGCAATGGTTGAAGACTTAATGATGAACCTTCCGACGACTCTCCTTTTATATCTTCTTTCTTCTCGTTCTTATCTTCTTTTTATTTACTGCAGAGTAACCTTCCGTTTAACACAGATGATCTTCATACGACAATGGTTGAGGGCTGAATGATGGAGTCTCCGATGACTCCTCCTTTTATACCTTCTTGCTCTCTAGATTTTCAAGTTTTTCAGTATTAACCAAAATATTACAATTACAGCCTTTTTTATTTACTGCAATGTAACTTGTCCGTATAGCGCAGATGATCTTCACACCACAATGGCCGAAGACTGAATGATGGAGCCTCCGATGACTCCTCCTTTTATACCTTCTTGCTCTCTAGATTTTCAAGTTTTTTTCAGTTTTAACCAAAATATTACAATTAAAGACTTTTTTTATTTACTGCAATGTAACTGTCCGTATACTGCAGATGATCTTCACACGACAATGGTCGAGGACTAAATGATGGAGCCTCCAATGACTCCTCCTTTTATACCTTCTTGTTCTCTAGATTTTCAACTTTTTTTAGTTTAAACAAATATTACAATTACAGCCTTTTTTATTTACTGCAAAGTTACCTTTCGTTTAACACAGATGATCTTCACACCACAGTGGTTGAAGACTGAATGATGGAGTCTCCGATGACCCCTCCTTTTATACCTTCTTGCCCTCTAGATTTTCGATTTTTCAGTTTGAACCAAACTATTACAATTACAGCCTTTTTTATTTACTGCAATGTAACTGTCCGTATAGTGCAGATGATCTTCACACGACAATGGTCGAGTGCTGAATGATGGAGTCTCCGATGACTCCTCCTTATATACCTTCTTGCTCTCTAGATTTTTAAGTTTTTCAGTTTTAACCAAAATATTACAATTACAGCCTTTTTTTATTTACTGCAATGTAACTTGTCCGTATAGCGCAGATGATCTTCACACCACAATGGCCGAAGACTGAATGATGGAGCCTCCGATGACTCCTCCTTTTATACCTTCTTGCTCTCTAGATTTTCAAGTTTTTTTCAGTTTTAACCAAAATATTACAATTACAGCCTTTTTTATTTACTGCAATGTAACTGTCCGTATAGTGCAGATGATCTTCACACGACAATGGTCGAGGACTAAATGATGGAGCCTCCAATGACTCCTCCTTTTATACCTTCTTGTTCTCTAGATTTTCAACTTTTTTTAGTTTAAACAAAATATTACAATTACAGCCTTTTTTATTTACTGCAAAGTTACCTTTCGTTTAACACAGATAATCTTCACACCACAGTGGTTGAAGACTGAATGATGGAGTCTCCGATGACCCCTCCTTTTATACCTTCTTGCCCTCTAGATTTTCAATTTTTCAGTTTTAACCAAACTATTACAATTACAGCCTTTTTTATTTACTGCAATGTAACTGTCCGTATAGTGCAGATGATCTTCACACGACAATGGTCGAGGGCTGAATGATGGAGTCTCCGATGACTCCTCCTTTTATACCTTCTGCACTATCATCTGCACTATACGGACAAGTTACATTGCAGTAAACAACAAAAGGCTGTAATTGTAATATTTTGGTTAAAACTGAAAAACTTGAAAATCTAGAGAGCAAGAAGGTATATAAGGAGGAGTCATCGGAGACTCCATCATTCAGCCCTCGACCACTGTGGTGTGAAGATTATCTGTGTTAAACGAAAGGTAACTTTGCAGTAAATAAAAAAGGCTGTAATTGTAATATTTTGTTTAAACTAAAAAAAGTTGAAAATCTAGAGAACAAGAAGGTATAAAAGGAGGAGTCATTGGAGGCTCCATCATTTAGTCCTCGACCATTGTCGTGTGAAGATCATCTGCACTATACGGACAGTTACATTGCAGTAAATAAAAAAGGCTGTAATTGTAATATTTTGGTTAAAACTGAAAAAAACTTGAAAATCTAGAGAGCAAGAAGGTATAAAAGGAGGAGTCATCGGAGGCTCCATCATTCAGTCTTCGGCCATTGTGGTGTGAAGATCATTTGCGCTATACGGACAAGTTACATTGCAGTAAATAAAAAAAGGCTGTAATTGTAATATTTTGGTTAAAACTGAAAAACTTAAAAATCTAGAGAGCAAGAAGGTATATAAGGAGGAGTCATCGGAGACTCCATCATTCAGCACTCGACCATTGTCGTGTGAAGATCATCTGCACTATACGGACAGTTACATTGCAGTAAATAAAAAAGGCTGTAATTGTAATAGTTTGGTTCAAACTGAAAAATTGAAAATCTAGAGGGCAAGAAGGTATAAAAGGAGGGGTCATCGGAGACTCCATCATTCAGTCTTCAACCACTGTGGTGTGAAGATCATCTGTGTTAAACGAAAGGTAACTTTGCAGTAAATAAAAAAGGCTGTAATTGTAATATTTGTTTAAACTAAAAAAGTTGAAAATCTAGAGAACAAGAAGGTATAAAAGGAGGAGTCATTGGAGGCTCCATCATTTAGTCCTCGACCATTGTCGTGTGAAGATCATCTGCAGTATACGGACAGTTACATTGCAGTAAATGAAAAAAGTCTTTAATTGTAATATTTTGGTTAAAACTGAAAAAAACTTGAAAATCTAGAGAGCAAGAAGGTATAAAAGGAGGAGTCATCGGAGGCTCCATCATTCAGTCTTCGGCCATTGTGGTGTGAAGATCATCTGCGCTATACGGAAGGGTTACATTGCAGTAAATAAAAAAGGCTGTAATTGTAATATTTTGGTTAATACTGAAAAACTTGAAAATCTAGAGAGCAAGAAGGTATAAAAGGAGGAGTCATCGGAGACTCCATCATTCAGCCCTCAACCATTGTCGTATGAAGATCATCTGTGTTAAACGGAAGGTTACTCTGCAGTAAATAAAAAGAAGATAAGAACGAGAAGAAAGAAGATATAAAAGGAGAGTCATCGGAGGCTCCATCATTCAGTCTTCGGCCATTGTGGTGTGAAGATCATCTGCGCTATACGGACAAGTTACATTGCAGTAAATAAAAAAGGCTGTAATTGTAATATTTTGGTTAATACTGAAAAACTTAAAAATCTAGAGAGCAAGAAGGTATATAAGGAGGAGTCATCGGAGACTCCATCATTCAGCACTCGACCATTGTCGTGTGAAGATCATCTGCACTATACGGACAGTTACATTGCAGTAAATAAAAAAGGCTGTAATTGTAATAGTTTGGTTCAAACTGAAAAATTGAAAATCTAGAGGTCAAGAAGGTATAAAAGGAGGGGTCATCGGAGACTCCATCATTCAGTCTTCAACCACTGTGGTGTGAAGATCATCTGTGTTAAACGAAAGGTAACTTTGCAGTAAATAAAAAAGGCTGTAATTGTAATATTTGTTTAAACTAAAAAAAGTTGAAAATCTAGAGAACAAGAAGGTATAAAAGGAGGAGTCATTGGAGGCTCCATCATTTAGTCCTCGACCATTGTCGTGTGAAGATCATCTGCAGTATACGGACAGTTACATTGCAGTAAATAAAAAAAGTCTTTAATTGTAATATTTTGGTTAAAACTGAAAAAAACTTGAAAATCTAGAGAGCAAGAAGGTATAAAAGGAGGAGTCATCGGAGGCTCTATTATTCAGTCTTCGGCCATTGTGGTGTGAAGATCATCTGCGCTATACGGACAAGTTACATTGCAGTAAATAAAAAAGGCTGTAATTGTAATATTTTGGTTAATACTGAAAAACTTGAAAATCTAGAGAGCAAGAAGGTATAAAAGGAGGAGTCATCGGAGACTCCATCATTCAGCCCTCAACCATTGTCGTATGAAGATCATCTGTGTTAAACGGAAGGTTACTCTGCAGTAAATAAAAAGAAGATAAGAACGAGAAGAAAGAAGATATAAAAGGAGAGTCGTCGGAGGGTTCATCATTCAGTCTTCAACCATTGCAGTGTGAAGAACATCTACAATATACGGAATTTTGGAGTTGATTTAAAATGGAGAGGAAGAATTGTGACAGATGTAAGAAGACCATTTCATCGAAAAATCTTTCGCGCCATCTGAAAATATGTTCCAAAGAAAAAGCGGGCACAATTGAACCTCAAAGGACCTGCGAATTTTGTGGAAAATCGGTTACACTATCCCATATGAACCGGCATCTCAATCGCTGCGAAATGAAACGTAGAGGTGATTCCTCGCCACCTCCAAAGCGAAAATGTTTAGAAAATGTGGAAGCCTCTGCTAACCCGTTAACGAGTACAGCCAGTTCCTCTAAGAATATAGTTAGATCAGAACTACTATCCATTTCTCCTACTAAATCAAACCCCGGAAGTCCTACGGATAAATTATTAATTACTGAAATCGAAAAAGCGTTTAAAAACAGGATGAAAACTTACATAATTGATAACAATCCAGGTATAAAGGATCCATTGCGGTTTTTACAGTTGTCAGAAGGCCTACTCAGTGATAAAGTGAGAGAAAACTTGCAGGATCACAACATTACAATCAATTTGCTCCTCTTAACTGAGTACAAAAAAATCAGCAGCAACGAAGAAGTTGTACAGGAAATGAACTTTAAAACAGAAAACAAAACTATTTTACCAACTGACAGTATCAAAGAACAACTGGAAAGCATGGAGTTGAAGATTATAAAAGAGATGGAGGAGTTTCAATCCAAAGGATCTGGCTGGACTCTTAGTAGAATTAATAGCATTG
This sequence comes from Neoaliturus tenellus, assembly GCA_030545055.2. Taxonomy (NCBI): domain Eukaryota; kingdom Metazoa; phylum Arthropoda; class Insecta; order Hemiptera; family Cicadellidae; genus Neoaliturus; species Neoaliturus tenellus. Next base: position 112,689,522 of record CM061531.1, read on the forward strand.
AACTCCGAATCAATCGTTATGTTCCGCTACGAGGATCGTCTTACATCGATTTACCGATACGTCTTAAACAGAAGAAAGCCGTTGTAAATATTCAAAACAACGATGAAAAATGTTTTCTGTGGTCAGTTCTTGCAGCAGTTCATCCTATACGGTGGGATAACAACCCTCAAAGAGTGCATCATTACACACAATATGAACACGAATTTGATAATGCTCTTCAAGGAATAGACTTTCCAATGGGTTTAAACAGCATAAACTTATTTGAAAAGCGATCTGGAATATCTATCAATGTATACAGTTTTGATGAAAAAAACATAGTGTACCCACTATTGATAACTAAAGAAGAGAAAGAACAACATGTGGATTTACTTTATCTAAGAGATGGAAGTAATTCACATTATTGCTTAATAACAGACCTTATCAGGCTTGTGCGATCACAGATAACAAAGCACAAAGGAAGAATATGGTTGTGTAAAAGATGTCTTTTGCATTTTGGAACAGAAGATTTATTGAATTCACATAAATTGTATTGCAAGCAGCATAAACCTGTAAAAATTGTGATACCCAAAGAAGGTGAAACCATTAAGTTTAAGGATTACAATAGAAGTATGAGAGTTCCATTCGCAGGTTATGCAGATTTTGAATGTATGCTAACGCCTTTATCAACCAACATTGAAGAGGAACATACAACTGAATCGTACACAAGAAGGTATAAAAAACATGAGGCTATCGGATTTTCATACTATATCGTACAAGCAGGAAATGACTATGCAAGTCCAGTAACGTACTTCGGAGAAGATGCTGCTCAAGTGTTTGTAGATATGATACTTGAAGAATCAAAAAAAATAAAATGCCTATATTCAAAAGAAGCTGCCCTACCTATGGAACTTTTAGAAGAAGACATCATCCAAATTTCAGAAGCGGCTCAATGTCATATTTGTGGAAAGGAATTCACAGAAGACAATCCACTAGTACTGGACCATGACCACATAACAGGAAAATTCAGAGGAGCTGCACACAACAGCTGCAACTTGAAATTTAAAAAACCTACATTTTTCCCCATATTCATCCACAATCTTTCTGGTTATGATACTCATTTATTCATAAAAATGTTTGGTTCCAATAACGTGACTATTGATGTAATCCCAAACAGCGAAGAAAGATATATAGCTTACACTGTTCATGTGCCTGGCGGTATTGATCTGAGATTTGTCGACTCAATGAGATTCATGCCTAGCAGCTTGGACTCACTGGTTAAAAACTTGTCACCTTCTCATTTCATACACACATCGAAATACTATTCTGGTGAACAGCTTCAACTCCTTTTGAGAAAAGGCGTGTACCCGTATGATGTTATGGACTCATTGGAGAAATATGAACAAACATCTCTACCACCAAAGGCGGACTTTTACAACCACTTAACCATGTCTGATATTGAGGAAGAAGATTATCAGCATGCCTGCAAGATTTGGGACACTTTTGAAATACAGAATATGAAACAGTATACACTGTTGTACAATAAGTCAGATGTACTGCAATTGGCTGATGTCATGGAAAATTTTCGAAACTTGTGTATGCAAATTTATAATCTAGATCCTGCCTGGTATTATACAGCACCTGGACTTGCATGGAGTGCAATGCTCAAGACAACCGAGATTGAACTGGAACTACTAACAGACTATGACATGATTTTGATGATTGGAAATGGCATACGAGGAGGTTTATCACAAGTTTCGAACCGCTATGCAGCCGCCAATAATAAATACATGGAAGATTACGACAAAGATATATCCTCATCATACCTAACATATCTTGACGCAAACAACTTATATGCATGGGCGATGTCCCAGTGCATGCCATATGCAGAGTTTAAATGGGTAGAAAACGCACATCTTATTGATGTCACAGTAATTCCTGATGATTCCGAAATAGGATATATATTGGAGGTTGACTTGGAGTATCCAGAAGAATTGCACGATCAGCACTCTGATCTCCCCCTAGCTCCTGAACACAGAGTTCCTCCAGGATCGAAGGAAGAAAAATTACTTGCAACGCTGTATGATAAGGAAAAATATGTCATACATCATAGAAATCTTAAACAGTACCTGTCTCTAGGATTAAAATTAAAGAAAATCCACAGAGCAATCAGTTTTAAGCAAAAAGATTGGCTTAAACCCTATATAGATTTAAATACTAATATGAGAATGAAAGCCACAAGCAATTTTGAAAAGGATTTTTTCAAACTAATGAATAATGCTGTCTTTGGAAAGACTATGGAAAATATTCGAAATCGTGTTGACATCAGATTGGCAACTCATGAGAAACAGGTCGACAAGTGGCTAGCACAACCCAACTTTAAAAGAAGAACTATTTTTACTGAAAATTTGGCTGCAGTACACATGAGGAAGACTAAATTATTCTTCAATAAAGCAACATACGTAGGAATGAGTATTTTGGATGTGTCTAAGACCCTAATGTATGACTTTCACTATAATGTGATGCAAGCTCGGTATAAAAATAAAGCTCAATTACAATATACCGACACAGATAGCCTAACCTACCATCTACAGACAGAGGATTTCTACGAAGACATGAAGGAGATGATTGCCTACTTTGACACGAGCGACTACCCCTCTAACCACCCCTGCTTCAGCACCACAAACAAGAAGGTTATTGGGAAATTAAAGGATGAACTCAATGGAAGAATCATGTATGAACACATAGGTTTAAGATCAAAAATGTACGCAAGCAGATCTGAGAATAATCATGTTATAAAAAAATCAAAAGGTGTCAAGAAGCCTGCTGTGGAAATGGAATTAACCTTCGAAGACTATAAAGAGTGCTTGAAAACACATGTTGACAAATACTGCTCTATGAACATGATTAGAAGCTACAAACATGATCTCTTTAGCGTCAATATGAACAAGATCGCTTTGTCAGCACATGATGATAAAAGGTATATTCTAAACAATGGAATAAACACCTTACCATGGGGACATTACAAAATCCCCGAGAAGAATTAGTGTATGTGAAGAGCAAGACCAAAGCCTTGAAAAGAGACAAGTAAGGAAGAAAAAACTAAAAAGAAGCGGAGTGACGAAAAAAGAAGATTCAAGAAGTGGGATAAAAGAAGAAGGAAGAAAATGGAACTACACCTTCCCTGGAGAACATTTCAAAATCACTCTCAAGTAATGTATATAAAGAAGATCAGACAGGTTTCTCAAGATATCTGATTACATAACTGTAAATATATCCTCAATGTTGCACTATAATATAATATCTAGATAATATAAATATGAGGAAAAGTATACGTTTATTGAGATATACAGCTATAGTGGAATATTTTGCCTAAAAACCACTTTAAAAAAAGGTGTGGCTAGGCCCGATCTTTAGGGGAACCACGTCATGGTATAAATCCATGATAAAAGCTAACGCCATGGGGAATTACCACCTCGAAAGAGCTCTGGTCATGGGAGGAAACATTCCATGCTGTATTATTCTCAGTAAAAAAACACTTCACAAGACAGGCTCACGACATATGTTTTTAACATAATAATTTATATTTTAAGAAGAGATCCTGCGATACCAAGAATCTCCTAATATCCTAGTGATTTTACTGACTCATTTCCTAATCAAGTTTAACTCGAAATAAATTTGTTCACACAATCGCTTTAACTACATTTAGACTGTGATTTGTTTATGGTTACAGTTAAAAGCTGTTTGTACATTTCAGTTTAAATCAGTACAGTCATTGATAATATAGTAAAGCTGTGAAACTTTCATTAAGTATAACCATTGATCATGTGTATTTAACATTAAATTCATTGATATATTTTGTAAGGCATAGCGGCGAATGCATTTCATATAGTATAACCATTGATCGTGTTTATTTAGATGCATATTATATAGTAAAGCAGTGGGTATATTTAATATTATGGTATAACTAGATTAGAATATTTAACATTGTAGACATAGCTGCATATCATATAGTATAGCCATGGGTACATTTTATATAGTGTAACCGTTGATTATGTACATTTTACATTATAGTCCTTGATGCAGAGAAATAACCAAAGGTACATTTCATGTAGTATAACCGTTGATCATGCATATTTATAACTATATTCATTGGTTCCTACATTTCATATAGTATGACTGTGGATCATGTATATTTAACATTATAGACATAGCTGCATATCATATAGTATAGCCATGGGTACATTTTATATAGTGTAACCGTTGATTATGTACATTTTACATTATAGTCATTGATGCAGAGAAATAACCACAGGTACATTTCATATAGTATAACCGTTGATCATGCATATTTATCATTATATTTATTGGTTCCTACATTTCATATAGTATGACTGTGGATCATGTATATTTAACATTATAGACATAGCTGCATATCATATAGTATAGCCATAGGTACATTTTATATAGTGTAACCGTTGATTATGTACATTTTACATTATAGTCATTGATGCAGAGAAAGAACCACAGGTACATTTCATATAGTATAACCGTTGATCATGCATATTTATCATTATATTCATTGGTTCCTACATTTCATATAGTATGACTGTGGATCATGTATATTTAACATTATAGACATAGCTGCATAACATATAGTATAGCCATGGGTACATTTTATATAGTGTAACCGTTGATTATGTACATTTTACATCATAGTCATTGATGCAGAGAAATAACCACAGGTACATTTCATATAGTATAACCGTTGATCATGCATATTTATCATTATATTCATTGGTTCCTACATTTCATATAGTATGACTGTGGATCATGTATATTTAACATTATAGACATAGCTGCATATCATATAGTATAGCCATGGGTACATTTTATATAGTGTAACCGTTGAATATGTACATTTTACATTATAGTCATTGATGCAGAGAAATAACCAAAGGTACATTTTATGTAGTATAACCGTTGATCATGCATATTTATCACTATATTCATTGGTTCCTACATTTCATATAGTATGACTGTGGATCATGTATATTTAACATTATAGACATAGCTGCATATCATATAGTATAGCCATGGGTACATTTTATATAGTGTAACCGTTGATTATGTACATTTTACACTATAGTCATTGATGCAGAGAAACAACCACAAGTACATTTCATATAGTATAACCGTTGATCATGGATATTTATCAGTATATTCATTGGTTCCTACATTTCATATAGTATGACTGTGGATCATGTATATTTAACATTATAGACATAGCTGCATATTATATAGTATAGCCATGGGTACATTTTATATAGTGTAACCGTTGATAATGTACATTTTACATTATAGTTATTGATGCAGAGAAATAACCACAGGTACATTTCATATAGTATAACCGTTGATCATGCATATTTATCATTATATTCATTGGTTCCTACATTTCATATAGTATGACTGTGGATCATGTATATTTAACATTATAGACATAGCTGCATATCATATAGTATAGCCATGGGTACATTTTATATAGTGTAACCGTTGATTATGTACATTTTACACTATAGTCATTGATGCAGAAAAACAACCACAGGTACATTTCATATAGTATAACCGTTGATCATGGATATTTATCAGTATATTCATTGGTTCCTACATTTCATATAGTATGACTGTGGATCATGTATATTTAACATTATAGACATAGCTGCATATCATATAGTATAGCCATGGGTACAATTTATATAGTGTAACCGTTGATTATGTACATTTTACATTATAGTCATTGATGCAGAGAAATAACCACAGGTACATTTCATATAGTATAACCGTTGATCATGCATATTTATCATTATATTCATTGGTTCCTACATTTCATATAGTATGACTGTGGATCATGTATATTTAACATTATAGACATAGCTGCATATTATATAGTATAGCCATGGGTACATTTTATATAGTGTAACCGTTGATAATGTACATTTTACATTATAGTTATTGATGCAGAGAAATAACCACAGGTACATTTCATATAGTATAACCGTTGATCATGCATATTTATCATTATATTCATTGGTTCCTACATTTCATATAGTATGACTGTGGATCATGTATATTTAACATTATAGACATAGCTGCATATCATATAGTATAGCCATGGGTACATTTTATATAGTGTAACCGTTGATTATGTACATTTTACATTATAGTCCTTGATGCAGAGAAATAACCACAGGTACATTTCATATAGTATAACCGTTGATCATGCATATTTATCATTATATTCATTGGTTCCTACATTTCAAATCGTGTGACTGTGGATCATGTATATTTAACATTATAGACATAGCTGCATATCATATAGTATAGCCATGGGTACATTTTATATAGTGTAACCGTTGATTATGTACATTTTACATTATAGTCATTGATGCAGAGAAATAACCACAGGTACATTTCATATAGTATAACCGTTAATCATGCATATTTATCATTATATTCATTGGTTCCTACATTTCATATAGTATGACTGTGGATCATGTATATTTAACATTATAGACATAGCTGCATATCATATAGTATAGCCATGGGTACATTTTATATAGTGTAACCGTTGATTATGTACATTTTACATTATAGTCATTGATGCAGAGAAATAACCACAGGTACATTTCATATAGTATGACTGTGGATCATGTATATTTAACATTATAGACATAGCTGCATATCATATAGTATAGCCATGGGTGCATTTTATATAGTGTAACCGTTGATTATATACATTTTACATTATAGTCATTGATGCAGAGAAATAACCACAGGTACATTTAATATAGTATAACCGTTGATCATGCATATTTATAATTATATTCATTGGTTCCTACATTTCATATAGTATGACTGTGGATCATGTATATTTAACATTATAGTCATTGATATCCGCTGATAAATTTTATATAGTATAGCAGTGGTTACATTTCATATAGTATGACAAGATCAGGAATATTTAACATTATAGTGTAACCGTCGACTATGTACATTTCGCATTATATCCATTAATACATTTTATATAGTATAGCCCCACCTATACCTGTATTACCCTTTATTATACGTATTTAACATTATAGTCATTGATATATTATAGTCATTGATATATTATATTCATTGGTACATTATATATACTATAACCGTTGGTATCATACATTGTTTTGAGGTATAAACATCATGTTTCCTCCCCTTACAGTAGACTTGTCCATATATTCTTCCTTCGGGCGACAACAACCGCCATCATGGATGCCATCTTGGATAGGGTTGGAGCTTAAATCTGTTCTCAACCAATCAGAGGAGAGGGGGTGGGGCCTATGTCAGCTGCTGACCAATCACAGACGTCACGTGACCTGTTTCGACCAATCAGAGCGCTCTTCCTTCGGGCGACAACAACCGCCATCTTGGATGCCATTTTTAAATAGGGGTGGAGTTGAAATCTACTGTCAACCAATCGGAGAAGAGGGGGGCGTGGCCTATTCAGATCTCGACCAATCAGAAACGTCACGTGACTTTTTTCGACCAATCAGAGAGGTCTTCCTTCGGGCGTTGCAGAAGCCCCATTCCACATCTACTAGAGTGAATACTTTTATGAATCATCCTGGGTGTCATGTGAAGTATAACCCATGCAGCACAAATATATATATATATATATATATATATATATATATATATATATATATATATATATATACATTTGTGCTGCATGGGTTATACTTCACATGACACCAAATATATATATATTTACCTACCAACAACTCGATAGCTGTTGTATAGCTTTTCTATACAATCTGTAGAGAGACTTATATAATACAGATTATGTCTGTATTTATGTCACACTTAAATGTATTTTATACATAGATGATACTAATTTTGTGCAAAATATTAGTTAAAAGTGCCTCAAAATACAATTGTAAAAAAATCAATAAATAAACTATATACATTGGTTTTTTTCTAACAATTTGATCTAGTTTAGGGACAACCTACAGCTGTTTAATTTCATTACAATGAAATAGAAACAATATAATATTGTTTAATTTTATTTCATAAAAAAATAATGTGCTGTTATAATTTTGTTTAAGGTGTATTTTTTGTTTTTATTGATTAACATTGTTTAGTACCCATGTAACGCATAGTTACATGTAAGAAAGAGCCGTATAGCCCTAATTTCGCCCTTTTGTAAATAGCAAATAAAGAAATTTTGAATTGAATAATAAAAAAAATGGAGACCGAATTATTAAGGCCGCAAAATGGAGAGCACAAATCTGAAAACTACGTTAAAATTTCGTTTAATTACACCCAAAACTGAATCCTACTCTAGCAATTCCGTATCAGTAACAAGTATTTCTGATGGTGATATATTTTTGAATCCCGACAATGACGTTAAGATTTAGTAAAAAATCCCGCTCGAAAATACATTGAAAAAATCTTTTCGTTAATCGCTACAACGTTATATTTCTTAAATTTCAGAAACTTTCATCGCGGAGTACCAGTAATTAACTTTGAACTGTTACCTTTGAAATCAAAGGGAGAGAAGCTACAGCCCCCTTGGATCCACCACTGGAGCCAGTAAAGATAGCTTGTACTGTAGATAACTTAAAAACAACCACTTGCTGGGTGATCAGGTGATTAAGGCTCCCCTTTTCCCTTTCACAGCTGAATTATCTGGAGAATTCATTCTTGAATAGCTTCTTAAAGAGACTCCTGGCAATATCCTCAATACTGAACCCCCCCCATTTTGCCGCACATATATTCTTACTAAAAATAAATAATTATGAATTACTATCCAATGCCAATACGAAAGGCTTTGATAGAATTTATTGTAACTAAGGCTATATGAATAAATTACTGGCTGGGTAGCTCAGTGGGTTCAGTGCTCGCCTTTGAAACCAAAGGTTGCTTTTCGATCCTGAGGAAAGTTACAAGCATTTTTAAGTTCGATTCCCCCCAGTTGCCATTTGTCATTGGGCTATTAATTAACGATGCTCTCTAACAACTGATCGATGTTTGATAGTAACAAGACTGGGGGGGTTTGGACTGTTCCCCGTCAAAACGTTACAAAATGCCCCTGGCGTAGATAGACACAAAAATAAATTTTAATAAATAAAGAAATAGCAAAAAAAACAGCTTACATGAGCAATTAAATTAAAGAACACAGTAGTTAATTAAAAGAGTTAATTAAATTAGTTATATGTGACAGTTGCATAAACTACTATAACAATGTTACTTACCACTTGTTTCGACTTTTCATTCACTGATAAAAATGTTGCTGTTGAATCAAAGAAATGTTAATGTAAAAATATTTTATAGGTAGTTTGTGTATCTTTAAATTTAGCTAATGTAGTATCTACTAAATCCAAAATATAATTATGTTGGGATGACAAAGAAATAAATAATGTTAATTTCCTAAAGTTAAAAATACTTTGCTTTAGTGTTGTCGTTACTTTATTAGAATGGATCGACTCTGGTTTAACTTAGAATCAACAGTAAGTAATGTACCAGTCACTGTTACAATCTACGTTAGTTCTTGTAGGCTTAACATTACCTAATGTTAAAAGTATACATCCATAATCAGCGTTAACATGTGACATCCTGTCTATTATACTCTTCTTCCTCCAAGACGATAAGACGACTGACTGCAGACTGCGTGTCGACTCGTATTCGTGATCGCTCGCTCGTCGCTTTTTCGCTGTTCATCTGTACCTATCAGTTCATCAGTTTCCACGCTCACGCTCTGCCAGGTTATTTCTTATATTTTTAATGCAGTTTTCTGGCAATTTATAATGGATGAAGATACAGAATCCCTTTTAAGATCCTGGGGTTTTGACAAGTACATCGATGTGTTTAAAGGTAAGTTAAACTTTTATCCTTCATAACTTGTAGTACTCTACCGGTCACAGTTCTGTCACTAGTAGCCATGCAGAGATGACTCAGTAGCCTGTCTTAGTAATGAGCCTAATTGTATATTCATTTAAACAATATTTATTGGTCAAAACTATAAGCCAAAAGGAAGCAAAGCACATTTTAACGAGAAATTGCAAATAGGATGGGCCTTTTAATTTAAAGTTGTATAGGAATTACTCGCCTACGCCTCGATGGGGGCTCCACCCCCATGCCCCCTCAGGGGTTGCCCAGAAATTCGTTAATTGTTGTTTAAGTCGCATATGATGAACAGAATACATATAAATATAAGAGTTTGTAAATGAGCAAAATAGCAAAATAAATGAGTTTGTCATTTATTTATAACATAAATTAACTCCCACGACTGCAGAAAAAACCTAAATTTGAACTTATGCAACTAACTCAATCTAAGGAATGAAAATATATTCGCCTACGGCTCGTTTTCAGAGACTCTTTCCCCAAACCCCCTTCCTAATTCCCCCGAATTCTATAAAGGTTAATGGAGTTGTGAATAAATTTATTATGTAGGTATTGTATAAGTATTTACTTAAAATTATAAAATACGTATAAATAAATGTATGAAAAAATTAAATGGATAAACCGCATAAAAATGTGCAGTAGATCATAGAAAACAATGAAAAATTCCATTAAAACTAAATAATTGGAAATCTTAACTAAGTGGATAAAACTTGCCAAAAACCCCTTTTATTTACAAAAATACTATTCAGTTACTATCCTTCAATTAGTTGTGTTGAAATTCCAGGGAATAACATAACGATCCAGTAATATTGAACATACAATGATAAATACATAATGTAATATTGGCATTCATTACAATTCCTTCATTTCAGTTTTTTTTTGTGTAAAACTTTTAAATTTACCTAATTTCCTAAAAAATTACTGTCAAGGCAAATAAAAAAACTTCAAGCTTCTAAAAACAATAACACAGTAGTTACTAACAAAAGTATGTTAAATAATGGTTAAAATATTAAAATTACCATACACATCAAAGGACGTATGTTTTAGCCATAGGACCACGTCAGTAAATAACAATCAAAGTAAAACAATCAGTTGCTTGATATAGCAATTCGTTCCGACTCACAGTCAAAAGAAGAATACGTGATATTGAAAATCATCATGGTAATTTTTAAGTTTGATAATTTAATTGATATTGGTACTGTGCAAGATATGTCTATGTGCAAAGTATGCTAATGAAGAAAATATATACCTAGCCAGCCTAGGCTTAATAAGTTGTAAGCTCAACAGACTTATTCTTCTATTGCACTAGTGTTTTTGCAAGGATCAGTAGGCTTATGATCTGAAAATTCACAATGATAAGTTAAATAGGTTTACTAGAACCGTATCTGAAAACCTTTTTTCCCCACTCATAGGGTGAATTTAAGTAAAAGTAGCCTAAGTTAGGGATGGGAGTTTGACCGCATAAAAATTATCGTTTTATAGTGTAGAACAGTGTTTCTCTACTGGTTGTAGGCCTACGCAAAAGAATTTCAGTGGTAACTCATGCGAGAGACAAAGAAAGAAATAAAAATTTAAAAGGCCTACACGAAAAATTAAAAAAGCGTTTCTGATTGACATGACGCTGATGGCTGTTTTAGGCTAGGCTGCGTTTACTCTGGAGTTGCAGACATTTAAGGTAATATCTAGTTGCCGATTGTTTTCTGTCGAGAGTGGAAAACAAAAATTTTACTTCAAGGCTAGTTGCAGACACATCAAATCTGTTTAATGCATTGTTGAAGACAAAATAAAAGCTCTTTTCATTTACACAACAAAAATCGGCAATATTTTTTGTTAACACGTGTTTTCAACTCCACTGTAAACACGGCTTTAGTGTAGGTATACCTACAGATTTGGTTCTGCGTTTCAAAATTAACTTACTCGAACTAAGTTAGTTTGAGATCAATATATAGCACCACCTTACCCTCAGGCCTAGCTAAAGCAATTTCGTACCAACTAAGCAAAATAAATTATTCATAAAAATTCTTTCGAGCACAAATATACTAACGAACATCGTGGTCATTTTGTGTCCAGTACCTACTCGTCTAAACTTGAATTATTTTAAGTTCAAGATTTACCTTAGAGCGATATCAAGTTATATGGGACATGCTCCGCAGAGACGATGAAACGTAGGTTTAATGGAAATTTTGTTTGGTCATATCCACACGGAATTTTAAATTTATCACTTGGTAACACTGTAGCACGTGCTGTATATTCGTTCAATAAGGCCCCTCGAGTGATCTGTCAAAATAGTTTGTGTGGTGAGAATTATTTGTTCATGTGCAGAATGAAATTATTCCTGAAATAATAGGTTGTTTAGCCAATTCATTTAAATGATTTTTTTCTATTGCCTACCCTAACTAATTGTTGTAAATAACGATTATGTTTTTTTGTTTTGGCTAATGAAAAATAAATTTTAGCTTTGTCCAGTCAAAAGTTTGACAAGAAAGCCACTTGAAAGAGCTAATATCCAATATCGGGCCTAGGGTAAAGTTTACCCTGCAATTGAATGAGCGGCGGGACGTGCTAAAATGCAAAGCTAAAAAAAAATTTTCCTCCACCCTACTATCTAAAGCCGTATTTTACTCCTTGGAATAGAGTAGTAAAGTATTAATTTCTATCCCATGTGACTTGAATACTTAATCTTTCTACCTAGGGAAAACTCGAGTTTTTTCGTACCACGGGGCTAAAGTTAGTTACATAAGAATAACATTAAAAGAGAGATTAAAAAGAACATGAGCCACAGTCAGCTGTTACTTGTATTTGTTTCGTTACTCATTGTTGACTAATAGCAGCTGTAGCTGCTGCTCACCCACTGCTGACCATTCAGTCAGCAGTGGGTGAGCAGCATCTCTAGTATTAGAGATGGCCGTGGCAGTGTAGGTGTTTTTTTACATTTTGCTTGGGTAGGCTATTAACCTAAGAAGTCCAAAACATAAGTGTAAAACTTTTGACTAGGCTTAAATTATATTTTGTTTTTTTCGTGTTCTTCAAAATTGATATGGCCTACCTTGTGTGTTTTTTTATGTTAATGTGACAGATCCAGCTTGACGGAGCAAGGGATCATATGAAGGTAAAGTTAAATTATCTACGGTAGGCCTATTAGGCCTAAATTTTAGCGAATTTCCCTATAGGGAATACGCTATTACGGTAGTAGCCATGGTAAGACCTAAGCCCGGGACCACTTTATTTGTTCATTTTGAGGTCCCTAGAAGCCAAAAACACCATTCGTTCGTTTTCATATATATATGTATGTATAAGTAGATAGTATCATGTTACTTCTAGGACACTTTTGGAGACAATCAAAAATCAAACAAATTTCACAGTTTTTTAATACAATTATGCAATATTTTTGCCATTTTTTGGCCAATTTTCAGCTTTTGTCAAATTGTCTTAAAAAATATGCAATTTTAATGAAATTTTTAACAAATATGCCTAAATTTTCTACAAAATAAAATTTTTTTAAAAACAAGTAAAATTATCACATTTTATAAGTATTTTTTCAATAAAATTAATAGTCGACTTTTCATAAGGTAATTTAAAATTTTAATAGTATTTTTTCAATAAAATTTGAATTTTTTTAAAACAAGTAAAATTAAGGTTTAGTATCAATAATATTGTAATAATTATTCAAATTTAACTAAAGCAGTTTCTTTATCATCAAAAGTCTTAATATCAGTGACAATTAAATGTAAATCTTTTTTATTTAATTCTTTAATTGATTTATCATCAATTACATTAGTAAATCTTTTTGGTAAATGTACTTTACATTTTTCTAATTCAACAATAATTGTATATCCATATTTATCTTTAATTCTTTCAAATTTTTCAATTTTATATTTTTTATTTAAATTTAAACTTTTTAATGGTTTATATTCTTTAAATCTTAATTCTCCAACATTATTAATTTCTTCTAGCAGATCCATTTATATAGGAAAAAATATCACAAACTTGTTTGTGATAGATATGTTAAAAAGTCATTATCATAATTAGGTTTTATACAAAAATCCATATTTAAGTATTTAAAAATCATAGGTAATAATTTTTTGTATGATATATTACTTTTCTTAAAACATAAATATTTATTAAAAAATAGTGTAATTTTTTCTTTATCTTCATTATTTAATTCAAAATCAATATTGTATATTTTGTTTAAAAATTGATAGTAAAATATCCAATTTGTACAATTCCTTTGTTTTAAAAATAATTTTATATTCTTAGGTGTTATTTCAAAATGATTGGAAATACATAAAATATATAATTCATTAATTAATTGTTGTGTTTTATATGGTTGAAAATGGTTAAATTCTCTTAAAATATGTTTAAGATGTTTATTCTTATTACTTTTTCTCTTAATCTTTTTTTCATAAATAATTCTTTTACATATATTACATCCTACACAATTTCCAATAATAGTAAAATTAGTTTGATTATGACATCTATAACACATATCCATTTATTTAAAAAAAAATTATACATAAATGAATGAACCAATTCATTGTCACAAATGTAAGAAAAAAACTAAAAATATTAATCCACAAATCGTTGAAATGAAAAATGGATTATATAGAATTGCTACTAAATGTTCAATTTGTAAAACAAATAAAAGTAAAATTTTGAAAAAAGAAGTTAAACCTATAATTAAAAAAGAATTAACTAAAAATGAACAAATAATTGAAGCAAATGAAATTCATGCTCCAATTAGAAAGAAATTTCTAAAAAGAAAAATAATTACATTAGGTATTGATGATTTATGGGCAGCAGATTTAATTATAATGAAAAATTATGAAAAAGAAAATGATGGTTATAAATATATGTTAAATGTGATAGATACTTTCTCAAAATATGTTTGGTCAAAACCATTAAAGAAAAAAGATGGAAAAACAGTTTCTAGAGCATTTGAAGAAATAATTAAGGATGCAATTAAAATTAATCATAAATCACCTAATCTTTTACATACAGATAAAGGATTAGAATTTATCAATAAAGAATTTAAAGAAATATTAAATAAATATAATATTAAATTGTATCATACAGAAAATGAAGAAAAATCAAGTATAATAGAAAGGTATAATAGAACACAAAATGAAAAAATGAAAATACAGTTTGAAATTAATAAAAATTATAGATGGATAAATATTTTACCAAAAATTGTTAAAGAATATAATAACTCATATCATTCAACAATTAAAATGAAACCAATTGAAGTAAATAAAAATAATGAAAAGGATTTATTAGATACTGTTTTTAAATATAAACCACCAAAAATAATAACCAAATCAAAATTTAAAATAAATGATAGAGTTAGAATTGGAAATAAAAAATCAACATTTTTTAATAAATATAAAAATAATTGGTCTAGAGAAATATTTATAATTTCTAAAATTAATAATACAAATCCAGTTACTTATAGTATAAAAGATCAAAATAATGAAGATATTATTGGAAATTTTTATGAATATGAATTGAAAAAAACCAATTTGTAAATTTTATTTTATATAAATGGAAAAGATATGTTTAAGGTGTAAATTATATAAAGATATATCTAAATTTTATAAAGACAAAAATACTAAAGATGGGTTATATTATTATTGTAAAGAATGTAAGGATGTGTATTATAAAAAATTATATGATAGTATTAAAGTTATTGAATTAAATGAAAAACAATGTCATAAATGTAAAGAAATTAAAGATATTTCAAATTTTAATAATTATCATTATAGTAAAGATAGAAAAAATACGATTTGTATACAATGTATTAGAGAAATGTTTTTAAAACCACAATTTTGTGAATGTGGAAGAAATATTAAATGGACTAATAATTATTTAAGACATTTAGAAACTAAAATTCATGACAAAAATATAACAAAACTAGAAAATTTAAAAATATGATAAAAAAATGAAGACAAAATTTTACTTGTTTTAAAAAAATTCAAATTTTATTTAAAAAATATGATTTAAACTATAAATTACCTAGTAAAAAGTGGAAATACTTCTTATATTTTTAAGAGTTTTATTTCTAAGTAAAAATTATTTTTAATAAATAAAGAATTTCACCCCTAATAAATGGAACGAACAAATAAAAATATTAATTGTCCTTATTGTAATAAAAATATATTATATAAAAATTATGATAGACATTATAATTCAACTAAACATTTATTAAATAAACAAAAATATGATAATAAAATATTTGAATTAAAACATTGGTGTAAAAATAATAATATATATAATTATAAAAATAAAACTTTAGATGAATTAACAAATATTAAAGAAACATTTGATCTTACAAATTATTCATTATTTAATATGGAAAAATTAAATGAAATTGCAAAAAAATTATCTGTCAGAAATTATGAAAATTTATCTAGAGATGAACTAATTAAAAGATTAAACAAAATCAAAGAAAATCCAAATAATTTAGAATATAGATCATTTAAATATATTCAAAATTTAGCAATTAAAAATAGTATTAAAATTGTTAATAAAACTAGAAAAGAATTGATTGGATTATTAAATGATTATTTTAAAAATAGACCAATTCCAAAAGAAAATATAATAAATATTCAAGAAGCTTCGTCATTAAAAGGATATTTTCAAGATTATATTTTAACAAATTCAAATGATGATCTAGATATTAATGATTATTTAGAAACTCAAAGAAATGAAATAAAAAAATTGATAGAAAAACAAAAATTCAAAAATATTAAAGGACAGATGGCTTTAGAATGTGAATATGAAAGAAAATTAATAAATGGTGAAATTCAAAATAGTAATACGTATTTTTGCATAAAAAGTTCAGATATTTTAAATGTAGATGATTTTATTGATGATCAATTTAAGAAATTAATAGTTAGAGAACAACTAAATCAACCATCAAAAGGCTCTGGTTGGTCATTAAAAAGATGTGTTGAATTAAATCTAAAATTATCTAAAAATAATTCATTAAATGCTGGATCATATATAGAATTACCAAATGAAATTAAGAATAAAAAATGTTGTGTAAATTTTAAAAATAAAGATGAATATTGTTTTATTTATGCAATTAGATGTGCTATTGATAAACCAAACGAACATGCTGAAAGAGTTAAACAATATCAAAAATATATAAATGATGATATTTTTAAAGGTTTTGATTATCCAATAACATTGAAAGATATTAAATTATTTGAAAAAAGATCATTTGATACTAAATATAATTATCCATCAATGTCAATAAATATTTATAGAATTGATGAAGATGAAAAAATAGTGCCATTACAAATATCTGAATATTATAATACAAAACTAGAAATTGATTTATTATATTATAAAATTGGTAATAATTCTCATTATATATTGATTACAGATTTAAGTAAGTTAGTATCTAAGCAATTAACACAAAAAAATAAAAATAAAAAATATATTTGTAGAAGATGTTTGACTCATTTCTATAAAAATAAAGACTTGAATAATCATTTAGAAATATGTAAATCATTAGAACCTTGTAGACCTATAATGCCATTTAAAGGTCAAACTGTAAGTTTTAAAAATTATTATAAAAAGATTGAACAT
The DNA here is from genome assembly GCA_030545055.2 of Neoaliturus tenellus. Lineage (NCBI taxonomy): Eukaryota > Metazoa > Arthropoda > Insecta > Hemiptera > Cicadellidae > Neoaliturus > Neoaliturus tenellus. The sequence continues at coordinate 112,707,027 of CM061531.1, forward strand.
CCATATGTAATTTATATGGATTTTGAAAGTATATTAGAAAAGATTGATAATTGTAAAAATAATCCAAATTGTTCATATACAAATAAAATTCAAAAACATAAACCATATGGATTTACAATCTATTTAGTATCTAGAGTAACTAATAAAATGTATAAACCTATTTGTTATAGAGCAAAAAATGAAGAGGAATTAATAAATGTACCAAATAAATTATTTGAATATTTAGATGAAATTTCAAAATATATAGCTAAAAAATATAATTCAAAAAATAAAAAGCCTATGAATTTAACTAATGAAGAAGAAATTAATTATCAAAAAACTAATATTTGTCATATTTGTGAAAATAGTGGTTTTGATAATGATAAAAGAATAAAAGTAAGAGATCATTGTCATTTAACAGGAAAATTTAGAGGTGCTGCACATTTAAATTGTAATTTAAATCTAAAATTTCCTCAAAATATTCCTATATTCTGTCATAATAGTTCAAATTATGATACACATTTGTTTATAAAAGAATTAGCTAAAAAATATGGTAAAATTGTTTTGTTAGCCAATACAGATGAAAAATATATAAACTATTCAGTAAATTCTGGTTATGGTTATGAATTTGAAGGTGATAAACCTAGAAAATTTATAAAATTCTCATTTGTAGATACATTTAGATTTATGGCTACATCAATTGAAAAATTAGCTAAAAATCTTAAAGAATTTAAGCATATAAATAAATTTATAAAAGAAAATGATATAATTGAATATGATAATGAAACTTTAAAAATATTAACTTCTAAAGGTGTATTTCCATATGAATTTATTGATAATGTTGAAAAATTAAACTATGATAAAATATTAGAAAAAGATCAATTTTATAGTTGTTTAACTAATGAAAATATAAGTGATGATGATTATAAACATTATATAAAAGTTTGGAATAAATTAAAAGTAAAAACATTAGGTAATTATTCAGATTTATATAATATTCAAGATGTTCTTTTATTAGCTGATATATTTGAAAATTTTAGATCTGTTTGTTTGAAAAATTATCAATTAGATCCAGCACATTATCTAACATCACCATCATTAGCTTGGGATTCTATGTTAAAATTAACAAAAATGAAACTAGAATTAATAAGTGATTATAATATGTATTTAATGATTGAAAAAGGTATTAGAGGTGGTATTTCACAATGTATAACTAGATATTGTAAAGCAAACAATAAATATACAAAAAAGTATGATAAAACAAAACCTGAAAATTATATGTTATATGTAGATGCAAATAATTTATATGGATGGGCTTTAAGTCAAAAATTACCTTATAAAGATATAACATGGATGAATCCTAATGCATATACATTAAATGAATGGGAAGAAACAATATTAGAATTAGATGAAAATGCTGAATATGGATATATATTAGATGTTGATTTAGAATATCCTATTGAATTACATGATGATCATAAAGATTTACCATTAGCACCTGAACATTATAATAATAAGCTTTGCACAACATTATTTGATAAAAAAGATTATGTTATTCATTCAAGAAACTTAAAATATTATCTACAAAAAGGATTAAAATTAAAGAAAGTTAATAGAGTTATAGCATTTGATCAAGATGATTATATGAAAAAATATATTGAATTAAATACCAAATTAAGATCCAAATCAACATCAGATTTTGAAAAGACTTTTTTAAATTGATGAATAATAGTGTTTTTGGAAAAACTATGGAAAATGTTAGAAATAGATGTGATATTAAATTAGGCGATGAAAAGTTTTCATTAAAACAAGCAAAAAAACCTAATTTTAAAACATTTAGTATATTTGATAAAGACTGTATTGCTTCACATATGATAAAAGAAAAGGTTAAGTTTGATAAACCAATCTATATAGGATTTTCAGTACTTGATTTATCAAAATTACATATGTATCAATTTTATTATGAAAAATTAAAGAAGTTTGATCCAAATATAAGGTTATTATATATAGACACAGACAGTTATTTTATAGAATTTAAAAAGGATCCATATAAAATTATTAAAGAAAATATTAATGAATTTGATACAAGTGATTATAAGAAAGAACATGAATGCTATAGTGAAAAGAATAAAAAAATAATTGGTAAATTTAAAGATGAGTTAAATGGTGAAATATTAGAAGAATATTGTGGTTTAAGATCAAAATTATATAGTTATGAATTTAATAATAAAAATCCTGTAAAATGTAAAGGAATTAAGAAAAGTGTTGTTGATAAAACATTACATATGGATGATTTTAAGAAATGTTTATTTGATGATCAAGAACAATATAGAGAAATGACTTGTATTAGAAGTTTTAAACATGAACTATATACAATTACAATAAATAAATTAGCTTTAAGTAATAGAGATGACAAAAGATTTATTTGTGAAAATAAAATTGATACATTACCTTGGGGGTATAAAAATAATTATAAATAAATGGAAATTTTAATTGTTCCAAAAGAATTAATAAATAATGATTTTGATATAAAATTATATTTATTTAAAACTAAAATATCAAATAAATTTTTAATATATCTTTTTAAATATAAAAATTATTTTGTATATCATTATAAGTTTAATTTTATAATAGAACCATTTATACATATAATAAAAAATTATGTTAAAGAAAGTTTTAAAGAAAATTATCAAAATTATATTAATAATTTATAACCATATGATATTGAATTTATACTATAATTTTATGTATATTTTTAAATATTTTCTTTAATAAATTTAAATATATTCAATAATTTATTGAATATCTAACATAAAAATATCTATAAATTTTACTTTATTATCATTATAAGTAAGACCCGTCTTTAAGACGGGTCTCAAATTTGTATATAATTTATTATATTTATGAATATTTTTGAATGTTTAAGAAGGGTAACATTTTGTTACCCTTAAGTTTTTATTGTATAATAAGGTTACCTCCTTTAAAAAATTTTAAAATAAATATTCTAATTTATATGGGACCCATTTTGGGTCCTACCTAATTTTAATAAGTTTTGTATGTTTTTCATTATATGATAGGGGGGACAAATTGTCCCCTCTAAAAATATCTATAAATTTTAATCTATCCTTATTGTTTTCTACTTTTTTTATTTTAAAATTAATAAATATAAACCAGATTCATTAATATACATTGTTTTATTATCTATTTTATTGACGCCCTGTTTTAGGGCATCTGAAAAACATGTTTGTACATCAATTTCTAGGTTGTCATAATTTGTGACACCTATAATTTTTATGTAAATTAATTTATCATTATTATGTAAATGTAACTGTTGGTTACACTTGATATATTTTAAGTTTTATATATTTTTCTTTTACATTATCAATTAAAACTTTTCTAGAATTTTTATATTTTAAAATATAACAAATATCTTTTCTTTTAAACCAAGGTTTATTTTGTTTATTAAATACAATTAATTTATTATTAAATATAAAATTATTGTGAATTAAATGAATTATTGTTTTTATTATTTATGTAGATAAATTTTATATTACAAATTTTGTTTTAATCTTAAATATACAATACTTTTAATATTTTCATTATTTATTTGATTTCCATCACTATCTTGAATAGATATTACAATATTTTGAATTTTATTTATATTTTTTAAAGGAATATAATCAATTTCATTTGGTTTTTCACTAATTTTTGATCCATATTCAACATTTGGATAAAATGAATATAGAATTTCTGATTCTTTATGTAAATGTGAATGATCTTTATGATTTTCAAAACTAGGATCAACTAAATTACAATGTATTTCAATAACATCAAAAGGTCTAATTTTTGGTAGTTTTATTCCTTTTGTTAATACATTTGGTTCAATCATTTTATCATCTAATCCTAATAAATCAATTATAATTGTTGTTACTATAATTTTAACAGGAGATTTTATTATAATATATGGTCCATCATTTTTCAGTATAAAATCATTTTCATCAAATTTATTAATTTTCTTTTTAAATTCTTTTAAACTATTAATAAAAATATTTTTTATTTCTTCAATTGTATAATTTCCTTTATTTATATCAAAATATTGATCTATAATTTTATCATCTTCATCTTTAATAGAATATCCATAACAGTTTTTATAATCATTTGGTATATTTGATATAAAATTATCTGAATAAAATCCACTTAAACCAATACTATATTTTTCATCTAAATGTATTGGATGTTCTAATCTTAATTCTAGTTTGGATGAATGACCAATTATTTTAAATAATTTCATCTTATTTAAATGGAGAAATTTTTAGAAAACAAAGATAATATAAAATTAGAATCATATGATAAAAATAATAAAAATGATCAACCTATTAGATTATTAATTATAGGAACAAGTGGATCTGGTAAAACTACATTATTATTAAATTTTATTTACAAAAGATTAATTCCATATTCAAATTTATATATTTTTAGTAAATCATTAGAACAACCATCTTATAAATTATTACAAAAAAGATTTAAAAATATAGAATCAAATATTAATAAACAAATTTCTTATTTTTCATGTGATGATATGATTCCACTAAATAAATGTAAACCAAATTCATTAGTAGTTTTTGATGATTGTATTTTAGAAAAACAAGATAAAATTAAAGAATATTTTATAATGGGTAGACATAAAAATATATCATGTATTTATTTATCACAATGTTATTCAAAAGTTGATATGCAATTAATTAGAAATAATTTAAATATGTTATGCATCTTTAAACAAAATGAACATTATATGAAAAAAATATATAATAATTTTGTTGGATCAGATATGAAATTTGATAAATTTAAAACTATTTGTAATGATTGTTGGGAAGAAGACTATGGATTTTTAACTATTAATTTATTGAAAAAATCAAATGATGGAAAATATATGAAAAATTTTTCTGATATTAAATAATGATAATGGCTTGTTGTATGTTTGATTCAATAATTGATAGAATATTTATTTTATTAGTATTATTTATTTCATTAGTATTTATATATTTAATGAAAATTACAGAAATAAAGTAAAATAAATTGTGTTTAACATAATTAGTGTTTATGTTAACATGATTTGTGTTTGTGTTAACATGATTTGTGTTTTGTGTTAACATGATTTGTGTTTTGTGTTAACATGATTTGTTTTTATGTTAACATAATTTGTGTTTGTGTTAACATAATTTGTGTTTTGTGTTAATATGATTTGTGTTTATGTTAACATGATTTGTGTTTATGTTAACATGATTTGTTTTGAACCTAAATTTTTCTTTGTAATAAATGGATAAAATATCTGTTAATGAAGCTAAAAAATTAGATGATATTGAGAAAAAATTAATAAAAGAATTTAAAAATCAAATTAAAATTGAAGATAATTATGAAAAAATTAAACAAAAAGCATATGAACCTATAACATCAGCAATTGGTAAAGTTGAAAATAAAATTGGTGAAGTCTTAAATGAAAATAAAAACCTTATGGAATTGGTACCTATTGTTAATAATTTTGCCAATATATCAATACCAGAAACTGAAGAACTAAATTTACCTTCAAGTACTCCATTTAGACCAATCAGACAACCAATAATTCAAGAAGAATCGACATTTATTGACCCAAATTTAATTTCACCTCAAACATTAGATAAAATTATTGGTCCATTAGCACAAAAATATTTACCAATAACAAAAGATGATAAATTTGGTTTATATTGGAATAAACATAAAAAATCATTTATGATTGGTGATAAAATAACTGTAATTGATAATGATGATTTAATAATTGATGATAAAAAATATAATGGAACACATGGATTATGGAGATTGTTAACTTATGAAAAGAAACCAGATAATAATTTATATACACAAGATGATTTAAATAATTATTCAAAAATTTTATGGCAAACTAATTCAATTTATAAAAATAATGATCCAAATAGTAAGAAACCAAAATCTAGTAAAGGTGATAAATATATTAATTTAATTAAACATATTTGGGAATTAAAAGGTGAAATTGAAGGTTCAGGAATCAGACAATATACAGAAAATAAAATTGAATATAGATTTATAGCGACAAGATAGATAGCCTAGAGGAGTGCGTTCTCGGCACCACCGGGCATGTCGTCGTTGGTGGCGATTTCAACGCCAGGGCCGTCGAGTGGGGAATGCCCTCTACCAGCTCCCGGGGGAAATACATCCTGGATTTCATCGCCAGGGCCGGTCTTGTCGTCCTCAACCAGGGCGACACACCTACTTTTCGGCGCCCCGGGCAGAGAGGCACGATCCCTGACGTCACCTTTGCGTCTGAGTCGCTCCTTCCGAGGATCTCTGGCTGGAGGGTTGTCGAGGACTACACGGGTAGCGACCACCAATACATCGTGTTTGACCTGCATGATCAGGCAAATCGTCGAGTTTCCGCATCTCGGGAAGGGCCACGCCGGTGGAACACCAACAAACTGGACGTGGTCAAGTTCACCGAAGTCATCTCTCGGGGAGCGCAGGGGAATCCTGGTGAGGCTGGAGCCGAGGCACTAGTAACATCCACGATGGAACTTATCGTCTCGGCCTGCGACCAGTCTATGCCGCGAAGGAAACCCCGACGCGACAAACAACCCGTTTACTGGTGGACTGAAGAGATTGCGGAACTCAGAAGAACATGTTTAAGAACTAGACGAGCCGCCACTAGAGCGAGAATTCCCGCAGACAGAGTTCGTAAGTCGGAGGCCTATAAAGCTGCGAGAAAATCTCTCCGCCAGGCGATCAACAGGAGCAAGGCGAATAGCTGGAGGAGACTTCGTGACGACGTTGATTCCGACCCGTGGGGCCTGGGTTACAAACTTGTAACACAGAAACTCGGCGCCCGCTCTCCACCTTCCATCATGGAGGGCGCCACCATGGGGAGGATCGTCGCTGCGTTGTTTCCTGAACATCCACAGCGACCGCCGGTTGACTTCGGACGGGTAGAGGACGTTCCACTTTTCACTTTCGAGGAGCTGGAAACCTCCGTTCTCTCCCTGAAGAGCAACAAGGCTCCTGGCCCGGATGGGATTCCCAGTGAGGCTTTAAAGAAAGTATTTTTAATCAACGCTGACTTGTTGTTGAGAATGTACAATGCCTGTTTGGTAGAAGGGGTGTTTCCGGCTCCCTGGAAAACAGCCAGGCTTGTACTGATCAGCAAGGGCAAAGGTGATCCCGAGCTGCCGTCGTCCCACAGGCCTCTCTGCATGTTGGACACGGCTGGGAAGCTGTTCGAGAAGCTGATCCGTTCCCGCCTGACTTCTGCCGTGGAAGCTGCCGGGGACTTATGCCCCCGTCAGTACGGCTTCAGAAAGGGACGGTCAACGATCGACGCTGTCACCGAAGTTCAGAGAGCTGTGGAGAGAGCCGCGAGCCACAACCATTTCTCCCGCCGAGTAGTGCTTCTTGTTACGCTTGATGTCAAGAATGCCTTCAACTCGGCGAGGTGGGTCGATATGTTGGATGCGCTTCGCAACACCTTTCGTATTCCTGCATATCTGTTGCGGCTCGTCGAGGATTATCTACGCTCTCGAAGCCTGATTTATGACACGAGGGACGGAACGCGGACGATGGAAGTCACTTCTGGTGCCGCACAAGGTTCAATACTCGGCCCGGATCTCTGGAACGTTGCCTATGACAGCCTCCTGAGGTCCGAGATGCCTGAGGAAACCACTTTGGTTGGGTACGCCGATGACGTCGCAGCTCTCATTGCTGCACGCAACGTTGAGCTGGCCCAACTGAAGTTGAACCGAGTTATGCGGGTGGTCAACAACTGGATGTCCGATCACGGTCTCTCACTTGCTCTCAGTAAGACGGAGATCGTGATTCTTACGAAGAAGAGGATCGACACCGTCGTCCCGTTTCGAGTGGGAAGGGAGGTGGTCACATCAACTCGTGCCGCCAAATACCTCGGGGTTATGGTGGACACCAAGTTAAGCTGGAGGGATCAGATCTTCCGTACGGCGGACAAGGCCGCTAAGGTAGTGACTTACCTTAGTAGGCTGATGGCCAATGTCGGGGGTCCCCGATCCAGCAGAAGACGTCTGTTGATGTCCGCGGTCCAGTCCGTGCTTCTTTACGGGGCAGAGGTGTGGGCAGGCGCTCTAGATAAGGAGTGCTACAGGTTGCGACTCGCCCGGGTTCAGCGTCAAGCTGCGCTCCGGGTGTGTTCCGCCTACCGGACAGTGTCCGAGCCTGCCGTCCTGGTGGTCGCCGGAGTCATCCCTGTCAAGCTCTTGGCAGGGGAGAGGAAAGCGATTTATCAGAGACAAGGCGAGATCGGCAAGGACACGGCAAGAACAGAAGAGCGCTCCCGAACCTACCAGCAGTGGCAACACAGCTGGGAGCACGACACCCGAGGACGATGGACTGCGCGACTTATCAAGCAGGTCCAACCATGGGTGGAACGGCGGCATGGGGAGGTGGACTACTACCTGACCCAATTTTTGACAGGTCACGGCTATTTTCGGTCGTACCTGAACCGTATGGGAAAGACCGGTTCACCGGACTGCATTTATTGCCCGGGTGTTCCCGACGATGCGGAACACACATTCTTCCGCTGTCCCCGTTGGGAAGGGCCCCGCCTGGAGGCCACACAAATCTTTGGTGCATTTTCGGTGGACTCGGTCTGCCAAAAGATTTTGGAGGATGAGGGCAACTGGGATTGTTTGTCACAGTTCGTCCGGGGCATCCTCCTGGAAAAGAAAACCGATCTGGACCGTGAAGTGGCCCAGATCCCTTGATCGAGCGGCTGGATAAGGAGCGAGCCCCACGGGCGTAAGCCAAATTTAGGCCTAGCCTGACGTAATGTGACAAACAATTCCAGGTTAGATTCCTAAAGAGTAGAGGAGGTTTTTTAGTGGGTAAACTCGTTTTTAGGGGAGCCCCACACTACAGGCTGGCCACCTGTGTGCGTAATGCATTTTTCCGCCTCTCCCTCAAAAAAAAAAAAAAAAAAAAAAAAAAAAAAAAAAAATTTATATATTTAATGAAAATTACAGAAATAAAGTAAAATAAATTGTGTTTAACATAATTAGTGTTTATGTTAACATGATTTGTGTTTGTGTTAACATGATTTGTGTTTTGTGTTAACATGATTTGTGTTTTGTGTTAACATGATTTGTTTTTATGTTAACATAATTTGTGTTTGTGTTAACATAATTTGTGTTTTGTGTTAATATGATTTGTGTTTATGTTAACATGATTTGTGTTTATGTTAACATGATTTGTTTTGAACCTAAATTTTTCTTTGTAATAAATGGATAAAATATCTGTTAATGAAGCTAAAAAATTAGATGATATTGAGAAAAAATTAATAAAAGAATTTAAAAATCAAATTAAAATTGAAGATAATTATGAAAAAATTAAACAAAAAGCATATGAACCTATAACATCAGCAATTGGTAAAGTTGAAAATAAAATTGGTGAAGTCTTAAATGAAAATAAAAACCTTATGGAATTGGTACCTATTGTTAATAATTTTGCCAATATATCAATACCAGAAACTGAAGAACTAAATTTACCTTCAAGTACTCCATTTAGACCAATCAGACAACCAATAATTCAAGAAGAATCGACATTTATTGACCCAAATTTAATTTCACCTCAAACATTAGATAAAATTATTGGTCCATTAGCACAAAAATATTTACCAATAACAAAAGATGATAAATTTGGTTTATATTGGAATAAACATAAAAAATCATTTATGATTGGTGATAAAATAACTGTAATTGATAATGATGATTTAATAATTGATGATAAAAAATATAATGGAACACATGGATTATGGAGATTGTTAACTTATGAAAAGAAACCAGATAATAATTTATATACACAAGATGATTTAAATAATTATTCAAAAATTTTATGGCAAACTAATTCAATTTATAAAAATAATGATCCAAATAGTAAGAAACCAAAATCTAGTAAAGGTGATAAATATATTAATTTAATTAAACATATTTGGGAATTAAAAGGTGAAATTGAAGGTTCAGGAATCAGACAATATACAGAAAATAAAATTGAATATAGATTTATAGATGATTTAAATAAATTAGATAATATTATTAATTATATATATGCACAAGAAAAAGCTGGCAATAATAATTTTTTAAATGAAAAGAAAGCAATTAAAGACTTTATATCAAATAAATTAGATGAATTAATTGAAAAACCTGAAGGAATTAAGTATTTAAAAAGAATTTTGGCAAATATTTCATCACCATTATTAAAAGATGGATCAGGTATTTTAAATAATGTTATAAATAATTTACCTTTTGAATTACATGTACCTGGTTATCAATATCTAGGGCCTGGAACTAAATTAAATAAAAGAGTAAAAAGAGGTGATCCTGGAATAAATGATTTAGATAAAGCTGCTAAAGAACATGATTTATTTTATAGAGATCATAAAGATACAAAATCTAGAAATGAAATAGCTGATAAAATTTTACAAGATAAAGCATGGGATATAGTAACATCAAATGATCATAGAATTGGTGAAAGATTAATTGCATTACCAACATCAGGTGCTATGTGGATGAAAAGAAAATTTGGTATGGGTTTAGAAGTAGGATTAAAATTTTAATAAAATTAATTATATTAATCTATATTATAAAAAACTATAAATTTTTTTCTTAATAAATGGAAAAAACAAATATAAACTTGACAGATAATCAAAAATCAAAAATAAAATTAGCATTTAAAAATAAAAAATCAGTTATAATTCAATTTAATATTGATCAATTTAATGAAAATGGAAAAGATATTATATTATTATCTAAAAGACAAATTAATAAACTAAATAAACATAAAAAATTAAATAAAGGATTAAGATTTGAATTTTCATATAATCAATTAAAAGAAATAAAAAATGGTGGATTACTAAAAGAAATTTTAGATTTTGCTGATAATATACCTATAGTTAAAAATTATACACCAAATGTTAGAAAGGGAGCAAAAGTAGTAAAAGAATCTATAATTCCTAAATTTAGAAATGTTGTTGATTGGTTAGATCATGAATTAAAAAATGTAGAAGGATCTGGTTTAGATAAAAAAACATTAAAATATATGAAACAAAATTATAAAAAAATTTTGAACCACTAACATTAGGTGAATTAGAAAAATTGTGTAAAAATATAAAATATTTTAGAGGTGTATTTATGAGAGATATATTACCTAATAAAGTTAATAAATTTGAATGTGGAATTATAAATTTAGATTCATTTGATGGAAATGGAACTCATTGGGTTTGTTATTATAAAAAAGATAAAATTAAATATTATTTTGATTCATATGGAAATATAGTTAATAAACCACCAATAGAATTAGTTAAATATTTAGGAAAAGATAATATATTTTATAATGATAATCAAATTCAAAATTATAATGATCCACCAATTTGTGGTCATTTATGTATTTTTATATTAAATGAATTAAATAATAATAAAAAATTTGATAATATAATAAATAAATTAATCTTTAATAAATATGGATTCACAAAATATATTTGATCTGTTTGGAAGACAGAAAAAACATCCAATTAATATTAAAGAAGATTATATAAATTCTAAATTAAATATATTTTTTAATAATTTTAGTAAAAGTTTTAAAAGTCATGTAAAAAAGACTGAAAATCTAGTAAATGCTATTGGTTTATCAAAAAATTATATAAGTATTAATGGTAAAAGAATTGTTAATGTTAAACCAAGTATAAATAAATATGATGTTGTAATAAAATCAGAATTAGATGAAGTTTTAGATTCAATTATTAAAATTGGTAATGATTATTCAGAAACTAAAAAGGATTTAAATAAAATTACAGACTTTTTAATTAATATTGGAAAATATGTTGAAAATTTAGAAGAAAAATTAGAAAAAGAACTAAAATTTCTATTTGATGGAGTCAATGAATCCATAAAAGAATTAAATGCTGAAATAATACTAATTAAAGATGATATAGATAAATTACAATAATTATTTTATATAAATGGAGTTGATTTATTGTCTTAAATGTAAACAAAAAACTAATTCTAAAGATATTCAGATAATAAAATTGAAAAATATAAATGTAATTAAATCAAAATGTTGTATTTGTAATTCAAAGAAAAGTTGTTTTACAAAATTTTCTCCCTAATAAATGGCTCTATACAGTTCATTTGATTTATTCATTATCAGAAACCAAAATCAATTAAACAAAGATGGTTGGGATGATATTTCTGAAAAATATGAGTTGAGTATTAATATGATGAGATTGTTTCAAAATAAATTAAATTGGCAAAAAATTGCTCAACATCAAAATTTAACTATAGATTTTATTACTGAATTCATAAATTATCAATTAAAAGATTATATTGATTTGATTTGTAAATATCAAGATTTAACTGAATATTTCATTCATGACTATGCATTTACATTAAATTGGGAATTAATTTTAGAACATCAAAAAATATCAGCAAAATTTATACTTGATCATACTACTGAAATTGAATATTTTAAAAGTAAAAATGAAATTGATACATAAAAATTATAAAATTTGACATCATAAAATTATAAAAATTTTACTTGTTTTAAAAAAGCTTTTGATTTAAAAAATTTATCCTTAATAAATGGTTGATTACAAAAAATATGTAAATGATATTGAAAGAGCTGAATACAAAAATTTCTATCCATTATCTAAATTACATTTAAATGAACCTAATAAAAAAACTGAATTTAATATAGATTTTGGAGATGGATTTTGTACTTCTAAATTTCAATTTTATATATCTGGTAAATTGACTAAATCTGATGGAAATGCATATGATAATGGTGCTAATATAAAATTAATTGATAATTTTGTTCCATTTTTATTTTCAAAAATTGAAGTTAGAAAACATAATAAATTGATTGATGAAATTGAATATCCTGGTCTATTAAGTACAATTAAAGGTACTATAACTTATTCAAAATCAGAAATAAATCAGATAAATAATGGTTTTGAATCAAATTTTAAAAATAAATTTGAAGCAATTGGTAATTTATCTCATTTTGGATTAGGATTTTTTGAAAATGTAAATATTCCAATATACAAAGGAGGTTTTAATATAACATTTATTAGATCAGAAGATAATGATGCAATTTTTAGATGGAAAACTAAAAAGGCTGATGGATCTTATGATAATGCTACATTACCAACTGAAGGTAAAATAACAATTGATGAATTTTTTATTAGAGTTCCTATAATTGAATACAAAACAACAAGTAAAATTCAATTAATTAATGAACTAAGCAAATTTGAAAAAGTAAATTTTCATTTTAATCATTGGCAATGCATTGAACAAAAAAATATTACAGGAAAGAATTTAAGTTTTGATATAACAAATATCTATAGAAATATTTATAATCCAAAATTTATTATAATTGGATTTCAAAAATCAAGAACAAATGATCAGTTATTTGATACTTCTAAATTTGATAGTATGTATGTAAAAAATATAAGAGTAAAACTAAATGGTCATTATTACCCTGATGTATTGGAAAATTTTGATATAAACAATGAAAAATTTAGAATTATGTATGAAATGTATCAAGATTACAAAAAAGTTTATTATATTAGTAGTAAAATGTATTATAGTCCAACAGAATTTCTAGATAATAGACCAATTTATGTAATTGATACTACAAAAAATCCAACAAATATTTCAAGTTCAAAAAATGATATTATTATTAATGCAGATTTTGATTATGATATAGTAGCTACTAGTAAAACAAATTGTTATATTATTATTGTATCTGAAAAATTACTTGAATATAATATAATCAAAAATGATATTACTGAAATTAATTAGAATGAATTATTACTATTTTAGTCAAATTTATTGAAAAAATACTACTAAAATTTTAAATTACCTTATAAAAAGTCGACTATTAATTTTATTTAAAAAATACTTATAAAATGTGATAATTTTACTTGTTTTTTAAAAAAAATTTATTTTGTAGAAAATTTAAGCATATTTGTTAAAAATTTCATTAAAATTGCATATTTTTTATGACAATTTGACAAAAGCTGAAAATTGGCCAAAAAATGGCAAAAATATTGCATAATTGTATTAAAAAACTGTGAAATTTGTTTGATTTTTGATTGTCTCCAAAAGTGTCCTAGAAGTAACATGATACTATCTACTTGTATATATATATATATATATATATATATATATATATATGTGTGTGTGTGTGTGTGTGTGTGTGTGTGTGTGTGTGTCCGTGGTACCGATAACTTTTGAAGGGGACTTCCGATTTTGATGAAATTTGGTATGAAGGTGTAAGACCAGGTCTATTTTCATGAGTTCGCGAACCCGCATTGTCGGGTTATGGGAACGGGGTTTTATGGGGTTTCAAATGGGTTAAAAATGGGTTTTTCGCATTTTTGGACCTAAATTTTTAAAATTCATCAATTTTAACTAAAACCATTTAAAAGAGCTTAAAAAAACAAACAATTTAGTATTTTGAATCTTTAAAATAGCTTCACTGGTTATAGAGAAAATTCAAATTAAGTTTCCCATGTTATTCTTATGGGTAAATCTTTAAAAAGTTATATATCGCTTATTTATCAACATATCTTAATAAAAATGTTCATGAACCTTTACTAGGTGGTGAGTAATTAAGATTAGATCAAAAACCCACATGGCAGCAAACCTACATGCTAAATCCCATGGTATCCCAAGTGTATAATGGGAGCAAGAGAGATGGAGATGGAGATGATCTGTTCCTAATCAGCTGATCAGCTGTCTTCTGCATATTTGTCAAATTTGAAATGTTTATGTTTTGTTATTTGTAAACAAATCATTCCTTTTGCATGGAAGCTTTGGATATGCACTTTTATTACTGTTAAAAAAGTCATTTATTGCAATATAAATATTTGTATATAAATTATTAAAAAAAATTCCTCAGAAATATAATGCCATTAAAGGACACTACACCTTTCTAATTATATGCGCGGTTATCTCCTACGATGCGCGATGCGCACAAGCTGAGAAAAAAGGAGAAAAATAAACAAGTTTGCATATTAATAGATTAAATTCATAGTTACTTATGAGTCCTTGTGAAAATTTGTCTGTTGGTAAAAGTTTTGCTCTTTTCTTTCAGAACACGCACTTTGTTAAGCCTTTAACTGAGGGGAAACACCAAGTTATTAGCAGAGGAAAATTAGTTGATAAATAACGCAATAAGGTTAGAGACCTACGACTCGCTGGGGTGATACCAAATGAAAGAAGGAAGAGGAAACATAACAGCATTGATAATAGAGAATGTTAGCATGCTTATTATTATTCATTCTTTGAACATTTGTACTGTTAAGAATTTGCATCCAACTGTCTTAATTTATTGTAATTTTAGAAACGCGGGTTAAGCATCCTGTTTCTTCTAAAATAATAATTTTTGTAGGGGGTCATAATATTGTTTTAATTTGACGTAATATATCTGATAATATATTTTTATTTTGAAACATGAAAAAGTAATATATTCTTAGTTTTCTTCAGTGGCAATTAATCAGCTGAAGGGATTAGATTTTTAAATTAGGCCTAATTTTACTACATTTAAAAATTTTTTAATAGGCTAAGAGAAACAGTTTTCTGGGGTTGAGGCTTTCTCTAAACTTATTTTTAGACCAAAATTTTGTTATATCAAAATTTTAATAAAAATCTACCCTTGAGATTTTTAGATAAAATATAAATACATCACTACAGACACTCCTCGTTAATAGTATAGGAATCACTTTTTGCCTGCCACAGTGCAGGCCCAAAAAGCATTTAATTTAGATACCCGCCATCTATATAGGCCTATATAGGAAAAAAAGTGCGAAGACGCTCCAAAATATCAAACTCTTGAACTCTTTAATCCGCAAACTGGTTCAAGTGGGGACGCGCCGCTCTCTATGTGTTCATTCCCTAAATTACCGCATGTATACAAAGGTAGACGTGTCTTTGAAAGTAATAAATCTTCATACTTGGGCTAACTGACGGAATTATTTATGAAATTGAAATTGGGGAAAATTTAGTTATACAATTTTTATAAGATTCAATGAAATTAAAAGTTTTTGCAATCAAGCCACAGTTTTATTTATTTTTTTTTTCAGAAATGAACCACATTTTTTTAGCATTGCACTTGGTAGCGAACATATTAAAGCTTTGTTGCAAAGGTAACCTACTAATATACTGCTTAGTTATAGGCTAATGGCTTTTTAAAAATAATTACTTTATTTCAGATGCCCAGGATTTAATCACCCTATTGTTATTGCCGGCTGTATGCCCACCTAGGATGAAAATTAAATCGAAAGAAACGGACCAGGAACATACAAAGTCTGCTATTTGGAAACCTACAATTTTTGGAATCCAGGGAAAGTTCTGTTTTCCAAGTAAATATAGGTGTGTTATCTTAAAATTTTCTTTAAATTTGAATGCCTATTTATTTTTGTTGTTGTTGTCCATATGGGTATAATACAAAAAGTCACTGTTTTTTTTTTTCTTTTATATATATTTTTTTTCATTGGAATTGTGGCGTCTCTCCCCAAACCTCAAGCTCGGACTCAACAGCTGATCAGGTAACAATAGACAAAGACAGTGCGATCTGCGCATGCGCGGAAGGCCAGACGGTGTGTGGAGCCATCGCGCTCCGAGTCGACTCGAGCACGGCGGGGGCAAGACATCTCCTCAGGGTATCAGGTAACAACGCCATGTGGTAGGGTAGGAATTTGAGGGGAGAAACGGGGTATGGGGAACCTAAGTTAAATATTAATCCAATTCGGTAATTATACCAATCGAAATTAGAATCATGTAATTATTTGGGGACAATTAAATTAGGTTTAGGGAAGGAAGCCTGCATGTACAGACATTAGTAAGATAAGGTCAAGTCCGATATACAGTTGGAATTAAATTAACTGGGGGAACAATATTATTTGTGAAATTCATTATTCAATTACAATTATTAATCATCAAAGCTGGCTTCCTTTTTAGATAAATGACGGGCGAAGGATAAGATCCACGGGGATTGAATTAACACGTTTGGGGAAAACGGAATATCGTATCGAGTTTCCCTCTTCAAACGGAACAAATGGGGGAGACGCCCCAAAATTGGTAGCAGAGCTTTAAACTATCCCTTGCCCGTCAATTTAATTTATTTTCCAAATTTAATCAGGGAATCTTAAGAAGATTGTTTCTGGGCGGAGCATGTCTATGCGGGCAGGCCGACAGGAAACGGCCAACTCAATCACGTGTTTGCGCGGCGGCGTGTAACCGTTTTCAGTTCAGTAAATTTATTCATTTGGGATTACGAATTTTCATCAACTTCATTCTTTTAACAGGGTTTTTCGTCACTCTCGAGAAAGTTAAAATTTGTCACCCGACTTTGAACTTGAACGAATCTTGGAATTAAGATCTCATATTTTTTCAGTTAAATTAAAGTACGCAACAATAATTTTATTCAACTGTTGGTTATTTAATGACCTCTTACAGGATTTATAGGAAAATTCAGAAGCAATTTTATGTTAGGCTATAGCTAATACCACATGGCGTCATCCCATTAAGGTATTAAGTTTTAAATATTTTCATTTAGCTATAGGCCTACTGTAGTAAAATGTATCTCATCTGTTAACATTATGGGTAAAAAAATGTATATCTATTAATTTTTTGGAGGAACGTGGCCACAGGATAATTTATTATTCAGTACCTGGATCCACAAAGGATTTAATATTTATTGAGGTCAATCAATGGTCTCAGGATCTCGGTATCCCACGTTCTGGAAAAATATAATATAGGCTATCTCACTTGTTTAAGGTAGCAAGCTATAAATAAAAATGTAAAATGTAAAAAAAATAATAAAATATTAAAAAAAAGCTGCCCATAGTGTTGACACGAGTTGTTTTACATTTCAGGAATTTTAATTAATATTTTCCCTTAAGTTATACAATATTTTCATAAGATTTAATGCCAGTATTTAAATAATAGTATTTCAGTATTCAGATGTAATTACGGTTAGCGTATATTTAAGAGGTTGAGTTGGGTGATAGCAATTCCAGTAGTTTCTCTCTCCAAATATATTTGTTGTTATCAGAAATTCAGTTCATGACAAAATATCGATCGGTCTAGCCAAGGTCAGGGACCCCTCCCCACCCCGCGCCACAACCTGTTTCCCCCCCCCCCCGCCCCGCGCCACGGCCCGGCCACCTGTCACCGAACAATACACCCCCCCCCCCCCGTACCCCGCACCAGTCACCCGAGTCTTTGTCATTTCCGGTAATAATTTCAACGTAAACTTCTAAGCATTTCCCATACCCCCCATTCCCACATCAACACAAACCTTTCTCAAAAATTATGTTGCGAATTAATCTACTGGGAGATTCTCAGCTTAAAAGGTACAAGTTTTATGTTGAGCACCACAATAAGTTAAAAAATAATTTTTCCTTTTACCGGGCTATAACAATATCAGGGGCTACCGTTAGGGACATAAAGCAATTTTTAAAGGCAAACTCAACATCATTGGACACCAATATGCCAACCCTTTCATTCATTGGGACTAATGATATTAATAGGGGAATTGCTTTGACCGATTTTAAAAATCAGTTTAAATCCTTGATACGGCTGATTAGGAAGCTATCCGCACCCAACCCTTTAATCATTATGACCTTACCCCCTTTCCTTAAATTTCGAAACAACACAGAAAAACTTCACCACATTGACGAAATCAACAAGTTCATTTCAACTTTTCAGGACTCAATCACCCACGTTGTTCAGTTGCCGATCGCCCGCGAAGACTCTGCCCAGTATTTTCAGCATTTTTATTCCAATCCCACACGGCCTGATGGGATTCACCTAAATGATCGAGCTTTTCAGCGCATGAGCGAAATATTAAACAATATTTTGAGGAATAAATAAATAAAATATGATTATCAACTTTAAAGCCAAAAAGTAAGTGTAGTTTAATTTAGGTGACAGATCTGAGAGGATCTTGGGCTAAATACAGTAAGTGTAGGCCAGCAATAGAATTACACCTTCACACCCCCCCCCTTTCCCTGGGAGCCGCCATAATAGGGACTTGTCACACCAGCGAATTTTCTTTGGCTTAGGGTCGTTTATGGATGATAATATCGGACCATAGCACGTTCTTTAGGGAACAGCCAATGTCACCCGCCCACCCAAAAAAAAAAAAAAAAAAAAAAAAAAAAAAAAAAAAGCAGGACATTGAGTGAATAACTTGAATAAAGTATCTATCGTTGAAGTGTTGCATTTAAATAGAGCATGTGTGTTATGTTACCTACCCCCCTCCCAACCTAAAATGAATGAAGGCAAGGTACCGACGCAGGTTAAATGATGTATTAGTTAAGGGATATGGTTGTTAATTGAGTAAAACTTGGAATTGCCATCCTGTGGTCGGCATCAGCCCGGTGTAGTAAGGCCTTGCTGCAGTGGGCTGGAGCCTCCTGAAAATGGTCCCAGGCTATAAACGCCAAAGTTGGACAGTGCTGGGAAATTGACTTGGGATGGTCAATTACCAGGTAGATCTATTGGAAGGTGTCTTGGCACAACAACTTTTTGACGCCCAATAGCAACTATGCAAGGGCAAGACAACAACTATTATAGTATAAAGTACCTAGCCGCCTAAACCCCTTTACCTTAAACCAACCCTTTATCAAAAACACACTGCTTAGCACTATGTATAGAAAAGGTAAAATAGAATTTAAAAAAAAGTAAAAAAAAAAATAATAATTCACTCAATGTTCTGAGAGGCCTCAAAGAAAAAAAAATACCCCCCGTCGCAGCAGACCTGCGTACTCAGCGAATTTCCAAATTAGTAATATTAATTTTGACCAGTTAAACTTGTTAACAAAATTTCATCACGTGCTCATAAATAGGGAAATAAATGTCTATTCTCCTTATGATAAATATAGGGAAAGAGTATGCAGGTATGCTGCCATTGGGGACACTCAAAGTAGGTTTTTAGCATAGAAATTTATTTTGACCATATAAAGCCATATGGTAAGTTTCATCAATATCTGTCCATAAATAAAAGAGTTTGCCTATTCTCCATATGATTAACATGGGAAAAGAGTATGCAGGTTTGCTGCCATGATAAGTACAAAAACCAAGATTTTTTTACCTTAAATGGATGAATCTCAACCAAATGAAGCTAAATACCAAGTTTCATTCAAAAATATTGGTTAATAAGTGAAATATTAACACATCCTTATTCTCCATAAGATTAACATTGGAGCCCCAAAAGACAATGTACTGTCTTTAGACTTTGTAATATCTCGGTAACCAATGGAGATAGAGCAAAGCTTCAAAATACTAAATTGTGTGTTTTTTTGAGCTAAATCCAATGGTCAAAATATAAATTTAAAAATTTTAAAATTTACATATGAAAAATGCAAAAAACACATTTTTGGGGTACAAAACCCCCCAAAACTACCCCTTCCGGTAGGTCGATATGTATGGTTTTCGAACTCATCCGAATAAACGTAGGATTACACATCTCTCCCAAATTTGGTGTCGATCGGACCATTTTTACGAGAGTTATCGTGTCTAGGGACACATATATATATATATATATATATATATATATATATATATATATACATATATACATATATATATATATATATATATAAATTTTAATGACTATTATTTTTGGTCTCTGGGCACCTCAAAACGAAAAAGTAACATGGTCCCGGGCTTAGGTCTTACCATGAGACCTACGGTAATAGCTTATTAGTAGTGGAAAAAGGGGGCTGCTGGCTCACTTCAAGGTCACCTGAGCGATGACGTCATCGAGGTCAATGACCTCACCGATGACGTCATCGATGACGTCATTGATGACGCAATCGATGACGTCATCACCAATTACGTCATTCTGTGACGTCACACCCATGACGTTGCAGAAATGACGTGGTGATGACGTCATCACCCCTTACGTCACCATTATGACGTCATCGATGTCACAAAGGTCAAGGTCACGCTGAAACCTAAAATTTTTAGGCACTTTTGCTGTTTCTCGCACTACGCTCCGAGTTTTAGTCAGGTTTCAATGACCTTGACGACTTGGAGCGAAATTAGACGAGAAACAGCAAAAGTGCCAAGGAAACTCAAAGTTTGCAACGTGACTCTGCCTAAACCGTCATGTGACACCGCTCGAGTGACCTTGAACCGATACAAGTCCCGCGTTTCATCATTACTGTAACCGCGATGCGCACCCTACGACAGACACCGAGCGACTGACTGTCCAGCCCCGCGCACTCTAGGTATATTGGCTCGAGAGACTAAGACTCTAAACCGTCAGGAATGGGAGTAACTAACTGAACTTTGCAAGGAAAAGTCATTTCTTCCAATATTCTAAACAAATCTTCATCAGTAAAACTTACATTAGTCTGTTTGGTATAAAACTTAGGGTGTCCGCGCAACAGCTTACGCCATTTAGCTAAAGTCGAAACCCGCTTGACCTTGAGCGGTGGACACTGAGCAGCCAATAAAGACTTAACACGGCTAAGTTTCTTACCCAAAGTGTCTCGCGACATGGCTTCCCCTCACAAAAGTCCGCACAATACTGAGAGACTGTTGGTAGCGCATGAGCCAGGGCAAAAGTGGAGGGGGTAATAGCAGGAGTGGGGGAAGGTCACAGTGGTGGGGGAAGGTGAGGTTGTACACTGGAGTATCGCATCACTTCACCATGAGCTGTCCTACAGTCAACACACTGTACTCTCAGCCCGAGTTGGCACTAGAAGAAACCTTACTGTACAGCTTAGGCTGTGAGGGGCGAGGAAGTAAAGTCAAAGTGGAAGAACTCCAAGATAAAGAGTTGTGTAGAATAAACTAATTGTATCCCTGCAATCTCCAATAACCTAAAAGAAATCTCCAATAACTCTAAAGAAATACCGATATATAAAAAGAAATCTCATCCTTTGGCAAAATGAATTGGAAAAGATCACAGTAAAATTAATCTAACTTAAAATCTGGACTGAACACTCATGGCGATACTACGTGGTGTGAAAACGCCACCCTAAACATTACAAGTTAGGTTAGTGAGCACCTCTGGTACGATAACCGGCGTGCTAGAGTTAAAGTGTGATGACCTTGAGTCAAAACACTGAAATAGTACAAGTCGATATTGTCCCAGAGTTAAAGTGTAGTGACCTATATTCAAGACTTGTAAAAATACTTACATATAGAGAGTTAGAAAACAGCGAGGTGCACCGCATGGAAGCTGGAGACATACTGGCGGAGCGGTGTTGTGCAGCCTAGGGACTCGGTTGTGGAGGGGGTATAGCTAACACTTAGAGTAGAAGTGTAGTGGGTGACCTTGACCCACTTGACCCCCCCCCCCCCCGACAAAAAGTTTAGCGAGCCCCCCCCCCCTGAGAACTTTTTTTCGGAAAAATTTTTGACCTTGACCAAAAAGTTTTTTGCTCCGGACGAGAAGTGCCCCCCCCCCGAGAACTTTTTTTTCGAAAAAATTTTTGACCTTGACCAAAAAGTTTTTTGCTCCGGACGAGAAGTGCCCCCCCCCACCCCCACCCCCAACCCCACCCCCACCCCCCCCCCCCCTCCCCCTCCCCCACCCCTGATATCCTGGGCGTGGCTGCCCCGGTGGGGATATAAGGGGGCCCAGCCAGAGCCGGCTCGCAGTCCGCTCCCGCGCGTTGAACGTGAACGACCGGGACGGACCGCCATAGGCATCACTAAACATTGAATGGCGCCTTCAGTGTTTAGCGAAGTCTACTCTAACTTTAAGACTTGTATTAGTTGTAAGATATTGCGCTTGCGTTTGGGTATTGCGAATTGTTTTATATGAGAGTGTTTTACTTGTACCCTATGTCTCCTGTGTCTTTTATCCTTTGTGTCTTATTTGTTATATGTGTTTAATGTGTATGTGCTTGTTCCAGCATTGACTACGTTGAGCTCAATTGTGTGTTGTAAGTGTGTTATATGTTTCTAAAGTGTATACGCTTGTTTTAGCAATCCCCCCTTGAGCTTTTTCAATGCTCAAAGTAAATTGTAAAGTCAGGGAACGGGAGTAGGCCCCCGTGTAAAGCCACTTTTAATAATTGGTAGGCTCCTGCCCAGGCATGCAAAAGGTTGCGGATGGCATTTGGGGAGCATGTCCGTTTGTAAGCTGGCAAGCAAAAGGTTGTGGCGGCCTCTGCACTCGGACCGAGGACGTAAGCCATTAGGGTGTCCTCAGTATGTTTCCCTTCTGGAAACTCAAAATTATGTAAATGAATCTTTGTTAGCTATTTGTGTTTTTAGTCCCCAAGGCCCCCGAACATTCGTGGTTCGCCATGGATGTACGGGGGCCGAAATTTTTTAATGTCCGTGTGGCCTTGACCCACAAAGACTTGTAAAAATTCAATGCATTGTAAATTAAAAAATATTAAAGATAGGTTACGGGAGTAGGCCCCCGTGTAAAGCCTATTTTAATTATCGGTAGGCTCCTGCCAGGCATGCAAAAGGTTGCGGATGGCATCTGGGAGCATGTCCGTTTGTACGCTGGCATGCAAAAGGTTGCGGCGGCCTCTGCACTCGGACGAGGACGTAAGCCACTAGGGTGTCCTCAGTTTGTTTCCTTCTGGAAACTCAAAATTACGTAAATGAATCTTTGTTAGCTACTGAAAGACAATGCAGTAAATGTTTACAAGTCTTGCGTGGCGAAGGGTACACGACATTGGATGTTGCCTTGTTGTCATAGTTGGGTCTCTTCGGAGGCTACAGCGATGACAACCCAAGTGCCCCAGGTGGGGCTTAATTTTTTTAAAGTTTTTTCGTGACCTTGACCTAAATACAGTAATGACCCCCCCCCCCCCCGAACTTTTTTTGAGAAAAAAATTTTGACCTTGACCAAAGAGTTTTTTGCTCCGGACGAGAAGTGCCCAAACAAAAAAATTTGTACAAAGTAGTGGATTTAGACCAAAGATCATTGGTTTATCAAACCTGTTGAAGAATAAATTGAAAATGGGTGTTTAAAAGCCAAATCTACTACATGATTGATAAACTGGATGTATATGACGTCACCTTCCCCCACCCTTAAACCTCGGGTATAAAGGGACCCAGTTGAGCGCGCTGCTCATTATTGCGTGGACATTCACCGAGTGCACACTCATAGCCAAACTGTAAAAATGGCTCTTTGCGATATTTGTGGTGAGTTTTTTCAAGACGAAGACATCTTTGTTTTACACCGAGAATTGTATCATGAAGAGGACAGAAAAGAAGAGATTGTTGTAAGTGAAGAAGACTTGGATGCGTTTGATCGGTTATTGGAAAACTACCAGAAGCAGATGGACGACTGCGATAGCTATCTACAGTTACACCGAGAATTGCATCGTGAAGAGGACAGAAAAGAAGAGATTGTAGTAAGTGAAGAAGACTTGGATGCGATTGATCGGTTTTTGGAAAAACCCCAGAAGCAGGAGGACTGGGCTAGCTATTTACAGTTAATGCAAAGAAGAAGACCAAGTGTTATTCAATTTGCCGGAGCTGGACCATCTACAGCTGGAGGATTTATTGAAAAGGAAATGGAAGAAAAAAAAGTGGAAGATGTAAAACAACTGCGTACCCAAGAAGAGGATATGGAAGAAGAGGATACAGAAGAAGTGGAAGATATAAGACAACTGCGCACCACAGCCTTGCCAGGACCAGTTGTAACTCATTTCAAAATTAATAATGTGCAATTGGAATTGGAAAACTTTATAACCCAAGCTAAAAATTTAGTTGTAAAAACATTGATGGAAGAATTGGCAAGATTGAACTTTATTAAATTTGGATTGGTGTTGGAGGCTATGTTTACTAATACCGATGGTGAAAACTCACCAAGAGCATTCATTGCTAAAAACCGAACCCTTACAACCACATCTGATATCAATGAAATTCTAGAAGAATGTTTGAATGAACTGCTAATGAAACTCCAAGAACATGAAGGAAGAGGATCTGGCTGGACGCTATCATCGATCGAAGGTATGGATGTGAGGGTTCACAAGCATGGATATGGTATGAGGGGTAGCAGCTTTATCCCTCTACCAAAGAAAATTAAAGACACCAACTCTTGCAGAAATGTTACAAACGGGGATAATGAATGTTTTAAGTATGCGATGCTAACTAAGTATGTAAAACATAATCCTTGTAGAGTTGGTAGGGAATATTATGAAAACGAACACCGCTACAACTTCCGAGGAATGTCGTATCCTGTGAGTCTTAATCAAATTGCAAAATTTGAGAAACAAAATCCAGGTGTTTCTGTTAACGTGTTCGGCTTAGATGATTCGAACAATGTGTATCCACTACGAGTTGGAAAAGTGAAGCAAAGAAACCATACTGATTTATTATTGATAACTAAAGGTGAAATTTCACATTATGTGTGGATAAAAGATTTTGAAGCTTTGGTTGCACGACAATTAACCAAAAAGAAGATTAGAGTGACAGTGTGTAAGAGATGCTTTTGTTTTACAAATAAAGATTTAAAACATGGAGGATCGGACTGGTTGAAGGAACACCAAAGACTTTGTAATGACAACTATGAAGTGAAGATTAGTCTGCCGCCGCCATCTCGAGCGTTCATCAAATTCAACAAAACAGTTCACCAATATCGGATTCCAGTAGCTGTCTACGCAGATTTCGAATCCACGTTAGTACCACAGGAGCTTCCGGATGGTGAGGTGACTAGAAGAACCAAATATCAATTGCATCAACCTAACAGTTTTTGCTTATTGGTGAAATCAACTTTGCCTGAAGAACAGTTGCAAGACTATGGTTTAACATCCACTCCGATACTCTACCGTGGGGAAGAAGCCGCTAAGCATTTCGTAGACCAGTTGTATGACATTGCTGAAAAGGTGCAACGCTTATACGGTAATGTTTTACCTATGGAACCTTTGAATCAAAATCAACAAGAAGAATACAATTTTGCAACAAGATGTTATTTATGCAAGAAGAGCTTCAGTGAAGAAAATCAAAAAGTAAGAGATCACGATCACCTGACAGGGTTATACAGAGGAGCTGCTTGTAATTCATGCAATATAAATTACAAACTGCCAAACTTTATCCCTGTCGTGATACACAATCTTAGCGGCTATGACTCCCACTTCATTATCCCAGAGTTAGGACGGGATGATGGAAGAATCGAAGTATTAGCTGAAACATTGGAGAAGTACATCAGTTTCTCAAAAACAGTAGGTAAAATTAAACTTCGCTTCGTAGACTCTTATAGATTTATGTCAACTAGTTTAGCCAAATTGTCTGAGAACCTAAGAAGAGAAGATCTAAAAGAAACCAGCAAAATTGTACATGAAGATAAATTGGACTTAGTAATGCGTAAAGGAGTGTTCCCCTATGATTACATAACTTCTGCAGAAAAATTTGAAGAAACCAGTCTGCCACCGATTGAAGCCTTCAATAGCAAGTTAAATGAAAGTGCAATCACCGTTGAAGACTACAATCATGCTTGTAATGTTTGGAACCAACTAAACATTCAAACCTTAGGGGAATATTCCGACTTTTACATAAAATTGGATGTAACTCTGCTGTGCGATGTGATGGAAGAATTTCGAAACACCTGCTTCTCCGCCTATGGACTGGACCCTCTTCACTCGTACACATCTCCAGGATTAGCATGGCAAGCTATGCTAAAGTCAACCAACTGTCGATTGGAACTTCTAACAGATATTGATATGGTGCTCATGATAGAATCTGGTGTACGGGGCGGTTTGACACAAGCTGTAACACGTCATGTGAAAGCTAACAACAAGTACATCCCAGGCTTCGACGAGAGACAACCATCGGTCTACCTTGGCTACTTTGACGCAAACAACCTTTATGGTTGGGCAATGTCAAATCCGCTTCCCTACGCTGACTTCAAATGGATCGACCCGGCCACCATCGGTGACATCTCACAGATTCCAAAGAATGGTCCAAAAGGCTATATTTTGGACTGTGATTTCGAATATCCGGAGCACCTTCATGACCATCACTACGACTTGCCTCTCCTAGCCAAGACTGAAGTTTCACCGACAGGAAGATGGCCAAAATTGATGATGACGTTGGAGAATAAAGATCGGTATGTGGCTCACTACTGGGTAGTTCAACAAGCTCTTGATTTGGGTCTACGTGTAGTGAGAATTCATAGAGCAATTGAATTCACCCAGTCTTGTTGGTTGAAACCATATATTGATTCCAACACTACAAGAAGAGCTGCAGCGACAACGGCATTTGAAAAGGACTTCTATAAATTAATGAACAACGCCATCTTTGGGAAGACCTTGGAGAACAAAAGAAAACACAAAAATGTAAAATTAGTGAGTGATCCTAGGAAATTGGAAAAATTAGTGCAAAAACCAAATTTCGGAACATCCATGATTATAAACGAAAATCTAGTCGCTGTCAGTATGAAGAAAACAACAATAGTCATGGACCGTCCGTTATACATAGGTATGTCGATTTTGGACATAAGTAAAACCCTGATGTATGATTTCCATTATAACAAAATGGTTAAACACTACGGAAGGGAAAACATTGGAGTCGCATACATGGATACGGACGCGTTTATCTACTGGATAAAGACTTTGGACATGTATGAAGACCTAAGGAGTTTCCCATACAAAGACGATTTTGACTTCTCTGACTATCCGAAGAACCATCCAAATTACAATGAAAAGAATAAAAAAGTAATCGGAAAATTTAAAGATGAAGCAAATGGAATGCCTTTAGAAGAAATAGTGGCACTGATGGCAAAATTGTATTCATTTAAAATGTACAACGAGAACAACACACCGACAGTCAAGAAAGCAAAAGGAGTCAAAACATCGTACTTGAAGAAACATGTGACGTTTGACCATTACAAGACCTGCTTGTTTGAAGATTCTACAATGTCTGCAACGTTCAACACTATCAGAAGCTTTAAACATGAGGTCTACAGTGTCACTGAAGTTAAAAGAGCACTATCAGCTCGAGATGATAAAAGGCATATTATGCCGGATAAAATTCACACTCTTCCTTTTGGCCACTACTCTCTAAACCCTATCGACTAGTAACCTATTCTTCGTCCTTCTACAACTTCGACCTTATTCCTTTCTCCTTCCGTAAAAAAATGGGGAACACGGCAAGTCAAACGCCGTGTTCCCCATTTTTTTACACAAGTTTGGATGACCTTGACCTATATAAATGATGTGAATATTTAAGACAACATTCATTGTGATTATACATGTGATACATGAAACATTCAAACCTGCAATATGAAGAACGTGAAGCAAGAAATTGTCAACGAACTTCATAAACCTGCAAGAAGAAAGTTTCCACGAAGAAATACAGTGATAAAAGGAATAAATGATTTATATCAAGCGGATTTAATCGAAATGATTCCTTATAGTAAACAAAATAGAGGATTTAAATACATATTGACTATTATTAATTGTTTTTCAAAAATGGCAGATGCTTTACCACTAAAAGATAAAAGTGGCAAAAGTGTTACAAAAGCAATGGAAACAGCTATACAAAGAGACAAACATACTATAAAACATTTACAAACTGATGATGGAAAAGAATATTTTAATAAGGAATTTGCAAATTTAATGAAAAAACACAACATTAACCATTACTCAACCAATTCAGAGGTAAAAGCATCAATAATTGAAAGATTCAACAGAACTTTAAAAGGTGCGATGTATAAGATGTTTTCTAACAGAGGATCGCACGTATGGATTGATATGTTACCAAAACTTATAAGCGATTACAATAACAAGTTTCATAGAACTATCGGTATGAAACCAAGCCAGGTGACTAATAAAAATGAAAAACTTGTATTAAAACGTATAAAACTGAATACTAAACCAAGAGTTGAAAAACTAAAGCCTAAAAGGTTTAATGTTGGTGATAAAGTGCGAATAAGCAAATACAAAGGTGTATTCAGTAAAAGATATCTTCCAAACTGGACAAATGAGGTATTTACCGTATTTAAGGTGCAACCTACAGTACCAGAAACTTACATTTTAAAAGATAATAAAGGACAATTGCTTGAAGGAGGTTTTTATGGACATAAAATGTTAAAATCAACAGTAGGTGATGTATATCTAGTAGAAAAGGTGTTGCAACGCAAAACAGATAAGGTTAAAGTACGATGGTTAGGATTTAATAAGACGGAAGATTCTTGGATACCTAAAAAGGATCTAATATAATGATAGAGCATCATTTTGGGTTGAACCATTACAAAGGATGGAGATAATACCGCAAAAAGACAATTTTACTATTAATAATATAGATGAACTCACAGTGGATGGTTCTCAATTCAATACTGGGAAACACGGTGTTTTGTTACCAAACACGGTGCGTTGTCTGGTTACCGGTCCTTCCAATTGTGGAAAAACAAATGTAGTATTCAATTTGATTACAAACCCTAAAGGCTTACGTTTTAATAATTTATATGTATTTTCAAAGTCACTACAACAACCGAAATATCAGTTATTGGAACAAATACTCAATAATGTACCTGAAGTTAAATATTTTAAATTTAACGCGAGCGAGAGTGTCATGCAACCGCAAGAGGCTAAACCATTCTCAGTATTCATATTTGACGATGTATCTTGTGAAAATCAAAATACAATAAGGAATTACTTCGCCATGGGTCGACATAACAACATAGATAGCATTTATATTGGTCAAACTTACAGCAAAATACCGAAACAGCTCATTAGAGACAATGCAAACATGTTAATTGTATTTAAACAGGATGAAACCAACCTAAAACACATATATTATGACCATGTAAGTGCGGATATGCCATTTGAACGATTTAAAGAGTTGTGTGGAAAGGCTTGGGCTGAAAAGTATGGGTTTTTAACAATTATGAAGGAACAACCGCTAAACAATGGTCGATACAGGATAGGATTTGATAAATTTATACTAATACACTGATCATGATGTAAAACATTCATTGTTGTACAACACGTCTTGCTACAAACATGGTTAACCAAGAAAAGTTAATAAAGGAAATAAAATCACTTAGTGATTCTATTCGAGATAAAAACAGAGCATTAAAATTAGGTATTAGCGAAAGGGAGAAATTTCTTGAATCTACTTTTAAACCTATTACTGAACCCTTGAAACAATTAAACAAAAAATTTGCTAAACCCGTTTTGGAAGGAGATGCAATTGCACCTATTACAAAGTTTGAAAGAGAAGATGTAAAATCAGAAGATTTTAGTGATGAAGACCTGGAATCCTCTACATATAGTGGTTTTACCGGTGAAGAACCTGAAAGAGAGCTAGAATCACCAGACTATAGTGGTATAAGAGAATTATATGAAGTAAAAGCTAAAAGAGGACATGAAGATGTATCAACTGCTAGTGAAGAGGAAAAAGAAGAAGAAGCAAGGGAAGGTCCGTCAAACATAAGCTTGTTGGGTGAAAACATTCATAACAAAGGACCTTTAGGAAGGAAATACATGGTAAAAATGTTACTCGGAACAATTCCTAATAAGAATTACCATAGTTATGGAGCGAGATTAACAGAAGGTGGTTTAATGATAGGTAATAGCCCGTTAAACGTTGACGAACATGATAATATTGTCATTGGTGATCAAAGGTATAAGGGTACAAAAGGATTATTTGAATTATTATTTGAAAATAAGC
Source organism: Neoaliturus tenellus (assembly GCA_030545055.2). Lineage (NCBI taxonomy): Eukaryota > Metazoa > Arthropoda > Insecta > Hemiptera > Cicadellidae > Neoaliturus > Neoaliturus tenellus. The sequence continues at coordinate 112,737,689 of CM061531.1, forward strand.
CTTCAGTATCGTTAGTGAAAGAAAAAGACATGGAAGCATATAAAAATATTTTGGAACAGACAAATGCATATAGGAGAATGTATTTACCTGACCAACTTCCATTTAGATCTAAGTCTTTAAAATATAGAGAATTTGTATCCAAGTTAATACCAACTAGAAGACAAACAATGCCGTTAACACAAAGAAAACCTGTAAAACGAAGATTTATGGCATCCACTTTAGATGTAAGTGCTCAGGAAAGAAGAAAAAGAAGTAAGTCTGTTACGGGTACAGGTTTAATGAAGAAACTATATAACACAAATGTGATTTATTACAATAATATCAATAAATTGGTGGATAGAATGAAACTAATACATGAAGCTAAAGAAGCGGGTCATACTGGATTGGAAAACGAATGGGTGGCTTTAGTGGATGAACTCCGAAACCGTGGGGTAATCTCATAAAAAATGCGTTACTCACTAGATTACTATTCAGTTGCACCATGAGTGTCGACAAGTTCGGACGTTACTCCTCGGATGGGTTATATTACGCAAATAATTTAAAAAGAGGAGCTGGTTTACCACAAACACCTGATGGGGATTATGATATAACTAATAAAAGGTTAAAAAACATAAAAGATAACACAGATGAAAACGATGCAATAAATTTAAAAGTATTAAAAGAAAAGATATCACCAACATTAAGACTACAGAAAAACACATATGACGCAGGTAATCATAGAATTGTCAATGTTGGTAAGCCAAATCAAAACGCTGATGCAATAAACAAAGGTTATTTATCATCAGAATTAAAAAATACGTTAACATTCAATGGAAAAACGTATACTGCTGAAAATAAACGTATATCCAACGTAGATGACCCTAAAGATGCAAAAGACAGCGTAAATAGACGCTATTTACATTCATTAATACCTGAAAAGACAAAAGATGGTTTTTCTTTTTATAAATTTGTTATTAACGATATAGGTTATCCGAAAAATGAAAATGATGCTGTAAATTTAAAATATATAAAAGATCATTGTATTACACGTGATGTAGGAGTTATTGATTGTCTAGGTAATTGTTTAGCGAATGTTAAAGATGGTTCGGCACCATCAGATGGTGCAACAGTGGGTCAAATGAAGGAAACTTTAAAGCAAGAAACATCTGGATTTGTAAAACAGGATCAAGTAGTATCACGGTCGGGTGATGTGTTTGTACAAGGAAATGAAAAGTTTATTTTACTTGAACAAAAAAATAATGTTTGGGATTGCAAAGACATGAAATTATCAAATGTGCAATTAGCTACAGATGCTCATGATGTTCCGATTTTATCACAAGTTTTACATACTAATCCAAACAATTATCATAGAAGTTGGTTGGGTACAAATAGAAGAATAATTGACATATTTCCAGGTATCGATGATTACGATTGTGTTGTAGTAAAACAATCTTTAATATTAGACAAACCAAAAGGTAGTACTTTCAATGCGAAAAATAAGAAAATAGGTAATTTGGCACAAGGAACAGATCCAAAGGATGCTGCAACTGTAGGACAAACATTACAATATGATAGTGCAAATCAAGAGTTTATTTATAATACCAAAAGATTTAAATTAATGGATGTAAATGATTATCAAAATATATTAATTGCAGATCCAAATTCATTTAGCGGATTTAGAAAATTGTCTGGTGAGGAATTTATTCATAAAAATCATGTATTTAGAAATGAAGCAGACAGATCATTAATTAGTGCAGATTTAAAATATTTTAAATGTCCCGGGAATGATGCAAATGTAACTGATGAAGACTAAGAATTTGTATAAAAACTGATATGGGTTAGAAATCGGGACTAATATTATAAAAATGGGTTACACTCTAGAATGTTATTCAGTTGCACCATGAGTGTTGACAAGTTCGGACGGTATTCATCAGATGGATTATATTACTTTAATACTTTAAAAAGAGGTGTTGGATTACCACAAACACCTGATGGAGATTATGATATTAGTAATAAACGGTTAAAAAACATTAATGATCCCACAGATGAAAATGATGCAATAAATTTAAAAGTATTAAAAAAAGAGATAGTACCAACACTGAAATTAGATAAAAACACATATAACGCGGGTAATCATAGAATTTCCAACGTTGGTAAGCCAAATCAAAATGCTGATGCAATAAACAGAGGTTATTTATCATCGGAATTAAAGAATACGTTAAAATTTAATGGAAAAACGTATAATGCTGAAAATCGGCGTATATCCAACGTAGCAGACCCTGTAGATGAAAAAGACAGCATAAATAGACGCTATTTACATTCTATAATACCTGAAAAGACAAAAGATGGGTTTTCTTTTTATAAATTTGTTATTAACGATATAGGTTATCCAAAAAATGAAAATGATGCTGTAAATTTAAAATACATCAAAGATCATTGTATTACACGTGATGTAGGAGTTATTGACTGTCTTGGTAATTGTTTAGCGAATGTAAAAGATGGTTTTGCACCATCAGATGGTGCAACGGTGGGTCAAATGAAGGAAACTTTAAAACAAGAAACCTCCGGTTTTGTGAAACAAAACCAAGTAGTAACACGTCAAGGAGATGTATTTGTACAAGGTAATAAAAAGTTTACTTTACTTGAAGAAAACAATTATGTTTGGGATGGTAAAGGAAAGTTATTGACAAATTTAGGTATTGGTGAAAAGCCTGGTGATGCTGTTACTTATGAACAGATAATACAATTAGAGCCAACTGGAAAAAAATGGTGGAATTGTGATAACAAACGATTAACAAATGTTGCAGACCCTGATTATGCCAATAACGCTGTAACTGTTAATTTTCTTGTTAAAGTAATAGGTAATTTATTATTTGATATGCATAATTATATTGTAGCAGGACAACATAAACCTATTGACGAAAAAATGAGAAATACATGGATTAAACAAGAAATTCTTTATAAATATTTTTTTAATCATAACACACAAAAGTTTAGATCATCAGATTGGGGTACTTTTGATATTTAACTAAATAACACCATATATTACATCATTTATGTGCAACCTGTCATAGAGGTAACACATGGGTTACGCTTTTCAAATATAAAAGACAATCATGGCGTTTCATTACACCAGTCCATATCGAGACACTATACGGAAAGGAGGCGGTATCACGTCCACAGCGGTTTCTCTGTTAAGTAAAGCTTTAAATCGTATTCCAGTAGGATCTATCGTAAACAGAGCAATAGACGCTTTACCATACGAATTTCACATACCGGGAGGTTATCAGTATTGCGGACCAGGAACTAAATTAAAAAAACGACTGGAAAGAGGTGATCCAGGCATAAATAAGTTAGATCAGGCTTGTAAAGAACACGATATCGCATATTCCACGTTTACCGATTCAAAAAATAGGTCAATCGCTGATAAAAAGCTAGCGAATATAGCTTGGCAACGAGTAAAGTCTAGTGACGCTAGTATTGCGGAAAAAGCAGCAGCTTTAGCGGTAACAGCAGGTATGAAGGCTAAAACAGCGGTAGGAGGTGGAAAAAGGAGGGGTAAGAATAAAAAAGGATCAACCAAGAGAAAACATGGTGGTAATATTAGACTAAAAAGACGTTCTCCGAGGAAAAATAATAAAAAACCGACAATATGGTCAATGGTAAAAAACGGGGCTGGTCTATACCTAAGACCGTATCGTGCATATTAAATAAAAGAAATCAATTGGTTATACCACATAAAGCGTTGACTAATGTTGAATTATTTAAATATATTTCCTGTTTAAAAATACCATTTTTCCGCGGAGTATTTATGAAAGACAGTTTACCAAAGAAAATATGGAAAAATGAGACTGGAATCGTAAATTTGGATAATACTGAAGGGTCCGGCACCCATTGGGTGTGTTATAAGAAACTAAATAGTAATGTATATTATTTTGATAGTTTTGGAAATTTGCCACCACCTAAAGAACTTGAACATTACTTTAAATCTGCTAAAAACATATATTACAACTATAAAAGAGAACAACCTGATAATACTTCAATATGCGGCCATTTATGTTTGGAATTCCTAGCTAAAAGTATCAGTCACTATTGAGATGTCTTCCTATACGGTATCATTAACAGGAAAATCGTCCACTTTACGAAGTATCCTTTTTCCAGCGTTACGCTTGCAAAAAGGAAGATTTTGGGAGGCAGCACTGTTGGATTTTACAACTTACAACTCTATTCCCAATGTTACGGAAGGTAAAAATAACTTATTGCATTATTATAAAGGAAAAGATGCCAGTGGTAAGTTAACAGACTTAGAAGAGTGCAGTTTACCCACAGGTTCTTATGAAATTGATCATATTAATGAATTTTTGCAAAATAAAATGGGAAAAGACAATATATCGCTAAAAGGTAATAATAATACAATGAAAGCTGAGCTTACTTCAAAATATTATATAGATTTCACTAAGCCAAACTCAATTGGTGATTTATTAGGATTTCCCAAAGATGGAGCAATTTTAGAACCAAATAAAACACATTCCGGTAAACAAACTGTAACAATATTAAAAGTCAATAGTATAGACATAACTTGTAACATTATACAAGGAGCTTACAGAGATGGAGCAAATACTCATATAATACATACTTTTTACCCCAGTGTACCACCTGGATTTAAAATTGTTGAAAAGCCGCAAAACCTGGTATATCTACCTTTGAACACCACTTTCATTTCAGACATCGTGTTGAACGTATTGGATCAAGACGGTAACTTGATAGATTTCCGAGAAGAGCCTATTACGGTTAGATTACATTTAAAATCAACACTTTAATACAAAATCATGGGTTTAACATTTAAAAGCGAACAACCTACGGGAATCCGCATTAGTAGCTCTTCAGCTGTGGAGGAGTTAACACGCGAGAACATTCGTTTCTTAGAGAGAATTGGATTAAAAGTAACCGATAATGGATATACTGGATATAGCTCAGGGTCCAACATTCGACGAAACCCTATGGGAAAAAGAATATCACACCCACAACCCTTACACTTCATCAAAATTAAACAATAACGATGAAATTCGTATTCCCATACAAAATCAAGACATTTACACACTACCATGTGAAAGTTACTTGTATATTGAAGGAAAAGTTACTAAAAAGGACGGTACTACTACTGGTACAACAGTTCCATTTATAAATAATCCCATGGCTTTCCTGTTTGATGAAATTAGATATGAAATATCAGGTGTAACAGTTGATTCTACTAAAAAAGTAGGTATTGCAACAACTTTAAAGGGATTAACATCTATATCACCTAATGAAACCAATTTAATACAACCTGCAGGATGGGTTTTACCTGCAAAAGACACAATCACTCCAGATACAAATGGAAATTTTGATTTTCATATTCCGTTACGTTTGTTGCTTGGTTTTGCTGAAGATTATAGGAAAATAATATTAAACGTTAAACAAGAATTAGTTTTGTTGAGATCTTCAAACGATAAAGATATTATTAAAGCTCCAGACGGTACAACAGATGCAACTTTAGAATGGAAATTAACATTAGACAAAATTGTATGGAGAGTTCCACATGTAAAATTAGCTGACGAGCATAGAATGCTACTATTAAGAAAGTTAAAGGCTGATCGTGATATTGTAATTCCTTTTAGAAGTTGGGAATTTCATGAACATCCCAGCTTGCCAACTACGGATCGACACACTTGGACAGTTAAAACATCTAATTATGTGGAACGAGCCAGGTATATTATATTTGGTTTACAAACAGGCAGAAGAGACACCATCACCAAACATGCAGGCCAATTTGATCATTGCAACTTGAAAAATATTAAAGTTTATTTAAATTCACAATTTTTTCCATACGATAATTTAAATGTGTCATTCGCTAATAAAAAGTACAGCATATTGTACGATATGTATGCAAGATTCCAAAGTTCATATTATGGTAAAACGAATGCACCTTTACTATCACCAGAAAAATACTTAGATGGTTACCCTATAGTTGTAATCGATTGTTCTAAACAAAATGAATCGGTAAAATCATCAAGTGTAGATATAAAAATAGAAATGGAATTCAACGCGCCTATATCGGCTAATACAACTGCATACTGTTTAATTCTACATGATAAAATCGTAACATACACACCTTTAACTGGAATTGTTAAAAATGTATTGTAAAAGACCGGTTTTCCTACATTCCAATGCATTCCGCGAGTATAAAAGCAGAGCGTTCAGCTCGCTCCTTATCAGTTTGTTGCCTGTTGTTGTATGGGTAGCATCTTATTCAATATGGCTTCTCCTAGTGGTACACAAGAAAATGTAGTAGATATTGAGAAGGAGATATCCGACTTTTTAGATCTTCAAGGTCAACCGGAGGGAGATGAACACAACGCTTGCGGACAACTCCACGCCAGTAATAATGTTGAGGAAAAAGGTAAAAGAAGAAAGAATGCACACAAGAGGAAAAGGGATATTGAAGATAATATTTCTCCTAACATATTAAGTGAGGTATTCTTGCGAATATTTTACCCAATCTCTTCCAGTTTGGACAAAAGTGTTTTAATCGGTGTTATGAAATCTACAGATTATTCCCCTACTGTAATTTTAACTCATGGACCCAAAATGATTTTGTTTACGGACACTGCTTGGGAATCGTTTATGAAACACTTGCATCTGCTAGAATGCTATTTAAGTAGTAACATGTTTGGAAGAAAGACAAGAGTAGGCCTTTTGGATTCAAATGTGGAAATCGATATTGTTAAACATCGTGGTGATCATCAGTTGCGGTTTAGAGACACAACAAGACATGATAACAAGATTCAACTTAATCGAGAAGAGTTTTTTATTCTAACTTGTGCAACTGAACCAATAACGAGATACTTGAGACAACTGGTGTTTTCAAGTTCAATTATTAAAGATTATCTGGAAGACACTTTGGACAAACAACCGGACGCACCTATATTGTACGGACCTGTAGATACTTCTATATTCAATAGGGTTCCTCATGAAGTACAAATGTGGAGACAATTGGAAAAGTACGCTCAACTACATAAGAAATCAGTAAAACATGAAAAAGAGGAAGAAGAAGGAGGAGAAGAATCAAGTGTTAGTGATGAAAATGAAAACAAGGAAAATGTAAAGATGGAAACCTAAATGACAATTAACTACACAGCAATGGTTAATTTTTAAAACAATATCAAACACTTTGTGGGGTTAGGCCTACCGGGGACGGTGCCCACGTTAAATATACACCAACGCGCCAACAACTGTACGGCCGGGTATAAAAGTCGTACCTACCGTGGTGTGGAAATCAGTTGACCTTTGGACTTCGTCATGAGCAGACGAGTGATCTTCGCAATGGACAAGGAAGAAGAACAAGTAAAGTCCAAACCTGGTATAATTGAGTTCCAAGCGTTTCGGGGTAATGATGATAGATTTATCATAAAAGAACTTGTGTTTTTCGACATCAATACAAGTGTTCCTTATTCGTTTTTATTTAAACCACCATGTTCTTATTCATCTTTAACCAGTAAAGCCGCTACTACCAACAGATGGATTTCAAAACACTTCCATCATATCGATTGGTATGATGGTTTTACAAGTTACACGGACTTGTATCACATTATGCATCACTTTTCAGACAAGTTTACCAATATTTACACAAAGGGGCTGGAAAAGAAAAGATGGATCGAAGGATTTACTCATGTTCCGGTTAATGATGTGGAATTGGATAAAAATTACAAGTATACGATGGAAAATGTTTGTATTTGTACTAAAAGTCCAGAACATGAAAAAGATAGACATTGCGCTTTAAAAAACGTCTATAAGCTCGCATCTTACCTTCAAAGTGGGGAAATGGGGAGTGGTGGGGGTAACGGGGGTTATATAAGTGAGGAGCAGACCGGGACCTGGCATGAGTATTACTCGAGATTCCGAGACGACAACATCTCCCAGCAAGAATACGAAGAAGACGATCTATATCTCGACCATGGCATCTCACCAGTTCCTGCAAACTTTGGTTGAGCAGTTCAATGCTCACTCAAAATCTACCATACTACCCGTCAAGAAGTGTTCCGAACTTAAAGACGAGAAGCACTACATTATCCACGGCATGAAGAAGATGGAGACTACAATTGGAGAGGCCATCTGCTGCAGTCTTAGCGAGGCACCGTTCACTCCGGGGGATGAGCCCAAGTTCCAAGTCTACCTGCCGAAACGGTTCGTCCATCTCCTCCAGAACGAGGATCTGCGCTCCATCCAACCCGGCTGTCTCTACCTGGTTTCCCACGGTTGCACGGGTAGCAATTCCACCGAGTTGACCATCCACATCGCCGACAAGCAGCAGTGTTAGATTTAAGTTTTACTGTTGTAAATATGTTATTGTAACGTTTTATAAATAAATAAACCATAAAAAACAAAAAAATACAAAAGACAAAAAAATGCAACATATCAATATGTGAAGTTTGTCACATATTGATATGTTGCATTTTTTTTTAAACTTCGCGGGTGACCTTGACCTTTGACCTTTGCATTTCACAGTTACCCCCACCACGCTACAAGTCAAACCTGTTTGAATGCAAACACCCCCACCACTTTTTCATATACCTCCAAGCGCTGTGCCTTGGCTTCATTTCTACTCCAGCAGCCAACCTAGCAACATCAGGATGTCTCTCAACGTAAGCTGTGCCAGCTATGAGGAGGTGACTATCAAAACACAACAGGAGCTGAACGATTTGTACAAGGAGTTGCAGCTAATGGTGGCAAGAGGCTACCGTATAAATGTGCAAGTCTACGCTTGCAATATACGGAACACCCGGCAGCCAAAGGAAGAGCCTGGACACTCATCGACAGCTTCCTCACCGACGTCCATAAAGACCGAGCCGGACAACTTGGATTACTTCAGCTGACTAGCAGTTTTATTTCTTGTTCTAACCATTGTAGAATATGTTTATTTTTTCATTATATTAAAGAAGTAAAAGAGCAAAAACACCTATCTTGTTACTGACATATTAGCTCAGTAACAAGATAGGTTTTTTTAAAACACAATTTGAATGACCTTGAAACTTCCCCCTCCACTGCTTTGCTACCCCCACCACTTCACTATTGGTGTACATGGCACATCACGATTAGAAACCTCATTCCATCTTCAACAGCCAAACCGACAACATCAACAATGGCAAACCTACCAACAGATGAAAGATGTCCTCACGCATGCTGCGACTTCATCCACGAGTTAGAGAAGAGGATGCAAGAGAGGGAGATAAGAAGAAAGCAGATCCACTCAGAAAATATCATGATAGTCAACGGCTATCTTTTATTGTTCGGCCTTATTATGGTTGTACTTTTCATACTATATGGTATAGTCACATGTGTCGGCAAGGTTGCAGAAGAAAACGCCCGCCACCATCAGTTGGAAAGTTTCAATGTTACTTTGTAGGTTTTCCTTTTTTTTAAAACTCCGTTTGGATGACCTTGAAACTTCCCCCACCACTTCACCATGTTCCTGCATGAGTATCACATCACCCGTCATTCCTTCTTCGACAAGCAACCATGGCGGACAACACCATCAGCCAAGCTGACTCCACTACTGATGTTGGAACGACCTTGAACTTTCCCCTCCACTCCTTCCTTTTTTAAAACCCAATTTTAAATGATCTTGAAATTTCCCCCTCTACTTTTCGATAATGTTACAACTGACTGCAGCTCACCTCATTCCTTGCTTAGCTGCCATGGCGGAAAGAACTCTTTCTCAAGTTGACTCCACTACGGACGAAGCATTTCCCTTGCGGTGGACTGTTCATTTACAGGATGCGACAGAAGTGGAAGTCTTGTATCAAAAATTACTCAATGTATTAAACGGGAACCCTGGACCTCTTGAATGTAGAATGGATTTGAATTTTGATGCAACCAGGGTCGGCACAGAACCTTCAACTTCAAGCCAGCCTCAGCAACGAGATTTTACACATTTATACACTCCAATATCACCGGAAGGTGTAACTGTCTGCGAGGCTGACTCAACTACACGTTATGTTCAGCCGAAGCCTTGGGTGTTGATTATTAACAATGTGTACAAAGTGGAATTGGTATGTAATAGATTAAAGGAGTTGATGGTACAAGATCCAGGCCTGCGCTTTCAAATAGATATACATTTCATCTGGAGAGCACCTGCGCGGGGCTCTTCGTCTGACAGCTCTCCAAGTACGACGGACGAGGAGGACAACTAGTCATCTTTTTTAAAACTCCGTTTGAATGACCTTGACCTTTCCCCCTCCACTGAGTTTATTTAAGGTGCACTCTCACTGACTACAGCATCATTTCATCGCGCACCTTCACCGCAGCAACATGGACAGTCAACTCAACTACTGTTGCGAACAGAAATGTTTTTCATGGCCAAATGACATTGATGTGGTGGATGGTCTGGCTTGTAGAACATGTGAAGCTTTTGGTCAGTGCATGTGTAAGTGCAAGTCTTGGAAGAAGCCGAAACCGAAGTTGAAGACATTCCATGTGTACCAAATGAGAGGGCATAAGTACACTTGCTGCCCTGAACGTTGCATTGAATTCAAACTTAAACAGCTAACTGGCTGCAAATTGTGCAACAATCATTTTGCAGGTTTTTGCAAACATTATTTAGGAGCGTGTCAATACAGATCAACTTGGCATACCGAAGCACTCACTATCAATGAAATCGCTATAGACTCACAAGAGTAGTCTTTCTACTCTTTGACTTTTTTTAAACTCCGTTTAAATGACCTTAAAATTTCCCCCACCACTTCCCCATATATCTAGAGTACGCAGGGCCCGGAGGTCAGTCGCTCGGCGGCTGTCGTAGGATGCACATCCGTGTTGTGCAGTCTGCTGTGCAGTTTTGATTTTAACCAGTTCAATGTCACCACACTTGAACTCTGGCGAAAACGTCAAGCTGTTAAACACAATCCTAAGCCCCAGGTTCACAGTCAACCTCAAGGTCATCACACTTTAACATGTAAATTTAAGGTAGCACCAAAACGGTGCTACCTGGCTTGACATTTTCAAGTTTCCCGAGGTCATCGCAGTTCCCCCACCACTTCCCATATACCTAGAGTGCGCGGGGCCGGACAGTCAGTTGCTCGGTGTCTGTCGTAGGGTGCACATCGCGGTTGTAGTACTGGTCTAAAGGGGGCTGCTGGCTCACTTCAAGGTCACCCGAGCGGTGTCACATGACGGTTTAGGCAGAGTCACGTTGCAAACTTGCAGTTTCCTCAGCACTTTTGCTGTTTCTCGTCTAATTTCGCTCCAAGTCGTCAAGGTCATTGAAACCTGACTAAAACTCGGAGCGTAGTGCGAGAAACAGCAAAAGTGCCTAAAAATTTTAGGTTTCAGCGTGACCTTGACCTTTGTGACATCGATGACGTCATAATGGTGACGTAAGGGGTGATGACGTCATCACCACGTCATTTCTGTGACGTCGTGGGTGTGACGTCATGGATGTGACGTCATTGGTGATGACGTCATCGATTGCGTCATCAATGACGTCATCGATGACGTCATCGGTGAGGTCATTGACCTCGATGACGTCATCGCTCAGGTGACCTTGAAGTGAGCCAGCAGCCCCCTTTTTCCACTACTCTTATTCCCTATGGGAAATTCGCTAAAAAAAAGGTGGGTATCTCTTAGCTAGAATGGTTGCATCCACCGCTCCAAAAAAAAGGTGGAAACTCAGCAGGGTTGTATTCTTAGGTTATTTGATGGTTAGGAACGGACGTGCTTTGGGACGTTTCATCCAACTGGCGATGCTATTCCTCAGTTTCCAATTTGTTGTCTTTAATTAGGCGGCAGGCTCTCCCCAGTTTTCCGTCCTGGCCCCAGCCACCCCCCAAGAGAAAAAAAAAAAAAAAAAAAAATTAGCGAAACCATTCAAGATTTCTTGGTAATGTGCCCAAGTCTCTCAGAAAGAATAAATATTTAGTCCTCAAATTAAACACTCATAGGAAAAAAAAATCATTTAACTTAGGGACAACCATAACCCCGGAAACCTCAAACAACAAATATTATAAATTTGAGCTAATCGATACCAAAGCGAAAGTTTATCAGTTTCAAAGTCAAGATGCCGGTTTACGACAAAAACACGGTCCCAACCAATCTCACTTGGATAAAAGGCTTGACCGCAAGTCAAGCCACTGATCAGTGTGTGGCATGGGAAATCCAGCCAGCCGCAACACTCGAAGAAAACAGAGTTCGATTGCGAAATCATGTAAAAACGACACATCAAGAAATCCAGGGGGACGAGACCCCTCCTGACCCAATCACTACTACTGAAACAGTGACGCCCACTGATACAACGACTACTGACACGACTACAACCACTACAGTTCACACTCAAATCCAAACGACACCGTTCTCAGACCCTAACCTTGTCAACCTCGTCCAGTCCATTCACCAGATCACCATGTCAGCCGTGAATGAGACAGCTATATCTGTTGCCCGCGAAATGCAAAGCAATCCCCCCAAAAACAGAGACGAAATTAAATTACCCCCATATGTTAGGGACATGCTGAAAGATATTCCCAGGTTAGCTGGCAACGACAATGATCTGGTAGTTAATTTTTTGAAGAAGGTAAATAAAGTCATAGAACTCAGGCTTGTGTCCGAGAAAGCAATTTTGTTGAATGTCAGCTCCCTGATTCAAAATCGTATGAGGGAATTTTGGATTGATAATGTAGCTCAGGGTATATCTTGGAGTCAACTTTTGTTAAACATTCACTCAGTATTTTTTACCCCCGACTCCTTAAGACAGCTTCAGTTCAGGTTTTTGTATCGCCCTCAAGCCCCAAATGAACAGCTCTTGGACTATGTTAAGGACATTCAGTTAAATTATAAAATTTTGTCCCCCCAAACCCAAGAGCAAGAAATATTTCAAACATTGTTCAGGGGCATAAATTCTCAGACAAGAGTTACCTTTGCCGGCCTTAAGCCCATTACCTGCATTAATGACTTAGTGGAAATAGCCCCGTTGTCAGCAAGCCTTTCAACCAACACATTTAGGCAGACACCGCACCCTTCATATGTTGCTCCTAACCAACATTCCAATCAATACCCCAGAAATTCCCAATCATACAGACCGAACAACAACCGTAACTACCCACCATATCGCCCTAACCATAGTAGCAATCCTGCTCCGCGTTTTTCCCAGAACACCAATCCGACACCAAGATATCCTGCTCCCCAGACATCAACCCAGGCAGCACAGGAAGGTTCAAAAAATAATTCAACACAGCTCAAGGGAAATTTAAACTACCCGCGCGGACGGTACTAGGCAGTGGTCCCCCCGCGCGTTATCTAGCTGCCCCTCTTAACGATAACACAACTCCCGCCAAACCCAAACCCAAAACCATGAAGACCCCTCTTTCTGATTTTGCTCAGTTAAAAATCCGATTCGGTACAGAAGAGTTTCCAGCCTTAGTCGACACTGGGTCAACCTGCACATTAATTTCACTCCCGGTACTTAATGCAATTAGAAGCCAAAAAGGTGTTATTGCTCACCCTCCTCAACCTGCAAATATATCAGTTGAAACAGCTGGCTCAGACTATTTGAAAGTCACACACACAGTTAAAATCCATTGTAAGATACAGTATCTTTCGTGGTATTTCACATTTTTTGTAACAGATTCACTTCCAGTCGAAGTAATACTAGGCATAGACTTTCTAAAATATACTAAAGCCATAATCAATATTGCTCAGAATACCATAACTTTCCCTTACAACCGGCCTCTCCTTTTATCGTTGCAACCCAACAGACCCCCAGATCCCGAAAGCAGTTCGAACGACACCCCCAAGTTTGGTCCAAATTTAAACCCAAAAAAGATCCAACAAATTCAAGAAATTATAAAACAATATCCCAACACTATCACCAAGAAGCTAGGTAAAACCAATGTATTGACTTATCACCTAAACATCAAAGAAGGCCACATGGTTAGGAGCAGACCTTATCAATTTTCTCCCCCCAAAACTGAAATCCTACGTCAACACATAGATGAGCTTTTACGTCACAGATCCTGGGGAGCTGATAACCTTCTAGATCAGCTCGCCCTAGAACTTGGTGCTGACGCGCTCCTTATCAGCGAACAGTATCGGGACAGAGACCCAAACATTTGGATCTCGGACAGCCTCGGTACTGCTGCATTTTGGGCACGTAATACACGAGATGTCTTGGTGCGGAGTCACGGGCGCGGCCGAGGATTCGTCTGGGTTCGGTGTGGGGACGTGACTATCTTCAGTTGCTACCTCACACCCAACGAGGCCGTCCAGGACTTCCGCGACAAGATAGATAACCTAGAGGAGTGCGTTCTCGGCACCACCGGGCATGTCGTCGTTGGTGGCGATTTCAATGCCAGGGCCGTCGATTGGGGAATGCCCTCTACCAACTCCCGGGGGAAATACATCCTGGATTTCATCGCCAGGGCCGGTCTTGTCGTCCTCAACCAGGGCGACACACCTACTTTTCGGCGCCCCGGGCAGAGAGGCACGATCCCCGATGTCACCTTTGCGTCTGAGTCGCTCCTTCCGAGGATCTCTGGCTGGAGGGTTGTGGAGGACTACACGGGTAGCGACCACCAATACGTCGTGTTTGACCTGCATGATCAGGCAAATCGTCGAGTTTCCGCATCTCGGGAAGGGCCACGCCGGTGGAACACCAACAAACTGGACGTGGTCAAGTTCACCGAAGTCATCTCTCGGGGAGCGCAGGGGAATCCTGGTGAGGCTGGGGCCGAGGCACTAGTAACATCCACGATGGAACTGATCGTCTCGGCCTGCGACCAGTCTATGCCGCGAAGGAAACCCCGACGCGACAAACAACCCGTTTACTGGTGGACTGAAGAGATTGCGGAACTCAGAAGAACATGTTTAAGAACTAGACGAGCCGCCACAAGAGCGAGAATCCCCGCAGACAGAGTTCGTAAGTCGGAGGCCTATAAAGCTGCGAGAAAATCTCTCCGCCAGGCGATCAACAGGAGCAAGGCGAATAGCTGGAGGAGACTTCGTGACGACGTTGATTCCGACCCCTGGGGCCTGGGTTACAAACTTGTAACACAGAAACTCGGCGCCCGCTCTCCACCTTCCATCATGGAGGGCGCCACCATGGGGAGGATCGTCGCTGCGTTGTTTCCTGAACATCCACAGCGACCGCCGGTTGACTTCGGACGGGTAGAGGACGTTCCACTCTTCACTTTCGAGGAGCTAGAAACCTCCGTTCTCTCCCTGAAGAGCAACAAGGCTCCTGGCCCGGACGGGATTCCCAGTGAGGCTTTAAAGAAAGCATTTTTAATCAACGCTGACTTGTTGATGAGAATGTACAATGCCTGTTTGGTAGAAGGGGTGTTTCCGGCTCCCTGGAAAACAGCCAGGCTTGTACTGATCAGCAAGGGCAAAGGTGATCCCGAGCTGCCGTCGTCCCACAGGCCTCTCTGCATGTTGGACACGGCTGGAAAGCTGTTCGAGAAGCTGATCCGTTCCCGCCTGACTTCTGCCGTGGAAGCTGCCGGGGACTTATGCCCCCGTCAGTACGGCTTCAGAAAGGGACGGTCAACGATCGACGCTGTCACCGAAGTTCAGAGAGCTGTGGAGAGAGCCGAGAGCCACAACCATTTCTCCCGCCGAGTAGTGCTTCTTGTTACGCTTGATGTCAAGAATGCCTTCAACTCTGCGAGGTGGGTCGATATGCTGGATGCGCTTCGCAACACCTTTCGTATTCCTGCATATCTGTTGCGGCTCATCGAGGATTATCTACGCTCTCGAAGCCTGATTTATGACACGAGGGACGGAACGCGGACGATGGAAGTCACTTCTGGTGCCGCACAAGGTTCAATACTCGGCCCGGATCTCTGGAACGTTGCCTATGACAGCCTCCTGAGGTCCGAGATGCCTGAGGAAACCACTTTGGTTGGGTACGCCGATGACGTCGCAGCTCTCATTGCTGCACGCAACGTTGAGCTGGCCCAACTGAAGTTGAACCGAGTTATGCGGGTGGTCAACAACTGGATGTCCGATCACGGTCTCTCACTTGCTCTCAGTAAGACGGAGATCGTGATTCTCACGAAGAAGAGGATCGAAACCGTCGTCCCGTTTCGAGTGGGAAGGGAGGTGGTCACATCAACTCGTGCCGCCAAATACCTCGGGGTTATGGTGGACACCAAGTTAAGCTGGAGGGATCAGATCTTCCGTACGGCGGACAAGGCCGCTAAGGTAGTGACTTACCTTAGTAGGCTGATGGCCAATGTCGGGGGTCCCCGATCCAGCAGAAGACGTCTGTTGATGTCCGCGGTCCAGTCCGTGCTTCTTTACGGGGCAGAGGTGTGGGCAGGCGCTCTAGATAAGGAGTGCTACAGGTTGCGACTCGCCCGGGTTCAGCGTCAAGCTGCGCTCCGAGTGTGTTCCGCCTACCGGACAGTGTCCGAGCCTGCCGTCCTGGTGGTCGCCGGAGTCATCCCTGTCAAGCTCTTGGCAGGGGAGAGGAAAGCGATTTATCAGAGACAAGGCGAGATCGGCAAGGACACGGCAAGAACAGAAGAGCGCTCCCGAACCTTCCAGCAGTGGCAACACAGCTGGGAGCACGACACCCGAGGACGATGGACTGCGCGACTTATCAAGCAGGTCCAACCATGGGTGGAACGGCGGCATGGGGAGGTGGACTACTACCTGACCCAATTTTTCACAGGTCACGGCTATTTTCGGTCGTACCTGAACCGGATGGGAAAGACCGGTTCACCGGACTGCATTTATTGCCCGGGTGTTCCCGACGATGCGGAACACACATTCTTCCGCTGTCCCCGTTGGGAAGGGCCCCGCCTGGAGGCCACACAAATCTTTGGTGTATTTTCGGTGGACTCGGTCTGCCAAAAGATTTTGGAGGATGAGGGCAACTGGGATTGTTTGTCACAGTTCGTCCGGGGCATCCTCCTGGAAAAGAAAACCGATCTGGACCGCGAAGTGGCCCAGATCCCTTGATCGAGCGGCTGGATAAGGAGCGAGCCCCACGGGCGTAAGCCAAATTTAGGCCTAGCCTGACGTAATGTGACAAACAATTCCAGGTTAGATTCCTAAAGAGTAGAGGAGGTTTTTTAGTGGGTAAACCCGTTTTTTGGGGAGCCCCACACTACAGGCTGGCCACCTGTGTGCGTAATGCATTTTTCCGCCTCTCCCTCAAAAAAAAAAAAAAAAAAAAAAAAAAAAAAAAAAATAGATGAGCTTTTAAGAAATCAGGTTATTAGGGAATCCAGTAGTCAATATTCAAGCCCTGCCTTTTGTGTCCCAAAAAAGAATGGTAAAACTAGATTAGTAATAAATTACAAAGGTCTCAACTCAGGTCTCATATTAGAGGCAAGTCCGATGCCCACAGTAGAGTCCGCCTTTCAACACCTGGGGAAAGCCAAATGGTTTACCTTATTGGATCTCAACTCGGCCTACAACCAAATACCTCTGGACGAACAATCCAAAAAATATACTGCGTTTGTCGTCCCATGGGCTCAATACGAATTTAACTGCGTTCCCTTTGGCCTAGCAAATGGTTCAATGGTTCTCACCGATTTAATAAACAAAATTTTTGGGGATATAAAATTCAAATATGTTTTTTCATTTTTTGATGACATAGTAATTTACTCAGACACATTTGAGGAGCACTTAAACCACCTTCGAGAGGTTTTGGATCGCCTCAGAAAAGCCAATCTCACAGTTAATCCCTCTAAAATAACACTAGCCTCTGACAGAATAGAATTTTTGGGACATGTAATACATAACAACACCTTAAGTCTCAGCAAGGAAAAAACAGAACCAATCGACAATTTTCCTACCCCTCGTAACATTAAACAACTTTCACGATTCCTGGGCATGACCGCATATTACTCCCGTTTCATTAGGAACTATTCTGAATTAACAGCTCCCCTGAACCATCTTAAGAAAAAAGGAGTACCCTTCATCTGGTCTGCAGATCAACAAGCTGCATTTGATAAATTAAAACTTGCCTTGACTACATCCCCTATCTTAAGAATGCCTAATTTTGATCTGCCCTTTGTTCTACAAACAGATGCATCCCGAACTTCAATTGGAGCGGTCCTTGCTCAAAGATACAACGACATTTTGTTGCCAGTTGCTTATGCCTCTAGACCAACCAACCCCCATGAAAGGAACTACATTGCATTCGAGCTCGAAGCCTTAGCGGTAACGTTTTTCCTAGATAAGTTTAGAGTCTACCTAGAGCATAGACACTTTGAGCTTCATTGTGACAACCATGCCCTAACTTGGCTCTTGAATCATCCAAGACAAGTGGGTAAAATAGGTCGTTGGATCACTCTGATAAATGCCTTCCAATTTTCGGTATATCATATTAAGGGAAAGGATAATGTAATTGCCGATTGCCTTTCTAGGCTGTTTGAAGATCAACCCCCCGCAGATTCACAATCAGTAGTACAACACCCCTCCCAGGTTCTCCAGAAAGCCAATGTTTTGTTCAGAATTCCAGATGCATTTAAAGATATTAAAGCTCATCAAGCAGAGGACAACCAAATCCAAAAAATAGTTAAAAGCCTCCCCAGGTCCAAGTCAAAAACAAATTATTCCTTGTTACAAGGAATTCTGGTCCACCAAGCGCCCAATCAGTCTAAACCTAGAATAGTTATACCAGAGAAACTTATACCAATGTTGTTTCACCATTACTACCAGGCACCTACTTCAGGACACCTTGGCATTAAGAAAACTTGGGCGAGAATTGAACCACATTTTTGGTCGGAGAACTTAAAAAGAATAATTTCAGATATGGTCAGATCTTGCATTAAATGTCAAACATCTAAGCAGGCCCCAAACACCAAGGTTGGACATTTAAGTTCAGAGATAGCAACTCGCCCTTTCGAGAAAGTTTTTATAGACTATGTAGGACCACTTCCCCGATCAAAGACAGGCAATAAATACATTCTGACAATAACTGACTCATTTTCCAAGTACACAGTTTTGTTAACATCCCGCAATACAACAGCAAAAACAACAGTCAATCTATTAAAACGAGGTCTTTTTTCATATTTCGGATTCCCGAAGTTTTTGGTTTCAGACAATGCTGGAACATTTAGGTAAAAGGAATTTTTGGAAATGTGCCTGGAATTTGGGATTGAACATATAACCACCACCCCACACTATCCGAACCCCAGTCATGCAGAGAGAGTAAATAAAAACATTAAAACCGCTCTTAGGATTTTTCATAGTCACGACCATACTGAATGGGACCAAAATATTCATTTCTTTCAATTAGCCTTTAACTCAGCTAAACACGAAAGCACCGGTTTCTCACCAGCTGAGCTTTTCTTAAACTTCACAATATCACATCCTTTGGAGCTTCAATGGGACTTAGATAAACTTCTGTCCAAAGATCAATCTTCCCAAAACAGGCAAGAAAGATGGACAGAGGCAGTTGGAAACCTCAAGAAGGCCAGGCAGCGACGACAAATCAAGTACGATGCCAAGCGCGTTCCTCAGCCATATAAACCTGGCGACTGGGTTATGCATCGACAATACCCCCAAAGTAAGGCGATAGATCACATCAATGCCAAGCTTCTACCATTATGGTCCAAGCCCCTAATAATTGAATCATTTACTTCCCCAGTTACGGTGAGATTGATAGATCCTTCAAATGGAAAATTTGTCACTCGAGCTCACGTCTCACAATTAAAGAAATTTTTCATGCCCCAATATTAAGCCCGTGTTTATTAAAAGGAGTAGTGATATTAGATTAAGTTAGTAGTTATAAATAAGTTAGGGTTCATACAATAGCAGGTAAACCGAAACACAGACACATCACATAATAACACAAACACACTACAACGGTTGCCCACTCCATTATCTTGACCCCCCCCCCCTGTGACTAAGATGTAATTTCGCGGAGGTTACATCTTCAGGGGCCAAGGGCTCAAGTGGAAGGGCAAATGGCACACCGGCCTCCCTCTTTGTTAGGAAATTTTTTTTTTTTAAAGGTACCAAACAGTAAAAACTCAGGGAAAAATGATTGCATTTTTGTTTTATTTTTGTTTAGCAACCATTTTCCCAGCCTGGCACATCAGGGATGAGTCGGCTGTACCCTCACCATCGCAGAGGGAACAGGCCAATAACACACACACACACACACAAACACACACACACACACACACACACACACACACATACAGCCTCATACCAGATTCACAAACCGGAACTCTTAGTATAATTTAAGTGAAACTTATATCTACAAGAAATTATTCATTATATATGTGTATGCATGAATCAAACCATTATTATTATGATGCACATAGTATAGGTATATACATATTTATTGTTGTAGAAATATTTGTAGAAAATTACTTATTTATCATGCATTGTGCACCCCCAGTCTCATAATGGACTATATTAATGGTTTCACTTCCCTAAACCAAACCCCCATTAACCCTTCATCCCGAGCCTCAAAACCTAATCCAGCTTTCAGACAGCCCAAGAGTTGGAGTGCTCCTTCCAGGGTACCTGCCCGGAGGGGGGGGAAGCTGTGGCGTCTCTCCCCAAACCTCAAGCTCGGACTCAACAGCTGATCAGGTAACAATAGACAAAGACAGTGCGATCTGCGCATGCGCGGAAGGCCAGACGGTGTGTGGAGCCATCGCGCTCCGAGTCGACTCGAGCACGGCGGGGGCAAGACATCTCCTCAGGGTATCAGGTAACAACGCCATGTGGTAGGGTAGGAATTTGAGGGGAGAAACGGGGTATGGGGAACCTAAGTTAAATATTAATCCAATTCGGTAATTATACCAATCGAAATTAGAATCATGTAATTATTTGGGGACAATTAAATTAGGTTTAGGGAAGGAAGCCTGCATGTACAGACATTAGTAAGATAAGGTCAAGTGCGATATACAGTTGGAATTAAATTAACTGGGGGAACAATATTATTTGTGAAATTCATTATTCAATTACAATTATTAATCATCAAAGCTGGCTTCCTTTTTAGATAAATGACGGGCGAAGGATAAGATCCACGGGGATTGAATTAACACGTTTGGGGAAAACGGAATATCGTATCGAGTTTCCCTCTTCAAACGGAACAAATGGGGGAGACGCCCCAGAATTATAACGTTATTATGAGAAAAAGATTTACAATTTTTTGCAATTTCCCCCCCAAATTTGTATAAATAGACAAAACATAAACAATTGATTTTAACATTTACCCCCTCCCCAAAGTTACTGATTCTTTTATCAATTTGGTGTAAGCCTACTTCTTTGTTATATATGAGCTACCGGTAGCTAGTTTCTTTATATTATTTTGAACTATGATCTTATAAACAAACATAAATTGAAAGAAGACTGTTTATTGAACATTGTGTGAAAATTTCATGTTTCTAAGTTTGTAGTGAACTTCCCCATAGGTAATACGCTATTACGGTAGTAGTCACGGTAAGACCTAAGCCCGGGACCATGATAACGCCTCTATGTTCATGGGTTTTATGGGCTATATATCTCTATGTGTCTGTGAACATGGTAACTTTTACAACGGAACCTCCAATTTGGATGAAATTTGGCACAGGGGTGTAAGCTAGCATATGGTTTACTTGAATGAGTTTTCAAACCAGAATGATGATCATGGGAACAGGGTTTTTCACATATCTGTCAACTAAAAACTAGTCGTTTAATAATTTTTACTATCGCTAGGCTAGTATAGTATTTGTCTAGCTCTATCTTAACATTTGACTACACCGAGATGAGAGTCATGGACTATATTTAACATATTTTATCATAAAACTGACAGAATAATTATTTTGACACGGAAAAACCATTGACCATTTTCAAATAAAAATTTCTTCCTTAATCCATAATTAAAATGATGAAGGCTTAATCTTATGGTAAGCCTTCATGACTCAAAATTTGTACATATGTCATCATCTTTCATGGATGTATTTGATAACACTTTTCAAGATCTCGCTTTTTATTCCCAAGCATTCTTAACTGATTACTAAGACTAAATGTACGATCAAGATACCGCTATTTTTTTAGGATGAGGGCAATTGGGATTGTTTGTCACAGTTCGTCCGGGGCATCCTCCTGGAAAAGAAAACCGATCTGGACCGCGAAGTGGCCCAGATCCCTTGATCGAGCGGCTGGATAAGGAGCGAGCCCCACGGGCGTAAGCTAAATTTAGGCCTAGCCTGACGTAATGTGACAAACAATTCCAGGTTAGATTTCTAAAGAGTAGAGGAGGTTTTTTAGTGGGTAAACCCGTTTTTAGGGGAGCCCCACACTACAGGCTGGCCACCTGTGTGCGTAATGCATTTTTCCGCCTCTCCCTCAAAAAAAAAAAAAAAAGATACCGCTATTATTTGATTGTGAAATGACATTTTAAAAACTATTAAGAACATTTTCAAAACCAAAACTATTCAAAAGTGCGTTTTATAGCTTTATGTAAGGACTTATTATTATTTGACACGCATAAAAAAGTGAGCTATAGTGTACGTTACAGATAAAAAAAAAAACCACTCTCAATACATTGAATACTAAAAAACACAACAACATTGTCGTTGCGCCGCCGCGGGCGCCGGCTGGCCCCACCTCGACCGAACCCGCCGCGACAGCGCACGCACCAGTGCATTACACCTCTGCATTAAATATAGGAATATTAGTACTTATTAGTGCTACAACGGCAATGTCTTTGTTATTAATATTTCCTTTAAATTCAACTATCTAAAATTTCATTAAATTTACATAAAGCATTGTGTAGCCTGAAAATAATATTTCAATTGATTAGTTGTATCACCATCGTGAGGTCACCCATTTATTTATAAACTACTTCTTTCCCTGGATGACTAAAACCCTGGGTTGGAGTGCTCGAACATCGATCCTGAAACATACTTTAGTTTTGTATTTGTTAATAAATTTGTACATGTGTATGCACATTGCATTGTGCCTAACATATATTATATACAATGTATGTTTTGTTTTTCTGCCACTAGGCCTAATAGTAATGCCCTTGCATCTCATCGCACGATCTATATTTAAGCCAGCTGTGCATTAATAGTACATTATATACAAAGCACCTAGAGTGTTTAGCACCATACTACTATGAGTCTACTATGAGCACCATATAGTAGACTCAAACAAATATAAAACTCCTAATGTTTTCAAAATATGCACTGCACTCAGATAACGGGCAGCTCATGTCATGGCACCACCCAGGAGTCTTGAATTCGGAGTCTGTAACTCCAGGTGCCGTCAAAGCTAACTGCATGCTATGCATAGTCCCTTTGTTGTTGTTGTTGTAGTGGGCTGTGTTGAAGCCCGCCCAAGTGAGTACTTAAACTTGCACGAAATTGTTACTAATAAGTTAGAATTATTAATACTGTATTTACAAAACCCCTTTGCTTTTTAATAGTGACTCGTACTAAGATTAGGCCCTAATGCAAATTACTTACCGTAGATGATGAATGTTGGTTGAATGTCATATATACATTACCTTTTTATATAGTATTTACATGAACGCCATGGCAACCTTAAAAAATATATCCTTATATAATTCATTTAAATTACTGTCTAAACATCTTTTTAAATGAGATAGGTTAAAAGACATTGAAAAATGGTGTTGCCTATTGGAAGCTACGCTTCCATAGTCACTACAATTCACTAGGTTATGCGTGTTTTAGGCCTACTGTGTTGTTCAAGTGCCTTGGTAGAAATATCTAGGCAATATGTAAAAATATTTATTTAAAATGCTCGTTTTACCTCAAGATTGATCATCGGTGTTGAGGAGATCCAAAGCGATTTTCAAGCGCTCCTCCTCATCAAATCTCTGGACCTGGACTGATGCTGTTTGGTAATTTTAAATCTTCTTTGTCTCTCGATGTTTTTGTTAGGAGCTCTGAGTGAGTTATCCTAGAATACTGAATTGTACTTGACATCAACAACAATAAAACCAAGGCATCGACTTGACATTGCACGTTAACCAGCAGGTTTGGTAAAATAAATGCGTTAATTTATATTCACATTTCATGTATAGACAGTGTTGCTTTTAAACAAAGAGATTTATAATGTAGAAAAACTTTAAACTTCAAAGAACGTACACAGATAAAAAAATAATTTCTATAACTTCCTTGATTTTTTTAAGCTGAACAATATTTTAATTAGTCTAGGCTTAAATAACTTTTAAGCAACAAATAGGCTATATAATTTTAATAAGCTTGTTAAATTTTTATCGAGCTCGAAGCTGTGACTTAGGAATAGGCCTATTGTACACTACAATACATACATCGGCTACGTTATACCAATCTACTTCGATTTAAATATTACAAATTGTTATGATAAAATATTAATAAATACAATTTCCAAAACTGGAGTGTTAAGAGCTGATAATAATTAAGTAATACATTAATAATTCACAAGACAATTAATTAGTTTTTTACCAATAAACTTCCACTAAAAAAAAACACACTATTACTCTGCCCTCGGTATCATTCGTTTCTCACCGACTGTCCTCGAAAGCATGATAATCGGCATTGCTTGTAAGATTGGCATCTGCATCACTATATGGTTGGCAACACTGTCAACACCTTCCCGCACTCCTTTCCTCAAGAGTGCTCCGGGCAATGAGATATGTACTCGAGAAGCGCTAGTATCATTTTGCAGTCTCGTTTGTTAATTCGCCAAGCATTACACACACACACACACACACACACACACACACACGCACACGCACACGCACACGCACACGCACACGCACACGCACACGCACACGCACACACACACACCCACACATCAAAGACATGAGAAAAAATAGCAAGATACCACCGACGAGACCGTAAATTAGTTCGATATAGTGCAATTAACATGTCTGCTAAGTCTACGCCTCTCATAAAAGCATTGTAGTGTTTTAAAATGTTCGGACAATGATTTCCTACCTTAGATCTGGGAGCTCGTGGTGTGTTGGCAGTATCTTTAATTTTTTCCTTAGGTTGTTTTTTTGGAAAACGTTGGGCAGTTCCTAAGGGTTCCGCTTCACAGAACGTGCTAGCTAGGCACACAGGTTTGTTGTCGAGCCATTTCACTACACAAACTTTGTTCTCATTGCAGACACTCACATCGAAACTACTTCTCTCTTTTTTTTTCTTTAACAGTTTGTCTGATATAACGGGACACTCTCTCAGCCGAATTTTTCTAATTGTACCCAGTATACCGATAAGGCCAATTAGTTAACATATTGTTTAATAATAATTTGGATTGGTACCAAAGGAACATAGGCTAGATCATTCAGTGGGGCTAATTCCAAATAAGACTCCAATTTCAAGAGAGAATTATATTGATCAGCATACATAAACGGATTACATTTCCTCTTAATCCTGGAAACAGATATTATTGAAACTCTTATACTTAAAATTATAAATGAACCTTCTTACTTTGGTTGGTGGAAAACGATTAGGCCTAGAACCGAAGCCACTCGCTTTTTTGGAACCGGTACGTCTGAGGACAATGCCCAATTAGGCATTAATAAAGTACAATATTTATAAAGTAAATAAAGTAACTAAGTGAAAGTTCTTTAATTGGTTAAATTCAAGTTAGGCCTTTGCCAGTAGAATGTTATTGGAAACAGTGCATATTTATTGAATCAGAATAGCAAAATCTGACCTTTGGAAAATTACAAAAAGTTTATTCTTTAATGAAAATGACTTTTTATACCATGTTTTCAAATAAAAATTTAAATTAAAACTTCTACTTACAATTTCTACGTGTTTCCTTAGTTTTTTCCAACCGTTTGATCTAACGACAACTAACTTTGTAAAATTTCAAACTTAACCTAGGAGCTTAACTAACATAACAAAACAAAACTTCTCCATGACTGAAATTTCCCAAAACTAATCTTCTCATATACCATACATCATATGATTAAATATTTCAAATTAAAATCTAACTTTCGGTACACCAGGGCTAGAATACCATATTTTTCCCGTAATAAGACTAACAGTTCTAGCGATGAAAAGAAATCGTCAAAATAGACAAATGAAAAATATAAATTAAAAATATATTATAAATTGGCAACTACATTTTTTACTTAATATTTTAATAATTGTTGAAATAATTTAATGGCTTCACATGAATGGAAGAACACAAAGCAACAACCACTTTCCCCCCATGGCCAAGAATTCCTCTGTAGTGATGGTCAAATGCAGGAATTTCGAATCTCGAATCCGAATCCTAAAAAATCTAATCTCGAATCTCGAGTCCCGAAACAAGCATTAAATTAACAGATTTATTCTCTCTCTATAATGTCAATGTCAATCTTATTCATAGAGTTAACTAATAAGAGTCATTATTAAGAAATAATATTTAAAAGCCAGGGACAAGGGAGTAATATATTTTTAAGTTGGAGACAATTATTTTCTCAAAATCAATTTTGATATGCCCACTTAATGAAACGGGTTATACTTTTATAACTTTAGATTACACCTGGACAGAAAATTATTACAAATGGTCTTTTTTCATCAAGCTTTTTTACCTTACCATAAAAAAGCAAGAATGAAAGAGGAAGCATTTAAGGAATAAAGTAAAATAGCAGTGGCATTGTTATCATTTAGTTTTATTTTATACAATCATTACAAACTTGAAGTTTTTCCAACAGCTAAAATTAATCAAATACATTGCAGGGTGCCCAACAGTTTCAGTATTTTTAAAGGAGAAAAAGTAGGATGTTTTGGCTAAAAGGTAGGAAGTGTTGACTGAAAAGTAGCAAGTGTTGACTTTCGAAATTAAAGCAACAAAAGGATTAACATTAACAACAATCTGAAATGAATCATTCTTGTGTTACGAGTAAATTTATAATAAATAAAAAATAAAATAAATAAAAGATATCAGGTTTGTAATCATATTTTACTACTTGACTTCTTCAATATAAACCCCATTTATGATTCTGTAGCTGATATCTGGCTGTTTGGCAGATCAAAGTAATAGAAAAGAGCACAAATTAAATGTAGAAAAATAAGATTTTAACTTTGAATAAAATCTTAACCAAATGGACTCTTTTAAATAATAAGAGCTACGACTGATGATTTTCAAGGTGTAATATCTCCATACATAACATTTAATGGGTTACCTGTTAATGGTATTTTAGGAACACATCACTCAAGGTCAAATGCAATCAACAACAAAACAGCACACATCGAAAGGTTTGGTGCGTGCATTCTTTCCTGTTGGTTTTTTTGTATACATGACAATTAATTTCTCAAATTCTTATGAAGAAAGACAAGCATTTTAACTCGATCTGGATCAAGGCGATTGCGCTTCTTGTCGCAAACAAACCTGCCGTGCTGAACAACAGTCCGCTGAAAACAGTTGCAGGTGGGATACATAAATTTATAGGCTACTTTTTTCAATCTTTGAAAATTACTCGAACCACAGTATTGAAAAATCCCCCCCCCCCCCTCTCTTTAATACCTTTAATACCTTTAATACCTTTATTGAAATGGCGACCTAACTCAATAGGTAGTTTAAAGCCAAGTATGGATGAGGGATGAGTGTAGGATCCTTTTGGAGGAGAGGTTTTTTCTTCCAGGCATCTTTAGTTCATAACGACATGTCTTCTCAGAAGCTGCAGCTGCAGCAGGAGCTCGACTTGTTTTTGTAAAGGCACTGTAATGACTAAATAAGTTTTTATCTTTGGACTTTTTATTGGACTCAGCGTTTTCTTGCTCTGCTGGTACAGCTGAAGACTTGGCTTTCTCCAGAGCCTGGTCGTTCTTGAATGGAACTGCCTTAAACCTGTAACAAGCACAAGCTATAGGCCTACTTGTAGTTAATAATTATTTGTTGTTCAGTCAGTAGCCGCTGTTACTACCAGATATTTATCAGGAAATAAACAAACGTATCATAGTTTTTTTAAAGTTCCAAATTTATTAATGAAAATTAACTCTCAAACTCACATATTGATTATTTAACTAAAGAGCCCAATATGGTTATCTAATAAGGATTTATATTTATGTAAAAGGATTTAAAATTCCAATTAATATCAGCACAGACGAGTGACTTGATATCATGACGCCTTACTATTTACTGGGGCTCTCATTGAAGAATGCTGATGCTTGATAATGCATCTTAAGCGTCAGCAGTCATCACTCTACTGTAGCTGACACAATCAATCAAAACACTTAAAATTGTAATAATTATATTAGTTTGGCTTTAGGCATGCTTTTACACATTGTGGTGGACTGGTGGAAGTTACATGTAAATGAAAGCGGTCATGTTCATCCCTTGTGATTCTGACGTTGGTTTAGTGATGGTCAGGCTCATTGGTATTACCTTGCTTGGGTACAGGAAAGGGTTTCGGATGAGATGCGGAACTTGTCACAATGTGAACTAGCTATTGGTCTTAATTACCCTATGAATTGGGTATGGGGTTAGGTGGAAACTTGCATTGGAACAATGGAGACTTGGTCACATGGAAACTAATTCAAGTGAAACTGACTTGGTGTGATACCCAGAACCAGGATCGGTCTGCCGAATGAGCTCCTACCCTAAGCCAGCTTTGATGTGGCATAATAATGAACTAGATATAACGTAATGTTTAGTTCATACTGAATTTCAGGTTTGTATGTAACATGAGAAGAAATAATCCCGTACCAACCTCACATGCTAGGGCCTGACTATTGCAATTTTAACGTAATTAATTATTCCTGTCCATACATTTTGTGTTTGTTTAATAATTTGAGAATAACCCCTAGTCCTAACCCTACCCTAGCCTAGCCCCTATTTCCTAATTTAACTACACATTATTAATTGTACTTATCCGGCCCAGAAGAAAAACCTGTCCTGCTACTCCGGCGTTCCCGGTTTGAGAGAGAGAAAAGGCAGTTTTCTTTGAAGGTTCGGATTACCGGGTCACGTGACCGGTGGTTTTGGGCTGTTTGGATGGCCAGCACTTTAGACGCGGAATTATATAATGAGTGAGCTGTGGTGCGGCACGGCACAAACACACTCCCTTTCGAGCAAAAAAATTGCGCCTGCGCTATTTGGGTGAAGGTAAAGGACCAGGTGAGGTTGAGGTTGCTTCCCCCCCTATTGCTTCCCGAAGTGTGTCCAACACTGTTACGCCCTTACCATGGTACCCTTGTTGGTCTGTAAGGGCACCACAAGGAAGCGAACAGTGGGTTCGACGCATCTTCACCTGGAACCCAAATTCAGACCGGTTCCCTAACTTGGCACCTCCGAGATGATGTTTTCTTGCTTGGGTATCGTCAGTGCTCGGCCTCCTCCCCCCCTTTCAAAAGAAAAAAAATGAGGCCTCCAAGACTTCTATCTGGCTGGAAAGTTTGATTAAATTAAGAAGGATTTTGAAAATGTTGTCGGTACCTGCACGCACAATTTTTATTATTTTTTTCTTCTTTTTTTCTTTTTTTTGGGTTGCCTGTGGAATTCACTTTAATTTCACAGTGTCAAGGCTACTAGTGGCTGGAACGTATCGGTGAGCTGTCTGAAGTATGTCTCAATGTCAGATAAATTGTGTTGCTTGACTGCTGGAAGATTGCGAAATTGGAGATATTGCAAAGTTGTTGAATATCCAAAATTGGGTGGTACTAGCCGGTGTGTCATCTCTGCTAGTAGAATGCTGGAAGAGTTGATTCTGATCCTGTTGATTGACGAAGATTCTCTATTGGTGGTTGTTGGAGTTGCTGGTGTTCGAAGAGAATTGCAGCTGTTAATACTGGTAGTCCAGTCAACCTGTGCTCAAAAATAGTCGATAGAGGAAAAAATTAGTAAAAGTTTGATTTTGCCCCTAATAGATTACTAACATCAAGACATGTCTCCAGCCAAAAGTCCCCACCCCTACCGCCCTTGCGTTTTCCCCCACCCCCCTTAAAGTTTGCATTTCAATTTGAGTGCAAAGTTTTAGTAAATCTACCATATTTTCAAAACCATATGAGATAACTCTTTATATATAATATTTTCAGATTCCGTGGAAAATTTGCTATAATAAATGTCTTTAGCTTCCATGTGATATATTTAAGAGATATATGATTTATGCAAATAATAGTAAAAAATAAATGGTTTTGAAAAAAATAAAATAACATAAAACTAAAAAAGAATGGCTTAAAAAGGCCATCAAATACATTTTAAAGTGAATGATAACGATTAAAATTGTTTGCGCTATAAAAACACTTTAAACTGATATATTATATCACCTAACATTATATCATAGTTCCCCAGAAAAAGAGGCTTTTATGCAATTAGAGCGTTTCAGTCTACAAGGAAACTTATTGCAGGCTATGTGTTAAGTGGCACTACCTACATAGAAAACTTTTACTATAACAATGATTTTTCTCTCATAGGTTACTACCTTAGTAACCAGTCTCTAGCCAAAAGTCCCCACCCCTACCCCCCTTGCGTTTCCCCCACCCCTCCCCTTAAAGTTTGAATCTAAATTTTAATGCAAAGTTTTAATAAATCTACCATAGTTTCAAAACTATACGAAATAACTCTTTATATTTAATATTTTCATATTCCGTGGAAAATTTGTTACAGTAAATGTGTTTGGCTTCCATGTGATATCTTTAAGGAAATTTTGATTTTCGCAATCAATTGTAAAAATAAATGGTTTTAAATAAAATAAATCTAAAAAAGGCTTAAAAAAGCCATCAAATACAAGTAAATGATGTTAAGTGAATGACAACGATTTAAATATTTTTGTGCTGTATAAAAACACTTTAAAATGATATATTATAGCACCTAAAATTCTATCATGGTTCCTCAGAAAAAGAGGCTTTTATGTAATTAGACCGTTTTAGTCTACAAGGCAATATTTTAGCGACTAGGTATTAAGTGGCACTACTTACATGGAAAACTTTTACTATAACAATGAATTTTCCCTCATACTGACTAGTCTCTAGTCAATAGTAGCTTTTTACTTTTGTTTTTCTTCTTGAATAAACTGTCAAACATATATAAAACAAGGATATGTTGAAGGACAGTAGTAAACTGCGAACCTTTAGCAAAAAACACCAAAGGGCAAAAAAAAACTTATTTTTAATCATTCAATGGATATAAAATTAACTTAAGGGACAAATGAGAAGGGAAAGCAAAACAAATAGGGGCGGGGACTTTTTCATTGGGTCTTGTGAGTATGTAAGTACATATTCGATAGGAGATAGTTCGTTACTATGCAAATTATTTCACCCTTATCAATGGTTTCATAACTGGTTGATATTACGAATTGAACCGTAAAGGGGGATATGAACACTTCGCTTGAAATTATTTATCCTCCAGAAGCCTTAGAGAAAATTAACTACTTAGACATGTATTATTGAAGCTTATTAGAAGCTTAAAAGTTAAAAATATATTTTAAATCATTATCAATGATATTTCTTGTATTTTATAGCATTTATCAGAATATTGAATGTTTTTTTTATAAGAACATTTATTTGAAATATAAAATTACGCTAAGGTATTCAAGATTTTAAATATTTTTGGAGGTTAACTATGTTTTAAGGGACTTTTAAAAATTCCGAAAAGTATATGTATAATAATTCATCTTATTTGGTTTAGGATACAGAATCATTTAATTTACTGCACGTAAAGATTATACAGGGTGAGTTTCTTAAAGTGCTCCAATACCTAACTTTTTTATTCTATATCTGACATTGTAATTCTTATGGGGGACTCCCTGTACTTTTTTATTTTGCTTTCAGGAATGTATTTCACTTTTCAAAATTTCCCGCCAATTTTTCATTATGGCGACCAGCTTTAAAATTTCTTATTTTACACCCTACATTTTATGGTGTTTTTGAAATTTCCATGGGATTTTAAGACATTTTTATTCTTTGCCATTTTTCTCTAAACCTAAAGGTTAGGGAGCTAGAGACAATTAAGATTCATTTTTAGTTCCATAAGAATAACATGGGGGCAAAATTTATCTGCCCATAACTCCGAAACCATTGATAAAAAAAAAAAAAAATACTCAAGATTACAAATGTCTGAAATTGATGTTTTAAGAAATTTTGTTTCATAAAAACATCAATATTTTGAAATTTTATTTTTTGCCCAACATATTGAAAAGAAGTTAATTTATGCTTAAATGATAATTTTTATGAGTTAAATGTTCTTTAGTTAAAACATCAATTTAAGACATTTCTATTCTTGAGTATTTTTAATTTTCACCAATGGTTTCGGAGTTATGGGCAGATAAAGTTTGCCCCATGTTATTCTTATGGAACTAATTTTAATTGCCTCTATCTCCCTAACCGTTAGGTTTAGAGAGAAATGGCACAAAGAATAAAAACTTCTTAAAATCACATGGAAATTTCAAAAACACCATAAAAAGTAGGGTGTCCCGTAAGAAATTTTAAAGTTGGTCGACATATTGGAAAAATGGCGGGAAATTTTGAAAAGTGAAATACATACCTGAAAGCATAATAAAAAAGTGAAGGGGGTCCCCATAAGAAGTATACTTTCAGATATAGAATAAAAAAGTTAGCTATTGGATCACTTGAAACTCGCCCTATACTAAAATAAAGTGGAGAGTATAATTATGAAATGGAGGGTTAGGGTTCTGAAATTTCGGCTGAAGACTTGCCTATTTATTAGTATTTTATAGAAAAATAATTATAATTTTATTTTTCCCAATTTATAGTGTGACATATGTTAGATCGACTGCAAGGATATAAGACTTTTAGACAAGCATGTTACTCTTGCATCAAAATCGTTTTGTGGACAGATTATTTCATAAAAGATGGTAACATTATATATTATTTTAAAGCTTAAAAATAGATTAAGCGATTGGCAATGCCAAATGTGCTCTAATTGCACAATTTAAGGGTCTTTATATCAAGTTTCCAAATTTTCACGTAAAAAAATTTGACTTTTCGGAAAAAAACAGCTAAAAAAGCATATTTTTCTTTTAGATAGCATGTATACGATAATAACCTGTATTGTAGCAAATTTTCCAAAGAATCAGAAAATACTAAATATGTGACTTTATCTTAATTAGTTTAGAAAAAATAATAAATTGACTGCAACTCAGTATTGAAAGCAGCTTCAAACTTTAAGGGAGGGGTGGGGGAAAATGCAGGGGGGGTAGGGGTGGGGACTTTTGGCTCCAGACTTGTCTCGATGGTAGTAATTGACTGGGGACAAAACCAAACTTTTACTAATTTTTTCCCCTAAAAAGCACAGATTGACTGGACTATGGTGGTTGCAGAAGTAGGCAGCTGGAACTGGAGTTGAGTGATGGTTGCGAAGATCTGGTTGTGAAGGTCGGTAATGTACTATTAACTGTAGACTGGTCGATGCAAGTTCTCCAGGTGAGTATTATGAGGTGAGTATATTATGAAGCTTGAGTAGCCAGTAGAGAGGAGTCCATAAATCAGGCATTGGTTAAGACAATCTTGAGGTCAACTTCGTTTAATCAAGATATTGTTTTTTTTTTTTTTATTATTATCTTTTATTTATTTATTTATTATTATTATTATTTTTTTGATTGTGCAGGTACTTAGGTTTTGCAGATATAACTTCAACATATTCAATATTTACTGATTGAAGCCAGGATAGACGTCTTGTATCTGAACAGTGTTATCCCTTAGGTTGGTCCGAGACTGACGATACAGAATTTTGGGTGGTTCGACCCGGCGAGGTGAACCCGTGCACGGTGAAAGTTTTGCACTAGGTGCCATAGAAATTCAATTTGGTTCCAAGGTGGAGAATGTGCACTAGGTGCCATAGAAATTCAATTTGGTTCCAAGGTGGAGAATGTGAGGTCGAGCAAAAAAGGAACCCCGTATAGCGGTGGAGGTTGGTTGGTAGGAAATGATAGGAAATATATATATTTTTTTTGCCACATTTGAGCACGAACGAATAGCTTGATATTGAACGCAAAAGATAACAAATCTGGAATTTTTGATTTGGTTGCGTGAACATATTGATTGCCCCATTTGCTTTACCCCGACTGCCTTTGATTTCTAATTTTGCTGTTTTCCTAATATGGTGTTGTTTAAATCTGGCTATTGAATAAACGAAAGTCTACCTAAACTAACCTACGCTAATGACTAGATTGAAAACTTAAATTATAAGTAGAGAATGTAGATAACTAGAAAATAGGAAGGTAGTAAAGAGGTTTGCGGGACTCGATGAATCGTAGCATGTACAGTACTACGATCCATTGACTCGGTTGTGAATAATCAGAGGCCCTTCACCCTGTGATAGAGAATAAAAAAAAAATAAAAATAAAATTACTATCCAAGGTGAAGTAACTTTTATGGATCTAATGGAAAAGAAACCCCGTTGGAGAACACAACAGATGCCGCTGAAGGAAGAAGAGCGTGGTATCCAATTGTGAGAGGGGAGGAATTGTGTAGGTATGTCCATCACGTGGAAGACAGTACCTTAGACTCACATTTCCCCCTCACAACCAGATTGCGTAAGAGAAGGAGCGATAGAATGAAGAGGAAACGAAGAGAATAACTTAAATCTAATATCACTAGGTAGTAGCTCACTCGGTAGACGATCGTTGGCCCGGGTATTTCCTAGCGTGGTGGTACTCGCTTGTTAACAAGCTTTGAAGGCAATGAGGGTTGAACAAATTTCTTTAATTGAGAAACGTGGGCCTTCCTAACAAATTTCCCGGTCGTGGGGTCCAGCAAACGGACTGTGACCGGGGAAGTGAATGTTTCAATTACACAGGGTTTGGACCACATTGGGAGTAATTTTTGGTTGATGCTATCTACTTTTTTACTGATCGGATTGTCCCTAAACATTACCCAATCTCCAGGCCTGAAAGGGATGGGTAGCCTGTCGAGATTGTACTTCTTGGCTCTGTTTTCCCTAGCCTTACGTAAACTTTCTACAGCATTCTCCCATTCCTGCTGAATTGAAAAACCCTGTGCTTGATCATCTATAAGCCTATCTAGATTCCATTGTAGTTCCAGGGGGTAATACAGTGTTCTACCGAGAAAAAGACGGGAAGGTGAATTTTGGGTGCTTTCATGGTGTGCAGAATTGAATGCTATTTGGAACCAATGTAACTCCTGATCCCAATTCTTTTGATGCTGGTGGTGAAAAATTCGGATGGCTACCTTTATCTGCTTGTTCACTCGTTCCGCATGGGAGGGGTTAGGGTAGTAGGGACTGGTAAAAACGTGTTGAATGCCCAGACCCAAACATAGCTCTTGTAATGACTTGGAACGAAAGTTAGAAACATTGTCGGAAACCAGGAACTTAGGAGGACCAAAAATTGAAAAGATGTTTCTTGTCAGAAGATACTCGGTTGTGGCTGATTGAGTGTTTCTGGTGGGCAACAAAATGCAAAATTTTGAGAATGAGTCCACGACTGTAAGGATATGTTTGTTGCCTCTATTTGACCGGGGAAGAGGGCCTATGTGGTCAATAAAGATCTTCTCCCAAGGCCTTGTGACCACCTCGGAAGACAAGTGACCGATGCGAGTGTTTGGGGCTTGCTTGCATCTCTGGCATTTGACGCACTCTTTCACCCTACTCGTTATAAATTGTTTGAGGTCTGGTGCCCAGAAAAAGGGATTAATACGAGCAAGTGTTTTGCCGACGCCCAAATGAGCTGAAGTGGGAGACTCATGATAATAACGGAACAGTAGATCAAGGAGTTTTTTTGGAACGACTACTCTGGGTTTGTTCTGGTTTGGGAGCTGATAAAGGAGGATGTTGTGTTGTATAGAGTACCCTGGAGGCTAACGTGATGAGTTTATTATTTTCAAAAGATCAGGGTCCTCTCTTTGATGCAAGACGATATCTTTGAAGGCCTCCGGGATTCCGAAAAGTGTCATCACTGTGGGTGGTTTGGGGTTGGAAACTTGGTTTGTATGTGAAGGGTTGGGTTGGGGAGCTTGAGTTGGCTCGGACGCCTCAAAGAGGCGAGAAAGGCAGTCGGCTATTACATTGTCTTTCCCCTTGATATGGAAAATCTGAAACTTGAAAGAATTTATAAAGGAAATCCACCTGGCTATTTTACCCACCTGACGCGGGTGATTTAATAACCAGGTAAGGGCAGAACAATCAGTGTGAAGGTGGAATTCTCTGTGCTCTAAATACTGTTGATATTTCTGGAGTGCAAAAACTATGGCAAGGCATTCTAGTTGGAGGGTTGAGTAATTTAATTCGTGTTTGTTGAGAGCTCTAGAAGCATAAGAGACCGGGAAAAGTTGACCGTCATGACTTTGGAGGAGGACTGCTCCCACGGCTGTTCCAGAAGCGTCGGTGTGGACCACGAAGGGTTTAGAGAAATCGGGCATACGCAGAATCGGGGATGAGACCAAAGCCGCCTTCAAGGCTTCAAAGGCCTTGATTTGTTCGGGCCCGAATTTAAATTGTGCGTCCTTGCGCTTCAATTGATTGAGCAGTTGCGCGATGGCAGCATAATTCTTTATGAAACGGGCATAGAAGGCGGTCATTCCCAGAAACCTTGAGAGCTGTTTGATGTTCTTGGGAATCGGAAATTCGTCTATTGGTTTGGTTCTATCAGGGTGAATGGATATGGAATGGTTGGAAAATACATGGCCTAAGAATTGAATGTGATTGGATGCCACAGTGATTTTTTCCGGGTTGACTGTTAATTCGGCATCCTTGAGCCTTTGTATAACAATCCTGACTTTAGATAGGTGATCTTCGAAAGTGGAATCGCTGTAAATGCAAAGATCATCAAAAAAATTGTAAACATACTGAAACTTTATGTCACCAAATATCTTGTCAATCAGTGATGTGAGAACCATACTACCAGAAGCTAGACCAAATGGCAGGTAATTGAATTCATACTGAGCCCAAGGAACTACGAAGGATGTGTATGGCTTGGAGTTCTCGGAAAGCGGGGTTTGGTTATATGCTGAGTTGAGGTCAAGGAGTGTGAACCAACGAGCCTGTCCCAAATGGTGGAAGGCGCTTTCGATTGTTGGCATTGGGGTTGCATCGAGCTCGATGATTTCGTTCAAGTTGCGGTAGTCCACCACCATGCGTGTTTTTCCACCCTTCTTGGGTACCAAGAAGGCTGCGGAAGCAAAAGGGGAGCTAGAAGGCCTAATGACCCCCTTGCACAGCAATTC
Organism: Neoaliturus tenellus; assembly: GCA_030545055.2. Taxonomy (NCBI): domain Eukaryota; kingdom Metazoa; phylum Arthropoda; class Insecta; order Hemiptera; family Cicadellidae; genus Neoaliturus; species Neoaliturus tenellus. The sequence continues at coordinate 112,774,738 of CM061531.1, forward strand.
ATCAATGTGCTGTCGCATGAGTGCAAGTTTTGGCGGTGCATACTGATATGGTTTGTTGCGGATTATTTTATCAGATTTTACGCAAATTTGATACTGGATGAGATTTGTTTTTCCTAAATTCTTGGTTATGGTTTCGGGAAACTGACTTATTAGCTCCTGTACCTTGGTTCTTTGATTATTGTTGAGATTTTGACCCATGTTGACTGAAAGTGAAGTTTTTTCGTTGGGGACCGCGGTGAGGGCAAAAACTCTAGGGGAACCAAAAGGGAATGTAATTGTGTGCTTGGCCGTATTAATGACAGCCTTGGTTTTGGAGAGGAAATCGTACCCTAAAATTACATTGACAGGCAAGCACTTGGAAATCTGGAATTGAAAAGTCCACGAAAGGTGGGCTATTTTAAAGTGAATTGATGCTTGATATTGAAAGGGGAGCAGCTCACCCGAAGCAGCGAGAGCCGCTTCAGCTGAGTCTTGGACCGACTTTATCGCCGTTGTCTGTTCCTTAAGCATTTGGAAGGTTTGCAACGACATTATGCAAAAGGACGACCCTGTATCTACCAAAGCATCTACTTGGACCCTACCGAAGTTTAACTGCACCTGACATGATTGCAACTCGGGGACAGATGGTGCCGTTTTGGGACTCGCATTGGCTTGCTTTTTGCTACTGGTGTCGATTTTATTGCTAATGATTTGCTTAGGCTTGGTGGCCGAATAACATTGCGGAGGGCGGGTGCCACCTACGACCGGCCTCCTTTCCAGTTTGTTGGGCCCTTGTGTGTTCCCTTGTGGTTGGTCTGGTTGGAAGGCGGATTGCCTTGGGGTTGGTCGTTTGGTCGGTTGAAAGAGCCGTGAGTAGTGGGACCAAAAGGATACTGAGGGATATCGGGCCTATGCTGATTTTGTTGAAATCTCGGGTTGCGGAAACGATTGTGGTTGGTAGATTGCCATGATGGAGAGGTATTTGGGTTGGAATGGTAGGAATAGCCGTTGGCACCAGGGTAGCTGTTGAAATTATTTCTGGGACGGTATGGAGCTATGTTTTTGTCGAGTGGTTAGAAACCTGATGGGAGAATTGGCCTTGCTCTAAATTTCGAACAACTTGAATCCTAGGAGCTAATGACAAAAGTTCTTGGATTGTGGTTGGAGCAGGTACCCCGGCAATACGAGCTCTAGTCTCTGGGTTAAGCCCATTGACAGCAACGTCCAAGAGTTCTGCATCTGTAGAATGGGGCAATAAAAGGTGGGCGTAATCGCGGATCCTCTCCACAAATTCTGTAACTGTCTCTGAAGTGGCTTGGGCTCTATAGATGTAGGTAGATACCATAGAATGACGGAGCTGGGGGGTATGAAGAAGTTGAGCAACTGCGCAGTTAGACTTGGGATACTATCTCGGTTCGTGATGGCTTGAGACCAAAAACTCCTAAGCTGGCCTGTAGTTCGGGGAAGAGCGTTGACGATTAGTGAATGTTCGTCGGTTAGCTTGAGTTGCTCTATTTTGGTGAATTGAACTAAGAAACGGAGCAGTTGCTGGGTATCAGAGCCTGAGACTATGGACAGGGCTGTGAGAAGGTCACTTAAAACCTTTCTTGAATCCTTGGACTGCGCAACCGTGCGGTTGGCGGCAAAGACAGATGACACCTGGTGTCCAACAGCTATTGCAGTTGCGTGTACAATGTCCTGCCAGGGTGGGTTACTGGTGGGGTGGGGAAAGTGACCTGCTCCAATAGAATTTGAAAGGCTTGTAATGTGACTGGCGGCAGTTGTGTAGTGGGCGGTGGGCAAATTGGTGCTGGAGAATGGTGGGTGGGTGGATGGGGGTTGGTTTTCTGAACCCATGGGGCTGACTGATGTCACTGGGGTGGCAACAATTAGTGTGAACGGTCTGTGAGCCGAAGCGTCCCCTGAAACATTCTCGACTGGGTCGGGGCCATCTGGCCTTGAAAAATCTATATCTGGACGGTGATTGGTGGGAATGGGGACTGACCCGCCATTCAACACAAGAGAATTTAAAAATTCACTCAAAATTGCCCGATTGAATGCTAAGGTATTTTGAGGAACGAGTCCCAAAATTTGGCACTGAGTTGCAGCGTCAGAGGCATTGAGGTTATAAACCCAAGAAGTCCCATTGGGGAGGTTTTCAGGCGAATAAATTTTTGACGGCATAATCAGGCCTGGTGCCGGTAGCTGGTGCCGGTGCTGACACCAACAAAATCAAATAAACTATGAAAATGATAACAACTATCTATAAACTATCAAATAATAACCACTTATAAACTATGAAATAATAACACTTAACCTAACTATGAATAAATAAACCTTTGATAAATAAATAAAAACAAGTAACAATTTTCTCTATATATTCTATCACCAAATACGCGAGGCACAAGACACAATCAAGGAAAAATTCTATATGAGAATGCAAAGGGCTGGCCTAGGTGGGAAAGGGTCAAGGGCTCTTCACACCCATTTAATTTATTTATTTCCGAAAAGGTGTAAAATTCGTAACAATTAATGGTAACCGGTATGCCCTTGAATCTACTTAGGTAAAATTGGGATTTCCTTTGCCAATAATGATAAAAGAGCCTCGTAACCCCTTGAGTTGAGATGAATCTGATCCCTCCTGTCTGACCTTTTGTAATAACTGTGAAATAATCTTGTGTCAGAGAAATAATTTGTTAGCTTTACCACCCTTGTATTGTCTGACCTCAAGGTCATTAAAAAACTATTGTGGGCTTCAAGCCTTTGGAGTGTGACTAAATTCCCTTGTATGCGAGGATAAGGGGGCAATGTGGTCAAAATTATTACTATTCCAGTGTAGGCCCTTCTCAGTGCCCTTAGCAAGGAAAGAAATTGATTTTTGATTGTTTGTGGGTCTGCCTCTGCCAAAAAATCATTGGTGCCAATGAAAACTAACACGGGCAAATGGGCCACTAAAGGTAAGGAGGCTTGCTTTATTCTTGCCTTTAGGTCAGATATTCTGGCACCAGAGATGCCCAAACTATAAACACATTTCAACGGAGGAGGCCTGGGGCTGTGGTCTAAAAATTCCACAAACCGCCTTGCATATGAATCCCCAATGACTTGTATACTACTGGGAGAAATACCGGGTGGAGAAGCCATTCTGGTTTAACTAATCTGTTTTATTTACTTTACTTCACAAAAAAGAAAGAAAGATTAAATAAAAGTGGGGAGCTGACTAGAGCTGGTGGGCTGGCTAGCTAGTTTTGCTCAACCAATTTATTTCCCCCTTAGTTGCTCTTTTGTAAACAGTGGTGCCTGGTGATTGAAAAAGTGGAAGAAAAAAAATTAATGAACTTGTGTTGTCACTCACCTAAGGCCAAGACTATCCAATGTGAGAGAAATTCACTGACAACCTTAGGCCCTAAAAAAAACTCTTACCCCACTAAAGGACTTAAGATGCCTAACTGATTTATCTCTTCTTACTCCCTGGCATTGAAGGTAACATGCTATATCTCCTAGTGCCTGCTTATGCCTGCTCTGGGGTAAACACTTAACTAAATCTAAATATCATGAGACAAGAAAAAAAATACATTATGTGAGGTTAAATCATTGGTTAAAGCAGCACAGGTGAATAAGGTGAACGGTTACTTACATACTTTATCTGGTAGCAAAAACAATTTTTTTTTTAACACTGCACAACATTTTAATAGCACTGTAACACTCCACTTTCACTTAAAAAGGCAAGGCAAATTTATTTATTTTTTTAGGAAAAATGTAAACACCAAATTGAATAAAAACTGAGGTCTGGCCAGCTGCCTTCTGTAATGAATTACAGCCATCAGCCAATTGCACTTACCTTGGGCCAGCCTCAAATAAATTTATAAATTTAATTTACTAATTTCTTTTCTGAGTTTAAATTCTTTAAAAGCTGCAGTGAATCAATAAACTTGCTTGCTCTTCTCATGCCGGTTGCCGGAAGGTCCATCCCAACCTCTCTGACAGGCTAGTTGACATCTGACTCCCGAAGAAAACCTGCGTCACAGAACAAACAACAAACCTAACTCTTTAACCCCCCCCCCCCCAGGCATAGCAGGGCTTGGTTTGAACTTGGTTAATCTAAAAGTTTGGCCTAAATAATATAATACGGCGGGTCTCAGATAAAAGGCCAGGCTAAGGAATCCTCCTAAATGAACTAGGCCTATACTGAGCTTGACTGAATTATAGGCCTACCTAAATATTTGGTCCAAAATTTGCCAGGCGTAGGAAGCTCGGTATATTCTAGCACTCCGTGCAGTGCCAAAAAAACCTTGCAACCCACGGAACTGACTTCTCTACAGAAAAAAAGGGGTACCCTAGCATGCAAGTTGGCAGGACTGGGCTAGAAAGGCTTTCATAACCCGATTAAGTGATTCAAAAAATTTTTTAAAAAGGAAAAACAACCTAACCCTCACTTTGAGGTTAGGAGCAGAACCTATAAATGAAGAGCCTATGGAAAATTGTGTATGAAATGCCAATTGAGGATGGAAGGCAATACTGGCTTAGGCCTAATGAACAAGGCAGACCTTGGAGCTCTGCTACCAATTTGTGGTGGACTGGTGGAAGTTACATGTAAATGAAAGCGGTCATGTTCATCCCTTGTGATTCTGACGTTGGTTTAGTGATGGTCAGGCTCATTGGTATTACCTTGCTTGGGTACAGGAAAGGGTTTCGGATGAGATGCGGAACTTGTCACAATGTGAACTAGCTATTGGTCATAATTACCCTATGAATTGGGTATGGGGTTAGGTGGAAACTTGCATTGGAACAATGGAGACTTGGTCACATGGAAACTAATTCAAGTGAAACTGACTTGGTGTGATACCCAGAACCAGGATCGGTCTGCCGAATGAGCTCCTACCCTAAGCCAGCTTTGATGTGGCATAATAATGAACTAGATATAACGTACTGTTTAGTTCATACTGAATTTCAGATTTGTATGTAACATGAGAAGCTAAACTAAATAATCCCGTACCAACCTCACATGTTAGGGCCTGACTATTGCAATTTTAACGTAATTAATTATTCCTGTCCTTACATTTTGTGTTTGTTTAATAATTTGAGAATAACCCGTAGTCCTAACCCTACCCTAGCCTAGCCCCTATTTCCTAATTTAACTACACATTATTAATTGTACTTATCCGGCCCAGAAGAAAAACCTGTCCTGCTACTCCGGCGTTCCCGGTTTGAGAGAGAGAAAAGGCAGTTTTCTTTGAAGGTTCGGATTACCGGGTCACGTGACCGGTGGTTCTGGGCTGTTTGGATGGCCAGCACTTTAGACGCGGAATTATATATGGAACTATGTATGTAAAAGGAGTTTATGTAAAAGGATTTATGTAAAAGGAGTTACGGAATTTATGTAAAAGGATTTAAAATTCCAATTAATAATATCAGCACAGACGAGTGACTTGATATCATGACGCCTTACTCTTAACTGGGGCTCTCATTGAAGAATGCTGATGCTTGATGATGCATCTTAAGCGTCAGCAGTCATCACTCTACTGTAGCTGACACAATCAATCAAAACACTTAAAATTGTAATAATTATATTAGTTTGGCTTTAGGCATGCTTTTACACATACTAAAACATAAATACTGTATACAGTCGTGTTCCATGGACCCTATATGTCATATATTAGTTACAAAGAGATGAACAAGTTTACTGATGCGTGCAACATATATATTTGTAATATTTATATATTTAATAATTTTCATAATAAAAAAATAATATATTGATGGGGTTGACTCATTACAAACCTTGGGTCGAAAAATGTGGCAACCGCTAAATTGATGTTGTCTTCTACAATAGCATACTGCCTTTTCAACGATGAAAGTATATAATTTTTTAGCCCCATCAGTCCCGAACCTGTTACATCCAAGTTAGTCAGGAAGTGCTGAATAGTGTTGATCAATGGGATAACCTGAAAAAAAAACTAAATTACAAGTTAATCAATTATATGTATTTAAAGTTTATTGTTTGTTAGGCTATAGGCCTATTTAAATGCTTGGTTTCATCTGCATAGTGTTTTTCTTTGGTGTGTGAAATAAAATGTTATTGCATTATTAGCTCACTTAGCCAGTAGATATCAAACTTAAATTACAACTTTGATAAAATTGTGAAAGAGAAAATTTTAAGTAAGCTACCAGCTACATTTAAACATTCCTTTAAAAACATATTTCACAATAGGCTTGTATGCGATATTATTGGCATTGGCTTTAACTAAATCAAGAGTTAGTTGAGTTTTTAAATTTTTAATCTCAAACCAATAGTAATTTTTTTTAATATTGGTAAAATGCCAAGAAAGTACTGTAGAACATTTTATATACCTCATTTATTAGCATAAAATCAAGAAACCTTACAAAATTGTCTTTTTTTTAAATCCTAAATAACCTTCAAACTAAAAATATAAGGATTAAGAGAAATAAAGAATTAAAAACTAAAAGTTTATAATTAATTATGATTACTTTGCAAATAGTCGAAGATTCCTTGGACACCTGGCGAGTGGCAGATTAAAAAATCTCCAAAATGTCTACAGCAACCTTCAAAGTTTTGAAGTCATCAGTGTTAAGCTCAACAGGTATGTTTACTTCAGGCTTATCTGAGATCAGTAGAAGCGCATCTTTTCGTTCGATCAATCTTCGCAACATGTAATATGTCGTATTCCATCTAGTTGGTTCATCTTGTATAAGCCGGTGCTCAGGGAGATTCAGTTTTTTCTGAAGGTTTTTGAGAATCTTAGTGTTTTTTTGTTGATTTTTTGAAGTTTCCCACGACCTTCTTTGCTTTTTTTACAAGATTTGTTATCTTGGGGTGATCAAGACAACCATCTTTTATGAAAAACTGAAGTGTGTGCGCCACACAGGGATATGCCTCATATCTGCTGCTATTTAAAGCAGCAGTAATATCAGGACCATTGACCCTAACTATACCCACAACAGAGTCTTCTTCTAAAACTTTGTTGAGGAAGTTCAAAAGGTTTATGGCTGTGGGGCTGATCTCCGGAAACGGGACACATTCCAAGCACTTGTGCTTTATAACGTTTGTTTCTGAGCAGTAGTAGTGGGCTGTGACAGCCATGTAGTCACAATTCGCCACCGATCGAACTCTTCCACTACAAATGAAGTTTCTAGCGAAGTCGTAGGTATTCGTTGTATTCGGTTATCTTCTTCGGCATTTTGTTGATTGTCCAACTCCTCCATTACAGAAGAAGTTGCTTGCAAAGTCGTAGGTTCTGTTATGTTATCTTCTTCGGCATTTTGTTGTTGATGTGCTTGTTCATGTTTGTCCAGTTTTTCCTTGTACGAGGACACCTCTTCAATTGTTGATTTCCATATTTCATATAGAACAGTTTTTCGCAAATAAATGAATCCTGCTTGAATCTGCCAAGTCTTTCTCTACCAATCTTGGATTCCAGGAAAGGATTCTATAGTATTCATAGTCAATGCTTACATCTTTGGTCAAGAAATAACTACATTTTTCATAAGAACCGAATGTTGACAATAACTCAACGCATTGACAAATACTCAAAGTCATTTAAAAGTTAGAAGTCAATATTTTACACCTGCATTGCTTTAATGTGTTTAACACCTTGTTATAAACCTTGTACAACAAACGTGTTTTCAGTAATGTTAATACAAACATGTCAACCACGGATTTAGGGATTTATGTATTTTAGTATTGCAATCAACACTTTTTCTACTTAACTTGGATCAAAATATGGAAAAAATAGACATTTTGTTACTAAAAAACACCCCATCAAAAGCTTATTCTGTGACTCTGTTGGGTATAAAAAATTGGGTGTCAAAGAAAAAAAATGAGTGAAAGGTAATTAAAATGGAGAGTGAGTTGGGGTTACCTTACTCTTGATGTAGATGGAAGTCAACTGGTTAGTGGTCATTCCTTTTCTCCTCATCAGCTGTTTGATATCTGATTTGTTGCAATTGTAGTGGCGCCAAATTTAAATTGTACTGTACTTGCTTTATGTTTATGGTAAGATGGAGGTGTGGATTAAATTGTTTGTTAGGAAAATAAGGATGTGAACCCATAAATATTTATAGTCCATAGAATTAAAAATAAATAAATCCTCTGTTGTTAGAAAAAATTAATTATCTTCTTAACATACCGCCCGCCAAAACTAAATTAGTTTTCTTCAACAGTTCAGTCAATAATAAAATAAAATAAAAAAAAAAACACTGGGCGTTTCTTGAGACTCTTGAAATATTAATCTTGAGTTGGTAGTGGGCAGAGCTTGACCACAGGACGTATAATATTCTGTCCAAAGTTGGTACGAAGCGAAGCCACTCGAGAGATTCCGTCAGAGCCAGGGTGAAGTTCGGTGATGCGCCCAAGAGACCAACGAAGAGGCGGAAGGTTGGGTTCCTTTATGATTACTATATCACCTACAGAAAGGTTAGGTGTCTCCTTTGTCCATTTTACTCTTTGTTGTAAAGTATGGATATACTCATTACTCCAACGTCGCCAAAAGTGTTGGGTGGCCTGTTGAATAAGTTGCCATCTAGACAGGCGATTCAAGGGAACATCAGTAACATCCTCCAATGGTGCAGATAATAGTGAGTCACCAATTAGGAAATGGTCTGGGGTTAAAACTTCAGACTCAGATGGATCTGTTGACAAAGAACAAAGTGGTCTCGAATTTAAGATGGCTTCGATTTGTTAAAACAAGGTAGTTATCTCTTCAAATTTGAGAATTTGTTATACTACAACACGTTTTAAGTAAAATTTCACTGATTTTACACCCGCCTCCCATATTCCTATAAAATGGGGGGCAGAAGCTGGGTTGAAATGCCACTTTATCTCCTTCGATGCAAGTTTTCGCTGAATGTGGTTACTGTTTTGATCAAGAAACTGATAGAGATCATTGAGATGATTTTTGGCACCAACAAATGTTGTACCATTGTCGGTATAAATATCCGAACAAAGTCCTCTTCTAGAAATGAAGCGATTGAAAGCTGCGAGAAAATCTTCCGTAGAAAGACTTGAAACCGTTTCCAAATGGATGGCTCTGGTTGACATACAAATGAATAGGCACAAATATGACTTGAAGATTATAGGTTTTCTCCCACGATGACTCTTGGTGAAAAATGGTCCAGCAAAATCTGCTCCTACTTGTAGAAATGCTCTATTTTTCTGAAGTCGAAAAGCTGGTAGCGGTGCCATCTTTGGCTGTGGTGATAGTGCCTTAAATTTTGCACATTTAACACATTGAAGAATACATCTACGAATTAGCTTGCGACTGGAAATAATCCAAAATCTTCTTGTCAATATGCCTTGAAGAGTTCGAGGGCCAGTATAAAAGTAAGTATGGTGATAAAAAATAACAATTAGCCTTGAAAGATGGCCCTTTTGGGGCAATACAATGGGATGTTTCTTGTCATAACTTAGATCCGCATTCTGCAAACGACCTCCAACTCTCAATAGGCCTTCTTTGTCGAGAAATGCATTAAGTTTGAGTAATGGACCCGTGAGTGATAAGTTTGATTTTAAACGATGAATTGAGTCAGAAAAATAGTGTTGTTGAGTTAACTTAACACAAGTATGAAGAGATGTTCTAAGTTCATCGACAGTCAATTCTGTGAGTAATATATCTTGCAGTTTTGAAAAGCAATTTCTTTTAAAACGAAGGCACCAGGCTGTAAGTCGTTTTAATCTCTTAAAATCTGAAAAACGCTCCAAAAATGATAGATAAATCAGTGACTCAGTACTAGTAAGGCCTACATTACTAGTTAAAGCACTTTGTTTTATTTGTGGAAGCTGAGTTAATGGAACTTGAATGTAATTTTGAAGTGGCCAACTTTCTTTCGATTGCGAAAGCCAATTCGGGGCATTCCACCAAATTGAATGATTTACAAGTTGTTTGGGGTACTTTCCTCGGGATGCACAATCAGCTGGGTTACTATCTGTTGGAACATGGTACCAATCCGCAGGTTTGGGTTTTTCCTGTATTATGGAGACTCTATTGGCGATAAATGTCTTCAACAGATGGGGGGAAGTATGTATCCAATTCATTACAATTGTAGAATCTGACCAAGCAAACATATCGATCGTAAACTTAGCCGAGCTGAAAGAAGATTCTTCGAGTAATCCAAAAGTTTTGCGAGTAGAAGTGCACCACTTAATTCTAATTTTGGTAGAGATATTGTCTTCAAAGGTGCTTCTTTTGATTTGGCAATGAACAAGTTAACGGTTGATGAGCAATCTTCGTGGATGATCTGAAGATAAACTACGGCAGAATAGGCGTTCATTGAAGCATCACAAAATCCATGTAAACGGATTTCCTTACAATCACTTGAGAGGACGTAACGAGGAATTTCAATTTCACTTAAGTAGGGTAATTCATCTATAAAGCGTAACCACTCTTCTTGTAGATTTCTCTCGGGTAACTCGTCCCAGTCTAAGCCTAAGACCCAAAGGCGTTGAATCAGGATCTTAGCATAAATAACAACAGGAGCAATCCAACCAAGGATATCAAATATTCTTGCAATATGGGACAAGATGTTTCTCTTTGTAGGGATAACCGTTACAGGCTTTACTTCATATGAAAAAACATCTTTAGAGGGACTCCATTTTATGCCTAATACTTTAATCGAGCAATTGTCATCTTCTGTAAAAATGGATTTCATTTCTCTATCTTCCTCTGCAATAGTTGATAAAAACTTAGGGCAGTTGCTACTCCATTTTCTTAGTTCGAATCCACCAGATTTTAGAAGTCCTATAGTATCATCCTTGAGTTTTAAGGCATTTTCAAGAGAGTCTGAGCCCGTCAACAGGTCATCAACGAACATATCCTCCATAATAGGCCTAATCGCAGTAGGAAAATTACTACCCTCATCTTTAACCAATTGATGTAAAGTTCTAATAGCTAGAAATGGAGAACTTGTTACTCCATAAGTGACAGTTTTCAGGCGGTATTGACTGACCGGAAGTGAAAGAATTTCTCCATAAATGGTTTGATAGGGTTGATGATCCGGATGTACCCAGATTTGACGGTACATTTTGGTAATGCCCGCCACAAATGCTATTTCATGGCAGCGAAAGTTACAAACAATTTCTGAAATGTCCCTCTGAAGTTTATTACCTGAGTACAAAATGTTGTTTAAAGATTTTCCATTTGAAGATGCAGCAGAAGCATAAAAACAGTTCTGAATTTAGTTGTAGTTGAATCCTTAAAAATTCCATGGTGAGGAATAAAGTATCTTGGGTTAATATCAGTAGGCCCAGAACTAAGACGATCCATGTGGCCTAATTCTTCATATTAATCCATAAATTTATCATACGAAGTCCTAAGTTCTTCATTTTTCTCCAACAATCGTTCTAGTGAAGAAAGTCGTTTGAGTGCGTTTTTGTACGAATCACCAAGTTGTTGTTCAGGTTCTCGAAATGGCAGTTTCACAATGTATTTTCCGGTATTTAGATCTCTAGAATGAGTTGTGATGAAATGGTTTTTCACAAAATTTGTCTTCTTCACTAACAAATTGTTGTTTTGTAGGGATTTCTTTGATTTCCCAGAAATTTTTCAACTGAGCGTCCAAAGTGGGTGGATCAAAAATGCATAAGTTGCAGGATTGTCCTAGGCTTTGTTCACTATATTGGCCTAAGCGATCCGAAGTCAAGTCAAGTGAAGTTTCTCCAATCAGTACCCATCCAAAAACACTGTGGAATGGTGTAGGTAGAACAGGTAGGCTATTTATCCGCCCGCCGTTAAAGACAAGGGGATAGAGGTCAGCTCCCAAAAGAAATTCAATAGGGCTGGGGTTGTCAAAAGTATCATCTGCTAGGTTAAGATGTTGAAAAGACTGTTTGACAGTAGAGGTTATTGTACATGTAGGCAGGTAAGAAGTTATTTTATTTGTAAGAAGTTATTTTATCCAAAATAACTGCTTTTGCATGAATTACATTATCATCATATTTGGGTTTCAAAGTACAATTTACCATACCTTTAGTGTTGTTTACCGGAATTTGAGACAGACCCATGATTGGCAAGGTATATTTTGGCGAACTAGGCCTAAGCGTTGAACACAAGGTTCCGTGATGAAATTCAGCTGTGAGCCCGGATCAGCCAGCGCTCGACCTATCTTGAATCCTCCTGCAGAATCCTGCACCTTCATTTTAAGAGTACCTAAGAGTGTAACTGATTGACCTTCAGAATTCCTACTTACATGAGTAACATCTGCCGGTAAACTTGGGACTGATGTTCCTTGAGGTTTACTTTCATTACCGGTACTTGTAGCTAGGCCTACCCTAGAAACAGAAGATGATTTATATGCAGGAATTTTAAGTATATACGTTTAATTAGTTAATTAGTTCTAGTTTCATTGTGTTTTGTTCTTGAATTGTTTATGTTTGTCAGATGACTTAAATTCTTTATAAGCCTTCTCTTCACTCTACTCTAGTTCTCTGTTTTCAGTCAAATAATTTGGACTGGACTGAGCCGGTCTATAGGCCAATCACAACGTTCATAGTCTCGATTGTTAATACCCGCAAAGACGTCGCTAAAATGTAAACAAAACACAGACTGATAAAAATGCCTCCAATTCATTTCTTATGGAGAAAATTAAAATTTAATTTTTAGGTTTATTTTATTAACATCCAACCATATGCTGCTCTCAACAACGAACTTGGCCTTCAAAGTGGCACACACAATAAAAGACCGAAATTTAAGACTGATCTGTGACTACTTTTGAGAGTAATCGTCAACGAAACCATTTATTTATTTATTTATTCGAGACACCTACATACAATTGTTTGTCTTTTAAGGTGTAATATACATTAAATAAGCTAACTTAAAAACACTATAGGAATTTCTTGCTTCATTTTACTTTCATAATTGAATCTTCTTTACTAATGTACTCTTCTAATGAATAAAGGGATTTTGAAATAAGATATTCTTTCAGCTTTCGGTAAAAACTGTAATTATTTTGTTCTAATTTTATATGGTTTGGCAAATTTTGGATAAATTTAAACCTATGTAACTTGGAATTTTATTATAGAGATTTAAATTATGGTGATTTGCCGTAGAATACTTATGATTTCTAGTGTGATGATTATGATTTACAGTATTAATTTTAATTAGGTAGTGTTCTTTTGTATATTTAGGTGTCTCAACAATGTATAATGCAAATACAGTCAAAATTTCCATCTCGGCAAAATATTTCTTCACTGATTCCCTATATTTCAAATTTAGCATTATATTCTCAAAGCTTTCTTCTGTAGTATAAGAATTTAGATGAGATGTGGATCCATAACATGCTATTCCATAGACAATGTGAGATTGAATAAGAGAGAAATATACCATCTTATTTACTGCCACATTGCAATAATTTGATATTCTTTTTAAAGCACAAATTCCAGATCCAACCTTTTTGCTTATGAAATTTATATGTCCATTAAAACTTAAATTATTGTCAATTATTACAAATAAACATTTGGTTTCTTCTACTTCTATTAGTACGTTCAAATCGCAATAAATTTCTGGAGGAGGTTGATTCTTGTTTTTATAAGTACTAAAAGAAATAAAATTAGTTTTACTATTATTTAATAAAAGATTTTTTTATTAAAATATTGTTTGATGTAGTATGTCAAATTAATAAATGAAGAAATTTCTAAAGACGTAAGTGATTTTCCTGTGATTAGTAAATTCGCATCGTCTGCATATAACACCATTTTATTTTCATCTTTATCTAATGGTAATTTTTGTAATAATTTAATATAGTAAATGAAGAGTATCAGACCCAGGATTGACCCTTGAGTTACTCCAAACCTTATCTTATGACTAGTAGATTGATAATTTTCCATCGTTGAGCTACTTCCAGATTTATGTTTAATTTCTACATATTTAGTCCGATTTTGTACATAGCTCTTCACTCGAGGGATTTTTTACAAAGATTATAAAGATCAAATTTTATAAAGAGTTTGAGTTAATTCTTCATCCTTAACACTGTCGAAAGCACGACTTAGGTCCATGAAAATACTGATTGCCTTTTCTCCCTTATCAATTGCACTTACGATGTTTGTAACAAAATCTACTATAGCTGTAGTGGTTGATATTCCTGATTGAAATCCATGTTGTTCTTCATCAACAAGGGAATTAGATTTCAAGTATTCAATTGATTGATTGTAAACGACACGTTCATAAATTTTTGAAAAGTTAGGTAATAATGATATAGGTCTATAATTTTTAACGTCTGTTTTAATCCCTTTTTTATATATTGGTACAACTTTTGTAATTTTAAGTTTTTCAGGAAAAATTCCAGATATTAATGATGCATTCACCAAGTGTGACAATGGTTTGATAATATTCGGAGCTGTTTTCTTTATTACAGAAGTTGGTATCTCATTATATTTAGATGAATATTTATTTTTTAAGGAGTTGATTATATTTCTAATTTCCTTCTCTTCCACTTGTTTTAATGTAAATTTCTTAGAAGTGCTTATTTAAATATCAGAATTAATATTTCTTGTCGCTTGATTAGCAATATGAGTCACCCTAGAGCATATCCTTTAAATAAACAATTAAATAATAACTTTAACCAAATAGACCTGAAAACTATTACAGGCATAGAAGCTAGTTTAACTAGTCTACTATTAACTATTAACTAGTAAACTACTCGTAGTTTGAATAGTTTACTTTATAGATAACAAAAGATTCTGTTAACAGTTTCAGGATCTCCTCTTGATCCAAAACATTTTGAAAACTTGTGTTCCTTTTAAATTTCAAATTATTCTCTTTCTTTACTGTTTTGATACTTTTAGGTGCATAGCTGAATTTTAGAGGTTACAGTCCTTATGACTGTTTGTGACTAATTCATTAAAGTTTCAGACCACGTGGTTATAGTGTGTGAGATGTTTCAGATAGTTTACTTGGTTTCGGAGCTCGTGGGAATCCTGCTGATAGAGCAGTATATATTTGTGGACTTGAGTCAACATCTTTCTGTTGAAAATGATCGTGTTCCATGTCATCTAAAGATTCCTCGTCACTTAATTTCTTAGCTGATTGTTTTCTACGCCATCTTCTTGTGCTTCCGTTTTTGCTACTTGATACAGATTGCTTTCTCTTTTCTTTTCGCGTAATATTTTGTATTCTGTCAACATTTTCTTTAAACACTCGATTATGGCGTTCAGGTGCATAGTGCAAAATTTATTCACCAGTACACAAAAATTAAAACTATTTGTTATCAGATTTTCTTTTTGGTTCTTGGTTTTATGCCAAAATTAACTGATGTGTAACCCAGATATATTGCGAAAACCAGCTTTTTGATATCTGGTTTAGCTCTATGAAACATGAAAATCACACTATAGGTTTTTTCTTGGAATAAAAAATACTTATATACACACACGCACGCACTTATATGAATTTTACGAACAGTGTTTTTTGCTTCTACGGACCTCAAAATGAAAAAGTATCATGGTCCCAGGCTTAGTCTTATACCATGACTACTACCGTAATAGCGTATTTATTATCTATAGGGAAATTCGCTAAAAAATACATGTTTCTGTTATCAAATATTTATTAAACCAATGAGTTCCTTATCAATTGAAATTTTTGTCTTATTTCGACCATTCAGCAATATCTAGTATGGGCTAAATTTAATTTAGCCCATTAGCGCATTAGCCCATTTAGCCCATGTTCCAGTGCCCCCGACGGACAACTCCTCACCACAATATAATGTAATATTTCACAGTAACTTTCTTTTTGGAAATGTCTTAAATAAATTGTATGGATGGGGGCCCCTATAAGCACTTTAAGTTGGAGAAATTAAATAATGTACCATCACAATTAAAAAATAAAAAATCTTTAAAAAATGAAGACTTTTTTAATATTTTTGTTGGAGGAAAAGTTTTAGAATTTCCAGGAATATTTCAGTGAGGTATGACTTAGTATAAATCAGATAATTTGATTGTTCAAAGCTATGTCGATTTCTTAGTTTGGATTACTATGATAATATTTTCATATTTAGTTAATTTTGACTTTATAATGTTTGAAATGTATTGTAACAGTAGAGATTTGATTGATTGTGAGACTCACCCTTGGCTCCAACGCACGAGGAAGACCTCCCCGCCCTCGGTGTAGCTGTAGCGGAAGTGATGACGCACCTCCACCACTTCTGGCTGGGGCCGGGGCCGCGCCCGCGCCTCACTGCTGTGGGAAGACAGGGATAGTGTAACGGCTGGGTACATATAAATAACTATTGAGCTAGAAACTTGAAATTTGTCATGTAGGTGGCTTTTGACCTAAAATCACCGGGATGAATCTGAAAACCCAAAATTTTCCAGTTTAACCCCAAAAAAAAGGGTGGATGTTAGTCACCTGAATGTGTAAGGTTTTATGTTTGCGGTTTTATGCTCCATTTTTTTTTTTTTTTTTTTTTTTTTTTACCAGCCCATCATGCGGCAATTGGCGGTCCCGCTCATTGGCCAAAGTGGGTGTACCCTCGGAAATCCACCTCTCGTAGGAGATAAGGCGCAGCTACCCCAGTTCCCCGGGGCCCCAAATCTCCGTTTGCCCAGCACCAATACACACAAGATGCTGTAGGTGCTGGGGGTCGCCCGTGGCAATGCAGAGTCCAATCCCTGCATCCACGCACTTCGTGATAAAGGACCGATGTTTCGTAGAAACACAAAAAATAGAAATTAAGTAAATAAATATGTTAAAAATAGCATCAAAAGTGAAAATAAAATGCACATTCGCAAATCAACCATGACTAAAGAGCGGCAGAAGGATGCTAATGTATATGATCTGAAATTATATAGACAATTTGAGCAATCAAATACCCAACCTAACCATCCCCACGCTGCTAACTAATGGAATCCATTTTAATCTCCTAACAAGCAAGTACCTCTTTTTTCCTTAATTAAGTTAGTTTCTGTAAAGTTACCTGGGGGAGAAGCGGCGTGGCGGTCTGATGGAGGTGCGGCATCGCAGACACCTCTCACTCAGTCTTATTTTCGGCAGTTGCCGGATACCTGCTGAAGCACAGATGAGTAAACGTCAAGCACAATGTACGGTATCAATAATATATTTGACAAACCGCAATCACAAAAATGAATTTATAAATGTTGAATAGGCCTATCTTCTTTTTAATAGTCTTCGCCTTACTCCTAAGGCCTTTTTTATAGACTTTTTTTCCATATGGGATTGATGTAATCAAATTTTGTCACCAACTATTAAAATAAAATTATATATCTTCTAATTTAAGAAATAATCTATATATTACTAAATACTTAACAGTTCAAATGTTCAAAGAATGATTAATAATAAGCATACTAACATTCACTATCATCAATGCTGTTATGTTTCCTCTTCCTTCTCTCATTTGGTATCACCCCAGCGAGCCGTAGATCTCTAACCTTATTGCGGTATTTATCAACTAATTTTTCTCTGCTAGTAACTTAGTGTTTCCCCTCAGTTAAAGGCTTAACAAAGTACGTGTTCCGAAAGAAAAGAGCACAGCTTTTACCAACAGACAAATTTTCACAAGGACTCATAAGTCACTATGAATTTAATCTATTAATATGCAAGCTTGTTTATTTTTCTCATTTTTTCTCATCTTGTGCGCATCGCGCATCGTAGGAGATAACCGCGCATATAATTAGAAAGGTGTAGTGTCCTTTCAGGAGCAGTATCAAATCATAATTCACATCTGCTGTCAGGGCTATGCCCTACAGGCTTTTAAGGTTTCAATGTTAATCTTATAGTAGAAGGATGATTGATTGAATCATTAGACAGCTGTTGTAATAGCAAATGCTAACAGTCAACATTAAAGTGGAGGTTTCCAGTTACTGGATGCCAGGGGCTTGCACCGTGTGATCAGATGGGGCCAGTCACAGTAGCCTCTCCCTGTGACTGGAGATTACAAAAAGCCAATTTCACACAGCTGAAGTCGCTGGCATCCAGTGTCTGAAACCTCCACTGGAAAGTCAGCTAGTAGTCCTGCTCCACATGCTCCACGGCAGGCGTATGCAGCCCCAAGTCCCCCTACTCATTAACCATGATTGTAACACTTAACCCTTTTTATTAATCATATATATGTATATATATATATATATATATATATATATATATATATATATATATATATATATATAATAATTACTAACAACTCGTGCAGTAGCAGTGCGCGTGGCCCGTGCGCTCGCACGGTTTTTGGGAGGCAGTGCGGAACAATGACGGGAAACGGGAATAGTGAAAGACAGACACTTGAAAAACCAAATAAAGAGAGGAAAACGGAAGTTTTTATAATGTAAATTAATAGTTCTCGTCAAATTATATATCGTTAATGATGCAGGATAGCAGGTCAATAATCTTGTTTGTATGATTTTGAAACTCGCATTGATACAAAGAAGCTGCGGTGTCGCTCTCTTAGGCTTGTAAGTATCCTCTTCTCAATATGAGTATTATAGTAATGGACGAATGGTACGGCACGGACGGGAGTTTTAGATGGGGTGCGCGCACTGGTGGACATCCCGGCGCCGGCATTCCGACACGGCAGTTCGGGAAGTGTAAAGGTTTTTCTCCCCCACTTTTTGCAAGATGTATTTGTGCCTACTTTTCCTTAGAATCTTTCAAAGCTTTATAAATTCACCTATCACACTTAAAATATATTTATTTAAAGAGTTCAAACAAATGAGCAATTAATTTAAGACTGAATATTGTGGACTACTTGATAGTTAAAGATAACGTGTTTTTACTGTCGTTACACAATGTATTGAAACTTGAATTCTTGGAATCAGAATGCCGGGCGTGCCGTTTTGTTATCTGCTCAGATAAAACTTTGGTCACTGTCTAGTGTTTACCCAGGTAAGGTATATTCTTGTCCAGAGATTGTTACACATTCCTGATATTTTGATAGTAATATTTTAAGAAGTCAGATTATACCTAACGAGATACCGTGCGGTGTACAACTATGTCTTTCCAATTGAACTGTCTGTGTTTTAACACGTTGAGTGCAGGGTACGTTAATTATCGTAGTACCACAGTGGCGCGGGCGGCGGCCTATGTTAATTCACATAGCGCTCCTGCCGGAAACGTAATACTTCAGTATGGGCTTAGCCATTGCTGTAAGAAGTTGATTCGCTCACGGTCTGTTGTTGAGTGGGAAGGGCAGCTTCTCTTGCAGCGGCCTGTGAAGTACTACTTAGCACTTTCGGATCCTGTAACATTGGTTTATTCGTTTAGTATGGGCTTTAGCCACTGCCGGGAGACATTATATTGCTCGCCGTTTATTGGTGCACTACACGTGCTTGGTTCGCAGATGATCATTTGTCGGTCCCCCCCCTAGGTGCGCAGTGTACGAAGTGATTGTGTGTTCACAGTGTTTTCTATTGCTGTTTCTGTGCAATGAAGCAGGGTAATGTAGAGAGTACACTATATGCTATATAATATAAAAAGGTCCCCTCACAAATTTTAAAATGAAAAATTTAATTTATATTAGGCCTACGCAGTATGTAACAAGTGTGTTAGGTTGAGCCTACACTAGCTAGCCTACTTGATCAGTGATGAGTAACCAAATCACCTTAATTAATCTTTAATCTAATAAACTGATATTGGAATATATATTTAGGCATTGTTTCATTTAATTGACATTAAATTTTTATCTAGGCACCGGTAATTTTTTAGCAAATTTCCGTATAGGGAACATTTTATCAACACAACATTACATTTAGTGCTTAAAAAGTGTGTCTACTGCCAAATAAGTTTAAAAATAAGTGACATTAAAATGTCTTTAGAGGGTGAAAAATGTTTTAAAATAGGTGACTTTAGTGTGGTAATGTGGTGAAAAATTGCAAATGTCGCAAAACTTTTGCTCACATAGCATTATTTAAAACTAGCAGTGGGAGACAGCCGTTTGTAGTTGCGCCTCAAAGTGACAAGGCCGGTTAACGGGGATCCAATTTCAAACTGATCGAAACAGTGAAAAATTACTTGAAAGTGATTAAATGATATTTTGTTCGAAAGGTAACATATTGAACTTTCTTATTAAAATAAGAAAAACTTTTGATTTACAACAATAACGCTTAGAATATTTGTAAATGTTTAGTGTGACGTCAATCAATGTAGCCACCACATTTGAAAGGCCAAATCATGACTTTTTTTAACATACCTACCTCAGGTAATTTTTATCGTATAATTTGCGATGGTACCGATGGATTTTCAAAGAGTTCTTATTTTGAAAGTATTTTTGTGTCAAAAGTATCACTGGTTAAAATCAAGACAATTAGAACTCTAATTGCCTTGGGTTAAAATGTTGCCTAAACCGTTATTTGATAAAATATTTCCCTAGGCTGTTTTTACAATTTAGCGAAAACAAATTCAAATTTTAATATTTTTAGTTTATCCCGAAACAAATATTGTCAAATATATTTTTTTCTTTTGCCATTTTAAAATTCTACATCTCATTCCAAACAAAATGAGTAAATTTCATACAATTAAAAAACATTTTTCCAACATGTTTTACAAGTTATTAAACTTGTGAAACTCATAATTGGTATAAGTTAAGTTTTTTGTCACCATCTTTGTTTTCTCAGCATTTATTTAATTATGTGTTTTTTATTAACTATTTAGTTGTTAAACTATGCAAAACGTTTTCTAGGAGGTAGAAGGAAAGTTCCCTTTGCACAGTCAAAACACTGCGGCCATTTAGTAAAATGGCGTAGCAGGGGCTGTGAGGAGGTAGTTTTTTGGGAGCCCCACACTTGAGGTTTACACTGGGCCCCGCACAGGCTAAGGCCGGCCCTGCTACCAATAGAATAGCTTGATAAATTAATTTGAATTTGAACTTCAAGCCCATGGTATGGATGGGAATAGGTTTGGGTAAATGTGAAAATAATAAGTAAAAGAGCAAATTAATGTTTTAATATTCATTAGGTTAAAATTAAATATTGGAAACCGTTATAAAATTATGCAGTTTTCAATATTCATCTTTCAGATTGAGATAACACCTAAATTTATTCAGTTTCAATTAATTTTAAACGTCTATATATTTTTGTGTAGTTATTATTTTTTTTAGCATTCCATCTATTAAGTTATTCAGATTATTATCCATTACACTCTGTAAACAGATATTAATTAAATGACTTCAACAAAATGCATTTTTTGAATGATTAACTTATATGTGGCTTATAAGTTGCTGTAGTGTTTAAAATGGCATAGAAAAGATAATATTTTTTATTTTAAAACATAGACGGAACAATTATTTCTTACGAGCATGCAATGTTATGAATTGCAATGTTATTAACTTAAACGTGTCAATATTACAGTAAGTTATAATAACTTGACTTATTTATTACTAGTCTGTATGTTTTAATACTTTTGTACAATTTTCAGTTTTAAATACTTTTTCTTTATTAAAACAGGCTTCTACAGTTTTTAATTCACAAATGACAAAAAAAGATAATGCAACATGTACGAAAATTTATTTCTCTACATTAAAATAACTTATAATTTTAAATTAAAAAAGTGTATGAATAAATTATTTTTAATAGTTTGTATAAAAGGTGTTATATTTTGTATTATAAAAACAGGTGATTGTAGTCCTAACTAAAATCTCCTGTATTTTTAGCATAAACCATATCATAAGTTTTATTCAAACAATCCTGGTTTATTTTAATTTTTTTTATCTTGGTATTATGATATACATAGAAATTTAAGGTAAAATTAATTTACTGCATATTGTTCATGGGAATGTTTTTAGGACATAAATACCACAATAAAGAGAAGAAAAAGTACTTCACAGTGCTAAAACCTAATTCACATCTCTATTCAAGCACAATATGTACTTTCAAGATTGACGAATACATAAAAGATACATATTCACAACGAATTATTATATTTTGAACCACAGATTAGTGAGCCTAAACTCCGCTAGTCTGCTAGCCCACAACAGGTTTGTTAACAAAAAAATAAGGTATGAAGTTAGTAATGGTTTACCAAATTGGTAATTAGATGGTTTATCAATCTTTGCATTACTGTAGTACTTTTTGTAGGTTTATTCTTAATATTTGCTTGGCACCACACATTGTAAATTGAATCCATCTTGTAATAAAATTGTTCTGTGCATCATCTGTAAATATGGCGATTGCCGTTGATAAATAAATAAATAAATAAGCTGACGTTAACTAAATGTTTTTAGGACATAACACACATAGGTAAACATAGGTAAGGAGGACACATTAGTAAAAAGTCTGTGAATATAATAACACTTGACAAAGAGAAATTCCACAATACAACATTAGTGTCATGAGATTTAAAAGGAAATGTTGTGTTATACGAGATATTATATGTTGAATTAAAAAAAATTTGTTTCACGACTGCGAATATAAATACGTACAGTATTCGCCGGGCCATTTGACAAACATGTAGGCCTACATTTTCTGAACTGTTTTCCTAAAATTAATATATAAAAAAAGATTATGATATAACATTTACATAACGAAATATGGAATCTCTTTCAGATTGCAGTGTTATACACCACTGCCCCGTAGGCAAACATTATGACTTTGTATGTTTTTTTAAACATACAGTGTTTGACATGTTCAAAATGTGTACTCAGAGGGGAAACTGATTGACTGCTCGAGATTTTCGTTCTCTAGCTAAACTCCATCGATTCGATGATATTATTAAGATCAATTTGCAGGTAATAAAACAAAACTTAGAGATATTCTCTCCTTTGGGAAATAAATTGTGAAATTTCTCTTTAAAATATTTATTTTTAATTCAATAAACCTTACAAAACGTGACTATTATAGTCTCGTTTTAGAGGGTTAAGAATAATGTGTTTACCATTGAGAGATAATAAATAAACTTAAGACTTGATTAATTTGCATTACATTTGAATTATGTATACTGCGGTATAAAGTGATTTCTTTAAGGAATTTAAACGCAAGCTTAACTTAGTGTTTGTATTAGCCAATGGTATGGTACTTGAAAAAATTGTTTATCGTTGAGAGATTATAAATTAGACTATATTAATTAATTTTAAAACAGGGAATTATCTGAAGTAGGCTAAGTTACATCACTTATAGCCTAATGTACAAGGGAAACAAGTTTTTATGATAAAAAGTGGATGATTTAAAAGTTTATATTTTGTCCACACCGGCAACAAATGTAAAGTTAAAGTGTATCTTTATGGTTTTCAAGTAATTAGTTACTAGTAACACACACATACCTTATGTCTTGTGAAGTCATCTTCATGAAGTGTCGGCGCGCGAGTGTAGACCACCATAGACTGTTGCTGTGTTGCTTGCAGGTGTGCGAATGCGAATGCGGCTAGCTTGAAGGATAGGAACGGCGCGGCGAGGTGGTGGGGAGGGGGCGACCAATGACCAATAGGAGGCCAGCTACCACTTTTAAGGCGACATTTTTTTTAATCTCATGTGCTCTTCTCTCCCCCCCCCCTTGGCCGCCCTAGAACTTTTCGGAAGTCATATCATTGACTACTGATACTACGTAGACCTCTCAAGTTTCGTTAATAATTGAAGTCGATGATTTCAGAGCGATCTAGCTGAAACTATGTGAAACTTCGTTCCCGCCACGGCAAAATCACCCAGTCGCGCCAGCGCTCTAGCGGATCTTACTGGAACTACCAAGTGCATAAATTCCCTCAGTCTTCGGAAAATCCCCATATGTCGCACGAGCGTCTAGTGACAGCTCAGGCTCACTTCATTCGGCCGAATAGTTACGATGATGGCCGGAAACCCCCGATTGTTTGACATTCGTTGATTGTTGTTTTATCCCACTCTTGACTCATGTCAAATGTCACTCACCTACCGACTCACTCCACACCCGTGTAGTTCGTAGTATTCAGAAATTTTTTGCAGTTTGACTGACTTATTCAAATAAAGTCTTAAAATGTTATTATATAATTTTACCACCAGAACTAAGTTACCGGTCGTTTTAAGTGGCAATTAGGCCTGCAACGTCTGCAAAAGATTTCAACTGTGTGTGTTTATTGTGTACGTTTCAGATATAGTAGGCCTATAGGTTAGTGACATTATGTAATTTATTTTTTACATTCCAAAGCACTTTTGGAATTAGTTTCATCATAATGTTAGTATGATAATTCATATGTTTTGTGTGACTTTTTTAATGTTTAGTATTACTTAGTTCCCTTAAAGAATAAAAATGGCAAACCCTCACAAGGAAAAGCCAAGAGGTAATACATTAATGAACATAAATGTTCATTTATAGGCTGTGAAAATAGCAAAGCCCGTAACCCATCTCTTCGGTGTTTTTCATTCCCAGTCAAAAGGCCACGGATTTGCCAACAGTGGGTTAAAAATTGTGCAGATGAAAGTTTGTTGGATCTTCCCGAAAAAACTTTAGGTCTTAGAAGAGTGTGCCAACTACACTTTGCTGACGAATGTATCACAAGTGATATGAAAACACATTTATTTAAAGATGCTGTCCCAACTATGTTGAACATTGACATTAGTAGGCCACAACTGTGCACACAAAATGAAAATGAGACGCAGGATGACCAAGTTGTATCACCTCCATCAGATGAACCCATAGCACGAAGATCATTATTTACCAGCCCAGCCACACATATTTATATAGAGGAAGACAGTCCCATTAGAACACCTCTTTACAAAAAAAAAAATAAAACATTAAAATATCGTAAACCAACTCCTGGTAAAACTTCCCCAAACAAGAGACGGCTCACACAATAACTTCAAAGTGAGTCAAAACTTAAAAAGAAGTATCAACAAGCAGTTAGAAGACTTCGCTCGAAAAAGTTAAAAATTACCAAAGAAGTTTTAACAGAATCGCTTTTGTCTCGCCTGCCCACAAAAGTGGCTGACTGTGTTTCTTTGCAATTGAATCACATTAATCAGACAACTAGAGCATACAGTTACAAAGAAAAAGAAATTGCGCTGGCACTAAGGTAAAGTAATTTATTTATTTATTTTTGTTGTTTTGGCTACTTTAGTAAGTTTTAATGTATGTAATTGTAAGTCGTAAGAATGTGGTTTCTAAAAAAGTTTAGGTAGGTATCGTTCAGGTCATCGGAAATGAAGGGGAGATTCTCCGAAATTCTAAGTTATCCGCAGATTCTTTTTTTTCGAGGAACCGTGATCTTTAAAAAGAAATTGTAAACGTAAAAATTTAAATTACATGATTTAAATTTTTAAATTTACAAAAGATTTTTAAACAAATGTTATTTGTTTAAAAATTTATATTTTAATTTACAAAAAAAGTTTACAAATTTTTTAACTTTTTTTACAAAGTTGTTAAATTTGTTTATCTACAACTTTGTCGCTAGACATTTTTTTCCGGACCAACAACTTAACACAAGTTTAAGTGTAGTATTTTTCCCTTGTTCTAGATATTGTGGGATTTTCTAGTTAAATATAATGGCTGAGATATTTGTAGCATCGTTATAGTCAGCATATCTTTTGCTTTAAAACCATGTATGTTTCAATGGATTTTTAAAGTTAGAGAAACAAGTAAGTTTGAGAACTAAACATAATATTTTTGCTAAGACATATGGAGTTAAATATTCTAATCACTGATGTTATTGCATCCCAAACATTGCTCCATGAAAAATATTATTTATAAAAATATTAATAAATACACATAACCAAATTGAATACTTTCTTACATAGGTCTAATTATAAACGTATGTAGCCTAGGCCTCTATATTTAACTTAACAAATTATTAAAATTTTTAGTGAATTTCCCATTGGGAGGAAGCTATTACCTTAGCAGGCCTAGTGGTAAGAACGAAGCCCAGAACCATGTTACTTTTTCGTTTTTGATGCCCAGAGACCAAAAATAATAGTGTACATAGTCAAAGATAATAGCTTTGACTTTGTAAAGTGTACATAGTCAAAGATAATAGTCATTAAAACTTTATATACATATGTATGTGTCCCTAGGCATGATAACTATCGAAAATCGATATAGAGACCAAATTTGGTAGAGATGTGTAACCCTACCTATATTCGAATGAGATCGTAAAACAGATATGTCGATCTACCAGAACGGGTAGTTTTGGGAGGTTTTGTGTCCTAAAAAGGTTTTTTTGCGTTTTTTTGTATGTAATTTTAATTCCTAGCACTACAATTAGCTATAAAACACACAATTCATTATATTTCACAAATTAATTAAACTTATATTCACTTAAAGCACAAATTTGGTTTTAATTTATAATTTAAGATACATTACAAAGCCAGACATGATTTTACTCTTCTTTAATAATCTTTTCATAATTGATTTTTTCAGGTACAAAAGTCCGAAGTTATATGACCAGCTACGTAATGACGGATTTGCACTGCCAAGTCCTCTACGATTGCTCGATGGCTGCAAAGTGTGGACGTGACGCCGGGCTTGAGTGATGAAATTACTCGCCTGATTAAATGTAAAACAGAAGCTATGTCTTCGTGGGAAAAGATGACAGTTCTTATGTTTGTTTGTTTGACGAAATGTCAATAAAATCAGCTTTAGAATATGACAGCAAAAGAGACTTAGTGGAAGGTAGGCATAAGCGATACGCTCTTTAAATATATTAACTAATATACATGTGCTAATATAAATTAAAGATACATACATTTTACTTGTGGCTTGGGTGTTAAATTAACAGTCAATGAGTTAACTAGTTTGTAGAGTTCCCTCACTTCGGGATGAGCTTGTTCGGCTCACTCGCTTCCGGAATTGGTATGGGCTAAACAATGCCACAACAATGATGGCGAAGTGAGAGAGGGGATCATAGATGGACTCACGTGGTTGACGACACCCCGACTCCCCAAACAATGACTAAACAGAAATTTTCGAATAAATAAGGGCTGAGAGGCCGCTATACATACCGTTATGTTTAGTGGTTAAGTGATATAAATGAGACTACTCATTCAATTTTATCAGTTTGAAGGAATAAAGAGCTACATTATTGATTTGACAATCATTAAAAGTATAGTATACAATTTTCCACTAACATATTTTGACGCAACCAAAGCCACACTAGAGTAATCTACTTTGGTGCAACCCATAAGACAGTAGACAATGCTTTTAAAGTAATCTAGTAGAAGTGAATTTGTATCGATCGGTCATGTGCCAGCTGGGCTGGAATTGCCTTGCCAAGTTGAAGGCCTTTAATTATTTATATTTGCTACAGTGCAATTAATTTTTTTTTCTTTCGTTTCAGGTTTGGTTGATCTTGGAGACGGCAATCGCAAACCACTACCTGCAACCAAAGTGCTGCTATTTATGGCAAGAGGCCTGATTAATAAATGGAAATTGCCAGTTGCATTTTACCCTGTCGGTAAGAGTGTTAATTCAACCTGTATAAAAAAGTTGATAATCAAATGCGTCATAGATCTACAAACTGCTGGTCTGGATGTGCGGGCTGTCGTTTGTGATCAGGGGCCAACTAACCGTTCAGCGATTTCCTCTTTAAATGTAACTAAAACAGAGCCGTATTTCAAATGTGGTGACAACAAGATCTTCGTTATTTTTGATTTTCCACATGTAATAAAATGTGTTAGAAACAATCTAATGAGAACTCCAATACAAACATGTGATGGAAAAGCAAGTTGGCATCACCTTCAGGCCTTGTACCAAATTGACCGGAGCTCTGAGAGGGCAAGAGCTACCAAACTCACAGAAAAACACCTTAACCCTAATAGCTTCGAAATAAACGGTATCAGTTAACTGACACATACTTTCTCCCAACAATATAAAAAAGATGTTAAAAGCTTCAAACATTAATGTCGGATAGCTACCGGCTGAGCAGCGCTCGTTTGACCCTACGCGCGTCTGTGACTTTTAACAACGTACTGCGTTTACCGCTAAACGAAAAATTGAATTTTCTCCGCAACCACTTGACGTAGAGCAATAATTTAAAATACTAGATTATTTAGTTTTTTGAGCTTGATTTAATGATGATAAGTAAAATTTATTTCAAGACAACAGCTATTTTGAAAATCCAAAAAATTGATTTTTGAAACACTTTTTACTCTATAACTTTTGAACGCAAATTTTCTCGGAGATGCGGGTGGTGTCATTTTATTCGCCATTTTAAGCTTAATAAACCACAAAATTTTAATCAAAATCGTTAGAGCCGTTTTTGAGAAATTTTGATTTTTGACGATTTTTGAGGGTTTTTGGGGGTAAAATACCCTTAAAAATCAAAAATTCAAAAAAATGAAAAAAACGCCTGGAATTATCGTGGATTTGGACCTGTGTACCAAATTTCATTAAAATCGGACCATTAGGGCATTCTCTAGCTCTGTTTACATCCTGACACACACACACACACACACACACAGACAGACATCACTCCGAAAACCACTTTTTTGGACTCAGGGGGAACCAAAATGGATAAATCCACCAACAACTCAAATTCGAAAATTTTGACGAAAACAATACTTTCTCCATATACTATGGTATAGAGGGAGAAAGTAAAAATGAAAGTCAAGCTGGCGACCCAAGTTTTTAGCCACTCTGTTGCCGCAGCTATGAAAACGTGTGTCGAAACCTACGATCTGCGGAGTCAGCATTACAAACAGCTCAGTTTTGTGGACGGCTCAATAATGTTTTTGATTCCATGAACAGTAGAGTCAGATTTAGTCCTAACAAATACAACTGTTCAATGTCTGACTCAACTGACCCACATTATCAAGCACCCCTATCAACAATTGATGGTGCAACAGAGTGGGTCAAGACTTGGACAACCACCAATGAGGCAGATTCACAAAGGCAGAAAAATCCACCATGTTTTGATGGATTTGAAGATTCACTACGAGGTATTTTATTTTAGTTTTTGAGTACTTTTTGTAGTATATAATTACATTTTCTACCCTATTTTAATAAAAATAATTATATAAAAAATGTGCCATTAAAAATGTATAAATTAGTCAATTTCACATTAGTCTGATTGAATGAGATTGAACATGAGGCTGAGAGAAATAACTGCAGAGAGGAATACCAGCATAATGAACAACACAATTGGAACAGAAATCAGTTCATGAAATGGAATGATGATAGGCCTAATGTAAATAGAAGAGCCAATTATCCCCATCAAAACAGTAAACAAAAATATGATGGAAAAATGGATATCAGCATGACAGACAACCAAAAGATGGAACTCAGTCTGCAAGATGGAATGATGATAGGCCTAATAGAAGAGATAATTACCCCCAGCAAAACCATGCACAGAGATATAGTGGAAACAACAGATCCTGGGATAATTATGGAGGTAAATCCAGAAACCAGGATAGAATAGAAGAAAGCAAACAACAGTTAAACTAGGAAGCACTGGAAAAGGTATAGGCCTAGCAAATTCGAATACGTTACCGGTCAAGACGAATAAAACATTTCCAGTGCAGGACAAAACAAAAACAAATAGGCCTATAAATAACATTTATTGCGATAAAGAATTCCTAATGAAAGAAGATGAAGACAAAGTTGAAACCAAAAAATATTTATGCTATACCCGAAATAGACATACATTTTGAGAAAGTTAGTACAAAATGCATATTCGATAATGGAAGTACTGTTACTTGTATGCAGAAAGAATGGTTCATGAAAAATAAACACAATTCAGGGAAATATGAAGAATTTCCGTTAACAAATACTACCATTACCACCGCTGTAAATCAAAAGTCACAGCGGATTGCAAGTATAATATTAGTAAAAGCAAGAGTAGGCCTAAGCAAAACAAATATTCAGATTCAATGCCTGATTATACCACATTTAATAAAAGAGATAGTTATTGGAACCGATACCATGCAGGAACTAGATATGATTATCGATTTCAGCAGGAATTATGTATCAGTGGGAAATGAAAATATTGAGTTCTATTCTAGTTTAACAAAAGGAATAGGATGTAATATTCAATATTCAGAAGAGCCTATTATAAAAAGAGAAACAAATGAAGTTGGATTAATAAGTAAAGAAAATATTGAACAGGAGATCAATAAAATAGTACATTTAGACAATGAACAGAGGCAGCAGTTATCTACTCTATTATGGGAATATAAAGACATATTTTCAAATAAGGTTGGAAGATGTAACTTATATGAACATAAGATAGAAATAAAAGGTGGTAAACCTTTTAAGCAAATGAATTATCCAGTCCCAATAAGATATAAAGATGCTGTAAAGAAAGAAATAAATAAAATGATGAAAGAAGGAATTATTGAGAGAAGTAATAGTCCATACATAAACCCTATTGTAGTGGTAATAAAGAAGAGCAATGAAATTAGGATATGCGTTGATGCAAGGAAAATAAATGATATAATTATTCCTGATTATGAATGTAATAGAGGAATAAATGAAATAATTGCGAAGGGAAGAAACACACGATGGCTTTCCACGCTTGACCTTACTTCGAGTTTTTGGCAAGTTCCATTAGCGAAGGACTCAAGAAAATATACAGCATTTATGGGAATGTTTACCAGTTCAAAGTAACACCATTTGGATTAGCTACATCTTCAGCGGACTTAATTAGAGCATTAAGTCTGGTACTAGGGGACGAGGTTTAGGAGTATACAATGGTTTATGTAGATGACATACTCTGCCATTCCGTAACATTTTCTGATCACCTTACACATCTAAGAAGTATATTTAATAAGTTCAGGAATGCTGGAATGACAATTAAGTTCAATAAATCACTATTCTGTCGGGAAGAAGTCCCATTTTTAGGTTTTATAATCACTATAAATGGTATACAGGCAGATCAAAATAAAATAGAGGCTATTGAAAAATTTCCTAGGCTTCGTAATGCAAAACAACTAAAAGGATTTTTAGGAATGATTAATTATTATAATAAGTTTGTTGAAAAATACTCCCAGACAATACAGCCATTATTAAAACTTACTTCTAAAAAGAGAAAGTTTATTTGGACAGACATTGAAGAAGAAGCTTTCTTAAACGCAAAGAAGTTGTTTTTAAATACTTGCGTGCTTAGCCATCCAGACCCTGATAAAGAATATATTTTACAAACAGACAGCTCACACTATGCAATTGGAGGTCATTTGTACCAAGAAAATGAACAAGGAGAGAAGAAAGCAATTATGTTCATGGGTAGAACACTTAAAGGATGTGAAATAAATTATTTCACAAGCGAAAAAGAACTACTTGCAATCGTTTACTGTCTAGAAGAGGCAAGACATCTAGTATTAGGGGCCAAGCTTAGAATACCTACCGACCACCAAGCTTTAATATTTCTAAAAACTTGCAAACTATTAAATTCTAGATTGACCCGGTGGATTTTAGCAATACAAGAGTACAGTTTCACAATAGAACATTGTAAGGGAAGTGATAATGTGGTAGCAGATGCCCTAAGTAGACAAAGTTATCATGGAATCAATTGTACGAATAAAATGACTCCAGAATTAGTTACTACTTTAATTATGAAACAGCCAAATGCAGAACTTATGGAAGAGATAACAAATATTAGGAAATATCAACAAGAAGACCCAAAAATCAAAGAAATTTATGACAATAAGATGGTCAATACAATTAATTATGAGAATTATCTAATACATAATGGAATACTACTACAGAAGCTTAGAAATGAATGGAAGATAATAGTTCCTGAACAAATAATAAATAAACTCGTATGGGAATGTCATATATATTACTTACATTGTGGAGCTAAGAAATGTTTGTTAACGTTGCAAGAGACTTTTATTTTTAAAAATATGGCAAGGAGAGTAAGAAAATTATTAGCAACCTGTGATACATGTCAAAGAACAAAAACACCGAATTATACAAACCATGGGATAGCCAGGGGAATAAAATGTGAAAATAAAGGAGACCAATTAGCGATGGACTTTGTTGGCCCTCTACCTACAAGCAGAGGAGGCGTGAAATACATTCTTGTCATCATCGATATATTTACCAAATTTGTTAAACTATATCCAGTTAAAAGAGCCACAAATGCAATAGCCATTAAGAAACTGTTTGAAGATTATATTCCAAGTTATGGAAAACCCTTAAGAGTTCAGACGGATAATGGAACACAATTTAACAATAATAGATGGATAAATAAACTTGAAGAAAATAATATTCTTGCGATTTTTTCAGCTATAAGGAGGCCACAAAGTAATTTAGCCGAAAGGATGACTAAGAGAGGAGGAGTAAAACATGGAAGAGGAGAAAAATTATGGAAAAAGAACCACAAAAATAGGATATTTGTAGAAATGGTTCACAAAGCTAAAAGTAATACCAATGAAAGCAAAATTACCTACGATGAAAGAAAAATTTATCATGAAGAAAGGGAAAAATCAAGAATCGAGAGGCAGAAAATGAAGGAGCAGTTAGAAGAACACATTGGTTGGAGAATGGAATGGAAGGAGTATGAAGAACTGATGGAAAATGAAGAGTTGAAAGAAATGGAATGTGAAGTAAACAAACTTAAAAGCGAAGTGGAAAAGAAAAAGGCGGAGAAAAAGAGATTAGAAGAAGGTGAAGCAAAGAAAAAAGAAGCAAGAAAGGAAGAAGCAAAGAAATTAGAAAATAAAGAAACAAAGAAAGAAAAATTAGAAACAAGTGAATTCAAGAAAGAAGAAAATGAAAAGTTGGTGAAACAAGTAAACAAAAGAAATGGTGTAGAGAAAGAATTACAAGACATTTTCAATGAAATGATTATCGATGTTGAGATGGTTCACTGGCTTGAGCCACAGTTAAATGAATATAAATTAGTAGAAATCGATATTGATGAGGACATCTTAGATATTTCAAATACATATATGGATATTGAAGAGTAAAAATTAAAAATGTATATATCAGTAGGATTCTTTGAGATTTAGGCCTATAATGTAAATAGTAAAAAAAGAACAATAATTTTCATAAAAAAATTTGTAAATTTGTAAAATATTCAATTTTTTATTCAAATTAGGGGACAATGAGATGTTACAATTTAGGCCAATGAATGATGTGATATAGCCTTAGCTTAGAAATGTATAAATATCTGTAAATATTGTATAGTTAGTATAAGGTTTAAATGAATTTTGACAAATATGAAGTTAATGTATTTGTAATGTTTAGGAATAGAGAAATGCAATAAATATTATCATCCACTATTAAACTTAATTTGTTTTAATTTATTTTGTAAACAAATGTACTTACTTACCGGACATCCGTCTCGATCGAGGAATAATCCTTGCCTAATGCATGTTATTGCGCATGCGCGAGTAACTTGTTCCGTGGAACTGTTACAATCGCAGTAGGAGCAGTTGCAACGAGTAGCATTCCTCCGTCCCTGTTACTGGTCTTGTCTTGTGTGCCACTGCTCTTAATGATTGAAACAAGTATTCCTGCCTGGCTTACTGTTCCCTGGCCTGACACTGGCAACGCTGTTTCTGTGAAAGCCCTTTCTCCTGTGCCACATGTGCTTACAATTAACTTCTAATTTCGGCTCACTCTAGTTTAATTTTATTCAGTACTATTGTAAAAGTAATCATGGTCAAGTAGCCATAATATGTACTAACGATAACGATGGATGTAAAACAAATTACCACCTCTCCCAAGCCTTCGTACACAACAGAACATAATTACCTACTGGCAACTAACCTAGTAGTTGCTGGGTTAGTTAGCATTAACTATAGCATAATTATACTATAAAATAGTATATGCTATAGTAGGTTTACTCGGCCTAAGTTAGGCCTATGCTGATTTTTCACAGCTTATGTAAGTTACAGCACCAAGCACAGTAGCCTACTATAAATTATTGTGACTCCGACTCCGCTAACTTTAAAAGAAGTACTTGTTAAACATAGGCTCTAAATTTATTACCTATTTTTCTAGATAAAATTAATTTAAATAGCCTAATGTTACAGTGGAGCAATTTTTGAGGAGAAACCTGACTACATTGAACTCAAATTAAAAAAATTACCCAGTAATTAAAGAAATCTTTGTAAAAATACTGCCAAGTTAAAAATGTATGTAAAAATTTCTTATTTGAAAAGAGTTTTTACCCTCTAACAGATTATAAGTTACTGTTTAATGCCACCACTTTTCACAACCAATATACAAGACAAAGATATGACTGGTCCTATGGCCCAGAGAGGGGCCCCAAAAGGACGACGTGGTAGGTAAAAGGTATGTAGTAAAACACAAGACCTCAAGTAATGGGTCAGTATGGTAGTAGAAGGGTAGTCTGTATAAAAGAATCATAAGTTAGATGCAAGAAACGGTAACGGAGAAATGCTCCTAGTTGCATCTCTAGAGGAATGCTCCTCGTCGCAACTGTTCCTGATGCATTTGTAACAGTTCCACAAGAAACGGTAACGGAGGAATGCTCTTAGTTGCATCTTTCTTAAAGGAATGCTCCTCGTCGCAACTGTTCCTGATGCGTTTGTAACAGTTCCACGCAACATGTTACTCGCGCATGCGCAATCGGCGAGGATCATTCCTCGATCGAGACGGATGTCTTACCGGTAGGCCTATAGGTTAGGTTACCCATTTACACAATAACCAAAGAAATAACAACTATTACCAGTTTGATCAGTAACTTTATTAATTACAGAGACAAACTAATACATTTTAATATGTTGAAAGTAAGTAAGAACGCAATATAAAAAATGCTTTATTGTAAAATAGTGTAATTAAGTTCACAGGTTAAGGAAGTGACAACTCCTAGTCAGCTGGGCGACATGCACTGCAACCTGGCGGCGGTGAGCAGCAACAGCGGTCAGCTGATGTTGGCTGCGGGTGAGCTCCACCAGTATAAATACGGCACCGTCTCCGAGCCTGGACATTCGCTGGCCGACCACCAATCGCTGCGGGTCCAAGACCATTTGCTCTGCGATTGAAATAAGAAAGCACATACGTTGTAAATATTGTAATTTGTGTTAACAGTTTTTGAAGAGAAATTAAAGGTTATTAAATTGTATTGAGTGTATCATTATTCCTTGGGTAACGGTACGGTAAGTTATTAGCGTAGGCGTAATATTAGTTCACATTTACACTAACACACACACATAAACATTATACCAACAAGGGTACTTGCCTGCCCCGGCTGTCCGCTGGCGCTGCGACCCTAACACTTAACATTCACTTACACGGCATTTGCCTGCACGAAAGTGCTGCGGCCGAACACTACACGTAGTGACATAACATTTGATCACACTTACTTAGAATCAGCCTACGGCAAAGAACCACCCCTGAGATACACAAATACTGGGTAAAACAATTATATAGCCTACGGGTAGAATTTATAATAGCCTATATTTATATACACATTTATTTATTTTTAGCCTACGAAACATCTCAAGGTTTATAGTAATTTTAGTATCAAAGAAAATTTAGCAATGTATAAGTGTAAGAAATGTGACAGAATGTAATTATTATTTGCTTTGCTTTTAATTTATTGCAAATATTTATTTCGTAGACATAAGAAAAGACAAACAACACTATTAAGTGTATACTATGTGTAATTAATATGAATAAAGAAAATTCAATTGTATTCAATAGCTCTGCTTAGAGTATACAGGTTGTCCCTGAACTGTCTATCGACCTCATTATTCTTGACCAAAAGACAAGAAAAAATATATTTTAAATGATATTTTAACAAAGTAATAAAATGGTTATGAATGGTTTAAAATGGTTATTCATGGGGTTATTACAATTTTTTTTAGCAGCTGTTAAAAATTGAATTGAATAAAAACTTTATAAGGTAGCAATTGTTAAGGTCTTGTATATTATAAGAAAAATTTAATTAAAATCCAATGATGTAAACATTATGATAATTGGGTTCATAAATAAGCGAGATAAGAGCGATTGAACTGAATCTAGTCATGGTTGGACCGCTTCCCTGGGGCATTTTTGGTATTAAATTTATTGTTGAGCTGGTGCCGCGATCATTACAAGAAAAGTTTAAGGTGGCGGGTACTCTTTAGCGCTATACTGAGGTTCAAGACAAATAACCGTGTTTCATAATAACTTGGCCTACTGTAATATTTAATAAATAATTATGAAACCCTTATTATTAAATGCAATATACATTTTGTAACACATAGAAAAAAGGCAAACTCAACATTATCAATATCTTACCGATGATATAACTCCTTTTCAGATTCATTATGATGTTTTATTGCTTCTTCCATCTCCTTGGTTCTCTGATTATAAATAGGTGTCTAACCAGCCAGTGAAATTGCAGAAGTCATTCCCAATGAATGTTTGTTTGCCTGATCCCTGCCCCATTCTGGATAAATAAAGGAAAGGTAAGAGGAAGCAAGATGACATAAGAAAAAGGAAGGCATCAGGTACAGTATAGGCTGAATTAAAGAAATTCGTACATTTTTCTATTCATGTAAATCTGACATGAATAGATAGTAGAATTCGGTACTATCTATTTTCTTAACGTAGAAGTAATAGTAAAGTGCCTACCGCCCAGGTCAAGGTCCAAAACAAGTCCAGACGCATCACCCAAAGTTATCTGTCTTGATTTAGCACACAAATTTGATTTGCAATAAATAACAACTCCATCGTTTCTATTAGGCTATAGAGATTGCTAGTAGAAAACAGTTCATAATCATCCAATAATGTTAGCATTTTATCTTCATCAAGCCAAGCTTCACTTAAAACTATTACATCAAATCTAATTTTTATACTTTCGAGTAAAATTAAGACATCATCAGAGTTTATTAAATAACTATGTATATTAAAGTTTATGATCTTTAAAGAAATATCAGAGTTACTCAAAGAAAGAAAAGTGTTTAATTGATCGTGGCTGTCAAATTCGTCAGCCATGTCAAGCTGTCAAGTCCTAGTCTGTCGTCGTCTCCGTCCATAGTAGTGGTCGTTGCGCTGCTGTCATGCCGTGTAAAATTGATTGTGTATACAAGTGCTCCACTCTATAATCATTTCTGTTTTAGCGTATAATTTACATGAAAAGAGATAAACATACAGCAATTTGCTAAGCATTCAAATTCAAATAATATACTAACAAATTAATAAAAAGTATGACTATATACTAACAAAGCTAGTGAGTAACTGACACATTTAATTTCTTGCGACTCCAGTAAATTGACACATGTAATTTTTGAGTTGATAACATTTTTTTTCAATCTAAACCCAAAAGAGACTATTTGACAACCCAATGTGGGTAAAATTACAAATAATAAGATTCCATTACGAAAAAAGCATGATAAAACAAAGGAGGGGTTCTTGATTGCCAATTGACAATAATCAAGCTGATAAGCAAGTAT
This sequence comes from Neoaliturus tenellus, assembly GCA_030545055.2. Lineage (NCBI taxonomy): Eukaryota > Metazoa > Arthropoda > Insecta > Hemiptera > Cicadellidae > Neoaliturus > Neoaliturus tenellus. The sequence goes on from CM061531.1 coordinate 112,811,903, forward strand.
AACTAAGCTAAGTAAGCTAATATCTACTATACAGGGTGTCCAGCTTCCACCTTTACAAACTTTTCCAGGTTACTGCCCACGTCAAAATAAGCAAAAATGTTCCTGTAAACATATGTCCTAAAATGCTTCGTTAACCCGCTAGCCGCCATTTTGTTTTTCACACTAAATAATTTTTGTTTCCGTAACAGATCATTGTATTAACTTAATATTTGACATGAACCTTCACTATAACAATACCCATTTTCAGTAAAAAAATATTTTTTTCCAATGTGTATTTTCAAAATGGCGGCCATTTAAATTTTTTTAACTCAAATATCTCAAAAACGGTAAATTTTATAAAAATTTTACAAGAGTCAAAAAAGTTAAAAATCAAATTATCTAAACAGTGACACCAAGTTTGTAAGGATCCGACGACAAATAACGGAGTTTTTGAGATTTATTTCTTAAAATAACCTAAATTGACATTAATCATAGTGCAAAAACAGTGTTTTTCTGCAGGAAAACCACAATTACTCCGTTATTTGTTGTTGGATCCTTACATACTTGGTGTCACTGTTTAGATAATTCAATTTGTCAACTTTTTTGACTCTTGTAATACTTAAAAAAAATTATCGTTTTTGAGATATTTGAGTTTAAAATTTTAAAAATATTTGAGTTTAAAATGCCCCAAGACTTGAACCCTATGACAGACCCCACCTTCTAACTAAAACGCTCCAATACTGTTTTAAAGCCCACTACATTCATAAAAGCAATTTACCCCATCATTAAATATTTTCCAATTCATAAATTACACAAGTTCAATTTATACATAAAAAGGTGACATTTCAATACATTAATAACTAAAATATATTCCACTTTTCTAGTGTGAAAACTCTAATCCTGATTTTACAACTTTTCATTTCCGACCAAAATTAATTTCTCATGTTAATTACCTACATTACATTTTTCTTATTCCATTAATTTACTTCCATCGGCTTCTTAGCACCATAAAGAAAATTTATTTCAAAATATTCATTTGACTTCAATTAAAACTCTATAGACAAAGACAGTTTTCACATTCTCTGATTTTCAAGATGAATTAAATATTACAGTAAAACATGTGTTGACTACAATAGTTACTAGTATACAATAGTTGAATAGTAGTTTTTTTACTTGTAAGCAATTAAACAAATTAATGACCGTTTACGTCAGGTTTCATTCCTATAGAACAGTTAAATTAATTTTAAGCAAAGTGGTGCTGGCATGAGCCTGTCTTGCAACCACGTGGTCGACAAAATTATTAGTTATCATTTAATCACATTTCATCAAATTTAAAATTCATTTTTACTCCAAAACACTTTCTTCCTGGAATAAATTATATACTTTAACTCTCAATAAAAAAATAAAAGAAATCTTACCTCTAAGCAAATCGAGGGATCACGTCACTGCTATCTGGTCTGGTTCACGTCGACGGCGGGCGGCGTATGATAAATGAGGCCTGTCTAACGTTCGTCGCTAACCTTGGACCTTTGGCGATGACCCCGCACCCCGACGGCGAACGACGTGACTACCACAGTAGTGCAAAAGTAAGGCTTTTAAAACAGTTCAAGGTCACCCGAGCGATGACGTCACCGATGACGTCATCGAGGTCAATGACCTCATCGATGACGTCATCGATTGCATCATCGATGACGTCATCACCAATGACGTCACTTCCTTGACGTCACACCCATGACGTCACAGAAATGACGTGCTGATGACGTCATCACCCCCTACGTCACCAAGATGACGTCACCGATGTCACAAAGGTCAAGGTCACGCTGAAACCTAAAATTTTTTGGCACTTTTGCTGTTTCTCGCACTACGCTCCGAGTTTCAGTCACAGTTACCATGACCTTGACAACTTGGAGCGAATTTGCGATGAGAAACAGCAAGAGTGCTGAGGAAACTTGAAGTTTGCAACGTGACTCTGCCTAAACCGTCATGTGACACCGCTCGGGTGACCTTGAACTGTTCCAAAAGCCTTACTTTAACCATTACTGCAACCGCGATGTGCACCCTACGACAGACACCGAGCGACTGACTGTCCGGCCCCGCGCACTCTAGGTATATTGGCTTAAGAGACTAAGACTCTAAACTGTCAGGAATGGGAGTAACTAACTGAATTTTGCAAGGAAAAGTCATTTCATCCAATATTCTAAACAAATCTTCATCAGTAAAACTTACATTAGTCTGTTTGGTATAAAACTTAGGGTGTCCGCGCAACAGTTTGCGCCACTTAGCTAAAGTTGAAACCCTTTTGACTTTGAGTGGTGGACAGTGAGCAACTAATAAAGCCTTAACACGGCTAAGTTTCTTACCTAAAGCGTCCCGCGACATGGCTTCCCCTCACAAAAGTCCGCACAATACTGAGAGACCGCTTGTAGCGCATGAGTCAAGGGAAAAGAGGTGGGGGAAACAGCAGGAATGGGGGAAGGTCACAGTGGTGGGGGAAGGTGAGGTGGTACGCTGGAGTATCGCATTACTTTACCATGAGCTGTCCTACAGTAAACACACTGTTCTCTTGGCCCGAGTTGGCACTAGAAGAAACATTTCTGTACAGCTTAGGCTGTGAGAGCCGAGGAAGCAAAGTCAAAGTGGAAATTGTGTTAAACTCCAAGATGAAGAGTCTCCTAAATAAACTAATTGTATCCCTGCAATCTCCTATAACTTTAGAGAAATACCACTTTATTAAGCGACACCTTATACTTTGGCAAAACGAAGCGGAAATGGAAAAGATTACAGTAAAATTAATTTAACTTAAAACTTGGACTGGACACTTATGGCGATACCACGTGGCGTGCAAACGCCACCCTAAACATTACAAGTTAGGTTATTGAGCACCTCTGGTACGATAACCGATGTGGTAGAGTTAAAGTGTGATGACCTTGAGTCAAAACACTGAAATACTACAAGTCGATATCGTCCCAGAGTTAAAGTGTAGTGACCTACATTCAGAACTTGTAAAATTACTTACATATAGAGAGCTAGAGAACAGCGAGACGCACCGCATGGAAGCCGGAGACATACTGGCGAAGCGGTGTTGTGCAGCCTAGGGACCCAGTTGTGGTGGGGGTATAGCCAACACTTAGAGTACAAGTGTTGTGGGTGACCTTGACCCACTTAACTTACCTGATCCCCCCCCCCCGACAAAAAGTGTGAGCCCCCCCCCCTCCCCGACAAAAAGTGCGAGCCGCCCCCCCCCCACCCCCGACAAAAAGTGCGAGCCCCCCCCCCGACAAAAAGTGCAAGCCCCCCCCCCACCCCTGATATCCTGGGCGTGGCAGCCCCGGTGGGGATATAAGGGGGCCCAGCCAGAGCCGGCTCGCAGTCCGCTCCCGCGCGTTGAACGTGAACGATCGGGACGGACCGCCATAGGCATCACTAAACATTGAATGGCGCCTTCAGTGTTTAGCGAAGTCTACTCTAACTTTAAGACTTGTATTAGTTGTAAGATATTGCGCTTGCGTTTGGGTATTGCGAATTGTTTTATATGAGAGTGTTTTACTTGTACCTTATGTCTCCTGTGTGTCTTTTATCCTTTGTGTCTTGTTTGTTATATGTGCTTGTTCCAGCATTGACTATGTTGAGCTCAATTGTGTGTTGTAAGTGTGTTATATTTTTCTAAAGTGTATACGCTTGTTGTAGCATTTCCCCCTTGAGCTTTTGCAATGCTCAAAGTAAATCGTAAAGACAGGGAACGGGAGTAGGCCCCCGTGTAAAGTTACTTTTGTATAATTGTTAGGCTCCTCTCATGCATGCTTTAATGCGGCTGAGAAATAGGAGTTGGTCCGTTTGTACGCCTATATGGGGGTAATAAGCCGATGGCCTCTGCACTCGGACCGAGGACGTAAGCCACTAGGGTGTCCTCAGTTAGTTTCCCTTCTGGAAACTCAAAATTATGTAAATGAAACTTTGTTAGCTATTTGTGTTTTTTTGTCCCCCAAGGCCCCCGAACATTCGTGGTTCGCCATGGATGTACGGGGGCCGAAATTTTTTAATGTCCGTGTGGCCTTGACCCACATAGGACTTGTAAAAATTTACTGCATTGCTAAATTAAAAATATTAAATATAGGGTTACGGGAGTAGGCCCCCGTGTAAAGCCACTTTTTATAATTGTTAGGCTCCTCTCATGCATGCTTCAATGCGGCTGAGAAATAGGAGTTGGTCCGTTTGTACGCTTATACGGGGGTAATGAGCCGATGGCCTCTGCACTCGGACCGAGGACATAAGCCACTAGGGCGTCCTCAGTTTCTTTCAAAATTATGTAAATGACTTTTTGTTAGCTATTGGAAAAGTTATTCGTTAGAAATGCAGTAAATGTTTACAAGCCTCGCGTGGCGAAGGGTACACGACATTGGATGTTGCCTTGTTGTCATAGTTGGGTCTCTTCGGAGGCTACAGCGATGACAACCCAAGTGCCCCACACCCCCATAGGGGGTGTGGGGCCTAATTTTTTAAAGTATTTTCGTGACCTTGACCTAAATATAAAAGTTTTCAAAATCTTTAACAGTCAGGTCTTATTAACACAGTTTATATATATAGAGGTCTTTTAAAAGTTAACAGTTAGGTATTAGTAACACACAAGTTTGGAATTGTTTATAGTTGGGTCTCTCTCTTGGGAGGCTTCAGCGATGGCAACATAAATGCCCCGAATGGGGCTTCTTTTTTTTGAAAAAAGTGTGAGCCCTCCCCCCCCCCCCCGACAAAAAGTGCGAACCCCCCCCCCCCCGACAAAAGTGCGAACCCCCCCCCTTGATACCCTAGGCGTGGCCGCCCCGGTGGGGATATAAGGCGGCCAGGTTGCACGCACTTCTCATTTACGCTCCAGCTGTCGTTGGAAGTGGCTGTCCAGGAGCCCATTCTTAAGAAGACCGGTGACCAAAAATGTCTCGTCGTATACCTTATAAACCTTCATACTATAATCTGATTGGTATTAATAATATTACAGACAATGAGAAGAAATTGTATAAAAAATTTTGTTGTTTACTTGACAGAACGCACAAACTACCGCCAAATACTTTCACCTACAAGCTACCCCTGATAGACAAGGATGATGTAAGCAAACTAACATCAATTCAACTGAAATTGGTGGAAGACAAAATTCTTGTTTGTGCGAGAGAAGTGTTTCATAATGAATATTCAAGAAGATTGGCTTTTGACTTTATTAAGGAACATGCAGGATGTGAAACAAAACAGTATCCAGGACTATATTATTTATATCTTTTCGAGAATGGAGCAAGTGTAACGGTAGAAATAAGTATTAAACTAATGTAAGTCTCCCAACCAAGTGTTAAACTAGGACCTGAACTTGGACTTGATTGAGGTTTTGTAGAACAGAGCGGGGGATAGATCACTTTGCGGCAATGGACTAGCATGCTGCTTAGTGGTTTATCCCCCGCTCAAAGGGTATTTTTACGCGACCTTGACCCACATAAATGCATAGTTTGTGGGGGGTATAAAAAAGGGGCAAACCAATTGGATGGATACACCACTTCTATACCATGGCTCTATTGCAGTGCTCTATCCCGCTAAAAAAAATAATAATTCCAAGTGACCTTGTTCCACATAAACTTGCTCAAACAGACAACTTTCAAAAAATTTGTACAAAGTAGTGGATTTAGACCAAACATTATTGGTTTATCAAGCCTGTTGAAGAATATATTGAATATGGGTGTTTAAAAGCCAAATTTATTAAATGAATGATAAACCGGATGTATATGACGCCACCTCCCCCCACCCTTCAACCTCGGGTATAAAGGGACCTGGTTGAGCGCGCTGCTCATTATTGCTTGGACATTCACCGAGTGCACACTCAAAGCCAAACTGTAAAGAAATGGCTCTTTGCGATATTTGTGGTGAGTTTTTCCAAGATGAAGATATCTTTGTTTTACACCGAGAATTGCATCATGAAGAGAACAGAAAAGAAGAGATTGTTGTAAGTGAAGAAGACTTGAATGCGTTAGATCGGTTATTGGAAAACTACCAGAAGCAGATGGACGACTGTGATAGCTATCTACAGTTACACCGAGAATTGCATCGTGAAGAGGACAGAAAAGAAGAGATTGTAATAAGTGAAGAAGACTTGGATGCGATTGATCGGTTTTTGGAAAAACCCCATAAGCAGAAGGACTGGGCTAGCTATTTACAGTTAATGCAAAGAAGAAGACCAAGTGTTATTCAATTTGCCGGAGCTGGACCATCTACAGCTGGAGGATTTATTCAAGAAGAGAAAATGGAAGAAGATACGGAAGAAGTGGAAGATGTAAGACAACTGCGTACCCAAGAAGAGGATATGGAAGATATAAGACAACTGCGCACTACAGCCTTGCCAGGACCAGTTGTAATTCATTTCAAAATTAATAACGTGCAATTAGAATTAGAAAATTTTATAACTCAAGCTAAAAAACTAGTTGTAAAAACATTGACGGAAGAATTGGCAAGATTGAACTTTATTAAATTTGGATTGGTGTTGGAGGCTATGTTTACTAATACCGATGGTGAAAATTCACTGAGAGCATTCATTGCTAAAAACCGAACCCTTACAACCACATCTGATATCAACGAAATTTTAGAAGAATGTTTGGTTGAACTGCTAGTGAAACTTCAAGAACATGAAGGAAGAGGATCCGGCTGGACGCTATCATCAATTGAAGGTATGGATGTGAGGGTTCACAAGCATGGATATGGTATGAGAGGAAGCAGCTTTATCCCTCTACCAAAGGTGATCCGAGATACAAGATCATGTATCAATGTGAAAAATGAGGATAATGAATGTTTCCGGTATGCAATGTTAGCAAAATATGTGGAACCTAATGCCTGTAGACCTAGCATAGCATACGAAGCTGTTCAACACCGCTATAACTTCCAAGGTATGTCGTATCCTGTTAGTCTTAATGATGTTGCTAAATTTGAAAGAAAAAACCCAGGAGTTTCAGTTAATGTGTTTGGTTTAGACGAATCAAATAACGTATACCCGTTACGAGTTACAAAGACTGAACGTCAAAATCATACGGATTTACTGCTATTGACCAAAGGTGAAATATCACATTATGTTTACATCAAGAACTTTGAAACTTTGGTTGGACGACAAGTGACTAAAAATAAAATTAGAGTAACAGTGTGTAAGAGATGCTTTTGTTTCACAAATAAAGACTTGAGACGTGGAGGATCAGAGTGGTTGTCAGAACACCAACGTCTTTGTAATGACAACTATGAAGTGAAGATTAGTCTGCCACCACCATCTAGAGCATTTGTCCAGTTCAATAAAACAGTTCACCAATACCGGATTCCACTAGTTATCTACGCTGACTTTGAATCCACGTTAGTGCCACAGGAACTTCCGGATGGTGAAGTAACTAGAAGAACCAAATATCAATTGCATCAACCTAACAGTTTTTGCTTATTGGTGAAATCTACTTTACCTGAAGAACAATTGCAAGACTATGGCTTAACATCCACTCCAATACTCTACCGTGGTGAAGAAGCCGCTAAGTATTTTGTAGACCAGTTGTACGACATTGCTGAAAAGGCGCAACGCTTATACGGTAATGTTGTACCTATGGAACCTTTGAACCAAAATCAACAAGAAGAATGCAATTCGGCAACAAGATGTTATTTATGCAAGAAGAGTTTCAGTGAAGAAAATCAAAAAGTAAGAGATCACGATCACCTGACAGGGTTATACAGAGGAGCTGCTTGTAATTCATGCAATATAAATTACAAACTGCCAAACTTTATCCCTGTCGTGTTACACAATCTTAGCGGCTATGACTCTCACTTCATTATCCCAGAGTTAGGACGAGATGATGGAAAAATTGAAGTATTAGCTGAAACATTGGAAAAGTACATCAGTTTCTCAAAAACAGTAGGTAAAATTAAACTTCGCTTCGTAGACTCTTATAGATTTATGTCATCTAGTTTGAGTAAATTGTCTGAGAACCTTAGAAGAGAAGACCTAAAAGAAACCAGCAAAATTGTACCTGAAGATAAATTGGACTTAGTAATGCGTAAAGGAGTGTTCCCCTATGATTACATAACTTCTGCAGAAAAATTTGAAGAAACCAGTCTGCCACCGATTGAAGCCTTCAATAGCAAGTTAAATGAAAGTGCAATCACCGTTGAAGACTACAATCATGCTTGTAATGTTTGGAACCAACTAAACATTCAAACCTTAGGGGAATATTCTGACTTTTACATAAAATTGGATGTAACTCTGCTGTGCGATGTGATGGAAGAATTTCGAAACACCTGCTTCTCCGCCTATGGACTGGACCCTCTACACTCGTACACATCTCCAGGATTAGCATGGCAAGCTATGCTAAAGTCAACCAACTGTCGATTGGAACTTCTAACAGATATTGATATGGTGCTCATGATAGAATCTGGTGTACGAGGCGGTTTGACACAAGCTGTAACACGTCATGTGAAAGCTAACAACAAGTACATCCCAGGCTTCGACGAGAGACAACCATCGGTCTACCTTGGCTACTTTGACGCAAACAACCTTTATGGTTGGGCAATGTCAAATCCGCTTCCCTACGCTGACTTCAAATGGATCGACCCGGCCACCATCGGTGACATCTCACAGATTCCAAAGAATGGTTCAAAAGGCTATATTTTGGACTGTGATTTCGAATATCCGGAGCACCTTCATGACCATCATTACGACTTGCCTCTCCTAGCCAAGACTGAAGTTTCACCGACAGGAAGATGGCCGAAATTGATGATGACGTTGGAGAATAAAGATCGGTATGTGGCTCACTACTGGGTAGTTCAACAAGCTCTTGATTTGGGTCTACGTGTAGTGAGAATTCATAGAGCAATTGAATTCACCCAGTCTTGTTGGTTGAAACCATATATTGATTCCAACACTACAAGAAGAGCAGCGGCAACATCAGCATTTGAAAAGGACTTTTACAAATTGATGAACAACGCCATCTTTGGGAAGACCTTAGAAAACAAAAGGAAACACAAGATTGTAAAATTAGTAAGTGATCCTAAGAAATTGGAAAAATTAGTGCAAAAACCAAATTTTGGAACATCCATGATTATAAACGAAGATCTAGTTGCCGTCAGTATGAAGAAAACAACAATAGTGATGGATCGTCCGTTATACATTGGAATGTCGATTTTGGATATAAGTAAAACTCTGATGTATGATTTCCATTACAACAAAATGGTTAAACACTACGGAAGAGACAACATTGGAGTTGCATACATGGATACCGACGCGTTTATCTACTGGATAAAGACTTTGGACATGTATGAAGACCTAAGGAGTTTCCCATACAAAAACGATTTTGACTTCTCTGACTATCCGAAGAACCATCCAAATTACAATGAAAAGAATAAAAAAGTAATCGGAAAATTTAAAGATGAAGCAAATGGAATGCCTTTAGAAGAAATAGTGGCACTGATGGCAAAATTGTATTCATTTAAAATGTACAACGAGAACAACACACCAACAGTCAAGAAAGCAAAAGGAGTCAAAACATCGTACTTGAAGAAACATGTGACATTTGACCACTACAAGACCTGCTTGTTTGAAGATTCTACAATGTCTGCAACGTTCAACACTATTAGAAGCTTTAAACATGAGGTCTACAGTGTCACTGAAGTTAAAAGGGCACTATCAGCTCGAGATGATAAAAGGCATATTATGCCGGATAAAATTCACACTCTTCCTTTTGGCCACTACTCTCTAAACCCTATCGACTAGTAACCTATTCTTCGTCCTTCTACAACTTCGACCTTATTCCTTTCTCCTTCCGTAAAAAAATGGGGAACACGGCAAGTCCAACGCCGTGTTCCCCATTTTTTTACACAAGTTTGGATGACCTTGACCTATATAAATGATGTGAATATTTAAGACAACATTCATTGTGATTATACATGTGATACATGAAACATTCAAACCTGCAATATGAAGGACTTGAAGCAAGAAATTGTCAACGAACTTCATAAACCTGCAAGAAGAAAGTTTCCACGAAGAAATACAGTGATAAAAGGAATAAATGATTTATATCAAGCGGATTTAATCGAAATGATTCCTTATAGTAAACAAAATAGAGGATTTAAATACATATTGACTATTATTAATTGTTTTTCCAAAATGGCAGATGCTTTACCACTAAAAGATAAAAGTGGCAAAAGTGTTACAAAAGCAATGGAAACAGCTATACAAAGAGACAAACATACTATAAAACATTTACAAACTGATGATGGAAAAGAATATTTTAATAAGGAATTTGCAAATTTAATGAAAAAACACAACATTAACCATTACTCAACCAATTCAGAGGTAAAAGCATCAATAATTGAAAGATTTAACAGAACTTTAAAAGGTGCGATGTATAAGATGTTTTCCAACAGAGGATCACATGTATGGATTGATATGTTACCAAAACTTTTAAGCGATTACAATAACAAGTTTCATAGAACTATTGGTATGAAACCAAGCCAGGTGACTAATAAAAATGAAAAACTTGTATTAAAACGTATAAAAATGAATACTAAACCAAGAGTTGAAAAACTAAAGCCTAAAAGGTTTAATGTTGGTGATAAAGTGCGAATAAGCAAATACAAAGGTGTATTCAGTAAAAGATATCTTCCAAACTGGACAAATGAGGTATTTACTGTATTTAAGGTGCAACCTACAATACCAGAAACTTACATTTTAAAAGATAATAAAGGACAAATGCTGGAAGGAGGGTTTTATGGACATGAAATGTTAAAATCAACAGTAGGTGATGTATATTTAGTCGAAAAGGTGTTGCAACGAAAAAAAAGATATGGTTAAAGTACGATGGTTAGGATTTAATAAGACGGAAGATTCTTGGATACCTAAAAAGGATCTAATATAATGATAGAGCATCATTTTGGGTTGAACCATTACAAAGGATGGAGATAATACCGCAAAAAGACAATTTTACTATTAATAATATAGATGAACTCACAGTGGATGGTTCTCAATTCAATACTGGGAAAAACGGTGTTTTGTTACCAAACACGGTGCGTTGTCTGGTTACCGGTCCTTCCAATTGTGGAAAAACAAATGTAGTATTCAATTTGATTACAAATCCTAAAGGATTACGTTTTAATAATTTATATGTATTTTCAAAGTCACTACAACAACCAAAATACCAGTTATTGGAACAAATACTCAATAATGTGCCTGAAGTTAAATATTTTAAATTTAACGCGAGCGAGAGTGTCATGCAACCGCAAGAGGCTAAACCATTCTCAGTATTCATATTTGACGATGTATCTTGTGAAAATCAAAATACAATAAGAAATTACTTCGCCATGGGTCGACATAACAACATAGATAGCATTTATATTGGTCAAACTTACAGCAAAATACCGAAACAGCTCATTAGAGACAATGCAAACATGTTAATTGTATTTAAACAGGATGAAACCAACCTAAAACACATATATTACGACTATGTAAGTGCGGATATGCCATTTGAACGATTTAAAGAGTTGTGTGGAAAGGCTTGGGCTGAAAAATATGGGTTTTTAACAATTATGAAGGAACAACCGCTAAACAATGGTCGATACAGGATAGGATTTGATAAATTTATACTAATACACTGATCATGATGTAAAACATTCATTGTTGTACAACACGTCTTGCTACAAACATGGTTAACCAAGAAAAGTTAATAAAGGAAATAAAATCACTTAGTGATTCTATTCGAGATAAAAACAGAGCATTAAAATTAGGTATTAGCGAAAGGGAGAAATTTCTTGAATCTACTTTTAAACCTATTACTGAACCCTTGAAACAATTAAACAAAAAATTTGCTAAACCCGTTTTAGAAGGAGATGCAATTGCGCCTATTACAAAGTTTGAAAGAGAAAATGTAAAATCAGAAGATTTTAGTGATGAAGACCTGGAATCCTCTACATATAGTGGTTTTACCGGTGGAGAACCTGAAAGAGAGCTAGAATCACCAGACTATAGTGGTATAAGAGAATTATATGAAATAAAAGCTAAAAGAGGACATGAAGATGTATCAACTGCTAGTGAAGAGGAAAAAGAAGAAGAAGCAAGGGAAGGTCCGTCAAACATAAGCTTGTTGGGTGAAAACATTCATAACAAAGGACCTTTAGGAAGGAAATACATGATAAAAATGTTAGCTGGAATAAATCCTAATAAAAACTACCATAGTTATGGAGTAAGATTAACAGAAGAAGGTTTAATGGTTGGTAATAGCCCGGTAAACATTGATGAAGATGATAATATTATTGTTGGTAATCAAAGATATAAGGGCACAAGAGGATTATTTGAATTATTATTTGAAAAAAAGCCTTTAGAATTGTTAGTTAAAGAAGAAGACATGGAAGCATATAAACAGATTTTGGAACACACCAATGCATACAGGAGAAAATATTTAGCTGACCAACCAGTTTTTAGATCTAGGTCCTTAAAATATAGAGTATTTGTATCCAAGTTAATACCAACAACGAGAAGACAACCAATGCCGATAATGCCAAGAAAACCTGTAAAACGAAGGTTTGTGTCATCCACTTTGGATATAAGTGCTCCAGAACCAAGAAAAAGAATTAAATCTGTTACAGGTACAGGTTTAATGAAGAAACTATATAACACAAATGTGATTTATTACAATAATATCAATAAATTGGTGGATAGAATGAAACTAATACATGAAGCTAAAGAAGCGGGTCATACTGGATTGGAAAACGAATGGGTGGCTTTAGTGGATGAACTCCGAAACCGTGGGGTAATCTCATAAAAATGCGTTACTCCCTAGAATACTATTCAGTTGCACCATGAGTGTCGACAAGTTCGGACGTTACTCCTCGGATGGGTTATATTCTGCGAATAGTTTAAAAAGAAGTGCTGGTTTACCACAAACACCTGATGGAGGTTATGATATGAGTAATAAAAGGTTAAAAAACATAAAAGATCCTACGGATGAAAACGATGCAATAAATTTAAAAATATTAAAGGAAAAGATATCGCCAACATTAAGACTACAAAATAACACATATGACGCAGAAGATCATAGAATTATCAACGTTGGTAAACCAAATCAAAACGGTGATGCAATAAACAAAGGTTATTTGTCATCTGAATTGAAAAATACGTTAAAATTCAATGGGAAAACGTATAGTGCTAACAATAAACGTATATCCAACGTAGATGACCCTAAAGATGCAAAAGACAGCGTAAATAGACGCTATTTACATTCCTTGATACCTGAAAAGACAAAAGATGGATTTTCTTTTTATAAATTTGTTATTAATGATATAGGTTATCCAAAAACTGAAAACGACGCTGTAAATCTAAAATATATTAAAGATCATTGTATCATACGTGATGTAGGGGTTATAGATTGTTTTAATAATTGTTTAGCAAATGTTAAAGATGGTTCGGCGCCATCAGATGGTGCAACAGTGGGTCAAATGAAAGAGACTTTAAAACAAGAGACATCTGGATTTGTAAAACAAGACCAAGTGGTATCACGGCAGGGGGATGTGTTTGTACAAGGAAATGAAAAGTTTACATTACTTGAAGAAAAGAATAAAGTTATTGATGGATATGTATTAAGGAATAATGTTTGGGATGGTAAAGGAAAACAAATGATACATATAGCTCCCGCGACATTGCCTGGTAATGTTGTTACTTTTGAACAGATAATACAATTAGAGCCAACTGGACATAGATGGTGGAATTGCAATAACAAACGATTAACAAGAGTTGCAGACCCTGATTATGTAGATGACGCTGTAACTGTTAATTTTCTTGTTAAAGTGATAGGTAATATAATGTTTGATATGCATAATTATATTGCAAGCGGACAATATAATCGTGTTGATGAAAAAATGAGAAATTCATGGATAAAACAAGACATCCTTTATAAGTATTTCTTTAATAAAACACCACAACCTTAAGGATCCACATTTTAGGGTCCTTTTAGTATTTAATTGATCAAAAGCATAAATAAAGTCATTTATGTTTAACTTGTCGTAGAGGTAACACATACGTTGCGAAATTCAATTATAAAAGTGCATTATGACATTTCAATATATCAGTCCATATCGAGACACTGTAAGGAAAGGAGGTGGGATCACGTCCACAGCGGTTTCTCTATTAAGTAAAGCCTTAAATCGAATTCCAGTAGGATCTATCGTAAATAGAGCAATAGACGCTTTACCATACGAATTTCATATACCGGGAGGTTATCAGTATTGCGGACCAGGAACTAAATTGAAAAAACGACTGGAAAGAGGTGATCCAGGCATAAATAAGTTAGATCAGGCTTGTAAAGAACACGATATCGCATATTCCACGTTTACCGATTCAAAAAATAGGTCAATCGCTGATAAAAAGCTAGCGAATATAGCTTGGCAACGAGTAAAGTCTAGTGACGCTAGTATTGCGGAAAAAGCAGCAGCTTTAGCGGTAACAGCAGGTATGAAGGCTAAAACAGCGGTAGGAGGTGGAAAAAGGAGGGGTAAGAATAAAAAAGGATCAAGCAAGAGAAAACATGGTGGTAATATTAGACTAAAAAGACGTTCTCCAAGGAAAAATAATAAAAAACCGACAATATGGTCAATGGTAAAAAACGGGGCTGGTCTATACCTAAGACCGTATCGTGCATATTAAATAAAAGAAATCAATTGGTTATACCGCATAAAGCGTTGACTAATGTTGAATTATTTAAATATATTTCCTGTTTAAAAATACCATTTTTCCGCGGAGTATTTATGAAAGACAGTTTACCAAAGAAAATATGGAAAAATGAGACTGGAATCGTAAATTTGGATAATACTGAAGGGCCCGGCACCCATTGGGTGTGTTATAAGAAACTAAATAGTAATGTATATTATTTTGATAGTTTTGGAAATTTGCCACCACCTAAAGAACTTGAACATTACTTTAAATCTGCTAAAAACATATATTACAACTATAAAAGAGAACAACCTGATAATACTTCAATATGCGGCCATTTATGTTTGGAATTCCTAGCTAAAAGTATCAGTCACTATTGAGATGTCTTCCTATACGGTATCATTAACAGGAAAATCGTCCACTTTACGAAGTATCCTTTTTCCAGCGTTACGCTTGCAAAAAGGAAGATTTTGGGAGGCAGCACTGTTGGATTTTACAACTTACAACTCTATTCCCAATGTTACGGAAGGTAAAAATAACTTATTGCATTATTATAAAGGAAAAGATGCCAGTGGGAAGTTTACAGACTTGGAAGTTTGCACTCTACCCACAGGTTCTTATGAAATTGATCATATTAATGAATTTTTGCAAAATAAAATGGGAAAAGACAATATAACGCTAAAAGGTAATAACAATACAATGAAAGCTGAGCTTACTTCAAAATATTATATAGATTTCAGTAAGTCAGACTCAATTGGTGATTTATTAGGATTTCCCAAAGATGGAGCAATTTTAGAACCAAATAAAACACATTCCGGTAAACAAACTGTAACAATATTAAAAGTCAATAGTATAGACATAACTTGTAATATTATACAAGGAGCTTACAGAGATGGAGCAAATACTCATATAATACATACTTTTTACCCCAGTGTACCACCTGGATTTAAAATTGTTGAAAAGCCGCAAATCCTGGTATATCTACCTTTGAACACCACTTTCATTTCAGACATCGTGTTGAACGTATTGGATCAAGACGGTAACTTGATAGATTTCCGAGAAGAGCCTATTACGGTTAGATTACATTTAAAATCAACACTTTAATACAAAATCATGGGTTTAACATTTAAAAGCGAACAACCTACGGGAATCCGCATTAGTAGCTCTTCAGCTGTGGAGGAGTTAACACGCGAGAACATTCGTTTCTTAGAGAGAATTGGATTAAAAGTAACCGATAATGGATATACTGGATATAGCTCAGGGTCCAACATTCGACGAAACCCTATGGGAAAAAGAATATCACACCCACAACCCTTACACTTCATCAAAATTAAACAATAACGATGAAATTCGTATTCCCATACAAAATCAAGACATTTACACACTACCATGTGAAAGTTACTTGTATATTGAAGGAAAAGTTACTAAAAAGGACGGTACTACTACTGGTACAACAGTTCCATTTATAAATAATCCCATGGCTTTCCTGTTTGATGAAATTAGATATGAAATATCAGGTGTAACAGTTGATTCTACTAAAAAAGTAGGTATTGCAACAACTTTAAAGGGATTAACATCTATATCACCTAATGAAACCAATTTAATACAACCTGCAGGATGGGTTTTACCTGCAAAAGACACAATCACTCCAGATACAAATGGAAATTTTGATTTTCATATTCCGTTACGTTTGTTGCTTGGTTTTGCTGAAGATTATAGGAAAATAATATTAAACGTTAAACAAGAATTAGTTTTGTTGAGATCTTCAAATGATAAAGATATTATTAAAGCTCCAGACGGTACAACAGATGCAACTTTAGAATGGAAATTAACATTAGACAAAATTGTATGGAGAGTTCCACATGTAAAATTAGCTGACGAGCATAGAATGCTACTATTAAGAAAGTTAAAGGCTGATCGTGATATTGTAATTCCTTTTAGAAGTTGGGAATTTCATGAACATCCCAGCTTGCCAACTACGGATCGACACACTTGGACAGTTAAAACATCTAATTATGTGGAACGAGCCAGGTATATTATATTTGGTTTACAAACAGGCAGAAGAGACACCATCACCAAACATGCAGGCCAATTTGATCATTGCAACTTGAAAAATATTAAAGTTTATTTAAATTCACAATTTTTTCCATACGATAATTTAAATGTGTCATTCGCTAATAAAAAGTACAGCATATTGTACGATATGTATGCAAGATTCCAAAGTTCATATTATGGTAAAACGAATGCACCTTTACTATCACCAGAAAAATACTTAGATGGTTACCCTATAGTTGTAATCGATTGTTCTAAACAAAATGAATCGGTAAAATCATCAAGTGTAGATATAAAAATAGAAATGGAATTCAACGCGCCTATATCGGCTAATACAACTGCATACTGTTTAATTCTACATGATAAAATCGTAACATACACACCTTTAACTGGAATTGTTAAAAATGTATTGTAAAAGACCGGTTTTCCTACATTCCAATGCATTCCGCGAGTATAAAAGCAGAGCGTTCAGCTCGCTCCTTATCAGTTTGTTGCCTGTTGTTGTATGGGTAGCATCTTATTCAATATGGCTTCTCCTAGTGGTACACAAGAAAATGTAGTAGATATTGAGAAGGAGATATCCGACTTTTTAGATCTTCAAGGTCAACCGGAGGGAGATGAACACAACGCTTGCGGACAACTCCACGCCAGTAATAATGTTGAGGAAAAAGGTAAAAGAAGAAAGAATGCACACAAGAGGAAAAGGGATATTGAAGATAATATTTCTCCTAACATATTAAGTGAGGTATTCTTGCGAATATTTTACCCAATCTCTTCCAGTTTGGACAAAAGTGTTTTAATCGGTGTTATGAAATCTACAGATTATTCCCCTACTGTAATTTTAACTCATGGACCCAAAATGATTTTGTTTACGGACACTGCTTGGGAATCGTTTATGAAACACTTGCATCTGCTAGAATGCTATTTAAGTAGTAACATGTTTGGAAGAAAGACAAGAGTAGGCCTTTTGGATTCAAATGTGGAAATCGATATTGTTAAACATCGTGGTGATCATCAGTTACGGTTTAGAGACACAACAAGACATGATAACAAGATTCAACTTAATCGAGAAGAGTTTTTTATTCTAACTTGTGCAACTGAACCAATAACGAGATACTTGAGACAACTGGTGTTTTCAAGTTCAATTATTAAAGATTATCTGGAAGACACTTTGGACAAACAACCGGACGCACCTATATTGTACGGACCTGTAGATACTTCTATATTCAATAGGGTTCCTCATGAAGTACAAATGTGGAGACAATTGGAAAAGTACGCTCAACTACATAAGAAATCAGTAAAACGTGAAAAAGAGGAAGAAGAAGGAGGAGAAGAATCAAGTGTTAGTGATGAAAATGAAAACAAGGAAAATGTAAAGATGGAAACCTAAATGACAATTAACTACACAGCAATGGTTAATTTTTAAAACAATATCAAACACTTTGTGGGGTTAGGCCTACCGGGGACGGTGCCCACGTTAAATATACACCAACGCGCCAACAACTGTACGGCCGGGTATAAAAGTCGTACCTACCGTGGTGTGGAAATCAGTTGACCTTTGGACTTCGTCATGAGCAGACGAGTGATCTTCGCAATGGACAAGGAAGAAGAACAAGTAAAGTCCAAACCTGGTATAATTGAGTTCCAAGCGTTTCGGGGTAATGATGATAGATTTATCATAAAAGAACTTGTGTTTTTCGACATCAATACAAGTGTTCCTTATTCGTTTTTATTTAAACCACCATGTTCTTATTCATCTTTAACCAGTAAAGCCGCTACTACCAACAGATGGATTTCAAAACACTTCCATCATATCGATTGGTATGATGGTTTTACAAGTTACACGGACTTGTATCACATTATGCATCACTTTTCAGACAAGTTTACCAATATTTACACAAAGGGGCTGGAAAAGAAAAGATGGATCGAAGGATTTACTCATGTTCCGGTTAATGATGTGGAATTGGATAAAAATTACAAGTATACGATGGAAAATGTTTGTATTTGTACTAAAAGTCCAGAACATGAAAAAGATAGACATTGCGCTTTAAAAAACGCCTATAAACTCGCATCTTACCTTCAAAGTGGGGAAATGGGGAGTGGTGGGGGTAACGGGGGTTATATAAGTGAGGAGCAGACCGGGACCTGGCATGAGTATTACTCGAGATTCCGAGACGACAACATCTCCCAGCAAGAAGACGAAGAAGACGATCTATATCTCGACCATGGCATCTCACCAGTTCCTGCAAACTTTGGTTGAGCAGTTCAATGCTCACTCCAAATCTACCATACTACCCGTCAAGAAGTGTTCCGAACTTAAAGACGAGAAGCACTACATTATCCACGCCATGAAGAAGATGGAGACTACAGTTGGAGAGGCCATCTGCTGCAGTCTTAGCGAGGCACCGTTCACTCCGGGGGATGAGCCCAAGTTCCAAGTCTACCTGCCGAAACGGTTCGTCCATCTCCTCCAGAACGAGGATCTGCGCTCCATCCAACCCGGCTGTCTCTACCTGGTTTCCCACGGTTGCACGGGTAGCAATTCCACCGAGTTGACCATCCACATCGCCGACAAGCAGCAGTGTTAGATTTAAGTTTTACTGTTGTAAATATGTTATTGTAACGTTTTATAAATAAATAAACCATAAAAAAACAAAAACAAATACAAAAGACAAAAAAATGCAACATATCAATATGTGAAGTTTGTCACATATTGATATGTTGCATTTTTTTTTTAAACTTCGCGGGTGACCTTGACCTTTGACCTTTGCATTTCACAGTTACCCCCACCACCACGCTACAAGTCAAACCTGTTTGAATGCAAACACCTTCACCACTTTTTCATATACCTCCAAGCGCTGTGCCTTGGCTTCATTTCTACTCCAGCAGCCAACCTAGCAACATCAGGATGTCTCTGAACGTAAGCTGTGCCAGCTATGAGGAGGTGACTATCAAGACGCAACAGGAGCTGAACGATTTGTACAAGGAGTTGCAGCTAATGGTGGCAAGAGGCTACCGTATAAATGTGCAAGTCTACGCTTGCAATATACGGAACACCCGGCAGCCAAAGGAAGAGCCTGGACACTCATCGACAGCTTCCTCACCGACGTCCATGAAGACCGAGCCGGACAACTTGGATTACTTCAGCTGACTAGCAGTTGTATTTCTTGTTCTAACCATTGTAGAATATGTTTATTTTTTCATTATATTAAAGAAGTAAAAGAGCAAAAACACCTATCTTGTTACTGACATATTAGCTCAGTAACAAGATAGGTTTTTTTAAAACACAATTTGAATGACCTTGAAACTTCCCCCTCCACTGCTTTGCTACCCCCACCACTTCACTATTGGTGTACATGGCACATCACGATTGGAAACCTCATTCCATCTTCAACAGCCAAACCGACAACATCAACAATGGCAAACCTACCAACAGATGAAAGATGTCCTCACGCATGCTGCGACTTCATCCACGAGTTAGAGAAGAGGATGCAAGAGAGGGAGATAAGAAGAAAGCAGATCCACTCAGAAAATATTATGATAGTCAACGGCTATCTTTTATTGTTCGGCCTTATTATGGTTGTACTTTTCATACTATATGGTATAGTCACATGTGTCGGCAAGGTTGCAGAAGAAAACGCCCGCCACCATCAGTTGGAAAGTTTCAATGTTACTTTGTAGGTTTTCCTTTTTTTTAAAACTCCGTTTGGATGACCTTGAAACTTCCCCCACCACTTCACCATGTTCCTGCATGAGTATCACATCACCCGTCATTCCTTGTTCGACAAGCAACCATGGCGGACAACACCATCAGCCAAGCTGACTCCACTACTGATGTTGGAACGAGTACAGGTTGGACACTATCCATCGACAGTGTTCACTATTTGGAAACAATTTGTGAACGGATGAAAGAAATACTGCGGGACAACCCTGGGATCATAATACAAATGAATTTCAACTATGATTGGTCGCAAGTTACATTGCGGCAGGAGGACAACAACGGTCAACACTCACCGCAATACTCACCAATGTCACCGATTTACCTATACAGTGAATCTAATGCGGATGAAGATGTAGGAGACAACGACAAGGCTGATGGGGAGTGACCTTCTTTCCTTTTTTTAAAACTCAATTTGGATGACCTTGAACTTTCCCCTCCACTCATTCCTTTTTTAAAACCCAATTTAAATGACCTTGAAATTTCCCCCTCTAATTTTCGATAATGTTACAACTGACTGCAGCTCACCTCATTCCTTGCTTAGCTGCCATGGCGGAAGGAACTCTTTCTCAAGTTGACTCCACTACGGACGAAGCATTTCCCTTGCGGTGGACTGTTCATTTACAGGATGCGACAGAAGTGGAAGTCTTGTATCAAAAATTACTCAATGTATTCAACGGGAACCCTGGACCTCTTGAATGTAGAATGGATTTGAATTTTGATGCAACCAGGGTCGGCACAGAACCTTCAACTTCAAGCCAGCCTCAGCAACGAGATTTTACACATTTATACACTCCAATATCACCGGAAGATGTAACTGTCTGCGAGGCTGACTCAACTACACGTTATGTTCAGCCAAAGCCTTGGGTGTTGATTATTAACAATGTGTACAAAGTGGAATTGGTATGTAATAGATTAAAGGAGTTGATGGTACAAGATCCCGGCCTGCGCTTTCAAATAGATATACATTTCATCTGGAGAGCACCTGCGCGGGGCTCTTCGTCTGACAGCTCTCCAAGTACGACGGACGAGGAGGACGACTAGTCATCTTTTTTAAAACTCTGTTTGAATGACCTTGACCTTTCCCCCTCCACTGAGTTTATTTAAGGTGCACTCTCACTGACTACAGCATCATTTCATTGCGCACCTTCACCGCAGCAACATGGAAAGTCAACTCAACTACTGTTGCGAACAGAAATGTTTTTCATGGCCGAATGACATTGATGTGGTGGATGGCCTGGCTTGTAGAACATGTGAAGCTTTTGGTCAGTGCATGTGTAAGTGCAAGTCTTGGAAGAAGCCGAAACCGAAGTTGAAGACATTCCATGTGTACCAAATGAGAGGGCATAAGTACACTTGTTGCCCTGAACGTTGCATTGAATTTAAACTAAAACAGCTAACTGGCTGCAAATTGTGCAACAATCATTTTGCAGGTTTTTGCAAACATTACTTAGGAGCGTGTCAATACAGATCAACTTGGCATACCGAAGCACTCACTATCAATGAAATCGCTATAGACTCACAAGAGTAGTCTTTCTACTCTGACTTTTTTAAAACTCCGTTTGAATGACCTTGAAATTTCCCCCACCACTTCCCCATATATCTAGAGTACGCAGGGCCTGGAGGTCAGTCGCTCGGCAGCTGTCGTAGGGTGCACATCCGTGTTGTGCAGTCTGCTGTGCAGTTTTAATTTTAACCAGTTCAAGGTCACCACACTTGAACTCTGGCGAAAACGTCAAGCTGTTAAACACAATCCTAAGCCCCAGGTTCACAGTCAACCTCAAGGTCATCACACTTTAACATGTAAATTTAAGGTAGCACCGAAACGGTGCTACCTGGCTTGACATTTTCGAATTTCCCGAGGTCTTCGCAGTTCCCCCCACCACTTCCCATATACCTAGAGTGCCCGGGGCCGGACAGTCAGTCGCTCGGTGTCTGTCGTAGGGTGCACATCGCGGTTGCAGTAATGGTTAAAGTAAGGCTTTTGAGCCAGTTCAAGGTCACCCGAGCGGTGTCACATGACGGTTTAGGCAGAGTCACGTTGCAAACTTCAGGTTTCCTCAGCACTTTTGCTGTTTCTCATCTAATTTCGCTCCAAGTCGTCAAGGTCACGGTAACCTGACTGAAACTCGGAGCGTAGTGTGAGAAACAGCAAAGGTGCCAAAAAATTTTTAGGTTTCAGCGTGACCTTGACCTTTGTGACATCGATGACGTCATCTTGGTGACGTAGGGGGTGATGACGTCATCAGCACGTCATTTCTGTGACGTCATGGGTGTGACGTCAAGGAAGTGACGTCATTGGTGATGACATCATCGATGATGCAATCGATGACGTCATCGATGAGGTCATTGACCTCGATGACGTCATCGGTGACGTCATCGCTCGGGTGACCTTGAACTGTTTTAAAAGCCTTACTTTTGCACTACTTACCACGCCATCCCTCAATACAAAGACAGGGAGCCCAGTCGTCCTACTTATAACCTTGGACCTTTGGCGATGACCCCGCACCCCGACGGAACGACGTGACTACCACGCCATCCCTCAATACAAAGACAGGGAGCCCAGTCGTCCTACTTATAACCTTGGACCTTTGGCGATGACCCCGCACCCCGACGGCGAACGACGTGACTACCACGCCATCCCTCAATACAAAGACAGGGAGCCCAGTCGTCCTACTTATAACCTTGGACCTTTAACGATGACCCCGCACCCCGACGGCGAACGACGTGACTACCACGCCATCCCTCAATACAAAGACAGGGAGCCCAGTCGTCCTACTTATAACCTTGGACCTTTAACGATGACCCCGCACCCCGACGGCGAACGACGTGACTACCACGCCATCCCTCAATACAAAGACAGGGAGCCCAGTCGTCCTACTTATAACCTTGGACCTTTGGCGATGACCCCGCACCCCGACGGCGAACGACGTGACTACCACGCCATCCCTCAATACAAAGACAGGGAGCCCAGTCGTCCTACTTATAACCTTGGACCTTTGGCGATGACCCCGCACCCCGACGGCGAACGACGTGACTACCACGACATCCCTCAATACAAAGACAGGGAGCCCAGTCGTCCTACTTATAACCTTGGACCTTTGGCGATGACCCCGCACCCCGACGGCGAACGACGTGACTACCACGCCATCCCTCAATACAAAGACAGGGAGCCCAGTCGTCCTACTTATAACCTTGGAGCTTTAACGATGACCCCGCACCCCGACGGCGAACGACGTGACTACCACGCCATCCCTCAATACAAAGACAGGGAGCCCAGTCGTCCTACTTATAACCTTGGACCTTTGGCGATGACCCCGCACCCCGACGGCGAACGACGTGACTACCACGCCATCCCTCAATACAAAGACAGGGAGCCCAGTCGTCCTACTTATAACCTTGGACCTTTGGCGATGACCCCGCACCCCGACGGAACGACGTGACTACCACGCCATCCCTCAATACAAAGACAGGGAGCCCAGTCGTCCTACTTATAACCTTGGACCTTTGGCGATGACCCCGCACCCCGACGGAACGACGTGACTACCACGCCATCCCTCAATACAAAGACAGGGAGCCCAGTCGTCCTACTTATAACCTTGGACCTTTAACGATGACCCCGCACCCCGACGGCGAACGACGTGACTACCACGCCATCCCTCAATACAAAGACAGGGAGCCCAGTCGTCCTACTTATAACCTTGGACCTTTGGCGATGACCCCGCACCCCGACGGCGAACGACGTGACTACCACGCCATCCCTCAATACAAAGACAGGGAGCCCAGTCGTCCTACTTATAACCTTGGACCTTTGGCGATGACCCCGCACCCCGACGGCGAACGACGTGACTACCACGCCATCCCTCAATACAAAGACAGGGAGCCCAGTCGTCCTACTTATAACCTTGGACCTTTGGCGATGACCCCGCACCCCGACGGCGAACGACGTGACTACCACGCCATCCCTCAATACAAAGACAGGGAGCCCAGTCGTCCTACTTATAACCTTGGACCTTTAACGATGACCCCGCACCCCGACGGCGAACGACGTGACTACCACGCCATCCCTCAATACAAAGACAGGGAGCCCAGTCGTCCTACTTATAACCTTGGACCTTTGGCGATGACCCCGCACCCCGACGGCGAACGACGTGACTACCACGCCATCCCTCAATACAAAGACAGGGAGCCCAGTCGTCCTACTTATAACCTTGGACCTTTAACGATGACCCCGCACCCCGACGGCGAACGACGTGACTACCACGCCATCCCTCAATACAAAGACAGGGAGCCCAGTCGTCCTACTTATAACCTTGGACCTTTGGCGATGACCCCGCACCCCGACGGAACGACGTGACTACCACGCCATCCCTCAATACAAAGACAGGGAGCCCAGTCGTCCTACTTATAACCTTGGACCTTTGGCGATGACCCCGCACCCCGACGGAACGACGTGACTACCACGCCATCCCTCAATACAAAGACAGGGAGCCCAGTCGTCCTACTTATAACCTTGGACCTTTGGCGATGACCCCGCACCCCGACGGCGAACGACGTGACTACCACGCCATCCCTCAATACAAAGACAGGGAGCCCAGTCGTCCTACTTATAACCTTGGACCTTTGGCGATGACCCCGCACCCCGACGGAACGACGTGACTACCACGCCATCCCTCAATACAAAGACAGGGAGCCCAGTCGTCCTACTTATAACCTTGGACCGTTGGCGATGACCCCGCACCCCGACGGAACGACGTGACTACCACGCCATCCCTCAATACAAAGACAGGGAGCCCAGTCGTCCTACTTTTCCTACTAAAAAGTAGGAAAGTAGGAATCGTCCTACTCTTAGAAAATTTGTCCTACTTTCCTACTTTTTCAGGTGTGTTTTAATATTTTTATTTTGTTTTTCAGTGTAAAAACTTTTTGATAACACGTGAATTTTTGTGTGTAAACAAAATAAAAATATTGTGGGCATTACCACCAATATTGAAATAGTAACTTGAAGGAAAGTGTTTTGTTAACTTTTGAAACATTACCCTATTCACATGGTTATTGTCACTAATTAGGCTACACATAATAACTGTAAACCACTATCAACCATTTGATTTATTACAATTTTAGTTGTGTCATCCAAAAAGACCCACGTAGTTGTTTAACGGGAACGAGCCTTATTACAACTTCCTTAAAATTCCCAAACTTGAAGAAACTTAAAAAAAGTACAGTTTTTGCTGGCTGAGGCGTGTCATTGCTTGCTACGCCAGAAATACATCCATTTTTTATAATATATACTTTCTTTAATATGAATCTCATCTATCTGAAGAGCGACAACTTTGCGATCACCTTAGAGACCTTTAAGAATTTCCTTTAAGAAATTACTGTTATCACTACGGTTATTTGGTGAGATATGAAACAATGCACAAAGTTTTTGTAAGTGTCTTGGATGAGGTAAAATACAAATATTTTAATCTTATCGTGTTGTAACGCTTAACTGATTGCATGTATATAAGAAAAGTGGTCAAAATAGTGTCTGTTATATTTTGGTTTATTCCAAAACAAACGACTGATTTGGTCACATAAATGTTTTTCTAATAGATGCATTTTTAATGTTGATGTCATCTAAATAGTTCTGCTCTAAAACATTGATCAACAACTGAATATTTTTCAAAATTACGTTC
The DNA here is from genome assembly GCA_030545055.2 of Neoaliturus tenellus. Classification (NCBI taxonomy): domain Eukaryota; kingdom Metazoa; phylum Arthropoda; class Insecta; order Hemiptera; family Cicadellidae; genus Neoaliturus; species Neoaliturus tenellus. The sequence goes on from CM061531.1 coordinate 112,838,016, forward strand.
AACAAATTGTTTACGGTATTTGTTTATCTGACTTTTCATAATATTTTAAAAAAAAACTTTATTAAGCTAAATAATGACTCCATTTGCATAAGTTAGAGTCAGGATTAATAAGTGTTTTAGCTTCCTCATGTAAGGAGTGTTTTAGTTCCCTCTGTTCGTGATAAAACCAAAATTAATATGCGTTTCAACACTTAAATCATTATTACTTCTAATACTAAAACTAAGTTCAGGAATGTTTCTAGAATCCATTGTATACAAAAGACAGTTAGTTTCCGTTTTTAATTATGAACATTTAAAACCTTGAGTTTTAGTTTTTAATACTTCTGAGAAAGGAAAAAAATACTTATTTTATCATCCCCTGCTAGTTGTTTAACTCTTTCTTTTCTTCCTCTTTCTTTCCTTCCTCTTTCTTTCCTTTGTCGTTTTTCCACTTGCCATTGCTTTTTAAACCTTTCAACACGAATTAAACCATTTTCCTGAAAATGTTTTATACCAACATATGCTCGTTAGGGAGGAGTCCAGTAGGATCGAGCATATCCATTCACTACGGCGCTGTTGGTCCATAGGAAATTGGAAAACTTGGACATACCCCTCAATTTTAATGGCACTGTCATAATCACTAGTGCACCCTGGTGCAATATACTTTTCGGGCATCCCTCCGCACTCACAGTGTTAAAATAAACAATCACAGCTAAAACAGACGATGTGTTCGGGCGCTCCAGATGAACCACCTGCTATACAGTAGCGTTGTCGCGTCAGCCTAGTGTGTGGCTTGCCACTTTTTGTTGCCGCGGCCTTGTATATTAGGCGGGTATGGTAAAGTGCATCGAATTTTTTTTTAATTATAGACGTGACAAAAGACTGTCTTGGTGCTGTGTCAGCCGGAGAAATGTATGTCCCACTTTGTTCAAGATGTTATACGTGTGAAATTTCAACATTTTGATGGGGGGCAAGGTTTTATATTATTGTTGATAACTCCATGGAAATGTAAACCCCTATCATGTCACACCTTCCGAAGTACAAGCTTCTTTATAGAAACACAGTTCATGTCAAAATACCAACTGGATTTGATAATAATAGAATAGAATACTTCTTTATTGTCACAAACATCTTCTTACATAGTGTATACAGAACACAAAGACAGGTGACATTGTCGAAATAACAATAACAGTCTGCCACTATGCTACAGTACATTATTTGTACCAAGAATATATATATGCTATATAAATTTTTAAGAAGAACAGATTGTAAAACACAAAAACGTTAAAACAAGAGCACAGAAATACACTTCAAAGTACAAAATTATCTTGAAAATAATCATCTACCTTGTAAAAAGCTTTACTAATTAAAAAGGTTTTCAATGTTGCTTTAAATTTGTCAATATTTTCCATCTCTTTCATTTGCTGCGAAAGTTTGTTAAAAATTTCATACCCATATAAAATGGTGTTTGCTCAGTCAATTTCAATTTGTGTTATGGGATTGGTGAAATTTTTTGTGTTTGTGAAGCTGGCTCACACCCTCCTAGCCACTTTTTGCAATAAAGTTGTATGTTTGAGTGCTAATGTATATTGTACGTTTAAACCACTTTAATGACGAGCTACTTCAAATATTGTATATATTAATAGTGTACAATTTTTAATAATTCACAAAAAAATATTAATCTTGCAAAAACCGAAAATTTTCACAACTTCTTTAGAGAAACATCATGACAGTTTTAGCTAGCGCCTAGAAAGGCAGGCACTGAAAATGTTGCACGGAGTAAGGAAGGTGTTGTTAGTTTTGAGCCGTTGATTTTATATACATTCCACTTTTTATTTTAACCTTAATCAATAAAAAAAAACTTGCTTGAATGTACACATTAAACAATGACCTTTTGGCTTGCAAGAAAATTGTTGTTTTTTTCAATGTATATATAATCCGTATTACATTTACCTTCCTTTTTTCGGAAAACATGCTGAGCAGTGGTAGCCTTCAATAACCAAGATAGTTGTTGGAATGAAACTGACAACTTTTCAAGAGTGTTATGGACCAGATCCAATAGCTTATTCCTAAGCGCTATATTTTTAATGTAATAAGTTAACTGATTACATTTTTATCTTATGCATCCTATTTTTAACAGACTTGGTCACCATGCAATACCAGTTCTATTAATAAATCCCTAAACTACTACTGACTTTTAATACACATCTGAAAAGTATTAATAAACATATATCATTAAAATTTATCAATAAAAACCTATATATAAAAAGTACCCCCATCGAAGCAGACCTGAGGCATATTAAAGTGTATTAATATTTTACAGATTTACCAGAATATGTGGCATTTTTTACGAAGAATAATGGCAGGAACTCGAAAATATTTGTTCACTGTACCATCACCCGATAAGGTATGCTAAAGTTTATCTTAACTCAGATGTACAACTCATGTATAGTATTTCAGTCTTAAATTTGGGCAAAGAACGTGCTGAAAAAATTTAGCTTACTTACCAAATTAATCATAAATGACAATAATATACAGTAGATCATCGCTAGTCCAAGCTAATTCGATCTTGGATTGTCTGACTTCTCGCTCAGTCCGACTGCGTTGTCGGCACAGTAAGCCTCCGCTTGTCCGGCCTCGGCGGGGATAAATCCATGATCAGTCCGACCATGATATCTGATTTTCATTTTTGTTTTAATTTTCTGTGCATCTCTAAATTAACATTGGCTTCTATAGTTTGTGAAAGAATCGCATCAGTTAAACTATTTTTATGATGTACTGAAAACCATGTCTGCTAAAAACAGGAAGCACATTACACTATCTTTAGCTGAGAAACTAAATGTACTCGAGGTATTAGACAAGGATTAATGTGTTGTCGAATGGACGAATCAAGGTAGTCGTTTGCTTTGCAGAGAACAAGCATTACAGACTTATTTCAGCCGGTGCAAGACCAATAAAACTATAGTCTTGGACTTATAAAAATTGTTGAATTCAACCATTCAAATTTTATTACAATTGTTTTGGAATATTGTTGTATAGGCGAAGTCTGTGACAGTGTTTCAAAACATTCAAAGATTAATTTAGTAAAATACTCAAATTGCGCCTTGTGATGGGTGTCTCAATTAAATAAGTCTATTAAATAATAAAAGTCATAAAACAATAAAAATAATTAACTAACATAAATGTAATTATGCGATGAAACACGTAATTACCGGTTCATGGATAGAAAATTATGAATAACTAAAAAACTAGAAATCCGAATAAAATTAAACATATACCAAAATAAATCAAACGAAATTCCCTAACTTTTGTGAAAATTTCATAAAGATCGGTCAAATAATAAAAAAGTTGATTTTTAACGCTTTTTGAGCAAAACAATTCGTGGAAAGTCTATTTTTGGCCCAGACGTATAGAAAAAACAATCCAGTTTGAACCGGATAGTTTGTCAAGGCCGGGCAGTAACCGGTTATTTCCAGAAATGTCGGCGATCAATACTCGGTCGTGCGAACTCGGAAATCTTCGGGAAACTTCGTAGCCAATGACAGAGCTCCTTGGTCGGTCTTTACCAACCAACACTCGAAGTCGGGGCACATTCGTCGAAAGGAACTCGTGCAGTGCGAACCGCGCCTTGTTCGGTCGTAAGTTACGCGGACCAGTTCGGGGTGTACTATACTCGCCATTTTGTAATGGATCATACCGGTTGACAACTGAACTTAGTCATCTCGAATGTACGAGTCGTCAAAGACTAAATCGTCGGTGAAAGTTGCCTTCATTCAAACCGGAGTTGAATTTTATCAAAGTTTAATAAAAGTTTAATATCTTGTCTGAACTGTGTTGATCCCGACGTTGACTACAGACTCATTTGTATCGCCGAATATCGTCTTCGAATATCTGTCTTCATCCATGCCGAGCGTTCTCTTCAAGGCCAGGAGCGGTCAACTTCGCAGTCATCAACCCTCAATAAGATAAGTCTCTCATTAAGATTGGATTGGTACTCTATATTTAGACTTATATGAAATTTAGGCCAATCAACATTTATATCTGACAGAACTGGAAAAGTATCTAATTACAAATATTGTTAACCGAACATTTTGTATTGTGTTAATACAGATAATTATATTTACAAATGGAAATGTTGTGATGTCTTCAATGTTTTTTACCCAATATATTTAGCTAGCCGGCGCTCAAAAATAAACACCGCCTCAAATATGGCTCCCAACGTCTGGGCGTTTAATTCAATTTTTTTAATTATTTTAAAAGATCTTCAACCCTGAGATAGACTTTATGCTTTAAACTTGTTTTGTCTATGATAACTTACTACCCTCGGATTAGTAATTAAATTAAGTAATAGGTCTTGTTGTGAACTGGAGTGTGCTATATTGCATATTTAACATTTGATTTAAAAAAAACAGCTGATGTTTTGTTTACATTCATTATTAGTTTGTTATTGTTTTGAATTCAAGGAAGCAATGGTGTGTATTTTCTGTTTTTAGTTAAATAAAGTATTTAAAATGTTTATAAAGAGGAATTTTCTTTAATTTGTACTACATTATAAAAGGTAAGAAGAAGCTTTTCTATTGTTTGGCGACCAGTTTGACAGGACAGTTTTTTAAAGCCTCTTTTTAAACATGGAAAATTTAAAGAAGTCTAGGTCTGTTTTAAGAAGTTCATTTTCTAGAATTTTGAATAAACTAAATGGAGCTTTAGATAGTGATCATATTGACCACTTAGAGGTTCAAGCTAATTTTAGTATGTTACGAATGAAAATTGATGAACTTCAAGTTCTAGATAAACAGATTTTTGATTTGTTATTAAATGAAAACACCAGTGAAGATGACTTATTGAATGAAAATACCAAAGCTGATGAATATTTATGTTTGTTTGAAAGATCTAAGCTTAGGGTTGAGAAAATACTGCAAAGTAATGATGTAGTTAGTATTCATTCGGAAGTTAGCAACAGTAGTAATAAGAACAAGAGGAAATTCAAGCTTCCTAAAGTGGAACTAAAGAAATTTGATGGGGAATTAATTAACTGGCTACCCTTCTGGAGTCAGTTTAGTAAAATTCATAATGACTGTGAAATTGATCCAGAGGACAAATTTCAGTATTTGTTACAAACAGTTGTTCAAGGATCACGTGCTTTCGATGTTGTTCAGAGTTTTCCTCCAACTGGGGCAAATTATTCTAAAGCATTGAAAGTTTGCAAGCTAGGTTTGGCAAAGAGGACCTACTAGTAGAAGTTTATGTTAGGGAACTCTTGAAGATCGTGTTACAAAACTCTTTGGGTTGTAAATATATTAATTTGCAGTGTCTTTATGACAAACTTGAATCCCATATGCGTGCGTTAGAAACATTGGGAGTTACCACAGACAAGTGTTCCTCTTTGTTATTTCCTCTAGTTGAGTCATGTATGCCAGAAGAACTTTTGCGTGCATGGCAAAGAAGTTCCTTTAGCATGGGAAATGACCCTCAAGAGAGACTCAATAATTTAATGAAGTTTATGTTGTCTGAAGTTGAGGGGGAACAAAGAATTGGGTTAGCCATGTCTGGTTTTGGTGTGGATTCTGTTAAAGTGAAACAGAATAGAAGTTCAAATCCTAGCCAGTCTTTTAAGAAAGGCGTAGCAACAGCTTCCAGCCTCGCGTCTTCAAGTAAAACTAAAACCATTCCCTTTGCTTGTATATTTTGTGAGAAAAATCATAAAAGTTGTGATTGTTTTGCGGCTCAAAAGATGACTTTAGCTGATAAACAATCGGTTATAAGACAAAAGAATTGCTGTTTCTGTTGCTTACAACCAGGACACTTGATTAAACGTTGTAGGGCTAATTTGAAATGTCCTTTGTGCAAAAGGAGGCATTACATTTTAATGTGCCCCAATATCCACTCCAAGGATACTAAGGATGAATCTGACAGCTGCAGCACTGATGTCACTTCCAAAGAAAAGACAATACTGGAAGATAAAGTTCTCACCAGTAATTTGAGTAACTCCAGCCCAACAATTTTCATGCAAACGGTAGTAGTGACAATTCGAAACCCTAACAATGATCGTGATGAGTCAGTTCGTTTATTATTTGATTCGGGCTCCCAACGCTCTTACATCCTTGATGACCTAGCTGTTAAAATGGGTTATAAGCCTATTGGTGAGGAAACCCTCATACACTCACTTTTTGGTAATATACTGTCTGAAACACAAAAACACAACCGATATCGTGTTTTCTTAACTAGTAAGAGTAAAAGTTACAAATGCAACTTTGAGGTTTTAAGCCAGCCAGAGATATGTGGAAAAATCTCTCCTATAACCAAAGGTCCCTGGTTACGAGAGCTAGCAAAACATAATGTCTCATTAACTGATGTTCATGACACATGCATGCCTATTGGTATTTTAGTAGGAGCAGATATCACAGGTAAGCTGTTCACAGGGAAAAGAATTCAGCTTGAGTCCGGACTAGTTGCCATGGAAACGCTGCTTGGATGGACACTCATGGGGAAGGTTCCAGGTGAGGAAAATGAAAGTTCCCTTTCAGCAATTGTGACTTCTTTGTTCATCAATGATGCTGATATTTCCCAGCTTTGGAGATTGGACTCTATTGGTATTACAGAGCCGAGTGAACAACTTTCCAAAGAACAAAGAGTAGCTGACGTAAAAACTCATTTTTTAGAAACGACTACGATAAATTATGAAGACCGCTATGAGGTGAGTTTACCTTGGGTTGACAGCCATCCTCCTTTACCAGACTTAGACAAAATAGACGCAACCAGTTTAAACAAGAAATTGAAACATTTGCAAAGTTTGCGGCAGAACCTAACACAACATTTCGGAAGAGAATATCTTGGGCAATTGGTTCATAAAGCCAAAAGTAATTCAAGTAAGTCACCATCAGTCGGAGATGTAGTTCTCATAGAATGTGACAATGTGAAGAGATTGAATTGGCCTTTAGGTGTTATCATTGAGATGATGCCTGATAAAAATGGAGTAGTGAGACTTGTGAAAGTGCGCACAGCCCATGGAACATTGATGAGACCAATTCAAAGGTTATATCCATTGGAAGTAACTTCAAGTGAAAGTATGGAGATGAAGAAAAAAGACGAAACTAACACATCTTCAGTCAAAATAGAGCAAGAAAAGCTTAAAACTCGATATGGACGAACAATAAAATTTCCAGAAAGGTTCACTTTTTTTGTTAATATCAGTATTGAGTAGCTCACACTACTCAAGGTGGGAGAGTGTTGTGAACTGGAGTGTGCTATATTGCATATTTAACATTTGATTTAAAAAAACAGCTGATGTTTTGTTTACATTCATTATTAGTTTGTTATTGTTTTGAATTCAAGGAAGCAATGGTGTGTATTTTCTGTTTTTAGTTAAATAAAGTATTCAAAATGTTTTTAAAGACGAATTTTCTTTAATATTGTACAACATTAGAAAAGGTAAGAGGAAGCTTTTCTATTAGGTCTTATTTGTAAAGGGATTCCACATAGGAATATAGTAGGCCGATTAATTTTGATGATAGGCTATAGATATTTTAAAGTTAGTTTTATTAAATAAAAATGGATACTCATGAACAGAATGAGCCCGACTCAGAGTCAAATGTAAGCATAGATTTTCCTATTAATAATGCAGAGATAGAGTTTCACCAAGTTGTTAATAATGAGTTAGTAGCTTCTAATGTAGACTTACAAGATAATAGTAAAATGGAGAAGGGGGGTGAGCATTCTTTGTTATCAGAAGTAGGCCTAGATAAACCTAAAGACAGTTCAATTGAAATGTTAGATTTGTTAAAGAGTATGTTTAATGAATTAAAAGAAGTTAAGTCAGAGATTATACAGATTAGGGAAGAGAATCGTAGGATCATAAACGAAGAGGTTAAAATAGCAATTGACAAGTATGATAGTGAATTACAGTCTTGTAAAACAGAGATAGGTTCAATTAAACAAAATGTTGATGAGTTGGATAGGCGTTGTCAGGGTAGGATTGATGACTGTATGAAAAACAGCATCCATATGGAAAGCTCAGTAAGTTTGTTGTCGGCAAATGTAACAAAGCAATTTGACGCAGTTAAGAAAATAGTAAATGATCAACTAGCGGTATTAAAAAATGAATGGACCAAAGGCAATAAATCTTTTCTAACAGATAATGAGACTTGGAAAAGTAAATTTAAGTCGGAAATCGAACAACAACTACAAAATGAGATCTCTCAAAATCAAACCATGTTTAATGATAAATTGTTAAAACTAAAAAATGAGCTATGTAGGGAAATTGAAATGTGCAGTGTTGGCAGACCTGTTGACAGGCCTGACAAGTGTCACACACTGGGAGGTCATTCACCTTGTGTCTCTAATGTTGGTGACAGTGAGCATAGGTTACATTCTGAAAAGGTAGCTTTAAATCAGGCCGAGTTATACTTAGTGGATTTTCATGGTGAAAATGAAAGAGTCATTCACCCTATTTATTTCTTGAATTTTGCTAAGAAGTTTAATGAACTATCTGTTGAGACATGGGAGGTAAATAAGTTGATTTTATTAAAATACATGAAAGGTGTAGCTAATACTTGGTTAAGAGAAATTATTATGAGCCTTAACTCATTCGAAGACTTTGAATATGCTTTTAAGAACAAGTTCTGGAGTAAAGCCATTCAACGCCAATATTAAAACGGATTATATAGTGGAGGTAATTGTGTTCCTGGTAAAACAAATGTAGTTTCGTATGTGTTAAAGTACTATGACATGAATCAATATTTAGACCGCCCGTTAACGATTGAGGAGTTTATTTTGCAAATTAGTCATCATTTACCTAAAGATATAGGAAGGTCCCTAGTTTGTACAAAAGAAATTACTGACAAAGACACTTTGATTGCATTTTTGAAACGTTTATCTGAGACAGTAGTAATTGACGGTGAAGATTCACACCATAGGCTTAAACACTTTGATAGTAGATTTTCTAATGGTAATGACAAGGGTAATTCCAATAGTAGGTTTTCCAACGATAAGTATGATCAAAATGATAGGTATAGGAAAGATGAAAGAGGTTATGTACAGCATGAAAAGCGAAATGAAAATGGTAGGTTTACTCAGGAAAGGAACAATGATAGGAAATGAGATAGGTTTGCGCGCGGGACAGATGATAACATAAAATTAAATTTAGTGAGACAGAATAAACTTAATGAATACCAGCCAATGATTGAAAATTTTCAAATGCTAGGTGATAGCTTCTGTGTACGGTTAGGTAGTAAGATATTAAACAATCCTGTGTCGCGCGCACCCAATGGAAAAAACTCCATTAATTATTGTGTAGGGGGAAATAAATTCAAGATTTAATTAAGCTAATTGATGAACGCCCACATGATATGTCTAGTTGTGTTATTACATGGTTGGGTGCTAATAATTTATTATACAATGATACTGTACCTCATATTTGTGACCTATATAAGACACTTCTTGAAAGATTAATAAAGTTAAAGAAAAATATCTTGGTAATTGAAGTTCCAGTAATTCCTAAGCTTGCAAGTAATGATAGCGATCATATAAATAAAGTAAATGCAATAAATGATTATTTAAAGAAGTTTGATGGTATGAATAAAGTTAAATACATGAGTATTAACGAATTGTTGCTGAAAGATGGTCAGATTAACTTGGAATTGTATGAGAAGGAGATTTTTATTAAAGGAATGTATAGGCCTGATTTTGTGCATTTGAATAAACAGGGATTACAACTGGTGTATAACAAATGTGTTGAATTTATTAGGTCAAAACGCCAAAGTATAGTTAACAAAGTGAATACATGTAAAATAAAAAATCCTGTTGATGAAATTAACATGATGGGGGGTCCTGATATTAGGAAGGAATTGTTAGATGAGAATAACTACAATAATCCTGTATCTAATCAAGTGAGTTCACCTTTGCCCGAATTAGAGGTTAGGATAGGTGTTGCACCAATAAAATGCATTGTTGATTCTGGATCACAAGCGACGATTATGTCTGAGGACATATATGACTTACTTCATTTTTGTTTGTTGCCTTCCGGATTACTTTGCAATTATTATACAAGAGGTTAAATACCTGAACTGTCACAGTAATCCTTGTCCTCCAGTAGTAAAGGCCTTTACTACTGGAGGACAAGGATTACTGTGACAGTTCAGGTATTTAACCTCTTGTATAATATATGACTTAATTAAAAGGGAAAATAAAATTGACATTCCACAATTACCTGTATCTAATGTTACAATTCAAGGTGTAACGGGGATTAGGAGTAAGAAAGTCCATAAACAAGTATTTTTACCATGTACAATGAGTAATATGATTTTTGACATACCATGTTTCGTCGTAAGAGCTATTCCAAGTGTATTTATTTTAGGATGTGACTTTTTTGAGAAATTTAAAGCAGTAATTGGTTTTGAAAAGAATACTATTATGTTAAAAAATGAAAATGATGTATCAGCTGTAATTAAATTACATAGGAGCAATGAAAATAAAGGTGTTTATGGTATTAGATTAATTATTTCGAACTTTCTTAGTACAATGAACTCTGAAAATCAAATAGGCTTTGCTACAGACAGGTTAAGTGATTTGTATGATGAAAGTGAACAAACATTAAAGTTAATGGGTACAGAAGTAATACAAAATAGTTTAATTGATGAAATAGTTACCGATATTAAACAAAGAAATCCAGACTTGACAGATAAAAATTTAAGTGATTTATGTGACATTTTTGACAAAAATGGTCAAGTATTCTCTGATAGGCCAGGTTTAATTAAAGGTTTTGAAGCTGAGATAGCTTTGACAAATGAGGATCCATACATAGGTAAATCATATCCTATCCCCTTTAATAAAAGGCGCGAGGTACAAAGAGAAGTAGTGTAAAATTGTAGGGTCTGGGACGTGACGTCATCACGATGACGTCAGCAGTGATGACGTCATCAATGACGTCACTAATGACGCCACCAATGACGTCATAATGACGACACATGACGTCACACCCATGACGTCATGGTGACGTCATTACCGCTGACGTCATCATGATGACGTCACTGACGTTAATTAGGTCAAGGTCATGCAAGAGTACAAAAAAATTTTTTTGCACTTTTGCGATTCCTCAAATTTTGTTGAGAAATTGAAATTTCTCAAGGAATCACAAAAGTGCAAAAAATAATTTTTTTTATTCCCTAGCGATCAAACTCTTGACCTAATATATCCGTCAGGGGTCATTGACCCGTCCCAGCAGCCCCACTTGAAAAAAAAAAAAATTTATATTTTACTTACCCACCGAGAGACTTAGAGCCGAAGAATAATTTCTTCAAACACCCGACATTGCGACAAACGACACGCGATCCGAACAGCACCGCGTCCGAAGACGTACTGACTTGGGTGCAGGCGGTTCCCCAGGTACCCGGCCCAGTGGTGGGGATAAGGAGGTGGTGGGGGTAAAGTGGTCAGAAGGAAGAAAAATTTATTTTTTTACAAACAACTCGTCCCAGCCGGTCCTTTACCGGACCTCCGTAACTCGGATTGGAAATATTTCCTGAGAAATATTTATTTTTTATTCTTTCTCAGGTGATGTTGGAACTTGGTCGGGAATTGGAGTCACCAACGTAACCTTACTGGCAAAAGTTAGCTCGTCTAAAAGTTTCTGAAACATTTTATCATCCATAGTGATATTTGTGTCCCTTGAGTAAAATTTTGGATTATTTTTGAAGCAACGTTTCATTTTTGTTAAAGTGGAAGTCTTGGACACCTTAACAGAATTATTTTGCTTGGCCAGCAAAAATTTTACTCTTAATAATTTTTCTCGCAAAGTTTCAGCCATAGATGTGTCTCACAGTAAGGTTTGGATAAAACTGAAACACTTAGTCCAGTGTTGTACCTTAGCTGGAAGTAGTGGGGGAACAGGGCTATAGTGGGGAATGAGTAGTGGAGGGGGTAATGCAGACTGTTGTTGACAAGTGTAGAAACAGTTTGCTGGGAACTGTCCAAGGAGTAACACGTACTGTGCAGAAAAATTAACCGAGAGACTTGTGTAAAATTTAACTCCAAGAAATATTTAATGTAAGACTAAAAGAGGTAGAGCCAAATGAAAAATAATTTTGTAGGAGACGGGTATGGATCAGTTTTGTAGTAAAGTTCAAAATCCACTTGTGTGGAATAAAATTAAATTGTGAGCGAAAAATATTTAGCCACACCTGCAAAATACAAGTGTATGAAAATATTAGGAGACCTGTATAGCTAAATAAAAATTAATTTTGTATCAAACAGTCTTCCAACATTTCAGTTTCTAAGTCTTAACAAGTAAGGAATAAAATATTAAATAATGAGTGGAAAATAATTTGTTAAGTAAACGTAATTGTAGCAGTGTAACAAAAATTAATTTTGTGCAAAACAGGCTAGGTTCTGTTTTGCTAAGTTTAATAAGAAGGAAAAATAAAAATTTACTCACAGAAAAGTTGAGCGGTGGCGAGGTGTGGCGTGTTTGTTGGCTTGCAATAAACTGACTTACCTTCTGTTGAGCTACATTCGACCAGTTGGCAAAGAAACCAGTCTGTTATATAAGCATTATGTAACCGTCTCTGCCGGCTGTGCTGAATCCGGCAAGCTAAAATATTATTCTATAGTACACCTGACTTGGACTGAAAATATTCTAAGTCCCAAGACCCCTCCCCCTCCCCCCCCCTCGGCTCCGGATGAGAAGTGAGCCGCCCCCCCCCCCCCCCCGGGGGAGGAGGAGGTGGCATAGCCCGAGGCGTTGCCATACCTTGACACGTGTTGTATAATGAGATCCGGTTAGTAATGTATTCAGGTGTGGCTCTTGGAGATTGTCCAATGCCGCAAACAAGTACGTGTCGAGGTCTGGCTGTTTACGTAACCAGGTCCGGTTCCACCACTCCTGACCGGCCCAGCTTCGATTCTCTGAGGCTTAGCTTCTTCGCAGTTGCTTTCAAACATTTCAGCTGAGTGGTTGAAGCTCTGCCCTACAGGATTCGCAATGTAATGTTGGCGCCGCATTATATTGGGAATTCTTTTAGTCTAAGGCATGGCATGTGTAGTTTTAAGAAATATTTTATTTTGCGCTTGCTGCTTCTGCTAGGTCTTGGTGTTGGATTTATTTACTCTAAGTGTTGTGTGTTGAAAAATATTATTTTGTACTAATCTTCACAGGTTGTCCCCAAGTTGAAATTTTTCTAAATTCGTATCTTGGAGGTACTCCTCCGTAAATTGGCAGTTAAAGTGTTAGGCTTTTTGAGACTTTACAGTCTCTGTAAAATAAAAATTTTTCGAGGTTTAGAACCTCAAGAATTATTTGTTACCAACAATAGCATGGCGCCTAACGAGCCCGGGGGTAGGCCCCTGGGGATCCACCCTTAGGCCTCTTTCGGTCAGGGGCGCTACTGGACCTCATCACTCTAGATGGGTGGTTGGCATCCTTTAGCACGAGGCGTCGGATCCTGACACTGACCGGTGTGCTAGGCAAAAGTCAGTACCTACGGGTTAAGACGGGATCCTCGGTCATGGTTAGCATGGCCTTTTCCAAATTATTGTAGCATGTTTCCCTTAAGGAAACTCAAAATTAAATAAATAATTTTTTATTTAATCACCTCCCCTTAAATGTTGAGATCCCCCCGATGCCTATGGCCGCCGGCGGTCTTAGGCATCGGGGGGATTTCTTTTTTAATTCTTGAACGACCTTGACCCATATTCATGTGTGAATAAAATAAAATATTTTTGTTCCACATGTTATGTAGGTCAGTCATGACTTAGGCGGATTTTTGCCTGAGTTCTGGGACTGCTCAGGACTTAGAGCGAGATGCGGCTAAGTGTTGGCTGTCCAAACTGTGGTTCAACCAAATTTTATTTTATGTTCACACATGAGTAAGGGTAGCAGGTATCCAAGAGTTAAAGTCCTAAGGGTAGGTGAAGCCCCCCCCCCTCGGCGCCAGACGAGAAGTGAGCCCCCCCCCGAATTTTTTTTAAAAATTTTTTGACCTTGACCAAAAATTTTTTGCTCCGGACGAAAACTGCCCCCCCCCCCCGAAATTTTTTTTTTGAAAAATTTTTTGACCTTGACCAAAAATTTTTTGCTCCGGACGAAAACTGCGCGCCCCCCCCCCCCAAAAATTTTTTTTTCGAAAAGTTTTTGACCTTGACCAAAAATTTTTTGCTCCGGACGAAAACTGCACCCGGGGGGGGGGAGGTGCCAAGCTAGTAGTGTGAAATTGTTACTTCCAGTACAAGTTAAAATAGTAGTGGTAAATTGTTACCACAAACACAAATTTGTGTCTTTAAACTTCTAATGTAACTTAACCCATTTAAATGTAGGTGCCAAGCCAGTAGTGTGAAATTGTTACTCCCAGTACAAGTTAAAATAGTAGTGGTAAATTGTTACCACAAACACAAATTTGTGTCTTCAAACTTCTAATTTAACTTAACCCATTTAAATGTAGGTGCCAAGCTAGTTGTGTGAAATTGTTACTCCCAGTACAAGTTAAAATAGTAGTGGTAAATTGTTACCACAAATTTGTGTATTCAAACTTCTAATTTAACTTTACCCATTTAAATGTAGGTGCCAAGCCAGTAGTGTGAAATTGTTACTCCCAGTACAAGTTAAAATAGTAGTGGTAAATTGTTACCACAAATTTGTGTATTCAAACTTGTAATTTAAATTAACCCATTTAAATGTAGGTGCCCAGCCAGTAGTGTGAAATTGTTACTCCCAGTACAAGTTAAAATAGTAGTGGTAAATTGTTACCACAAATTTGTGTCTTCAAACTTCTAATTTAACTTAACCCATTTAAATGTTGCTACTTAAAGGTAGCACCGTTTTGGTGCTACCTTTCATGTACTATTTTCTACATGTCCAATTTTGCTTTATGTTTTTTAAACAACACTTTTAATTACCGGTTTAATGTAAAACTATAAAATATGTTTATATATATGAATTATTAACAAAACCTTAGTTTTAACATTAAATGTTATTAGGAAACTTCTAATTGAGATAAGCCATTTAAATGTTGCTACTTTTAGGTAGCACCGTTTTGGTGCTACCTATGGTGTACTATTTCACATGTCCAATTTTTGCTTTAGGCTTTTAAACAACACTTTTAACTACTGCTACCAGTCTACCACTGAGGTACCTATGAAGCGAGTTTGGTTCATCTTTTTTTTCTCTAGTTGCTAAGGTGTTTAGGAATTAAAGGTTAGAATTACTTTTAAGGTTAAAAAAAAGCACATGGTGCGAACAGAAAGTTCACTATTGTTTTAACATTAATGGTCATTAGAAAACTTCTAATTGAGCTTAACCCATTTAAATGTTGCTACTTTAAGGTAGCACCGTTTCGGTGCTACCTTTGGTGTACTATTTTTACATGTCACAAAATATATGGGCCTCTGCTTGACGCAGAGACAGGTACTTGGCCCCGTTTCTACCCATTATTAAGTGTACTGAGACTTTAGGTTTTAAACAACACTTTTAACTACTGGTTTAATGTAAAACTACGAAATATGTTTATATACATGAAATCTTAACAAAACCTTAGTTTTAATATTAAAGGTAATTTGGAAACTTCTAATTGAGCTTAAACCATTTAAATGTTGCGAATTAAAGGTAGCACCGTTTTGGTGCTACCTTTGGTGTACTATTTTTACATATCCAATTTTGCTTCAGGTTTTTAAACATCACTTTTAACTACCGGTTTAATGTAAAACTATGAAATATGTTTATATATATATGAATTCTTAACCAAACCTTAGTTTTAACATTAAACCGTATTTGGAAACTTCTAATTGCTCACTCAGAGACAAGTACTTGGCCCCGTTACTCTCCATCATTAAGTGTACTTAGGCTTTATGTTTTTAAACAAGACTTTTAACTACTGGTTTAATGTAAAACTACAAAATATGTTTATATACATGATAACTTAACAAAACCTTAGTTTTTAACATTAAAGGTAATTTGGAAACTTCCAATTGGGCTTAACCTATTTAAATGTTGCTTAACCTATTTAAATGTTGCTAATTAAAGGTAGCACCGTTTTGGTGCTACCTTTGGTGTACTATTTATTCCTTGTCAATTTTGCTTAAAGTTTTTAAACAACACTTTTAACTAAGTGTTTAATGTTAAAGTACGAAATATGTTTATATATGAGCCTCTGCTGACTTGGAGACAAGTACTTGGCCCCCGTTCCTGTCCATCATTAAGTGTACTGAGGCTTTACGTTTTTAAACAAGACTTTTAACTACTAGTTTAATGTAAAACTACAAAATATGTTTATATATACATGATAACTTAACAAAACCTTAGTTTTTACATTGAAGGTAATTTGGGAACTTTTAATTGAGCTTAAAACATTTAAATGTTGCTAATTAAAGGTAGCACCGTTTTGGTGCTACCTTTGGTGTACTATTTCTTCCTTGTCAAATTTTGCTTAAAGTTTTTAAACAACACTTTTAACTACGGGTTTAATGTTAAAGTACAAAACAACACTTTTAACTACAGGTTTAATGTTAAAGTACAAAATATGTTTTCATATGAGCCTCTGCTGACTGAGAGACAAGTACTTGGCACCGTTCCTGTCCATCATTAAGTGTATTTAGGCTTTACGTTTTTAAACAAGACTTTTAACTACTGGTTTAATGTAAAACTATGAAATATGTTTATATATGAGCCTACGCCTGACGCAGAGACAGGTATTTGATCTTGTTCCTGTCCCTAATTAAGCGTACTGAGGCTGTAGGTTTTTAAAAAACACTTTTAACTTCTGGTTTAATGTAAAAACTATGAAATATGTTTATATATAAATGATAACTTAACAAAACCTTAGTTTTAACATTAAAGGTAATTAGGAAAACCTCCAATTGAGCTTAACCCATTTAAATGTTGCTACTTTTTAATGTAGCAACCGGTAGCACCGTTTTGATGCTATCTTTGGTGTACTATTTTTTTTTTACATGTAAAATTTTGCTTTAGGTTTTTAAACAAAAATTTAAGTATTACGTTAAGGTCAAACTACCAAACATGTTTGTTATCTACATGAATTATTAACAAACTTTTAGTTTTAACTTTAATGATGATATAGGAATTTCTATTTATGTGTAAAGTTTAACATAATTAGTTTTGTATTTGATTTTATTATTGTTTGGAACACTTGTTATGTGTTGTAGTCAAGCAAGTCTTATTTTGGTATAAAAAATAATAATCTTTAGCACATGTATGTAAAGCTAATTTTTTAATTTCAATTTATTAAATGAAAATGAATGTGGTATTAATGTAAAATATATTAAAAATCAGTTTTAAAAAATCTACAGGAAATTGTCAACAAATTTAAAATGTATCATATTACTGTTAAATGTGCAGTATATCCCTTCATTTTGCATGCCCAGTTGCGCTTCATCATTTATGAAAGTGGTTTGTTGAGTGTGCCCTTATTATTGACATCCGTAAAAAAATTGTTTAAATTTAACATACAATTGTGTATGCGCAGTAGTACTTGTCTACTGCGCATGCGCAGAAGGTTTCCACCACTCTTTGTCGGGTATATAAGCAGGTGGGTTAACCATGCATTTCATTGTTTGGCGAACTTTTGCCAAGTGAACATCTTATTGACAACTTCGGTTATTCCGGATATTTAAAAGGTGTATGCTATTTTTCTTACATTTGACTTCAATATGTCTGAACTGCAGTGTTACATGTTTGATAGTAAACCTGTAGCTGTATTATTTGATCGTGAAAACAATCCATGGTTTAAGGCTAATGATGTATCAGAAATTCTAGAATATAAAAGACCGCGAAAAGCAATAAATGATCTAGTTAAGGAAAAATATAAAAAGTTATGTAAAGATATTGATGGAAACAGTTTAGTGCTACCCTCTAACTTTCAAAAAAGTACCGTATTCATCAATGAACCAGGTTTATATTCCTTAATTTTATCGTCCAAGATGAAATTAGCTAAGCGCTTTCAAGATTGGGTGTTTGAAGAAATACTACCATCAATTCGCAAGTATGGAGAGTATAAACTAAAAAGAGAAAACCTTAAGTTGACTCACTCCTTACGTAAAGCGTTGTCAAATAATCAAAAACTAATTGAAACGTTAATTGATCAAATACCTAAAGTTGCTGTTATACCTGATGATATGGATTTAAAACATATCTTTTGTGTATTGGAAAAGGACACATACTATGAAAAGTATGGAGTAATGGAGTACAAGTGCATTCGTACAGAGAGGAGACGATATAAAAGAGCACTGAAAAGAGCAAAGGAAGATGGTTTTGTACCAAGTTTTACAAGATATCCTGTACCAAACAGTATAAATATCTTTAATAAAGCTAAGGAGGTTATGAATACTTATGGTATGCATTACGAATGTTCTTTGAATAACATACTGACCCCCCATAATTTTGTAAATATTGTAAAAATTATTCTTAATGAATAAACTGTATGAATGTATGTATGAATGTGGGACTTATTAGATTGAGAAGTTAAGGTATTAACTTTAGCTACTTATTTGAAAAGTCTGGTGTGAATGAAGGTCACTGGCGCGGTTGACTAAAAGACCCGTAAACCGTGTGTGTGTGTGTGTGTGTGTGAATGTGTGTGAATGTGTGTGAATGTGTGTGTGTGTGTGTGTGTGTGTGTGTGTGTGTGTGTGTGTGTGTGTGTGTGTGTGTGTGTGTGTGTGTGTGTGTGTGTGTGTGAATGTGTGTGTGAATGTGTGGAAAACGACGTACACCCACCTCCTCGCGGTGTTTTCTGGGTAACGCTAAGAGGTGTACAACAAATGTCTTGTAAACCACATGAATTAATCTATTTTTTTTTTTTTAATATACATTCATAGGTATATACAATAATAACATTTATTTAAATTAAACAAATTTAAAAGCATTTTAAATGCATACAATTTATAATTGTTGTCACAAAAACACCTCGTGCTTTACTAATAATAGATGAAAACGATATAATGTATGTATAAAATATGAGTTTTTTAATTAATGGAGCTAGAAAAAATAAAGATAGCATTAAATTAGTGTTACCATAAAATTTGTTTATAGAACAATAAGTTTTTCTTCATAATTATAGGTTAATATTTAAAAAAATGTCGAACCTGATTCCCTTATACAAATAATGAATAACAATCGCAATAAACACTTATCTTTAAAATACAAATGTGGTTAGCACTGAATCAGTGGTACCTTTAAATAATGTGAAAAGCCTTATATTTGGAAAAAAAATTATACATTTGCCTAAATAATACAATTTACATGTTTTCCTTCAAACTAACTTTTTAACACACCGATTTTGAACCATAAAAATGTTTTATATACTGGTTTTAAGATCTATATTTAGGTAGCACTAAATTAGAGCTACCATTAAGTTAATAAAATAGCTACATACATTTATAATTATATTTTATTATTTAATTATTAAATATATTTAATTTATTCAATATTTATTTCACTGACTCTTTACAGCACAAATAAGTATAAAAACACAAAATCTGAAACAAGTCAGTCATTTTAATTTTAATGTAAAATAATAAAAGCTCAAAACTTAATACTTTTTTTCAAAATTAAACAAAAGTAGCAACAAAATATCGGTGTTATCTTGAAATATTTATAGAAATTATAATATAGTATGGTTTTATTAATTTAAACTAAATTGAATTCATCCTTATTCTACACATAACGGTAAAACCATTCATTCTGAACCTTAATGCTTAGAACTCTGACATGTTGTTTTTCGAACTCTGACATATTGTATTTATTTCAAGATACAGCTCAACCTTTCATTATAAATCTTGTTAATTTTTTAAATCTATCTTCTTATTTCTATAAGGGTTTTGTCTGTTACGTCCCTTTTTCTCTCGACCTGCTGAACCGATTTTTAAGATTGAGGCGTCATTTTAAAGCTTAGGATATACCGCAGTGACGAATTGTAATTAAAAAGGTCATATTGTTTCGGGCTTCGACCCTCCTGGCCTTTGATTTATGTCTAGAGGGCACTTTAAATGTTGACCAACTTTTATTGCAAGTTCTTTAATGTGAATTGTAATTTAACAGCTGATTACCTTCAGATGAATTTTAAAAGCCGGATAGTAAACAAAAATAGATCTCCGTCACTTCATAATCAACATTTACGTACTGTAGGTGAGATTCACTCATACAGAATCATAAAACGCGCAATTTGCGCACGGGCCACCTCGTAATATAATAAAAATATAAAACACATGAACTTTTAACTAATTTACCAATAGGGAATACGCTATTACGGTGTTATTCGTGATAAGACCTAAGCCCGGGACCATGATACTTTTTCATTTTGAGATCTCTAAAAGCCAAAAACACCGTTTGTTCAATTTGATATATATATGTATGTGTCCATAAACACGATAACTTTTGAATGGAACCTCTGATTTTGATGAAATTTAGTACAGGGGTGTAAGCCAGTATCTACTTAATTGAATTTGTGAAACATAATGATCGGATTATGGGAACGAGGTTTATAGGGTTTCTAAAGGGTTAAAATTGGGTTTTTGGCATTTTTTGAACCTCAATTTTTTTTTTTAAATTCATGACTTTTAACTAAAACCATTCAAAAGAGCTTAAAACAACGAACAATTTAGTATTTTGAATTTTTACCTAACTTAAATGGTTATTCAGAAAATCCAAACACTATGTTTTACATGTTATTCTTATGGGAAATGAACAAAACCTTCTATCTTGCTTATTTATTGAAATATCTTGATAAACTTGGTATGTACATTAATTAGAAAGCGTTTAACTTATATCTGCTTATAAAATGCATATGGCGGCAAACCTACATACTCACCTCTATGGGTTTTATGGAAAAATTAAAAAACACCATAACCTGATAAAATTTGGTATGTACATTCACTAGGTAGGGTTTAACTTATATTTATCAATTAACCCCCATGGATTTTATGAGAAAATAGAAAATATACCAAAATTCCATTGGAAACTTGCTGAGTAAGCAGGTCTGCTGCGATGGGGGTATTATATTTATAGTTACATTAAGGTAGCATTATTTTGATGCCACCTTTACATAAAATATATTAATTCAATTATCTTATTGTTTTATTGTGTATTTACATTAAATTTAGTCTACATGTGGGAATTGAGACACCAATTTTTGGAAAATGAATGCATATAATCATGGGATATAGTCTTTATTCTGTAAACCCGGCTTACCCCTTAATTGTTTCCCCTTTAAATTTTCATTTTAAATTTAAAGTGGAAACACTTCTTTTTACAAACAAATTTGTGCTATTATCATTCACTTTTCTTTGTTTAAATTAAATGTAGTCCTTTTTTTACTCTACTTATAAAGCAGAAAAGATACTGGAACTTAAATCATATAGTTTTGGAACTTGAATCATTATTCCAAACATACAATTTAACTCTCCAATTGTAAATATAAGATGAGAAAAGCTAAAATTTCTATATTTATAGTTATAATTATAGGCATTTAGTCAAATGCCTATAACTCAATAATGGATTGACGGATTAGGACAAGCGATACATCATTGAAAAGGTCTATGTAAGACTAACATTTTAGTAAAAGAAGAATTTGGTTATCTTATTTTAGTCAAAAGTTATGCGAATTATTTCAAATAAATACCCCCTCTCCTTTCTTTCCCCCACCTCCCAGGTCAATAATCGATAACGGCTAGCTGTTACCCCTCTCATTAGTATACCATTATAAAAGTGGAGCGAGCGTTGTTCACTCCTTCATTCCGCTTCTACAAGCCACTCTTGTTGTTTTGTCTCTGCTGTTTACAATATTACTTGCTTCAAAATGCCTCCTCGTCTCAATGAAAATTTCAATTCCTCCGAAATTTCTAATGTTTTTGAACAACCTGAAGACACTTTAAATAACGACAGTGACAGTGAAGATGATGATGAAGATGATGATTATACCGTTGAAATTAATGAAGAACTCAAAGTTATAGCAATTGATCCAGAATCCCCATTTGATACAATAGATAAATTCATGTCTGAAGCTCATAAATGGTTGGACTCAGGATCTTACGTACGAATCGGCTCCTTTATATTGTATGATGATTGTAATTCTTTTCTTGTAACACCAAATGATAGAGACCGCATGCGGCAGTGGGCACAAACAATAAAGGAGTGCTACGAACAAGGTGTGGATGTTGGCGGCTATTTTACAGCACAAGTCGTTTAATAACCAAACTACCCTTCCCCCACCCTACCCCTTCCCAATCCTTATTCCTTCCCCCTCCCCATTTTTAGAACTCATAAATGGCAGGCTATGGACCTCCAGGTTTCTAGTCTGTACTTGCACCTTGCGCCGTCAAGATGCTTACCACTTTGTCTTTTATTTAAACAGGTCTTATAAGTTGTGAATTTGTCATTAATAAGCTTGCATTTGTAGGAGCTACATATACGGTTAAGAATGTCTCCTAGAGATACTTCTTTTGCGCAATTAATTAAAATTGTGAGACAACAAAACGTTACGTTAGTGCAAAAAGAAATAACTGATAAATTTCATGTTAAGACTAACGCAGCTCAAGAGAAAGTGAAATCAACCAAACTTGCTTCGTAGGTACCTCAGTGGTAGACTGATATATATATATATATATATAAATGAAATTGAACAAACGGTGTTTTTTTGGTATTTATTTGAAATAATTCGCATAACTTTTGACTAAAATAAGATAACCAAATTCTTCTTTTACTAAAATGTTAGTCTTACATAGACCTTTTCAATGATGTATCGCTTGTCCTAATCCGTCAATCCATTATTGAGTTATAGGCATTTGACTAAATGCCTATAATTATAACTATAAATATAGAAATTTTAGCTTTTCTCATCTTATATTTACAATTGGAGAGTTAAATTGTATGTTTGGAATAATGATTCAAGTTCCAAAACTATATGATTTAAGTTCCAGTATCTTTTCTGCTTTATAAGTAGAGTAAAAAAAGGACTACATTTAATTTAAACAAAGAAAAGTGAATGATAATAGCACAAATTTGTTTGTAAAAAGAAGTGTTTCCACTTTAAATTTAAAATGAAAATTTAAAGGGGAAACAATTAAGGGGTAAGCCGGGTTTACAGAATAAAGACTATATCCCATGATTATATGCATTCATTTTCCAAAAATTGGTGTCTCAATTCCCACATGTAGACTAAATTTAATGTAAATACACAATAAAACAATAAGATAATTGAATTAATATATTTTATGTAAAGGTGGCATCAAAATAATGCTACCTTAATGTAACTATAAATATAATACCCCCATCGCAGCAGACCTGCTTACTCAGCAAGTTTCCAATGGAATTTTGGTATATTTTCTATTTTCTCATAAAATCCATGGGGGTTAATTGATAAATATAAGTTAAACCCTACCTAGTGAATGTACATACCAAATTTTATCAGGTTATGGTGTTTTTTAATTTTTCCATAAAACCCATAGAGGTGAGTATGTAGGTTTGCCGCCATATGTATTTTATAAGCAGATATAAGTTAAACGCTTTCTAATTAATGTACATACCAAGTTTATCAAGATATTTCAATAAATAAGCAAGATAGAAGGTTTTGTTCATTTCCCATAAGAATAACATGTAAAACATAGTGTTTGGATTTTCTGAATAACCATTTAAGTTAGGTAAAAATTCAAAATACTAAATTGTTCGTTGTTTTAAGCTCTTTTGAATGGTTTTAGTTAAAAGTCATGAATTTTAAAAAAAAATTGAGGTTCAAAAAATGCCAAAAACCCAATTTTAACCCTTTAGAAACCCTATAAACCTCGTTCCCATAATCCGATCATTATGTTTCACAAATTCAATTAAGTAGATACTGGCTTACACCCCTGTACTAAATTTCATCAAAATCAGAGGTTCCATTCAAAAGTTATCGTGTTTATGGACACATACATATATATATCAAATTGAACAAACGGTGTTTTTGGCTTTTAGAGATCTCAAAATGAAAAAGTATCATGGTCCCGGGCTTAGGTCTTATCATGAATAACACCGTAATAGCGTATTCCCTATTGGTAAATTAGTTAAAAGTTCATGTGTTTTATATTTTTATTATATTACGAGGTGGCCCGTGCGCAAATTGCGCGTTTTATGATTCTGTATGAGTGAATCTCACCTACAGTACGTAAATGTTGATTATGAAGTGACGGAGATCTATTTTTGTTTACTATCCGGCTTTTAAAATTCATCTGAAGGTAATCAGCTGTTAAATTACAATTCACATTAAAGAACTTGCAATAAAAGTTGGTCAACATTTAAAGTGCCCTCTAGACATAAATCAAAGGCCAGGAGGGTCGAAGCCCGAAACAATATGACCTTTTTAATTACAATTCGTCACTGCGGTATATCCTAAGCTTTAAAATGACGCCTCAATCTTAAAAATCGGTTCAGCAGGTCGAGAGAAAAAGGGACGTAACAGACAAAACCCTTATAGAAATAAGAAGATAGATTTAAAAAATTAACAAGATTTATAATGAAAGGTTGAGCTGTATCTTGAAATAAATACAATATGTCAGAGTTCGAAAAACAACATGTCAGAGTTCTAAGCATTAAGGTTCAGAATGAATGGTTTTACCGTTATGTGTAGAATAAGGATGAATTCAATTTAGTTTAAATTAATAAAACCATACTATATTATAATTTCTATAAATATTTCAAGATAACACCGATATTTTGTTGCTACTTTTGTTTAATTTTGAAAAAAAGTATTAAGTTTTGAGCTTTTATTATTTTACATTAAAATTAAAATGACTGACTTGTTTCAGATTTTGTGTTTTTATACTTATTTGTGCTGTAAAGAGTCAGTGAAATAAATATTGAATAAATTAAATATATTTAATAATTAAATAATAAAATATAATTATAAATGTATGTAGCTATTTTATTAACTTAATGGTAGCTCTAATTTAGTGCTACCTAAATATAGATCTTAAAACCAGTATATAAAACATTTTTATGGTTCAAAATCGGTGTGTTAAAAAGTTAGTTTGAAGGAAAACATGTAAATTGTATTATTTAGGCAAATGTATAATTTTTTTTCCAAATATAAGGCTTTTCACATTATTTAAAGGTACCACTGATTCAGTGCTAACCACATTTGTATTTTAAAGATAAGTGTTTATTGCGATTGTTATTCATTATTTGTATAAGGGAATCAGGTTCGACATTTTTTTAAATATTAACCTATAATTATGAAGAAAAACTTATTGTTCTATAAACAAATTTTATGGTAACACTAATTTAATGCTATCTTTATTTTTTCTAGCTCCATTAATTAAAAAACTCATATTTTATACATACATTATATCGTTTTCATCTATTATTAGTAAAGCACGAGGTGTTTTTGTGACAACAATTATAAATTGTATGCATTTAAAATGCTTTTAAATTTGTTTAATTTAAATAAATGTTATTATTGTATATACCTATGAATGTATATTAAAAAAAAAAAATAGATTAATTCATGTGGTTTACAAGACATTTGTTGTACACCTCTTAGCGTTACCCAGAAAACACCGCGAGGAGGTGGGTGTACGTCGTTTTCCACACATTCACACACACATTCACACACACACACACACACACACACACACACACACACACACACACACACACACACACACACACACACACACACACACACACACACACACACACACACACACACACACACACACACACACACACACACACACACACACACACACACACACACACACACACACATTCACACACATTCACACACATTCACACACACACACACACACACGGTTTACGGGTCTTTTAGTCAACCGCGCCAGTGACCTTCATTCACACCAGACTTTTCAAATAAGTAGCTAAAGTTAATACCTTAACTTCTCAATCTAATAAGTCCCACATTCATACATACATTCATACAGTTTATTCATTAAGAATAATTTTTACAATATTTACAAAATTATGGGGGGTCAGTATGTTATTCAAAGAACATTCGTAATGCATACCATAAGTATTCATAACCTCCTTAGCTTTATTAAAGATATTTATACTGTTTGGTACAGGATATCTTGTAAAACTTGGTACAAAACCATCTTCCTTTGCTCTTTTCAGTGCTCTTTTATATCGTCTCCTCTCTGTACGAATGCACTTGTACTCCATTACTCCATACTTTTCATAGTATGTGTCCTTTTCCAATACACAAAAGATATGTTTTAAATCCATATCATCAGGTATAACAGCAACTTTAGGTATTTGATCAATTAACGTTTCAATTAGTTTTTGATTATTTGACAACGCTTTACGTAAGGAGTGAGTCAACTTAAGGTTTTCTCTTTTTAGTTTATACTCTCCATACTTGCGAATTGATGGTAGTATTTCTTCAAACACCCAATCTTGAAAGCGCTTAGCTAATTTCATCTTGGACGATAAAATTAAGGAATATAAACCTGGTTCATTGATGAATACGGTACTTTTTTGAAAGTTAGAGGGTAGCACTAAACTGTTTCCATCAATATCTTTACATAACTTTTTATATTTTTCCTTAACTAGATCATTTATTGCTTTTCGCGGTCTTTTATATTCTAGAATTTCTGATACATCATTAGCCTTAAACCATGGATTGTTTTCACGATCAAATAATACAGCTACAGGTTTACTATCAAACATGTAACACTGCAGTTCAGACATATTGAAGTCAAATGTAAGAAAAATAGCATACACCTTTTAAATATCCGGAATAACCGAAGTTGTCAATAAGATGTTCACTTGGCAAAAGTTCGCCAAACAATGAAATGCATGGTTAACCCACCTGCTTATATACCCGACAAAGAGTGGTGGAAACCTTCTGCGCATGCGCAGTAGACAAGTACTACTGCGCATACACAATTGTATGTTAAATTTAAACAATTTTTTTACGGATGTCAATAATAAGGGCACACTCAACAAACCACTTTCATAAATGATGAAGCGCAACTGGGCATGCAAAATGAAGGGATATACTGCACATTTAACAGTAATATGATACATTTTAAATTTGTTGACAATTTCCTGTAGATTTTTTAAAACTGATTTTTAATATATTTTACATTAATACCACATTCATTTTCATTTAATAAATTGAAATTAAAAAATTAGCTTTACATACATGTGCTAAAGATGATTATTTTTTATACCAAAATAAGACTTGCTTGACTACAACACATAACAAGTGTTCCAAACAATAATAAAATCAAATACAAAACTAATTATGTTAAACTTTACACATAAATAGAAATTCCTATATCATCATTAAAGTTAAAACTAAAAGTTTGTTAATAATTCATGTAGATAACAAACATGTTTGGTAGTTTGACCTTAACGTAATACTTAAATTTTTGTTTAAAAACCTAAAGCAAAATTTTACATGTAAAAAAAAATAGTACACCAAAGATAGCATCAAAACGGTGCTACCGGTTGCTACATTAAAAAGTAGCAACATTTAAATGGGTTAAGCTCAATTGGAGGTTTCCAAATTACCTTTAATGTTAAAACTAAGGTTTTGTTAAGTTATCATTTATATATAAACATATTTCATAGTTTTTACATTAAACCAGAAGTTAAAAGTGTTTTTTAAAAACCTACAGCCTCAGTACGCTTAATTAGGGACAGGAACAAGACCAAATACCTGTCTCTGCGTCAGGCGTAGGCTCATATATAAACATATTTCATAGTTTTACATTAAACCAGTAGTTAAAAGTCTTGTTTAAAAACGTAAAGCCTAAATACACTTAATGATGGACAGGAACGGTGCCAAGTACTTGTCTCTCAGTCAGCAGAGGCTCATATGTAAACATATTTTGTACTTTAACATTAAACCTGTAGTTAAAAGTGTTGTTTTGTACTTTAACATTAAACCCGTAGTTAAAAGTGTTGTTTAAAAACTTTAAGCAAAATTTGACAAGGAAGAAATAGTACACCAAAGGTAGCACCAAAACGGTGCTACCTTTAATTAGCAACATTTAAATGTTTTAAGCTCAATTAAAAGTTCCCAAATTACCTTCAATGTAAAAACTAAGGTTTTGTTAAGTTATCATGTATATATAAACATATTTTGTAGTTTTACATTAAACTAGTAGTTAAAAGTCTTGTTTAAAAACGTAAAGCCTCAGTACACTTAATGATGGACAGGAACGGGGGCCAAGTACTTGTCTCCAAGTCAGCAGAGGCTCATATATAAACATATTTCGTACTTTAACATTAAACACTTAGTTAAAAGTGTTGTTTAAAAACTTTAAGCAAAATTGACAAGGAATAAATAGTACACCAAAGGTAGCACCAAAACGGTGCTACCTTTAATTAGCAACATTTAAATAGGTTAAGCAACATTTAAATAGGTTAAGCCCAATTGGAAGTTTCCAAATTACCTTTAATGTTAAAAACTAAGGTTTTGTTAAGTTATCATGTATATAAACATATTTTGTAGTTTTACATTAAACCAGTAGTTAAAAGTCTTGTTTAAAAACATAAAGCCTAAGTACACTTAATGATGGAGAGTAACGGGGCCAAGTACTTGTCTCTGAGTGAGCAATTAGAAGTTTCCAAATACGGTTTAATGTTAAAACTAAGGTTTGGTTAAGAATTCATATATATATAAACATATTTCATAGTTTTACATTAAACCGGTAGTTAAAAGTGATGTTTAAAAACCTGAAGCAAAATTGGATATGTAAAAATAGTACACCAAAGGTAGCACCAAAACGGTGCTACCTTTAATTCGCAACATTTAAATGGTTTAAGCTCAATTAGAAGTTTCCAAATTACCTTTAATATTAAAACTAAGGTTTTGTTAAGATTTCATGTATATAAACATATTTCGTAGTTTTACATTAAACCAGTAGTTAAAAGTGTAGTTTAAAACCTAAAGTCTCAGTACACTTAATAATGGGTAGAAACGGGGCCAAGTACCTGTCTCTGCGTCAAGCAGAGGCCCATATATTTTGTGACATGTAAAAATAGTACACCAAAGGTAGCACCGAAACGGTGCTACCTTAAAGTAGCAACATTTAAATGGGTTAAGCTCAATTAGAAGTTTTCTAATGACCATTAATGTTAAAACAATAGTGAACTTTCTGTTCGCACCATGTGCTTTTTTTAACCTTAAAAGTAATTCTAACCTTTAATTCCTAAACACCTTAGCAACTAGAGAAAAAAAAGATGAACCAAACTCGCTTCATAGGTACCTCAGTGGTAGACTGGTAGCAGTAGTTAAAAGTGTTGTTTAAAAGCCTAAAGCAAAAATTGGACATGTGAAATAGTACACCATAGGTAGCACCAAAACGGTGCTACCTAAAAGTAGCAACATTTAAATGGCTTATCTCAATTAGAAGTTTCCTAATAACATTTAATGTTAAAACTAAGGTTTTGTTAATAATTCATATATATAAACATATTTTATAGTTTTACATTAAACCGGTAATTAAAAGTGTTGTTTAAAAAACATAAAGCAAAATTGGACATGTAGAAAATAGTACATGAAAGGTAGCACCAAAACGGTGCTACCTTTAAGTAGCAACATTTAAATGGGTTAAGTTAAATTAGAAGTTTGAAGACACAAATTTGTGGTAACAATTTACCACTACTATTTTAACTTGTACTGGGAGTAACAATTTCACACTACTGGCTGGGCACCTACATTTAAATGGGTTAATTTAAATTACAAGTTTGAATACACAAATTTGTGGTAACAATTTACCACTACTATTTTAACTTGTACTGGGAGTAACAATTTCACACTACTGGCTTGGCACCTACATTTAAATGGGTAAAGTTAAATTAGAAGTTTGAATACACAAATTTGTGGTAACAATTTACCACTACTATTTTAACTTGTACTGGGAGTAACAATTTCACACTACTAGCTTGGCACCTACATTTAAATGGGTTAAGTTAAATTAGAAGTTTGAAGACACAAATTTGTGTTTGTGGTAACAATTTACCACTACTATTTTAACTTGTACTGGGAGTAACAATTTCACACTACTGGCTTGGCACCTACATTTAAATGGGTTAAGTTACATTAGAAGTTTAAAGACACAAATTTGTGTTTGTGGTAACAATTTACCACTACTATTTTAACTTGTACTGGAAGTAACAATTTCACACTACTAGCTTGGCACCTCCCCCCCCCCCGGGTGCAGTTTTCGTCCGGAGCAAAAAATTTTTGGTCAAGGTCAAAAAATTTTCGAAAAAAAAATTTTTGGGGGGGGGGGGGCGCGCAGTTTTTGTCCGGAGCAAAAAATTTTTGGTCAAGGTCAAACAATTTTTCAAAAAAAAATTTCGGGGGGGGGGCAGTTTTCGTCCGGAGCAAAAAATTTTTGGTCAAGGTCAAAAAATTTTTAAAAAAAATTCGGGGGGGGGCTCACTTCTCGTCTGGCGCCGAGGGGGGGGGGCTTCACCTACCCTTAGGACTTTAACTCTTGGATACCTGCTACCCTTACTCATGTGTGAACATAAAATAAAATTTGGTTGAACCACAGTTTGGACAGCCAACACTTAGCCGCATCTCGCTCTAAGTCCTGAGCAGTCCCAGAACTCAGGCAAAAATCCGCCTAAGTCATGACTGACCTACATAACATGTGGAACAAAAATATTTTATTTTATTCACACATGAATATGGGTCAAGGTCGTTCAAGAATTAAAAAAGAAATCCCCCCGATGCCTAAGACCGCCGGCGGCCAGAGGCATCGGGGGGATCTCAACATTTAAGGGGAGGTGATTAAATAAAAAATTATTTATTTAATTTTGAGTTTCCTTAAGGGAAACATGCTACAATAATTTGGAAAAGGCCATGCTAACCATGACCGAGGATCCCGTCTTAACCCGTAGGTACTGACTTTTGCCTAGCACACCGGTCAGTGTCAGGATCCGACGCCTCGTGCTAAAGGATGCCAACCACCCATCTAGAGTGATGAGGTCCAGTAGCGCCCCTGACCGAAAGAGGCCTAAGGGTGGATCCCCAGGGGCCTACCCCCGGGCTCGTTAGGCGCCATGCTATTGTTGGTAACAAATAATTCTTGAGGTTCTAAACCTCGAAAAATTTTTATTTTACAGAGACTGTAAAGTCTCAAAAAGCCTAACACTTTAACTGCCAATTTACGGAGGAGTACCTCCAAGATACGAATTTAGAAAAATTTCAACTTGGGGACAACCTGTGAAGATTAGTACAAAATAATATTTTTCAACACACAACACTTAGAGTAAATAAATCCAACACCAAGACCTAGCAGAAGCAGCAAGCGCAAAATAAAATATTTCTTAAAACTACACATGCCATGCCTTAGACTAAAAGAATTCCCAATATAATGCGGCGCCAACATTACATTGCGAATCCTGTAGGGCAGAGCTTCAACCACTCAGCTGAAATGTTTGAAAGCAACTGCGAAGAAGCTAAGCCTCAGAGAATCGAAGCTGGGCCGGTCAGGAGTGGTGGAACCGGACCTGGTTACGTAAACAGCCAGACCTCGACACGTACTTGTTTGCGGCATTGGACAATCTCCAAGAGCCACACCTGAATACATTACTAACCGGATCTCATTATACAACACGTGTCAAGGTATGGCATCGCCTCGGGCTATGCCACCTCCTCCTCCCCCGGGGGGGGGGGGCGGCTCACTTCTCATCCGGAGCCGAGGGGGGGGGAGGGGGAGGGGTCTTGGGACTTAGAATATTTTCAGTCCAAGTCAGGTGTACTATAGAATAATATTTTAGCTTGCCGGATTCAGCACAGCCGGCAGAGACGGTTACATAATGCTTATATAACAGACTGGTTTCTTTGCCAACTGGTCGAATGTAGCTCAACAGAAGGTAAGTCAGTTTATTGCAAGCCAACAAACACGCCACACCTCGCCACCGCTCAACTTTTCTGTGAGTAAATTTTTATTTTTCCTTCTTATTAAACTTAGCAAAACAGAACCTAGCCTGTTTTGCACAAAATTAATTTTTGTTACACTGCTACAATTACGTTTACTTAACAAATTATTTTCCACTCATTATTTAATATTTTATTCCTTACTTGTTAATACTTAGAAACTGAAATGTTGGAAGACTGTTTGATACAAAATTAATTTTTATTTAGCTATACAGGTCTCCTAATATTTTCATACACTTGTATTTTGCAGGTGTGGCTAAATATTTTTCGCTCACAATTTAATTTTATTCCACACAAGTGGATTTTGAACTTTACTACAAAACTGATCCATACCCGTCTCCTACAAAATTATTTTTCATTTGGCTCTACCTCTTTTAGTCTTACATTAAATATTTCTTGGAGTTAAATTTTACACAAGTCTCTCGGTTAATTTTTCTGCACAGTACGTGTTACTCCTTGGACAGTTCCCAGCAAACTGTTTCTACACTTGTCAACAACAGTCTGCATTACCCCCTCCACTACTCATTCCCCCACTATAGCCCTGTTCCCCCACTACTTCCAGCTAAGGTACAACACTGGACTAAGTGTTTCAGTTTTATCCAAACCTTACTGTGAGACACATCTATGGCTGAAACTTTGCGAGAAAAATTATTAAGAGTAAAATTTTTGCTGGCCAAGCAAAATAATTCTGTTAAGGTGTCCAAGACTTCCACTTTAACAAAAATGAAACGTTGCTTCAAAAATAATCCAAAATTTTACTCAAGGGACACAAATATCACTATGGATGATAAAATGTTTCAGAAACTTTTAGACGAGCTAACTTTTGCCAGTAAGGTTACGTTGGTGACTCCAATTCCCGACCAAGTTCCAACATCACCTGAGAAAGAATAAAAAATAAATATTTCTCAGGAAATATTTCCAATCCGAGTTACGGAGGTCCGGTAAAGGACCGGCTGGGACGAGTTGTTTGTAAAAAAATAAATTTTTCTTCCTTCTGACCACTTTACCCCCACCACCTCCTTATCTCCACCACTGGGCCGGGTACCTGGGGAACCGCCTGCACCCAAGTCAGTACGTCTTCGGACGCGGTGCTGTTCGGATCGCGTGTCGTTTGTCGCAATGTCGGGTGTTTGAAGAAATTATTCTTCGGCTCTAAGTCTCTCGGTGGGTAAGTAAAATATAAAAAATTATTTTTTTTTTTTCAAGTGGGGCTGCTGGGACGGGTCAATGACCCCTGACGGATATATTAGGTCAAGAGTTTGATCGCTAGGGAATAAAAAAAATTATTTTTTGCACTTTTGTGATTCCTCGAGAAATTTCAATTTCTCAACAAAATTTGAGGAATCGCAAAAGTGCAAAAAAAATTTTTTGTACTCTTGCATGACCTTGACCTAATTAACGTCAGTGACGTCATCATGATGACGTCAGCGGTAATGACGTCACCATGACGTCATGGGTGTGACGTCATGTGTCGTCATTATGACGTCATTGGTGGCGTCATTAGTGACGTCATTGATGACGTCATCACTGCTGACGTCATCGTGATGACGTCACGTCCCAGACCCTACAATTTTACACTACTAAGAGAAATTGATAGCCTACTTGAAAATAAAATCATTGAGCGAACAAACAGTCCATATAATAATAGTTTAGTGGCAGTAACAAAGAAAGATGGTTCAACACGAATTTGTCTAGACAGTAGAAAAATAAATAAGTATATTGTGAATGATTGTGAGAGGACGGAGAAGATAGAGAATATATTACAAAGATTTGCAGGAATAAAATATTTAAGTAGTATCGATTTAACACAAGGTTTTTTACAAATAGGTTTGAAAAAGGAATGCCGGAAGTATGTTTCATTTATTTTTAATGGAGCTAATTATGCATATTGTAGGTTACCATTTGGGTTAAAAACGTCGTCTGCTACGTTTATTAAAGCTATGTCACATATATTTAAAGGAGATTTCGACTCATTTATGACCACATACGTAGATGATATACTTATTTTTTCCAAAACTATAAAAGAACATATGCAACATATTGACTTAGTTCTTGGTAGGTTAGCCGAATATGGTGCTACTGTTAAATTAAGTAAATGTGAGTTTTTTTTTCAATCTGAAGTTAACTTCCTAGGTTACATAATTTCATCGAAAGGTATATCGATGGATCCTGAGAAAGTAAGTAAGATTTAAGAACTAAAGGATCCGCGAAATGTCAAAGAGCTTCAATCAGTATTAGGTTTGATGAATTATTACCGATGTTTTCATAATAAATATTCAGAATTTACAAGTAAATTTTCTCACCTTTTGAATGGAAAAAATAAATGGTGCTGGGGAAAGCAGGAGTCAGATGATTTTCAAAATTTAAAGAAAGAATTTTTAAAATCTGTAATGTTAAGTCATCCTGATTTTCAGAAAGAATATTATATTGGTACTGATGCATCAGATAATGCTATTGCTGCAGTGTTATATCAATTAAATGAACAGGGACATCAACAAGTAATTATGTTTGCGAGTCGTAAGTTGCTTGAGACAGAAAAAGCCTACTCTATCACTGAGAAGGAGTTACTAGCATTGGTTTTTGCTTGTAATAAGTTCAGAGCCTACTTACTTGGATATCATAAAATCATAGTTAAATCAGATCATAAATCGTTGACATTTTTGACTAATTGTAAATTAACACATGGTAGAATTTTACGCTGGGTAATGGTGTTACAGGAATTTAACCTCGAAATACAGTATATACCTGGTAGGGAAAATGTTGTATGTGACGTGCTGTCTCGTATTAACGAGGATGGACTTGAGAATAAATCAAAGAATAATGTCAAGGTATTAAAGTACAAATTAAATTTGGGTTTCAAAGAAAGTGAAATGAAACAAATTTTGTCAAACTTGAAACAAAGCCAATTAAACGATGACAACTATGGTAAAATCATTGAAATCTTGCAAGGTGACGATAGTGTAATCAAACGAAAGATAAGTAAAATTTTTAGAATACATGATGGTTTATTATTTAAGAATAGTAAGGACGACGATGAATTATGGAGAATATGTGTCCCAAAAATTAAAGTTAGTCAGTTGATTGATTTCGCTCATAGGAAATATGGACATTTTGGTGCTCATAGAATTTATTTAACTTTAAGGGAATTTTGTGTGTTTAATAATATGGAAAAGGTTATTAAAGAACAGTTAAGAAAATGTGTATTGTGTCAAAAGACAAAGCATGACAACAAACATAATGAGGGAAGTTTGAAATCAATAACAGCTGAAAGGCCATTACAACTGGTTAGCATTGATTTGATAGGGGAATTGCCGACAGGTAGATTCGGAGCAAAATATATATTCACTATGGTAGACATTTTTACAAAATATGTTAAGTTGTATGCAGTACGTAAAGCTAGTTCATCTGTTTTGATTAAAAAAATTGAAGATTTTTGTAACACAGTAGGAAAAATAAAGTGCATACTTGCTGATCATGGTAGTCAATTTACGTCTGCAAAATGGTATAACAGCTTAAACAATATGGGTATAAAATGTATACATTCATCCGTATATAATCCGCAAGCAAATCCTGTTGAAAGATACAACAAAGAAATTAATCGTATTTGTAGGGCATATTGTTTTGACCAGCATACAAAATGGACCGAATATCTGTCATATATTCAGGATTGCTTGAACTTTTCAGTTAGTAGTTTAACAGAACAGACTCCTTACAGTTTGATGTTTGGAAAACGACCACAGTCATTGTTTAAAAATTTAATAGATTTTCCTGAAATGCAATATGATCACGACAAACAGCTGGTATTGGTGAAAGAATTAGTTAAGCTAAAATTAGAAAAAAAGAAAGCAAAATTTGATAATAAGGTTAATGGTATTAAATACGCGATAGGACAGAAAGTATTAGTAAAGACGCACCATTTATCAGATAAATTAGGTAAGAAAATAAAGAAGTATTTTCAGCTCTACGAAGGACCGTATGAAATAGAAGGAGTAAAATTAGATAATGCTTATGTACTGAGAGATCTCATTTCGGATGAAATTATAGGCACTTATAATGTAAGGCAGCTTAGAAGGTTCATAGAGTAGGATATTATGGGCTTTTGTTGTTAGGTACTTGTTGTTTGTGCCCTTAAACAAAATCAAATCAAAGATACAAGTCCATATGGGGATTAAATTAATTTATGATCCATATGGAAGGACGACCATAAAGAAATAATTTTATATAAATAGTTTTGTCACTTTGTTTAATTGTTTTTGAACTTATAATCTCATTATTTGACATCACTAATGACTGAAGTATATTGTTGGAATAAAAAGATGAGTAATGAATAAAGTAATAAATAAATAAAATAGTAAAGTATGTATAATAAAATTATTTCTTTCGCTATCCAGACTAGACTTAAGAGTATGATCGCACGGATGATGATGAATGGTAATAAAATTGCTTGATTTCCTTAGAGGATTAAGCAAAACGCTTCTGGCTCTGGCGAAAGGAGAGAGCGTGAATGTGTTTTTATTTAGTTTTAAGTTCTGATGGTCACGGAAGTGGTGGGCTGAACCTAGCTGGGAAATCCCATGTTAGGTCAGCGGTTTGAAACATTGATGAATTATGAGACTATATTGACTTGATTGTTTTTTCAAGGCCCCCTTAAGGCCATTTAACCACAAGGGCCCAATATGGGTGACCCGTTATGGGGGCATGAGCCAGGAGCCGTCCAAATTTAAACATGCCTTATGCCCTATACTAGCCCAATTTTTCCAAAGCCTAGGCATGGAAAGGGATACGCATTTTTCGACCCACCGATTAGTAGAATCACTATTTTACCTCTGTACCTGGTAGTTGTGGGGGGTACATGTTAACATACTTAGCCACATATAGTTTTAAGATGATTTTTGTGTCTATAATTTTGAGGCGCAATGTAAACACTATGCTCTTTGCATTTCTTGAATGATTAAGAATTTTGTTGGTTCATTCATAAGGGTTTTGTGAACTTTGACTATTAAATTATGATGTTATTTGATTTTCTTAGGAGATGAATAATAGTAGATTGATAGGTACATATGAATTATTCAATGTATAAAACATTTTGTATTCCTTATTGTCAAGAAATATATCATCTTTATTAAATCAAACTGCATAAGAATAGCTTTATAAGATGTAAATCTTAAAATATATATATATATATATAAAAAGGAATTTTTTTATATAAGCAGAGATTGGTGTTTTGATTCAGAGATTTTGATGTTATATCTCTCTTTATAGTAATTCATGTATGACACTCGAGTGCCATCCCTATCAAGTGATGATGGATTTTCATCCCAATTCACGTCAGAAATGACGTACCTTTTGTTATTGTAATCGGTCAAAACCTCAGTTCCATCAATAGCTATGGTGAACTCTTCCTTGTATTTTTGTACATTTATAGAAAATTTGTTAGTAAGTTAAGAAAATAGGGATTAGAATTGTAATATTGTGGAACCCTAGGGAAAGAAATGTGTTCATATACTAGTGCAAGTTTATTATATATTTTGAAATGGGGTAGTAAACAAAAAAAAAGTCTCTGAAAATTTTTTAAGTATATATAACTGATTGAAAAATTATGAAATATATGTAATAATGATTTTTCTTTTCATAAAATAGGGATTATTGTATCATGATGGTAACAGAAACTATGTTATGTCCAGATTGGATGAGCTGAGACTGCACGGCGCATGGCAGCAACAGAGACTATCCTACGGCCGTGGACTATTGGACTTGTATCAATAGTGAACCGGACGCCCAAACTAATGTGCAGTGTAGTGAGTCAGTGAGTTTTTGGTTATATATATATATAACCAATATATATATATATATATATTGGTTATATATATATATATATATTGGTTTTTGGTTATATATATATATATATATATATATATATATATATATATATATATATAAAAGAAGAGAACTTAAGGACGATGCATTTGTAATGCATAGAAAATAAATTGATATTAAAATTGTTTGATTGCAAGTATCGAATTTAATATTGTCATTTTGAATAAAAATAAGTAGAAATTAAGATAGTACAGGTTAGAATTGTATGAAGATAGGTTTGAGAGTTGATGACATATCGGAGAAAATTTAAAAAAGAAAATTTCTTTTCATTTTTTAAATTTTGGGGGGTATCTGTGATGGGTGTCTCAATTAAATAAGTCTATTAAATAATAAAAGTCATAAAACAATAAAAATAATTAACTAACATAAATGTAATTATGCGATGAAACGTAATTAACGGTTCATGGATAGAAAATTATGAATAACTAAAAAACTAGAAATCCGAATAAAATTAAACATATACCAAAATAAATCAAACGAAATTCCCTAACTTTTGTGAAAATTTCATAAAGATCGGTCAAATAATAAAAAAGTTGATTTTTAACGCTTTTTGAGCAAAACAATTCATGGAAAGTCTATTTTTGGCCCAGACGTATAGAAAAAACAATCCAGTTTGAACCGGATAGTTTGTCAAGGCCGGGCAGTAACCGGTTATTTCCAGAAATGTCGGCGATCAATACTCGGTCGTGCGAACTCGGAAATCTTCGGGAAACTTCGTAACCAATGACAGAGCTCCTTGGTCGGTCTTTACCAACCAACACTCGAAGTCGGGGCACATTCGTCGAAAGGAACTCGTGCAGTACGAACCGCGCCTTGTTCGGTCGTAAGTTACGCGGACCAGTTCGGGGTGTACTATACTCGCCATTTTGTAATGGATCATACCGGTTGACAACTGAACTTAGTCATCTCGAATGTACGAGTCGTCAAAGACTAAATCGTCGGTGAAAGTTGCCTTCATTCAAACCGGAATTGAATTTTATCAAAGTTTAATAAAAGTTTAATATCTTGTCAGAACTGTGTTGATCCCGACGTTGACTACAGACTCATTTGAATATCGCCGAATATCGTCTTCGAATATCTGTCTTCATCCATGCCGAGCGTTCTCTTCAAGGCCAGGAGCGGTCAACTTCGCAGTCATCAACCCTCAATAAGATAAGTCTCTCATTAAGATTGGATTGGTACTCTATATTTAGACTTATATGAAATTTAGGCCAATCAACATTTATATCTGACAGAACTGGAAAAGTATCTAATTACAAATATTGTTAACCGAACATTTTGTATTGTGTTAATACAGATAATTATATTTACAAATGGAAATGTTGTGATGTCTTCAATGTTTTTAGCGAATATCCCATAGGAAATAAGCTATTACCGTAGGTCTCATGGTAAGACCTAAGCCCGGGACCATGTTACTTTTTCGTTTTGAGGTGCCCAGAGACCAAAAATAATAGTCATTAAAATTTATATATATATATATATATATATATATATATATATATATATATATATATGTATATATATATGTGTCCCTAGACACGATAACTCTCGTAAAAATGGTCCGATCGACACCAAATTTGGTAGAGATGTGTAATCCTACGTTTATTCGGATGAGTTCGAAAACCAGACATATCGACCTACCGGAAGGGGTAGTTTTGGGAGGTTTTGTACCCCGAAAATGGGTTTTTTGCATTTTTCATATGTAAATTTAAAAAATTTTAAATTTTTATTTTGACCGTTGGATTTAGCTCAAAAAAACACACAATTTAGTATTTTGAAGCTTTGCTCTATCTCCATTGGTTACCGAGATATTACAAAGTCTAAAGACAGTACATTGTCTTTTGGGGCTCCAATGTTAATCTTATGGAGAATAAGGATGTGTTAATATTTCACTTAATAACTAATATTTTTGGATGAAACTTGGTAATCAGCTTCATTTGGTTGAGATTCATCCATTTAAGGTAAAAAATCTTGGTTTTTGTACTTATCATGGCAGCAAACCTGCATACTCTTTTCCCATGTTAATCATATGGAGAATAGGCAAACTCTTTTATTTATGGACAGATATTGATGAAACTTACTATATGGCTTTATATGGTCGAAATAAATTTTTTCTATGCTAAAAACCTACTTTTAGTGTCCCCCATAGCAGCATACCTGTATACTCTTTCCCTATATTTATCTAAAGTAGAATAGACATTTATTTCCCTATTTATGAGCACGTGATGAAATTTTGTTTACAAGTTTAGCTGGTCAAAATTAATATTACTAATTTGGAAATTCGCTGAGTACGCAGGTCTGCTGCGACGGGGGGTATTTACCCAATATATTTAGCTAGCCGGCGCTCAAAAATAAACACCGCCTCAGCCTGAGCTATCGTACTGTATATGATGCATCTTTAGGCTAAATGTTTTGCGTGCTTTATAACTTTACATTTTGTTCAAAAGTGTGTGCTCTCTTCCTTTCAGTACAGAATATTTAGTGCAGTTTAGACAATTTTTTTATTTATTTCGTTATTTATTAATAAATTTCCTTCATGTATTCAGATTCTTAAATTATGTAGTTTTTTACTTTGCCAAACCCCCTTAAAGCAATGTTTTCTTCTTAAAATACAATTTTAGTATGTTATATGTCATTAAAGGCACTCCTTAGAATCCGACCTTTTTGCTGTTCAGCCAAGGTCCTCGGTCCCTTAGGTGATGGATTAGAGGGCTGATGGAAAATCAGGAAGTATACGCTGGTTATGTTTTAATTTACTTGGTAAATGGTACAAATACATAAATCTAATGTGTACGTAGTTTTTGATAGTTAGTGTTTCAAGTGCTGCAATTTTTATCTTTTTAGGATAATAATAGCGGGAAGAGAGAAACGAAGCCAATTGACATGGAAAAAGAGAATCAGACTCAACTTCAAAATCAAGCTGTTGCGAACAAAAAGCTATTGCCGCATGAAGGTAATGTTTCTCAGAGTGGCTAGCGGTTTTTTTCTGAAAGTCTAGAATGAGTAATGAAATCATATAATGGTCTTGAAAAGGCTGGAATTAGTAAAGATATTTGGCCAAAGGCCTGAAAAAACTATAACATATTGTATATTGTATTTCATACCAAACATTTGGAAACTCTATGATATATAATTTTCTTATTTTGATCCCTGGCAAACTCTTTAGGTATTGATTAAAACATTTTGTGTAAATTTTTGGATTTAGTGAGCGGCGAGTGAGCGTGGCGAACAAGCTCACCTGAAGGGCAAAAATTCCTTTGTTTGACATTGCAAAGCATGCTATCAGCTAGTACATTATAAATTCAAGAATATATTTTTCTAATTTAGGCTACCTATATTTCAATATATTAGCTCATAAAATTTATTGTTAGCAATAAAAATGGAATTAAATTATTGTACTGTATTATGTTTATTTAACATAATTTTTTACTTCATGTGACATCAATCGAACACATTATTGTATGGTTATTTTGAAAGGAAACATATAAAATGTAATTCAAAAATATTTACTCGTAAAATCTGTAAAATAACCACTGTACGACGTTAGATTTAGACACATAGGTATCTCAAAATTTTAAAATGTCCATTATTTTTTCCAACACCTTGAAACATTACAAAATCAAATATTAAAAAAAAAAAAAAAAAAAAATAGAACTATTATACTAGGAATTTTTCTTGATTAACATGGTCTGCTACTATGGTGTATTTCTTTTTTTGCAGACCTTTCAGAGATTGGTTAATCTTTTTTTTTATGCTTAATAATGTTGTCAGAAAAATCTGATACTGGCTATACATATTCACATTGTACAATCCAAAATAAATCTATACTTATTTAATACGCTAAGGGTTTTTTTGTCTTGAGAACTCCTCCTACAATTTTCAACCGATTTTCAAGTTTTTGGTTTCGTTGGATAGAGCTTGGTCTGTAGTTGTTTCCGCCAAAAACTGATGAGAATCTAACGGTAAATAAAGGCGTTATCCACCATTGAAATCTCAAAATTTCCCATTTAAATAACATTGGGATTGAATAAAGCATTTTAAACATCTGTTAATAATCAGCTGTAAATACGTGTAGTTTTGGTGATTGCAGATATTCACAATATTGGATTGGTCGGACGTCAATGATTTAGAGATAAAAGTAACATTTGTTTTGTATTAAAATTAATTGCTCGATTTCGAGCAACACGTTCACTAGTAAATAAATAATCTTCTTATTAAATTGACAATACGAATTATTTTATTATCTGGATGGGATACAGTTTTAATTATACTGGGTTATTGATGCTTTATTATACATTAATTCTTACAGAAATAACACGGGTTTTTTCTTCCAGAATTGGATAATGCAGAAGAATTTGTTGAAATTATTGGGTGGGATGAGTTCTGCATGAAAGCGGTTTAAAGCGGCAACGTAATACAAGAGGATTTAGGAGAAGTAGTTACTGTTGATTTACCTGATAATATTCAAACAGAAGACTTTTATGATGATGGGCAGATTATCAAATGCGTTGAAGATAAAGAAATTTGTGAAAGTCAATGTAATGAATTTCAAGGTGTGTCAAAAATTGCAATACAAGAGGATTTAGGAGAAGGAGTTGTTGATTTAGTGATAGTATTCAAACAGAAGACCTTTATGATGATGGGTAGATTATCAAATGCGTTGAAGATAAAGAAATGTTTGAAAGTCAATGTAATGAATTTCAAGGCGTGTCAAAAATTATAATACAAGAGGATTTAGGAGATGTAGTTACTGTTGATTTAAGTGATAATATTCAAACAGAAGACTTTTATTATGATGGGCAGATTATCAAATGCGTTGTAGATAAATAAATTTGTGAAAGTCAATGTAATGAATTTCAATGCGTGCCAAAAATTACAATACAAGAGGATTTAGGAGAAGTAGTTACTGTAGATTTACCTGATAATATTCAAACAGAAGAATTTTATAATGATGTTCAAATTATGAAATGCGTTGAAGTTAAAGAAATGTTTGAAAGACAACATAATGAATTTCAAGGCGTGCCAAAAATTACTGGGTCAAATGAACTAACTGAATGTTTACCAACAGGGAGTATTAGTGACAATAAAGATCC
The DNA here is from genome assembly GCA_030545055.2 of Neoaliturus tenellus. NCBI lineage: Eukaryota > Metazoa > Arthropoda > Insecta > Hemiptera > Cicadellidae > Neoaliturus > Neoaliturus tenellus. The sequence goes on from CM061531.1 coordinate 112,880,857, forward strand.
AAACATTGAAAGTTATGGACGGTCCGCAGAAAGTTGTAGTGTAGTAGAAGTTGAAGGAAATTTATTTGTTAAAAGGAATAAAAACAAGGTAGATAATAATCACATCAGTGAAGAATACAATGATTCTGAGGAAGAAATAGTTATTAGGGAAGTTTCTAAACAAGATAATGGTAAAAGATACAGGTCAAAAAAACATTGCTGCAAATTTTGTAATACAATGTGTGTTGCCATCAGCAGAAATCTACTTACTGTACATAAAAATGAGCTTGAAATAGCTAGGGTTCAACCATTAATGAGTGATGAAAGAAAGCAAGCATTGGAACTATTAGTAAGAGAGAGTGACTTTTATTATAATAAAGTTATGGCCACTCGCAAGGGGGAGTTTATATTAGTTCGCCGACCTACAGCCTTGGAACTAAGAAATCACTCTTATGAAGACTATTGACCGTTTAAATCCTGTTTGGGCTTCATGTTGAAGAAACATCTATGACATCATGTTAAGCATGGTTGCAAGGAATCCGAAAAAATGACAATACTTCATTCCGTATTAAGGTGGGCAGTAAGGCACTTTTGGCAGCAGGAGTAAGACAAGTATATGCTGAAGAATATGAGCACTGGGTGCTTGGAAAGCTTGTCAAAGATGACGTCGGCTCAGTCTGCCAAAAGGACGAGTTAATTTGTCAGTATGGCGATTTCCTCTTTCAAAAAAACCAAACTGTTAGTAGTCAACAAAGAGCTCAGAATGTGAGGAGTGCTATGAGATCGCTTGGTTGTATTTACCTGAAACTGAAAGAACAGTCAACGTTCGATACAATTGCAGACATACTGGACCCAGTAAAATTTGACTTAATTGTAAAAACAGTTAGAGAGGTTTGCCAGTGCCACAAACTTACACAGAGAGGAGATTTGAAATCACCATCTTCGGCCATACGCTTGGGCTTGGAATTGGTGAAGCTCGGGGAGTTTGTTCATGGTCTCTGTTTGAAAACCCAAGACAGAATTAAAGAGAAAAAAGTGAAACATTTTATTAATTTAGTATAAAAAGAATGGAACGTAAAAGTGTCATCAACAGCACGATCCGCCCAACACCAAAGAAAGTTCAACAGCACTCAGTTATTGCCAGTGACAAGTGACTTAATTAAATTGAGCACCCATCTTGAGCAGGTCTGTGAGGAGTCTAAAGTTTTGTTTGAAAAAGGTGTTAATCCAAAAGCATAAAGAAATTTGTCGGAGACCCTTTTGAGCAGAATAATTCTGTTCAACAAGAGGAGATCAGGCGAATCTTCTAAAATGAAGGTAAGCCAATTCGAAAACAGGGGTAAGTGGCAAGAAGAAACCTCAGATGAACTCAAAAGAACTATGTCAGCAACGGAAAAGCAGTTAGAAGTTAGATTGACTCTACACCAAAGGAAAAGAACACCTAAAGTACCTATACTTTTGAAGGAAAAAATGAAAGACTACGTAGAACTACGAAAAAACATCTTCATGGAATTCATGCAGACAATAAATATATATTTGCCAGACCATATCCTGCAGATACCCCTCTAAGAGGACACGATTGTCTAAAAAAATTATGTCTAGAAGCTGGACTTACCTCCTATGAGCGGATCACTGGTACCAGTCTTAGAAAATATATTGCCACCGTCACTCAAATTTTCAATCTAACAGAAAATGAGACTGATTGGTTGGCCAGACATCTTGGCCATGATTTACATGTTCATCGACAGTTTTATCACTTACACGAATCACGTCCCACAGGCCTCTCTGCATGTTGGACACGGCTGGGAAGCTGTTCGAGAAGCTGATCCGTTCCCGCCTGACTTCTGCCGTGGAAGCTGCCGGGGACTTATGCCCCCGTCAGTACGGCTTCAGAAAGGGACGGTCAACGATCGACGCTGTCACCGAAGTTCAGAGAGCTGTGGAGAGAGCCGAGAGCCACAACCATTTCTCCCGCCGAGTAGTGCTTCTTGTTACGCTTGATGTCAAGAATGCCTTCAACTCGGCGAGGTGGGTCGATATGTTGGATGCGCTTCGCAACACCTTTCGTATTCCTGCATATCTGTTGCGGCTCGTCGAGGATTATCTACGCTCTCGAAGCCTGATTTATGACACGAGGGACGGAACGCGGACGATGGAAGTCACTTCTGGTGCCGCACAAGGTTCAATACTCGGCCCGGATCTCTGGAACGTTGCCTATGACAGCCTCCTGAGGTCCGAGATGCCTGAGGAAACCACTTTGGTTGGGTACGCCGATGACGTCGCAGCTCTCATTGCTGCACGCAACGTTGAGCTGGCCCAACTGAAGTTGAACCGAGTTATGCGGGTGGTCAACAACTGGATGTCCGATCACGGTCTCTCACTTGCTCTCAGTAAGACGGAGATCGTGATTCTTACGAAGAAGAGGATCGACACCGTCGTCCCGTTTCGAGTGGGAAGGGAGGTGGTCACATCAACTCGTGCCGCCAAATACCTCGGGGTTATGGTGGACACCAAGTTAAGCTGGAGGGATCAGATCTTCCGTACGGCGGACAAGGCCGCTAAGGTAGTGACTTACCTTAGTAGGCTGATGGCCAATGTCGGGGGTCCCCGATCCAGCAGAAGACGTCTGTTGATGTCCGCGGTCCAGTCCGTGCTTCTTTACGGGGCAGAGGTGTGGGCAGGCGCTCTAGATAAGGAGTGCTACAGTCTGCGACTCGCCCGGGTTCAGCGTCAAGCTGCGCTCCGGGTGTGTTCCGCCTACCGGACAGTGTCCGAGCCTGCCGTCCTGGTGGTCGCCGGAGTCATCCCTGTCAAGCTCTTGGCAGGGGAGAGGAAAGCGATTTATCAGAGACAAGGCGAGATCGGCAAGGACACGGCAAGAACAGAAGAGCGCTCCCGAACCTACCAGCAGTGGCAACACAGCTGGGAGCACGACACCCGAGGACGATGGACTGCGCGACTTATCAAGCAGGTCCAACCATGGGTGGAACGGCGGCATGGGGAGGTGGACTACTACCTGACCCAATTTTTGACAGGTCACGGCTATTTTCGGTCGTACCTGAACCGTATGGGAAAGACCGGTTCAACGGACTGCATTTATTGCCCGGGTGTTCCCGACGATGCGGAACACACATTCTTCCGCTGTCCCCGTTGGGAAGGGCCCCGCCTGGAGGCCACACAAATCTTTGGTGCATTTTCGGTGGACTCGGTCTGCCAAAAGATTTTGGAGGATGAGGGCAACTGGGATTGTTTGTCACAGTTCGTCCGGGGCATCCTCCTGGAAAAGAAAACCGATCTGGACCGTGAAGTGGCCCAGATCCCTTGATCGAGCGGCTGGATAAGGAGCGAGCCCCACGGGCGTAAGCCAAATTTAGTCCTAGCCTGACGTAATGTGACAAACAATTCCAGGTTAGATTCCTAAAGAGTAGAGGAGGTTTTTTAGTGGGTAAACTCGTTTTTAGGGGAGCCCCACACTACAGGCTGGCCACCTGTGTGCGTAATGCATTTTTCCGCCTCTCCCTCAAAAAAAAAAAAAAAAAAAAAAAAAAAAAATCACTTACACGAATCGGCCGTGGAATTGACTAAGGTTAGCCGATTGCTGCTCACAGTAGACCAGGAAAAGGCCAACAGATTTGCCGGAAAACAACTGAATGAAATCAGTATTTATGGTAAGTAAGAACAAAAGTGTTTCCTGTATAGTCCGTTTTTTTAAACCTGATCCTTCTCGAGAAAATTGGGGTGGGGGAAAGATTTAAACTGTAAACAAAAAAATTAAACTCGTGACAAAGATGTTCGAGTAGCATATTTACTTCAATGACGTTTTTTATAACTTACTAGCAGTTACCCGGCGCGCGTTGCTGCGCTCAAATTAAGTTGTTTACATAAATAAAGCTATTTTAATATAACAAAAAAGTCAATGGCATAGAAAGTAAGTATATTAAATTACTGTAAGGCCAAAGGATAAACAGGCATTTTGCAAATTTAATCCCAGAATAGTCAAAGTTTGCCTTGTATCTTATTGATAGTAATTGCAAATGCAAGGGCACCTATGAGCAAAGAGGCACGTCCATGTCAAATTTCAACCCCGGAGGCCCTAAATTAATTTTAAAGTCCTGTGGAGCACAGCCCTATTAAAAAATATATTTGCAAAACCATTCTTGGTGAGTACCTATGAGCAAAGAGGCATGTCCAAGTAAAATTTCAACCATGGTGGCCCTAAAGTAATTTAAAGTCCAGTGGGGCGGAGCCCTAAAGTGCTTAAAAACGATATGTGCAAAACCGTTTCTTAGTGAGCACCTATGAACAAAAAGAATCATCCATATAATTTCAACCCTGGTGGCCCTAAAGTGATTTTAAAGTCCAGTGGGGCGGAGCTCTAAAGATCTTAAAAAACTTTATTTGCCAAACTGTTTCTTAGTAAGCTCCCAAGAGTAAAGAGTCAAATTAAAATTAGAGTAATTAATTAAATTAGAGTAAAAGTCTGTCAAATTTCAACCCCGGTGGCCCTAAAGTAATTTCGAAGCCCAGTGGGGCGGAACCCTAAACACTTCAAAAACTATATTTGCAAAACCGTTTCTTGGTGAATACCTATGGGTAAAGAGCATCGTCCATCAAATTTCAACCCCGGTGGCCCTAAAGTAATTTTGAAGTCCAATGGGGCAGAGCCCTAAAAAGCTTCAAAAACTATATTTGCAAAATTGTTTCTTAGTGAGTACCTAAGGGTAAAGAGCATAGTCCATAAAATATCAACCCCGGTGGCCCTAAAGTAATTTTGAAGTCCAGTGGGGTGGAGCCCTAAAGAGCTTAAAAAACTAAATTTGCAAAACCGTTTCCTGAGTACCTATGAGCAAAGAGAATCGTCCATGTCAAATTTTAGCTCCGGAGGTCCTAAAGTAATTTCAATGTCCAGTGAGGCGGAGCCCTAAAGTGCTTAAAAAACTATATTTGCAAAATCGTTTCTTAGTGTGTACCTATGGGTAAAGAGAATCGTCCATCAAATTTCAACCCCGGTGGCCCTAAAGTAATTTTGAAGTCCAGTGGGGTGGAGCCCTAAAGAGCTTAAAAATCTATATTTGCAAAACCTATGGACGTATGGTGCACCTATGGACAGAGAGAATCGTCCATGTCAAATTTCACCACCTGTAGGCTTTTAGTGTAATTGTGAGCTTCCGTAGGGCGGAGCCATAAAGACAACACAAACATCAACATTATACCTCACATCTGGTTACTTCTATGATTAAGCATCTGCTTGAATGAAACTTTCAAATTTTTTAATTATAGCAGTTCATTTTGTAAACACTAAATGTTTAAAACCTGACACTGCACCATTGTATGCCCTCTGGGTCAGAGCCCTTTGGACAGATCTGCACCAAACTTCACACAAACCATCCTTGAATAATGCATAATAATGCCTGAAAGTTTCATTACAATCTGTCGAGCGGTTTCGGAGTCTATAGGCAACATACACACATATATATATATATATATATATATATATATATATATATATATATATATATATTTATAAATATATACTAGCAGTTACCCTGCGCGCGTTGCTGCGCTCAAATTAAGATGTTTACATAAATAAAGCTATTTTAATATATCAAAAAAAGATAAGTTAAGTTTTAAGTTTTTTAATATAACAAAAAAAGTCAATGGCATAGAAAGTAAGTACATTAATATTACTGTAAAGGCCAAAGGCATTTTGCAAATTTAAACCCGGAATAGTCAAAGTTTGGCTTGTATCTTATTGATCGTAGTTGCAAATGCAAGAGCACCTATGAGCAAAGAGGCACGTCCATGTCAAATTTCAACCCCGGAGGCCCTAAATTAAATTTAAAGTCCAGTGGAGCACAGCCCAACTAAAAAATATATTTGCAAAACCATTCTTGGTGAGTACCTATGAGCAAAGAGGCATGTCCAAGTAAAATTTCAACCATGGTGGCCCTAAAGTAATTTTAAAGTCCAGTGGGGCGGAGCCCTAAAGAGCTTAACAATTATATTTGCAAAACAGTTTCCTAGTAAGTAGCTATGAACAAAAAGAATCGTACATCAAATTTCAACCCCTCCTGGCCCTAAAGTAATTTTAAAGTCCAGTGGGGCAGAGCCCTAAAGTGCTTACAAACGATATGTGAAAAACCGTTTCTTAGTGAGCACCTATGAACAAAAAAGAATCATCCATATAATATCAACCCCGGTGGTCCTAAAGTGATTTTAAAGTCCAGTGGGGCGGAGCTCTAAAGATGTTAAAAAAACTATATTTACAAAACTGTTTCTTAGTAAGCACCTAAGAGTAAAGAGAATCGCCTGTCAAATTTCAACCCCGGTGGCCCTAAAGTAATTTCGAAGCCGAATGGGGCGGAGCCCTAAAGAACTTCAAAAACTATATTTGCAAAACCGTTTCTTGGTGAATACCTATGAGCAAAGAGGCACGTCCATGTTAAATTTCAACCCTGGTGGCCCTGAAGTAATTTTGAAGTCCAATGGGGTGGAGCCCTAAAGAGCTTAAAAAACTAAATTTGCAAAACCGTTTCCTAGTGAGTACCAATGATTAAAGAGAATCACCCATGTCAAATTTCAGCTCTGGAGGTCCTAAAGTAATTTCAATGTCCAGTGAGGCGGAGCCCTAGAGTGCTTAAAAAACTATATTTGCAAACCCGTTTCTTGGTGAATACCTATGAGCAAAGAGGCACGTCCATGTTAAATTTCAACCCTGGTGGACCTGAAGTAATTTTGAACTCCAATGGGGTTCCTAAAGAGCTTAAAAAACTAAATTTGCAAAACCGTTTCCTGAGTACCTATGAGCAAAGAGAATCGTCCATGTCAAATTTCAGCTCTGGAGGTCCTAAAGTAATTTCAATGTCCAGTGAGGCGGAGCCCTAAAGTGCTTAAAAAACTATATTTGCAAAATCGTTTCATAGTGAGTACCTATGGGTAAAGAGAATCGTCCATCAAATTTCAACCCCGGTGGCCCGGCCCCTATAGTAATTTTGAAGTCCATTGGGGTGGAGCCCTAAAGAGCTTAAAAAACTATATTTGCAAAACCTATGGACCTATGGTGCACCTATGGACAAAGAGAATCGTCCATGTCAAATTTCACCACCTGTAGGCTTTTAGTGTAATTGTGAGCTTCCATAGGGCGGAGCCATAAAGACAACACAAACATCAACATTATACCTCACACCTGGTTAATTCTATGATTATAAGCATCTGCTTGAATGAAACTTTCAATATTTTTAATTACAGCAGTTAATCTTGTAAACACTAAATTCCTAAAACCTGACACTGCACCATTGTATGCCCTCTGGGTCAGAGCCCTTTGGACAGATTTGCACCAAACTTCACACAAACCATCCTCGAATAATGCTTACTAATGCCTGAAAGTTTGATTACAATCTGTTGAGCGGTTTCGGAGTCTATAGGCAACAAACATATATATTTATATACAAATATATATACATACTTCCTCTTTTATAGATATAGATACATACTTCCTCTTTTATAGATATAGATAATATCTTTCAGTAACTCCTATTCAGTTGTTATTTTTTAAAGCCAAATAATATACATTGTTAAAAAGTAACAGTTCTTAAGTAAACTGATTAATAAGCAACTGTTGAAAATTAAAACTGATACACAATATGTTGTCATGTCAAATTACCAGCTGGTATGCAACAGTGAAATTAAACAAAAACGACAACAAACCAAAAGACTTCATCCAATGGGGTGGTAGCAAGGATAAACAAACCCCCTCCACCGTCTCTCCGTCGGAGGATCAGGTTTTACAAAACGGTCTATAGTTTAAACTACTCCATTGCTATCCCAGGTTTTAGGTTATAAGAAAATAATAATTGCCATATTTCTTTAATGATGATCCATTTGTTTTGTGACTTAAGTTCCTAATTGTTGTTGAGTAGCTATTGATAACTGTGTTATTGATATGTGGTGTGAAGAGATGTTTATAAATATCATATGTTTATGCTAACTAGTATTTACTATGTTTTTTTTTTTTTTTTTTTTTTTTTTTTTTTTTTTTTTTTTTTTTTTTTTTTTTTTAACTAAATACAGTTCATGTTGTTAATACCATCTTAAGAAGGTGTTCTTCAATTCATTATTGACGCTGCCAAACGTCATTAAATGACGTGTGTGATTAAATGTAACACTATAGTTGGTGTCAGGTAATAAATTTAACATTATGTCACAACCGAGGGTTAGAAAAAAAGGCCTGTCAGATATTACAATGAAGATGATGACAATGATTCTGAAAACGAGTCAGTGTTACACAGTTTTCAGTATTGAGAAAATTGTCAGAAATAATGATTAACGTGTTTTTCAACATTACTAGTATACGTGTTGCTCGAAATCGAACAAATTTATTTTAATACAATGCAAATGTTACTTTTAGCTCTAAATCAATGACATCCAACCAAACCAATATTGAGAATATCTTTAATCATTAAAGCTACACGTATTTACATCTGACTATTAACAGATGTTTAAAATGCTTTATTCAATCCCAATGTTATTTAAATGAGAAATTTTGAGATTTCAATGGCCGATAGCGCTTTTATTTTTAGTCCGATTCTCATCAGTTTTTGGCGGAAACAACTACAGACCAAGCCCTATCCAACGACACAAAAAACTTGAAAATCGGCTGGAAATTGTAGGAGGAGTTCTCAAGACAAAAAAACCCTTAGCGTATTAAATAAGTATAGATGTACATGCTGTGTGCCAATCGCTATATCGTAAACACATTTAATTACTGCAACACCATTAACATAGTTAGGCTTATGTTGAACAGTTTGAATGAAATGTAATTGAAGATTTATTTGAATTAAAACTGAACTTTAACTAAAAATTTAATTAATTACTTAAAATTTTATTTTTTAATGTAATTAATTAACAATTTAAATTGCAGAACTATCAGATTTAGAAGAGGACGAGCCAGAAATCGTTGAAAGTCAAGTGGATGAAGGTGATGATTTTGAAAAAACCAGATCAACAAGAAACAGAGCCATTATCAAGGGAATTTTCAAAACAGGTACTATTTGCTGATTTCATCCCTTCGTGTTACAAACATATATGGACATTAACATCTTATAATATTAGTCGTGATTAACAATAGCATCAATAAGAAAAATAAATATGGTGTTACAATATGTTTTGCCTAACCGTATACTGCAGTAATGAAATCGGAAATTAAACATAAAATAATAACAAATAAAAAAAAATAAAAAGTCCCGTAAGTGAAGTAACACTAAACGAAAAAAGTGAATAGATATTATTCTAAAATAATAAAAAATACCCCCATCGCAACAGAGCTGCGTACTAATGATTTTCTAACAGAATTCATTAACTTTTAATAAAATAAATAGGAATGAGGATGTAAGTTTTGCTGCTGTGGGGTTTTGTAAGGAAATATAGGTTACTGCCTTCCCAAAGCAGGTACATACTGAATTGGATCAAGTTCTGGTAGTTTCTTTTTTTTCAATTTTTCATTTTGTACGTTGGCCGCCATTTGGGTGTTGTTATTAATACTTGTACCAGGGGGACCGAGCTTAAGCTCGGTAAAATTATTACTTTCGTTCTCACGCAAAGTTCCTTCTCTCCGCTCACTCGCCCTCTTAATTGTTAAGACGAGCTCGTTCGCTTCGCTCACTCGCCAGGCCAAAGGGAGCTGCACTTTGATATAATTTTCTTGTAAAGATGTAACACATTGGTTTTATCTATAGTTATCAGCTGATTTATGTTCAATTTAAAAACCTTCATAAGGATAACATGGAAGCTTTGAAGGGCTCTAGCGCGAAGACCGGATTTTTCCCAGCTATGGGGCCAGCTCCAATCGATTTCTGGTGGCGAAAACCCCCATATCCAGTAAAAAAATCAAAAATCCTTGGAGCGAAAAACACCTTTGCCCGTACAAACGGAGCTTATTTTAGAGTATAAATATAAGATTCGAAACAACTTTATTCAATTTATATACAGCTGTATACGTGAATGGTGTTAAAGTTGTCTTATTTATAAATAAATAAAAAAGGAAAAGAAGGTTTTCTGCAGCTATGGTTACTCATATTAGTTAAGAACTGCCTTAAATCACAATTCTCCAAGGGAATGTAATGCCTTGCTGAAGAGAAATTTCTTTATTCTTTCTTAAACTCAGATTGACCATTTGCAGATTGTATATTTTTTTGTTATTTTATTATAAAATTTTGAACCAATATGTGTGAGTTTTTCTATGTAGTTGTAGCCTGTGAGATTCAAGAGCTATTTATCTTTTGTTTCTGGTGTCAATCAACGAAGATCTTTGATTGTCTTTGAACACAACATGTGTAATTGAGAAACTAATGAGCTTTAATTGTATGAGCCTCGTAAATAAACATTTCGATGTGGATCCATTTGTATAAATTTTATAACAATATATAAATTAATAAATAGATAATAATATATAACAACAAAATAAAAGCCAAGTTAAAACTAACAATAACAATACAGGCTTTAAAAAAGTAAAATTAATTAAACTAGTGCACTTGTTGCTTGAAATCGAGCAATCTATATATTAATACGCAAGCATGTTTCATTTCCTCCTTTTTTTCTCAGCTCGTGTGCATAGTAGGAGAAATCCGAGCATACCGTTAGAAAGTTATATTCCTGTAGATGAGCAGAATCACATTCTAATTCACATCGGACTCCAGGGCTACTCCCTACAGGCTTTCAAAGTTCCAATGTTAATCTTATGGAGAAAGGAGAACTGAATGAATCATTAGACAGCTGTTGTAAAAACAACTGCTAGAAAATTAGGAAGAACACATGTTTTAGTTCTATACTGTTTTTGAGCTTCTTGAGTCCAGATCAACTGAAATTTTGATCGAATTTCGATCAGGAGGCGATCTCTAGTTTATTTAAATACAGTACAAATGTTACTTTAGCTCTAAATCAATGACAATGACCAATCCAATAATGTGAATATCTTCAATCGCCAATAACTACACGTATTTATAGCTGATTATTAACAGATGTTTCAAATGCTTTATTCAGTCCCAACGTTATTTAAATGGGAAATTTTGAGATTTCAATGGTGGATAGCGCCTTTATTTTCAGTCCTATTCTCATCAATTTTTGGCGGAAACAACAAAAGACCAAGCCCTATCCAGCGACACCAAAAACTTGAAAATCGGTTGAAAATTGTAGGAGGAGTTCTCAAGACAAAAAAACCCTTAGCGTATTAAATAAGTATAGATTTATTTTGGATTGTACAATGTGAATATGTATAGCCTAATAACAGCCTAAAAACTCGCAAAGGCTTCAATTTTTTTTTTTTTTGCAATAAAATGTCAGCAAGAGAAATTCGTTGTTGAAATTGAAAACAATTAAATATTACTTGAAACATTTTTTTACAGAATAGAGAAGACAGTGATTATGATGAATATTTGCCAGAAAATGACGAAAAAATGTCTGATGATGATAAGGAAGATGATAAAGAAGAAACGAAGAATATTAAAAAAAGAAGAAAAAGACCAGCCGCTCATGCATCAAACGACCATGGAGCATAGCTGAAAAAAACAAAAGTTCTCCACTATTTTAGAGACACAATTAAGCGTCCGGAGGGTGTAAAGCGAAAAGATGCGGAAGAATGCATTTCTAAAAACAGCGTACTGAAGGCTCAAGGCCGATCATGGCTCAATATTAGAGATTTTATCAGAAATTACAAAAGAAAATTATCATAAGATCAATTACAAATCAAACAACATTATTTTATATCAACAGGCTAATCTAGAGTACACAGGGGTCATAGACTCAATAAACTCTTGAACATTATAAACACATAAATCACCGAGAATTTTCCTAACGCTAACCTTAAATTTACTTAATTCTTTATACATTTTATATGAGTTGGTAACAAATTATAAATCTTTTCGCCAAATTCGATGAAAATTTTCTTAGACATTTCCAAGTTACATTGCATTGGGCGAAGGCAAGAGCTCTGTCTTGTGAAATGATTGTAAACCAAACAATTAGACGAAAAATCTTCTAAATTACACTTAATATACAATAAAAAATTTAAAATATACAAAGAAGTTACAGTTAAAATCCCAAGCTGCTTAAATAATGGCTTACAATGTGTTCTATTATTAACATTAAAAATCATCCTGACTGTTCTTTTTTGTAAAATCAAGAGTTTGCCTAATTCGCCAGAATGGCATCATACAATAATACCATATGATAAATGACTCTGAGTATGACCAAAATATATAGACTTTAATACATCAATACTTACAAAAGATCTAAATTTTCTAAGAATAAAAATACTTTTGGTGACTCTATTACACACAACTTCAATATGAATATTCCACTTAACATTATTTTGAACAGAAACGCCTAAAAATGAATCACTGACTTCATTAGGCTTTAAGATCCCAAGGCTAAATTCCATACTCTGAGTTTTACTGGGGTTTAGACAAAGAGAATTGGCAGAAGTCCAATCTTCTATAGTTAAATTAACATCATTGATAATATAATTTAATAGGCCAGGAAGTTTACAATGTACCTGAACTGCAAGATCATCAGCATGCATGAAGGCTTTAAAATTATCTTTTTTAAACGCAGAAGTTAAGTCATTAACATAAATTATAAACATGGTTGGCCCCAATATTGAGCCTTGAGGAATACCTGTATCCTCAGTTAAATATGGAGAAAAACAACCATTGTAATACACAGTCTGGCTTCTTTCTGAAAGGTATGATTGTAATAATCTGAGAGAGGTTTTATTAAAACCATAATATTCTAGTTTCTTTACTAATAAATCATAAGAAATGGTGTCGAAGGCTAAAATTAACACAGATCTTATTTCTATTATCTAAATTATTTACAAAATGTTTCATTAACTCAACAATAGCATTGCATGTGCCTCTATTAGGCCTGAACCCAAATTGATCTTCTGAAAACAAGATATTCCTTATTTTAGCGAATTTCCCTATAGGGAATACGCTATTACGGTAGTAGTCATGGCGAAACCTAGGTCCGGGACCATAATACTTTTTCCTTTTGAGGTCCCCAGAAGCCAAAAACACCATTCGTTCAATTTCATATATATGTATATATCTATATATATATATATATATATATATATATATATATATATATATATATATATATATATATATATATATATATATATGTGTGTCCGTGGTCCCGATAACTTTTGACAGGAACCTCCGATTTTGATGAAATTTGGTATGAAGGTGTAAGACCAGGTCTATTTTCATGAGTTCCCAAACAGCATGATCGGGTTATGGGAACGGGGTTTTATGGGGTTTCAAAGGGGTAAAAAATGCGTTTTTGGCATTTTTGGACCTTAATATTCAAAATTCAACAATTTTAACTAAAACCATTTTAAAGAGCTTAAAAAACAAACAATTTAGAATTTTGAATTTTTAACTTTGCTTAACAGGTTACGGAGAAAAGTCAAAAATAGGTTTTCCATGTTAATCTTATGGGAAATCAACAAAACCCTGTATCACGCTTCTTTATTGGAATAACTTGATAAAATGTGGTATGTACATTCACTAGGTAGGGTTTAACTGATATTGGCTTACAACACCCATATGGCGGCAAACCTACATACTCACCCCCATGGGGTTTATGGGGAAAATTAAAAAGTGCCGAATATTGATCAAATTTGATGTTTACCTTACCTAACATTGATTGCATTTCCTAACAAAACTAACATTTTCTAACCACATCCCATGGCAGCAAACCTACATACTCATTCCTATGGTTTTTATGGGGAAAATAAAAATCTCAAGATTCTTTGGAAATTCGCTTAGTACGCAGGTGTGCTGCGACGGGGGTATTTTTATAATATCATACACAGTTGGACGACCAATTCTATAAATTGAACTTAACGTAGCCGGCGATTCTCCCCGCGAATGTCTTTGAACTATCGCTAATTTTTCAGACAATTTCAAAGTTTTATGCTAACGCTTTTTCGTTGTTTGGGGTTCCATGATTTTACAAACCCACCTCACTTACACTACACAACAAAATTAACCTTTAAATCACTCGTCTGTAGTAGCGACGTAACTAAACAGGAAAAAAATTCACATACAACGAACAGAAATGTTTCACGTTTTGACAGGATTCCCCCACTCTTCCACGACAATAGTGCTCGCTCTCTCTCTCTCTCTCTCTGTCTCTCTCTCACGCACTCACGAGAGAAATGGCGGCTGCGGCGCTGTCGGATTACCAAACGTGTCGGACTCTCGCGATTGCACTGTATAGTACTAGTGATGAAACTTTCCTCTGTATAAATGACAATTTTCATTGTTAATACTTGATGATGGCATTAAAAGTATTACCTTCTTGCTTTATAAATGAGGTTGATTTAAATCCAATACAATAAGAGCCCATTCAGTAATAGGTTATAGTAATGACTTTTGATTGCGTTGAATAGGTTTCAGTAATGTCACCTTACAATAAAAAAATATAGTGTGCTTATGGTCTAAAAGATTACGGATATCTTGTTTCTGACAAGACTTATGTTGTATTATGTGATACATTTGGCGATGTAATTTTAGTGTTTTAAGCTAATTGGTTTTACTATCATGGATAAGCATAGTTTAGTGATAAGTACAAGTGATGAAACACCACTATATAAAAGTTACAATTTTCCCTGTGAAGACTTGATGATGGCATTAGTAGGCCTTTATTGCTTTATAAATGAGGTTGATTTGAAACTAATAAAATAAAAGCCCATTCAGTATCAGGTTATAGTAATGATTTTTTATTGTGTGCAATAGGTTTCAGTAATTTAAACCCATGAAAAATGAATTCTTGGGTAATGTCTAATATATGGTTATCTTGTTTTTTCTGTTTTTCTGTTATTATTTTTTTTTTTTTTTAGTAATTCTAATTGTTATTTATATGAGTAAAAACTACAATATGTGGAACAAAGCTAAAAAATGTATAGTTGATGAATATTGTTAGGCCTCTTAAGTTGTACCCGATAATGTTGTGAATACGGTACTACTTATGTAAATCCTAATTGTCTTTTTTCTAACATGAAACCGTTAAGCTCATATGATAAGATTTGTATTTAGTACTTTAGTTTAGCTAGAACTAAACTATTTAAGTTTAATTTGTTGTGCTTTACTTTGTGTTTAGCTAAAAATAGCCTTGTCTTTCCTATTCATAACTGTTACTTCATTTTTTACATTGTTACACACAAGCAATATATATAAAAAAATAATAAAAAAATTTAAAAAAAAACATAAAAGAAAGCCCACTCCTTATGGGCAAAATAGTTGAGAAAGTTTATCTCCTTTAAGTAAAACCTCTTTACACACAGTAGTTTCATCCTTAAACGTAAAATATTTCATAATATTTTCATCAATTTTAAACTTATATTTAGGTCAACCTTAATTTACATACCTCAGTAAAACACTCAGTTCCCTATCTCTTTAGTCTCACTTTGAAATTGATTAAACTTACTTTCAGTCATCGGAAGTGTTTCACAAATAGAAAAAATCTGTGCTTCTCGTATCTCATGATCTAAACTAGTTACAGTTTCATCTACATAGGCCCTAGATAACGTATCCGCAAAATACAAACTTTTACCCGGCTTGTACACTAGAGTAAAATCAAATTTTTGTAACCTAATCAACATTCTTTGCAATCTAGCAGGATACTGATGCAAAGGCTTCTTACAAATAACCTCGAGAGGCTTATGATCAGAATGAATTACAACATCTTTTTTACCAAAGATGTACTCATAAAATTTTTCACAGCAAAAGAAAACGGCATATAACTCTTTGTTTGCATCCCTTTTTTGTGTCTCACTGTACGCTTCTGATGCATAAACAACAGGCTAATCATCCTGCATGAGAATTGCAGCACATAAATTTTGGCTTGAATCAACCGTTATTTTGACAGGTTTGTTATAATCATAGTATTGCAATATAGGCTTACTTACCAAGCAGTTCTTGAGGTCATCAAATACTTTAATTGGGGCATCTTCCCAATGCCACTGAACATATTTTCTTAACAATACCCTTAATGGAGCAGATTTCTCTGACAACTTAGGAATAAACTTTCCTACATATGTGACTAAACATAAAAAACGTTCAACGTCTTTTTTACATGAAGACACTTGCATATTTTTCTAGCTTCAGCTTTCCGTTCATCTACTGATACGCCATCACTCGACAGAACATGACCCATGAAACGTGACGCTATCAGTGAAAATTTGCATTTGCTGACATTAAACTGAACGTTTTTTACTTTGGTTCGCTCTATGACTTTTCTCAAGAGATTGTCATGTTCCTCTACACTTGATCCCCATACCAATAGATCATCAATATATGTACTAACCCCACTCAAACCTGCATTAAAAAAACATGCATTAAATAATTTCTTTGAATTTATTATTAAAAACTTCAGGGGCGGATTTTATCCTAAAAATTTAAATCGCCCCCGAGGGGAATTGAAAACACAAAAATTGAGCTTCGACCAGCTCAATTTGGTAGAAGCCATTAAAAACATCCAATATACAAAAATATTTAGCGCCTTTTCATTGACCAGTTACATCCTCAATAGATGGTAAAGGATAATGCTCTCTTTCAATGGCAACGTTCTTTCGGATCAAGACACAATTTTAATTTACCATTAGGCTTATTTACTACAATAAGAGAATTTACCAAATCAGTAGAATAATCTACATACTTATAACACTAGCAATCATATTTGCTGATACTAGTCTATCCAACTCAGATTTTACTTTATCCTTGAATGTCAAAGGTATCCTCCTTGGAGGATGTACAACATATGTGATATACTATCAATTGTGATGTGATATTTACCCTCGATTTTACCAATATCTTCAAAGAGCTCTTTGTACTCACTAAGTATGGTTTTAACTTCAACGCTTAAAGGTTCATCCTTTAAAGCGTGAACTTGATTGACTTTACAAGGTTGTACACACTGTATCAAATTAAAATCTTTACAAGATTGCAAACCTAGTAATGGGGGTGCATTTACATCAACAACGTGAAATTCTAAGACCTTAGAAACATCACCATAATGTCCTCTTAGGATACATTTGCCGATGACAGGCAAAGTCTCACCAGAATATGTAGTGAGCTTTGAATCAGACTCTAAAATAGGCCTAGTTTTGATACACAACTGTTTTAATACCTTTATTGGTAAAACATTAGCTTGAGCCCCTGTATCTAGCTTAAAACCAACAGCTATTATTTACTTTTAGTTTTACTCTATAGGCTTAGGCTGACATCCATGAATGGAACATAAAAAACAAATTATGTTAAGAGCTAATCTCACAAATATTACAAGAATTTTCAAAATCTACCTCTAGTTCATAAACAGGTTTGTTGTTTACTTTACCCCTGTACTGTCCTTGCTTCACCTTGTTACGTTAAAAATGAATGAATCTCTTGCTTGTGTTACACCGTCTTCCAAACGCCGGTCACTTGGTTTTTGGATGTACATACCCACAACTGGAACAGGTTTCTCCCTGCTGCTTCGTCCAGGAAGTAGGCTTAGGCCTATTGCTGCTGAAGCACCTCGATGAGTTAGATTTCTTGTACGTTTCAGCCTTCTTCGCTCCCACTTTATCGATGCTGACAGGATTGTCCTTTTTCTCACCTGACATCTTCACCACTTGCTGACGTGATACTTCTGCTGCTCTGCAAATCTTCAGTACTTTATTAAGGTAAGGGTCAGTCTTCATGAGACGCCATTCTCTAAGCACTGAGCTTTTCAAACCACAAATTATTCTGCCCTTTATAAGGCTCTCTTGCAGGTCTGTGAACTCACAAGATTTGCTCTTCTGTCGAAGCATTGTGGCGTATTCATCTACAGTTTGGTTGTCTTCTTGTGTACACGTGAAAAACTTACATAGTTCCACGGTCACGTTCACTTTGGGGACAAAATATTCCTCGAACTGATCCAACACTTCTTTTAAAGTGTCTTTTTTGTTTTCAAATGTCTCGTAGATTTCGACTGCTCTTTCACCAATTATGTGCACCAGAATTGCACATTTTCTTTTCTCAGTTAGCTTGAGCTCCTCTCCTCCTATGGCTTCCATGTAAGATTCGAAACTTTTCCTGAACAGTGGCCAGTCCGTCGTACTGAGACTAGCTACCGTGGTGGTTTGACGATTGCCTCAAGTGTCGTAAGAAACCTACGTACTTTAACTCAACTAAAACTGGTAATAAACTACCGACCAGCGCCATGTGAAGTTGGATGGACTGGGATTAGCACAATGAAACACCATCGTAGCCATAACGGAACTGTATTCTAGGACGGAAGGTACAGTGGTGCCAACATTACAGAATGATTATGAATGTAGCTATAAGCCAGTATAATAATAGTCCAATATACATATGACAGGTGTACGAAACGAAGCAATAAATTAATGCATAGTTGATAAGTTGTTAGTTTATCACAACATGGACCCCGATTGACGTGTAAATTTTGCGATAGAACATTTGAAAAAATATTTAATCTTAAAAGGCATATTATGTCTATACACAAATTTAATGTGGAAAATGTAATCAAAGGTACTTTCTGCTGCCCAATATGCAAAGAAAACTGCACCTTCTACAGTGAATTAGTGAGACATTTATTTGAATAGCATAACATTGACATTAGAAAGTGATTTTTTAACTTGGAAAACAGAAACCGAGAAATCATCTAAAACGTCTTTCATTAGGAATTATGTTATGTAATTAGAGAAAAAATTAAAAGGCCTGTTCGTAAAACACCGCACTTTAATTGCAATCGTTCTGGAATTTTCAGACCTAAAGTAAACGAGACAGAGAGGAAAAGGGAAGTTAAAGTCCAGGGCTCCCGGAAAATAGATGGCTTCTGTCATTGTAGTTTAAAGGTTAATTATTTAGATGATGGTAAAATTGCAATAGATTACTGATCAAGACACATTGGACACAGAGCAAAACTTGCTCACCTCCACTAACCCAAGCAGAAAGAGGAAATATTGTGACAAAATTGTCGGCACAAGTGCCATTCGAAGCAATTTTAGAAAATGTCAGGTCAGGTATGAGTAATGAAGAACTTGATTGAAAACATTTGCTAACAAAGCAAAATTTGTACAACATTGAATCAGACTTTGGTCTGAACCATGAAACAGTCCGACACAGTAATGATACATGTTTGGGTAGAAGAAGAAAGGAAACAAGAAAATAACTGCATTCTTCTATACAAACCTCAGAAAGAGACATGTAAAGACTAAACTTTAAAAAAAGAGGATTTTGCCCTGGGTATTATGGCACCAGAACAAGAAGAGATCTTAAAAAAGTTTGGCGATAATATTGTGTGTATGGATGGCACACATGGACTAAATCTCTATGATTTTGAGGTAGTAACTTTAATGGTATTAGATGATTTAAAACAAGGTTTCTCTTGCACTTTCATTATTTGCAACGAAATAGACACAGAGACTATTGGAATATTTTTAGCCACCATAAAAAATAGACGTGGTACCTTAAACCCCCTCCGTTTTCATGTCTAATATGGCTGATTTATGTTATAATGCTTGGCGAATGGAAATAGGTGAGGTAGAAAAGAGGCTCTACTGCACTTGATACGTAGATTGAGCATGGCAAAAAAAATTTAAAGAAAATCAAAAAAAGGAAAAACAAACAGAGACTTACAAAAAGACCCATAACCCATACAGCACCTCAGGCAGTGCTGAATGGGTTATGGAATGTCTGACACGATTTCTGTCATCACCAAGCGGTGTAGACAATGTCGAGTTGTAGTTTCAGTAATGTCGAAAGTAATCCAAAGACTGCAGTACCAGTCGACAAGCATCCAATCCACCTATGCGCTGATTGGCCGGGACTACTTCAGCGCGCTGACGAACAATGATCAGCTCGCCCCAGTCGGACACGAGTCGTTGTGTTAAGCGCCTGCGTCTGGAGTGTCGCCGCGTCAATGGCGGTGGCCCGAGTTTCGGATTAACGAGTGTTTGTACTCTGTCACGCGGGTTCTTGATATTTAAGGGTATTTAAAGACATTGTTTTAATGACAAATTGTTCCGTATTATGTTCTAGTTCGGTTATTGTAAAGTGTATTTCGGCTAACCTGTTTAAAGTAAATAAATTCGTGCTATTTCGCTCCCACGATGCGCGCGGGGTTACAATAGTATTGAGATTTTATATCAAACGATTTTATGGAAATCGGTCCAAACCCTTGTGGGCATACCAGTATTTTAAATCGTAACCTATTGCACCGAAGTCCAAGATGCTAACCACTAGGCTAGCAAGAATGTTAAATTAAAGTGAGATTTACGAAAAAGGTAAAGAAGTGGCCTATTACACAAAAACTATGTGTGCGGACAATATGTAAAAGAAGCAAGTGTGATCTTTCATACCCATGTTTTCAATATCTAGATATCTTTCCACTCAGATCACTTTTTAATACAAAATCTTAAAATTATTTCACTTAAGCTGGACTTGGAAACAATGAGGGTGATTATAAACTAAAGTTAAAAAGTACTAATTCACATTTTGTACCAAAACCTAGTTCAACATTTTTTACTAAAACGTATTCTTTTATTGCTCCAAGAATGTTTAATAAACTACCTAATAATATTAAATTAATAGTAAATCACAAAAAAATCTTGAAATAAGTTAAAAAGTGGTTAAAGTCACTTGAAAGTGTTGAGGATTTATTAAATATTATGGTGTAGATGTAGTGTTAGTATATGTTATTTCTAATGCTGTTTTTGAAGTTACGATGTTTCATTGTTTTATAATTATTAATAAAGTTTTTTAAGTCTTGTCATTATTTTCTTTCATGCCATAGTATTTGCTTTTCTTTGATATCAAGAAAATATACAAATCATTTGTATAATAAGTATTTTTGCAAATGATTTAAACTTCAACTTGTTTAACAAAAACAAACATGAAGTCATTGTTTGCTTTTGTTGAACAAGTAGTTTTTACAATTAATTATTATAGCCTATTTCTTGTTTTGTTAAACTATAAGAATTTTAAATATTTTTTTAGGTATTATGGTAGTTTTTATAATAAGTCTATTTATGTTTTTTATCTCTGTATTATATAGCAAGAGCACTTGATATTATTTTTTATCATTCTGCACGAAATCAGCCTGTTTTTTGTTCTCTTAATAGTACCAAAACCGATTCTTTTCTGTCCTAGGACTGAAAAATCATCTGGAGAATTTTTTAGGTCCTAGTACTGAAAAGTCAGCTGTTTGCCAAGTATATTACTATCGATTTATTAATGTTGAGGAGCATAATTTTGAAATTCAAACGTTATGAAAAGCATTGTTTGTAAATAACAGAAATGTAAACACTGCATATTACTTACTTTGTAAATAAAACCTCGAAAATACAACTTTATAGTTAATATTTTTAACGATCAAAAGTCTAATTTTCGCATTATGATAAAAAACGTTGTTCATCACTCGGAGCAAAAGTGTCTTTTTGATGCTTAATCGTTTTTAAAAACTCGGCTGCGCCTCGTTTTTAAAACACGATTGCGCACCAAAAAGACCCACTTTTGCTCCTAGTGATGAAAACTACTATTTTGTCATAATATTGTTTGTTCACAGAATTTAAATTGTTTTTATTGTAAAATCCGAACTCTCAGAAAATGTGATTATATTGTAGAGAAACCTCTGAACGGACTTTGTGTCTTAGGGGCCCTATTTTGTTTAACAGTATTCAATTTTTTGTAAACTATATTTGTTGCTGTCAGCCTGGTTAATTTTAAATGTTGTAATCATCGTGAATTTGTAAAATATTGTACTGCATACTGTTCAGAAATAAAGATTTATTTATATTTTAAAGAAACGTTGCTTCCACCAAAAGAAGAATTTAAAGTAAAATATACGAAACGGATATATCCCACTTGAGCAGTGCATGTACTCCTATGGAGCAGTACACACGTCAGCGCGCTAGTGTATAAAGGGGACGCATCGTATTTTGATGCTCGTGTAAACCGGGCCTAAAAATACCTGACGATTTGACAGATTTATTGATTCCTCGCCAGTCCCAAGAAAAGTGACCAAAACAGGAACAGAAAGGCCAAGTAGTGCACCGGCATCAACTTCTCTTCAGTTTATAACGCTAAATACTACTCCTCCATCGGCAAATCAGGCAGCTTCAGCTACCACCTCAAGGAATGATAGTAAGTAAATTATGTCTCAATTCTTTAAAATACTCTCATATTCTCTTTTATTATACTTACCGGCCAACAAATGACCTTTAGTACGAAAACTGATAAATCTCATGAACAATAGACATAACTGAAAATAGTATGAACAGTGAAAATATTTTTTATCATCCAGGCAATGTAGTTAGCCTTGATTAATGGCGTAAATATTGGTAAGAAGTGTTGTAAGAAGATTTTCCTAACGACCTTAGTGATAGCGGTTCCATATCAATCTGTTGTTTTGGGTATGATTCAGACAGAGACCCGGAATACATCCCATCAGATAATAAGAATAGGCCTAAATTACACGAAGGATAAAAATATACCAAAGCTAAGACAAACTTTACAATTGATCTAAGTCAAAAGATATACAAAAATAACTAAGCCTACATGTTCTCATTTCAGAGGACATATCTGTTCATGTTGAGGATACTTTATCTCTGTGGCGCCGTCTGGAGATCCTGTCCGAAAAAAACCACAACCTGTTTTGACAAAGGAAATTATAATCAAGAATCAAGTAGAAGCTTATGTAAGTGCACCTAGCATAAGGCCACGAGAAACTTTACAATTGATGACTCTGGCAATGTACGAGTCATTGGATTGCTCTTAGTTAAGTAGTATTGGATGTAAGTTAAACTAACACTGAGTATCAGAATAATAGGCCGGATCATATTGAAAAACCAACCAATAACAATAAGCACACTCTTCTGAATGATGAACCCGAACCAGACATTCCTGAACGCATTCTTTTTCTCAGAGAGGACGTACAAATCCACCTCGTTGGAGGAGCCAATCCTGATAACTGGAAAGTAAATAGAAACAAAACTACAAAGAAATCAGGCCTACCTCACAAAAAAAAAAAAGTAAAAAATATGCCAGTGAAAAAAAATCAAAGCCAGTTGATTATTACAATTGTTCTTATAAATGTACTATTACATGACCATTTTACTGACGGAACGAGAGAAAACATTTGCAGCGAATATTTATTGGTGTCATATGGCAGGAAAACTGCCCTGTTAACCCAAAAGGACGTGACTGACAAATTTTCGCATTTTGAGTTAAGGACATATTCTTATGACATGCGTTATTCCACTACTCTTATGTCTTAAACTAAGGGGAATAAAAAATAAAAAAAAAACCTTTATGGGATCCAGACCCTTCCTTTGGAGGTATCTAAATTGAAATCAAACTGTTCCTAAGGCAAAAGGGGTAACTATCATAAAGATACATTCATACATAAAATAAACATTCATATCATACATTTATCATACAGAGTTAAAAGTCGTACCTTAAGTGTAGGTACGTTTTTTTAACTTGGTATATTCAATTTCGGGATTTTTTCCTAAGTATTTTGTGTTGTATAACCCACCAGTGCCCATTACTCTTTGTTTTTTACATTTCGTTTTTTTTTTATTATAATCTAATAATTTGATTTATTTAACACTATTAGTAAATATTTTGCCACTGGTTTGACATTGGATGTTAACAACTAATTAAAATAATGGGAAAAGTAATTAATCGTAGTTGCAACTGTTAATGTTGCGGTGCCGACATTAATGTAAAGAACTAAACACTTGTTATTTAGAATGTTCAAAGGTCTATGATTTAATTTTAGTTAGTTACTAGTGGAATTTATTGTTAGCAGGTTTAAGCTTTGGGATTCACATGTAAAGTATGTTATGAGACGTTTACAAGAAGTGCCTATATGACACACATGTGTAAAAGTAATTGCAGTCCCATCACTGAACCCCAGAGAAATGTCGGAGGTAAGCCACTCAAAATCACAATTTTAAATTATTAGTAGGCTACTAAATGAGTATAATATAACAATTGTTAATTTAGAATTTGTTTAAATTTAATTTTTAAGCTGCTATTTAAATTTCAGTCATACTTGCTACCACAAAACAGCTGTCATTGTGATGTCTCAAAATTTGAATCTATATTTGTAATCGATGCACTCGGAAACTACTGGAACGTTTCATTACTGTATGATTAATAAGTGCTTTCCAACAATAACATTAATTTGTTTAATATTTTGTAATTATCTTTTTTATTACGGCCTCCCAACTCCTGCTTTAGTCATCCGATCCTATTCTATTGAAATAACGAAAATTTGCATTAACCATAATGCAGAATCAGTGTTTTTCTGTGGAAAAATCGCAATAACTCTGATATTTGTTTTCAGATCTTCATTAACTTGGTCTTATTATTTAGATAATTTAATTTGTCAACTTTTTTGTGTCTTTTTAAATTTATATAACATTTTTGATATTTGGGGTTTAAAACTAAAAATTGCCGCCATTTTCAAAATACGCACTGGAAAAAATTCATGTTTTTTCTTTTTAAAAAACATAGTTGTAGTTAAGGTCCACGCCAAATATGAACCCAATCCAGTAATCCGTTACGGAAATAAAAATTATTAAGTGTAAAAATCAAAATAGCGGCTAGCGGGTTAACGAAGCATTTTAGGATATATGTTTATATGAACTTTTTTGTTTCGTTTGGCTTGCCGACTAACATGGAAAAGTTTCGGACAGTCGAAACTGGACACCCTGTATTAACGAGTAAAATTATTGTTTACTAACTTCCACTCCTTGGTTGATTTATATTATTTAATTAATGCTCCCCATTCTACCATCCTGCAAACTAATTGTAGGTCACCGAGTGAGTAAAAAGCGTCGTCTGTTGTGCCAACAAAATGGAGGAAGAAGGTAGGTTAACTAACAAAATATACTGATTACTCGCCTACGGCTCGATGGGGGCTCCGCCCCCATGCCCCCTTAGGGGTTGCCCTAAATTTGTAGAATAATTAAAAGTCAAGTATGTAATAAGTTAGTTCCACGGAAGAGCTATACGTTGAAGACAGTAACAAAACGGTTTAATACACAAAATTCACAATCAATAGTAAAAAAAGCTTTGAAAAACTCCTATGAATCGGTTTTAGTACCCCTTCGTATTTAAAATTTGCTAACAAGATTTTAACTGCGAAATGATAATAATTTACATAGTATATGTAAATATTCTAGGTAAATATTTCTAGGTTATGCTGGATGATCCCCTTCTTAGTTCCCCTCATTTCAATATAAAAAATAAAAATAAAAAAATTGAGAGTTGTGAAATAATACTTAACTATGTATTATTCTAGGTATTACGATCAGAATTGTATGTGTAAAAAAAATTGGAGATACTATTATGATAACTTATGACTGGAGTGTATTTCAGAAAGAATGGAAGTGGGGAAAAATATCTGTTTTGATGGAAGTAGGTTGTACCACAAAACAGGAAGGCAAAAGAACGATATTTGTAGTTTAATAAATATATTGGCATTCATTACAATTCCTTCATTTCAGTTTTTAATGGTGTAAAACTTTAAAATTTACCTAATTTCCTAAAATATTACTGTCAAGGCAAATAAAAAAAACTTCAAGCTTCTAAATACAATAATACAGTAGTTACTAACAAAAGTATGTTAAACAATGGTTAAAATA
This sequence comes from Neoaliturus tenellus, assembly GCA_030545055.2. Lineage (NCBI taxonomy): Eukaryota > Metazoa > Arthropoda > Insecta > Hemiptera > Cicadellidae > Neoaliturus > Neoaliturus tenellus. Next base: position 112,906,538 of record CM061531.1, read on the forward strand.
TTAAAATTACCATACACATCAAAGGACGTATGTTTTAGCCGTAGGACCAGGTCAGTAAATAACAATCAAAGTAAAACAATCAGTTGCTTGATATAGCAATTCGTTCCGACTCACAGTCAAAAGAAGAATACGTGATATTGAAAATCATCATGATAATTTTTAAGTTTGATAATTTAATTGATATTGGTACTGTGCAAGATATGTCTATGTGCAAAGTGAAGGTTCTGAGTAAAATATTATAGTAGTTGTAAAATTACATCTACATGGGGTAAAATTCCCCGCAAAAATAAATAAACATTTAATTATGGACTGGGGGGCAAAAATTCATAGAAACAAACTTGTAGTAACTTGAAAGATGTTCGCGAAGATTGCCTCAGATGTTATAATTTGGCCGCTAGAGTAGAAAAAAATAATGTCATATTTATTTTGGGTAAAAATGTTTGGTCGCTAAATTTTGAAATCAGATAGTTTTCTGGGGCAGGAAATAAAAAAGCTTTTTTTATTTTAAATGAAAATACTGTACTGCCACCTTTTCAAATTAAACATTAACTTAGTACGCACTAAAAGATAAATCAATTGAGTAATCTGCTATTTTAGTTAAAATTTTTATTGAATTGTAAAATTTAAATTAGCATGCTATCAGGTAAAGTCAATGATGTACTTCCTAATGAGTTCGTTAATAATTAAGTGCCATCCCAAATAAAGAACCAATTTTTGGGAGGATTATATGATAGTGTCCCATACCAACCTTGCATCTCTTTTAAAATTGTACAAAAAAAAACAAACAAATAGTGCCGTTGTAGGTAAACATACATAGTAATACAGGTCGGTAAGTTTAGTTCTCGCTTGGGAATCACTCTGTAGTAAGTGATATATAGGAGATCTACTTTACCGACAATTGACGAATTTCTGATACCCCGATGAGTGAGTTACACATTCGGGAGTATATAATTTAGAAGATAGAATAACATTTCAAATATATGCTATAAATAGTGTAGATAACTTACACGCTTGAATTGTATTTTTAATTTGTTAATTTTCATAGAATATCCAAAAGAAATGTGTAATGAATTAAGTATGAAGAGAATAATAAGTATTTCAACTTCAACTTAAATGATTTTTTTATTGTTATTGAATGTTTATTAGGCTCATCTTGATGAGATCATAATTACCATCGAGGCTTTTATAGTATCGACCTCGTGCGTATAATCAGTATCTATAATCAATGGTTGCATCAATTGGTTGTTATGCTTTCTCTTTGCCGACCAAACTAAATAACACGATAAAAATAGCCTAGAAGTACAGCAGTGGAGCAGTGATTCGTCGATCCGTGTGATAACAACATAAACGCTAACAAACAAATGTGAGCCAAGCGGGTATTTTAAATTTGGATTCGTTTATTTGTGTGATATTAGTTCTAGTTAAGTTTATTTAGTATTATTTTCATTGTAGATATAGTGATGGATGAAGAACTCGTGGATGACCCAGCGGCAGCGGGACCTTCGCAAGCTCCGGTAAGCCAATTATTTACCTCGGAAAGCAATCACCCAACTAACCCTAGTAGCGGGCCACTTGTGAAAGTGGTCATTTGGAACCATTTTTCAAAAACCAATCTAAACGAAGCAAAATGCTTAATTTGTAAGAAAACCCTGAAAACAACAGGTTTAACTTCATCTCTAATTCGTCATTTACAATACAAGCATACCTCTGTATATAAAACTTCCACGGAAGATCAAACCAAGAGCATTCAGGCCAAAACAGAAAAACATAAACTAAAACTACCTGCTCCTCCCAAACAAACAAGAATTACTGAGATATTTAAGTTGACAGAAAAATGGGCCATAAACCATCCAAGGTCAAAAATGATTACAAATTCAATAGGAAGATGGATGGCCCAGAGTCTTCATAGGTACAGCCTAGTTGAAGAGTAGGGTTTGAGAGATTTAATGAATATCGTGGAGCCTAAGCACTCGATATCCTCTCGGACCAAACTTTCAAGGACCAGAGCAGTACAATGAGACGAAAAAAGAATGACAACTACTCTCAAGCACAATGCTAATAGCTTGGCGTCTTTGGCTATAACAACCTATCTTAGTCCAGGGCATTTAGCCAAAATATGGCCTTGACCTAGACAAAATTGGCCGGGTAACGAGACCTAGTGGAATGAGTTTGGTATGTGTCCCTGATCATTTGGTAAAAATTCCCAACTTTTCCCACAACAGGAACATCCGCCATTTTGGAAAATGGCGGAAAAAAGTTGATTACAGTGTCCCATTTACTAAAATGGGATTTTCATAAAGCCAAACCACTTAGATTCACCCAAAAACGTTTATATTGTTCACAATTAAATACCGTACAAGGAAATACAATATTTATTGGCATAAATCATGTTTTAAGGTTCAATATGTGCACTTATTTCGTCAAAATTTTGGGAAGTTATTTATTTTTTTTTTTTTTAATTTACGGCGTTAATCTCACAGATATATTTTTAGTCCTTATAAGAATTGAAGCCCTTAAATTGGGCATCGATTGCATATATAATATTCTTTGTTGAAATAATAATAACGCTGATACGGTGCCTTAAAGTCTGAAATATTCACGGCTTTCAAAGGGGTAAAAAGTGGGGTTTTTGCATCAATTTTCAAAATTCAATAATTTTAACTGAAACCATTTGAAAGAGCTTAAAAACAAACAATTTAGTATTTCGAAATTTTAGCTTGGCTTGAACGGGTTACGAAGAAAGGCCAAAAATAGGTTTCCCATTTTAATCTTATGAGAAATCAACTAAACCCTTTATCTCGCTTATTTATTGGCATAACTTGATGACATTTGTTATGTACAGTCACTATAGGTAGGGTTTAACTGATATTTGCTTACAGCACCCATATTTCGGCAAACCTACATATTCACCCCTATGGGGTTTATGGGAAAAATTAAAAGTGCCGAATATTTATATAATTTGATATTTACCTTAACTAACCATTAAACTTCCTAACAACTAACATTTGATAACAACATCCTATGGCATCAAACCTACATACGCATTTCTATGGTGTTTATGGGGAAAATACAAAATCTCAAATTCCTTTGGAAATTCACTGAGTACGCAGGTTTGCTGCGACGGGGGTATTTGATAATATGACGAGAAAACCACAAACAAATTAATTTAATCAAATGAAATAATTTAATCTTGATATTTAAACCAAGATATAAACAACGCGAAATTCGATATGCCATTTATTCCGCTTGTATAGTCCACAATGGATGTGTATATAAATTAAAAATTAATACACAGGTACCAACATTTTTGAAATTTAGATTCGTGAGGCCGTTCGCTAGCAATACTAACATCATCATGCGACTCACAAACAAAAAAAGGTGGGTAGTTTATAATAAGTAGTGGGAAAAAGCCACTTCTAAACCGGAAGTGACGTCAGCTGCCAGGGCAGCTGCAGGGGTCAGATGGTGTCAGCTGCCAGGGCAGCTGCAGGGTGCAGATGGCGAGAGCATATGCCCTGAATTTGAAGTAGAATTGGGCATGAATGAAGAGTTAGTTGAAAAGTAAAATTCAACTGTGTTAACTAAACTCTAAAAGTTGAACAAAAATTAAGAGTAAGATCAAAACTGAAATTCAACAGTTATAACTGGGGGCCTGGAAAGTATGTCAAGGTCATCCAGAGTAAGTTTTAAAAAAGCCTACCCAACTACCACCAGAAATAGTTCAAAGTTGAACTAGTTGGTGATAGTGGGATAATTCATTCGTGCCATGGGAGAGGTGTTTATTGTTTGAAAGTTGGCGATCGAATGAGAAGCGCCGCCTAGGGAGAGGGCTTATAAAACGGCAACCTTCCCCCCACCACCCCTTCCCCCACTCCTTTAGACTAATAACCGGTCGCCGACTCTATGTGGTAAAACTGTACCAGACATGGCGGCCGCCATGGATAAGTCTAACCTCAAATATTAGCTCAGCTGAACAGAATAGAGAAGGATGAAGTAGGAATTGTGGTTAGAGCACTTATATAAGGAATAGTGGGGGTAAAATAAAAAAACTTGTTGAACACAGTCGATAGGTGTAACAAGTTCAAAGTTGTTGAATTGTAACATAGAATGCAAAATGTTGTAAATAACATTATCATCAACATTAACCTGCGAAGTCTTTGAGTATAATGGGTTAAAACTGTACTTCTTCATAACTCTATTTAAATTAGTTCTACACTTTGAAATTGAAGGTTTAGAAGTACTTCGTAATATGTGTTGTGTTCGCAAAAGCTTTAATTTTAAACATTGTGCAGTCATCATAACCGATGTGTTAAGTTCAGAAGTTAAAATAAGACTGAGATATAAAATGAAGTGTAAAAGAAATTGAAACAGAAAGCCAGAGTAGTAATTTTATAGGTTAGAATTTACGAAGGCTATTCCATGGATAATTCTAACCTCAAACCTAGTAAGTGAAGTAGTCATAACATAAAACTAACGAGAGATGATGACCGAGCGGATGCGAGGCAATGAATGTTTGTAGCGCGATAAACTACCCACCTTTATAGAGGCAATAACTCCAGCCAGATGGCGGCAGATGGCAAGCAAATGACTGGTTGACCGACTTTCACCTGAGTAGTAAGAGAAGTAGGGTTCTGTGTCTATCCCTACTCCTTGGGGTCAATGACCGACCGGAAAGGTCAATGACCTCCCCCCCCCTCCCCCCCCCCGAAAAAATGGAACCCCCCCCCCTTCCCCCACTCCTTCCCCCACTCCTCCAGGTCAATGGCCGGTCACTACCGGTTGTTGACTTTATGTGGTGAAACCAGACTAAATATGGCAGCTGCCATGGATAATTCTAACCTCAAACCTGCTGCGCATGCAACGAGTTCTCCGGATCGGAATAGTGACTATGCTATTGCGCATGCGCCTAGTCCTGTATTACTCACTTTAGCGCTACTGCACATGGATAATTCTAACCTCAAACCTTGGTTTTGCGTTGCTGTGCATATGCTGCTCCCCACTCCTTCGCCTTCCTTTTACACTGCTGCGAACTGGACTGGATTGAACACCGTACTGGAGTGAAACAACTTCCCCCACTACTCGAGAATCCGAGGAGCAATACGAGCCTGATCTTAGCGTCAGTCGTCAACAAACTTTCATAGCGAAAGGTTGTTGGCGACTCAGCAAGAGGTTTCAAATATATAGTAGGCCTATATATATTTGAACTTCTTCTACTATGTTGCGTTTTTTAATGCAATGTGGTATATGTGTGTGTGTGTGTTTAGTTTTAAGTTGTATTTAATTTAAGAAATAATTTGCGCATTGCGATGTTAGTTATAAGTTGGGTTTAGCATTAAGGTGTATTAATTTTAAGAATAATGATGGTATTTGGTTGTGTTGAATTATTTGGTTTTTAATAATGATGTGTTGTTAGTTTTAAGTGTTGATATTAATAATTTATGTCGTTGTTTTGCCTTTCAGCTAGATGTTAGGGGGTAGATTAACTGTAAATTCAGAAGTTCAGTTGAACTTCACTTAGAAGGGGTGGGACATCCGCAAATTGCGGACTAGGTTTTTTGCATTTTGTTTAGGAATATGATGGGTGGGATTAGTTTGGGTGGGGTTAGAGTTGCGTTTCTGCATTAGGTGTTCCAGTTTCCCTTGGAATTCATGGTTACGGTAGACCCGGACCGGACCGTTACGGTAGACCCGGACGGTCCAAACAAAATTGCGTCGATGTCCCTTGCAGAACGTAACTAGTGGGTTGGGAGTGGGAACCGTTAGGCAAACAGGGTGGTGGGAACAGTATTACTGTTCCCATCACCTTGGATCATTATAAATCTTGATTGACCTTGACCCACTTTTGGAAGGGTCAATGACCCCCCCCCCCCCGGAAAAATGGAGTCGATTCCCCCCCCCCCGAAAAAATGGAGTCGATTCCCCCCCCCCCCCGAAAAAATGGAGTCGATTTCCCCCCCCCCTTCCCCCACTCCTACCCCCACTCCTTCCCCCACTCCTTCCCCCACTACTCCGGGTGAACGACCGGTCATGACCTGAAAAATTAAAATGGCTATAGCTTGATAACGGATTGACGGATTTGGACAAGCGATACATCATTGAAAAGGTCTATGTAAGACAAACATTTTGGTAAAAGAAGAATTTGGTTATCTTATTTTAGTCAAAAGTTATGCGAATTATTTTAAATAAATACCTTCTCTTTTCCCTTTTCCCCCACCTCCCAGGTCAATAATCAGTCTTGGCCAGCTGCTACCCCTCTCATTTGCATATTGTTATAAAAGACGCACCGACTGCGGCTAACATTTCATTCTGATTCCAGACGTTACGCTGCGAACTTGGAGCCACAACCATGTCATCTCTGCCAACTACAACTTCTACTTTAACTTCTACTTCAACTTCTACTACGGCTGTTACTGCACCAAAGAAAACTCTTCGTCTGAAAAATCCTCCTGATTGGTACAAGAAGCAACTTGGATCCAAACCTTCAACTTCTGGCACTATTCTTCCGCCTATCAAGACTTCTAAACTTCGAAGCATTTTTTCACCGCCTTCGCCTTCTACTTCGCTTTCAAACGACTCCACACCGCCATCAACCATCATGCCGCCTCCACAGAAGCCAGCTCCCCGTCTTAATACCCCTTCATTTGAAACTTTGCTTCATAGTCTTAGTACACCTATCATTCCACTGTCACCATTGCCTCCTACCCCACCACTTACTATGCCTGAAGACCACACCTATCATAAAACTAAATCCACTAAGCCTACTCCCAAACCTGCTCCTAAGCCTGCTCCTTCAGAGCAATTTCAATTATTACAAGAAGAGCGTCGTAGGGCATTTAGCCGTCCCACTACTTGCCCTGAAGTGCTCACTAGGGGAATTAAGAAAGGATCAGCTTGTGGGAGGAAATGTGTTAAAAATGAAAGTTTTTGCCGTGTACATATCGTGAAACATATTTCTGAACCACAACTGACAGAAATCCCCACCGTTGAAGACGATCCTAAAATAATATCCGTCAGAGGAGAGAGGCTTAAGAAAGGTTTGAAATATTTTTTTCTAAGTGTTGTTGACCACCAACACATTTTGGCAAAATGTAACGGCTTAAAATATAAAATTAGAGTTTGTGAGAATTTGTGTAAAGAGAAGAGATTTAACACTTTAGATTCTCAAGACTTTCTCCTCAGGGATAAAAAGGATCGTATTACAAGGTGGGGGCGTAAACAGTAAATTCACTTAGTTTTTTCCAAATTGTTGCTAAAAAAATAATGGGGGAGAAACACAATGCGTTATAGCGTTGTGTTTCTCCCCCATTATTTTTTAACACTCTAAGTCCCGTGACCTACTAACCTACTTCCATTTGAGTAGTAAGAAAAGTACTTCCCCCACTCCTTTGGGTCGATGACCGGTTAAGGTCAGCTCTTACCCCTCATTTGCATACTGTTATAAAAGCGGAGCGAGCGTTGGTCACTCCTTCATTTTGCTTCTACACGCCGCTCTTGTTGTTTCGTCTCTGCTGTTTACAATATTACCTACTTCAAAATGCCTCCTCATGTGAATGACCATATTAATTCTTCCAAAATTTCCGATGTTTTTCTACAACCTGAAGACATTTTAAATAATGATAGTGAGAGTGAGGATGATGATGATTATACTGTTGAACTTAGTGAAGAACGTAAGGTTATAGCAATTGATCCACAATTTCCATTTGATACAATAGAAAATTTTATAGTTGAAGCTAATAAATGGTTAAATTTAGGATGTTATGTACGAATTGACTCTTTTATATTGTATGGTGATAGTCATTCTTTCCTTGTCACACCAAATGACAGAGACCGCATGTTGCAGTGGGCACAATCTATGATGGAGTGCTATGAACAAGGTGTGGACACTGGCGGCTATTTTCTTGCACAACTAGTGTAATAACAAATTACCCTTCCCCCCATGTAGTGAAAAAGGAAAAGAAATATTAGGAATCTAATTATAATACTTCCTTCCACATATAAAGAAGAGGGGGAAAGGAGTGGGGATTATAAAGTGGTGGGGGAATGTGTATAAATGCAGGTTGTTTGAAGAGACTTTTATTATTATTGTGGCTTTAGCAGAAACAACATGGAGTTTAAATCTGCAGCAAAAATAAGGAATAATATAATAAAGAAAGAAATTCGCAAGAAAGAAAAGATTGAACTTATAAAATTACAACTTATAATACCTTCCATTGAAATTGGATGTAGCAAACTAAAGACTTTGGTGAAAACTAACGAATATTTGTTACAATTGCTAAAAACAATCGAAGAGTTGAAGAGAAAGAATGGACATTCTACATAGTAAAATTTGAACATTTTAATATAAATAAGTAAACTGAAAAAAGTAGATGTAGAATAGAGAGCGAGGAATAGATCACTTTGTGGTAATGGACTAACATGCCACTTAGTGCTCTATTCCTCGTTCTCGCGTTAAAATTGGATTACCTTGACCTATTTGTTCGACTGTTAGAATTTGGTTAACACTGTTGAATTTCAGTTTTGAACTAATGTTTATTCTTGTTCAAATGTTAGAGTTTCTTAACACTGTCGAATTTTAGTTTTGAACTAACTTTTAATTTATGCGAATTTTTAGTTCAACTCTAGTTAATTTATGTGCAAATTTAGTTTAACCAAGTGCCTGTGCTCTAGCCATTTCCACCCTAACATTTGTTCTTTCAACATCTGTCCTATAACATTTGTCCTAATAGATGTTTGGAGGGCAGGTGTTTGGTTTTAAAAGTAACTAAAATTAGTTGGGTGGGGGAAAGTTAGTTAAAGCTTGAATATAAAGAAGTATATACTAAAACTCCAATGGGAATAAAGAACACGAATGAACAATTAGTTTGTTGAAGGTTAATATTTTTATTTAAAAAGTTTGATTTCCTTGTATAGTGAAGAAGATGAAATAGTGGTGGGGGGGGGGACCGTTATAAAAGGAGGAACGCGAGAGCCTATTTCATTTCTTGGCAAAATTTCGAAGAGTAAACATCTCAACATGTATCGTTGCGATAAATGTTCGGAATCGTTTCACGATGAAATTCTATTAGACTGTCATAAAGAACTAATTCACAACAACCCAGAAGAAAAACAAGAACAACAAGAACAAGAACAACAAGAAGAACAAGAACAACAAGAAGAACAAGAACAACAAGAAGAACAAGATGAAATAACAGCAACATCTTCAACTACTTTACCGAATCTACAAGTATTTGCATTACCCGGTAAAGTAGTAATGCATCATAAGATTCAAAATGAAAACTTGAAGCTAGAAGAATTTATTAGAGAAGCAAAACCAATCGTAAGTAAAATTTTAAAAGAAGAATTGAAAAGATTAAACTTTCTTAAATTTGGTTTACTACTAGAAGCTATGTTTATAAATGTACAAGAAGAATTATCACCAAGAGGATTCATAACAAAAAACCGAACCATTATGGAAAGTTCAAACATTGATTCAATAATAGAAAATTGTATAGAAGAAATATTAACAAAAATTCAGGAACACGAAGGAAGAGGATCCGGATGGAGTCTTACAAGTATTGAAGTATTAGATATAAGAGTTCACAAACATGGATATGGACTAATGGGATCTAGTTACATTCCTTTACCAAAAAGAATTGAAAATACAAAATCTTGTGTTAATGTTAAAAATGAAGACAATGAATGTTTTCGTTATGCAATGACAGCTAAATTTGTACCACCACTTCATGTGAATAGACCTAACCAAGAATATGAAAATCAAAGATTTAGATACAATTTTCAAGGAATCACTTATCCTGTATCACTGAAAGATATATCAAAATTTGAGAAGAAAAATCCTGGTACGTCTATCAATGTTTTTGCATTAGATAGTTCAAACAAAGTGTATCCTTTACGTATTGCAAAAGAAGAGCTACCAGATCATACGGATTTACTACTACTAACGCGAGGAGATGTGTCTCACTATGTGTACATAAAGCAATTTGATCGTCTTGTTAATAAGCAGCTTTCTAAAGATCGACACAGAAAGTTAATTTGCAAGAGATGTTTCAATTTTAAACGAGATGGGCTACACTCAAGAGAATGGTTACAAGAGCACAAAAGATTATGTAACAATAATTATGAAGCAAAGATTATTTTACCTTCGGAAAGCAGAGCATTTGTTACATTTGAAAAGGTTCATCATCAGTACCGTATTCCTCTAGTTGTGTATGCGGACTTTGAATCAACACTTGTTCCTGTTGAAGATGAAAATTGTGAAGCTAGAAAAAGTGTCAAGTATCAAATGCACAAACCAAACAGTTTTTGTTTAATGGTTAAATCAACATTATCAGAAGAACATTTAAACAGATATGGATTAACTTCAGAACCTCTAGTATATCGTGGTGAAAATGTAGAAAAAATATTTCTTGATCACTTATATTCAATAGCTGGAAATGCACAAAGATTATATACAAATATTGTACCAATGAAACCGATGGAGGAAGAAGAAGAAATTCAACATGAAAATGCAACTCGATGTTTCTTATGCAAAAATGATTTTACTATTGAGAATTATAAAGTTAAAGATCACGATCACCTCACAGGTTATTACAGGGGTGCTGCTTGTAATAAATGCAACTTAAGCTATCGTTTACCACTATTTATTCCTGTGGTTCTGCATAACCTCAGTGGGTACGATGCTCATTTTATAATACCTGAACTAGGAAGAGACGACGGTAAAATCGATGTGTTAGCTGAAACTTCAGAGAAGTTCATAAGTTTTTCCAAAGAAGTTGGAAACATGAAACTAAGATTCTTGGACTCCTACAGATTTATGCCGTCGAGTTTGTCCAAACTTTCAGAAAATTTAAGGAAACAAGATTTCATCGAAACAAAGAAGATTGTAAATAACAACAAACTGGATTTGGTACTTCGGAAAGGTGTGTTTCCATATGATTACATAGACAGTTTAGAAAGATTTAATGAAACATCACTTCCGGCTAAAGAAGAATTCAAAAGTAAACTTTATGACATGGACATATCTCAAGAGGACTATGATCATGCATGTAAAGTATGGAACGATTTAGGATTTAGAACATTGGGAGAATATTCAGATTTTTATGTTAAATTGGATGTAACTTTACTATGTGATATAATGGAAGAATTTAGAAATACATGTTTTGCAGCATATGGATTGGACCCTCTTCATTCGTACACTTCACCTGGATTAGCATGGCAAGCTATGTTGAAAGAAACAAATTGTAAAATACAACTTCTTACTGATATAGATATGGTTATGATGTTAGAGTCAGGAGTTCGAGGGGGATTGACGCAAAGCGTTACACGACATTTCAAGGCGAACAACAAGTATCTGCCCGATTATGATGCATCAAAACCAACAACATTCCTGGGTTATTTTGATGCAAATAACTTATACGGATGGGCAATGTCGAATCCCCTTCCATATGATAATTTTAAATGGATAGATCCAGAATCGATTGGAAACATAATGGATATACCGAAGCATGGTGAAACTGGTTACATTTTTGATGTTAATTTTGAATATCCTGAACATCTTCATGATCAACATTATGATTTACCACTTCTTCCTAAGACTGAAATTTCCCCTACTGGAAGATGGCCAAAATTAATGATGACTTTAACCGACAAGTTTCGATATGTTGGACACTACTGGATGATACAACAAGCTTTAGACTTAGGATTGAGAATTACAAAAATTAATCGAGTACTACAATTTTCTCAATCTTGTTGGTTAAAACCTTACATCGACAACAACACAAGAAGAAGAGCCACCGCTACATCAAGTTTTCAAAAAGATTTTTTCAAATTAATGAATAACGCAATATTTGGCAAAACTTTGGAAAACAAAAGGAAACATAAGGATATCAAATTGGTAACTGATCCAGTAAAATTACAGAAATTGGTGCAACAACCAAACTTTGGTTCATCTATAATTATTAATGAAAATCTAGTTGTTATTTCCATGAACAAGAAGTCAGTTACAATGGATCGTCCTTTGTATCTTGGAATGTCAATCTTGGATATTTCAAAAACACATATGTACGAGTTTCATTATAAGAAGATGGTTAACTATTATGGAAGAGAGAACATTGGTATTGCATATATGGACACGGATGCACTAATTTACTGGATTAAAACAAATGACATGTATGAAGATCTACGCACCTTTATATATAAAGATGATTTCGACTTTTCCGATTATCCTAAGGATCATCCAAATTACGACTATGACAGAAATAAGAAAGTATTGGGAAAATTTAAAGATGAAACAAATGGTGTGCCGATGATGGAAATTGTAGCATTAATGTCCAAACTGTATTCATTTCAACTGTACATAAACGAGAGGAACGAACATCAAGTCACGAAGAAGGCCAAAGGAATAAAAACTTCTTTCCTGAAGAAGAACGTACAGTTTGAACATTATAAAAGATGTTTGTTTGAAAATGTTGAAACAACTGCAACGTTCAACACTATTAGAAGTTATAATCATCAACTATTTAGTGTCAAACAAACAAAGTGGGCATTAAGCTACAAAGATGACAAGCGCCATATTTTAGAAGATAAAATTAATACTTTACCATTCGGCCACTACTCTCTAAACCCTATCGACCAGTAAACCTATTCTTCGTCCTCTACCTTCTTCCTTTTTCCTTTCCGTAAAGAAGAGGGGACATGGCAAGCCCAATGCCATGTTCCCTCTTTTTTACACTAATATGAATTGGCCTTGACCTATATTCAAACTATATAAATGAGAATAAACTATTCTATGGATCAGTATTTTTACATGCGGTGTACAAGCAACATCTGAAGATGGAAAGTGTGAAGGACAAGATTGTAAATGAACTACATAAACCAGCAAGAAGAAGATTTCCAAGAAGAAGTACAATCATTAAAGGGATGAATGATCTTTATCAAGCTGATCTCATTGAAATGATACCGCACAGTAAATTAAACAAAGGATTTAAATATATTTTAACAATTATAGACTGTTTTACTAAAAGAGCTGACGCTTTACCATTGAAGGATAAGACTGGTAAAAGTGTTACAAAAGCTATGGAAACCATAATACAAAGAAATAAATTTAAAATTAAACATCTACAGACCGATGATGGAAAAGAATATTTTAATAAAGACTTTAGAGCTTTGATGAAGAAATATCAAATAAATCATTATTCTACAAATTCTGAAGTTAAAGCTTCAATAATTGAAAGATTCAATAGAACATTGAAAGGTGCGATGTATAAACAATTTTCAAAACGAGGATCATATGTGTGGTATGACATATTACCACAACTTATAAAACAGTATAACAACAAATATCATCGTACCATTGGAATGAAACCTATCCAGGTAAACAGTGCTAATGCGAAAATTGTATTACAACGCATTAAAAATAATACAACACCGAAATTAGAAAAATTGCAACCAAAGAAGTTCAAGGTCAACGATAAAGTTCGTATAAGCAAATACAAAGGTGTATTTAGTAAAAGATATCTACCAAATTGGACTAATGAAGTATTTACAATTTATAAAGTGCAACCAACTATACCTGAAACCTATTTATTAAAGGATAACAAGGGTGAATTACTTCAAGGTGGATTCTACGGACACGAATTGTTGAAATCAACAGTTGGTGATGTATATCTTGTCGAGAAGATTTTACAAAGGAAAAAGGATATGGTTAAAGTCCGGTGGTTAGGGTTTGATAAAAGTGAAGACTCTTGGATTCCTTCAAAAGACTTAGTATAGTTGTTTAATAGCTCATTGTGTGTTTAACCTTTATACAAGATGGAGATTGTACAACAAAAAGATCGATTTAATATCAATAACATTGATGAATTGACAGTTGACAATGATAAGTTAAATCATGGAAAACATGGTGAATTACTACCAAATACGATAAGATGTCTAATAACTGGTCCTTCAAATTGTGGAAAAACTAATGTTGTTTTTAACCTTATAACTAATCCTAAAGGATTGCGTTTTAATAATATATACATTTTTTCAAAATCATTGCAACAACCAAAATATCAATTATTGGATAAAGTACTTGCAAGTGTACCTGAAGTGAATTTTTATAAGTTTAATGCCAGTGAAACAATTATGCAACCAAATGAAGCAAAACCATTTTCTATTTTTATATTTGACGATGTTTCTTGTGAAAATCATGACACAATAAGGAATTATTTTGCTATGGGAAGACATCATAATATTGATAGCATTTATATTGGTCAAACATACAGTAAAATTCCAAAACAACTTATAAGAGACAATGCAAATATGTTGATCATCTTCAAGCAAGATGAAACAAATTTAAAGCATATATATAATGATCATGTAAATGCGGATATGCCATTTGAAAAATTTAAAGAGATGTGTGGCAAAGCATGGAATGAGAAATATAGCTTTCTCGTTATTATGAAGGAAGAAGATATTAAAAATGGTAGATATCGTATAGGGTTGGATAAATTTGTATTTATGCGTTGAACTACCGATGCTACATCTAGTTACATGTTGAACTTCACAGTGTAAACATGGTGAATCAAGAAAAACTATTGAAAGAAATAAAATCACTGAGTGATTCTATTAGGATGAAGAATCGTGCATTGAGGATGGGTTTAAGTGAAAGAGAAGAATTTCTAGAGACTACATTTAAACCTATTACGGAACCTTTAAAACAGATATCAGAAACTATTGGTAAACCTCGTTATGAAGGAGATGTTTTACTACCAGTTTCTAAACAAGAAGTACAAGCATTAAAAAAAGAAGAAGATGATGATTCATATACAAGTGCTAGTGAGCAAGAAGAAACAAAAGAAGAAGAAGAACCAATTGTTGAAAAGGAAGAAGAACAGCCAATACCAGAAGCAGAACAATCTATTCCAAATTTAACTCAATTGAGTAGCGATATATTACAACATGGACCTCTTGGAAGAAAATATATAATGAAAATGCTACATGACATGAAATCAAACCCGAATTTGAGTAGATCACACGTATACGGAGCAAGAATTGATGGGAATGAATTGAAGATTGGCGATTCAAAGCTTGAAATAACACAAGACGATTACATCATTATTGGTGAGCATAGATATAAAGGAACAAAAGGATTATATGAATTAATTTTTAAAAACATACCACTAAGATATTCATCCAAAGATTTAAGTGTTTTTAAGGAGATTCTACAAAATACTAACGCTCATAAAAGAAACTACTCAAAGGATGCAATGATTAATCGTTCACGTGCAACAAAATATAACATCGTTATAAAAAAGTTGTTTCCTCCACGAAAATTGCCAACATTACGTACTGCACCAGCGGTGAGACAACCACTGAAAAGAAAATCTTTATCACTTATGGATTTATCACTTCTTGAACAACATGGTAAAAAGAGTAAAGGAGATACTTCAACATCTGGTAAAGGATTGATGAAAAATC
Source organism: Neoaliturus tenellus (assembly GCA_030545055.2). Classification (NCBI taxonomy): domain Eukaryota; kingdom Metazoa; phylum Arthropoda; class Insecta; order Hemiptera; family Cicadellidae; genus Neoaliturus; species Neoaliturus tenellus. The sequence goes on from CM061531.1 coordinate 112,921,994, forward strand.
TATACAATACGAATGTGATTTACTACAATGATATCAATAAATTGGTTGATAGAATGAGACTATTGCATGAAGCCATGGAAGCCGGTCATACAGGTTTGAATAATGAATGGGTGGCTCTAGTTGATGAACTTAGGAATCGCGGTATAGTCGTATAATTGTCCGTGGATATAAAAGAGGTGCAAGCATAAGACGTATCAGTTCTAACATGAGCGTCGACAAGTTCGGACGGTACTCCGCTTTAGGAGTGCAAGTTGGAGAAGACAGAAAAAGAAGTGGATTACCGCAAACACCTGAAGGTGACTATAGCATAAGTAATAAACGTTTAAAACTAGTTAAAGATCCAGAAGAAGATACTGATGGAGCAAATTTGAAGACAGTAAAAGAAGCTACTTCAACATCATTAAAATTACATAAGAATACTTATGATGTTGAATCACATAGATTAATTAATGTTGGTAAACCAACTGAAGGTTCTGATGCAATTACTAAAGAGTACTTATCATCTGAACTTTCAAATACTTTAAAATTGCAATGGGGTAACAACTTAAAAGATGGACAAACATATGATGCTGGAAATTATAGAATAACCAACGTGGGAAATCCCAAAAATGATAAAGATTCAGTTAATAAAGAATATTTACATTCTATAATACCGGAAAAAACTGAACATGGATATTCTTTTTATAAATTTATTATAAATGACATTGGATACCCAAAGGAAGACGGTGATGCTGTAAACCTAAAATACATCAAGGACAACTGTATTTTACAAGATGTTAATGAAATCGATTGTCATGGTAAAACATTGACAAATGTAAAGTTTGGTTCTCAACCAAAAGATGCTGTTACTATAGAACAATTATCTAAAGAATTAAAAAAGGAAACATCCAATTTTGTAAAACATGAAGATGCCGTGTTAAAGCGGGGAGATAAATTTATACATGGAAATGAAAAGTTTAATTTAATGCAAGGAAATAATGATGAATGGGATGCAGGACGTAAAACAATAACAAATGGAAGATTTGGTATAAAAGATACAGATGTACCTCTAATGGTGCAAACATTAATTGCTACTGGTGGTACATTAGGTACATACAATGGTCGTAATAGAAGAATAAAAGATATTTATCCTGGTTACGAAGCAAATGATTGTGTTACAATGAAACAAACAATAACTTGGGATAAACACTTTGGGACCAAATATGATGCAAAGATGAAGAAAATAATTAATATTTTACCAGGCGAAGATTCAAATGATGCTGCTACTATTGGACAAGTCATAAAAACATCAAAAAGTGATTCAACAGCTTACACATGTAATGATAAACGTATTATGCAATTACATGATCCTCAACATCCAAAAGATGCTGTAAATTTAGATTGTTTAATAAGAATAGTGGGCAATTTACTTATTGATACCCATAATCATATAGCTAGTACAACGAATCATGTGATGATTCAACCCGATGAACGAGAAGCTTGGATTAAAAATAGAATTATAAATCAGTATATAATTAATTTGAATAACTAAGTGTTTAAATATAAAAAATTATACATAACTTATTCATTTATGTAATGTATCTTGTGGAGTAAACACACCAGTTTATATAAGACTACATAATGAAGGCCGTATCACTCAGTCATCATCAAGACAGCAACAAGAGAGGACGTGGTATAACTTCAACTGCGTTATCCCTGCTTAGACGGATACGTATTGGTGCTGTTGTAAATCGAGCAATAGACGCTTTACCATACGAATTACATCTGCCCGGAGGTTATCAATATTGTGGACCTGGAACTAAGTTGGCAAAACGTTTAGCAAGAGGAGATCCTGGAATTAATAAATTAGATCAAGCTTGCAAAGAACACGATATAGCATATTCAAAGTATAAAGATTCAACAAATAGATCAATAGCAGATAAAATTCTAGCGGAAAAAGCTTGGCAAAGAGTAAAATCAAGTGACGCAAATATTGCAGAAAAAGCAGCAGCTTGGGCAGTAACTACAGCCATGAAGACAAAAGCAAAGTTAGGTGGTGGAAGACGTCGCAGAGGAAGACCTGCAAAGAGAGGCGCTCCCAAAAGAGGTGGAAACATTAAAAAAGGACGTCGTAGAACTCATAAGGCAAGTGTAAAGAAGACTTCTGTTTGGCAAATGGTAAAAAACGGAGCAGGTTTATACCTAAGACCATACCGTGTGTACTAAATAAGAAGAATCAATTGATAATTCCAAATAAAGCCTTAACAAATCATCAGTTAAATGATTATGTAAATTGTTTGAAAATACCATTCTTTCGAGGAGTTTTTATGAAAGATGCATTACCAACTAAAATATGGAAAAATGAAACTGGAATAGTAAATTTGGATTCCACCTATGGTCCAGGCACTCATTGGGTATGCTATAAAAAACTCGGACAAACCATTTACTACTTTGACAGTTTTGGCAATCTACCACCGCCAAAAGAACTGCAACATTATTTTCGAAACTCCAAAAACATTTTTTACAATTACAAAAGAGAACAACCTAACAATACTGAAATATGTGGGCATTTATGTTTGGAGTTTCTAGCGAAGAGTGTCAGTCAGCTTTAAGATGTCATCGTATACAGTGTCACTGAGTGGAAATTCATCCACATTGAAAAGTACGCTGTTCCCAGCATTGCGTCTATCCAAGGAAAGATTATGGGAAGCGGCATTACTTGATTTGACTACCTACAATTCAATTCCTAATGTTACAGAAGGAAAAAACAATTTACTACATTATTATGAAACTAAGGATGCTGCAGGAAAATACTCAGAATTGAAAATAATTACATTTCCTACTGGAGCTTATGAAATTGATGATATAAACCAATTATTACAGAAACAACTCGGAGAAGACAATATCACCGTTAAAGGAAACAATAATACTTTAAAAGCAGAAATAACTTCAAAATATTATATTGATGTCAGCTTGGAACAGTCGATTGGCAGTTTACTTGGATTTACAGATACAAAAAAAAAATCTTAACTCCTGGAACTACTCATTCAGGTGATTCAACTGTAACAATATTGAAAGTAAATAGTATTGATGTCACGTGCAATATTATACACGGATCGTATAGAGATGGAGTTAATCAACATATTTTACATACATTTTATCCAACAGTGGCTCCCGGTTTTAAAATTGTTGAGAAGCCACAAAACTTGATATACCTACCGTTAAACACCAGTTTCATTTCAGACATCGTACTGAACATATTGGATCAAGACGGTCATAGTGTTGACTTTAGAGGAGAAACAATTACTATACGGATACACATCAGAGCAGCAACATAAAAGTCAACATGGGATTATCATTTAAACCGCAACGGAAGAGTCGGGAGCTCAGTAGCTCCTCGACATTGGAAGAGTTAACATCGGAAAACATTCGTTTTCTACAGAAGATTGGATTGAAACTTAACAGCGATGGATATCCTGGATATATCTCAAGGACCAACGTTCGACGAAACACTATGGGAGAAGGAATATCACACGCACAACCCTTACACTTCATCAAAATTAAACAATAACGATGAAATAAGGATCCCCATTCAACAACAAGATATTTACACTTTACCGTGTGAAAGTTACTTGTACATTGAAGGACGGGTATTAAAATTGGATGGAAAAACTGCTTCAACAGTTCCTTTTATAAATAACCCGATGGCATATCTTTTTGATGAAATAAGATATGAAATATCAGGGGTGACGGTTGATTCAACAAAAAAGGTTGGTTTAACAACGACATTGAAAGGATTAACATCATTAACACCGCATGAGAAGAATTCAATAGTCACCGCCGGATGGGTTGCCCCCGATAAAGACACTATAACACCAGCTTCCAACGGTCACTTTGATTTTCATGTACCTTTACGATTGCTTTTGGGATTCGCTGAAGATTACAAACGGGTAATAATAAATGTCAAACAAGAATTAGTATTACTCAGATCTTCAACTAATAAGGACTTGATACTTGCAGACCCTGCAACTACGGAAGATAAACTGGAATGGCAACTACAGTTGGATAAAGTTGTTTGGAGAGTACCTCATGTAAGATTGGCTGATGAACATAGAATCCTATTATTGAGAAAGTTGAAATCTGACCGTGATATTGTGATGCCATTCCGAAGTTGGGAATTTCATGAATACCCTACACTACCTCAGACAGAACGACAAACATGGACCGTCAAGACATCAACTTACTTGGAACGAGCAAGGTACATAATACTCGGTTTTCAAACTAAGCGAAAAGATGTTATCACTGCAAATGCTGGTCAATTTGATCACTGTAAAATAAAGAATTGTAAAGTTTTCCTAAACTCTCAATTCTTTCCCTATGACAATTTGAATGTCATGTTCAGCAAAAAACGTTTTTCTATTTTATACGATATGTATGCAAGATTTCAATCGTCATATTATGGAAAGACTAATACACCACTATTATCACCTGACCAGTATTATTCCAAGGCTCCAATAATTGTAATCGATTGTTCAAAACAAAATGAATCGGTAAAATCATCAAGTGTAGATATAAAAATTGAAATGGAATTTGAAGAACCAGTAGCGGATGGAACTTCGGCATACTGTCTAATTCTACATGATAAAATAGTTACTTACACACCGCTGACCGGAATTGTGAAGAATGTACTTTAAGAAGAATTGTACAACAACTGCAAATTTTTGAGGTTAGAATTATCTGCTTTAATTTTTGAGGTTAGAATTTCATTTGTGAAAGACAAGTTCAAAACAAACAATTATGTAATTGTATAAATTTCAAGGATTTACGAAAAATATAAAAGCGAGAAAATAATTAGTAGAAACTTCATTCTATCTTCAACCGTCGTATGGGAAACATCATTCGCAAGATGAATTCTACTAACGGAGAAGAAAATACACCTCTAATGGATGATAATAGTTCAGATATAGAAAAACAAGTTGAACGAGAAATGGACGAGTTCCTAAAATTCAACAAACATAAGAAGAGAGAAGAAGAAAAAGCTGAAAAAGAAGTAAAAAGGAAGAAGGTTGAAGTTAACATTACAACCAATATTTTAACAGAAGTATTTCTTCGGATTATCTACCCAATTTCTTCATGCATGACAAAAAGTATATCAGTTGGAATTTTAAAATCAATGGATTATTCACCAATTGTTATTTTAAATCATGGAAACAAAATGGTTACTTTCAGTGAAATTACTTGGGAATCTCTCATGAAACATTTACATCTTTTGGAGTGCTATTTAAGTAACAACACATTTGGAAGAAGAACAAGATTAAGTTTATTGGAATCAAATATTGAAGTTGATATAGTAAAACATCGTGGAGGACAAATTGTTCGCTTCAGAGATTTAACTACACATAATGTTAAATTATATTTCACTAAAGAAGAATTTTATACTTTAAGTTGTACTACCGGTCCCGTCACCAGATATTTGAAACAACTAATATTTTCAAGTGCAATAATTAAAGACTATCTAATTGATACATTGGACAAAAAACCTTTTGTTCCAATTTTATACGGTCCCGTGGATACTTCAATCTTTAATAGAATACCTCAAGAAGTTGAAATGTGGAGACAATTAAACAACTATCACACCAATTTTAATATTGATGAAGTGGCACAAGAAGTGAAAGAAGAAGAACAATCCTGTCTGTTATAAACATCGGCTCATTCAATTTTTAAGTCAGTTGTTAGTAAGACTTCATCATGAATAAACGGGTTTCGTTTTCTAATGCGCCACATATAATGGAAGTTAAAAGAGGTATAATTGAATTTCAAGCTTTCCGAGGAAATGATGGTAATTTTATTATTAAAGAATTAGTAATCTTGGACATGAACACATCAGTAGTTTATCATTATTTGTTCAAACCTCCAGTACCATTTAATAGACTAACAACTAAAGCGAAAGTTACAAACAAATGGTTGAACAAACATTTTCACAACTTAAGATGGGATGAAGGTTTCATTAATTATAATATGATGCCGCACATTATGAATCATTATTGCAAAGAGTTTAAAATTATCTACACAAGGGGATTGGAAAAAGCAAATTGGATACAATCATTTACAAGCAACGAAGTGATTAATGCAATAATTGATAAAGATTTCCAATGCTACTTCAACGAACTTTGTATTTCATCAAAAAATTTTAAACATCGAAGGTCGCAGTGCGCTTTAAAGAATGCCTACCGCTTGAATAATTTCCTTCAACAAACTGGTGGGGGTAGTGTCAGTGGTGGGGGTAGTGTCGATTATAAAAGTGAGAGCGCTACCATGACACAGCATGAGTATTACTCAAACCTCCGAAGAGACAACATCTCCGACGGACATTCTTATTAACAAGAAGATTAACAACAACATCAATATGGCATCACAGAACTTACTTCAAAGTTTAGTTGATCAGTTCAACGCTCATTCTAAATCATCAATTCTACCTACGAAGAAATGTTCTGAACTAAAAGAAGAAAAACACTACATCATTCATACTATTAAGAAAATGGAAACTTCAGTAGGTGATGCTATAAATTGCACTTTGAGCGAGGCACCTTATACAATTGGTGATGAAGCAAAATTTCAGATCTTCTTACCAAAGCGCTTCATACAACTACTTCAAAATGAAGATCTTCGTATAATTCAACCCGGCGCACTCTATTTGGTATCACATGGACCCAGTGGAAACAACTCTACTGAACTTACAATTCATGTAACACCTACTACTGATTAATTTATACATAACATTGTAAATATTTCTTTGTATTTGTTTTTTCAATAAATATGATATAAAACAAAACAAAAAATAAAAATAAAAAAAGCAACATATTGTAATGTCTTTGTACATTACAATATGTTGCTTTTTTTAAAAATTCCACAGGATGACCTTGACCCAATTTTGTATAATTATAAAAGGGGAAATGTACTTGCAAAATTCATCAGTCTACTGCTACCTTTCATACCGTACACATCTCGCTCTTAATCCCTGAATATAAAACTGCAACATGTCCCTAAAGGTTAAGTGTGCATCTTATGATACCAACACCATAACTACTTTTGAACAACTTGAAGATTTAACTAACGAAATGCGAGTTTTACTTACCGGTGGTTATCACTTAACTGTTGATGTTAGTGCTACTAATACAAGGATGTTCACTAAAACAAAATATTGCGATGATGAAATATTTATTTCTACACAACCTACAACTTCTTCATCGCCAACTGGTCAACATAACATCAAGTTCCAAAAGTATTACCAATGTTGAATAACTTTTGACAGACAAAGCTACAACTAAAGAATCACATGATCAATGTGAGTTAATAAAAAGGATGTGATACTTGTATAAATAATCATTCGCTTCTTAGCTCTCACCACGACAAGACCTATTTAAGAAAATGTTGTACAGAATGATGATTCAACTTGATGGAAAAATCTATGGAAAAGACTACAACACCATTGAACAAATGACCCAAGATTTAGATGTATTAACTAAAGAAGGATATCAAGCTAAATTAATTTTAAAATTTCCTGAAGTACATCCATTATCAACAGAAGAACTTGTTGCTATGGCTAAGGCGGAGAGAGAGAAAAAGTCTGAAGAAAACAAAGAGAAACAAACTTCCTAAATTTTAATAATCCTTACACTTGTAAGGTATAATTTTTTAAAACTCCATTTGAATGACCTTGAAATTACCCCTACCACTTTTCACAGTACATAAAACTCACTATTGAACACTATACACTCTTATTCTTTCACTGGACTCCGCAGCGTCAACATGGAAGAGCAAAAATACAAGTACAAACCTCGTTACTGTTGTGAACAACAGTGTACAGATTTAGGACCAATGATGGTGGATGGGTTAGCTTGTACTAAATGTGAATTCTTCGGATCTTGTTATTGCAAATGCAAAACAAAACAACTACCACCACCGGAATTGCGAACTTTCAAATTTTACAAATCAAGATATTTTCATACATGTTGTCCTCAAAGATGTTTCAAATTTCACCCTCTAGATCTTGCTCATTGTCAACGCACCAATTCTCATCAAGATGATTTTTGTACACATATGATAAAAAGATGTAAATACAGATCAGATTGGTATTCCGATCCTGTAGAACCATCAAATGTGTAATTTCAGTTTTACACTCTTTTTTAAAACTTCATTTGGATGACCTTGAGATTTCCCCCACCACTAGTTCTAATTTTTATATAATATTAAATCATTCCACTTCCAACACTCTAACTAACAACATGGAAAACAAATTTATCAAATTTGAACATATAATAACTGACAGGGAGGAGATGGAAGAATTGTTTCAAAACTTACTTTCTGTCATTGACGAATATCCTATAAGATGGTTCAGAATTGTAGTTCAATATTTAAATCCTGGTGAATTGTTTTCTTCATCAAGTGAAGAAGATGAAACAACTACTTCGGTTCAAATAATTGAATTAAAAGATGGAGAAGAAGAACTAAACGTTTTATTCAATCATAAGCTCAAGGTTCCCTATATAAAAGCCCCCTCCCTAGACAGCCCCCCTCCCTAGACGCCTGCTCAAGGTCACCATTATATAAGCCCCCTCCCTATGCGCCGATCCTCATTCCATCACCGACTCTCCAATAATGAACAACTCTCCATTGGCCCGAATGAATTCTAGTTTTGAAATAAACTCTAAAGAAGAGTTACAAGACATTTTTAATATTTTACAACAACTTGTAGATAATTTTACAACCATCAAAATGAATTTGGAAATAACATACGATTGTCCTATTTGTGATAAGATTGAAAGTTCGGACGAAGACAGTTTACTAAATCTAACTCCTGCACCATCTGACACTACTGATGGTAATAATGAACAGCAAAATATTTCCCCCACCACTTCTTTGTAATTCTTCGTTCCCCCCACCACTTCTTTATTTAACTAACATTTCTCGCTTTCACTTCTCATTCCGTCTTCAACTTTTGAACTATCAACATCACTTGTTTTAAAATTTCAAACACTACAAAATCATGATGGATATGATGGATGAAGTTCCCTTCATAACTAGAATGGAAGAGGATAAATTGAAATTGGAAATTAAACGATTGGAAATGGAACGGGAAAACCAACTCGAAATGTTACGTTTGTTCAAGCTTTTCAAATACATCATCTGGGGACTCTGCGTTTACCTTCTCATCGTCGTTGGTGTTTGCATTTACAACTCTGTAGTTCATCACAAAAGTTCAACTTGTTTAAACTCTGCTGTTGCACATTAATTATATGTTCACAAATAAAATTCAAAATTTACTTCAGCCTATCCCACTATCACCAACTAGTTCAACTTTGAACTATTTCTGGTAGTAGTTGGGTAGGCTTTTTTAAAACTTACTCTGAATGACCTTGACATACTTTCCAAGCCCCAGTTATAACTGTTAAATTTCAGTTTTGAATTAACTCTTAATTCATGCCCAATTCTACTTCAAATTCAGGGCATATGCTCTCGCCATCTGCACCCTGCAGCTGCCCTGGCAGCTGACACCATCTGACCCCTGCAGCTGCCCTGGCAGCTGACGTCACTTCCGGTTTAGAAGTGGCTTTTTCCCACTACTATAATAGATACAATACATATAGTGTGCTTAACTTTTAATAATCATTTGGTAGTCTCCTAATTTTGGTGTGGTCCGCCACCTAAGAAAATGACGGAAAAATTAATTATAGTGTAAGTGTTTACTAAAATGATATTTTCGTAAAGCTCATAACACTTAAAGCTTAAAACCATTGGTCGATTTCATTAAACTACCTGTAGGCCTAACGATTTCTTTTAATTTTAACTACCTGTAATTTCCAACTATTATTATGTTATAATTTCATTAGGCCCCATTACTTACCGTATATGATCCAGGTCAGGACAGAAAAAAAAAAAAACAATATAATAATAAGAATGATGATGCTTCTGGTTGAAATAAAAAAATTGACAATGTCAAACTCACCTTCCCAGTCAGAGGCCATTCATTTATGCCTAATGACAGATATTTCGGGGTGAGTAGGAGGAAACTTAGAAAAGAAGAGAGATACTACACACTTGATGAGGTAGTTAATTGCTCGTATAAAAAACTCTTCAAAAATCCAAAACAAATTTTCCATTGTAGAAATGAAAGTGGAAGATTTTATTGATTTCAGTTCTTGGTGGCCACAATTTCTGAAATAATACCTGTCTGAGCGACGATTCTTATGGGAAAAACATAAAAAAAGCATTTACCATATCAAACTATCGAGAAATGTATTTTTCCTCTGCTGTTCCGCACAGTGTTCAGTGTGGTAAGAACATTTCAGGTTTGACTATCGACACTTTCAGGTAAAAAAATTCAACCGAATCATTAGAACCCCCTACCATAAAAAAAAACATAAATATTGTACTGCACCTGAACAGCAGAAAAAGATGAAATAAAAAAGACCCTTGTGTACATAACAGAAGACAAAATGAAGTTTTCTAACCATATCACCTCATGGCCAATAACCACAGCCATGATGAAAACTTTAATGACTAAAACATGTTTTTTTCAAGTATAATAATTTTTTACAGTTTGATATGTAACCTTTAACATGTTAAATAAGTTGTATTAAAATATTTTTTATTTAAAACGAATTAAAATTTTTTATTTTTAAAAAACACCGAAAAATGTTTTTGATTACTGCAGAAAGGAAACATGTCCAAGTAAAGAAAACCCCCCACCCTTTTCTGATGGGAGGTAAGAGACTTTCCCCTGAATCATTATAAGCTTATGTGGTACAATGAAAATCAAATACTCAGAAACAATAAGTACAGGTTATTTATGCACTAACCTGTTTTTTGTCTCATGTAAAATTTAGGAAAGTGGGCTAGTTGCCTTTCTGCACTTAGCTATTCGGCTTGATGAAGCTTAAGAATTTTGCAATGAGATGTCATGGAAATTTAACCCTCTTTTAATTTTTGATACAATACCATGTCTTTTGTCATTACTGCTTGACTTCTACTTTGAACAGAATGGTATCACAATAACAATAATGAAACTTCAATTAGCACCCTTTTCACTTAACCTATTTCAGTCATGCCACGTGTGCAAATTGGATCAACCCAAATTCAATATATCTCGTCACAAAAATGTTTTGCATAAGTTATAGCAATGTATACAATTGGTTATAGGCTTGTGCACGGGTAGCGCTATCAGTGTCTAGGCACTACCTAGTGCCTGAGGTAAGCGCTTTTTTAAATATATATATATATATATATTTAAAATTAAAACATATATTGGTAGGGGCCGTTTTAAGGCCGATTTTGTATTCTGGCTACCGAGCCTTTCTTGTGAATTTTCATTATTTTCTGTTCTTATTGTAACGTTATCACCTTTGTAAATTCAAATGGATTCAACAGCCTTTTGTGTCTGCTCATTATTGAGCACGTTGCTAGCCATGGCTAGACCTGCCCTGACAGGTCCAGCCGCATGTCTGACTGGTTGTTGTGTACCCTGGAATTTTTAATATGAAAACTGAATTAAAATAAAATTAATGATATTATTAATGGCTTACAACTGATGTATAGCATAAATTACATACTAAGCATGCACTTAATAAATACCACACAAAGTTGAGAGTTTGAGTTAGTAGTCAGCAACCACAATAAGAGTTCTATGTCCTCACTACAGTAGTGCTAACGCGCGATATGAGCAACTGGTTTGTTTCGCTTGCATATGTGTTCCAAAGATCACTAAATAAACGGTATCAGTTAACTGACACATACTTTCTCCCAACAATGTAAAAAAGATGTTAAAAGCTTCAAACATTAATGTCTTGATGACTCAGTCGGATAGCTACCGGCTGAGCAGCGCTCGTTTGACCCTACGCGTGTATGTGACTTTTAACAACGTACTGCGTTTACCGCTAAACGAAAAATTGAATTTTCTCCGCAACCACTTGACCTAGAGCAATAATTTAAAATACTGGATTATTTTGTTTTTTGAGCTTGATTTAATGGTGATAAGTAAAATTTATTTCAAGACAACAGCTATTTTGAAAATCCAAAAAATTGATTTTTGAAACACTTTTTACTCTATAACTTTTGAACGCGAGTTTTCCCGGAGATGCGGGTGGTGTCATTTTATTCACCACTTTAAGCTTAATAAACCACAAAATCTTAGTCAAAATCGTTAGAGCCGTTTTTGAGAAATTTTGATTTTTGATGATTTTTGAGGGTTTTTGGGGGTAAAATACCCTTAAAAATAAAAAATTCAAAAAAATGAAAAAAACGCCTGGAATTATCGTGGATTTGGACCTATGTACCAAATTTAATTAAAATCGGACAATTAGGGCATTCTCTAGCTCTGTTTACATCCTGACACACACACACACACACAGACAGACATCACTCCGAAAACCACTTTTTTGGGCTCAGGGGGAACCAAAATGGATAAATCCACCAACAACTCAAATTCGAAAATTTTGACGAAAACAATACTTTCTCCATATACTATGGTATAGAGGGAGAAAGTAAAAAGCAACAACACATTCTAAGCAAACTTATGTAATCTAATGCATGTACCTATTAAGTTTTTATTAAATTATATTCCTTGGTAAATATAAAACAAACACCAAGCAACCAGGTGCTCTTTGTGGCTGTGACGCTGCATGAAATCAGAGTGTTCATCGCATTGTATAATTGCAAATAACACCCAAAAAATCGTTTGCAAACAGGTTTATCTTGTATTATTACTGTTCAGAATTAAATGTACAGTAAAAATAAGCAAAAATAAAAAATCGTGAAAAATAATTTTTTTTTTTTTTCATTTTGAGTGCCGATTCCCTTTAAATAATGTCGTTGAAAAGTATTAATATTATGGAGAAAAAGTGTTGTTTCTATGTGTTGATACTAAATTGAATATCGTTTTCATATGCGGATCTTTTCCAAAATCTCGTATCAAAATATCTTATCGTCTCTCAGCGAATCGCAATTTTCTGATACAATACATTTAGCACATCACTAGCTTCAACAGGTCCTGCCTAAATTAAAGTTATCTAAAAACGTCCCTACTATAAATCTATTAAAAAAAAAAAAAATCAATGGGAAATTAAAACCGTTCTCAGTTAGCCCAGGGTCACACTTTGAAAAAATATTAAGCCTTCCCCTAAAAGGCAAAAGTGTCAGAAAATGATTACAAAAATAGTGTTTATTTAAGTTTTATTTGAGACTTAAAACTACTTTTAAATATCTTAGCAAAGCCTAGTGGTGTTGTTTACTCTGAAGTCAACGTAAAAAAATGTAACTTCGTATCGAAAACAATTTTCCTGGGCATTAAAAAAATTGCAAATTATGTTCGTTGTTCTGAACCCAATAAAAATAACTAAACGTACCACATTCCTAAAAAAATCGTCTAATTGAGTTTTAGAGACTAACATAATTTTTGGCTTCAAAAATATTCAAGCCTAGGAATGGGCGTTGCAAGACAATTTTTTTTTTTGGGGGGGGAGGGTGTTTTCTTCAAATTGATCACCTTAGTTATGGGCTTTTTCCAACTGATTTTTGAGGGTGTCCCAACTCTTATGGTTCAAATTTGTATTAAATCCCATATTATAAAAGCACATGAACCACACGATGGCCACATTATACAGGCCATTATTTTGATCAGACCATAATTAGGCAAGTTTTTAATACAAAAAGGTCATATAATATAATTAAGCTAGCATATAAATATTGTAATAATATAATTTTAAAAGTTACAATTAATTGTTGTGGATTGTGTGTTTGAGTTGTGAAATTATTTACTCTCAATAATTGTAAGTTGGGAGTTTTCAAATAGCTCAAATAAAACTTTTAGATTAAGTCATCTTCGCCCTTTTGAAAACACTGAAAACATCCGTCCGCATCCCTCTGTTTCGGACGGGTTTCATTATATTTATTGGTAAATATATGTTTTATTGTAGATTAAAGTTAAATCTAAGTCCGTGATAAAAGATAGAGTAATAATAAATGGTTTTGTAGAAAAATCTCATAATTAAGAAAAGTTTTGTTACTTTGCGACATCACTGAAATATTCTCGCTTTTTAAACTTTTATAGTATTATAGGGACCTAGTATAACTATTCAACTAAACAATTACCAAGGTTGAAGAAAATCGGCAGAAAACGACGTCCGATACAGGGGAATAAAATACCATGTTTAACCCAAAGGCCGCATGGTTAACATAGCCGACTGCGCTACTAGTCTAAAGGCAAAGACGACTCTTGAATTAAAATACAAAATAAAAAATTATAAAATTTTACAACTTCCATACTAATTTGAGATTTTTCAGTTGCTGTATATTTAGCAAATTAATTTTAAATGTTTTAAATGTCAACATAATTTTGTAACAAATTAAATAAAATTATTTGAAAAATATTTTGTAAATAAACAATGATGATCAATAAAAAAATGTATGCTTGGTGAAATGGTGATGTTATTCGATGATAACACAACTCAAAACACGTTGTTATTATTATTTTTTCAAAGTTTAATAAATGGAACATAGCCAAAATAAATCTGTGAGTTGCTAAGCATGTTTCATTGTTTCAGGGTTGATTGATCTTGGAGATAGCAATAGGAAACCACGGCCTGCAACCAAAGTGTCACTTTTCATGGCTAGAGGTCTAATAAACAAATGGAAGATTCCTGTTGATTTTTACCCTGTAGATAAAAATGTCACATCAACTAACTTAAAAGGCACTAGCTGAGTACCCGTTCTTCGCACGGGGTGTGTGTACAGTTTATTAAACGAATGATATTAATGATTTCACAAATTCATAACCTTCAGTTGGTTCATTCTAACGTATCTAGATATCAAGTTTTATGCTTAATAGCTACCAGGCAAATTTGTCAAAATCTTGTTAAATCCATTTCTCATTTAGTCTAGAAGTTATTTCTATTAATGGTTTTGTTGCAGTTTGATTAAACATTTATATTCGTATGGTGATTTACTTTATAGTTCTATGAGTTTAAACTTATAGAAGATTTAAGAAAACTCAGACTTGTAAAAAATATTATAGATTCTTATGAAATCTAATATTGAATCCTTGATTGGGTGTGACGATAGCTATATGCCAAATCCAATGTATTGAACCCCTGCATCTTGTTCTACCCATGAAAGATATGTACAGACATGTACAATATTAAATCTAAATTCAAAATTAGTTAACATTTTAATTCCCAAACCAAGTAAAACAACGCAACATCTGTCAGTAACGTATAGCCACCGCACCGCAGTGTAGATATTAGGTTTACTTAATTCAATTTTTTTGTCTTTAGACTTTACCTATTTACCTAAAACCTCATGTGTTGCCAATGTATACAAAACCGAATAAATAGTGACATCCCATGTTAAAAAGTTATGTCGAAAAACGGAGAAAAATTAAGCATTGATGGTGGGATTACTTTTCCTTATTGCCACGGGAAGCGTTCTTTTTACCTTCTAAATGTCAAAATAAGTATATTTGTTTGTTTACACAAAATAAAAAACAATAACAAACTTCTGCAAATATGTTCTTAAACCATCTGATTCCATTCAACCAATCAGCATGATCCTTGAATGAAAATTTCAGTGGTACTATGAGTGTTTTTTGAGCGACTTTCTCACTTCTTCATAAGAACCTACTCATTAAGCTTTTACACATTAATATTGCCCTGTCTATACCCGAACTACTTGAAAAATTGAGCAATTTATAAACCTCATTGGTTTGAACTACATGTTGTGTTTGATAAAATACACCTCTTTTTGTCAGAAAGTGCAATGAAAGCTAAATTGGGAACTAAAATTAGTTTGTAATGATAATAAGAAACATTTTAAGATTTAAGGGTCAAAACTCGTTTTGTAATAATTTCCATAAATTATTTTAATATTCATATTTAGAACCAAGAATTAGTTGACTTTATTCACTGTATTTAGGCCAGTGAAAAGTTAAAGGGTTAGATATGAAAGAGTCTGTATTTAAAATTTGAAGTGTTGCCATCTGTGGTGAAAATGACAAACTGTCTAATCCAGCTGATTAAAGAGCATAGATAAAAAGGTAGAATTAAATATTCCCATAAGATTAACATTGAATATTTCTTTTACTATGAGGGAGAGCCTTTTTGACGAACGATGCTTTAGAGCAGCTAAAATCGTTCTAATTTCAACATTTAACAATAATAAAAATTTTCATATCATTTACTAAAGCCCTTGTCGTGTGAAAAGAGATTAAAGATTGGTATTTTAGCACAACTTGGCTACTTTGACATACTATGGGGCAAAGCCCTAAGGTCGCTAAGTCAATTAAAGTTGTAATGAACCTTCACACCACTCTAGTCTATGACATGAAAAAAATTTAGACCCCTAGGTAAAGTCGTTATCCAGTGAAAAGAGGACAAAATAGGACCCATGAGCGTTACAGACAGAATGACAGAGAGAGAGACAGACAGACAGAGGGAAAGAAATTTAGATGACACCGATTTTGGATTCTATTATGCATAAAAAGTAAAAATAACCAAAAATTTCAAAATTCTAAGCAACGTACAGACAAAACTCTAATTTTATTAATATAGATTATCCCTGACTGTTTGACAGCTGTACAAACAGCTGGCCTGGATGTACGAGCTGTTGTGTGCGACCAAGGGTCAACCAATAATAGGTCGGCAATTTCACTGCTTGCGTTACTAAGACAAAGCCATGCTTCATGTGTGGAGGGAAAAAAGTTTTTGTCATTTTTTATTTCCCCACATGTTTTGAAATGTCTTAGAAATAACCTTATGAAAACACCGATAAAGACAAGTGATGGAGTGGCTCACTGGAATCATGTACAAGCTCTATAAGAAATTGATAAAAATTAGAAGAAGGCCAGAGCAACAAAGCTTATCCAGAAACATTTGAATCCCTATTCCTTTGAAAAAATGAAGGTGAAACTGGCAATACAATTTTTCAGCCAATTAGTTGCCGCTGCAATGAAAACTTGTGTGGAAGCAGGTCAACAGCTTTGCACACTGCTCATATTTTTCAGGGCCTTAATAATGTGTGATGCAATGAACAGCAAAACTAGGTTTGATGCAACTAAATACAAGTGTGCAATTTCAAACTCTTCAGATCCACATTTGAAAACATTAGGTTTGGCAATCGATCATGCTATAGATTGGGTTCAAAGTCTTGACAGACAAAAATCAACCATCTTTTGATGGATTATTTATAAGTTTCAATTGTAAATATTTGTAGAAATTTTTGGAATTAATTGATTGATTGAGGTGCAGGGACTAACAGTTCAGGCATACAATGAAAATATTAATTCATCACCGTACGAATAATTTCAGGATTAAGTCACACCAACAGAGTCAATCCTATACTCTTATACGAGCAATGTTTGCTTGTTTGCTTGTTTGCTTGCTTGCACAATTATCTCAAAAACGGCTCCGACGATTTCCTTCAAATTTTGGAATAAACTTAGTTTTACCTTAAAAATACGATTGAGATGGGTCTCGCCCCCAGGGAAAATCTAATTTTGCTAAAAATTAAAGTTTAAAATTACAAAATTTTAACATTGGGCTTATGGGTTGCCATGTTGGCAACGAATTAACAACATATAAACAAGAAGTACATTCAGAACTTCAAAAAGAAATGTAACAGCTGTTTATGTACTGCATATTAAATGTCAATAAAGTTTATTCTGATATTTAAATTTACTAATATTTCACCGAGCAACGCTCGGTCCTCCTGGTACTATTGATTAAAAGATTTAAGAGGTTGGTTGTAAAGGGAAAGAGAATAGCAACACCAGTTCTCTTTTTCCCCGATGTTCAAAACAAAATATCTAAAAATAAAAGGTTATATTACCTTGTTGCTGTCTTCGTGACTTTGCAAAATCCTTTTGATTTTACGCGTTTCAGCACGTTATTGTGCCGTCTTCAGAAATCTCACACCAAGACTCTTATAATTAAGACAAGAAGTAGCTTTCTTTGTTGGCATCAACAACATATACTTGTTTCCTCTTGTAAGGACCAAAAATCCTATAATATATAGGTTATAGACCTTCAGAAAAGTATGCAGCTTTGGCAGGATGCAAAAACCCCAACTCAATTACGTCAAGGAGACTTTTGAAGAAAACATTTGGCTACAATATGCCAACTTTGTAATGTGTCCGACGGGGAAGTAGAGCAATTTTAAAACTTCATGGGTCATTCTGTCTTAACGCACAGTCAAAACTATCGGCTGCCCGATAATGTTTACCAAACATAAAAATTACCACACTTCTGATGATAATGGAGAGAGGGGAAGGGGCAGAATTCAAAGGAAAAACATCAAATGAGATCGATATCCTTCTTGAAGATTTTATGCTCGCCGGTTCAGAAAATGAAGAGGAGATGGACTCAGATGTTTGTTTAAATAGTTTAAGTACTATATTGGCCAGTACATCAGCTAGTACAACCATCGAGCCCAAAAAAATAAACCACTACAGAAAAACACAGGTAGACGGAAGATCAGCGTGAAACAGTTATTGATTACTTTAAGAAAAACATAGAAAGTAAAACTGCTAAAAAATCAAGTTATGGAGCTGTATAACAAATATCCAAATCTAGGGCTGCCCGGAGAGTGGGAAAAATCTAAGTAATGGTTCAAAATGTATATACAAAAAAGATATCAGTAAAACAATCATAGAATTAACTACTACCCTTGACTCAACATAATAAATAGACGAGTCAAGCTTATGACGAATTTGTGCGTGTTCGTGGATCTGTCGGGTCGTTCATGTTCGCCACGCTAGATAGCGCTGGCGCTGGTTTGTTTACATTTGTACTTGTAATTTGTGTATGCTTGTAATGCTTCACGACAATAAAATTGCTTATTCGTGACGTGTTTGTCATGGGATACAGGTAGCACAAAAAGTGGTAGGCCGATTTTAACAAAGGTCATGTTGATAGGCTTTAATACGGTTCTTTGATGTGGTATGATTGACGCCATATTGGAACTAACCTCATTTAGTCATTTAATAGTTGAATATTATTATTATTGAACAATAATCCAAGACATAAGTTATAATTTTAATTTTTACCCCCTCGAATTACTTTTGTTTGCATTTATATAATCTCACATTACAATTTATTTATTGTAACTTCAGATATAATATTCAAACGAACTTTAATCCCTAATTACTTTTTTATAATCAAGGCATAGGCTTAACCTAGGTTTAGATTGAGTTTTGGAGCTAAACTCAAACTTATCTTTTCTCCCTATTATCCCTATTAATAAAATATGTTGTGTGCCTCAAGAAGTAAATATTTGTTGTAAATTTCTGCCTCGAAACGTTCAATAGCTGTGCTATGGCAGAGCTCGATCCAAGATGCTACAAATGGCAGGGTCAGTTGATATTCCTATAATAGTTTACTTTCCATTACATTGAAAGTCTATTACATTATTTATAGCTTGTATTACCTCTTATCGATCACTATCCTATTACTATTTTCTAACACTATTTACTTAGCATAATGTTGTGTGTAGGCTAGTACAGAACTTAGGCTTCATATAGGCTACACACCGGTACATACATACTGCCTCACCTAGATAAAAAAAAATTCAGTGGCTTAAGACTATTCCTAAAAGTTGTCGTTTTCCAGCCCTTTCTATTGTGGATTAATTCTAGGCCTATAGTTGGATGATGACAATGTCCAGTGCATGCTTGTAATGCTTCATGACAATAAATATTGCTTATTCGTGCGTGGTGGTTGTCATGGGATAAAGGTAGCACACAAAGTGGTAGGCCGATTTTAACAAAGGCTTGATTGGTTTTAATACGGTTCTTTGATGTGGTATGATTCCTGCTTTTTTGGTGAGGTTACCTTGTTCAAATAGGATGGAAGCTAGTAAAAGCTTCAAGAAGGCATAAATAAAATTTTAGCTTCATTTTGGGTTTTTTATATTTCTCTGTATTTTGAGCTTGTTCAACTAACTAGGAACTTTACTGAGAAGCTTGGTCAATATATTCTGGTTTATTCCCAAAGAGCTTTAAATCTTCTTAATTACGGGGATTAACTTATGTGTTTATAGTAGCCTATATGAATGCTGATGCGGATTTAAGGTTTAGTTCTTTGACCCCATATGATATTGTTTCAAACATATAAAGAATTTATTTATTTATTTATTTATTTATCAACGGCCGAAGCCAATAAATACATAGATTTGACATAGGAACACACTACAGAAATAGGCTACTGTTTTTTCTACAAAATAGTTTACGTTTACATGCAATAGAAATCAGAAAATACATACGAAAGTGAATTGAAAACTTAACTTAGTTGAATAGAGAATATATAGCTTCGCCGTTAAAGCAAAATATTTACAGAATGAGATTTCAACAATAATAAATAACAATATATAGCAACAAACAATAAACTACTAAATAACTATTTAATAACTACTACTACTACTAAATAACTACTATTACTCAGGGCTGTGCCGAGTCTTTTGGCCTCATCATTGAGGCATTCAATTTTTTCAACTTGAATGCCATCATAACAGTTTGCCGTGTTCAGATGTGCAAGAGTTTTACAGTCACCATTGGCTATAAGAGTTGTATTTAACGAAATCCATGATCTAAAGACCGGGCCCAAATTCTTTCAGCAGCAACAACTTACATCATAGGGGATGATTCGTGATAATTCTGCTCACATTTCGGCTTGTGTGTTTGCATCCAAGTGTCCAGTTCAATAGGTTTAGCTTTCAGTTTATTCTTCATTATGTCGCAGCTTCTACAGTACTTAGACAATACCTCAAAGTCTATGACGAGTCCCGTAGTCATGTCTATGCAGCAACCGACGCCATATTTCCTTGTAAATCCTCTTTTGTGCCAACTGTCGTCATAGGTTATTGTCATATTTATAGGTGCAATAGGGCTTATTTCAGGATTTGGAGATTGACTGTTTGCCTTACGAACTTCACAACGGGTTAGCTCGAGATTATGCTCAACATTTATCATGCTGCTTCAAGTATAGCCTTTTTATGTGAACTATATGATTTGGTCTGCTTTGACTTCATATTCATATGTATAGAAAAAGTTTTTAGGCCTCTTAGGCCTTTGCCCATAGCATTGAAAGTATAATCCATCCTTCGGTTTACGTCAAACGGAGGGGCGTTAACATTGTTTGCCTTTGCTAATCTTTCTGATGTATCAAATGTTGTGTTATTAAACATTGCACACACTGCATGAGATATAAAATGTATGAGCATACCCTCTAATACATTTTGTTTTCATAAATAAGCTGCTTTCATTCAAACAACTAGGGTAATGAAATAGGCCTACAAAGCCAATGAGTTGTTTGACATCAACTAAAATGTATGCTTTAGCAATTTTATCCGTGTCAATTGCATTGTTATAGCTGTTGTATAGCGCAAATCCAGTTCTTTTTATTACTGGTTCATCATCAGAAGGGTACAGTGTAGAAGATTCATGACTATGACAAGCCCTAGGGAGGGATGTCCTCGTTTAGTTCTGCTACGTAGATGGAAAATAGCAATGGGCTGATCACGCTTCCTTGAGGGAGGCCATTGGAGAGGTATACCTGGTGATTGGAGGATCGGAATGTTTAAATGTTGTAGGTTTATCCAAAAGCCACTTAGCGAAGTGATTTATAAACTTACTTGGTACATTGTATTTGTTCATTATTTTCAGTAGGGATGAAATATTGACTATGATAAACACACTTTTACGACTAACCAACACTTTATTTTCTATATATTACATGGTTTACATTCTGGCGACTAGTTTCGACAGTCTATGCTGTCATCTTCGGACCGTCGGACCTCGCACTGGGGACAAGATGGCGGACGTTGACTGGTGTAGGTGGCGGTGGTGCGCATTAAGAGCGCTACTGTCGCTGGGGTAGCGGAATTCTACCCCCAGGAAAAGTACCCCCATGAAAAAACGCTACGTCATTTTGACGTCACGAGGGGCGGAGCTTAAAGTGGCATGGAGTTTTGGCTCGCGGCCGGAAAAGTACCCCCAGTTTTATAAATACATTATTATTTAATTTGGTTGCTCTAAATTAACAGAATAGCAAACCAAACACCAGCCGGATTTCTACCCCCGGAATTCTACCCCCGGAATACTACCCCCAGCAAAACTACCCCCAGCAAAACTACCCCCAGCAAAACTACCCCCAATGGACTAGACCCGGAATACTACCCCCGGAAAACTACCCCCGGAATTCTACCCCCAGCAAAACTACCCCCAATGGACTAGACCGGGAATCCTACACCCGCGAAAGTACTTCCACGTACACAATTCCTTAAGTATTTAACAATTGTTATTTTATGTACGTGTTCTGCTATTTAAACATTTCTATTATAAAATAATAGAAATGTTTTCTATTTCTAAATGGTTTCTATTTCTATTATAAAATAATAGAAATGTTAAGTTTATAGTAATACAAACTTGCCCTTCGGGTGATCTCGTTCTCTACTCTAACTCGCTGTCAAGTTCTATAATAGGCCTATGCTTTAGTTTTATATAACCAATCTTTCCTCAATCCTTTACGTTTACAGGCTTTTAGCTGTATGGTTTTATTGACATCAAATAAAATATATAAATTACCGTAGCCTGATATACTTTGATATTAGGTTTATAATTTTCAGCACCTGGGGGCCAAGCATTAGCTCGGTAAACTTAAACAGTAATATTTTTTATAGTAATATCATAGATGAAATATGGTAATATCATTTACAGACAGCCCAGTGCAAAAAGGCTTATTTCTTGTTCAAGACGAGCTCGTTCGCTCCACTCACTCGCCTTTCAGCTTCCTTTTTCTGTGCTTTCAGACTGTTTCAATGTAGGCCTACGGGTCTCGTGTATATTTGTTAAAACACATGTTGAATGTGTAACACGTGGATTCTAATTATTTAGTTTGCTGGTGTTTGCTTTATTCTTTGTAATGCTTTTGTTTTTAAATTCAAATGCAATTCTACAAATTGCTTTGTTGTTTTATATACTTTTACATTACTTTTATTCTTATTCATAATCAGCACTATGGAGTACGATTTAAAAAATTATAGATTATTTTCATCATAAAATAGTACCATTTAATTATTTAGTAATTGGCTGCCATGCAAAACTACATGTTTATACTGGAACACATAGGCCTATTCTGCACTTTGACAGTTGAGTCTACTGTTTTCATTATTCTTTCTTCTTTTTTTTAACTCCATAAGACCAATGTTAAAATTTTTAAATTTGAATTAATGATTATAAAGAAATTAGATTTTTTCTGGCATGCCTGTATTTATTTTAAATTCATCCCAAAACTATGTTATCTGCAATGTTGGAAGAAAATGGTTTTAGCTGTTTTTGAGAATTGAGATCCGTGTGCAAACATACACACATACAAATATATAACTTACTCGTATTACAGTACAGGATAGGATACACTTTATGCTTATGTAACTTAACTCACGTTTTGTAAATCTAGATAGTCTGAAAAGTATATAACTCAATAATCTAGTACAACCAGTAATACGGTAATAGAATTTTACTGCTGAGTAAAGATCTTGTCCATCTCGGAGGCAAGTGATCAGAGTGAACAAAATTCCTTCAGATTATTGTGAATATTATTATTCCGATTTTTCTCTAATTAACTTTCAGGTTTGAAGCACATAGGGCCTACATTGTCATCTAATAAATATTATGTAACACCTGAACATGAATGAACTTTGAAGGAAATTTCTGCTTTCTTTTATCAGTTGCTGCATACACATTTTCCCAAACAATTTATAAAAAAAATATATTAGATAATAATACCATCACTTTATTATACTGTTTTGTAAAATATAACATTAAACCAATAACATTAACTCACCATCACCCACAATTACATTTTCACTCAAAAAAAGCATTTTCAAAAACACACAGCTAAAACTAAAGCATAGGCCTATTATAGAACATATTAGAATAGACGGCGAGTGAGGGTAGAGAACGAGATCACCAGAAGGGAAAGTTTGTTTTAATGTAAATTTAACATATTATTATTTTATAATAGAAATGTTTTAAATACCAGAACACGTACATAAAATAACAATTGTTAAATACTTAATGAATTAATTGTGTACGTGGAAGTACTTTCGCGGGTGTAGGATTCCGGGTCTAGTCCATTGGGGGTAGTTTTGCTGGGGGTAGTTTTCCTGGGGGTAGTTTTGCTGGGGGTAGTATTCCGGGGGTAGAATTCCGGGGGTAGATTTCCTGGGGGTAGTATTCCGGGGGTAGTTTTGCTGGGGGTAGTATTCCGGGGGTAGAATTCCGGGGGTAGTTTTCCATTCCTAGTAAACTTACAAAATATTGCTTAAATTGTTCATTATAGAAATAAATTATAAAAGTGCGTAACCAATGATTGAAGTAGAGTATAATGTATTCTCTTCAAAAGTTCGCGGCCGGAAAACTACCCCCATACCTGTGACGTCAAAATGACGTAGCGTTTTTTCATGGGGGTACTTTTCCTGGGGGTAGAATTCCGGCGCCCCCTGTCGCTCCCACAATCCTCTTCATTCACTGACTTTCTCCGTCGGCTGTCTGTCTCGTTGTCGTCTGCTTTAATTTTCTTCTTCTGTTCGAGTGTTTTTTTTTAAGTGTTTGTATAAAGTTTCGGATTCAAAATTTAGTTGTTCATTAATTAATAACTCTTCTTCTTTTTGTTTTGCTTTTAAAATAAATAATTCTTCCCAAGCTGACATATTATTACCTTTTGGGCATAGTTTCATGATTTTCATATTTTCCTCCATTGAATTTAAGTTGTGTTTGTTTGTTAGAAGATGTTTAGCGACATTTGAGCGTTCTGGTTTGTTATTTTTCCAAGCAGAGATATGGTTCTTAAATCTTTTATTGAAGTTGATTGATTGTCCTATATAATATTCTTTACAGTCGTTGCATTCAATTTTGTATATTCCTGATCGGTTGTATGGGTTTTCATTTTCAATGGTCCTGTGCAATATTTTTTCAAGGCTATTGTTGGTTTTGTACGCTATGTTAAAGTTGAACTTTTTGAATTTGTTAGCTACTTTTATGCATTCTTTTCCTGTATAATTAAATGTGGCATAGTGTTTCTGTTGTTCTTCTTTTTCCTTGTGTAGATAAGTGTTATTTCTAAGTTTTTCTTCGTTTCTTAATTTTCTCTGAATTTTTCTTCCTATATCATCTATGATCGAAGGCTTGTATCCATTGGCAATGGCAATTTGTTTTATTATTCGTATTTCCTTTTCACGGTCCTCTTTATTTAGTGGTAATTTGTAAGCTCGGAATAGCATTGATCTGAAACTAGCTGTTTTGTGTGTATACGGGTGGTTAGATTTGTTGTTTATAGTGACGTCTGATTGTGTAGGTTTTCTGTATATGCTGTATTTGAGTTTGTTGTCTGTTCTGGTGATGGTAAGTCTAAGAAGTTTATTGATTTGTTTTGTTCTGGTTCAATCGTGAACTTCAAGTTTTTGTGGTGTTTGTTGAAGATGTCGAGCATTTCATTAATTTCATTTTCATGTTTCTCGTTGAATCCAATTAGAATATCGTCTACGTATCTCGTGTAAAATAATATATCATGTTTTTCATTCAGTTTATTCAGTAGTTTTTCTTCTTGTGTCTGGAGGAAAATTTCTGATAAAATGGCTGAAAGTGGGCTTCCCATGGCCAGGCCTTCGGTTTGGTGGTAGAATTTGTTATTGAAACGGAAATATGAATGAAGAGGATTGTGGGAGCGACAGTAGCGCTCTTAATGCGCACCACCGCCACCTACACCAGTCAACGTCCGCCATCTTGTCCCCAGTGCGAGGTCCGACGGTCCGAAGATGACAGCATAGACTGTCGAAACTAGTCGCCAGAATGTAAACCATGTAATATATAGAAAATAAAGTGTTGGTTAGTCGTAAAAGTGTGTTTATCATTGTGAATTCAACAACACGTGCAAAAATGATCATCAAGAAGCTAAATATTGACTCTAACATAGGGTTTGCCAATGTCTAGTGCGACTGTAACAAAATACTCATTATGAGACAAAGCTGTGTAAATCTCTGTAATGTAATGTATCAGATAATCATGGCATCCTTTGCTTTCACGGAAACCATACTGGCAAGCTGGTAATATTTGATTTTATTCAACAAACCATTCTAGCCGTGGTTTCATCATTTGGTTGAAAATTTTCATTAAACAAGGAATGAGCGATATAGTACTAAGGTATAGAGCGATATATGACTCTTCTTTGGTTTTGTCGGTATCGGGTTTGACAAAAGCTAAGGATTGTTTCCATTCTTGGGGTAGATCTAGCTTATTATTCCAGATATCATTATATAACTCAAGCAGTATTTTTAAAGCTGAATCAGGTAAGTTTTTGAGTATACTGTAGTTGATGTCCTGTTGCAGTATATTTATTTTTATTTTTTTTTTTTTTATTTGATAGGGTTGGTAAGCTCTCCCTTGTTGAAATTGTTCTCCAAAAGGTGAGTAGGTTCTCTAGGAGTTATAAAACTATTTAGGAATATTTCTTGCTTGTTTGGAACACAGTCAGGTACAATCTGTTTCATTATTCCGTTACACAGAGTTGGATTTTAACGTAAGTAGGCTCATTATTATTTTTTTCACCTCTCTTATTTTTTTAAATTATTTTCCAGACTATATGTTATGATTTTTTTGTCGTTTATTATTTCACATTTTTTTGCCATGCCTCTTGTTTGGCTTTTTTTTTATAAAGTCGCTTGCTCTGTGCTGGGCTTGTTGAAATCTCTGATACGTAAGAGGTGTCATGTTAATTTTAAAATCTTTGAAAGTTAGGCTTCTTTGGACCACCGCATGTGAACATTCTGTTGTCCACCAATTTTTGTTACCCAAAATTATTTAAGTTTGATTCATGTCCTTTGATTTTTAGTATAGCCATAAAATTTGTTAGCAGGGTTGCCAATGAGCGGGTAATTACCCGATTTTCGGGTAATTTAAGGACTGTCGGGTAATGGAGAGGGTAATTGATAAAAAGCGGGTAATTGCGGGTAATTGACAACAGTTTGCCTTTTTGCTTAAAATCCTGCATTGCAATTTGTAATGTACTGTTCAGACTGTGAGGACTAAGTTATTTATTTTTTAAATAGTTTTTATAAAAAAAACCTTCCGCCTTATCTATGATACTGTAGATTATCTTCTACTAAACACCTCTGCGGAGTATCAGGGAGTAACTTAAGTAGGGAAATGCAAATGGTAGCCTAATTCTGGTGGTAATACTGTTTGTAATGGGAAAACTGCAAGACTGTAACTGAAACTGACAGTTAGTTGTTTGTTTACATTCCTTGTTGAGTCGGTTTTATAGGTTAGCCGGTTTGCGCGCGTTTTGTTAAATCTGAATGTCGAATGCGAAAGCATTTTGCAAAGTCTAGTTGAGTTAATTCTCGTGATGGTGAACTTGACAGATATTTGAAGTACGGTGTCTGCTAAATTGTTAAGTTATTTATTCTTCGTTAATGTGTTGTGCCTGTTATGATGTAGTGATCTGGAGGTGTTTCTTGACTTGTGCTGTTGTAGATTGCTTTAAAAATGTAGGCCTATGAAGCACTTTAGTGTAGTTGGCATTGTGTGCGTTTATTGCATGACGCCTGAAATTCTCTAAGTTAATGTATAAACTCTGCTGCTGGCTTTTGGCTTCTAACCCAATAACTTACAGACTTTAGGCCTTCCTAAACTTTAGTCCTTGAAGTCCTGGTAGTTGTTAGTGGTAGTGGGTAGTTGTAACAAAGTAATTTACTGAGCATTGACTTGAAATGGAGAAGTATCTATTGAAAAAAGCTTCTTCAGTAGTAGAGCCTAGGCCTATATAAATTAATGAACCTAAACCTAGTACTAGTAGAACTATAGACTGTCCTATTATTGAACCAATGACAGTTGACCAAGAATTATGTCTGGACTCTGATAATGAAGTAAATGTAGGCCAATGTGATGATGTAGAGTTTGTAGCCGAAAACGAATACTCTAATAAAAAAGGTAATACTAAGGCTAGGCCTAGTCCTAATTTAAGCAAAACATTTAAAGCCAAAACAAATTATTCACACAGAGTAAATAAATTTAGTTCTAAATGGCTTCAAATTTCTGAGTTCAGCCCATGGTTGATAAAAAAACCAAACCTAAGGGGAAAACATGAGTTGGCATATTGTAAAGTATGTAACATGAATATTACCGCACATAAATCTGACATTCAACGCCATTCAAAATCTGAAAGACAAATACAACTATGCAAACAAATAGCAAGTTGTAAAGATGTCTCAGAGATAATTTCTCAAAGCACCTCAAATCTGGATGTAAAAAGGGCAGAACTTAAACTATCAGCGTTGTTGGCTGAAAATAATTTACCATTTAGCCTTATGGACAAACTCGTTCCTTTGTGTCAGAACATTTTCAAGGATTCAAAAATAGCCTCAAAAAAGGGTAGTAAAAGAACCAAAGCTACTGCATACATAAAAAAATCCTTAGGCCCTTCATTTTCGGAATCATTATTTAATAAATTGAGAATGCCTGGTTCATTTTTTCCATTATAATGGATGAAACAACGGATTTGTCTTCTAAAAAGCAGTGTGCTTTATCGGTAATCTTTTTTTGATAAAGACACCTCTATAGTCAAAGCCATGTTCTTTGATATGTATGAGATGAAGTCAGGCACAGCTGATGACCTATACAATTCAATGATTAATAGTATAAGTACAAAAGACATACCTATAGAAAACTTAATAGGCTTCAGCTCTGACACTTGTGCTGTGATGGTTGGTAAAAATAAATCAGTATTTTCACACTTAAAAGATAATCACCCAGGTATAGCGTGTATAAAGTGTTCTTGTCATAGTATCCACTTGGCAGCCTCGAAAGCTTGTTTGCACCTTCCTAGAAGTGTAGAGGATCTTTTAAGGAACCTAGGTTCTTATTTTAGCAGAAGCTTTTCCAGACAGGAAGACTTGAGAAATATGCAACAATTTTTTAATGAAGAAATACATAAAATATTATACCCTGGACAAACTCGCTGGCTTTCCATTGAGCAATGTGTAAATCGGGTACTAGAACAGTACTTAGTATTGAAAGCCTATCTTAATACAGCACTAAAAGATGACCCCTCATCCACATTAGAAAGCATGCTGGGTACCATGAATAATTCATTCACGATTGCTTACTTAGAGTTTATGTCATACATTTTGGGGAAACTTAACGAATTTAATACCCTCTTTCAGTCAGAACTCCCTCTACTACATCGACTAAAGCCTGAAGTCGAGAAACTTCTAAAGGACATTTGCAGCAATTATATGAATATTAGGTATGTGAAATCAACTGATATATTAAAAATTGATCATGCCAAACCTCAACATTTTTTGCATTTGGATCAGATCTATGTTGGAATTTCCACATCTGAAACCATTCATAAGTTGAGAACAGACCCAGGTGTTTCACCACAATCTGTTGAACTATATTTTAAAACTTGTTTAAATTTTTATGTGGAATTGGTTGGTCAAATCAAGCAAAGGTTTGATTTCTCAGACCCCCTGTTTGACATAGTGAATATTGTTGAACCCACCGTCGCACAAGATGAGGGATTTGCAATAAGGACCTTGTCTCCTGTCCTGATGCGTTTTCCAGTGTTAAAAAACCATGTTAATCCACAAAACGTTGATTCTGAATGGAAGGAACACAACCTGCTAGACCACAAAGGTTTGGGTCTTAACCCTAGCAAGCCCGCTCATGAATATTGGGAAAAAGTATTTTAAACTCAAATCTAGTGCCGGCATTGAGCTCTTTCCAAATTTAAAAACTGTTGTCAGATTCCTGCTAATCCTGCCCTTTTCAAATGCCAAAGTTGAAAGACTTTTTAGTGAAGTCAGGCTTACAAAAACTGCCCATAGGAACAAACTCAAGACTGACACCCTTGTAGCCATATTAGCAACAAAAGAAGGTTTGAAAAATGAAGGCGGCTGTGTTCATTTTGAACCAGGTAACAGCCAGGTATTACCAAATTTTATCAAGATATGTCAATAAATAAGCAAGATGGAAGGTTTTCTTGATTTCCCATAAGAATAACATGGAAAACATAGTTTTCGGATTTTCTCCATAACCATTTAAGCTAGGTAAAAAATTCAAGATACTAGATTGTTTGTTTTTTTAAGCTCTTTTAAATGGTTTCAGTTAAAATTGTTGAATTTTATAAATAAAAGTAAAAAAAGCCAAAAACCCATTTATAACGCTTTTGAAACCCCATAAAACCCCGTTCCCAAGGTCTGATCATTCTGGTTCGCGAACTCAATCTAGTAGATGCTAGCTTACACCCCTGTACCAAATTTCATCAAAATCGGAGGTTCCGTTCAAAAGTTATCGTGTTCACGGACACACACACACACATACATATATATATATATATATATATATATATATATATATATATATATATATATATATATATATATGTGTGTGTTTAATTTTGGGGATTAAGCTGGTTTTTAGTGTGTCCTGTGCAGACCATGCTGGTCGTTTGGAAATTGATGGTCCAATTCAGAGTTTGATGGTCCCCCTCAGAAGAAACTGGTCCAGTACCAGCATGATGTGGGATAGTTCATAAAACGGGGTTGTATATAAAACATGGTTTGGACCAACAATATACGTATATTTATGAATATATACGAGTGTAAATGTAGAACTAGCTGGTCACAGTGAAGATAGTTGCATCTAAAAGAGGGGAAGCGTGCTGCCATGATGGACGACTCCCCCACCGCTCCACTGGTATATAATTACTCTAAATCACAGAAAATGCTGTTCCGTACAGTTTCTAAAAGTTTAAGGGACAAATATTGTTTCCATTTCATTACACACAAGACGTTTCATTTACATTTATACAGTCAAAATACGCATATTTGGACAAATATTTTACAAGTTTAATATGTTTACTTAGTAACTAATCTTAACAAACAAGTTTTGTACAAAATATTAAAGCGAAAAAAAACTTAGCTCTACTTTCATTTAGATAAATTTCTAATTTTCATTTTTTATATGAATTGGTAATTATGACATGTATAATTTAAGTCTAAATAGATAAATTATATTAAGATTTGCTAAGAAGAATTATATTTAAGAATTATAACATCTAATAATTATATTTAGATTATTATATTAAGATTTCCTAAAAATCTTTATTCATAGGTATTATTTATTTATTATTGAAAAATATATAATTTATTCAAATTGTTGTTCTATATGTAACCTCCAGTCTTGAATTGTTTATGCTATTACAACTCGTTCGCTACGCCCACTCGCCGTCAGGGTTTAGCTCGTTCGCTGCGCTCACTCACACCATTTGGATCAGCTCGTTCGCTACGCTCACTCGACGTCAATTTAGTTTGTTCGATGTGCTCACTCACCTTTTGGGTCAGCTCATTCGCTGCACACATCGTCGCCAGATTTAGGTTGTTCGCTGCACTTACTCGCCACAAATCTGCAATACTCTAATAATTTTTGAGTACGCACGTTTGCTGCGATGGGATATTATATGTTTATAAGATATTACATGGTGCGTCGTCCAAGATTTGCATCTTCTGTAAACGTGGCATTTCATTCACGTACCACAAACCACTAAAATAAACAAAAAACAATACCACATAAAACTACTGTATTCACAAACTGCTGATAGTAACTGTCTGCAGTTAAATTTGATCCTTATAATAACAGCTGTATAATCAACACACTGTAAATAAATCTACACTAGCCGTCACCAGAGAAGTCCGTTGAGGGCGGGGCTAAACAGACACGTGATCTTGAGCCAACGAATGAGATTCAAGCAATGTTGCCGTACTTATTCCTCGCATACTCACCGAGCCTAATTGTATAAATCACATGTTTTAAATAACTATATTTCCAAATGTACACAAAACATGTAAACAGTCCGAAATACAATCTCTTTCATATTGGTAACCGGCGTTCAATGTGGCAACACCGCGCTTAATTCCTATTGGTCGCAGCTCAACGGACTTCTCTCGTGACGGCTGGTATAATAAAATATTTCTCCTATTAAAATAACATGGTAACTTTAAAGGGCCGTATGGCAGAACCCTTAGGTCCGATTTGGACCACTTCACATTTATACCTTCCCCATAGATGGTTACTATGAGAGAGCAAAATTTCGTGAGGATCACTCCAGCCGTTCAGGAGGAGTACGTGTAAATCAAAAGCCAAAGTGTAGTATAGGAGCTTCGCTCGCTCCGCTCAATAATTCCTATCTTTCCAACCATAAAATTAGCGTTTGCTCGTTCCTCAGTGGTATTATTACTCACATCATGACTACACTTTAAACTGAACATTTTATTCAGTAGAATACGGTGCCACAGATCAGACTTTAAAACGATTATTTGGTAGGAATATAAAGCTAATTAACCTAGCATTCAAATCATATGAGTAAAAATGCAAGAACTTCAATTATTGTGTATCTCCAATCGTTTTAAAGTGTGTTATTTTAAGAACTAGGTATACAATGCAGTTGTCTGCTTGCAATATTGAGCGGAGTGACTTTTTTTATCAATTATAGCAAATGTTTTATAGGTATTTCATAAGTGAGCTCGTTCGCTACGCTCACTCGCCGTCAGGGTTTAGCTCGTTCGCTGCGCTCACTCGCCATTTGGGTCAGCTCGTTCGCTACGCTCACTCGCCATCAATTTAGTTAGTTCGCTGCTCTCACTCACCTTTTGGTTCGGCTCATTCGCTGCACACACTCGTTGCCAGATTTAGGTTGTTCGCTGCGCTTACTCACCACAAGTTTGTAATACTCTAATAATTTTTGAGAACGCAGGTTTGCTGCGACGGGGTTTTATATGTTTACAAGATATTAAATGGTGCGTCGTCCAAGATTTGCATTTAACGTGGCATTTCATTCACGTACAAAGGGAAACAAACCACTAAAATAAACAAAACAACAATTTCACATAAAACTACTGTATTCACAAACAGCTGATAGTAACAGTCTGCAGTTAATTTTGATCCTTATAACAGCTGTATAATCAACACACAGTAAACAAACCAAATAAAATATTTCTCTTATTAAAAGAACATGGTAACTTTAAAGGGCCGTAATGCAGAACCCTTATGTCCGATTTGGACCATTTGAGATTTATACCTTCCTATAGATGGTTACTATGACCGAGCAAAGTTTCATGAGGATCACTCCAGCCGTTCAGTAGGAGTACTTGTAAATAAAAAGCCAGAGTGCAGTATAGGAGGTCCGCACAATAATCTGTCGACAATCTAAAGTAACGTTCACTATAGTTTACATATAATATGATTACTAGCTCATATTGACAATTTTTAAACCCAGAACCGCGCTTCAGCAACTGTTCTTTTTCAACGCACGTATAGATAACTATCGTCACACCAGTTAAAATTTTAATTTATTTTCAACGATCTCCATGAACACAATTTTTGTCTTGGGTACCGTCATGTTATAATTTTGCATAAGCGACTCTTTCGTTGTAATATAATAAACAAAAATTTTCTTACTTCTAATGTGTAAATATGTAGAGAAGAGGAATGACAGGCACCATATCTACATTGTTTTGCCTCTTGTTGGTGGATAACAGGACATCTGTCTGATAACTGAAGCGGACTTGTTTACGCTGGGTGTTAACATCAACGAAAGAAGAATACCATAGTATGTCCATAATTGGACGCGCTACACTACAGTGATGATGAAAGCAACATGAATTACTTAAAATATTTCATATTTTTGTGTATATGAATATTTCAAGTATTCATACCGGCAATCATGTCCACATCTGACATTTTAACATTGAGCGTTCTAGAGCTAAAAGCCTAACCGGTACTTTTGCTTTAACTTTACCACTTTTTAAGACTCTACCACTTTTGGGACGCTACAATGACGTATTTTAATTTAAATATGAATAAAGGATGAGTGTAGAATTCGATTTCTTTACCGTAAAACAATTAAAACATTCACAAAACAAATATTGTTGTAATTTGGACAAAACGCTGATCAAAATGATCCGTATAGAGGCATGAAAAGGGTGATTCTTTTCACCACCATTAACTTTTATTATCATATCTCTATACGAAAGAATCCTAAATAAATTAAGCTCAGAAAAAACAACTTCAACTGCGGAAAAATAATAAAAAATCTATTAGAAGAAATATTTTTAAAATCCCGTGTGGCTGTATAACGTTGGTGAAAAAGTTGTACAGTAATTAAATTGATAGCCAAAGCAATGTGAAATATTATTAGTGGAATAATTTATGAGAAAATATGACCCCAAAAAATCTGCAACACGAGCGATTTTTGTTTTAAATGATAGCTAAGAGTGCCCTTCTTAACCCCTCAAAAATCGCCATAAATCGCACCTTGGGAACATGCCCAAAAATTCAAAATGGCCGCCAAGATTGCTGCCAAAATGTATATTTTGGCATATATTTCGAGAACGGTTAGTTTTATCAAAATTCTTTAATTTAGCAAAAATGTAGCTCTTTTAATGCCAATCAGTTTTCATATTTACATTTTGTATGTCAGACGTTCGGTATGGCCGCAATTTGCCGAGCCGTAATTCATTTAAATCTGCCTTTTTAGCGAATTTCCCTATAGTGAAATTAAGCTATTACCGTAGGTCTCATGGTGAGACTTTAAGACCGGGACCATCATAACTTTTCATTTTGGGGCTCCCAGAAGCCAAAAACAACATTCTTTTGAATTTTTAGATATACACACATATATATCCACATATATATTTATCTATGTATCTGTAAGCACGATAGCGGTAAAAAAATGGTCCGATCATAATGAAATTTGGTATAGAGGTGAAAATTGGTAATTATTCGGAGGAGTTCTAAAACCAGCCCGATCGGACTATTGGAAGGGGGGGTAAGGGGATTTTACCCCTCAAAAAAGGGTTTAAGCGAAGTTCCCTATAGGAAATTAAGCTATTACCGTAGGTCTTATGGTAAGACTTAAGCCCGGAACCATCATAACTTTTCGTTTTGGGGCCCTTAGAAGCCAAAAACACAATTCGTTGAAATTTATATGTAAGTATGTATGTATATGTCTGTTAAGACGATACGGCGGTAAATATGATCTGATCTTAATGAAATTTTATACAGACTTGTAAAGTGGTAAACCCTTGGATGCGTTTGAAAACCAGCTAAATCGGACCACCGGAAGGGGGTGTAAGCGGGGTTTTACCCCTCAAAAATGTGTTTTTTTTTTGGGGGCTTTATATAAAAAATTAAACTAATCAAATTTTAGTTGACCCCAATGAATTCAGCTTGAAAAAACAATCAATTTTGCATCTTGAATCATCGCTCTATGTCCATTGGTTGCCGAGATATTGAAAGCGAGAAACACAGAACATTGTCCCTATATTAACCTTATATGAAATTATGAAATAAATAAAATGCTATATATCCATTATTTCTCAACATATCTTAATAAAATTTAGTATGTGGCTTCATCTAATAGAGATATACTTCTAAAGTTCCCCATTTTTGACATTTCAGTGGCAGCAAACCTGCATACTCATTTCCCATGTTATTCTAGTGGAGAATATTTTGCTGCAACGGGGGTATTTATCTCAAAAATATTCTTAATTTGTAATTTTTTATGACGAAATTTTTGAATTTTTTTTCAATTTTGACGAACTTTGACGAAATTTTTGAAAGAAATTGTTGAAACAAACCATTATGCCAGAGGATGAAGACATTTCTGTCTTAATGCAATATTTACATGACCTTGAAACTCAACTTTATAATAAATTAAAACTCTCACCAATACCTGAAAATTACGAATCATTGCGTAGGGCAATTATAGCTCACATTATAACATTCAATCGAAGAAGGCCTGCAGAAGCAACAAACGCTGAATTGAGCTGTTACATAAACAGAGATAAGGATGAGTATATATATCCCCTGCTGTTATGTCGGTTCTTTCAGAGGAAGAAAAGAAGGCTATCAACAAGCTAAGTGTTTACTTAGTGCCAGGAAAAAATGAACACCACGTTCCTGTTTTGCTAACTAAATACATGATGATGTGTATTGATTTACTTATTGCCTTTCGTAAAGACGTTGGAATTCATCCTTCAAATAAGTATTTGTTTCCAAGACCCT
The DNA here is from genome assembly GCA_030545055.2 of Neoaliturus tenellus. Lineage (NCBI taxonomy): Eukaryota > Metazoa > Arthropoda > Insecta > Hemiptera > Cicadellidae > Neoaliturus > Neoaliturus tenellus. The sequence continues at coordinate 112,958,136 of CM061531.1, forward strand.
GTTTAAATACCCTGTTTAGTGGGACCGCTATTATGGCTGAATTTAGAAGAAGCTGCCCAGGACTGAGGAAACCTGAACACTTGACAGCGACCGGTCTTCGTCACCAAATCGCCACAGTATCGCAGGTACATGGTGACCAATTCACCGGGTACATGTCTCAGTTTATGGGCCATACAAAGGAGATACACAAAAAAGTTATCAATATCCCCTTAAGGTTATACAAAAAGGTGTAGTGGGAAAAACTTTAATGACCTTTCAAGAGCTGAATACAAATTCTTTAGACTCCTCAGAAGAAACTCACCCAGAAACTACAAATGATGATAACATCGATGATCCCCCACTAATTAATAATTTAATAAAAACATAACTGGCTGGGTAGCTGAGTGGTTAAAGAGCTCGCCTTTGAATCTGAAGGTAGCCGGTTCGATCCTGAGAAAAGTTAGTGCTTTTTGATGGTTCGATACTGGACCCAGCTGCCTTTGGTCATTGGGCTATTAATTATTGATCCTGACAAATAAAACAGCTGATATTTGTCAGTAACAAAGCTACACCCCATCTGATCCATCACAATCATCACACTCACCCCTTCAGTCATACTCACCTTAAAATACGCACCACAGAGTGCGTCGGTGTTTCAAATAAAGTATCTAAAGTATCTAAGTATAATTGACAATCGTTCTTCACTGCTCCATGACATTGATTATGAACCAAGTGACTCTGAGGAAGATGATATCCATAAAAACGCCGTTCTTGTAAGAAATGTAGAAGATTGACCTTGGAAGAAAAAAAACTAATCTACGATTCGTTTAAGCCATTTATTTTGGAAAAAAAGAACCCAGGTATTTTGAAATGCAAAGAATTCATAGAAAAGGAAATAAAAATGCAAGATAGGACGCCTGCTCAGGTAAACTCTATGGTAAATAATATGTACATGGGGAAAGTCAAGTTCACCCCCGATTGATCAAGTATCGTAATTAGTGAGCGAGTCAAAATCAACACAGAATTAAGTATATTTGGTTTCTCATATAGGCCTACTCTTTCCTCTTTTCATATGGTTTAGCCTACATAACGCTGTTTTTTTACTAAACAGTATAAAAATATAGTCATCTTTGATTCTTTTTATTTTTAGAGTTGAACAGGAAAATATTGTAATTGCAATTAACTTGAAATAATTTTCCTTTCAACATTTTTTAATGTTATTTACTGTAAAGTTTTTTTTAATGATATAAGTGATGCCTGTATATTTAATTATATAAGTCTTTGTAACCCTGAATTGAAGCTAGTAACGTACGGTTTTGTTTTCACACATGCTAGATGTTAACAATATATATAGCAAAGTTTTCTTCAGGGATTTACATTATCTTATTTACATAACATAACAAAAACCTCATAACATAACACAATATTATAATGTTATTTAATTTTAATTATTTTAGTTTCATTTTATCAATGCAAATATTACTTGTTTAACTTCCTTCTTTATTCGATAATGACATATGTACATACAGGGTGGTTCTGACCACCCGTGCACTATTTATAGCTGGAGAACGGTTTGAGCTAAAATCATGAAATAAAGTTTTTTACCCTTAAATCGCATATGGGCTTTCCAATAAAAATATTTTCATCAATGCTAGTATACAGGGTGTTCAAAAACTAGAGGTCACGGGTTCGAATCTCAATATTTTTTTCAGTAAGCATGCAGATTTTTTACATAACTTTAATAGTATTAGTGAAAGGAGCAATTTGGTGAAAACAGAATGAATTTATCTTTATCCATTTCAAAATGGCGGCCATTTTTGTAAGAAAAATCAACAATTAATTACTGAATAACCTGTAGTTCTTGAATTATTTGTCATAAATAACTCCTGATTCAATATTCTTATTTGAAATGAGCTAAGCCTTGCAACAATATGTCACAAGACCACATTTATTAAAAAATTAAAATTTCCAAAATTTAATAATTTTGAAAATGTTAACTAAAACAGAACTCAAAAATTCTAAATATAAAAATATGTCATATTGTATATCATCTTAAAGCTCTCGTTGAACTGAGCAACTTTGTAATTTACACTATTATTGTATCTCTCGTGGTTTTGTAGTAATAACGTAAATTTACGTCATTTTTCCGTATGATTTGTATGTTAAATGTTTAGTGCTTTATAGTATGGAAGTCCTCCTTTGATTGTTGCCATAACATTAATTTAACATGCAGTTTATATGGAAAAAATGCATTTTTACGTTATTACTACAAAACCACAAGAGATACGGTAATAATGTAAATTACAACGTTTCTCAGTTCAACGAGAGCTTTAAGATAATATACAATATGACACATGTTCACGTAAAAATTTTTTGAGTTTTGTTTAAGTTACAACTTTCAAAATTATTAAACTTTTGAAATTTTAATTTGTTAATAAATGTGGTCTTGGGACATATCATTGCAAAGCTTAGGTCATTTCAAATAAGAATATTGAATCAGGAGTCATTTATAACAAATAATGCAAGAACTACAGGGTATTCCGTAAATGTTGATTTTTCTTACAAAAATGGCCGCCATTTTGAAATGGAAAAAAGATAAATTCGTTCTGTTTTCACCAAAATGCTCCTTTCTCTAATACGGTTAAAGTTATGTAAAAAAATTTGCATGCTTACTGAAGAAGATTTTGAGATTCGAACCCGTGACCTCCAGTTTTGGAGCACCCTGTATACTGGCATTGATGAAAATATTTTTATTAGAAAGCCCAAATGCGATTTAGGGGTAAAAAACTTTATTTCATGATTTTAACTTAAACCGTTCTCCAGCTATAAATAGTGCACGGGTGGTCTGAATCACTCTGTATACAGGGTGTCCAGCTTCGACTGCCTGAAACTTTTCCATGCTGTTCAGCAAACCAAAAGAAACAAAAAAAAAAAAAAAAAAATAATAACTAAACATATGTCCTAAAATGCATCGTCAACCCGCTAGCTTCCATTTTGTTTTTCACAATTAAAAATGTATAGGGCCTATTTCCGTACCGGATAGATGGATTGGATCCATATTTGGCGAGGACCTTAACTAGAAAAATGTTTATTAAAAGAAAAAAAATATTTTTCAAGTGTGTATTTTCAAAATGGCGGCCATTTTCAAACTCGAATATCTAAAAAACAGTAAATTTTTTAACATTTTACAAGAGACAAAAAAGTTGAAAAAAATAAATTTTTCAAACAATGATACCAGATTTGTAAAGATCTGAAACCAAATATCTGAGTTATTTCGATTTTTCTTTGCATTAACCATAATGCAGAATCAGTGTTTTTCTGCAAAATTAATCATTAAAATTGACTTTTTCATCAAACAAAATCGTATTTTCTCCATTGGTGTTTTTTTCTATCTTATGATGTAGGTGTTATTGGTTATATGACAAAATTTATAAATTCTTCTGTGCCTTTTTATATTTTGTTGAAATATACGGTCTGATTTTTGACATATTCACCCTTAAATACATTTAAACATTTAAAATAGAGTAAACTTTGATAATAAACATCTAAAAAACCATTCTGCTTTGGGACATTATTGTGGCATAGTTCCATGTCGAACATGAAATCAATATAAATTTCCATTGTGGAAATAAAATTATTATAAAGTACGAAAGCAAAATGGTGGCTAGTGGCCAAGGAAAGCTTTAGAGAACATATGTTTACAAATTACATGGGCCTTTATAATTTAGTCCTGTACAATAACCTGGAATAGTTGGAACCATCGTAGCTGGTCACCCTGCTATTAAAGCCACCGTTAAAAAAACTACATAATTTTAAGTTAACAAAGTAATCTGTCAATCGTTGCAATAAAAACTTTATTGCGATCCAAGACCTCACTTTGATAAAAACATGCACAGAATGTCTAATTTAGAGCATAAAACTAAGACCACCTAATTTGAGACCTATGAATGGTGGTTCATTGAGAAAATAATTCAGGGTGTTAATAATAGGAGCTCTTATTTTATCAAACCTTACGGGGAAGACATTTGGAACCCTTTTGTAAATTTTGTCCGTTACATCCAGACAAACAAAGTTTACACTCTAACCATTTTCATTACTTAATATTCTATCTGACTGTCCATTTGTGATTTTTGCTTGATACACAATTTTCAATACCACTTTAAGTATTGAGTTATACCGTGGCATGTCTAATAGGTACGTCAAGACGGTTTCATTGCTAAATGTTGTCATTTATAACTTTGTCCGATTCAAATGGTGGCTATTTTAAATTTTTAAACTAAAAATCTTTTTAAATAATATTAAAGTGTTCAAATAAAAAAAATTAAAGAAAACTGTTAAAATAAAATTTCCTAATGTTTAAACAAACGTGACCATAAATCACTAATTAATTGAATATGTTGCAAAGTAAAATATGTTGGTTTTTTTTCAAGGAAACTACTAACAATGTGAGTGATTTTGTTTATGAAAACTTCAATTTCTCAAAGATGAAAGGTCGGATTAATTCAATATTTGTATATATGTATAATTATTATTAGAAAAGCAAATTTAGGTAATTTTAGTGTTCAATACTATTTCAAAAAATATTCCATATTTTTTATATATTAGTTTTTCTAATTGATCAAAATTTCAAAATAGAAAATGATAGATATATTAAAATTATTACGTAAAATTATATTGTTTTACATAATATTCATCCTAATAGACATCCTTATTTTTCCATTAATGACAGATATACTTATATCCAAGAAAGACAAGCCAATTTAATGTATTAAATGCCAAACAATCGTTCCCATAGGGGCCTCCCTTTAGTTCATACACAATCAAATACCTCCGAATACCTCAAGTAGTTGTGGAAATCTATTGCAAAATACGCATACGAACAGATAATTAGAAACTCAGACACCAGAGAAACATAGTTATACTCGTATTGTAGAGCATGGTTGTCTCAATCTAATAAACCACCAAAAGGTTCTACAGTGTTTTGTTACAATTTTATGTCATTGCACTTGTATGATAATCCTATAATTGGTTATCGATCAGGTGGAACCGGTATTTTTTCTTATAATTTTAATTCATTATGGTATTTTAAATTTTTTTATTATTTGTTTCAGATTTATAATTTCTATTACAATTATTGATTACTTTTGAATTGGGTAAAAACAACACATCAATACTTATTTAATACGCTAAGGGTTTTTTTTTTTTTTTTTTGTCTTGAGAACTCCTCCTACAATTTTAAACCGATTTTCAAGTTTATGGTGTCGTTGGATAGGGCTTGGTCTGTAGTTGTTTCCGCCAAAAACTTATGAGAATCGGACTAAAAATAAAGGCACTATCCACCATTGAAATCTCAAAATTTCCCATTTACATAACATTGGGATTGAATCAAGCATTTTAAACATCTGTTAATAATCAGCTGTAAATACGTGTTGTTTTGGTGATTAAAGATATTCACAACAGTGGATTGGCCGGGTGTCGTTGATTTTGAGCTAAAAGTAACATTTGTACTGTATTAAAGTAAATTGCTCGATTTCGAGCAACACGTATACTATAGTCCGTTTTTTTTAAACCTGATCCTTCACGAGAATATTGGGGTGGGGGAGGGATTTAAACTGTAAACAAAACATTTAAACTCGTGACAAACATTTTCGAGTATTAGATTTCCTCAAATATCGTTTTAAATAAGCTACAATGTCTTCCAGTAACTCCTAGTCAGCTGTTATATTTTTAAGCCCAACCTATTCCTTGTTAAAAAGTAACAGTTCTAAAATAAACTAATAAAAAAACAACTGCTACCAACTGCACAACAACTGCTGTAAACAACTGCTGGTAGAATATTGTAAAACTGATACACAATATGTTGTGATGTAAAATTACCAGCTGGTATGCAACAGTGAAATAAAACAAAAACAACAAAAAACCAACAAAAATAACCAAAGGGCTCCAGCCAATGGGATATTAGCAAGGATAAACAAACCCCCACCACCATCTCCCCTAGAAGGATCAGCTTTAAAAAAAACGGACTATAGTTACATTTAAATACCGGGTCCACAATAGAAGTAAACAACTTTTTAAACGTCAATTAAATATAAACTGCGTATCCGACACCGCCACGGTTGGTAAAATTAGTTTGGAAAACACTTCAAGTTTTTCCCACAAAGCTGACTGTTGGCAACAATGCCAATAATGTGGCAAAAGTCGCTGTTTAGTAATTTGGATTAAAATGGTTAATACGATTACTGAAAAGTCTTTCTGTTTGTTGGAATTTGAAAGTACTCTATCTGCTACAACTATTCAACGTCATTTTTCTGACAAAATATCGTAAAACCCCTCCAAATAGAAAATCAGTATACGATTGGCATCGAAAATTCAAAATGATTGATTGCTTAAGAAAAGGGAAGAGCTCCGGAAGACCAGCGACGTCTGATGCTCAAGTTTGGTCAGAATTAGACTTTAGAATTGATCTCTCCAGAGCAAGCCGTAGCTCATATATTGAATACTTCTAATATACAGGAAAAACTTGAGGTTTTTATCTTTCTAATGGTGTATATTACTCTTTATAAAATATTGAACTTCACTGCATTGTTTATGCAAAGTTGTTTACTTCTTTTGTGGACACCAGGTATATTGTAATATTAGGCTTACAATTAATTTTAATTAATTATTTAGCAGAATAAAAAGCTTTAACCAATAAACCCTTTTTACTCCTCCAAAAACATGCAAAATTACTCTATGTTTGTGTAAAAGGCAAACTGTATAACTGTTTTGTCTAATTATATTATAATGAATAAATACATTTGAGACTTTTTCTTTTATGGTTTTATTATGCTCCTGAATTTTGAATCTCAATCTTGAATTTTTGTATAACTACTCTTAACTCACTACGAATTTATGAGAGTTACTTGTATACTAAAAGATTATGAGGAATTTTAATTTAATTAGTTCTAACACAACTTACTTTATTACTTATAGTCATACAACATGAAACTGTTTTCCTTACTATTGAATTGACAAATTAGTTAATGATTAATAATTGATTAAAATATTTTTAATATTGTGTATGAGAAGTAAAACTTTACTTTTCATTGTATTTGAAAAATGTAAATAATGACGTTTATATGGCATTCCCATATGCGATTTACCTTACTCTTAGATTACTTAAGTCTACTTAATAAACTACTTAATAAGTCTACTGAAGTCCCTTAGGTCTACTTGTCAAACAAACAAATTTGTAGCATCACATTTTTCAGTAGTTTATGATATTCAGTTTAATTTAGGCATAAGTCAAAATAAAAGTATAACAAAAATTTGTATAAAGTAGCGATTTCATAATTTCTTGGATAGTCTACAAATGGTCGACTTTTAAATCTGAAAGAAAGCTTCATAATCAACCTTCTGGAAATCAACATTTTTGTTGACGAAGATATATAAGGTAAGCAGATTGATTTCCATTTGTCATTGACCTTTATCCTAACAACCTTTATTTTTAGAAAAAATATTATTTTCCAATGTGTACTTTCAAAACAGCAGTCATTAAAAAATTTCAAAGCAAATAAATCTGTAAAATATAACGTTTATATTTATTTATGTTATCAAATCTATTTTCATCACTCGATACAGAAAATTCCTTTCGGTATACTTTATCACGTAGGCCCTACTCCCAGAGTATAAAGTATGATTGCTTTACTTGCAGATTCAATGACTGTTATTCACTGGAATCAGTAAATAAATATTTTTTTGCTAAACTTAATATATACGGGATGTCCTAGACCTCCATTACACCCGTTTAAAAATTTGCATAATAACATTTTTACAAAAACAATTCGTGCCATAATAGGTAAACAAGTTACGCTCTATCAATTAACACTAATTTTAATGTATACAGGCTATACTAAAATAACCTTTCCAGACCGGATTTAAGTAATTCTAAATACAAGCCCATACTTATAGCATTTATGGATTGTACATGTAGTTTTATAATAACTTTACAACTAAATTTGTACCGTTAGGATTATTGATGAAAATTAAATCGTAAATTTGTCTTAACATTACATGTAGAATAATTAAATACCATAAAAGTGGGTTTTTTATATTTAAATTTAGTGACTTCCGGTCTAGAAAAGCTATTTCTGGTACGGTACACCCTATCAATTGATAAACTACAAACGGTTTACCTATAATGAAAACATTTGTTGTAGCACAAATTTAATTCTGTAAATATTAAAGGGGTTTTAAGTGTGGTCTCAGACACCCGGATCACACCGATTGTTTGTAATAAAATCACAAAATCAGATTTATATCTAAATCAACTTTCAAAACATTTACAAACATTTTAACATTATTTCAATACTTCAACGAGATGAAACATCAAGGGTCACTACACAAGTTTAACGATTTTTAAGAGCTCACTAGAAAATATTACTTTTAGCTACAATCTGAGAGCATATCTTATGAATTTATTTAAATAAATTGCTTTGTACTGTAGTCTTGTAAACAGATAATCTAGAGATGAGTTTGGGTTCCTTTTAATAACTGTTATGTTTTGTTCAATAATTCTAAAATTGCAACATAAAGTACCAACAATCTAACATTATAAAAAGTCAATCGGAAAATATAAGACTAATACAGAAACATGTTATAAAACTTTTTTCTTCAACTTAACAAACTTTTATTTTGAAGAATTTTACTTCCATGTAAATTTAAATAAATTATTATTAAAGGCAAACCATATTTTGCCTACCGATTTGATTAGTAGTTTTCCTGTATACGGGATGTCAGAAAAAGCGGGTTTCAGACTTTGATTTATGATTACTGGTACAAAAGTAAAGAAATAAATGTTTATGTAAATATCTGACCTAAAAAGCTTTGTTAAGCTGCTATCCTGCCATTTATCTAGTTTACACTTACTAATTTTAAAATCTGTTACCAGTTGTTATGTTAAGTTCACATTTGTCATGGACTTTTATCCTAACGACCTTTATTTTTAGACAAAAATATTGTTTTCCAATGTGTAGTTTCAAAACAGCAGTTATTAAAACTATTAGAGCAAATAAAGCTCTAAAATAAACGTTTGAATTATCATTATTATTTCATAGACTTTGACATGTCTGGTGTAATAATCAAATAATACCTTTCTTAAAAAATGCTACTTACGATCATTTAAGTAATCCAAAGATTGCGTTTTTCAAGGAACACTAGAACTTTAGGACATAACTTTTAAAGAAGGCCGGTATTTCAAAATTTTCAGATATTAATAATAAACCTTAAGATAAATTCTACTAAAACAAACGTAGTTTTACTGTCGGGTGACACATTAAAAATATATTTAAAAAAGGTAAATACATGTACCGGTATATTAAACACAAACACATAAACTAAAATAATTTAACTACACTAATCGTTCACGTTTTAGTAATAACACAAAAAAACATATCTGGTTCTACAGCTACATGTAGGACCAGATATTATTTCACGTCCGTCGCATAACGATACTGGACAATTACTGGTAATATAATCAATATCACATGCTGTTTGTTTGTATGTCTTAATGACAACAAAGCGGTACAGTGTTTCTCTGTTCCGTATCGGGCCGTTCGGCGTCCGGAGATCCGTGGCTAAAGTAGTTCACAGTCTTAGTGTTATTAACCTACAGTATGAATAGCCTGTACTTGCCATCGCTTTGCTAATAAGTAAAAGTAGTATACTTTCCCTGCTGAAATCACGTGACCAAATCCGCGCGAAAACCAAGAATTGGGTTTTAGCATTTGCTGGGCGCGGCCGCCTGGCATGGGCGCGGCCGCCGGGCATGCGCGCGGCGCGTGGCTGGCCGGGACCGGTTTTTTGGAGTGTCTGTTGCGAGAATTGTGTTTTAGCATTTCGGTGTGGGGGCGTGGCCGCGCGGCCCGGTCTCCACCACGTGGTCTCTGCAGCCTGGGCACTTGGGTGGTAGTAAATACAATTTTGTGGGTATTACTGTTTTATTTCACAATTATGTAACATGATAAATCGCAGGTTAACTATTGCAACTGCTCCACCCTCAACGACCGTTCCGCAGAGGATGTTGTCACTTTACAATTGCTATGGTCCGCCAGAGTACAAGTCGCTGTATGATGAATTTTGTTGAGTAGACAGCGTGTTAGTATGTTCTCCATCTCGAGTATTCTCTTTTGGAAATGTAAATGATCGGTGTTAGGTCTTCTATCTTCATGATGGTCAATGAAATAAAAAGTGGTCAGCAGTGGATTGGAGAAGGTGACAAGGTTCATATTGAAATGATAAGAAAAATGTGAATGTGAGCGTATTTATTAGGCATGACAACATTTGATTAAATCAGTTTCGTCAACATCTGGCGTATTTCCAAAACGCATGTAAAAATGATCTTCTTCCTTGGTGCTATCACAGTTTTTAGCTTTATTGTTTTTGTTGTCTTTCAACTGTTGGTCCCTCTTCATTTGCATATTGAAGCGAATGAATCTGCAGAAAGGTGAATTGTAGTCATGGTCCGCCATTGGATCGTCATCCTCTTCCCACTTGCAAAGCACCACACCACAATAAACGCATTTTGTCGCGTCAACTGTGGAATGCACACGACAAATCCTGCAGCAGCGAGATCTTTGCTGGCGGGAGATGGTTTATTCCAGTCAAAGAAAGTCTTCTCCCTCACTGCTGGTTTGTGCATGTCGAGTAGATCCAAATTTTCCGCGCACCAGTCGGCCAGTTGGGTCGCATTGTCGAGAGTGCAAATGAAACCTGGCGCGTTCAAGTGATGATACAGACACTGTCGTGTTCCTTGATTAGGTACGGCGTCAACTTCATCGCATGGTTCGCCGTATTCGTCTAGCTTTGGTAAGGCGGGAAAGAGTGGTTTTCTCGTGATCGGTGGGCAACCGAGATCTTCCAAACTGAAGACCAATCTCCTAGCCTTGAATATGTTTTCCAGTACTGCAGCTTTTTCCAAATCCGGCGCAAAAAGAAGTTGAAAGGGTGAACAAATACTGTTCAGAGTTGAGAGTAAATCTTCATACTGACTGAATCCAGTGCAAAAATCCAGACCGTGATAATGTTTGCTCAGCCAATTGTTGTGTCGATCGATGTTGCACAAGCCGTTATAATAATTATCTAAATCCTTGGGTGGTTTGAATATCCAATGCTGCGCTGATCCCGATTCGATGTCCACTACGGTTAACTCTTTGATGATGACATCTTTGTTTTTGCCCACAAAAGCACTGAAATCGATGACGGCTTTCATGGCGTGGCCGAATAGTACGGGTCCCGGAGCACGAATGAACACGAGCCGAGCTGCGCCTCTCTTATAGACGGTGGGCGGGGCTTCAGTTGTTGAGTCTGACCAGATTGGTTGACGGGTTGTACGTGAACGCCTTGTCATGAATAATTAGGCAGTAGGCGGCCGTATGTTCTGGAAAGTCTTCGGCAGCTTCGAATTCCAATCGTATGTCTACAGGTGCAGACTTGATCGACTCGTTCTGCTTTGAACAGTCGATAACAGCAATTGGGGCGTAATCCTTAAAGAGTTTTTTCGTCAACAAGGGACGTGGTGTGGCATTGTAATACGAGTCTTGAAACCTAGTGTACATGTCGTAAAGCAAAGCGAAACGATTCTTGCTATAGTCTAGTTTCAGGTCATCGTATGGATAGCTGATTGAATTGAGGTGAAGTTTCAAGTTTGTCAGTTTGCAGTGATCAAAATGGGAAGCGTTTTCCTTCAGATTAGCTTTCTTGTTGGTTTGAAAAGCCACAATAACGTAACGAGGTTTGTTTAATTGGCTGGCTGTCTTCACCGCCCACGACTGTTTACCCGTTTGAGGAAGCGCAGGATATTCGTACAATTCCCAACTCCTGTATTCCACTGGGATACTCGTGCCGCGGTTGAGTTGCTTAAGCAGAGCGACCCTCTGTTCATCACTGAGCGTAACGTATGGTATCCGCCAGCAAAGTTTATCCAATGTGACCTTGATATTTTCGACATTAGTGTCCGGGACAGCGGGATTACCCGTAGCAGGTCCCGGCTGCCATTGTACGGCGTTCTTATCACTTGCCGACCTGACAAGAACCAATTCGTGACGCGCGTTAACGATCATCTTAGTGTAATCTTCGGCGAAGCCGAGAAGGCTGCCTAACCGCACGCAAAAACTGAAATTCCCATTGCTGTCGACCACGTGATCCGCAAGTCTTGATCCGATGTCGTCATACGAGTCGACCCAACTCGAGTTGCCCATACACCTGAGAGTGTCATTATCAAAAGAAGCGTAACCTTTGAGTGTAGTAGAAATGCCTGGATGTCTGGTTTTGTCTATTTCTACGCCGTTCAATTCGTAACGCAATTCGTCGAACAGATGTGCAAAGGCGTTGTTGACAAACTTTGTCCTGCTAGGAGCGGCACTGCCGTCCTCCTTCAAAAGTTTACCTTCGACATAAATATAACTCATTGACGGTACCACGCAAATATCCTGTTGTTGTATGGGTATTCTTATTTCATCGCTATTGTTGAGTGTCATCGAAGCGTACGGCAGGTGGGTATGCCATTCCATGTGGGTGACCGTATCGTCGAACGGAGTACTCAACAGAATGTCTTGAACGTTCATTATTGTAACAGCGTAAAGCCAAGAGAGCGTAAAAATCTCTTATTCTTCGTTGTTAATCGTGTGGCAGTCAAACGACTACTAATACCGTGGACCTTTGCCTTTGGCAATAAATAGGAAGGGGGTCTCTTGGACCAAATGTATACGAACCCCATGGGTTAAGTGGGTCGTTGTCTCAAATGCAGACGAACAGTGATTCGTTCACCTTGGAAACTCACTAACCGTCCGTCTTGATCTACCAGTTGTAACGTGATGTTGTCGATGGTGTTTTGTGTCACGGGTAGATATACCACGGGTGATGGTTCTTCTATCAATTTGAACCCTGGACTCACACTCGGGTAAAACTGAAAAAGAGTGTGGGCCGGACGTCCGTTTATATAAGAACCTGTTACGATGCTGCAATTTACAAAAATGGAATTCACTTTAAATATGTCGGTTATCAAGGGTGCGCTGACTTTGCGATTGGCGTCAATCTTTTCCTCCTTGAACCCGAACAATCTACCAATAGAATTCGCAGGCGTAAAGTCGACGGGGAAATTGCACTTGATAGTGGTGTGCAACGTATTGTTGTTCGTAGTCAACTTTATAAAGAGAGATTTGTCCACTTTCCAGAGCATCTGTTGCAAGTATTCCGCAATGTCAGTCACCTCGTACGTAGCCGTCGGGATTTCAATTGTCAAACCATTGTTGTAATGAAAAGTGTTGTTAGTCTCGTCCACGTTCGGTATCGAATTGTAAGACTCGAAATTGAGCAAGCCTATTTCCCAAACGTGGTTCTGATCGAGTTCCACTGGAGGGAAAAAGTCAGCGGACAGAGTGGACTCTGTACCTGTAAAGGTAAACGTGAAAGACATGACTGGATGTAGAAACAAAACACACTGTATTTTATGTGTATCCTATTTATTGACCATAGACAAAAACGCCAAACACAGTTGACCACAATTTTCACTATTGGTGTTGACAAATTGATAAGCAGTGGTATTGTGAGAGATGTAGTTTCCTTTCAGGTAGCGTTGAATCTCGCAAGGAGGTTTCAGGTTACCATAGCTGTCAAAGTACTCTACAAGTTTACCAGTCTTTCTAAAACAAACCCAGTGAGTACCGCGACCACTGCTGTTATCCAAATTCACGATGGTCGACTCCTTGTGTCTCGGCCGCTTCGGTAAGTCGTCGCGCATGAACACACCTCTAAAATGAGGTATCCGTAGTTCTTGTGCCAGTTTCACAAGATCGACGTCGTACAGCGCCCGCTTGGGCAGGCGCTCTAGCAGTTTTTTGCGTATTGCGAATACGGTTGCATGTACAGTCCCAATCCGCCTCTTTTGTGTGGCCTCAGATAAAGACCTCTGCCTTTGCGCAACGCGATGGCTTCCATAGTTTCGTTGTGTCTTTGCATCTCGGCCAATTTCTTCTTCGCATCCCTCGTTTCGTTTATGGCTTTCGCCACTCCGGCAGCGCCTCCCGCCAAGCTGCCCAAAGCGCTCAGTCCGGCGAAAATCGGTAACAGTGGTAAGACACCGCCGGACTTCGGTAGTGGCAAGACCCGTGAACCACTGCTGCCCACCGATTTGCCCTTCTTAAATTTCCTCACAGCCTTTAACGCCGCCACAGTCGCACTACGCAGTTTCCGCTTATCCAGATTCTTTGACGACTTGATACCTTGACCCCTGATGGCCTTACGCGCCTGTCTAATCGCATCACCCAGAGTGATTCCAGTGCGTCTAACATTCTTCCTCTTTTTCGACGCCATTGCGACCGTCTCCGCCGACGACTGTCTTTGTACTGATGATCGCCTATAAATGCGAACTCCCTTTTATGTCACCCAGTCGACGACAACAATTCAAACAATGAAGTTTGAGAAACAGCGGGAAACGTTTACAGTCAACGAAACTTTGGACGGTTTGACTGTCAGCGATGCGGCAGCGAAAAAACACGGTCCGTTGCTGCCAGACTCGATAAGAGGAATCATCAGTGGTCCTTCGAACTGTGGTAAAACTCAGTTGATGTTCACCCTGCTTACGGAGCCGAACGGTTTGAAATTTGCAAACTTGTATGTCTTCAGTAAATCGTTGCATCAACCAAAGTATACATTGTTGTCTCGAATAATTGGCAACATCCCGCAGATTGGTTACTACACGTACGAAAACGGTGATGAAGTGCAAAGCCCCAGTGAGGCAAAACCAAACTCTGTATTCGTGTTTGACGATGTTGCGTGTGACAGTCAGAATCATATGAGAGCTTACTTTAGCATGGGTCGACACAAAGGTGTGGATTGTTTTTATCTCGCACAGTCGTACACCCGAATACCGAAACACCTTCTCAGGGATAATGCCAATTTAATAATCTTATTTAGACAGGATGACTTAAATCTCAAGCACGTATACGAAGACCACGTAACTGACATGTCCTTCAATCAATTCAAAGAACTATGTCACGAGTGTTGGAATAGGAATCGACACGGTTTTGTGGTGATCAGCAAGGACCATGAATTAAACAAGGGTCGCTACAGATGCGGTCTGGACACCTTTATAACAGATATAAATGAAGAAACATCATAAAGTAGCGTATAGTTCACTGACGATCGTTCAGCACTATGGACAGGAGAGGAAAGAAAATAAAACGCAGGAGGCAAAGTATTGGAGACGCGTTAGCCGTGAAAAGGGAAATAATCAGACTTACCAAAAGTGTTCGCAACAAATATCGTGACCTACAAAGAAACGTACAAGATTTCGAGCGATATTTTGAAGCTTCCACTAAGCCTTTGGTCAGTCCGCTACAGAAATCTGTGGCAGAAAGCATCAAACAGTCGGCTGAAAGCATCAAACAATCGCTACCAGTTAAACAGGAAATAGTTAAGAAAGAACAAAAGAGTACAGCGACTGGAGGCGATAGTGAGAGCGAGGATGAACTCAACAGAACAGCAGATATGTCGACTCAAACCGAGGCCAATTTGGTTGAGATTTATTTAAGGAAACTGTCGACTCCGTCTGAACGCAACAAGTTGGACACAACCTACGGTGTTAGACCCGACGGTAAAGGTGGCACGGTATTGGGTGATAGCGCAATTTCATTTAGCAGATCAAAAGTGATATTGAAAGATAAACGATTTGACGTTACACCAGGACTAATGGAATTGCTTTTTATGCGAGTACCTGATAAAGACTCGATAGAACGCAGAGATGTGGAAATTTATAAAAGGATGCTTTTAACGACCAATGCACACAAACAAATGTACTCTGCCGAGAAGCCTATCAACGCCAACAGAGGGAAAAAATATACATATGTAATTCAAAGTTTATTTTCGGATGATCAACCCGCGGCGGAATCCACCGCCGCCACCACCTCTGTGGGCAGTGGGATGGATAACGTTAAAAATGTGAACACATTGGTGAATCGACTTAGATTACTGGTGATGTCGGAAAACGCCGGTCACACGGGACACTCTAAAGAGTTTGCTGAAATAGTCGATCTCTTGCGATTGTACAAGGTCATACTGTAAGATGGTGGATGTAAAAGAAAAAATCGTTGATGAACTTCACAAACAGGCGAGAAAACGATTTCCACGGCGAAATGTCTATGTGAAAGGATTTGATGACTTGTGGCAAATCGATTTGATCGACATGCAAAACTACGCCAAAGTAAACGGGGGACACAAATACATATTGACAGTAATCGACGTGTTATCAAAATACGCTTGGGCGGCAGGGCTACGTGACAAATCAGCTAGCTCAGTGACAACTGCAATGAAAAATATCTTGTTAAAAAGTAAACCGCGTGTCCCTAAAAATATTCAGTCTGACGACGGAAAGGAGTTTTTCAACAAACAATTTTCCTCTTTGATGAAACAATACGATATAAACCACTATAGCACGTTCAGCCCGTTGAAAGCTTCAGTGGTGGAACGTTTCAATCGCACTATAAAGACGTGGATGTACAAAGCGTTCGGCGTGCAAGGAACATATGTGTGGAGTAAAAATGGACTTTTAGACAAACTGTTGTTAAAGTACAACGCGCGAGTACACCGATCGATAGGCATGAAACCGAAGGACGTAAAGCGTAAGCATGAACAAGTGTTGGTGAAAAAGTTAAACGGTCGGGGCGTGGCGGTCAACAGGAAACCTCGTTACAAGGTCAACGATATCGTGAGGATTTCCAAATGGAAAACCTTATTCGAAAAGGGTTTCACACCGTCTTGGACAACGGAATTATTTGTCGTGGACAAGGTACGCAACACTGTACCGCACGTATACATGCTACGCGACATGAACGGCAAAGCCATTCGTGGTGCGTTTTACGAGGCTGAGCTTCAAAAAACCCAGTATCCAGACACGTATCTGGTGGAAAAGGTGTTGAAAAGAAAGGGTAACAGAGTATACGTCAAATGGCTCGGTATGAAGCAGAACTCTTGGATATAAAGGCAAGTGCGGTCGTACAGAGCATGTCAGTTTGAAGATGAAGCGTCACCCGATAGACAAGTTCGGACGAGTACTCTTTGTTACGCAACGCAGACACGGCGGCGTGGGGGAAGAGCAGCTAAAACTCGCTTTGGATGGGAGTCATTACGACGTACGCAACAAAAGATTAAGATACGTCGCCGAACCAGAAGAGCCATACGACAGTGTGAACAAGAGATATGTTGAGGATAACTATGTTTCAAAAGTAGATTTTGATACTAAAATTGTGTTTCTAAAAGCGGGGTTGGAGAATAATTTTGTCTTAAAGACAGACCTTGAAAACAATTATGTTCTACAAACTGACTTTAAAAGTAAATGTGTTTCAAAAACCGCTTTAAGTCAATTGGAAAACCAGGTGGCAAGTCTCGAGACACGAGTAACTCAATCATTAACAGATTTAGAAAGTAAATGTGTATCGAAATCCACTTTAAGTCAATTGGAAAATCAGGTGACAAGTCTCGAGACACGAGTAACTCAATCTATAACAGATTTAGAAAGTAAATGTGTATCGAAAGATACTTTAAGTCAATTGGAAAACCAGGTGGCAAGTCTCGTGACACAAGTAACTCAATCGATAACAGATTTAGAAAGTAAATGTGTATCTAAAGACACTTTAAGTCAATTGAAAAATCAGGTGGCAAGTCTCGAGACACGAGTAACTCAATCGATAACAGATTTAGAAAGTAAATGTGTTTCAAAACCCACTTTAAGTCAGTTGGAAAACCAGGTGGCAGGTCTCGAGACACGAGTAACTCAATCGATAACAGATTTAGGAAGTAAATGTGTATCGAAAGCCACTTTGAGTCAATTGGAAAACCAGGTAGCAGCACTCGAGACACGGCTAACTCATTTGATAACAGATTTAGAAAAACAGGTGAAAAAGCTTGAGGATCGAGTGAATAAGTTGAGACTGACTTGTTTACAACTGGACACGAATCTGCCAAACCCTGTATGGGATGCTAGGGGAATTAGAATAGAAAATTTGGGACCCGCAATAGAATTAAACGATGCCACCGGTCTGTCTCAAACATGTCAATATGACGAATCTGTCGGTAATTTCAGATGTGGAACGCGTACATTTAATCTAGTCGAGAACAGTGCAAATGCACCGGTTTTAGTAGCTGGAGTAACACCGGATAACAATAACGTATTTTACTTGTACGGTACGGATAAAGAATTTGTCCCCACCACTTCGTTGAGGTTTTTCGAACGAAATAAAGGAATATACGACTACCAGGGCAGACGATTGAAATGGGATTCTAATGGGAACATTGACCTTATTCCTTAGAACAAAGCACCCCGAGCGCGTTCAGACTTGTTCAAGGCTGTCCAGTTGTTGGACCGCCCCTCCCCAATCCATCGCGGAGAAGCCTTCAGTGTAGCCATGGAAGCCGCCGCGCCGAGTGTATCCGCGCCGACAATACCCGCGCCTCGTAAGGACATGAATAAGTTGAAACGTAAACGTGCGCAATCAGTGTCGGCCGCAGCAAGTAAACGATGTCGTGAAGACCAACAAGCTAGTATGAACCTCGAAGCTATATTAGCAGATTTGGAAAATTTTGATCAACCCGAAGCCAAGACTCAAGTTCACTACTACACCTACGCCCTACCGCAGCATCAACAACAGCAACAACCGCAACAGCAGCAGCAACAACCGCAACAGCAGCAGCAGCAGCAGCAACAGCAGCACGAAACATATCAACCAGAGCAAGCAGCGCAACAACCGAAACTATTACTACGACAGATGTATAAACTGTCAAACCAAGCGGATGCGGTTATTGGTTTAGAATCTTCGGGTGGTTTTAATCCTTCGATATATCTGGTTAATACAAAAACGTGTGTCAAGTTTACCTTTGAAGATTTGCTAAGCTTGAGAAGTGTTAACGTGATCAACGTGATAGACAGATTTTTCAACAATGAAACAAACTTTACACCTTTCTACTTTGATACTGTGCTCCTCAAGTCTGGCGGTGGCGGAGGCGGCGCTATTATTTCAATTGCCAACTATCAAGTGAGAAGACTACCACCGCACCACAGTCAAGCAGTGGACACCAATGATAGCATATTGTGCCAAACTTCATCGTTAGTGCTTCAGTTAACTGGGTGGACAGCTTTGAAAAGAACTCTTGATTGTGTTGAAAATTACTATCGTATTTGCGACGAGTGTTGTCCAATGGTACGGAGCCTCGTTGAAAGGTATACAAAATATTTCACCAAACACTACAGGACTTCGACATTGATGGCTGCCGCCAGACACAACACGAATGCTTTAAAGATACCATCAGAGATTGAACATCACATCATCAAAGACTTACCTGTGTTTCTGATGGATTTCAACGAGAGACGACTGCCGTTTTCGCAAGATGGATGGTTTCAGCCTACACCTCTTCAAGATGCTCTAGTGCCCTTCGTAGACTCTGAAGTCAGACGTTACTGTGTGTCCGCTATAAGCGAAAATTTACTCCATGATTTAAAATACGATGTTTGTAAATGGTGAATTTCTTTCAATACATGTATCACTAAAAATTGTGTGTTTTTTATTTTTGTTTTTTCCCTTTACCTAAGAGGGTGCAGGAAAAAGAGGCCTTGTCATCATGGTAAGATGAGGTTACATCATTTTTGTAACGTAATATGAAGTAATAGTGACATCAATGCTTACATTATTGTTATGACGTCATGGCCCAGCGCCCTCGTCACGCCACTACTACTGCTAATTTGTCACTTATAAAATAACAGAAAAAACTACTTTTTATTTTTTATTTTGTTTTTTATGTTTCTATGATGGACTGAAACAGGTTTGATATAACACCAATGTATTGCAATAAGACGAGCAAAAATCAAATCCAGTTTTCCATCAAGAAAGGAGATGAAATTAACAAGTATTTTGAGTTAGTCGAAAGTTTATTTGTTTTGATGACGTCATGGCCCAGCACCCTCGTTATGCAACTACTACTGCTTATTTGTCACTTATAAAATAACAGAAAAAACTACTTTTTATTTTTTATTTTGTTTTTTATGTTTCTATGATGGACTGAAACAGGTTTGATATAACACCAATGTATTGCAATAAGACGAGCAAAAATCAAATTCAGTTTTCCATCAAGAAAGGAGATGAAATTAACAAGTATTTTGAGTTAGTCGAAAGTTTATTTGTTTTGATGACGTCATGGCCCAGCACCCTCGTTATGCCACTACTACTGCTTATTTGTCACTTATAAAATAACAGAAAAAATTACTTTTTATTTTTTATTTTGCTTTTTATGTTTCTATGATGGACTGAAACAGGTTCGATGTAACACCAATGTGTTGCAATAACTCAAGCTACCAAAATCAAATTCAGTTTTTCATGAAGAAAGGAGATGAAATTAGAACAAGTATTTTGGGTTAGTCAAAAGTTTATTTGTTTTGCACAAGTTACATTTACGACAACAAACATGGTACACTGTTAGTTATAAATGTGAACAAATGTAAAGCTCAAAAGATATTATCAGTCATTGTTCCACACAAAAATGAAAACTACTGCATAATCTATTTTAAAGTAAAACAAATTATGAGTACAATGTTTTTCAGCTAATAAAAATTTTATTTAGTTTTGCTAAAAATATTTTTTTAAACTTTCCTTAATATTTAACTTGTTACAAGTTATGAAAGCATATTTTGTCAAGTTCAATAGTTATCAATGCAGATAAAAGAACATAACACGAATAAGAAAGAAGGTAATCAAAAACATATTAAATATACAATGACAGTTCACCAGATCGTTTACAATGTGTTCACATAGGACAATATTTGTTAGTAAAATATTAACAAGGAATAAAAATAACATTAAGATTTAAAAATTTCAAATAAAACCATGTCAACAGGTTTATACAAAATTAGAAACGAAATGGATCATACAGCTCAATTACAGAATGGGAAGCTTCAACTGTCGCGTCACTGTCACTACTGTTGTTATCATAGTCATGGTTGTGTGTTAATCTACTACACATTTCAGAGTCTAAGTATTGGAACAATGGTTTAAAAATACATCTGTCACACCAACAATTCTCTTGACGAATAACCTGGCTTATAAAACGGCCAACACTAATATTGTAATGTCTGGTAATATTATAAAATTTCCAATTACGTTCAGACCAAAAGCTTTGATAGTCAAAATCCAGGTATTCATGTTCTTCCGATGGACTACATGTAACTTCGAAACATTTTTGACATAACACAAATGTATTGTAACAAGACAAAGTACCAAAAGAAAATTCGTAATAATTAAAGCTAATATGACATGATTCCATTTCGTATGGTAAAAATTCGGGACGTAGCTCTATAGGGTGGTTAATTAACATTAAAAACTCTCTTCGATCCAAACTATAAATGTCCAAGTATCTATATTCAAAGTTATAAGGATCTTCTGGGGGAGAGGTATCCCTAAACCAAATACACTTTAACGCCCTTCTAACATCTCTTTGTATAGTCACGGGAAGAAGCGATAAAACGTTAATATCATCAACAGATTCTAAATCATTTACATCGATATGTCTGCTAAAAGCCAACACAGATTTATTATAAAGGGAATCCATTTCTAATAAAAAAAAATATGCTGCAACGGGGCCAGCAACCCAGGCACTAACAATTTATTATAGGCTCCCCTGCAATTTTGACGAGCTTGCACTCCGATGCTCTTGATGTTCTAGTTGAACAATCTTGTAGTGGCCATGGGCTAGGGTGTGAATATTATCATCTAAAATATAACGTTTATCATCATCAAAAGATAAAGATCGTTTATCCACGTTGAT
The DNA here is from genome assembly GCA_030545055.2 of Neoaliturus tenellus. Lineage (NCBI taxonomy): Eukaryota > Metazoa > Arthropoda > Insecta > Hemiptera > Cicadellidae > Neoaliturus > Neoaliturus tenellus. The sequence continues at coordinate 112,979,958 of CM061531.1, forward strand.
AGATGTTAAATTAAATTTCCTACACTTGATAAGGTTAAAACTGGCTCTGTATTCTTTTTTGTTAAACAGTGCATCTTTATAATGTTCGAAGCGCATTTTCTTATCAACAAAAGAGGTTTTCACTCCTTTGGCTTTCTTCACTTCGTTCCTTCTTGTCTCGTCAGTGACGGGAGTGGAGGAAAAGCGCTGTGAATACATTTTACTGCGAAGACCAATGTGTTCATAAAGTGCTCTGCCTTTGCATTCATCCTTAAACTTGCCCGCTACCTGTTTGTTCGTCTCATCCTTCATAGGGTGTCCGTCTGGGTAGTTGGAAAGGTCCAAGTGTTCCTTAGAAATCGTCCTTAAAATCTCGTAGACGTTGTTTTGTGTGACCACTAGGAATATTAGCGAATCAGTATCAACATAACAAAGGTAAATATGACATCCTGGAGGGCGAAAAATAGATAGTAGTACGTGGTACCAGAAATAATACATGTGCTCCTTAGATAGATCTAGTGTGACGCTTCCGATGTAGGTTGGTTTGTCCAAGAAAATCACTTCTTTTCGCAAGAACACTAAGATGATCCCATCTTCGTCGCCTTCTTTAATAATAGTTCTGTCGATAAAGCGGGCCTGTCTTGAGTACTTTTCAAACGCTTCCTTTGTCGTCACAACACGCACGTCAAAGTGACGTCTATTATCCTGCATAGACTTTCCAAAAACTGCATTGTTCATAAGTTTAAAAAATGATTTTTCAAAATCATTCGATGCTTTACTTCTTAATTCCGAGTTAAAATCTATATACTGTTTCATCCACGGAGACTGGGAAAATTTTAACACTCTGTGGACCTTTGTAACACGCAAACCAAGCTTTTGCGCCTGCTGTACGATGCGATAGTGAGCAATGTACCGTTCCTTTTTATTTAGTGTTGCCATCAGCTTAGGCACTTTACCGTTAGGTGGCACTAACTTTTCTGGCAAAGGGGGAAGATCGTTCAGTTTATCGTGAACACTCTGAGGGGCATAGCAGTCAAATTCTAAAATATAGCCAAAGGGTGATTCTGCAGGGAGGTTGGACCAGTCTACCTGTTCTGGGTTGTCTTCGAATTTAAAGTTTCCAGTGGGAAGTGGCTGTGACAAGCTGAACCCATACAAGTTATTACAGTCAATATAGAGGAGCCAGCTAGTGGGGTCGTTGCTATTGTAGTCAGTTGAACGTTCTAAAAGCTGGTTGTTAGCTTTACAATATCTTAGGCTACTCTGTACTAGTCCACCTCTGATTGAAGCTTCAACCATAAGTACCATGTCGTAGTCAGTCATTAGCTCGAGAACGATTCCCGTATGTTTCAACATCGCCTGCCAAGTAAGGGATGGTGCTGTCCAGTAGTGGGCTACGTCCAATTTATAGTGTTTGTAACAAATAGAGCGAAATGAATTGAAAATGTCGGTTAACAAACAAACATCTAACAGGAGGTATTTATCATGGTAATCACCAAGATTCTTACATTTGAAAACCTCCCATACACGGCAAGCGTGAGCGTAATCATCTTCACTGATTTCACTATCATTAAGCTTGTTCTTAAAAGCTTCTCTAGGAGGGAGACTGGTTTCAAGGAATTTATCTTCTGATGTGATATAATCATATGGGTATAACCCTTTCCTTTTAATTAAATCAAAATGTTCAGGCGGGACTAGTTTGGAGCTTTCGATAAAATCAGAGGGAGGGAGGTTTTTCGTTAATTCATCCAAACTAGCAGACATCATTCTGTAAGAGTCTAAAAAACGTAAGTAAATCTCTCCCACTTTTATTGAGATGCTAATCATTTTTTCCTTATTCGAAGGAATCATTTTAACTTCACATCCTTTTAAAACGTTCAAATTTGAAATGATGAAAGCTTGATCGTAGGATGAGAGGTTATGAATCCAGATGGGAATGAAGTTGGGCGGTTGGCATCTTAGATTACATCGGTTACACAATGAATACCTAAATTCGGATGTTATATGGTCGTGATCGGCACACTTGGTTGTGTCCGTATTAAATTCACTAATCATTCTCTTGCAAAGTTCACATTTAATAGCCTCTTCGTGTCGTATACGCTGCTCTTCAGTCATGCTAATGGGCTTATTACAAGAATACAATACTGTAACTCGGTCGGCGAGATTTTTTAAATGCAAAAGAAATCTAGCTCCGGCATCGGGTCCTCTATACAAAAACGGTTCTGTACTGATTCCGTATTCTTCAAGAATATCACTACTGTATGTAGAGGTGGTTAGTGTACAGAAACTATTTGCTAAATGTTTTTGATAAGTTTTTCCATCATAATCAGTGTCATCTGTGTTAACGGGTTTCAGGGTGGACTCAAAGTCAGCACACACTATGATAGGAACTTTTATTTGAGCCTCTACATTTTGAAACTTTAAAGTATTTCTTCCTATGGTGGGAAGTTTGATTTCAGTTGGTTTATGTTTGCCACAGAGTGTTAAATGATTTTTCAACCACGATTCTGCATTGGGCTTACAATCTCTAAGCTCTTTATACTGACTACAACGTTTACACACTACTATTTTATTTGTGCTTTTTGTAATTTGCTTTTGAATAAGCTTGACAAAATCTTGGATGTATACAAAGTGGGACACATTGTCTCTTCCGTGAAGCAAGAGAAGATCTGTATGGTCATTTAACTCGTCTACTACGCGCAGGGGAGCCACTTTGTTGTCGCTATTAAATTCGAATACATTGATAGAGACGTTTGGGTTTTGCTTTTCAAATATTTTAATCTGACTAACATTCAATGGAAATTGAAGACCCTCAAAGTTGTATCTATTCATTAGATTTTCAAACGATTTTTCAGTTAGTAAAGAGTTATGCTTTACATTTGGGATGTGCTTTGTAAGCATACTATAAATAAAACAACGATCATCATCATTAACAACGTTGACACATGCGTTTCGTTTTGCTAATTTGGGGGGCAGTGGAACATAACTAGAACCTCTAGGTTCCTTATAAACAAACTTACTTACACGTAAAGTTAAACACTTAACATTGATGAAGATACATCCGCTCCTCTGGGCGTCGGCCTCTTCTTCCTCTTGCAAAAGTTTCGCACCGTCTCTTTGAAGTTGAGTGTCCAAGTCGTCGGACTCGGCGAACAGCATCCGGGATCGAGTTTTAAAATTCCTCGTGTCTATCTGCCCTTCTTCGGGATGTTCATAAATGGCTTCGAGAACCAGATTAAATTTGAGTGATCTTGTTATGTCCATTTCTCTGGTTAAAATATGTTTTACCGTTTGCAACGCAGCCTCAACGAATGTAGATAATTCTGTAAACTTTCCATCCTGGTTTTTTATTACGTAGTCTCGGGCCGTATGAAGAGCTTTCTTCAATTCCCACGTGAGTACTGGTATGTTGTTTTGGTCCGCTGCAGTGCTCGACGTCGATGCTGCGGTGGACGTGTCGTTCACAGGTACCGGTGGCTCGTTGTTAACAGTGGTTGCCATCCTTGGTTCATCCTGATCCGGCGGCGATGATTTTTCTTTCTTCTCTTGTAGCTTCAATAGTTTGCTGGCCATCGCAGAGGTCTCGGCGGCGGGCCTTCTTCTTTTCGTAGCGGTAGATACGTTGGACTGAGCCTGGTGTGTAGACACGACGCTGCCCCCTGCTCGGTGGTGAAGATGTGTTTGTGAGTCCCGTGAGGTGGTAGCAGTGACGGCGACAGCGGCAGCAGCAGTAGTAGTTGTAGTCACAGGTGAAGAGCTCCTTGCCTGCGGTTCTTCAATCAACTGGATGGGCGGTGTGTAAAAATTAGTAAGCGCCAAACATATTTGTTGGTGTTTATCGCGAGCGACAACGGTCCGGAAATAAGCCTCTCGGCACACTGCGCACACGAACATTGTCCCATGTAGACAATTGTAAGCGAACTGGTGAACTGTGCCAAACGCTCTACCAGAGGCTGCTTATAAGGGCGAAAATCCGCCTCAGGGGTTGTGCGAGTGAGACATACATAGGGCGTTGGCCACAGCATTACTTGTCTATGTGAGCAAGTGAGAGGGTGAGACAACGGGCGTGGGCCACAGCATTACTTGTCTATGTGTGAGAGTGAGAGGGTAGGTGTGACGGGCGTTGGCCACAACATTACTTGTCTATGTGAGCAAGTGAGAGGGTAAGACGGAGACAACACATTGGGCGTTGGCCACCGCATTACTTGTCTATATGAGCGAGGGAGAGGGTAGGTGAGAGACAACAAATATCTTGGGCGTAGTCGACTTGCTTTGTCGGTAGAGTGAGAGAGCTGGTACTAGCAAACAAAGATAACAACAGGGCGTTGGCTAAAGCTTTACTTGTCTATGTGAGTAAGTGAGAGGGTGGATGTAAGAAAGAGACAGCAAATGGGCGTTGGCTTGAGTATGTTTTTGTGAGCAAGTGAGAGGGTTACTCAGAGACAACAAATATCTTGGGCGTGGTAATTTTCGCTTGCTTTGTCGGTGGAGCAAGAGAGATGGAACTACACTAGACAGAGATAGCAACAGGTTGGGTGTGGTCATAAGAGAGCATAAGTTGAACGGAGAGGGTGATAATGTCTGACAAAGACAACAAATATCTTGGGCGTGGTAATTTTCGCTTGCTTTGTCGGTGGAGCAAGAGAGATGGAACTACTAGACAGAGATAGCAACAGGTTGGGTGTGGTCGTAAGAGAGCATAAGTTGAACGGAGAGGGTGATAATGTCTGACAAAGACAACAATATACATGCTACAGTGATTGGTTTTAACATAAATAGGGGCTCGCTTTTGCTCTTGCGTACACTAGCTCGCGTGCGCCTGTTCGTCACGGTCGTCATCAGTCGCAGCACTTCAAGTTCTCACTTATTTGTAAGTGTTAGTTTTTAAAATACTCTTAAATTTACTCTTTTTCAGGTGATGCTCAGGTGTCCTGATTTTTAGTATCATCTTGGTTACTCTTGTATATCATGGTACTCTTATATTACATAACCTAATTTTTATTTACAGCTTTTACACTGCTCTATATGTGAACATATATTTATAGGATAATTTATATTTGTGAATTGCAATACATACTATGCATGGATTGGATAAATAATGGTGATGGTAAAGGTTTTCGCTATACTTGCTTCGCTATTGTGGTTTTAACACCTAAATAGTACGATTTCGGCTTGCATGTTTCTGGTTTACCAGTTCATTACACCTAAAATAAGTTTACATTTTAAGATGTATTTAGGTTTTTATAATAGCTAGGTAAAGCGTAGTGGATTTTTTTATACATTGCTATTAACATAATGTGAATATTTCATTGCTTTTCATCCATTTTTATTGTTGATTCAGTTGTTTTTGTTCATAGCTTAATAAAAATTGTTAATCCGCCCTTTACTGATGTACTATGTCATTGTCGTTGTCGTTACTAATACTCTTTCACTTGGTAATACACTTTATTTTTAATTTACTGGCTTTTGTGCATATTTTAGCATTTTAGCAATAAGGTGCAGTTTTAAGGATATGGTGCATTCAAGTATGGTTCTAAATGGTTTAGGAAAATAAAAAAAAGACGGGAAGCCAAGGCGCTTGTTCTTTTATTGATACATTTCTGGAATGTTTAAATCTTTGATTATTTGATGTAGAATGTCGTGGTGAGGTGGTGATGGTGGTGGTGGTGGTGGTGGTGGTGGTGGTGGTGGTGGTGGTGGTGGTGGTGGTGGTGGTGGTGGTGGTGGTGTGTGCGAATGTTTTGGTGTTGTTAGAATTCTATATAATATTGAGTTGGTGTGGAGCGTCGGGGTGAGGTGATTTTCTCGTGAGGGTGGCGGTTGGTAGTGTTGGATTGGTAGTGCGGGTGGGGGTGGTGGTATGTGCTGGTAGCCGGTGGACGGTAGAGCACGAAGTGGTGTGGATACTCCCCGCTGCCAGGGTTCACGCACCCACCGTCTCTCTTCAACACAGACAGTCTGAGGGATGCCTATAAACAAAAAAGAGATGTACTCAAGTGTGCTTTGATCATTTATTAAAAGATCCTAAAAGTTCATAGCATGGTCCTAATATAATACGTGTTTTACAGCACCATGTCACTCGCAAAGAAATTTGAAACTTTGCAATGTCTCCCCAACTATCCCCGGGTGCCGGCTAAAGACCTTAAAGCGGCGGGCGGGTATCCGATTTTGGACGCCAGACGAGTGGATACCAGATTTGGACCCGCAGTTGTACTCGATATAATGAACGGCGAGGAGCGATCGATCGTCTTCCTACCAGCTAGATTCAACGAACAGCTAACTGACAGTGAACTGGTGGAGATGAGGAGGGATCAGGGTTGGCGGGTTCGTTGTACGGGGATGAGTGGGAATTCACCAGATATTCTTATATATTACCGCTCAATTTAAATTAAAAACAATAAACTTTGCTCTTTTCAGAAATGTGTTGTTATTATTTTCTATCCACCAATGCAATGTATGCAACAATGTGTTAAAGCAATTAGTGAATATACTCTCGCAACTGTTTGTTTCATGCATATTATGTATTAAGGCATTAGTCTAAGGGCCTGATTCGATGCTACGTCTTTTCCTCTAGCTAATAAAAAAAAATAAGATGCATGGTGTTAAACATTCTTTTAACTTTAAGCCTTTCAACGGTAGTATAAGTTTATACATCGTATTACAGCACTGTTCTATATACATGTTTTATAGTTACTTTATATTGGAAAATCAACTCTATCATAGTACAATAACTTGGGCATCATGTGTTTTACTACATTACTGTCAGAATGGCTTTGAAGCGTAATATCTGGTTCTTCGAAATATTTATTTAGAAATATTTTCATCTTGTTTTATCATAGTAGCCTATCTAGTTCATAAAAACTTGTTTAATGAAATTACATCTTACTTTTGAAACTTTGTTACGTTAGATATTTACATAGACGTTTTACGTCAGGGCAAACAAAGGGTAGTATTATAACAATCAAATTTATGCTCGTATTTGCCAAGACTAGAAACGATACTTTAAATAGAAAAAGTGTTAATACAATCCTTTTTATTTAAATACGTTCTACCAGGTTTACTTTTACTTTAGTGAAGTGAATTCTATTACCTGTTATTTGAGGGCCCCCAAAAGCGTGGTCCGGAAGAGACGGCAGAGATGTCACCTGAGACAGCTGGCCCAGAAGATCCAGAACTTCCTCGCGGCTTCGGTCCTCGAAATATACGGTCAGGTAGTAGCGGGCTGCCATTACTGCGAGTGAGTTTTGTTTGCGCGACAAGCGTTTTATATTCCTATCTGGGTGTGGCAACTCACAATATTCTGCGCATGAGGAACGATCCAAAACAAAATACATCGTTATTTAGAATAACGTCGCCGAAACATTCTATCTGGACTGCGGCCAATTTGGCGATCAGGAAATCGCTGACGCGACAATCAATTTGCCGGGACACTTAAAAACTGGATCTATCTCAACACGGAATAGATTAAACAGACACCCGGCACTCCAAAAAAACCGGTCCCGGCCAGCGCGAGCCACGCGCCGCGCGCATGCCCGGCGGCCGCGCCCATGCCAGGCGGCCAAACCAGCAAATGCTAAAACCCAATTCTTGGTTTTCGCGCGGATTTGGTCACGTGATTTCAGCAGGGAAAGTATACTACTAGTAAACAATGATTTATCTAGTTACTTAATGTTATATACTGAGAATTTAATATAGATAACGACCGATTAACAACAACATTGGTAAAAAGTATTAAAAGTTAAATACTTGTATTTACATTTTATAATGTAGGTAGTTTTTGTGATGTACGGTCTCAAACCATATTGAATATTTTAGTTTTCCGTAGTTTGCCCATGTAATTGAGTTCTAAAAAACGTTCTACCTCAAACCTTAATGTAACAAGATTTCGCCGCGCCGTTTTAATGCGTAGCGCTTCCATGCCATGTTTTCATGGTCCAAGTAACAATAATAAGCAAAAATATGCTGCACTGTTTTATGAATGAGCAACTCATCTAGTATGTGGACCAGTTAAATATTAATTATGTTTGCAGCTATTAGTGGTGTTGTCCTCTGGAATGAATACACGCACGCGCGACCTGCCGCACCACGCCATATGCGAGGTGACTGATAAGACACCGTACTACAGCACAGCTATCATTGTCAATGACTCGGGACTAAAATACTAGCACGACAGTGAACAGCCATTCGCCACTCATGCAGGCAAAGTGCTCGCGTTTAAAAGACTCGTGACATGTTAGAATCGTATAATCTTTAAAATTGTAAATACATATATCTTAAAGTTATTTTAAACATACATTGTATTACTTTTTGATTTTTAAATTTGAAATTACTTTAAGTGGGGAGGCTTATCTAGATGAGATACAATATAAAACCATATATAATAGTGATACAAAAACATTCAAATACTTTTTCAGTTTATACTTTAAAAATTCTTACCGCAAATAAAATAATAGCGTTAGTCATGTGTTATTTTTTTAGTTTCTCTTTCATAATAATATTTAAGAGTGATCCCTGTAATACACCTGCTTAATGTACCTCTCCCTATTGCTAATAAGTTTTGTGTTGAATATCTCGTTAAACTATTTTTAGTTAAGTATTATATTTAACTTATGTACATGTATTAAACAATATGAACAATATATACACTTCTTAAAGTAATATGCTGGTCTTTGGCAGGAACTCCAAGTTTGTTGGTCCCTTCCCCTCTTTCATTTTAGCCAATCGGAATGCCGTTGCCCCCTCTTCTTCAAGGACCAGCTTGGTACTTATGATTGTACAACTTTGTATAAAAGGACCAACAAAGTGTAGGTATTACCAATGGACCAGGATATTCCAAAAACTACTGTATAAACGTTTTATCTAACTGTATGTAGATGCGGAAGGTTGCAAATAACTAATATAACCTTATATATACACAAAACATTGTTTAGTAATGGAAATAAACAGGGGGTCCCATGGACCAGCATTATGTGAAACGATTCATAAGACCATCATGGTTGGCACAATTAGGAATATATATATATATATATATATATATATATATATATATATATATATATATATATATATATACATATATATCAATTTGAACAAACGGTGTTTTTGGCCTCTAGGGACCTCAAAACGAAAAAGTATCATGGTCCCGGGCTTAGGTCTTACCATGACTACTACCGTAATAGCGTATTCCCTATAGGGAAATTCGCTAAAAAAAAATTGTGACAAATAGATCATAATATTTTTTTTACTAATTTGTAATTAATGACAAAATGTGTAATAAAAGATTGTTGTATTCTTATACAAGGGTATCCATTTTAAAAGAGGGTAATGAAGGGGGTAATCACAGGGTAAAAGAGGGTAATGACGGGGTAAAAGCGGGTAATTTTGAGCTGGTAAAAGGGTAATTCTTGGATTTCTAATTGGCAACCCTGTTCGTTAGCACAGTTTACTGACCCATATTTTTGGTTGTGTTCTGAAACGCTATTTTTAATTTTTTCCGTATATAGAGGCCAGTTGGCCATTTTGAAGTTCCTTATTTTAAGGTAACTTGTGATTGTGTCGATATATTTTAAGGCGGAGAATGGCATGAATATTGGGAGGTGATCGCTTCCTATAGGATCTGTACCTACCTTCCATTCGTCAATAAAGATGTAAAGTTGGGGTGAAATGAATGTGAGATCTAAGACTGCAGGTTCTCTGTATACTGATGTGACTGAGGTTACCAGAATAAATGAAGAGTTTTGATATGCTTCAAATAATGCATGTCCCCTCTTGTCAATTTTTTTTTTAATTCCAGTAAATATGGTGGACATTAATGTCACCGCATATGATAACATTTTCTTGGTAGGTGTTTAAAAGCTCACCTGACCAAAATTTGTTTTTAACTATTGTTTGGGGGAGTAAACGTCATATATTGTAATACGCTTGTCCAGATTTTTAACTACTAAGCCTATGAATTGTACGGGTTCTTGTGTTGGGAAAAACTTTCTTCAAATGTCAAACTGCGGTGTATTATTATATTAAGATAACCGTCTTCTCTATATTGTCTAACAATGTTATAGTTATAGTAATTAGGTTTGTCGTTTTTACCAAGCCAAGTTTCTTGGATAATAGCAATGTGAATTTTGTTAGTTGTTATTTTGTTTGGTGTAGTAAGAATGGTCTGAATGATTACTTTGTGTTTGGTTTGGATTTCTCCTGTAAGGATTCCTTGGGATTCTGTAGTTTGACGAGTTTGAAATGGAATCTGTATCTTGTTCATTAATTGTAGAGAGGGTTTCGAATCTGTTTAGTATTATTGTCATATTTTTTTATGGGTTTATGTCTGCCTCGGAATATTGTTTAGCTTTAACTAGGATAAAACTTAATTGAAATTTTTTTCTTGTATGTCATTGGAAAGAGTTGACTGGCTGTGAAGTATGATTCTCGGTAAAGGCTCATTTTCTCTTTGATATTTCTTTGCCTGGTATACTCTGGGTATGTATTGGAATTACTGCATTATTCTCCCGAACAGTGCACTCATTTGAGGATTTTGACCCATTCCCCTTCGTGGAATGGGTCCCCGCAGTTTCTACACACTCGAGTGCTGTTGCATGGAGAATTGGCTACGTGACCATAAGAGAAACAGCGAAAACATTGTCTTACAGGGATGATGTATGGTACAACCTTCATAATCACATGGTGTAACTTAATTTCTCTAGGTAGTGTGTTAGAGTCAAATGTAAGTTTCATGAAATGTGTATCTACTAAAGAGGTTCTTTGGCCACTTCTGTCGTCTCTTTTTTAACCTATAGGCATTGAGTATAAGGCTTTCGCTTCTTGCCTCCTTGGTAAATTTATTTTCTGTTACTTCTGGATCGATGGTAACCAAGCCTACCGACAGTACTCGCAGGGAGGGAATAAATACATTGTAATTGCCCAAGTACTTTCTTTCTACTAATTGGTTAGCGGGTAGGTAATCTGAGCAAGTATTGTTACGTTTTGTCCGGTTTTTTTATGTTAATAATTCCTGAGCAAACTTTAGAGATTCTGCCGATTTGAAATAACGTTATCTTTGATTTGTCTTTGCTCTGGACAACTGCTTGAAAAGGCCCATTATTGTCTGGATTATATTTTGGGATTATGTAATTCATTTTTTTAAATTCAGGCATCCTATCATAGGTTGGGGATATTGGTAGGGGCCGTTTTAAGGCCGATTTTGTATTCTGGCTACCGAGCCTTTCTTGTGAATTTTCATTATTTTCTGTTCTTATTGTAACGTTATCACCTTTGTAAATTCAAATGGATTCAACAGCCTTTTGTGTCTGCTCATTATTGAGCACGTTGCTAGCCATGGCTAGACCTGCCCTGACAGGTCCAGCCGCATGTCTGACTGGTTGCTGTGTACCCTGGAATTTTTAATATGAAAACTGAATTAAAATAAAATTAATGATATTATTAATGGCTTACAACTGATGTATAGCATAAATTACATACTAAGCATGCACTTAATAAATACCACACAAAGTTGAGAGTTTGAGTTAGTAGTCAGCAACCACAATAAGAGTTCTATGTCCTCACTACAGTAGTGCTAACGCGCGATATGAGCAACTGGTTTGTTTCGCTTGCATATGTGTTCCAAAGATCACTAAAAAAGCAACACCACATTCTAAGCAAACTTATATACTATAATGCATGTACCTATTAAGTTTTTATTTAATTATATTACTTGGTAAATATAAAACAAACACCAAGCAACCAGGTGCTCTTTGTGGCTGTGACGCTGCATGAAATCAGAGAGTTCATCACATTGTATAATTGCAAATAACACCCAAAAAACGTTTGCAAACAGGTTTATCTTGTATTATTATTGTTCAGAATTAAATGTACAATAAAAATAAGCAAAAAAAAACGCGAAAAAACTCTTTTTTTCATTTTGAGTGCCGAATCCCCTTAAATAATGTTGTTGAAAAGTATAAATATTATGGGGAACAAGTGTTGTTTCTATGTGTTGATACTAAATTGAATATCGTTTCCATATGCGGATCTTTTCCAAAATCTCGTATCAAAATATCTTATCGTCTCTCAGCGAATCGCAATTTTCTGATACAATACATTTAGCACATCACTAGTTTCAACAGGCCCTGCCTAAATTAAAGTTATCTAAAAACGTCCCTACTGTAAATTTGTTTTTAAAAAAATCAATGGGAAATTAAAACCGTTCTCAGTTAACCCAGGGTCACACTTTGAAAAAATATTAAGCCTTCCCCTAAAAGGCAAAAGTGTCAGAAAATGATTACAAAAATACCGTAGTGTTTAATTAAGTCTTATTTGAGACGTAAAACTACTTTTAAATATCTTAGCAAAGCCTAGTGGTGTTGTTTACTCTGAAGTCAACGTAAAAAATGTAACTTCGTATTGAAGATTTTGACAATTTTGCTGGGCATTAAAAAAATTGCAAATTATGTTCGTTGTTCTGACCCCAACAAAAATAACTAAACATACCACATTCCTAAAAAAATCGCCTCATTGAGTTTTAGATACTAACATAATTTTTGGCTTCAAAAATATTCAAGCCATAGAAATGGGCGTTGCAAGACAATTTTTTTTTTTTTTTTTTTTTTTTTGGGGGGGGGGGGGGGAGGGGGTTCCTAAAATTTATCACCTTAGTTATGGGTTTTTTCCAACTGATTTTTGAGGGTTTCCCAACTCTTATGGCTCAAATTTGTATTAAATTCCATATTATAAAAGCACATGGACCACACGATGGCAACGTTATACAGGGCATTATTTTGATCAGACCTTACTTCATAATTAGACACGTTTTTAATACAAAAAAGTCATATAATATAATTTAGCTAGCATATAAATATTTTAATAATATAATTTTAAAAGTTACAATTAATTGTTGCGGATTGAGTGTTTGAGTTGTGAAATTATCTACTCTCAATAATTGTAAGTTAGGAGTTTTAAAATAGCTCAAATAAAACTTTTAGATTAAGTCATCTTCGCCCTTTTGAAAACACTGAAAACATCCGTCCGCATCCCTCTATTTCTGACGGGTTTCATTATATTTATTGGTAAATATATGTTTTATTGTAGATTAAAGTTAAATCTAAGTCCGTGATAAAAGATAGAGTAATAATAAATGGTATTAAAGAAAAAATCTCATAATTAAGAAAAGTTTTGTTACTTTGCGACATCACTGAAATATTCTCGCTTTTTAAACTTTTATAGTATTATAGGGACCTAGTATAACTATTCAACTAAACAATTACCAAGGTTGAAGAAAATCGGCAGAAAACGACGTCCGATACAGGGGAATAAAATACCATGTTTAACCCAAAGGCCGCATGGTTATCATAGCCGACTGCGCTACTACAGTAGTCTAAAGGCAAAGACGACTCTTGAATTAAAATACAAAATAAAAAATTATAAAATTTTACAACTTCCATACTAATTAGAGATTTTTCAGTTGCTGTATATTTAGCAAATTAATTTTAAATGTTTTAAATGTCAACATAATTTTGTAACAAAATAACCCTTTGAGGACTGGCGGTACTTTAAAGTACCACTGTTTAAATTGCTCTTCTTTACCATAATCTAGGGTTATATGTAACGGGAGAAGCATTGTAATACTTCTGTGTACCTTTACAATACTCTATATCACCACTATTTCTTTTAGTTTACATTATATACACTAGGAGGCAGCACTTACCAGGTGAGTGTAGGCCAAAGAGTATCAGTTTGTAAACTGCAATTTCATTATTTTTTTTCAACTGTTTGGTTTTTATTTTTGTCAACAATTAATGTAAAATGAGTTGCTTATTTATTAAAATTAAATATTTTCACATAATTTTACCCTGAAAGTATTATGGTAAATATATTTATCATAAAATATACTTGGTACTTAAAAGTATCGTCACGCCTCTATGGCCAGTTAGAAAGGAACTGGAATTGGAAAGGAACAGCTGGCAATAGTGTTGTCATTAGTGGTGGGTGTTTATGTTATTGTTGTGTTAGAGAGGTTAAGTCCAGTTTGTCTTTATATTTGAGTTGTTTTGCACAGTTATTGAATAGTATTGCCTTAAATGAACCAATATGGATGGATCTCTAAGTTTAGTAGAAATATATGAATAACTTTTAGAAGAAATACCCGATGTTTGTGCAAGTTCAGATGTAAGTGGTAGTGAAGATGAAGAAGAGGGTTTGGAAGAAAATGTTTGTTTTGAAAAAGGACTTGGCATATCTGTAAGAAATGTTATTCCTGTTATTAAACAAAAAGAAAAACAACCATCCATACATACGGTTACACCACCAGCTTGTAATAGTTCAGTTTTGCCACAGGACAACAACTTAGTGTGTGGTCCAGAACTGAGTATTAGGCCTAGGCCTAGTTACACCAATAGTCTTCCACGTTATAGTCATGAAGCTCTAGTGCAGGATGAAGAATTGGTGGACGATCCTGATCCAGTTTCAGATTTTAGAAGTATAGGCTTACCTCCTGATAATGAAGTAGGCCTAGTAGATAATCCTGTTCCAGTTTCAAGTACTAATAATGTAGACCTAACAAAAAATGTATATTTGAAAGATGATTCAGCTATAAGCTGCAACAGGCCTATTGAAACTCAGATTCATGGGGCAAGGCCTAGTAACAATTTTGATAAAATGTTTAATAGAATGCTTGTACAGAGTGGAAACGAGGCTTTAGGTTTGGGAAGTCAACGCACAGAACCAGATACTGACATGCATTTACCTTTACGTGAAATCATTGTAAACATTCCAACTAAAAAAAGCCAAAAAATACTTAAAGGTAAAAAAAAAATAAATAAAAAATAAAAAAATAAAAAAAAAAACACTAAAAATGTTTCACCCAAAGTTAAAGCTACGTTTAAAAACGGCTCGCCCAAGACAAGGATAAATATAGGGAACAACGAAAAGGAGAACAGAGATTCCAAAAAAAAAACAAACAAAAAGAATAAAGATAAACCAAACTATCATTGGAAGAAGAAAGATTCAGAAACAACAATTCCAAACTCAATTCCAAACTATGATTTTACTCAAGGTAAGAATAACCATGCTTACAACTTTACAAATTTAGCTATTATTTATCATAAAAATATTGATCCTAGGCCTAGCACAAAACCTTTTTTTCACCTACAGTAAAACAACCATGTCAATTGAAACATTTTTTATGTATTTTATTATTTTGTGATACACAACTAAAATATTAAGATAAAGTATAATCTTGTAACCTATTCAATTCAATTTGTTTACCTCGATAAAAACTACAGTACTTAATTCAACAATATTTTACATAAAAAAAAAACTGAAGTTTACAATTTTGTTCTTTTTTCCATGTATAGTCGAGGGGCACTTTGAGGACTGCAAAACACCAAATGATATATTCTTAAATATTCTAGGCGAAGACTATTACGCACAGAACCAGATACTGACATGCATTTACCTTTACGTGAAATCATTGTAAACATTCCAACTAAAAAAGCCAAAAGATACTTAAAGGTAAAAAAAAAAATAAAATAAAAAATAAAAAAATAAAAAAAACACTAAAAATGTTTCACCCAAAGTTAAAGCTACGTTTAAAAACGGCTCGCCCAAGACAAGGATAAATATAGGGAACAACGAAAAGGAGAACAGAGATTCCAAAAAAAAAAAAAAAACAAACAAAAAGAATAAAGATGAACCAAACTATCATTGGAAGAAGAAAGATTCAGAAACAACAATTCCAAACTCAATTCCAAACTATGATTTTACTCAAGGTAAGAATAACCATGCTTACAACTTTACAAATTTGGCTATTATTTATCATAAAAATATTGATCCGAGGCCTAGCACAAAACCTTTTTTTCACCTACAGTAAAACAACCATGTCAATTGAAACATTTTTTATGTATTTTATTACTTTGTGATACACAACTAAAATATTAAGATAAAGTATAATCTTGTAACCTATTCAATTCAATTTGTTTACCTCGATAAAAACTACAGTACTTAATTCAACAATATTTTACATAAAAAAAAAAACTGAAGTTTACAATTTTGTTCTTTTTTCCAGGTATAGTCGAGGGGCACTTTGAGGACTGCAAAACACCAAATGATATATTCTTAAATATTCTAGGCGAAGACTATTACTTTCCAGTCAAATCTTTATGCTACCCAGAAAGGAAAAACGCTTAATCTAAAAGAAAATGAACTTTTGGTGTTCCTTGGAATAAATTTTCTCATGGGATACCACCAATTACCCTCTCTCAAGCACTACTGGGCAACAGCCGAAGATCTACATGTCAAACCAGTTGCCGAGGCAATGACAAGAGGTCGCTTTATTGACATCTTGTCAAATATTCATGTGAATGACAATACTATTATTTCCAAGGAGAACCCAGATAAATTACAAAAACTTAGACCTCTTATTGATCATTTAAATAAAAGGTTTAAGACTGTTTACACAGGGACTAGAGAGTTAAGCGTAGACGAATCCATGATTGTTTTCAAGGGACGGAGCACACTCAAACAATACAATCCTATGAAACCCATAAAGAGAGGATACAAATTGTGGTGCCTAGGTGACCACCATGGATTCATTCTAAAGTTTGAAGTTTACCAAGGGAAAAACAGCGCTATAGAATCAGAATTCGTTAAAAGCGGTCTAGGGGAAAGGGTTGTTTTATCCCTGACTAAGGAAGAGTGGGGAAAGAACCGCATAAGTGTTTTTGACAACTTTTTTGCCTCCATTCCATTAATGATAAAGCTGAAACATGAGAATACCTTAGCTTGTGCCACAATAAGACCAGATCGATCAGGTATTCCAAAAAACTTTGAGTCAAATGTTGAGAGGGGACAGTGGGACCATCGTTTCTCTGACACAAACGTGGGAGTTTTTAAATGGCAAGATAATAAAACGGTTTTGTTAGTATCAAACTATCATGGTACTGAAGAAAGTAGTGTGTTCTGAACACAAAAAGACGGATCTAAAGTTGTTGTCAGTTGCCCACCTGTTGTTAAGGATTACAACAAATGTATGGGTGGAGTGGACCTAGCCGACCGATATCGAGCCTTATACAATGTAGATCGTAAGACAAAAAAGTGGTGGCATCGCATCTTTTGGGGCATTATTGACATAGCATTTGTCAATGCCTATGTCCTAAACTGCGAACTAAATGGTAAAATGCCTGTTCTTGAGTTCAGGAGATTGGTGGCAAAGGGGCTCATGACCATGCAAAATCCAAAAGTACGGAAACGATCCATTGAATCAATGAAAACACCATCTCCAGGCATGAAGAAGGGAAAAACAAGCGATTTTTCTATTCCTAAAGATGTCAGGCTCACAAAAAAGGGTATCCACTGGCCAACCTTTGACCAGAAGAGAGGACGATGCGAGGTCTGCGCAAAGAAGAAAGTTTAATCGCGACCCTACACTAAATATTCACTTCATGCTAAACTTGTTAATTTTAATAAATTAAAGGGGTTTTATCATATTTAATAAAACAAAATCATTTTAAAATGCTTATTTTTATATTTCCCCAGTAAATCCACAGAATAATGCCACAAAGGCCTGACGGTACATTTAAGTACCAGGTAAAAAAAACTATAATAATGCAATATGGGGCCGACGGTACTTAAAAGTACCACTTCCAAAACAAACATAAAAAATAAAAATAAATATTTTTTTTTTTCATTGATAAGGCTAAATGGTAACAAAAATTAAGAAAAAGTTAAAATTTTCAAATTAAAATCCATCTGGTCTTCAAAAGGTTAAATAAAATGATTTTAAAAATATTTTGTAAATAAACAATGATGATCAATAAAAAAATGTATGCTTGGTGAAATGGTGATGTTATTCGATGATAACACAACTCAAAACACGTTGTTATTATTATTTTTTCAAAGTTTAATAAATGGAACATAGCCAAAATAAATCTGTGAGTTGCTAAGCATGTTTCATTGTTTCAGGGTTGATTGATCTTGGAGATAGCAATAGGAAACCACGGCCTGCAACCAAAGTGTCACTTTTCATGGCTAGAGGTCTAATAAACAAATGGAAGATTCCTGTTGATTTTTACCCTGTAGATAAAAATGTCACATCAACTAACTTAAAAGGCATTATCCCTGACTGTGTGACAGCTGTACAAGCAGCTGGCCTGGATGTACGAGCTGTTGCAACACCACCTAGAAAACAAAGCCGGAGTGCTGCCACTTTTGTTTTCCTTTTAGCATCAGCTGATACCGAAAACAAAAACATTTTCCGCTCAACCCTAAAGCTAACCTAGAGATGTTCCACAATGTATTTATTTTTAATATTTGAATTTTAAAAAGGTCTAACTACTATGACTCATTTGCTTTCACTTCGTGAAAACGTTTAAACAATAATTATCTAACTCAAATAATTTTATATCTTAAAATAATTTTTTCTGACACAAAGTGATACAAATTTTTGCAGTAATTAAAAAATTAAATAGTTGGCTAGCAGTACATTATTTGGCTATTATTATTATTGTAACTATTATTTGGCCTCTAATGAAATTTTTTTTCAATACCATTTATTTAGCCTAAATACTTCCCTAAACTATGAGTATGAAATGTGTACAAATATTTTACCACAGCGATTCAAACATTTTACTTTGAAATAATATATTAACTGGTAGGCTATTCGTTATAATCAATGAAATATAGTAATGTAATTAATTTAACTTGTGCTGCTTGGATTGAAAAATGTCTGTCTTTGCCCTACTATTTCGTCACCTCTTAGTAGGGCCTAAGTTTACTGGCGTATCATCATAATTCTCCACAGCGACATCGTTGATTGTAGTTTCTCCATTAAAATCTATAAATCAGCGCCTCATGCTCAGTGGCGGATTTACGAAGGTTGGGGCCCTAGGCCAACTTTTCTGTGGGCCCCCTCATCACTGACCGAAGCACGATACTAAAATCCTCAAATTAAGCTTTTTATCCTATGCTCTGGTACGAGTAAAGTGTAATTGTATGTTTACACTCTGATCTCTAAGAACGAGCTCGTCTTGAAAAGATGCTGGATTATCCAGCAGTTAAATGGGGGTGGGGAATGGGGCCCATTATGCTTTATCATTGATTATATCTATAGTCAATGGATCTATGCTATAACTGGAGTCACTACTCTCTGTTCAAACGTTTGTGAAAAGCGTGCCGCTGTATTTTAGGGATGTTATGTCCGTTACGTTGGTCAAATTGCTGTTGGTGGGAGGCTATAAAAATAGTAAAGATGGCTATCCGTACTCAATTTTACCAAACTGTATTTAATAGTGTAGGTGCAATGGGGGTGCAATGGGTTATAGATCTGAATTACTTTGTAAATATTACTTTATTGGTACAAATGTGTTGCTTTCTGAATTTTGATACTTATGGTACACAAAATGATAATGGGTTTAGAAAATATTTAAATTAAACTAACATTTGTTTTAATTTCATCTACATTTTGCATTTTGACAGCGTCTCACCAATAGCAAACTGGCAACAAAAAAATATCAAGGGGAAAGCGGTGCACTTTTTAGACACAGGTAATTTCAGTTAGTTATAATAAAAAGCCCTAAGGGACCACCGCGTGGTCGCCCAGTGTTGCCACCAATATCAATGTGTCTTAACCTACAGGTAGCTCATGTTCACCCAAAAATGACATGGAAAACGACAGACCACAATGACTTCACCAAAGTCTCTCTGTTGTTTTGTGAATTTACGGGGTTTCAACTAAAACAGTCTGTTAAAAAAATCAGGGCTCAAAGCTGATGATCATCTTTAACGAGCAAGTAGATTTAAAAAAAATATATGTATATTTGGGACTCCGTGCGGCCCCCCTGCAGCCCGCGGCCCTAGGCCAGGGCATAGTTGGCCTAGTGGTAAATCCGCCACTGCTCATGCTTTCAATTAATTTTAATGAGTAGGTTGGAAATTAATCTTTACACTCTCAATCTCGGAACCCATGGTAGTTTCATAATTTTTTCAAAGAAAAGTTTCTAACAGACAACCATGGCTTCGTTACAATCATCGATGTTAAGAATAAGCTTCTAGAAGCTACTTTCTGATTATTAGGTAAATTAAATACTATATTTTATTCCTCAGGGTTGTCAATATAATCTTCCTGATCTTCCAAAGTAAAAACTGTTTAGCTTGGTCGTAATACAACACACAAAACTATTAAAAACACTCAGATATTTAACGTGAACTTCGAGACAATATATTGAAATAACCACATTTTTACGAACAAAAGTGTTCTTGAATGAAAAATCAGTTTTAAAACGTCATACACTAGGCCTACATTTAGAATTTTATAAGCAAAACACGAGTAAATTTTATTGAAGTTTACAAAAAACAGCAAAATGTAAACAAAAACAAATTATTGTTTTGACATTGCCTTTTAGGTGACGTCACAGGGCATTTGACGTCACAGCACTCCGGCTTTGTCTTAGTAGCAGGTGTTGGCTGTTGTGTGCGACCAAGGGTCAAACCAATAATAGGTCGGCAATTTCACTGCTTGCGTTACTAAGACAAAGCCATGCTTCATGTGTGGAGGGAAAAAAGTTTTTGTCATTTTTTATTTCCCCACATGTTTTGAAATGTCTTAGAAATAACCTTATGAAAACACCGATAAAGACAAGTGATGGAGTGGCTCACTGGAATCATGTACAAGCTCTATAAGAAATTGATAAAAATTAGAAGAAGGCCAGAGCAACAAAGCTTATCCAGAAACATTTGAATCCCTATTCCTTTGAAAAAATGAAGGTGAAACTGGCAATACAATTTTTCAGCCAATTAGTTGCCGCTGCAATGAAAACTTGTGTGGAAGCAGGTCAACAGCTTTGCACACTGCTCATATTTTTCAGGGCCTTAATAATGTGTGATGCAATGAACAGCAAAACTAGGTTTGATGCAACTAAATACAAGTGTGCAATTTCAAACTCTTCAGATCCACATTTGAAAACATTAGGTTTGGCAATCGATCATGCTATAGATTGGGTTCAAAGTCTTGACAGACAAAAATCAACCATCTTTTGATGGATTATTTATAAGTTTCAATTGTAAATATTTGTAGAAATTTTTGGAATAAATTGATTGATTGAGGTGCAGGGACTAACAGTTCAGGCATACAATGAAAATATTAATTCATCACCGTACGAATAATTTCAGGATTAAGTCACACCAACAGAGTCAATATTGATTAAAAGATTTAAGAGGTTGGTTGTAAAGGGAAAGAGAATAGCAACACCAGTTCTCTTTTTCCCCGATGTTCAAAACAAAATATCTAAAAATAAAAGTTTATATTACCTTGTTGCTGTCTTCGTGACTTTGCAAAATCCTTTTGATTTTACGCGTTTCAGCACGTTATTGTGCCATCTTCAGAAATCTCACACCAAGACTCTTATAATTAAGACAAGAAGTAGCTTTCTTTGTTGGCATCAACAACATATACTTGTTTCCTCTTGTAAGGACCAAAAATCCTATAATATATAGGTTATAGACCTTCAGAAAAGTATGCAGCTTTGGCAGGATGCAAAAACCCCAACTCAATTACGTCAAGGAGACTTTTGAAGAAAACATTTGGCTACAATATGCCAACTTTGTAATGTGTCCGACGGGGAAGTAGAGCAATTTTAAAACTTCATGGGTCATTCTGTCTTAACGCACAGTCAAAACTATCGGCTGCCCGATAATGTTTACCAAACATAAAAATTACCACACTTCTGATGATAATGGAGAGAGGGGAAGGGACAGAATTCAAAGGAAAAACATCAAATGAGATCGATATCCTTCTTGAAGATTTTATGCTCGCCGGTTCAGAAAATGAAGAGGAGATGGACTCAGATGTTTGTTTAAATATTTTAAGTACTATATTGGCCAGTACATCAGCTAGTACAACCATCGAGCCCAAAAAAATAAACCACTACAGAAAAACACAGGTAGACGGAAGATACGAGCTGTTGTGTGCGACCAAGGGTCAACCAATAATAGGTCGGCAATTTCACTGCTTGCGTTACTAAGACAAAGCCATGCTTCATGTGTGGAGGGAAAAAAGTTTTGTCATTTTTTATTTCCCCACATGTTTTGAAATGTCTTAGAAATAACCTTATGAAAACACCGATAAAGACAAGTGATGGAGTGGCTGACTGGAATCATGTACAAGCTCTATAAGAAATTGATAAAAATTAGAAGAAGGCCAGAGCAACAAAGCTTATCCAGAAACATTTGAATCCCTATTCCTTTGAAAAAATGAAGGTGAAACAGGCAACACAATTTTTATGATTTGATATATAAAAATTACAACCTGTATCCAAAGTTGCGGTGGGGAACTATCTTCAGGAGTATGTTGTTCAGGCTCAATGTTACTAGACTCCTCGCCACTTAGTCTTGGATCGAACAACATTTCACGCAAATCACTAGAACGATCGCGGTAATTTATGTCGAGGGTTTCATCATCCATTCTTCTCACTTTTAACTAGTTCTAACGTTAAACTCGCGAAAATAAGCTAAAATGTAAACAAACAAACGTAAACAAGCAGATGGGATACACCGGCACAAGCGACGGCGTTGTTACGACGACGGCGCCAGCTACTGCGTCATTGCTGTCGATATCTTTTTCTCCCCAAAGGCATTAGAAAAGCCGAAGTGCATATTGATCGACAGATATTCCTTTCTGAACCGAATGAGTACTATATAAAGTGAAACTGGTGCGATATGGGCGCTAAAATTTGAGGTTGAACATAACGTCGCAAATGCGCCCGATATCGGGCGCTTGCCAGCTCTAGGGTTAAATATCAACATAATTTTGTAACAAAAAAATATTTTAAAAATATTTTGTAAATAAACAATGATGAACAATAAAAAATGTATGCTTGGTGAAATGGTGATGTTATTCGATGATAACACAACTCAAAACACGTTGTTATTATTATTTTTTTCAAAGTTTAATAAATGGAACATAGCCAAATAAATCTGTGAGTTGCTAAGCATGTTTCATTGTTTCAGGGTTGATTGATCTTGGAGATAGCAATAGAAAAACCACGGCCTGCAACCAAAGTGTTACTTTTCCATGGCTAGAGGTCTAATAAACAAATGGAAGATTCCTGTTGATTTTTACCCTGTAGATAAAAATGTCACATCAACTAACTTAAAAGGCATTATCCCTGTACAGCTGTACAAACAGCTGGCCTGGATGTACGAGCTGTTGTGTGCGACCAAGGGTCAACCAATAATAGGTCGGCAATTTCACTGCTTAACCAAACATAAGGAACTACCAAAGAAAGGAATAATCATGTTAACTTTTTTATTTAATGCAATGTTGAGGTTAGAACATGTCCCAGCTTAGTTTAAAAGAGCCCAGTTGATTGTCATTCCAAAACCAGGGTAACCGACCACACAATTGCCGTCTTACAGGCCTATCAGTCTTTTGCCTGTCATATGTAAAGTTTTTGAAAAGCTTTTCCTTATTAGGCTACAAACTCTAATTGACGAGGCCTTTGTGATGCCTAGCCACCAATTTTGTTTTAGAAGGAAACATGGTACAATCGAACAAGTCCACAGAGTTGTTGGTACAATACGACAGTGCTTGGAAAATAAATCGTATTGTTCAGCCGCATTTCTACACGTTAGCCAGGCATTCGATAAGGTGTGGCATTCTGGTTTGTTATATAAAATTAAACAGTTTTTACCAAATTCTATATTCCCCATTTTGAAGTCTTACCTCACAGACAGGACATTTCAAATTAAATATCAAGACATCCTTACTGATCTACATCCTATAGAGTCTGGAGTTCCCCAGGGCAGTGTGCTTGGACCTTTCTTGTATATACTCTACACTTCTGACCTCCCAGAAAGTCCTTCTTCTGAAATCGCTACTTTTGCAGACGATACTGCAATACTGTCCGTTCATCAAGACCCAGCTCAAGCTTCAATTAATTTACAGCACAGTTTAGATATAATCACAGATTGCTTTCGGACATGGAGACTAAAACTTAATGAAAATAAATCAGTTCACATAACCTTCACTTTAAATCTAAATTCTTGCCCTCCCATAACAATAAATAACATACAACTTTCTGAAGTTTCAGAAGTCAAATATTTAGGCATTCATATGGACAGTAAATTAACTTGGAAAACCCACATTTGGTATAAAAGGCAACAACTTAATTTGAAAACTAATAAAATGAATTGGCTCCTAGGATCAAAATCAAAACTTAGTTTGGAAAATAAATTACTACTGTATAAAACTATTTTAAAACCAATCTGGACATTGGTGTACAGCTTTGGGGTTCTGCGAGTGTCTCCAACATTGAAATTATTCAAAGGTATCAATCAAAATTGTTACGCAAAATTGCTAACGCAACTTGGTATGTCTCCAACAAAATCTTACATGATGATTTAAACGTAGCTACGGTAAAAGAAGAAATTTCAAGATTAAGTGAAAATTATATTGCTAAATTGGAAGACCATCCGTATCATCTGGCGCTAAATCTGCTCGACAATACCAATTTCATCTACAGACTAAAAAGATCTTCAATTTTGGACTTGCCTTTGAGATTTACAAATTGAATATAAATTGTTGTTAACTTTCGGTTAGCGGCTAGTTCAGGTCTCACTGTTACTTACTCTTTCTCTTATATGATATTTACTACTGTTACTTACTCTCTTATATGATATGATTTTGTTCAACTTGGTTTAGATACAGATTGTAACATTAAATGAATAAAAAAGAATAATAATAATAAAACTGCTTGACGTTACTAAGACAAAGCCATGCTTCATGTATGGAGGGAAAAAAGTTTTTGTCATTTTTTATTTCCCCCATGTTTTGAAATGTCCTTAAGAAACACAAATAACCTTATGAAAACACCGGCAAAGACAAGTGATGGAGTGGCTGACTAGAATCATGTACAAGCTCTCTATTAAATTTATAAAAATTCCAAGAAGGCCAGAGCAACAAAACTTACCCAGAAACTCTTGAACCCTAATTCCTTAAAAAAAAAATGAAAGTTTCCTTGACGAAACCAAGATTTCAATCTGCTGTGTCTGCGCATTGTTCTCGATTCATTAGCATTCTCAATGTTTATTTGTGCATACTTGTTTGTTTCACGTGTTTTTGTTGGACACGCATCATTCGCCATATGGTTTGTGTAAAAAAAGTTAAAACGTATGCAAACTCATCTAACTAGTACACCTTACAAATGGTTCAGGTTATACAAAAAGGAAAACGAAACAATCGATTGGAATCATTTAGAGGTAGAATTCATTAAAGCATTTAGCCCTGTAGCATTAATTGAAGACCTTCAGACAGTCTTAGAAATTCGAACGCAAGGAGAAAACGAATCTCCATTTCAGTTTCTTTCGTCCACCTTTGCCGTAGAATCGATCCAGATATGACATATAAGAAAATCGTTGAGTACGTAATTCAGGGAATTAAACCGGAAATTTTCAATGAAGTCATAAAGATGAAAATTAATCTCTAGCAGATCTCAAAGACAATCTTTACAAAATTGAAACCCAGTTTTTAATGAAAGCAAAAAATCAAAAAAGACACCAAAAGACAAGCGAGGTTTTAAATGTGCTAAAGCCCCAAAGTAACTTGTGATGATTCGGATTTGTCAAGCCTAAAATCAGATGTTAAACTCATAAAAGAGAAATTAGAAACCTTAGAACTATCCCGAAAAGAAGTAGGTCGCAGTAGAGGTATCTCAAGATCAATTTCTTCAAGCAGTAGGGAAACAAGTATCCGTAGAAGTACATCCTGGGAATCAAACCGTTCTTCGAGAAAGCATTCCCCTCATTATAAGTATCAACCTTATCGAAGGTATTCGACCTCAAATTAAATCACCAAATCCATTACAGTCCTCATTTAAAACCCATTCACGTACAACTGCGAGATATCTCGTAGTGCCGTAAATGAGCCCATATTTGCAACTACGAGTTATCTCATAGTAGTGTAATGTGTTTGATTTTTCCATTTATTTGATAACAATGCTTATAATAGTTTATATTAATGGTATTTTTTAAATCTGTATTACTTTTTACCCGATAATTGAATATAGTTGCGAATAAAAACAACCAAATACGATGGAAAGAGGAAGTAGTAAAATAATGCGTCGTCATCAGCTGAGCTGTGACGACAGCTGCCGCTCCAAACTACTGCGCACTAGTGTCGTGTCGTCTGTCGATGTGATTGTTGTTTGCGGTTATGTTATTGTTATGGTGATAATTGTGATTGTTCGAAAATGAGTCGTAAAAAAGTGATAAGTGATTTCGATGTTACTAATTATCTTTTTGATAGCGGATCAGAAAATAGTGATTTTGAAGAAAATGAAGAAACTGTGGTTACTGAAAGACATCTTCGTGACATAGGTTCTGAATCTGATTCTACAGATGACGGTACATCCTTATTCAATGAATCAGAAGCAAGTAGTTATCATAAGATATCTTTAGACTTGACAAAAGACGTGGAGGTACCTTTTGGGCTAATTTGTTATGACAAAGAACAACAAATTACAAAGTCCAGTGACTGTCCTACGCCTACTTCATCTGAAGTAAACTAGACACTGCTGTTCCCAGTACTAGTATTGATGTAAATATTGTAAATATAGTTCCTAGTACTAGTTATACTAAAAATATAGTAAGCCTAAACAAAGCTGGTAAAAGGGTTAGGGCCAAAAGTCTTAGTCCTATAAGAAAAAAACAAAAGACACATGACCTAGGCCTAACTTGTGTTACAACAGCCTTAGCCCAAAATAGTCCTAATCCTACTCCTTCATGTAGTAAGAACACTGATCAAAACTCAAAAACAAAGGAAAACGAAAGAAGTAGGCTTAAAAAAAACAAACCTTCACAGGCTTGTAAAGGGCAAAAGAAAAATTGGAGTTGGTCAAAAGAGAAGAATACGGTAAAGGATTTCCCGTATTTAGATTTTTCTAAAGTCCAACAGCTTATGATAGCTTTTCCCAATTTGTTGGCGATGAGTTTTGGGATATGGTGGTAATGGAAACTAACGACAATGCGAAGCAGCAGCTCGAAGATCCTTCGAAGAAAAATCTAAAGTGCGATGAAACTTGGAGGCCAGTCACACAAAATGAAGTAAAAGCCTATTTGCGCTTTATGTTTTGATGGGACAGGTGAAAAAAAACCCTCATTAAAAATGTATTGGTCTACAAGGAAAATCGTTGAAACTAAGATATACACGGAAGCAATGTCTTTCAAACGGTTTATGATGATTTCTCGGTATCTACATTTTTCTGACGACAAATTCACTGACTCAAATGATAAATTCAGAAAGCTCCGACCCGTTATAAATTATCTTAGTTCCAAGTTTTCGTCCATTTACAGACCAGGTGAAGACATAGCCATAGATGAAAGCTTAGTGAAGTTGAGGGCCAGGTTAGGCTACATCCAGTACAACCCCTCAAAAAGTTGTGGCTCAAAAAACACACAATTTAGTACTTTGAAGCTTTGCTCTATCTCCATTGGTTACCGAGATATTAAAAAGTCTAAAGACAGTACGTTGTATTTTGAGGCTCCAATAATAATCTTATGGAGAATAAGGATGTGTTAATATTTCTTATTAAAAAATGATTTTGGGTGAAACTTGGTATTCAGCTTCATTTGGTTGAGATTCATCCATTTATGGTAAAAAAAATCTTGGTTTTTATGCTTATCATGGCAGCAAACCTGCATACTCTTTTCCCATGTTAATCATATGGAGAATAGGCAAACTCCTTTAGCAATGGACAGATATTGATGAAACTTAGGCTTCATATGGTCGAAATAATATTTTTTTTAATGCAAAAACCCTACTTTTAGTGTTCCCCATGGCAGCATACCTGCATACTCTTTCCCTACATTTATCATAAGGAGAGTAGACATTTATTTCCCTATTTATGAGCTTGTGATGATATTTGGTTTACAGGTTTATCTGGTCATAATTAATACTACTAATTTGGAAATTCGCTGAGTACGCAGGTCTGCTGCGACGCGGGTATTTTTTTTATTTGATGGACTTGACGTTATTCAATTCCTTTGTTGTTTGGAAAACCATCAAAGGTAAGTCATTTTCGTTCAGTGAATACAGACTCAATCTTGTTGAGCAGATACTCTTATCACTGACAACAACAAAGCATACTCCTCCGAGGTAGGGTGGTCGCATCGGTGAAACACCTCTTCGCCTACAGTCAAGAGTTGGTGGTCATTTTCCTAAAGCTTTGCCTCCCACAGAAAAAAAAGGGAAAACCCACAAAACCCTGCAAAGTTTGCACTGCAAATAAAAAGAGATCCGAAACCAGGTATGTGACGCAAGGCAAGGCATGTGACGTGCCACTACACATTGATGAATGTTTTGAACGGTACCAAACTGTTCAGAACTATGCAGACTAGAGACACTAGTGAAGAAAAGTGGTTATAAATATGTAGAAATTTTGTAAATATTTCAAACTTAGTTAGTTATTTTTAATATTTTGGTGTTGTGTTTGACTTTTCTTTGGAACACTCAAATCTGCGCCGGACCCTAATAGCCTACTTCGATGAGTTAGCCTATTTTTGTTGTATATAATATATGTAATAGTTAGGCTATTATGTCAACATTTCATTTATATGTTTGTTTAATTAGTTTTACAGGTACCATAAATAATCACATAATATTTTTATTAGTAGATAAATGATTTATATAGGTTTATATTTGAGAAAAAGCAAAAATACCAAGAAATCGTGATTTTAGTATATATGTCATATATCAGTCAAATATATACATATGAAATTGATATTTTTTTCTACGTAAAGAATTAAATTACCGTACCTATCAGAAAATAATAGGTTTAGGAACAAAATAATTCTTAAATACTTTTTTTTCCAAAGCTGCTTTTAAAATTATATATATATTTTTTATAAATTTATAAATTATATATATATACTAAAAGTATTAACACCAAATATATCCTCAATAAAGTAATTTTACCTTGTAGAGAAATTTTTCCTCTTCAAATTAGTGAAAAAATTACATAATTTGATTGAAAAACATTGCCATGGTAACAGTTTTAATAAAAGCTTACGTTTTTAGCAATTTTTGAAGGAAAGTGAGGGCTAGGTTAGGTGGCATATTACAGGTAGGCCAATGGGTTAAGAATTCGAAATTCTGTCACATCTGTAGGATGAGCAATCACAGTACCGAAACGTGCTGGTACAACAAAAGGAACGATAGGCCAAAACTAACTATGCCACCCCTAACAAATCAACTAAATGTTGCAACTATTGCAACCGAAGCAATCACACCATAGATCAGTGTTTCAGGCGTCCCAAACAAAACGGACATGTTAAAACATGGAACATCAGGGAAGTTCCATTAACAATAATCATAATTGATTGGCTTCCCGCGTAAACAAACCTATTTATACCAGGTATTTAAGGACATAAGTAGACTGACTCCCAATCACACCCCAAGTGCTAAATCATAAACTAAAAATGTAGAGTGTGACGAAAATACAATTTTTAACTCTCAGTATGAAACGAATTTCCCAACAATACAAGAATCTTTAAAACAAACTAACCCTAAACGAAGATTTATCCCCAAAGAAGTTAAAAATAAAAATATCACACTGGACACAATCAACCCTTTTCATGTAAAACCCGATGCTTATGTACAAGCGACAGCGTTGACCTGGCCAGCTGATGCCGAAGACGACAGCAAACACCTCGTGACGTGTTTCCAAGCTCGACAACGTCACCAGCACCGCTGCAGTCAGCTGATCCAACAGCCACCGCTGGAGCCCAGGACTGGGGAAAACTGCTGTAATGTAATAGACAACGGCTGTTTCATTAGCGGGTAAAACGATATAAAAACTAGGAATACGCTCCGATGTCCGTCCCGTACAAGAATTTTTTACTCACTTTTTGAGTTATTAGGTGAAGCTTTTTTTTTTAGGGAGAGGTAAGAAAAATGCATTACGCACACAGGTGGCAAGCCTGTAGTGTGGAACTCCCCTAAAAACGGGTTTACCCACTAAGAAACCTCGCCTCTACTCTTTAGGATTCTAACCTGGAGTTGTTTATCACATTACGTAGGGGTAGGGCTAAATTTGGCTTATGCCCGTGGGGCTCACTCCTTATCCAGCAACTCGATCAAGGGATCTGGGCCACTTCGCGGTCCAGATCATGTTTCTTTTCCAGGAGGATGCCCCGCACGAACTGTGATAAACAATCCCAGTTGCCCTCATCCTCCAAGATCTTTTGGCAGACCGAGTCCACCGAAAATGCACCAAAAATTTGTGTGGCCTTCAGGCGGGACCCTTCCCAACGGGGGCAGCAGAAGAATGTGTGTTCCGCATCGTCGGGAACACCCAAACAATAAATAAAGAATTGGTAGCCGTTCCACCCATGGTTGGACGTGCTTGATAAGTCGCGCAGTCCATCGTCCTCGGGTTTCGTGCTCCCAGCTGTGTTGCCACTGCTGGAAGGTTCGGGAGCGCTCTGCTGTTCTTGCCGTGTCCTTGCCAATCTCGACTTGTCTCTGATAAATTGCCTTCCTCTCTCCTGCCAAGAGCTTGACAGGGATAACTCCGGCGACCACCAGGACGGCAGGCTCGGACACTGTCCGGTAGGCGGAACACACCCCGAGGGCCGCTCAACGTTGAACCCGAGCGAGTCGCAACCTGTACTACTCTTTATCGAGAGCGTCTGCCCACACCTCTGCTTCATAAAGAAGCACGAACTGAACCGCGGACATCAACAGACGTCTTCTGCTGGATCGTGGAACCCCGACATTGGCCATCAGCCTACTAAGGTAAGTGACTACCTTAGCGGCCTTGTCCGCCGTACGGAATATCTGATCCCTCCAGCTTAACTTGGTGTCCACCATAATCCCGAAGTACTTAGCAGCACAAATTGATTGGACCACCTCCCTTCCCACTCGGAACAGAATGACGGTGTCTATCATCTTCTTAGTAAGGATCACAATCTCCGTCTTACGGAGAGCAAGCGAGAGACCGTGATCGGACATCCATGTGTTGACCACACGCATGACTCGGTTCAACTTTAGTTGGGCCAGCTCAACGGTGCGTGCGACAATGAGAGCTGCGACATCATTGGCGTACCCAACCAAAGTGGTTTATGTGGTTTCCTCAGGCATCTCCGACCTCAGGAGGCTGTCATAGGCAACATTCCAGAGATCCTGGCCGAGTATTGAATCTTGCGCGGCACCAGAAGTAACTTCCATCGTCCACGTTCCGTCCCTTGTGTCAATAAGGCTTTGAGAGCGGAGATAATCCTCAATGAGTCGCAACAGATATGCAGGAACGCGAAAGGTGTTGCGAAGCGCATCCAACATATCGGCCCACCTCGCCGAGTTAAAGGCATTCTTGACATAAGCGTAACAAGAAGCACTACTCAGCGAGAGAAATGGTTGTGGCTCTCGACTCTCTTCACAGTTCTCCATGGACTTCGGTGATAGCGTCAATCGTTGACCGTCCCTTTCTAAAGCCATACTGACGGGGGCATGAGTCCCCGGCAGCTTCCACGGCAGAGGTCAGGCGGGAACGGATCAGCTTCTCGAACAGCTTCCCAGCCGTGTCCAACGTGTAGAAAGGCCTGTGGGACGACGACAGCTCGGGATCACCTTTGCCCTTGCTGATCAGTACAAGTCTTGCGGTTTTCCATAGGGAGCCGGAAACACCCCTTCTACCAAACAGGCGTTGTACATTCTCAACAACAAGTCAGCATTAATTGAAAATACTTTCTTTAAAGCCTCGCTGGGAATCCCGTCCGGGTCAGGAGCCTTGTTGCTCTTTAGGGAGAGAACGGAGGTTTCCATCTCCTCGAATGTGAAGAGTGGAACGTCATCTAACCGTCCGAAGTCAACCGGCGTACATCCTAGGCCTAGCCTACAAATAAATACATACAAAGAATGATTTTAGCTAAGACCTCAAAACAAGCAAGTAACTTAATAATAATTATGCTTACAATATTAAAGGTAAATAGATTGTAGAGCGAAAAAAACAATACAATTTAAAATCCATGATTAATTAATCAAAATTAATAAAAATCAAGTAATGTAAGTATTGTAGAATTACGCTTACTTAACACTTAATGCATATTTTGTTACCTGAGACATAGGCTACAATGGCACAACACATTCAAATTAGTTGTTCAATTTAAATCTTTCTCCCAAATAGATATTAGTTGTATCCCATAAATTATAGTTAATCGCATAATTCCGTACGACATCAATTCATTCCACATCAACATGCCTATCTTTTGGTATAGTTTATAACTTCAACAAGTAAACATGTTGATCTATTTAATTTAACAAACAGGTCTGTCAAAATATCAATTAAATTTTATTTAAAAACGTAACATAACGGCGAGCAAATATAAACAAGAAAAGGTTATGTTATGTTGTTTTCAGCATACAGCGACAACTCAGCTGCGATGGGGGAAAATAAACTGATCATAGCAACTACATTAGTCAAACCATGTAGCCTAAACAACTAAAGTTCTGTCAAAAATTCCGGAAAATAAGCTTTTTTAATACTTGAAAATAATTGCTCGATTATAGTTTATTACCTAGTTTAAAACACTTAAAATCTAACCTTAGAATTTCATTGAAATCAAATTAGTAATAAAAAAGCCTTTTGGGGGTCAAAAATTCGCCTAAGAGAAATTTAAAGTCGATCTAAAAGAATTTTTATACTCTATGTTCCATATAGTAAAAAATTCAATTAGTACCTAAAACGTCACTAGCCTGAGCAGCTGGTACATGTTATTCTTATGGACATCAGATTGATTAAATCACCGGCCTGACTCAAAAGCGGCATTTTCCAACATAAAAGGAACGAAACAGCCCTTCTTTTGTTCATATGTTCTCCGCAGTTCTGGCTGGAGCCCAGACTACCAACCGTCACCCACACATGCCCGAGGACAACAATGCATCAGGGCCGAGTCAACGATATCGAATCAACATCAGTCATCATCGGACAATCCTGTCGATTCCACAGAAGGAGTATTCCTAGCACCGAATCAAGCCTCAAATTTGGTCCAAGAAATTCATAGGGACGTTCTTGAACAATCTACTAAACACTTAAACCTACGCAATTTGATCAAATCAGATAAAAGACAATTAATTTACTCATGATTGTTGCCCCTGAACTGGTGGAACTATAATATGGTTTTAAATTACCTTTTTCCGTCTCCAGTTCAAATTTTGGGTTTGTAGGACTACAACCCGGGTTTCGGCGCTCGTTGCGCCATTTTCAAGTAGATGGAAGCTGCAGTCACATTGATCAGTCGAGTAGACGTCGTCATTCAGGAGTTAAAATCACTTGACACGGACACGTACACATTTAACACGACACAAAATAAATTAACATAAAAAAGTAGGCCTACAAATTAATATCGCAGACGCGACTCTCCACTGATGTCGGTTACTGGTGTCGGGACATGTGGGCCGACGAAGACGACGGAAGCGGATATCAGTTGACCTCTGGTCCTGGATGTTTGGACTCGTCCTTGTCATAAGGGGTGTTTGCTGTGGTAGACTCGTACTCTGAAATTGGTTTTCTATGATTTTATTAAAAATGAGGTGTGAACTGTAATTTAGTTCGTCATTTAATACTAGGCTATTGTCTTGCTTTATGGCTTTGTAGATATGGAATTCTTCTAGCGTATCTAGAATGAAACCTTTGTTGCATATTTCAATTACCTCAATATTGTTTTCAATTTTCCTGCCACTGTGGTCTTCATTCATAAGGTGTTGCGCAAAACTAGATTTCTGTGGGTTAATTTTTGGGTTTGGTTTGTGTTCTTTGGCCCTTTTAATGAATGAACGCCCGGTCTGTCCTATATAAAATTTATCGCAGTCATTGCATTTAAGTTTATAAACTCCAGTTTTTTCTAATTTATTTCCTGCTTGGGTTGTAGTCCTACAAACCCAAAATTTGAACTGGAGACGGAAAAAGGTAATTTAAAACCATATAAAAGACAATCTAAATGTACATTATTGGATATTTATGACCTAATTTTCAATGCAAACGAAACTAAGAAATTTCCTTACTCTAACCATGAATATTCAAGTTAATGACATCGGAAATGTTTACACGCCGTCCAGTGATGATGAACATAGTCCTACAGATTTTTCCTCTGGTAGTTCAGACAATTATGTTCCCAGTGAAGACGAAATTTCTTATTGGAACAGATGTGACGTTATTCTGCAGTGGAGGAGAATTTTTCGTTAAGAGTCGACCACTGCAAGGATAAGTCACACCTTAATTAATTTCCACGGATAACCAGTCTACTCCGAGTAGTCCTAGGTTCGGTTCGATTGTTGTCGGGTAGCGAGTATTTGTGGCTCAGAACGTCCCAATGGAACGCAGATTCGTAAAATCAAAGAGGAATCATTTCATCCTCGCCCCTCGCTACGGATTTTGAATTTAGAATTTGGAAAAGCGACGAATTTAATTTAATAATAGTTGGCCAATTTATTTATGCCAATACGCGACCCGGCTCCAAATTAAAATAGCTAAGAAAAATACCGTCGGCGGTTCTAAATAATTTTATTCGCACGAGTGACGCGGTGTAAAGGAAATTAGCTGACTGATAACGCCGGTAGTGATGATAACGGATCGACTTTTGCGAGGGTCAGGGTCGCCTGACGTCACCGAGGTTGTCCGAGTTCGTTAATTACCGTATGGCTATCTATTAATTTTAAAAATCTACCGTGACAGGCGTTATCAGAGCTGAAATTTAATACCGGGACGCGGCAAAGTTCAATCGAGCGGTTGACGACAACGTGATATGGAACGTGAATTTTGCCGGTTTAATTAACTATTGAGAAAATTTTGTAAACGAAATAAATTGATTTTATCCGGATATTTTGATTGTTAAGATTCCTTGTAGACTCAATTAATTAAATGCTTAGAGCTAGATTAAATTGAGTACTTAATAAATATTAACAGAAGAAAAATCGGTTACGTTGTACGAAAAAATATATCTAGGTGGAGATTATATACCAGATAATATGCTCTAGGCTTAGTAACTAATTAATTAATTGCTGAAAAATTAATTCCGCCGACTCTTCCTTGTCGGGCGGGCACGTGGTCGGCAGACCTGCTGCGACTGGCTGAAACAAAGTTTTACACAAGATCGAATAGCGTAATAATAAAATTTCTTGGCTTTACTTTATTTAAATTATCGGGGTTATACGTTGGGGTCACTCCCAGCCAGTTTTGGTACTCGATTTCAAATACCACCGGTGGACACCAGGCGGTAACGTACCTCGTGGAGTCGGGGCGTCGGGAGCGTTTTGGGCAGCTATGCTTCTCTGGTCACGACGCGGGTCGAACTCACTGCCGGGCCGGCGACTCAGCTTGGAGAGGGTAGTTGACGACACCGCCCCTGGCGGCGTCTGGGGGAAGCACAGCGACGTCAAACGGTGACGTAGCCTGACACCGCTTCCCTCGCGCTACGAATTGGTTTGTTATCCCCCCGAGAGATTTGCCCCATTACAAAGAGAACACGACACTGATTTTGAACCTCAGGTGAGAGATGACGTTCTTACTGGGCCTGATCCACTTGGCCTTCCTAGGCCTAGGCCTACGCCTAATTCGCCTTTAGTTCCTGCTGACTGAACCAAAATTCTTCGACTATATTAAAATAAACAAATGAAACACGTGGAAAACAAAACATCACTTAAATTTTCGAAGAAAAAAAAACATTAAACGATAATGATGATCGTTGAACCACAGATAACTGAAAATAACAACAACAAAAATACTTGACCTTTTTTTCTTTTAAATAAAATAATCTCTCTAACGAAAATAAAATTCAGAAAAACAAAAGCTGGATTGCTCAAACGACGTGATCAAGGTCACGAATCTTCCGGGCCCGGATCCGGAAGAAGGACCCGTCCTCCCGATAAACCTTCCATCGGAGGTTCCGGCGCTGGTTCTTATTCCATGACTCCGGGTCGCCACGTTCCACCAGGCGTTGCCGGAGATCCTCCGGGACGTCAAAAGGTACCGGCGGCTCGTTGGGGACGACCACCCGGAAGTCAGGGAGCTCCTCCGGAAGCTCGTCCTGGACGACTCAACCCTCTTCTACCTCACCCTCCACGTCAGACACATCCAGGGATAGAATCGACTCGTTGTCCGACTCGACGTTCGGGGGAGCCGGTGACGGAGGTATCCCCGACAGCTCCGACGTAGCGAGTGAGAGCACCGACTCTGTGTCGTATGGGTCGGCGGCTGGCTCCGGTGGTTGGGACGATCTGGCGCTCGACAGGGCCTGCACGGTCCCCTCCGTGGTTTTCACCAACGGGGGGAACAAGGCAGGGCGGCACGTGTAACTCCCCCTCGGGTCCACGAGCTTGTCCAGCAGGGGGTCGTGGGAAGTGTAGGGCCCGAGGACGATGTTTGCGGAGGGCAGCAGGGCGATCGGCAGTGGCGGGTTCGTCGGAGGTCGCACACCCGTGTACCTCCCGTCGGCCAGGCGGAAGTCTCCAGCCTCCAACAGGTCGAAGTCCTCGTCGTCGAAGCGTCCCTGCCGGAGAACGGTGGCGATCGTGCGGTGAGCCACGGTCGGGCAAAACCGACGGCGGAAGACCTTGTTGCGGGCGATGATATCCGCATATGCACACACGAAGATCCCGCAACTCATTGCGTCTTCTTGTCGAGGGACCTCCGGTGGTATAGGGAGGAAGCGCCATTCCGACGGGCGGAAGGGGACACCACGCTCGGAGGCGTGCTTGTGGAGTGCCTCCAGGATGGTGGTCATTTCCACCTCGAGCGGCGTATCTACGGCGTCGTATGCCCAGAGCTCCCCCTTGTGGACGAATGACCACAAGCGACAAATGCCCTACTCTCTCGTTTTCGACGGGCGAGTAGATTGGTACGTACACGAGGTTCTTCTGGAATGCATTTACATCCTCGAGATGTCGGCGGGCTATCACAAAACCCGACTCTTTCAGCTCTATGAAGAAAGCGACCGAGAGAGCAAGTACCGAGGGGAAGCTGTCGTGTGCACTGCGACGCTCGACAATCCGCAAGAATGCGTCGATGGTGGTCCCCGTTGTTGGCTGTTCCGGTCGGAGGTACTCAAAGTCCCGATCGAACACGGGGAGCAATTCCCTGAGGAATGACATGATTGCAGAAAAAGAGGATTAAATCTATCAGGCAAGCGTGCAAGAAAAAAAATTATAATTAGCGTGCAAGCAAAAGCTAACCTGGCGAGCAAAGCAAAAATTCAATTACGTGCAATTGGGAGCGTTTTGGGCAGCTATGCTTCTCTAGTCACGACGCGGGTCGAACTCACTGCCGGGCCGGCGACTCAGCTTGGAGAGGGTAGTTGACGACACCGCCCCTGGCGGCGTCTGGGGGAAGCACAGCGACGTCAAACGGTGACGTAGCCTGACACCGCTTCCCTCGCGCTACGAATTGGTTTGTTATCCCCCCGAGAGATTTGCCCCATTACAAAGAGAACACGACACTGATTTTGAACCTCAGGTGAGAGATGACGTTCTTACTGGGCCTGATCCACTTGGCCTTCCTAGGCCTAGGCCTACGCCTAATTCGCCTTTAGTTCCTGCTGACAATGAATAGCCCGATATTGTTAGGCCTATTCCAATTTCAAATGATTCTAGATGGGTGTTGATTCATCCCCCAGAAGCAGAAAAGGTTCCAGAATTCCTTGTTAGAGAGGGCACGACAGGAATTCAGAATTGCCCTCCACGTAACTCCCCACCTTTAGCATACATTTTACTTTTTTTTACACAAACCATATGGCGAATGATTGTGCGTGAAACAAACAAGTATGCACAAATAAACATTGAGAATGCTAATGAATCGAGAACAATGCGCAGACACAGCAGATTGAAAGTTCGGTTTGATGTTACCGTCAAGGAAATAAAAAAGTTCATTGCAATCATGCTGAATATGGGCCTTATCCATAAACAAAATATTTATTTATTTATTTATTGAAAATACATTATACAATAGCTACAGGTATAACCCAAAACAGCTATTTTGAAAACATCAAAACTATATTGAATCGTATTGGGACCAGTCTAGAACGCAAAGAACTCCTTTTTTCCTGAAACCATGTCTTTGAAAAAGTTTCAACTTATAAATTCTATGCTACATTGGAACTGCGAACCAGCAGTTCCTCGAGGGGATCCGTGGCACAAAATCCGACCGTTCATTGATGAACTAAATGCTAACTTCAAGCAGTTCTTTATTCCAAAGCAACCTATCTGCATAGATGAAAGCCTTGTTGAAATGAAAAATAGATGTATATACATGCAATACATGCCAAATAAGCGCCACAACAGGTTTGGCATAAAAAAGTTCGAGGTGTGTGACAGCGAAACCTCTTACGTGCCTCATTCAGAGCTTAACAGCGGCAAGGACTTTTTGTCTGATGGAAATGATCCCCTAGCTCAAAAAGTAGTTTTAGATTTACTGTTGAAGTCAAATCTTCTGGAGGAAGGTTAGCCTACTATTTATTTACTGATAATTGGTACTCTAAAATACCTCTGGCTGAAGCAGTTTTAAATCAGAAAACCTACCTCACGGGGACTGCTTGAAAAAAATCTAACGGTTTATCTAAAAACTTACTTCAGAGAAACCTTCAAGTAGGAGAGACTGTATACTTTAGAAAGAAGAACATACTTCTAGTAGGCTACAAAGAGAACAAAATCGAAAATCTGTTTATTGTCTAACAACAGCCTGCCACGCTGAAAATAAATTGGTTACCGCAGAAGCAAAGGTGGAAGAGAGGCTGTAAAGCCGGTGCTCATTGCCAAATATAACGCTCGCATAGGGGAGGGGGGGGGGGTTTGATACAAAAGATAAAACAATGTATCACTACTCTTGTGATAGAAAAAGGTATTCTTCAACTTTCTCGATATGGCACTCCATAATGCGTTCATTTTATACAGCTGAACACTGACGATGATCACTAGAGAAATCACAGAGACTTCCTCATAAGCATCATTGAGGATTTGTCCTCAGACCACCAAGCACAGCCAGAAAATGTGCCTGGTCCAGCTGGTGATTTTCTGGGACCAAGACATGAGTTGGCAAAACTACCGGGGGAAAACAACTGCCTTTGTGTGGTGCGCCTCGAAAAAAACATTGCTACCATCTTCTGGAACACTTCTACAGGCCCATAAAGAAGGAGAGGAAAAGAGTGCTCCAGGAAAGTGATTCTGAATAATTTCAGTTTACCTCAGTGTATATAGTTACTGTATATAAACTATAAGTGTGTGTATATATGTGTGTGTATATAAAATTTCAAGAAGTGGTCCTGTTCTTCAAGTAAACATCTCTGGATATCCAGGTATG
This sequence comes from Neoaliturus tenellus, assembly GCA_030545055.2. NCBI lineage: Eukaryota > Metazoa > Arthropoda > Insecta > Hemiptera > Cicadellidae > Neoaliturus > Neoaliturus tenellus. Next base: position 113,019,254 of record CM061531.1, read on the forward strand.
TGCTGCTGTTACCTAGTTTATTATGATTTATTTATTTATTACTACTCTAAACCACATTCATATGTCAAGTATTCATTTTGATCGTAAAAATAACTTTTTTGTACAATTTGTATATTTTGACATTTTTTATGATGTACCTGGTTATTGTTACACTGCGGAATATATAATAATATAAATATAAATTTTTGGTTTTCTCTCTCTCTCTCTCTCTCTCTCTATATATATATATATATATATATATATATATATATATAATTTCTGTATTTTGAAATTTTATACCTAATAGTCATATCATTGTTTATCTTGTTTTTTTCTGAACAAAATGATATATAATTTAATATGCTTATTTGTTTATTTAATGGGAAAAGTTAATTTTTAAAATTAAACCTGCGCAGCCCTTTAAAAATCTTGCCAGTACAGCATAAAAAGAACGCTAGCTCTAAAAACATTAAAAAAAAATAACTTGCTTAGTATACAACAACTTAAAATCTCAAATAAGTATGGAAGTAGTAAAATTTTATAATTTTAATTTAAGAGTGATCTTTACCTTTAGGCTAGTAGCGCAGTCGGCTATGTTAACCGTATGGCTTTTGGGTTTACATTGTATTTTATTCCCCTGTATCGGACGTTGTTTTCTGCCGATTTTTTCAACCTTGGTAATTACTTAATTGAATAGTTATACTAGGTCCATTTAATACTTTAAAAGTTTAAATACCCCCGTCGCAGCAGACCTGCGTACTCAACGAATTTCCAAATAAGTAATATTAATTTTGAACAGATAAACCTGTATACAAAATTTAATCACCTGCTCATAAATAGGAAAATAAATGTCTATTCTCTTTATGATAAATATAAGTAAAGAGTATGCAGGTATGCTGCCAAGGGGAACACTAAAAATAGGTTTTTAGCATACACAAATTTATTTCAACCATATGGAACCATACACTAAGTTTCATCTACATCTGTCCATAAACAAAGGAATTTTACCTATTTTAGACATGATTCACATGGGAAAAGAGTATGCTATGCAGGTTTGCTGCCATGATAAGCGCAGAAACCAATTTTTTACATTTTCAACTTGAAGTGCCATAGTAAGCTGGCAAAACAATATTGCAAGCATTCCAAACCAGCAAAAAAAGAGCCAAGTTTTACTAGCGAAAAAATCTCTACCATCGATGAATTAGGAGAGAACCTGTCTGATCTTTTTCAGACTAAAAGTTTGGCCATTCAAAGAAAGACAGCAACTGGAATCATATAAAATTACTAGCCAAGCAGTTAAATAAAACCCTTGCAAGTAAGTTACATCACCAAAACATTATTTCAGTTTGAAAATGGATGATACGACTGTTAAAAAGAATGAACGAAACGGCGCTTTCGTTGTCATCTACTTTGACGAAGGGCATAAACAAGTGAAGACACGACTTTCATCCATGAAAGAGACTGCTAGCTCAACAGCCAATGATTTGCTGTCGTGCCTCAAAGAAGTTCTCAAAGAAAATGAGGAGCTGCCGTTCAAAAAGAGTTTAGTCACAAAAAAATCGGAAATAGAGTTATCTATATTTTCTGTTACAGGTTGGCAAGCCTTTTCATAACCAATAGCTGAAACTGACCAAAAAAGATTTAGTACCATTCATTTTAAGCATAAAAAAATCACGTGTTTGTTCAAAAAAGTTTAGTCCAACTGTGCTGTTCGATCAAAAGAGATCTTTTCCTTCCAACCAATAACAGGACTGGAAACTCCAATCCCACAATGCCTTTCACTATGGGTTCAGTTCTTAACCTAAATGTTGTGATGTGAACTGATTAAAAATATGGATATTGTGTTTTTGCTCATTTTTAAAGTAATAAAAATATTATTTAGTTGAAATAATGAGTGCTGATGATCCGGATTACATTGATGACTCTTTCGTAAGTGTTGGTGAGGCAAATAGTGGTTTAAGGAAGAAAACTACTACCCCAAGAAGGAGAGACTTACAGAAACAAGAGAAATAAGGTAAGTGTACCAAAAGCTGACCGTGTACCAAAAGCTGACAGAAATGATTTCTCTTTTAAATAATAAGGTCAGCTGTACAGTGTGTATTCTAACATTTGTATTTAAAAAAAAATTGGGTTCTTCTTCTTTCTACTGGTATAGTCAGTCAGCTGTTCATAGTTGGTCTGTTCAAAACGGAGGGAAGAAACAGGATCACTGCAGTGTGAAGTAGCTTTAGAGTGGTTTTCTTCTTGTTTCCGCTAAGAAGGTGCAAATTTACTATTATTACAACAGTAATTGGTATACTTTCATCCCCAACCCTTAATTTATAGCAATTGAATGTTTAATAATAAGTTTTCTTAACATCTTAGCAAGTTTTAACCAATGGTTTTCATATTTTTAGGGGTGTCAGGCATCGGTACACAAAATTACTGTTGTTCCTTAACCTGACGGGGGGGGGGGGGGGGGTGTCAGCTTTGGGAACAGGGGTTATTTTTTTAACTGCAAGTTATTATTCACATTTGAATAGAATTTAATGAAAACCATATGTTTTTGACATTGATATATCTTTTAAAAGCCTTGGACCAAAGGCTGACACCCCTGTCAGCTTTAGGCAAATCATGGTGTCAGCCTTAGGAGCAATGTATTTTAAATGAGGGCTTGTCTATGAAACAAAATTAATGCCACATAATTAATTAACATAATTAAATAATTAATTATTGTAACAATTATTTTTCTTTTACAGGCTGAAAATGGCGCCAACAAAAATTTTGAAGTACTCTGCTGAGCAAATGGAAAAGGCAATTCAAGATGTGGAAAGAGGGCTCTCACATTCGCAAGCAGCAAGAGTTAATAATGTGCCAAGACCAACTCTAATTAGTAAACTTGAGGGCAAATCCCCCAAACATAGAAAAATGGGCAGAGACTCCATACTAACTAAAGCTGAAGAATCTGTACTTGTGGATTGGTTTTTCAACGTGGCAAAAGCCGGATTTCCAGTCTCCAAAGACCAGCTCATAGACAGTGTCCAACGCCTTCTTGTTGAATTAAAAAGAGAAAACCCGTTCACAAATGGGAGACCTGGTCGGAAATGGTACAACGGATTTTTATCCAGAAATCCAAGACTAGCTGAAAGAATGGCTCAAAATCTTACGAAGAGCAGAGCTGATGTCACTGAAGATAGTATAAAAAGCTGGTTCAATGAAGTATATGACTACCTGAAACAGAATAAGTGTGAAAGTGTATTGGAGGATCCTAACCGCATATTCAACGCAGATGAAACTGCATTTTTTTAAACCCTGCCGGAAACAAAGTGCTTGTTGAAAAGGGGCAGAAAAGCGTATACCAACGTGTCAACAGCGATGAGAAGGAATGTTTAACTACTCTGGTCATGGGTAGTGCTGCTGGCGTTATTGGCCCAACTATGGTAGTTTATAGCTATGCAAGAGTTCCTGCAGATATAGCTGAAAGTACACCTCCTGACTGGGCAATAGGCAAGTCAGACTCAGGATGGATGACAGGTGAACTATTTTATGAGTATATATCAAACATTTTTGATCCTTGGCTCACCAAAAAAAACATTTCAAGGCCGGTAATACTTTTTTTTGACGGCCATACATCACATCTAACTCTCCACACAAGTCAGTTCTGTTCTGATAAAAACATCATTCTCGTTTCCCTGCTACCAAATGCTACCCATTTACTACAGCCCATGGACGTGGCAGTTTTTCGAACCCTCAAGTCAGGATGGAAAGAAAGTGTGAAGAAATGGAGGGCTGAAAATATGGAAAACCCTACCCTCAAGAAGAGACATTTCAGTCCTTTATTGAAAAAATGCATTGATGAGCGAGTGAGAGGAGAAGTCTTAAAAAATGGCTTTAGAAAGTGCGGTCTTTACCCCTGGAATTCCAGCGCTGTAGACTACAACAAAGTTCTAAAAGATCATAACAAGAGCAACAAAGAAGAAGTTCATACTGCAAGAAAACTATTTCCAAGTCAGGAGATTGCTGAAAGTGCTCTCGTAGTTTTGGAACATTATATAGGGTCCAGCAAACTTCAACAGTTCAAATCATGTGACGAATGGCAGGGTGAAGAGAGTGACTTGTCACTTTACAAGATCTGGAAAAGTATGAGTGAAGATGTCAAGAAATCTGGTCGGGAAAAGCCAATATCATCACTGACACTTGAAGCTCAAGAACCTATTCCAGTCCGGTATGAAACAGTTACCGGTAATCAAACGGATGGTCAAAACAATGTGGATCTCACAATTACAATCGGCGATATGAGCGACATTCCTGATCCACAACTAAACTTGGAGGACAACATTTTGATGGAAGAGGTTGTCATTGATAATGAAAACTTAGAGATTCCAGTATTGACAGATACATATGCAGTAAACAAAGTTTTGAAGGATGGAGGGGTTATAGTTTACTCTGAACCTACTACCTCCTCTGATGTAAAAGACTGTGGAGTCACCTTAAAAGAACCTTCCATACCGGTACACCATCTTGAAACACCTGTAAAAGAACAAACTCCAACGGCAGGTAATGAATTGATTCCATCCCCATTCAAACGAACATTATTTTGGCCAGAACCTAAAACAGTAAATAAACCTAGAAGAAACAAGGAAAAGATTCCAAGCGTTGCTACCTCAGAACAGTGGGTCTTATATCATAAGAAGAAAGCAGAGCAGAAAAAAGAGGAAGAAATGAAAAAGGCAGAACGATTACTCAAAAGAAAAATAAAAAAAGAAGAAACAGAAAAGAAGGGGAAAAAAAAGATGGCAAAAAAGACTGACTATAAGTGTATGAAATGTGATTCTTCCTGGAATGAAGAAAAACAAAATGGGCTTGATAACACATGGATTGATTGTGATGCTTGTAAAAGTAGTATTCATATAAAGTGCATTTCAAAGTACCATTCAACAAAATATAATTTAAATGACCCCTCTTATGGTGACTATGAGTGTGATTTTCTGTGTGAAAACTGTGACAGTGATACTGAAGAAGTATATAAGTAGTAAAGATGTAAAGTCCCTGGTTATTGGATTTAAATCTTAACTTTATATTTAGGCTAGTCCTGAAACTTACCGGTAAACTTTTCAAATTATTGTTTTAAATTAGGTTCATCCTTTTTTTGGTAGTTACAAGGATACCTGATTTTGTGTCCGGGTGACATTTAAGTTACATATAGCTATCAAATATTTAAGTCGTCATGAACAGTGGCTTTTCGTGGTGTGTTATGACACCTGAACATTAACTTAATATTAATTTGCGTCTTTTTTATTATAGGCTTAAGTTAACTTATTTTTTATAAAGTTTATTGATAATAAAACACTTAAAAAAAAAAATTGACTTGTTTTTTTCTTTCTATGAATGGATAACTTACTTTAAGTAGCCTAAGCTTATGAAACTTTTGTCAATGTCAGCTTTTGGTACATTTACATATTATTTTATTTTAATCATTAATAAATAAAAAGTAATGAAAAATAAACTATATCCATTATATTTATAAACTTAAATAACCACATAAGGCTATAAAACCATTTCCAAGAGGATTACAATAACAAAGGATGAAATAAAATTTTTTATTTGTAATGAGCGCCTTATATTGTCAGCTTTAGGTACATCTACCTTATGCTCGCCAAAAGGGATACAATAGCTTTGAACCATACCCTCATAAGACAAGTAAGTTTGGGTGTAAAATGTTTTCACCAAATGACTGCAGTACACTTCGAAATGAATTGTTATCTATTCCTGAAAAAACTGCACAAGTTACTTTTATTGCAAGCTTTATATCTCTACAACCTATTAAGAAAAGGAGGCCTAGGACTAAGTCAAAAATACAAAGGCCTAATGTGAGTTATAGCCTCGTAACTAAGGAAAGAAGAGTAATACCGGCATGTAAAAAGTTTTTTTGTTCTGTAATGCTGGTAAAACCAACAGGATTGAGAACCTTTACAACCAGTGTTAGTGAAGGGTTACACATTACCGAGAAAATAGGAGGCAATAGGAAATCCCAAAAATCAGCGGAAACAAATGGTTGTTGATTTTATCAAACAGTTAAGAGGGAAAAAGTCATTATTCTAGAAAAAAATCAAAAAGAATATATTTGGATTATAATTTAAATATCACTAAGTTGTGCAAGCTGTACAATTACAAAGTCGATTCAAAAGATAAACTTTCTAAAAAAAATGTTTCGAAACATATTTAATGTTTTTATTTGTTTTTCAGGAAAATATTTCAAAATATATTTAATTTAAGTCATAAACTCTAAGATTTAGAGTATCTGAGAGCTGTTAGTTCATAAATATACCCTGTGTTATGAGATACTAGCTGTTTCCCGTCTCGGCTTCGCCAGTGATTGAATTTATTTTTTAGGTAGTAAAATGTTTAAAAGAGCAACCAAATCTTCTTCCTTAAGAATGACATTGAAACAACAAATTACTGTGTGTTGAGCTCTAAAGGAATTTTGCAAAATATTTTTTTAATGAGAACCATTGAGCAAAAAAGAACAATCATGTTAAATTTCAACCCCGTAGGCGCTGCAGTCATTTTAAAATCATGTAGGGCAGAGCCCTAAAGAACATAAAAAACTATATTTCTAAAACTATTTCTTAGTAAACACCTATTAGCAAAACTGAACATAAACGTTAAATTTCAACACCGTAGGATTTATGGTAATTTTGAGGATTTGTTGGGGGAAGCCCCTGGAATAATTTTGAAGTCCTATGGGGCGGAGCCCTAAAGAACTTCGAAAACTATTTTTGCAAAACGGAGCATCCACGTTAGGTTTTAATCCCTTAGCATATATGGTAATTTTGATGTTCTGTGGGGTGGAGCCCTAAAGTAAATTTGCTAAATTTTTTCTTAGTGAGCAACTATGAGCAAAGAGGTCGTAGACGGTGCTGCAAGCTTACCTGACAGAAACTGTGTTTGATGATCCATCGAAGACTACAGATGAAATGTTGCATGAACAGACCATGAACCTTTTTTAGAGTTTATGTCATATGCGCCTCTCGGGTACCTAAGTAGGAAATGTAGGCAAAGGTATGGGAGAGGAGTGTCGGTAGCACCATCAGTGCTGGCAACCGTTTACAGGATAAATGTTTTAAGACGCATTATCAACGTTGTCAATGCAATTGATAACGTGTCCATAATATAAAATTTTGTACGTGTTAGAATATTGAGAACATTTCACCCGATTGTAACGTTGTTTAACTGCATACAAACTAAAAATGCGATTCATTTACTGAAGAAATATATATAGCAACCCTCTAATCTTATTCTAAAGATACTATTAAAATCCATTTTGTGGCCCCTGGATGATGTTTGAACATTTAATGGTTATCTTACCTCCGTCAATCATCCAACGATAAAAGGTTAAATTCTCCTACGTAGCTGACATGTTTCGTTGTTATTACAACATCTTCAAAGCATTCGTAGTCGTCAAAAGTTAAAATTACACAACACAAACACGAACATTGAGACACACACGCATACGAACAGTGACATGAATTGATAGGCCTATCATAGCGACACGTCCGTTTGTCACTGTTCGTATGCGTATGTGTCTCAATGTTCGTGTTTGTGTTGTGTAATTTTAACTTTTGACGACTACGAATGCTTTGAAGATGTTGTAATAACAACGAAACATGTCAGCTACGTAGGAGAATTTAACCTTTTATCGTTGGATGATTGACGGAGGTAAGATTACCATTAATTGCTAAAGATACATATATCCATAAGACATTAAGGTAAAAAAAATTTGAACTATGTAGGAGTTAAGCAAATTGTCATAAAACAAACAAGAGAAATAAGTGAAAAACACAATATTTTATTGACATAATTCATAATTCTTGCCTTACTTCATTTTTAACGGAAGTAAATGCTTTCATGCCTTTCTTTAACGGAAGTTAAAAGGTGAGTTAAATATAATTGTATGTAAGAATCATTTAAAAAAAAAAATCCTGGTAATAGAATTGATAAAAGCCTTACATTAATTGTTTTCAACAAAGTTGCCTTAATACTATAGAACAAACCAAATTTTTGAAATTGATAGAAATGGCGTATATAAAAAATCTATGGAAAAACAATGAAAAAGTTTATAATAGCAATTCGCCCTACACGAAAGAGGCCTATTCCGATTATATTAACTGTATTCCTAGGAGACATGATGTTTTTCTTTTAGCCTACCTTATCTACAGTTAACTAATACAAATACACATAAATATTCTCCTGACCGATTATATTCACTTAATTAGTTAATTTTGTAAACATATGATTCAATAATAGTAGTTTTCATCACTAGGAGCAAAAGTGGGTCTTTTTGGTGCGCAATCGTGTTTTAAAAACGAGGCGCAGCCGAGTTTTTAAAAACGATTAAGCATCAAAAAGACACTTTTGCTCCGAGTGATGAACAACGTTTTTTATCATAATGCGAAATTAGACTTTTGATCATTAAAAATATTAACTATAAAGTTGTATTTTCGAGGTTATATTTACAAAGTTAGTAACATGCAGTGTTTACATTTATGATATTTACAAACAATGCTCTTTTTAACGTTTGAATTTCAAAATTCTGCTCCTCAACATTATTAAATGAATAATAGGCCTAATATACATAGCAAACAGCTGACTTTTCAGTACTAGGACCAACGAGGTTAAATAGATATAGAGTGCTCACCAGATAGGGAAAGGTGTCCCTTTTTGACTGGCGCCATGTTACCCACGATTCCCGCAGTTTCCTTGGTAACAACACTTTTCCAACAGTAATTTACCATTTTCCCCACACGTTTCTATGGTAACCAACTTTAATAGCCTGCTCACAGACCATCAAATCAAACTAATTTAAAAACAAACAACAAATAAACATATGTTTTTAAAATATCATCAGTAATTTTTTAAGCTTGTAGCGACTAATCAGAATAGCTAAAACTAGTAACCAAGGAAACAAGAGTAAAGTGTGGGATAGTTGCCACGGAAACGGCGGGAATCATGGGTAAAATGGCGCAAATCAAAAAGGGACACAAAATTAACATGTGGTGAGCACTCTATATCTATTTAACCTCGTTGACTAGGACCTAAAAAATTCTCCAGATGATTTTTCAGTCCTAGGACAAAAAAGAATCGGTTTTGGTACAGTTGAGAGAACAAAAAACAGGCTGATTTCGTGCAGAATGATAAAAAATATCTTCATTGGAATAACATTCAAGTTTGGAAGCCCATACGACAAAGTCTTAGCAATTAAAGGATTTAATGACTTAAAGTAATGATTCTTCTTGAAAAAAGCTTTCCAATGATATTAAATAAGGTAGGTAACTGATGTTTAAAATGGTGTTTTCACGACACAATACTAAAGAAGAAAGTTAATATTTCCCTCTCGCTCGTAATATGTTTGGCAATACTGATGTGAATATCAGTGGTCACCAAAATCTACAGCTTTACATTAACAGATGTTTAAAATGCTCAAACCAATTTCAATGTTATTCTAATGGGAAAATTTCAAATTTAATTTTTTGATTGGGCCCTTATTTTAAGTCCAATTCTTATCAATTTTTGGCGAAAACAACCAAGCTCTATCCAACGACAAAAAAAAAAATAAATAAATAAATAAAAATAGCGTATTTCCTATAGCGAAATTCGCTAAAACTTCAAAATCGGTTGAGACCTGTAGGAGGAGTTCTCTAGACAAACAAACCCCCTTAGCGTATTAAATAAGTATAGATTTACCTGTTTTATAATTAATGTCTTTGTATAGTGAGATAAAAAATAGTTTAAACAAAATGGTTTATTTTTTATGTTTTCTTACTTGACTACTTCTAGGTAATTTCAGAACAACTGCATTATGAAGTATGATTGTGCATCGAATAAATCTGTAATATTTAAATTTTATTAAGTAATACATTTAATTACAAGTGTAATTGCACACTGCCAGTCTATGCTGCGATACGATAGTTCGTATCGTTTCTTACTTGAAAGGGATCGCCATATTGGTTGCTCTTAATGTTAGAGAAGTGTTTGTTTATAATGAAAAGTAGCTTTGAATAATGGATATAATTAATAAAAGATTCGATAAATATTATTCTGTCTCTTGATTAGTAGTGGCGTTTATATATATCTATCTGTTTTTATTTATTTATATATATATATATATATATATCTAGGCTAATATAATCCTATGAAATAATAAGACTATTTTGTTACAATCTAAATTTATTACCTATTCAGAAATTCAATTCTAATTTGAATTCATGCTCGATTATTTATAAATTATAATGGATACAAATATTATGGGTCATTTCAGTCCTTATATTTCTTGCTTCACAATTATAGTTAAATGTCTATCAGCTGGGTCTAACAATGGAATAAATTCAGACTCTTTCTCAGGGAGGGGAACTCGTGCTGACAAACAAACTCAATTTTTATATTTAATTTGGAAATAGAAATTAATATTATGGATAAATTTTAAATCTTTAAATAATGCCAATTGTTCACAAAATGTTAGGGATATAGTTCAAGTCTATTGTCTTCTTGTCACTATCTTGGATGTTGATTGATGTATGGGTGGATCTTACCAATTCTGCATCAAATACTTCTTCGCCCAGTACTATATATTTGGGAATAAATAAATTTAAAATGGGATTGAATTTAATTTAGTACTGTTTGGGCAATGTCCCTATTATTTGGTACTAGAATAAAGCTCTAGTCCAGACTGGGGAATTTATTTAACCCTTTTAAGGCCGACGGCTGTAATAGGCACCCGTGGTCAAAATCGCGTTCGAGGCCGGCGGCCGTAATAGGCACCCGTCTATTTTTTTCAGTTACTGGCTAAATATGTTTCCAGATGCCGCAAAAATCGATGTTTCTGTTTAGAGGGATGTTAGGGCTTCATGAATAACAACAAACACTGCCATTTTTTCCAATATTTCTAATTTATCTCTGTGCTTTTCGATGACGTAAAGTCAGCTGGCTGCTATTGGAACTTGTGTCAGTGTTATTGTTTACTGTCGCTCTGATTTTGTGGTTATGTGTGTTTTTGGTTGTAAAAACTAATAAATATATATTGTAATATGTATTTCTGAGCATTATCACAGTGAAAAATGAGTAAACGAAGGCGGGAGAAGTCACCTACGAGTGAGAATACTTTGATAACTAACATAGTTTCTAGTGGTGTTAGGTTTGTTGATGATGATGATGAACTTTTAACTTCTGTACGAAATGAATTGATTGAAAATGATTCTGGTGAAGAAGGCAGTGGTTTTGATACTGATGATGATATCGATGAGGACCCAGATTTCGATCCTGACGAACACGAAGAAGATGATGAAGACATTGATGAACCATCAGCCTCCTCAGGTAGGCCTAGGGGTAGACCTCGATTGTCTAGCCTTGAAAATACCAATATTGGTGATGAAAGTATTCAACCAAGACGTAGACGAAGGCAAAGACATAGAAATAAGGATGAAGATAAAGAAATCTACAATGTTCAGTGGCCTATAGGTGAATCTGATGCCACAGCAGGGTGGAAAATTGTTTCGGAGGAAAATGATTTGGGGAATGTAACTGCTCATGAATTCTTTGAGCAACCAGGACCTAGACATTGTCCTCCCAACAATGCTAGACCAATAGATTATTTTAATCTATTTTTCACTCAAGCTCTGCTAACAACATTTGTCACCCAGACAAATTTGTATGCTAGTAAATACTTAGAAAATTTCCCGGCAACTTCTCTAACATGGACACCCGTAACTATAAGTGAAATAAAGGCTTTTAAAGCCGTTATCCTCAACATGGGCCTTAACAAAAGACCAACAATTGACAGTTATTGGAGGACAAAAAGTAAGAGCCAAAGCTTACCCTGGTTTAGAGAGATGTTCAGTCGAAATCGTTTTGAAACAATCCTACGGTTTTTTCACATAACTGACTCTAGCGTCCTCCCTAAGCCAGGCGAACCAAATTATGACCCCTGTGCTAGATTCTCCTTATTAGTTGAACTTGCCAACAGAGTTTTTAGGCAGTATTATATACCCCATCGTGAAATTTCTGTAGATGAAAGTTTAATTGGCACAAAGAGTCACACATCAATGACACAGTACCTGCCTAACAAACACCACCACAGGTGGGGAATCAAATTGTGGATGGTTTGTGACTCAGTAAGTAACTATTGTCTTGGGTTTTTCTGTTATAAAGGAAAAAAAGACAATGATTTAAATGAAAACAGCCAGCAAGGATTAGCTCACAGAGTTGTTGTGAAGTTGCTCGAATTAGGAAATTACCTAAATAAAGGTTACCATGTTTTTGTTGATAACTTTTTCATGTCGATACTCTTAGCGAGGCAACTGTTTTCCCAAGAAACGTACATTACTGGAACTATAAGAAGAAATAGACAAGAAATACCAAACCGGATTAAAGATAAGTTAGGCGTTGGTCAGCAATGTTACATGCGAAATGAAAATCTGCTTATGCTCAGTTATCGGGAGAAAAAGAGTTAAAAAACCCAGTATTGTTGTTGACAACTAAGTATAAGGCAAACACAGTTGAGAAGACAAAGAAAAGACATGATGGTTTTATAAAAAATAAAAAACCAGAGGTCATAGATCAGTATAATAAGTATATGGGTGGCATTGACACATCGGATCAGATGCTTTATTGTTATGTCGATGAAAGAAGAACATTAAAATATTGGAGAAAAGTAGTATTTATTATTATGGCTAGAATGGTTTTGAATACTTACATTTTATATAAAGAAAATAATGCTGGGAAAATATTGACAAGGTATGATTATACTGCAGACATAATTGACGAATTGGCTGAAGAGTGGTTGGCAACACGCAATGGTGTCGTCAGGCCTATGGGAGGTGGAGATGGACAAGAGTATGGACTAGATCACTTACCTGGTAGACTGGAAAAAAAACTGCTCAGTGTGTAGCCCTATAAGTACAGCCAATGGCGGTCCCAGGAAGAGGTCTAGGTACTGTTGTAAGAAATGCAAAAGAGGGATACATCCTCTTTGTTTTGGACAGCACCGTTGTTGAATCGGCCTTCATTAGATCAAAGATGTATATAGTGTGTGAGTGTGTGTAAATATTGTTGACTGCAACTTATATCTAGTTTTGTGTGTTTGTCTTTATACAGTTCATTTTAACTATTATGTGTTGTATATGTCAAGTAATTTTCTATACTTTACGAATTTAAAACTGTTTCTCCTTTTTGGACCGGAACCGTTACAGTGTCAACTTTCATATTTTGTTCCACAACTCCACTTCAGTTAAAGGTAGGAACTTGAAAATTTGTAATTATACTGATAACTAATTCTAGTTAGCAAATAAATATGTTTTAAAGCCATCTTTAATGATTACATATTTTTTAAGTGTGGTTAATTCAATAAAATATTGAAAATCATTTATATAAATTCATTATTTTTGTGGTTTTACATATTAGCCTATTTTTGTTTTAGTTTAGGATTCATATATTTATTTTTTAAAAGTTCATTTAATTAGCTATAGCTAGAAAAAAAATCTCTGGTTTATGATGAAAAATAAAGATTTTATGAATATTTTAACAAAACTTTGCTCGCCAGCTGGGAAATAGCCTGGCCTTTAAGGGATAAGTGCCATTTACAAAGCTGGCCTTTTTCGCTTATGACCAGAAATGACCTTTGGCCTTAAAAGGGTTAAATGGAGGAACTGTGTCCTTATAAAATTTAGATGCTAACACTAGGGAAGCTGGATCAAGAAGAAAGGTCAGTGGTGTCTCTCTGGGGTTCACACATGTTCTTCATTGTTGACTGTTAGGGGTTTACACATCTTGAAGCACAACACTTAGCACAACACTGGATGATGTGATTTTGATTAATTGGTAAATTTGGTTTTGAATAAATATGTATATTATATAAAATGTTTTAATTTGTATTGCAACTCCTTTACTCAATAAATAATTACTTAGGCTAGTGGGCATTTTATTGGGATATTTCTTTAATTTAAAACCATTTAGGCCTAATCATATTTTAAATGTATTTCTGATAAAATAATAAATTATTGATATTATGATGATTATGTTCTAAGGGATGATAAGGTGGAATATTCTTACATACTAACATTAGCAAACAAAGTGATAACGCATAAAATCATCTTGAATTAATACTGAATTACCATTTGGTCTTCATTAACTACTCATTGGATTGAACCTAATAACTATATTAAATAAATAACAAATAACTTATACTAAAATAATGGATGTGGAGAATGAAACATTACACAAGACATTTAATTACAATATTAAATGAGTGGTATGTTACTGTTCTTTTCAAAAGATTACTTTCATCATTAATCTGTTTTTAATCAAACGCAATAATTACCTTACCATTTACACATTCCTCCTCAACAACTGCGTCGTTGTTGCCGCCTCTCACTCTGCCTCTCCATCCCTCTCCCACGGGGCCGTCCTCGGGCTCCTCCTCGGCCTCTTCCACCACCACCTCCATGACCACGTCCTCTTGCAATTCCTCGCCCACGGCCTCCCTCCCACGTCTTCCGTTGTCTATCGGCTCTTCTTCTAGGTCTACTAACAGATTAATTGTTACTTATAAATTAATCGCAGACATTAATAATTTAATAAGCAAATCAATTAAATTTATTCGGATTATTATGCATAATACAGCATCACCATTATTAAGCATCCATTAACTAATAGTTATTTATCCATTAAGTCAATTACTCTTTACGGAGCAATTGACGATGATATGTTTAAATTTCGGGACTTATAGCTTATATAAACATTCTTATAGCTTAGATAACAATGAATGTGTCGAGCCCAAACCAAAGAAAAAGAAAATTGCAAAACGCTGTGATAGAAGAAACAATTCTGTAATTTGTGATTGCGTTTTGACAAACATGATAAGACATATGCTAAGGAAGCATCAGATGAAATGGAAGTGGCAAAATATTTGGCATGGCTGGAGGTTTGTTTTGAAAAATATAAAGAAGCTGGGCAGTTGACTGGCTGGGTAGCTGAGTGGTTATAGTGCTCGCCTTTGTATCCAAAGATTGCCGGTTCGATCCTGAAAAAAGTTAGTAGCTTTTTAAAGGTTTGATTCCAGACCCAGAAACCATCTGTCATTGGGCTATTAATTAATGATGCTTTCTAACAACTGATCGATGATAGATAGTAACAAGACTGGGGTTTGGACCGTTCCCCGTCAAAACGTTAAATAATGTCACTGGCGTAGATACATCCAAAATAAGAACGGAAGAAAATAATGGAATAATTAAGGATTAGAGAAAACTTTTGCCATAAAACGGAAGTTTTGAAATCCTCACATCTGTCTGATCCATCACATCTTCTGCTCCCAACAAAACAGCCTGCCAAAAATAAAGCCAAGATCTGCAAGGACTATATTACTTGTTCAATGTGCCAGGGGCTGTTTGGCCTCTTTGTGTTTGGCAAAGAAATCTGAAAATACTGTACCATCGACGAAGACATGACTGAGGCGCAGGTTGAAGATCAAATACGCGAGAGGAAGTACCCTAACTTTGTTAGGGAATATGGACTCCAATTTTTTATGATACAATTGCCATAAAACAAATTGAAGAAAAAATATTTCCCCTCATAAGAAAGGATGAGTGTGGCGTAGACGCTATAAGCGATAGTTTGATTGCCTCAACCTGCGGGGATTTTTTGGCCAGCCACTCCGAACAAAAAGATATAAGCCTTGTGGCCAGAAAAATGAGGGATGCCAGTAAGCTGTTGCCAGTAAGCTGTTGGGAGCGGTTAAGGGAACGATTCAGCTAGGTAAAGAAACTAGAGGATTGTTTCGACATTACAAAAATAAACGTTGTAATGGAAGCTGTACAGCACCTGTGTAATGTATCCGAAGATGGTAGTGTCGGAACGGTGGGAATGCCCGCTCGGCTGTCATGGGTTATTAATGAATGTTCCAAGAGATTGATCGATGACGTCCTCTCCTCTGATCAAACTCCGTTAGAAGAAAAACAATCAAAAAGGCAAAACATCTTTTTTTATTGTCAGAAGAAGATGGAAGTACCACAGACAGCATAAAATATCCATATAACCTCCAAATTAGGTGCAATACGTCCATAAACGTTGTTGGATATAATTGGACGTTATATTGATGTTAAGGACTAAATGTTCGATAAATGTTAAGTGGAAATATTCACTTAACAACCCATATATTTTGTTGAACGTTATATAGATGTTTGATATGAACTATTAAAGTAACGTCAATTAGAAGTTGTGGAATTGTAAAAAAACCTTGAAATTACTTAATAATTGTAAATAATTAATAATACCATTATATCCTATTTATATTTTATAGACATATATTTTTTTGTTAATTTTGTACTATTTATATGTAAGATAGAGTATTTTGTTTTATCATATGATTTAAGATATGTGTACGATTATTGTATATTTATGAAAAGTTTGCTGATTAACATTTAATGGACTTATAGTCTGGACATTTATTTTTAACAAACTTTCAACAATGTTCAATACTATGGTTGGATCAGAGTAATATTTAACAGATATTACATGTTTAAATTTGTTTAGTAAAGTATAATTTTCCATAGGTCTGTCTACAGATGCCGCAATTTTGCAAACTGTTTTTGTCTTTTCCCATCCCCGCCAGCCTCCACACCACCAGACGCCAGGCCAGTCCGCCATTTTTGTTACCGCCTCACTAAATGAAACGTGCACTTGTGGTTGTGAATGCGAATTATTGTAATTTTGCCGCAAACTCCCACCTACCACTATCATGCCGTGGGCAGTTATGGAATTTCTGGCCAGTGAAGAGGTGGAGGCCGTTCCACAAAAGTGGCTAATTTATAAGGAGGACGAGGTTCTGTGTGCGTGGCCACCTCCAAAAGTGCACAATTGACTGACCTGATAATGAGAGAAGTGGACATCAGCCAGCTAGAGGGCACCACAAACTACCGAGTGCGGGTACTCGGTGACAATTACGGTGAGTTTCAATAGGTTAGTGTAGGCCAACAAGAAGTCACTAATTAATTAAGCTAAGTGATTAGCTTGGATCTCACAAACATTCCTGACAAGGCTAATGTAACTTTACCCCTCACTCAATTCACATTGGCTGGTCTATAACATCACCTTTTTTCTCACATCCCATAATCTAATTTCTGATTTTGGCTAATCTTATTTAACTTATTCTGTCCTAAAACGTTCCTGAAGTCCTGTTACCTTTCTCTCTGGTTGCTAAACTTAGGTTCTAAGTTATTGGGTTACCGGGTTCCGCAGAGTTTATTCTGTTCCTACGGGTTCCTACGGTTTATTCTAGGCTTAGGCTAACTGAACTAAAAAAAAAAAAAAAATCACTTCTACAACCATTACCCCTAACATTTCTTTCGGCTGGTGAAGAATCAGTTGTTTTGAGGCCTATATATGATAATATTAAGCTACCCTACTTTATTACTGTTAACATAACATGCAACCAAGTTAATTCTTAACCATTTCATGGGCTCTATAACAATAACAACGGCTCTAACCCTCACAATGTTGACTCCCCCAGTGTCAACATTTATTAGGTTTTTTATTAGGTTTTTCAGACTTAGCCTACCTATAGTAAAAATAGACCTAGCTTATTATATGAAAATTGATAAAATGGACTAGCCTCGGACTATTTATACTAAAATTGTTGAGCCTACCTTATTTGTTGTTACCAGGATTAAGCTGTACTTAAGTTAAAATTATAAAAGTACAAAGGAAATGTTTTTTTTAATGTAGCTTCTTCCTAGGTAATTATTGAGTTAAGGCTGCGGTCTACCCCTGGCGCGCACCCAAATGCAAGGGTTTTTTAGAATCGTGTTATCTTCTGCCAAATGAAGCCTAGAGCTAATAATAAGGTGTCATATTAAAGAAGAATAACGGTACTAGTTTTCGTCTGTTACAATTTTGTAATTAGTTCATTAAAACTAATAGAAAACTTCAGTTAAAAATCGAGAAAAACAGATAATTTTAGACCGGTATAGCTGAAATTAGAAATTTTATTTTAAAATTCTAAAAAGATAGCCGACTAGATCCTTTTTTATACTTTTAGAAAAAGTTAAGAGCCAATCTCTATCTTAATTGGTTATTTTTAAAACACGATCCCCGTAAACCTCTGCATCGATAAAACTCAAAAACAGATAATTTCACACAATTATAACTGAAATTAGAAATTTTATTTTAAAATTCTAAAAAGATAGCCGACGAGATCCTTTTTTGTACTTTTAGAAAAAGTTAAGAGTCAATCTCTATCTTAATTGGTTAATTCTGAAACACGATCCCCGTAAACCTCTGCAGCCATCAAACTCGCCTAGCGCTACGGCCGTGAGGCCGGCATATTCGGCATTGTTGTTGTTTTTGTTTTGGTTGGGGTAGACCGCAGCCTTAAACTACAGCCATCAGAAAATGTAATTTTTTAATGTCGGTAATTTCACGCTGATTCCGAAAATGATGGTTTTTTCCTGTGGAAAAGCTCGGAAAACCCCAGTGAGTATTAAAATTAACCAGGATGCTAAGCTGATCACGAATATGTAAAAATATGTCCAATCCGATTTTAAATAAGCCAGAAAATGCGGAAAAGTGTTGGAAAAGCTATAAGATGAACTAGGCCTATTTTTAAAATACGAGTATGTCATATGGGTACTCAAATTATGCGGAATTTCATGTAGAATATGTATATGTGAATTGAATTCAACAAGTTAATACTCAATAAAGATAAAACACTTAGAAAATAAATAAAAACACACTGAAGCTTACATAAATGAAGCACTAAAAATGTTACAAATGGCTTATATTGATAATAAATAATTAGATAATAGGTAGTACTATATACAATACATATTAATATAACTATGTAATAACAACGAAGTACTTTATGGTACTTCTTCTACCATAAAGAACCTTACCTAACCTAACTTAACACTTTCATTGCGGATGAATTTGACCCAAACTTTGAGATTTTGTATTTTCCCCATAATGCAAAATGGCAGGGGGGCGAAGGCCAAAACGAAATTACCTTTCAAATCACCATTCTCACACGCCCTGTATCATAGCTATATCTTAAGCTTTAAAATGACAACTCAATCTTTAAAGTTGGTTTTTGCAGGGAAATGTTGGGGATAGGACTAATTTTTGTTTAACTGGGTATTTGAGAGAAAAAAATCCTCGTAAATACCCAGGCCCTCTAAGACAAAAGCCTACCATTATTAGTTTAGGTTGTCACTCACTTAAATTTGTTTGAAACAAGTACCTAACTTAATTGATCTAACTTATTCGTCCTTTCAGATTCACTTGAAGTTGCCAGAAAAAAATCAAGAATAGCAGAAAAACATCCGATTTAGAATCTGGTGATAACAGGAAAAGAAAATTTATTCCAAGAAATATATTTTCTCCAACACCGTCTGCAAAAATGTTAGCTTCAGCCAAACAAACTAATTCAAACTCGGGGCTGCTTAGGCTGAATTAAAATACATCGGAATCTGAAAGTGAAATTTAAGCTTGCTCTCCACCTCCAAATTTTTTTGATTTTCAGGAAATTCAGGATTGCCCAAAAACCGTAAAAGTACTGGTAACGCCAGTCGTCGAAGCTTCTGGATCAAGCTAAAGTGGTATGATAAATTTAATACAAACAATATTAAAATTTAGCTAAAAAGTGTAAATTTTTGCATTTAACAGGTTCTTACAAAAGTACTAACAATTCCTTGACCAATAGGCTTGCAGCACAAAATGATAAAAATCATCCTTAATTTCTTCATATTAGATAAAATTTGTCAATGCTATAACTTAGTTCCTTTAAAAATTAGGCATTGGTGAAGAAAACTACCAAGTATACGGTAACGAAAATATAGGCTAAACTGAAAAGTGCTGGAGGGGTATTAATTTTTTTGTACAAACACTATGAGTAAACTCTTAAACTAAACTTAAATTATGAGCTCGCCAAAAATATCTTAGTATTTGTTACATCCGACAAAGAGCAGTAAACATGCTGCTGTAAATCGTGTTTTTGAGGGGATAAATGTTTTCTATACATTATGTTTACTGTTAGTTATGTATGGCTAATCAATACCAAAATATAAATAACTTAACCGAAGCAACTGAACCTAACCTAAATTAATTTTACGCCTAAGTGAAGTGGAGATGTAAAACCTAGTTTTACTTACATAGTTTTTAAAAATTAATGATTATAGATTACATAAGACATAACCTAACAGAACAAAGACTTAGTCGTAGAATTTAACTTTTTTTATATAAAGACTAAGTTTATTTTAGTTATGTTACATGAAACTTATTGTATTCTAAAGTTAACACATTTTATTCCTTCAAATGTGGGTTTAACCTTTTTTTATTTTTTTTTTATGTAAACATTTATTTTTAGATAATTTGACCAGCTAATGGTTTCAGTTAATTTGATTACCGACATCTTAGAGTTGGGGCTAACAAATGTCCTCCCCCTCCAGTTCTTTTATGTCAATACTTATCAGATCGTAACAAATTTTATTCATGATCAGCACTTCATAATATGGGTTTGGGGAAAAAATTTCTATATTTGAGCTTTTCTGGAAAAAACTATTATCAATTTCAGATTAAGCAATCCTATATGTTGATAATAAGAAATTTGCCATTTCACTTCGTGTAGGCCTAGTTAATTTTGCACTTTCAAAATCTGCCAATAACAGTGTATTTTTTGAAATTACATTTTAAATGTTTCATGCGTATACCTACCGGTGTATTATTAAAACACTCAATTTTTTTATTCCTTTTTTTGTGCAGAAAATTTGTATTCCCTCAGCAGTGGTGCAAGTGAGAATAGGGAAAATTCGTCCCTACCGAATTTGACTATACCGAATGTGACTAGCCCACACCAATCCGCATCAGACAAAGGTAACAATCATATACATTGCTTTTATATTGATATTTCTGTAAAAATATATTTTAAAACCAGCAAAGAGTTCAATTTTACGATGTTGCAACATCAGAAATGAAAAATGTTGTTTCCAAATCAGCCTACCTTAACGTATCCCTTAATACTTGTTAATACTTGTCACATCCAAAAAATTTTTATTCATGGCCAGCTCATCACAATATGGGTTTTAGAAAATTTGGTTCTCTTAATATTTTTGCTTTTATGGAAAAACTATTATCAATTTCGGATTGAGCAAGAAATCATAAATGTTGATAGTGAGAAATCTGCTATTTCACTTTGTGTAGGCCTAGTTCATTTTGCATATTCAAAATCGGCAAATTAGAGAGTCTACTTTTTAAAAATTGCATTTTACATGTTTCATCAATACACCTATATTATTAAATCACTCAATGTTTTTATGCCTTTTTTGCAGAACATTTGTATTCCCTCAACAGTGGTGTAAGCAATGTATACAGAACCGAATAAGTAGGGACATCCTTATGGGGAAGTGAGAACGCCGCCCCTGAAACACAGAAGGCACCACCGAGATAGTAAGGATCACAGGATCTAGAATATATATAGGCAAACGGTAGGTGACACCAACACCTGATTGAAGAGGTCCTGTCGTACTGCCTGCACCGTTGACGTCATAATGTTTACATTCACGCAAAAGTTCAATCAGCTCAACTAACCTCAACTGAGTTTTTAATGAACATTAAATTGGTTTATAGTTATAATTTCAATTAAACTGCTTCTTTTAGCAATTTAACACCTTAAATGTAGTTTAGTTTTCAAATTATTGAAAACGATAAAATATAAGATATATAAATCTTTAGTGGCAAAACATTATTCCTTGGATTAGCCACAATCTAGGCTATTGGTATTTTGTTATATTAATGGGAAGAAATTTAGTTCCGTTCTTTATTAATTTACACCTTTTTCTCCTAACTTTAATTTATAAAGGTTAAGGTACCTCTAGCATTTTTTCAGTTCTGAGGTTTAGACTGGCAGAGTTAGGCATAGCTAGCTAGCATAGACCAACCAAAATGAATGCTAGTTTGCAAAAAAATACATTTAAAAATAAAACTCACCAAGTTTATGTTAATATTTAAAATAGTTTTTACTAATAAGCATGGTTAGCATTAGATTTGTAGGTCTACTTTATTAGATTTGTATGTCTACTTTATAGACAAGTAAGATATACTCTTAGGAGATCATTTAGGCTACATAAGATCTTAGAAGCACCTTTAGAAGGGTGCTTAGCCTTCCCTGTAGGCCTATTTTTTGTTTTTGGAAGTCATATTATAATTCATATATTTTCCTTAAAAATAGCTTATAAGACTAGCCTTTTATTTAAACATTTCCCTAGCCTGCACGGTTAGGGACAAGGACCTCGGCTCAA
The DNA here is from genome assembly GCA_030545055.2 of Neoaliturus tenellus. Classification (NCBI taxonomy): domain Eukaryota; kingdom Metazoa; phylum Arthropoda; class Insecta; order Hemiptera; family Cicadellidae; genus Neoaliturus; species Neoaliturus tenellus. The sequence goes on from CM061531.1 coordinate 113,041,549, forward strand.
GAGGTCACAAATTCGGTTCCCGGGATGTCCATTTTATGGGTTTGCACCGCTTTAAGTTAAAAGCATTAAATTCGCAATGCACATTCCTCATTGAGTTCAAAAATTGAAAATTGCAATCATTGAAATATAGGGTTAATATAAACTTAGGCTACCGTACCGCGATTCTATTTAAAACTATGAATAAAAATTAACTTAGGCTTTCTTAATTTAGCATGGGATCAAACTTTTTTTAATTAGTTCAATGCAGTTCTATGGACTGTACACCTAAGTCTAGGCATACTTTCTAGCTACTTTGGTAAGCCATAGACTATATAATAGGGTAGTGTGGTAAGAAACTGGTTAAAAGCAGACCCAGTATAAGCTTAAACACTTTTTATCCTACACACTTTTTATCCTTTTTAGCTAACCCCAATATCACTTAATGTCATACAAATACCTATAATCGTAACAAATGTATACCGGTATATCAAATAAATTGATCGACCTTTTCAATGGATAGGCCCTATTATGGTTGGCTTTAAACCTAATTTACATCTAGTCCAAACATATTTTGATTAATTTTATATAATTGAGTCACAATATAGTACCTAATGTAAAAGCATTGTTTAAAAATTTTAAGATTATAGGCCTCACCAATGTAAATTTAAACATTTCCCATAAAATATTGTTGTATGATGTTGGATTTTTATATCGTACCGGTAATGTCCTATCTATGTAACTTAATTTAAAATTGCAATACATTTTTAAAGTCAACTCAATAATTAGTGGTTTTTGTGTTTTTAATTGCTGTAATTTCTCTTAGAGTTGGTCTACAACAAATTTAACAAACCTATCAACACAGGAGAATACAGCAATTAAACCAAGCTAGTCGGTACTCCTTGATATTTATACCCATCCGTACATGAAGAATAGGCCTACAACTGCTACTTGGCATGCTGCATTATTGGACTAATTCTACAGCAGCACCATTTCAAGTTTTCGGATCACACGGTAACTTCAAAGAAGAAAATTGGTAAGAGGTGAACCTCAAAAGTAAAACATTTTTAAATCTCGAGGCCTAGTAAGATATTTATTTGCAATAAAAGCCCTTACAACTTTTAAGAAAATTTACAAAATTTTTCTTCTAAGTAGCCTAATATCAATGATTCTTTCACTGTCTTCAACTTAAGACCACAAACGTTTGAAAGGGTGTCTACTGGCCACTGAAATCACTAAGAGCCACTGAAAGTCACGGAATTTAGTCAGTGGTCACGGAAGTCTCAGAAAATTTACTGATCTTAAAGGAAACTGGTAGGACTGATCTTGTTTTTTCTTAAAGGAAAGATAGGTAGTTTTGTAAAATTTGTAAAAATTGAGATAGCATGATTGAGAGAAAAAATTTTGCGATGTTTGCAATTTTCTCTTTTAGTTTCTAAATATAACCAAACTAAAGTTACAATTTTTTCACTTTTCATCCCCTTAAGTCATAGAAAATTCACTGATTTTTATAGCTATCATGCAGTAGACAAACGTTTGGAATAATTAAAAATATACCCCACAACTTGTTTTGTGTCCTTATAACTTAGTTAAAGTTTGAGTTTTTTTTTTTTTTTTATTTCCCTTGAGAAAATCATTACAACAACATATCAAAGCACACAGTTTTTCCACTGAATTTTATAGTTTCCCATTATTTATGATATGTGGTTTTACTCAAACAAAGTCATTAGGCATTTTGTTTTAGATATTTTAAACATCGTATGAAAAAATTTTTCATGTTTACGTCGTAATGAAAACATAACCTGTTTGACTAACAGGGCCAGGGCCCGTGATGTGACAGATGCAATCAGCCGCTGCACCGTTGACGTAGTTTTTTGTTATTGTTTTTGTTGTTTGCACCTACCTCTACATTCTAGATTTCTTGGTAAGGATTATGCTGATTGGTTGAATGGAAACAGATGACTAGAATAATTTTACAGAGGTTTGTTATTGTTTTGATATTTTGTAAACAAATATGCTCATTTTGACATTTGAGAGGTAGAAAGAGCGCTTCCCGTGACAGCAAAGAGAAGTAATCCTAGCATCAGCGCTTTATTTTCCTCTGGTTTTCGGGGGCAAAACTAAAAATTTTTAACATGGGATGTCCCTACTTATTCGGTTCTGTATACATTGGTGTAAGTGAGAATAGGTCCAATTCGTCACTTCCGAATTTGACTAACCCACAGCTATATGCATCAGAGAAAGGTAACAATCATATACATTGCTTTTATATTGATATTTCTGTAAAAATACATTTAAAAAAACAGCAAAGATTTCAATTTCACGATGTTGCAACATCAGAAATGAAAAATGTCGTTTCCAAATCAGCCTATCTTAACTTATCCCTTAATACTTCAAAGATATTTTCTGTATTAATCCACCTATTGCAAACTATATTCTGTTCCAATTAGGTTCTTCTGCTTTATATTTTGATTTTTGTCATACGGTAATTTTATTGAAATTGGATAACCTACATGTCACAGCCAATTGGTTAATTAATTTTTTTTGCTAATTTGTAAATTGTTTTTGATTTTTTTTTTAGCGTGGAGAGTAGAAATCACCCGAACTTTGAACTACCTGAAACTCAAGGTTGATACACTCAATGAAAAAGTGGACCAAGCCCTTGACATATTGCAAACACTGCCTCAAAATAGAGGTGTATCATCGGATGACATTTATGAAGACAATTATTTTGGGCAGATTGACCAAGACCAACCTATTTTTCCTCTTAAGACTCTGGAGGAATTGCAAAGATTGGAAGACCGACTTCTTAAAAAAGAATGTCGATGACCTGGTAATGTATTTTTTTTTTTTCTCATAAAATGGTAAATAATGCTTAAATTTTACAGTCGACTCCCTCCAGTCGACTAACACTAACAACTTTTACAAGTCTCTTTTAAGAAAAAGTAATAGAAACACTATAACATGCTGTAGGCTATTTTACTCGTGTAAAAAACTGCCAAATGTGTTTTAGACGAGTAGGCTGTATCAATTAATTAAATAGATATTGGCATATTTAAGACCAATTATTTACGTATTTATGTAGCTTGCGTTTCACAACCATTATTTGGTTCTTTTCTAATAAGTCGTAACAAGTATTATCCTTGGAAACTCAACTCCCAGTAATTCTGCAAGCCTGACACATTACCAGCATATTTTCTTTGAGAAACAAAACCAATCATAATGTTGTAATGTGTATAAAAATTAATTTAAATTTATTTTGAAATGATTTGTATTGACTATTACAGACTCAATTTGATGAAATAATATTTACTCGAAGATAACATATTATGAATTATAAACTGCTATTGCAGATTGAAAACTACTTCAACCGCGGTCATAACTTATATGGTATAAGTTTACATTTACAGACTAATAATAGGTTACATACCTCGTCTTACAGTTCAAATATTACCGTAGCAAATTACGACACGTTTCGCCTCTACTGCGGCATCTTCAGGTAATCACAAAAATGCATCATTCGAAAAGGAGTCGTTAAAAAGTTAAAATTGACGAATACAACACAGTCACACAGACACAGTTAACATTCCGGGTAGGCCTACCACGCACACGTACATCGCACCACGATGATTGTGAATTGGAGGGGCCAGAGTTGTGATTTTGAACTCTTAAACACTGGAACTCCATCAGTGTTCCAAATCAGTGTGAGGTCGTGTGGGCCAGAGTTAAAGTTGCGCTTCAGTTCTTGGTAGCAAACCCCATTAGTGACATCACTTATGGAATTTGCAGTTTCATTACTTTGGAAAAGGTACTTAGATGCATTACTATTCTCAAGGAAATTGGTTCGAAGGCTTTTCAAATCATATGTAAGAAAAAAAACTTGTTCCAATTTTTGTCCCACATAAAGGTCACAAATCAATATTCTCGCAACCTGTGCCAATGTAATTGAGGCAAGAAGAGCAATAAAAATGTTTGTCATAGTTTGTGCTTGGGGAGTTTTCCATTATGTACTGGTCAAATTTGTATTTCGTCTTAGGAAGAAGATTAGGCGAAGGTAATAATGAATCTAATAATTTCAGAAGATCATTTAGTCCCTGTTTTGGTAAATTATTTGAAATGTAGAATTGTAGTGTCAATCCAATAGAGGTACTCACATCAACATTGCTCCCGTATACAAATTGTATTTTCGTAGGGGTCCTGAAGAATGAAGATTTGCTTCAGCTGATAAATCTAAGTTTTCTGATACTTCAGAAAAAAGATCTGTATCATCATCTGTTGACAGCTCATCTTGGTCAAAAAATTCCACTGGTGAGTTTTCTGGCATTGATAAATTCAGTGATGACGAGCTTGTACTATTTGAAAGTCTGTCACTTCCACTGTCACTGGAGTTGTCACTTCCTTCATTTGCACCAGGGTCCATTAGTGGTTCACCAGAATGGGAAGGGCTGGCCTCTTCTAACGGTCGCTCTCTTGGTGGTCCCAGGCCTCGAGATTTCCATCTCCTCGACGTTCTGTATGAAACCTAAAATAAATAAATATAACAATTTACTGTCAGGCCAAAATTGGCGAAAGTTCGTTATCCGACTCCACCGTTATTTGCAAAGTGGAAATTTCAATATTGCGAATAAAATTGTTATTCTATCGATATATATATATATATATATATATATATATATATATCGTATGGCTATGGCTCATTTATCCAGCCACCATGGTTTAAGAATAATAAAATAAATTCTGTGGTGCAGAGCACCTGAGTCAGTATAAATAAAAATCTAAACACTAAAATAAAAATTAGATCTCTCTTTATAGAGCTAAATCCAGGGCGCTAAGCCATTGCAGCCCAGCTTCACTTGAGCTATGCAGGCTGGTCAATCCTTCGGGGAAGGCACTCAGTGGGCACTGTTCGACTATGTGTTCCATAGTTTGATACTCTGCTCCGCAGTCGCATGACTGGTCTTGTGTCATTCCCCATTTGTACTTCCAATAATTACATCTTCCCACTCCAGTGCGGAAACGATTGAGTATAGTCCACTGCTTCCGAGGAAGATTCATACCACCTACCGCTACGGTTGGGTCATCTATCAAGAAGTGGTTCCGACCTTGAAAAGCGTCCCAGGAGGAAGTCCGGTTTGTATGGATGGTGAAGTTCGTGTCCATCAACTGGGAGGCTGTTCGTAGAGGTGGTTTTCGGGACCTCAATCGGCCCGCATTCTGGGGTAGGTAATCATGGATGGGCAGCTGTGGAGCAGATAAGATCTTTGTGTATTCCCAAATGAGTGCATCCCTTCGTCTTATTTCAGGAGGAGCGATATTACACAGCACCGGGAGCCAGGGTACAGGGGTTGCCATGAGTGTACCACTAATGGCTCTCATGGTACTGTTTAGCTGGACATCGATCTCTCTAACGTGCACACTATTTAACCACACGGGAGCACAGTACTCAGCAGTTGAATATACCAATGACAGAGCAGTTGTTCGCAGAACTTGTGCGTTAGCTCCCCATGTGGAGCCAGCAAGGTGATGGACAATGTTAGTCCTGGTTCTCACCTTAACTGCCGTATTTGTAAGTGGCTTTTAAACGTGAGAGACCGATCTAAAGTTCCCTAAGATACTGTGGGTGGTCATTATGTTTCAGCTAAAAACAAAAGTATGAATTTAAAAATGCAAAACACGAACGATGATGAGATAGAGCAGGCCGCCTTTAAGCGCAGCTCAAGACTGCAGAGGTCTCCAACCTTGAACACTGGAACGCCGACGAAGGGTATTAAAACCACCCCCCCGCCGGTGCCATTCAAGGCTCTTGGTGGTGCCGGATCGTCGTCCAAAGCCGGACAGAAGAAGGAGGAGATCGGTATGGCGATGGAGGTGGCCGAGCCGGCAACACCATTAGCCAATATCCAAGGGATTCCTCCCAGGAATAGCCCTCTTCGTTTGGCATTCGAGCTGCAAATGCTTCGGCAGCAGCAGGACGACGCCCACGAGGAGGAAGACTCACGTCTGAAGAAGATGAAAGCTCTTTTGAAGGAGATGGCCAAGGCCCTCTTAATTCAAAAGAACGTGAACAAGGCGATAAAAGAGGGGATCCCGAAACTCGAAGATGCTCTAGAAGAAATCGAGGAATGCCGGAAAATCAGGCTAAAGGCAGTGAAGCAGGAGCGCGATGTCACGAACCTAGTCATCTCTGCTTCGCCTCAAGCTCACCTGGCTGAGTCCCAGACTCAAGCCAGAAAGCGAAAGAAGAGGCAGAGCGGTTCTTCGCCTGGAAGCCCTGAGCTTGTTGAGGTGGACTCAGTGCCGAGACCGGTTTTTGTCACTGCGGCATCGCAGACATCTCCTGTCCAGGCTACTGAGTCCGCCCCGGGCGCTGCCGTGATTCCAGCGGCTACTCCTGCAGAGGTTCCTGCTCCGGCGGCTAATCCTGCCTTGGCAGCAAACTCTGCCTCAACACCTTTTGGGGGCTGGAAGACGCGCCTATCTAAGAAAGAAAGGAGGAGGCAGAAGCAAGCGGAGGCGGCTTCGAAAAGTGCGTCGAGGGTGGAGCGGACGCAAGTCTCGAAACCGGTTGGGGAGGCCTCTGGCAAGTCTGTCAGAAAGCCTAAACAACCCAGGCCTAAGAAGCCCAGGACGGAGGCAATCTTGATCAAGCCTTTAGGGGGGCGATCTTTTGCCGATGTTCTGGGTCAGATTAGATCGCAGGCCAAACCGGAGGAGACCGACACCGTTATCAAGTCTATTCGGCGAACCCAGAACGGGGATGTCCTCCTCGAACTGGGGAAGTCGAGTGACAAGATCGGTTTTGCCGCTTCCCTCAAGACTGCACTTGGGGACAAAGGCTCAATCAAGGCCCTAGAACCGAAGTGCTCGGTCGAGATTCGGGACCTTGATGCCCTCTCCACCGAAGAGGAGGTGACCCGTGCGATCCAGGTGGCACTCCCGGAGATACCAGCTGATGGAGTGAGGGTATGGCTGACAAAGCCCAACCGAAGTCAACTCCGGATGGCTGTTGCTGAGATGGGCGAAAAGCACGCCAATAAGCTGCTTAGCCTTCAGCACCTCAGAGTCGGTTGGGTCAGTTGCAGGCTCAAACGGAGGGTGGTAGTTTCGAGATGCTTCCGCTGTCTCGGTTTCGGCCACTCCTCCCGAAACTGTAAAGGGCCCGACAGGAGTGCCAACTGCTTCCAGTGTGGAAGCCAGGGCCACAAACGCAAGGAATGTTCCGCGAGCCCCTCCTGCTTCCTCTGCAAGGATTCAGGCTCCAGTGCCCTCGGTCACTTACCCGGGTCTGGTCAGTGCGGTGCCTTCAGAGCCGCACTTGAACAGGCAAAAGGCAGTGGCCGGTAATTCGCATCCTCCAGGCCAACCTTCATAGATCCTGGGGAGCTGATAACCTTCTAGATCAGCTCGCCCGAGAACTTGGTGCTGACGCGCTCCTTATCAGCGAACAGTATCGGGACAGAGACCCAAACATTTGGATCTCGGACAGCCTCGGTACTGCTGCATTTTGGGCACGTAATACACGAGATGTCTTGGTGCGGAGTCACGGGCGCGGCCGAGGATTCGTCTGGGTTCGGTGTGGGGACGTGACTATCTTCAGTTGCTACCTCACACCCAACGAGGCCGTCCAGGACTTCCGCGACAAGATAGATAGCCTAGAGGAGTGCGTTCTCGGCACCACCGGGCATGTCGTCGTTGGTGGCGATTTCAACGCCAGGGCCGTCGAGTGGGGAATGCCCTCTACCAGCTCCCGGGGGAAATACATCCTGGATTTCATCGCCAGGGCCGGTCTTGTCGTCCTCAACCAGGGCGACACACCTACTTTTCGGCGCCCCGGGCAGAGAGGCACGATCCCCGATGTCACCTTTGCGTCTGAGTCGCTCCTTCCGAGGATCTCTGGCTGGAGGGTTGTGGAGGACTACACGGGTAGCGACCACCAATACGTTGTGTTTGACCTGCATGATCAGGCAAATCGTCGAGTTTCCACATCTCGGGAAGGGCCACGCCGGTGGAACACCAACAAACTGGACGTGGTCAAGTTCACCGAAGTCATCTCTCGGGGAGCGCAGGGGAATCCTGGTGAGGCTGGGGCCGAGGCACTAGTAACATCCACGATGGAACTGATCGTCTCGGCCTGCGACCAGTCTATGCCGCGAAGGAAACCCCGACGCGACAAACAACTCGTTTACTGGTGGACTGAAGAGATTGCGGAACTCAGAAGAACATGTTTAAGAACTAGACGAGCCGCCACAAGAGCGAGAATCCCCGCAGACAGAGTTCGTAAGTCGGAGGCCTATAAAGCTGCGAGAAAATCTCTCCGCCAGGCGATCAACAGGAGCAAGGCGAATAGCTGGAGGAGACTTCGTGACGACGTTGATTCCGACCCCTGGGGCCTGGGTTACAAACTTGTAACACAGAAACTCGGCGCCCGCTCTCCACCTTCCATCATGGAGGGCGCCACCATGGGGAGGATCGTCGCTGCGTTGTTTCCTGAATATCCACAGCGACCGCCGGTTGACTTCGGACGGGTAGAGGACGTTCCACTCTTCACTTTCGAGGAGCTAGAAACCTCCGTTCTCTCCCTGAAGAGCAACAAGGCTCCTGGCCCGGACGGGATTCCCAGTGAGGCTTTAAAGAAAGTATTTTTAATCAACGCTGACTTGTTGTTGAGAATGTACAATGCCTGTTTGGTAGAAGGGGTGTTTCCGGCTCCCTGGAAAACAGCCAGGCTTGTACTGATCAGCAAGGGCAAAGGTGATCCCGAGCTGCCGTCGTCCCACAGGCCTCTCTGCATGTTGGACACGGCTGGAAAGCTGTTCGAGAAGCTGATCCGTTCCCGCCTGACTTCTGCCGTGGAAGCTGCCGGGGACTTATGCCCCCGTCAGTACGGCTTCAGAAAGGGACGGTCAACGATCGACGCTGTCACCGAAGTTCAGCGAGCTGTGGAGAGAGCCGAGAGCCACAACCATTTCTCCCGCCGAGTAGTGCTTCTTGTTACGCTTGATGTCAAGAATGCCTTCAACTCGGCGAGGTGGGTCGATATGCTGGATGCGCTTCGCAACACCTTTCGTATTCCTGCATATCTGTTGCGGCTCATCGAGGATTAACTACGCTCTCGAAGCCTGATTTATGACACGAGGGACGGAACGCGGACGATGGAAGTCACTTCTGGTGCCGCACAAGGTTCAATACTCGGCCCGGATCTCTGGAACGTTGCCTATGACAGCCTCCTGAGGTCCGAGATGCCTGAGGAAACCACTTTGGTTGGGTACGCCGATGACGTCGCAGCTCTCATTGCTGCACGCAACGTTGAGCTGGCCCAACTGAAGTTGAACCGAGTTATGCGGGTGGTCAACAACTGGATGTCCGATCACGGTCTCTCACTTGCTCTCAGTAAGACGGAGATCGTGATTCTCACGAAGAAGAGGATCGACACCGTCGTCCCGTTTCGAGTGGGAAGGGAGGTAGTCACATCAACTCGTGCCGCCAAATACCTCGGGGTTATGGTGGACACCAAGTTAAGCTGGAGGGATCAGATCTTCCGTACGGCGGACAAGGCCGCTAAGGTAGTGACTTACCTTAGTAGGCTGATGGCCAATGTCGGGGGTCCCCGATCCAGCATAAGACGTCTGTTGATGTCCGCGGTCCAGTCCGTGCTTCTTTACGGGGCAGAGGTGTGGGCAGGCGCTCTAGATAAGGAGTGCTACAGGTTGCGACTCGCCCGGGTTCAGCGTCAAGCTGCGCTCCGGGTGTGTTCCGCCTACCGGACAGTGTCCGAGCCTGCCGTCCTGGTGGTCGCCGGAGTCATCCCTGTCAAGCTCTTGGCAGGGGAGAGGAAAGCGATTTCTCAGAGACAAGGCGAGATCGGCAAGGACACGGCAAGAACAGAAGAGCGCTCCCGAACCTTCCAGCAGTGGCAACACAGCTGGGAGCACGACACCCGAGGACGATGGACTGCGCGACTTATCAAGCAGGTCCAACCATGGGTGGAACGGCGGCATGGGGAGGTGGACTACTACCTGACCCAATTTTTGACAGGTCACGGCTATTTTCGGTCGTACCTGAACCGGATGGGAAAGACCGGTTAGCCGGACTGCATTTATTGCCCGGGTGTTCCCGACGATGCGGAACACACATTCTTCCGCTGTCCCCGTTGGGAAGGGCCCCGCCTGGAGGCCAGACAAATCTTTGGTGTATTTTCGGTGGACTCGGTCTGCCAAAAGATTTTGGAGGATGAGGGCAACTGGGATTGTTTGTCACAGTTCGTCCGGGGCATCCTCCTGGAAAAGAAAACCGATCTGGACCGCGAAGTGGCCCAGATCCCTTGATCGAGCGGCTGGATAAGGAGCGAGCCCCACGGGCGTAAGCCAAATTTAGGCCTAGCCTGACGTAATGTGACAAACAATTCCAGGTTAGATTCCTAAAGAGTAGAGGAGGTTTTTTAGTGGGTAAACCCGTTTTTAGGGGAGCCCCACACTACAGGCTGGCCACCTGTGTGCGTAATGCATTTTTCCGCCTCTCCCTCAACCTCAAAAAAAAAAAAAAAAAAAAAATTATGTTTCAGCTCAACACCGTTGAATACGATTTTAAGTTTTTGGTTGGCCAGTCTATTATTCAAGTGTAAGCAAGCAACCTCAGTTTTTGTTGGGTTTGGATTCAGCTTCCAGGCTTCAAAATATTCACCGAGGGTCGTGAGGTCATTTGTTAGTGTTTCCTCAGCTTGTCGAAAATGCTGGTGTTGATATGCCAATGCAATATCGTCTGCATATATAAACTTTAAGGACCGAGTTACAGGAATGTCGGCAGTATACACATTAAAGAGCAGTGGGGCGAGCACTGACCCTTGTGGCAGGCCATCCTTTAGTTGCCTAAACGTACTTTCTCTGCGTCCCAGATATACTTTTATCATCCTATTGGAGAGCATTGAGTCGAGGAGACGCAACAAGAAAGGGCAAGGAATAAGGTCGTAAAATTTAACTAGGAGGCCTTTTCTCTAGACAGTGTCATATGCTGCAGTCAGATCTAAAAAAGCCACAGAGGTTTTCAGTCTTTGCTCAAACCCATCCTAAATGAAAGAAATCAGAGCCAAAACCTGGTCACAACAGTTGCGACCAGGCCTAAATCCAGCTTGTTCGACAGGGATGCTGGCATTGAGAATAGGGAGGATCCTGTTATAAATCAACCTCTCTAACAGCTTATAACAAACACTTAAGAGAGCTATAGGCCGATAACTTTCAGGCAGTTTTGGATCTTTTCCGGGCTTCAGGATAGCTATGATTTTGGATTTTCTAAATATCCCAGGCATGTCGCCGGTTTTCAGAGTGGTGTTAAAAACTTCAAGAAGCCACTGTCTAGCCTTGTTACCCGAGTGTTTTATAAACTACGGGAAAATGTCATCCAAGCCTGCTGCTTTGCCAATTGGCATCGCATCAATCGCCACTTCCAGCTCGTCGTAAGTGAAGGGTCTAGAGACTTCCAAGGGTGCTTGCCGACTCTCCTTTATCTCATTAAGCTTGAAATTAATTTTTCTGTCTGCAGACGTACGCACAGGTTTTGAAAGTACGGAGAGGCGTTTTGCAATTTCACGAGGGCTAGGCTGTGAGGCATCGTGCTATTCACTTGATTTACCAGTAGAGAGTTTCCTGAGCAGAGACCAAGCTTTCCGACTACTTTTGGTGAAGTTCAGGTTCTCGACAGTTTTCACCCACTTCTCTCTCCTGGAGTTGTCGAGAGAGTTAATGAGTTGGTCAGCTACATCTCTGCCAGCAGTGTCTGTAAACTCACTGTAAAGATCTTCGCACTCTCTGCTCCATCCTGGTATGTATTCTTTTCTAAAACCTCTTGGGATTGTCGCCTTAGCGGAAGACAGGACAAGGCGTGTGAACCGATCAAAGTTTTTTATTTTAGAGGGGATGAACCTGATGCCGCTATCAAGCCTTGATGAGAAGGCCTCCCACTCAGCTTTATTAAAGTTCCATCTGGGCCGAGGAAAAGATCTCACTAGTGGAATTTGCATTCCTACTGATATTATTACAGGCCTGTGCTGAAAGTGGGGGAATGTACCTAGGACCATCCTGGAAGTAGGCACGGGTGTTGCTGATGGTTAACGGGAGCAAAAGCACAAGTCTGGAGAGTACCCACGACGCCATCGGGCTGAATGGAAGGTGTGAGTCCTTGGCATTATATACCAAGAAAAGGTTGTTATTTTCAGCCCAGCTTGAAAGACGAGTGCCGTTGTCATCATCGGACGAGTATCCCCACTGGGTATGATGACTGTTGAAGTCACCTACATATACCACAGGATGTTCAAAAGTTGGGAGAACTGTGTCTGGCCACTGGGTGTTCGGTGGTTTGTAGACATTTACAATAGTAGTCGCAGACACATTAACAGCAACAACAAATGTGTTGTTATCACAACTTTTGTGGGAGACTGATACGTCGTCTATGTCCTGTCTAACGACGTCGCCACTCCGTAGACCCTGTGACCTATTTCTTCCACAAGAAATCATTCTATCGATGATACAATTACACGTTACCATTACGATTTTATACCTAATTTTTTTTGTTCTAATATAGCTAAACATACCTTTTACCTAGACAGTAAAACAAATTTATTGTAAACAAGTCACTGAAAATAACAAAAACAAGTAGGCCTACAAAATTTAGCTCATGTAATCTGTAAAATTATAAAAGAACAGCACAAAATAAACTGACCAAGTTTATTGTGTAGGTGTATCTTAATTGTGAGCAGAAGCCTTTGTTAGACCAAAAATGGCGTCACACAAATGCTTCCAAACATGAATCAAAAAGGTATTCTTTTGCTATTGTATTGAGGAAATATGCCTTTTAAATTTTTCCAAACTCGATTTATTTTGTTGCTATATAACATCGCTGTCAATAAAAGTGATGTAGGTTTACGGTTACATTATTAAGGTACCGGTACATGTATTGTCTCAATATCGTTGTTGATTCGATAGTTTCATCGCACAATTTTTATTGCAATATCAAAATTTACACATCAATAATAACGGTGGAGTCGGATGACGAAGTTTCGTCCCAAAGTTATTTGAATTAATAATTTGTAAACAAACAACTCAATCACCACTAAAACAGTATCCAGGATGTAATGCATTTCTTTGAGAAATTCAATTGCTGTTCATTATTTTATGATTTTTCACAGAATAACTTCAGATATGGATTTGATTCTAAAAATTGCAAGTAAAATCTAAATAGGCCTAAAAAGTTTGAATTCAATCTGAGGCTTCCTTTAAAGTGATGAAAAGACATTGAAATCGGGTTTTATCAATACACTTAGGCACCTAAAGTCGTATAAAGACTTCACACTCATCTTCTATCCGTTCATACATTATGATGATGTAGGAACTACAGTTAACAATATAAACGAAAAATAACCTATCTAGGTCAATTAATATGATATGTACCTGTTCTGTAGATCCCGTGAGGTACGACTTGTAGGGAACACCTTCTTTTTTCCAGTTGAACCTTAAAAGAAAAGAAAAACATTAGTTACGCTCTGACATTTGCTAATTTTTTAAGAATTTAGAAAATCCTATAAATTGTAGGCTATGAATGTCATGGTGATATTATATTTCTCCTCATGGTTGGCTCCATGTGATCGACCCATACCTGAGTGAAGTCAAAGAGTACTTTCATTTAAGCTGGTGTGCCACATAAACTGCACAAATATCTTTTATTATTCCATCAACAATAATACACCAAATCACCTTGGTGTACAGTATAAAAAGTAGGACCACTTTCAACTCAAAAGAACAAGAGGAAAAACGTTTTATTGCTTCCAAATATAACTTTGATAGCCAAAAGAGTTAGTAAGCCTAGTGGCTGCAGTACCCCAAGTATTTTCATTTTGAACCTTTTTAGGTATAAACTTGCTGTATTTAACGGTATAAAACAATTTACCTATAATAAACTTTTGAAATAAATTAACATTGCTGAGTAACAGAACAAAAGCGTTGAGACCAAAATTATTACGTTGATATTTACCTTAGAGGTTAGGAAAGATTTGTAGGCTCCTCCTCTTCTTCTTTTCTTATTTGGAATGAAACTCATAATTGGGTCACTCCTATATTGTGTTTTAATGACATTTACATAGCTACATTAATGTATTAATAATAAATAATTTGTTTAAACATCAACTGTTTTGGATAGTTATTGTCTAGGTTATGTTATGATTGACAACAACAAACACCGAATGAAGCAGAGCGAAGACAACAAAGGAGCGCAAAAAACTACCATTTCTGTTGAGTAAAGATGACTATAATAATGGCAAGGGGATTATGAGTGATTATTACTTTAATTTTGTATGATTGAAGAAATCATCGGCTTAAGACGGCCTTGCTTTAACCCAGTATATTTGATTTTGAACTGTTTAACATTATTTATCTATTCAACGGTTTGAATCCATTTTCAGTCGTGGTTTGTACATGTCGTTGATACCCTTTGCCATGATTTTTGTTAAAAAATGTTAATGTGAAATTATACAATTTGTATGATTTAATTATGTGTAAAGGTTATTTTATCATATTTAGGACACCCACAGTAAATTTTTCAAGATGTACAAGATTGTTACTATTGGCTATATAATTTATGAGCAACGAGCTATTTATAGTTTATTCCCAAGTCCGCCACATATATAATGGTCGCAATTATTGGAAAGTTGTTATTTCATTACATTTTTTAAAATTACGAACTCACTTAAATTTTAAAATTAGATAGGAAGCCATTGTAGTTTTTACTGGGGCCAAAAAAGGCCCCTCGTAACAAACTGGAATATGTCGTTGTAGTGTTACATCGAATTTTCACGTGTTAAAACATTTATTCAAAAAGATGTATTGAGTTACAAATGATATAAGAGCAAAAAATAATCAATTTAATAAATACAACTCTGTTAAAATTATGTTAATTGGTTTTCAGAGGAAAAAGTTAAAAAGGAAAACATGATCCAATATGATATATTGATGTTTGATCCGATGCAATATATCGACATGTTTTTAGTTCGATATTGTTTATTGTTATCTATGTATACTTTAACGCTATCCAATGAAAAAATTATCGCTACAATCAATACATCGCATTTGATCAAATATCTATATATCAAATCTTTTGGTTTTTAATGTTCTTTGCAATACAGGTATAATGATTGGAAATCCTACATTGTTGTGTTCTTTGACTTATTCTAAGATTTGTAACTTGAACAAATATATATTTAAAAATTCTATTGTGAAAATAGTGAAAACCTCATTTCGCATACAATAACCCTGCACAGGAAAAATCTATAATACCTCATGCATGTAAATTATAAGCATATGTGTGTTAGTATATGCATGTTGTAGTTTGTAGTATCATTGAACCCACAGTGTTTCTGTGCAGGACTTTGGGAAATATAAGTAAGTACAGAAGAAACGTAGAATTTAATAAACCGAAATGTAACAAACACATGAATTTAATGTGTGATTATCAATATAGATTAACGTTAAAAAGTATAGAGATTAAATATTGGGCAGAAACATGTCTTGTTGTTATTATAACATATGTTTACCAAAATTAAAAATCCTATTGTAAATTAAAAATCGTAATTTTTAACATTGTTCTTATGGGTTGCTATTTTGGTTACGAAATAACAACTAAAAGTAAACAAAATGAAGGAACAATAATTTGTTGCAGTTTTTAACAGCTGTTAAATGTTAAGAGTTTGGTTATTAGCTTCATTACCATGAAACTATAGCAAAAGTAAATTTAAAAAAACCAGCAAGGCTCGGTTAACCTGGTACTATTGTTATACATCGAGTATCTTATATGTTCCGTATGCGTCATAATGTTTTCTTTTTCTCTGATGGCAAGACTGACGTGAAGACGTTACTATTTGAAACTGTGTTTGAAGTAAATAAAGGCGAGAGAAAGTTTTCTTTGTTTTAAAGCTTTCTGTTTTGAAGCTTAGCTGAGGGTTTTTATATCGTTTATCGTCGTTTATAAATAGTTTTCGTATTTTTGTTTATATAAATAGTTTTAGTAAATAGGCATAGTAAATAGATATAGTTATTTAAGTATCGTGTAGTTTAATTTATTCTCTTACAATGTATTACTTGTTGGAATACGATTGTGACAATATTATTGACGTTGTTGAGGAGTCAAATGTTGTGTGTGAGAAAGAATTTGCCGAAGTTGGTGAAAAAGTTTTGGCGATCTATCTCGGCAAAAAGAAACGGCAGCAGAAGTACGAAGCTGTGGTTGTAAACAGATCAGGTAAAATTACACATTTATAATAGTTTATTATACCGTAAGTTTAGTTGTTGTTAGACCTAGTTTAGATCAGTTTTTGGCACGTTAGGTGCCAAAAAAACGTACAGGCCTAATTCTCTTCATCAGTTTCATAATCATGTACGGTATTTTTATTTCAGTACACACTATACAATGTTTTTGTACTGTTGGTAGTAAAGCATATTTGTAATATATTCCTTAGGCCTAACTTAAAATAAATTAAAGTACTGTACCAGAACACTCTTAAATACAAAGTTCAAGCAAAATCTACCAGCTAGATTTTGAAATCGTGGAACATACTTTGCTATAGACAGTGCTAGTAGGCTATTATAGTTATTCTTTTTGAACATTTTTAACTGTAAATCCAGACATGCCGGATTAGAAGAAGTGCATATAGCGATTGCCGTTGATAAATAAATAAATTGACTGGTTACCGGTAGGCCTACTGGTACCTGTACCACATCGTACCTCCTTTTGAATTCAAAATGCTTCCGCTGTGTATACTTATATAACTTCCGATATTTAACAGTTTATTTATGATTGTAATCAAAACATAGCAACCTTTCAAAACAGTACTATATAAGTTATTATGACTAACGTTCTTTTTAGATGACTATGAGGCATTGAAGAGGGAGATGGATGAGATGATTATCAGCCTATAAAAAGAGGATGATGTTGAGTTGGGCCGAGGGAAAAGGATGATTAAAAGAAAATGTGTGAATGACTCCGACGAATATGAACCAACAAAGACCAAAAAAACTAAAACAAAGGCTCAAACACAGGTATGGTATGATACAGTACACCCTACGTTATATATTATAAAAACTGTTCACCCAATAAATTGTGATCATATAACTTCCTTTGTACAGGCCTAAAGTAATTCTTATATTAAAAAGTTAAGTTATAGTCCCTTTTTTTAAAGGCTTTTAAACAATAAATCCTGGTTTTATAGACATATTTGGGCTTGTTGCCTAATTAAGTCCGATCATTTTTCCCGGTTAGGGTCCGCCGAGGGGAACTGAGAGCATGATATCGTGCAGGCGATGTTGTGGCCACAAAATTTTGCACCATTTCAACAGTGCGTAAAATATGAAATTCTCTTCTATTGTCACTAATTATTAATTTCTCCATACCGTTACTTTTTGTTTTGGCCTATACGCTTCATCGGCCACATTCATTTTTATTGTGTAATAATTCCCAAGAAGAATGAAAACGTTGCGGTTGGTAAGGTCGGAAAATTTATTCGTGAAATTTGGTAGACACCCTGAGAAAATTGTTCATATACGCAGTGACCGATAACAGTAAGAGTGACAGTTAGGTAAGTGACCGGAATCTTTGTTCAAGGTTTTACCATGTGTTTCATTTAATTGTTATTTTATGGTTTTCAGAAAATTCAAAAATTAAAACAACAACAAATTACTGCCAAAGACCTAATATCGAAAATACAGGCCTCGAGAAATGATTTCCCAGCAGAACGTGAATCAGACACTGACAATGATCTAAGAAAAGAGAATGAGGAACTAAAAGAAGAGGTAAAAAAACTCAAGACTGAAAATAAGAGATTAAGAAGAGAAATAGCAGAGGCACTGGGTAAGTTTAGGAATCTGTGTGCTTTAACATTTTGTAATTTTCACTATAGTAATTGTGAATGGCATTTAATTTTTACTCATTTAATTTAAATTAAATTTAATTCATTTAATTATTCATTTGTTGTGAACCGTCTACGCTTTGATAGTCAATTTTTATAATATCATAAACCTTAATTAAAAGTTATACTCCGCCGTACTTTATCGATCTCCCTTTCAAAATTTCTCTGATAGGCCTATAAGGATATGGGATTGTACAAATATTTGTAAGAATTTTCTGATTTTAGAATACTAAAATTAAGATATTTTCATTGAGTTTTAATGTTGATTCTTCATAGGTAAACAGGCTGTTACAAACAGCACGGCACCTGGTGGACCAGTTGGCCAAAACTGCTGGAAGTAGGCCTAGAGAACAATTACCATCCGAACTCAATTTAAAAATCCCTTCCTCATCATTTCTACCAATCAGACCAATTACATCTCCATCATTGAAGGCCACACCACCCACCACAACCTGCACAATGACATCCCATTCCTACACCTTAACCCCATCTCCTCGTTTTTTAGCCTCATCCCTGATTCCATCAGAAATTTCCCGACCATATGACCCCATCCCGACAACGACTGGTGAACAGAACAATGAAGAACAGCCAGAACAACCAGATGTTGCAGAAATACAACAACGAGAAGATCCAAGACTTCTTGAGAATGTGCCAAGCAAGCCATCGCAACTGCTGTTCGACGGCTCTGAACCAGATGTAAGTTATAGTTTAATTGAATTTTTTAGAGACAAGAGCGCTTCTACTAGATGATTAAATAGGATAATACAGGTTTTGCATAAGCAAATAAAGCAATACAATACAAATAATAGCAAATTTATAGCAAATACAAATAAAGCATAAGCATTTCACCTTACGTAGATCTTTAACTTCATTTTAAATTTCTTTCAAAAACTTTTGGGTCTCATGTTGCCAATAAAATAATTCACAGGTCACTCAAACTGGGTTTTAGTTTTTACTAGGCCTTGTAAAATATACCAAAATAGTAGGCCTATATTTTAAACCGTTGTTAACCCTCTGAGCGTTATTCGTCGATTTTTCGACTCTTCGAAAACGCAACGTAATTTTACAGTGAATGACTAAAACGGACTCGTGAACGCTAACGCCGTTACCGCGAGGTTCTAAGCTATCCAAAAACACCCATTTCAAATGATTGGTTGTTTGTAATATGCAATGAAATATCTGGGAAAAATCTGTTACCATCTGCTTACTTTGTAAACAATAAAATAATTTTTTTACCAATTATTTTAAGGTTATAAATGATTATTAAGGTGATTATTAGGTTATAAATGATTAAAAAATATGAAAATCTATTTTATCTATTTTTATTGCTTGCTAAGAAACAAATTCAATGAAAAAGGTTTATTTTAGGTATTCTAGCGATTTCTTATACATAAGGGGAGCGTGATTAGCGAGTGAGCATAGTGAACGAGCTAAACCTGACGGTGAGTGTGAGCGTAGCAAACGAGCTTAATTACCTATAAAATAAATTCAATCGCGCGAAAAGCCATGTCAAGAAACAAAAAGTATATATATATATATATATATATATATATATATATATGTATATATATATATTTCAAGTTTGCTTTGTATGGATTAACAATGTTGTTTTGCAACATCATCCTTTTCGCTGACTAAATTGACACACCTTTTTAATTAAGTACATATATATTTTTATTTGTAAATATTTTTATAAAGCTTCTTATACATCTCACTACCATTATATACTATATTGTTATAAATTTTTTCTTTCTAACTAAAATTGTATATATTAATCATCAAGAAAACTTGATATGTTGAATTTTACTCAACTCATGTTATTGTTTATCCTATAATTAAGTTATTGAGGAAAGTATGTTTTTAAATCATTGTAACTGATCGAAATAACTGTATATTGCAAGAGGGTTATGCATTCATCGAAACTGGTTTTATATGTCATATGTAATGGGGTGTCATATGGGCCACTTAATCAGGCAAAGACAATATTTTTTCCTATTTTCTATAATTGACAATTATTTAATGTTATTTTTTATTGTTTTCTAGACTGTCCAGCTTGTTGAAGGAAAAGGTATATTTGTGCTGAGAAATGCAAAGGCGGGTCTCAGCAATCAGAAAAACCAAACCACAGTGGTTAGGTCCAGCCTCAGAGCCATATTCAAACATGAATATTTGCTGACATGCTCAGTTAAAGGCGGCCTGGCCAAGGGCATAGGGAAAACCGAGGAGAGAAGAGAAGCTCTGGACCAGAAAGCCATTGCAACTTTCATTGGTAAGTTATTGAATGATACATTTTCAGTGACACATTACTGTGAGGCACAAGAGGTTGCAGTAAAATGCATTTTTTACACTCATCAAGCATTATTTTGATTGTAATGTTCTCATTAGTGTGTGATACGGCCATGCTATGACCATATCGGAATCATATTGTATTAGAGTCCTGTGTATCCCGATATGTATATTTGTTTCGTCAAAAGTATTTATACGAAACCTAACGAATGATAATTTTATTCAAAAAGCCGTCTAAAAAACCGGTTATAGCACTTGATTTTAAGTAAAAATTTATTGTTATAATAAAGGGAGATTCATAGGCAAAAGGTAAAAATTATCACTTATAATTCATTTAAGTAAAAAAATATATTATTCTTATTTTATAAAATGAAACGTTGGGATGGTCTCTAAAAGACCATACAATAATGTGAAACTATATAACATCATCAAGGTTCTTGGTGTTTCTGATTTTTTGTTCATCTTATCAATATTTTGAGTCTAGTTTAAAATAAAAACTGCATTTATAGGACCAGGTGTAATGAAATGAAAAATGTCTTTATTTTGGAGGCGAAGTTAGGACTAACACCACTTCCTCTCTACCACTTAACCTCTGAACATGTATTGGAGTCCATGCTATTTGCGGGTTGAGTCGCATCAGGCAATAAATGAAAAAAATAAAACTGTGTTATCCTTTATGGACTTTTACAATTAAATTTACAGCCTATATATTGTAGGGTTACATATTGCCATATATAAATTATTTATTTGGGAGCTGTATATCGTCATCGTACATATATTTTATTCAGCCACTACAATGTCACTAATATTAATATCCATAGGCCTATAATATTGTCAATATGTAAACTCTCCCTCTTTTCTTTTCTCACAAACTCCTGTATAAGTCTAATGTTCATTCATCCTTATAACTTGCTTATGCTACACTATAGAATATTACAAAGAACAATGTATAAACCTATGTGACTGTAACTATTGTGTTATAATTTTTTATCAGAGCCAACATGTAAGTCAGCTTTTTTTAAACATTTTTCCAAAATTGTATTTAACAGAGATAACACTATTCGACTTGATGGATTAACCAACCAAGATATAGTATTGACAATATATTTGTTATACAAACTGTTCTGGTATACTTTAAACAATCGATAAGCGGGTTTTTATCCTCAGGTTGGATGATAGGAATAATGTTGTATGGACAAAAGGTTACAAATATTCCATCATGAATGGATTTTTATTAAAAAAATCTGTTTATGCATACGAATTTTTGTCAAATATTAAAAACCATTGTTATTTCAGAGTTTTCCACGCGGCTGGCAAAGGATAGGGCTTGGAAACGCGTACCTGAAAAGGATCTTGTCATGGCAATGGGAACGAAACTGAGTGAGATGAGGGCTGCTGAAGCCAAGAAGACAAAGAAGTAGAGGACAAGTGTTAAAAGTGTTGGTGTTAAGTGTGTGATTGTTATTTTTGTGTGTTAGTGGCGTCAATTTAAAGGGGGCGTATTCTCCGAGTAAGTAGGCTACGTTGTATAATTATTTTAATTAGTTAAGACCTACTAAACATTTTTGTAACTTTATAATAATTTTTTCTAATAATATTCATGTTTCAAAGTATATGTTTTTTCTTTTCCTTGAGTCGTGTATTCCAGCTGCACTGCTATTCAGCAGTGCAACAATTTTTTAAACAATCTTTTAATCAGGATTGTCTACAGTACCACAATTTTATGGCTAAATTGTTTCATGAGCTGTTATTAAGTTATAAAGATTAAACATATCATATTTTGCATTTAGGTCGTATTGGGTTATCTAAAATTAAGGTGCATATGTCATGCCCAGATATAATCATATCTGGGTATATCTGGTTTTGGCAGCCAGATCTGGGTTTCATATCTGGCCAGATCTGGGTTTCATATCTGGCCAGATCTGGGTTTATATCTGGCCAGATCTGGGTTTATATCTGGCCAGATCTGGGTTTATATCTGGCCAGATCTGGGTTTATATCTGGCCAGATCTGGGTTTATATCTGGCCAGATCTGACTTTATATCTGGCCAGATCTGGGTTTATATCTGGCCAGATCTGGGTTTATATCTGGCCAGATCTGGGTTTTATATCTGGCCAGATCTGGTTTTTAGCGGCCAAAACCAGATATACCCAGATCTGATATATTTTTTTATCTGGCCGGATATTAACTTTTTCATAAGGGAGTGGTTAATGATCCTGGTCGATCATCAACAAGGTAGAATCCCGCCAGATCCTGATCTGAGTCAGCTTACAACATCATTACCCAATGTGCTAAAAGTAAATCTACATTTAGAGTGGAATCTTTTTCTGACCCTTACAAATAGTGTATATAATTAATTTCAGGAATATTAAAAAACAAAAAAACATGTAATTGTACATGAATGGATTTCCCTAAAAAAAATAATCATTTGCAAGCACATTCTTGCAGTTGGCCTGAAATATCCAGACTAGCAGATAAATTAAATACACATTTGGCTTATCAGTGATCCCATTTTCATTTGTGACAAACAAAACAAGCAGGCAATGCAGATATGACAGTTTTAGAGGCAAGAAATTTAAAAAAAATGTGTTGCTGTAATTTTAACACGTTCACTGCTTAGTGATATACATGCAATAGTGATTAGCATATGCTAATATATGTTTTTTTTTTTTTTTTATCACCATTGGATGTATTTTTATGGAAAACAGTGCAGAAACGCCATTTGGACCAATAAAAATTACATATACGGCCATTTATTTTCGCGTACACGATCATGTACGCCCGCATCTGGCGACGCAATTTTACCGAACCGCGCACTTTTATTGTTCAAATATATAAAAAAACTCACTTATATAAATCAAAAACATATTTATATAATTTTACATCGTAAAAATACTACACTAGGCCTAACATTAAAATATACTAATTACAATCCCGCCAGCCCACCCTGATGTCTTTCGTTCAGTTATGCCAGTCATCAAAACACTTGGGGACGTACAATCCCGTCTGATCCTCACACTCCGTGCAATTCCAAACGACCCTTTTATTGATGTTTCGCTTGCTGCATTCGCGGCACCTTTTATTTTTCACCCTTTTGCCGCAATTCGCCTTTTCGGTGATTCTGGTAGGGACGTGCGGCACGCTCCTGTTCCGTCCTGAGGTCTAAGCGGCGCTGGAACGTCTGGCAGCAGACTGTCAACGACGGCGACGCGGAAGTGGCATTTTGTTTTGTCACATTGCAAGTCGCAATTCATTGTAGGGATAGTGGGCGTTGGACAAAAGAATTTGCAGGACGTGTACAAATGTCTTTTTGTACCATCGTAGCGTTTTACTTTCAGAGGGGTAATAGGACATCATCTGGTCAGCCCTATCTACCTTTCATGAAATGATTTTACTTAACGACTGGTAATGTAGAGGCTTTGTTCTTTCTACATTGACCCTGTTCAGCGATGTCACCATTACGTTGGTGTACTCAGTAGAGATGTAAGAAACAATCCTTTTGTCTCTCCATTTCCCACACACCACACCTTCTGCATAGCGGGCTATCGTTTCGCCTTTTTAGCGAATTTTCCTATAGGGAATACGCTATTATGGTAGTAGCCATGGTAAGACTTAAGCCCGGGACCATGTTACTTTTTCATTTTGAGGTCCCCAGAAGCCAAAAACACCATTCGTTCATTTTCATATATATATGTATATATATTTATATAGATATATCTATCTATGTGACCGTGGTACTGATAATTTTTGAAGGGTACCTCCGATTTTGATGAAATTTGGTATGAAGGTGTAAGACCAGGTCTATTTTCATGAGTTCACGAACCGGCATTGTCGGGTTATGTTAATGGGGTTTTATGGGGTTTCAAAGGGGTCAAAAATTAGTTTTTGCCATTTTTGGACCTTAATTTTTAAAATTCATCAATTTTAACTAAAACCATTTAAAAGAGTTTAAAAAAAAATTTGGTATTTTGAATTTGTATCTTAGCATAACTGGTTAGGAGGAAAATACAAAAATGTGTTTTCCATGTTATTTTTATGGGAAATCAAGAAAATCCTATATCTTGCTTATTTATTGACATAACTTATCAAATTTGGTATGTACATTATCTAGATAAGGTTTAACTTATACTTGCTTACAAAACCCATATAGCGGTAAACCTACATACTCACCCCCATAAACCCTATGGAGAAAATAAAAATTGCCAGAGCTTGATACAATTTTGTGTTTACATTTACCAATTATTGATTAACTAAGACTAACAACACCCAATGGCAGCAAACCTACATACTCGATCTTATGGTATTTTTATGGGGAAAGTAAATAATCTGAAATTCCATTGGAAATTCGCTGAGTCGCAGGTCTGCTGCGACGGGGGTATTTTAGCTTTGCTGTCTTCACTTTGGGTGAGATATATTTTCTATATCGTCGCAAAGTGCCAGTGCAATAGGTTCCTTTCCGGAGCAAGAGGGCAGCCAACTGAAAACTATTATAACTTAGTTGTTTCATCACAACATTCCCGACATGACTTTCGGCCCCAATGTCATCCAAAACACCACAATACATGAAAAACTTGATAATCATTCCATGAGGGTCACAAAGGCTGTATAAAGCTTTATGCTATCCTTATGGTGTTTGCCCTTCATATACTGCCGAAAGTGAAGCCTGCCCCGCAATAGAACCATTGCTTCATCAATGCAGAGGTTTTTCTGGGGGTAATAAACTTGCATAATTTTGTTGTTGAAGTAGTCAAACAGGAATTGCACTTTACTACTACTACTGTTGGTAGGGTCTGGTCTCAATTCAAAATTGATGCATCTCAAAATGCTCAGAAATCTGTCACGGCTCATTAATTTTGGAAAACAAGATACAAAAAGTTTATTTGTTTTCAATAGTCCTGTATTCTTGGGTACTGTACAATTCCCTTGTACAAAATCAGAGCCACAAAAATGCGTAGTTCTTCTACAGTTAAGTCTTTCCAAAGAGTAATGCGAAATCCCGGTGTTGTAGTTGGGCCGCAAAAAAATTCAAGGGCCTATGCATTTGTTGCTCTAACAATTTCTTCCAAAAACAAAACGTCCACAAGAAAATTGAAGAAACTCAACGGGGTTTTGTCCTCAGGCAATGGCCCTCTTCCTTAGTAAATGGAATGTCTCTTAGGCCTATGGTGTTTTGCGGGCTCCATTGTGGTGGGTTGCTCACAAAATCGGGGTTCTCATCCTCTGACTTGTCGGTCTCGTAATGTAACTCATCCGGATCTTGTTCTTGGGGGTTATTTCCATCGTCCAAATCACATTTTTGCACTAAACCACTAGGACCGGGAGGTAAATCCATTTTTACAACCTTATAAAACACTATTTACACAAATTTACAGTGTTTACACTAACATATGTTTCCATACAAACGTGCGAATTAAAAACTAACACCGTGTCAATTCTCTTGTTTTTCCCTCTATGGATTAGATCTTCAGTATTGAATAAAAGCATTTCTGAAGACTTAAAATGTTATTTAAATTTTTTAAGTTATAAGTCTTTTTGAAATATTTTTATTTCTACATATTGTTATAGTAATCATTGTGTTGCTCTTGTAAAAGCGAAGTGTAAACAGTAAATTGAGGGAACCACTCTTGCTCTTTACAGGCATTGCACATTTTGAAAAATCCTACAAAACAATTCTATTATCTTAATTTTTTCATATTAGTACTGGCTGAACTATAGTAGCTCTTAGTACAGTGTGTCTTTCGGCGAGTCCAGAGTCTAAAACAGTTCACTGATAATTCAGCTCTTGAGAAGACGGCAAAAATGCTGATAGCCCTTGCAATGATCATACAACACATGATTAAAATAAGTACAATGACGACTTTTTAAAAATAATAATGAATATTGATGCAATAACAAAAGTATCATCAGAAACAGAGTGCATCAGATATCATTACACCCTATTGTTATTCGATGCTATTTTAAATTGAGTTTTGTGTTACCGAAAACAATGATTTTTCTTAATAATATGTACTGTACTGATCAATATAATGATAATGTTTGGACATAATTGCTATGCTTTTTGTGTGGTATGAGGATGAAGGTTTGCTGCCATGAGAGTGTGGTAAGCAAATATACCATAATTCCTTTCCAGTGCAGGTACATGCTAAATTGTATCAAATTCTGGTATTTACTATTTTCCCCATAAACCAATGGGGGTGAGAATGTAGGTTTGCCACCATATGGGTGTTGTAAGCAAATATAGTTGCACTCTACCTAGTGGATATACATACCAAATTTTCTCAAGTAATGTCAATGTCACCTGTCTTTTATGTGAAGCGTAGAGCACCCTAGCGGTGTTTTTTGTGGCACTACACAGACTTTCTCGACTGAAACAGTATAGTTGTGCGAGTTTATGTCATTCCTCTGAATTTAATTGAGTACAGTTTGTTTCGGGACATTTCGATGTAATTTTTCTCCATCTTACTTAAGCACACATCTTCCTTTAAGGTATGTTTAATCAAGCTTAACGAATGAACTTAGATAATACACTCAATCTAGTGTATGAAAAGATAGGAGGTTTACGGTAACAGTGGATTTTTAGGTTAGGAATTGTAAATTATTCCTAGCAGGATGAGTTGCCTAACCTCACTCAGTTTCATTGATCGTACCGGTACGATTTGAGAAACCTCGCGTTTCCTTATATTTTTCTATTTTTTATTGCTAAATAAAAGCTAGAAAATAACCTTACACAAAATGTATTTACGTGTTTTAGATGACAAAAAGAAAATGTGAGACATGGAGCGAGGACGACATGAACCGAGCCCTTCAAGATTATCGGAATGGTGACTAGGATTCAACGAGACCTGTCAGCAATACGGAATCCCAAAGCCAACATTCAGCCAGCATCTTAAGAAGAAAAATGTTGCTGCAAATGAAGATATAAAGATAATCGGTCGGCAGTGCATTTTACCACTAGAAATAAAATAAACGGTATCAGTTAACTGACACATACTTTCTCCCAACAATATAAAAAAAGGTGTTAAAAGCTTCAAATATTAATGTCTTGATGACTCAGTCGGATAGCTACCGGCTGAGCAACTCTCGTTTGACCCTACGCGCGTCTGTGACTTTTAACAACGTACTGCGTTTACCGCTAAACGAAAAATTGAATTTTCTACGCAACCACTTTACGTAGAGCAATAATTTAAAATACTGGATTATTTAGTTTTTTGAACTTGATTTAATGGTGATAAGTAAAATTTATTTCGAGACAACAGCTATTTTGAAAATCCAAAAAATTGATTTTTGAAACACTTTTTACTCCATAACTTTTGAACGCGCATTTTCTCGGAGATGCGGGTGGTGTCATTTTATTCGCCATTTTAAGCTTAATAAACCATAAAATTTTAATCAAAATCGTTAGAGCCGTTTTTGAGAAATTTTGATTTTTGACGATTTTTGAGGGTTTTTGGGGGTAAACAACCCTTAAAAATCAAAAATTCAAAAAAATGAAAAAACGCCTGGAATTATTGTGAGTTTGGACCTACATACCAAATTTCACCAAAATCGGACCAAGGGGGCATTCTCTAGCTCTGTTTACATCCAGACACACGGACACACGGACACACACACACACACGGACACATGGACACACACACACACACACACACACAGACATCACTCTGAAAACCACTTTTTTGGACTCAGGTGGCACCAAAATGGATAAATCCACAAACAACTCAAATTCGAAAATTTTGACGAAAACAATACTTTCTCCATATACTATGGTATAGGGGGAGAAAGTAAAATGATCTAGTAAATCACATCTTGAAGTTAGAAAGCTTAATGTTCGGCCTAACAATAATTGACGTACGTAGGTTGGCTTTTCAAATTGCTGAGAAGAACATCATCCCCCAACAAAGAGATACAAATGGCAGGGGGAAAATAGTTCTATGCCTTTAAATCTTGCCATACTGAACTTTCTTTGCGAGAACCTCAACCAACATCTATGTTAAAACAAGAAAAATGTTTTATGAGTTTTTCGACATCTCACAAACGTTGGTCGATGAACAGAAAGTAGACGCCACACGGATATACAATGTCGACGAGTCTGGACTCAGCACAGTCCAAAACAAATGTCAAAGGGTACTTGGCCACAAAGGTATAGGCTCTTGTACTCACTATCGACCAATGCCAGTAACACAATGTTTCCCATAAAGGGCTCCAAAGCAATTGGGGAAATTCCATGTGGAGTCAAAACCATAAGCTTTTTTTGTCTCCATTCATCTGAGTTTGCCTGCTTCTGCAAAAAGGCATAAAACATTGGGTAAATAATTACTCACCATGATTAGGATATTTATAGCAAATTGGGGAAAAATGTGAAGACGACCGTTGGATACTCACCCTAAAAAAGAAAATTTTTAAACGGGTGTTCATCTAACTTTATTATTTGAAGATATCTATATGGTTGTTATTATTTCAGGCAATTAAACAGAAGAATAATTCATGACACAGAGGAAGAACTTGAAGACGAGGATATAGACCAGCCTTCAGTTGACGAAAAAAATTAAATCGGAATACCAATACCTCCGCCCAAGAAAAAGAAGTTATCTGCATAATTGCCACAATATGTTAAAGCGGCATTGAAACAACTAAATAAACATAATGATGAATAACAAGTGTTGGTTATTTATGAGCCTCAGAGCTTAATCAAATTAAAAACCCAGCAAACAAACGATTTTAAAAAGATGGTAGTTACGGAAGCTATTACATTACTATTGGGGAAGCGGAGGCGCTCGGGACAAACATGTATACATACATGTTATGTCCTTTGCTGTAAATGCTGTATGTATGTAAATATATGTGTGTCATATGCTGTATGTAAATAGCATGTATACATACATGCCGAATCGGTTGGGTACCTGTTCCTTTGCCGTCTCAAGGATCAAGCGGGCGCTCGTCTCCCTTCACTCGTGGGTATTATGGACAACACAACGTTCATCAGCAACAACAAATGGTATCACTGGGACAATTTAGACCCTCTAGTGCGCCTTCTTCCTAGACCATCAAGTTTCTTCGCTACATCAAGTTTTCAAAAAGATTTCTTCAAACTAATGAACAACGCAATATTTGGCAAGACTTTGGAAAACAAAAGGAAACATAAGGATATCAAATTGGTAACTGATCCAGTAAAATTACAGAAATTAGTGCAACAACCAAACTTTGGTTCATCTGTAATTATTAATGAAAATCTAGTTGTTATTTCCATGAACGAGAAGTCAGTTGTAATGGATCGTCCTTTGTATCTTGGAATGTCAAACTTGGATATTTCCAAAACACACATGTACGAGTTTCATTATAAGAAGATGGTTAACTATTATGGAAGAGAGAACATCGGTATTGCATAATATGGATACGGATGCACTAATTTACTGGATTAAAACAAATGACATGTACGAAGATCTACGCACCTTTATGTATAAAGATGATTTCGACTTTTCCGATTATCCTAAGGACCATCCAAATTACGACTACGACAGAAACAAGAAAGTATTGGGAAAATTTAAAGATGAAACAAATGGTGTGCCGATGATGGAAATTGTAGCAAGCGACACAAAACTCCACTGTTCCACAAAACTCAAGCGACAATTCGTCAACGTACGCTGCAAGATATCAGAGCCAACCCTCCAGCAATTCTCATGAAAAATCTTTCCAAATGTAAAAACTGGACTTGGGCCAACCCTGTTGCAGTTAAGTGGATTCAACGATGACACTGACTTTCAAATTCCGCAATACGGCCAGCAGAAGTATAATAAGTAGCCTCCAAGAATATTTACTGTGAAAATTATTACTAGTTTTCTATTAATTTCTCGTTGTATATATGACTTTTATGACTAAAGTAAAAAATAAAATTTTTATTTCATAGAGCCTATTATTGGTAGCTCATTATTTTCATTGTTGTTACAGTATACTTTTTATTTTTCGATTATTATTCTTAATTTATTGTTTTTCCTACACCAATTCATTAGGATTCACCAGAGTGACTTAGTAATACTTTGCTCAAGAAATTACTTTTCTGTGTAAAAGATGAAGTTGTAAAAATAAAATTCCTTACCTTCATGTAAGTTTCACTCAGGTCTCAAAAATTGCTGGAAGCAAAAAAATCTTGAGGACTGCCTACCTTTTGCCCATATTGCGGAGAGTACGGACCTACAAGCAATAACTTCATGATGCACCTTAAAACCAAACACAGTGAGAGAGATACTGTTAAGAAAATAATACAATTGGGGAAAGTATAAGGTAATAGAGAAGAAGTTCAAAAGCTTTCATCAAGTCTAAGGAAAATCGGTAGATTTAAGTATATGCAAAAAAAAAATAAAATAAAGAAAGAGGTTATTCCATGTAAATGTTCTAGTGACTTAGATAAAACAGTAACCTGTAACTTCTGCCTTGGAAGATACTCAATCAGCAATTTCCGTCACCATTGGCGTTCTTGTGCACAACGGTCAGCCGACTCTTTTTTAAGTGAAGTGATGACTGAAGATCCCGTAGTTCAGGGTACAAGCAGACCGAGTAAACAATTCAGCAGTGTTATCGATGGTAAGAATATAAATACGGTTGATAGACTCCTTAAAGCTAAGCAAGTAGTGTACAAAAATATGAAAATGAATAATATTACCAATAAAGCTCATTGAGCTCAATGAGCTCATTTTAAAATTTGCTGCTGAAAAACTTCTAGGTGTTGAAGATGATATCGGCAAGCTTGATTATTTGCGTCAAGGTGTTAAAGACTTATCTCGCTTGTTAGGGGAAATGAAAAATCTAGATGATAGTATTAAGTGTCTCAGAGACTTGTAGCGAATACCCAACCATTATTCAAGCTGTGTACAACCTCTCTGGATTAGATTACATCAGTGGTGTTGTTGCAGTATCATCATACAATATCAGGATGAGGAGTCCGGTTGGGCTTTGTTTAGAGATTCTGTTGTCTGAAGCAACACAAGACGGCCCAGAAAGGGATAAGAAGTTAAAAGAATTGAAAATATTTTAAGAAGAGTTGACTGAACGGGTTTCTTGCAGAAAAAACCTCGAAAGAAAAACGACATATTAAAGTTTTCGCTTGTGCGGAACCAAATGATGTCAAAATGGTTTTTAATTACTGTCATAGTGAACTCAACAGCCATTGAAAAGTTAAAAGAGAATCCAAACTCAGAAAATTATGATTCAGTTATGAGGTTGACCGTAAACTGTATGTAAGCTACTAGTAGAAGAAGGTCATGTCCTCCAGGAACTAAGAGATGATGATTTTAAGGCTTAGGGGAAAAATTGCGAGCTATGTGACAAAGTAGGTCATACATTGAATTTACCTAAAGATGTTTTAGATTTAGATAAAATGTCAGAAATGTACTGTATATTTTCCCGAGGGAAAGATCAAATGGCAACAGCCATCCTACTTACCGAAACTATGAAGATGGCCCTTGAGGCAATTCTAGTAGCCAGACAACGTTGCAATGTTGTCGCTAATCATATATTTGTTAAGTTGCAGAGTAAGGGAAAACAACCTTGGAGGGTTGGTGTGGCCCTGGAATGGGCAAAAAAGACACTACCACTAAAAGACCCCTAAAACTATGGGGTTCGGGGCCTGCGTCATTTGACGGCAACTGTGGGGCAACTATGGACAGATAAAAATCCTGATATAGGAGCCGTCTTCCAAGAAGGGCTCTCTCACTCGGACAGGATCCACAATATATGCTATAAAGGAAACCTTGCTTCACGGATAATACGAGGGTATGGTATACCCATTCTTGAAGATATCACACAAAGTTCTGCTAAGCCTAATCAAATCAGATGTGAGACCATAACAAAAGCAGTCAGTGTAATTAAAGATGTTGAAGAAAATGAACCGTTAAGTGAGATACCACTAATTGGAAAAACAGCCTTTTCACAGGGATTTCACTCAGCAGTTGAAGGTCAACAACAAGAATGTACAACTGCTGCTGGTCCAGAGCAGGAATTTCCTACGCAGAATGATCTTGATGATATAAATCCTAAGAAAGTTAAAAGGAAACAATGGTCCAAAGAAGAAGATTCTGCTCTCATAAGGCAGTTTTATGAAATAATTAAAAAGGGCTTAAAAGTTACCAATGTTGACCTAGAAAATGCTAAAACAAAAGAACCAATAACGAGAAAACGGTCTGATGCTCAACTATGAGCTAGAATAAGCCAAATCAAATCAAAACAATCATCAACCTGTGCAAATTTATTGTCAATCATTAATACGCTTAGTAGCCAAGAAGCAAAACGTAAGGAAAGCGTTAACAACATATTTGAAGCAAGATCTTAAAAATTAGCATTTTAAAACTACGTTCCTGCCTCTCTAGTTGAATATGGTTCCTTTGGGAGTGAGAGACTTCTTGGAATTTAACTCACCTTACTGTTACTGACCTGCTAGCCAGGCTGGCCGGTGGCAGAAAATGAGTCGTCTACTCATTTTCCTACTAAAATTAAAGTTTAAAAGAAAAAAATATTTACCTATGTCAGTGCCAGCAGGTGGCTCTATGCTTGCCATCTGCTGGCAGGTCAGGAGAGTGATTTCTGAGAAGTGTCTTACTCATGTGGGTATTAAGGCTTAGCAGAAAGACCATAATCATATCCCTTATTTTAAGTCAATCAGATATCTCCTCAGCAGTTCTTAAAATGTATGACATTTATTTGATAGAATAATAAGTATTTTTATTGATATATTTCTTAGAATTGTAAACAAATTTTTATTAGGAAATTCAATGATGATAAGCAGTTTATTCAACATTTTTAGTGCCTTTTATTAAATACTAGCTATTAAATATTCTACCTGTGTTTGAGAAAAAAATACATTGTTTTACAGTGCCTCATTTCTTTGATAAATGACATTATTTTATAAACATATTTGAGTTTTTCATAAAAATGAAATTTGGTCACAGTTAAAATGTATTGTTTTCCAAAAAGGATTTGCAGCTTGTTATTTTATATTGTTACTAGTTTAGTTCCTAACATATTTTCTTTTAATAATGCTGAAGTTTTAGATTGGTAGCCCCACAAATGAATACCACGGGGAACTAGTTTTCCAATATTGTAGACTATTAACTTTCTGTTGAAAAAAAAATGTCCAAACAATTCAAAAGCTTTAGTAAAAAAGAGATAAAACCAAATATTATTTGGTTATGTAAAAATGTGTAGGCACTTGCGTTTTGTTTGAACTTTTATTATAATAGGCCTAAGTGTTTGAAATATTGTTCGGTGAACTAGTAAGCCATACAGTGGTCAGATAATTGACTTTTTGGATAAGTAAATTGACTTATATGGTATACTGAGTGTCCTAAAATAGTTCCCCTCTTTTCTTAATTTTTTTAAATGTCTATAAATATCCAAACTAGCTTAAGTACACATTACTAGGTTAATGTGAAATAGATTTTTAGTGCAGTATCACAATCTGTCCATCATTCATAAATAGGGGTTGATGTGGCTAACTTTATATTTTTTTATGACAACATCTATCAAGTAGCTTAAGCAGTAAAAAAAATGAATGCGGCAAAACTACTGAAAATGGATAACCCATTAAAAAATGGCAGCCGATGGAATTTGCATAAGAGTTATATAGGCCTAGTCAAAATAAAATAAATAACTACCTTAATTTTCAATTCTTTGGTCTTGGTGTCCGGTTTGAATTGCTCATAACATAAAGACCTTTACAAATTATTTACATTATAATAATGTATTTTAAGTATGTGGTGAAATATTTTCCTTGAGTTATTTGCAGGGGATAGTAATAATTCATAAAAAATCATGTTTCGGCCATATTATTCATATAACTTTAATGACTTTCATACTCTGAAAATTTTACTACATACCTGATCTTTAAGAACTGGATATGCCGTATGTTAATTCATTTAAAAATTTTATCGTATAAATGCCTTTATACAAAGTTTAATAAGCTGCCAATTAAAGATGGACTGAAGTCCATTCCTTGCATTTGTTAAACTGGGTGTCCCAAACCACCCGTACACACCTTTTTAAATTAAAAAATTAATTATTTACAAAAACAAATTGTGCCATTATAGGTAAACCGGTTGCGCTCTATCTTGATGATAATTTCAATGTACAGGGTGTACCAAAAGAAACCTGCCCAGACCGCAAGTCATTAATTTTAAATACTAACCTCCAATTTTTATGGTATTTTTGGATTCTAGACATAATTTTAAGACTACTTTACAGTTTAATGTGTATCCCTTATCCGAACGGTTTGGGAGATAATGGAGGTCAAAATTTGATTTCTTCCCATAAGAATAACATGGGGCTAAATTACACATACATTATCTCTATAAATTTCCCATTAAACTAAAAAGGCATAGAATAAAAATGCCTTATCTTCTTATTTTAAACACTTTAGCATCATCATTTATTATTTATGTCATAAATTATTTTATTTTTTTTATGAATTTGTCAATATGGTGAAAATTATTTAAAATGTGTAGAAAACTAAAATTAATTACGTGAAAATCAGTATTTTATAATGAAATATTATCTAAAATGAGGTTATAAGATACTTTTATGCTTGACTTTTGGGGCGACTAGTCGCTAGTAGCCGACCTTGAAAACCACGTGGTCTAGTCGCCGGCGAGCAAAATCTCCACAGATGCTACGTGTGACAGAGTGTCGCAGACGATGGTGACAGTCTGCCGCCAGTCCACATCGTCGTTGTCAGATTTGGTTTGGTGTGTGTTTTTTTTTAGTTATTATTTTTTATGGAGATTAGATAAGATGGCCGAGTGTTTGAAGAGGTCAAGTGATCAGATTGTTGTATTTATTTTTTATTTTTATGGAAAGTTCGAGTGTTTGTGGGACATTAGGTCTATAGATCATTTAAAAAGAGACGCGAAAAGCAGGCATTCAATGAATTAATAAATGAATTGGAAGTTAACGGTCTTAGCGGGAGGGAAATTTCGCTTAAGAGGAAAATAAAACATCTACTTGATACCTATCGAATTGAACTGAAAAAGTAAAAAAATCTAAGCAGAGTGGTGCCGGGGCGAGTGAAGTTTTTAAGCCCGAGTTGGTTTGGTTTGCTGTTGCAGATGGTTTTTGGAACAATGTTGTTTCTGGGAGACTGGCTTCAAAACTTCACATATTGCACTCAGTACATCAGGTAAAAATTGTGATATTGTATTGTAAGGTACCTTAAAATACCTAGAAGGATATTGTAGTGACTTAAGGCTGTCTCCAATTGCCATGTACCTTAAAGTTATTTCCAGTTTTGTTCTGCATGAAATTGCTTCCCTCCAAAATGTATTTTTTCCTTTATAATTAGTGATACCATTTCCAATAACTCATCAAATTTTGGAACGGTTAACGGAACGTTGGTCTTCATTCTCTAGTTCTTTCATAAGTGTTGATGGATCACCCAGTTTGTCTCGTCTCCCTATCCATTCCAGAACCCACTTGCGTTTCTTCTTGTTCTTAATTTTTAAAGTAATTCATCGCACAGATCACTTACGCAAATCCGCAACAGACGTCTTAAAGTCTCCTTTCTTAATCCCACGGATGACATTTTCTTCGGCACAGTAATTCCACACAACCAAACTGAGGTAGCCGCTACAACTCGCCATGTGTGACTGGAAGTATTTTTCAAGCCTGCGAGTACTAGCGGCGAGTAAAGTCGCCATGTGTGACCGGGCCTACATAGGATAGGGCCTATACCTAGGATAGAATGGGATAGGCCTACTATATCATTCATGCATTCAGGTTGTGAATAAAACTTGCTTAAAACAACTGCTTAACCGTTGTGTTGAACAGTTGTATTTAGGAATAAGCCTATGCTTATTTTATTTATTGGAAGTCATAATTTTTCAAAACAAATTATGAATAAGTTAGACCATATAACCAATTTTAAAGTTCTGTCCTGAAAAGCTTTTTGGTACCTTAGAACAACTATGAATGTAGGTATTTTATGTTTTTCAGGAATATGTGGAAGTTTTTTAGCCTTGTGGCCAAGCCTCTTGATACTCTCCAAGGAGAAACAAATGTTTCTATTGGATTCGTACTGCCAACCTTAATGAAGCTGAAATAACTCATTGAGTTAAGGGTAAGCCACTGGATATATGTGATGCTTTAGCAAACAGCATTTTGGAAGATATTTCGAAGAGATTCGATAATGATTTTAAGAACAATGAATTGATCCTCGCAGCTGCCTTCCACCCAAGGTTACATATTGGTTGACTTAGTATTATTATTACAGAAATTATTTTGCTTCTTATTTTTTTACTTAGGCTATCACAATAATTAATAATTGCAAAAATAATTTATACAAAATCAATTTAACATTTCTTTATCATTGAAATTTTTTTAAATAGCCTATTGTTTAGGCATGATGGACTTACAGAAAAAGACAAAACTACTCAAAGTCATAAAAACATGATGAAGATATTTATATTTATAAAAATATTATATAAATATAATATCGAACAGTTAAAAAAATTATCTGGCTAG
The DNA here is from genome assembly GCA_030545055.2 of Neoaliturus tenellus. Taxonomy (NCBI): domain Eukaryota; kingdom Metazoa; phylum Arthropoda; class Insecta; order Hemiptera; family Cicadellidae; genus Neoaliturus; species Neoaliturus tenellus. The sequence goes on from CM061531.1 coordinate 113,078,253, forward strand.
TAACTATACATAAATTAGATTACCATTGTACTATTTGAAGATTTTATTATTTATTTTATAATAGGCCTGCTAATTTTATTATTATTATAAAGGGGACTTAAAACTGGCTTTTTATAAATAATAGGACTAAATAATCAAATTTTACTGTTTTAGATTATATAAATAGCCACATATAGAACCATTATTTTCATATTCAAACTTAATTGGATAACAGATGACAGTAAAGTAATCTAAATAAATGCCCTAATGAGACAATGCATTTTGAAAATTTTGCCAACTGCAGCATCTTGTACACCTCCAGAAAAGGCTCCAAGCATTTTGATGTTTTTTTTTATTTGGTGCCCCCTAATACAACACAAGAGATTTTAGGAGAAGAGGAACTAGACAGCTTTTTAAGAGAAGGATTAGATCCCTCTAAATCTCTAAGTACGGACAACTACATAAGAAAACTGTCCATAAAATATAACATGGGTTTACCATCAGTGGATCTGTGGAAAGATTGTTCGCTGTAGGAAAAAACTGTATGGAACAAAGAGGTCGAGAATGTCGAATGATAATTTTTGGAAGCAATTGTTGCTTAAATTGTTACTTTTGTTTTTAAAAACAAAAGATTAACTACTTCTCCTTATGTAAATAAGGAGGTTTATTAAATTAATAGGATGAGTAGAATAGGATAAATAGAATAAGTAAATAGGAAGTGTAGTTGTGACATTTTAATAAAAAAATTTTTTTGTGCCTTGTATGGGTCCTTTATTTAGTATTTCCATATTTCTCCTTAAGGTGCATATACAGGGTGTTTTTAAAGTCCATCACCAATCTCATAATATCACTAAATGGGTCAAAATAAGAGAAAAAGTTCATATGAACTAATATGCATATTTCGCCATTTTGTTTTTTCCACTCTGTAATTTTTATTTCGGTGACGGATTGTTCTAGGAATTTTAAATTTGTCATGGACCCTTATAGTTACTCAGTAATAATTTACATTTCCAAAACAAATATATATATATATATATATTTCCTATGTGTTTTTTTTTTTCAAAATGGTGACCCATTTTTAATTTTCAAACTCAAGTAACTTAAAACCGGTAAATTTGATCAAAACTTCAAAAGAAACAAAATAGTTTATACATTTAATTATGTAACCAATAATACCAATGATCTGACCGCAATTAGCGTAGTTATCGCTTTTTTTCTGCAGAGAAACATGGTTTTTTATAATAATTTGCGAAAATTAAGGCTATATTTATTGAAAAATTACAATGACTTGTTACAATTTGTTCTCAGATCCTTACAAACATTATATTATTGGTTAGATCATTAAATTTATCAAATTTTGTTTCTTTTAAAGTTTTGACAAAATTTTCCGGTTCCAAGCTATTTGAGTTTGAAATTTTAAAATGGCAGCCATTTTGAAAATACACCTAGGAAAAACTTATATTTTTGCGGGAATGGACATTTGTATTATAAAAGTCTATGCCAAATATGAAGTTCCTATGCTAATCCGTCACAAAATAAAAATTATTAAGTGGAAAAAACAAAATGGCGGATATCTAGGCAAATATAACATACCTTCATATGAACTTTTTGCTTATTTTGATCCAATTAACCATATTTATACTTAATACTTTATACTTTATTTGAAACACCGACGCACTCTGTGGTGCGTATTTTAAGGTGAGTATGACTGAAGGGGTGAGTGTGATGATTGTGATGGATCAGATGAGGTGTAGCTTTGTTACTGACAAATATCAGCTGTTTTATTTGTCAGGATCTTTAATTAATAGCCCAATGACCAAAGGCAGCTGGGTCCAGTATCGAACCATCAAAAAGCACTAACTTTTCTCAGGATCGAACCGGCTACCTTCAGATTCAAAGGCGAGCTCTTTAACCACTTTAAACTATATTATAAAGTTTAGTGGCTGACTTTATAAAGGGTGCCTTTAGACATTCTATAATAGTATAGAGCAGTGTTTCTCAACCGGTGGTACGCGTACCACTGGTGGTACGCGAGAGCAATTCAGGTGGTACGCGAGACACAAAAAAAGAAATACAAAATTAAATCCATTACAAATTGAAAAACCGTTTCCGATTAATGTGACGCCGACGGCTGTTTTGGTCAGCTCAGTTCTGCGCTTCGCAAAACATATTATTGACGCTCGCTTATTCGCTTCGCTTGAGTTCGCTTGACGCGCTCGCTTCGCGAGAACGCGCAGTGACGGGGAGTTTTACAGGGCTACCCTGATCGATGAAGCAGGCAACACTGCTGTTGTGTTTGCCTCACCGACTATTAATTAGTGAGCACCTACATGAGGTAACCCATGCCCATGTAGATGCCACTTTTAAAGTTGTGCCTAATGTACCACCATGTTATCAACTCTTGACAATTTCGGTCATACTCTTCGACCACGTAAGTGTGATAATTTTTTATTTTTTTATATTTATTGCGTAGTAGGCTATTAAGTGTGTGTTCATCGTGTTTGTATTAAGTGGTAAGGGGTTCAACAACATTTTAAACCGTCTTTCCTGACGTTTTTAAACAATAAATAAATTTTTGCTAAAGTGCAAAACATTATCTACAACATGCATATTGTATCTAGTATTTACGATCACCAATTATTACAAGGCACCAATATAGTTGTTTGTCATGTATACCAAACCTCTTCTTACATAGCATGTACTCATATAATTTTTATTTTGTACATTTGCTTATTTGTCAGTTGATGAGTACAGTAAGAAACAAAGAAGCCTATGGCTCAACAACAACATATAGGACAATTCTCATATTATTTTTCATGATGATAGCCAAAATCACCGCGTTTTCAAACCGTTTCAGTGCATTAAATATTTAAAATTTGATGTCTTACCCCATACTTCCCCCCAGATGATGCTTTGGAGGGATGGAACGTCAAGAGACATATTGGGTTATAAATCCTTAATTTGGTTATGAATTCTGATCTTTTTTCCCAGATTCGGGCAGCCCAGTAGAAAGTTAGGATATAATTTTAAATGTAAGCGTAGCATGACATGTCCCTCAAAATACGTATATATTGCACTTAATCACAATACTGAACATATTTTCTCTTCTTTTCACTAACCTGTTGTAAAGAGAATATAGACCATGTCTTATTTGACCTGTATCCAGTGGCACGGTCGTGTCACGTAGCCAAGTCCCACCCAAACCAAGCAGACGACGCGTGCCTATATAGACACGAAGCAGAATACGGCCAATTTTCACTTCTCAAAATGGCACAAATAGGCCATAATTAATTCGGAAATCGTTTTCAATCCGTTTATCTGGGTCAATAAGCACTAAAAACCACCAAACTTACTTTAAAAACCCTCAGTGAAGCAAAATATATGCGTTCAAAAGTAGCCTAAAAAAGTTAGAAATGTAGAAATGTAGTTTCCTACGCACAACAAGCATTTTTAGACAAGGCTACAGCCTTTATCACTTACGGGAATCACACGAAACTTTGCAGGAATCTTCGTATATGTACGTAGTGCAAACTTTTGTATACAAAGATAAAGTTAATTCACTTTAATTATAACAAAATACCTAAAATATAAGTTTTATGGAACAACATTGTTTACATTTCGTAATTTTAAAAGGTAAACAAAACGAAGACGTTCAATATTACAATTTAGAAGAGCAAAAACATCTGTTATCACATTTATTTAATTTGATCAGGTGACATTCTTATATTGATTTGGCCAAGTTCACTCTACTAACTTTCAATAAGCCAGTTTAATTATAATAGTTCTTTTAATCATAATAATCCTTACGAGTTTTCTGAAATCCAGTGGCAAGGTCGGTCGTATGTCTCACCACCAAGTCCCACCTAACGAAACAGACGGTGCGTGCCTAAACATGAAGCTGAATACGGTAAATTTTCACTTCCTAAATTAGCAAAAAAAGGCTGTAACTAATCCTTGTTTTCCATCGGTTGAACTCGTAAAACCGTTGAGCTTACCTCGAAAACACTCAGTGAAATAAAATATGTGCGTTCAAAAGTAGCCTAAGCACAAACTGTTAGAAAAATAGTTTCCTACGGACAACAAACATTTGTATAATTTTTAGACAGGGCTACAGCCTTATAGGAATTCCATGTAACTCGCACGTAGTTTTCTATCTCGACGTAGTTGCGTACCTTTCTGTACAAAGATCAAGTTTATTAAATTTAAATATCACTAAATGAAATAAATATGAGTTTAAAAAAAAAAAACACTTTGATTACACTTCATAAATTTAATAGGTAAACAAAGCGTTTGGCAATACTATTTAAATTCGTTTCAAAAGAAGCTAACCCTAAACACTACTATTTCATCAGCTCACATTTATAAATTGCTTTACACAGATAATTATTTTACTGAAAATTGTGCTAGCTTTCCTCCAATCCAATAAATTGTTTTATTGCCAATATTGATTTGAATTATCTGTATAAGTACATTCGAAAGTAAAATATTTTATCTTCAAAACTAGTGAATAGTTGATGATTTCAACTGTTGTAGCTTTGGTAATATTTGGTAACAATCTGATGTTATATTTGAAATATGTTCATCAAATTAACAGGCTTAATTTAGAGTTGCACCCTATTGCCTATGGAATGTTTGGACCAACGCATTTCTTGGGTCGTATAAATAATCCAGGTTGGCAGGTCCCCTAGTGACAGAAAACTGATAGCCCCATGAAAAATGCAATTTTTGTGCAGTGTTTATGTAACAACCTTTATTGCTTAATCTGACTAGTGTTCAAAACATGCGTGGTAGGTCTACTCATTGTACTCCCTGAAAAACTGTAGGCTACTAGCAAAATTTTTTAACTAGAAACTGTGGGAGTTTCATAAATCGCAATGTACAGGCGTTGCTGCTGTTAGTTATTAAAAAATTCACAATATCATTGCAATTTACCTTGATTGATAATTTATAGTTAGATTATTGACTAATGTTCATATTAAATATAATATTACCGTACATAATATTCAAAATAGTGTAGTATAATGGAACTGATACAATAAAAATCGTATCCGTATCATCATCGTTTCAACCCTTCTTTTAATGAGCTGTGCAATATTAAAACAATATAGCTTGACTTTCGTCTTAAACCTCTTCATATCCAGAACACAAAGACAGTTGACATTATGCACGAGTAGTATACTAGGCGCCACGAAATTACGAGCTCGGAAATTTAAACAGCTAGAAGCTGATTTACATTAGTCTTACCTACCGATGCTGTTGGTTTTGTTTTGTTTTTATGTTTTCCTATTATAGCAGTAATTAATAACAGATGCCAACAGCTGGATATAGGTTGGCACAAATCGCCAACACTGTTTTAAATTCAGGCTCGCATTTTCGTGACGCCTACTTTCAGTTATTCTTAGGTTGTCTTTACTCAAAGATAGTTCTATGTAGTTTGAACACTACAGATGAAGCAATAAAACTTGGTACATAAACACTGCACAAACTTATTTGCCTTTAACAATATTTTGTTTTATTCCTATATATCCTGATCGTAAAAAGGAATTCGGAGGCGGGTAACCAAAACTAAAGAGAACTTAAAATTAATAACTCCTGCCACTTCCGTTACGAATCATGGGTATCAGCAAGGTATACATAAGTATTTCAATCTCTCAATGCAGTTAAATAGCTAAAGTCGATCCTATAAACAACTGCAGTGTTCCTCACACATTTTTACCTCCTGTGTAAAAATGAGACAAACGAATACATAGTGTTGTGTTCAACTTTAAAACTTTTAATTGAAACTATATTCCTACTTAATAAATTGTATTGTTAAAACCCAAATATGATAAAAAATAATGATATCATACCCAAAAACAAAAAGTGTTAAGGGGTTGCCAAGTCCTAAAAATTTATGATATCAAAATTTCTTCCTAGTAAATGCCATTGGTTTAGAATAGCTACTCGACAAATTGATTTGATCTTTTAATGCTTGGTAAACATTCTGTAAAATAAATTATTTTATTTCGGGACCGTACTTGGCCAGCAGATGTATAAATAAAGTTAGACCTTTTACGAATGGGGATATATTAGATTATAATGGGAAAATATTGAATTTACATTTGGTTCAATGATAAAAAACGTACATCTGCTGGCCAAGTATGGTCCTGAAATAAAATAATTATGTTTTAGAGAATGTTTACCAAGCATTAAAAGATCAAATCAATTTGTCGAGTAGCTATTCTAAACCAATGGCATTGACTTGGAAGAAATTTTGATATCATAAATTTTTAGGACTTGGCAACCCCTTAACACTTTTTGTTTTTGGGTATGATTTAGATATACCCAAGCATTAATATAATAAGGCTATTTATTTCAGGCGTTTCCTTGCATCTCTGTTTTAAAGGAAAGGAAGAGTGAGTCGCTCTACGATCTGGTGTTTGCGTTCGTGAAACAGCTGTTTCCTGGTTTCAATCCAGAATGTGTAACAACAGATTTTGAGCGAGCATTGCAAAATGCGCTTCGAACGGCTTGGCCAGCGTCAAAAGTTGTCGGATGTTGGTTCCATTCGGCGAATGTAAGTTTTAAATATTATTACCTGCCTATTTAGATTGTATCATTTTTACACTTTTCGCAGTTTACCCAGCAGTTTGCACGCCCCCCCCCCCCCCCCGGCCGTTTATTTATCTCTAGAGGGTGCTTTAAAATGTTGACCAACTTCTATTACAAGACTTTAATGTGAATTGCAATTTAATCGCTGATTACCTTCAGATGAATTTTGTAGTCATCAGGTAGTAAAAATATAGATCTTTGCCACTTCACAATCAACATTCACGTATACGGTAGGTGAGTTTCTCTCATACAAAATCATCAAATTCAAACTTGCGCACGGGACCCCGAGACTTCAATAATTCCGTAAGCAAATTAATCCCCACGAAATAGCTCGTGTTAGAATAAAGATAGGGTTACGTATGTTACCTCATTTAAAACCTTGGCGGCCAAGGACGCCAAAAACCATAAATGTCAAAAGTTACCTGGTCTTCGCCCCATTACATTCGCCCCCATACATTGAACCTTGAAGTTCCAATCCTATACTATAATACGAGTAATGGCTGTAGGGATGTGTGTTCCACGATCTCGAAATTTAGCGGTTAGAATTTGCTTAAACTTTGCATTTAAGAGTGTTTTGGCCCAAAAATAAGTTTAGAAACAGCTTCAATCCCAGGAAAAATCGAATTCGGTCAAGATGTAAGTTTACAAATCGTAATTTTTAACATTGGTCTTTGTGGTTTGCTATTTTGGCAACGAAATAACAACTAAAGGTAATAAAAAATAAAGGAACATTAATTTTAAGGAGTTTTTTTTAACATCTGTTGTCTGTGAAGAGTCTGGTGTATATTTGATAGCTTGATTACCATGTGACACTATAACAAAATTGAATTAGTTAACTTAGTCTCGTTAACTTTATCTAGTTATCATCAATATAATATTGTGCAAACAATAGGCCTACTATCAATACAGTAACTATATTATACACTTTCATTCAATTTCATTGCATATATTTGGTCCACCATATTGTGTGTTGAAGTTTTTGTAAGAAATTTGGTATTGTTGAAGTTACGCAGAATTTCAATGTTATTGATGAAATTGTATACCTCTAATTTAAGTCTTAAAATAGCCAATTTGCCGTTCATTTATGTACGACAATCATAGTCTTGTCATTCATTTACAGTGTATGAACAAGAAGGCGAAAACCCTCGGCTTGACAAATGCCATACGAAACAATGAAAATGTCCGGCGGGTGTATAAGATGTGCCAGGCCCTACCCCTCCTCCCTGCCGACCAAATAGAGGAGGGGTATAATGCAATCGTGGCGAGGGCTGACGAGACCGGAGTCCTGATCAACGTGGCCACCTTTTTGAATTACGTTTACAGGGTCTGGATAACAGGTTAGTGTGTAAAATTAATATTCAAGCAGAAGTATGATTGAGCTGCATATTGTAGCTTTTAGCAATAGGGTGTTCAAAAAAACCAAATATATACCATAGAACGGTCACGAGCATTTCCCGGTGTAAATTATATAACATAAGAGTATATTAACTTGGATATTTTTACTCTTGTAATTGAGGAGGTACCTGCAATAAGGGCCCATGCTCCAAAACCCTATTTTGAGATAATGAGCTTTGAATTTCTTACATGTGTACTATTCTTATAGGAGTACCCTAGAGACAGATGTGTTTAATTTTTTTTATTCCATTACTTCTTTAATAACCAAAATTTTAAAGTGTATTTGGTCAGAATCCTTTGGTTCATTAGTAAAATTAGAATAATGAGAGGTATGTCTTGGGCCCATTTTACAGAGAACTTTTTTATACTATTCTATTGCAGAAGAGCCCATAAAATGAACTTCATACAAATGCTTTTTAACATTTTTTAATTAATTAATAAGCATTTATCTGCTACATAATTTTGTTACAATTTGCACACTTAATATTAACATTGCTATGGTCCACCTGAGTTAAAAGTTCATACTATGTGGAACGTTGGTACTGTGTTTTTAAAGATTCATTAATTTAAATTTTTATTTATAGGAGTAGGAGCTCAGTCTATGTCCGTTTTTCGGCAGCGCCGAAGAACGAACAATGACCTAGAGGCTTACCATCGCAATCTACTCCGGACGATGCATCACGCGCATCCAAATATTTGGCATTTTACCGGTAATTGTTCTTGTACTACGTATAAGCGCTATGGTGATTTAAACCGTCTAATTTATTAGGATTTTTGACTGAAACTACAATGATTTACCCATAAAATACTTTTAAGTGTGACACAAACCACAACCCATAACATAAATGCTAACAATTACAAATTTCAATATCTTTTTTAAACTACTGGACAAACGATTTGTACTGTGGTAGAGGGTGTTTCTAAACTTATATTTGAGCCTAATTGCTCTTGTATTGAAAACAAAATCTGACACCGATTATATTTTTAGATTGTAATGAAATACATCATAACAAACAACAACGCCGCTAGTATAGTAGTATAGGATAAATAACTACCAAACGAACCAATATTGTGGTTTCTGTTACCACCAAAATATCATGTTAACAGATGTTTAAAATCTTTAACCCAATCCAAATGTTATAGTAATGGGAAAATTTTTAATTTAAATTAAGAATACCGCCTTAGCGCGATTCGCATCAACACAGTTGTCAACAAATGCAACCCTTTTTTATTGTAAGTAAACACTTAGACTAATATTATATTTACTTCATAAACCACAATTTCCACAGACGGTCTGCGCAGTATGGAGCACGAGGCTGCAACTACCCTGGGGTCGTTGCAGCACGGTCGCTTGGCGGTCAGGCCCCCTCGACCAAACTACGTACTATCTGACAGAACAATCGTCAGACTTACAGATAGTTTGGTTGAGGGGCGCTACAACCCCAGGGAATTTTTGGAGGCAGCCAGTCATCAGCTGGATGGGCTGCACAATCGCCTGTACAATGTTCAGGTATGTAGGGATGGGCTTATTCAATTTTTTAGTTAAGTGATTGTCATAGGTCAGAAAGCGGTACCACTGTGTACCGCAATAAGTAACACCAAAAGACTAAAACGCGGTTTTGGGTAAGTAAAAAAATGTTATGTGTCAAGGCTCTTGATTGATTAAATAATATTTGATTTCGATTTTTAAAGTGTCGATTAACCTGAGTGTAAGATGAAAAAGATTAAGAAAGAATAACATTAATCAAGACAAATAATTTCTATTGACAGAAAGCTATAAAATAATTTCCAAAACTCACTTTGGAAAACAAAATTACCGTTTCAAATGTATGTTTAAAAGTGGACTGGATGAGATCTGAAGAATATCAGATAACATCATAAACTTCTTAATAAACCCGTAGAAACAAGAGTTTCATAAAGCTTAGTCGCCTGGTCAACCGATTTTACGAGGTGGTGTTAAACGAACAACAACTTTGACAGCTGAACTATCACGCACGTGATCTCTCCGCTATGCCTGTTGCCAGACAAATGCAAATGGTCCTTTCCAGGGATAATTAAAATACTCCCATCGCAGCAGACCTGCGTACTCAGCGAATTTCCAAACGATCTTGAGATATTGTATTTTCCCCATAAACACCAAAGGAATGGGAATGTAGGTTTGCTGCCTTGGGATGTTGTTAGAAAATTTTAGTTTTGTTAGGAAATGTAATAGTTACGTTAGATAAATGTCAAACTGTATCAATATTCGGCACTTTTTAATTTTCCCCATAAACCCCATGGGGGTGAGTATGTAGGTTTGCCGCCATATGGGTGTTGTAAGCAAATATCAGTTAAATCCTACCTAGTGAATGTACATACCAAATATTATCAAGTTATGGTGTTCTTTTCATTTTCCCCATAAACCCCATAGTGGTGAGTACGTAGGTTTGTCGCCAGATGGGTGTTGTAAGCAAATATCAGTTGAGCCCTACCAAGTGAATGTATATACCAAATTTTATCAAGTTATTCCAATAAATAAGCGAGATACAGGGTTTTGTTGATTTCCCATAAGATTAACATGGAAAACCTATTATTGGCTTTTCTCCGTAACCTGTTAAGCTAAGTTAAAAATTCAAAACACTACATTGTTTGTTTTTTTAAGCTCTTTTAAATGGTTTCAGTTAAAATGGTTGAATTTTGAAAATTATGCTCCAAAAATGCAAAAAACCCATTTTTGACCCCTTTGAAACCCCATAAAACCCTGTTCCCATAGCCCGATCATGCTGGTTCGCGAACTCATGAAAATAGATCTAGTCTTACATCTTCATACCAAATTTCATCAAAATCGGAGGTCCCCTTCAAAAATTATCAGTACCACGGACACATAGATATATAGATATATATATAGATATATATATACATATATATGAAAATGAACGAACGAAGTTTTTGGCTTCTGGGGACCTCAAAATGAAAAAGTAACATGGTCCCGGGCTTAGGTCTTACCATGGCTACTACCGTAATAGCGTATTCCCTATAGGGGAATTCGCTAAAATTTAGGCTGTGTTAGCTCTTTAAAGAGATATCTAATTTTTCTTTTAGTTTTTATCTTCTCCAAACTGACTGATCCAAAGTAACTGCTGCGATAACATTTTGCCATCTCTATCTTCAGGAAAACTACGGCGACAGTCCAGATGAAGCCGCACAGGTGGATGGAGGGTGGCTTCCCCCGGACCCTGTGCCCGCCGTCCGAGCTAGACCCCCAAGGCAGGGAGCTGCCGTTCGAGCCAGAGGTCGGGCCCGAGGACGTGGCCGCGCACGTGGTGAAGCCCGCGGTCGCCGCCCCCGCAACATGGGTGCCAACAGAGCTCAGCAGGTATGTATGGTGTACGAGGAAAACAGGAACCTAAAACTGCTATGTGTTACATCTCTTTTTAAGAGATTGGATATTTTTCTGTATTTAACATTGATTTAGGATTTTAATTCATGAAAATTAAGGTTTTTTAAAATATAAAAATTGCCATCAGCTACGGACGGACGGGCATTTCGTGGCCGATATTGCGACAGGGAGGGCGCAACTATTTTGTGTGCCTAGGGGAGTTTTTGGAGGCAGCCAGCCATCAGCTGGATGGGCCTCTACAATATCAACGTAGGTTATTATCATTGTTAGACCACCATTAGATTTACATTATTCAACCTTGTTCTTGTTATTATTGTTACACCGCTTTTGTTGAATTGTTATATATATTTATATGAAAGTTGTTATATATATTTATATGAAAGTTGTCACTGTGAAACATAGCTTCTTTCTTAGGATACCACCAATTCAAATGTAAGTAATATTTATAATTTTGTTTAGTTTTACTTTCATTGCAAACGTCATGTAAGCATTCTCAAATCATGTATTCTCAAAGTCTCAAAAGTATTCTCAAATCATTCCTCTAAAACTGTGTATTTTTTTATAGAAAAGAGTAAGCCTTCAAATGGAAAATTTAACTTAACTAGTCCCATTAGTAATTTTCAGGCAGAGTCTCGTATAACCGTTAATTTAAATAGTAGGCCTTGGTCTAGTCTTAATGGTCAATCTGATTCAAATGATTCACATTTAATGTCTTATTATGGAATGTGCAGTGTATTGGTAATAAAATTGATTACATTTCTCTCTTGTGTAATGACTATAAAATAAAACTAGTGACTTTTGCCGAACACTGGCTTAGTGATGAGGATAGCAATACTCAATAATATAATATATTATTATCTTTATATCACCATCTTTCTTCCACCATGCATTATTCATACTTTTTCTATACTCCTTTCTCGATAACCTGCAATTCCCGCAAACCCGTACACCGTTTGGTTCACATTAGTGCGCGTTCGTGGGAACTACTGTACTACAGTATGGTATTGGATTTTAAATTTAAATGTTCTAATCAGTCAGAAATTAGAGATTTATTTTTTAATTCTCTTTTGTAATGCTATATATTGTAAATTGACAGAGTGAATGATTTTGTTGATAGCTGCCATTTGTCAGCAACAAGGAAACACTTCATCTGAACAATCACACACCCTTCATCACACCCACCTTAAAATACGCACTATAGAGTTTTTTCTTTCTTTTTTTCAAGAAATGCATTTAAATGTGGGCGTATCTGAATAATGTATGTAACTTGTTCAGTAATAGGAAATTATTAAATGTGCATGTTATCTTTGCTTTAAACAACTTACAGTATGAATTATTTCAAAATATTGTCCAATAACATACCAAACATAACCACCACAACTGGATGAGTATATTTAATGGACCATGTTATTAAACTATATATTTAACCAATGTTTACATTACGGAATATTTCCAGATCTTCAAAAACAATCCACAGTGGTCGAAATTAAGAAAAATCCAAAATTAAAAACTATTGATAATTATCGACCAATATCTTTACTTCCTGTTCTCTCTAAAATTCTTGAAAAAATCTTATATGACAGAATTGTAAGCTTTATTTCACAAAACAAAATCTTAAATGAAGAACAATTTGCGTTTAGAAAAGATAAATGTACTCTAAATGTTTTAACAAATTACGTAAACATAATTCTAAGAACATAGAGGATAAAAATTATATTTCTACAGTACAGTGTGATCTTACAAAAGCGTTTGACAGCATAAATCATAATATATTATTGAATAAACTTGAAAATTATGGTATAAGAGGAATTGCTTATGATATTATTTCATCCTATTTAAGAAATAGAAAACAGAAAGTCATTTTAAGAATGAAAAAAAATACTATGGCACACTCCCAATGGCAAATAGTCAATATAGGAGTTCCTCAAGGTTCTATATTGGGTCCGTTATTATTCATTATCTATGTATCTGACTTACCAGCAAACATAAAATATGGAAAAATTTTACAATATGCAGACGACACTTGTGCTTTTGTATCGGCTGGTAGTGAAAAAGAATTGGAATTTAAATTAAACTCTACAATTTTAAATATAAATGAATGGTTAAAAATAAATGGATTATGCCTTAATTGTAAAAAAACAAATATTATATATTATAAAAACCATAAATTAAATGAAGTAAAAGACATATACTGTGAAAATGAAAAGATCCCGGTTGTAAAAAACGCTAACCTGCTTGGTATAAAAATCGATGAAGATTTTTCTTGGAATACCAACGTTGAAAGTATAGTGAAAAAACTAAATTCAGTGTGTTTTAGTCTTCGGATCCTATCAAAATGTGTCGATAGAAACATTCTAAAAATGTGTTACTTTGCTTATTTTCAAAACACTCTAAATTATTGCTTACCAATATTTTTCAATTCTTCAATTAAAAATCAGATGAAAATATTTAGAGTTCAAAAACGAGCTATCAGAATTATAAATAACGTACATCATTTGGAACATTGTTATAATTTATTCAATAACAACAAAATTTTAACCGTATTTGGCTTGTTCATTTTTGAAATAACAAAATTTTATCTAAAGAATAAAGAGTTCATACATGAAGAATGCAAACATAACTACAATACCAGAAATTCATCACTAATTCCAACAAAAGGACACAGAACAACAGTATATGAAAAATCTCCTTATGAAGTATCCCGCAAAATTATAAATTTGATCAGAACGTATTATAATTTGGAAATAAAAACATCTAAAGATTTAAAAGTATTAAAAAATTTACTTGAGGAAGAACCTTTATACTCCCTTAAAGATTTTTATGAGAAGAAAAAAAAGAATCTACATTTAAAAAAAAGAAGAAACATCAAAATTTGGAAAATACTGGATAGAATTAGTTTATGAGAACATTACTATTAAGTTAGAAATTAAGAGTACCTAATGCATGTATACATGTCTGTAAGGTAAATAAAAATTTGAAAAGTAATTTGAAAAGACCAGACTTTCTGGCCGATATAGCTACATCAACTGAGAACCACTGGATCATGATTTTGTTTTGAAAATCAGAACTCTTGAGCTGTTCAACATACCTTAATGTAATTTTCCCAAAGGATGTGTTTATTACTGTGCTTCCAGTTTATGTGTTTTCAAGTTAGATGTCTGATTCTGTTTATTACATTTTTAGGATGAAACAATCCAATTTGGCTCTTTAGAGCTAACTGTAAAGGCCCAAGGCCTGTTGAAATGTAACCAGATGGACTAAAAAATTTTGTGTCGAATGTCCTTAGAGTTTTTTACACTCAAGAGCAGTTACCACATGTCTCTTACCGGCACTGTGCCGAACTGCCACAGAGACAAACAACCCAAACAAGGAATGGACAAGAAATTTTTATTATCATTAACAGGTGAGTCTATTATATTTGTTGATTTATTTACATTCAAATTTAATACAATTTATGTTCATAACAAAGCTTTTTAGCTGCTTAGAGTGTTTCTTCCTGATTGAATAATTGGTAAATAACAGGGTGTTGTAAGCACTTAACAGTGTTATTTTACCTGATGCATTAAATAACATACACCACAGTCTTAGAGTGGCAATGTAGCTTGTGGATTGTACCTGGGTTACATGTATTTTGGTGTGAGAGAAACCACACTTAAATATGCGCGTGTTGTTTAATATTGACCTTCATGTTGAGCGCAATAGTAAACTTGTTCAAATAGTAATTTTTTCCGTTTTATTGTATGTGACAAAAAAATTTGGTGTGTCAGACAAAGCTGTCCACGCGGCTATCAGTATCAAACTCATTAATAAATGCCGTCTTTTCAAAAATAAATCTGATAAGACAAGGGAAAACCCAAATAAGCAAGAAGAAAATGAAAGTTGAAGCAAAAGGTCTTTGAAGACAGCCGTTTAAGTTCCCTACATGTTACGGGTCGAAATCATGAAATGTTATAATAAGTCACCCAACTATTAAAAAAAATAATGACTATTATATGTATGTTTAAACTTAACCCATAAAAAATAGCATCTTTTTTATACATTCAATTAATATTAGGTGTCAATTTTTTTTATCTCTTTCAGACTCAATTTACATTTTAGGTCACGCTTGTATCCAAGAGTGAGATGCATAAATAAATAACTTTTTTTGCATATTACAAAATTTATAATGACATTCAAGCATATGAACAAATAGCACACTACTGCATTATTCTTAGCTTTTGAGCATATTATTGCACAAATTGTTTACAGTTGTATTATTATTGTTTTTAATTAAAGAGTAACCTAAATGAAACTTAGGTCAGAAATACATAGAGAATGCAGAAACAAGTAATAAATAGTAAAATTTTTGCTATGATAGTCATAAAATTAGTTCATTCATTCAATTTACTTCTGAATTGTAAAAAAAATAAACTTTATTTAAGTTTTAACCTCTGAAATTATACCATTTAAATATGCTCTTGGAAAGGAAAGACCTACATAATATTGTGAGAGATCATAACATTGAATACACAACAAAGTGGCATAAGGAAGATGCTTTGAGTGTCAGCATTGACTATGTACACTCACGTTAGTGTACATAGTCAATGGTGTCAGGCTGTGGGTGGAGGAAATGCAGCAACTCGGTGAGGATTGTCTCGTGCTTTTTTTTCAAAGAACAAGGAGATGAGCATCCACAACTACGAAAAGATGACTTTGTTTTAATTATTATGACATCCTTCCAAGCGTCACAAATTGTTAAATTTGGACATAATAAAATTTGCGTAGACCGCACTCATGGTACCAATGGGTACGATATTGAACTAATCACACTCATGACGGTCGATCAGTTTGGTGCTGGATGTCCAGCGGCCTATTGTTTCAGTTCAAAGTGTGTTGAGGGACATTTATCACTGTTCTTTTTTTTCCCAAAAATTAAGGAAAAGTTTGGTGAGATAAATGCCACGGTATTTATGTCAGAAGATGCTCCAGAATTCTACAATGCCTGGTGTGCAGTAATGCGAGCGCCTATACATAAATTGTTATGCTCCTGGCATGTAGACAGGTGTTGGTGGAAAAATCTTTACAACGTGAAAGGAGGGAATGAAAAGAAATCCTTAGTGTACAAGACAATGAAGGTGTTGCTACAATATTTGTCAACAAAGAAGAATTTCCATTCTTCGTTGAACGAAACTTTAGCAAATCTTTAGAGTGGCTCCGACACCCATAATTATGGGGAGTACTTTATCAAGTGCTGTGCCAGCCGACCTGAGCAGTGGGCATATTGCTACGGACTTGGCTTGGGCATAAATACAAATATGTACCTTGAGGCATTTCACAAGTAATTAAAGCACCTCTATATAGAAGGGAAGAAAGTCAAGCGTTTGGACAATAGTATATTTCGTCACTAGTCCGGAAAGTGGTCGTTATCGGTGCAAGATCGAGTTTCAAGTACGAGGCGAAGCCGAGTACTTGAATTCGATCGAGCACCGATATACCACTTTCGGACGAGTTACGAACAGTACTTTTCATCATACCACCTTTAATAAATATACAGTTTGGATAAAAATTAATAAATTTTAACCTATATACCCCCTCTTACGTTGTTATTTGTTTATCTTGTATTTGAACTATTTACAACTAAACAATCAGCTGTTTGACATTTATATATTGGAGTCAACCAAGCTTAAGTTACTGTAAGCAGAATATCAGCGCTAGTGGTGTCAAACATTGGAAGTTTTTTTCCGGCCTAGTCCCGAAAACCACTGTATCAGAATCAAACTCATCAATAATTGAAGTCTTTTCAAAAAGAAATCTGATAAGACAAAGGAAAACCCAAATAAGCAAGAAGAAAATGAAAGTTCAAGCAAAAGGTCTTTGGAGACAGCCGTTTAAGTTCCCTACATGTTACGGGTCGAAATCATGAAATGTTATAATAAGTCACCCAACTATTAAAAAAAATAATGACTATTATATGTATGTTTAAACTTAACCCATTAAAAAATAGCATCTTTTTAATAAAGTCTATTAATATTAGGTGTCAAATTTTTTTATCACTTTTAGACTCAATTAACATTTTAGGTCACGCTTGTATCCAAGAGTGAGATCCAGAAATAAATTACTTTTTTTGCATATTACAAAATTTATAATGACATTCAAGCATATGAACAAATAGCACACTACTGCATTATTATTAGAATTTGAGCATATTATTGCACAAATTGTTTACAGTTGTATTATTATTGTTTTTAATTAAAGAGTAACCTAAATGAAACTTAGGTCAGAAATACATAGAGAATGCAGAAACAAGTAATAAATAGTAAAATTTTAGCTATGATAGTCATAAAGTTAGTTCATTCATTCCATTTACTTCTGAATTGTAAAAAAATTTAATAAACTTTATTTAAGTTTTTAACCTCTGAAATTATACCATTTCATGAGTTGGACTCTACATCTGATTTATTTCATACGTATATATTTTGTTTTTACTGTTGAAAGAGCCTAGATCTCCAAGTAATTTAATAATGTTACCATGGTATTATTATTTTATTGGTAATTATGTTATTGTTTAAAGTTTTCATTTAAGATGTTGATTTGGTTATGAGAATTACACTGATTGCTGTCTTTTTGAAAATATAATGGAAGTTTTGGAAATCTCTTTGGAGATTTCCGTTTAGTATAGCACATACGTGTATATTTTGTTTCTATTATTGAAAGAGCCTGAATCTCCAAAATATTTATCAATATTTCCATGATATAGTATTTTATTGTTAATTGTATTTTGTAAGTTTTCATTTAAGCTGTTGATTCGATTATCAGAATTACACTGATTGCTGTCTTTTCAAAAATAAAATGGAAGTTTTGGAAAACCTCTTTGGAGATTTCCGTTTAGTATAGCACATACTATATTTTGTATGTACGTGTATATTTTGTTTCTACTGAATCTCCAAGGAATTTATTAATATTACCATTATATTTGTATTTTATTGTTAATTGTGTTATTGTTTGAGTTTTTATTAAAGGTAAGTTTTCAAAAATACTATTGTGTTGTTGTTAATTTATTTATTTTATTTATTAATTTGATTTATTTGATTTCTTTTGCTAATTTATGTTGATCTGTTGTAATCGTGTAGCAAACTTAATTTTCGTGTACGAAGATTTTTT
Organism: Neoaliturus tenellus; assembly: GCA_030545055.2. Classification (NCBI taxonomy): domain Eukaryota; kingdom Metazoa; phylum Arthropoda; class Insecta; order Hemiptera; family Cicadellidae; genus Neoaliturus; species Neoaliturus tenellus. The sequence continues at coordinate 113,096,737 of CM061531.1, forward strand.
TTGCAGGGTAAGTATAAAATTCTGGTTTGTAAGTATATTTTAAAAAAATTGTATCACTAACTATTACAAAGAAATTTTTATTATAGTATTATAAAGTGTATTTTGAATTCTTAGTAGGCCTTAAAGTTTTAATTCACAATGATAACGTTTTTGTATTTATCAACACATAGCAATATTCTACAAAACCACTGACTACTAAAGGATTCTAAAATGAGTATCATTAAGTATTATAAAGGAATTTCTATAATAGTATTATTGAATATTTCAATAGTACTTTTAACAATACCTCAAAGTATGCGTTCGAATTTACGCATAGTACCTAATACCAATCAATGACACTTTTTATGATTTACTATAGTACGATTATAGGTATTTTTATAATACTACTATTGGTTGATTTTAATAATACTCTATAATCATTTTTACATAGGGCAGGTGCATCGCCGTGTCAAACAATGAAATTTTTTGGCATTTATGTATTTTTGTCGTGTGTAATGTTTTATTTTGACTTTATGATGAAACGCCAGTGCGCAGATGCCTGAAGATGGCACAGTGGTGATGAAACGCATCGCAACATAAACTACAGCGACAAAGAAAGTCAGAAGATATAATTAGTTAAAAATAATTTAGATCATAACCTTACTGGGGGAGTAACCTAACCTAACCATACTGTAGTTTGAATAAATTTGTATTATATTTGGTTTTTATTTAAAAAAAGGTTATATCATAACCAAACCTAATCTTAAATATACAAATCTTGGTACCTCAAAGATAACACTTAACTTCACCTAACCTAACCTATTTGCATAAAATCAGATATTACTAAAATTGTTGTGACCCCCCCCCCCCTCCTAAGAAATCCTATATATCGTTGGAAAATCATTAAAATCAGAAGAATTGCTAGAATTATGCTATACTTTGAAAAATCAGCCAAAGAGCAGAAATCGGCGGATTATTAGTTTCACCTGAAATAGTATATTTCGTCACTAGTCCGGAAAGTGGTCGTTATCGGTGCAAGATCGAGTTTCAAGTACGAGGCGAAGCCGAGTACTTGAATTCGATCGAGCACCGATATACCACTTTCGGACGAGTTACGAACAGTACTTTTCATCATACCACCTTTAATAAATATACAGTTTGGATAAAAATTCATAAATTTTAACCTATATACCCCCTCTTACGTTGTTATTTGTTTATCTTGTATTTGAACTGTTTACAACTAAACAATCAGCTGTTTGACATTTATATATTGGAGTCAACGAGGTTTAAGTTACTGTAAGCAGAATAGCAGCGCTGGTGGTGTCAAATATTGGAAGTTTTTTTCCGGCCTAGTCCCGAAAACCACTGTTTCGAGGACTAGTCCCAAAAACTTTGTTTACCAACACGTTTATCCAACCCACCGGGAATCAACTAGTTTCGATCACAGCTGACCGTTCCGAAAACAACGTTTATCGCAATGGTATGATGAAAAATTTTATTTAAGGCAATAACCTAAAAAAATATAATATGTCAAAATTTTCATGACAACACAAAAATTTATAGTTAACGAAGAGGTAATAAAATATAGGCCTATAGCTTAAATGTGTGAGAAAAAAGAGGATTTTTGGTAATAAGTGTACAATATTAATTTAATTTTTTTTTTTGGCCTATTGTAATTCAAGTTAAGTAAAACTGTGTTTTTTTTCAGGGAAGTTACAAGACGGCATCACTTTTGGCCATATCCTTAATGAACTCAGGAGTCAAAAAGATCTTCACCCAAGATTAATGCTCTTGGAAAGGAAAGACCTACATAATATTGTGAGAGATCATAACATTGAATACACAACAAAGTGGCATAAGGAAGATGCTTTGATTGTCAGCATTGACTATGTACACTCACGTTAGTGTACATAGTAGCAGCAACTCGGTGAGGATTGTCTCGTGCTTGTTTTCAAAGAACAAGGAGATGAGCATCCACAACTACGAAAAGATGACTTTGTTTTAATTATTATGACATCCTTCCAAGCGTCACAAATTGTTAAATTTGGACATAATAAAATTTGCGTAGACCGCACTCATGGTACCAATGGGTACGATATTGAACTAATCACACTCATGACGGTCGATCAGTTTGGTGCTGGATGTCCAGCGGCCTATTGTTTCAGTTCAAAGTGTGTTGAGGGACATTTATCACTGTTCTTTTTTTTCCCAAAAATTAAGGAAAAGTTTGGTGAGATAAATGCCACGGTATTTATGTCAGACGATGCTCCAGAATTCTACAATGCCTGGTGTGCAGTAATGCGAGCGCCTATACATAAATTGTTATGCTCCTGGCATGTAGACAGGTGTTGGTGGAAAAATCTTTACAACGTGAAAGGAGGGAATGAAAAGAAATCCTTAGTGTACAAGACAATGAAGGTGTTGCTACAATATTTGTCAACAAAGAAGAATTTCCATTCTTCGTTGAACGAAACTTTAGCAAATCTTTAGAGTGGCTCCGACACCCATAATTATGGGGAGTACTTTATCAAGTGCTGTGCCAGCCGACCTGAGCAGTGGGCATATTGCTACGGACTTGGCTTGGGCATAAATACAAATATGTACCTTGAGGCATTTCACAAGTAATTAAAACACCTCTATATAGAAGGGAAGAAAGTCAAGCGTTTGGACAATAGTATATTTCGTCACTAGTCCGGAAAGTGGTCGTTATCGGTGCAAGATCGAGTTACAAGTACGAGGCGAAGCCGAGTACTTGAATTCGATCGAGCACCGATATACCACTTTCGGACGAGTTACGAACAGTACTTTTCATCATACCACCTTTAATAAATATACAGTTTGGATAAAAATTAATAAATTTTAACCTATATACCCCCTCTTACGTTGTTATTTGTTTATCTTGTATTTGAACTATTTACAACTAAACAATCAGCTGTTTGACATTTATATATTGGAGTCAACCAAGCTTAAGTTACTGTAAGCAGAATATCAGCGCTAGTGGTGTCAAACTTTGGAAGTTTTTTTCCGGCCTAGTCCCGAAAACCACTGTATCAGAATCAAACTCATCAATAATTGAAGTCTTTTCAAAAAGAAATCTGATAAGACAAAGGAAAACCCAAATAAGCAAGAAGAAAATGAAAGTTCAAGCAAAAGGTCTTTGGAGACAGCCGTTTAAGTTCCCTACATGTTACGGGTCGAAATCATGAAATGTTATAATAAGTCACCCAACTATTAAAAAAAATAATGACTATTATATGTATGTTTAAACTTAACCCATTAAAAAATAGCATCTTTTTAATAAAGTCTATTAATATTAGGTGTCAATTTTTTTTATCACTTTTAGACTCAATTAACATTTTAGGTCACGCTTGTATCCAAGAGTGAGATGCAGAAATAAATTACTTTTTTTGCATATTACAAAATTTATAATGACATTCAAGCATATGAACAAATAGCACACTACTGCATTATTATTAGAATTTGAGCATATTATTGCACAAATTGTTTACAGTTGTATTATTATTGTTTTTAATTAAAGAGTAACCTAAATGAAACTTAGGTCAGAAATACATAGAGAATGCAGAAACAAGTAATAAATAGTAAAATTTTAGCTATGATAGTCATAAAGTTAGTTCATTCATTCCATTTACTTCTGAATTGTAAAAAAAATTAATAAACTTTATTTAAGTTTTTAACCTCTGAAATTATACCATTTCATGAGTTGGACTCTACATCTGATTTATTTCATACGTATATATTTTGTTTTTACTGTTGAAAGAGCCTAGATCTCCAAGTAATTTAATAATGTTACCATGGTATTATTATTTTATTGGTAATTATGTTATTGTTTAAAGTTTTCATTTAAGATGTTGATTTGGTTATGAGAATTACACTGCTGTCTTTTTGAAAATATAATGGAAGTTTTGGAAAACATCTTTGGAGACAGCCGTTTAGTATAGCACATACGTGTATATTTTGTTTCTACTATTGAAAGAGCCTGAATCTCTAAAACATTTATCAATATTTCCATGATATAGTATTTTATTGTTAATTGTATTTTGTAAGCTTTCATTTAAGCTGTTGATTCGATTAGAAGAATTACACTGATTGCTGTCTTTTCAAAAATAAAATGGAAGTTTTGGAAAATCTCTTTGGAGATTTCCGTTTAGTATAGCACATACTATATTTTGTATGTACGTGTATATTTTGTTTCTACTGAATCTCCAAGGAATTTATTAATATTGCCATTATATTTGTATTTTATTGTTAGTTGTGTTATTGTTGTTTGAGTTTTTAGGGGATGACTGGGATGACTTTTAGGGTCAAAATTTTCAATTTTTGGGTTTTTGTATTCTGTGTATTTTCCTGTTTATTTAGATATAAGCATTATTAAGTTTTGGTGAAAAGTAAAAAAGTTATTGCTATTTTAGTTATACCGTGCAGAGTCGATTTCAACGCTAAATTCAAGGCCTGACTCCCCCTTGTGACATTTCACTGCCTATAGTGCTTAGTTTCTAATGGTTCAAGTATTACGCGCTGTGTGGTTGGCTACACTGTCACTCTCTTCACAAAATAGCTAAAACAGTGTAGTCACAGTCACAGCTGGCTTTGTTTACGTTTTTACTTTCAAAATAGTTAGTTTCTGAGTTGATGTGAAGTGTTTATAGTTTATAGAGAAGTTTTATTGAGTTATTATATATTCCGGTTGCTTGGTTTCTAAGTGTGTGAATATGCCTAGATCAATCAAACCTTTTAAAAAACGTTAACGTGTGTTTTGTGGCATCAAAAAACAAGATTTGGTGAATGTAAACAGGCCTAGGCCTAGTTGTAGTGTTTTGAGTGTAGCTAGTGGTAGTGGTAGTGAGCCTAAAAAAGTTAGTTCATCGAAAAAGAAGGTGGGTAAATACTTATCCGAATATGACACTTTTGTAGATGAAGACACTAGTAGTGTCACAGATCTCATAAATTTGAAAGACATGGAAACCTTGCTATCAAATATAGCGGTGTGTACCAAATGTAACAGCGCACTTTCTATAACTAGTGATCGAGGGTTAGGCCTAAGTGTTGACATAAATGTTGTATGTACTGGCTGTGGTTTTTCTGTCACTGGAAGTAACAGTAAGAAAGTAGGTAGTGGTGGTAAATCAGATCTAAATGTTCGTTTAGCATACGCCTTTCGTTGTATCGGAAAGGGTCAATCCGCTGCTAGAACCTTTTGTGGAATAATGAACATGCCTGCCCCCCATCCTTCAAGTACTACTCCAACTTGTTGAGCTCTGCTGCAAAAAAGGTTTCCATTGAAACTATGCGAAACGCAGTTACAGAATGTGTTGAAGAAAATGATGGTGACACGGATATAACAGCAATCTTCGATGGATCGTGGCAGTGACGCGGTCAAGTGAGCCTAAATGGTTATGTTACAGCTATAGCGGCAAACACTGGAAAAGTTATCGATGTTAGGATATTTTCTAAATATTGTAGGTGTAAGGGAAGGTTGGAAAATGAACATAGACCTAATTGTGAAGCAAACTATGCAGGGACAAGTGGGGGGATGGAAGTAAAAGGCGTTTTAGACATGTTTCAAACATCCGAAGCAACTTATGGGATCAGATACAAAAATTTTCTTGGTGATGGCGACAGTTCCTCTTACCCAACAGTTGTTGAAGCTAAACCTTACGGACCAGATTTTTCAATAGAAAAACTTGAGGGCATAGGACATGTACAGAAACGTACGGGTACACGTCTTATAACTCTCAAAAATAAATTGGCCAAAACTAAACTTTCCGACGGAAAACAATCGGGGGGCGTGGACGGCTAACAGGAGCTGAGATAAAAGAAATACAACTTTACTATGGCCTAGTCATAAGACGGAATACCAACAGCTTAGAAGGAATGAAAAAAGCCGTTTGGGCTGAGTATTTTCAACTAGCTTCATCAAATGAAAACCCAATGCATAATCATTGCCCCCCCGCACCTGACACTTGGTGCAAATATAATAAGGCCAAATACGACCATGAAGAATACAACCATAATGATCACAGACATTTCCTCAAAGTAATTATGGAGCAGATAAAGCCGTTTTTTAGAGAACTGTCGAACCCAGAACTGCTAAAAAAGTGTCTGCATGGCGGCACATAAAACCCAGACGAGAGTGTGAACAGTGTGATCTGGACTAGAGTACCGAAGGCCAATTTTGTGATGAGAAGCACCCTTGAGCTAGGAGTTTATGAAGACATAGCCACCTTTAATAATGGAAATATAACAAGGTGTAGGCTATTGGAAAGACTCGGAATCAAGCCTGGCATAAACTGCATCAAAGTCATGAGTGCTCTTGACCAAAAGCGAATCGCGGAAGCTGAAAAAGAGATAGAAGAGATACAGAAAAAGTGTCGTAAGAAGCAGCAGTTGGCTAAAAGGAAGCTGGAGGATGATTTTGAAGCCCAAGAAGGTGCAGATCGCCTAAGCTATAAGACAGCAACGTATTAAAGTATTTATGCATTTATGCTATATTGTTACCATAGTAATACTGTGTTTTAATCGCGATTCCTGAAAAAAAACACATTTTTCGTTACTTATGTTCCTTTTTTTCAAGAACCAATAAAGATATCAACATAATTCTTTTTTTTTATTTTGTAGCTTACACTATTATTTACATTTTAAGTTGATTGTTTGAGTTTTAAGCTATTCCAACACATTATTAAAGTTATTTAAAAGGATAAAAACACGTACAATTTTGAACAAATTTTTAAAAATATATAAAAATTAAAAAAAAATTTATTAATGTTTTCAACTTAATTTGCAGAGAAAAATGTCATCTTTCAAACAAAAAAAAATGCAAGTCTCTAACATTAATGGTTGCCAAGCAACAGGTACATAAAGTTAATAAATTTAACATTGCGAACATAGGGACATCCCAGTCCCCTTAAAGGTAAGTTTTCAAAAATACTATTGTGTTTTTATTTATTTTATTTTATTTAATTATTTGATTTTCACCCAAGATTAATGCTCTTGGAAAGGAAAGACCTACATAATATTGTGAGAGATCATAATATTGAATACACAACAAAGCGGCATAAGGAAGATGCTTTGAGTGTCAGCATTGACTATGTACACTCACGTTAGTGTACATAGTCAATGGTGTCAGGCTGTGGGTGGAGGAAATGCAGCAACTCGGTGTAGATTGTCTCGTGCTTTTTTTTCAAAGAACAAGGAGATGAGCATCCACAACTACGAAAAGATGACTTTGTTTTAATTATTATGACATCCTTCCAAGCGTCACAAATTGTTAAATTTGGACATAATAAAATTTGCGTAGACCGCACTCATGGTACCAATGGGTACGATATTGAACTAATCACACTCATGACGGTCGATCAGTTTGGTGCTGGATGTCCAGCGGCAATTATCTATTGTTTCAGTTCAAAGTGTGTTGAGGGACATTTATCACTGTTCTTTTTTTTCCCAAAAATTAAGGAAAAGTTTGGTGAGATAAATGCCACGGTATTTATGTCAGACGATGCTCCAGAATTCTACAATGCCTGGTGTGCAGTAATGCGAGCGCCTATACATAAATTGTTATGCTCCTGGCATGTAGACAGGTGTTGGTGGAAAAATCTTTACAACGTGAAAGGAGGGAATGAAAAGAAATCCTTAGTGTACAAGACAATGAAGGTGTTGCTACAATATTTGTCAACAAAGAAGAATTTCCATTCTTCGTTGAACGAAACTTTAGCAAATCTTTAGAGTGGCTCCGACACCCATAATTATGGGGAGTACTTTATCAAGTGCTGTGCCAGCCGACCTGAGCAGTGGGCATATTGCTACGGACTTGGCTTGGGCATAAATACAAATATGTACCTTGAGGCATTTCACAAGTAATTAAAGCACCTCTATATAGAAGGGAAGAAAGTCAAGCGTTTGGACAATAGTATATTTCGTCACTAGTCCGGAAAGTGGTCGTTATCGGTGCAAGATCGAGTTTCAAGTACGAGGCGAAGCCGAGTACTTGAATTCGATCGAGCACCGATATACCACTTTCGGACGAGTTACGAACAGTACTTTTCATCATACCACCTTTAATAAATATACAGTTTGGATAAAAATTCATAAATTTTAACCTATATACCCCCTCTTACGTTGTTATTTGTTTACCTTGTATTTGAACTATTTACAACTAAACAATCAGCTGTTTGACATTTATATATTGGAGTCAACCAAGCTTAAGTTACTGTAAGCAGAATATCAGCGCTAGTGGTGTCAAACATTGGAAGTTTTTTTCCGGCCTAGTCCCGAAAACCACTGTATCAGAATCAAACTCATCAATAATTGAAGTCTTTTCAAAAAGAAATCTGATAAGACAAAGGATAACCCAAATAAGCAAGAAGAAAATGAAAGTTCAAGCAAAAGGTCTTTGGAGACAGCCGTTTAAGTTCCCTACATGTTACGGGTCGAAATCATGAAATGTTATAATAAGTCACCCAACTATTAAAAAAAATAATGACTATTATATGTATGTTTAAACTTAACCCATTAAAAAATAGCATCTTTTTAATAAAGTCTATTAATATTAGGTGTCAATTTTTTTTATCACTTTTAGACTCAATTAACATTTTAGGTCACGCTTGTATCCAAGAGTGAGATGCAGAAATAAATTACTTTTTTTGCATATTACAAAATTTATAATGACATTCAAGCATATGAACAAATAGCACACTACTGCATTATTATTAGAATTTGAGCATATTATTGCACAAATTGTTTACAGTTGTATTATTATTGTTTTTAATTAAAGAGTAACCTAAATGAAACTTAGGTCAGAAATACATAGAGAATGCAGAAACAAGTAATAAATAGTAAAATTTTAGCTATGATAGTCATAAAGTTAGTTCATTCATTCCATTTACTTCTGAATTGTAAAAAAAATTAATAAACTTTATTTAAGTTTTTAACCTCTGAAATTATACCATTTCATGAGTTGGACTCTACATCTGATTTATTTCATACGTATATATTTTGTTTTTACTGTTGAAAGAGCCTAGATCTCCAAGTAATTTAATAATGTTACCATGGTATTATTATTTTATTGGTAATTATGTTATTGTTTAAAGTTTTCATTTAAGATGTTGATTTGGTTATGAGAATTACACTGATTGCTGTCTTTTTGAAAATATAATGGAAGTTTTGGAAATCTCTTTGGAGATTTCCGTTTAGTATAGCACATACGTGTATATTTTGTTTCTATTATTGAAAGAGCCTGAATCTCCAAAATATTTATCAATATTTCCATGATATAGTATTTTATTGTTAATTGTATTTTGTAAGTTTTCATTTAAGCTGTTGATTCGATTATCAGAATTACACTGATTGCTGTCTTTTCAAAAATAAAATGGAAGTTTTGGAAAACCTCTTTGGAGATTTCCGTTTAGTATAGCACATACTATATTTTGTATGTACGTGTATATTTTGTTTCTACTGAATCTCCAAGGAATTTATTAATATTACCATTATATTTGTATTTTATTGTTAATTGTGTTATTGTTTGAGTTTTTATTAAAGGCAAGTTTTCAAAAATACTATTGTGTTATGTTAATTTATTTATTTTATTTATTAATTTGATTTATTTGATTTATTTTGCTAATTTAAGTTGATCTGTTGTAATCGTGTAGCAAACTTAATTTTCGTGTACGAAGATTTTTTTTGCAGGGTAAGTATAAAATTCTGGTTTGTAAGTATATTTAAAAAAAATTGTATCACTAACTATTACAAAGAAATTTTTATTATAGTATTATAAAGTGTATTTTGAATTCTTAGTAGGCCTTAAAGTTTTAATTCACAATGATAACGTTTTTGTATTTATCAACACATAGCAATATTCTACAAAACCACTGACTACTAAAGGATTCTAAAATGAGTATCATTAAGTATTATAAAGGAATTTCTATAATAGTATTATTGAATATTTCAATAGTACTTTTAACAATACCTCAAAGTATGCGTTCGAATTTACGCATAGTACCTAATACCAATCAATGACACTTTTTATGATTTACTATAGTACGATTATAGGTATTTTTATAATACTACTATTGGTTGATTTTAATAATACTCTATAATCATTTTTACATAGGGCAGGTGCATCGCCGTGTCAAACAATGAAATTTTTTGGCATTTATGTATTTTTGTCGTGTGTAATGTTTTATTTTGACTTTATGATGAAACGCCAGTGCGCAGATGCCTGAAGATGGCACAGTGGTGATGAAACGCATCGCAACATAAACTACAGCGACAAAGAAAGTCAGAAGATATAATTAGTTAAAAATAATTTAGATCATAACCTTACTGGGGGAGTAACCTAACCTAACCATACTGTAGTTTGAATAAATTTGTATTATATTTGGTTTTTATTTAAAAAAAGGTTATATCATAACCAAACCTAATCTTAAATATACAAATCTTGGTACCTCAAAGATAACACTTAACTTCACCTAACCTAACCTATTTGCATAAAATCAGATATTACTAAAATTGTTGTGACCCCCCCCCTCCTAAGAAATCCTATATATCGTTGGAAAATCATTAAAATCAGAAGAATTGCTAGAATTATGCTATACTTTGAAAAATCAGCCAAAGAGCAGAAATCGGCGGATTATTAGTTTCACCTGAAATAGTATATTTCGTCACTAGTCCGGAAAGTGGTCGTTATCGGTGCAAGATCGAGTTTCAAGTACGAGGCGAAGCCGAGTACTTGAATTCGATCGAGCACCGATATACCACTTTCGGACGAGTTACGAACAGTACTTTTCATCATACCACCTATAATAAATATACAGTTTGGATAAAAATTCATAAATTTTAACCTATATACCCCCTCTTACGTTGTTATTTGTTTATCTTGTATTTGAACTATTTACAACTAAACAATCAGCTGTTTGACATTTATATATTGGAGTCAACGAGGTTTAAGTTACTGTAAGCAGAATAGCAGCGCTAGTGGTGTCAAATATTGGAAGTTTTTTTCCGGCCTAGTCCCGAAAACCACTGTTTCGAGGACTAGTCCCAAAAACTTTGTTTACCAACACGTTTATCCAACCCACCGGGAATCAACTAGTTTCGATCACAGCTGACCGTTCCGAAAACAACGTTTATCGCAATGGTATGATGAAAAATTTTATTTAAGGCAATAACCTAAAAAAATATAATAATATGTCAAAATTTTCATGACAACACAAAAATTTATAGTTACCGAAGAGGTAATAAAATATAGGCCTATAGCTTAAATGTGTGAGAAAAAAGAGGATTTTTGGTAATAAGTGTACAATATTAATTTAATTTTTTTTTGGCCTATTGTAATTCAAGTTAAGTAAAACTGTGTTTTTTTTTCAGGGAAGTTACAAGACGGCATCACTTTTGGCCATATCCTTAATGAACTCAGGAGTCAAAAAGATCTTCACCCAAGATTAATGCTCTTGGAAAGGAAAGACCTACATAATATTGTGAGAGATCATAACATTGAATACACAACAAAGTGGCATAAGGAAGATGCTTTGAGTGTCAGCATTGACTATGTACACTCACGTTAGTGTACATAGTCAATGGTGTCAGACTGTGGGTGGAGGAAATGCAGCAACTCGGTGAGGATTGTCTCGTGCTTTTTTTTCAAAGAACAAGGAGATGAGCATCCACAACTACGAAAAGATGACTTTGTTTTAATTATTATGACATCCTTCCAAGCGTCACAAATTGTTAAATTTGGACATAATAAAATTTGCGTAGACCGCACTCATGGTACCAATGGGTACGATATTGAACTAATCACACTCATGACGGTCGATCAGTTTGGTGCTGGATGTCCAGCGGCCTATTGTTTCAGTTCAAAGTGTGTTGAGGGACATTTATCACTGTTCTTTTTTTTCCCAAAAATTAAGGAAAAGTTTGGTGAGATAAATGCCACGGTATTTATGTCAGACGATGCTCCAGAATTCTACAATGCCTGGTGTGCAGTAATGCGAGCGCCTATACATAAATTGTTATGCTCCTGGCATGTAGACAGGTGTTGGTGGAAAAATCTTTACAACGTGAAAGGAGGGAATGAAAAGAAATCCTTAGTGTACAAGACAATGAAGGTGTTGCTACAATATTTGTCAACAAAGAAGAATTTCCATTCTTCGTTGAACGAAACTTTAGCAAATCTTTAGAGTGGCTCCGACACCCATAATTATGGGGAGTACTTTATCAAGTGCTGTGCCAGCCGACCTGAGCAGTGGGCATATTGCTACGGACTTGGCTTGGGCATAAATACAAATATGTACCTTAAGGCATTTCACAAGTAATTAAAACACCTCTATATAGAAGGGAAGAAAGTCAAGCGTTTGGACAATAGTATATTTCGTCACTAGTCCGGAAAGTGGTCGTTATCGGTGCAAGATCGAGTTTCAAGTACGAGGCGAAGCCGAGTACTTGAATTCGATCGAGCACCGATATACCACTTTCGGACGAGTTACGAACAGTACTTTTCATCATACCACCTTTAATAAATATACAGTTTGGATAAAAATTAATAAATTTTAACCTATATACCCCCTCTTACGTTGTTATTTGTTTATCTTGTATTTGAACTATTTACAACTAAACAATCAGCTGTTTGACATTTATATATTGGAGTCAACCAAGCTTAAGTTACTGTAAGCAGAATATCAGCGCTAGTGGTGTCAAACATTGGAAGTTTTTTTCCGGCCTAGTCCCGAAAACCACTGTATCAGAATCAAACTCATCAATAATTGAAGTCTTTTCAAAAAGAAATCTGATAAGACAAAGGAAAACCCAAATAAGCAAGAAGAAAATGAAAGTTCAAGCAAAAGGTTTTTGGAGACAGCCGTTTAAGTTCCCTACATGTTACGGGTCGAAATCATGAAATGTTATAATAAGTCACCCAACTATTAAAAAAAATAATGACTATTATATGTATGTTTAAACTTAACCCATTAAAAAATAGCATCTTTTTAATAAAGTCTATTAATATTAGGTGTCAATTTTTTTTATCACTTTTAGACTCAATTAACATTTTAGGTCACGCTTGTATCCAAGAGTGAGATGCAGAAATAAATTACTTTTTTTGCATATTACAAAATTTATAATGACATTCAAGCATATGAACAAATAGCACACTACTGCATTATTATTAGAATTTGAGCATATTATTGCACAAATTGTTTACAGTTGTATTATTATTGTTTTTAATTAAAGAGTAACCTAAATGAAACTTAGGTCAGAAATACATAGAGAATGCAGAAACAAGTAATAAATAGTAAAATTTTAGCTATGATAGTCATAAAGTTAGTTTATTCATTCCATTTACTTCTGAATTGTAAAAAAAATTAATAAACTTTATTTAAGTTTTTAACCTCTGAAATTATACCATTTCATGAGTTGGACTCTACATCTGATTTATTTCATACGTATATATTTTGTTTTTACTGTTGAAAGAGCCTAGATCTCCAAGTAATTTAATAATGTTACCATGGTATTATTATTTTATTGGTAATTATGTTATTGTTTAAGTTTTCATTTAAGATGTTGATTTGGTTATGAGAATTACACTGATTGCTGTCTTTTTGAAAATATAATGGAAGTTTTGGAAATCTCTTTGGAGATTTCCGTTTAGTATAGCACATACGTGTATATTTTGTTTCTATTATTGAAAGAGCCTGAATCTCCAAAATATTTATCAATATTTCCATGATATAGTATTTTATTGTTAATTGTATTTTGTAAGTTTTCATTTAAGCTGTTGATTCGATTATCAGAATTACACTGATTGCTGTCTTTTCAAAAATAAAATGGAAGTTTTGGAAAACCTCTTTGGAGATTTCCGTTTAGTATAGCACATACTATATTTTGTATGTACGTGTATATTTTGTTTCTACTGAATCTCCAAGGAATTTATTAATATTACCATTATATTTGTATTTTATTGTTAATTGTGTTATTGTTTGAGTTTTTATTAAAGGTAAGTTTTCAAAAATACTATTGTGTTTTTGTTAATTTATTTATTTTATTTATTAATTTGATTTATTTGATTTATTTTGCTAATTTAAGTTGATCTGTTGTAATCGTGTAGCAAACTTAATTTTCGTGTACGAAGATTTTTTTTTGCAGGGTAAGTATAAAATTCTGGTTTGTAAGTATATTTAAAAAAAATTGTATCACTAACTATTACAAAGAAATTTTTATTATAGTATTATAAAGTGTATTTTGAATTCTTAGTAGGCCTTAAAGTTTTAATTCACAATGATAACGTTTTTGTATTTATCAACACATAGCAATATTCTACAAAACCACTGACTACTAAAGGATTCTAAAATGAGTATCATTAAGTATTATAAAGGAATTTCTATAATAGTATTATTGAATATTTCAATAGTACTTTTAACAATACCTCAAAGTATGCGTTCGAATTTACGCATAGTACCTAATACCAATCAATGACACTTTTTATGATTTACTATAGTACGATTATAGGTATTTTTATAATACTACTATTGGTTGATTTTAATAATACTCTATAATCATTTTTACATAGGGCAGGTGCATCGCCGTGTCAAACAATGAAATTTTTTGGCATTTATGTATTTTTGTCGTGTGTAATGTTTTATTTTGACTTTATGATGAAACGCCAGTGCGCAGATGCCTGAAGATGGCACAGTGGTGATGAAACGCATCGCAACATAAACTACAGCGACAAAGAAAGTCAGAAGATATAATTAGTTAAAAATAATTTAGATCATAACCTTACTGGGGGAGTAACCTAACCTAACCATACTGTAGTTTGAATAAATTTGTATTATATTTGGTTTTTATTTAAAAAAGGTTATATCATAACCAAACCTAATAGTAGTGGGAAAAAGCCACTCCTGGCACAGATCAGCTGCCACCCGAGCAGCTGCCGGGGCAGCTGGTGCCAGCTGCCATGTCATATAGCTTCCGGTGGGGGCAGAGGGTATATATCAGATGCTGTAGTGATATGTTATGTCATATAGGTTGGGGTGGAGATGGCGATAGTGTTGGCGTTAGGGTGAAGTGAATTTGGGCATAAATTAAAAGTTAGTTCAAAATTGAAATTCGTCGGTGTTAACGAAACTCTAACAGTTGAAGAAAAATTAAGAGTTAGTTTAAAATTGAAATTCAAACTTATAACTGGGATGTGGAAAATATGTCAAGGTCATCCAGAGTAAGTTTTTAAAAATTCTATCCAACTATCACCAGAAATAGTTTTAAGTTGAAGTAGTTGGTGATAGCGGGATAATTGATTCGTGCCATGGGAGAGGTGTTTATCGTTTGAAAGTTGGCGATCGAATGAGAAGCGCCGCCTAGGGAGAGGGCTTATAAAACGGCAACCTCCCCCCACCACCCCTTCCCCCACTCCTTTAGACCAATAACCGGTCGCCGACTCTATGTGGCGAAACTGAACCAGACATGGCGGCCGCCATGGATAATTCTAACCTCAAATCTTAGCTCAGCTGTAGAGAATAGAGGAGTATAAAGTAGGAATTGTGGTGAGAGCACTTATATAAGGAATAGTGGGGGTAAAATAAAAAAACTTGTTGAACACAGTCGATAGGTGTAACAAGTTCAAAATTGTTGAAGTGTAACATATAACGCAAGATGTCATGAATAATACTATCATCAACATTAACCCGCGAATTTGTTGAAGAGTATAATGGGTTAAAACTGTACCGCTTTCTTACTTTACTTAAATTAGTTTTAGACTTTGAAACTGAAAGTTTAGAATTATTTTGTAATATGTGTTGTGTTCGCAACAGTTTCAATTTTAAACTCTGCGCAACCATTACAGGAGGTGTGTTATATGTTGAAGTCAAAAGAAGACTGAGAAATAAAATATGTTATAAAGAGATAAATGAAACAGAATGTCATGTACTAACAAAATAGAGTTATAGGTTAGAATTAACTAAACAATATGTAGTAATGAAACACTATGTAGTAAGGTTAGAAGTAAATGAACGTAAATAATGTAGTAGCTATAACGATGCAATCAACATGAAAGCCAGTAAGTTAATGGTCGCGGCGCAAATGAGCAGTCTAGTTTTATAGCCCAGCAGCGGCCCACTTCCCCGGGCAGATGCCCGAGCCAACTACCTGGTTTTTATAGCTTTAGCAATTACTCCGGGCAGCTGCCGCTGATGACCGACTTTCACCTGAGTAGTAAGAGTAGTAGGGGGTTTTGGGGCAATGACCAAAAAGGTCAATGACCCCCCCCCCCGAAAAAATGGAGCCCCCCCCTTCCCCCACTCCTTCCCCCACTCCTCTGGGTCAATGGCCGGTCACCACCTTTCCCTACTCCTTCTAGGCCAATGACCGGTCACCACCGGTTGCTGACTCTATGTGGTGAAACCAGACTAAACATGGCAGCTGCCATGGATAATTCTAACCTCAAACCTGCTGCGCATGCAACGAGTTCTCCGGATCGGAATCAGTCTATGCTATGCGCATGCGCCTAGTCCTGTATTACTCACTTTAGCGCTACTGCACATGGATAATTCTAACCTCAAACCTTGGTTTTGTGTTGTTGCGCATGCGCCGCTCCCCACTCCTTTGCCTTCCTTTTACACTGCTGCGAACTGGACTGGATTGAACACTGTACTGGAGTGAAACAACTTCCCCCACTACTCGAGAATCCGAGGAGCAATACGAGCCTGATCTTAGCGTCAGTCGTCAACAAACTTTCATAGCGAAAGGTTGTTGGCGACTCAGCAAGAGGTTTCAAATATATAGTAGGCCTATATATATTTGAACTTCTTCTACTACGTTGAGTTTTTTAATGCAATGTGGTATGTGTGTGTGTGTGTTTAGTTTTAAGTTGTATTTAATTTAAGAAATAATTTGCGCATTGCGATGTTAGTTATAAGTTGGGTTTAGCATTAAGGTGTATTAATTTTAAGAGGTGTTTAGCATTAAGGTGTATTAATTTTAAGAATAATGATGGTATTTGGTTGTGTTGAATTATTTGGTTTTTTAATAATGATGTGTTGTTAGTTTTAAGTGTTGGTACTACTAATTAATGTTGTTTTGCCTTACAGCTAGATGTTAGGGGGTAGATTAATTGTAAATTCAGAAGTTCCATTGAACTTCACTTAGAAGGGGTGGGACATCCGCAAATTGTAGGTAAGCGGACTAGGTTTTTGCATTTTGTTTAGGAATATAATGGGTGGGATTAGCTTGGGTGGGTGTTAGAGTTGCGTTTCTGCATTAGCTGTTCCAGTTTCCCTTGGAATTCACGGTTACGGTAGACCCGGACCGGACCGTTACGGTAGACCCGGACGGTCCAAACAAAATTGCGTCGATGTCCCTTGCAGAACGTAACTAGTGGGTTGGGAGTGGGAACCGTTAGGCAAACAGGGTGGTGGGAAGAGTATTACTGTTCCCATCACCTTGGATCATTATAAATCTTGAATGACCTTGACCCACTTTCGGAAGGGTCAATGACCCCCCCCCCCCGAAAAAATGGAGCCCCCCCTCCCCCCCGAAAAAATGGAGCCCCCCCCCTCCTTTCCCCCACTCCTACCCCTACTCCTTCCCCCACTACTCCGGGTGAATGACCGGTCATGACCTGAAAAATTAAAATGGCTATAACTTGATAATGGATTGACGGATTTGGACAAGCGATACATCATTGAAAAGGTCTATGTAAGACAAACATTTTAGTAAAAGAAGAATGTGGTTATCTTATTTTAGTCAAAAGTTATGCGAATTATTCAAAATAAATACCTTCTCTTTCCCCTTTTCTCCCACCTCCCAGGTCAATAATCAGTCTCGGCCAGCTGCTACCCCTCTCATTTGCATATTGTTATAAAAGACGCACCGACTGCGGCTAACATTTCATTCTGATTCCAGACGTTACGCTGCGAACTTGGAGCCACAACCATGTCATCTCTGCCAACTACAACTTCTACTTCAACTTCTACTTCTACTTCAACTTCTACTACGGCTGTTACTGCACCTAAGAAAACTCTTCGTCTGACTCTTTTATATTGTATGGTGATAGTCATTCTTTCCTTGTCACACCAAATGACAGAGACCGCATGTGGCAGTGGGCACAATCTATGATGGAGTGCTACAAACAAGGTGTAGATACTGGCGGCTATTTTCTTGCACAACTAGTGTAATAACAAAATTACCCTTCCCCCACCCTACACCCTATCCCTTTCAAATCCTATAAAGAAGGGGGAAAGGAGTGGGGATTATAAAATGGTGGGGGAATGTGTATAAATGCAGGTTGTTTGAAGAGACTTTTATTATTGTGGCTTTAGCAGAAACAACATGGAGTTTAAATCTTCAGCAAAAATAAGGAACAACATAATAAAGAGAGAAATTCGCAAGAAAGAAAAGATCGAACTTATAAAATTACAACTTATAATACCTTCTATTGAAATTGGATGTAGCAAAATAAAGACTTTGGTGAAAACTAACGAATATTTGTTACAATTGCTAAAAACAATCGAAGAATTGAAAAGCAAGAATGGACATTCTACATAGTAATATTTGAACATTTGAATATAAATAAGTAAACCAAAAAAAAATAAAATAGATGTAAAATACAGAGCGAGGAATAGATCACTTTGTGGTAATGGACTAACATGCCACTTAGTGCTCTATTCCTCATTCTCGCGTTAAATTGGATTACCTTGACCTATTTGTTAGACTGTTAGAATTTGGTTAACACTGTTGAATTTCAGTTTTGAACTAACGTTTATTTTTGTTGAACTGTTAGTTTTTTTAACACTGTCGAATTTTAGTTTTGAACTAACTTTTAATTTATGCGAATTTTTAGTTCAACTCTAGTTAATTTATGTGCAAATTTAGTTGAACCAAGTGCCTGTGCTCTAGCCATTTCCACCCTAACATTTGTTCTTTCAACATTTGTCCCATAACATCTGTCCTAACAGATGTTTGGAGGGCAGGTGTTTGGTTTTAAAAGTAACTAAAATTAGTTGGGTGGGGGAAAGTTAGTTAAAGCTTGAATATAAAGAAGTATATACTAAAACTCCAATGGGAATAAACAATTAGTTTGTAGAAGGTTAATATTTTTATTCAAAACGTTTGATTTCCTTGGATAGTGAAGAAGATGAAATAGTGGTGGGGGAACCGTTATAAAAGGAGGAACGCAAGAGCCCATTTCATTTCTTGGCGAAATTTCGAAGAGTAAACATCTCAACATGTATCGTTGCGATAAATGTTCGGAATCGTTTCACGATGAAATTCTATTAGACTGTCATAAAGAACTAATTCACAACAACCCAGAAGAAAAACAAGAACAACAAGAACAAGAACAAGAACAACAAGAAGAACAAGAAGAACAAGATGAACAAGATGAAATAACAGCAACATCTTCAACTACTTTACCGAATCTACAAGTATTTGCATTACCCGGTAAAGTAGTAATGCATCATAAGATTCAAAATGAAAACTTAAAGCTAGAAGAATTTATTAGAGAAGCAAAACCAATCGTAAGTAAAACTTTAAAAGAAGAATTGAAAAGATTAAACTTTCTTAAATTTGGTTTACTACTAGAAGCTATGTTTATAAATGTACAAGAAGAATTATCACCAAGAGGATTCATAACAAAAAACCAAACTATCATGGAAAGTTCAGACATTGATTCAATAGTTGAGAACTGTATAGAAGAAATATTAACCAAAATTCAGGAACACGAAGGAAGAGGATCTGGATGGAGTCTTACAAGTATTGAAGGATTAGATATAAGGGTTCACAAACATGGATATGGACTAATGGGATCTAGTTACATTCCTCTGCCAAAAAGAATTGAAGATACAAAATCTTGTATTAATGTCAAGAATGAAGATAACGAATGTTTTCGCTATGCGATAACATCAAAATTTGTATTACGAAATGCACATAGACCCAACCAAGAATATGAAAATGAAAGACACAGGTACAATTTTCAAGGAATAACATACCCTGTTTCTGTAAAAGATATATCAAGATTTGAGAAGAAAAATCCTGGCACGTCTATTAATGTTTTTGCATTAGATAGTTCAAACAAAGTGTATCCTTTACGTGTGGCAAAAGAAGAGCTACCAGATCATACGGATCTACTATTACTAACAAGAGGTGATGTGTCTCACTATGTGTACATAAAAAAATTCGACTCTCTTGTTAACAAGCAACTTTCTAAAGATCGACACAGAAAGTTAATTTGCAAGAGATGTTTTAATTTTAAACGAGATGGAGTACATGGAAGAGAATGGCTACAAGAGCACAAAAGGTTATGTAACAATAATTATGAAGCAAAGATTAATTTACCTTCGGAAAGCAAAGCATTTGTTACATTTCAAAAGGTTCATCATCAATACCGTATCCCTCTAGTTGTGTATGCAGACTTTGAATCAACACTTATTCCTGTTGAAGATGAAAATTGTGAAGCTCGAAAAAGTGTCAAGTATCAAATGCACAAACCAAACAGTTTTTGTTTAATGGTCAAATCAACATTATCAGAAGAACATTTAAACAGATATGGATTAACTTTAGAACCTTTAGTATATCGTGGTGAAAATGCGGAAAAAATATTTCTTGATCACTTATATTCAATAGCTGGAAATATGCAAAGATTATATACAAATATTGTACCAATGAAACCGATGGACGAAGAAGAAGAAATTCAACATGAAAATGCAACTCGCTGTTTCTTGTGCAAAAATGATTTTACTATTGAGAATTATAAAGTTAAAGATCATGACCACCTCACAGGTTATTATAGGGGTGCTGCTTGTAATAAATGCAACTTGAGCTATCGTTTACCACTATTTATTCCTGTGGTTCTGCATAACCTCAGCGGGTATGATGCTCATTTTATAATACCTGAATTAGGAAGAGACAATGGTTCAATAGATGTGTTGGCTGAAACTTCAGAAAAATTCATAAGTTTTTCCAAAACAGTTGGAAATGTCAAACTAAGATTCTTGGATTCCTACCGATTTATGCCGTCGAGTTTGTCCAAACTTTCTGAAAATTTAAGGAAACAAGATTTTGTCGAAACAAAGAAGATTGTAAATAGCGACAAACTGGATCTGGTACTTCGGAAAGGTGTTTTCCCATATGATTACATAGACAGTTTAGAAAAATTTAATGAAACATCACTTCCAGCAAAAGAAGAATTCAAAAGTAAACTTTACGACATGGATATATCTCAAGAGGACTATGATCATGCATGTAGAGTATGGAACGAATTAGGATTTAGAACATTGGGAGAATATTCAGATTTTTATGTTAAATTAGATGTAACTTTACTATGTGATATAATGGAAGAATTTAGAAATACATGTTTTGCAGCATATGGATTGGACCCTCTTCATTCATACACTTCACCTGGACTAGCATGGCAAGCCATGTTGAAAGAAACAAATTGTAAATTACAACTTCTTACTGATATAGATATGGTTTTAATGTTAGAATCAGGAGTTCGAGGGGGATTGACGCAAAGTGTAACCAGACATGTTAAGGCGAATAACAAGTATCTGCCCGATTATGATGCATCAAAACCAACAACATTCCTGGGTTATTTCGATGCAAATAACTTATACGGATGGGCAATGTCAAATCCCCTTCCATATGATAATTTCAAATGGATAGATCCAGAATCGATTGGAAACATAATGGATATACCGAAGCATGGTGAAACTGGTTACATTTTTGACGTCGATTTTGAATATCCTGAACATCTTCACGATCATCATTATGATTTACCACTTCTTCCAAAGACTGAAATCTCCCCTACTGGAAGATGGCCAAAATTATTGATGACTTTAACCGACAAGTCTCGGTATGTCGGACACTACTGGATGATACAACAGGCTTTAGACTTAGGATTGAGAATTACAAAAATTAATCGAGTACTACAATTTTCTCAATCTTGTTGGTTAAAACCGTACATCGACAACAACACAAGAAGAAGAGCTGCCGCTACATCAAGTTTTCAAAAAGATTTTTTTAAACTAATGAACAATGCAATATTTGGCAAGACTTTGGAAAACAAAAGGAAACATAAGGATATCAAATTGGTAACTGATCCAGTAAAATTACAGAAATTGGTGCAACAACCAAACTTTGGTTCATATGTAATTATTAATGAAAATCTAGTCGTTATTTCCATGAACAAGAAGTCAGTTGAAATGGATCGTCCTTTGTATCTTGGAATGTCAATCTTGGATATTTCAAAAACACATATGTACGAGTTTCATTATAAGAAGATGGTTAACTATTATTGGAGTATAAACTCACGTTCCTGTGGTCCATTACGGATTTGCGAGAGGTTCTAAAGACCTATTCCGCTCTGTGTCCAAGGACACACCACATTTTCGGCTGTCCGCGGGCTGCGACGGAACGAGCCACGGCCCCCGTTGGGGCACGCGCGCTTGCTTAGCGTTACAAGCACTCGTTGTTTATCGGTAACAACTGTAAACGATCTGTGAATATTCCCACAGACAGGTATCCAATACCCGACCGCACAATTTCACACCAACCCGGCCGCTACAGCCAAGGAGGATGCTATGCCATTACTGGCCCCAGAGAAGAAGGGCGCGTTAAGCAGCCACACTCTGGCGCGAAAGGATAAAGGACTATCGGGCAGACAGGCATTACACCCAGCGCCATCCCGACACCACCCACCACTACGAGTCCGACCGCAATCTTGAGGCACACTCATCGCTGAACACGGGCAAGCCCCAAACCCATAGTACCAGTAAATGATTAACTACATCCTGGTGTGTAGCCCACCCCGTGGGGCAGTTCTCATTGTAGGCCGTCTTTTGCCACACCTACTTACATCCCATGAGCAGTGATGTCGCATCTTCACAGATGCTCGGTATTCGAGATGTGCTCCCATGGACCCGTACATCCATATTGCCTTTGTTGACCTATCGCCCTGAGTGAGGTTTCTGTCCGCACTGGGCAGGTCAGGCTTTGCGTCCCAGAGGGATCATGTCATGCCCATGTTGGCCGCCCTTCGTGCGTTTGCTAGGCGCACTAGGCTGACCGGGCTTTGCGTCCCGAGTGGGATCATGTTATTGTTCGGCTCCGGTTTTGACACCATTATCGCCTCACTGTCTTATGAAAACCTTCGTGTCCCCGTGGGGAACGTGTCAAGGCGTCTCAACTAGAGCGGCCAAGTCCCGGCAAGCCGTGACCCGACACAGAACTAGGAGTGCGTTATGTTTTGCAGGACCATTGCTCAAGTGGTCCTTTGTCAATGGGTGGTACGGGGCCCGTCATGGGTGATCCCATCTTCCCTACCCGTGGCTTTGCGCCATTTTGTCTCGTTCGATAAGCTGACTGGTTCCAACGGTGCTCAGGGCCCTCTCTCATAGGGTTGTCCGTCAATGCTGGCCTTTGAATTGCCAGCCAGCTTTGTATGTCATGTCCATGCCGCAGCAATTTGAACCTGTGCACAGCAGGGAGGCTCGTGTCGCTACGGTGATACCACCTAGTGAGTCAGGCCCTAGGACCCTCCCCACGTCGGCAGCCAATACGTCACGGCAAGTTGGTTGGAGGGATGCACGTGGCTTGCAAACTCCCCCACCTCTTCAGACCGTGCTAGGGTCCCCTCGCCCATCCTTCAGGTTGGGCCTGGTTTCTGTACAGTCCATCATGGGCACCTTTCCTCGGCACCTTAGGAAACAAGGCCTTATTGGCTCTCGCCTTACTGTCCCTCCCGCGCCCCACCCAAGAGCGGAGCGTGGTGCAGGAACAGGCGATTACCAACAGGGTCCCTAGATAGATCCAAAAGCCGCAATGCCCGCCCAGCTTCCCGTAGGTCACCGACCAGCGCATCGCGTGCTTCCTGATTGACAGAGCAGTACAGCAAGGCATGCTCAACTGTATCTAACTCACCGCAGGGGCCCAGACACATCGGTGATTGCACAAGTGCTAAGCTGTGAAGCTTGGCCTGGAAATTACCATGCCCCAACGCAACCTGAGTCACGTAGTGGTTGGTAGAGAACCAGGTTTCACTCATACGCTCACGGACATCCGGCCATATATCATATGTCCATCGTCCTTTCCCGCTTTGGTCCCACCTGCGTTGCCATTCAGTTATAGAACATTCTCTCGCAGCTCGTCTTGCCAGACCCCTTGGTGTCCCATCCCGGAGCGCAGAGTAAACTCTGGCCCGTTCGGAAGCCAACAAGTCAATGGGTAGCACTCCCGCCACGACGGGGAGCGCATCCAGAGAGCTGGTCCTGTAAGCCCGAAGGATTATCAGGAGCACAGTCCTCTGCGCCCTCAAGAGAGTATTGCGATTGTACTGAAACCTGAGTGCTGTTGCCCAGCATGCACTACCGTAGGTTACGATCGACTCAAAGAGACCGACGTAGATCCTGCGAAGCGCCTCAAAGGGGAATCCCCAGCGTGCCTTGGCGGCACCAGCTAGTTTGGCCATCACACGAGTGGCTCGGACCGTGACATCACGACAATGTGCCGAGAAGTCAAGGCGCTGGCCGAACGTAACTCCCAAGTACTTGTGTTCAGGTACGGCCCTAACCTGGACTCCCCCGGCCCGAATTCGGGGCGGGCGAGCAGGGTCCAGCTTTCCCTTCATCAGAAGCATGGTCGTCTTTTCAGGCGCAAACGTGAGCTTAGCAGTTTCACCCCATGCGAGGATTGCCGCCATCGCCCGTTCACCAGTGACCTCCAGAGCCTGTCTGGAATCTCCTTCAACCAGCAGCAAGCCGTCGTCCGCATATGCGTACGTGCTCGCGGATTCACCGAGATCCAGCTTTAGGAAGTCATCATAGATGAGCCTCCATAGAAGTGGTCCAAGTATTGATCCTTGTGGGCATCCTTTCGTCAACAGCTTGGTGCTTACTCCGGTCTGGAGAACGAGTTCCCCGGATCGGCCGGACAAGTAGCTACGAATGACCCGATGTAAGTTTCGCGGACAGGCGAGACGGCGGAGCTTCTGGAGAACCATAGGCCACCAAGCCGAATCAAAGGCCCCAGAGATGTCGAGGAAGATCGCGAGAACATACCTGTGACGAGATGCCGCGACCGAAGCCACGACACTCGCCAAGGCGTCCTGCGTCCCCACGCCTCTCCGGAAGCCAAACTGTCTGCTAGACAAACGCGAGCCACACGGAAGACTATCTAGCCATTCGATCAACCGTTCCGACACCAACCTCTCTGCTATCTTTCCCATTACAGGAAGCAGTGCAAGTGGCCTATACGATTTGTACAGGGAGGGGTCTTTCTCTTTCGACTTCAGAAGTATCCGGAGATCACCCTTTTTCCACAGGGTTGGAAAGGTCCCGTTGAGACACATACCGTTCATAATACGGAGTAGCGGTGCCCGAATCCGGCCGAACGCCCTCCTGTATATTTCAACAGTCAAGCCATCCGAACCGGGCGCCTTTTTCAGGGCCAGGGAGTACACAGCCATCGTGAGCTCTTGGTCAGTGAACAGTGGCACGTCAGCTCCATCGGATTCCGCAGCTGCACTTGCACGGACGGCTCGCTGGTCCTCAGTGTCGAGGGACGGGTCATCGTCAGGCAGTAACAACTGCAGAAGGGCATCTGCCGTCTCCATGACATCAGTCGTGGGTGGGCGCCCCGGTATCCTAAGGCCAGACAGTACTTGTTGCACTGGCAGTCTGCCCGTCAAGCATTTGAAACCCCGTCCCCAGGCATCGGAATTCCCTTCGGCGGTTAACCATCGTTTCCACGACTCGCGCCTACTTGTCCTTACCCGATTACGGTAGTGATTCCTGAGTCGGCGCATTGCCGCCCAGTCCTCAGGGGAGTTTGTGTGAGTGGCCCGCCGGTATGCGCGATGTAGGGCACGGCGGAGGTGGGTCAATTCCCGAGTCCACCACCGTGCCGCCCGCTTGCCTGGTTTGGCTACCGGTATAGCACTTCGGCATGCAGCTGTAAGCCGCTCCGTGAGTGCGTCCACTGCGCGTTCTAGGGCTTCTGCCGACTCGATTGGAATTTCCTCTTCCTCGAAGCCAGTGAGCTGCCTGTCGAACCTCCCCCAGTCCGCATATCGTGTCAGGAACCGCGGGGTCTTACCAGGGCCGCGCACGCATTGCCCCGTGCCAGCTAGGTCCAGGACTATCAGATTGTGGTCACTGTGGATGGTTTGCGGGAGGACTTTCCACGACAAGGCGTGTTCCGTCAACCCTTGAGTACACAGCATCGCGTCAATATTGACTCGAGTACCGTTGTGACCCCAGAATGTTTCTGGCTGCCCCCGAAGGTTCAGTACGTCCAGATTCATAACACCCACGAATGCCTCAATCATCAGCCCCCTTGCGACCTGGACCCTTTGCCCCCCATCCATCCGGCTATGCCAGAGTTCTGAGTAAGCGTTGAGATCCCCGCCGATCAACACATGATCTTGGCCATTGGGACTCAGGGTTTCCAGGACGCGGGTCAGATGAGCTACCTCAGCCTCCACATCGACAACTGGTCTAAGATAGACACTGACGACGTAGAGTTTTTGCTGGTTCGGTGCCTTTAACTGTGCAACTGCGCAGGAAGGGGTCATGAGATGATCTATCGCTAGAACATCCAAGTCCTTCCGGAGTACCGCAATCATGGCAGACGGGTTTTCGCCCGAAGGACACACGATTCGCGCATAAGAGCAACGGGGGACCGAAGCAGCAGCGGTAACGTACTGCTCCTGTAGAAGCAAGACATCAAGTCTCTGCTCCCCTGCTACCACCTCCAATTCCGCAAGAGCGGTCGAGCTCCGATTAGCGTTGATCTGACCGACCCTAAGGTCCATAGTCAGTCAAGCTTCTCTGAGTCGCCGCTGCCTGTTTCCTTGATGGGCAGCTCATGTCCAAAAGTCCATGGGCGTCCTGCCAGCGTCTCCGCCGACAGAGAACACACCTCGGACTTCCCGTCACGTTACAGTTCTTGGTTTCGTGACCGTCATCTGCGCACCACCCGCATGAGGGAGAAGTCGCATGGCAATTTTTGACCACGTGGCCGAACCTCTGACAGCGGTAACAACGTGTCATATGAACGTGTTCTGTTACCTTGCAGGACAACCAATGGATAAAAATCCGCTTGGCCGCCAGCAGTGCCGCAAAGAGTTCGGGCGTAACCTCGATTGCCACGCGCTTTCTCCCATATCCCGTCTCCTTCGAGAATATTATCCGAAGATCGTCATCCTTCAGGTCGGGGACTGCATTAGCAGTAGCGCTTTTGATGGCGGCCCTCAGGTCACCTTCGATTGCCCCCGAGGGGATTCCGCTGATCAGCACCTGGGGTCGCCGTTTCTGGGGAGAGTTGAAGACGAGTTCAGGACATTTTTCAGTCACCTCACCCTTCATCTTCTCTAGGTCACTGTGACGAGATAACTCGACACGGACCCGACCCCCGACTACCTTCAGGCTACGCACTCGGATCCCAAGCTGTTCTGGCCTCACGGCACTAACTAGCTCCGCGTAGACTGTTTTCCCATCGGGTACCGCAGCCTCACGTTGGGACACGAATGCTACTGGCATCGGTCTCCTCAGGGTGGGGGGTTTCGGCGTTCGAGGGTTGTCTCCCCCCTTGGCCTCTTTCCCCCGGTGTCCCCGGTTCGCACAAGTCTCCGGAGGAGTGGACTTGCGCCCTTTCCCCCTCCGCTTCCGAGATACCAGATGGAACTCGTTGGCGGTGTCCTTGACTGTGCCATCCAGTCCAGCTCCCCCAGTCACCGTAGCCTCGGACCCGGAGGCGGTAGCCTCTCCGTCAGCCCGAGCCCCGTCTTTCTTGGGCTCGCCACGCGTCTTTACCCCCTCGGTTGGTTTCTCGTTTCCTCCACCTTTGGTCATGGCGCAGGGTCCTTGGGATTCCGCAGTTACCTGCGTAGCCGAGGCTTGCTCAGCACCCTTGGGCTGCTTCCCCTTCCTCTTCTTGGACTTCTTGCCCTTGGGCTTCTGTCCGAGGTCGGGTCCGACCGGGTTGGCCTTAGCCTCAACTGTCCCTTTGGCCTGTGAGGGCTTCTGGGGAGCAGCCTTGACTTGCTCCTTCTTCTGACCCCCAGCTCCCTTCTTCCCAGTGGGAATAGGAGAGGTGGCGGCATCCGAAGTCGCGGCCTGGAGTCCACACTGAACCGCCCTGGAGTAGGTGTCGCGCAAAGACACACTCTTGTCCTCAGCAGGTTCTGATTGGGTTTCGGCAGTCGCAGTCGGAGCGGAACCCAGAAGGGCCCTCACTGCCTGTAGCTCCTTACCTAGCCCAGCGAGCTCAGCCAACGAACCCTTGCTGACGAGGTATGACCCCGCAGCGGATTTGCCGGTTGATGAGTTCGTCATCGTCTTGCCTTTTGTGGCGTTGACTTTGGACTTCTGCACTCTTAGGGTTACCGTGGCTAGCTGAGCGACGATCTCGTCAAGCCATTCCAACGGGTCCTTGTGCCGCCGCAGTCCAAGATCGACTTCGATGTCAAGCACCGAAGCCGTCGTTGAGGTCGTGCTCCTTGGGGAGTCTCCGACCAGTGACGGAGTCGGCATTGCCGACTCCATCCCGTCATATCCTGTCATTTCAGAGTTAGAGTCCTTTTCCATCAGTATTTGCTACAGATCTAGCCTTCAAGGGCTGATTCTTGTTACGACTTGGTTAGTTGGGCAGGAAATTCCCGTCCCTATCTACCTTTGCCCCTCTCCTTTGGCCGCTGCTGGTGCTTACAGTAGGGAGCTACGTTCCCTAGCTAACTGCCAGACAGACGTTACCCCCGGCTACCTCGGGGAGGTAGGAGTAAGTAAGCGGTTAGCACCTCAGCACATGTTTTTGGTTAGAACATTCGGGGCACAAACAAAATAAAATAGCACAGAGCAAAGCTCAATAAAATCGCTTGGATATCACCAATATATATAACGCATGGAATTGCTGGGTACTTATACAACCGCCCCCCAGCCGGGGGTTAACTATTATGGAAGAGAGAACATTGGTATTGCATATATGGATACGGATGCACTAATTTACTGGATTAAAACAAATGACATGTATGAAGATCTACGCACCTTTATATATAAAGATGATTTCGACTTTTCCGATTATCCTAAGGATCATCCAAATTACGACTATGACAGAAACAAGAAAGTATTAGGAAAATTTAAAGATGAAACAAATGGTGTGCCGATGATGGAAATTGTAGCATTAATGTCCAAACTGTATTCGTTTCAACTGTACATAAATGAGAGGAACGAACATCAAGTCACGAAGAAGGCCAAAGGAATAAAAACTTCTTTTTTGAAGAAGAACGTACAGTTTGAACATTATAAAAGATGTTTGTTTGAAAATGTTGAAACAACTGCAACGTTCAACACTATTAGAAGTTATAATCATCAACTTTTTAGTGTCAAACAAACAAAGTGGGCATTAAGCTACAAAGATGACAAGCGCCATATTTTAGAAGATAAAATTAATACTTTACCATTCGGCCACTACTCCCTGAACCCTATCGACCAGTAAACCTATTCTTCGTCCTCTCCTTCTTCCTTTTTTCCTTTCCGTAAAGAAGAGGGGACATGGCAAGCCCAATGCCATGTTCCCTCTTTTTTACACTAATATGAAATGGCCTTGACCTATATTCAAACTATATAAATGAGATTAAACTATTCTATGCATCAGTATTTTTACAAGCGGTGTACAAGCAACATCTGAAGATGGAAAGTGTGAAGGACAAGATTGTAAATGAACTACATAAACCAGCAAGAAGAAGATTTCCAAGAAGAAGTACAATCATTAAAGGAATGAATGATCTTTATCAAGCTGATCTCATTGAAATGATACCGCACAGTAAATTAAACAAAGGATTTAAATATATTTTAACAATTATAGACTGTTTTACTAAAATAGCTGACGCTTTACCATTGAAGGATAAGACTGGTAAAAGTGTTACAAAAGCTATGGAAACCACAATACAAAGAAATAAATTTAAAATTAAACATCTACAGACCGATGATGGAAAAGAATATTTTAATAAAGACTTTAGAGCTTTGATGAAGAAATATCAAATAAATCATTATTCTACAAATTCTGAAGTTAAAGCTTCAATAATTGAAAGATTGAATAGAACATTGAAAGGTGCGATGTATAAACAATTTTCAAAACGAGGATCATACGTGTGGTATGACATATTACCACATATTATAAAACAATATAACAACAAATATCATCGTACCATTGGAATGAAACCTATCCAGGTAAACAGTGCTAATGCGAAAATTGTATTACAACGCATTAAAAATAATACAACACCGAAATTGGAAAAATTGCAACCAAAGAAGTTCAAGGTCAACGATAAAGTTCGTATAAGCAAATACAAAGGTGTATTTAGTAAAAGATATCTACCAAATTGGACTAATGAAGTATTTACAATTTATAAAGTGCAACCAACTATACCTGAAACCTATTTATTAAAGGATAACAAGGGTGAATTACTTCAAGGTGGATTCTACGGACACGAATTGTTGAAATCAACAGTTGGTGATGTATATCTTGTCGAGAAGATTTTACAAAGGAAAAAGGATATGGTTAAAGTCCGGTGGTTAGGGTTTGATAAAAGTGAAGACTCTTGGATTCCTTCAAAAGACTTAGTATAGTTGTTTAATAGCTCATTGTGTGTTTAACCTTTATACAAGATGGAGATTGTACAACAAAAAGACCGATTTAATATCAATAACATTGATGAATTGACAGTTGACAATGATAAGTTAAATCATGGAAAACATGGTGAATTACTACCAAATACGATAAGATGTCTAATAACTGGTCCTTCAAATTGTGGAAAAACTAATGTTGTTTTTAACCTTATAACTAATCCTAAAGGATTGCGTTTTAATAATATATACATTTTTTCAAAATCATTGCAACAACCAAAATATCAATTATTGGATAAAGTACTTGCAAGTGTACCTGAAGTGAATTTTTACAAGTTTAATGCCAGTGAAACAATTATGCAACCAAATGAAGCAAAACCATTTTCTATTTTTATATTTGACGATGTTTCTTGTGAAAATTATGACACAATAAGGAATTATTTTGCTATGGGAAGACATCATAATATTGATAGCATTTACATTGGTCAAACATACAGTAAAATTCCAAAACAACTTATAAGAGACAATGCAAATATGTTGATCATCTTCAAGCAAGATGAAACAAATTTAAAGCATATATATAATGATCATGTAAATGCGGATATGTCATTTGAAAAATTTAAAGAGATGTGTGGCAAAGCATGGAATGAGAAATATAGCTTTCTCGTTATTATGAAGGAAGAAGATATTAAAAATGGTAGATATCGTATAGGGTTGGATAAATTTGTATTTATGCGTTGAACTACCGATGCTACATCTAGTTACACGTTGAACTTCACAGTGTAAACATGGTGAATCAAGAAAAACTATTGAAAGAAATAAAATCACTCAGTGATTAGGATGAAGAATCGTGCATTGAGGATGGGTTTAAGTGAAAGAGAAGAATTTCTAGAGACTACATTTAAACCTATTACGGAACCTTTAAAACAGATATCAGAAACTATTGGTAAACCTCGTTATGAAGGAGATGTTTTACTACCAGTTTCTAAACAAGAAGTACAAGCATTAAAAAAAGAAGAAGATGATGATTCATATACAAGTGCTAGTGAGCAAGAAGAAACAAAAGAAGAAGAACCAATTGTTGAAAAGGAAGAAGAACAGCCAATACCTGAAGCTGAACAATCTATTCCAAATTTAACTCAATTGAGTAGCGATATATTACAACATGGACCTCTTGGAAGAAAATATATAATGAAAATGCTACATGACATGAAATCAAACCCAAATTTGAGTAGATCACATGTATACGGAGCAAGAATTGATGGGAATGAATTGAAGATCGGCGATTCAAAGCTTGAAATAACACAAGACGATTACATCATTATTGTTGAGCATAGATATAAAGGAACAAAAGGATTATATGAATTAATTTTTAAAAACATACCACTAAGATATTCATTCAAAGATTTAAGTGTTTTTAAGGAGATTCTACAAAATACTAACGCTCATAAAAGAAACTACTCAAAGGATGCAATGATTAATCGTTCACGTGCAACAAAATATAACATCGTTATAAAAAAGTTGTTTCCTCCACGAAAATTGCCAACATTACGTACTGCACTAGCGGTGAGACAACCACTGAAAAGAAAATCTTTATCACTTATGGATTTATCACTTCTTGAACAACATGGTAAAAAGAGTAAAGGAGATACTTCAACATCTGGTAAAGGATTGATGAAAAATCTATACAATACGAATGTGATTTACTATAACGATATCAATAAATTGGTTGATAGAATGAGACTATTGCATGAAGCCATGGAAGCTGGTCATACAGGTTTAAATAATGAATGGGTAGCTCTGATTGACGAACTCAGGAATCGCGGCATAATTGTATAATTTCCCGCGGATATATAAGAGTTGCAGGCATATAATGTGTCAGTTCTAACATGAGCGTCGACAAGTTCGGACGCTACTCCGCATTAGGAGTGCAAGTTGGAGAAGACAGAAAAAGAAGCGGATTACCGCAAACACCTGAAGGTGACTATAACATAAGTAATAAACGTTTAAAATTAGTTAAAGATCCAGAAGAAGATACTGATGGAGCAAATTTAAAGACAGTAAAAGAAGCTACTTCAACATCATTGAAATTATATAAGAATACTTATGATGTTAAATCACATAGATTAATTAATGTTGGTAAAAAAACTTAAGGTTCTGATGCAATTACTAAAGAGTACTTATCATCTGAACTTTCAAATACTTTAAAATTGCAATGGGGTAACAACTTAAAAGATGGACAAACATATGATGCTGGAAATTATAGAATAACCAACGTGGGAAATCCCAAAAATGATAAAGATTCAGTTAATAAACAATATTTACATTCTATAATACCGGAAAAAACTAAACATGGATATTCTTTTTATAAATTTATTATAAATGACATTGGATACCCAAAGGAAGACGGTGATGCTGTAAACCTAAAATACATCAAGGACAACTGTATTTTACAAGATGTTAATGAAATCGATTGTCATGGTAAAACATTGACAAATGTAAAGTTTGGTTCTCAACCAAAAGATGCTGTTACTATGGAACAATTATCTAAAGAATTAAAAAAGGAAACATCCAATTTTGTAAAACATGAAGATGCCGTTTTAAAGCGGGGAGATAAATTTATACATGGAAATGAAAAGTTTAATTTAATGCAAGGAAATAATGATGAATGGGATGCAGGACATAAAACAATAACAAATGGAAGATTTGGTATAAAAGATTCAGATGTACCTCTAATGGTACAAACATTAATTGCGAGTGGTGGTGCATTAGGTACATACAATGGTCGTAATAGAAGAATAAAAGATATTTATCCTGGTTACGAAGAAAATGATTGTGTTACAATGAAACAAACAATAACTTGGGATAAACACTTTGGGACCCAATATGATGCAAAGATGAAGAAAATAATTAATATTTTACCAGGTGAAGATTCAAATGATGCTGCTACTATTGGACAAGTCATAAAAACATCAAAAAGTGATTCAACAGCTTACACATGTAATGATAAACGTATTATGCAATTACATGATCCTCAACATCCAAAAGATGCTGTAAATTTTGATTGTTTAATAAGAATAGTGGGCAATTTACTTATTGATACCCATAATCATATAGCTAGTACAACGAGTCATGTGATAATTCAACCCGATGAACGGGAAGCTTGGATTAAAAATAGAATTATAAATCAGTATATCATTAATTTGAATAACTAAGTGTGTAAATATATAAAATTATACATAACTTATTCATTTATGTAAAGTATCTTGTGGAGTAAACACGCCAGTTTATATAAGACTACATAATGAAGGCTGTATCACTCAGTCATCATCAAGACAGCAACAAGAGAGGACGTGGTATAACTTCAGCTGCGTTATCCCTGCTTAAACGGATACCTGTTGGTGCTATTGTAAATCGAGCGATAGACGCTCTACCATACGAATTACATATTCCTGGAGGTTATCAATATTGTGGACCTGGAACTAAGTTGGCAAAACGTTTAGCAAGAGGAGATCCTGGAATTAATAAATTAGATCAAGCTTGCAAACAACACGATATAGCATATTCAAAGTTTAAAGATTCAACAAATAGATCAATAGCAGATAAAATTCTAGCGGAAAAAGCTTGGCAAAGAGTAAAATCAAGTGACGCAAGTATTGCAGAAAAAGCATCGGCTTGGGCAGTAACTACAGCCATGAAGACAAAAGCAAAGTTAGGTGGTGGAAGACGTTGCAGAGGAAGACCTGCAAAGAGAGGCGCTCCCAAAAGAGGTGGAAACATTAAAAAAGGACGTCGTAGAACTCATAAGGCAAGTGTAAAGAAGACTTCTGTTTGGCAAATGGTAAAAAACGGAGCAGGTTTATACCTAAGACCATACCGTGTGTACTAAATAAGAAGAATCAATTGATAATTCCAAATAAAGCCTTAACAAATCATCAGTTAAATGATTATGTAAAATGTTTGAAAATACCATTCTTTCGAGGAGTTTTTATGAAAGATGCATTACCAACTAAAATATGGAAAAATGAAACTGGAATAGTAAATTTGGATTCCACCTATGGTCCAGGCACTCATTGGGTATGCTATAAAAAGCTCGGACAAACCGTTTACTACTTTGACAGTTTTGGCAATCTACCACCGCCAAAAGAACTTCAACATTATTTTCGAAACTCCAAAAACATTTTTTACAATTACAAAAGAGAACAACCTAACAATACTGAAATATGTGGACATTTATGTTTGGAGTTTCTAGCGAAAAGTGTCAGTCAGCTTTAAGATGTCATCGTATACAGTGTCATTGAGTGGAAATTCATCCACATTGAAAAGTACGCTGTTCCCAGCATTGCGTCTATCCAAGGAACGATTATGGGAAGCGGCATTACTTGATTTGACTACCTACAACTCAATTCCCAATGTTACGGAAGGGAAGAACAATTTACTACATTATTATTAAACTAAGGATGCTGCAGGAAAATACTCAGAATTGAAAATAATTACATTTCCTACTGGAGCTTATGAAATCGATGATATAAACCAATTATTACAGAAACAACTCGGAGAAGACAATATCACCGTTAAAGGAAACAATAATTCTTTAAAAGCAGAAATAACTTCGAAATATTATATTGATGTCAGCTTGGAACAGTCGATTGGCAGTTTACTTGGATTTACAGATACAAAAAAGAAAATCTTAACTCCTGGAACTACTCATTCAGGTGATTCAACTGTAACAATATTGAAAGTAAATAGTATCGATGTCACGTGCAACATTATACACGGATCGTATAGAGATGGAGTTAATCAACATATTTTACATACATTTTATCCAATAGTGGCTCCCGGTTTTAAAATTGTTGAGAAGCCACAAAACTTGATATACCTACCGTTAAACACCAGTTTCATTTCAGACATCGTACTGAACATATTGGATCAAGACGGCCATAGTGTTGACTTTAGAGGAGAAACAATTACTATACGGATACACATCAGAGCAGCAACATAAAAGTCAACATGGGATTATCATTTAAACCGCAACGGAAGAGTCGGGAGCTCAGTAGCTCCTCGACATTGGAAGAGTTAACATCGGAAAACATTCGTTTTCTACAGAAGATTGGATTGAAACTTAACAGCGATGGATATCCTGGATATATCTCAAGGACCAACGTTCGACGAAACACTATGGGAGAAGGAATATCACACGCACAACCCTTACACTTCATCAAAATTAAACAATAACGATGAAATAAGGATCCCCATTCAACAACAAGATATTTACACTTTACCGTGTGAAAGTTACTTGTACATCGAAGGACGGGTATTAAAATTGGATGGAAAAACTGCTTCAACAGTTCCTTTTATAAATAACCCGATGGCATATCTTTTTGATGAAATAAGATATGAAATATCAGGGGTGACGGTTGATTCAACAAAAAAGGTTGGTTTAACAACGACATTGAAAGGATTAACATCATTAACACCGCATGAGAAGAATTCAATAGTCACCGCCGGATGGGTTGCCCCCGATAAAGACACTATAACACCAGCTTCCAACGGTCACTTTGATTTTCATGTACCTTTACGATTGCTTTTGGGATTCGCTGAAGATTACAAACGGGTAATAATAAATGTCAAACAAGAATTAGTATTACTCAGATCTTCAACTAATAAGGACTTGATACTTGCAGACCCTGCAACTACGGAAGATAAACTGGAATGGCAACTACAGTTGGATAAAGTTGTTTGGAGAGTACCTCATGTAAGATTGGCCGATGAACATAGAATCCTATTATTGAGAAAGTTGAAATCTGACCGTGATATTGTAATGCCATTCCGAAGTTGGGAATTTCATGAATACCCTACACTACCTCAGACAGAACGACAAACATGGACCGTCAAGACATCAACTTACTTGGAACGAGCAAGGTACATAATACTCGGTTTTCAAACTAAGCGAAAAGATGTTATCACTGCAAATGCTGGTCAATTTGATCACTGTAAAATAAAGAATTGTAAAGTTTTCCTAAACTCTCAATTCTTTCCCTATGACAATTTGAATGTCATGTTCAGCAAAAAACGTTTTTCCATTTTATACGATATGTATGCAAGATTTCAATCGTCATATTATGGAAAAACTAATACACCACTATTATCACCTGACCAGTATTATTCCAAGGCTCCAATAATTGTAATCGATTGTTCAAAACAAAATGAATCGGTAAAATCATCAAGTGTGGATATAAAAATTGAAATGGAATTTGAAGAACCAGTAGCGGATGGAACTTCGGCATACTGTCTAATTCTACATGATAAAATAGTTACTTACACACCGCTGACCGGAATTGTGAAGAATGTACTTTAAGAAGAATTGTACAACGACTGCAAATTTTTGAGGTTAGAATTTCATTTGTGGAAGACAAGTTGAAAACAAACAATTATGTAATTGTATAAATTTCAAGGATTTTACGAAAAATATAAAAGCGAGAAATAATTAGTGGAAACTTCATTCTATCTTCAACCGTCGTATGGGAAACATCATTCGCAAGATGAATTCTACTAACGGAGAAGAAAATACACCTCTAATGGATGATAATAGTTCAGATATAGAAAAACAAGTTGAACGAGAAATGGACGAGTTCCTAAAGTTTAACAAACATAAGAAGAGAGAAGAAGAAGAAGCTGAAAAAGAAGTAAAAAGGAAGAAGGTTGAAGTTAACATTACAACCAATATTTTAACAGAAGTATTTCTTCGGATTATCTACCCAATTTCTTCATGCATGACAAAAAGTATATCAGTTGGAATTTTAAAATCAATGGATTATTCACCAATTGTTATTTTAAATCATGGAAACAAAATGGTTACTTTCAGTGAAACTACTTGGGAATCTCTCATGAAACATTTACATCTTTTGGAGTGCTATTTAAGTAACAACACATTTGGAAGAAGAACAAGATTAAGTTTATTGGAATCAAATATTGAAGTTGATATAGTAAAACATCGTGGAGGACAAATTGTTCGCTTCAGAGATTTAACTACCCACAATGTTAAATTATATTTTACTAAAGAAGAATTTTACACTTTAAGTTGTACTACCGGTCCCGTCACCAGATATTTGAAACAACTAATATTTTCAAGTGCAATAATTAAAGACTATCTAATTGATACATTGGACAAACAACCTTTTGTTCCAATTTTATACGGTCCCGTGGATACTTCAATCTTTAATAGAATACCTCAAGAAGTTGAAATGTGGAGACAATTAAACAACTATCACACCAATTTTAATATCGATGAAGTGGCACAAGAAGTGAAAGAAGAAGAACAATCCTGTCTGTTATAAACGTCGGCTCATTCAATTTTTAAGTCAGTTGTTAATAAGACTTCATCATGAATAAACGGGTTTCGTTTTCTAATGCAGCACACATAATGGAAGTTAAAAGAGGTATAATTGAATTTCAAGCTTTCCGAGGAAATGATGGTAATTTTATTATTAAAGAATTAGTAATCTTGGACATGAACACATCAGTAGTTTATCATTATTTGTTCAAACCTCCAGTACCATTTAATAGACTAACAACTAAAGCGAAAGTTACAAACAAATGGTTGAACAAACATTTTCACAACTTAAGATGGGATGAAGGTTTCATTAATTATAACATGATGCCGCACATTATGAATCATTATTGCAAAGAGTTTAAAATTATCTACACAAGAGGATTGGAAAAAGCAAATTGGATACAATCATTTACAAGCAACGAAGTGATTAATGCAATAATTGATAAAGATTTCCAATGCTACTTCAACGAACTTTGTATTTCATCAAAAAGTTTTAAACATCGAAGGGCGCAGTGCGCTTTAAAGAATGCCTACCGCTTGAATAGTTTCCTTTAAAAAAGTGGTGGGGGTAGTGTCGATTATAAAAGTGAGAGCGCTACCATGACACAGCATGAGTATTACTCGAACCTCCGAAGAGACAACATCTCCAACGGACATTCTTATTTACAAGAAAATTAACAATAACATCAAGATGGCATCGCAGAACTTACTTCAAAATTTGGTCGATCAGTTCAACGCTCATTCTAAATCATCAATTCTACCTACGAAGAAATGTTCTGAACTAAAAGAAGAAAAACATTACATCATTCATACGATCAAGAAAATGGAAACTTCAGTAGGTGATGCTATTAATTGCACATTGAGCGAGGCACCGTATACAGTTGGTGACGAACCGAAGTTTCAAATCTTCCTACCTACACGTTTTGTA
Source organism: Neoaliturus tenellus (assembly GCA_030545055.2). Classification (NCBI taxonomy): domain Eukaryota; kingdom Metazoa; phylum Arthropoda; class Insecta; order Hemiptera; family Cicadellidae; genus Neoaliturus; species Neoaliturus tenellus. The sequence goes on from CM061531.1 coordinate 113,135,597, forward strand.
CAACTTCTTCAAAATGAAGATCTTCGTGTAGTTCAACCCGGCGCACTCTATTTGGTTTCGCACGGACCAAGTGGAAATAACTCTACTGAACTTACAATTCATGTAACACCTACTATTGATTAGTTTGTACATAACATTGTAAATATTTGTTTGTAATTGTTTCTCAATAAATATGATATAAAACAAAAAAATAAAAAGCAACATATTGTAATGTCTTTGTACATTACAATATTTTGCTTTTTTAAAAATTCCACGGAATGACCTTGACCCAATTTTGTGTGATGATAAAAGCAGAAATCTACTTGTGAAGTTCATCAGTCTACGACTACCTTTCGTACCGTACACATCTCGCTCACTCTATTGCTTAATATAAAAAACTAAATATGTCTCTCAAAGTCAAGTGTGCATCTTACGATACCAACACCATTACAACTTTTGAACAACTCGAAGATTTAACCAACGAAATGCGAGTTTTACTTACCGGTGGTTATCACTTAACTGTTGATGTTAGTGCTACTAATACAAGGATGTTCACTAAAACAAAATATTGCGATGATGAAATATTTATTTCTACACAACCTACAACTTCTTCATCGCCTACTGGTCAACATAACATCAAGTTTAAAAAATATTACCAATGTTGAATAACTTTTGACAAACAAAACTACAACTAAAGAATCACGTGTTGAATGTGAGTTAATAAAAAGGATGTGATACTTGAATAAATAATCATTTGCTTCTCAGCTCTCGCCACGACAAGACCTATTTAAGAAAATGTTGTACAGAATGATGATTCAACTTGATGGAAAAATCTATGGAAAAGATTACAACAATGTTGAACAAATGACTAAAGATATAGATGTATTAGCTAAAGAAGGATACCAAGCTAAATTAATTTTGAAATTTCCTGAAGTACATCCGCTATCAATAGAAGAACTAGTTGCTATGGCTAAAGCTGAGAAAGATAAAAAGTCTGAAGAAAACAAAGAGAAACAAACTTCTTAAGTATCAACATTCCTTACATTAGTAAGGTATAATTTTTTAAAACTCCATTTGGATGACCTTGAAATTACCCCCACCACTTTTCACAGAACATAAAACTCGCTATTCAACACTATACACTCTTATTCTTTCACTGGACTCCGCAGCATCAACATGGAAGAGCAAAAATACAAGTACAAACCTCGTTACTGTTGTGAACAACAATGTACAGATTTAGGACCAATGATGGTGGATGGGTTAGCTTGTACTAAATGTGAATTCTTCGGATCTTGTTATTGCAAATGCAAAACAAAACAACTACCGCCACCGGAATTGCGAACTTTCAAATTTTACAAATCAAGATATTTTCATACATGTTGTCCTCAAAGATGTTTCAAATTTCACCCTCTAGATCTTGCTCATTGTCAACGCACCAAGTCTCATCAAGATGATTTTTGTACACATATGATAAAAAGATGTAAATACAGATCAGATTGGTATTCCGATCCTGTAGAACCATCAAATGTGTAATTTCAGTTTTACACTCTTTTTTAAAACTTCATTTGGATGACCTTGAGATTTCCCCCACCACTAGTTCTAATTTTTATATAATATTAAATCATTCCACTTCCAACACTCTAACTAACAACATGGAAAACAAATTTATCAAGTTTGAACATATAATAACTGACAGGGAGGAGATGGAAGAATTGTTTCAAAACTTACTTTCTATCATTGACGAATATCCTATAAGATGGTTCAGAATTGTAGTTCAATATTTAAATCCTGGTGAATTGTTTTCTTCATCAAGTGAAGAAGATGAAACAACTACTTCGGTTCAAATAATTGAATTAAAAGACGAAGAAGAAGAACTAAACATTTTATTCAATCATAAGCTCAAGGTTCCCCATATAAAAGCCCCCTCCCTAGACAGCCCCCCTCCCTAGACGCCTGCTCAAGGTCACCATTATGTAAGCCCCCTCCCTATGCGCCGATCCTCATTCCATCACCGACTCTCCAACAATGAACAATTCTCCATTGGCCCGAATGAATTCTAGTTTTGAAATAAACTCTAAAGAAGAGTTACAAGACATTTTTAATATTTTACAAGAACTTGTAGATAATTTTACAACCATCAAAATGAATTTGGAAATAACATACGATTGTCCTATTTGTGATAAGGTTAAAAGTTTAGACGAAGACAGTTTACTAAATCTAACTCCTACACCATCTGACACTACTGATGGTAATAATGAAGAGCAACGTCTTTCCCCCACCACTTCTTTGTAATTCATCCTTCCCCCCACCACTTCTTTATTTAACTAACATTTCTCCCTTTTACTTCTCATTCCGTCTTCGACTTCTGAACTATCAACATCACTTGTTTTAAAATTTCAAACACTAACACAATCATGAAGGATATGATGGATGAAGTTCCCTTCGTAACTAGAATGGAAGAGGATAAATTGAAATTAGAAATTAAACGATTGGAAATGGAACAGGAAAACCAACTCGAAATGTTACATTTGTTCAAGCTTTTCAAATACATCATCTGGGGACTCTGCATTTACCTTCTCATCGTCGTCGGTGTTTGCATTTACAACTCTGTAATTCATCACAAAAGTTCAACTTGTTTAAACTCTGCTGTTGCACATTAATTGTATGTTCACTAATAAAATTCAAAAGTTACTTCAACCTATCCTACTATCACCAACTAGTTCAACTTAGAACTATTTCTGGTGGTAGTTGGGTAGGCTTTTTTAAAACTTACTCTGGATGACCTTGACATACTTTCCAGATCCCATTTATAAATTTCAATTTCAGTTTTAAACTAACTTTTAGTTTTGTTCAACTATTAAGAGTTTTGTTAACACCGTCAAATTTCAGTTTTCAACTAACTTTTAATTTATGTACACTTTTAGTTCAACCCTAGTTACTTTATTCGCAAATTCAATTCAACCGGCCGCCAACGCTATCGCCATCTCCACCCCAATATTTCAACATCTCTGCCCAAAAACACCTTCCCGAACATCTGCCCGTAGGGGCAGCTGCCCGGACATCTGTTCGGTTTTAAAAATATAAAAGAAAGGTAAAGGAGTGGGGGTGGCGCATGCTCACCAATGCAAAACTAAGGTTTGAGGTTAGAATTATCCATGGCGGCCGCCATGTCTGGTTCAGTTTCGCCACATAGAGTCGGCGACCGGTTATTGGTCTAAAGGAGTGGGGGGAAGGGGTGGTGGGGGAAGGTTGCCATTTTATAAGCCCTCTCCCTAGGCGGCGCTTCTCATTCGATCGCCAACTTTTAAACGATAAACACCTCTCCCATGGCACGAATCAATTATCCCGCTATGGTGATAGTTGGATAGAATTTTTTAAAACTTACTCTGGATGACCTTGACATATTTTCCACATCCCAGTTATAATTTTGAATTTCAATTTTAAACTAACTCTTAATTTTTGTTCAACTGTTAGAGTTTCGTTAACACCGACGAATTTCAATTTTAAACTAACTTTTAATTTTATGCGCAAATTCACTTCACCCTAACGCCAACACTATCGCCATCTCCACCCCAACCTATATGGCATAACATATCACTACAGCATCTGATATATACCCTCTGCAGCCACCGGAAGCTATATGACATGGCAGCTGGCACCAGCTGCCCCGGCAGCTGCTCGGCGGGCAGCTGATCTGTGCCAGGAGTGGCTTTTTCCCACTACTCCTAATCTTAAATATACAAATCTTGGTACCTCAAAGATAACACTTAACTTCACCTAACCTAACCTATTTGCACAAAATCAGATATTACTAAAATTTTTGTGACCCCCCCCCCCCCCCTCCTAAGAAATCCTATATATCGTTGGAAAATCATTAAAATCAGAAGAATTGCTAGAATTATGCTATACTTTGAAAAATCAGCCAAAGAGCAGAAATCGGCGGATTATTAGTTTCACCTGAAATAGTATATTTCGTCACTAGTCCGGAAAGTGGTCGTTATCGGTGCAAGATCGAGTTTCAAGTACGATGCGAAGCCGAGTACTTGAATTCGATCGAGCACCGATATACCACTTTCGGACGAGTTACGAACAGTACTTTTCATCATACCACCTTTAATAAATATACAGTTTGGATAAAAATTAATAAATTTTAACCTATATACCCCCTCTTACGTTGTTATTTGTTTATCTTGTATTTGAACTATTTACAACTAAACAATCAGCTGTTTGACATTTATATATTGGAGTCAACCAAGCTTAAGTTACTGTAAGCAGAATATCAGCGCTAGTGGTGTCAAACATTGGAAGTTTTTTTCCGGCCTAGTCCCGAAAACCACTGTATCAGAATCAAACTCATCAATAATTGAAGTCTTTTCAAAAAGAAATCTGATAAGACAAAGGAAAACCCAAATAAGCAAGAAGAAAATGAAAGTTCAAGCAAAAGGTCTTTGGAGACAGCAGTTTAAGTTCCCTACATGTTACGGGTCGAAATCATGAAATGTTATAATAAGTCACCCAACTATTAAAAAAATAATGACTATTATATGTATGTTTAAACTTAACCCATTAAAAAATAGCATCTTTTTAATAAAGTCTATTAATATTAGGTGTCAATTTTTTTTATCACTTTTAGACTTAATTAACATTTTAGGTCACGCTTGTATCCAAGAGTGAGATGCAGAAATAAATTACTTTTTTTGCATATTACAAAATTTATAATGACATTCAAGCATATGAACAAATAGCACACTACTGCATTATTATTAGAATTTGAGCATATTATTGCACAAATTGTTTACAGTTGTATTATTATTGTTTTTAATTAAAGAGTAACCTAAATGAAACTTAGGTCAGAAATACATAGAGAATGCAGAAACAAGTAATAAATAGTAAAATTTTAGCTATGATAGTCATAAAGTTAGTTCATTCATTCCATTTACTTCTGAATTGTAAAAAAAAATTAATAAACTTTATTTAAGTTTTTAACCTCTGAAATTATACCATTTCATGAGTTGGACTCTACATCTGATTTATTTCATACGTATATATTTTGTTTTTACTGTTGAAAGAGCCTAGATCTCCAAGTAATTTAATAATGTTACCATGGTATTATTATTTTATTGGTAATTATGTTATTGTTTAAAGTTTTCATTTAAGATGTTGATTTGGTTATGAGAATTACACTGATTGCTGTCTTTTTGAAAATATAATGGAAGTTTTGGAAATCTCTTTGGAGATTTCCTTTTAGTATAGCACATACGTGTATATTTTGTTTCTATTATTGAAAGAGCCTGAATCTCCAAAATATTTATCAATATTTCCATGATATAGTATTTTATTGTTAATTGTATTTTGTAAGTTTTCATTTAAGCTGTTGATTCGATTATCAGAATTACACTGATTGCTGTCTTTTCAAAAATAAAATGGAAGTTTTGGAAAACCTCTTTGGAGATTTCCGTTTAGTATAACACATACTATATTTTGTATGTACGTGTATATTTTGTTTCTACTGAATCTCCAAGGAATTTATTAATATTACCATTATATTTGTATTTTATTGTTAATTGTGTTATTGTTTGAGTTTTTATTAAAGGTAAGTTTTCAAAAATACTATTGTGTTTTTGTTAATTTATTTATTTTATTTATTAATTTGATTTATTTGATTTATTTTGCTAATTTAAGTTGATCTGTTGTAATCGTGTAGCAAACTTAATTTTCGTGTACGAAGATTTTTTTTGCAGGGTAAGTATAAAATTCTGGTTTGTAAGTATATTTAAAAAAAATTGTATCACTAACTATTACAAAGAAATTTTTATTATAGTATTATAAAGTGTATTTTGAATTCTTAGTAGGCCTTAAAGTTTTAATTCACAATGATAACGTTTTTGTATTTATCAACACATAGCAATATTCTACAAAACCACTGACTACTAAAGGATTCTAAAATGAGTATCATTAAGTATTATAAAGGAATTTCTATAATAGTATTATTGAATATTTCAATAGTACTTTTAACAATACCTCAAAGTATGCGTTCGAATTTACGCATAGTACCTAATACCAATCAATGACACTTTTTATGATTTACTATAGTACGATTATAGGTATTTTTATAATACTACTATTGGTTGATTTTAATAATACTCTATAATCATTTTTACATAGGGCAGGTGCATCGCCGTGTCAAACAATGAAATTTTTTGGCATTTATGTATTTTTGTCGTGTGTAATGTTTTATTTTGACTTTATGATGAAACGCCAGTGCGCAGATGCCTGAAGATGGCACAGTGGTGATGAAACGCATCGCAACATAAACTACAGCGACAAAGAAAGTCAGAAGATATAATTAGTTAAAAATAATTTAGATCATAACCTTACTGGGGGAGTAACCTAACCTAACCATACTGTAGTTTGAATAAATTTGTATTATATTTGGTTTTTATTTAAAAAAAGGTTATATCATAACCAAACCTAATCTTAAATATACAAATCTTGGTACCTCAAAGATAACACTTAACTTCACCTAACCTAACCTATTTGCATAAAATCAGATATTACTAAAATTGTTGTGACCCCCCCCCCCCCCCCCCTCCTAAGAAATCCTATATATCGTTGGAAGATCATTAAAATCAGAAGAATTGCTAGAATTATGCTATACTTTGAAAAATCAGCCAAAGAGCAGAAATCGGCGGATTATTAGTTTCACCTGAAATAGTATATTTCGTCACTAGTCCGGAAAGTGGTCGTTATCGGTGCAAGATCGAGTTTCAAGTACGAGGCGAAGCCGAGTACTTGAATTCGATCGAGCACCGATATACCACTTTCGGACGAGTTACGAACAGTACTTTTCATCATACCACCTTTAATAAATATACAGTTTGGATAAAAATTAATAAATTTTAACCTATATACCCCCTCTTACGTTGTTATTTGTTTATCTTGTATTTGAACTATTTACAACTAAACAATCAGCTGTTTGACATTTATATATTGGAGTCAACGAGGTTTAAGTTACTGTAAGCAGAATAGCAGCGCTAGTGGTGTCAAATATTGGAAGTTTTTTTTCCGGCCTAGTCCCGAAAACCACTGTTTCGAGGACTAGTCCCAAAAACTTTGTTTACCAACACGTTTATCCAACCCACCGGGAATCAACTAGTTTCGATCACAGCTGACCGTTCCGAAAACAACGTTTATCGCAATGGTATGATGAAAAATTTTATCTAAGGCAATAACCTAAAAAAATATAATAATATGTCAAAATTTTCATGACAACACAAAATTTATAGTTACCGAAGAGGTAATAAAATATAGGCCTATAGCTTAAATGTGTGAGAAAAAAGAGGATTTTTGGTAATAAGTGTACAATATTAATTTAATTTTTTTTGGCCTATTGTAATTCAAGTTAAGTAAAACTGTGTTTTTTTTTCAGGGAAGTTACAAGACGGCATCACTTTTGGCCATATCCTTAATGAACTCAGGAGTCAAAAAGATCTTCACCCAAGATTAATGCTCTTGGAAAGGAAAGACCTACATAATATTGTGAGAGATCATAACATTGAATACACAACAAAGTGGCATAAGGAAGATGCTTTGAGTGTCAGCATTGACTATGTACACTCACGTTAGTGTACATAGTCAATGGTGTCAGGCTGTGGGTGGAGGAAATGCAGCAACTCGGTGAGGATTGTCTCGTGCTTTTTTTCAAAGAACTAGGAGATGAGCATCCACAACTACGAAAAGATGACTTTGTTTTAATTATTATGACATCCTTCCAAGCGTCACAAATTGTTAAATTTGGACATAATAAAATTTGCGTAGACAGCACTCATGGTACCAATGGGTACGATATTGAACTAATCACACTCATGACGGTCGATCAGTTTGGTGGTAGCTGGGTGTCCAGTGGCGTATTGTTTCAGTTCAAAGGGTGTTGAGGGACATTTATCACTGTTTTTTTTCGAAAATTAAGGAAAAGTTTGGTGAGATAAATGCCACGGTATTTATGTCAGATGATGTTCCAGCCTTCTACAATGCTTGGTGTGCAGTAATGCGAGCGCCTACACATAAATTGTTGTGCTCTTGGCATGTAGACAGGTGTTGGTGGAAAAATCTTTACAAAGTGAAAGGAGGGAATGAAAAGAAATCCTTAGTGTACAAGACAATGAAGGTGTTGCTACAAGATTTGTCAACAAAGAATTTCCATTCTTTGTTGAACGAAACTTTAGCAAATCTTTAGAGTGACTCCGACACCCATGATTATGGGGAGTACTTTGTCAAGTGCTATGCCAGCCGACCTGAGCAGTGGGCATATTGCTACGGACTTGGCTTGGGCATAAATACAAATATGTACCTTGACGCATTTCACAAGTAATTAAAGCACCTCTATATAGAAGGGAAGAAAGTCAAGCGTTTGGACAAAACTATTAACGCTGTCATGAAAATGGCTCAGAATAGTCTGTTTATACACGCTTGATTAAGCTTTCGAAACAAACTCCTTCAGAGAGAGATTTTAGGATAAAAAAGTCCCACCAAATGGTGACAAAAAGTACACCATCAAGAAAGTTCAAGATAATTGTGAAGATCTTTGTATGAAATGTTCATTTTGTAACATTTGTGTCCACTCTTTTAAATGTTCATGTCACGACAGTGTAATTAAAATGAACATTTGTAAGCACATCCATGCTCTTTGTAGGGATTTTTCTCTCAGTATCGAATAAAACATTAAGACTAATGTTGAAAATTATTTTGATACTGTAATGGAAAAAGCTATGTTGAAATTAAGTAAAGTTGTCATTAGCTCAACTCTATCTTGTAAAGCAAGTACCATTGGAAATTTATTAGGCTAAACAAAGCTCAACAGTGATTGTTATCAATTCATTGAAAAGAAATTGGATGGTGGGTTGAGTTTGCTAAACAATGCATCTTTAGGCTCTGATGTTAAATGTACAAAGAATATTAATGTCAACCAAAAGAATGAGCCTCAAGTACGACTGTATTCAATCAAGAAAAAAACTAAAAGTTTGAAACGCCTAAGTAAACCAACACACAAAGGATCAGTCAATATTATTGAAGGTTTAATGAGAAAAACTCAAGAAATTATTACAGGGTGTCTACTAATATCTCATTTTGGAATTCCAGTATATTTCCAGTACCTTTTTGCAAAAAATTCCAGTACTACTCGCCTACTATTAATCTGAATATGGAGTAACTATAGCAAAATTTTATACATATAAACAAATTTAACATGGATCTTTATAAGAGATTGCCACTGGTAAAAATTCTACCAAAATATCACCTGATTTGGACTCTAATTTATTTCATAAATTACCTTATTCCATAAGTTTAAATTGAAACTTTGAAAGCCTATAGGGCGTACCCCTAGAGGCTGATGTGAATTGAACCTTTCTAACAGTATGTACGGATTTCTCTTACGATACACACAAGCTGAGAAAAAAAGCAAGAAAATAAACATGCTTGCCTATTAATATATAAATACTTATGATTGTGATTAATAAATACTTTCCAATGATAACACTTTTTTATATTAATTTTTTTTTTTTATTAGGCAATTTAAACTCCCTAAGAGCCCTCCAAACCGCCCACTTTATTTTGTATTTTTTTCGATACCGTACAAAAAATAATAAAAAAGTACAATTAACTGCAAAAAATAATGGAATAGAATAATTCTAAAAGTAAAATACTCACATGAATGAAATTTAAGAAAGAAGACTTAATATTTAGTTCAAAGTCCAAAATTTTATAAGCTTAATCTCTACACAAATGTTTACATTTCTTAATTGCTTGATTAATTAATTGAACAAAACTAAAAGTTTTCTGATTTAGGTTTGCAAACATACTTGAACAACAATAATAACATGTGAAACATTTTTACATCGGAATGTACGGATCAAATCACAAAATCTATATTTTATGTATTTTAAAAACAATAATTTCAGGATTTTTATAAAATTCAATTATTCCAGTATCTATTTTGAAATTCCAGTATTTCCAGTATGGAAATAAAATTCCAGTACTATTCCAATATTTCCAGTAATTCCAGTATCAGTAGACACCCTGTACACACTGGTGATCACAATTACAATGTTAGCTACGTCCAATTAGTTCTTGAGCTTGTTAGGTTTTATTCATAAATGACCTTGTTTACAGGGCTTGTAACAGGTTATTATTATTTCTTTTTGTAATTTTTTTGCTCTTGGCTATTTTTTTAATTTTGTAATTTTTGGGGGGATATATATAGAAGTGACTACAGATACACTGCTGATCGTGAAAAAAAGAGAGACTACAGAGAAAGAATAAAAAACCATCCTGAGCTTCATTTATAGGAACGTTTGAAGGAACGAGTCAGAAGTAGGAGGAGAAGACAGGAAGGAAAGGGTGTAATTAAAAAAGTATCTGAAATGACGAGGAGGGAATTAAAAGCTCAACGAGAACAGTGGAGAAAGAGGAAGCAAAGACAAAGATCAAAATTAAACCCGGACAACTTGTTTTTAGATGGCAATACACCACCGCAATCGCCTCAACCAGGACCATGTAATGTTGCTTTGGTCCCCACCCCAAGGTCAAATGAATCAAGAGGTAAAGTACACTACGACGAAATAGGAGACAAGAGAAGAAAAGAATTAAGAGATTAGAACAAGATAAAATTAACAAAACAAAAGAAGCTGAAAAATGGAAACTACTTTTTTACAGAGGAAAAGCAAAACAAGTTTCATCTCCTTCACCAAATAAGATAGCTAGACGAATTTTACAGAGAGGGACGCAGGTAGTTCGGCGTGAGTTAACTTTTGGATGCCCCCTCAAAAAGCAGCTGCAGAAGAATAGTGCTACTTGCTATGTAAATTTAAGAAAGAAGACTTAATATTTAGTTCAAAGTCCAAAATTTTATAAGCTTAATCTCTACACAAATGTTTACATTTCTTAATTGCTTGATTAATTATTTGAACAAAACTAAAAGTTTTCTGATTTAGGTTTGCAAACATACTTGAACAACAATAATAACATGTGAAACATTTTTACATCGGAATGTACGGATCAAATCACAAAATCTATATTTTATGTATTTTAAAAACAATAATTTCAGGATTTTTATAAAATTCAATTATTCCAGTATATATTTTGAAATTCCAGTATTTCCAGTATGGAAATAAAATTCCAGTACTATTCCAATATTTCCAGTAATTCCAGTATCAGTAGACACCCTGTACACACTGGTGATCACAATTACAATGTTAGCTACGTCCAATTAGTTCTTGAGCTTGTTAGGTTTTATTCATAAATGACCTTGTTTACAGGGCTTGTAACAGGTTATTATTATTTCTTTTTGTAATTTTTTTGCTCTTGGCTATTTTTTTAATTTTGTAATTTTTGGGGGGATATATATAGCAGTGACTACAGATACACTGCTGATCGTGAAAAAAAGAGAGACTACAGAGAAAGAATAAAAAACCATCCTGAGCTTCATTTATAGGAACGTTTGAAGGAACGAGTCAGAAGTAGGAGGAGAAGACAGGAAGGAAAGGGTGTAATTAAAAAAGTATCTGAAATGACGAGGAGGGAATTAAAAGCTCAACGAGAACAGTGGAGAAAGAGGAAGCAAAGACAAAGATCAAAATTAAACCCGGACAACTTGTTTTTAGATGGCAATACACCACCGCAATCGCCTCAACCAGGACCATGTAATGTTGCTTTGGTCCCCACCCCAAGGTCAAATGAATCAAGAGGTAAAGTACACTACGACGAAATAGGAGACAAGAGAAGAAAAGAATTAAGAGATTAGAACAAGATAAAACTAACAAAACAAAAGAAGCTGAAAAATGGAAACTACTTTTTTACAGAGGAAAAGCAAAACAAGTTTCATCTCCTTCACCAAATAAGATAGCTAGACGAATTTTACAGAGAGGGACGCAGGTAGTTCGGCGTGAGTTAACTTTTGGATGCCCCCTCAAAAAGCAGCTGCAGAAGAATAGTGCTACTTGCACTAAGACCTCGGAAAAAATTGTACTTGCGAAATGTGTAAGTGGGGAAATAATGAAGAAGAAACGTTTCATGAAAGAGTTACAAAATTGTAACATAGCAAGTGAATTTTTACAAAGAAAATATGCAATTAAAATGGGCCCCTTGAATCAGAGAAACGGAAGGATCAAAAGAACTAAGAGGGCTGTGGTAAGCTTTTTTGAAGATGATGACAATTCTGTACAGACCCCTGGAAAACGACAAATCATCACTCGTAAAAAAATAAAGAAACAAAAAAGGTTTCTTTTTGACTGTGTAAAAGTTCTTCACGCAAAGTTTGTCGAGAAAACAAAAATCAATGTAAGTTATTCGTCTTTTAACAAATTAAAACCATTTTGGGTTGTTGTTCCCAAAGATAGCGACAGGGACACCTGCAAATGCGTAAAGCATGCCAACTTTGAGCTTATGTTGAAACCACTTGTTAGATACTTCTTAACAGGTTCTTTAAGGTTCTTATAAGGTTCTTTCAAGCATAAATTGAAATGTTGAGGGGGAAAATATATGTATGGTGAGTGTAATAAGTGCAAATTGAAACAAACAATTAATGAACACCTCAATTTGGAAAATTCTCAACATAACATTTCATATTGCGTATGGGTAAGACAGAAAATTGAAAAGCAAAAGAAGACAGATTTGAAAGCATTAGTAGCAGAAAAGAAAACCAAGAATATGAATAGAGGTAAAGTAAAAAAAGAGTGATAGTTGTAAAGGAAAAAAGGCGATGCTCAGCAATGGAACTGTTAGAAAGGTTTAACAGTTACCTAGGGAAATTTTGCATCCATATATATAATAATTTTCACCAAAGTCAGTTTCGGAAAACTTGTAAAAAAATCTTACAACTAACGAAGCTATTGTCATAATAGACTGGAGTAAAAACTATGCTTGTCGATACTCCCAAGAAATACAGAGCATGCATTTTGGAGGGTCGAGGAACCACATTTCATTACATATTGGAGTTCTCTATATTTCAGAGGGCGAAGCAAAAACTTGGGAAATTGTCTTTTTGTACCATTTCTGCTTCCACATATCATGGACCTGCTGCAATTTTGGCTCACATTACACCAGTTCTTCAGTTTTTAAAGAAAAATATGCTTCCGTGGATACAAAACACTTCTTCTTCGATGGGCCAACCAACCAATATAGAAACAAGGAAAACTTTTGTTTACTATCGAAGATGGCTTATGAATACGATTTCTGGAAAGTATCATGGAATTTTTCTGAAGCCGGACATGGCAAAGGACCAGCAGATGCCATTGGAGGAGTGATAAAGAGAACAGCTGATTCTGTATTATTAAAACAAAATGATATCATTGATGTGAAATCTTTCCAGTAAGCTGTGTCTACTCTTAAAGTCTGTGTCTACTCTTAAAACCTGGATTGTAGATGAATCAAATATATCTGAAATGGGGAAGAAAATACCAGCTGATCTTAAAGCAATGCCAAAAACGATGCAAATTCACCAGGTTACATGGGTAAAACTAAAACCACAACAACTTGGTATCAGATTTCTTTCCTGCAAACCATGCACTGGAATCATACTGTGTAAGCACTATGCCCTTGGAACTGGAATCTACGAGCACAGAACAGTGGTGGTATCCTTTTTTACAAATATATTTCTTTTTTTATATTGCTGTGATGGTTCAAAATAAAATAAAATTTTAAGTATAGAAATTTTTTAAATGCATACATGTGAAATAACTACACAGATTTTGAAACACAATTGTGATTTTTACTAATTGAAGTTATTACTAACTTGTAATTTTGTAATAATAGTTTAGATATGCAATAACACCTTCACTTTAACTAGTTAAAATCTAATTAAATTTTATAATTTAAATACAATTAATTTATGAAAATAGCAACTCAATACTAAAGTTAAACTTGATCTATTTCATTTATTTATATTTTAGCCTTACTCATTGAACCAGAATGTTGTATTTATTTCTTTAACCAAACTTTTCAGAAATTTTCTCCAGAGATGCACACATTAAAGCAGTACCGTCACCTAAGAAGGCTAGAAAGGACATCTCTAGCGGTGGACAGAAAGATTCCAATACTAAACCAGTTGACATTAATCACGTGGACCATGGCTGTATCCTTTTAAATACATTGCTTTTTGAATGGCTATTATTAACCATAGAATTACTTGTTTACTGGAGTTATTATTGTTTTTCATGATTTATCAATTTATTTCCTTAACTAAACTGAAGTGGAGGCAGTTGAAACATGTTCAAACCTCGCTATTGGCAGCTGGGTTGCGGCTATCTACGGGGACACCTGGAATCCAGGAGAAATTGAAAATGTAGATAAAAACTACTGACAATCAATTTTTGCAGAAAACTGGCACCTTTTTTATGTGGCCTTCCAAGCCAGATAAGCAGTTACTGCAAAAGGAAGGAGTGTTGTGCCGATTAAACAGCCCTGTGAAAGTCTCTTCAAGGCTTTACGAGTTTGAAGAGAATGATAAAGTTGATAAATTGTGCTTGTTTTATGTAGACCAATGAAATATGTTCTCTATACGTACGTTACATTGTGTAGTTGTAAGTATTATATTTGTTTTAACAAAGAGAAAAGTCTTATGTCCTTTTTATATAGACTGAGAATTACAAAATAAAAAAATAAAAAATTTCCAATATGTTATACAAGGGGTTTGTTGTTCCTTTACGTTACGTTTACCACTTAACTATTTTACCAAATAAAATGTTAATATCAATGGTTTTCTTATTATTTACCTCGCAATATATAAAGACAATCTCATCAAACAATTCACGGCCGTCCAAAGCATTTTCACGACCGTCATGCCTCAAATATAATTCTGCCCAGACTGTCTCCCCTCATCCCTGACCGTCACTTTTATAATGTAGCTCATAAACATTTTTAAAATAGACATAGCACCACATAAAAAATTCCTGCAAATACAAAAGGAGTGTCTCTATGAATAAAAATTTGTTTCGTATTATTTTAAAAAAGTTTGTGCTGACAAAAACAAACTATAAGTAATTTAATTTTTTACCTTACCCTCAGGAAGTAGTTGCTTTCTTGACAATTTATTACAAGATGAAATAACACATGATTCTCTGATCGATGGACCATTGCCTGATAAAGCTTCGGCGAGCTCATGGAGGAAAGAGACATTTAAAGATACCTCATGAAAATTTTTGTTGCATCTTAACTGATGCCCTGGAATGTAATAATTTAACGTGAAAATTGAAGTCAATGTTCATGGATGAAATTTGTTCTCGTCTGTTACTCATAACAAAGTATTCCACATCCGAAATGTACAACGGTGTAGCTAAAACAATTGTAAGGACTTATCCACATTGACAGGAAAAAATAGGCTCAGGTTATGGGGGCTGTAAACAATGCTTAGGAGTCTTCATCACCACATAAAAAAACGTCAAAATACGTATACAAAATATCAAAACTTGGTCTCGGGTGCTTGGGGAAAAAATTGCCCTTGTCCAAGTCAAGAAGGAGACTTGATATGGGAGATTCATATGCCAACGCCACGATAAACTACAGTGAGGATAACAAAAGTGTGGAGATTGTAGTGGGAAGAAGAATAATGCATTTTGACAGTTTTTTTAACAATTTATAGCAGATCAGTGATCACAATACCGTGTTGGGTTGCAGCATAAGAAACATGTATGTTGTTAAAGAGACCCGTTTTGGACTGAAATAAAAAATTATTTTGAAATGCAACATGTTCAGCGTTGAATGTTCTCTTTAAACTGTAGCAGAAACAGGTAGAATGGACATAAATAGTGCAAGTGTCGCTGGAGCGATGGCTATTGGTATTGGCCATTCGCAATTAGAGGAAGTGCTATCTGCCATTGAAGTTCCTGCTATGTCTCAAAATACGTTCACAAAATTTGCCATTGAAAATACTTTCCCCATGCTATAGAATTTCCGGTTATAGGCCTATCTCTGTTGTATGACATTGAAACAGATTTGTTCATGGATTTTTTGTTTTTACTTGTTATTCATATTAATTTGAGTACCCACATCCCACATGACACAATTTTAAAAACATTTTTAAAAAGAAGTTGTTCCCATTTTCCGGTATTTCTGAGCTTTTCCGCAGGAAAAACTATTATTTCCAGAGGCAGGGTGTTAAATCCTTTGTGCAGCAAAATTTTCAATTTTGGGTGTAGTACTGGAAAGAAATAATTAGGCCAGTTCGCGCATTATGTCTCTGGCTCCAAACAATCGCATGGGAAGAACAGCTGGAGTATCGCTTGAAGACGAGGATGCAAGCCGAAGAGGAGCCAATCGAGGCGTATCTGCAGGATGTACTGAACCTGTGTACGAAGCTTGACCCATGTCTGAAAGATGCAAGATTAAACATGTACTCAGAGGACTGAAACCGTCACTCCTGGAGTAGTGAGGCTGGAGCGACGATACGGTACGGAGTGGAAGTGCGGCGCAGCGGCCGGGACGACGGCGGTGACTCCGGAGGCGACGGAGCAGCCACGACGGGGTGACAGAGGTTGGCAAGGGAGAGTCGTACTGCGGTGGATTCTCGATGTCCGCGTAGGCCTTCAGTCGGCGAGGTGTGATGCAGGGCCCAGACAGGAGGTGGATGGTGTCCAAAGGAGAAATGGAAATTAAATAAGGTAAAATATTTATTTGATCTTTTTATTCGAGCATACCCCCCCCCCCCCACATCCCCCTTTCACGAGGAGGATGTAAAAAGTTTTTGGTAATCGAGAAATTGATAATTTACGACGATATTATGGATTGGCCATCCGAAATAACCTAGAAAGTGGAGAGAGTATGAAGCAAGCATTGTGTTTTTACGAAATCGACGGGAAAATCCGGCGGGTAACACGAACTGCGCTTTTTTATACACCTGGTTTATCTGGTTTCCTATTGGTGACTCGCGGCTCTCCTACTTTTTCATTGGTCGAGCTTTCCTATTGCGATCGTCTTACTTGAATATCCCGCTCGATGTTCATTCCTCTGAGAACCATAATTCATTAAAGGTATGTCTCATTGTATTGTTTTGATCTAGCATAACAGTTATATATTTATTGATAAATAGTGTTGTTGTTGTTGTTAACTTACAGCTCTTTCATAATTTAAGCAATATTTATGTTCTTTCAAAGCTACATAATTATCTTATTGTAAGTTATTGTTGTCTGTTAATTGAATTAATTTGTACCTAGATATTAGTAGCTTAGGCCTAGGCCAACATTATAAATAATCAGTAATTAAAAATACAATAAAGTGCATTCCCAATGTTTTCTCTGACCTTATTACTAGAACGCTCACATAAGAAAACTTTGCATGTTTACACTAACTTTGCACTACCTTCGCGTTTAGGTTAGCCTAGCCCTAGGTACCTAGTGATGGGTTAACCAAACCTAGTATACTCATACTTTGTGACCCTTACTTTTCAATGGTATCTAATTGTATCGTATGCTTGTGCTTTCCAATAGCCTATCACATATTTTAAAGTATATAATTTAGATGTGTCTTTATGTTAGGATAGGCGTATAGGCGCCGAGTGGTCGAACACATAAGTCAGGAATACTGTTTAATTGCACATGGTTACAATTAAATTTAAAATTAAATATATTTTAACACGCCACAAAAATTTACCTAATTTGGAATACAATTAATGTATTGAAAATATATTTTTAGATGTCGTCAAACTCTATCTCAAGAGAGGCTGCCCGGCTATTCGTGAGGACCGAGAGAGGAAGGGCACTGATGGCCCAGACCAGACAACACTCGTTGTCGAGTGTGTTCCTTGGGCATCCACCCCACTGGTTGTGTTGATGTTGGGTAAGTATTGTCAAACATTTAGTTAAAATAGGTTTTACTTCTTACTTGTAAGAAGTATTGTTTAGGAGGTTCAGTGTTAAAAGAAGACAAGCAGAAGGTTTACAAATTAATTTGAATTATATTATCTAATAGTTGCTGCTCTCTGTAGATTACGGTACAGCTGTATACCCTCTGTTAACAGCCTGGGATCATTTAGCGCTCAGATGACTTACCCCCGCCCTGACATAAAATACCAGATGCTTTTTATCCACTTTGAATATAAGAGAGTCATTATCATTACTGTTGATCGTAATGACGTAATTTCTGAATCAAAAAGTACCGGATGTTCATGTTATCATATTACGTGTATTGTTTTTTTTGTTTTTTTGTTTTTTTTTTGTTTTTTTTTTCTCAATATTGTATCAATATTTATCAAGTTCAAAAGTTAATATAAGAATAAGTATTTCATTTTACTAGTTTACATAATTTAAAACTATTTTACGTGATTCAAAACCAGATGTAGGAGCCCAGTAATTCCCAACACGGAGCCCAACACGGAAATAACAGAGGCCATCGACTCGGAATGTAAAAGAACTCTTAAGCACTTTGGTATTCGTCTTCCCAAAAGAAATACAGTAGATGGTTAAAATAAGTAAAACTCTTGTCTCATAATTTAAAACCAGGAGCTGACTGTCGGGAATTCCAAATGGCGAACAGAGGCTGTCGAGTAGGAATTTCTTCTCGAACGCTATTCATTCGAGCAGTAGGCCACTTAAATTTACCCCTTCCCAAAAGACTTGTTATAATTGTCTGACTCAAATCCGTATTGAGCGTGTAAGGTCCACCACCGTAGTGATGTCACCAGGGTCTTGTAATAAGGTACAGTAATTTGTTTGTAACTTATTGTGAAAAGTTTATTTTTATATACAGGGTGAGTTCCTTAAAGTGATCCAATAGCTAACTTTTTTATTCTATATCTGACAATATACTTCTTACGGGGGACCCCCTTTACTTTTACTTTCTCCCCCTATACCATAGTATATGGAGAAAGTATTGTTTTCGTCAAAATTTTCGAATTTGAGTTGTTGGTGGATTTATCCATTTTGGTTCCCACTGAGTCCAAAAAAGTGGTTTTCGGAGTGATGTCTGTGTGTGTGTGTGTGTGTGTGTCTGGATGTATACAGAGCTAGAGAATGCCCCAATGGTCCGATTTTGGTGAAATTTGGTACGTAGGTCCAAAACCACAATAATTCCAGGCGTTTTTTTCATTTTTTTGAATTTTTTATTTTTAAGGGTAGTTTACCCCAAAAAACCCTCAAAAAACGTGAAAAATCCAAATTTTTCAAAAACGGCTCTAACGATTTTGATTAAACTTTTGTGGTTTATTAAGATTAAAATGCTGAATAAAATGACACCACCCGCATTTCCGAGAAAATGCGCGTTCAAAAGTTATAGAGTAAAAAGTGTTTCAAAAATCAATTTTTTGGATTTTCAAAAAAGCTGTTATTTTGAAATAAATTTTACCTATGACCATTAAATCAAGCTCAAAAAACTAAATAATCCGGTACTTTAAATTATTGCTCTATGTCAAGTGGTTGCGGAGAAAATTCAATTTTTCGTTTAGCGGTAAACACAGTACGTTGTTAAAAGTCAGACGCGCGTAGGGTCAATCTCGTGCTGCTCAGCTGTTAGCTATCTGATTGAGCCATCAAGACATTAATGTTTTGAGGCTTTTAACACCTTTTTTATATTGTTGGGAGAAAGTATGTGTCAGTTAACTGATACCGTTTATTTTACTTTGCTTTCAGGTATGTATTTTACTGTTAAAAATTCCCCGCCATTTTTCCAATATGGCGGCCAACTTTAAAATTTCTTATGGAATACCGTACATTTTATGGTGTTTTTGAGATTTTAATGTAATTTTAAGACTTTTTAATTCTTTGCCACTTTTCTCTGAACCTAACGATTAGGGAGCTAGAGGCAATTAAAGTTCATTTTTAGTTCCATTAGAATAACATGGGACGAACTTTATCTGCCCATAACTCCGAAACAATTGATTAAAATTTAAAATACTCAAAAATAGAAATGTCTTAATTTGATGTTTTAAGAACATCAGCATAAAAAACACAAAAAGTAGGCTATATTATTTTTAAAGAACAAAAAAAAAAAAAAAAAAAAAAACAGAATTTAAGCCTAGGCAAAATGCTTGCACTTACGTTTAGGACTTCTTAGGCCCCGACTATACGGGCGACCTTGTCGCCGCGACTAAGTCACTGACGTCTATTTCCCTCAGTGTTCATTTTGTCAGAGGGCAAAATGGTGACGGGAGTGGGGGCAGCTCAGACAGTGTTACCAACACTAGCACTGCTAGTGTCAGCTGGCATTTCCCGAGTGTCCCTTCTGTGCGCGGTATTTGCAGTGTTGGTAACACTGTCTGCGCTACCCCCACTCATCGTCACCATGTGCTAAACGACAAAAAGAGCGATGAGGCAAATAGACGTCAGTGACTTAGTCGCGGCGACAAAGTCGCCCGTATAGACGGGGCCTTAGGTTAATAGCCTACCAGAGCAAAACGTAAACAAACACGTACACTGCTGACAGAATGGCTTATGTTACAGTTGATATTAGTAAACAAAGAGTAACGAAACAAATACAAGTGACAGCTGACTGTGACTCATGTTCTTTTTAATCTCTCTTTTAATGTTATTCTTATGTAACTAACTTAAGCCCCGTGGTACAAAAAAGTTGAGTTTTCCCTAGGTAGAAAAATTAAGTATTCAAGTCACATGGGGCAAGAACTAGTTCTTTAGTACTCTATTCCTAGGAGTAAAATATGGCTTTAGATAGTAGGTGGAGGAAAAGTCTGTTTGCTTGCAGCTAGTGTAAAGTTAATTCTTAAACCTTCTCAAAATTTCAATGATTTATAATGAACAAATTTAAATATTCCTCTAAATATATGGGAAAATATAAATATCTATTGTGTGTTTAAGGTAATCTCCCACCTAACTCAATGAATACGTACATGCTAACTTAACAGTATATTTTTTTGCATATTCGTTATAATTTTAGGATACTAATTTTCAAATAAAGATTTCATATCATTAAATATTATTACTTCTTCATTTTACATCTAGCCATATTAAACAAATTTTGCAAAATTATTAGCATATTTTAATTTGATATTCAAATAATATTCACAGAGGTGTTGGAGGTCTACTGGACGATCAACATTCAAAGCCTTTTACATCTGTCAACAATGATAACCTTTTACCAACCGGTGATACATTCATTGAACTTCAAGCTTACACGCCATTACCTGAAGAACAAAATTGTTCCAGTTCTGATGATTTAACGTCGCTTGATGACACAGATAAAGATTCTAACTTTGAACCTTCAATAAAATCTTCCTCAGTCAGTGAATATGACGACCCTCCCCCTCCCACTCCATTACTAGATACTGTTGACGAAGATGATGACAATCCATCTCCATTAGTAGACACTACGAAAGTACAAATTCCTCATGAAAATGAAACCACTCCTAATTCATAGTTGCAAAACACAATTCCATCTCCTAAAAAAATTGTGGTGGCTAAAAGTTCTAACAAAGGTTAAACTAGAACATGGGAAAAATACCCATGTACATATATTTTTAAATGGTAACAAAGTTACGTAGGCATTTCAAGCAGATGCACTCATCAGAGAAAGGGGTTCAAGAACTGGATTCACTGCCTCCATCCGACCCAAAACGGCTGGAACTATTAGCTAAAGTGAGAGACTCGGGAACCTATATTCACAATACGAATGTGTTGACAAAAAGTGGCACTTTAATTCCAAAAAGAAGGAAGCACAGCCAGTTTCCCCATCCAAAGTAATACTCTATGTGAATTGTAACAACTTTTACACAAGAAAAATTTTTTATCGGCATAAAAAATATTTTCAAAAGAAAAATGTTAATAAAACCAGCCCAAGACAAAGGGTAGTTGGCACCGCATCACACATGTTGCCTTATTCAAATGGCGAAGACTACTTAGATCGTTTAAAACGAAAAATAATTTATTCAATGAGAGATGGCCCAGAAAAAAATGTCATTTTAAACATGAAATAATTCTAAAATTTGGCAGTGAAATGCTCGAAAAAATTGCACACATACCAGACAAAAATCACACCCGTAACAAATTAAGAGAGCTGGGCAGGCTTATGATTGCAGTGAAAAAGGAAAATCCAGAAATAAAGTCATTAAATGATTTACTTAAACCAGATAAATTTGAATCCCTAATTAAATCAACAAAAAAGATAGCTGGGGTTGACTCAATAACAAATGAGTCTAAAACGCCTACGCTAGCAAAAAAATTGGAGATTCTATTATCAAATGCTCAGCAATAATTAAGAAAACTAGCATAATACAAGGCAATGAAATTAGAAGGAAGGAAATTGAGGACTTCATCGCCATATTCGATTCTTATTGGCATACAAAAATCACTTCTAAGGCTTTAAGCACGTTGTATAACGCCAAACTTAATAAAATGTCCTCAATGCCTATAACAATGGGCTAAAAAATTACGAAGTTAATGAAAATATTGTAAAAACCTAAATGAAACAGAAAAAGACCTCATCAAGAATTTAACTAGAATAGAAACTCGAGGGAAAAGGGTAGAAAAGTCCCTATACTGTAAAATAGGGAGATGAAAACAATGACCGATCTCTTAGTAAAAACCCGATTTGAAGCGGGTGTAATGTCTGAAAACGAAAAGTTTTTTGCTATACCCGGGACAAATAATTCGTTTTATGGGCTCGGATATTATTAGAGAAATCAGGCATAATGCTGGCGTCAAATATCCAAACAGATTACTAGCACAAATTTACATAAAGAAGCAGCTACAATGGCATCAGCTAGTGGGATGAGCGAAAATGACATTGACATATTGGCCACATTTTTGGCCCATGATAAGTCAATTAATCTAAAATGCTATAGACTACTAGAAGCGACATTACAAAAGGCCAAAGTAGGGTCATTTTTTATCAAAGTAATGGATAAAAGAACATTAAATGAAGATAAAGAAGACAACATTGAACAATTGGAAGAAGATGAAAAAATTAAGAAGTTATAAATGAAGAAAGAAGAGATGCAAATGATGAACTTATAAACATGTCTGTTAAAGCACGCCCTGGACAAGACAAATCGTAACAGCCATAAACCACGAAAGGCCTGGGGAGAAAAGCAAAAGGAATTAATCAAACTCCTTCAAATTGTTAGAAATGTTAGTTTTATAAAAAAAATTTGTTTTTAACCAGTATAAAATTTATTTTAGCGAATTTCCCATTGGGAATAAGCTATTACCGTATGTCTCATGGTAAGACTTAAGCCCGGGACCATGTTACTTTTTCGTTTTTAGGTGCCCACAGACCAAAAATAATAGTCATTAAAATTTATATATACAGGGTGTCCAGCATCGACACCCTGTATATATTGAGATTTTTGCGTATAAAATCATTGTTTTTCCATTATAATGCATGCAAATTTAGGTTCATTTAGGAGAAAGATCTCAATAACTTAATTAATTGTTGTCAGATCATTACAAACTTGGCATCATTGGTTAGATAATTTAATTTTACAGCTTTTTTGTGTCTTGTAAAGTTTTGATAAAATTTACCGTTTTGAGATATTTGAGGTTAAAAATTTAAAATGGCTGCCATTTTGAAAATATGTGACGGAAAAAATAATTCTTTTTCTTTTAATAACCATTGTTGTAGTAAAGGTCCATGCCAAATATGAACCCAATCCATTTATCCGTTATGGAAATAAAAATTATTAAGTGTAAAAAACAAAATGGCGGCTAGCGGGTTAAAGAAGCATTTTAGGACATATGTTTATATCAACTTTTTTGTTTATTTTGGCTTGCTAAACAACGTGGAAAAGTTTCGGACAGTCGAAGCTGGACACCCTGTATAAATATGTATGTAAATATACAGGGTGTCCCTGAACTCTCTACCAACTTTTTCAGGTATTACTCCTGGGCCATAGACAAGTCAAAATATCATATTCAAAATTTCGAAAACTCAAAAGTTACTCGTATAGCCGCCATTTTGTTTTTTACACAAAATAATTTTTATTTCCGTAATGGATCATTGTATTAAGTTAATATTTGGCATGCACCTTCATCATAGCAATACACATTTTCAAGAAAAAAGTTATTTTTTTCCAATGAGTATTTTCAAAATGGCGGCCATTTTAAAATTTTAAGCTAAAATATCTCAAAACCGGCAAATTTTATAAAAATTTTGCTAGCACAAAAAAGTTGACAAATTTAATCATCTAACCAATGGTACCAAGTTTGTAAGGATCTGACAACAAATAACGGAGTTATTGAGATTTTTCTTCATAAAAATATTGATTTTGCATTGTAATTAATGCAAATTAAAGTAATTTTAATTGAATTTCGAATTTCGAAATTTTGAATATGATATTTTGACTTGTCTATGGCCCAGGAGAAATACCTGAAAAAGTTGGTAGAGAGTTCAGGGACACCCTGTATATATATTGTAACTAAGTGACAAAAGTCGGACAAGATTATTCTTTGGCTCTGCCTGCGTCCGTCTTTCTATCCCACCGATCTCGGATAACTTAATTCTTTCGTTCACATTACACTGTGTCATTCCGTTGGTGTGAACGAAGTCAAGCTTTCCGTTAGATCGTCTTTCATCTGTCCTTTCCCAGCTGACGAGAGCAAAGACAGTCCCGGTAGGGTATGCTTCCAAGAACTGTGCGAACAACCTTTAAGCCACACACCCTATCTTTGATCAACCAATGAGGAGCCATCGATCATCCATGGTGGGAGACGGAAAAGGAGGGACGAGCGACGGGACAGCGAGGGGGGAAGATCATTAGGAAATTAGGGGTAGCGAAGTTAAGTGGAGTGTGTGCGTGTAGTGAGTGTTGTGTCGTGTTTCGGTGAAAAAGGATTACCATATTTTAAGTAAGAGTTTTGGTTTATAATTAACATAGGTAAAGGATAACTAAAGTTTCAAGCCATTTTGTATTCCAAATTCTAGAGTTAATTCAGTTAACGTTTAATACTCATTTTCTTCTTGTTGTTTTGTTTAGAAAAGGGCAAACTTAATTCTTAATTGTTTTACTTAAATTAAATTTTGTCTTGTTTGTTTTGTATTTTGCTTTCTTTTATTTTATGCTTTTCAATACACGTTATTTTGAGCAGTCTTGTGCTTCTCATTTGTACCTCTCAGTACGCCCCATGACTAACAACATGTACCGGAGGCACAAAACTTGCATGGTGGATCGGCGCCTTTGTTTGCCCAAACATTAACGATCCCCAAATAAATGGCTTGAAATTTTAAATTTGTACCCAACATTTAGAAATATTTATTTTAGGAGTTGTTCTTTGTAAAAATCGCATTTAATTAATTAGGTAATATGTGTAGGCCTTGCTATACGATTAGAATAATTTTCATTTGAACCAAACTAATTGAAAACTAAATTCAATTAGGTTACTTATCAAACTAAAAGAAATAAATTAAGCTATTTTACATGAGACATTAGGGCATAAAAAAATGAAAATATAGTTAAAATAAATTAATTTATGGAGCTGAATTTTGAAATAGTAGACATAAATATTTACGATCTTAATAAAACTGAAGCATTACAAATAGCTTGCCAGTATAAAATCAAACTCCCACCTATTCCTGAAAACGAATCCCTAGCCAATTTGAGAAAAAAATTAGCCCTCACCAAAGATGTTTTTAAAACAGCATCAAGACATCCAGGTTTCTACACAGCTTTAAAAAATCTATTTTTCAACAACGTATTAGAGGAAAAAGATAAGGACAACTTCAGGGACTTAGTTTCTTTTCAAAGAATATTAGAACCTGTTTATGAAACTGTTCCTTATGATGTCGAAAATCAGAGTAGTAGTGAATATCTAACACCAAGACATTTGCAATCAGACATTTTCCAAAACCATCCTCACTCATCTAATCAGCAAACACAACCCTTAGAACAACCAATTTATGCAACAATTGATAACCCTAATTCAAATGAACTCAGCACATACCAAAACAATTTAATTTTACAACATGAGCAACATCTAAAGCATCAAAACGATCTAAAGTTAAACCCTGTTACTCTAAGCGTTACCCAACCTATTCAAGAAACTAAAACTTTGACCAGAACTGAGAACAAATCCACTAAAATGACGGAAGAAACTAAAGAAAACTTGCCTCTAATTAAAGCAGGTACTTTCTCTGGACTACCTTCCGAGGATGTCCACGAATTTATGCACAAATTTAAAACCGCCAGCGTATGCAACCATTGGTCAGAAAAAACTAAAATAGAACTTTTCCCAACTCATCTAACTAGTACACCTTACAAATGGTTCAGTTTATACAAAAAGGAAAACGAAACAATCGATTGGAATCATTTAGAGGCAGAATTCATTAAAGCATTTAGCCCTGTAGCATTAATTGAAGACCTTCAGACGGTCTTAGAAAATCGAACGCAAGGAGAAAACGAATCTCCACTGCAGTTTCTTTTTGAAATCGTCCACCTTTGCCGTAGAATTGAACCAGAAATGCTAGATAAGAAAATCGTTGAATACGTAATTCAGGGAATTAAACCGGAAATTTGCAATGAAGTCATAAAGATGGAAAATAAAACTCTAGCAGCTCTAAAAGACAATCTTTACAAAATTGAAACCCAGTTTTTATTGAAAACAAAAAATCAAAAAAGACACCAAAAGAAAAGCGAGGTTTTAAATGTACTAAAACCCCAAAGTAAATCATTAACTTACGATGATTCAGATTTGTCAAGCCTAAAATCAGATGTTAAACTTATCAAAGAGAAATTAGAAACCTTAGAATTATCCCGAAAAGAAGTAGGTCGCAGTAGAGGTAACTCAAGATCAAGATCTCCAAGCAGTAGGGAAACCAGTAGGCGTAGAAGTACATCCCGAGAATCAAACCGTTCTTCGAGAAAGCCTTCGCCTCATTATAAGTACCAACCTTACCGTAGGGATTCAAACGCAAAACAAAGATACCCATCCAAATCACCGAATCGATTACAGTCCTCATTTAAGAATTCAAAATTCTGTCACATCTGTAGGATGAGCAATCATAGTACCGAAACGTGCTGGTACAACAAAA
Organism: Neoaliturus tenellus; assembly: GCA_030545055.2. Lineage (NCBI taxonomy): Eukaryota > Metazoa > Arthropoda > Insecta > Hemiptera > Cicadellidae > Neoaliturus > Neoaliturus tenellus. The sequence continues at coordinate 113,162,531 of CM061531.1, forward strand.
GGAACGATAGGCCAAAACTAACCATGCCACCCCTAACAAATCAACTAAATGTTGCAACTATTGCAACCGAAGCAATCACACCATAGATCAGTGTTTCAGGCGTCCCAAACAAAATGGACGTGTTCAAAAAAACTAATTAATCAGGGAAGTCACGTTAACAATAATCATAATCGACTGGCTTCCCGCGTAAACAAACCTATTTATACTAGGTATTTTTGGAACAGAAGTAGACTGACTCCCAATCACACCCCAAGTGCTAAATCACAAACTAAAAATGTAGAATGTGACAAAAATACAATTTTCAACTCTCAGTATGAAAAGAATTTCCCAACAATACAAGAATCTTTAAAACAGAATAACCCTCAACGAATATTTATCCCTAAAGAAGTTAAAAATAATAATATCACACCGGAAACAATCAACCCTCTGCATGTAAAACGCGATGCTTGTGTACAAGTGAGAGCGTTGACCCGGCAAGCTGATGCCGAAGACGCCAGACGACAGCAGAGACCTACGTCACACCCCGTGACGTGTTGCCCGGGAACGCTGACTCCAAGCTCGACTACGTCACCAGCACCGCTGCAGTCAGCTGATCCAACAGCCACCGCTGGAGCCCAGACTACCAACCGTCACCCGCACGTGCCCGAGGCCAACAATGTAACTGCCGAGTCAACGACTTCACCTCAACATCAGTCTTCATCGGACAACCCTCTTGATCCCACAGAAGGAGTATTCCTAGCACCAAATCAAGCCTCAAATTTGGTCGAAGAAATTGATAGGGACGTTCTTAAACAATCTACTAAACACTTAAACCTACGTAATTTGATCAAATCAGATAAAAGACAAACAAAATGTACATTATCGGATATATATGACCTAATTTTCAATGCAAACGAAACTAAGAAATTCCCTACCCTAACCATGAATATTCAAGTTAATGAAATCGGAAATGTATATTCCGCAACTTTGGATACAGGTTGTAATTTTTGTCTAATTAAATCATCAATTGTACAAAACCTACCCCTACAAAAGGACAATCTTCCAATAATATTAGCTGCTAATGATAAACCAGTCAAGGTAGTAGGAAAATTATCGCTACCCATCATAACCCATAAAACTATTCCAAAACTGAATATCGGAACAGTAGAGTTGAAATTGCCCTGTGACTGTTATGTTTTACAAGATTCAACAATCATCATTAATACTATAATACCATGCGACTCTAGAGATCATCAATCACCTCTCATTTTTCATTTAATACCACTCACTTGGACTAATTTAAATAATTTAAGAATTGATCCCCTTGATAAAATTGATAGAACAGAATTTTACAACATCACGAAATTTATACTAAACGATTGGAATATATCTACTCCCACGTTTGTTGTCAAACACTTAGAACCTGTCAAGTTATTTAATCATATCAATGTAAAGAACTCTTGGACTGACATACTAGACGATAGAAGAATAATGATGTACATTTTGTTAACTTGGACTTCCATTTTAACCATTTTACTCTTAACATCCTGTTACTTCATACACGTACTTAACATAAAACTTTCACTCTTAACTAGAGACCATAACACTCCTCAAAGAGACTACTAAATAAATTTCATAACTGAATAAATTTAACGAATCTAGATGACCCATTCACATTTAATCTAACTGTATTTCACAAAAAATAACTAAATAAATAAAACAAACAAACAAAGACAAAAACCATAAAATTTTTTCTAATAAAATTTTTAAAATAGCACATAAGGAGTATCGACAGGGCGAAAGAAGACGTGATCGATATTATAGTTCAGCCAAAATTACTGAACTCTACCGCTTTCCGCTGGAAGGGTCGCGGGAAGGAAGGCAGCGCCTTACCTCAAGATCGGGACGTGACGCTGGAAGGGGGGAAGAAGAGTCGGAGCGAACATCAAGATCTCCGTACGCTAGTAGATGAAGATGTCCGCGCATCCTGAGGATCGCGAGTACTCCTTATGGCTGCATTTGTTCTATTACTTGTCAACCGGTGGTAGGTTGACGACTTAACCAGGGGGATGTAACTAAGTGACAAAAGTCGGACAAGATTATTCTTTGGCTCTGCCTGCGTCCGTCTTTCTATCCCACCGATCTCGGATAACTTAATTCTTTCGTTCACATTACACTGTGTCATTCCGTTGGTGTGAACGAAGTCAAGCTTTCCGTTAGATCGTCTTTCATCTGTCCTTTCCCAGCTGACGAGAGCAAAGACAGTCCCGGTAGGGTATGCTTCCAAGAACTGTGCGAACAACCTTTAAGCCACACACCCTATCGGTGATCAACCAATGAGGAGCCATCGATCATCCATGGTGGGAGACGGAAAAGGAGGGACGAGCGACGGGACAGCGAGGGGAAAAGATCATTAGGAAATTAGGGGTAGCGAAGTTAAGTGGAGTGTGTGCGTGTAGTGAGTGTTGTGTCGTGTTTCGGTGAAAAAGGATTACCATATTTTAAGTAAGAGTTTTGGTTTATAATTAACATAGGTAAAAGATAACTAAAGTTTCAAGCCATTTTGTATTCCAAATTCTAGAGTTAATTCAGTTAACGTTTAATACTCATTTTCTTCTTGTTGTTTTGTTTAGAAAAGGGCAAACTTAATTCTTAATTGTTTTACTTAAATTAAATTTTGTCTTGTTTGTTTTGTATTTTGCTTTCTTTTATTTTACGCTTTTCAATACACGTTATTTTGAGCAGTCTTGTGCTTCTCATTTGTACCTCTCAGTACGCCCCATGACTAACAACATGTACCGGAGGCACAAAACTTGCAATATATATATATATATAAATATATATAAATATATATATATATATAAATATATATTATATAATATATATTTAAATATATATATATTATATGTGTGTGTGTGTGTGTCCCTAATCAAAATAACTCCCGTAAAAACGGTCGACACCAAATTTGGTAAAGGTGTGTAATCCAACGTTTATTCGGATGAGTTCGTAAAGCAGACATATCGACCTACCGAAAGGGGTAGTTTTGGGGGTTTTGTACCCCAAAAATGGGTTTTTTGCATTTTTCATATGTAAATTTTAAAAATTTTAGCTAAAAAAAACACACAATTTAGTATTTTGAAGCTTTGCTCTGTCTCCATTGGTTACCGAGATATTAAAAAGTCTAAAGACAGTACATTGTATTTTGGTTCTCCAATGTTAATCTTATGGAGAATTGGGATGTGTTAATATTTCACTCATTAACCAATATTTTTCGATGAAACTTGGAATTCAGCTTCATTCGGTTGAGATTCATCCATTTATGGTAAAAAATCTTGGTTTTTGTGCTTATCATGGCAGCAAACCTGCATACTCTTTTCCCATGTTAATCATAAGGAGAATAGGCAAACTTCTTTAGCAATGGACAGATATTGATGAAACTTAGTAAATGGCTTCATATGGTCAAAATAATTTTTTTTATGATAAAAACCTAATTTTAGTGTTCCCCATGGCAGCATACCTGCATACTCTCCCTATATTTATCATAAGGAGAATAGACATTTATTTCCCTATTTATGAGCATGTGATTTTATTTGGTTTACAGTTTTATGTGGTAAAAATTAATATTACTAATTTGGAAATTCGCTGAGTACGCAGGTCTGCTGCGACGGGGGGTATTTGTTAATTTCTAAAGTTTTTTTAAAGGTTCTTTTAGTATCCATTAAAATGTTGACAAAATAATGCAAATAAGTTAGTAGGCCTACACAATTATTTTCATTCACTTTTTGGTTACCCTAGTTTTGGAAATCACTCAACAGAAACCTATAGGCCTAACATAATATGGTAGGCTTATTGGTCATTTGTCTAAGCGTTATATACTTCTAATGATGCAAATGGTCTGTGATAACTTTCAAGGTTTTATAACATAATAAGTTAAAACCATGGGTAACATACTAAAACTAATACCACCATTTGAGGATTGTAAATCATGCATGTGGTCATGATGGCACTGTGACTCAGGTTGATGTCCCAAATTTAAACTAGGCACCGCATTATAATTCAAAGTTAATAGTGAATGATAGGAATCGTCTGTAAAATGAAGCGAACAAATTCTTAAATAATCTACTTTTACTCTCAGAGCATTTTGATCAGGAAAACTAATTGATAACCATTTTTTTTCTAATTGCATCATCCTTTGAGAATCTGTGAAATAAAATAAGCTTATTATCGTGAAACATTAGAAATATTATGACTTTTACAATTTATCACGGCACATTTAATTCCAACCATGACATTAATAAATTCTTAAATATTTTTTAAACTTTAAAATACTGTCACGTCACATAGCTTAATTTTAGGCGTCCCTATTTTGAACAACATCACAGTCATGTCTCTTGACGGAAAAGGAACCAGTTTTCAATTGGAGACATAAAATATGGTGTCGTTACGATAAATATCGTACCCGTGGTAAGACTGCTTCAGTCTCTTTTTCAATCAGCTGTGTAATGGTAAATATTATAACGTAACTTGACTTCCTTTTTAGTGTAGACGCTGCATATCCCGAACACAATAAAAAACTATTCAGCTGACCTGGGAAGAAGTTATGCTTCTTCCTTCACAGACCTTGTATGCGAATAGGGATCTACGGAGGGCAGCACATGGTTCGCGGTTGGAGATATATAAAAAAAATCCAACCGAATGCAACAAATGACCTACTAAAGAAGAAGATAGAAAATCTCAAGTACAGTTTCAGAAAGGAATTGAGGAAGGTAAGCTTCACAATATTGTTGTTTGAAAAAATTCTCCAATAATTTATTAATTTCTTGATTTTATTTATTTTTTTTTTACTGATTTAATACTATAGTCCTGGACAGGCTTATTGGCGGGTGGTCGATCAGCTGTTACAACCTATTTCCTTTGTAAACTGTTTATAGAAGGGAACAGTAGCTGCTTCAACCAGAATCAAAAAGTAACAGTTACAAACATATCTTTGAATTTAAATGTCAGCTGTTACGGATGAAAATGCAACCTTCTTTCCAACATGTTGTGAAACCATTAAACATTTGATCCTTAAACTATTATAGACTATTCGTTTTTTTTCTTTTTTGTGGTCTAATGTTGTCAGTTTTAGTGAAAAATTTAAATTACAACATTTTTTATTGGTTAGGTTATAGGTTTTAGGTTAGGATATATTTAAAGGTTTTATATGTTTTTTTTTTTTTTTTTTTTTTTTTTTTTTTTTTTTTTTTTTTTTTTTTTTTTGAGGGAGAGGCGGAAAAATGCATTACGCACACAGGTGGCCAGCCTGTAGTGTGGGGCTCCCCTAAAAACGAGTTTACCCACTAAAAAACCTCCTCTACTCTTTAGGAATCTAACCTGGAATTGTTTGTCACATTACGTCAGGCTAGGCCTAAATTTGGCTTACGCCCGTGGGGCTCGCTCCTTATCCAGCCACTCGATCAAGGGATCTGGGCCACTTCACGGTCCAGATCGGTTTTCTTTTCCAGGAGGATGCCCCGGACGAACTGTGACAAACAATCCCAGTTGCCCTCATCCTCCAAAATCTTTTGGCAGACCGAGTCCACCGAAAATGCACCAAAGATTTGTGTGGCCTCCAGGCGGGGCCCTTCCCAACGGGGACAGTGGAAGAATGTGTGTTCCGCATCGTCGGGAACACCCGGGCAATAAATGCAGTCCGGTGAACCGGTCTTTCCCATACGGTTCAGGTACGACCGAAAATAGCCGTGACCTGTCAAAAATTGGGTCAGGTAGTAGTCCACCTCCCCATGCCGCCGTTCCACCCATGGTTGGACCTGCTTGATAAGTCGCGCAGTCCATCGTCCTCGGGTGTCGTGCTCCCAGCTGTGTTGCCACTGCTGGTAGGTTCGGGAGCGCTCTTCTGTTCTTGCCGTGTCCTTGCCGATCTCGCCTTGTCTCTGATAAATCGCTTTCCTCTCCCCTGCCAAGAGCTTGACAGGGATGACTCCGGCGACCACCAGGACGGCAGGCTCGGACACTGTCCGGTAGGCGGAACACACCCGGAGCGCAGCTTGACGCTGAACCCGGGCGAGTCGCAACCTGTAGCACTCCTTATCTAGAGCGCCTGCCCACACCTCTGCCCCGTAAAGAAGCACGGACTGGACCGCGGACATCAACAGACGTCTTCTGCTGGATCGGGGACCCCCGACATTGGCCATCAGCCTACTAAGGTAAGTCACTACTTTAGCGGCCTTGTCCGCCGTACCGAAGATCTGATCCCTCCAGCTTAACTTGGTGTCCACCATAACCCCGAGGTATTTGGCGGCACGAGTTGATGTGACCACCTCCCTTCCCACTCGAAACGGGACGACGGTGTCGATCCTCTTTTTCGTAAGAATCACGATCTCCGTCTTACTGAGAGCAAGTGAGAGACCGTGATCGGACATCCAGTTGTTGACCACCCGCATAACTCGGTTCAACTTCAGTTGGGCCAGCTCAACGTTGCGTGCAGCAATGAGAGCTGCGACGTCATCGGCGTACCCAACCAAAGTGGTTTCCTCAGGCATCTCGGACCTCAGGAGGCTGTCATAGGCAACGTTCCAGAGATCCGGGCCGAGTATTGAACCTTGTGCGGCACCAGAAGTGACTTCCATCGTCCGCGTTCCGTCCCTCGTGTCATAAATCAGGCTTCGAGAGCGTAGATAATCCTCGACGAGCCGCAACAGATATGCAGGAATACGAAAGGTGTTGCGAAGCGCATCCAACATATCGACCCACCTCGCCGAGTTGAAGGCATTCTTGACATCAAGCGTAACAAGAAGCACTACTCGGCGGGAGAAATGGTTGTGGCTCTCGGCTCTCTCCACAGCTCTCTGAACTTCGGTGACAGCGTCGATCGTTGACCGTCCCTTTCTGAAGCCGTACTGACGGGGGCATAAGTCCCCGGCAGCTTCCACGGCAGAAGTCAGGCGGGAACGGATCAGCTTCTCGAACAGCTTCCCAGCCGTGTCCAACATGCAGAGAGGCCTGTGGGACGACGGCAGCTCGGGATCACCTTTGCCCTTGCTGATCAGTACAAGCCTGGCTGTTTTCCAGGGAGCCGGAAACACCCCTTCTACCAAACAGGCATTGTACATTCTCAACAACAAGTCAGCGTTGATTAAAAATACTTTCTTTAAAGCCTCACTGGGAATCCCATCCGGGCCAGGAGCCTTGTTGCTCTTCAGGGAGAGAACGGAGGTTTCCAGCTCCTCGAAAGTGAAAAGTGGAACGTCCTCTACCCGTCCGAAGTCAACCGGCGGTCGCTGTGGATGTTCAGGAAACAACGCAGCGACGATCCTCCCCATGGTGGCGCCCTCCATGATGGAAGGTGGAGAGCGGGCGCCGAGTTTCTGTGTTACAAGTTTGTAACCCAGGCCCCACGGGTCGGAATCAACGTCGTCACGAAGTCTCCTCCAGCTATTCACCTTGCTCCTGTTGATCGCCTGGCGGAGAGATTTTCTCGCAGCTTTATAGGCCTCCGACTTACGAACTCTGTCTGCGGGAATTCTCGCTCTAGTGGCGGCTCGTCTAGTTCTTAAACATGTTCTTCTGAGTTCCGCAATCTCTTCAGTCCACCAGTAAACGGGTTGTTTGTCGCGTCGGGGTTTCCTTCGCGGCATAGACTGGTCGCAGGCCGAGACGATAAGTTCCATCGTGGATGTTACTAGTGCCTCGGCTCCAGCCTCACCAGGATTCCCCTGCGCTCCCCGAGAGATGACTTCGGTGAACTTGACCACGTCCAGTTTGTTGGTGTTCCACCGGCGTGGCCCTTCCCGAGATGCGGAAACTCGACGATTTGCCTGATCATGCAGGTCAAACACGATGTATTGGTGGTCGCTACCCGTGTAGTCCTCGACAACCCTCCAGCCAGAGATCCTCGGAAGGAGCGACTCAGACGCAAAGGTGACGTCAGGGATCGTGCCTCTCTGCCCGGGGCGCCGAAAAGTAGGTGTGTCGCCCTGGTTGAGGACGACAAGACCGGCCCTGGCGATGAAATCCAGGATGTATTTCCCCCGGGAGCTGGTAGAGGGCATTCCCCACTCGACGGCCCTGGCGTTGAAATCGCCACCAACGACGACATGCCCGGTGGTGCCGAGAACGCACTCCTCTAGGCTATCTATCTTGTCGCGAAAGTCCTGGACGGCCTCGTTGGGTGTGAGGTAGCAACTGAAGATAGTCACGTCCCTACACCGAACCCAGACGAATCCTCGGCCGCGCCCGTGACTCCGCACCAAGACATCCTGTGTATTACGCGCCCAAAATGCAGCAGTACCGAGGCTGTCGGAGATCCAAATGTTTGGGTCTCTGTCCCGATACTGTTCGCTGATAAGGAGCGCGTCAGCACCAAGTTCTCGGGCCAGCTGATCTAGAAGGTTATCAGCTCCCCAGGATCTATGAAGATTGGCCTGGAGGATGCGAATTACCGGCCGCTGCCTTTTGCCTGTTCAAGTGCGGCTCTGAAGGCACCGCACTGACCAGACCCGGGTAAGTGACCGAGGGCACTGGAGCCTGAATCCTTGCAGAGGAAGCAGGATGGGCTCGAGGAACATTCCTTGCGTTTGTGGCCCTGGCCTCCACACTGGAAGCAGTTGGCACTCCTGTCGGGCCCGTTACAGTTTCGGGAGGAGTGGCCGAAACCGAGACAGCGGAAGCATCTCGAAACTACCACCCTCCGTTTGAGCCTGCAACTGACCCAACCGACTCTGAGGTGCTGAAGGCTAAGCAGCTTATTGGCGTGCTTTTCGCCCATCTCAGCAACAGCCATCCTGAGTTGACTTCGGTTAGGCTTTGTCAGCCATACCCTCACTCCATCAGCCGGTATCTCCGGGAGTGCCACCTGGATCGCACGGGTCACCTCATCTTCGGTGGAGAGGGCATCAAGGTCCCGAATCTCGACCGAACATTTCGGTTCTAGGGCCTTGATGGAGCCTTTGTCCCCAAGTGCAGTCTTGAGGGAAGCGGCAAAACCGATCTTGTCACTCGACTTCCCCAGTTCGAGGAGGACATCCCCGTTCTGGGTTCGCCGAATAGACTTGATAACGGTGTCGGTCTCTTCCGGTTTGGCCTGCGATCTAATCTGACCCAGAACATCAGCAAAAGATCGCCCCCCTAAGGGCTTGATCAAGATTGCCTCCGTCCTGGGCTTCTTAGGCCTGGGTTGTTTAGGCTTTCTGACAGACTTGCCAGAGGCCTCCCCCACCGGGTTTGAGACTTGCGTCCGCTCCACCCTCGACGCACTTTTCGAAGCTGCCTCCACTTGCTTCTGCCTCCTCCTTTCTTTCTTAGACAGGCGCGTCTTCCAGCCCCCCAAAGGTGTTGAGGCAGAGTTTGCTGCCAAGGCAGGATTAGCCGCCGGAGCAGGAACCTCTGCAGGAGTAGCCGCTGGAATCGCGACAGCGCCCGGGGCGGATTGAGTAGCCTGGACAGGAGATGTCTGCGATGCCGCAGTGACAAAAACCGGTCTCGGCACTGAGTCCACCTCAACAAGCTCAGGGCTTTCCGGCGAAGAACCGCTCTGCCTCTTCTTTCGCTTTCTGGCTTGAGTCTGGGACTCAGCCAGATGAGCTTGAGGCGAAGCAGACATAACTCGGTTCATAACGTCGCGCTCCTGCTTCACTGCCTTCAGCCTGATCTTCCGGCATTCCTCAATTTCGCCAAGGAAATCCTCGAGTTTTGGAATTCCGTCCTTAATCGCCTTGTTGACGTTCTTCTGAATAAGGAGAGCCTTGGCCATCTCCTTCAAAAGATCGTTCATTTTCTTCAGACATGAGTCTTCCTCCTCGTTGGCATCGTCCTGCTGCTGCCGAAGCATTTGCATCTCGAATGCCGGACGAAGAGGACTCTTCCTGGGAGGAATTCCTTGCATCCCGGCTAGAGGTGTTACCGGCTCAGTCACCCCCATACCCAGCTTAACCTCATCCTTCTCCTTTCCGGTTACGGCCGACGATCCGGCGACACCAGCAGCCTTGAACGGGATCGGCGGAGGGGAGGCTTTAATTCCCCCCGTCGGCGTCCCAGTCTTCGAGGTCGGAGACCTCTGCAGTTTTGAGCTGCGCTTAAAGGCGGCCTGCTCATTCTCCTTTAATTTCGTGTTTTGGTTTTGAAAATCCATACTTTTGTTTCACCAGCGCATCGTGCGGCAAGAGGCGGCCCTTCATTGGCCGGGAGCGGGTACACCCTCGGAGGTCTACCCCCCGTAGGAGATAAGACACCCCTACCCCAGGACTCTGGGGCCCGAAACCTCCGTTTGCCCAGCACCGATACACAAAATGTGCCGGACGTGCTGGGGGTCGCACCGTGGCAATGCAGAGTCCGATCTCTGCATCCATGCCGCACTTCCTGACTAAGGTCCGAAGCGGCTGGCTTCTGACGACACACTGGAGGAGACCATCGGCAGTGCGAGGCACACATCAGTCCCTGCAACACAACAGGGACACTCCCAGGACCCCCCAGCGTGCGCCGGTCGAAAGAAGGTGGAAAGACACCCTTGATTCGGGGTCGAAAACAAGAAGGTGAGCAAGGTTAGCTCAGGAAAGAATAAAGACGGTGAGCTAAGACCTGAAAGATGAGAAGAAAGGCCCTAGCTCGGGAAGAACTGTGAGGAGGGTCTCACTGCTTGGCTCAGGTACCCCGGGGTCGCCAAGAAACACCCGTACAGTGGAAAGCCCACTGCCCCTGAGGGAAAAGGTTTTATATGTTACCTTCAATTATACAGCTTATAATACGTTTCATCACTATTTTACGTTTCCTATAGCCTGCTTTCCTTAATCGTTTGTGTGCGGTAAGATAATAATTAATCTGCCCTTATATAAGCATTCTATCTGTTTCACTCGATAAACCTGAAATAATTCATCAAATTAATCGATCACTAGGCAAAAATATGTGCAAGAAAATAACGGTAAAAGTGTATAGCTACAAACAGTTACGTTATGATTCCAAATAAAAACTGTTACTATTACCTTCTGGAAACAGTTTACTAAGGTAATAGCATTGACTTTGTACACTACGTGAGTAGACTTCTCATAGCATAGGCGTGTGTGAAGCATATTGACGGTGGTGCGATCTCGTGTGGCGTCCATCGAAGTACACGTAACATATGGTAGATAAATCAGTATTACCACTCTTCTAAACCAAGGATGAAACATTTTATAACTGGAAGTTATGTTTATGTTTTGGTAAAATGTTTTGGCAGCACTGAAAATTCAGCTGAATAATAACAACATCGATGGCAGTGACTCTGGTGCGGCGTCCACCGAACTTCCAAATTTTTGCCTCAAACTAAATTCATTGGATGAGAGGTCTATTCACGTTAGTGTACATAGTCAATGGTAATAGGTTGCAACAGCTGGTCACCCACCCGCCAATAAGCCTGACCACGACTATAGCTGAGTGCCCGTCCTTCGTATGAGGATCGTATTGTTAGTAATGAGATGAGTACAGACATAATAGAAGTATACTTTTCTAAGTTACTATAATCTAAATTGTCAGTAAAAATATACTCGAAAACAGTCCTAACCGTATTTCATTAGAGGATTTCTCACTATTTATAAACTAAATTTCATTTCTGTAACTAAAACAAAATTTTTCTGTTAATTTGTCTACAATAGCCGTACATTTGGGTTCCATTCAACTAATAAGTGTGATTTTGTTGTAATTATTTCTTTTTTAAATGTCTTGTAAGGACTTTTAAAAAAGACTTAAACAACTGTTGAAATGTATATGGACAGTATATGAGATTCATATGAGTTGTTTAAAACTATCAATAAACTAATTATTATTGAATATTGTGTGGTTTATTTGCCTTTAGGTACTTATGGAGCCAGTGGTAAATTGCAGCACAGGTTTCATGTATGATTGATGACAAAAGCTGGGGCGAAATAGCAACATTGAATTTTAAGTCTTCGTAACTCCTCCCAGTTGCCAGATATCGGAGAGTTACAATCAGCCTTTCCCAGCACTCACTGAACTTCTAAATAAAGTATTCTTTTTCTAAATGAAAGGCTTAACCATATTGAAATCGGTAAACCCTGCTCGTCCATTCACAAAAAAATTCTAAAATCACTCCCGTCCAGTTCTTTTAACAGATATAAGCGTGTAAACCTTTTTCGATCATTAAGCCTTTGCTTAGCCCATATTTTCCGTTTCTTCCGGCGTTTTCCTCAGTTATCAACACACAACTAAGAGCTAAACCTATTTTCTTATTCCTAGACAACACTGGTGCCATGAATTATAGGTGTTCTCATCACGGTGTCTCAATTACGAATGTTTGTTTGGTCGTTTGGTCTGGGAGTGTGTAGAGCCGTCCAAGACGCAACGAGACGGTCTGGTCTGATAGTGTGTGGGGAGCTTTTACTCTGATCCTAAAAAAAATCGGCCCGCAGACAGCCCCCACACACGACAACAGACCAGAAGGTCTGGTCTAGTAGTGTGTGGGGGCTTTGAGCACACAAACATTTAACACACCATTATCTCAGAAATAAAAATCAAAAGAAATTATCTATTAATAGAGTCGAATGAATAAAAACAAATTACATCAAGGAGTCTAGCAAAGAGAGCAGATTACTAGTTACGTTAAACAATGGCAAGGTTGTGTCAAGCCTCCTGAATGTATATACACCATTGTAAAAATAAATGTCATATTATGAAATGGTCAACTCAACTCATCTGAAAAGATTACATTTTATTAATTTAACTAATTTGCTTTTGACCTATCGTATTAAAAAATGAATAAGTTAAATTTCTTTACTAATAGAAGCACATGACACTGTCATTGATATTGACTTACACACACTTCACTAGAGGATTATACCCCCTGCTGCGTGACTCGTGCCTGGCTTGCAGATGACAGTTATTTCGTACTAGACCAGATGACTCTCCTCCTCCTAGGATGAGTTGTTTCTCCTGCTGGGGCGGCAAGGATGCGCCCTGTTGGTGCAGTGCATTGATGCGTGCGCCGATCCTCGCGACAACGTCGCTCGGTCCATGCAGAGTATTGACAAGTCGAGTGATTGCTACATTACTAAGTCCAATGTTTCGACAAGGCTTACATCATTCCTCACTATCGTGTGGTTGTAAGTTACATGCTGATTTATTTATTTGGAGCTGCATAAGTTTAAATTTTTATGCTTTATTTGACAAAATCTATCATTCTCATTGTAAAATTATCAACGTAAACATATTTCTGAAAACACACTTTTGAAATTGCGATAGGGTCTGTTAAGATTTTGGTTTAGGGATTTCTGTAGGCGTATTAAACCAACATTCTTTCATGTTTATAAGTTATTAATTTTTTTTATTTTTTATGGCTGTGAAATTTTTTTTAAAAAAATGTTAAGCTCTATGTAAATAATCGATATTGAACTGTGAAATTCCTTCAATCATTAAGCGCTTTGTTTTTAAACTAATCACCATTTTTTGTTGTAATTGGTCCCCACAAATCCCTGATTTTTACTTTTGAGATTGAGTAGACACACTCTTTAAGTCTTGGTCACAGAGTGTTTTCAAGTTAAATGGTATGGTTTGGTTTTATTAAAAATATATAAATCTAAACTCGTGTTTGTCCATTTACGCTATGTTACCTAATAAATCTAGAGGTGATATTTGGTTGGAAAATAGTTTATAACTTACATCTGTTGTTAACTCCTCCATGAGAAAATACTTCATGGCTTCGCAACAAACATTCTCAAAGTTCCCGCGGTCATAAAATGGAGGAAATGTTTGTTTACTCTAAATAACAGATGAAAACTCTAGGTGGGTGATCTTAATTTTTTTCACTAACAACAAGTCTCCTACAGTACACTGATAGCCTATAGTGCCTATGTGCCTGTAGTGGAACATGGTTAAACGGGTGATACTTATTTTCAGGAGAAAACATTGTATTTGCGTGGAGGGAAAAAATTAAAGACTCAGTGCCACGAATGCTAGAAACACTATTCTCAAATGACTTAGCTTCTCAATGCCATTGGACGGGGAAAAATAACAAGCGGCAGCTAAAAGATCTCAAGATTAATAAAATCATCCTGAGCAAGTATTACAGTTTTTTGAAAGATAGATATATTAGTTATAAAATTGTTTCCTTGATTAAAATTGATTGATCTTCAGTGTTGAAAAACTGCTTGGATATCTCAGTGGCAAAGAACAAGTCGGTAAGTCTCACGTACTACCAAGGTAGTTCAATTTCACCGCAAGGTTGTTAAATTTGACTCCTTGATACCAGAGAACAACTGACTGTCATTGGTGACTAATTAATGACACTTTATATGTGGAATGTCACACCTCACACACTTTCATCTTACATTTAATCACTGATATTTGCTCATGTCTTAACGAGTGGCATCTTATTAGATTTGTCAATCAATCAATCAATTAATCTTTATTTCAATCAATAGATAAATATAAGCATATTTTTTTAAATATGTAATTTTGTATTTTCCCCATAAACACCATAGGAATGAGTATGTAGGTTTACTACCATAGAATGTTGTTAAGCAGTGTTAGTTGTTAGGAAATATAATGGTTGGGTAAGGTAACAAAGCACCCTCTGGTCTGGCGAGTGAGCGAAGCGAACGAGCTCGCCTTTAAGGGTGCGTCAAAATCGTCGAGCGAGACTGTTAACTGCCGCTATACGCGGAATCTCACATTTTGGAAAATATATGACGGGTGATTTTAAATTTTGTTACTTTAATGCTTTTTTTTGTTTCAGTGCGAAATCGATCGGTGGTCTAATAACGATGTTTTTGAAATTGGAGACCTTTCGGATCTCCCTTCTTGCATCGTTATCTATAAACTTTTTACCAATCTTATTGCAGATTCTTGTTCTTAAGATTATATTGTACTCACGTATCGTCTTATTTTTTTTTAATTTGTTTTTAATACGTTAAAACTTGATACAAAAACTCTCATTTCAACATTATTAGTAAGCACCCTGCTTAGTAATTTAAATTAATATAGAAATTTTAAGACGATAGCGGAGTACAAAATTATGTTACGAAAAGAATGACACCAAAATATTTTAAATCGGCTTACAACTGGGGCGACAAACACGGAGATTCTAAACCCTTGCGACCGCGCGCGGCAGATGGGTAGAGCGCACCCTTAAAAGGAAGAGGGCGAGTGAGCGGAGCGAACGAGCTTTGTGTGAGAAACAAAAGTAATTATTTTACCGAGCATAAGCTCGTCCTCCCTGGTACTTTTGTACAAACCTAATAACAAATACCTATATAACAAATAATTTTCCTCTGTATCAAGTATTTTGTGTTTTTGTGCCCTTGCAATGTGCAGTGTTTTATTATTATTCTT
Source organism: Neoaliturus tenellus (assembly GCA_030545055.2). Classification (NCBI taxonomy): domain Eukaryota; kingdom Metazoa; phylum Arthropoda; class Insecta; order Hemiptera; family Cicadellidae; genus Neoaliturus; species Neoaliturus tenellus. The sequence goes on from CM061531.1 coordinate 113,177,825, forward strand.
ATTTTATTATTTTTTGTTGTTATTCCAGCACAAAAAAAAAAAAACAACAAACAAACGCTTTGATTTTAGACTAGTCATATCATAAATGATTGCAACAACAATCATTCACATGCAAGTCTAGTGTGATGGCATATGTCTCAAAAAATTAACTAAACAACATGAAATAATGCCATCAACAACAATGAACTTAAAACAAAGATAAATCTATGGAAAAGTCACAGACACAAAAGTTGAGACCTATACAAACATTTTAGAACATGGGATTTTACATCTATCTATATATATAATACGTGATGCCCTTTTTTTGTTAACACTACTCCTCCCTTATTTCTGGACCAATTTTAAAGTTTGAGGTGTCAAAAGAATGGTCTCAGATCGTAGTTTTGCAATAAAGTTTTAGATTTTTGATATTTTAATCCTGAAACTCACGGGAAGCTCTCAAAGTTCATTTTTTGTCCATAAGATTAACATGGGGAATAATTTATATTGAATTGCTAAATAAAACAGCTGTTGATAGTTAAACAAACAAACACATATGATAAAAGCTGAATAGAAGCAAATTGAACTGGTACTGAAATATCAACACAATTTCATACTTTAATGAGGAGTGTCTAATCTGAGATTTTAACCTTTTCTCAAAATGTAGCAGGTAGATTTTGCTTGAAAGTTTTATCTAAGCGTATTTGGGCAAAAAAATATGTTTTGTAACTTAACCCTGAAAAAAATTTATTTTTGTTTACGAAACCAATTTTGGAAATGGAAATTTTTGACATGGGTCTTATTGGTTGTCCGACTGGTATTGAAACAATAATGAAAGGTAACAAATATTAAAATAGAACCCTAAATTTGTGTGGATGGGTTTTCAAACTGCTGTACGGTAAACTATAAGGAAAAGGGATAGTTGGTTGTAAGTGTAATAACCTTTTTTTTACTATTATAGCATAGACATGTTTTATACAGAACGCTACACATATTAAATAACCTGTGTAAAAGACAACATTTAAAGGTTTTTTACCTTCAGTATAGAAAACAAGCTTACTACAAAAATGGTTTTTATAAAGAGAAATTTTAACCAAAATTAAAATGCCGCTAAAACAAAATGAATCACACCAACAAATTTGTAGATTCTCTTAATTTTTGTGATTTCTTTATTTAAACTTTGTAATGCCATTGAAAACTAAGTTAAAGAGGATTTAGACATAAATAGTAATGTGGACTCATTCTCTATGTCATTGACTATTTCATACAGTAGTAGCCTACTACAAAAACAGCCGCAGTGAGTGCTGCATAACTCATACAGGACCGGGGAGTAATGAAATGTTGATTTTTATTCTGTTGTCATTTACGTTTTATGTTTGATGAAATATGTGGATCCAACGTGAATTTATTCTAAATTTAATAGGAGGGTTTTACCAAAGGCCCTAAGACATATCGGAACAACTACGTAGTCTTTTAGCTAATTTAGACCTAAAAGAACGAGCACCACATCTCAACACTATCACATTGGGAAGTTAGAGAATTGGTAATGAAGATCGATCGATGAAACGCAAAAAATGTTCTATCTGATTTTCACTATAATAATTTTTTTCAGAGTATTACCATGGAGCAAAGTTTGATCACCGGATACCCTAACAAATGCAGCGCATTGCGCTGCACAGGCCCCCTAGTAAACTTGTGTTATTAAAAATAGTACCGTAATCTGTACTATTTTTGCAGTAAACCATTTTTTAAACTGTTTTAGATGCTGTAAGAAGAAACCAGTCTTCAACTGCGACAGACTTTGATATCACACCACGGTTAGAAGCTGGTTTAGCTACACTAAGGATAGAGATGGAGGCAGAGAGCGAAGGCGTAAAGAATCTCGAGGGTCAACTGTCCCAGCCCTGACAACCAACAAGAGTAAAAAAAGAACAACAGAATATTCAAGGCAAGATCGGAGAAAGTTGGCTAAATTAACTAAATATATTATCAATGAATTTAAAACAGCAAATTTCTTTTCTTCATCATCTTTTAGTGAAGTTTCGAGTAGTTTAACTAGTGACAGTACTCAGCTTATAAATAGGACTATATTACTTTGTAACAACGAACCTAACTTAACTAACAGTAATTTTAGTTTTTCTATCTCAAATCCTAAATTGTTATAGTGAAAGTTGTCCTTCAAGTTCTTGTGCAAGCAATAACAGCAGCAGTTTATCATCTGATGAGTCTGACACACCTCATTCTCTAGCTTAAGATTTACTAACATGGTCTGATTAACACAACATTACTAATTTTCCAATCACTGATCTACTACATATTTTAAAACCAACTGATCCTTCTCTGCCTTTGGATTCCAGAACACTGAAAGAAACACCCTGAGTAGTTAATATTCAAACTTGTTGCGGACATAATAACATTATCGAAATAATAACATTATCGAAAAAGCCTCAAGCAGCACTGTTACGGATGTTCACAGATATCCTATTATTGAACAAATTAAAACCAGTTTAAATTATTGTGATATTGTAACACTTTCAGTAAATGTTGATGGTCTGCCCCTAAATAAAAGTAACACACTAAGTTTTTGGCCGGTATTGGGTGTGTTAGACAAAGCTATTGATAAGGCTCCTTTTATTATAGCAGTTTTTCAAGGAGACGCTGTTTAAATAGCATAACAATATGTGCATAAAAATATGTATAAATGTATAAATCCACAGGTATTAAATACAGAATCGAATGTACAAAGACAAGAATATAAATCCATGTCCATTTTGGCTCATGTTACTAATCCTACCCCTCTTCATGGGGGAATTTTCTGAGTTTTTCAAAAGTTTTAAGCGCTTCATCAAAATCGATTAATAAAAACCTAATTGCCCTAAAAAAATTAAAAAATATCCAAAATCTCCCAAAAATAAAAATAAAATAACCAAGAGCAAAAAATAGCCTGTTACAATCCCTGAGCATGCAACATGTAGCTATTTAAGTTGTTGCCAAATTCAGTAATTATAAAGCATGAATAAAAAATTGTCATCACACTGGATTCTAGCACCTTACAATGCGTAACAGAGTGCTACTCGCGAAATTCGTTAACTTACAAGCATTCCGTAATGCTCTTGTAGCCGCTTAAGTAGTGGAGAAAACACAATTATGTATATTGATATCTATATACACGTATATTCACGTGTAGTGTTGCCACCCCTCACTAAATTGCGTTGCGTTCAATTTGCTTTATTGCTGGCCTTCGCCAGCATCGGCCGTATCCTCTGTGGCCTTGAATTCTTAAAGAGGTATATAACCCCTGGTCCCTTTTCGGACACAGTCTATCATAGGATAATAAAATATTGGCCGTATAACTTGATCTCAGTAATTGAGATTTGATTCTGATCTTTTAGAAAAAAGATCAGACCCTGTCATGTAGACCGTCGCTGTAACATGTAAGTACCTGTAATAAATCTCTTAACCATATGTGTGTCTGTCAGTGCTAGCCCCAGAAATCCCACTCCAATTTAAAGAACTAAAAAGGTTAAAAATAATAATGAATTTCTGAGCATGAAAACATTTAATCATTTAAAATAACACATTTTTTAACAACCGGTTACCACATAAATTACATTGGTGGCAGCGGTTGGATGCCCCGGATAAATTAATAGTCACTATGAGTGGCATACCTTAGGAGATCAGACTCATGTCCAGTGGTAACGGTATGCCATTGCAGAGAGTATTGTAAATGAGCTTCTCACAAATAGCTTTACGAAATTTTATGATTAAGGTTAAGATCCGGGTCATTGTGGATTGGTTCCTCAATGGGCAACCGTCACAGTAAACCTCAGTTAGCCTCCATGGAAAGTAGGGATACTAGGAGAAAATTTAATACTTCTTGTGCAAGCATCCCAAAACCAACAGAATCCAATAAATTTTCTACAGATTTATTTTAAAAAATTGGCACTAGACTGGCTACCATTACCGCCGTATATGAAATGGTATCTCAGCCCTTCCCTACTCTGCCGCCCGTCCCTAGCCCCAGTCCGACCACACTGAATGCTGTAGATAATGACGGATATGAAGTGCCTAATAATTCTCCCAGATCAATTTTCCAAAAATGAATTCTGAGCCGAGCCCTGTTTATTACTTACCGGGTGCAAGACCCTAACTTATTGTTAGAAGGCTGTGAAACTCTTTTAAAATCTTTAATCGAAAGAATTATTGAACAAAGAATAAACGGAAGGTCTGACTACACTACCGAACGAGGTATAATTAGAGTTAAGGTGATTAGCTTGTTTATTGAATACCATTAAGTCTTCATCATGCTGAAACAACTGTTTTGTGTAGCAGTAGGGATTCTCATCACCATATTAATCACCACAATTATCGTTTGGTACATGGATTTTGAGTATCTGTTGGTTGCCAGATGTTACCTGAGATATAAACCCGCTTTAATCCAATCACTAGTTCAATTGGTTCACTGACCTAACATTTTTGTATATTTTAAGATCATCCACTTTTCCAAAAACGACCGACATGGAGACTTTAAAAGAAGAAATAAACAAGTTGAAGGCTCCAATCGCCACTCAGAAGCAGACTAGCCCCGGTACACCCGCTATTGTCAAAGACCTGTCCGCTGTAAATCTAATTAAAGCATGGAAAGGGGATGGCACGGGATCATCGGTAACAGAATTTTTCCATGACGTAGAAGATGCCGCAATAATAGGCAACTGCTCTGAAGACGATAATATCCGTTTTGTGTCTTTTAAAGTTAAAGGAGCAGCTAGTCGGTTCCTTACTACCAACACAGAGCTGAAAATGGAAGGGTTGAAGTAGGAAAAATTTAAAAATGAATTCATAGAGCGTTTTCGTGTAAAACAGCTTCCTCAAAATAACTACACCGCGTTGCAAACCGCCCAACAACGAAAAAAAGGGACTCCAGAAATGTTTGCTGATCGTTGTCGCCGCTTATGCGACCGCACAATCCACCATGTAAGTGACCCCGCGGAACAAATGATAATACACCAGGAGGTATAACATCGTCTCCTCGCTGTCTACCCAAACGGCCTGATGGGAGTGGTAGGTCAGCAGGTGCGGTTTAGGATGCCCTCTACAATGATTGAGGCGATTCAGATCGCCACCACTGTAGCAGCCGTACAAATTAATTCCATGAACCAGCATAGAACTGTTTTTGCTGTCAGGTGTTACAATTCTAAGAGCGAGGGACACATAGCTCGTAATTGCAGTAAATCTAAATCAGGCTCGGGGTCGAAAGGCAGAGAAATTGTCTGCTACAAATGCAATAAGAGGGGGCACATTGCGCCAAAATGTAGGAGCGGCCCAAAAGGAAAGAGTTCGTCACTGAACACCCGGGTGTCGAACTCGAATTAAATCGAGATCACTATCATCAACCCGAGATGGACTAGGCGAGAAAGAAATACGTGCCGATCGAGATGTGTCGTGTAGAGCATTAGTAGTTAGATTAATGATTGGCCGAAGACCGTGTAAATTTTTAATCGACTCCGGTGCGTCTATTAGTCTAATTATAAAAGGTATTAGTAAAAGCAAAATTTCGCCTAGTGATATGGTTGCAAAGAATGTTACGGGTGGCCAACTTCAGATAATTGGCACCCAGGAAATTGATTTAAACCTTGGTTCTCGGAGTATTCGCTACACTTTTGTCATTTGTGAAGTCCCTCAAGACTATGCGGGATCATTGGTATTGATTCATTAAGTAGACTAGGAGTGAAAATAGACGTTAGAGGTGAGAAAATAATTGTATCAAACGATGAAGAACTAGTGCAATTGTTCTATCCAGTGGATGAGAGTGACAAGGGCAATGTCACTGTCGATCGCTCTGGCATACCGCGCACGTCCAACATTAAAGTTACGTGCGCAGAAAACGTTACTATACTTCCTATGTCCGAGGCAGTGATTCTAGGCCGGCTAGACGCTGCCTTCGAGTGTTCGAATGTCAGTTAGAGAACGAACAATGTGTATTCGTTGGACGATCTATATGTAAACCTATTAGAACCGAGATTTTGGATGCACCCGTTGATGTTGTTTATGTAAAGGTAGTGAACTGTTCTTTAGAAGGAACGACCTTTCATAGAAATAGATTTTTATCCATGGCAGATTGTGGTATATTTGATGTTGTTGACTCTTCTGAGCCGTGTGTAAATAGTGTCTCGGAGAAATTGGTACAGTGTAACATCAAGTTATGACTAAGAACTTAAGAGTAAAAGGCGATGAAATTAAAGATGTTCATCTAATGATCAAAAAGAAATTTATTCATTTGTCTAATGAAGAGAGAGAAAATGTAGAACCATTATTAAAAGAATACATTAATTTGTTTTTCGATGATCCTTGATGGGGATGTTTGATCAATGAAAAGCACAAAATAGATACGGGAGATCACCCGCCTATAAAGAAGATGCCTTATCGATTGCCGGAGGCTCTTAATCCTTTAGTGCAAAAAGAAATTAACAAATTGTTAGAAAAGAAAATAATCCGACCTTCCACCAGTCCATTTCCTACTATGCTAATATATATTTGTCGCTTGACAGTAATTGGTGTGTATCAGGAACGCAATTGAATCGACTCAAATCAAGCAATTAAAGAGACTTTAATAACACAACAATAACTAAGTTAAAATGGTGCACAGATGAGAAACATATGATTAGGCCCTTCACTGAAAATGAACGATTTATCGCTCCATGATATATACAGTATACATATAATTGACGGTTAACAAATTAGAGTCCGCCCAAGTGGGGCTAGTTGTCCTTTGCTCACTCAACACTTACACTAGCCGTCACGAAAGAAGTCCGTTGAGCTGTGACCAATAGGAATTAAGCGCAGTGTTGCCACATTGAACGCCGGTTATCACAATAAACGAAATTCATTGGAGCGATCACCTGATTTTAAAACTGTCTCTAATATGTACGTCCCGTATTTTAAACATGTAGCCTGTTGTGCATTGAAACGGGAAAGGCTCATAGTTCATGTGTTTATGTTTTTACATAATCATACATTTCCAAAAGTACAAGTTAAAAACTGATATTGAAGAATAGCTTGTGTATAAAATCAAAAGACTATATTCTAATCTATCAACACCTGTAAAAAATCTTGGAATATTTTTTAAAATCGTACATAAAATGAGTCAATAGCGCTATTGTGGATACTGTATGCAATATGTATATAATATACACGGAGACTTTATATAATGTGGAAACTGACAAGACAACAAAATGAGCAATTTCTCAATTAACATTTCCTGGGTTATAATATTGTAAAAATACAATACTTGTCATGTCAACATAATTTGATATGGTACTTTTTTTAGGGAAAGGCAAGAAAAATTATAATTACGCACACAGGTAGCCAGCTTGTAGTGTGGGACTCCCCTAGAAAACGAGGTTACCCACTAAAAAAACCTCCTCTACTCTTTAGGATTCTAACCTGGAATTGTTTATCACATTAAGTTTTCCTAAACCTATGTTAGGCTTACGCTCGTGGGGCTCGCTCCTTATCCAGCCTTTCGAGGTCAAGGGATATGGGCCACTTGGCGGTCCAGATCGGTTTTTTTTTAAAATGAATGCCACGTAAGAACTGTGATAAACAATCCCAGTTGCCCTCATCCTCCATAATCTTTTGGCTGACGTTGGAATGCGAAAATATCGACCCATCTCGCTGAGTTTAAAGCATTGACATCAAGCGTAACTGTTTACTGTTTTCCCTTTTTTTATTAGCAGGTAGTGCGGGAAGTGTTTTTTATCCATATTGAAACAAATTACTTTAAAAATTACACTGTTAAGAAACGAATAGCCTACTTAAAATTCAACACTTATTCTTAACAAAAAATAAGGGTTTCAAAAGAGATTGTATTTCGGACTGTTTAAATATATTGTTTACATTTGGAAATTTAGTTCTGAAAACATGTGATTTATGCAATTGTTGAGTTAAAATCAAAAGAGTATTGGCACTGGCGGTGCTTCGGCAGTGTTCGGGTACGTTCGGGACTAGTCGGCTCCAATAAGTAAATAGCTGCCGAGTTGTATAAATGAACGAATCGACGAGTGAATTGAATGATTCATAGAGGCGATTCGTATCAAAATAAACGTTTTCGGTTCTATATTAGTAGGTTTTATTCGTATTTCAAAAATATTTACGTTAAATCGGTCAAAAATGAAAAATTAACTTTTCTTATGGAGATTTAACATGGGGAAAAAGCCAACATTTCCAATCCTTTAAACAGTTCGTCTGAGACTTCCACTGGACCAATTTACACGCAGTTTGTACCAAATAAAACGTAAACCTTGGTATATTAGCAGATTTTATTTACTTAAACGTTATCTTACTTCCTTAAATTAAAGATATCGACATTTTTTAATCTTTACAATTTATTTATTTTACACGCTTTCAATCAGCTGATTGTAAACACACGAGGTATTTTGTCTAAATACAGCAGTGGATGAGCAAAAGCTCATGAAGGATCTGGTTTATTATGGCCAGTACCTAAAAACGTTTACTATTATTATGATGTATTGTCATTTATGGAAAGAAAGTTGCTTAATTATGTAAAATAGCTGATTGCTTTAAAATTAAGACTAAATCGTAAAGGTTTACTTTAAATAAATTGCTCACATTTGTATTAAAAGAAACGGATGTAACGGAAATTCTTTGTGCAATCAATTCGTCTTTTGCAACGTTGTAATGCTTTACACTTCGCTTAACAACAGTGTTTGTGGCAAATAGGACACCGGACCGGCGCGGCGCCCCACCTTGGCCCCCAAGGGGGGAGGCTATAGCCCCCTTCCGCCCCCCTTAGATCCGCTACTGCGCTTGGTTATTATAGTATGAACGCAATCGGTTCACAAAATGGAACAATGATGTCTGACGTAGGCCTATACAGTGAAAGAATTGAAACAACCACATTTGAACAGCGGAGGGTTTAGACTTTAGAGTAGTGGGAGGACGAGTCACGTGAAGGAGGGAAGGCGACTAGGTAGGGATACAAGCCGAGTGGAAGTGACTCCGACGGAGGTGGTTAGGGCCCTTTTACACGTGAGTAGTTAGATTTGGCCACTTCTGGCTCAGGTCAGCTGCCCCGGAAGCCACGTGCCGGGGCACATAGCTTCCGGTCGTATATTAAATGAGGGGTGAGGAGGTGGGGTGAGCGTTTGAAGTAGATTTGCGCATAAATTAAAAGTTAGTTCAAGACTGAAATTCAACAATTTGGGAGTGAACTAAATGTGCGCATAAATTAACCGGGTTCAACTAAAACTTCGCATAAATTAAAAGTTGGTTCAAAACTGAAATTCAACAGTTGAACAAAAGTAGAAGTTAGTTGAAAAGGAGAGGGGATAATTGCTTCAAGGTCATCCGGAGGAAGTTTTAAAAAAGACTGAACTTCTAAGAGTTCAGTTTAACGGCGATCGTCGTACAGGTCAGTCGAAACCGACGAGCGACCGAAGAATAGCTTCAAGATCATTCCTCGCCGTCGAAGACACATCCGAAACTTGGACAGGGTCCTGTGGATTCGGTGAAGGCGAAGTTCTCGGAGGATTCTCCCTCGGGTGGGTAGTAGACGATATTTCGTGAACTTGTACTTGTTCTTGGTTTGTATCCATCTTCTTGTAGTGTGTAATTTAGAGCGGAGTAGTTGTCGGTCGAAGAGCGTATAGAAGAATGAAACAGGAATTGTCGTGAGCGCACTTATATAAAGAATGGTGGGGATGAAATAGAAAAACCTGTTGAACACAGTCGATAGGTGTAACAAGTTCGAAGTTGTGGAAACGTAACATCGAACGCAAAATGTTGTGAATAACATTATCATCAACGTGAACCTGCGAAGTTCTAACAGAGTATAACGGGTTAAAACTTAATTTCTTCCTCACTTTTGTTAAATTTGTTTTAGTCTTTGAAACCGATGGTTTGTAATTATTTCGTAATATATGTTGTGTCCGCAAAAGTTTCAATTTCAAACATTGCGTATCCATCACAAGAAGTATGTCAGACGTGTAGAAGTGAGAACAAGACAAATGAATGAGATATAACGTCGAGCACGCGAAGGTGATTCAAACAGGACGACATGTGCTAATGTAAATGAAACTCCAGGTTAGTAGCAATTAGACTTGTATAATGAAGTTGGCGAAACGTATATGTAATGAGTAGGAAGGATGTGAACAACTCAAATGCGAGTTAATTAATGGTCGCGGCGCGATGAACAATCTCCTTTTTATAACGGCTATCGCGTGGGAAGATCAGTTCCGCATGAGCGTCCAAGTGGAACCTCCCGTGTTCACTCAAGCGGAACCCCCCCCCCCCCCGTGACTAATCAAGCGGAACCCCCCCCCCCCCCATAAAAAATGGAGATTAAATCCCCCCCCCCCGGTGTTCACTCAAGCGGAACCCCGCCGGGTCGATGACCGGTCAATGGCCGGTCACGACCGGTTGCTAACCCCATCTAATTACCACACTTCACATCCCATGCCAGCCATGAACTTCTATTGTTTGAATGAAACAGAATTAAACATGGCAGCTACCATGGAAAATTCTAACCTCAAACCTTGGTTTTTTACGTCACTGCGCATGCGCCGCTCCCACTCCTTCGTTTCATTTTTATGCTGCTATAACTTGTACTGGAGTGAGCCAACTTCACGCTACGGCGCCTAGTCATGTATTACTAACTTTAGCGCTACTGCGAATGCGCCTAGTCTGTATTACTCACTTTAGCGCTGCTGCGAATGCAACGAGTTCTCCGGATCGGAATCACTCCTCGCTATTGCGCATGCGCCGAGTCCTGTATTACTCAATTTAGCTCTACTGTGCACGGAAAGTTCTAACCTCAAACATTGGATTTTACGTCGCTGCGCATGCGCCACCCCCACTCCTTCGTTTCATTTTTACACTGCTGCGAACTGGAGTGGATTGAAGACCGTACTGGAGTGAAACAATTTCCCCACCACTGCATTAATTACCCCCACCACTCAAAAACCCGAGGAGCGATACGAGCCCGATTTTCGCGTCAGTCGTCAACGAGTTTTCATAGCGAAAAGTCGTTGGCGACTCGGTAAGAGGTTCAAATATATAGTAGGCCTATATATATTTGAACTTCTTATACTACGTTGCGTTCTTTAATGCAATGTGGTATGTGTGTGTGTGTGTGTGTTAATATTAGTTGTAAGTTGCACTTAATTTAAGAATTAATTTGCGCATTGCGATGTTAGTTATAAGTTGTGTTTAGCGTTAAGGTGTATTAATTTTAAGAATAATGATGGTATTTGGTTGTGTTGAATTATTTGATATTTAATAATGATGTGTTGTTAGTTTTAAGTGTTGGTATTAATAATTAATGTTGTTGTTTTGCCTTTCAGCTAGATGATAGGGGGTAGATTAACTGTAAATTCAGAAGTTCTGTTGAACTTCACTTAGAAGGGGTGGGACATCCGCACTAGCGGACTAGGTTTTTGAATTTTGTTTAGGAATATGATGGGTGGGATTAGCTTGGGTGGGTGTTAGAGTTGCGTGTCTGCATCAGCTGTTCCAGTTTCCCTTGTAATTAGTGGTTACGCTTTGATGCGGGCCGGGACGTTACGCTTTGATGCGGACGGACCAAACAAAATTGCGTCGATGTCCCTCGCAGAACGCAACTAGTGGGTTGGGAGTGGGAACCGTTAGGCAAACAGGGTGGTGGGAACAGTTACTACTGTTCCCATCACCTTGGTTCATTATAAGTCTTGAATGACCTTGACCCACTTTTGGAAGGGTCAATGACCCCCCCCCCCCCGTGTTCACTCAAGCGGAACCCCCCCCCCCCAAAAATGGAGTCGATTTGCCCCCCCCCCCTCCATCTATCTTTCCCCTTCCATCTCCCCTTCCACCTCCCGGGTCCAATGACCGGTCACGGCTTGTCGCTAACCTTTCTCTCATTAGCATACCGTTATAAAAGACGCGACGACCACGGCTAGAGTTTCATTCTGATTCCAGACGTTACGCTGCAAACAGAACTACCACGATGTCATCCCTGCCGACTACAACTTCCACTACAACCCGCTCTTCTATTACAAGTTCAACTTCTACTTCTACTACGGCTTCGACTCCAGTCAAGAAAACTCTTCGATTGAAAAATGCTCCCGACTGGTATAAGAAGCAACAAGACTCGAAACCTTCAACTTCTGGAGCTCTTCTTCCACTCACTATGACTACTATACTTGGCAGCATATTTTCACCGCCTCTATCTTCAAACGACTCCACACCATCTCAACAACAATCACCGCCGCCATCAAACAACATGCCGCCGCCACAAACAGTTCATCGTTTTAATACCACTTCATTTGAAGCTTTTGTTCATGAACTAAGTACACCTATCACTCCACTGTCACCAATACCTCCTACTCCACCACTTATTATGCATAAAGACCACGCCTATCCAAAAAATAAATCCTTTAAACCTGCTCCTAAACCTGCTCCTAAACCTGCTCCTTCAGAGCGCTTTCAATTATTAAAAGAAGAGCGTCGTAGGGCATTTAGCCGTCCCACTACTTGCCCTGAAGTGCTCACTAGGGGAATTAAGAAAGGATCAGCTTGTGGGAGGAAATGTGTTAAGAACGAACATTTCTGCCGTGTACATGTTGTGAAACATCTTTCCGAACCACAACTGACAGAAACCCCCACTGTTGAATACCAATCCGAAATTATTGCTGTGAAAGGAAATAGGATTAAGAGAGGTTGTCTATATTTTTTTGAAAGTGTTATTGACAACGAACACATTTTAGCAAATTGTAACGGCAAAAAATATAATATTAAAGTTATTGAATCCTTGCGTAAAGAAAAATCTGTTTATGAGTTAGACTCTAAAGACTATCTCCTCAGGCATAAAATGGATGGTATTACAAGGTGGGGGCGTACAAAGTAAATTCACATAGATTTTCCAAATTTTGCTAAAAATAATGGGGGAGAAACACAATGCGTTATAGCGTTGTGTTTCTCCCCCATTATTTTTTAACACTCTAAGTCTCGTGACCTACTTTTCAGAGGTCGTTGTACAGTTATATGACCGCTCTGACTTGCATAGCCAGTGTAGCTTCATATAGCGTGCAAAGAATGGTTCCTAATGAAATCTCATCAGCATTCAAAGACAGAGACTGTTGTTTCGCAAGTTAATTAGTCTTGAAATAATGAAGTAGGAAACGTATATATAATGAGTAGGAAAGATATGAACACGGCAAATGCGAGTTAATTAGTGGTCGCGGCGCGATGAACATTTGTCTTCATTATCACGCAACGACTATCTCGTGAGAAGATCAGTTCCGCATGAGCACCCAAGTGGAACCCCCCCCCCCCCCCCGTGTTCACTCAAGCGGAACCCCCCCCCCCCCCCGTGTTCACTCAAGCGGAACCCCCCCCCCCCGAGAATTAAAAATGGCTATAACTCGATAATGGTTTGATCGATTACGACAAGCGATACATCATTGAAAAGGTCTATGTAAGACGAACATTTTAGTAAAAGAAGAATTTGGTTATCTTATTTTAGTCAAAAGTTATGCAAATTATTTAAAATAAATATCCCTTCTCCTTCCTTTCCCCCCACCTCCCGGGTCAATAATTGGTCACGACCATCTCTTACCCCTCTCATTAGCATATCGTTATAAAAGCGAAGCAAGCATTGTTCACTCCTTCATTCTCCTTTCACGCGCCACACTTGTTGTTTCGTCTCTGCCGTTATTATTTGCTTTAAAAATGCTTCCTCACCATAGTGAAAACTTCAATCCTTCCGAAATTGCTGATGTTTTCCAACAGCCTGAAGAAGATGTGATAGATTATTATGATAGTAGCAGTGACAATGAAAATGATAGTAGCAGTGACAGTGAAGATGAAGATGTAATTGAACTTGATGAACAAATGAGACCAATCTACATCGATGAACAATTTCCTTTTGATACAATAGAAAGATTTATTACGGAAGCACACAAATGGCTAAATTTAGGATTCAATGTTATAATTGGTTCAGCTATTGTGTATAATGACAGTAGGTTCTTCTGTGTAACACCAAATACTAGAGAACGTATGTTGACTTGGCAGGATGATGTTATGAAGTGTTATGAGCTCGAAGTTAGCATTGGTGGCTACTTTGTCGCACAAGTGGTCTAATAACCACATTACCCTTCCCTCACCCCCACCCTATCCCCTCCCAATCCTTATTCCTTCCCCTTCCCCATTTTTAAAACTCATAAAAGGCGGACTATGAACCTCCAGGTTTTTAGTCTGTACTTGCACCGTCAAGATGAGTACTAGACTTGATGGTTTTATAGCCAATGATATTAATATATGGAGTTTGATAACAAACTTGCGTATTAAAATTGAAGAAACAATTATGGCAAACAATGGGATAGGAGTTATTGTTATTGTTTCATTACTAAGACATATTGATTTTTTGTATGATATAAAAGTAACAATCAACAATATTAATGAACTATTTCCCTGGACAATCTTTATTCGTGATGAAGTTGAAAAGCAGAAAATTATAGTAGATGTGCTAGCAATGAAATATAACCTAGATAGAGAAGAATAGCTACAAAATCTTCTCCCCACCTTCCTTCACGTTGTGCAAAAAAGTGGGGGTAGAAGTATATAAGACTAAGTAAGCGATACATAGTTTGTTATTCGAGGTAAAAGAAGTGGTGAACAAATATGTTGTCTAAAGATACTCCATTTGTTAATTATTTTGAAGTTAAAAATGTTTATATTAATACAAATGAAATGGAAGAAGACAATATAGAAGAAAATTATAATGAAACTGATAATGATTCCACGATGGAAGAAGAAATGGTACAGTTTGAACAAGAACTTTTTGAAGAAATGATAAACGATAGTGACGAAGATATAGTTAAGGAAGCTATTGATACATTTATATTAGATTCATCGTTGGATTCACCCATATCACCTTTATTGTCTTCTGAATCCGAATCCGAATTGGACTAAGGTAGTTCCCCCACTTTATTATTCAAACAAGTCTTATAAATTGAGAGTTTTGTCATTAGTAAGTCAGCATTTGTTGGAGCTACATGTATGGTTAATAATGTCTCCTAGAGATAATTCTTTTATACAATTAATTGAAATTGTGAGACAACGAAATATTACGTTAGTTCAAGAAGAAGATGAAGTTGAAACAACCGACACAATACAAAATCCTGTAGAAGAAGCGATGGAAGTAACAGAAATTGATCAAGAACCTTCAATGATGGAAATGGTTGAAACACAAAATGAATCTCAAGATGTGGAAGAAACTGTTTCATATTCAGTTTTTTGGGAATTTGCGTCAAATATATTTGTTGTAATTCAAATTGAAGCTATTAATTCTGAAGAAGTGGTGGGGGAAAATTCTCCCCACCACTAGCTTAAAGTTGGTGGGGGAATGTTCATAAATGTGTTGGTTATTTGCGTAGAAGCTTATTCGTCAGGAAACTGTCGACTAAAAATGTTCAATCCTAACGCACCTACAGAACCTTCTTCGAGTAACTGTCTAGTAAAAACGTTTCGTGCTGTACCTTTTGAACCTTCGTACTATAAAATGATAGGTATTCATGAGATTGCAATCAATGATCAAAAACTGTTCAAAATATTCTGTTCTCGACTTGATAGAACCTTACGTTTACCACCAAATACGTTCACCTACAGGCTACCTCTGATAGACAAAGATGATGTAAGCAAAATACCAATGATTCAAGTGAAATTCCTGGAAGATGGAATTCTTGTTAATTTAAGAGAAGTATATCATAATGACTATTCGAAAAGAATAGCTTTCAACTTTCTTAAGGAAAATATAGGACGTGAAATATACCAGTATCCAGAACCATTTTACAGATACCTTTTTGAAAATGGAGCAAGTGTAACGGTGGAAATAAGTATTAAATTAATGTAATTCTCCCCACCACTAGCCTAAAGTTGGAGGGGGGAGTGCATAAATGTGTTGGTTTTCTGCGTAGAAGCTTATTCTTCGAGATATCGTTGACCAAAATGTTTCGTCATATTCCTTGTGATCCAACTTCTTCGTTAAGGGAGAATCAAAGATTGAAAAGACTAGAAAAGGAAAAACAAGACCGACAAGATATGAACATGGAGTTCAATCGACTACAATTTCAAATACCTGGAATTGCAATGGGAGCACCAAAATTGAAAACCCTACACTGGGCTGGAAGTTACATCAAGTATTTAAAACTACAAATCGAAGCAAGAGATTTAAAATTGAAGAAAGTGGAAATGGAAAATCGAGAAATGAAGAAACTAATATCACATATGTCTGGTAATACTACAGTTCAAAAAGGTGAAGAAGAAGGAAAAGAAATATTAGGAATCTAAATTATCAACAATCTTCTTAGAGAATGGGGAATAGATCACTTTGTGGTAATATAATAACATGCCACTTAGTGATCTATTCCCAGTTCTCGCTTGATATCCAATGACCTTGACCTATATAAAAGTGGTGGGGGGAAAATCATATAAGAAAAAGGTTTTAGATGTAACTATCAGTATAAGTCGAACACGATGGATAGGTTGTTGGTTCTGTGTTTACAAGTAATTATCAATAATGGGTTTCTTTACCATTACATTATGAGATCAAATGAGTGTCAAATACCTAAAGCAATTCGTGAAATTTAAGAAAGACAATTATGGATTTGCTATCTATCTTGCTTATACTTTTAAAGATGGTACAAAAATGTGTCATGATTGTGGAAAAGCGTCTGTTTTAGATTTTGAACAATTCCAAGATGATGGAGGTAGGTTAGTTCATCTTGTAAAAGGTCAAATAATGAAATTCGAAACGTGTAATAACACTTGCGACATTTGTGCACAGTGTTTGTTTGAATTTATTAAGTATCGTGCATTCAAACCATAATACCCCTTCCACATATAAAGGAGAGGGGGGAAAAGAGTGGGGGTTATAATTAGGTGGGGGAACGTGTATAAATGCAGGTTGTTTGAAGAGAGTTTTATTATTGTTGCGGCATTAGAAGAAACATAATGGAATTCGAAGTGCGTCATTTCAAGATTAAATATGAAGAGTGGACCTCTGTTGCAAATTTCATATCATCGAAAGAGGAAGAAAACAAGTTGATGCAAGTGTATTGTTATATAGAAAATGAGGAAAGCCATCACAAGGTGATGAGCTATCTAAACAGACCGAATGTATCGTCGAGGAGTCCTGAATTTGTCAAATACTTGAAAGAGGAAGACGCAGATGTCACATTGGAAGTATGGTATAAAATTTGAAATGTGGAAAAACAAGTATAAATAATTATGGTGGGGGGAAGAATTTATAAGTCGGTGGTGGGGGAAATGTGATAAAAGAAGTAAAACTTAAAAAAAGAGTTCACTCTGTACGACAACAGTGAAAGATGACTGATCCTTCTGCAACACCAGTACTTTCAACTACAGATTGCCACCAAAACTTAGAACCGAAGATGTATTGCAATACTCCAACAACAAATTATTATCAAGCTCAACGGCCGCAAGTATCTCATTGTACTTCAACATCAGTGTTAAAAATGTCAAAACCATATCCAGATTGTATGTACGAGCCTATAACACCATCTTCGGCAAGACTAAGGAAAAACCTAAAAATGAGAGAAAGGTGCAAGAAAGAAAAGATAGAATTTGCAAAATTGCAACTAATAGTGCCTTCCATTCAAGTTGGATGTAGCAGACTGAAAACTTTAGAAAAAACTAACGCATATTTGTTACAATTGTTGGAAACTATTGAAGATTTGAAGAAGAAAAATGGACATTCTACCAAGTAATATTCAAACACTCATTCCCCCAGAAAAACCAAAAAAAAAGATAAAAATAACAAAAACCCAAAAAAATTAGATGTAGAATAGAGAGCGAGGAATAGATCACTTTGTGGTAATGGACTAACATGCCACTTAGTGCTCTATTCCTCGTTCTCGCGTTAATACCATATGACCTTGACCTATATTAGTAGGGTGGGGGAAATTGAAAGTGGTGGGGGAAAGTGTATAAAAGACGAGTGTACTATAGTCGAATTATTCTGAAAGCGAACTTGTCACGAGTATGGACTTGACTACAAGTAAAGACAATAAGAAACAAAGGCTTCGGGAAATGGCTAAGGCAAGAGAGTCTAGAATAAAGTTTAAGTTTTACAGACTACAGAGATTGATTCCTGGTGTTATGTTAGGTGAAATACGAACAAGAACGGTGGATAAAGCAGCTGATTACATTAATGAGTTACATACAGAACTAATGATAAAACAAGCAAAAATAGAAGAATTGGAACAAATAATAAGACGACACATTGAAATTTCAAACAGTCAACCAATAAACTATGTAACAAAAGATTCAAATTAAACAAAAAAAAAAGGAAATGGATTTGGACTTTGGTTATTGATTGAACACTTCTTAGAGAATGGGGAATAGATCACTTTGTGGTAATGAAATAACATGCCGCTTAGTGATCTATTCCCAGTTCTCGCTTAATCTAAAATGACCTTGACATACTTATCAAAATATCATATAAGCCGAATCACAAAGAGTTATTCCTCATTTACTTGAAATGGCTCCTGTGGACAACACCGATTATCCAAGGAAACCTCTTATTGAAATATTGTATAAAATTCAACTAGACGATTTTAATATGGAAGAAGATGATAATAACAGTGAAACATCAGAAGTAGAAAGTGTAAATGATATGGATGTAGATCTAACAACATCAGAAGTAGGAAGTGTAAATGATGTGGAGAATGAAAATTTGGATATGGATGTAGTAATGTCAGAATCTTCATCATCGTTTGAATATGAAGAAGTACATACTGAAACCCCAACTGGAATAGAGAACACAAATGAACAATCAGTTAGTAGAAGATTAATGTTTCGTCCAAGACGTTTGTTTTCCTCGGATAGTGAAGAAGAAGAAGAGGATGATGATGATGAAATAGTGGTGGGGGAACCGTTATAAAAGCGGGACCGTCAGAGCCCATTTCATTTCTCGGCGAAATTTCGAAGAGTAAACATCGTCAACATGTATCATTGCGATAAATGTTCGGAATCGTTTCACGATGAAATTCTACTAGATATACATAAAGAACTAATTCACAACAACACAGAAGAAGATCAAGAACAACAAGAAGAACAAGAAGAACAAGAAGAAATAACAGCAACATCTTCAACTACTTTACCGAATCTACAAGTATTTGCTTTACCCGGTAAAGTAGTAATGCATCATAAGATTCAAAATGAAAACTTTAACTTAGAAGAATTTATTAGAGAAGCAAAACCAATCGTAAGTAAAACTTTAAAAGAAGAATTGAAAAGATTGAACTTTCTTAAATTTGGTTTACTACTAGAAGCTATGTTTATAAATGCACAAGAAGAATTATCACCAAGAGGATTCATAACAAAAAACCGAACTATCATGGAAAGTTCAAACATTGATTCAATAGTCGAGAATTGTATAGAAGAAATATTAACTAAACTTCAGGAACACGAAGGAAGAGGATCCGGATGGAGTCTTACAAGTATTGAAGTATTAGATATAAGAGTTCACAAACACGGATATGGACTAATGGGATCTAGTTACATTCCTTTGCCAAAAATAATTGAAAATACAAAATCTTGTATTAATGTTCAAAATGAAGATAATGAATGTTTTCGCTATGCTATGACGACAAAGTTTGTATCACAAAATCCATGTAGACCCAACCAAGAATATGAAGACGCAAGACACAGGTACAATTTTCAAGGAATAACATATCCCGTTTCTACGAAAGATATATCAAGATTTGAAAAGAAAAATCCCGGCACGTCTATTAATGTTTTTGCATTAGATAGTTCAAACAAAGTGTATCCTTTACGTATTGCAAAAGAAGAGCTACCAGATCATACGGATTTACTACTACTAACGCGAGGAGATGTGTCTCACTATGTGTACATAAAGCAATTCGATCGTCTTGTTAACAAGCAACTTTCTAAAGATCGACACAGAAAGATAATTTGCAAGAGATGTTTTAATTTTCAACGAGAAGGAAGACAAGGAAGAGAATGGTTACAAGAACACAAAAGATTATGTAACAATAATTATGAAGCAAAGATTAATTTACCTTCGGAAAACAGAGCATTCGTTACATTTGAAAAGGTTCATCATCAATACCGTATCCCTTTAGTTGTGTATGCGGATTTTGAATCAACACTTGTTCCAGTTGAAGATGAAAATTGTGAAGCAAGAAAAAGTGTAAAGTATCAAATGCACAAACCAAACAGTTTTTGTTTAATGGTCAAATCAACATTATCAGAAGAACATTTAAACAGATATGGATTAACTTCAGAACCTCTAGTATATCGTGGTGA
The DNA here is from genome assembly GCA_030545055.2 of Neoaliturus tenellus. Lineage (NCBI taxonomy): Eukaryota > Metazoa > Arthropoda > Insecta > Hemiptera > Cicadellidae > Neoaliturus > Neoaliturus tenellus. Next base: position 113,198,150 of record CM061531.1, read on the forward strand.
AAATGCGGAAAAAATATTTCTTGATCACCTATATTCAATAGCTGGAAATACACAAAGATTATATACAAATATTGTACCAATGAAACCGATGGACGAAGAAGAAGAAATTCAACATGAAAATGCGACTCACTGTTTCTTGTGCAAAAATGATTTTACTATTGAGAATTATAAAGTTAAAGATCACGACCACCTCACAGGATATTACAGGGGTGCTGCTTGTAATAAATGCAACTTGAGCTATCGTTTACCACTATTTATCCCTGTGGTTCTGCATAATCTTAGTGGGTACGACGCTCATTTTATAATACCTGAATTAGGAAGAGACGACGGTAAAATCGATGTGTTAGCTGAAACTTCAGAGAAGTTCATAAGTTTTTCCAAAGAAGTTGGAAATGTCAAACTAAGATTCTTGGACTCCTACCGATTTTTGCCGTCGAGTTTGTCTAAACTTTCTGAAAACCTAAGGAAACAAGATTTAATCGAAACAAAGAAGATTGTAAATAGCGACAAACTGGATCTGGTACTTCGAAAAGGTGTTTTCCCATATGATTACATAGACAGTTTAGAAAGATTTAATGAAACATCACTACCTCCAAAAGAAGAATTTAAAAGTAAACTGTACGACATGGATATATCTCAAGAGGATTATGATCATGCATGCAAAGTATGGAACGAATTAGGATTTAGAACATTGGGGGAATATTCAGATTTCTACGTTAAATTAGATGTGACTTTATTATGTGATGTGATGGAAGAATTTAGAAATACATGTTTTGCGTCATATGGGTTAGACCCTCTTCATTCGTACACTTCGCCTGGACTAGCGTGGCAAGCCATGTTAAAAGAAACAAATTGTAAAATACAACTTCTTACAGATATAGATATGGTGTTGATGTTAGAATCAGGAGTTCGAGGAGGATTGACGCAAAGTGTAACACGTCATGTCAAGGCGAACAATAAATATTTGCCCGATTATGATGCATCAAAACCAACAACATTCCTGGGTTATTTTGATGCAAATAACTTGTACGGATGGGCAATGTCGAATCCCCTTCCATATGATAATTTCAAATGGATAGACCCAGAATCAATTGGAAACATAATGGATATACCGAAATATGGAGAAACTGGTTACATATTCGACGTCGATTTTGAATATCCCGAACATCTTCACGACGAACATTATGATTTACCACTTCTTCCGAAGACTGAAATTTCTCCAACTGGAAGATGGCCAAAATTATTGATGACTTTAACTAACAAGTCTCGGTATGTTGGACACTACTGGATGATACAACAGGCCTTAGACTTGGGATTGAGAATTACAAAAATTAATCGAGTACTACAATTCTCTCAATCTTGTTGGTTAAAACCGTACATTGACAACAACACAAGAAGAAGAGCCGCCGCTACATCAAGTTTTCAAAAAGATTTCTTCAAACTAATGAACAACGCAATATTTGGCAAGACTTTGGAAAACAAAAGGAAACATAAGGACATCAAATTGGTAACTGATCCAGTAAAACTACAGAAATTAGTGCAACAACCAAACTTTGGTTCATCTGTAATTATTAATGAAAATCTAGTTGTTATTTCCATGAACAAGAAGTCAGTTCTAATGGATCGTCCTTTGTATCTAGGAATGTCAATCTTGGATATTTCCAAAACACACATGTACGAGTTTCATTATAAGAAGATGGTTAACTATTATGGAAGAGAGAACATTGGTATTGCATATATGGATACGGATGCTCTAATTTACTGGATTAAAACAAATGACATGTACGAAGATCTACGCACTTTTATGTATAAAGATGATTTCGACTTTTCCGATTATCCCAAGGACCATCCAAATTACGACTACGACAGAAACAAGAAAGTATTGGGAAAATTTAAAGATGAAACAAATGGTGTGCCGATGATGGAAATTGTAGCATTAATGTCCAAACTATATTCATTTCAACTGTACATAAGCGAAAGGAACGAATATCAAGTCACGAAGAAAGCCAAAGGAATAAAAACCTCTTTCCTGAAGAAGAACGTACAGTTTGAACATTATAAAAGATGTTTGTTTGAAAATGTTGAAACAACTGCAACATTTAACACCATAAGAAGCTTCAACCATCGTCTTTTCAGTGTGAAGCAAACCAAATCGGCATTGAGCTATAAGGATGACAAGAGATACATCCTTGAAGACAACATAAGAACTCTACCATTTGGACATTACTCTCTAAACCCTATCGACCAGTAAACCTATTCTTCGTCCTCTACCTTCTTCCTTTTTTCCTTTCCGTAAAGAAGAGGGGACATGGCAAGCCCAATGCCATGTTCCCTCTTTTTTACACTAATATGAAATGGCCTTGACCTATATTCAAACTATATAAAAGAGAAAGAACTGTTGTACGGATCAGTATTTTTACAAGCGATGTGCAAGCAACACCTGAAGATGGAAAGTGTGAAGGACAAGATTGTAAATGAACTACATAAACCAGCAAGAAGAAGATTTCCAAGAAGAAGTACAATTATTAAGGGAATGAATGATCTGTATCAAGCTGATCTCATTGAAATGATACCGCACAGTAAATTAAACAAAGGTTTCAAATATATTTTAACAATTATAGACTGTTTTACTAAAATAGCTGACGCTTTACCATTGAAGGATAAGACTGGTAAAAGTGTTACAAAAGCTATGGAAACAACGATACAAAGAAATAAATTCAAAATCAAACATCTACAGACCGATGATGGAAAAGAATATTTTAATAAAGACTTTGGAGCTTTAATGAAGAAATATCAAATAAATCATTATTCTACAAATTCTGAAGTTAAAGCTTCAATAATTGAAAGATTCAATAGAACATTAAAAGGAGCGATGTACAAACAATTTTCAAAACGAGGATCATACGTGTGGTATGACATATTACCACAACTTATAAAAGAGTATAACAACAAATATCATCGTACCATCGGAATGAAACCTATCCAGGTAAACAGCGCTAATGCTAAGGTTGTATTACAACGCATCAGAAATAATACAACACCTAAATTGGAAAAGTTACAACCAAAAAAGTTTAAAGTCAACGATAAAGTTCGTATAAGCAAATACAAAGGTGTATTTAGTAAAAGATATCTACCAAATTGGACTAATGAAGTATTTACAGTTTATAAAGTGCAACCAACTATACCTGAAACCTACTTATTAAAGGATAACAAGGGTGAATTACTTCAAGGTGGATTCTACGGACATGAATTGTTGAAATCAACAGTCGGTGATGTATATCTTGTTGAGAAGGTTTTACAAAGGAAAAAGGATATGGTTAAAGTCCGGTGGTTAGGATTCGATAAAAGTGAAGACTCTTGGATTCCTTCAAAAGACCTGGTATAGTAACTTAATAGCTCATTGTGTGTTTAACCTTGACACAAGATGGAGATTGTACAACAAAAAGATCGATTTAATATCAATAATATTGATGAATTGACGGTTGACAATGATAAGTTAAATCATGGTAAACATGGTGAATTACTACCAAATACAATAAGATGTTTAATAACTGGTCCTTCAAATTGTGGAAAAACAAATGTTGTTTTTAACCTTATAACTAATCCTAAAGGATTGCGCTTTAACAATATATACATTTTTTCAAAATCATTGCAACAACCAAAATATCAATTATTGGATAAAGTACTTGCAAGTGTACCTGAAGTGCATTTCTACAAGTTTAATGCCAGTGAAACAATTATGCAACCAAATGAAGCAAAACCATTTTCTATTTTTATTTTTGACGATGTTTCTTGTGAAAATCACGACACTATAAGGAATTACTTCGCTATGGGAAGACATCATAATATCGATAGCATTTATATTGGTCAAACATACAGTAAGATTCCAAAACAACTCATAAGAGACAATGCAAATATGTTGATCATCTTCAAGCAAGATGAAACAAATTTAAAGCATATATACAATGATCATGTAAATGCGGATATGCCATTTGAGAAATTTAAAGAAATGTGTGGCAAAGCATGGAATGAGAAATATGGCTTTCTCGTTATTATGAAGGAAGAAGATATTAAAAATGGTAGATATCGTATAGGGTTGGATAAATTTGTATTTATGCGTTGAACTACCGATGCTACATCTAGTTACACGTTGAACTTCACAGTGTAAACATGGTGAATCAAGAAAAACTATTAAAAGAAATAAAATCACTCAGTGATTCTATTAGGATGAAGAATCGTGCATTGAGGATGGGTTTAAGTGAAAGAGAAGAATTTCTAGAGACTACATTTAAACCTATTACGGAACCTTTAAAACAGATATCAGAAACTATTGGTAAACCTCGTTATGAAGGAGATGTTTTACTACCAGTTTCTAAACAAGAAGTACAAGCATTAAAAAAAGAAGAAGATGATGATTCATATACCAGTGCTAGTGAGCAAGAAGAAACAAAAGAAGAAGAAGAACCAATTGTTGAAAAGGAAGAAGAACAGCCAATACCTGAAGCTGAACAATCTATTCCAAATTTAACTCAATTGAGTAGCGATATATTACAACATGGACCTCTTGGAAGAAAATATATAATGAAAATGCTACATGACATGAAATCAAACCCGAATTTGAGTAGATCACACGTATACGGAGCAAGAATTGATGGGAATGAATTAAAGATCGGCGATTCAAAGCTTGAAATAACACAAGACGATTACATCATTATTGGTGAGCATAAATATAAAGGAACAAAAGGACTTTATGAATTAATTTTTAAAAACATACCATTAAGATATTCATCCAAAGATTTAAGTGTTTTTAAGGAAATTCTACAAAATACTAACGCTCATAAAAGAAACTACTTAAAGGATGCAATGATTAATCGTTCACGTGCAACAAAATATAACATTGTTATAAAAAAGTTGTTTCCTCCACGAAAATTGCCAACATTACGTACTGCACCAGCGGTGAGACAACCACTGAAAAGAAAATCTTTATCACTTATGGATTTATCACTTCTTGAACAACATGGTAAAAAGAGTAAAGGAGATACTTCAACATCTGGCAAAGGATTGATGAAAAATCTATACAATACGAATGTGATTTACTACAACGACATCAATAAATTGGTTGATAGAATGAGACTATTGCATGAAGCCATGGAAGCCGGTCATACAGGTTTAAATAATGAATGGGTAGCTCTGATTGACGAACTCAGGAATCGCGGCATAATCGTATAATTGTCCGCGGATATATAAGAGTTGCAGGCGTATAATGTGTCAGTTCTAACATGAGCGTCGACAAGTTCGGACGATACTCCGCGTTAGGAGTGCAAGTTGGAGAAAACAGAAAAAGAAGTGGATTACCGCAAACACCCGAAGGTGACTATAACATAAATAATAAACGTTTAAAGTTTGTTAAGGATCCAGAAGAAGATGGAGATGCAACAAATTTAAAAACAGTAAAGGAGGAAACATCTACAAGTTTAAAACTCGACAACAACCAACTGTATGATGCAAAATCTCACAGGGTTATTAATGTTGCAAAACCAGTCAACAATGGAGATGTTGTTAATAAAGGTTATTTTCTATCTGCGATGGAATACGCTTTACTGTTGGAAAAGACTAAAAGTGGAAAAAAGTACAATGCTTTAAATTATAAAATAACTAATGTTGCAGATCCAACCGAGGATACAGATACAATCAATAAGCGTTATTTGCATTCTGTAATACCAGAAAAGAAAAAAGATGGATTTTCCTTCTATAAATATACTATAAACGATATTGGATATCCTAAAGAAGAAAGTGATGGTGTTAATATTAAATACATTAAAGATAATTGTATTTTATATAATGGTGCTGTTATTGATTGTCATGGAAAAGTGTTGTCCAATCTGAAAGATGGTTCAACTCCATCGGATGCTGCTACTGTGAGACAAATGAATGAAAGCTTGAAGAAAGGAACATCCGCTTTTGTTAAACAAAATCAGGTGGTGTCAAAGAAAGGTGATGAGTTTGTGCAAGGAAGTGAAAAGTTTACCTTACTACAACTACAAAATAACAAGTGGGATGGAAAAAATAAAAGATTGTCAAATATAAGTTTAGGCACGGAAGAACATGATGCTGTTATTTTAACACAAGTGCCACAACTATCAGCTACTGGTGTTAACTTTATATGTGGAGGCAGACGATTAACCGAAGTTAAATCTGGTAAAGATGATCAGGATTGTGTTGTTGTAAAACAAACTATAGTTAGAGATAAAATAAATAACGTATATGATGGAAAAAATAAAAGAATATCTAACATATCAGCAGGAATAGCTCCGAATGATGTTGCTACTATTAATCAAGTTATAGCAACCTCTAATAACGATCCATCTGTGTATACATGTAATGGTAAACGTATCACAAATCTTGATAATCCTACACGTAACAAAGATGCTACTAATGTAGAGTATGTAATGAATCTTGTAGGTAATGTAGTTATTGATATGCATAATCATTTGATTAATGCATCGATGAAACACAATAAAATCGAAGATTCTCAGAGAAACCAATGGATTAAAGATGAAATCATTGATAGATACTAGTAAAACTTATGAATATTTAAGTATGGAATACACAAAAAAAGGATTCATTATCATAAAGTATTTCATAGAGTGAAGACGTTGGTTACATAAAACAGCATAATGAAGACCGTATCGCTCAGTCGTCGTCAAGACAGCGGCAAGAGAGGACGTGGTTTAACATCAGCTGCATTATCCCTGCTCAGACGGATTCCAATTGGTGCTGTTGTGAATCGAGCGATAGACGCTTTACCATACGAATTACATCTGCCCGGAGGTTATCAATATTGTGGACCTGGAACTAAGTTGTCAAAACGTTTAGCAAGAGGAGATCCTGGAATTAATAAATTAGATCAAGCTTGCAAAGAACACGATATAGCATATTCAAAGTATAAAGATTCAACAAATAGATCAATAGCGGATAAAATTCTAGCGGAAAGAGCTTGGCAAAGAGTAAAATCAAGTGACGCAAGTATTGCAGAAAAAGCAGCGGCTTGGGCAGTAACTACAGCCATGAAGACGAAAGCTAAATTTGGTGCTGGAAGACGACGTCGCAGAGGAAGACCTGCAAAGAGAAGAGCTCCCAAAAGAGGTGGAAACATTAAGAAGAGACGTCGTAGAACTCGTAAAGCAACAGTAAAGAAAGCTTCTATTTGGTCAATGGTAAAAAACGGAGCAGGTTTATACCTAAGACCGTACCGTGTGTACTAAATAAGAAGAATCAATTGATAATTCCAAATAAAGCCTTAACAAATCATCAGTTAAATGATTATGTAAAATGTTTGAAAATACCATTTTTTCGAGGAGTTTTTATGAAAGATGCATTACCAACTAAAATATGGGAAAATGAAACTGGAATAGTAAATTTGGATTCCACCTATGGTCCAGGCACTCATTGGGTATGCTATAAAAAGCTCGGACAAACCGTTTACTACTTTGACAGTTTTGGCAATCTACCACCGCCGAAAGAACTGCAACATTATTTTCGAAACTCCAAAAACATTTTTTACAATTACAAAAGAGAACAACCTAACAATACTGAAATATGTGGGCATTTATGTTTGGAGTTTCTAGCGAAGAGTGTCAGTCAGCTTTAAGATGTCATCGTATACAGTGTCACTGAGTGGAAATTCATCCACATTGAAAAGTACGCTGTTCCCAGCATTGCGTCTATCCAAGGAAAGATTATGGGAAGCGGCATTACTTGATTTAACTACCTACAACTCAATTCCCAATGTTACGGAAGGAAAGAACAATTTACTACATTATTATGAAACTAAGGATGCTTCAGGAAAATACTCAGAATTGAAAATAATTACATTTCCTACTGGAGCTTATGAAATCGATGATATAAACCAATTACTACAAAAACAACTCGGAGAAGAAAATATCACCGTTAAAGGAAACAATAATACTTTAAAAGCAGAAATAACTTCAAAATATTATATCGATGTCAGTTTCAAAAACTCCATTGGCAGTTTACTTGGATTTACAGATACAAAAAAGAATATATTAACTCCTGGAACTACTCATTCAGGTGATACAACTGTCACAATATTGAAAGTCAATAGCATCGATGTAACGTGTAATATTATACACGGATCGTATAGAGAAGGAGTGAATCAGCATATTTTACATACATTTTATCCAACAGTGGCTCCTGGTTTTAAAATTGTTGAGAAGCCACAAAACTTGATATACCTACCGTTAAACACCAGTTTCATTTCAGACATCGTACTGAACATATTGGATCAAGACGGTGTTAGTGTTGACTTTAGAGGAGAAACGATAACTATACGGATACACATCAGAGCGGCAACATAAAGGTCAACATGGGATTATCATTTAAACCGCAACGGAAGAGTCGGGAGCTCAGTAGCTCCTCGACATTGGAAGAGTTAACATCGGACAACATTCGTTTTCTACAGAAGATTGGATTGAAACTTAACAACGATGGATATCCTGGATATATCTCAAGGACCGACATTCGACGAAACACTATGGGAGAAGGAATATCACACGCACAACCCTTACACTTCATCAAAATTAAACAATAACGATGAAATAAGGATTCCCATTCAACAACAAGATATTTACACATTACCGTGTGAAAGTTATTTGTACATTGAAGGACGGGTATTAAAATTGGATGGAAAAACTGCTTCAACAGTTCCTTTTATAAATAACCCGATGGCATATCTTTTTGATGAAATAAGATATGAGATATCAGGGGTGACAGTTGATTCGACAAAAAAGGTTGGTATAACAACGACATTGAAAGGATTAACATCATTAACACCGCATGAGAAGAATTCAATAGTCACCGCCGGATGGGTTGCCCCTGATAAAGACACTATAACACCGGATTCCAACGGTCACTTTGATTTTCATGTACCCTTACGATTGCTTTTGGGATTCGCTGAAGATTACAAACGAATAATAATAAATGTCAAACAAGAATTGGTATTACTCAGATCTTCAACTAACAAGGACTTGATACTTGCAGACCCTGCAACTACGGAAGATAAACTGGAATGGCAACTACAATTGGATAAAGTTGTTTGGAGAGTACCTCATGTAAGATTGGCCGATGAACATAGAATCGTATTATTGAGAAAGTTAAAGTCTGACCGTGATATTGTGATGCCATTCCGAAGTTGGGAATTCCATGAATATCCTACACTACCTCAGACAGAACGACAAACATGGACCGTCAAGACATCAACTTATTTGGAACGGGCAAGGTACATAATACTCGGTTTTCAAACTAAGCGAAAAGATGTTATCACTGCAAATGCCGGTCAATTTGATCACTGTAAAATAAAGAATTGTAAAGTTTTCTTAAACTCTCAATTCTTTCCGTATGACAATTTGAATGTCATGTTCAGCAAAAAACGTTTTTCCATTTTATACGATATGTATGCAAGATTTCAATCGTCATATTATGGAAAGACTAATACACCACTATTATCGCCTGACCAGTATTATTCCAAGGCTCCGATAATTGTAATCGATTGTTCAAAACAAAATGAATCGGTAAAATCATCAAGTGTGGATATAAAAATTGAAATGGAATTTGAAGAACCAGTAGCAGATGGAACTTCAGCATACTGTCTAATTCAACATGATAAAATAGTTACTTACACACCGCTGACCGGAATTGTGAAGAATGTACTTTAAAAAAGAATTAGTACAACGACTGCAGATTTTTGAGGTTAGAATTATCTGCTTCAATTTTTGAGGTTAGAATTTCGTTTGTGAAAAACAAGTTGAAAACAAACATTTATGTGATTGTATAAATTTCAAGGATTTCACGAAAAACATAAAAGAGAGAAAATCATGAGTGGAAAGTTCATTTTATATTCGACCGTCGTATGGGAAACATCGTTCGCAAGATGAGTTCTACTAACGGAGAAGAAAATACACCTCTAATGGATGAGAATAGTTCAGATATAGAAAAACAAGTTGAACGAGAAATGGACGAGTTCCTCAAGTTTAACAAACATAAGAAGAGAGAAGAAGAAAAAGAAGAAGGAGAAGCTGAAAAAGAAGTAAAAAGAAAAAAGGTTGAAGTTAACATTACAACTAATATTTTAACAGAAGTATTTCTTCGGATTTTCTACCCCATTTCATCATGCATGACGAAAAGTATTTCAGTTGGAATTTTAAAATCATTGGATTATTCACCGATTGTTATTTTAAATCATGGAAATAAAATGGTTACATTCACTGAAACTTCTTGGGAATCATTTATGAAACATTTACATCTTTTGGAATGTTATTTGAGTAACAACACATTTGGAAGAAGAACAAGATTAAGTTTATTGGAATCAAATATTGAAGTTGATATAGTGAAACATCGTGGGGGACAAATGGTTCGCTTCAGAGATTTAACTAGACATGATGTAAAATTACATTTGACTAAAGAAGAATTTTACACTTTAAGTTGTACTACCGGTCCCGTCACCAGATATTTGAAACAACTAATATTTTCAAGTGCAATAATCAAAGACTATCTAATCGATACATTGGACAGACAACCTTTCGTTCCAATTTTAAACGGTCCCGTGGATACTTCAATTTTTAATCGAATACCTCAAGAAGTGGATATGTGGAGACAATTGAACAACTATCACACCAACTTTAATATCGACGAAGAAGCGCAAGAAGTTAAAGAAGAACAATCGTGTTTGTAATACAAGTCAGTTGCTGACGAGACTTCATCATGAACAAACGGGTTTCGTTTTCTAATGCGCCACATATAATGGAAGTTAAAAAAGGTATAATTGAATTTCAAGCTTTTCGAGGAAATGATGGAAATTTTATTATAAAAGAATTAGTAATTTTGGATATGAACACATCTGTAGTTTATCATTACTTATTCAAACCTCCATTACCATTCAATAGACTAACAACTAAAGCGAAAGTTACAAACAAATGGTTGTACAAACATTTTCACAACTTAAGATGGGATGAAGGTTTTATTAATTATAACATGATGCCGCACATTATGAATCATTACTGCAAAGAGTTCAAAACTATCTACACAAGAGGATTGGAAAAAGCTAATTGGATACAATCATTTACAAGCAACGAAGTGATAAATGCAATAATAGATAGAGATTTCCAATGCTATTTCAATGAACTTTGTATTTCATCAAAGAGTTTTAAACATCGAAGGTCACAGTGCGCTTTGAAGAATGCCTACCGTTTGAATAATTTCCTTCAACAGAATGGTGGGGGTAATGTCGGTAATAAAAGTGAGAGCGCTACCATGACGCAGCATGAGTATTACTCGAACCTCCGAAGAGACAACATCTCCGACGGACATTATTATTAACAAGAAGATTAACAATAACATCAAGATGGCATCGCAGAACTTTCTTCAAAATTTGGTTGATCAATTCAACGCTCATTCAAAATCAACAATCTTACCGACGAAGAGATGTTCTGAACTAAAAGAAGAAAAACATTACATCATACATACAATCAAGAAGATGGACACTTCAGTTGGTGATGCTATTAATTGCACATTGAGCGAGGCGCCGTATACAGTTGGTGACGAACCGAAGTTTCAGATATTCCTACCGAAACGATTTGTACAACTTTTACAGAATGAAGATCTTCGTGTTATTCAACCCGGCGCACTCTATTTGGTTTCACACGGACCGAGTGGAAACAACTCAACTGAACTAACTATTCATGTAACACCTTCTACTAACTAGTTTGTACATAGCATTGTAAATATATGTGTTTGTAATGGTTTCTCAATAAAGATGATATAAAACAAAAAAAAAAAAGATAAAAGAAGCAACATATTGTTATGTCTTTGTACATAGCAATATGTTGCTTTTTTTAAAAATTCCACGGGATGACCTTGACCCAATTTTGTGTGATAATAAAAGTGAAAATCAACTTGTGAAATTCATCAGTCTACGACTAGCTTTCGTACCGTACACATCTCGCTCTCTATAACTAAATACAAAACTTCAACATGTCCCTAAAGGTCAAGTGTGCATCTTACGATACCAACACCATTACGAGTTTTGAACAACTTGAAGATTTAACCAACGAAATGCGAGTTTTACTTACCGGTGGTTATCACTTAACTGTTGATGTTAGTGCTACTAATATAAGGATGTTTACTAAAACAAAATACTGCGATGATGAAGTATTTCTTTCTACACAACCTACAACATCTTCATCGCCGACTGGTCAACATAACATCAAGTTTCACAAGTATTACCAATGTTAAATAACTTTTAACAAGTAAAATTAAAGAATCACGTGATCAATGTCAAGTTGATAAAAAGGGAATGGTACTTGTATAAATAATCATTCGCTTCCCGACTCTCGCTGCGTGAACACCTAATTTTAAAGATGTTATACAGAATGATGATTGAACTTGATGGAAAGATCTATGGAAAAGATTACAACACTGTTGAACAAATGACCGAAGATTTAAATATATTAACTAAAGAAGGATATCAAGCTAAATTAATTTTAAAATTTCCTGAAGTACATCCACTATCGACTGAAGAACTTATCGCTATGGCTAAAGCGGAGAGAGAGAAAAAGGCTGAAGAAAACAAACAGAAACAGACAAAGTCTGAAGAAGATAAACAGAAATGAACTTCTTAAGTATAAACATTCCTTACATTAGTAAGGTATAATTTTTTAAAACTTCGTTTGGATGACCTTGAAATTACCCCCACCACTTTTTGTAATACATAAAACTGACTATTCAACACTATACACTCTTATTCTTTCACTGGACTCAGCAGCGTCAACATGGAAGAACAAAAGTACAAGTACGAACCTCGTTACTGTTGTGAACAACAATGTACAGATTTAGGACCAATGATGGTGGACGGGTTAGCTTGCACTAAATGTGAATTTTTTGGATCTTGTTACTGCAAGTGCAAAACAAAACAACTACCGCCGCCGGAATTGCGAACTTTCAAATTTTACAAATCAAGATATTTTCATACATGCTGTCCTCAAAGATGTTTCAAATTTCATCCTCTCGATCTAGCTCATTGTCAACGCACCAAGTCTCATCAAGATGATTTTTGTACACATATGATAAAAAGATGTAAATACAGATCAGATTGGTATTCCGATCCTGTAGAACCATCGAATGTGTAATTTCAGTTTTACACTCTTTTTTAAAACTTCAATTGGATGACCTTGAGATTTCCCCCACCATTGGTTTTTAGACCTCCCCCCACCATTAGTTTAAGTTTTGTATCTTATTGAATCCACCTTTGAATTATTTCACTTCCAACACTCTAACTAACAACATGGGATCGCCTTTCGTCAAGTTTCAACATATAATAACTGACAGAGAAGAATTGGAGGAAATATTTCAAAATTTGCTCTCTGTCATGGATAGATATCCTATGAGATGGATCAGACTTGATGTTCACTATTTACGTCCTCGTGATTCTTCATCATCGAGTGAAGATGAAACAACGACTACTACTTCAGCTAGGATATTTCAATTTTCTTCATCATCGAGTGAAGACGAAACAACGCCTACTACTTCAGCTAAAATATTTGAATTGAAAGACGAAGAAGAGGAACTTGGCTATTTATTTAATAACAAGCTCATGCTCACCGACAAATAAGCCTCCTTCCTAAGCACTGATCTTCATTCAATCACCGACTCTCGCACGATGAACAACTCTCCGTTGGCACGAATGAATTCTAGTTTCGAAGTAAATTCTAAAGAAGATTTGCAAGAAATATTTAATACTTTACACGAAATTGTTAGTAAATTCAACACTGTTAAAATGAATCTGGAAATAACTTACGCCTGTCCTATTTGTGATAAGGTTGACAGTTCTGATGAAGATAGTTTGCTTAATCTTACTCCACTTACACCTCTACAATCAGACACGACAACAACAAGTACGGAAGCAACTGGTGAGCAACCTCCTTCCCCCACCACTTCTTTGTGATTCAACTTCCCCCACCACTTCTTTGTAATTCAACCTCCCCCCACCACTTATTCGTTTAACTAACGTTCCTCGCTTTTATTTCTCATTCCGTCTCCAACATTTGAACTATCAACATCACTTGTTTCAAAATTTCAAACACCAAAAAACAACACTAATGATGGATGAAGTTTCCTTCAACTCAAGGATGGAGGAGGAAAAGATGAAAGAGGAAAAGTTGAAATTGGAAATTAGACGATTGGAATTGGAACGGGAAAACCAACTCGAGATATTACGTTTCTTCAAACTTGTCAAATACGTCATCTGGGGACTCTGCCTTTACCTTATCCTCGTCGTCGGCGTTTGCTTTTACAACTCCGTGTTTCATCACAAAAATTCAACCTGTATTGCACATTGATTGTATTTCTTTTTGCACATTGATTGTATTTGTTTTTACGAATAAAGTTCAAAACTTAAATCTACCTATCCCGCTATCACCGGATAGTTCAACTCTCAGAACTATTTCCTGTGGTAGCGGGATAGGCTTTTTTAAAACTTACTCGGGATGACCTTGACATACTTTCCGTAACCCAATTATCAAGTTGAATTTCAGTTTTGAACCAACTTTTAATTTATGCGAAGTTTTAGTTGAACCCGGTTAATTTATGCGCACATTTAGTTCACTCCCAAATTGTTGAATTTCAGTCTTGAACTAACTTTTAATTTATGCGCAAATCTACTTCAAACGCTCACCCCACCTCCTCACCCCTCATTTAATATACGACCGGAAGCTATGTGCCCCGGCACGTGGCTTCCGGGGCAGCTGACCTGAGCCAGAAGTGGCCAAATCTAACTACTCACGTGGCCACCGGTAGCTGCAACTGGTGGCCGCCACAAGTTACCAGCCGGGTTAACTGCAGTTGACGGTACAGGCAACTAGCAAGACACTCCATCAATAGCCACCACACAACTAGTCTAGAAAATGCTGCCAAGTATAAACATCTCCTTCTTCTCGCATTACTTATCAAGAAAAGAAGGCGAAGACGCAGGCGTATGTTCCATGTTCATCTAATACTAACGACAAGAAAGGACAGTAGCCTTTATTACACGTTGTTTGACGAACTATGTGCAGACAAAAAAAGATTTTTTAACTATTTCCGCATGTCTAAAGTGTTTGCTGCAACTTCTTCCTTATTTTTCTTCTGGTCACTCATTATTTAACATCAAAAAATAAACAGCCTACTTGAAATAACTATCACAAGTCCGTCCGTATCTGTCTCCGCTCGTGAACTGACAGACTGTATGTATACCCCAAAACAGGTGAGTACACGCTTCGAGTGGCGGACACTAGTGGTCACGTCTGAAAGCTCCCATTTCTTTCAATGCCCCGGGGTGAGTTGCCGCCACTGCGGTTGCCGGCTCGCAGTTGCGCGAGGAGACACTGCTCGGCCACTGTGTCCTGACGGGCAACTGCAGTGGCTGCGTCTGAAGGCCCCCATTTAAAACAATGTTTAAGCTGTGGCAGGTAACCGGTGGCGGCCACCAGTTGCAGCCACCGGTGGCCTCGTGTGAAAGGGCCCTTAGTCATTCGACGTAGTCTTACCTTGATTGAAGAAACTATTACTATTTATTATTACTACGATTTATTAATAAAGGTTTTATAAATCTACTTTATTCTACTTCGACTATTAAATTTATCAATCAACTAACTTAAATTACCTGGGTGAAGAAACAATATACCGTAACTAAATTTATTAGCTTTGATATCCACGGCTTAATTATTTAATCAGGCCATCACATGGGTGAGAAATCAACGTACAAAAAGTATAATTCGGCATTCGTAATTCAATTGTCATAATGAAAAGGACATTAAAATTTGTCATTTAGTCAATTATTTAGTCAATCATTTTAGTCAATTAGTCATTTACGTCGCACGAACCCTGTAATTAACGATACTTTCAAACAGTAAATCCTGGTGACTTAATTTTTTTTTTTTAACTGTGACGTACAAACTTAAAATTAATTAATTAAATATTCACGTAACCCAAAAGTAGGCCTACGTCCCAGAATATTAACGTCAAATAATCGATGAAATCCGATTTTATCACATTTAGACGAGTGTGGAAAAACAACTGTATCATACGGACAAAATGGATAGGTTCAAAATTCTATTCATCAAAACGAACGATTCAAATGAATCAGTTCGCCAGAATAGCTGTAATTTCCATTGCCAGCTGATTGAATCACGATTAAAACAGCGGGTTAACCCGAGTGTTGCCGAACACAGCCGAAGCACCCAATACTCTTTTGATTTTCTCGTAAATAACGTGAATATGCGAGGATAAGTACGGCAACATCGCATAAATCTCATTCGTTGGTTCAAAATCACGTGACCGCTAAGCCCCGCCCTCAACGGACTTCTCTCGTGACGGCTAGTGTAGACGTATCAATTCAGTAAGTCGCTTCTAGCACAAAGGAGTGTCCAATATGTGAGTGCCACTGTGGATATTTATCTTACGAGTTAATAGACCATTAATTATTTACAACAATAAAACAAAACAATGATATTTGGGTTTACGTAATTCAATTCCGCAAACAAAGATACTTTACAAATGACCCTACAAATGAAATTATATCTTATCCTCTAATATTTACAAATGCTGAAAGGTTCCAGAACCGTGCAATGGAATTAAATATCTAAAGCTTTAAAATGGTAGTGGTTGCATCCAGTTCCTACTTCAGGGTTTTATTTAATTCCTCCAAGCAGAGGATTATGTAATCTTATTTATTACTTACATACAATTATTTATTTACTTATTTATTCCTTTTGAAACTTATAACTTTATCGTTAACATTTGGCTACTTCATTTATGCATATCGTTTGCTTTAGGGCTTACGGTCTTTGATTATTATTTTGTTAACTAAAGGGAACCTAGAAGTGCTCTATAGATTACATTTAATTGCTCGGGACCTAACGCTGCGCATCGGACTGAGAGTGACTTCACATACCCCTTGAGTTGATCCAGACGTTCCTTCCGTCGTCAGTCGGGTTCGTGGCCGGTACGGGGTCGTTCGGTGTGGTCCCTCGGCTCGGTGGACTGTGCTCCGCCGTTCTCCCCGTGGGTGCGTGAGCGGTCGCTGGTGCGGTGGAGTCCTCGTCTGTGGGTCTCGAAGCTGCTTGGCCGTCTTCCTTCTCTGGGCGTCTCGAGGCTGCTTGGCGATGGTATCCGGAGCCCGCTCAACCGGTGGCTTTTACCTGTCCAGTTTGCCTCTTAGCTCCTATTCCACCCAGACCAACCCTTCTCCCCTGACTTCTTCTACCCTCTACTGCTTGAAGACTGACTATTCCTTCCTCTACTAAGTTCCAATTTTGTCCCTACTACTTTTTGATTTCATCCCCGCTTCCAATTGTCAACGCCTCCCAGCCAATTATCTTTCCACCAATTATCCACTTCTTCCTTATTCCCCATTGGCGATTGAATACGTCGTCATCAAGCCGCCATCTTTGGTGCTGATTGCTGATCGGTAAGTATTTTATAAGTAAGTTTATATTTCCTGCATGGTTATTCTTAGAATTTTTACATGGCGTGAGAACATGCGTGCCGTCCGTCCTCCCAGCGTTGTACATATGATCACGGTACAGTTTTTACATCATGTTTTCGTCTGGTCGACGAGGGTCTCGGCGGATTTGAAGTGATTTACTGAGATGAATTTTGTATTGAGCTTAATATTAATTATGTTTAATTTTCCATGTTTACAGTATAATATTGGTTTTGGAATACCGGTAACAGATGCCTGTTCCACGTCTTCTAGTTACAAAGAACAGCTAAAACTCTAGAAAGACACTGATAAACACTCAAAAATCATTATTGATTATCGTATACACAAGTTGCGTGCAAAAGCTTTTTTAACAAACTCAAAAAAGAAAAAGAAGGTCTTGTAACATTCTCTTTTGATTGAAAAAAGAATTTAGTAATACCTAAAGTTCCAGATCAAGCTGCTTATTATAGTCGTCAATTATATACATATAATTTTACAGTTGTAAAGGGCTCATCAAAGAGCAAAATTACGATAGAAAATACAGTATATATACATGGAATGAAAATGAATACGCCAAGGGTTCGAATGCAATTTGTTCATTTGTATTTCACTGTCTTACTTGTTTGTTTGATATTTCAAAATGCAATAAGCTAAGACTATGCGCAGACGGTTGCGGCGGTCAAAACCGCAATCCCACAATGATCTCTATGTGTTCATACTATCTGAATTCAGCTCCTCCTAAAATTAAGGAAATGGAATTAGTTTTACCCATTCGCGGCCATTCTTATATGCCTTCAGACCAAGTATTCGGACATATAGAAAAGGTACTGAAGACCATGCCCGTTATAAATAATCCACAGGAGTAGGCTACTTGGATGATATTAATGAGCAGGGAACTGTTTACAAACTAGGGACAGATTACACAATTTACGATTGGAAAGAAGATACAAAGGCCTACTTCAAACCGACTATAGATTGGCACTTTAAATTTGCACCAAGGTCTGTGTTCACCAAGTCCAAGACTGCGACAACTGTGTTTGTTAGAGGATAGGTGTACTATGGATCAAATTTAGGAAGTGGGAAATCAATTCTGAAAAAGGGGAAACAAGTAAATAACACGTTGTTATCAGAAGTGCCACATGGCCACCCAGTCAAAGCAGCTAAGGTCAAGGATATTGAAACCTTCTTGTAAAACACTATCTATGGTGAAAACTGGCGTGCTCTACCAGATAACGATTTCTTTTGGATAATGCCATTATTGGAGGTGATGACGATGCTCCTGAGGAAGAATTCTGTGAACCTCATGAAGAAGACGTCCAGGTGAGAGTGTGAAAATAGTTAGGGAGACCGTTTAAAACCACTTCACAAGAGTTTAACAACAAACTAGCAACATATTAAACTTTTTGTGAATTAATAAAATATAATTTTTAGCTTTATTGTTTTTTTTTTCTCATTATAATACTCATTTAAATTATTTCAAGTGTAATTTATTAGGGTAAAATTCTACAAAAAGGGGAGAATTTTAAACTCTTTCAAATTTTAAAGATTCTGGTTTTCAGATTTTTAAAGCAAAACTGGTTATAAATTTTATTAGCTACAGCAAAACTGACTATTATTATGTGCCATAGCAAAACTTGCTGTGTGACTTTTTTAACGTTCATAGCTAACGAAATAAGCTAAATATATTACTTTCCACTGCAAATAACATACCTGGATAGCTTAAGGAACAAAAAAAGAAATTGATCACATGGTACCAGTAATAATTAATGTGAGGGTTTTTAGCATGTCCAGTAAAATTTGGTTTTCTGGACATAGCCAGTTTTTCTAAGGCCCACCTCATATAGGTTTCAATTCATTTTGATTATTACGAAATGTAAGACATATTCGATTCCAAGAACGTAGCGATATCGTCGAGTATTTGGGTTGCTAACGACCACTCCCGAAAGTCATGTTTCACTCTGGGCTGCAGTTTAGTGTATGTATATCGTATGGCTAATTTAGCCAGCCACCAGGTTTTAGAATAAGAAAATAAATTCTGCGGTGTAGAGCACCTGAGTCAGTATATGAAGAGTTGGAAAGCTAAAGGAGCTAAGAGCCAAAATTGAAATTCTCGGGGTCGTGATACCTTAAGGATGTATGGACGTATGCCCATCTACATCTAAGATCTAAGATCCTAGAGCTAAGATCCTCCCGCTATTGTAGCGTGGGTAAACAACATGCGCAAAGGTGATGCACGGCAATCGTTATGGCAATCGGCGTGCTAAAGGAGCTATGTTCTAATCGTCTGTCTGCTGTCAGCTGGTCGGTTGGGATTAAAGACTGGCGTTCGTTCCAAGAAATCTAGAATGTATAAGGTAGGTGCCAACAACAAAAACAATAACAAAAAACTACGTCAACGGAGCAGCGGCTGATTGCATCTGTCAAATCACGGGCCCTGTCAGTCAAACAGGTTATGTTTTCATTACGACGTAAACATGAAAATCTTTTTTCCTACGATGCTAATATAATAAAATATTTAAAACAAAATGCCTAATGACTTTGTTGGAGTAAAACCACACATCATAAATAATGGGAAACTATAAAATCCAGTAGAAAAATTGTGTACTTTGATATGTTTTTGTTGTAAAGATTTTCTCAAGGAAAATTTTAGAAAAACCTAAACTTTAACTATAAGAACACAAAACAAGTTGTGGGGCATTTTATTCCCAAAACGTTTTAATTATTCCAAACGTTTGTCTACTGCATGATAGCTATAAAAATCAGTGAATTTTCTATGACTCTAGGGGATGAAAAGTGAAAAGAAGTTTGTGACTTTAGTGTGGTATATTCAGAAACTGTAAGGGAAAAGTGCAAACATCGCAAAAATTTTTCTCACAATCACGTTATCTCATTTTTTACAAATTTTACAAAACTATCTCTCCTTTAAGAATAGATCAGTAACTTTTCTGAGACTTCCGTGACCACTGACTAAATTCCGTGAATTTCAGTGGCTCTTGGTGACTTTTTAGTGACCAGTAGACACCCTTTCAAACGTTTAAACGTCATAAACGTGAAGACAGTGAAAGAATCATTGATATTAGGCTACTTTAGAAGCCAAATTTAGTAAATTTTCTTAAAAGTTGTAAGGGTTTTTGTTGCAAATAAATATCTTACTAGGCCTCGAGATTTAAAAATGTTTTGAGGTTCACCTCTTACCAATTTTCTTCTTTGAAGTTACAGTGTGATCCGAAAACTTGAAATGGTTCTGCTGTAGAATTAGTCTAATTATGCAGCATGCCAAGGAGCAGGAGCAGTTGTAGGCCTATTCTTCATGGAACATGTACGGATGGGTATATCAAGGAGTACCGACTAACTTGGTTCAATTGCTGTATTCTCCTGTGTTGATAGGCTTGTTAAATTTGTTATAGGCCAACTCTAAGAGAAATTACAGCAATTGAAAAACGCAAAAACCACTAATTATTGTGTTGACTTTTAAAATGTATTGCAATTATAAATTAAGTTACATACGACATTAGGATATAAAAATCCAACACAATACAACAATATTTTATGGGATATGTTTAAATTTACAATGGTTAGGCCAATAATCCTACAATTTTTAAACAAGGCTTTTACATTAAGTACGGTACTATATTGTGACTCAATTATATAAAATTAAACAAAATAAGTTTGGACTAGGCCTAGATGTAAGTTAGGTTAAAAGCCAACCATAATAGGGCCTATCTATTAAAAAGGTCAATCAATTTATTTGATATACCGGTATACATTTGTTACGATTAGGCCTATAGGTATTTGTATGACATTAAGTGATATTGGGGTTAGCTAAAAAGGATAAAAAGTGTTTAAAGCTTATACTGGGTCTGCTTTTAACCAGTTTCTTACCATACTACCCTATTACATAGTCTATGGCTTACCAAAGTAGCTAGAAAGTATGCCTAGACTTAGGTGTACAGTCCATAGAACTGCATATTGAACTAATTTAAAAAAAGTTTGATCCCATGCTAAATTAAGAAAGCCTAAGTTAATTTTTATTCATATTTTTAAATAGAATCGCGGTACGGTAGCCTAAGTTTATATTAACCCTTTATTTCAATGATTGCAATTTTCAATTTTTTAACTGAATGAGGTATGTGCATTGCGAATTTAATGCTTTTAACTTAAAGCGGTGCAAACCCATAAAATGGACATCCCGGAAACCGAACTTGTGACCTCTTGAGCCGAGGTCCTTGTCCCTAACCGTCAGGCTAGGGAAATGTTGAAATAAAAGGCTAGTCTTATAAGCTAATTTTAAGAAAAGACATGAATTATAATATGACTTCCAAAAACAACAAAATAGGCCTACAGGGAAGACTAAGCACTCTTCTAAGGTGCTTCTAAAATCTTATGTAAATGATCTCCTAAGAGTAAATTACTTGTCTATAAAGTAGACTTATACAAATCTAATGCTAACCACTCTTATTAGTAAAATCTATTTTGAATATTAACATAAACTAAAAGCTTGGTGAGTTTTATTTTTAAATGCAATTTTTTTCAAACTAGCATTCATTTTGGTTGGTCTATGCTAGCTGGCTATGCCCAACTCTGCCGGTCTAAACCTCAGAACTGAAAAAATGCTAGAGGTACCTTTACCTTTATAAATTAAAGTTAGGAGGAAAAGGTGTAAATTAATAAAGAACGGAACTAAATTTCTTCCCATGAATATAGCAAAATACCAATAGCCTAGATTGTGGCTCTAATCCAAGGAATAATGTTTTGCCCCTAAAGATTTAAATGTCTTATATTTTATTGTTTTCAATGATTTGAAAACTATACCACATTTAAGGTGTTAAATTGCTAAAAGAAGCAGTTTAATTGAAATTATAACTACTACTATAAACCAATTTAATGTTCATTAAAAACTCAGTTGAGGTTAGTTGAGCTGATTGAACTTTTGCGTGAATGTAAACATTGTGACGTCAACGGGGCAGGCAGTACGGCAGGACCTCTTCAATCAGCTGTTGGTGTCACCTACCGTTTGCCTATATATATTCTAGATTCTAGATACTGTGGTTCGTTCTAAGTACAAGTACGTATATATAATAGACCTTCTGTATTTAATTTTGAAAAGGTTCAGGGTTGCAACTTTATATTTCACACAAATAAATGGACTATTATGCGCAAACAAAAGTGAGTAGCCTATGTTGTTGTAATATGGTATATACAGGTTTTTCAACAAACGTATAACATGTTGTAAAATAAAACCTTTTAAAATAATTCTCTTGCATCAAATTGTTATGAATTTTTTTTTCTTGTGTTTTAATTCCCTGGCAAGAGAAAAGTTCCACAAAACTTAGTTTTTATATACCTTACATTTTGACCAAATTATAAAATCACAAGTAGGCCTACTGAAATGATAATTATCTTTCCACTGATAATAACATCACCATTATCTTTATCTACTATTACATTATCTATTATCTTTATTACTTTAATATAATTACTCTGATTAGACTAACTGCATAAAATACCTTTGTTGTTGTTTTCTATAAGAGTTAAAATAATTACAAGAGAATCGCATATAAAATAAGTAAATAATAGAGGGTGAAAAATAAAGTCTTTTTGTTGTGTTTAATTTATTGTAAAGGCTCATTAGTACTATAATTATTTCTTCTTTCCACTCATCAACATTATCAAAAGAGTAATGGAAAACGTTGACCCTCAGGGATCTGGACTTCTTGGAGTGAAAACGACTTGCTGTCATCGTTGAAACGACGGTACGCTGATGTAGAGGAAAACCTTACATTCGCGTGTGCTACAATTCTTGACCCCCACTTGAAGTTAACACCATTTCAGAATTTGCTTGTTCTTGAGAATCCGAAGGGCAAAATAATTGAAGTAATGGTGGCACTGACGCAAGAGGAAGATTCAATACCCCATGAACAAGCAAGTGAGGCTGCAACAAGTAGTGAAGTAAACACAACTAGTGAAAAATCAAAAGGTCTTTGGTCTTACTACCAAGAACAATTTGGAAAAAAATAGCCGAAAAGGTTGATATCAGCTCTTCTTCTTGTGAAACTGGACTTTTCCATTATCTAGGCGAGAAAAACTGGAATCCTAAGCATGAAGAGAAAGTTGCCCATTATTGTATCTCTATATACTTCCCTGTACAGTGTACAGGGAGCGACTCTTTAGCACTGCAGGGATTAACTGAGAATCAATGGAACCGGAATCAATAAAAAGTGGAATCGACCCATCCCTATTACCAACCACGGTTTTTTGTCAATTATTACTTATTTTGACTAATTTTCATTCAATATCACACATAAGACAACAACTTCTTAAACTTTTAATTAACTGTTTAAAAATATGATACCAACTCGCGCGGAGTTCAAGGTTGACACTGAGCCGTGACGCTGTTCACTATGGGAACATCACGTCTCAGTTGAGATTGAAAATTGTCTCTGTTATAGTGTTGTTGTTTTCTTGTTTTGTTTGGCGGGTAGCACACCTGACGGAAGTACTCATCAGTTGGTGTTGGTGGGATATGGAACTCTCAAAATTTCCTTTCTTCATCATAAGGACCGACGCTACCCAGAAAAGTGGACATACTTTGGAGTATTTTTCGGATCAATGTGCATCCCGCAAGAGTTGGAATTTATTACCACTCCTCTTTTACATTAGTTATGTCTGCGTAGTTTGTGTGCCGCCCGACGAATTAGTAAGTGCCATTTTCTTCTTTTTTAGCGAATTTCCCATATGGAATAAGCTATTACCGTAGGTCTAGGTAAGACCTAAGCCCGGGACCATGTTACTTTTTCGTTTTGAGGTGCCCAGAGACCAGAAATAATAGTCATTAAAATATATATATATATATATATATATATATATATATATATATATATATATATATATATATATGTGTGTGTGTGTGTGTGTGTGTGTGTCCCTAGACACGATAACTCTCGTAAAAATGGTCCGATCAACACCAAATTTGGTAGAGATGTGTAATCCTACGTTTATTCGGATGAGTTCGAAAACCAGACATATCGACCCACCGGAAGGGGTAGTTTTGGGGGTTTTTGTACCCCAAAAATGGGTTTTTCGCAATTTTCGTATGTAAATTTAAAAAATTTTAAATTTATATTTTGACCATTGGATTTAGCTCAAAAAACACACAATTTAGTATTTTGAAGCTTTGCTCTATCTCCATTGGTTACCGAGATATTACAAAGTCTAAAGACAGTACATTGTCTTTTGGGGCTCCAATGTTAATGGAGAATAAGGATGTGTTAATATTTCACTTATTAACCAATATTTTTGGATGAAACTTGGTATTCAGCTTCATTTGGTTAAGATTCATCCATTTATGGAAAAAAATCTTGGTTTTTGTGTTTATTATGGCAGCAAACCTGCATACTCTTTTCCCATGTTAATCATATGGAGAATAATCAAACTCCTTTAGCAGTGGACAGATATTGATGAAACTTAGTATACGGCTTTATATGGTCGAAATAAATTTTTTCTATGCTAAAAACCTACTTTTAGTGTCCCCCATGGCAGCATACCTGCATACTCTTTCCCTATATTTATCTTAAGGAGAATAGACATTTATTTCTCTATTTATGTGCACGTGATGAAATTGTGTTTACAAGTTTAGCTGGTCAAAATTAATATTACTAATTTGGAAATTCGCTGAGTACGCAGGTCTGCTGCGGCGGGGGGTATTTTATTTTGTGTCTATCTACGCCAGAGGCATTCTGTTAATGGTAATTTTTCCAAGTCACTTTTGGTGGGTTTTGGGTAGCTTTGGACCAACCTTTCTCTTCTCTCATGATTTTTCCAAGTTCAGAGAAGTTTGTGACCATGAGTTTCCTTTTCCCTGCTCAGATAGGCTTCCAGTGAGACGAAGTCTGATGGGCTATTTAGCCTACACTAGCCTTTTCATTTTAGGTCTAACCCAGATAGCATGACTGCTGGATTCAAGCCTTGATTTTCCCTTAATTTTGTCTCGGACAATCCAGCAATAATTTTTAAGGAAAACCAGATACGGTAACAAAAATACCTGAAAAAGCAGCACCTTGATTTTAGCTGGAATCCACCCATTTCCGTTTGGCATGGTGACTTCCGGTGGTGGATTTAAGGTAAATAAAACGTGGAGAAATCAAGGTCCAATGGACCAATAAGAAAGCAAAGAAAGGGATACCCACAATGCCCCGGGCTTTGAGACGCTTTCACATCCCTCACAGATCGCCGTTTTATAATCGAACAACTCTCACCTTAGGATAGTTCGTTCTTCAAGTTATCCCTAAGTTTTAAAGAGTTTATAGTTTTCTATCGAAAGTGTTTATTGATTTTCCAAGTGTAAAGGTAAGTTTATAAAACTTTATTGTCCACCCCAACTGCTTTGTATTTGGTTATTTTATATTTTTGGTCAAGTTTGACTCGCCATGCAAGCACATCCGTTTTTCTCTTGGAGAAATTTTGACAGTTTTAGAACATTACAGTTCCCAATTTCTTTGTAGGCTAGAATGATAATTTTACTAATATTCAATTTCGGATTAACAGTGCTTGTATTATAAATATTCATCTTATTACAAGTTTAAATTCAAGATTTTAAGTAAAAGTTTGGTCCATTTCATAAAACAGTTAAATGCATCGCACCAATAAGTAAAATATTATTATTGCTTAAGTTGCCCTGAGTAGGCCGAGGCCTCTGTTGGTTAATCACTGAAGAATCAAGAAGCGTTTATTTGTCATTGACAAGTACGGTACTCCATGTATTGGCAAAAGTCGTTTAGGTCTAGCATTTGGCTACGGTCAAAACAATATCTTTATTTAAGCGGAGAATTTTTTTTAATAATTTACCAAAAATATAAAGTTATTTGTGGTTTCAAAACTGAGAATTAAAATGATTAAAGTTTTACATGATTGGCCTCAATGACCAACAAAATGTTATTTATACAAACTACAAATCAATCTCCATCTAGAGATCTAGAGATTGGTTAATATCTAACACTAATCTTCGTATTGTGGGTAAAATGTCTAAGAACAGATGGACATGTAAACCGAAGGCCGGTTACCAAAGAAACGTCGGGAATCGTTGGTAAAACGGCACCAGTCAACAGCCGACAAAATTTGCTATCATCGTAGCTCTCTGTATATCTATTTCAACCTCATGGTAGGAGTTGACAAAATTAACTCCCTAATTAGAAGATATAAAATTAGAATGAAAACAAGAAAATGGTACTTTAGACTATTCTATCATTTGTTGGATTATATCAAAGAGTCTGTAGGGACAGAGGTGATAGCAATATAATGCCTCTTGCAGAATTGAGAATCTGTCGTTATTACAATATGTAGGTCAGGGTCAAGTATCACTCCAGAGCGAGGAAGACCAAGCCAGAGCTAGATGTCAAGATACAAGTTACCTGACTGTGAGAGCAGAATCAACGTGAATTCTTCAAAGAGTAACCTTACTTTGTGCCTTAATAAAGTTAAAAACTGCTTCTACAAGTTCCATAACCAGTGAAGGTGAAAAGGGGCCAAATTTACAGAAGTATCAATGCGCTTAGGAAAAAACGGTATAATTTACATATGGGAGTAAACAAATTTTAAATTTATTTCAGCATTTCCATTAGACTATATGCATTTGGTGTGTCTCGGTGTAATGCGAAGTATGATGTACATATGGAAGTTCACACTTCCCCGCCTCAACGACTTGTAGATGCAATTTCAGTTAGGCTCGAGAATCTTCAACCTTTTATTCCGAGTGAATTTTGCCGTTAACCGAGCTGTTTACATGATATTAAACGGTGGAAGGCTACAGAGTTTAGACAGTTCTTAATATACACTGGGCTTAATGTCTTAAAGAATATTTTACTCCCGGAACTGTATTAAAATTTCGTTGAGCTTCGTGTTACAATTAGAATCCTCACCGACTCGAAACATTGTGAAATCCATCGTCCTTATGCACAAGACTTTCTGTTCCACTTTTTACATGTTTTCAAAAACATTTATGGTACAATGTACATTACCCATAATTTCCATGGCTTATTGCACTTAGCAGATAGTATTCCTTCATTTGGACCACTTGATAGATGCAGTGCAATTAAATTTGAAAATTATCTGTATTCTTTGAAGAAACGTCTAAGAAAAGGTGACAAACTCTTGCAACAGCTAATGAAAAGGTTATCTGAACATCAGTCATGTACACCCACTACCTTGCAGAATTATCCTTACTAGAGATCGCCTCCTGATCGAAATTCGATCAAAATTTCTGTTGATCTGGACCCAAAAAGCTTAGAAACATTTTAGAACTAAAACATCTGTTCTTCCTAATTTTCTAGCAGTTGTTTTTACAACAGCTGTCTAAAGATTAATTCAATTTTCCTTTCTCCATAAGATTAACATTGGGACTTTAAAAGCCTGTGGGGCGCAGCCCTCGAGTCCTATGTTAATTATAATGTGATTCTGCTCATCTAAAGGACTATACCTTTCTAACGGTATGCGCGGATTTATCCTACGATGCACACGAGCTGAGAAAAAAGGAGGAAATGAAACATGGTTGCGTATTAATTATCCTTATTGCAGTTCTCCAGATTTATATGCAAGTATTACTTATATACTTTACCATTAAAAAAATAAAATTAAATTAAGGACTTTGTTCTCTCCACTTCTGCATCGGGTTCCTGTTGTAAATTGGTAGATGGGAGTGTTGTTACCATTAAAAGTATCAGAACATCCTATGGTTCAATTCCTATGATATGTTTTAAAAAGTTTATCAATTACAATGATTATTTTGGTAATCCTTTGTGTCGAAGCTCATCATCAGTTGGAATCAATAGAGTTTCAACTCTCGTTCACTCGGAACAGGAAGTTCCTGCTTCACAAAGTGTGGAGAAATTGGTTTTAATACCATTAGAGGATGGGAATGAAGAGTCATTAGTTATACCATTGTTGCCCTCTGAATAAGAGACAAATAGGAAGGCGGAAAGGACATAGTACAAATATCCTCTACTATTTAAGGCTTCAAAATTGAAAATTTAAATGTACAGAAGAATATGCTAGGAGGAATTGATACTTAAAATCTAAACCAGGGCCGGTAAGCTATTTTTACTTTTCTTCTATATTGTTCAACAGTATGCTAACATATACGCAAGATTTAAAATATTTAACAAACTTCTTAAAACAATAATTACACTTTGGTGACTATACTTTCGAGAATAATGTTAAAATTCCAAACTAATTGTGACTTGTTATTACACAAACCTTGGTATAGTCACTCCAACATGATGGGATGGCCCACGTGGAGTCAGAAATAAATCTTTCTTCGACCAATGGGTTTATGTATCAAATTAAAGCTCTTAAGTAGTAGAATTTAATGCCGCAAACCCCATCTCAAAAGGTTGACTGAGTCAAAGACGGCAGCCTGTCAAACTTTGAATAAAAATCAAATTATAACCTAAACGCTTAAAATTGTAATAATTATCCAAATACTTGACCTTTCGAGGTGCGGTTTGCGGCAAACGTTTGCTTTTACAATTACCTTTGAAAATGCGGTTAGCTAGTCATATGCTTATCATACTACCCTTGAACCAATCTCCACATGGACGTCCCAAAGAGGAAGTTTAAAAAAAAATCTTAGTCCATAGCCATGCTATACATAATTTTAAAGGTAGTAAGGAGAGTACATAGCCGAAAACCAGACCTCAAAAGGTAAAATATGTCTGAAGTTATTGTATTTCAAAGTTTTGATAATATTATTTTATACTAAACTTTGAACTGAATAACAAAAAATTTCCTGATGAAATTTTATTTTATTTTCTTAAAAAATTTCAGGGACTGTATAAATTTTTTAAGTCTACAAATAAATATAATTTTTAAGAATCAAATTGTGGCTTTGCACACTATTTTTCGGAAGCCTCTTACAAAGGCAGCTCAAGTTGACAAATTAAATTATCTAACCATTGGTACTAAGTTTGTAATGATCTGACGACAAATAACGTAGTAACTGTGATTTTTCTTAAAATTTAACCTACATTTGCATGCATCATAATAGATAAGCAATGTTATTATGCACAAAATTATTAATAACTTCATTAATTGTTGTCAATTATTAAAAAAAATACTTGATAACTTTTGTTAGATAATTTAATTTTGCAACTTTTTTTTCTCTTAAAAATTTTTGGTGTTTTCGTATATTTTAGTCTTAAAATTTAAAATGACCGTTATTTTGTTAAATGTACATAGGAAAAAATTAATAATTTCCAAAAAAAATTACATTGATGTCATAAAGGTTCATGCCAAATATGAAATTAATATAATTATTTTTTCTAGAAATGAATTATTTTGTGTAAAAAAAAATATAGTGGATAACGGCTAAACAAAGCCGAAAAAATGAACATTTTCGATTTACTTTTTTGTGTAGAATATGAATATGCATAGCCAGTCACAGTTTTTTTTTCAACACCCTGTACATAGTTTATAGGCTAGGATAAAAAAAAAAATATATGGAAAAAATGAGTACACATTTCTTTATATTTGTAGACACTTGTGCTATGTTAGGTGTTTTGTTCATTTAATTACAAATTTTTGTATATTTTTTAAAGACAATAGCGTATATTGATCAATTCTGACTTAAATTGTTTGTTTTAGGCAGAAAGAATACACAATATATGAAAAGAAAAATTATTGTGTGTACATGTATTGCAAAAAACTAGTGACTAACTATTGTCGTCATGTTAAATCTATTCATCCAGCGTCAAAAGAAGGACTAGCATCTTATATAATAAAAGAGTGCATTTAAGGGTCTAGAGAGAGAACTACTGAACGGATCGAGGCCGTTTTGGTGTCAATGGATTTCTTATGACTCCTAGATGATAGGAAAAATATGGTATCCCTTGGAAAATTCCTTATAAAGCCGCAAAATGAAAATTAGACCTTATTTAGACCAATCTAAGACGTGATTTTGTCGATTTGTTTACTGCTCCAGGTGATCCATATCTTACATTGAAATTTGAAAGCACTGCTGCTTTACAAAGTGTTTTTGTAAACAAAACAGACAATTTATGATAATTGACAGATACAAATGAAATCAAGGACACGTAATGTTGCAGTGGTTTTTAAAGCAGTAAAATCAATATTTAACAGCTGATGCTTTAATAAAATTTTGGTTGCTATACTATAAAGAGAGTTTAATTAATATAGATAATTAATTGAATTCATGTATTAAAACTTACGAATTATTTATACATATGTTTTTATTACTATCAACGAATGAGCATTATGTTTTAAAATACATAAACATAATCTTTTGATTGTAAAATTCTTCCCACCGTATTTTAATCCATTAATTTTTGTTATAACTAAGTCACTAACATCCTTATATTGTTATTTTTCATCATTTTAAGGTCGTGTATGCTTATGATTCTACATATTTAACAGTTGGTTTATTGTTCCCACTGATATAAACAATGGAGTACAAAAATAGAAAATGCGGAACTATGAACTGGAAGAAATCAGTCTTGAAATTTACAAGAAGAAATACCAAGAATGAGAAAAGGAGATGGAAATAAAGTGGAAACAAAAGACAGAGAATAAACATTTTGAATAGTGTTTTAGTGAAGGTAAAAAACCTATTATACGATTGACTTCGAGGACAATGCAGAAATACTTAGTACACCTAGGAATGTACTTCTATACCATTGCGTGAAAAATTCAGGCCAGAACTTGAAAGCAAGGTTCAATTAGATGCATAAACACTGTGGAAGAGCCCACAGAATGGTGCTCAGCGATGGTGGTGGTACCAAAACCTAGTGGGGATGTTAGACTCTGCTTGGATCTAACAAAATTAAACAAGTACGTTAGGTAACAAGAATGCCAGAGGTTGAAGACACACTTAATCAGACTGGTAAATTTCGAGTGTTTAAGATAAAAATTCCCAATTCTGGCATATTAAATGGACTCTGAGTCAGCGAAATTATACCAATAGGCCTAAGTTATTTGGCCACACTACTGGAATGGAATAAATGGAAATACGGTTAAAAATCCTTTAATCATTATATTTTTTGTAAAGTCTCATAGGCCTACCCTATTGTAAAACCATATGATAGTAAGTAAATTATTTAAACTTATAATCTACTAAGGACATACTAGAGATCGCCTCCTGGTCGAAATTAGACCAAAAGTTTCGTTAATCTGGATCCAAGAAGTATAAAAACATTTTATAACTGAAACATCTGTTGTTTCTGTTTTCGCAGTTGTTTTTACAACAGCTGTCTAATGATTCAATCAATTCTCCTTCCTCCAAAAGATTAACATTGAAACTTTGAAAGCCTGGGGGGCGTATCCCTGGAGTCCCACGTGAATTACAATAGAATTCTGGTCATCTACAGGACTGTACCTTTCTAACGGTATGCGCGGATTTCAATTACGATGCACAAGAGTTGAGAAAAAAAGAGGAGAAGAAACATACTTGCCTATTATAGAAGACTAGGAAATCGCCCACTGGTCGAAATTCGACCAAATATTTAGTTGATCTTGAGCTAATTAGTTTTAAATTCTTTTAGATAAAACAAACTGTTCTTCCTGATTTGCTATAATTTGTTCTTACAACATCTGTTTCATGATCACTCAATTATCCCACTCCCATAAGATTAACATTGAATCTTTCAAAGCCTGTAAGTCGTAGCCTCGGGGGTCGATGTGAATTAAAATACCATTCTGCTCATCTAGAAGACACTACCTTTCAAACAGTATGCGCGGGTTTCTTTTACGTTGCTCACAAGCTGAGAAAAAAAGGATGAAAAGAAACATGCTTGCATATATTAATATGTAGAAAATAATTGTTCACATTGATAAATAAATGGGAAAATTTTAGTTTTAATACTGTGTTGTCTGTGTATTAATAGATTATATTACCATTTTCAAACGAGAACAACAAATTCATGAATAATCATAGTGAAAATTACCCGTCATTTTTGACGGGGTGTTTGCTAGTTACAAATATTAAACAATGAAATCAAGGATACAAAATTGAAAAATAAAAGTAACATGCAAGTTAAAAAAAATCAAAATCTATTTGGAATTATAAAGTTCTTAAATAAATGCAACATTGTCCAAAGGTTAACTTAATCCCTGTAAAAAGTAGGCACAACGATTTTAACAAAAACGGCAATCCCAAAGACTCTGTGCAGAGTGCCCATTGCTTGGGCTAAAAGAATTTACATTGTTACTTGCATATAAAAAATTGCTCTAACATGACTAAACAAACCTCGCCTGTGAGAAATATAACATAATTAAGAAGAAAAAAAAACTCTAAGAGAACATGCTTGCCCTTTAATCCCTGAAACATAAAATTTAACTAAAGAAGTATTAAATTATATGATAGGTGATGAAATTGCTTCAGTAGCAAAGAGTGATCCATTAGTCCTCCAAATGGGTTTTCACGAATAAAGGCGAGAACACACTTAAAGAAGTTACTGCTCGAGGGAGATGAGGGATACGGGTAGATTATTAATAGAATTAAGAAAAATAAACCGTGACATAATGCAACTAAAAGATACCTTCAAACCCGCCTATTTCTAAGATTTAATTAAAGCTGTAGAAAGTTTAAATGGGTACGACCCAAAAACTGGTTCTGTCAAATTAGCTGGCATGGCCTATTGGTTATTACAACCTTTGATAAACTGTTTAAGGTTGTATCGAAAAAACTTGATCGAAAATGTACATATGGAGAACTCTAAAGACAGACTGCAATAAATAAGTTAAATGACTTTGAACAGACAACTGGGCGAATGCATTAGGTCGCCACTCTCTTCGATCGTTAAAGAAGGGAAAGATATTGAAAACTACATTAATAAAATATCACGAATTAATTGACCATTTGAAGAACAATTCAAGAGATTGTGTTGCTTATAATGAATTGGTAGATTTAATAATTTCCTTCATTATGTGTTGGCAAGGCGTCGGCCTGTAAATCTCACTAGAGGTTCCATTGATCATTATAAGCTTTTAGATGTACTGATCAACTTTTGGGAATGATAAAGGATGAAAACTTATTAAATGCCATTGAAATGGAACAATACAAAAAGTTTCATATCTTCTTTGTCCCAAATTAAGAAAAAACCAACGCCGCCACCAGTCTGTTTTGCGATGCGATAGTTCATATCGATCCTACTTGGAAGGGATCGCCATACTGGTTTATACCTTTAGGTTTGAGATGTATTTTATTAAAAATAAATTTAGCTCTGAGTATTTGATATGATTAATAAAAGCTTTGATAGATATTATTCTGTCTCTTGGTTAGTAGTGGTGTCTTGGTATATATATCTGTTTTTATTTTTGTTGTGTTCTTTCTAGGTCAACCTGATGGGTAAGCTACTCTAGGCTAATTTACTATCTAGGCCTATAAAATAATTAGACTATTTTTGTTACAAACAATGTAAGTTTATAACCCTATCAGAAATACAATTCTAATCGGAATTTATGTTTGCTTAATTATAAACTATAGTGGATAACAAATGGTATAGGCTATTTTATTCCTTTTTATGTCTTGCTTTAATATGTAGGTGACTATCAGATTGTCTATCAGCTGTAACTAACAATGGAATAAATTAAGATCTCTTTCTCAGGGAGGGGAACTCGTGCTGACAAGCAAACTCAATTTTATATAATTTGGATATGAAAATGAAGGTTTCAATAAATTTTGAATCTTGTAATAATGTCAATTGTTCACAAAATGTTAGGAATATAGTTCAAGTCTATTGTCTTCTTGCTCACTATCTTGACTGTTGATTGATGCATTGAAGAATCTTACCAATTCTGCTTCAATGCTTCTTCGCCCAGTACTGTATTTGGGGATTACTGTAAATCCATTTAAAAATGGGATTGAATTTAATGGAGTACTGTTTGGGCAATGTTCCTATTACTTGGTACTAGAATAAATCTCTAGTCCAGACTAAGAAAAACATTACAAATGAAACATTACAAGCATAAAGAAATAAAATAAGTAAAAAATAAATAGTGACTGTTACTGAAAGGTAAAGCGAGAAAGATGTAACTGTTATTTTTACTTTTCTTCTATATTGTTCAACTGTATGCTAACATATGCACAAGTTTTAAAATATTAACAAACTTCTTAAAACAATAATTACACTTTGGTGACTATACTTTCGAGCATCCTGTTAAGATTCCAAACTAATTGTGACTTGTTATTACACAAACCTTGGTATAGTCACTTGAACATGAACGCAAAAACAAAATTTCTTTAGCTAATGTGTTAAGGTACTACTAGAAATTCTATTTTTGAAATTTTGATGAGAGACATAATTTCTTTTACCCCTGTTCAGTGGTTGAGGGGCAGTTCTCTCTCCCATAATTTTGAAGGAATTTATATATTCTTATAGAGCCAACAGGAATTGAGCTTCTATCTTTTACTAGCAAGGATGTTTGACCTATATGTCATCATGGTCATAGAAATTTTCCCCCCCGATCAAAATGTAAAACCAAAATTCCGATTACTGATAGCATTTTGAAATGTACATTTTACTGTAGTATGTTTTTAATTTTATTGTGATGTGTTTTGTCACGTGTTAATAAGTGCTAGTTTTTTTGGAGTTTGTTAAAGTTAAACTAGAGTACCGGGGAACCGAGCTTCGCTCTATAATTATGTTGTAAAATGTTACAAAATGTTTAAAGTTACATTTAAGTTTATTAAGTGAGGGTGAGATGTCAGAGCACGCCTTCAGTCTTCCCTTTTCTATAGGCCTTTTTTTACTTCCTCCTCGAGAATATTGGGGTGGGATGGATCCTTGGGGAATTCCTTGCGTAGTGTTCTGGAGTGGCGATCTTACTTTGACTTCATAGTTGTTGTTGAGGTGTTCTATTTCCACTATTTGATTCCGGTTTGTGAGATAGTTTTTCAGCCAAAGTAGTGCATTTCCTGAGATATTAAGTTGAAGGAGTTTACTATTAAGGGTTGGATCGGTCCAGGCTATCAAAGGCTTTTTTTGTGTCTATGAAGATTCCAGTAGCTTGCTTCCTTTCCTCCCAAACTCCCGAGATGTCTTGACAAAGTTGGGCCAGGGCTGTTGATGTTGATTTTCCTTTTCGGAACCCATGTTGCAAACCTGATATTACACAGTTCTCTTCTAGATATTTGATTAATTGGTTGTGGATTGCTTTTTCAATGTATTTGGATAAAGTGGGCAGCACTGATACGGGTCGGATATTTGATGCTTTGGATTTTTCTCCTTTTTTGCATTTAGGGTAAACTAATTCTACTTTGGCTGCTTCAGGAATTTCATTTTGTTCTATGGAGGAGTTAATAATGTTTAATATGGGCAAAATTATTACTGTTTGACAATAACTGATTATTTTGTTGGATATTTGGTCGATTCCTGCAGAGTTTTTGGGTTTGAAGCTCTTAAACATATTTTGAAGATCTTTGATACTGACTATGTTAAACTGGGTCAGGCCTTAGAGTTTAAGCCTTACTTTCCCATAAGGATGTCTCTGCTTATTCGGTTGTGTATAGGCCTACATGGACGCTACTTACATTTTATAACATTTTTTTAATGATCAGTATGTCAGTTTTTTGCAGACGATTTTGTCCTAAGTCCAAAATTTAGCTCGCTAAATGATGTCAATGATGTTGTTATTTCTAAGTCAACCCTTATTAGTGAGTGGTGCAGTACAAAGAATTCCTGCATGAATGCTGAGAAGGTTCAGGATGTAACACTGTGTCTGGGCAGTAGATCCAGCAATGCCAAATCACTTGAGTTCTTGGGGTTTCATTTGCAGTCCGATATTAAGTGGCAAACACACATTGATTATTTGGCTTCAAAAATTGCGACGGTTCATGATAAGATCACTAAGCGCTAGTGTTTCTCCTGATATCTTTCTCTGTATTATTCCGCATACATCCATAGTTTTATGTCATATGGAATCTCAGTGTGGGCTAACTGTTCTTAAATGCCATTGACATTGACAGAATTTTTATGTTGCAGAAAAAGGCCGTAATATTAATGTGTGGCGTTCATACAAACACATTGCAAACCACTCTTGATTGCTTTTAAAATACTTACCATCATTGTTTGTCATGTCATGTTTTTTTTTTTTCAAGGACAATCTGTAAAATTTAACCAAAATATCAAATGTTCACAGCTACTCCACAAGGTTTAGAGGTAATATTTTCACGTCAAGGTGCATGTTTCCAGCCACTGAAAATAGCCTTTGCTATCAAGGCATAAAAAAATAAAATGCTTTGCCTGTTAACATAAGAAATTTATCTAGAGCTAATTTTAAGAATGCTATAAAAACTGGTTTAACAAGTCTCATTGTATAGGCCTAAACCTGAAGAGTTTTTGAGGTTAAGTTTTTACGTAACAAACTAACCTTAGTTTGATTTTTCGACGATTGTCATAAACATTGTTATTGTTTCAATTGACTTTAAAGCATTTCATTTTATTATAATCATATGATTTGCACCTATACTTTTCTTAAGTGCAAAAATTTGATTCATTATCTTACTATGTAATCCAAGGTTTTTCGTGTTTTGATGAATTAAACTACCTGTTATTTTATACCCTAGAATTTATCGCTCAATACTGGGTTTCCACTCGTGCTTTTGAAGATTATGCCCAACCCCCAACACAACTAAGAAATTTTCTCGTTTTTAATACACAAACTAGCTACATGGTTAAAACATGGGACTTACGTTTCGGAAAAAAATTTATAATCAGGTGATCGCTCCAATGCTTTTCTTATGGAGAAAAATGATTTTTATTAACGATTTTACTAAATATTTCGAGCGTTTTGAGCGTTTTGATGAATTAAACTACCATTATTTTGTACCCAAGAATAGTTATTTTCCATCCGGAACGGTCTCCCGCTTGTACTTCGCGAGATAATTTCCAACCACAAACCCCACTACAAAACTTTCTCGTTTAATATAATAGGATATCGCCAATGGTCAAAGTCAACCAAAACTAAATGGTCAAAAATTTGACTTTTACCATTTAGACTCAGAATTAGTTAAAATATTTTACTACAATAACATCATTATTAACTATTATTTATCTATCGCTTGTTATTAAAACATCTGTCAAACGGTCAATTAAACTTCTTCTACAAGATAAACATTGAAACTTTGAAAGCGTGTAGGGCGTAGCCCTGAGAGCCGATGTGAATTATAATGGGATTCTGCGCATTTAAAGGACACTATCTTACTAACAGTATGTGCTGATTTCTCTTACACTGCACACAGAAAAAAAAAAACGAGGAAAATAAGATTATTAATATATAGATTAGCCTATCTGTCAGAGTTAATTGGTGCATGGCAATATAATTGGTGTGTTTTGGAAAGTGGAAATTAATCAGATAGTTTTTTTTCAGACGGTTTTGCCTTGCTGTTGATCTTTTTGTTGACGTAGAAAATGCTCCGGGGGTTGTTTTGTCAACTTGGCTGACTGATGATGAAACAGAAACATTTTACCGAAAAGTCAGTTCAAACCTGGCCTTAAATAAGCTGCTGCAGAAAATGAGAATTCCAGACGAGAATTGGAAGAAGTTCCATGTTTAAGTCCTCAAAAAATATAGTAGGTCACAGGCTTTTGGCATGATCTTTGTTGGGGCAAGGTTTAATTTTTGTGATAATTCTAAGTTTATTTAATTAGTTTCCTCAGTTCAACGTTTGAGCATTGTTCACAAAAAACCCTGGTGAAATATTATTTTATTTATTTATTTTTTTATTGTAGGGACTGTATAAATCTTTTAAGTCTATACAGTAATATAATTTTTAAGAATCAAATTGTGGCTTTGCACAATATTTCTCGGCAGCCTCTCTGACAAAGGCAGCTCAAGTCGACAAATTAAATTAAACCATTAGTACAAAGTTTATAATGATCTGGCGACAAATAACGGAGTAATTGTGATTTTTCTTCCAATTTAACCTAGATTTGCATTATGCATCATAATAGATAAGCAATGTTTTTATGCACAAAATTACCAATAACTTCATTAATTGTTGTCAAATATAAAAAAAAAACTTGGTTACATGTGTTCGATAATTTAATTTTGTAACTTTTTTGTCTCTAGTGCTACAGCTACAGAAGAAGTAAAGCTCCTACAGAAAAAAGATATTTATATACATTTTTTGTTGACGTAGAAAATGCTCTGGGGGTTGTTTTGTCAACTTGGCAGAGTGATGATGAAAGAGAAACATTTTACCCAAAAGTCAGTTCAAACCAGGCCAGAAATTAATAAGCTACTGCGGAAAATGAGCCTTCCAGACGAGAATTGGAAGAAGTTCCATGTCAAAAAATACTGTAGGTCACAGGCTTTTGGCATGATATTCGTTGGGGCAAGGCTTAATTTTTATGTGATAATTCTAAGTTTATTTAATAAGTTTCCTCAGTTCAACGTTTGAACATAGTTAACAAAAAAATTCATGGTGAAATATTTTTTTTTCTTAAAAAATTGTAGGGATTGTATAAATTTTTTAAGTCTACAAAGAAATATAATTTTTAAGAATCAAATTGTGGCTTTGCACACTATTTTTCGGAAGCCTCTGAGAAAGGCAGCTCAAGTTGACAAATTAAATGATCTAACCATTATTACCAAGTATGTAATGATCTGACGACAAATAACGGAGTAATTGTGATTTTCCTTCCAATTTAAACTACATTTGCATGCATCATAATAGATAAGCAATGTTTTTATGCACAAAATTACCAATAACTTCATTAATTGTTGTCAAATATTAAAAAAAAAACTTGGTAACATTTCTTAGATAATTCAATTTTGCAACTTTATTGTCTCTAGTGCTACAGCACAGAAGAAGAAAAGTTGCTACGGAAAAATATATTTATGTACATTTTTTGTTGACGTAGAAAATGCTCTGGGGTTTTTTTTGTCAACTTGGCAGAGTGATGATGAAAGAGAAACATTTTACCCAAAAGTCAGTTCAAACCTGGCCAGAAATTAATAAGCTACTGCGGAAAATGAGCCTCCCAGACGAGAATTGGAAGAAGTTCCATGTCAAAAAATACTGTAGGTCACAGGCTTTTGGCATGATATTCGTTGGAGCAAGGCTTAATTTTTATGTGATAATTCTAAGTTTATTTAATTAGTTTCCTCAGTTCAACGTTTGAGCATAGTTAAAAAAAATCCTGGTGAAATTTTAATTGTTTTTTTCTTAAAAAATATTAGGGATTGTATACATTTTTTTAATCTACAAAGGAATATAATTTTTAGGAATCAAATTGTGGCTTTGCACACTATTTTTCGGAAGCCTCTGACAAAGGCAGCTCAAGTTGACAAATTAAATTATCTAATTTGTAATGATCTGACGACAAATAACGGAGTAATTGTGATTTTTCTTCCAATTTAACCTACATTTGCATGCATCATAACAGATAAGCAATGTTTTTATGCACAAAATTACCAATAACTTCATTAATTGTTGTCAAATTAAAAAAAAACTTGATAACAGTTTTTAAATAATTAAATTTTGCAACTTTTTTGTCTCTTAAAAATTGTTGATGTTTTCGTATATTTTAGTCTTGAAATTAAAAATTTAAAGGACCTGCCAACGTACCCCACTTGTAAACATAGAGAAGGAAAGTTCTCATGTCGTACACTGAGTATGCGAGAAGTGAAGAACATTCACGACCGGTTTTATAAAAATCCTGACCGGCAGTCTCAGCAGAATTTTATTTTGAGATATAGTGAAACTTGTAACATCAAGAGGCGAAGGCCTATGTCAGTAATGAAACAAGTACAAACAGATGCTAAGCCTAGGCCTCCTCGGCTGAGAACCACTAGATATTTCGTTAAGAACACCAATAATGAAAAAGTTCTCGTTTGTATGGTAGTTTTCATAAATATATTGCAGGTGTCTCGTTTCCGAGTAAATAATCTGACGAAAAAAGACTTCAATAATGAAGACGTGATAGAAAAAAGAGGTGGCTTTTGGAGACAAGCTGTGTTTGAACCATAAACAGTCCGTAATGAAATTTATTAACTCCCTATCGTGCTTGGAATCTCATTTCTCTAGAGATAAGAGTCAGAGAGTTTACATATCTGCGGAACTTAAAAAGCTGTGTAGACTGTATTCTTCTAATCAAGAAAATATTCCTGTTAAATAGAGTTTTTTCGTACCGTATGTAATACAAAATACAATATTGGCTTCGGTTCCCCGAGAACAGATGTGTGTTCGACATGTTTAAGTTTAGATGAGAGAATTAAGCTAGAAAAGGACCCTAATCTTAAAAATACCCCCGTCGCAGCAGACCTGCGTACTCAGCGAATTTCCAAACGATCGTGAGATATTGTATTTTCCCCATTAACACCATAGGAATGGGTATGTAGGTTGGCTGCCTTGGGATGTTGTTAGAAAATGTTAGTTTTGTTAGGAAATGTAATAGTTACGAGGTAAATGTCAAACTGTATCAATTTTCGGCACTTTTTAATTTTCCCCATAAACCCCATGGGGGTGAGTAAGTAGGTTTGCCGCCATATGGGTGTTGTAAGCAAATATCAGTTAAATCCTACCTAGAGAGTGAACATACCAAATATTATCAAGTTATGGTGTTCTTTTCATTTTCCCCATAGACCCCATCTGGGTAAGTAAGTAGGTTTGCCACAATGTATGTGTTGTAAGCAAATATCAGTTGAACCTTACCAAGTGAATGTACATACCAAATTTTATCAAGTTATTCCAATAAATAAGCGAGATACAGGGTTTTGTTGATTTCCCATAAGATTAACATGGAAAACCTATTTTTGGCTTTTCTCTGTAACCTGTTAAGCCAAGTTAAAAATGCAAAATATTAAATTGTTTGTTTTTTTAAGCTCTTTTAAATGGTTTTAGTTAAAATTGTTGAATTTTGAAAATTATGCTCCAAAAATGCAAAAAACCCATTTTTGACCCCTTTGTAACCCCATAAAACCCCGTTCCCATAACCCGATCATGCTGGTTTGCGAACTCATGAAAATAGACCTAGCCTTACACCTTCATACCAAATTTCATCAAAAACGGAGGTCCCTGTCAAAAGTTATCAGTACCACGGACACATAGATATATAGAGATATAGTTTTGAAATATAGAAATAATAACCATAAGTACCCTTTTTGAAATATTATTTTTTTTTCAATTATATTTTAAAAAGGGTACTTATGGTTATTATTTCTATATTTCAAAATAATTACAGTAGCCCTTATCTGCGAAATCTGTCTAATAGAGATATAGATATATATATACATATATATGAAAATGAACGAATGGTGTTTTTGGCTTCTGGGGACCTCAAAATGAAAAAGTAACATGGTCCCGGGCTTAGGTGTTACCATGGCTACTACCGTAATAGCGTATTCCCTATAGGGAAATTCGCTAATAACCTTATCATCGAAAAAAGAGTCCAGAGCTTAAAGTATAAGGCATTTTACAAAACCCATCGAGACACAGGCGAGAACCTGTTGATTGTTTCTAACGATTGTCAAAAAAAAACATTCCATTGACAAAAAGATTGATCTGTAAAGGCATTCAGTAAATGTACATCTGTGAGAAAGAAAATCTGTTTTAATAATACTGTTACCCAGAACCAAGGAATCTAGAATAAATTGCCAAGAACAAAATTTCAGTACGTGGAGAATTCGCTTGCATCAGTGACAGTACAAAATATGGCTCATTGTTCATTACTGGTAAGACTGCAAAAGACATTACTCCAATTCCCATTCAAGCAACAAATATTGTTAGCAATACCAAAAGAAATTACGTAAAAAAGCTCTTAGTTAAACATTACGGGGAAAATTGGTTCGATATTGAAGAAATTCAGTTTTTCGTTTCAATAATGAATGGACATGATGGACCAGAAGGAGATGAAAGAAAACTATGTAAAGAACCAATTTTGATTGTGTAACTTAAATGTATTAATCTTTATCCTAAGTTATTTTTATCCTACTTAATTTTATTCTTTAGTTATTTAATTGACTGACAAAAATGTAAAATTGATTCAATACTTTCTTTTTTATAGATATAGATTATTATATTTATATAGGTGAGTTTACACGTGAGAGTTCTAAACTCTAGGAGAGTTGGAGAGTTTGATAATCTCAGGAGTTACCGGCAGAAGTGTTTACAATACAGGAAACTTTTCAAGATAGCTACTATCATAAAGTTTGCTGAGGATAGTATCGAAAACTGTCATGTAAATTTTCCGTAAACCCTACACTGTTGTTACATGGATTTTCTGTGTTTATGATGTTTCTTGGTGGCTGGGGAGTACTCTTCAGTCAGCTAAAATGTCAGCTAAAAATGGCGGAATAGTTTTATTTGTGTGAGAGTGGTGACAAGCTCTTCTCGGTAGGCTACCGTTTATACGATCAGCCTTAACTAGCGATGTGCGGCTCTCTGAGAGAATTGGTTACTCTCGGATGGTTTCTGCGAGCTTACTTGCAGCACCGTTTACACGATCCTTATCACTCGCAAAAACTCGGTACTAAATATAAGTCATTCCTATGTAAGTCTGTTCAGGTGTTAACCATATTTGTTGTTAGATTTCAATTGAAAATTGTCACAGCTTGAGACTATAAGGAATGTAAAAAATAGCACTTCAAGTGCGGCAAGTAGTAGGACGTTTTTTATATCACAAATATTTAATTGTTTTCATTTATTCTGTAGTATTATACATGGTAAATCATTAATATAGCTATTTTATTTATATAAGTTCACCATTTAATAATTAATTGAATAAATTTGTGTACTGTTTAGGAGCTATATTTTGGTATTATACAGGGTGTTTCAGAACTCCCTACCAATATTTTAGGGCATTGTTCCTGGGTTAAAAATATATCTAAATATCATATTTAAATTGTCCGGAAGTCTTAAGTTACTCACACAGCCGCCATTTTGTTTTTTACACATAATAATTTTTATTTCCGTAACGGATGGTTGTATTCAGATCATATTTTGTATAAATCTTTATAATACCAATTTACATTTAAAAGAAAAAAAATTTTTTTTTTCCATTGTATATTTTCAATATCTAATCAGCCTTGACACCTATGTTGTACAACTATTCTACAATGGTTTTACTCACGTAAAACAGCCTTAAGATGTCAAATTATCCTTTTTTATGCAGTACATGTTTCGGACATTACAGTCCATCTTCTGCTGCAAGGTTCCAACTAAATACACATTATGCACATTGTTCAATGTTTGTCAAAAATAATAAAAGTACATATACAAACATAAATTTTACATTGGTGGCGCCACTACACATAGTTCACACGTTAACTCAAACGCACTTTAAAAATATATACACCAGCCGGTCTGGAGTCTGTAGGCGTACTGAAGTTGGTTTGGAGGCAAGGGCAAAGCTCTACGTCACTAATCAGCTGACTGGAGGTTGTTCGTTCCAGTTCTGTTATCTAGACTATTGAAAAGCTGATAAGTGATTTTGTCAGAGAAATCTTCTTTTTTATTTAATAATTGTTCTTTCCCATATTGTAGCGTGTTTTTGTAAATAAACAATTCCTCCCATATCCGGGCTTTATTTTTTTGGCTACAACACTTTAATACACTTAGTGACTTATCAAATTCTATTTTATGATTAATGTTTTCTTTTAAGTGTTGTGCTACCTTAGACGCGGGATTGTTTTGATTTGTAGCGTTGTGCTCTTTAAACCTATGATAAAACGATCTATTAGTATACCCCACATATTTTTTGTTGCATTTTTCACCTCCGTTACATTCAATTTAATA
Source organism: Neoaliturus tenellus (assembly GCA_030545055.2). NCBI lineage: Eukaryota > Metazoa > Arthropoda > Insecta > Hemiptera > Cicadellidae > Neoaliturus > Neoaliturus tenellus. The sequence goes on from CM061531.1 coordinate 113,242,426, forward strand.
AACCCCTTTGGCATCCCTTGTGTTATCCTTAACTTTGTTGAGATTAGGTTTGTTAATTTTAAACCCTGGGAAATATCCATTATTTTTAAAAACCTTTCCAATAACTTCTGAGTGTTTGCTTGTATAACCAAATGGAATAAACCTATTTTTGTTAGTTTTTCTCTCCTTGGATTTAACAGCTTGAATTTTGTTTTTCTGATCATTTGATCGATGGTACAGGGGTCATACCCGTTGTTGTAAACAATCTCTTTTATTATATTTTTTTCCTTTTCATACTCATTTTCTGAAAGGTTGTACGTTAGTAACCGATAAACCATGGACCTAAATGACGCTGTCTTATAATGATATGGATGATTTGAATTCTTGGGGATAACCAGATCAGTTTGAGTCGGCAGTTTTATTACAGGCGGTGTACCGCATGCATGTTCGCCTGCGAATGCAGGAGATAACCCAAACCAACCCAGAAGCCGGATGGGCATTACACATGATACTAGCGTTGCCGCCCTTGCCCGCCGAGAACATAGTGGTAGGGGTGGAAGTTCTGAGGGACTACGTGACCACCCACCATCTTTCTAATGATTTTCGAGCCCTTTTCGGGTACGTAATCCTTTCGAATTTATACGAATTTATACGTATAACTACGTAACGAAACACATGCAAAAATAAAATGCAGAACAAATTCTTCTCAAGTCTTTTCAGACGATTTATGGACTTTTTAACTTACAAATAGAAGACTGCAGTTTCCAAAACACAGCAGTTTAAACATTGCAATGTAATGTACCATATTATATAAATAGCATAAAAGACACATGATTATGTATTTAATGATTTGCTAAAACGCTTCTTTATACCTCCCGAATTTTAGTTTTCAAATCGGTTTTGATAATTTGAAAGGTACTTACCTCTAAGTTTTAATTTGGTTAAATATAAGTGAACTCTAGCACAAAGGGTCTGCAATCGTTTTTAATGGCATTCGATATGGTTAATCATGACCTTCTTATCCAAAAATTGAATGAAATTGGAGTAAGAGGTATTGCTCTTCAGTGGTTTAAATCGTACCTTGCAAATAGATTTCAATACGTTCAAATACCAGACCTAACTAAAAGAAACCAAATAATTGATAAAACTTCAAATAAAATGGAAATAAAATCAGTACCTCAAGGGTCGGTTCTCGGGCCAGTTTTATTCATAATTTTCATTAATAACATATCAAAGAATTTGAATTCTTCAATAATATATTTATTTGAGGACGACACGACTTTATCGATATCTAAAGATAATACAAAGGAATTGGAGATTGATACCTACATCAAATAAGCAGAAACAATTCAATGGTTTCAAGAAAATTGTTTTGAACTTAATTTCTCAAAAAAAAATCATGGAATTTAGAATTAAACCATTAAATACGACCTGTGATTATATACATTTTACGATAGATGATAATGTAATTGAAAAAGTAGACTGGATAAAATTTTTAGGCCTTCTAGTGGATGAAAATTTGAAATTTGATAAACATATTGATTTTATTTGCAACAGATTGTCAACAAATTTATTTATCATAAGAAGACTATCCAAATTTTGTAAAAGAGAAGTACTGATGAATGTATATCATACTCTTTTTATTCCACACATCAGATATGGAATACCAATATGGGGAATGGCCAATGCCAATGTTAGTCAAATATTCAAACTGCAAAAAGCTGCACTACGGATTATTTACCGAATAAAGCCACGAGATTCTTGTAAACCAGTTTTCAAAAAACATAAACTATTAACGTATTGGTCAATATACATTTATGAAACTTTGAATTTTGTAAAAAGGAATATAAATCTATTCCAAGGTGATGAACAAACTATGTATGGTCATCATCTTCGGGAGAAATATATTTTACCTGTAAATTACCATAGAACATCCTTTTTCGAACATCACCTTATGTATGATGGAAGGAGACTGTTGAATAAATTGCCAAATCAATTTCAAAATTTATTTGTAAATGATTTTTATACTTTTAAATCAAATTTTAGAAAGTATCTTATTGAAAATGCAATCTATTCAATGCAAGAATATTTTGACCCAGAATCAATAGAAAATTAAAAGATGACAGTTACACAAACCTACATCAAAAGAAGTTGATCACTGAAGAAGAACTAGGTTTAGATTGTAATTTAGAACATATAAAACATTCTTGTAATGCTGATGCAAATTATTTTGTGAAAGCACTAAAATATTTATTTATTTAAATGTTTTAATATCCCGATAAAACGCCGGTTTTTAGTGGCATTTTGGGTTTATTCAAGGTTTTTTATTAATTTTTTTATCATTTTGGTTATTAAATTTTTTTAACCTCAAAAACTGTTACATACTCTAAAACCAATAAAAATTGAATTATAACTTTTTTTGAACAATATCTTTTAAAGTTAGAGTTGAGAAAAAATTATTTTCAGTTGCACCTTATATACACTTTATTAACAAGTGAAAGAGGAAGACACCTCATGTACGATTGGCAAGAAATGCAACCATAATTTAATCAATTATCCATCCAATTTGTTTATTTATCCATCTATTTATTTGTAGACTTTGTCTGCAAATAAAATGTATTAAGGTTTGTATTATGTACTGTTGTTTTTTGGTTACTTTACTATGGTAACCCAGCCTAACAATTGAGTAGTTTACTTTATTTTTTACAGGTCTACAACTTCTCCAGAAGTAGACGCAAATGAAAAAAAAAACTGTAGAAAAAATATTTTTGTATTTTTTGTTCCACTTTAGTGGGGCACTTCGCTCGGCACTTGACAAAAAACCACAAAGATGAAAATGAAGTCATGGGTTTAATTGCATTGAAACCGAATGATAGAAGAAGAAAAACTATAATATCTTAAATAAGGGGCCAAGGAAGTCTCATTTACAATCAGACTTTAACCTTAATAAAAGAAACTTAATTCTGTCACGAAAAAAAAATTGACGACAATTAGTAAAACCATGTCCTAAATTTAAAAACTATTACAGAAGAGCTTATCTTTATCTTTATTAAAAAGTTTGTACAGGAAAAAAAAGGAATCCCGAGAGACCCATTGAATCAGTGTGAGCAAGTACAGATTGAGTCAACTTATGAGAATATAAGTAAAATTTGCAGTTGGTGTTGGCTGGAATGAAGAAGGACAACATTAGAGAATGCATAATGAAAGACGAGGCTGTTTTAGCATACGGGGAGTATCTATGTACAAGACATAACTTTGATAAACATCTGAAAAACATGATCAGGGCTAAGCTTAGACAAATCGCCGAGGTCACAATATAAGTAATGAAAATATTCATTCAGAAAAAATAAACGGTATCAGATAACTGACACATACTTTCTCCCAAGAATATGAAAAGGTGTTAAAAGCCTAAAAACATTAATGTCTTGATGGCTCAGTCGGATAGCCACCAGGTGAGCAGCACGATTTTTGCATCAAAAAATTGAGTTTTTTAAAACACATTTTGCTCTATAACTTTTGAACGCGCATTTTCCCTTAGATGCGGGTGGTGTCATTTTATTCAACATTTTAATCTTAATAAACCACAAAATTTTAATCAAAATCGTTAGAGCCATTTTTGAGAAATTTTGATTTTTCACGTTTTTTGGGGGGTTTTGGGGGTAAACTACCCTTAAAAATAAAAAATTCAAAAAAATGAAATTAACGCCTGGAATTATAGTAGATTTGGACCTATGTACCAAATTTCATTAAAATCGGACCATTAGGGCGTTCTCTAGCTCTGTTTACATCCTGACACACACACTCACACACACACATCCACACAGACATCACTCTGAAACCCCCTTTTTTGGGCTCAGAGGGCACCAAAACAGATAAATTTACCAACGAATCAAATTTTAAAATGTTGACGAAACCAATACTTTCTCAATATATACATTTATAGGGGGATAGGGAGCTCCAAAGTGAATATATACATCATCAAACTAATGCGAACATTTTTACGAAAACAATACTTTCTCCATATACTATGGTATAGGGGGAGAAAGTAAAAACAGTCAGAATATATAGATTATTTCAGATTATTTACTTACGTAAATGGCCTGAGGTGTCAAATTTCAATGTTCACGCTGTACGCGTTTCGGGCGATTTACCGCCCATCTTCAGCAGCGTCAAAGTTAAAACATAGCCCAATTTTCATGGTTGTCGAAATGTTCAAACACAGGACACATAAATCTTCTATACATAGTTACATTTACACACTAACACACACGAACAACGATCAGAACCTGCGGCGCGCCGGGCACACGGACCCATACCGGTCAGTTTACGTAGGCCTACTGAATCATCAAAGTGGCGGGTCAAGGTTACGTCACCATATCAGCTGACTGGCGATTGTCTGCTCCAGGTTTCCTATCTAAGCTATTGTACAGCTGATACGTTATTTTATCAGCGTACTCCTCCTTATTATTCAACAAGCTGTCTTCGCCCCGGGCCTTTACTTCTTGATAAATAAATAATTCTTCTAACACCTGAGCTTTATTTTTCTGATTACAACGTTTCAATACTTTTAATGATTTTTCAAAGTCAATTTTGTGTTTATTGTTATGCTTTAGATGTTGGGCCACTTTGGAGGAAGGGTTATTCTGTTTGAACGCATTATGTTCTCTGAATCGTTCGGCAAACGACCTATTAGTGTAACCTATGTATTTTTATCACATTTTTCACCACCATTGCACTCTATCAAATACACCCCCTTTGCGTTATTTTTGTCAACTGGTTGTCGAGGTTTGTGGAACGTTGGTTTATTAACCTTGTAACCAGGAAAATAACCATGTCTTTTAAAAATATTCCCAACTACCTCAGACTGTCTATTTACATAAGTGAATGGAATAAATTTCTTATCAGTTTTGTTATCCGGATTGTAATTGGCCAACTTGAACTTTGTTTTTCTGATTAAATTGTCAATAATGCAGGTGTTATATCCATTGTTTAGAGCAATCTGTTTAATAATGTTCTCCTCTTTCTCGTATTCGTTTTTGCAGAGCTGGTATGTAATTAGGCGGTGTACCATTGATCGAAATGATGCTAGTTTATACTGGTAAGGATGATTTGAGTCTATTGGTATCACTAAATCAGTTTGGGTTGGTTTCCTATGTATGCCAAATTCGAAACTGTTGGTTGTTTTAAATATTTTGATGTCTAGGAAATTTATGCTGTTGTTGGATTCCATTTCTATTTTGAATTTAATAGTTTGGTGAATATTATTGAGGTAGTTGAGGACGTTTGAGGTAGTTGAGGAACAACCGCAGGTTCTGATCGTTGTTCGTGTGTGTTAGTGTGTAAATGTAACTATGTATAGAAGATTTATGTGTCCTGTGTTTGAACATTTCGACAACCATGAAAATTGGGCTATGTTTTAACTTTGACGCTGCTGAAGATGGGCGGTAAATCGCCCGAAACGCGTACAGCGTGAACATTGAAATTTGACACCTCAGGCCATTTACGTAAGTAAATAATCTGAAATAATCTATATAATACAGGTGTCAAGGCTGTTTCTGAATTAGTCAGAATACTTTAAATTTAGATATGTTGGCACCCAAGCACAATGAGACTGTCATTAAAGCAGTAAAATCTGTATTAGACTTTGATAATTCTACTTGTAAATCACCATCAATTAATTGTGGGAGAAATCGGCCGATCTGTGAAGATCATATCCAACAGACAAATCATTAATTGTATTTAAGATGGTAATGATATCAAGTAAAAAGAACTAGAGAATTGGTTATTAGTTTATAGAAATGATTACTAATATCATGTTGGCAAACCTGCTTTGAGGACTCTTCAGAGGAACAAAATTGGAAAAGTACAACTTCTCCCATTGACAGAAGACATATTAAAACTTAATAATCATATTAATACCACAAAAGAAAAGGCTGAAGCTTTCTTATTGATGGGTTTTGATGAACAATCCTACATTGAAGTAAATAAATGTCTCATGTCAGTAATCCAAATTTTCAATAGAAGGAGAGCCATTGAAGTTCAGATGGTGCTTCTATCTGACTTTCATAACAGACACAATGTTCAGAAATGAACACCAGCTTATGATAATCTAACAGCATCGGAAAAATAATATGTAGCAGATATATGAGAGTAGAGGCTCGAGGCGAGATTCATATGAAACCAGCAGCCATGCTCCTAAACTGAATCAAATCCCTACTTGTTCGCATTTAAATCCAGTTTTTTTAAGCCTGTCCAGCTCTTAAAGATTTAGCCTATGAATCTGAAGCTAAACCATGCTAATATAAAGTCTGAAGCTAATCTAAAGTCTTTCTGGTCACATGTCAACAACCTTAAGAATACCAAAGGAATCCCCGCAAAGCTTACTCTGGACGATAGAGTGGCTGAGAGTGATGCTGACAAGTGTGATCTTTTTGGCCTGACCACAGTGAGCCTGACAAGTGGGAGCTGGGCCTGACCACATTCCACCGAACGTTTTCAAGCACTGCGCACCCGTCTTAGCACCTCACTTGCAAATCTGGTTCTCCTCCTTGTTCGCTCTTGGGGGGAGTATTTCCATCCGTCCTTAAGAATGGCTTTGTGGTCCCTATATTCAAGAATGGTGATCGTAGCAATGTCAAGAACTATCGGCCCATCGATATCTTGTCTGCCATTGCAAAGGTGTACGAAAGTATTGTTTTAGACTCCCTCCTCTTCCACCTTCGAAAATATATATCTTCAGAGCAACATGGCTTTCTACAGTCCCGTTCAACTGTCTCCAACTTACTTGAATTCTAGACTTGTAGCGAGTGAGCGTAGCGAACAAGCTCCCCTGAAGGGCGAAAATTCCTCAGGTTATGGTATTGCAAAGTAAGCCTAAACCCTTAAAGTTCAAAATTTTCTATTTTATTAACATTAATGAGGAAATTTTAAAGATTTCAAGTTAAAATCTGTTGTAACGAGTAAACAAAGTATTTACACCAGTTAAAAAATCTGACTATTCAAACCAAAGAGGAGATGATTTTAAACATTGGAGCAATGTTAAACGTGTGATTATAGGGCATAATAAGTTGAAACAGTAAAAATTACACAAACTAAATTGCTTGATATCGAGCAATAAGTACACTAGTATGTTATTAATATTGGCCACATGATAATTGGTCGGGTATGAGGCATATTCTTCAGGACAGGCATATTTTTCTCGCAAATGCTGCCCCAAAATAATTTCGTTCTTAGGCCACGGTATTCCGTAGTTCTTCCCCCCCCCACCTATTTCAAACTACTTTTCGAATTTTTATTTTTGCTTTACAACTGGTTTAATGATACTGAAAAAATCACATACTCAGCATGCAATGATAAACAATTACGTAATGATAAACAAGTTTTACCATTACGAGGTATAAATAAAATTTAAATAACCTTGAGACATACAATGTAAGTAATAATATTGAATATAAAAAAGTATTCATTGTATGTTTCATCATGTCCAACAAGTATGTTTCAAAGTATTGATCAAGGACACAAGAGACATACGAAATGACAGTAAAAACATGCTTTCATCTTATTTGAAAAGGTGAAACATAGGCTACCTAAAATAAAGTCGATATCCGAATAATGTGTCGACAGTATTAATAACATTACAGACCTAACGCTCCTTTCACACATCACGGTTTTGCCCGTACGATTAAAAGTAGCACGGCGGAAATTCCAATATAATCTTAGGAGACCTTTCACACAGGCACGGCGACGGTTTTTATAAGATTCTATTGGCTAAGCTAAGCTCTATTCTAAGCTAAGCTAAGATTCTATTCAATAAGCTAAGCTCATGCTTGTACGTTCTGAAAAGAGTAAAGCATATCAGTGACGATACTACAACCAAAATCGCCTACCATGCACTGTTTGAGTCTCACTTACGATATGGCCTAGCAGTTTGGGGAGGCACAACAGCGTGAAACCTCAACCGTATTCTTCTTCTGCAGAAGAGAGCAGTGAGGATTATAGTCGATCTTGGCCCAAGAGAGAGCTGCAGAAATGCCTTTACTCTTATAAATGTGTTAACAGTCATCGGCCTATACATTCGAGATGTCATATTGTTTGTAGTGAATGAACAGATGCAACGAGGCCATGATTTACACACATATAACACCCGCCATGCATCAGATTTCCACCTCCCACTACACCACACTGCATCATATGAGAAGAAACCATCATACATGGGCAAAAAACTCTACAACATCTTACCAGAAGATCTAAAAAAAACTGAACGGGAAGAAACTGAAGAAGCCCCTGACCATTGTCCCGGCCTTAGGTATTACCATGAGACGGTAATAGCTTATTCCCTATGGGAAATTCGCTAAAAAAGGAGAACTTGATAAAATCTGGTTTGTAGGCTTTTTGTCAGCTTGTGCGCATCGTAGGATAAATCTACGCATACCATTAGAAAGGTATTGTGCTGTAGATGAGCAGATTCGCATTACAATTCCCCTTGGCCCCCAGGGCTACGCCCTACAGGCTTTCAAAGTTTCAATGTTAATCTTGTGGGAGAAGGATAATTGATTGAATCATAAGACAGCTGTTGTAAGAACGAATTCTAGCAAATCAGGAAGAACAGATGTTTTAGTGATAAACATTCTAAAACTAATTGGCAAAAGATCAACTAATTTTTTGGTCGAATTTCGACCAGTGGGCGATCTCTGGTTCTTATCAAACTACCTTTAACCACGTGGAATAAAAAAGTTGAGCTTTCCCTCGGTATAAAAATTAAGTATCCCAGTCACATGGGGTAAAAACTAGTACTTTAGTACTCTATTCCAAGGAGTAAAATACGGCTTTAGTAGGTGGAGGAAACATATAATTCCCTCCATGGTAACAAATTAATATCATTTAAAACGTAATAATACATAGCATATTCGGATAATAAGGTTATTTATTTTTTTTTTTTTGGTTATGATGGAGACGAGATACAAGTGGGGTTTGGGTATGGGATTTGACCGAGCATATTATCCAACGAGAATCCAAGAAAAATTGATAATATATTTAATTGATAATAATTATTATAATTGATATAATCATAGTTGACAATACATATTTTCCTCTTACAGGCCTTTCCAGTTGTCACAGTGTTGATGGAAAGGAAGACCGAGGTGTCGTACAACTTGGTCTTTCAGTATGTCAAGCAACAGTGGCCCGACTGGCACCCGGCAGTCTTTACGACAGATTTTGAACGGGGTCTACAAAACGCGGTTCGCCGGGCCTGGCCTGATGCTGAAGTGATCGGATGCTGGTTTCATTCGGCAAACGTAAGTATTTTAGTGTATTTAAAAAATATATAGTGTTCTGTAATACGGTACGCTAACGCTACGGGTCTAACGATTTATTCTAACTTTGCAAACAACTTAATTGGAGGATGAAAATTACATTAATATAAATCTCTTATGCTAGGAAAAATCATATTTACATTAGTTGTAATATTGAATTGAAATCCTAAAAATGCTTGACAACCCTTGTTTCCAAACTGTTTGGGAATCGACTAGTTTTGACTATTTTCAAATTCTGCACAAGATCAGCTTGTTCTTTTCTCTCAATAGTAGCACAATCTTTTCTTTCCTTGAACTAGTACTGAAAAATCACCTGGAATACTTTTAGGTCCTAGGACTGAAAATTTATCTATTTTCTAAGTGTAATTTATTAATTTTCTATGCAGAATAGTGAAATTAAAACGTTATATTTTAGCAATGTTTGAAAATAAAAGTATACCGGTGCTCAATATAATTCAACTACTCGTCTTCGCCTCGTACTAGAAACTCCATCTTGCACCGATAACGACCACTTTCCGCACTAGTGACGAAATAAGGGGCTTAAAGACGGGGGAAGTAGAGAAGGCAAGTTGCTGGCTGCAAGAACCTGTCAGTTGCACTTACCGCATACTTACCTTGTTTATAGAGGCACTTTCCTCTTTATTTAGGAAAACAAACGACAAGTGAGGTATGGAAGAGTATACTTGCAGCGAACCTTTCTTCTCCATATTCCGCGTCTATAAGGTGCTACATACAATTTCATTTCAAGATTTTGACAATTTATTCATTTTCCTATGACATATCAATTGTTATTACATATAATGTACATATTGAAGTACCATTTTATTTTTTCTTTGGCATGATACAGAACATGGCTAAGAAGGCAAAAAAAAACTGCGGCTAACAGGACTAATAAGGAACAACCCAGATGCAAGGCGCATCTACAAGATGGCAATGAATCTGCCGCTTCTTCCCCACGACATGATAGATGAAGGGTACAATTTCATTGTCAAACGGACAAATGAAACAGGTGTCCTGGGTAACATGGCTACCTTCCTCGCCAATGTCTTCAGAGTGTGTGTGACTGGTTAGTAGACTACCTATAGCATAAGTTAAAATTGTCATAATTATACTTATCATCATGGAAACATAAAAGATCATTAAATCGTGTAAAAATATACCCAAATACCTTGATTTACGGCATCAAAACTCCAGAACGTATATAATTATTTATTTGATCATGTTGAAAAAACGTTTCATTACTAATTAATCTACCTACACATTTACCTAAATTAATAGGTGATATATTTGTGTACGTGGAACTCCTCCTCTAGTTTTCAAACCGATAATAATAATTTTTATGTAATTTGATAGAGCTCGTTGTTGAAGATGCTTACAAAGTAAATAGGATAAATATCCATCCATACGGAAGAGCCTTGCAAGCCCTTAAGGTTATACATTTACCAATTTTATTAATATTGATGATTAAAATATTTTTAACTTCATCTGTAACGACTAAACACAGCACTCTACACGGTGTGTTGAACACTGGAAGATACACCAATGACGAAGTGAATTAAACAAGCCTTTATATTAAAAATTATCTAAACTTAATTGCTCCATTTAGAACAACAGGTACACCACTTCATAATTAGACCTAATCATTGATTTTTTTTATAAAGCAGCTATGATGAAACTTCTAAAATCCTTTCCCTGCCTAGTATTTGTTACAGTTTCTCACACATCCTAATTGGTTTAATGCATTTTCTCAGGTGTTGGGGCACAAACTTTGTCAGTCTTCCGACAACGAAGACGAACTAACAATGATTTGGAATCCTATCATCGCAATTTGTTAAGAACAATGCATCACGCTCACCAGAATGTTTGGTACTTTACAGGTATTTGATAATGGAATCTTTGAATATATATATTTTTTACACAGTTAGGCCTAAGTGTATCTATCTTCTATATATATAATACGTGAAGATTTTTGTAAACACAATTCCTACCCGATTTATTGACCAATTTTATCGTTTGTGGTGTAATGTGTTTTTCGCTACAGATTCAATTTTAATTCAAAGTAACTCGGTAAATTACTATGGAGCAAGGTTTGATCACCATTGCGCTGCACGGGCCCCCTAGTTCACATAATATTGTTTGTAATTAACATTTGTTACTTTGGTGTTTACAGTCGTGTGTAAATGTAGGTTAAAAAATTAGCTTCTTGAGGAAAGTAGGTTACCATGTTCCATTTATTTGTCTTGAAATTTAACAACAGTGAGTTTTTCATAGTAAACAATAACTACTGTTATTGTTGTTATTACTAGCTGTTTTCTAAATTAAAGACAGTGTATGAGTCAAATATTTTTCAACTATTTTCACTAATCAAACGTGGAATATAAAATTTAATAATTTGGCGACGATAGGGGGTACATTAAAACTAAAAACAAGGAATTTTTTACTAGAGAGGACAAGTTTTTCTAATTTTTATATTTTGATTAAAAAGAAATTTGCTTGGCAAACGAACCTCGCGCTTAGGTCTTATTGTCTTTATGACATTAACATCCATTTTCAAGAAAACAATTTCTGTTGTCCAACGTTTTTTTTTTTTCAAAATGGCGGCCATTTATAGTTTTTAAACTTGAATATCTCAAAACTAGTAAATTTTATCAAAAATCCACAAGAGACTAATAAGTAGACAAATTAAATTATCTATTTAATTATACCAAGTTTGCAAAAATCAAACAACAAATAACGGAGTTATTAAGGCTGCGGTCTACCCCTGGCGCGCACCTAAATGCAAGGGTTTTTTAGAATCGTGTTATCTTCTGCCAAATGAAGCCTAGAGCTATAAATAAGGTGTCATATTAAAGAAGAATAACGGTACTAGTTTTCGTCTGTTACAATTTTGTAATTAGTTCATTAAAACCAATAGAAAACTTCAGTTAAAAATCGAAAAAAACAGATGATTTTAGACCGGTATAGCTGAAATTAGAAATTTTATTTTAAAATTCTAAAAAGATAGCCGACTAGATCCTTTTTTCTACTTTTAGAAAAAGTTAAGAGCCAATCTCTATCTTAATTGGTTATTTTTAAAACACGATCCCCGTAAACCTCTGCATCTATAAAACTCAAAAACGGATAATTTTACACAATTATAACTGAAATTAGAAATTTTATTTGAAAATTCTAAAAAGATAGACGACGAGATCCTTTTTTGTACTTCTAGAAAAAGTTAAGAGTCAATCTCTATCTTAATTGGTTATTTCTGAAACACGATCCCCGTAAACCTCTGCAGCCATCAAACTCGCCTAGCGCTAAGGCCGCGAGGCCGGCATTTTCGGCATTGTTGTTGTTTTTGTTTTGGTTGGGGTAGACCGCAGCCTTAAGATGTTTCTGCAGAAAAACATTGATTCTCCTTTGTAATTAAAGGAAATTTAAGTTATTTTAGTAGAAAAATCACAGCTACTACGTTATTGTCCGTCCAATTAGGGAAAATAAAACACTTCAATTCGCTTAAAAATCACGTATTTCATTATTAAATTGCAATTGAAATAGGCCTAGAATTTTTTTATTTTTTATAGGCCTACCGGTTTTTTAATGTTATCCACAAAACATTTCCTGTCTTGAAAAATCTCGAAAAAAAACCCTGTCGTGTAACGAGATAAAAAATTTCTTGAATAATTTGAGAAATTTCAAGACTTTTAAATCCTTAATATTATCTTTTAGGAGTCTTTCCCCCTTAAGGGGAGCCGGAAGGGGTATTTTTTATTTTTTTTTTTTCAAAAAAATTTTTATTTGTTTTTTTTTTATATAGCCCTGAGTGTTCTCTTTAAGAAAATATTCAACTTCAAGTATAAAAAATTCACAAACATTGAAAAAAAATAATATTCCAGATGTAGTCACTCGTTTTTCCCACCACTGGGCCTAGGTTTTATATGGTATAAAGTCTATATTCATCAAGACAGTTCTGTAGTACTGTCGCTGTGTTGGCAATCCTGCTTATAAGCTGACTTCTTCTGTCATTCTGCCGGTTTGTTATTGTTATTATTAGTAACAGATCAGCTGAAATGTTTCCATGGTTATGTTTACATTGTTGTGTAGTCAGTGAATTGTGATATCAGTGGTGTTGTTTGCGTTGTGTTTTGTTTTGTGAATTGAAGTAGTTGTAGCTATAATGCCTAGAGCTAGGACATCTTTCAAAACTAAACCCAAATACAAAGGCAATCAGTTCCAAACTAAGGATCGTATGCCTAGGCATAGGCCAGATCAACCTACAAATGCCTCACCAAAACCAAACCCCACTCCAAAATCTAGTCTTAGTCCTAGTTTGTCTTCAAAGAAACTTTCGTCATCTAGCAATATATATGATACCTACCAAGCCTCAGGTGATGGAAATGTTATTTTTGATGTAGGCCTACTCAGTAGTTGTGTAAAAAGTTTTGTAAATGTAAATTTTGTGAAGGCGAGGACTGCATTGAACTTAGTGTTATCGATAGCGGTAAGTTTTTCAGACATGGTCTAGCTTTCAATTTAGAAATAAGGTGTAACCTATGTCTCAAATCATATAATTTTAGTAACACAACATACAATAAAGACAATGAAAAATATTATCTAAATGTCATGTTTGTTTATGCTATGCGTACTATTGGTCGTGGCCTAGGTGCTGCCAACACGTTCTGTGCTTTGATGAACTTACCTTCACCACCTCAAAAATTTGAGCCTTACACTAGGCTATTACTGAAGGCAGTAGAAAAGTGGTGAAGCAACATGAAAGCATGGTGATGGCAACAAAAGAAGCTGTGTCTGAGAACAGTGAAGAACCTAAAACTAATCTGTCAGTGTGTTTGGATGGGTCGTGTCAGAGACGAGGCCACAGGTCTTTGAACGGCTTTGTTAGTGTTACCTCCTTTGACACTGGCAAAGTACTAGATGTAGCAGTCATGTCTAAGTACTGCCAAGTGTGTACTGTTTCTAAAGATAAAGACAATTTACCAACTCACTTGTGTACACAAAACTATTTTGGAAGTAGCGGAGGTATGGAGGTCGCAGGAGCTTTGCAAGTTTTTAAAAACTCTGTAATTCGGAACGTTCACTTTGTCAAATATATTGGTGATGGCGACAGTAATGGTTTCATCAAAGTAATGGAAAGTATGCCATATGGAGACAAAATATTAATAGAAAAACTAGAATGTGTGAACCACGTAAAGAACGAATGGGTACGAGGATAAGGTTACTGAAAAAATCTTACGGTAAGACAAAACTAGAAGATGGCAAAACTATGGGTGGTAGAAATAGGCTGACAAATGTAGAAATTTATAGGCTACAGGAATATTATGGCCTAGCCATTAAAAGAGGTGGGTCTGATCTGGAACAAATGAAGAGAAATGTATGGGCGATATTCTTCAACAAAATATCAACGGATGAAGAGCCGCAACATAATTTATGCCCTGCTGGACCGGAATCGTGGTGTGGATATAATAAAGCCAAAGCAAATGACCTTACATACAAACATAATCATGGTCTATCCAAAGATATTATGGTAGCAATAAAAAAGATTTTTCAAGACTTAGCTGAGCCTAATCTCCTGAAAAAATACCTTCATCAGAAAACACAAAATCAAAATGAGAGTTTTAACAACATCGTGTGGTCGAAGATTCCCAAAAATGTGTTTGTGACGAATAACACTTAACAACTTGGTGTCTATGATGTTGTTCTTATGTGCAATGATGGGTTTTGCAGCAAGCTAGCCATTTACAATAATCTGTGTTTGAAATTGAACAGTAAAGCAGTGAATGTGCTTCGGAACATGGATGCCACGCGGCTGAGAAAGGCGGAGATAGCAGCCCTACAAATGACTAGAGAGGCCAGGATTGCCAAGAAAAGAAAAAAAATAGCTTTGGAGGAAGAGGAAGAACAAGTTGATGATCCTCAATATGGTCCTGGCATGTTTTGAATGACTTACCTCTGTAGAATGTATGTATTAGTACTTATAAATCCGTTTTCCGAATATTTAGCTTTTTAAATATAAAGGTACATTTTTCTCAGAACCCATTCTAGATACAGAGTTGATTTTTTTCTACTTATACCTTATAATAATACCTACAAATGGATGCCACTTCAGTCCCAAAACTTTTCATTAAGGTAATAAAAAATATATATAATGTGTAAAAACGTGAAATTTTTTAAGCGTTTACAAAAAAAAAAAATTAAAAACCAATGAAATATTTTTTGGAAAATTATGAAATAGCATGTATGTCTTCAGGAATATATTTATATTATTGTATAAAAATTTAAGCTACTTAGCTCTTATACTTTCTGAGAAAAGTGTACCTTTAGTTAAAGAATTTAACATGGGCGGTATACCCCTTTCCGGCTCCCCGGAAATATGGGAAATGTATTTGGGATCGAGGATACATGTGCTTTGGGAGCAGAAAACTCTGTTGACTCTGCGAAAAATCATTTATGTCCCAGGAGAATCTTTGAACAAGAAGGGAAGCACTTTTAAGATGGAAAGAAACCAAAATTATTGCATTATATGTAAAAAAAAAGTACTAAAGAGTTTTGTTAGCACTATGAAAGTGTTCATAAGAACACTCCAGAGGAAATAAAACTAAATGAATTGAACAAAACCACAGACAAAGTTTTAAGAAAAAAATTAAAAACTGAAATAACTGATGTATTAAGGAAGAATGGGAATTCAGAACTGTCTAGACTGAATTCTATTGAGAATATGTGTGAAAATAAAGATGCGACAATCATTCCAGTGAAACGTACCTCAAAAGTTGGATTAAATAGGGGAAGTTTAGTACAACGTGCACATTGTAAAGGTTATTATAAACGGAGAAAATTCTTCCAACACCTTAAGTTTTGCAAGTTATTTTTCAATCAAACTCAACTAATGAAAACAACATGGAAGAATGTGACACCATAAAAAACATACGTTGCAAAAACATAAACATAAACATACCTTCCTTCGGTGAGGGGGGCAAGTCCACAGCTCCTCAACGAAGTAATTATAATAATGAAAAATAGAAAAACCAAAGATATTGCCCTAAAAGATAAGTCAATCATGCGATATGCTTCAGAATTAAAAAAAAAAAAAAAAAAAAAACACGAAGAGCTTCTTTTCAAAGGAACTACGTATCAAGGGTGATAACCGATTTAGCTAGAATACTCATGCGAATGAGAGAGCATGTCGGAGAAGGAATAACCTGTTTAGAGGATGTGTTCAAACCTAAGTATTTTAGCAATTTAGTAGAATAAATATTAGCTGAAGGGGGATACAATCAGGAAACTGGTAAGGTTACAAAATGTGGCTTGGCTAACCGTCTACGAAGCCATATTAAAGGGGCCGCCGAAACTGCGAAAAGATTAGCTACTGAGGCAGAACATGGAGAAAGTTTTCCAAAAAACAAGAGAAAAGTAATTTAACACTTTTTAGAGTTATTAAAAGAAAAATGGGCAAATGAAGATGGAAGGATATTTGAAGAATCAGTTAAAATTTCACGGTCAGAGAAAGAAAAGAAATTGGCATGTGAAGAGGATATAGTTCAAACCTGCCAATACTTTTTTTCAAAATATAGATCGACTGTAGCTGAAGTTGACAAATGAAATATAATTCACTCTTGGACCTATTAGTTACACATATAATAAGAAGACGCCCTGTTGATTTTAAAAGAGGCTTGAATCTTCACTATGATAAAATTGACAAACAAGAAGTAAAGGATGGAAGGAGATGGTACCCATTGCATTAACGAACATAATGAAAGAAGGAATGGATTGTATCCAACGTAATAAAAAGTACGTCGGTATAAACTCTGGCATGCTTTTTATTAGAGCAAAGGAATTACCAGTTAATCCAAGAGAAAGCGTAAGAAAAGTAACAAAAAACCTAAAACTGAAAAAAAAACTACTCGACATGAGTGGAAATGGATTACATCATCATGCTGGAACATGGAGTAAACTACACTCATCCCACCCACAGTATCAAGACTACTTGGTTAGTGCTCTTGGTCATACGTTACACATCCATAAGCTTCATTACGAGATGCATGCAAGCATTTTGCAGAAGCTTATTGTGTGTCCAGTATTGCACAACATGACTAAACCTGAATCAATCACAAGCGGTGCCAATCAGGAAGAAAACTGATGAAGATATGGATGACCCCAATTCAGTAAACCCTGAAATTGACCTAGGAATGCCTTTAGTTAAGGGGCCGGTCTACCCCAGCCAAAACAACAACAATGCCGAATGCCGCCTCGCGGCCGTAGCGCTAGGCGAGTTTGATGGCTGCAGAGGTTTACGGGGATCGTGTTTTAAAATTAACCAATTAAGATCGAGATTGGCTGTTAACTTTTTCTACAAGTAGAAAAAAGGATTTAGTGGGCTATCTATTTAGAATTTTTGAATAAAATTTCTAATTTCAGTAATAACTGTCTAAAATCATCTGTTTTTTAGTTTTGTAAATGCAGATGTTTACGGGGATCGTGTTTTAAAACTAACCGCTTAAGATAGAGATTGCCTGTTAACTTTTTTTTTTTAAAGTAGAAAAAAGGATCTAGTCGGCTATCTTTTTAGAATTTTAAAATAAAATTTCTAATTTCAGCTATAACTGTCTAAAATCATCTGTTTTTATCGATTTTTAACTGAAGTTTTCTATTGGTTTTAATGAACTAATTACAAAAGTGTAACAGAGGAAAATTAGTACCGTTATTCTTCTTTAATATGACACTTTATTTATAGCTTTAGGCTTCATTTGGCAGAAGATAACACGATTCTAAAAAACCCTTGCGTTTGGGTGCGCGCCAGGGGTAGACCGAAGCATTTCTACCCCTGGCGCGCACCCAAATGCAAGGGAAGTACTGTATTCTACAGTACTTCCCCCTTAAAATCGCTGTTGTCTCTAAATAAATTTTACTTATCACCATTAAATCAAGTTAAAAAAACTAAATAATTCAGTATTTTAAATTATTGCTCAACGTCAAGTGGTTGCAGAGAAAATTCAATTTTTCGTTTAGCGGTAAGCGCAGTACGTTGTTAAAAGTCACAGACGCGCGTAGGGTCAAACGAGCGCTGCTCAGCTGGTAGCTATCCGACTGAGCCATCAAGACATTAATGTTTGAAGCTTTTAACAACTTATTTTATATTGTTCGGAGAAAGTATGTGTCAGTTAACTGATACCGTTTATTTTTCTTAAATCCATTGTTAGTGACATATTTGATCGGTGTTCATGAAATAAACTGTATTATATATAATTCGGTTCAAAAATGTTTTAACATAGACGGTTTATTTTGGAAATTTAAAAGGATATTTTTATTCTTAGGAGCATGTTGACATCAAAACATTCTCTTGGATCAGTTGAGGGGTGTCTGTACCTTTTTTTGTGTGAAAACATGCAATTTTTTATTTCATCATAAAAAAATCTCTAGTGAACTCTGTTTAAGAATATATATAAGTAGAGCTTAGTGCTTTGGAAAGCAATCATTGTAAAAATATATATAAATAACTAGGGCTGCACTACATTTGGCGACGATTTAGGATTGCATATTTAACAAAATATAATATTATAGTATATAATACAATATAATCCTGGTCATTTTATGTTTATTTTACATTTTGTTCTTTTGGGAACACTATTTGTTTTTATATTCAGCGTTTGTCTGCTAAGGTTTATTATCTTTTACCATTTTTGTTGTTCGTATTGTGAAGTGTTTTGGTTATTGCTCATGGTACAAACGAACATTAGTGACAGTGAATATGGTTAGAATAAGGAAATTTAATTCAAGATACTGAATAAAGGACAATCAACATACAAGAAACCCTCCAAGTTGTGATAATGTGAACACACCGACCAGTGCTAAGCCTAGGACAAATGCTCCACCATCATTAAGCTCGAAGATAGTAAAAAACACAAGCTTACTAAAAGGCTTTGTAAGTAGTGACAAAAATTTAAATATTATTGTAATTAGAGAGCTGATTTTACGTTTATACAATTGAACTCTGAATTTAAGCAGTGTGACCGAACAGTCTTGAACTAAACGTTGACTACGATTTACAATCTAGTTTGCAGCATAGACTTCTCTTGAAATGGAAGAATTGTTTCAAGCTTACACAATAACCTCCAGAGTTATTATACATACATATGAGGTAAGCACAAGGTACATATGCTCTTAGATCAATTGGCAAAGGATTTTAAGCAAGAAAATAAAATCGTTTTCAGCTGCAATGAATATGGCTCCCCCTAACACGAGAAGTAAGAAGTAGCCTATACCAAGTCCTTGCTTAGAACCGCAACTGAAGTATGGGGTGCTTCCATTAGAAAGGCTGCCATTGAAGCTATATAGGGAAATTATGGTAACTGTTTCGATGGTACTTCACTTGGCAGAAGCGGGAACATACCTCATTGAATGGGGTTGTAACAGTTGACACTGCAATTGACACCAGTAAAGTACTCGATTTTGAATGCCTATCCAAGTTTTGATTTGTACCACTTGTGTACAAAATCAAATACAACACAACATCAACAAATACTACACAAAGAATCAGGTCTCTGCTCTTGTAATTATGTGTTTTTCTAGCGGCGGGATGAAGGTCGCCGGAGCAAAAGCTTTTATGTTCGAGATCCGTAGAAGAACCAGGCCTGCACTATACACGTATACACGATACTTAGGGGACGGCGATTCAAAGGGTTTTGCTGCCATATTGGAGGATAATGGTGATGTTCCTATTACAAATTAAAATATGTAGGCCATGCAGTTCAAAAAAAGAGTTGGAACAAGGCTGAGACGGCTCAAGACTAATTCTAAAAAAATTAAGTTAGCAGACAGTAAACCTCTTGCAGGCAAAAGCCGTCTGACCAACGCTGAAATAGACCAGCTTCAAAACTACTATGGGATGGCAATCAGAAATCATGTTCGTGATGTGAGAGCCATCCAAAAAGCCATTTGGGCGATTTACTTCCACCGGATTTTAAAGATGACTAACGCGGCATAAACTTTGTTCGCTTGGTCCCAAATCGTGGTGCAAGTACAACAAGTTAAGGCTCTGAACACTCCATATAAACATGATCATGTCATTCCTGTTCTTGTTATGAGGGCCATGCAGCCTGTGTTGAGAGATTTATCTAAGAGTGAACTCCTAGAGAAATAGACTCACGGAAAAACACAAAATCAAAACGAATGTTTCAACAGAACCATCTGGTAAAGAATCCCAAAAACTGTATTTGTTTGTTTAGAAACGCTTAACTTGGAGTCACAGATGCAGTTATATATTTTAATGATGAGTCAAATGCATAAAGTAATGTTTTGGAAAGATTAGGCATCAATCCAGGAAAGTTTATGATCAATGGCCTAGAAAAATATGATGCGCAAAGAATTCGGAAAGCTGATATTGAGGCCCTAGAGAAAATACCACCGTCGCAGCAGACATGCGTACTCAGCGAATTTCCAAAGGAATTTGAGATTTTGTATTTTCCCCATGGACACCATAGGAATGAGTATGTAGGTTTATTGCCATGGGATTTGTGTTGTTAGTTGGTTAAAGTAATGGTTGGGTAAGGTAAAAATTAAATTGTATCAATATTCGGCAGTTTTAAAAATTCCCCTTAAACCCCATAGGGGTGAGTATGTAGGTTTGCCGCCACATGAGTGTTGTAAGCGAATATCAGTTAAACCTTACTAGTGAATGTACATACAAAATTTTACCCAAGTTATGTCAATAAATAAGCGAGATACAGAGTTTTGTTGCTTTCCCATAAGATTAACATAGGAAACCTGTTTTTCGCTTTTCTCCGGAATCTGTTTAGCTAAGTTAAAAATTCAAAATACTCAATTGTTTTTTTTAAGCTCTTAAATGGTTTCAGTTAAAATTCTTGAATTTTGAAAATTGAGGTTCAACAATGCCAAAACCCCATTTTTGACCCCTTTGAAACCCCGTTCCCAAACCCGATAATGCTGGTTCGCGAAATCATGAAAATAGACCTGGTCTTACACCTCCATACCAAATTTAATCAAAATCGGAAGTCCCCTTCAAAAATTATCTAAATATATAAAAGGCAAAGCCCTCACTGACTCACTTATCACTAAATAGCTGTTGCCCGTCACGGCTTCGCCCGTGTTGAATTTGTTTTTTAATCTCTTGTAAGACCTACGAAATCTTCTTACTTAAAATATACATTACGATTAATACATTGAAATAGTGTGAGCGGGGCACCTATGAGCAAAGAGGAACGATCATGTAATATATTATCCCCGTAGGCAATAGAGTAATTTTTTAATCCAGTGAAGCGGAGCCCTAAAGGATTTCAAAATCTATATTTCCAAAACCGTTTCATTGTGACTTCCTATGAGCAAAGATGAACATCCATGTCAAATATTAACCCCCCAGGTTATGGAGTACTTTTTAAGTCCAGGGGGTGGAGCCCTAAAGGACTTCAAAACTATTTTTCCAAATCAGTTTCTTAGTACCTTTGAGTAAACAGGAATGTCCACGTCAAATTTTAACTCCGTAGGATCTATGGTATCTTAAGGCTGCGGTCTACCCCAGCCAAAACAACAACAATGTAGAATGCCACCTCGCGGCCGTAGCGCTAGGCGAGTTTGATGGTTGCAGAGGTTTACGGGGATCGTGTTTCAGAATTAATCGATTAAGATAGAGATTGGCTGTTAACTTTTTTTTAAAGTAGAAAAAAGGATCTAGTCGGCTATCTTTTTAGAATTTTAAAATAAAATTTCTAATTTCAGCTATAACTGTCTAAAATCATCTGTTTTTTCTCGATTTTTAACTAAAGTTTTCTATTGGTTTTCATGAACTAACTACAAAAGTGTAACAGAGGGAAATTAGTACCGTTATTCTTCTTTAATATAACACCTTATTTATAGCTCTAGGCTTCATTTAGCAGAAGATAACACGATTCTAAAAAAACCCTTGCATTTGGGTGCGCGCCAGGGGTAGACCGGGGTGGTCCCGGGCTCCGATCTACCCCTGGCGCGCACCCAAATGCAAGGGTTTTTTAGAATCGTGTTATCTTCTGCTAAATGAAGCCTAAAGCTATAAATAAAGTGTCATATTAAAGAAGAATAACGGTACTAATTTCAATCTGTTACACTTTTGTAATTAGTTCATTAAAACCAATAGAAAACTTTAGTTAAAAATCGAGAAAAAACAGATGATTTTAGACAGTTATAGCTGAAATTAGAAATTTTATTTCAAAATTCAAAAAATATAGCCGACTAGATCCTTTTTTCTACTTTTATAAAAAGTTAACAGCCAATCTCTATCTTAATCGGTTAATTCTGAAACACGATCCCCGTAAACCTCTGCAGCCATCAAACTCGCCTAGCGCTACGGCCGCGAGGCGGCATTCGGCATTGTTGTTGTTTTGGCTGGGGTAGACCGCAGCCTTAAAGGTTCTGTTGGGTGGAGCCCTGAAGGAAATTTGCAAAATCGTTTCCTAGTGAATGCTCATGCATGAGTAAAGAGCAACGTCCATGTCAATTTCAAACCCCGTAGGCCATAGAGTAATTTTCAAGTCCGGTGGGGAGGAGCCCTAAATGAATTCAAAAACTATATTTCCAAAACAATTTCTTAGTGACTACCTATGAGCAAAGAGGAACATCCATGTCAAATTTCAACTCCGTAGGCTCTCTAGTAGTTTTAAGTCCTGAGGGGCGGAGCCCTTATGGAGTTAAAAAACTATATATGCAAATCCGTTTCTTGTTACCTTTGAGTAAAGAGAAATGTCCTTGTAAAATTTTAACCCATAGGATGTATGGTTACCTAAGGGTTCCATGGGGCGGAGCCCTAAAGGAAATTCGCAAAATCGTTTCTTAGTGAATGCCCATGACCAAAGAGGAACAATGTCAAATTTAATCCAGTAGGCCATAGAGTAATTTTTAAGACCAGTGGGATGGAGCCTTAAAGGACTTCAAAAACTATACTTCCAAAACCGTATTTGTTAAATTCATATACAGTAATACTCGAGGCAAATCACACCCCATTATTTTAATAATTTACTTTAATTATCATATCTTTTCAATATTTGTATTTTAACTCACATGTAATTGTTTATAACATTCTTTACTCTTTTTTTCCTTCATCTCATCGCTCTTTTCAAGGTCTTAATTTCCTTTTAAAAGTTTACCTCAGGTCCTTTGAGTATTTTTATTGGTTCCATTCCAGTATCTAGTATCTTAGTGAATACCTGTGAGCAAAGATGACCACCTATGCCAAAAATTAACCCTGTAGGCTCTATAGTAATTTTAAAACTATGTGGGGCAGAGCCCTGAAGGCAATGTGTAAACCACTTTTTATCGAGCACCTATGACCAAAGAGTTTACTCCAGATTTCAACCCCGTAGGCCCTATGGTTTATAGAACCGTTGTTACTTTCAATTCGTATTGGCCATAATTGTAACATTATATTGAAATTTCTAAGACATGTGGGGTGAAGCCCTGAAGAGATTTTAAAGCGTTTCTTAGTGAACATTTATGAGCAAAGAGGAACGTCCATGCCAAAATTCAACCCGTAGGCCCCAAAAGTAATTTTGAAGTCCCGTGGGGCGAAGTCCTAAAGATGCTTTACAAAAGCGATTCTTAGTGAGCCCCTATGGGCAAAGTGTATCTTCCATTTCAATTTCAACCCCTTAGGTCATCTCATTTTTCATATTCGTTGTTACCTAGATTCATATTCAAAATTGGCCATAAAAATAACATTAGACCGAAATTGAAATCGTGTGTAGCAGAGCCCTGATATTATTTCGCAAAACATTTCCGTAGTGAGCACGTACATATGAGCAAAGAGGAAAGTCCATGTCAAATTTCATCACCATAGATCCTATAGTTTTTCAGATACGTTGTTTTCTAGATTCGAACTAAAAATTTGCTATGAATAACATTAGATAGAAATTTTGAAGTCCTATGTGGCGGAGCCCTGATAGAATTTCGCCAAACCGTTTCTTAGTAAGCATCAATGAGCAAAGAAGAACGCCCATGCCAAATTTTAACATCGTAGGTCCTATAGTTTTTCAGATTCGTTGTTGCCTTGATTTGTATAAAATATTGGCCATAAGAATAATATTAAATGGAAATTTTGAAGTCCTGTGGGGTGGAGACCTGAAAGAATTTTGCAAAACCATTTCTTAGTGAGCATTTTTTACACAGAGGAACGTCCATGGCAAATTTCAACCCCCTATACTCCATGGTTATAAAGATTCGATGATACTGAGTGAGTGGTATTTGACAAAGTAGATTAAACCTAACCTAACCTAACCTAAATTCTAACTAAAAACATTTTTACACCAGTTAAATTGTTTACAAAGATAAAAATATGGTCATATGGTTATGTCATCCTATAAATGTATTATTTCACTAACAGCTGATAGCTTTGAATCTTCAACAGGTAATTGCATCAAATCTTCGAAGACGTGTGGGGCGGAGCCCTGAAGGAATTTCGCAAAACCATTTCTTAGTGAGCACCTATAGACAAAGAGGAACTTCCATTCCAAATTTCAACTATAGGTCCTATAGTTTTGGAGATTCGTTGTTTCCTAGATTCGTATTTTAAGTGCTCCATAAGAATAACATTGTAACGAAATTTTGAAGTCGTGTGGGGCGGAGCCCTGCAGGAATTTCGTAAAACCGTTTCTTAGTGAGCATCAATGGGTAGAAAGGAACGTCTATACCAAATTTCAATCCTGCATGCTCTCTACTTTTGGAGATTCGTTGTTGCTTTGATTTGTATTAAAAATCCCCCATAAGAATAACATTGTAACGAAATTTTCAAGTCGTGCGGGGCGCAGCCCTGACGGAATTTTGCAAAACCGTTTCTTAGTGAGCGTTTTTAGCGCAGATGAACGTACATGCCAAGTTTTAACCCTCTAGGCCTTGTAGTTTTGGAGATACTCTGATACGTGAGTGAGTGTATCAGTAAAAAACAATACCACGTCAAATATTCTTATGGAAGCAACATTTTTGTATTCTAACATATGATTATGGAAATTGAATCAGGTTAACATCTGCCACATGACCATAGAACCATAGAAGTAATCAACTGTGCGATATAATGTTTATTTATGTTTGTCTTTGTCAAGATTTGTGTTTTGATAGAGTGATGTACAATTATTTTTAATGTGGTGTACTTTGGTTGTATTAAGGGCAGTTTACTTTCGGGGTTGAAATTTTTGACATGGACGTTCCTTTTTGCTCATGGGTGCTCACTAAGAAACGGTTTTGCCATTATAGTTTTTGAAATTGTTTAGGGCTCTGCCCCAAAGAAGCTGACAATTACTGTATAACCTACGTGTTGAAAATTGACAAGGACAATTCTCTAAGCTCATAGGTACTATCTAAATAATCTAAGAAACGTTTTGCAAATATAATTTTCAAAGTCCTTGAGGGCTCCGCCCCATAGGACTTCAAAATTAATCCAGGGGCTCCTCCCCACAGATCCTAAAAAAATCCCATGGATACTACGGTATTGAAATTTAACGTTTGTTCCATTTTGCTAAGAAACAGTTTTGCAAATATAGTTTTTGATGTTCTTTAGGGCTCCGCCCCACATATGATTTCAAAATGACTGGAGGGTCTACAGGGTTGAAATAAATTTGACATGGTCGTTCCTATTTGCTCATTGGTTTTCATTAAGAAAAGGGTTTTCAAAATTCTTTCAGAGCTCAACTCGCACTACTTTGTTGTTTCTATGTCATTCTTAAGGAAGATTTTGTTGCTCTTTTAAAGATTTTATTACCTAAAAAATAAATTCAATCACGGGCGAAGCCACGACAGGAAACAGCTAGTCAAAATATATATATATATATATATATATATATATATATATATATATATATATATATATATATATATATATATATATATATATATACAGGGTGATTCAGACCACCCGTGCACTATTTATAGCAGGAGAACGGTTTGAGTTAAAATCATGAAATAAAGTTTTTTACAACTAAATCGCATATGGGCTATCCAAAAAATATATTTTCATCAATGCCAGTATACAGGGTGTTCTAAAACTTGAGGTCACGGGGTCGAATCTCAAAATTTTCTTGATTGAGCATGCCATTTTTTTACATAACAATGTCACATAAAAATGTCATTTTCCACATGATTTGCATGTTAATTGTTCAGGGCTTTACAGTTTGGAAGTCCTCCTTAGATTTTTGCCATAACATTGAATTAATGTGCAGGTTATATGGAAAAAAAACACATTTTTACGTTATTATTACAAAACCACAAGAGATACGGTAGTAGTGTAAAAAACTAAGTTGCTCAGTTCAACGAGAGCTTTAAGATGATATACAATATTAAATATGTTTATATTTAGAATTTTTGAGTTTTGTCTAAGCTAAAATTTTCAAAACTATTTAATTTTGGAAATTTTAGTTTTTTAATAAATATGGTCTTGTGACACATCATTGTAAAGCTTAGCTCATTCCAAATAAGGATATTGAGTCTAGAGTCATTTATAACAAATAATAGAAGAATTACAGGGTATTCTGTAAATGTTGATTTTTCTTTAAAAAAAAAAATGGCCGTCATTTTGAAACGGAAAAAGATGAATTCATTCTGTTTTCACCAAAATGCTCCTTTCACTAATACGTTTAAAGTTAGGCCTATGTAAAAAAATGACATGCTTAATCAAGAAAATTTTGAGATTCGAACCCGTGACCTCCAGTTTTAGAACACCCTGTATACTCTCATTGATGAAAATATTTTTTTGGATAGCCCATATGCGATTTAATTGTAAAAAACTTTATTTTATGATTTTAACTCAAACCGTTCTCCTGCACGGATAAATAGTGCACGGGATGGTCTGAATTATATATATATATATATATATATATATATATATATAGACTAGCTGTTTCCTGTCGCGGCTTCGCCCGTGATTGAATTTATTTTTTAGGTAATAAAATCTTTAAAAGACCAACAAAATCTTCTTCCTTAAGAATGACAGAGACAACAAAGTAGTGTGAGTTGAGCTCTGAAAGAATTTTGCAAAACCTTTTCTTAATGAAAACCAATGAGCAAATAGGAACAACCATGTCCAATCATATGAATTTTTTTATCATATGTGGGGCGGAGCCCTAAAGAACATAAAAAACTATATTTGCAAAACTGTTTCTTAGCAAAATGGAACATAAACGTTTAATTTCAACACCGTAGTATCTATGGGAACACACAAATTGAGTCTGTTGATCATCAGTTTTTTATTCCTAGCCACTCATTTATGGAGTGTGACCAGGACTTTGCTGTCATTGAAAATGCTAAAAAAACATGCAGAACGAGAAATTTTTATTCCAGAAGGCTGGCACAGAGTCGTTGCCAAAGCTAGTAGGAAGTTTATGTTTGTTAACATGAAATCAACTGATTTTATTCTACTCGAAGGTTCACCTTTGGACCAATACCTGGTAAAAAAGGTTCCAGGTATTCAAAAGATGATGTGGTTCAGGTTTGAGAGAAAATACGCACAAGTGTTACTTTACAAACAGTCAGCAAGCAAGCACTTTTAATTTTTTTCAAAGGAATCATCTTCGTATTAAGGGTAATACTGCTGATATTGTTCAGTTTCCAGACCTTCAGTTACAATCTGTTGTTAATGGAATAAAACCTGCAAAGTACAAGGATCTATAAAACCTATTACTTTTCATTCCCCCGTGCCATCATGCATTTTACAACAATTTGACACTATCAAAGCCTAAAAAGAAGACCAAAAAAAGATCTGCCAGGCTGAAAGATATAGTTCCGACACCTGAAGAAGAGCCAGTTCCTGAGGATGATGAAGAAGAATCTGAGGGAGAAGTGGAACCTGACAACGTATTGTTTACAGATTGTGAGTCGGAGTAAGCCCTAATTTAAAAAGGATTTTTTTTTGTACTTTTATACTCTTTTAATAAAGTTAGAGCTCAATTTTTGAACAGGTACAATGTGTTATTATTACTATATTCCTGATTTAGTTTGGAGGCCAAGAGAGATAAGTGAAACACTTTGGAGGCCAAAGGAGTTACGTGGTGTTTTAAATGTTATTTTATTAAAAAAATATTTTCATCACAAACTTGGCTTTAAACTTAGTAGTATAGTTAACTGAAGCCCAAAAAGATATATATATATATATATATATATATATATATATATATATATATATATATATATATATATATATATATAACTTTGTAAAATATTATGTTTGGAGTATTCTGTGAAGGCTAAACTTTAACCTCAATTTTCTCAAAAGTAAGAAAAAGTCACATACATCACTTGGCTTCTCGATGCCACTATTTAACAGTGGACCTTATTGAAGATGAAACGAAAATGGAAGTTTGGAGCGTGTTATCTGTACACCACAAGATGCGAGATAAGAAAATATTGTTGGAAATTTTTTAAAGAACAGGTTTACATCGGAAACATCAAATTATGAATTTGTCAAATTTATGTTTGACAATCAAGTGAATGCAAAAATTGTGATACTTTTAAAAAAATAACTGTTTTTAAAATGCAGCGTTTGACTTGGACTTGAACTGTGATATTTCGGTTTATGGAAAAACTGGTGGTGGGGATGGATTTCATGTATATAAGTGGGGTATGAACTGCAAAGGTGAAACATTCGATCACGATGCCTCCACTGGACAACACTGATGTTCTCGCAGCAAAATTTTCAAAATTTTACCAGAAATACCAATTGAAGTAACCAATTAGGAAGAGGAGGAAGAAAATTTTATAGAAGATGAAAGTGCAATGGAAGAATCGGATGAAGAAGAAAATAATTTAATCGATGGTGACAGCCGGGATATTGACTTACACGCCTATGAATCAAAAGACTCGTCATCGGAAGAGGAAATGGAAGATCAGAACACCCCTCAAGTTGGAGCTATATTGGACAGAATGTCGTTGTGCAGAAGACTTGTATTTTGTAGCTGAAGATTATTTTTGGAGAGTAGTGATGAGGAGGACAGCATTGATGAAGTTTCACCTTTGTAAATAATTGTTTGTTTTGCATTTTACAAAAAATCCAAAAAAGTTATAAAACTCTAAAAAAAAGAAAAAAAATATGAGCGGGGTATAGAGCAGCAGCAGCAGATGCTCTATACCCCGCTCAAAATAATAATTTCCGATGGCCTTTTCCCACTTTTGAGAAATGGTTGTGATGGGAGAGCATTAGTGGTGGGGGAAAAGTCATATATACCGGTGGTCAAGCCTCAGTTTCATTTGGTAAAAAAGAGGGAACGCTGGATCGGAGGTGATGGTAAGATTGACTCAATAGCAAATACTTAAGCGCTGCAATATGTTAACAGGATGCCAATGGTTAGGAAATATTTTTTTATTTTTATACTCGCTGGTTTGTCTAAACTTAAAATTTTAAATATATTTTGTTTTGGTCAAATGCCTTTGCCAGACTTCCTGCACGCTAACACTTATAAAAAGTACAGGATTAAGCTGATCTCCCAGGGAAATACTATGTAGCCACCTCACACTGGTGGTCTGACTCGCATAGTATTGGTGGTTTATATAGCATATGCTAATTTAATATGTGATATATCACCAATATTTTTCGAGACAAACCACCAATGTTAGGTAGCACATCAGTATTTCCCCGCGAGATCAGTCTTAATTCTGTACATTTTTTGAGTTTTGGTGTGTGGTAAGTGTGCCAAAAGCATCTGGTCAAACAAATATATTTAAAAGAATTTAATCTTAAACAAGTTGGACAGTAA
Organism: Neoaliturus tenellus; assembly: GCA_030545055.2. NCBI lineage: Eukaryota > Metazoa > Arthropoda > Insecta > Hemiptera > Cicadellidae > Neoaliturus > Neoaliturus tenellus. The sequence goes on from CM061531.1 coordinate 113,272,427, forward strand.
AAAATAAAAATATTTAAACTTTTGGACCTGTTGACGTATTATTGAAAGTATTTGTTAGAAAGTCGATCTTACTACCATCTCTTATACAGCGTTCCCTCTTTTTTACCATATTTAAGGTGATCTTGACCTATATATTAGTCCTAAATACAAATTTCATGAAGAATTTATTATATTTTGTTCTGCGCATGCGCAGAGGGGTTTTATTCCAAGGTCACCCCCCACCACCCGTTATAAAAGGAGGTCGGCTAACCCGGCCTCTCATTATTGGATGAACCTTCGTTGAGTAAACATCCAAAACGCGCTTGTGGTAAAAAGTGTTAAAATGCTTCTTTGTCATATTTATGGGGAGTTTTTTCCCAGATGAAGTGGTTGTAAAGACAGTGAAGGGAATCGCAATGGTTGAGATTTAAAAAATCAGATCCAGACACACTCTTTTATAAGAAAACATTTAACCCAGACATGCCTTTCAGTGAGTACAACATGAAGCCTAAGGAGAAAGCAGGTTCTCGACCAAGGCAACGGCTACATCCACAACTTACTTCCAAACAGGGAGCTCCAGGCATAAAGGCTAGCAAGTATAAAGACCTACAAGATCTACTGGCATTTGTTCCTCCTGAACATCATTCATTCTATAGGGCACTTAAGCTTCGACCGACACGCAATCAGCCTCGAAGAGGAGAACCACTGTCAGATGATGATGAAGAAATCGCAGCAGATGAAGATGACATGATTTTGGAGAGTGGCTCCGACTAGTTTATTTTTAACTTAATGTTAAAATATACATTTTTTATGACATAAATGCAATTTTTTTACTGTCTTTTACCTACAAAAATGTTACTCGTACACCTTGGCTTCTCATCAAACTTTGGAAGCCAAGGGGTACAAGTAATGCATCTTATCATGTTATCAATAATAACATGCTTAAAATATTTGTTGTGTGCACATTTTGACTTCACAAGTTTAAGTTATTAAATGTAGAACATTTTTATGTATAATAGTTTTGGAAAAAAATCCTGACATTTGTTAATGAAAATTAACTTTAAAGCTGTTTTTTTTCTCAAAAGTACTACAAAGTCACTTGTACCCCTTGGCTTCTCACCCCCTCTTAATGGCTTCTCTAAGACTTAGTCTTTATGCCATATGAAACAGGTTCTTTCACTCATTACATCTTTACTAAAACTTGCGTAAAGTCACTGTAAGTATCCGTAGCACTTTTTCCCAGTTTTACACAAAACTTTATCGCACATGTTTGCTCACAAAAATCAGCCACAGTAAACTTTAGAAGCAAAAATTTTCAACTAACTGTTTATTTAATTGGTTGTCATGACCAAAATGAACATGCTGCAAGGTTAACAGCTGATTTGGTTGTTGCTAAAACTTCAATGTTTCATATCAACTTGATAAAATCAAATAATTATACTTTGTTTGTTTACGTGTACGCTAATGTTAGTCTTTATTGAACAGCCCTCGTAATTTATTTTTGGGAATAAAGAAAATAAAACAGTATTTGAAATAGATATTTAGCTTTTTGCTTAGAAATGATGGATTGCTTAAATTGTTGTCGAATAATTACGTTAATTAATGTTACTGTAAGTCTCTTTTTTGGACCCATTTCTTAATTTCTTCTCTTCCCCAGCTTGGCGGGTCGCGGCTTCCCTCTTCTGAGTTCTGAGTTGTTGTTCATTTCTAAGGATTGTCATTTTGATCGACATTAAGTTTTAATGTCAGTTTTAGTTCTTCACCACATTCAGATTTAAGTGAATTGAAGAAGATTAGAGAGTTTTTGCAACATACGGTAAATCTTACGGTAAACGCTAAACGCTATTTTTAAATTGGCAAATTAAAGAATATTACATTACACGGGAGAGTTTAACTGTATAAATGTTGCATAATGGTTACTATTGATCACTTTTCTACGAGCTTTTGTACCTTCAAGCAGCAAAAGTACCTAAATCCGTCATTATTAAAATAGTGTTTAGCGTTTACGGTATTCATTTACCGTATGTGCAAAAACTCTCTATTAATAAATCTACATCACTTTAAACCATACCGGTAAGTACGTTATGAAAAACTTGTAGAATAAGGAATCGAACTTGAAAAGTAAAAATCCCTATTATTCAGGTTGGGTTGCTAAAAATGTTGTTAAACGAAACATAACAACCTAATATAGGTGAGAATGATGAAATCCATTCTTTTAATGATATGAGTTCACACATCCTAGTAAGTGTCTTGAAGGTTAAGATTTTAAATCTTTCATGCTTAGTTTTTATAATAAATATAATAAAACTTAAATAATAATAAAACTAAATAGTATATTTTGTCACTAGTCCGGAAAGTGGTCTATCGGTGCAAGATCGAGTTTCAAGTACGAGGCGAAGCCGAGTACTTGGATTCGATCGAGCACCGATATACCACTTTGGACGAGTTACGAACAGTACTTTTCATCATACCACCTTTAATAAATTTACAGTTTGGATAAAAATTAATACATTTTAACCTATATACCCTTCCATACGTTGTTATTTGTTTATCTTGTATTTGAACTATTTACAGCTGTTATTAAAAATAAAAATAAATTAACTTGTTTAGTGTCCCAAAAACCACTGTTTCGCGGTCTAGTCCCGAAAACTTTGTTTACCAACACGTTTATCCAACCCACCGGGAATCAACTAGTTTCGATCACAGCTGACCGTTCCGAAAACAACGTTTATCGCAATGGTATGATGAAAAATAATAATCGTACGGCTTTTAGTGGAGGGAGATCAGCAATTAACTGATAGTTCTCCTCGCCTGAAATGTCTGCACTTTTTTGTTTTTTTATGCAGATGGACTAACGGCTTAACGTGACTTCCAACCCACGGGAGCGGCCGAACGAATTTTTTGTCCCCGAGCCGGGATTTGAACCCGGGCCCGCTGGGTGATAACCCAGAGCTCTACCACTGAGCTACGGCCGCTGCCTATAATAAAAAATAACATAATAAAACTTAAATAATTTTTATTACCGTAACGGTTTGGTTTATTAAGTTCATATTTTGCATGGACCTTTATCCAACAATGTTCATTAAACAAAAAAATATAATTGAAAGTAACCTAAATTCAAAATCAGTGTTTTTCTGCAGAAAAATGACAATAACTCCGTCATCTGTTGTTGGATCTTATTTTTTCTCTAATTGCATTGTATGAAAAATCTATTAACTCTTGTGTGCATAGGCAATATCATTGTTTGAAATAATTGACACATATAAACCGGGTGTCTACCAGTCGGGAAGTCGGAAAAAGTCGGTAATTTTGTGAGGTCGCAAAAAGTCGGGAGGTGCTTGGATGGAAAAACTCATTTTATCTAAAAACACCAGAATTTTCTGATATTTTACAAACTTTACACATTATTTACGAGGATTAAAAAAATAACGTGTATAGAGTTAGGTTTTTTTGTTGGGAATTTTCAGAAAATTGGTCAGGAAAAGTCGGGAAAAAGTCGGGAATTTTATTTGTGAAATTTGGTAGACACCATGTAAAACTATACTATCTAATTAACTGATATTGATATTTCATAAAAAAATTTGTTCAAGGCTTTGAGTCACTGATCCTTAAAAATTGAATATTTTAACACACATGGTGCGTGAAGTGAAGAGTTACCTGAAGGATTGAGGACCTGAAGAAAAGTGCCATTAAAGTAAATCCTCCGAGTGACAAAGAGAGTTTCCCAGCAGAAGAAATTTGTCCAAACATACTTAAACTCTTACCTCTTAAAACTCGTTGATGAAGTAGAAAAATTAGAGGAGTTTTTGGCCGATGAGGAAAACAATGCGACATTTGTAAGTACCAAAGTAAATTAGTACCCCAAATACCAATTGTTTTTAAAAGTCAAACAGTTTGGAACAGCCAAATATTTTTTTATTCGTGAACTTAGTCAAATTGATGGGCAAACTATTTGTAATAAATTTTTGACACAAAAACTATTTTTAACAGATATTTTTCATTTTGTATTATAAAGTATTTGTTCAAAAGTAAATTATAATTCTAGTTAGTTAGTACAGAAACCCAGACAACGGCAAAGCAAATCACATTTCATAAAAATTAGGTATACTGTTGCTGGGAATCAAAATGGCGGATTACCGCGAATTTTAATAGTAGTGGCACGTGATAAAATGCGCCACGATATAAGTTCAATACTTTCATTCCCACGAGAACGAAATTAGAAACTTGTCAACGCTGCTCCACGCCGCCATGATGGTCACCAGTGGGGACAACTAAAGGTGACGACATCATCGGCAAATCAAAATAAGGGGCGTGGTCAGAATATTGAATGATTGGCTAATGTGATGTCTCGTGGGGGATGACAAGATTTTAGGAAAGGGGAACGAGAGCCGAGCGACCGAAAAGGAAGAGAAGAGAATTTTAGTCTGGAAGAAGTTAGGATTTGGAGAGGATCAACCTGCGGGACGAGGTAGTAAGCCACCCCCAGCGTTTGAACCGCCTATCTCCAAGACTTCAACTTTTATCACATCGAACAACGAAGACTTCAATCGCTCCAGATATCTTACCCTCAACGAAGAAATTCAAACACGGAGATCAACATGCCCAAGACTTAACAGCTAGGTACTCCAAATTGCATGGATATATCTAAGAAGATGCGAAAAGTGGATTAGATATTCTCAGTCAACTTTTTGGAACACAAATGGCCAGTTTTCACTCAAGAATCTCTTGAGAAGTCTACTTTTCTTGCTGAGACAATTAGAAACAATAGACCACTGGATAGACAAAATTCGCTTTATAATGATGGTCAATGGGATGAGATGCAATTTGGTCAAACTTTTGAAGTACCAAGAAAATTCGAGTTTACAGAATTAATATCTGACAAAGCCACATCTCTAAATACAGATGAACTTAAAGTGAGATGTGAAAAATTTGGGGATAAAGGAAGATCAGAGGATCGCTCCGTCACAATTAGATGGCTGCAGAGTAACAAAAATGATCCTCTATCATTTCTCTATCGGATAGGAACAAATGGATTTTCGAAGCATACTCGAGCATGTGGTGTTTATCCTAAAGAAAGAGAAGGGAAGAGTAAGCCTAGGCTGTTTGGGTTGATGCCATTAGACCGAAGATTATACGTTGTTATCACTGAGGCATTGATTGGAAGTTTTATTATGAAATATTTTCCAGAAATAACTATGACATACAATCAATCCAGTTTGATGACCAGGCTTAGCGCGGTATCTAAATCTCTAAATCAAGATACCAGACAAGACAGGGTGCCCCATTGTTACAAATATAGATTTTGAGAAATGGAATTAAAAAATGAGAGAGCCTGAAACAATGGATATGTTCCGCGATTTTGATGATTTGTTTGGACTGAAAGAGGTGTTTACAAGATCCTACCAATTTTTTGCGGAATGCCAATTTTATTTAGCTGACGGCTCCATTACCCTTAAGTGGAAAGGTGACAGAATGATCCCTCAACCAGGTGTCTGGGACAATCATCTAGGGGGCATGGAGGGCATGCATCAAAAAGGGCGGACTGTGTTCACTGTTGTAATCATTAGATACATATGCGAGAGCAGGCAAATATCCTTTCAATTGCTTGGCCAGGGTGATAACCAAGTATTAATTACACACTACTATGCATAAGACAACACTTCAATTAAAGATCAGCATAAAGATTTCACTATGCAACTTGAGAGATTCTTGAAGACAATAGGCCCACCTGTCAAGATGAACGAATCATGGTCCTCTTCACATTTCTTTACTTATGGAAAATTCCCCATCTTCCAAGGTGTTCCTCTCAGCATGTCTTTAAACGCCTTAGTCGGTGTAGTAGGCTCAATAATGAGGGTATGGTTAATATAGACTCTGTTGTGAGTTTCAGCACAGCCAACACATCTGCTGCTGTTTCTTTATCCCGGAATCCTATCACTCCTATATTTTTATCCTATTTCGAAACTATGGGAGCACTGTTACTTCATCTCAATCATCCGTTTTACGGTCCATCATTACTTGGTGACAAAAATACTTTATTACTCAAAATTCCAGGAAGGAAGGGGAATCAACTTACTATAAAAGAGAAAACAACGGACTTCCTCAAGCTCCTCATGAACCGTAAGAGGAAAGAGTTATTTCAGACTTTATCATGCATTCCCAGTTCATTAGGAGGTTTTCCAGTTCCTCTCATATTTGATGTCACTATGCATGGTTTTCCAGACCCTGTATCCGCATCTATCTGGGAAATCAAAGCCACTTATAAACTCCTTCCTGATAGATATGATACTCTCAAGCAAGGTTTAATCAGGATATTAAATCCTAGATTTAGTTCGATTGAAAATCCGGAATTACTATGCCAGGACCCTACATGTTTGAATCTATTAAGAGGAGCAAGACCAAAAGACCAAATCAAAAGAATGGTCTTCAATTATCTTGCCACACTAAAACATTTGGAAAACCAGGCATTCCTTACTTTCTTTGAAAAGATCAAGAAGACCTTGCAGAGCTATTATTTAGTATTAGGCCTTTACATCCGAGAGTTTGTGCTTCCATCTATGAATCCACCCCAGTAGGTGTGGCTCAAGCAATTACTAGAAGAGTTCAAAGCACAAGAACACTAGAAAAATGATGATTGGAAGTAAAGATTTAGAATCACGAAGATGGGCAGAATACAGAGAATCAGAGGGTGAATACTTTCTTAAAAGAGCACCCAAATCAGTTTCAGAGCTCCAATACAAGTTTGAGGAAAATCAAGTCAATTCTATTCTATTGCTTCTCAATCAAGAAAGACCTGATATTGAAAATGTCAACAAATGTAGTGTCCAATTGGCTGCTCATTGGAGAAAAGAGCCATGGGGGACTGAATTGAGAGGAGTCACAGTGGCTGTCCCCACGGAATTAATTACTACACCATGGAATATCATGTGATCACCATCCCAATTCAGAGTTGGGTTATATCAGATGCCAAACTTCTCTAAAACTAGAGGAAATTCCGATAGCTAGTTCTTTAATTGGGCCCTTCAAAACATTTTTTGGATCATCGACAAGTGAAAAGCTTGAGTACCAAGGAGGAAAATTGGTTAAATCTAGTCCACCCCATCTCAAGACTGCTTTAAAGAATCTTAGGATCATCAACTGGGGCACCACAAAGAACTCAAAATTAGCACAACTGATTATTTCTGTATTTTCAAGTATAACAGATCTTGACTGGAAATTGATGATTCCGAAACCCGGAGGGGTAACTGGAACACTAGAACACCGCTAGGCTGACACTAAGACTGATCATGGTGTTAGTCCTTCCGTTAGCTATGCTGTTAGTACTCATTTCACAGTAAACACTAACAAATTTAAGCCTGCACAGAGAAGATGCTCCCACTGATAATGTTAATATTAATCATCAGAGTTTGTTTTCATACATAGCCTTGTATAACCTGAAAGAATGTGTATTAGTTAATGATATCCCAAAAACAACTCATTGGCATATCAATTGTGTTGATTGTATCGATTACGTGAATGAGGACAATCTAGAAATACAAGATGATGGTCTGCTAGAACAAGTGCAGGAAAGCTTAACCAACACAGAGAAAAATCAGTTTACATGGGTGTCCAAAGACGATTTTAATTTAACTGTTACTAGAAAACCTTTGTATCATTTCACAAGTCCAGAAGAATTTCATGGAGATTGGGAGGGTTTATTGAGTAAATCCATTGTAGATTGGGTTTTAGAAAACAATTCTTTATACACAGACAAGTCTCAGGAATGGATGAACAAAGAAAATCAAAACTTAATACCTATATCAATTGTAAGATACCTATTAAGAAAACTATCAAAGACTTGTCTCATGTTATATTGCTTTTGATGTTGTACAATAAAATAGCATACTGGAACTCTAGAATACCAACAGTGCCAATAAATAATGCACTTCTATCAGAGGTAACAAAAGTGGGTACCCTCTCAATCAACTGGTTTAAGCCCTTGATCTCATTATTTCTAACAGATGAGATGTGTGACTTACTTGCACAGGACATTCCTGAGATATCTCCACCCAAGAATTGTCCCCCGACTGAAAACGAGAGGGCTGTATGCTTAAAGGAGATTATCATTGAGTACTTACACAGGCATGGAAACCAATTGGACTGCAAGGAATTCTGTGCAAGATGGTAATCACAACCCCAAATTCACTCAGCATGCCCTTTACTTCATCCAGAAGTAGTTTACCTAATGGGTCCGTACTTAAACCATGACACAACCAACAACACAGTAGGTGAGATACTGACTATGATTAGAGAGAAGCAACGAGAGCTAGGAGTTGCTCAATGGAATAATGGTGTATCAATAATTCAAGAGACTTTTCCTGATTTCCAAAACAACCATATCTTAATAGATGTTCTGTCATCCACTCTATTGATCCTTAATATCACTCCTGATTATATTGCAAGGAAAGTCGGAAGGAGGACTCATCCAACCACTCATTATGGGAGCACCCAATCAATGAGGATTCATTGGGAGAAAATTGATAATTTACCACTCTCATGGAAGAGTATTTTTTATCATTATAATTGTTTAAAATCAGGTAATCTAGAGAATATTCACTTTCCTATCAACATTAAGAAAACAAATGCTACAAACCATTTGTATAAGTCACCGTTCTTTGTCACAACAGCTCCATACAAACTTTTATCACTGATGTCATGCATAACCCAACTGAGGATTATCAGAGATCGCAATCCGCAGTATATCATGTGTTGTGCAGACGGGACAGGAGGATTCTCTGCATTGATGTGCCAACTATTTCCCTATGCCACATTCATTATAATAGCGTTCTATCATGTAGGAAATCAAAGTTCAGTGGGATGTGATTCTTATATCCCTGCAGCACTATTGAGCCAAAGAGTAAGAACATCACAAGTCACTGGGATTGAGGACGTCATTGAAGGTTGTAGTGATATAACCACTGAGGAGTGGACGGATATGATTATAAGCAAATACAACCCTATAGATATGATCACCTGTGATTCGGAAGGAGAAGGGATCTTCTCCATAAGTAAGTTAATGCAAGTTACTAAGAATCTAATCAGAATTGGTACCACATGTAACACTTCTCTCTTGATTATCAAAAGTTATGTTTCGAGACCTGACCTTGTTTTATGTCAGTTGCACTGGATTTATTGTCATTATTTAAAAGTAAATTGTGTCAGAAGCTATTTTTCTGGTTACTCCAATACTGAAGTGTACCTAATTGCTACTGGACTTCGGATAAATCCGATCCGAGTAGAATGGAATCTCAATCCGAACGGCCTATGCACTCTTTCTGGATGTATCCCACAACCTAAAGATGTCAACAATGTCATTCAAGAACTAAACAACTTACCTCTTGCATATCTACCACAAGATCTAGCTCTTCCATACACTGAATGTATGAAAACAAGCACTGGATCTTTTCTTCCTGCTGTATGGAAGTGTTATATTCACCAAATTGTTGATATGGGACTGAAAGTATCTTCAACTCTTTTTAGCAAAGCGTTATTAGCCCTACTAAATAAACATTTATACAAAGTATAACAAAGTATATTTTATATTGTACATTTATATTGTGTATAACAAAGTATTATGTTACATAGATGAAGTGATTGTCTACGGATCGTCATTTGAAACAGATCTTGAAAATATGGAAATCATTGTAAAATTTTTGCAAGAATACTTGATTTCAAACGACCCAAATGCGTGCGCGAGTACGACGATTTTTGGGAGCTTCATCCTTCTTTAGAAAACATAATAAAAACTATGCAGAAATAACACTGCCACTAACAGAACTGATAAAACAATCGAATCAAAATTTACCATTTAAGTGGGATGAAAATTGTGAACAGGCCTTTAAGAAAATAAAAGAAATTTTAACCAATCCACAAATTTTAGCGCATTGGCGAGATGAATTTGAAAGTGTTATTTTTATGGATAGCTCTCAGTTTGCCCTAGGAGGTTGTTTATTACAAAGAGACCAGGACACAAACAAATTACATCCAATTGATTACCTCAGTAAAAAGTATAACGATATATAGAAGAGATATTCCAACTCCGAGAGGGAAATGTTAGCTTCAGTGTATACAGTAAATTACTTCAGAGAATTCACTTTAGGACGACAAACGACAGTTTACACTGACTGCCAGGCCCTAGTTTATTATAAAAATTTCAAAAACACATCGTCCCGCCTAAATCGATTAGCGCTATCACTAGTCGACTATGACATTGTTGTAGAATACAAAAAGGGAACAAGCAATTTGTTAGCTGACAGCTTATCGAGAAATACATTAGATGAAAACATACATGAAGATTTATTCGAAGTAGCATTAAATATTCAAGAGGTAGGAGGACAAAACTTTGAGTTATTACAGGCTCAACATCCATATTCGAAAGAAATAAAGTTAGCAAACATTGCACCGGAAGCTGTAAACAAGAAAATTAGAAGTGCATCAAGACAATATGAAGAAAAGGACGGTTTACTTTATTACAAACATTTCAATGGTAGGGATACAGACTATTTATTGGCAGCTCCACAAATAAAAGTTACGGAAATTTTAAAAATGTTTCATGACAACATTTATGCAGGAGAACATTTCTCAAGCTTTAAAACGGGGAAAAAATTAAAGCAAAATATTATTGGCCGACAAAGAACAAAGATATTGAAGAATACACACAAACTTGTGAGGAGTGTCAATTGAAGCGAACCAATACTTACAAAACTTACGGGAAATTACAACCACAAATCCCGCCCACTCAGCCTTTTGAAAGAATTATAATAGATTTTCTTGGTCCATTGGTCAAAGTAATGGATATAAATACATTCTCGTTTCTACGGATGCGACAACCCGATTAGCTTTAACGGCACCAGCAAGATCAGCGGACGCAAGAACAGTTGCAAAAATATTACTCGAATGGTTTTGTATTTATGGATTTCCTCGAATTATTACCCATGATTCAGGAACTCACTTTATGGGTAAAGTTTTACAGGAATTGCTTCAAAACCTAGGAATACAACAAAAAAACAGTCCACCTTACACTCAACAAATACAGGGTTTAACAGAACGTACGAACTTAGTTCTTAAGAAAATGATATCTCATTACACGGAAAATCAACCAAGTTCATGGTCAAGAGTGCTTAAGTGTGTGACATTCGCTTATACGAGGGCTGTTCAATAAAGACTGACAGTAGCGTACATGTAAACAAACAAAGTATAATAATTTGGTTTTATCAAGTTGATATGAAACATTGAAGGATTAGCAACAACCAAATCAGTTGTTGCAGCACGTTAATTTTTGTCATGATAACCAGTTTAATAAACAGTTGCAAATTTTTACCTCTAAAGTTTACTAAGGCTGATTTTTATGAGCAAAGATATTCGGTAAAGTTTTGTGTAAAGCTGGGGAAAATTTCTGCGGATACTTACAGTGACTTGACGAAAGATTTTGGCAATGATGTAATTAGTTAAAGAACCTGTTTCAGGTGGCTCAAAGACTTTAAATATGGATGGGAATCATGTGAGTTAGAAAGTGGGCCTGGAGCCCCTGTTTCTGCCCTTACCGAAGAAATAATCAATACTGTGGGTGTTATGATTCGCACTGACTCACATTTGACTATTAGACAGCTCGCTGTAATGCTCGACATATTAATTGGCAGTGTCCATACACTTATGCATGGTCATAAGAAGCGGCCAGACCTCGTCGAACGCTGGAAACTGCATCTCGACAATGCTCGTACCCATGTTACCGATATTGTGCTTCACTTTCTTGCCAAAAAAGGAATCGAAACTGTGCCACACCCACCCACAGCCCTGACCTGACTCCAAATGACTTTTCTGTATCCTCAGGCCAAAAAGGAGCTTAAAGTCAAGCGTTTTGTAACTGCTACTGCGGCTGTTAAAACTTTAGAGGCGATTTTGAAGGTTCTGTCTAAAGATGGCAGTTTAATGTGATGAATCACATTCTGGATCACATAATAATGTGTTAGAGATGGAATTATTTGAAAGTTATATTGTTTTATAACCTATATACATTTATTTTGAATGGTTTCTCTTTTAAATCGTCTTTAAAATTATTTTACTAATTATTTGTTTAATATATTAGTTTTGCAAAAATTTAGGAAAATGCCATGATTTTTCTTAATATTCCGGAAGAACTTTCTTAACCAAAGTTATCCTGAAACTCGTTGGTTTGTCATTAAAGTCATGAGGGAATATATCTAGCCATCATATACTCCAATGCTCACAAGTTTAATGAGCCATGAACATTATTAATTAATATTATCGTTTAACTCTGGAGTTCACTTGTAATTTAATTTCTTTTTGTAATGCAGAAAACCTTTTTCATGTAGTGCATTAAACTCACTGTCTGAGTTCTATTTTCCTTGGCACGAGTGTTACACGTACGTGCTGTTCTACGTACGTAAGCTTGGAGATTCCAACAACGGTAACCTACTTATTCCTGGATTTCTTATCTTTGCCACATGTGTCCCACATGTTGCTTGGATTATGCTGACCCTTTATGTGTGTTTTTCTTGAACTGCTCTAACCACTGGAGTCAGTAAGAGATGTCTCGTCGTCGGTTTATGTCGTGTCTGTTCTCGTAGTGGTGTGGTTCCGTATAAGATTGACGTGGCGCCACGAGTGAAGTGTTGTTTGTATGAGTTAAGTTCAAATTGAAGTTTAAGTGAAGTTTGCAGTGAAGTTCAAATGTTTGGTGTCATGTGATCTTTGGGATTATGTTGGATAATCATTCCCAGGTACCTAAATTCTTTTTCCTTGTAGTCTAGTCTATAATTCATCACTATTTCTGCGTCATTTTGTTTCCCCTAACAATCCACATTTTTCATACTAGCCTATAGGTCAAATAACGCTTATTTTGGAGTATGAAGTACAGCACTGTAGATATTTTTCTGAAGTGTGATGTTAAAATATTTTCATCTTCTATAAAATGGTTTTAACCTTGAAACATGAACTGGTTCCTCTTGAAACTTCCCTTTCTTAAACAAATTTACTTTGTACGTTAAATCATTTAATTTTTACTTTCTCCCCCTATACCATAGTATATGGAGAAAGTATTGTTTTCGTCAAAATTTTCGAATTTGAGTTGTTGGTGGATTTATCCATTTTGGTTCCCCCTGAGTCCAAAAAAGTGGTTTTCGGAGTGATGTCTGTGTGTGTGTGTGTGTGTGTGTGTGTGTGTGTGTGTGTGTGTGTGTGTGTGTGTGTGTGTGTGTGTGTGTGTGTGTGTGTGTGTGTGTGTGTGTTTGTGTGTGTGTGTGGGTTTGTAATCCAGTAAGGTGAGATCCGGAATCTGGATACACACCCACAACGTGAGATCCGTGTATCAAGGTGAGATCCGACCCCCGGATCTCGTTGTTCCAAAGCACTTGATTCGTCATCAGGAGACCAATCGGAACTCGGGAATATAATTTTTTTTTCAGTCTTAGATTGGATCTCACGTTGCTGTGGTTTACCACATTGGCGTGTGTGTGAGGTTCCTAAAACAGCCACCACGTCGCGCTAGCGTCGCGTTTACACACCGCATACACACAATATGGTATTCTACAGTCAAAGCAGATCCGACCCATGCAGCGGGTGAGCAGCCACTGATCCGCGATCAGCGGTGTTGCGGCTTGGCTCGGCATCCGCCATACACATAATAACAACTGAAGCAGTAAGATGAGATCCGTACCGGTCGTCCATCTTAACTACTCTGAGCAAGACGTTTTCAGTATAGGTATAGTAAATGAACGGTATCAGTTAACTGACACATACTTTCTCCCAACAATATAAAAAAGATGTTAAAAGCTTCAAACATTAATGTCTTGATGATTCAGTCGGATAGCTACCGGCTGAGCAGCGCTCGTTTGACCCTACGCACGCGCGTCTGTGACTTTTAACAACGTACTGCAGTAGTGGGGTTTGCCCACTCCTGGTCCAGGTCAAGGTCAGCGGTTGTAACTGTTGTAGGGGTAGTAGCGGCTGGGGGTTTTCTTTGACAGTGATGGGTGGGTTTGGGAAGTGGGTCAAGGTCATCTGGAGGGGTTTTTAAAAAAAGGTGAGCCCCGAGGGGTTAGATTGAAGGTGGGTAAAAATTTATTTAATCAAAGAAAAGTAGTGGTTTTATTTGAGGAAGCGTTGGAGTGTTGTTTACTGGCGATGGAGTGGTAGATGCCAAAGGTGATAGCGATGAGAAGATAAAAACATACTATCCACAGTACGCATTTGAATAGTCGTAAAAGCTGAATCATTTTTTGTTGATTCTTTGTTTCTAATTGTAGTCTGTTGATTTCGAGTTTGAGTTTATCCTCTTCCAATTGTGACGTAAATGAAAAATCATCCATCATCTTCGTGTATTAAATGTATGCAGGTAAAAATTGGAGCGGTGTTGATGGCGAGAAAGTTGGCGATGAAATGAGAAACAGAGATAGGGACAGGTTATATATTACTGTAAAAATAGTGGGGGGGTAAAGAAAATAATTGTAGTCGACTAAACATCATTATTAGCTGTGTCGGGTGTTGCAGCTTTGGAAGATGGAAGACTATTATCTGGCAGCTGTAAAACTTCGATGTCTTCGCTTTCCATGTTTTCGTAATCAGAAGAATTGTAGGAAACTTCCACAGTGATAGTAATGGTGTTATTTGGAGTGTTTATTAGATCACTTAAAATTTGAAAAATATTTTGTAAGTCTTCCTGTGATTGAATAAGAAAAGTACATTTACTTGTTGTTAAAGGAGAGGAGCTCATTGTTCGGAAGTTGGCAAACAAATGGTGAGCGATGGTCAGAGGGTCGCTTATATGTGGGCAAAGGTGGTGGAGGGGGAAGTAGAGGGGTGGGGGTGGTAGAGTGGTGGGGGAAGGATGATATAATCATATGCGAACCGGCGGCCAGAGCATTTTGCCGCAAAATCCCATTTGGGTAGGTTATGGGTGGTGTGTAGAAATAAGTATTAGCTGTAATATAAATTAGAAACACTAATAATTTTTATAAATTAAATATTAAATTTATATTTAACCAGAGCTTGCATTTCTTGTTCCTCGTCGTTTAATTCAACAATTTTAACACTATTAGTTGTCTGTTCCTCTTCCTCTGCACTTTGCGACGATGAAGACATGGAGGTGGCAGAAGAAGATGATGAGGATGAAAATATTTTGGTAGGATTGATGTATTGCACTGTGATGTTGATCCATCTTAAAGGATAGTTATCAATGAGTGTGAGTAAGTTTTGGAATAGGGCTTCCATCTCTTCTCTGTCGGTAACTAAATGTTGAAAGGAAATGAATTTATCATCCATGTTGTTGTCAGTGCGAGTAATGAAATAAGAATGAGAAGCGTATCGAATGATCCGTAGAATATATGTTGTAAAAAATAAGTGGTGGGGGTAATCTCAAGGTCAATCAAATGGAATTTTAAAAAAAAGGGCTGCAGTCAGTGACTACAGCTATACATCTGAAGCTTCAACAGGATCAGTAGACCAATCAGATCTGTACTTGCACGCATTTATGATGCATGTACAAAAGTCGTCTTTATAACATGCATTACACTCTCGGCAATTAACAATTTTTTCTGGATGAAATTTGATACATCTCTGGGGACAGCAAGTGTGGAAGTATCTTGATTTATAAATCTTGAAGGTTCGCAATTCTGGTGGTGGTAGTTGTTTTGTCTTGCATTTGCAGTAACAAGATCCGAAGAATTCACATTTTCTACAAGCTAATCCGTCTACCATCCATCTTCCTATATCGGTACATTTTTGTTCACAACAATAGCGTGGTTTGTATTTGTCTTTCTTGTTTTCCATGTTGACGCTTCTAAGTTTAGCCAAGAAATGAAGGTGTATAGTGTAGGATAGTGTGTTTTATAGACTAAAAAAGGGGTGGGGGTAATCTCAAGGTCATCCAAATGGAGTTTTAAAAAAGAACATCTTACAAGTGTAAGATGTATTTATTTAAGATAGTGAGTTTTCATTCTCTTTTTCTTTCTTTATATCTTGTTTGTATTTTTCTTTTTCTTCTTTAGCCATAGCAATGAGATCTTCAGTGGATAGTGGATGTACTTCAGGAAATTTTAGAATTAATTTTGGTTGGAATCCTTCTTTAGTCAATACTTGAAGATCGGACGTCATTTGTTCTACACTTTGATAGTCTTTTCCGTAGATTTTTCCATTGAATTCAATCATCATTCTGTACAACATGGTAGTGGTAGTTGTTTTCGCTGCGTCAGTTGGGAAGCAAATGATGATTCTGTTTAGGTTACGCGTTCCTTTTATAGATGCCACAGCGACCACTCAATATTATTCAACATCAGTAATATTTCTGGAACTTAACATTACTTTGAGTAGATGGTGTTGTAGTTGAAGGTTGTGTGGAAACAAATACTTCTTCATTGCAGAATTTTTGTTTAGGAAACATCCTCATGTTGTTAGCGTAAACATCAATATTTAAACGATAACCACCGGCAAGTAACACTCGCAATTCATTAGTAAAATCGTCGAGTTCTTCAAAAGTTGTGATGGTGGTAGTATCATATGATGCACACTTAACCTTAAGAGACATGTTGTTATTTGTAATAACTGGAGAGCCAACAGAGATGTGTACGGCACGAAAGGTAGTCGTAGACTGATGAGATCCTCAAGAAAATTACGGCCTTTATATACCCTCAAAACTAGGTCAAGGTCACCCAAACGTGTTTTTAAAAAAGCAACATATCGATAGTGCAGAAACACTATCGATATGTTGCCTTTTTTATTTTTTTTTCATTTTTATTTTTTATTTATTTATAATCAGTTACATACATGTACAACAGTATATATAAACTACAGATTAGTTGCTAGTAGGCATAACATGAAGTGTAAGTTCAGTAGAGTTGCTTCCGCTAGGACCGTGAGCTGCTAAGTAGAGTGCGCCGGGGTGAATCAGTCGTAAATCTTCATTCTGCAGCAGTTGAACGAAGCGTTTGGGAAGAAATACTTGAAATTTTGGTTCATCACCAGGTGTGTAGGGTGCTTCACTTAATGTACAATTGATAGCGTCTCCAATTGATGTTTCCATTTTCTTAATAGTGTGAATAATATAATGTTTCTCTTCCTTCAATTCTGAACATTTTTTTGTCGGTAGTATAGTAGATTTAGAATGTTTGTTGAATTGATCAACAAGCGATTGTAGAAAATTTTGTGACGCCATTATCTTCTTCTTGCTATTGTTCGTCTTCTTCTTCTTGTGTTTGCGTGTTAGAGGTGTTGACTCCCCGGAGGTTCGAGTAATACTGATGCATTGTCATAGTGCCGCTCTCGCTTTTATACCCTTCGTTTCCCCCACCACTTTGCTGTAGATAGACATTCAAACGATATGCGTTTTTTAAAGCACATTGAGACTGTTGATGTTTAAAGTTTTTAGATGAAATACAGATGTTATCAAAGTAGCAATAAAAATCTTTCTCCATTTGCACATTTATTACTTCATGGTTTGTATATGTTTGTATCCAATTTGCTTTTTCCAATCCTCTTGTAAAAATAGTTTTGAACTTTTTGCAGAAATGATTCATAATGTGTGGCATCATATTGTAGGTTATAAAACCTTCATTCCATCTTAGATTATGAAAATGTTTCATCAACCATTTGTTTGTTACTTTAGCTTTGGTTGTTAATCTGTTGAATGGTAAAGGAGGCATAAATAAAAAGTGATAAACAACAGATGTTATCATATCTAGTACCACTAACTCTTTAATTATAAAATTTCCATCATTACCACGGAATGCTTGAAACTCTATGATACCTTGCTTTACTTCCATTAATTCTATCTTCTTAGAGAATGAAACTTGTTTATCCATGATGACGTTCAGTAGGCAACTGGTATGTTAATCCAGATTGACAACCTTTTATACCCCCAATATTCTTCTTTTTACTTACAATATTCTTTATTTGTTCAATTTGTTGCCGATTGTTGATTGTTGAAACTTGATTCGTTTTCCTTGGTTTCTTGCTTTTCTTCATCTAAATTAAAGTTGGTTTGATAGTGGTGTAACTGTCTCCACATATCTACTTCATGTGGTATCCTATTAAAGATTGAAGTATCTACTGGACCATATAGGATTGGAACATATGGTTGTTTATCCAATGCATCAATTAAATAGTCTTTGATAATTGCACTTGAGAATATTAGCTGTTTTAAATATCTTGTTATAGGACCAGTAGCACAAGTTAAAGTGTAAAACTCTTCTTTAGTCAAATGTATTTTTATATTATATTTAGTTAAATCTCTAAATCGAACTAGTTGTTGACCACGTTGTTTAACAATATCGATTTCAATATTTGATTCCAACAAACCTAGTTTTGTTTTTCTTCCAAATGTATTGTTACTCAGATAACATTCCAAAAGATGTATATGTTTCATAAAAGATTCCCAAGAAGTTTCAGTGAAGGTTACCATTTTAGATCCATGATTTAAAATAACAGTAGGAGAGTAATCCAATGATTTCATCACTCCAGCAGATACAGTCTTTGTCATACAAGAAGAAATAGGATAAAATATTCGAAGAAATACTTCCGTTAAGATGTTGGTGGAAATGTTATCTTCAATTTTTCTTTTCTTTGTTTCTTTTTCAACTTCCTCTTCTTCTGTCTTCTTATGTTTAAACTTGAGGAACTCATCCATTTCCTGTTCAACTTGTCTTTCTATATCCAAACTATTGTCAGCCATAAGAGGTGTAGTTTCTTCATTAGCACTTGATGTAGTAGAACTCATCTTGCGGACGATGTTACCCATACGACAATCAAAGATGAAATGAATTGTTAGCTCTTCTTTCTTGCTTTTATACTCGCAGATGACCTAGATATTGTTGATCTTTTGTAAAAACCTTACAAGTCATGCAAATGTTGTATTAATCCTTCTTAAAGTACATTCTTCACAATTCCTGTCAGCGGTGTGTAAGTAACTATTTTATCATGTAGAATTAAACAGTATGCTGAAGTTCCATCTGGTATTTTATCTTCAAATTCCATTTCAACTTTTATATCTACACTTGAAGATTTCACAGATTCATTTTGTTTTGAACAATCGATTACAACAATTGGAGCTTTTGAATAAAATTGTTCTGGTGATAGTAGTGGTGTATTTGTCTTACCATAATATGACGATTGAAATCTTGCATACATGTCATATAGAATGGAATAACGTTTCTTGTCAAATGAAACATTTAAACTGTCATATGGAAAGAACTGAGAGTTTAGAAAAACTTTGCAATTCTTTATCTTGCAATGGTCAAATTGACTAGCGTGCGCAGTTATAACATCTTTTCGTTTAGTCTGAAAACCGACTATTATGTACCTTGCTCGTTCTAAATAAGTAGAGGTTTTAACAGGCCATGTTTGTCTTTCTGTTTGAGGCAATATGGGGTATTCATGAAATTCCCAACTTCTAAATGGTATTACAATATCACGGTCAGATTTTAATTTTTTCAATAATAATACTCGATGTTCATCCGCCAATCTGACATGTGGTACTCTCCATACAACTTTATCCAATTGAAGTTGCCATTCCAAATCGGCATCTTTTGTTCCACTTGGCGCTTGTATTACATCCTTATTCGTTGAAGATCTGAGCAGTACCAGTTCTTGCTTTACATTTATTATTATTCTCTTGTAATCTTCTGCGAATCCCAAAAGTAATCGTAAAGGTACATTAAAATCAAAGTAACCATTTGAATTAGGAGTAATAGTGTCTTTATCAGGAGTTACCCATCCAGCCGAAATTAAAGAATTTTTTTCATGTGGTGTTATTGAAGTTAATCCTTTTAAAGTTGTTGATATACCAACTTTTTTTGTTGAATCAACTGTTACTCCAGATATTTCATATCTAATTTCATCAAACAGATATGCCATAGGGTTATTTATAAAAGGAACAGTTGAACCAGTTTTTCCATCCAATTTTGTTACTCTTCCTTCGATATATAAATAACTTTCACATGGTAAAGTATAAATATCTTGTTGTTGAATAGGAATCCTTATTTCATCATTATTATTTAATTTTGATGAAGTGTAAGGGTTGTGAGTGTGATATTCCTTCTCCCATAGGGTTTCGTCGAATGTCGGTCCTTGTGCTATATCCAGTATATCCATGGTTGGCAAGTTTTAGTCCGATCTTCTGTAGGAAGCGTATGTTGTCCGGTGTTAACTCGTCGAATGTTGAGGAGCTACTGAGCTCCCGGCTCTTCCGTTGTGGTTTAAATGATAATCCCATGTTGACTTTATATTGCCGCTCTGATATGTAATCGTATAGTTATGGTTTCTCCTCTAAAGTCAACACTAATGCCGTCTTGATCCAATATGTTCAGTACGATGTCTGAAATGAAACTGGTGTTTAATGGTAGGTATATCAGGTTTTGTGGCTTCTCAACTATTTTAAAACCAGGAGCTACTGTCGGGTAAAATGTGTGTAATATATGTTGATTTACTCCATCTCTATATGATCCGTGTATAATATTACACGTTACATCAATACTGTTCACCTTTAATATTGTTACTGTTGTATCGCCAGTATAATCATTTCCAGGAGCTAAAATTTCTTTCTTCTTTGAAAATCCGAGCAAATTGCCGATTGAGTGGTCTAAGCTAAAATCTATATAATACTTTGAAGTTATTTCTGCTTTTAATGTATTATTATTACCTTTTATAGAAATATTTTCTTCTCCAAGTTTCTTTTGTAATACTTGGTTTATATCGTCTATTTCATATGCTCCTGTAGATAATGGAATTATTTTTAATTGTGAATAATTTCCTTTTTCATCTTTACTTTCATAATAATGTAGTAAATTATTTTTTCCTTCTGTAACATTGGGAATTGAATTGTATGTAGTCAAATCCAATAATGCTGCTTCCCATAGTTTGCCCGTAGATAAACGTAACGCTGGGAAAAGTGTACTTTTCAATGTTGATGAATTTCCACTCAACGACACTGTATACGATGACATCTTAAAGCTGACTGACGCTCTTCGCTAAGAACTCCAAACATAAATGTCCGCATATTTCCGTATTGCTAGGTTGCTCTCTTTTGTAGTTGTAGAATATATTATTGCAGTTCCGAAAATAATGTTGAAGTTCTTTTGGTGGCGGTAAATTTCCAAAACTATCAAAGTAGTAAACATTTTCTCCAAGTTTTTTATAACATACCCAATAAGTACCTGGTCCATAATTAGAGTCTAAGTTTACTATTCCAGTTTCATTTTTCCACACTCTATTTGGTAATGTATCTTTCATAAAAACTCCTCTGAAGAATGGTATTCTTAAACATTTCACATATTTTGACAATTGATAGTTTGTTAATGCTTCATTTGGAATTATCAATTTATTCTTCTCATTTAATACACACGGTACGGTCTTAACTAAAGACCCGATCCGTTTTTTACCATTGACCATATGGATGTTTTTTTGACTTTCCTTTTAGGGTTAGTGCGACGTCTTCTTTTGATGTTCCCACCTCTTTTTGCAGCTTCTTTTTTACTAGGTTTTCTCCCGCGTTGTCTTCCACCACCAAACTTAGCTTTCGTCTTCATGGCTGTTGTCACTGCCCAAGCTGCTGCTTTTTCCGCAATACTGGCGTCACTTGATTTAACCCTTTGCCAAGCTTTTTCCGCTAGCGCTCTATCCGCTATTGATCTATTTGTTGAATCTGCAAACTTGGAATACGCTATATCGTGTTCTTTGCAAGCTTGATCTAATTTATTAATTCCAGGATCTCCTCTTGCTAAACGTTTTGCCAACTTAGTTCCGGGTCCACAATATTGATAGCCTCCGGGCAGATGAAATTCGTATGGTAAAGCGTCTATTGCTCGATTTAGAACAGCACCAACAGGAATCCGTCTTAGCAGGGATAACGCAGCTGATGTTATACCACGTCCTTTCTTGCCGCTGTCTTGACGACGACTGAGCGTTGCGGTCTTAATTATGTCGTCTTATATAACCAGCGTGTTTACTCCACGAGCTGCTTTACATAAATGAATAACACATGCACAATTTTTATATTTAAATACTTAATTATTCAAATTAATTATATACTGATTTATAATTCTATTTTTAATCCAAGCTTCTCGTTCATCGGGTTGAATCATCACATGACTCGTTGTACTAGCTATATGATTGTGGGTATCGATAAGTAAATTGCCCACTATTCTTATTAAACAGTCTAAAGTTACAGCATCTTTTGGATGTTGGGGATCGTGTAACTGCATAATACGTTTATCATTACACGTGTAAGCAGTCGAATCACTTTTCGATGTTGTTATGACTTGTCCAATAGTAGCAGCATCATTTAAATCTTCTCCTGGTAAAATATTAATTATTTTTTTCATCTTTGCATCATATTTGGTCCCAAAGTGTTTATCCCAAGTTATTTTTTGTCTCAATGTAACACAATCATCATCTTCATAACCAGGATAAATATCTTTTATTCTTCTATTACGACCATTGTATGTACCTAATGTAC
Source organism: Neoaliturus tenellus (assembly GCA_030545055.2). Taxonomy (NCBI): domain Eukaryota; kingdom Metazoa; phylum Arthropoda; class Insecta; order Hemiptera; family Cicadellidae; genus Neoaliturus; species Neoaliturus tenellus. The sequence continues at coordinate 113,294,907 of CM061531.1, forward strand.
CACCACTCGCAATTAATGTTTGCACCATTAGAGGTACATCTGTATCTTTTATACCAAATCTTCCATTTGTTATTGTTTTATGTCCTGCATCCCATTCATCATTATTTCCTTGCATTAAATCAAACTTTTTATTTCCATGTATAAATGTATCTCCTCGCTTTAGCACGGCATCTTCATGTTTTACAAAATTCGATGTTCCCCTTTTTAATTCTTTAGATAATTGTTCCATAGTAACAGCGTCTTTTGGTTGAGAACCGAATTTTACATTTGACAATGCTTTTCCATGACAATCTATTTCATCAGCATCTTGTAAAATACAGTTGTCCTTGATGTATTTCAGGTTTAGGCCCCGTCCTAGGTGGACGACGAAAAATCGATCGGTCGTCCGTGCGAGCGAATCTGTCGCACCAAAATATTTCAAACAAGTGGATAAGCGTGAGAGCGTCCTAGCTGGGCGATCGTCGTTGCGACCGACGACGTCGGACGACCGACGCGAACGACGAAAGACAAACATGTTTGTCTTTGGTCGTGCGGATCGTCCGACCGACTAGTGCGATTGTAGGCCTTGAGGAGTGAAGATGTCTGAGTTGAGTGAGTTATTGATTAGTGAAGTGCAAAAACACCCTAGTTTATGGAACCTAAATCATCCCCAGTATCACAACAGATTAATGAGCGATCGTCTATGGACTTCAGTAGCTGATGAACTAAAAATAACAAGTAAGTAAATTTGAAATATAGTTATTTATTAGAGGTTAAACACTGAACAATTTAGGCCTACTGGTTTACATAGTGGCTACCTGATGAGTTGTGATGAAACACATTGTTTTAAGAATCTTTTACTCTTTGTTATTTGATTGTAAGTTACTTAGATCCACGGTAGCTAGAATAGTATTTACATACGGTAGGTATCACGCGCATCCTAAACTCACTTCCGCTCACTTCAGCGTGACGTCACCTGGTGCGTTCTTGTTTCCGCTTAGCTGATTGTAGCGTGAATTTCAAATTGACCTATTTACTAATCAACTAAACTTTCAGTTTTACACTTTATTTTCATTGCAAATGTTGATAACATTATTGGTAGTGATTTCCAAAATTCCAAACATTTGACAGGTGGAATATTAGACAAACTTTATAACATTATAGAGTTAAACTCCTCTAGATGGTTAAAAGAACAGTAAATTTAAACGGATCCCTGTACATACAAAGTTTTACCTGAGCAAAATATAAACTTGAGACATTATTTTAGTTTCACTATCCAGTTTATTACTATATTATGGCAATAGTATCATTCCACCAGAAGCAGATAATTACCAAGCAGATAAAAATTAACTTCGATCAATTATGTAAAACTATCAGAATAATATTAAAGTTTAGTACGAAACGGAAACCGTGAGAGAGCGGCAGTCAGCTGGCGGAAACAAGAACGCACCAGGTGACGTCATCGGCTCGGCAGTCTACTGCGCATCCTCGCCTTGATACCTACCGTATGTATTCTACTTACCGTGCTTAGATCCCTATAATATGTTAGTACAGTGGAACATCTCAAATCTGAACCCCGGAAATCCGAAATCCCGGCGAATCCGAACACGTTGTCAGGAAAGCAAAAAAATAAAAATAAAACTAGCTGGAAAATGACAAAACAGATTCAATTACACAATTTTTAAAGGTTTTCTTAAAAATGTTATAAAATACAGAGGGCGATTAAAATAGAGTGATATATTTTTAGCAAACGCTCGCCTAGCAACAATGACAGCTCACCGGAAGTACAGTCGTACACCCGCCGCCAGTCAAGGTCACTACCCTTCCAATCACTGGGCCACCCTGTCTAACCTCAGTCGTTGTTTTACCGCCAATACTGTGACTATGTAAGATTATTTCTCGGGTAATCCGAACACCCCGAAATCCGAATAGGCTTCAGCTCCAATTTAGTTTGGATATGAGCGGTTCCACTGTACGCCCAAAACGGAAGAAAAAAATCCTTTAACAAATGATGTTAAATATAGTAATGGGATTAGTTAAAGATAATTCTTAAAAGCTCTTTACAAGAAATTTAATCCACACAGAATCTTATAATTTTACACATGTTACACAATAAATTGTATTATCGTTTATGCAAATATGTATCTTCTCGCCTAGACAAGTTTCTGATGCTGCATAACTCCCTTCTCATGAATGAAATATGAAGAGAACTTTTCCCTAACCTTCTTCGCTTGTTTCGAAGCGCTGTTATTTTCCCTACATTGACTGACACTTGTCAGATGTCCAGTCATCTCTTTGAAAGAGTTTACTTCATCATCGGTAAATCCTTCACGTTCTCTAATTATGTTATGGAGAAGTGTAATCGCCTTAACAATGACTACTGCATTCTGCACTTTTGTTTCAATGGGTACTGATAGAACATGAAACTTTGAGTTTATACTGCCGTAGGAACATTCAACCACCATTCTAGCTCTAGCTAACCGATAGTTGAAAACATCTTTCTCTCCTCCCTCTACAAGCTGTCTTCTTGGAAACGGCCTCATCAAGTATGTTCTTAATGGGAACCCCTCATCACCTATAAGCACATAAGGTACTTCGATGTTGGTATCTGGTATGATTGAGGGCTCAGGTAAGTCAATAGATTTTGAGCTTAGGAATTTCAGCAGTTTGGAAGCACCAAAGATGCCACCGTCACTATCCTTTCCATAACCACCTACCTCTACAAAGACATACTTGTAATCTGCATCTGTCACTGACAGTAGATTAATAGAATAGAAACCTTTATAATTTCTGAACATGATTCCAGATTTGGCTGGTCGCTTTATGCGAATGTGCTTACCATCCAGGGCCCCGATGCAATTAGGAAAGTTCCATTTTTCATAAAATTCTGAAGCGATCCTAATGAAATCCTCTTTCTTTGGAATGGGCATGTATTGCCCTTGCAAACATTTCCACAACGACGAACTAACTTCTATTACAATAGCACTTACAGCGGACTTGGAGATTCGGAATGAATAAGCCAGCTGACGAAACTGCACTCCAGTTACCATATACCTGTAACAAAGGAAAAGCAATATTACAACAATGTAATAATTAAATTTAGGCCTATTGTATTGTTATGTTTGTTTTTTTTCAGAGGATAAGGCGAGGGCAAAATGGAGAAACCTGAGAGATACTTTTAATCGGGAATTCAAAAAAATCCCAAAGCCTCGCTCTGGCTCTTCTGCTGATGATGAACCTATTTATAATGGTAAATGGGTCCACTTTTATTCAATGATGTTTTTAAAAGATGTTGCAACTCAAAGGGAGACACAATCGAACCTCCCAAACGCCGATTCTAACGAAGAGGAAACAAACGTAGATGCTTCAGTTGGTGAAGATACGGAAACACAAATGACCGATGTGCCGTCACCTTCTGTGTTGGACAATAACATTGTACAGCAACTCGAGGCGCCCAAAAACTCGCAAAAAAACAAGACCAAAGATCCAGTGTGCGTGACGCCAGATTCAGTGCGGCCGTCTAAAATGAAAAAAAAAGGAACTCCCATGTCGGACTTTGAAATACAACTGTTGATGAACGAAAAAGAGAAACTTAATATACTTAAAGAACCAGAGGATGACGACTTGAATTTTTTTAAATCGTTGACGCCTTACTTCAAACAAATGACTCCATTACAAAAGTTGAAGGTTCGGTCTAGAATACATCAAGTAGTGATTGATGAATTGTCAGTTTGGCCGATTACCAGCCCAGGCGGGTCAAACTCTACAGGGTCAGCAGGATCAAATTTTAATATTCAAAACTATAACCATGGACAAGACTATTATTGACACTATGTGATTGCATCATTCATTAAATCGTGTGTTGGTGATTTTTGAGATTCATGTTTTTTTATTATTCATTAATTAATAATGTAATAAACCGTAGTCATGTTCTTACCTACTACTATTAATTGATTATACTGCAAAATTACGAAATGTACAATAAAATGTGTCATAATTAATCAATCAAAATGTCATATTAATTACCAGTCTCATGTCTTTTTAAATATTACGTAATATTGTTTTTCATATTTATTTTGGACTTACCTTAATGTTAAAATGAGGCGTTCTTCCATAGAAATTGGCCGCTGAAAGTTTGTTGTCTTCAATGTAAAGTCCTTCTTCAATTCGGTGACGATGTGGTCAAAAGTATCCACTGACATTCTAGTGTAGTTTTTGAAAAGTTCAGGGTACAATCTCAACTTCTCATACAAATGATGAAACTCACCAAATTCATACCTCTCCTTAAAAATCTCATTTGTAGCACTTCTGTGGTCCGATTTCTTCTTAAGGTAAGAATAGATTGTAGAAGAACTGTCCAGCAGCACGAGTTTACGTCTTTTCTCAACCGATAACATGGTGGCACTGGTCGAATGAGAGGGAACTGACGTCAGTCGCTGCGACGACTTCACGCCCCACTATGGACACTCACTTCCGTCGTCCGTGCGTGCGAATCTTGATTCGCTCGCACGGACGACCGACCGATTTTTAGTCGTCCACCTAGGACGGGGCCTTACAGCATCACCGTCTTCCTTTGGGTATCCAATGTCATTTATAATAAACTTATAAAAAGAAAATCCTCGTTGAGTCTTTTCCGGTATTATAGAATGTAAATATTCTTTATTAACTGAATCTTTATCATTTTTTGGATTTGCCACATTGGTTATCCTATGATTTCCAGCATCATATGTTTGTCCATCTTTTAAATTGTTACCCCACTGCAATTTTAAAGTGTTGGAAAGTTCAGATGATAAATACTCTTTAGTAATTGCATCAGAACTGTCAGTTGGTTTACCAACATTAATTATTCTATGTGATTTAACATCGTAAGTATTCTTGTTTAATTTTAATGATGTTGAAGTTGCTTCTTTTACTGTTTTTAAATTTGCTCAATCAGTATCTTCTTCTGGGTCTTTAACAAATTTTAAACGTTTGTTACTCATATCATAGTCACCTTCAGGTGTTTGTGGCAATCCACTCCTTTTTTTGTTTTCTCCTCCTTGTACTCCTAGCCCGGAGTACCGTCCGAACTTGTCGACACTCATGATTGAACTGATCCACTGTATACTCACAGCTCTCTTATATATCCATAATGATTTATACAACTATTCCACGATTTCGAAGTTCGTCAACTAAAGCCACCCATTCATTATTTAAACCTGTATGACCAGCTTCCATGGCTTCATGTAATAGTCTCATTCTATCGACCAATTTGTTTATATCATTATGGTAAATCACATTTGTATTATATAGGTTTTTCATTAAACCTTTACCAGACGTTGAAGATTCTCCTTTTTTCTTTTTACCATATTCATCCATAAGTGATAAGTCCATAAGTGATAAAGATTTCCTCTTTAGCGGTTTCTTCAAAGCAGGCGCAGTTCGTAATGTTGGTAGTTTTCTCAGGGGAAACAATCTTTTTATTACAACTGAATATTTAGTTGCGCGTGTTCTATTTATCATTGAATCTTTGGAGTAATTCTTCTTATGAGCATTAGTATTTTGCAAAATTTCTTTAAAAGTATTTAAATCTTGTAGTGTATATTTTATAGGTATATTTTTAAAAATCAGTTCAAATAATCCTTTTGTTCCTTTATATTTATGCTCACCAATAACAATGTCATCATCTTCAGTCAAATATACTTTTGAATCTCCTATTTTTAATTCATTTCCATCAATTCTCGCTCCATATACATGTGACTTGTGTAGTTTTGGGTTAGCTTTTATTTCATGTAACATCTTCATGATATACTTTCTTCCAAGAGGTCCTTGTTGCAATATATCACTACTTAATTTTGTTAGATTTGGAATTGATTGTTCTGCTTCAGGTATATGTTGTTCTTCTTCTTCTTCTTTTTGAACATTTATTTCTGGTTCTTCTTGTCTTGTTTCTTCTCCTTTTTGAGAAACTTCACTATCACTTGTGTAAGAATCATCATCTTCTTCCTTTTTTAAAGTCTTTACTTCAAATTTAGAAACAGGTAGTAAAACATCTCCTTCAAAATGAGGTTTACCAATTGTTTCTGTTATCTGTTTTAAAGGTTCTGTAATAGGCTTAAATGTAGTATCCAGAAATTCTTCTCTTTCATTCAAACCCATTCTTAATGCTCGATTTTTAAGTCTAATCGAGTCACTCAGTGATTTTATTTCTTTTAATAGTTTTTCTTGGTTCACCATGTTTACGCAGCGAGGTCCAATCTATTACTAAACGTATCATCAATCGTTCAATGAATTAATACAAATTTATCCAATCCTATACGATATCTTCCATTTTTTATAGCTTCTTCTTTCATAATAACAAGAAATCCATATTTTTCAGCCCATGCTTTGCCACACATTTCTTTAAATTTATCAAATGACATGTCTGCATTCACATGATCATAATATATGTGCTTTAAATTTGTTTCATCTTGCTTAAAGATAATTAGTAGATTTGCATTATCTCTTATTAGTTGTTTTGGAATTTTACTGTAAGTTTGACCAATATAAATGCTATCAATATTGTAATGTCTTCCCATGGCAAAATAACTTCTAATAGTGTCGTGATTTTCACAAGATACATCATCAAATATAAACATAGAAAATGGTTTAGCCTCGTTTGGCTCCATTATAGTTTCACTAGCATTAAACTTGTAAAAATTAACTTCAGGCACACTTGCGAGTACCTTATCCAATAATTGGTATTTGGGTTGTTGCAAAGATTTGGAAAAGATATAAATGTTGTTGAAACGTAATCCCTTAGGATTTGTTATTAAATTAAAAACCACATTTGTCTTTCCACAATTTGATGGTCCAGTTATTAAACATCTTATTGTGTTTGGCAGTAATTCACCATGTTTTCCATGATTTAACTTGTCGTTGTCAACTGTTAACTCATCAATATTATCAATAAAAAATCGATCCTTTTGCTGCACAATCTCCATCTTGTGTAAAGGTTAAACATGTAATGACTTCATAAATTGCTACACTAAGTCTTTTGTAGGGATCCAAGAGTCTTCACTTTTATCAAATCCCAACCAACGTACTTTCACCTTATCCTTTTTTCTTTGTAAAATTTTTTCAACAAGATATACATCGCCAACTGATGATTTTAACAATTCATGTCCGTAGAATCCACCTTCAAGCAATTCACCCTTGTTGTCCTTTAAAATGTAGGTTTCAGGTATTGTTGGTTGCACTTTATAGATTGTAAATACTTCATTAGTCCAGTTTGGCAGATACCTTTTGCTAAATACTCCTTTGTACTTACTTATACGAACTTTATCATCAACTTTAAATGTTTTGGGCTGCATGTTTTCACGTTTAGGAGTAGTATTATTTTTAATACGTTTTAATACCATTTTAGCATTGGCACTATTTACTTCATTAGGCTTCATACCAATGGTTCGATGATACTTATTGTTATATTCTTTTATAAGTTGTGGTAATATATCATACCAAATATATGATCCTCGTTTGGAAAATGTTTTATACATTGCTCCTTTTAACGTTCTGTTAAATCTTTCTATTATTGAAGCTTTAACTTCAGAATTTGTAGAATAATGATTTATTTTATACTTCTTCATTAAAGCTGCAAAGTCTTTGTTAAAATATTCTTTTCCATCATCAGTTTGTAGATGTTTGATGTTGAAATTATTTCTTAGTATAGCCATTTCCATAGCTTTTGTAACACTTTTACCAGTCTTGTCCTTTAGCGGTAAAGCATCAGCCACTTTAGTAAAACAGTCTATAATCGCTAAAATGTATTTGAATCCTTTATTTAATTTACTATGTGGTATCATTTCAATAAGATCGGCTTGGAAAAGATCATTCATTCCTTTTATAATTGTATTTCTTCTAGGAAATTTTCTTCTTGCCGGCTTATGAAGTTCATTTACAATCTTGTTCCTTAAATCTTCCATCTTCAGTTGTGTCTTCCACACCGCTTGTAAAAATACTGATCTCTAAAATGGTTTATCCTCTTTTATATGGTTAGATTATAGGTCAAGGCCATATTACATTGGTGTAAAAAAGAGGGAACATGACATTGAGCTTGTCATGTCCCCTCTTCTTTACGGAAAGGAAGAAGGTAAAGGACGAAGAATAGGTTTATTGGTCGATAGGGTATAAGGAGTAATGTCCAAATGGTAAAGTTTTTATATTATCTTCCAGGATGTACCTCTTATCATCCTTACAACTCAAAGCCCATTTGGTTTGCTTTACACTGAAGAGACGATGGTTGAAGCTTCTTATGGTGTTAAATGTTGCTGTTGTCTCAACATTTTCAAATAAGCATCTCTTGTATTCTTCAAACTGTACATTCTTCTTCAGGTATGAGGTTTTTATACCTTTGGCCTTCTTCACGATTTCATGTTCTCTTTTTTCATTTTTGTACAATTTAAATGAATACAATTTAGACATTAAAGCAACAACCTCTTCCATTGGCACGCTATTTGTTTCGTCTTTGAACTTTCCCAATACCTTTTTATTTTTACCATTGTCGTAGTTGGGATGGTCTTGTGGATAATCAGAAAAGTCAAAGTCGTTATTGTAGATAAAACAGCGTAGGTCTTCATACATATCTTCAGTTCTTATCCAATAAATAAAAGCGTCCGTATCCATGTATACAATGCCGATGTTTTCTCTTCCATAAAATTTAACCATCTTGTTGTAATGGAAGTCATACATGTGGGTCTTTGAAATATCTAGAATAGACATCCCCACATATAAAGGACGATCCATTGTAATTGAAATTTTGTTCATGGAAACAGCTACAAGATTTTCGTTGATTATTATGGATGATCCGAAGTTAGGTTTTTGTACCAGCTTTTGTAGTTTCACCGGATCACTAACTAGTTTCACATTCTTATGCTTTCTTTTGTTTTCCAGTGTCTTGCCAAATATCGCATTATTCATCAATTTAAAAAAGTCCTTTTGAAAATTAGATGTAGCTGCAGTTCTTCTTTTTGTGTTGTTGTCAATGTATGACTTTAACCAACAGGATTGAGAAAATTGTAAAGCTCTATTAATTTTTGTTATTCTCAATCCTAATTCTAGGGCTTGTTGTATTACCCAATAATGAGCAACATATCTTGATTTGTTGGTTAAAGTCATCATTAATTTAGGCCATCTGCCGGTTGGTGATATTTCCGTCTTAGCCAGTAGAGGTAAATCATAATGGTGGTCATGCAAATGTTCAGGGTACTCAATGTCTACATCCAAAATATAACCAGTGTCTCCATGTTTCGCTATATTCATGATGTTTCCAATAGAATCAGGGTCTACCCATTTGAAGTTGCCATATGGGAGAGGATTCGACATGGCCCATCCATAAAGGTTATTTGCATCAAAATAACCTAAATATGTACTTGGTTTTGATGCATCAAAATTGGGCAAATATTTGTTATTTGCTTTTACATGTCGTGTTACGCTTTGAGTTAGTCCCCCTCGAACACCTGATTCCAACATCAGCACCATGTCTATATCTGTAAGAAGTTGGAGTTTACATTTTGTTTCCTTTAACATTGCTTGCCAAGCTAGTCCAGGTGATGTACAAGAATGCAGAGGGTCTAATCCATATGCCTTAAAACATGTATTTCTAAACTCTTCCATTATATCACAAAGTAAAGTTACATCTAGTTTTACATAAAAGTCCGAATATTCTCCAAGTGTTTTAAATCCTAATTCATTCCATACTCTACACGCATGTTCATAATCTTCATGGGATATATCTGTGTCATATAGTTTACTTTTAAATTCTTCTTTTGGTGGAAGGGATGTTTCATTAAATCTTTCTAAGCTATCTATATAATCATACGGGAAAACACCTTTGCGAAGAACTAAATTAACCTTGTCATTACTTACAATCTTCTTGGTTTCTATTAAATCTTCTGTTCTCAGGTTTTCAGAAAGCTTCATTAAACTAGATGGCATAAAACGGTAAGAATCTAAAAACCGAAGCTTTATATTTCCAACTTTTTTAGTAAAACTTATAAACTTCTCCGTGGTTTCAGCTATGACATCAATTTCTCCATTATCTCTTCCTAATTCCGGAATGATAAAATGCGCATCATAAGCACTAAGGTTATGTAATATTACAGGTATATTTGTAGGGATCTTGTAATTGATATTACAGCTGTTACATGCAGCACCTCTATAATACCCTGTCAGATGGTCATGATCATGAACCTTGTGATTTTCCACAGTAAATTCATTTCTACATAGATAACAATGAGTTGCATTTTCATGTTGAATCTCTTCTTCTTCATCCAAAGGTATCATCGGTATAATATCACTGTACAATCTTTCAACACTTTCCGCTATTATATACAACTGATCAAGGAATATTTTAGAAGCATTAACACCACGATAGACAATAGGTTTTGAAGTTAAATTAAATCTATTTAAATGTTCTTCAGAAAGAGTAGATTTAACCATTAAACAAAAACTGTTTGGATCATGTATCTGATACTTAACACTTTTCCTTGCTACATCACCATCATTATTTTCAATAGGCACTAGTGTCGATTCAAAATCAGCATAGACAACAATGGGAATCCGATATTGATGGGAGATTTTCTAAAATTTTAACTCTGCTTTACTTGAACATGGTAAGATAATTTTTGCTTCATAATTGTTGTTACATAGTTTTTTATGCTCTTGTAACCATTCATTTCCTTCTCTTCTTTCTTCATGAAAATTAAAGCATCTTTTGCAAACTATCTTCTTATGTCTAGTTTTACATAGTTGATTACTTACAAGAGTTTCAAATTTTTTAATCCATACATAGTGGGAAACATCACCTGTTGTAAGTAGTAATAAGTCTGTATGATCTGGGAGTTCATTCTTCACCACACGCAATGGGTACACTTTATTCGAACCGTCTAAACCAAAAACATTAACAGATGTTCCAGGGTTTTGTTTTTCGAACTTTGGGATGTCCTTCAAAGCCACTGGGTAAGTCAATCCTTGGAAATTATATCTATATCTGTGTGTTTCATATTCTTCACTGGGTCTAACTGCATGGTTAGGTGGTACAAATTTTGCCGTCATTGCATATCTAAAACATTCCATATCTTCATTTTGAACATTTATACATGATTTGGTGTCTGAAATTTTCTTTCAGTGGGAGTGGAATATAACTGCTACCCCTTAATCCATAGCCGTGTTTATGAACTCTAATATCCATACCCTCAATACTAACCAAACTCCAACCAGATCCTCTTCCTTCATGTTCTTGAATTTTTGTTAATATTTCTTCCAAACAATCTTCAACTATTGAATTAATATCTGAACTTGCCATGATGGTCTGGTTTTTTGTCATGAATCCTCTTGGTGACATTTCTCCTTCTACATTAGTAAACATAGCATTTAATAATATGCCAAATTTAATAAAGTTTAGTCTTCCTAATTCTTCTGTGAGTGTTTTACTTACAATTGTTCTTACTTCTTTAAAAAACTGATCCAATTCCAAATTTTCATTTTGAATTTTGTGGTGCATTACTACTCTACCTTCTAAAGCAAATACTTTTAAACACGGTATTTCATTAGATGGTCCTGCTAATGGTTCTTCTTCTTGTTGTTCTTCTTTTGGTTCTTCTTCTTCATATAGTTTTAAATCTTTATATTCTGTTTCTGTTACATCTTCATTATTATTATGGAATAATTCTTTATGTATTTCTAGTAGAATATTATCATGAAAAGTTTCTGAGCAAATTTCACATTGATGCAATATTTCATTAGATGGTCCTGCTAATGGTTCTTCTTCTTGTTGTTCTTCTTTTGGTTCTTCTTCTTCATATAGTTTTAAATCTTCATATTCTGTTTCTGTTACATCTTCATTATTATTATGAAATAATTCTTTATGTATTTCTAGTAGAATATTATCATGAAAAGTTTCTGAGCAAATTTCACATTGATGCATCGTGTTGATGTTTACTCTTTGAAATTTAGCACGGAAATGAAATGCTTCTCCCTTCTATTCCCTTTATATAATGCTTCCCCCACCACATTTGTAAGGTTTTTTTTTTTTTTTAGTGAAATGTTAGAATTAGTAGTTTAACACTAAAGCTGAAAAGTAATGATTAAAGCCTATATTTTCTTCCAATTGCAAATACTCCACATATGCCTCCGCCTACAGCCATAACAGATCTATGTTTCTCCAATATACACCAAAGGTGTGTCTATCATCTACCAAAATTGGAGATCCTATGTTTACTAATCTTCCATTTTCTATCCATGTCACAACTTCAATTAAAAACCTTCCTATATTATCCATTGGTGAATTTGGATCCACAAATATTCTTGTTACAACATTTTCACTTAACAAAGGCACTTCATCATTTTCTTCATCCACCTCCAATACTCCTTCAACTTTTGTACATTTGTTATAAAATATTGAAGCATCTTGGGGAGACATGTTCACTCTAGCTATTATAGGTGAAGAATGTTCTCAACACAAACCACACCACTCTTATATCACCATGTTATTGAGTGGGGTGGGGGTGTTTTTTATGGTACAATTTTAGTAAAAGAAAATAATACAATTCTGTCTTGACCACAATATTGCTCTTAATTAGAGCTTTTCATTGATGTATGACTTGCCCTATTCCGGCAAACCATTCTTGAATTATTAGCCATTTTCTAATCCGAATTATTGTCCGGGGGGGGGGGGGCTCGTCAAGTTCAAGTTCAAGGTCAAGGTCACCAAGGCCAAGTTCACTGTTGGGGGGGGGGCTCGTCAAGTTCAAGGTCAAGGTCACCAAGGCCAAGTTCACTGTCGGGGGGGGGGGGGGTTAATTACCTTAATTTAGGTCAAGGTCACCAAAAAATAATAATGATCCAAAGTGATGGAGGCGGCCACGGCCGTCTCCACCACTCTGTTTGCCTAACACTTCCCCAAATCCCAACCCACTATAGTTACGTCTTACAAGGGATCCCAATTTTTGGCCCGCACGCACGTAGCGATCCAGTTTGGTGAGCTGTGATACGGGCGGTTCAGTCTCGGGCCCGAAGGCACTGGGCTTGACCATCCAATTATAATAGGGAGTCTGGAACAATTAATGCAAGACGCAACTCTAACCTCCCACCCTTAATCTAAACCCACCCAAATATAATTATTTCCTAACAAAAAATTAAAAATTTTAAAAAAATAAAAATATGCGCTGCCTATGGCACAACACGCATGTCCCACCCATATTTAATGAAGTTCAACAGAACTTCTATAATTTAAATTTAAATTTAATCTACCCTCCTAACAGCTAGCTGTGAAAGGTTATTAGTACACACACACACACATACAGAATAATTGCATCAACACTCAACATTAGCAATAATATAACACACCTTAATGCTAACATCGCAATGCGCAAATTAAAACTTAAAAATAACGCAACTTAAAACTAAAAAATAAATAACATTTTTACACACACAGTCACACACAACAAAAATTAATATTAAAACCCTAACAGCAAGAGTAACTCAAATATATATCGGCCGCTTATACATTTAAGTTACCCTCTGAGTTCGGAACAACCATCGCGTCCGACGAATTGTTCCGGACTAACTCAGCGATAGTCGCCAGAAAGGTTCTCGGCTCACAAAGTGGTAGGGGGACGGTAGGGGTTTGAGGGGGGTACAACGTCTAACGTCCAACGTCAGTGGAAATTTCCAATGATCTATTCGTCACATGTATGTCGCCGCTAATGCAGGTGGGGCGTTGTACCTTGCAATTAACGTTAAGCAACACCTGGTTTAATCTGCTGTTAAGCTTAACTGAGGCTTTCCCCATCGCGTAACACCATAATTGTTGCCTGTTATCATCTGAGTAATGGCAGAAAATTATCTGTCCTCTTTTGCCGCTTAACTATAGTTATTAAACTATTGGCAACATCAAAGCTAAATTGGTGTTACATAAATGTAACCACTATCAACCTAATTTATATTGATGAGTGAAAGTGATGGAAGGGGGGGGGGGGTCATTACTTTTTCCCTGGGGGGGGGGTCAAGTTCAACTTAATTAATATCCGTGCTTATATAAGCCACAACACGGTCGCGCGTCTGCCATTCACTCCCCAGGTACCGCAGCTGAAACAACTAATCTGTAAGTCTCTACCACCTAGTAATGTTACATATGCTTTGTTTTAACTTACACCTGTTAAGCTTGCTATATTTTTAAGTAATTTATTTTTTCAACTATTTCTTAACATATAAAGATACACTTTTATTTTATATATAATATATCAAATAATCTCGCGTTACTATTTTTATTTTAGTTTATACTTATTATACAAGTTAACTCCTACAGAATAATTAACTAACTTCTGCTGCTAGACTAAACTACTTAGACTATAAACAGTTAACACCCATATATTAATATATAATTATTATACTGCAAGTTTTACCTGTACAAATGCTAGATGTAATTGCGATTAATCATCTACGACACAGTTCTTAAACCCTTATAAAATAATTAACTAACTTCTACCACTAGCGGTAATTTTTAAAAATTTTACAAAAATTTATTAACTATTTCTTTCCCCCTGCTAGAACCTTTCGCGACGCCGCCGCCCCGACAAAGAATTGAAATCTCCGAAGTTCTTCCCTTTTATCTTATTCTCTTAGGGGAGGGGGTTAGGGGGGGGGGGTTCACACAACCCTATATAAGCAGCACCGGTACCTCACGCGTGCGCCATTATAATGGCAATAGGGCAACAGTAAACATCTATCCGTAAGTCTCTAACACTATCAAACATTTTTTTAACTTACTCTAACACATGTTTGCGCTTATTATGTTAATTAGTCTCTATATATTCAGACACAATCGCGGGCACCGGTCATATACTCGCTGAATTTTGGAGAGTACACATCTCCCCTTTAAATATTATTATGGCTTCGCACACTTTACATTTAAAACTTTTACGCACGAAACACATTTTACACAAACAATCTAACTCCACAATTTCAAAACCGCGTACTACATTGGGTAAGCTTAAGAAATACTTCAGTTTTCACCCATTGTACTTTGCAAGACCTAACCTTTGCAATACTTCTTCTACTGATCCCATTTTACACTCTGTCTTAACTGAAATGCTGAAATATCAAAATTTCAATCTTGTTACACCTATTGACGATCCTATCCAATTATTCTTATTCACTATATTACCAGGTTTATATGATTATTCTTCCTCAGACACATGTCTTGTTCTGTTCTATCAACTTGCACTGTAACCACCTAGGACCTCTCCTTTTTTCCAATTATGGACACACAGCGGGATTCACCCATACAGAGTAATAAAATAACTATTACTGCTACAAATAATCTCAAAGCAATTCTCCAATCACTGATGAGTTTTTATTAAATAAATATATTTTAAAAAGCCTCCTCTGGATGACCTTGACCCACTTCCAAAACCCACCCATCACTGTCAAAAAACCCCAACCGCTACTACCCCTACAACCGTTACAACTGCGTGATCTTGACCTGAGCCAGGAGTGCCCAAACCCCAGTACTTACTGCGTTTACCGCTAAACGAAAAATTGAATTTTCTCCGCAACCACTTGAGGTAGAGCAATAATTTAAAATACTAGATTATTTAGTTTTTTGAGCTTGATTTAATGGTGATAAGTAAAATTTATTTCAAGACAACAACTATTTTGAAAATAAAAAAAAATTATTTTTGAAACACTTTTTACTCTATAACTTTTGAACGCGAATTTTCTCGGAGATGCGGGTGGTGTCATTTTATTCGCCATTTTAAGTTTAATAAACCACAAAATTTTAATCAAAATCGTTAGAGCCGTTTTTGAGAAATTTGGATTTTTGACGATTTTTGAGGGTTTTTTGGGGTAAAATACCCTTAAAAATCAAAAATTCAAAAAAATGAAAAAAAACGCCTGGAATTATCGTGGATTTGGATCTATGTACCAAATTTCATTAAAATCGGACCATTAGGGCATTCTCTAGCTCTGTTTACATCCTGACACACACACACACACACACACAGACAGACATCACTCCGAAAACCACTTTTTTGGACTCAGGGGGGACCAAAATGGATAAATCCACCAACAACTCAAATTCGAAAATTTTGACGAAAACAATACTTTCTCCATATACTATGGTATAGAGGGAGAAAGTAAAAATGTCTGTCTCTATTTATCAACAGTATAAATGCTATTATTTTGTTAGTTTATTTTGTTTACAAATAATATATTTATGAAAATAAAGCTAACTTATTGTTAGATGGAAGTTTATACGTACCTTATAAGGTTAAAAATAATGTGAAAATACAGGGTGTCTCTGAACTCTATACCGACCTTTACAGGTATTATTCCTGGACCAAAAGCAAGCCAACATAACATATTTAAAAATTTCAAAACTCCATAGTTACCCATACAGCCACTATTTTGTATTTTTTTAAGAATAATTAATTATTAATTTAAGGACGGCGTGACGTAATAATGTGAAAGTCGGTACACAGCTTTTTTTTAAGATAAGACCCAGCTTTAAAAAAAATAATTAATTTTTATCACTCATATTTTCAAAATGGCGGCTTTTTAATATCCTTAACCTTACATTACATAAAGACTACATGAGGCAGCAAAGTTCATGTTACCATGTGTTTTTTTGGAAAATTTAATTTAAAATCCAACAGTGTCAAAATTATGAAAATGGGTTCATAAATAAAGGAGATTGAGCGATTTATCTGAGGCTAGTCTCTGTCGCACAGCTTCACCGAGAGCAGTTTTTAAAAAAAAAACATTGTTGAACTGGCGCCGCGACCGCGCTCTTCGCACGGCAAACAGCTCAGATGCGTGACTATTTGTATTAAAATCGTTCTATCTCAATTATTTATGAACCGATTTTCCTAATTTTTACACCGTTGAATTTTAAATTAAATTTGCAAAAAAACAAACATAATTACATAAACTTTGCTACCTCATGTAGTTTTTGTGCAATTTAAGGTTAAAGATTTTAAACGGCCGCCATTTTGAAAATATGAATGATAAAAAGTATACATTATTATTTTACAGCTGGGCCTTTACTTAAAAAAGCTGTGTACAGACTTTCAAATTATTACGTCAAGCCGTTCTTAATAATTATTCTTAAAAAAATACAAAATGGTGGCTGTTTGGGTAACTATGGAGTTTTAGAAATTTAAATATGATATTTTGGCTTGTCTTTGGTCCAGGAATAATACCTGTAAAGCTGTAAGGTCAGTAGAGTGTTCAGAGACACCCTGTATAACTCTCATTGACAGAGAAGTAGATAACTCTATTCTCCTATAATACTTGTTTGTACTAGAACTCTTTATTTTTACTGCTATCCCAGTCAACACACAATGTAATAGGCCCCTATGATATTTTTACGTAAAACATAAAAAAAACATAAAAAATCGTAAACTTTGTTCACGTTAAAAGATGATAAAATGTTAAAGGAATGATATGATGAATTTCATAACTTTATTTTCATGTTTTATTTTTACGATAATTTTTTATATTTTACTTCTTTTATGAAATATATTTTACAGGGTGTAAAAAAAGTGTGTGTCTCTCTTTAATTTTTTTGTTTGTTAAGATAAATAATTATCCTTTGGGAAATGACAGTTGCTTAACCTAAAGTATCTTTTGACACTATCAAAAATTTTGAGTGTCCCTTCAAAATGGGGGATTTTGGGGGCAACTAAAAAATTATAAAAGTAAAACCCCCTCAAGTGACACATCATTTTGAAGTGCTTGACAAAACTTGAAGAATGGTGATAACCAGAGGTCGGTATCTCTTTCCTATCCAAAATGGCAGCTTGTCAAAAATTTGAATATTAATAGTCCTTAAAGCATGGCGAAGAGACTTCTGGAGTTTTAATTTCTCCTTTGGTTACTGTGAATTGAAACCACTCATGACTTGATTACATTAAATTAAGAAGTTCTTTCTTTTTAACAATTTTTATAATTCGGGTGTCCCCCAAAAATGGGGGATTTCGGGGGCAACTCAAAAATTTTAAATGTAAACACGCTCAAGCGACCCCTCATTTTGAAGTGCTTGAAAAAACTTGAAGAATGGTGAAAACCAGAGGTCGTTATCTCTTTCCTATCCAAAATGGCAGCTTGTCAATAATTTGAACATTAACATCTAAAAAAACTATTAAAGTGAATTCAAGTGATTCACCTCATTTCAAATACCTTTCAAACCTAATGGAGGGTAGCAGTTGAAATTAAATTTTTAAATATTAAAAGCATTACGATACTAGGTGAGTTTCAAATTATTTATTTCAAAATTGTTATTGTTTTAATTTTACACTGTTATTGTTTTGTTTCAATTTTAAAGTTATTGATGCTATTTATTTTTACTGGCATAATAACTATTACTTACGGTCCTCTTGTGTCTTGAAAACACATTCATAGTAAACTAGGGGTCCTGTGCAGCGCAATGCGCTGCATTTATTAGGGTACCTGGTGATCAAACTTTGCTCCATGGTAATACTTTAAAAAAAATTTCATTGTGGTGAAAATCAGATAGAACATTATTGGTGTTTCATAGATCGTTCTTCATTGCCAATTCTCCAACTTCCCAGTGTGATAGTGTTGAGATGTGGTGCTCGTTCTTTTAGGTCTAAATTAGCTAAGATTACGTAGTTGTTCTTTTGCCGATATGTCTTAGGGCCTTTGTTTAAACCCTCCTATAAAATTAAGAATAAATTCACAGATGTTGGATCCACATAATTCATCAAACATAAAACGTAAATGACAACAGAATAAAAATCAACATTTCATTACTCCCCGGTCCTGTATATGAGTTATGCAGCACTCACTGCGGCTGTTTTTGTAGTACTACTGTATGAGGTAGTCAATGACATAGTGAATGAGTCCACATTACTATTTATGCCTAAATCCTCTTTAACTTAACTTTCCATGACATTACAAAATTTAAATAAAGAAATAACAAAAATTAAGAGAATCTACATCTTTGTTGGCGTGGTCCATTTTGTTTTTAGTGGCATTTTTATTTTGGTTAAAATTTCTCTTTATAAAAATCAATTTTTGTAATAAGCTTTTTTTCTATACTGGAGGTAAAAAACTTTTATATGTTGTCTTTTACACAGGTTTTTTCATGTGTAGCGTTTGCATAATACGTGTTTATGCTATTATAGTAAATAAAAATGTTATTACACTTACAACCAACTATCCCTTTTCCTTATAGTTTACAGCAGTTTGAAAACAAATGCACACAAATTTAGTGTTCTATTTTAATATTTGTTACCTTTCATTATTGTTTCAATACCAGTCGGACAACCAATAAGACCCATGTCAAAAATTTCAATTTCCAAAATTATTTTCGTAAACAAAGAGGCATTTTTCTAGGGTTAAGTTACAAAACTTATTTTTGTGCCCAAATATGCGTAGATAAAACTTTCAAGAAAAATCTATCTGCTACATTTTGAGAAAAGGTTAAAACCTCAGATTAGACACTCCTCGTATTAAAGTAAGAAATTGTGTTGATATTTAAGTACCACATCAATTTGCTTCTATTCAGCTTTTAACATACATGTTTGTTTGTTTAACTATCAACAGCTGTTTTATTTAGCAATTCAATATAAATTAATTGTTCCCCATGTTAATCTTATGGACAAAAAATGAACTTTGAGGGCTTCCAGTGAGCTTCAGAATTAAAATATAAAAAATCTAAAACCTTATTGCAAAACTACGAACTGAGACCATTCTTTTGACACCTCAAACTTTAAAATTGGTCCAGAAATAAGGGAGGAGAAGCGTTAACAAAAAAGGGGCATCACGTATTATATATATAGATGTTTAAATTGCTTGCCTCCGACTTCTTGACAGTGAAATAAACGGTTTGTAAACGCTTCCCTAACGTTTTCAAACTATTCCACTTTTATGTTTTGGCAGGCTTCGAAAATTCTCATTCTCAAATCATCCAGACTTTCTACTGGAGTTTGGTAAATAATTGATTTTAAATGACCCCAAAGGAAGTAATCCATCGGCGTAAGGTCTGGAGAACGTGCAGGCCATTCTATCAAACTACGCCTACCAATCCACTGGCCATGAAACTGTGTGTCCAAAAAGTCCCGAACATTTCGATGAAAGTGAGATGGTGCCCCATCCTGTTTGTTGAAAGTGAATAATTTCTTCGTCAAATTCATCTTCGTTTTCCATTACAACATTCCTTATAGCCGGGAAAACCGATTCTTGGAGCATGTTCAAATAGATTTCCCCACTGAGGTTACCATCTATGAAAAATGGTCCTAAAATGTGGTTTCCTAAGATTCCAGCCCACACATTTAACTTTTCAGGATACTGTGTGCAGGACTCCCGAAACACTTGCTGATTTTCTATGTCCCAATACCTGCAATTGTGTTTATTTACTGTTCCATTGACGAAGAATGTGCATTCATCGCTGAAAGCAATTAACGAAACCTGGGTGGGCAGAGACAGGGCCGCCGAGAGAATTTTTGAGGCCCGGGGCAGAGTTCCGGGGCGAGGCCCCCCCCACCTCGCTAGGCCCATATCCCTACCCGCCGTCCATGCCGCGACCAATCCGCGCCGTCCATGCCTACCGCGTCCGAACCAAGTACAATATACACACTCCTTTGGACATTTATTTTGTATTAATGCCCACAATCTGCTTTCTTCTCTTTAGTGATTCATAATAATATTTTATTAGAATTATTTTAAGGTACAAGTAATAAATGTATTTAGGTATACAGTAGGCTCTATATGAAATATTATATCAAACCTGCACTTTGGCTGGGTCCGAGAGTCTTTATTGGAGAGCTACCACGTGGTTTTAGGCCTAAGTATTTTAAAATGGCTATGCTTTTGGGGAAAATTTAAAATACAATTTATTTAAAAATTGTTTATTAATTACCTTTGTTTCGTTTACAACTGTATTAAACATGTAATGAAATAATCTGAAGAAACCACACTCATTTCAATAAATGCAGAAATATTCAGGAAAATCTTGTTTTTGGCTGTATGATAGACTTAATGCACTGATACTGATCGCGCACTACAACATCGCGTCTACAGATGGACTGGTGGTGCGAGCCAGCGAGCACGGTGGTGTTGGTGTAGCTCTCCAACAGCGGCTCGGGGCGGCGCGGCGACTGTTCACCGACACAGAGCTTCAAACCGCAGAGACTCATAAAGGCTGATCACTACTCAGGTCATAGGTTATACTTTGTTACCGTTTGATAATTTTAGTAGGTCTTCAAAAATGCATACACACTCTATAGTGTTACTAAAAAGCTATGAAGCAGTAAACATTTTGCTACCGTAAAAAAAAAAAAAAAAGCCTGTAGATGAGGCCCCCTGTCTTTTGAGGCCCGGGGCAAACTGCCCCCACTGCCCCCCCTCTCGGCGGCCCTGGGCAGAGATGAGTAATTCCATTTGTTCACAGAATTGAAGCCGACGGTCAGAATCATCTTCATTCAATGCTTGAACTAGCTAAAATTTGTACGGATGAAATTTGTTTTTCTTTAATTTATTTCTAACTGATTGGTGAGAAACATCGCATAAACTTTCCACTAACCTTGTTGTTTGTTGAGGATTTTCTACAAATTTTGCTACAACTTCTTCTTCAATAGGAGGTCGACCTGACTTAGGAACGTCTGCTACAGATCCAGTTAATCTAAATTATTAACTGTCGCAAATATTTTATTGAAGTTGGACGGTCAGGATGTGCAGCATTAAAACGCCTTTCTGTTTCGTGATATTTTTCATTCGATGCTCCGAAAGTAAATATCATTTCTATCTTTTCATTATTGCTTCGAGCCATTTTACTAAGCACATGTAATTTACCCCTACAATTAATTGAACTAAGTGCCGATAATAAATCATAAATTGTGTTATGATTTGTCTTGTAACAAACTTTTTTTGTAGATTGAAGAAGGAGAATTATTAAAAGGTCCAAACCTGTCTCAATACGACTGGAAACTAGTTAGTCCAATGACTTTCCTTTACCATCCCAAACATAACTGTTTTCTTCAAGTAAAGTAAACTTTTTATTTCCTTGTACGAATACATCTCCTTGTTGTGACACTACTTTGTTTTGTTTTACAAAACCAGATGTTTCTTGTTTTAAAGTTTCCTTCATTTGACCTACCGTTGCACCATCTAATGGTGCAGAACCATCTTTTATGATAATTATTATAGGTGAAATGTTCTTTAAACATAATTTTAAGACATTTTTATTCTTGAGTATTTTTTTATTTTACCGAATGGTTTCGGAGATATGGGCAGATAAATGTTCCCCCATGTTATTGTTATGGAAGTAAAAATGAACTTTAATTGCCTCTAGCTCCCTAACTGTTAGGTTTAGAGAAAAGTGTCAAAGAATATAAAAGTTTTAAAATTACATAGAGATTCCAAAAAACATCATAAAATATGGGGTGTTCTATAAGAAATTTTAGCCGCCATTTTCCAAAATGGTGGCCAAATTTTCATAATCAAGATTCATATTTTTAATCGCAAAAAAAAAAAAAAAATAATTGAGGTTCCCTATTTAAAGTTTTTTTTTCTAAATCTTACCGTTTCCGATATCACAATGGTGGCCACCTTGAGTTGATCACCCTGTATATTACATTGTGATGTAGGCCTAACTAACGAATAAATAATAATAAAATTATTTGTTGTAAATCCTTTAAGTTTTATTTTTATGTTTAACTAGCTTACCCGGCATGCTTTGTAATGCCAACATGAGGAATTTTTTTTCTTCAGGTGAATTCGTTCGCTACGCTCTCTGGACGCGATTCTAGGCCTGTAATATCCACTAGTTTTGTTGATACTGATCTACCCTAAATACTTTAAAAATGACCATCTGTTTGAAGAACTAATATTTCTATATATAATCATATATTCCAAATTCATAATAACAAACACAACAAAAAAGCATCATCAGAGAAATTGGTCCATCCGTTCACGCGTCATGCCGTGACCAGGGAAAAATTGATTTATTCTTAGGGCCTATATAGGTCAATAGAGAAAATCTAATTCTTGTTACCTTGCAAGCTCTAGAGAGAAAAGGCAGTGATTTAAAGGAAGTCGATAAAAAATTAAGTAAGTTTTTTTTTATCTTCATAATTTAGCAAAACGCTTTACAAAAATCCCCTACAAATTGTGGTCGCTTGAGGGTAGGCCTACTATGTCTTTAAAGCATTTTGAGTAAGTCGTATGGCATCCTAATCGGCATCTTGGGTCCTTTGGAAGTAAAAAGAGGACAAATTGAGAATAAAGGTAAGTTATCTATTTCTATACTTGTATAGAAATAGTTATATAATGTATGTACAAATTTTGTAGGACTAATTTAGTAATAGTGCCAGGGGGACCGAGCTTAAGCTCGGTATAATTATTACTTTCGTTTTCTTACAAAGGTCGTTCGCTCCGCTCAACTTGCCCTCTTCCTTTTTAAAACGAGCTCGTTCGCTTCGCTCATTCGCCTGGCCGAAGAGTGCTGCACTTTGGTATAATTTTCCTAAACTACAGGTTAAATATGTATCACATTGGTTTATATCACAGGTATCAGCTTATTTTTGTTCAATTTAAAAATCTCTATAAGGATAACATGGAAATTTTGAAGAGCTCTAGGACGAAACCGGGATTTTTCTCAGACACGGGACCAGGCCCTATCGATTCCTCGTGGCCATAAGCCACATATACAACCAAAAATTAAAAATCCTTGGAGAGAAAAAGTTTTTCGCCCGTGCAAACTGTTTGTTTTAGGGTATAAGATTAATTTAGACTACATGAACCTGGTAAACAAAATTTCATCACGTGCTCATTAATCAGGAAATTAGTGTCTATTCTCCTTAAATGGGGAACACTGAAAGTAGGTATGTAGCATAGAAAAATTATTTCGCCAATTTGAAGCCAAATACGAAGTTTCATCATAGAGTGAGCATCTATGGTTAATCTATGGTTTCATCAATATCTGCTCAAAAAACCAAGTAGTTTGTCTATTCTCCATATGATTAACATGGAAAAAGAGTATGCTGGTTTGCTGCCATATTAAGTACAAAAACCAAGATTTTTTCCCATAATGGATGGATCTCGACCAAATGAAGCTAAATACCAAGTTTCGCCCAAAAATATTGGTTAAAAAGTGAAATAGTAACACATTCTTAATCTCCATAAGATTAACATTGGAGCAAAAAATTCAATGTTCTGTCTTTACATTGACTTTTTAATATCTCTATAACGAATGCAAAATGAGTACACATTGAACGGAGATTGTTCAAAATTATTTTACATGCATGTTTTAAACTCATTTACTCATCAACTCAGGCTACACGTATTCTGGACGTAATCTCCAAAACTGCCATTTTTTTTTTTTTTTTTTTTTTTTTTTTTTTTGGGGGGGGGGGGCAGTTTACAGAGCGATGTTTAAAATGTTAAATAGCATAGCAGGCGGAACCCCTATAAATTGTCTGTTAAAATGTGTTTCGATATCAGCCAGGCTATTATCGCACATCTATGGGGCATTGGTATTTTTTTACAGAATCATTAACCAGTTGTAAGACAAAAATAACAATTCTAAAAGCAATTTGAAATAAGGAGGGGGGTCGAAATGAATGCTACTTTCAAGCATTGGTTAGAAACTGCTGTTACTTTTTAAAAGGTATGTTTGGAGTTAACCATTATTTTGCCACTAATTACTATAATGAAGTAATGAAACATTCTTTTTATAAGCATATTATTAATTTGAACTCAATGTCGTCTCTAAAAGATCTTAAAATGTAAACTATAATTTTGTCACAAAAAAAAACAAAGAAAAAACATAATAGTAACTTAATATTTGTCAAAAATTTGAAGGTAATGGCCTCACAATAAAAGAGGGAAATTGAAGAGCACGAGACAAAAATTATTACTCAATGGAAAATTTGGTGTCGGGAGCAGAGACATTTTGAGATAAAGTTTAATATTATATGTTAACTCTAGCCCAAGATTCACCAAAACACGGCGTCTAATTTCAATAGGATATTCACGGGTACGCCATTTTTATTTTTCAATTCTGTCATTCTCTCATAAAAATGTTCTTAAAGGTCCGATAAAAATGTTTGTTGATGCAGTTAATGTGAGGCTAACTCATCATACTTTATATGAAATAATTTATGATTATAATTTATGATAGATTACGGTTAAATCAATTTAACTCTACTCGGGTGTTTTAAAATTGCATGTTGTGAACTCAGATGCTATCCATAAATAATAATGACCGTAGCCGATCGTTACCTGTTTGCGAATAACGTTTCACAGACCAAACTGTTCCGATAGACATTGGTTCGCCCGCTGTCGACCGATCGTTATGTGTAGGCCTATTGGGTGGCCTAGAAAACATGCGTTTCTTTGTTTTCAATTAAATTGTGTTCAATAACAAAAGTTTCTATTACGATAAAAATATCAAACAAAAGGGATAAATCGAGGTGCCCAATAGATGATGCATAGATGACCCAATTGGCAATTTTTTCCAATAGAGATAGATATGTGAAAAACATCGTATTCTTTCTTACTATTCGTGATTTTGAGTGAAAGCGTCATTAATTTACAAGAAACATTCTGCACAGCGTATGGACCTACATAGACTATATAAGATGTCTCTGGAGCTATCTGTGTTGGATAATATCTTTGAAATTTTGTTAATATATCAAATAACTGTTAATTAAGATTATAATGAAATAAATCGGCTATTTTAATGTACTTTGTATGGTTCACTTTTATTTAAAATAAAAACTTCACCATTCATTTAGAAAACCACTCAATAAATACCTGAAAATTCGTAAATATTTGCAAATGACATAAATTGACAATCATTTCATTTGTTTATTTATTTATAAAATAACAAGAAAATTAAAATAGCCTTAGCCTATACCTTAGAATATTAGGCTTACTCATTAGCAATTTTAACTAAGATTACATATTAAATACTAGTAAATCATTGTAACTGATTACACACAATTTTGAACACACAAAAATCCTGCTACCTTAAAACATTTTCATAGATTAATATTTTTAAAACGCGTATTAAAAAAAAAAAAAAAGGTAAGTTAGTGTAATAAGTAAATGAGTTGTAGGGCCAAAATAAATAAAAACTTTGTTACATTTTTGTTACTTTGGGTCATAAACAAAATCTGAATCTAAATGTCGAAATTTAGTAGGCTAACACAAATAACTATTATTTAGTCGTAATTAACTTTTGTGTATAACGATGGGGTTAATAGACCCCAACAAACTTTATAAAGTCATGCGTCTCTTTGGAAATAGATGATAATGATGTTTCATCCCCATGTAAATTCAATTGGTACCCCTGTTATACCTGGTATGTGTTTGCAACTCTCAGTCTGCTACTGGTCTGCCAGCAGAGAATCCAACTTGCTCTGTGGTCTGCTGAACTCCCAGTATTTTATTAATAAGTGTCTTTTTCAGTTAAAAAGATAAAAATATATAAAAAATTTAATTTGTACCTTGTAATTAATTTATATATTTACTTATAAACCAAATTTATAACTAATACAATTTGTAATTTCATGTTTTATTTTTTTGAATTTTATTCATTATTTCATCGGTGGCTATATCAATACTGTATCAGCATAATCGGTGTGATGGCTGACTTTAAGGAAGCAGAACTCAAAAGCCGTTAAACTTATAAACGTTTTTCAGAAATTTTTATACAATGCTAAATAATAAATAGTCTCCTTTTAATGTGTGTGTTTTTCAAAGATCCCAGTTCAAAACAGCATAAAAAAGTAGCTGCCTTATAAGTAACAAACAAGTATATAATTTTCATAGTAAAATATGATTTTTTTCGTGGATAGGCTATTGTGAGAAAATCGAAAATCCTTAAATGCTTTTACATTTACAATAATACTAAATTATTCCATGGTATGCACTTTATGTATATTAAAAAACGTAAGATGATTAAATCCTGTGTTAAAAATATTTTGGCAAAATATTTTTATTTAAATCAATGTATTTTTAAGTGCATGTTTTTGTAAAAAAACTGCTTGAATATTATAATTTACTTTTTTTATCTAAATATACTTTCAGCATGTTTAAATGTAGGCTATAACCGGTCTAAACAAAATATTTTCAAAATTTTATAAAGCATATGGTAAATATTAAAAATTATATGTCGGGGTCCAAGAGACCCAATGTTATATTTGCGTATACTAGACTAAGTGTCATATGAAGGTTTTATTAGAGCTATATAGGCTACTGAACTATAAAAAAAATTTAAAAAATTATAAAAAATATTTTTTTTTATATATATAAGAATACTCCTAGATAATGAACAATTTATTTATTATTCATGGCTAACTTATCATAATTACACAAAACTAATTATTGTTTATATTACCTAACCATACGCGGGTCTTCAGTTATAACGGAAACGTAAACAGACCTTTTTCAAAACCTGGAATCAGTGGCCAGCTCGACAAATGTTCGAGGCAAGATGCAAAAGTCTAGTCTTGGGATGGCGGTGCGTGGGCGTGGCGAGGATCGAGGAGAAGGCGGGGCTGGTTGTGGTGGTGGGGGAGGGGCAGGTCCAGCGAATGGCGCGGCCATTCATGTTCGTGAGCGGAAACATAGTCTCAAACCCAGATCCACCTACTCTTGGACCCAGAGCCCAGTGCGATAGTTGTTAAATATAATATTACATTTAATACCATTTATAATAAAACAAATTATTAATTATATAATTGTATTTTTATTATACATTTTTATATTTGTATTATTTGTTTTTTATAAAGGTTTGTTTTATGCTTCTATAAATAACTCTCTAACCGGATGAGGTAACCGGAAATGCCCCACTTCGACTCGACGCTTCATCGCTTCTATCAGTTGCTGAGATTTTACATATTTTATTAGAAAATGCTCAAAAATGCTCTTTGATGCTGTTTGAAACATTATCTGGTAAGTATATTTTAAAGTCATTACTATATAATTTCTTATTTCATCTTTTGATTTGAGGCTTTATGTTTAAGAATTATTATTTTGCTACAATTAAAGTCTACAGTAAACCTATTCCAGTTATTCATCTTATTTTTATGGGGCGAATCATATTATGCTATCATGCATAAGATAGCCTAAATAAATAACCTGATTGGCTGGTTCTATTATACAAATGTATAATTTGAATACATCGAAAGTAGCCTAAAATAACCAATGGGTATGTCTAAGTATCTAGGCCTAGGTATATTCTTAAATAAACCATTAAGCCTAAATTTAAAATGTACAAGAATAGAGAAATTCTTAAAGCTTTGTCATAAAAGAAGTGATATGGGCCCATAATAAATATAACACCAGAGGCATAGGATGGTTTTTAATTAGAACAATTTTCTTCTCTTTTAAGGCAAAGAATCGTAAGACTACTTTATTTCACGAAACATATTACCTAGGCCTACATGAATTTAGTTTGAGTGTCTGTCAAAGTGGGACTATTTAGGTCTATTCCTTAAAACAATAGTTAGTGCATTCTTATTATGGAACACACATAGGCCTTTAGTACTTAGGCTACTCTTCAGTACCTAGGCCTAACTTATTTTATAACCAAGACAATTTGATTCTTGGCAGGTATAGTTACAATCCTAATGAAAGCTTTTCATTTTATTCAACAATTTTGGCAATTACGCCTAACTTAATGCCTAAACTAACTATTTTAGTTAATGTGTATTTATTAGTAAAAAGTAAGTTTTTAGAGATTTTGAAAAGGCCTATAAATATTGTAATTTCTATTTGACCTAGGCCTAAAATATACATAAGGAGGCCTACGTCGTGTAAACAATATTTTTAATGACACCGTTACAAAAAGATGAGTGAGCGACGTGATTTGAACCAGGGCCGCGCGTGTAGAAAGAGGTGACGCTGCCGACTGCGCCACAAACGCTTACGTCTTAAACATTGCATTTCTACTCAGTGACTACAGCATTTCCAGTTATCGGCTGTAAGCTTACCCGCACCGACCTCAGGATTACATTCGTCACGGCTGTAGCCGACAAGCACATTCCTTTACGTTTACACCGACGAAAGCAGTCAGTGTTGAAATTATTGAAAGAAGAGGATGGAGAAGAGATATTGTTTGTCATTGTTGGTTTTTTCTTATTCATAATTTAAATTATATGAAATGATATTATAATAACAATCCATAACATTTTTAATTATTTTAAATTGAATTTCTATGATAAATTTAAATGTCACATGTTTAACCAAGTGCCATTTCTTTCAAAAGATTTTCAGAATTACAGCCTTAATCTGAATTTATTTATTTAATTTTTGTTAAACAATGAAATAAAAAATTTAATAATATAACAAATAAAACAAATTTATATTTATGAAATAGGATTGAAAACAGAAGGAGCAGGGAAATAGGTAGTCTAATAGAAATGTAAAATACTGTAATATCGAATATTTGAAAGTATATATAATAGGGATATAGAAGTCAGAATTAATAGAAATTTCGCTCCTTTAATTCTACCTTTAAACGTAGTAAAACGCTGAAAAACTTAAAAAAATGTATGTAAAAAGTTCTCACTAAATGAAATAACCACTATAAATTTCTAAAATCTTTTTTCACTATCTATGTACTTTTGATATTTGTTCAAAACCATTTGAAAAATACTAAAATAATACAAATCCAGCGAAGCCAGTACATTTTAAACTAAACTTTGAAATAACCGTGAAATGAAGCTTCAAATTGAGAATACCACCTAGAATCAGCTGATTATGTCTGGGGATTGGCTGATCAGCTATTATACATTGGTGGTCAGCAAGGAATCTTATTTAGGTTCCTTGGTTTTTGTTAAGTTCTCGAGCGCTATCTTTTGTTCAAGGCCATGCAATGCCTATGACGCTTAGTACGATTTTACGATCTTGCCACCCAACTCATTCAATTCGCCCCAAATGCAACTGCAATAATTCTTTGTGAGGATTGGCCCCCTCTACCAGGGCCATGAGCAGAGCGCGGTCCAGTAGTATATATCGATAGTTAAAGCTAAGTCAAACTACTTGATCAAATTTTTATGCAATTATGTAGGCCTTTATTGTTTAATTCATTATCCCAGACCGCAAGCCGGACAGACAGGTAAAATCGTTAGTCTGGTAACTATTTGTAACTAATTTTCATTAATCATAATCGTATCTCTTTTAAGTAATATATTCATTGTAGGTCCATTGTTTTATAACATATATCACTTTTAAAGGTTGCGATGGAGTCCAGAGGCCTGAAGTTGCTCAGGATGGCCAAAGAAAATGCTAGATTGGCTTATCTAGATATTCCATACTACGAAAGGACTTCTGGAACAGAGCAATCTCAACAAAAAGTATTGATAGAAGGTAAAAATAAGCAGTTAACATTAATTATAATTTTATTCTCAATATTTTAAAGTCACGTACTATTGTAAACAGTCATTTAGTAGTTGGCAACCAGTTGTCAATTGCTGTGAAACAATTAATCATAGCAAAAACCTATAGAAAACACATTTTTTCCACTGGAGTTCCGGAGCAGTTTAGGAGTAGAATACATAGGATACAGACCACGACTCCAACGTCGCAATATGAAGTGCGTTATTATTATTATGGACAATAAATGCAATAATACTGAACCAATTTTGGTTTACGAGCACTCACTGCAACCGGGATTTTGTTTTTCACCTATCACGTGATAAATTCTAGTGAATCCCAGTGACGTCATTTAACTGTTCTCTTATGAATTCACCTACATTATAAGGTTGACGTTAACGTTCAAGCGCATCTATTGCTAACCGTAAAAAATCCTAAATCCCGTGAACCTGATCATTGATAAATATACAGTGAATTGTACATATTATTATAGAAATATATGCAGGTTAAAGATATTTGATACAATTAGCAATTACCACCATAGATTGAAGTTTTAATAAAAAATAAAAAAAATTTTGTAATTTATAATCTCAACCTTACGCAGCTGATATTGCAATAACCGAATTGTATGTCGTCATTCACTATTAAATTGTTTGGAAATCTCTTTTAAATTCTTGTAATGTGAAAACAATGATATGTTGGAGTATCCTAGTGTCTTATTGCCATTGCTTATAAGTGAATTATAGTTTAATGGTAAAAGGCAATGGCTTTTCACAGGATCTTAGAAATCTTTTTATAAATATTTTTACTATAGATTTTAATTTATGAAGTTTTATGTTATTTCATCAAAACTTTACCAGTTACAGTAAAATTTTTAATATTGTTTTACTTTATTTATTTATATATATTTTCTTTTTCAGAGGGGAAGTTGAAGACGTTTTCATTCTTCGAAGATTTAAAAAAAACTTCAAAACAATGAAGTAAGTACAATATAGGCTAGCATAGAAATTATTACTTTTTTATACAATTTGTATTTGTTTTAAAGAATGTCCAACATATGATTTGTCTAAATAAAATCAGATATTTTAAATATAAGTATAGTATATACGTATAATGTATAGTATGGGGATATTATATACGTATATGGAATTCCCAAACTCCAATGAACCAGTTTTTCAAAATGATCTTGACCAAATTTCACCACTGGTATGTTTAAGATAATCATGGTGACAAAAGTGATGATTTATTAATTTTTTTTTTCAGAAATCCACATCTGACGCCATCATAGTTTTAGATGGATACCCAGAAAATAAAGAGCAACGTCAAAAATGCTCTATTCGTAAAAACAGAATTTGCAATGTACCCCTCGATTCAGAGGAAATGCAAACAGGTAAGAATTTTATTTTTTCCTCAGAAGGGTCCAGTATAAAAAATGCACCTTTTTCTAATACGTATTAAAGATAATATGTTAGGAACTCAACCAAAATGTCATTTAATGTGGACCCAATTAGTTTAAAAATTTCTTTTAACTAAAACATCTGTTATTCCTGATTTGTTCGCATTTGTTTTAACATCAGCTGTCAATGGTTCAGTCTTTCATCTTATTATACTCTAAAACAAGCTCCGTTTGTCCGGGCAAAGTTTTTTTTCGCTCCAAGGATTTTTGATTTTTTTGATTGAATATGGGGGTTTTGGCCACCAGAAATCGATTGGAGCTGGTCCCATAGCTGGGAAAAATCCGGTTTTCGCGCTAGAGCCCTTCAAAGTTTCCATGTTATCCTTATGGAGATTTTATTAGTGGAACAAAAATCAGCTGATAGTTTAAACAATTATACCAAAGTGCAACACCCGTCGGCTTGGCGAGTGAGCGAAGCGAACGAGCTCGTCTTTAAAATGGAAGAGGACGAGTGAGCGGAGCGAACGAGCATTGTGTGAGAACAAAAGCAATAATTTTACCGAGCTTAAGCTCGGTCCCCCTGGTACTAAGATTAAAATTGAAACTTCAAAAGCCTGTAGGGCGTAGTCCTGTGGGCCATTGTAAATTTAAATGCGATTATGCTCATCTACAGGACAATATTTTTCTAATGTTATGAGCGGTTTCCTCATACGATATTCACAAGCTGAGAAATAAGGAGGAAAAGAAAAATAAAATGCTTGATTACTAGTATATAGAAGATATTTGGACTCAAAAACTCAATATTGGTAAACTTTAAATAAGAATAATATTAATCTTAGAATAAAAATAAATATTCCATGGCTTGGAAAATAAATATTCCATGTCTTGGAAATTGGTGTCAAATTAGGAAAATAATTTAATACATTGTTTAATGTGGTAAACCTATTCCATCAGACTATGATATAATATTATCAACTTAACTTTATGTAAATAATGTCTTTCATACGTGATTAAATTGTATCATGCTGTAATTGGCTTAAAGGTCACTATTGAACTCTAGTTAATACAAACGTCTATATAAGAATCAAGAATAATTAAATGCTTGTTTTTTTTATTTTTTTAGTTTAAAGGGTGAATTTTAGCATCAATTTTAAATGCGAAAAAGAGAAGATTTCAACCATTTTATTTTCAATAATATATATCTATAAATTAAATTAAAATTTTAAGATATAAACTATAAGGAGTTTGTTATTTTTTATGTGATATTTTACAGATGATATTGAAATTCATTCAAGTGAAAACGCTACCGGTACACTTACGGCTGAGGACATCTTACATGCAGAGTTCATCATTGATCGTTCAGAGGTAATTTTTAGTTTACTGATATTGATGAGAATAATTTAGAAAATTTTAAAATTAAAAAAGAAAAAGAAATAAATAAAACACAGTGACAATACAATATCATCTGAAAATCATATTTACTCAAATTATGATCTTCAAAGCACTGTTCTACTCCCTAGCATTGTTCAACCAAAATTTTGTTCATCAAAAACTTTACTTTAGTAAACAATTTGTATTTGTTTCCAAGAATTGCCAACATATGATCAATCTATATCATAATTAGTCATTTTAAATATAATAGCATGTGGATTTTAAAAACATTGATGAAAATCCCACGCTCCAATCAGCCAGGTTTTCAAACTGAACCTGAAAAATTTCACCACAGGTTAATCGTTTAAGATAATGATGGTGTCAAAAGTGATGTTTATATACAAATTAGGATTTTTTTCCAGATACCCACATCTGATTCATTAGCTCTTAATGGAGATGCCCCCCTCGATTCAAAGAATACTATGGAAACAGGTAAGAATTTTGATTATTTTCCTCAGCAGTGTCCGGTATCCAAAATTGCACTTTTTTTAAACACATTTAATAGAAAATAATGCATATATTGCAATCAAAACCTGTGTATTGATAAACCTTTTTAATAAGAATAATATTATTATTTCTTTAACCACCAAATAAATATTCCATGGTTTGAAAGTTGGTGTCAAATTATTAAAATAATTTAATACATTGTTTATTGTGGTAAACCTATTCCATAAGACTATGATATAATATTATCAGCTTAACTTTATGTAAATAATGTCTTTCATACGCGATTAAATTGTATCATGCTGTAATTAGCTTAAAGGTCACTATTGAACTCTAGTTAATACAAACGTCTATTAAAGAATCAAGAATAATTAAATGCTTGTTTTTTTTTGTTTTTTTTTTTTTAGTTTAAAAGGTGAATTTTAGCATCTTTCTAACTGAAACATCAGCCTGATTTGCTCACATTGGTTTTAACAAGAGCTGTCAATGGTTCAGTCTTTCATAAGATTAAAATTGAAACTTTAAAAGCCTGTAGAGCGTAGCCATTGTAAATTTAAATGCGATTATGCTCAACTACAGGGCAGTATTTTTCTAACGGTATGCACGGCTTTCTCATACCGTACGATATTCACAAGCTGAGAAAAAAGGAGGCATAGAAACTATTACTTGGCTATTATTATGTAGAATATATTTGTACCCAAAACCTCTATATTGAGAAAAGCTTTTTAATAATCTAATATTAATATTAGATTTAAAAAAATAAATGTTCTATGGCTTGAAAATTGTTTTCAAATTATGAAAATAATAATTTATAAATTGTGGTAATACTACTTCATTAGACAATAATATAATATTATCACCTTAACTTAATGAAAATAATATCTTTGATTTTCAATAAAATTGCACGGTATATTATAATTAGCTTTAAAGTAACCATTAAAATCTAGTTATGAAATGTAAATACATGTGTATTTAAACTGAAAATACTCGTCTACTATTTGTATTTTTTTAATGCCAAATAGAGAAAATTTTTAAATATTTACTTTTTCATAATATATACTTATAAAATAAATTAAACTTTGAACATTCAAATTATTAGG
Organism: Neoaliturus tenellus; assembly: GCA_030545055.2. NCBI lineage: Eukaryota > Metazoa > Arthropoda > Insecta > Hemiptera > Cicadellidae > Neoaliturus > Neoaliturus tenellus. Next base: position 113,329,623 of record CM061531.1, read on the forward strand.
AGTTCTATATGGTATTTTACAGATGATATTGGAAAAGACATGAGTGAAAACCCTACATTTTCGGCTCAAGACATCATTAGGCCTAATGAAGAGTTGATGATTGATGATTCAGAGGTAAATTTACTTTAGAGATTATTTTGTTTTTAGTTGGTTATGTACACTTGGTTGGTTACATTAATGGCTACTTGGTAATAAGTTGTAGGCCTACGGTCGGTACTTAAGTCACCACTGCTTTGTTCTATATGCAAATGGGAAGGTTCTTTTGAACAAATTTTACCAATAAAAGTCATTACTACTGTCCGTATCAAAATCTGGGACCATATGACAACTTTTGTCTTCAGAAATTAAAATACATTTCCTTCAAGTTCATGTAAGCTATAAGGAATTAGCCATTTTCATGAGAAACTTACTAGGGTAGCATGGAATATCTATAGTCACGACCCCACAGCCTCGGGCCCAGTATATTTTTAAATTATAATATTTAAGCCATTAGGTTCTTTTACACATTTGCACTCAACGCTTGTATACTAACGGAACGGTAGTGTTATTTTCATAACAAAACATCTATATATTTAAAACACAAATGTAAAAAAACCTTTGGACAGTTCGTCTGTGACTTCTACTTGACCGATTTACATGCGGATTGTACCAAAATAAACGTTTTCGGTATATTAGCAGGTTCTATTCGTATTTCAAAAATTTTTACGTTAAATCGGTCAAAAATGAAAAATAAACTTTTCTTATGGAGATTTAACATGGGGAAAAAGCCAATTTACCAATTTACATGCGGGTTGTACCAAAATAAACGTTTTCGGTTCTATATTAGCAGGTTTTATTCGTATTTCAAAAATTTAACATGGGAAAAAAAGTCAACATTTCCAATCCTTTGGACAGTTTGTCTGAGACTTCTACTGGACCAATTTACACGCAGTTTGTACCAAATAAAACGTAAACCTTTGTATATTATCAGATTTGATTTAATTTAACGTTATCTTACTTCCTTAAATTAAAAATATCGACATTTTAAAACCTTTACAATTTATTTATTTTACACGATTTCAATCAGCTGATTGTAAACACACGAGGTATTTTGTCTAAATACAGAATGGATGAACAAAAGCTCATGAAGAATTTGGTTTATTATGGTCAGTACCTAAAAACATTTACAATTATTAGTCTATGATGTATTATCCTTTAAAAGGAAAGAAAGTTGCTTAATTATGTAAAATAGCTGATTGCTATGAAATTAAGACTGAATTGTAAAGGTTCAGTTTAGTTTAAATAAATTGTTTACATTTGTATTAAAAGAAACGGATGTATCGGAAATTCGTTGTGAAATCAATTTGTCGGTTGGTAGGTTGTAATGCTTTACATTTCTCCAACTTACCAACGGAATTTGTGGCACAGTCGGTAGCGTAACTAATTACAAACCAGAAGGCCCGTGTTCCAAACCAATTTCCTCGAATATACTTTTTGTAATGTGTCCAACAACTAATAAATGTTTTACTGATGGTACCGACGTTTATTTTAAGCAAAATAGAGACATTAAAATATTTATAGGCCTTTTCAAATTCTCAAAAAACTTATTTATTAAATTTAAAAAAATTAATAAATACAACTTGATAGTTTAGGTTGCTTATTTCTTATGTTTTGATTTGGCTACTAAGGTTTAGGCCTAAGTAAACAATGGATTTGTTATGTTTATAAAATACTAAAGAGTGTCTGTGTTACATAGTAAGGGTGCAGCATTATTGTTTTTTAAGGAATATGCCTATAGGCGTACTTTGACAGACACTCCAACTCAAATTATGTAATTTTCTGTGAAATAAATTTGTATTCTTTAAATTTGGATAGTTATTGAAACTTGCACACTACAGCATAAATATTGCTGTATGAAAGTGGTTATAAATGGTTTCTCATAGTTCTATCCTACCCTAATACCAATATTTGTTAAAGCCATCCATCATAAGTTACAACACTGTAGGTGTTTCCTAATTCTTGAAAAAAAAAAAAAAAAAAAAAAAAACTGTTAAGAACAATTTATCCAATAGGCCTACAAGTGGATATTGGTCTACTTATTTCTGATGTTGTTGAACCTAATAGAACGGTTTCCTTAGGTTAATTAGGTTTGCGCCTACCTAAACAATCAAATTGACATGTTTATAAAATACTAAAGAGTAGGACCTATAAGTACAAGGATGCAACATTATTGGTTTTAAGGAATAGGCCTACTTTTCCGACGCTCCAACTAAAATCGCAGTATTTTCTGTAAAATATATTATTGTTCTTTGTATGGCAGTTCAAAGAAGTACATTTTATAGACTACCTTACATGTTTGCACTATTATAGCGTTTCATTAACCACTAATGGATTTATATCCGTCGAGTATCGACGGGCAACAACTAGTTATGTATAAAATAATATATTTAGGCTATTATATTTATAATAGCCATATACCCTTTTACACATAAAAAAACTGTGCAGTAGGCCTTTGTAACCATGTAGTCTATTGGTTTTTTTGTTTTGTTTTATGTTGTCTATTAGTTTTTAATCATTAAAGGTTTATTTTTAATTCACAGTATGGAAGTGAATCGGATGAATATATAGAAGATTCAGATGCGGATCCTTTATACTCACCACACCAATCTGACCAATCGAGCGAGTCTTCAGCTATCCATACAGGTAACATATTTATCCTACAGCATGAATAATATATAAGGGTATTTAATATGTATGTTATGTGGTATACAGTGTGGTTGAAAAGTCCCAAACGGAGCATATATATTTTTTTGCCATTAAAGATAAAATGATGAGACATGGTATATCAATAATAAATATCTACTATTATAAGCTATTATCATTTTTTAATTCCTTAAGGGAGACGGTCCAAACACGTGGGGCCAGACAAAATTCTTAGATATCAGCATAGGTCTAGTTTGGTATCCAATTGTAGGTCTCACTTAGCAGAGCACAATGCTGCAAACATTTTTTTTTTTTTTTTTTTTAGACTTGAAATAGGCAACTGAGACGGAAATGGCAGGCAAACGAAGTTTCCATTAAAATCATATGGGTAAAACTTACAAATGAATTTTTTCATACTCAATAACCTTTGGATATAGGGTTTTTTGCTTATTACTTCAAATACAAAGACTTTTTAAATTATGTATGATGTAACAGAGGTCAAAGAAGTTTCATTTTTAACACCCTTTAAGGGATGTCACACTTGTTATAAACCTGTCATAGGTTAATATGTATCAAATTTAACACCTTGTTTGGCAGAGTTTAATGCCGCAACGCAAACCACACATCAAATGGTTGACCGAGTCGGAAATGGCAGGCAATCAAACTTTCAATTAGAGTTTCAATCATATAACAAAAACTCTATGCAATATTTTCATATATATTCGACTTTTAAGGGGTGGTTTGTGACATCTTTAAATTTTAAGGTGTTTAATGTTTTGTATGATCTGAGAAAAATCCTATAAAGTTTTCTTTAAGAATTCATAGGATACGACCCTTGAATGAAGTTTCTTGGAAGATATCTAGGTTGCATTGGTATTATTTCATGAAAACCATGTCAAAATTATATTTCATGCCAATTCCTTCCCCTTAGCAAAATAGGAAATCTCACTTATAGTATATTATTTTAAAGGGGAGAATGTTGGGAAGTTTTGGTGAATATTGACAGTTTATAGCATGAAGTACAAAAAAATCTTAAACAAATTATAGTGCCTTTTTTCTCAATTTTCAAAAATTCTCTTTTCAAGTAATCTTTTTATGGGTTTTAAAGGACTTAGTTGAGGAAAACTGCACTTAATCTAAAAGTAAAGTTAATTTAAATTCTAATAATGTCATAAAAGTGACAATAGGTTTAGTAAATTATTATAAAAACGAGGCTTTGTAGGGGAATGTTGAGAAATTTCAAAAAAATTGAAAACTGACTGTTACCTGAAGATGGAGCGAGATACAATTGCGTGAATTGAGTATTCTTGTTCCATTTTACATGCATAATAACCCCTTAAAAATGTTGACACTCACTACCAAACACCCTGTATAACTCATATTCATACCTCAATCTTCATTGTGGACCAGAACACTGTTGATAGCATAAAAACTAATTTCACTTAAAGGAATATACACTACTCACTATCCTTTGACTGTATATTTTTATAGTCAAAAGGCTGAAATCCTATTCATGAACTTTTTTATTTTTTTAGATAATGATCACTCCTCTCCACCTTTAACAAATGAATTATTGAAAGTTGCTGATGAAGCTGAAGCTATATTGTTAAATGTAAGTAAAAGTTACTTGTTATTGGGGAAAAGTTAAAAAAATGTATCTATGTCGGCATGTGTGTTTAATCGTTTCTTAAATATCTTGATAGGATTAACAAATCATCAACAAATCATATGTCAAATTTACTTCAAATAAATGAGTAAGAGTAAAACAAGACAATACTTATTGTAAGAGGACTTTATCTGCTGTAGACTATTATTATTTGATCGAAGTTTGTACAGTATAACTAAGTTCTTACGGTCCTCGTAATTCCCTTAGTCTCGTAATCCCGTCCTAGTATGTCTAGCCACCCCTTCCGACACTATCAGAAAATTCCGCACAGTGAACAATAAAATGAGTGTGGTGTGGCAGCCGGGTGAATAATTAGCAGTGCCTGATGTTGCGCGAGCAACGTCCCGCCTCATAAATGTCCTGTCCATATCCCCATCAGAATTTTGTCAGTGTCCCATCTGTTTCCTTTCCGTGTCCTTTACTAATATGTATAGTCGTACCTCAAGCCCCCCGCAACCCACTCCACTAACCCCACCACGTGTGGAGACGTGTCCACGTCCCTCAAGCCCACGTGTCCTCCACTTTGGACAGGCATACCATAAAATTAATTAAACAAGTAGCTATATATAATAAAAGTTCTAAACGTCAATAAGATATGTACAGGGTGTTTGATATGTATATACACCATTTTAATTTGATGTAGCTCACGAAATAATAATGCCAGCTGTATCCAACATATGTCAAATTAAAGACAATTTAATGAGGTTTTATGTAAACAGCTGATCATTGTTGCGGCAGTAATTCTTAACCTCAATTTTCAGTCAAAATGCCAGCCGTGTTAAGTATTGAGGATAGGGCTAGGATTGCTGCTAGATATGAAGTTTTTCGATCAGTTGTGGCTGTACAAAGATGGTGGAGACGTGTAAAAGGGATACACGAAACTTTAAATTCTAGAACTATAAAAAATTGTCATCAAAAGTTAGTGGAAAGGGGTAGTGTCTTAGACAAAAATAAATCTGGGCGACCACGTGTTTCCGTCACCGAAGAAAACGTTGCGAGAGTCCGTGATGTGTTTACAAGAAGTCCAAAGAAATCAGTGCGTTGTGCCTCCAGAGAAACAGGTCTTTCTTCTTACGCAGTTCATAGAATATTAAGAAAACATATATCCTTTAAACCTTGGAAACCACAGTATGTCCATGAACTTTTTTTAGATGACTGTGATCGACGAATGGCATTTTCTGAAGAATTCATTCAGTGGTACAATGAGTGGCCTCAACTGTTTGACAACATATTATGGAGTGATGAAGCAGTGTTTCATGTCGGGGGCTTTGTTAACAAGCATAACTGTCATTACTGGGCACAACACAACCCAAAAATGAGTGTTGAAAAACTGCAGAAACGGCCTAAATTAACTGTGTGGTGTGGCTTCACTTCTTCAAACGTGGTTGGACCATTTATTCTTAGAGAGACAATGAACGGTGTAAGGTACCTGAACATGCTCCGGGAACAGGTCTGGCCAGTTATTTCTAGGTGGGAAAATGCAAAAAGCATTATTTTTATGCAGGATGGTGCCCCTCCTCATTACCATGAAGATGTTAGGAGTTGGCTTAACAGGCGTTTCAGAAACAAATGGCTCGGAAGAGGCGGACCTTATGAGTGGCCAGCTCGAAGTCCTGATCTGACCCCGTGTGACTTCTTTTTGTGGGGTTGGTCCAAAGAAGAAGTCTACCGTACTATGCCCAGAAATTTGGATGAACTAGAAAATAGAGTGCGTGAGGTGTTAACAAACATTCCGGCACACATGTTGCAGGCTGCAGTAGCGGATGTACCAAGACGACTAGAGAAATGTGCTGCAAATACTGGTGTGCATGTAGAGTTGTAATTAAATCCTGCATATCAAATGAAACCTCATTAAATTTGAGTAGTGTAGAAAAGCCACTCCTGGCCCGGAAGTGACGTCACCGGAAGCCACATGCCACGGCACGTGGCTTCCGGTGGGCCAGAAGTGGGGACAATAGATGTCGGGGTGGAGATGGCGAGAGCGTCGGCGGTCGGTTGAGCGAAGAGTGCGCATAAAATAGAAGTTAGTTCAAAATTGAAATTCGACGGTGTTAATAAAAACTCTAATAGTTGAACGAAACTAGAAGTTAGTGTAAAACTGAAATTCAACAATCGGGGTGTTGAACTAAATTTGCGCATAAATTAAAAGTTGGTTCAAAGCTGAAATTCAACGATTGGGAGTTGAACTAAATTCGCGCATAAATTAACCGGGGTTGAAGTAAAACCTCGCATAAATTAAAAGTTAGTTCAAAATTGTAATTCGAAGGTGTTAATAAAAACTCTAATAGTTGAACGAAAATAAAAGTCAGTTGAAACATTGCGCAGCCATAACAAGAGAGAGAGAGAGAAGGTAGATAGAAGTGTTAAGTTCCGCGGATAGAACGAGAATGAAGAATGAAACATGACGCGTCGAAATATATGCGTGACTGTAGATGTCAGATGGTGAATTAATCAATGGGGGGAGTGGAGATGGCGCTCGGTTGAACTAAAATTGCGCATAAATTAAAAGTTGGTTCAAAACTGAAATTCAACAATTGGGAGTTGAACTAAAATTGCGCATAAATTAACCGGGGTTGAAGTAAAACTAATATATGTTAGTAAAAGTAATATATGTTGTGTCTGCAAAAGTTTCAATTTCAAACATTGCGTATCCATCACAAGAAGTATGTTAGACGTGTAGAAGTGAGAACAAGACAGATGAATAAGATATAACGTCGAGCACGCGAAGGTGATTCAAACAGGACGACATGTGCTAATGTAAATGAAACTCCAGGTTAGTAGCAATTAGACTTGTATAATGAAGTTGGCGAAACGTATATGTAATGAGTAGGAAGGATGCGAACAACTCAAATGCGAGTTAATTAATGGTCGCGGCGCGATGAACAATCTCCTTTTTATAACGGCTATCGCGTGGGAAGATCAGTTCCGCATGAGCGCCCAAGTGGAACCTCCCGTGTCCACTCAAGCGGACCCCCCCCCCCCGACTAATGAAGCGGAACCCCCCCCCCCCTGGTGACTAATCAAGCGGAACCCCCCCCCCCCCGGTGACTAATCAAGCGGAACCCCCCCCCCCCCCGGTGACTAATCAAGCGGAACCCCCCCCCCCCATAAAAAATGGAGATTAAATCCCCCCCCCCCCCCGGTGTTCACTCAAGCGGAACCCCGCCGGGTCGATGACCGGTCAATGGTCGGTCACGACCGGTTGCTAACCCCATCTAATTACCACACTTCACATCCCATGCCAGCCATGAATTACTATTGTTTGAATGAAACAGAATTAAACATGGCAGCCACCATGGAAAATTCTAACCTCAAACCTTGATTTTACGTCACTGCGCATGCGCCGCTCCCACTCCTTCGTTTATTTTATGCTGCTATAACTTGTACTGGAGTGAGCCAACTTCACGCTACGGCGCCTAGTCCTGTATTACTCACTTTAACGCTACCGCGAATGCGCCTAGTCTGTATTACTCACTTTAGCGCTGCTGCGAATGCAACGAGTTCTCCGGATCGGAATCACTCCTCGCTATTGCGCATGCGCCGAGTCCTGTATTACTCGATTTAGCTCTACTGTGCACGGAAAGTTCTAACCTCAAACCTTGGATTTTACGTCGCTGCGCATGCGCCACCCCCACTCCTTCGTTTCATTTTTACACTGCTGCGAACTGGAGTGGATTGAAGACCGTACTGGAGTGAAATGAGTCCCCCACCACTGCATTAATTACTCCCACCACTCGAAAATCCGAGGAGCGATACGAGCCCAATTTTCGCGTCAGTCGTCAACGAATTTTCATAGCGAAAAGTCGTTGACGACTCGGTAAGAGGTTCAAATATATAGTAGGCCTATATATATTTGAACTTCTTATACTACGTTGCGTTCTTTAATGCAATGTGGTATGTGCGTGTGTGTGTGTGTGTAAATATTAGTTGTAAGTTGCACTTAATTTTAGAATTAATTTGCGCATTGCGATGTTAGTTATAAGTTGTGTTTAGCGTTAAGGTGTATTAATTTTAAGAGGTGTTTAGCATTAAGGTGTATTAATTTTAAGAATAATTATGGTATTTGGTTGTGTTGAATTATTTGATATTTAATAATGATGTGTTGTTAGTTTTAAGTGTTGGTATTAATAATTAATGTTGTTGTTTTGCCTTTCAGCTAGATGATAGGGGGTAGATTAAATGTAAATTCAGAAGTTCGGTTGAACTTCACTTAGAAGGGGTGGGACATCCGCACTAGCGGACTAGGTTTTTGCATTTTGTTTAGGAATATGATTGGGTGGGATTAGTTGGGTGGGTGTTAGAGTTGCGTTTCTGCATTAGGTGTTCCAGTTTCCCTTCGAATTCACGGTTACGGATGGACCCGGACCGGCCCGTTACGGATGGACCCGGACGGGCCAAACAAAATTGCGTCGATGTCCCTCGCAGAACGTAACTAGTGGGTTGGGAGTGGGAACCGTTAGGCAAACAGGGTGGTGGGAACAGTTACTACTGTTCCCATCACCTTGGTTCTTTATAAGTCTTGAATGACCTTGAACCACTTTCGGAAGGGTCAATGAGACTCAAAGTCTCGTGACCTACTTTTCTGAGGTCGTTGTACAGTTATATGGCCTCTCTGACTTGCATTGTTTGCCGGTGTAGCTTCATATAGCGTGCAAAGAATGGTTCCTAATGAAATCTCATCAGCATTCAAAGACAGAGACTGTTGTTTTGCAAGTTAATTAGTCTTGAAATAATGAAGTAGGAAACGTATATGTAATGAGTAGGAAAGATGTGAACACCGCAAATGCGAGTTAATTAGTGGTCGCGGCGTGATGAACATTTGTCTTCATTATCACACAACGACTATCTCGTGAGAATATCAGTTCCGCATGAGCACCCAAGTGGAACCCCCCGTGACTAATGAAGCGGAACCCCCCCCCCCCCGGGACTAATGAAGCGGAACCCCCCCCCCCGGGACTAATGAAGCGGAACCCCCCCCCCTCCGTGACTAATGAAGCGGAACCCCCCCCCCCATAAAAAATGGAGATTAAATCCCCCCCCCCCTGGAAAATTAAAATGCCTATAACTCGATAATGGATTGACGGATTAGGACAAGCGATACATCATTGAAAAGGTCTATGTAAGACGAACATTTTAGTAAAAGAAGAATTTAGTTACTTTATTTCAGTCAAAAGTTATGCGAATTATTTGAAATAAACACCCCCTCTCTTTCCTTCCCTCCCACCTTCCCCCACTTAACGGCTGTTAACCCCTCTCATTAGCATACCGTTATAAAAGACGCAGCGACCACGGCTAGATTTTCATTCTGATTCCAGACGTTACGCTGCAAGCTGCGAACAGAACTACCACGATGTCATCCCTGCCTACTACAACTTCCACTACAGAATGTTCTTCTATTACAAGTTTAACTTCTACTTCTACTACGGCTTCGACTCCAGTCAAGAAAACTCTTCGCTTGAAAAATGCTTCCGACTGGTATAAGAAGCAACTAGACTCGAAACCTTCAACTTCTGGAGCTCTTCTTCCGCTCACTATGACTACTATATTTGGCAGCATATTTTCACCGCCTCTACCTTCAAACGACTCCACACCATCTCAACAACAATCACCGCCGCCATCAAACAACATGCCGCCACCGCAAACAGTTCTTCATAAAGACCACACCTATTCAAAAAATAAATCCTCTAAGCCTGCTCCTTCAGAGCGCTTTCAATTATTAAAAGAAAAGCGCCGTAGGGCATTTAGCCTTCCCACTACTTGCCCTGAAGTGCTGACTAGGGGAATTAAGAAAGGATCAGCTTGTGGGAGGAAATGTGTTAAGAACGAACGTTTCTGCCGTGTACATGTCGTGAAACATCTTTCCGAACCACAACTGACAGAAACCCCCACTGTTGAATACCAATCCGAAATTATTGCTGTGAAAGGAAATAGGATTAAGAGAAGTTGTCTTTATTTTTTTGAAAGTGTTATTGACAACGAACACATTTTGGCAAATTGTAACGGCAAAAAATATAATATTAAAGTTATTGAATCCTTGCGTAAAGAAAAATCCGTTTATGAGTTAGACTCTAAAGACTATCTCCTCAGGCATAAAATGGATGGTATTACAAGGTGGGGACGTAAACAGTAAATTCACATAGTTTTTCCAAATTTTGCTTAAAAAAATAATGGGGGAGAAACACAATGCGTTAGAGCGTTGTGTTTCTCCCTCATTATTTTTTAACACTCTAAGTCTCGTGACCTACTTTTCTGAGGTCGTTGTGTCCACTCAAGCGGAGATTAAATCCCCCCGAAAATTTAAATGTCTATAACTCGATAATGGATTGACGGATTATGATAAGCGATACATCATTGAAAAGGTCTATGTAAGACGAACATTTTAGTAAAAGAAGAATTTGGTTATCTTATTTTAGTCAAAAGTTATGCGAATTATTTTAAATAAATACCCCCCCCCCCTCACCTTCCTTTTCCCTCACCTCCCGGGTCAATAATCGGTCACGGCCAGCTGTTACCCCTCTCATTAGCATACCGTTATAAAAGCGGAGCGAGCGTTGTTCATTCCTCATTCCGCTTCTACACGCCACTCTTGTTGTTTCGTCTCAGCTGTTTACAATATTACTTGCTTTAAAAATGCCTCCTCGTCTTAATGAAAATTTCAATTCTTCCGAAATTTCTGATGTTTTTGAACAACCTGAAGACACTTTAAATAACGACAGTGACAATGAAGATGATGATGAAGATGATGATGATGATTATAGCGTTGAAATTAGTGAAGAACTGAAAGTTATAGCAATTGATCCACAATTCCCATTCGATACAATAGAAAAATTCATGTCTGAAGCTCATAAATGGTTGGATTCAGGATCTTACGTACGAATCGGCTCTTTTATATTATATGATGATTGTAATTCTTTTCTCGTAACACCAAATGATAGAGACCGCATGCGGCAGTGGGCGCAAACAATGAAGGAGTGCTACGAACAAGATGTGGATGTTGGCGGCTATTTTACAGCGCAAGTGGTTTAATAACCAAATAACCCTTCCCCCACCCTACACCTTATCCCTTCCCAATCCTTATTCCTTCCCCCCCCCCCTCCCCATTTTTAAAACTCATAAAAGGCGGGCTATGAACCTCCAAGTTTCTAGTCTGTACTTGCACCTTGTGCCGTCAAGATGCTTACCACTTTGTCTTTTAATAGTATTACAGGCACTGAGCAGAAATTCTATAGAAAATTTTGTTCTCTACTTGATAAACCGCAAAAACTACCTCCAAATACTTTCACCTACAAGCTACCTCTGATGGACAAGGATGATGTAAGCAAAATACCATTAGTTCAAGCGAAATTTCTGGAAGAAAAAAATCTTGTTTATGTAAGAGAAGTGTATCATAATGAATATTCAAAAAGATTGGCTTACGAATTCATTAAGGAACATGCAGGACGTGAAAAAGAACAGTATCCAGGACCATTTTATTTATATCTTTTTGAGAATGGAGCTAGTGTAACGGTAGAAATAAGTATCAAATTAATGTAATTCTCCCTATCAAATTTGTGGGGTGAGGGTTTGAAGTAGATTTTCGCATAAATTAAAAGTTAGTTCAAAACTGAAATTCAACAATTGTTGGTCAAACTAAATTTGCACATAAATTAACCGGGGCTGAATTAAAAGTTCGCATATCTTCCTATCAAGTTTATGAAGTTAGAATTTTGTTTTGCTGTAAAGTTATTGAAATAGTATTTGTATAAGGAAAATTCATATTGAAATACATGTTGTAATTTACTCGTAGCGATGTGTACTGTACGAAAGCTGGATTTATAGTGAGTCGGCGCGACAAATGAACTTGTATTTATGCAGATTGTTAAAATGGAATAAAGAGATGATAGTAGCAAAACGCTCGAAGTAGAAAGTGTGAATAATGTTATATAAAGAAATAATAGTTAGACAAGGAAAATATTGAAAATTCAAACTGGTATTAAAAAATATGAACGGACAATCAATTTTGTAGAAGGTTAATATTTTGTTGAAAACGTTTGATTTTCTTGGATAGTGAAGAAGAAGAAGATGAAATAGTGGTAGGGGGACCGTTATAAAAGGAGGAATGTGAGAGCCCATTTCATTTCTCTGCGAAACTTCGAAGAGTAAACATCTCAACATGTATCATTGCGATAAATGTTCGGAATCGTTTCACGATGAAATTCTATTAGACTGTCATAAAGAACTATTTCACAACAACGCAGAAGAAAAACAAGAAAAACAAGAAGAACAAGAAGAACAAGAAGAACAAGAAGAACAAGAAGAACAAGAAGAACAAGATGAAATAACAGCAACATCTTCAACTACTTCACCGAATCTACAAGTATTTGCTTTACCCGGTAAGGTAGTAATGCATCATAAGATTCAAAATGAAAACTTGAACTTAGAAGAATTTATTAGAGAAGCAAAACCAATCGTAAGTAAAACTTTAAAAGAAGAATTGAAAAGATTGAACTTTCTTAAATTTAGTTTACTACTAGAAGCTATGTTTAAAAATGTACAAGAAGAATTATCACCAAGAGGATTCATAACGAAAAACCGAACTATCATGGAAAGTTCAAACATTGATTCAATAGTAGAGAATTGTATAGAAGAAATATTAACCAAAATTCAGGAACACGAAGGAAGAGGATCGGGATGGAGTCTTTTAAGTATTGAAGGATTAAATATAAGAGTTCACAAACATGGATATGGACTAAGGGGATCTAGTTACATTCCTTTGCCAAAAAGAATTGAAGATACAAAATCTTGTATTAATGTTAGAAACGCAGACAATGAATGTTTTCGTTATGCAATGACAGCTAAATTTGTACCAAATAATGCGTATAGACCTGACCAGGAATATGAAAATCAAAGACATAGGTACAATTTTCAAGGAATTACTTACCCTGTATCACTAGGAGATATATCAAAATTTGAGAAGAAAAATCCCGGTACGTCTATCAATGTTTTTGCATTAGATAGTTCAAACAAAGTGTATCCTTTACGTATTGCAAAAGAAGAGCTACCAGATCATACGGATTTACTACTACTAACGCGAGGAGATGTGTCTCACTATGTGTACATAAAGAAATTCGACTCACTTGTTAATAAGCAGCTTTCTAAAGATCGACACAGAAAGTTAATTTGCAAGAGATGTTTCAATTTTAAACGAGATGGACTACACGGAAGAGAATGGTTACAAGAGCACAAAAGATTGTGTAACAATAATTATGAAGCAAAGATTACTTTACCTCCGCAAAGCAGAGCATTCGTTTCATTTGAAAAAGTTCATCATCAATATCGTATCCCTTTAGTTGTGTATGCGGATTTTGAATCAACACTTGTTCCAGTTGAAGATGGAAATTTTGAAGCAAGAAAAAGTGTAAAGTATCAAATGCACAAACCAAACAGTTTTTGTTTAATGGTCAAATCAACATTATCAGAAGAACATTTAAACAGATATGGATTAACTTCGAAACCTCTAGTATACCGTGGTGAAAATGCGGAAAAAATATTTCTTGATAATTTATATTCAATAGCTGGAAATGCACAAAGATTATATACAAATATTGTACCAATGAAACCGATGGACGAAGAAGAAGAAATTCAACATGAAAATGCAACTCGCTGTTTCTTGTGCAAAAATGATTTTACTATTGAGAATTATAAAGTTAAAGATCACGACCACCTCACAGGTTATTACAGGGGTGCTTCTTGTAATAAATGCAACTTGAGCTATCGTTTACCACTATTTATCCCTGTGGTTCTGCATAATCTTAGTGGGTACGACGCTCATTTTATAATACCTGAACTAGGAAGAGACGACGGTAAAATCGATGTGTTAGCTGAAACTTCAGAGAAGTTCATAAGTTTTTCCAAAGAAGTTGGAAACCTCAAATTAAGATTCTTGGACTCCTACCGATTTATGCCGTCGAGTTTGTCCAAACTTTCTGAAAACCTAAGGAAACAAGATTTAATCGAAACAAAGAAGATTGTAAACAACGACAAACTGGATCTGGTACTTCGAAAAGGTGTTTTCCCATATGATTACATAGACAGTTTAGAACGATTTAATGAAACATCATTACCTCCAAAAGAAGAATTTAAAAGTAAACTGTACGACATGGATATATCTCAAGATGATTATAATCACGCATGCAAAGTATGGAACGAATTAGGATTTAGAACATTGGGAGAATATTCAGATTTTTATGTTAAACTAGATGTGACTTTATTATGTGATGTGATGGAAGAATTTAGAAATACGTGTTTTGCGGCATATGGATTGGACCCTCTTCATTCGTACACTTCGCCTGGACTAGCGTGGCAAGCCATGTTGAAAGAAACAAATTGTAAAATACAACTTCTTACAGATATAGATATGGTTTTGATGTTAGAGTCAGGAGTTCGAGGAGGATTGACGCAAAGCGTAACACGTCATGTCAGGGCAAACAACAAGTATTTGCCCGATTATGATGCATCAAAACCAACAACATTCCTGGGTTATTTTGATGCAAATAACTTATACGGATGGGCAATGTCGAATCCCCTTCCATATGATAATTTCAAATGGATAGACCCAGAATCAATTGGAAACATAATGGATATACCGAAGCATGGTGAAACAGGTTATATTTTTGACATCGATTTTGAATATCCAGAACATCTTCACGATGAACATTATGATTTACCACTGCTTCCGAAGACCGAAATTCCTCCAACTGGAAGATGGCCGAAATTAATGATGACTTTAACCGACAAGTCTAGATATGTTGGACACTACTGGATGATACAACAGGCCTTAGACTTGGGATTGAGAATTACAAAAATTAATCGAGTACTACAATTCTCTCAATCTTGTTGGTTAAAACCGTACATTGACAACAACACAAGAAGAAGAGCTGCTGCTACATCAAGTTTTCAAAAAGATTTTTTCAAACTAATGAACAACGCAATATTTGGCAAGACTTTGGAAAACAAAAGGAAACATAAGGATATCAAATTGGTAACTGATCCAGTAAAATTACAGAAATTAGTGCAACAACCAAACTTTGGTACATCTGTAATTATTAATGAAAATCTAGTTCTTATTTCCATGAACAAGAAGTCAGTTAAAATGGATCGTCCTTTGTATCTTGGAATGTCAATCTTGGATATTTCTAAAACACACATGTACGAGTTTCATTATAAGAAGATGGTTAACTATTATGGAAGAGAGAACATTGGTATTGCATATATGGATACAGATGCACTAATTTACTGGATTAAAACAAATGACATGTACGAAGATCTACGCACCTTTATATATAAAGATGATTTCGACTTTTCTGATTATCCTAAGGACCATCCAAATTACGACAACGACAGAAACAAGAAAGTATTGGGAAAATTTAAAGATGAAACAAATGGTGTGCCAATGATGGAAATTGTAGCATTGATGTCCAAACTGTATTCGTTTCAACTGTACATAAACGAAAGGAACGAACATCAAGTCACGAAGAAAGCCAAAGGAATAAAAACCTCTTTCCTGAAGAAGAACGTACAGTTTGAACATTATAAAAGATGTTTGTTTGAAAATGTTGAAACAACCGCAACATTTAACACCATAAGAAGCTTCAACCATCGCCTTTTCAGTGTGAAGCAAACCAAATCGGCATTGAGCTATAAGGATGACAAGAGATACATCCTTGAAGACAACATAAGAACTCTGCCATTTGGACATTACTCTCTAAACCCTATCGACCAGTAAACCTATTCTTCGTCCTCTACCTTCTTTCTTTTTTCCTTTCCGTAAAGAAGAGGGGACATGGCAAGCCCAATGCCATGTTCCCTCTTTTTTACACTAATATGAAATGGTCTTGACCTATATTCAAACTATATAAAAGAGAATGAACTGTTGTACGGATCAGTATTTTTACAAGCGGTGTGCAAGCAACACCTGAAGATGGAAAGTGTGAAGGACAAGATTGTAAATGAACTACATAAACCAGCAAGAAGAAGATTTCCAAGAAGAAGTACAATTATTAAGGGAATGAATGATCTGTATCAAGCTGATCTCATTGAAATGATACCGCACAGTAAAGTAAATAAAGGATTTAAATATATTTTAACAATTATAGACTGTTTTACTAAAATAGCTGACGCTTTACCATTGAAGGATAAGACTGGTAAAAGTGTTACAAAAGCTATGGAAACAACGATACAAAGAAATAAATTCAAAATCAAACATCTACAGACCGATGATGGAAAAGAATATTTTAATAAAGACTTTGGAGCTTTAATGAAGAAATATCAAATAAATCATTATTCTACAAATTCTGAAGTTAAAGCTTCAATAATTGAAAGATTCAATAGAACATTAAAAGGAGCGATGTACAAACAATTTTCAAAACGAGGATCATACGTGTGGTATGACATATTACCACAACTTATAAAAGAGTATAACAACAAATATCATCGTACCATCGGAATGAAACCTATCCAGGTAAACAGCGCTAATGCTAAGGTTGTATTACAACGCATCAGAAATAATACAACACCTAAATTGGAAAAGTTGCAACCAAAAAAGTTTAAGGTCAACGATAAAGTTCGTATAAGCAAATACAAAGGTGTATTTAGTAAAAGGTATCTACCAAATTGGACTAATGAAGTATTTACAGTTTATAAAGTGCAACCAACTATACCTGAAACTTACTTATTAAAGGATAACAAGGGTGAATTACTTCAAGGTGGATTCTACGGACATGAATTGTTGAAATCAAATGTCGGTGATGTATATCTTGTTGAGAAGGTTTTACAAAGGAAAAAGGATATGGTTAAAGTCCGGTGGTTGGGATTCGATAAAAGTGAAGACTCTTGGATTCCTTCAAAAGACTTGGTATAGTAATTTAATAGCTCATTGTGTGTTTAACCTTGATACAAGATGGAGATTGTACAACAAAAAGATCGATTTAATATCAATAATATTGATGAATTGACGGTTGACAATGATAGGTTAAATCATGGTAAACATGGTGAATTACTACCAAATACGATAAGATGTTTAATAACTGGTCCTTCAAATTGTGGAAAAACAAATGTTGTTTTTAACCTTATAACTAATCCTAAAGGATTGCGCTTTAACAATATATACATTTTTTCAAAATCATTGCAACAACCGAAATATCAATTATTGGATAAAGTACTTGCAAGTGTACCTGAAGTGAATTTCTACAAGTTTAATGCCAGCGAAACAATTATGCAACCAAATGAAGCAAAACCATTTTCTATTTTTATTTTTGACGATGTGTCTTGTGAAAATCACGACACTATAAGGAATTATTTCGCTATGGGAAGACATCATAATATCGATAGCATTTATATTGGTCAAACATACAGTAAGATTCCAAAACAACTCATAAGAGACAATGCAAATATGTTGATCATCTTCAAGCAAGATGAAACAAATTTAAAGCATATATACAATGATCATGTAAATGCGGATATGCCATTTGAGAAATTTAAAGAAATGTGTGGCAAAGCATGGAATGAGAAATATGGCTTTCTCGTTATTATGAAGGAAGAAGATATTAAAAATGGTAGATATCGTATAGGGTTGGATAAATTTGTATTTATGCGTTGAACTACCGATGCTACATCTAGTTACACGTTGAACTTCACAGTGTAAACATGGTGAATCAAGAAAAACTATTAAAAGAAATAAAATCACTCAGTGATTCTATTAGGATGAAGAATCGTGCATTGAGGATGGGTTTAAGTGAAAGAGAAGAATTTCTAGAGACTACATTTAAACCTATTACGGAACCTTTAAAACAGATATCAGAAACTATTGGTAAACCTCGTTATGAAGGAGATGTTTTACTACCAGTTTCTAAACAAGAAGTACAAGCATTAAAAAAAGAAGAAGATGATGATTCATATACAAGTGCTAGTGAGCAAGAAGAAACAAAAGAAGAAGAAGAACCAATTGTTGAAAAGGAAGAAGAACAGCCAATACCTGAAGCTGAACAATCTATTCCAAATTTAACTCAATTGAGTAGCGATATATTACAACATGGACCTCTTGGAAGAAAATATATAATGAAAATGCTACATGACATGAAATCAAACCCGAATTTGAGTAGATCACACGTATACGGAGCAAGAATTGATGGGAATGAATTAAAGATCGGCGATTCAAAGCTTGAAATAACACAAGACGATTACATCATTATTGGTGAGCATAAATATAAAGGAACAAAAGGACTTTATGAATTAATTTTTAAAAACATACCACTAAGATATTCATCCAAAGATTTAAGTGTTTTTAAGGAAATTCTACAAAATACTAACGCTCATAAAAGAAACTACTTAAAGGATGCAATGATTAATCGTTCACGTGCAACAAAATATAACATTGTTATAAAAAAGTTGTTTCCTCCACGAAAATTGCCAACATTACGTACTGCACCAGCGGTGAGACAACCACTGAAAAGAAAATCTTTATCACTTATGGATTTATCACTTCTTGAACAACATGGTAAAAAGAGTAAAGGAGATACTTCAACATCTGGCAAAGGATTGATGAAAAATCTATACAATACGAATGTGATTTACTACAACGACATCAATAAATTGGTTGATAGAATGAGACTATTGCATGAAGCCATGGAAGCCGGTCATACAGGTTTAAGTAATGAATGGGTAGCTCTGATTGACGAACTCAGGAATCGCGGCATAATCGTATAATTGTCCGCGGATATATAAGAGTTGCAGGCGTATAATGTGTCAGTTCTAACATGAGCGTCGACAAGTTCGGACGATACTCCGCGTTAGGAGTGCAAGTTGGAGAAAACAGAAAAAGAAGTGGATTACCGCAAACACCCGAAGGTGACTATAACATAAATAATAAACGTTTAAAGTTTGTTAAGGATCCAGAAGAAGATGGAGATGCAACAAATTTAAAAACAGTAAAGAAGGAAACATCTACAAGTTTGAAACTCGACAACAACCAACTGTATGATGCAAAATCTCACAGGGTTATTAATGTTGCAAAACCAGTCAACAATGGAGATGTTGTTAATAAAGGCTATTTTCTATCTGCGATGGAATACGCTTTACTGTTGGAAAAGACTAAAAGTGGAAAAAAGTACAATGCTTTAAATTATAAAATAACTAATGTGGCAGATCCAACCGAGGATACAGATACAATCAATAAGCGTTATTTGCATTCTGTAATACCAGAAAAGAAAAAAGATGGATTTTCCTTCTATAAATATACTATAAACGATATTGGATATCCTAAAGAAGAAAGTGATGGTGTTAATATTAAATACATTAAAGATAATTGTATTTTATATAATGGTGCTGTTATTGATTGTCATGGAAAAGTGTTGTCCAATCTGAAAGATGGTTCAACTCCATCGGATGCTGCTACCGTGAGACAAATGAATGAAAGCTTGAAGAAAGGAACATCCGCTTTTGTTAAACAAAATCAGGTGGTGTCAAAGAAAGGTGATGAGTTTATGCAAGGAAGTGAAAAGTTTACCTTACTACAACTACAAAATGACAAGTGGGATGGAAAAAATAAAAGATTGTCAAATATAAGTTTAGGCACGGAAGAACATGATGCTGTTATTTTAACACAAGTACCACAACTATCAGCTACTGGTGTTAATTTTATATGTAAAGGTAAACGATTAACCCAAGTTAAATCTGGTAAAGATGATCAGGATTGTGCTGTTGTAAAACAAACTATAATTTTAGATAAAATAAATAACGTATATGATGGAAAAAATAGAAGAATATCTAACATATCAGCAGGAATAGCTCTGAATGATGTTGCTACTATTAATCAAGTTATAGCGACCTCTAAAAAGGATCCATCGGTGTATACATGTAATGGTAAACGTATCACAAATCTTGATAATCCTACATATGACAAAGATGCTACTAATATCGAGTATGTAACGAATCTTGTAGGTAATGTAGTTATTGATATGCATAATCATTTGATTAATACATCGATGAAACACAATAAAATCGAAGATTCTCAGAGAAACCAATGGATTAAAGATGAAATCATTGATAAATACTAGTAAAACTTATGAATATTTAAGTATGGAATACACAAAAAAGGATTCATTATCATAAAGTATTTCATAGAGTGAAGACGTTGGTTACATAAAACAACATAATGAAGACCGTATCGCTCAGTCGTCGTCAAGACAGCGGCAAGAGAGGACGTGGTTTAACATCAGCTGCATTATCCCTGCTCAGACGGATTCCAATTGGTGCTGTTGTGAATCGAACGATAGACGCTTTACCATACGAATTACATCTGCCCGGAGGTTATCAATATTGTGGACCTGGAACTAAGTTGGCAAAACGTTTAGCAAGAGGAGATCCTGGAATTAATAAATTAGATCAAGCTTGCAAAGAACACGATATAGCATATTCAAAGTATAAAGATTCAACAAATAGATCAATAGCGGATAAAATTCTAGCGGAAAAAGCTTGGCAAAGAGTAAAATCAAGTGACGCAAATATTGCAGAAAAAGCAGCGGCTTGGGCAGTAACTACAGCCATGAAGACGAAAGCAAAGTTAGGTGCTGGAAGACGTCGCAGAGGAAGACCTGCAAAAAGAAGCGCTCCCAAAAGAGGTGGAAACATTAAAAAAGGACATCGTAGAACTCGTAAGGCAAATGTAAAGAAGACTTCTGTTTGGCAAATGGTAAAAAACGGAGCAGGTTTATATCTAAGACCATACCGTGTGTACTAAATAAAAAGAATCAATTGCTAATTCCAAATAAAGCCTTAACAAATCATCAGTTAAATGATTATGTAAAATGTTTGAAAATACCATTTTTTCGAGGAGTTTTTATGAAAGATGCATTACCAACTAAAATATGGGAAAATGAAACTGGAATAGTAAATTTGGATTCCACCTATGGTCCAGGCACTCATTGGGTATGCTATAAAAAGCTCGGACAAACCGTTTACTACTTTGACAGTTTTGGCAATCTACCACCGCCGAAAGAACTGCAACATTATTTTCGAAACTCCAAAAACATTTTTTACAATTACAAAAGAGAACAACCTAACAATACTGAAATATGTGGGCATTTATGTTTGGAGTTTCTAGCGAAGAGTGTCAGTCAGCTTTAAGATGTCATCGTATACAGTGTCACTGAGTGGAAATTCATCCACATTGAAAAGTACGCTGTTCCCAGCATTGCGTCTATCCAAGGAAAGATTATGGGAAGCGGCATTACTTGATTTAACTACCTACAACTCAATTCCCAATGTTACGGAAGGAAAGAACAATTTACTACATTATTATGAAACTAAGGATGCTTCAGGAAAATACTCAGAATTGAAAATAATTACATTTCCTACTGGAGCTTATGAAATCGATGATATAAACCAATTACTACAAAAACAACTCGGAGAAGAAAATATCACCGTTAAAGGAAACAATAATACTTTAAAAGCAGAAATAACTTCAAAATATTATATCGATGTCAGTTTCAAAAACTCCATTGGCAGTTTACTTGGATTTACAGATACAAAAAAGAATATATTAACTCCTGGAACTACTCATTCAGGTGATACAACTGTTACAATATTGAAAGTCAATAGCATCGATGTAACGTGTAATATTATACACGGATCGTATAGAGAAGGAGTGAATCAGCATATTTTACATACATTTTATCCAACAGTGGCTCCTGGTTTTAAAATTGTTGAGAAGCCACAAAACTTGATATACCTACCGTTAAACACCAGTTTCATTTCAGACATCGTACTGAACATATTGGATCAAGACGGTGTTAGTGTTGACTTTAGAGGAGAAACGATAACTATACGGATACACATCAGAGCGGCAACATAAAGGTCAACATGGGATTATCATTTAAACCGCAACGGAAGAGTCGGGAGCTCAGTAGCTCCTCGACATTGGAAGAGTTAACATCGGACAACATTCGTTTTCTACAGAAGATTGGATTGAAACTTAACAACGATGGATATCCTGGATATATCTCAAGGACCGACATTCGACGAAACACTATGGGAGAAGGAATATCACACGCACAACCCTTACACTTCATCAAAATTAAACAATAACGATGAAATAAGGATTCCCATTCAACAACAAGATATTTACACATTACCGTGTGAAAGTTATTTGTACATTGAAGGACGGGTATTAAAATTGGATGGAAAAACTGCTTCAACAGTTCCTTTTATAAATAACCCGATGGCATATCTTTTTGATGAAATAAGATATGAGATATCAGGGGTGACAGTTGATTCGACAAAAAAGGTTGGTATAACAACGACATTGAAAGGATTAACATCATTAACACCGCATGAGAAGAATTCAATAGTCACCGCCGGATGGGTTGCCCCTGATAAAGACACTATAACACCGGATTCCAACGGTCACTTTGATTTTCATGTACCCTTACGATTGCTTTTGGGATTCGCTGAAGATTACAAACGAATAATAATAAATGTCAAACAAGAATTGGTATTACTCAGATCTTCAACTAACAAGGACTTGATACTTGCAGACCCTGCAACTACGGAAGATAAACTGGAATGGCAACTACAATTGGATAAAGTTGTTTGGAGAGTACCTCATGTAAGATTGGCCGATGAACATAGAATCGTATTATTGAGAAAGTTAAGGTCTGACCGTGATATTGTGATGCCATTCCGAAGTTGGGAATTCCATGAATATCCTACACTACCTCAGACCGAACGACAAACATGGACCGTCAAGACATCAACTTACTTGGAACGAGCAAGGTACATAATACTCGGTTTTCAAACTAAGCGAAAAGATGTTATCACTGCAAATGCCGGTCAATTTGATAACTGTAAAATAAAGAATTGTAAAGTTTTCCTAAACTCTCAATTCTTTCCGTATGACAATTTGAATGTCATGTTCAGCAAAAAACGTTTTTCCATTTTATACGATATGTATGCAAGATTTCAATCGTCATATTATGGAAAGACTAATACTCCACTATTATCACCTGACCAATATTATTCCAAGGCTCCGATAATTGTAATAGATTGTTCAAAACAAAATGAATCGGTAAAATCATCAAGTGTGGATATAAAAATTGAAATGGAATTTGAAGAACCAGTAGCGGATGGAACTTCAGCATACTGTCTTATTCTACATGATAAAATAGTTACTTACACACCGCTGACCGGAATCGTGAAGAATGTACTTTAAACAGAATTAGTACAACGACTGCAGATTTTTGAGGTTAGAATTATCTGTCTCAATTTTTGAGGTTAGAATTTCGTTTGTGAAAGACAAGTTAAAAACAAACATTTATGTGAGTGTATAAATTTCAAGGATTCGACGAAAAACATAAAAGCGAGAAAATCATGAGTGGAAAATTCATTATATCTTCGACCGTCGTATGGGAAACATCGTTCGCAAGATGAGTTCTACTAACGGAGAAGAAAATACACCTCTAATGGATGAGAATAGTTCAGATATAGAAAAACAAGTTGAACGAGAAATGGACGAGTTCCTCAAGTTTAACAAACATAAGAAGAGAGAAGAAGAAAAAGAAGAAGGAGAAGCTGAAAAAGAAGTAAAAAGAAAAAAGGTTGAAGTTAACATTACAACTAATATTTTAACAGAAGTATTTCTTCGGATTTTCTACCCCATTTCTTCATGCATGACGAAAAGTATTTCAGTTGGAATTTTAAAATCATTGGATTATTCACCGATTGTTATTTTAAATCATGGAAATAAAATGGTTACATTCACTGAAACTTCTTGGGAATCATTTATGAAACATTTACATCTTTTGGAATGCTATTTGAGTAACAACACATTTGGAAGAAGAACAAGATTAAGTTTATTGGAATCAAATATTGAAGTTGATATAGTGAAACATCGTGGAGGACAAATGGTTCGCTTCAGAGATTTAACTAGACATGATGTAAAATTACATTTGGCTAAAGAAGAATTTTACACTTTAAGTTGTACTACCGGTCCCGTCACCAGATATTTGAAACAACTAATATTTTCAAGTGCAATAATCAAAGACTATCTAATCGATACATTGGACAGACAACCTTTCGTTCCAATTTTATACGGTCCCGTGGATACTTCAATTTTTAATCGAATACCTCAAGAAGTGGATATGTGGAGACAATTGAACAACTATCACACCAACTTTAATATCGACGAAGAAGCGCAAGAAGTTAAAGAAGAACAATCGTGTTTGTAATACAAGTCAGTTGCTGACGAGACTTCATCATGAACAAACGGGTTTCGTTTTCTAATGCGCCACATATAATGGAAGTTAAAAAAGGTATAATTGAATTTCAAGCTTTTCGAGGAAATGATGGAAATTTTATTATAAAAGAATTAGTAATTTTGGATATGAACACATCTGTAGTTTATCATTACTTATTCAAACCTCCATTACCATTCAATAGACTAACAACTAAAGCGAAAGTTACAAACAAATGGTTGTACAAACATTTTCACAACTTAAGATGGGATGAAGGTTTTATTAATTATAACATGATGCCGCACATTATGAATCATTACTGCAAAGAGTTCAAAACTATCTACACAAGAGGATTGGAAAAAGCTAATTGGATACAATCATTTACAAGCAACGAAGTGATAAATGCAATAATAGATAGAGATTTCCAATGCTACTTCAATGAACTTTGTATTTCATCAAAGAGTTTTAAACATCGAAGGTCACAGTGCGCTTTGAAGAATGCTTACCGCTTAAATAATTTCCTTCAACAGAATGGTGGGGGTAATGTCGGTAATAAAAGTGAGAGCGCTACAATGACGCAGCATGAGTATTACTCGAACCTCCGAAGAGACAACATCTCCGACGGACATTATTATTAACAAGAAGATTAACAATAACATCAAGATGGCATCACAGAACTTTCTTCAAAATTTGGTTGATCAATTCAACGCTCATTCTAAATCAACAATCTTACCGACGAAGAAATGTTCTGAACTAAAAGAAGAAAAACATTACATCATACATACAATCAAGAAGATGGACACTTCAATTGGTGATGCTATTAATTGCACATTGAGCGAGGCGCCGTATACAGTTGGTGACGAACCGAAGTTTCAAATCTTCCTACCGAAACGGTTTGTACAACTTCTACAAAATGAAGATCTTCGAGTTATTCAACCTGGCGCACTCTATTTAGTTTCACACGGACCGAGTGGAAACAACTCAACTGAACTAACTATTCATGTAACACCTACTACTAACTAGTTTGTACATAACATTGTAAATATATGTGTTTGTAATGGTTTCTCAATAAAGATGATATAAAACAAAAAAGAAAAATAAAAGTAGCAACATATTGTTATGTCTTTGTACATAGCAATATGTTGCTTTTTTTAAAAATTCCACGGGATGACCTTGACCCAATTTTGTGTGATAATAAAAGTGAAAATCAACTTGTGAAATTCATCAGTCTACGACTACCTTTCGTACCGTACACATCTCGCTCTCTATAACTAAATACAAAACTTCAACATGTCCTTAAAGGTCAAGTGTGCATCTTACGATACCAACACCATTACGAGTTTTGAACAACTTGAAGATTTAACCAACGAAATGCGAGTTTTACTTACCGGTGGTTATCACTTAACTGTTGATGTTAGTGCTACTAATGTAAGGATGTTTACTAAAACAAAATACTGCGATGATGAAGTATTTCTTTCTACACAACCTACAACATCTTCATCGCCAACTGGTCAACATAACATCAAGTTCCACAAGTACTACCAATGTTAAATAGCTTTTATCAAATAAAACTAAGAAATCACGTGATCAATGTCAAGTTGATAAAAAGGGTGTGATACTTGGATAACTAATCATTCGCTTCCCAACTCTCGCTGCGTCAACACCTATTTTTAAAGATGTTATACAGAATGATGATTGAACTTGATGGAAAGATCTATGGAAAAGATTACAACACCGTTGAACAAATGACAGAAGATTTAGAAATATTAACCCGAGAAGGATATCAGGCTAAATTAATTTTAAAATTTCCTGAAGTACATCCACTATCGACTGAAGAACTTATCGCTATGGCTAAAGCGGAGAGAGAGAAAAAGTCTGAAGAAAACAAACAGGAGGGAGAGAAAAAGTCTGAAGAAAACAAACAGAAACAAACTTCTTAAGTATCAATTTTCCTTACATTAGTAAGGTATAATTTTTTAAAACTTCGTTTGGATGACCTTGAAATTATCCCCACCACTTTTTGTAGTACATAAAACTGACTATTCAACACTGTACACTCTTATTCTTTCACTGGACTCAGCAGCGTCAACATGGAAAAACAAAATTACAAGTACGAACCTCGTTACTGTTGTGAACAACAGTGTACAGATTTAGGACCAATGATGGTGGACGGGTTAGCTTGCACTAAGTGTGAATTTTTCGGATCTTGTTACTGCAAGTGCAAAACAAAACAACTACCGCCACCGGAATTGCGAACTTTCAAATTTTACAAATCAAGATATTTTCATACATGCTGTCCTCAAAGATGTTTCAAATTTCATCCTCTCGATCTAGCTTATTGTCAACGCACCAAGTCTCATCAAGATGATTTTTGTACACATATGATAAAAAGATGTAAATACAGATCAGATTGGTATTCAGATCCTGTTGAACCATCGAATGTGTAATTTCAGTTTTACACTCTTTTTTAAAACTTCAATTGGATGACCTTGAGATTTCCCCCCACCATTGGTTTTTTTTTTTAGATTCCCCCCACCATAAGTCTTTTAGATTTCTCCCCACCATTAGTTTAAGTTTTGTATCTTATTGAATCCACCTTTGAATTATTTCACTTCCAACATTCTAACTAACAACATGGGAACACCTTTCGTCAGGTTTCAACATATAATAACTGAGAGGGAAGAAATGGAAGAATTGTTTCAAAACTTGCTCGCTATAATGGATAGATATTATATGAGATGGATCAGAATTGATGTTCAATATTTACGTCCTGGTGAATTATCTTCATCATCACAGAGTGAGGAGGACGAGGCAACTACTACAGCTAAGATATTTGAATTAAAAGACGAAGAAGAAGAACTTAGCTTTTTATTTAATCATAAGCTCGCCGTTAAATAAGCCCCCTCCCTTGGCGGCGTTCCTCATTTACTCGCCAACTCTCCAACGATGAACAACTCTCCATTGGCACGGATGAATTCTAGTTTTGAAATAAACTCTAAAGAAGAGTTACAAGCTATTTTTAATATTTTACAAGAACTTGTAGATAATTATACAACTATCAAAATGAATTTGGAAATAACATACGATTGTCCTATTTGCGATAAGGTTGAAAGTTCAGACGAAGACAGTTTACTAAATCTAACTCCTGCACCATCTGACACTACTGACGGTAATAATGAAGAGCAAAATCTATCCCCCGCCACTTCTTTGTAATTCATCTTTCCCCCCACCACTTTTTTATTTAATTAACATTTCTCGCTTTCACTCCTCATTCCGTCTTCGACTTTTAAACTATCAACATAACTTCTTTTAAAATTTCAAACACTAATACAATCATGATGGATATGATGGATGAAGTTCCCTTTGTAACTAGAATGGAAGAGGATAAATTGAAATTGGAAATTAAACGATTGGAAATGGAGCAGGAAAACCAACTCGGAATATTACGTCTCTTCACACTTTTCAAATACATCATCTGGGGACTCTGCGTTTACCTTTTTCTCGTCGTTGGCGTTTGTTTCTACAACTCCATAGTTCATCACAAAAATTCAACCTGTATAGTTCCTGGTATTGCACATTGATTGTATTTGTTTTTACGAATAAAGTTCAAAACTTAAATCTACCTATCCCGCTATCACCGGGTAGTTCAACTCTCAGAACTATTTCCTGTGCTAGCGGGATAGGCTTTTTTAAAACTTACTCGGGATGACCTTGACATACTTTCCGTAACCCAATTATCAAGTTGAATTTCAGTTTTATACTTACTTTTAATTTATGTGCAAATTTAGTTCAACCGAGATCTTCTCACGCGATAACCGTTATAAAAGTAGATTGTTTATCACGCCGCGACCATTAATTAACTCGCATTTGTGTTGTTCGCATCCTTCCTACTCATTACATATACGTTTCGCCAACTTCATTATACAAGTCTAATTGCTACTAACCTGGAGTTTCATTTACATTAGCACGTGTCGTCCTGTTTGAATCACCTTCGCGTGCTCGACGTTATATCTCATTCATCTGTCTTGTTCTGACTTCTACACGTCTGATATACTTCTTGTGATGGATACGCAATGTTTAAAATTGAAACTTTTGCGGACACAACATATATTACGAAGTAATTCCAAACCTTCTGTTTTAAAGATTAAAACTAATTTAACAAAAGTAAGGAAGAAATTAAGTTTTAACCCGTTATACTCTGCTAGAACTTCGCAAGTTAGCGTTGACGATAGTGTTATTCACAACATTTTGCGTTCAATGTTACGTTTCCACAACTTCGAACTTGTTACACCTATCGACTGTGTTCAGCAGGTTTTCATATTTTACCCCCACCCTTCCTTATATAAGCGCGCTCACGACAATTCCTGTTTCATTGTTTTGTACACTCTTCAGCTAACATGAACTAACTTTTAATTTATGCGAAGTTTTACTTCAACCCCGGTTAATTTATGCGCAATTTTAGTTCAACTCCCAATTGTTGAATTTCAGTTTTGAACCAACTTTTAATTTATGCGCAATTTTAGTTCAACCGAGCGCCATCTCCACTCCCCCCATTGATTAATTCACCATCTGACATCTACAGTCACGCATATATTTCGACGCGTCATGTTTCATTCTTCATTCTCGTTCTATCCGCGGAACTTAACACTTCTATCTACCTTCTCTCTCTCTCTCTTGTTATGGCTGCGCAATGTTTCAACTGACTTTTATTTTCGTTCAACTATTAGAGTTTTTATTAACACCTTCGAATTACAATTTTGAACTAACTTTTAATTTATGCGAGGTTTTACTTCAACCCCGGTTAATTTATGCGCGAATTTAGTTCAACTCCCAATCGTTGAATTTCAGCTTTGAACCAACTTTTAATTTATGCGCAAATTTAGTTCAACACCCCGATTGTTGAATTTCAGTTTTACACTAACTTCTAGTTTCGTTCAACTATTAGAGTTTTTATTAACACCGTCGAATTTCAATTTTGAACTAACTTCTATTTTATGCGCACTCTTCGCTCAACCGACCGCCGACGCTCTCGCCATCTCCACCCCGACATCTATTGTCCCCACTTCTGGCCCACCGGAAGCCACGTGCCGTGGCATGTGGCTTCCGGTGACGTCACTTCCGGGCCAGGAGTGGCTTTTCTACACTACTAATTTGCTTTGTAACAATGTAAATTGCATTTCTTAACTTTTTCTATTAAAGGTTTTATTGTAAAAAAAATTGTGTATATACATATCAAACACCCTGTATACTAATGAATTTTGATTTAAATGTATCTTTAAAATAAAACTAGATGTTTAAAAACTGATTAGGGCATTGTAATCAGTGTTAAAATCTAACTGGAAATAATGTATCAACACTATTTTTGCTTAAGAATAATAATAACTTTTATCCAATACTAGCTAACTACCCGTAAAAAATTACGTTAAATTTTTATGATTAGCCTATTTTTTGTTTTTGTTTTTTTTGTTGAAAATTTATTTTAGGGAATTTCCCTATAGGGAATACGCTATTACGGTAGTATAGCATAATACTATACTATACCCTTTGGAGAAGGGGACCTCCGATTTTGATGAAATCTGGGATGACCCATTAAAAAGTGCCGAATATTGATACAATTCGGAATTTTACCTTACCTAACCATTATATTTCCTAACTAACATTGTTTAACAACATCACATGGAAGCAAACCTACATACTCATTCCTATGGTGTTATGGGGAAAATCCAAAATCTCAGATTCCTTTGGAAATTCGCTGAGTACACAGGCCTGCTGCGACAGGGGTATTTTTAAATTTTAATTCTTCCCTAATCTATGAAAATCCCGACAAAATGATATTAAAACTATAATTTTGATATATATTAAGCAAAGCGTACAGTTGTGGACAATAGTTGAATTCTTTGGTATGTTTTGCAATATTGTATCTTGAATTAACTTCCAAAAACCAAAGTCCCGCAACCCGGACAAATGTGGAGCGAACTATGTCCAGGTGTGTTAAATGGCTGGGCTATGAGGAAAAGATTAACATAATGCAAATTACAAATAGTTGATTTTATTCGTATAAAAACTTGTATTTGTAGCATAATATACATAAAACAAACACTAAATTCCGGGTTTGTGTGACTCTACTGTAACAGGTTTGTATGTTATAGTAGGTTACAATAACTTAGACCGGCGTCAATCCAACTAGTTTTCTTCAATTGTAGTTTCGGGAACAATGTCCCAATGTCAAATCTTCAAATGTCAAAGTTGAAATTTATTGGACATCTTGTCGTCGTCGAATAGTTAAAATTACACATACACAGAACACATAACACGATACATTGAAAAACATTATGAACAGAGAATTAAAATAGCGTTACCGGCTAAAGACACGTTCCGACTGTATGTGTAATTTTAATTATTCAACTACAAGATGTCCAATAAATTTTAACTTTGACATTTGAAGATTTGACAATAGGACATTGTTCTCGAAACTAGTAATCAATTGAAGAAAACTTGTTGGATTGACGGCGGTCTAAGGTATTGTAACCTACTATAATAGTCTAATATCAATCCAGGAGGCAAATCATCATTAATAAGGTTTGTATGCACTATTTCGAATTATTCCATTAAAGTTGTCTTTGCCAATTGGTATTAGGGTTTTTTAACCACCACTAACACACTATTGAAAAGGTTTTTGTTGTTCACGGCTTCTGGTTTTGCACTTCCTTTCCATCTCAGTATCATGGTAATTTATGTGAATGTACATCAGTTGCCAATCTAAAACACTAATTTTACTGGACTTTAAGATAATCTCATACTTAAAAATATTTATGTCAACAGGGAAACAGTCCATTTCAAGAAATATTTGAGGCCTTGGAGGAAGAGGAAAGTGAAGCAGGAAATGGAAATTCAGAACAAGCGACCCCATGTGCACTTTCTCACTTAGTTAGAGGGAAGAAAGGTGATGAAGGTAATTTCAAAGAATGCAATGCCAGTAGGTGTAAAGATAGCGCCAGTGTCAGTAAAAGTAGTAATAATGAAGCTTATTTCAGTGTTACTACAATCAGCCAAGACAATATTGTAAAACCCAGAATCAGTGAGGCCCGTAGACCTACTAGTGAAGGTAAAGTTTGTAGCATCAGTAAACAAAATCTACCTGAATTAGTTGAAGGTAATGCTAGTAGGCCCAAAAATAGTGACAGTCATGCAAATAATGAACCCCATGTCAATTAACCCGTTTTCAACCAAAACAAACCTAGTGTCAGTGAAGCCAGTAGGCCTATTGTTGAATCTCAAGTTGGTAGCATCATTAGTCAAAATGTGCCTGAATTAGTCGTGGGTAGAAGCACTGTATCTAACAAAAGAATCTGGGACAAAAGAGATTTCTGTATTTTTTGCTTGCAATTGGTTACTAATTTTACTCGACACATTATTAGAAATCATGAAGATGAAATCGAAGTTGGCAAATGCCTTGCAAATCCTAAAGGATCAAGAGAAAGAAGGTTTCTTTTTGAACAATTACGAAAGAAAGGAAACTTTTTCCATAATAAGAACTGTATTCGTGAGAAAACCGGAAAAATCATTGTTAAACAACGACCAAAAACAAACAATCCAGTCACCAACTACTTGCCATGTAAACAGTGTTTGGGATTTTATTCAAAGAAAAGCTTATATCGGCATATGCAAAAATGTAAACTAAACACTTCCAGTGATTGTTCAAAAAATGCTCAGAGCTTTGGTGCTATGTTGTTAGTTGTAACTCCAGAGGGCTTTGAAAATTTGAAGGCAAAAATCTTCCCAATCATGAGAAATGATAATATTAGTAAGGCCGCCCAAGAAGATACACTGATTTGTGAATTCGGTGCAAGAATGCTTCAATATCATAAGGATCATCATATGAAAACAGTAATATCACAAAAGATGCGCGAGTTAGCTAGACTAAAATGTGAAATGAAGGCCAAGGTTACTCTGGTGCCAAGTATGGACCGAAGTTTGAACCAACTGGAAGACTTTTTACATCCAGATTTATACAAACAACTTGTAAGTTGTGTTCATAAAATTGCAGGCTATGATGAAGAGACTGGCCAATTCAAAACACCATCGTTGGCAAAAAAACTAGGATATTCCTTACAAACGTGTGCAGAATTAATGGAATGCAAAGGCCTAATGATGTCTAATGAAGAGTTGAGAAAAAGAGCCGAAAACTTCTCTAAACTTTTAACAAAAATGTGGAAAACTGATGTGTCTATTAATGCTTCTAAAACTCTGAGTGTAAAAAGTTGGAATAAACCTAAAATCCTTCCTTTGGCTGAGGATATCAAACGACTTCATGACTTTCTGGGCACTAGAGAGAAAAGTGTATTCGAACAACTACTTCACTGTCCATCAGAATTGCCATGGAGAGAGCTGGCAGAAATAAGTTTGGTCAAAATAATATTACTAAATCGCAGGAGGTCGGGCGAAGCTCAAAGAATTGAACTTTCGCAATACAGAACAATCGACAATCAGCCAGTGAATTCAGACACTACCGAGCTTCTTTCAGACATTGAAAAAAAATTATGTAAAAGTTTTTCGAGGTTCCACATTAGAGGAAAGGCATCAGGTCGAACAGGGCGACCTGTAACCGTCCTATTAACAAATACAATGAGGCAAAGTATCGACCTATTAATAAATACGAGAGAAAAGGCCAACATCAATCCAAAGAACCCTTATTTGTTCGCAATTCCTCGAACAACAAATTCCTGTATTAGGGGCTCTGATGTGTTGAGGCAATATGCTAAACTGGCTAATGTCAAGAGACCAGAAGGTATCAAATCTATCAATCTTAGAAAACAAGTAGCCACCATGTCACAGCTCTTGAACTTAAATGAAAATGACATTGAAAGCCTTGCCACATTCATGGGCCATAGTTTAAATGTTCATAAAGAATATTACCGGCTACCAGACGACGTCTTACAAATGGCAAAAATCAGCAAACTCTTACTTGCACTTGAGTCAGGTAAAATTAAAGAACTGAAAGGCCAAAACTTTGACAATTTAGCAATTTCAGACTGTGACACCGAAGAAGATGATGAAGAATTAAATTCAGCAGAGGTTTTGAAGAATAAGCCCAAACTGGTTAGGAGTCCGATTACCAAAGACAATGAGCCTTCCACTTCAACTACCAATACCACTATTGTAACTGAAATGTCATTTTTGCCTGACAATAATTCTGAGGATGGTGAAGAAATATCAGAGACAATATCCAAGTCAATCAGTAAAATAGCAAAAAAGAAAAGTAGAGCTACGAGTGTGAAAAGACCGTGGAGCGAAAAGGAAAAAGCCGCCATACTCAAACATTTTATGAAACATTTGATTTCTAAAAAAGTTCCTAATAAGGAAGAGTGCGTAAAATGCATAGAAGAAGAAGCCTGTCTGAGTGAACGATCTTGGGCTCATGTAAAGTTTCAAGTAAAAAATATGTTTAACAAGTTTTAAACTTAAAATAATATTTTATAACAGATTGTTAAGACTATAAATGTATTTTAAAATCTAACTCTTTGAATCTTAAATAATGAGTTTTATATCATGATTTTTAGAATAAGTAGATTTATTTTTTACCTATAAAAGTCCAATTGTTCATAAAAAAGCCCTTACAATGGATACAGTTTATTTAAATAAATCGTACTCCTTAACCTGTTACAGATTTTTGTTATGCAAATTTTAAGATTGCTGGAAGAATGT
Organism: Neoaliturus tenellus; assembly: GCA_030545055.2. Classification (NCBI taxonomy): domain Eukaryota; kingdom Metazoa; phylum Arthropoda; class Insecta; order Hemiptera; family Cicadellidae; genus Neoaliturus; species Neoaliturus tenellus. The sequence continues at coordinate 113,363,940 of CM061531.1, forward strand.
TTTAGTGACATTGCATGTATTAGTGGATAAACTTGAAGTCGTTAAGCATTAGTTGCATAAACAAAACTATGTTCATATTCCATAGGAATGTGTACGGGTATGTATATGTTATTTTCCGAATTATTCTACACTGATAATTCTTAGATTTCCATGACAATTATTTGTTCTTAACTAATTGCTTAGCAATATATGTATAATGTATTTTTAAGCATAAGTACGTTTTAGTGACAGATCGCACTAATGTATGTTTAAAATACTTCATTTCATTATGATTTACGACTTCGGATATGTTAGTGGGTTTTTATTGGAAACTAAGTCATAAACCTAAGTCTTGTTTAAAAAATCTTACTCTGTAATCTTTCACCGATTATTGTCTTACAAATTTTAAGATTACTGTAAGAATGTTTTAGTGACGTTGTATGTATAAGCAGATACAAATGAAGTCTTTAAGCCATAGTTGGTCTCTTCGATTTAATTATATTACTGAAGTTGTTTAACAATACAGGGTGATTGATATAATTTTTGGCAGCTGTTTTACTTGAAAACCGTAGGTGATATTGAATTTAATTGAGAAGTAACCCCAGGGAATTTTTTGTTTTGCATTGCATGGTGATATCTTCTTTTTTTTTCAAAGAGTCCGCTAATTCTTCAATATGTGGCCAACTCAAAAATTGTAATTACTAATACCCAATTTTTATATTATTTTTGTATAGTACACTAAATTTTAAGCCTTTTTTTAGATTTTTCTATAAACCAAATCGTTAGAGATATATAGACAATTAAGTTCATTTTTAATTTCACAGGGAAAAAATGTTAATATTTAATTGCCTATATTATTTCGAGAACCATTCCCTGAAGTAAAGAATTATTTAGAACCATTTTTTTTTTTTTAATGATGTTTTAAGAAGATTACACAAATAAAATTAACATTTCAGCAATGAATCACATACTAGGCCTAATGACATAAATTCTAAAAAATGTAATTTGTCCGCCATTTTGTAAATAAGTCTATGTATGTGTTTAAATTTTAATTTGCATTTGTGAACTGTTCTTAAAACATAATTTTAAGACCTTTTAATTTTATTTCTTCAATATCGCTTACGATTTTGAGGTAAAAAAAAAAAAACTGGCACAACTCATATCAATCACACTGTTTATTGTGTAACGTGGCCTAAGTATGTTTTAATGACAAATATATATTTTAAATGTGTGCGTAATTGTATTATGTATTATATTATGTGTTATGTATGTATTATGGATTAGATTATGTAATCTTATTAAAAAATTACATTATGTTTTAGAGGGTCGTAAAATCTAAGTCACTAAATTTTTTGCCTTGAAGCTAAGAAAATGTTTAAATACCATACTTTTTTACTATGTAATAAATATTATTTATTCTCAATGAATCACATACTAGGCCTAATGACATAAATTCTAAAAAATGTAATTTGTCCGCCATTTTGTAAATAAGTCTATGTATGTGTTTAAATTTTAATTTGCATTTGTGAACTGTTCTTAAAACATAATTTTAAGACCCTTTAATTTTATTTCTTCAATATCGCTTACGATTTTGAGGTAAAAAAAAAAAAACTGGCACAACTCATATCAATCACACTGTTTATTGTGTAACGTGGCCTAAGTATGTTTTAATGACAAATATATATTTTAAATGTGTGCGTAATTGTATTATGTATTATATTATGTGTTATGTATGTATTATGGATTAGATTATGTAATCTTATAAAAAAATTACATTATGTTTTAGAGGGTCGTAAAATCTAAGTCACTAAATTTTTTGCCTTGAAGCTAAGAAAATGTTCAAATACCATACTTTTTTACTATGTAATAAATATTATTTATTCTCTTATATGCAGACATTTTTATTGAAACCTTCGTACCATCTGATTTATCTCTTAAAACATCTTTTTGTAAAATATGCAAACCATATTTGATCTATATCATTTTATTGTACAATTCAAGATTTGACAAATATACTTTTGAAATATGTTTGTTCCTTGAAAATCCTGGCTTTCTTTATCGTCAGAGGTTGATATATTAGGGTTTTCATGCAACTGGGCACATCTAGGGGATTGTACAATTTTTGTAATGCTAAGGAAAGTCTTAAAAATGCACTACAGTAATACATTTCATTTCATTATCTACTATATATTTGTCAAATACCACTCACTCATGTATCAGAGAATCTCCATAACCATTAGGTATAGAGGGTTGAAATTTTGCATGGACGTTCCACTTTGCTCAAAAATGCTCACTAAGAAACAGTTTTGCAAAATTCCTTCAGGTCTCCGCCCCACAGGACTTCGAAATTTCCATCTAATGTTAATCTTATGGCCAATTTTTAATACAAATCAAAGCAACAACGAATCTGAAAAACTATGGGAACTAGAATGTTAAAATTTTGCACGGGTGTTTTTCTTTGCTCATAGGTGCTCACTAAGAAACGGTTTTGCAAAATTGCATCAGGGCTCTGCCACACTGGACTTCAAAATTTCTATCTAATGTTATCCTTATGGCCAATTTTTTATACAAATCTAGGAAACAACGAATATAGGAAACTATAAGACCTACGATGTTGAAATTTGGCATGGACGTTCTGCTTTGCTCATAGGTGCTCACTAAGAAACGGTTTTGCAAAATTCCATCAGGGCTCTGCCACACTGGACTTCAAAATTTCTATCTAATGTTATCCTTATGGCCAATTTTTTATACAAATCTAGGAAACAACGAATATAGAAAACTATAAGACCTACGATGTTGAAATTTGGCATGGACGTTCTGCTTCGCTCATAGGTGCTCACTAAGAAACGGTTTTGCAAAATTCCATCAGGGCTCCGCCACACAGGACTTCAAAATTTGTAATGTTATTCTTATGGCCAATTTTTTATATGAATCTAGGAAAATCATCTGAAAACCCATATGACCTAAGAGAATTATTTGGAACATTTTCAATGGGAGATCCACTTCGCCCAAAGAAACGCATCTTCGGTGCTCTTGGAAAGCATCTTATGGGCTCCGCCCCTCGGGTCTCTTAAATTGGTCTAGGGCCAATGGGGTTGAAATTTGGCATGGACATTTCTCTTTGTTCAAAGGTATTCACTAAGAAACGGTTTTGCAAATATAGTTTTTGAAGTCCTTTAGGGCTCCGCCCCACAGAACATCAAAATTACTTTATTGCATCCGTTGTTGAAATTTGACGTTGACGTTCCTCTTTGCTCACAAGTATTCACTAAGAAACAGTTTTGCAAATATAAAGATTATTATTATATAGTTTTGGAAGTCCTTTAGGGTTCCGCCCCACTGGACTTCAAAATTACTCAGGAGCATATGGGGTTGAAATTTGACGTAGACATTCCTCTTTACTTATATGTACTCACTAAGAAACGGTTTTATAAATATAGTTTTTTATGTCCTTTAGGGCTCCGCCCCACAGGACTTCATGATTACTATAAAGTCTACAGGGTTAAAATTCTACGTGGACGTTCCTCTTTACTCATGTGTACTCACGAAGAAACAGTTATGCAAGTCCTTTAGTTTTTGAAGTCCTTTAGGGCTCCGCCCCACTGGACTTAAAAATCACTCTAGGGCCAATGGGTTTGAAATTTAGTATTTATGTTCCTCTTTGCTTATAGGTATTCACTAAGAAACTGTTTTTTAAGTATAGTTTTATAAGTCCTTTAGGGCTCCGCCACACTGGACTTCTAAGTTACTCTTGGGCATACACGACTTGAAACTTGACTTGGACGTTCCTCTTTACTCATTTGTACCTACTAAGAAAAGGTTATGCAAAGATAGTTTTTGATGTCTTTTAGGGCTCCGCCCCACTGGACTTCAAAATTACTATAGTTCATACGAGGTTGATATTTAAGTGGAAGTTCCTTTTTACTCATATGTACTCACTAAGAAACCGTTTTTGCAAAATAAAGTCTTTGAAGTCCTTTAGGGCTCCACCCCACTGGACTTCAAAATTACTATATAGCCTACAGGGTTCAAATTTGATCTTTTTACTTGTTAGGTTGACTACTAAATAAAAAATGGTTTTGAAAAAATAGTTTTTGAAGTCTTTTAGAGATCCCTACTTAAGGTCTATGGGGTTTGAAATTTGACATATTCGTTCCTCTTTGCTCATATGTGCTCATTAAGAAAATTTTTTGCAAAATTCAATGCTCTACTTACACAGTTCTTAAGAAAGAAGATTTCGCTGCTCTTTAAAGAGATATTATTACATGTAAAATGAATTTAATCACGGGCGAAGCCGTGACGGGCAACAGCTAGTTTTATATAATTCTTTTCTTGAATTGCACAGGAATTTTCATTTTTTATAAATATAGAATTTCACTTATTATAATTTTTAAGTAAATAAAAAAATAATCTCATGTAACCAGGGTATTTAGACAGTAATAATCCATAAATATGAATTTATCGTAAAGAAAATAATTTAATTTTACTAGTAATTAATTGTTTGTGAAGGCACACAAAGAGTTCTGTATTGGTTTACTGTTTTTGCATTTGTATAAAGTGTAATACTCTACATTTTTGGTAGGTTACTGTTTATGAATGAAATAAATACTTTATTTATCATCAATCATGTTAAAAATTTACAAAATCGTTAAACCAAAATAGTGTCTTCACCGTAATATAACTTTTGTAAGATGTATGTAATAGGCCTACACGACGACGCCCGAACACAAATTATAATAAAGATATCGACAACAACAAGCGAACAGTTGCTACCTCAGCAAGTCAGCGCTTAATGCCCGAAAAAGCGAAATCCCACTCACTGACTGACTCATCACGAAATCTCAGGAAGTAGAAAACGGATTTACTTGAAACTTTGAACATAGGTTCGTCTTACCTCTTAGGTGTTCACTAAGGAACGATTTTGCAAAATTCCTTTAGGCCTCCGTCCTACACGTCTTCAAAGTTACCATATTATTCTTATGGAAGTAACATTTTTGTATTGGAACTTATGATTACATTAAGGAATATTGATTTTGTAAAAACTGTTCTCATTCAAATTATTGAGGGAAGATTGGTAATGGAAAACTAGAGGATATTATAGAATTGCGGCGAGTGAGCTTAGCGAACAAGCTAAACCTGACGGGGGTGATTACTGACTGACCCATCATGAAATCTCTGGAACTACCAAACGTATTTATTTGAAACTTTAAACACAGGTTCGTCTTGCCTCTTAGGTTCGCACTAAGAAACAATTTTGCTCAATTCCTTCAGGGCTCCGCCCCATAGGCCTTCGAAATTTCAGTATAACGCTCTCCGTATGGCAAAATTTAAATAAGGTACAAATTAAGAAATCTGCGGGGTTGAAATTTGGAGTTATCTCTTTTCTCTTAGGTGCTCAAAAAAAAAAAAAAAAAAAAAAAAAATGCATTGAACATCCTCTTTATTGCTCCACCCCACAGAAGCTCACAATTACTGTATAGCCTACGTGCTGAAATTTGACATGGACGATTCTCTTTGCTTATAGATACTTATGAAGAAACTGTTTTGCAAATATAATTTTGAAGCACTTTAGGGCTCCGCCCCACTGGACTTCAGAATTACTTTAGGGCCTTTGGGGTTGAAATTTGACATGGACGTTTCTTTTTCCTCATGGGTGCTCCCTAAGAAACGGTTTTGCAAATATAGTTTCGAAGTTATTTAGGGCTCCGCTCTACAGGATTTGAAAATTACTATAGGGCTTGCGAAGTTGAAATTTGAAATGGGCGTTCCTCTTTGCTCATAGGTGCTCACTAAGAAATACTTTGGCAAATTTCGTTTAGAGCTCCGCCCTATAGAACCTCAAGATTACCATATATCCTATTTAAGGGGTATAAGTTTAACATGGATGTCCTTTTTTGCTAACAGGTGCTCACTACGAAATGGTTTTGTAAATATATTTTTAGGGCTCCACCCCACATGACTTCAAAATTAATCCAAGGCCAACGGGTATGAAATTTGACATGGACTTTCCTGTTTGCTCATAGGTGATCAATAACAAACAATTTTACAAATTTCCTTTAGTACTCCTCCCCACAAATTCTCAAAACCATCATAGATCCTACGGGTTGAGAATTAACATAAACACTTCGTTTTGCTAATAGGTGTTCACTAAGAAACACTTTTGCAAATATAATTTTAAATGTTCTTTAGGGCTCCACCCCACATGACTTCAAAATGATTGTAGGGCCTATGGGGTTGAAATTTGACATGGTTGTTCCTATTTGCTCATAGGTTCTCAGGGCCTTTTCTATGTAAGAAACATTTTCTCACTAAGAACAGGTTTTACAAGTTCGTTCAGAGCTCCACTCACACAACTTCAGTATTTCAATGTCAGTCTTAAGGAAGTAGATTTCGTTGCTCTTTAAAAATATTTTATTACCTTTAGAATAAATTTAATCACGGTCGAAGCCGTGAGGGGTAACAGCTAGTTTTTCATATACGCCAAACTGAAGGCGCCAAAAAAAATCCTCAGTGGCAGTGGTGCTCCACTGCACGGGTGCTTCTTGGTGACCCCGGGGTACCTGAGCCAAACCGTGAGACAATCCTCACAGTCCTTCCAGGGTGTCCTTCTCAAAGGCCTTTCTTCCCATCTCTCAAGTCTTAGCTCACCGTCTTTATTCTTTTCTGAGCTAACCTTGCTCACTTTCCTCTTCTTTTCGACCCCGAATCATTGGCGTCCTTCCGCCTTATTTCGACCGTCGCATGCTGGGGGGTCCTGGGAGTGTCCCTGTTGTGTTGCAGGGACTGATGTGTGTCTCGCACTGGCGATGGTCTCCTCCAGTGTGTCAACAGAATCCACCCCCCTCGGTCCTTCGTCAGGAAGTGCGGCATGGATGCAGGGATCGGACTCTGCATTGCCAAGGGCGACCCCCAGCACGTACGGCACCATGTGTGTATCGGTGCTGGACAAACGGCGGTTCGGGCCCCGAGGAACAGGAGTAGTTGCGTCTTTTCTCCTTCGGGAGGGGGGGCCTCAAAGGTTACACCCGCTCTCGGCCAATGAACTCCCGGCCCGCTCGCGGCCCATTGCCGCACGATGCGCTGGTGACAAAATAGCATGGTTCTGAACCGTAAACATCAAGATTAGGAAGGAGTCTGAGCAGGCCGCTTTTAAGTGCAGCTCGATGATACAGAGGTCTCCACCCTTGGCAATCGGGACGCCGAAAAAAGGGAATTAAAACCACTCCTCCACCGGTGCCATTCAGGACTGTTGGTGATGCCGGAGCTATTTTAGGATCCGGAAAGGAGAAACAGGATGTTGATCAGGGGATGGATGTGACCGAGCCGGAAACACCACTTGCCAGGATTGAAGGAATTTCTCATAGAAAGAACGCCATTTCGTTCGGCATTCGAGCTGTAAATGTTTTGGCAGCAGCAGGACGATGCCAACGAGGAGGAAGACCCTTCGCTGAAGAAAATGAAAGCTCTGTTGAAAGAGATGGCCAAGGCCCTTTTAATTCAAATGAACGTAAACAAGGTGATGAAGGAGGGAATTCCGAAACTCGAAGATCCCCTAGAAGAAATCGAGGAATGCTGGAAAATTAGGCTATGTGCAGAGAAGCAGGAGCGCGACGTCATAAACCGAGTCATCTGTGCTTCTCCTCAAGCTCATCTGGTTGTGACCAGAACTTTTTTATTTTGAGGTCCCCAGAAGCCAAAAACACCAATCGTTCATTTTCATGAAGCCAGAAATCGAGCGAGGCGACAAAGAGGTTCTTTGTCGTGAAAGGAGGAGGCTGAAGCGAGCGGAAGCAGCTTCGAAAAATGCGTCGAGGGTGGAGTTGACGCAAGTCTCAAACCCGGTTGGAGAGGCCTCTGGCAAATCTGCCAGAAAGCCTAAACAACCCAGGCCTAAGAAGCCCAGGACAGAGGCAATATTGATCAAGCCCTTAGAGGGCAATATTTTGCCAATGTTCTGGGTCAGATTAGATCACAGGCAACACCATTATCAAGTCCATCTGGCCAACCCAGAACGAGGATGTCCTCCTCGAACTGGGGAATTTGAATGACATGATTGGTTTTGCCGCTTCCCTCAAGAATGCACTTGGGGACAAAGGCTCCATCAAGGCCCTAGAACCGAAGTGCTCGGTCGAAATTCGGGACCTTGATGCCATCTTCAACTAGAAGGAGGTGACAAATGAGATCCAGGTGGCACTCCCGGAGATAGCGGTTGATGGACTGAGGGTGTGGCTTACAAGGCCTAACCAAAGTCGACTCCGGATGGCTGTTGCTGAGATTGGCGAAATTCATGCCAATAAGATGCTTAGCTTTCAGCACCTCAGAGTTGGTTGAGTCAGTTGCAAACTAAAATGGAGGGTGGTAGTTTCGAGATATTTTCGTTGTCTCGGTTTCTGCCACTCCTCCCTAAACTGTAAAGGGATCGACAGGAGTGCCAACTGCTTCAAGTGGGGAAGCCAGGGTCACAAACGCAAGGACCCTCCTGATTCCTCTTCAAGGATTCAGGCTCCAGTGCCTTCAGTCACTTACCCGGGTCTGGTCAGTGTGGTGCCTTCAGAGAACAGGCAAAAGGCAGCGGCCGGTAATCCGCATCCTCCAGGCCAATCTTCATAGATCCTGGGGAGCTGATAACCTTCTAGATCAGCTCACCCTTGAACTCGGCATTGACGCGCTCCTTGTCAGTGAGCAGTATCGGGACAGAGACCCAATAAATTGATCACTGACAGCCTCGGTACTGCTGCATTTTGGGTGCGTAACACGCACGATGTCTTGGTGCGGAGTCACGGACGAGGCCGAGGATTCGTCTGGGTTAAGTGTAGGGACTTGACTATCTTCAGTTGCTACCTCACCCCAAACAACGCCGTCCAGGACTTTCTCGACAAGATAGATAGCCTAGAGGAATGCGTTCTCGGCACCACCAAGTACGTCGTCGTTGGTGACGATTTCAACGCCAGAGCCGTCAAGTGGGGAATGCCCTCTACCAACTCCCGAAGTAATATTGGAATATTGATCCTAGGAACATCCTAGACTTCATCCAGACATCCTAGACTCAGACATCCTAGACTTCATCGCCAGGGACGGTCTTTTTGTCCTCAACCAAGGCGACACACCTACCTTTCGGCGCCCCCGGCAGATAGGCACAATCACCTGCGTCACCTTTGCGTCTGAGTCGCTTCTTCCGAGGATTTCTGGCTGGAGAGTTGTGGAGGACTAAACGGGTAGCAACCACCAATACATTGTCTTTGACCTGCTTGATCAGGCAAATCATGGAGTCGGTGGAACACCAATAAACTGGACGTGGTCAAGTTCACCTAAGTCATCTCTTGGGGAGTGCAGGGGAATCCTGGCATAGCTGGGTGAAAGGCACTAGTAACATCCACGATGGAACTGATTGTCTCGGCCTAGGATTAGTCTATGCCACGAAGGAAACCTTGATTTGACAAACAACGAGTTTACTGGTGGACTAAAGAGAATGCGGAACTCAGGAGAACACTTTTAATAACTAGACGAGCCGCCACAAGGGTGAGAATTCCCACAGTCAGAGTTCGTAAGTCGGAGAATTATAAAGCTGCGAGAAAATCTCTCCGCCATTCCATCAACTGGAGCAAGGTGAATAGCTGGAGGAGACGTCCTGACGAAGTTGACTCCGATCCATGGGGTAATTTGTTCCACAAAATACAATTAATATGCAAATAATTGCATTTTAGCAAATTTCCCTGTAGGGAATACGCTATTACGGTGGAATTCACGGTAAGATTTAAGCCCGGGACCATGATACTTTTTCTTTTTGAGGTCCCTAGAAGCTAAAAAACACCGAAAAACACCGTTCGTTCAAATTAATATATAAGTAGACTCCCTCTTAACCGGCAGCCTCGGGACTAGGATGCGGCCGGATAATGAATTGGCCGGTTAAACCGATGTTCATTTAAGAACGCCAACCTACAATTTTATATAGCCTAAATATAACATGAAAATATATATATATATATATATATATTTATATATATATATATATATATATGTGTGTGTGTGTGTGTGTGTGTGTGGTGTGTGTGGTGTGTGTGTGTGTGTGTGTGTGTGTGTGAACACGATAACAATCGGAACCTCCAATTTTTATGAAATTTAGTACAGGGATGTAAGCCAACATCTACTTGGTTGGGTTCGCGAACCAGAATGATCGGACCATGGGAACGGGGTTTTATGGGGTTTCAAAAGGGTAAAAATGGGTTTTTGGCTTTTTTACTTTAATTTATAAAATTCAACAATTTTAAATTAAACCATTTAAAAAAACTTAAAAAAAATATAGTATTTTGAACTTTTTACTTGGCTTAAGAGGTTATTATTAGTGTAGTAAAATTAAACCAAAATATGGCTGGAAAATGAAAAAAGATTTGGACAGCTAATTTTTGCTGAAATGTGTTCTATGCTATCCCCTGACCACCCTCAGAAAAGTCCCCTGAAATCCCCAGTGGGTAACTTGCCTAAAAATGATGGGATGGCCCACGTGGAGTCAGAAATAAATCAAACCCATTACAGCTCTTAAGTAGTAGAGTTTAATGCCGCAAACCCCATCTCAAAAGGTTGCTTGAGACAAAAACGGCAGCCTGTCAAACTTTGAATAAAAATCTAATTTTAGCCTAAACGCTTAAAAATGTAATACTTTTTTTTAAATACTTGACCTTTCGATGTGCGGTTTGCGGCAAACGTTTGCTTTTACACTTACCTTTTAAAATGCGGATATCTTATCATGTGCCTATCATATTACCCTTGAATCATCCTATACGTGAACGTCCCAAAGAGGAAGTTAAAAAAAATTAGTCCATAGCCATGCTATACTTAAGTAAAATGGTCTTAGTAAGGAGAGCACATAGCCGAAAACCAGACATCAAAACGTCAAATATTGAGGAAGTTATTGCATTTCAAAGTTTTAATAATATTATTTTATTCTAAACTTTGAACACTTGCCATTTTATATAAACCTTCTGGAATGTATTTAAATTTAGTATGCTTAGTCATGAGTCAGAGTTCAAACGGAGCGGACGTATCGCGGTGTGGTTATCTTATCTGTGTTCCCGTGTAGTAGTGGCTATCGTTGCTTGTCCTCGTGTCCCGCGCTATTTAATATATTTAGTAACAACTTGAAACTTTGTATATATTTTTTAATTATGTCTAATTGCCAAGTGTGTTTATCTGCTATCAAAAAAAATCAGACAAAACTAACGTGCAGTGACTGTGCAAAATTATTTCACGCAAAATGTGTTAAAATGGCTCCAGCGGATTTGGCGTATTTGGAGGAGCAGAACGCCGTTTGGAGGTGTGAACCGTGCGGCTTAGTGCGGCGGAAAAGTATGCATCTGGACACTAGTGCACAAGAAGGTACGATAACTTTAGAGGACATTATGAAGGCGCTGAGTGAAATAAGAGATGAACAAAGAAAAAACGTGAGTGATTTTAATGAGTCGTACGGTTTACTGCATAGTAAACTCGAAGAAAACACTGAAACTTTGCAGAGCGGGATTGAAAAAATTGAAAACTTTGTGAAAGTAATAGATGAGCTAAAATCTGAAAACAAATTTTTAAAGGACAAAGTGATTAATCTGGAAAAAAAGGTTGACGATTTGGAGCAGTACTCGCGGAGGAACTGTGTTGAACTACAGGGCATTCCGGAGGTAAATAATGAGTCGGTGATTCAAATCGTAAAAGACGTTGGGAAGGCTTTAAATGTAAGCATTACCGATGAAATGATTGACGCATGTCATCGCGTCGGCAGTAAGGACAATGCATCTCGACCTCGTGGCATTATTGTCAAATTCGTGCGCCGTATTGATAAAGAACTTTTAATAACCAAAAGGCGTGAGAAAAAACGTGATTTCTCTACGAGGCATATTGGACTTGCAGTTGATAAACCGATTTTTGTGAACGAGTCCCTATCTCCAGCAAGAAGACGACTCCTTGGACAAGCTCGTGAGGTGAAGAAGTCGCGTAATATAAAATATCTGTGGCTCCGGGGCGGCAACATCCTCATGCGCGTCACCGAAGGCTCGCCGGCGATCGAGATCAAATCTGCAGCCGACTTCGATCAACTGTAAATTGTCACCGTCACATCGAAAGGGTGTTTAACTTCATACATTGACTGGTATAATTAGTATATCATGAAACTTACAAATCTATCTTTTGCATATCAGTAAATTGAGTCATTCATATTGTATAAATAAATTATTGCAGTTATTTTCTCTCATAAGTTTGTTATTTGAAATGTGTATTTTGTGCTATTTAAATCTCATAAGATTAAGTTATCTTAAATAATGGAAGGAACTAGTTTTTATGTGATACATCAAAATATTCGCAGTATGCGCAAAAATTTTGATCGTTTTATAGCCGAGCTGAGCGTATTAGTCGAGTATCCAGAAATAATAATACTTAGTGAAATTTGGATTGGTAAAGAAGAAGCCATGTTTTATAAATTGCCTAGTTATGATTTGTTTTTATGTTCTAACGAGAGTTATCGTGCTGGTGGGGTTGCTGTATATATAAAGAATTCTGTAGTTATTAAACATAGTGAGCAGTTACAGTTAAAATCAGCTGATATTTTAGTTTTACAAATTAATTTTTCAGGATATGATTTTATTTTATTTGCTATTTATCGGCTACATAGTTGTACAATAACGCATTTTATAAATGAATTTAATACTTATTTAAATGATAATGACAAAAATATTAAAAATTGTATTGTAATGGGGGATATAAATGTAGATTTATTAAAGACAGATGATAACGATGTTGACAATTATAAATTAATGATGGCTGGTTATGGGTTTGAAGCGCTGATAACGCAACCGACAAGAGTAACTGCTACGACACGATCGTGTATCGATCATGTCTACTTGAGGATGTCATGTAGAGACAAGCGGCCGTGTGCGGTGGAGGCGGCGGTGATGGAGGCCGACGTGACCGACCACTACATGACGTCGTTGCGGCTACGGTCGGCCGGCCGCCCTACCGCCGAGCCCGCCGCGGCTACTCGTGCTGTTATCAGTTACGATAAGCTGGACGATATGTTGGCTAATGTGGACTGGTCTGATATCTATAGGCAGGATAATGCTTCTTTGGCTTATGATTTATTTGAAGCTAAAATAAAATATTGTATTGAGCAGTGTAAAATAGTAACTACAATAAATAGTGCAAATCGCAAATTAAAGCCTTGGATGAACGATTATATTTGTAGTCAGATAAGAAAAAGGAATAGTTTATATAAAAAAATAAAGCACCGACCAATAAATGATAGATTTAGAGTGTACTATAATTCTTTTAGAAACAATTTGAAGCATAGAATCGAATTAACCAAATCAAATTATTATAAAAACAAACTTGAAAACAATATTGGTAATCATAAAGCTACATGGAATACAATTAAGAATATGACTGGTCAGAGCAACAGGGATGATAAATTTTGTTTACAGATCGGCAATGAAATGGTTTCAAACTCGGAAATTGTAGCTAACGAATTCAATGATTTTTTTCTTTCAGTAGCTGATCAAATAATAGAAAATAACTCACTGCCGGATGGTTTTGACGATTTTCAGTTCAAAAATAATTTTACACATGTTCAGGAGAGATCATCCTTGTTGTTAGGGCCGGTTTGCTGTGAGGATATTTCAAGAGTAGTTAAATCCTTGAAAAATGGAAAATCACCTGGGATTGATGGTTTGAACTCATTTTTAGTTAAGCGTATCTGTCCAAGAATTGTTGAAGTATTTACATATATTATAAATTTAAGCTTTAGCACTGGAATTTTTCCAGACTGTTTAAAAAAGGCTGTTGTAGTACCAATTTATAAAGGTAACTCTCCCAACATTTGTTCTAACTTTCGTCCAATTTCATTAATTTCAACTTTTTCCAAAATTATAGAAAAACTTATAAAAGAAAAACTTCTTAACTTTTTGAATAGAATAAATTTTTTTAGTGTCAATCAGTATGGGTTTAGGGTGGGAATGAACACAGAACGGGCTCTTTTAGATTTTATCAACAAAATAAATGAAGGGATTAATAGTAGTAAATGTGTGAGTGGGCTTTTCCTTGATATACAAAAGGCTTTTGATACCGTCAACCATACCATTTTACTAGAAAAATTATACGATTGTGGGGTTCGTGGGGTAGCACATGCTTGGTTTACCAGCTACTTAAGCAACAGAAGACAATGTGTAAAAATCAACGATGTTTTGAGTGAAATGGGTGTGATCAGGCATGGGGTCCCCCAGGGATCGGTATTAGGGGCGACTTTGTTTCTTATATATGTAAATGACCTTTGCAATGCTTCGTTAAATGGCCAAATCACCGCATTTGCGGATGACACGGCCCTCTGTTATATAAGTGATACATGGGATGAATCTGAAAGAAAAATTTTAATTGATCTGGACAATTTGAAGTGGTGGTTTTGTAAAAATAAATTGGTTCTCAGCACTCAGAAAACTAACTGTATTAATTTTAGTTTAAGGGGAGTTATTGAATTCAACAATCAAATTATGTATAAATGTTTAAATTGTTTAAATAAGCTTAAAACTTGTGCAAATTGCTCGGAAATTAAGGGAATCAGAGAAGTAAAATATTTGGGTGTAATCTTGGATAGTGAATTAAGCTGGAAAACACACATTATTAAATTAAAATCTAAACTCATGTCAGGGATTAGACTTTTTTACTACCTGCGAGACATTTGCCCAATCCAAACTTTGCGTTGTTTATACTTTGCTTTGGTTAATAGTAGGTTGGAATATGCCATAATATCTTGGGGTGGGACATACAAATCAACAATAAGACCTGTGGAAAACATTCAAAAGTGGTACATAAGATTAATTCTGGGGAAAAGCTCAAGAGAGCCATCTCATCCATGTTTTGTTTGTTTGAAAATTTTGCCATTACGTTGCATTTACATTTTTAAAGTTTTAAAAGCTTTTTACTTAACAAGTGGCAATTTACCTTCAGATGCTAATTTTTACAGACAAGGTCTTAGAAATGCTTGTCATTTTAGAGTTCCAAAACCAAATGTAACATATTACAAAAAAACATTTAACTACACAGCTCCTAGACTTTTTAATAAATTACCACAGAACATAAAAAACATTAAGAAATTAAATAAATTCCTTTCGAGTGTTAAAACTTGGCTTATAAACATGGACAGAAGCGTTGTGGAAGACCTTTTTACCACTGTTCAATAAATTAGTTGTAATAAATTATGATTCTTTAATATATCAGTATAATATGGTATAATAATGCTGTTAATTGGAAAAATTATTATATATTTTAATGTTTTAGTTTAGTAGATTGTAAACCAACCATTTTATAAAAAAAAAAACTGTTTTCACATTTGTGGATTCTGTTATTTTGAAATTCACGAAGGATAAGATTAGATTTATTTTTTTCGTTTTATAGCCATAAAATGTAACTATAATTTAATAAAATTTGGGACCATTAATTATGTTTAGGTTTAGAGTCTGCCACCGAACCATGAACTCTTATCTTTAATGTTAATTTTAGTTGATGGAATCCCTAATCAGGCGGTGCCTTTGGGACCCTATTTTCCTCTTGGAATTTTATATTTTCTTTATTGTAACAGATTGTTATCTTGTGTTTGGAAATACCTTAGAGTTTAATTTACAATTTTGTTACTTGTACTTGTTCTTTGAGGAAATAAATCATTTATTCATTTATTTATTCATTTAGTATCAAAATTTTAATGTAACTCCTCATGGGCCAACCCCTCATTTTTAAGCGTGATCCCCATATGGGATTTCTGGGGACTTTTCGGAGGAAGGTCAAGGGATGCCATAAAACACATTTCAAAAGAAATTGGCTCTCCGAAAATTATTTCATTTTTTACCGAATAATTTTACTACACTGGAGAAAATCCAAAAACTATGTTTTCCATGTTATGCTAATGGGAAATCAACAAAACCTTCTATCTTGCTTGTTTATTAAAATAGCTTGATAAAATTTAATACGTACATTCATTATCAAGTGTTTGAATTATATTTGCTTACAAAACCCATATGGCGGCAAACCTACGTACTCATCCCTATGTAGTGTATGGGGAAAATGAAAATAACACCATAACTTGATAAAGTTTGGTATACATTACTCACTAGGTAGGGTTTAACTTATATTTACCAAAAATACCCATATGGTGGCCAAATTACATACTCTCATCCCCATGGCTTTTATGGAGAAATAGAAAATATACCAAAACTCCAATGGAAATTCGCTGAGTACGCAGGTCTGATGCGACGGGGGTTTTCTTTTTTTATGTGTCTAATCACTTAAACTTCATAGCCCCGGTCCAGAGGGTGGTAATTAATAGAGTTTTCACCGTAAATAAATCTGCAGGCAGCATTGGATCTCACCATGACCACACAAAGCGGATCTCACGATGTCCGCTTTGTCTCACACACGTGGATCTCACCTTGTCTTACACAATGGATCTCACCTTGTCTTACACAATGGATCTCACCTTGTCTTACACAATGGATCTCACCTTGTCATACATACCGGATCTCACATTGATAGTGCCATACCATATTAGAAAATTTTGCCTTAGTTTAATTTTGAGACGATAAAACACTTAAATTACTTGAAAAGAGGAAAAGTAATATTTTGTTTTTAAAAATAAGCATTGCTTGTGCCGGATCTCATCTTACTGCGTTACACCCATGGATCTCACCTTGCTGTAATACGCGTATGTGTGTGTGTGTGTGTGTGTGTGTGTGTGTGTGTGTGTGTGTGTGTGTGTGTGTGTGTGTCAGGATGTATACAGAGCTAGAGAATGCCCCAATGGTCCGATTTTGGTGAAACTTGGTACGTAGGTCCAAACCCACGATAATTCCAGGCGTTTTTTTCGTTTTTTTGAATTTTTGATTTTTAAGGGTAGTTTACCCCCAAAAACCCTCAAAAATCGTCAAAAATCAAAATTTCTCGAAAACGGCTCTAACGATTTTGATTAAAATTTTGTGGTTAATTAAGTTTAAAATGGTGAATAAAATGACACCACCCGCATCTCCGAGAAAATGCGCGTTCAAAAGTTATGGAGTAAAAAGTGTTTCAAAAATCAATTTTTTGAATTTTCAAAATAGCTGTTGTCTCGAAATAAATTTTACTTGCCACCATTAAATAGAGCTCAAAAAACTAAATAATCCAGTATTTTAAATTATTGCTCTACGTCAAGTGGTTGCGGAGAAAATTCAATTTTTCGTTTAGCGGTAAACGCAGTACGTTGTTAAAAGTCACAGACGCGCGTAGGGTCAAACGAGCGCTGCTCAGCTGGTAGCTATCTGACTGAGTCATCAAGACATTAATGTTTGGAGCTTTTAACACCTTTTTTATATTGTTGGGAGAAAGTATGTGTCAGTTAACTGATACCGTTTATTCAGTGACATGATACGGGCCTCTAAAAAAACATCTTTAAACTTATTATATTTGTTGGAAAGCTTACTAAAACTTCATCCAGCTTACTAAAACTTCATCCCCTACTTTTAAATTTCAAATCTCTTCCGGTTTTGTCGTAATAGTATTTCTGTCGTTGCTGTGCCGGTTCTAATATTTTAGGGATATATTTCCTCACCATTTTAATTGCTTTTATTTCTTGCAACATATCGTAATCTTGTGGCTCTTGAACGCATCGAAGGGTGGATTTGGTTGTCTTCCAAACATTAAATAAAACGGGCTGTAACCGGTACTAGCATTTACAGAATTATTATAAGCGAATGTCACATACTTAAGCACTCTTGACCATGAACTTGGTTGATTTTCCGTGTAATGAGATATCATTTTCTTAAGAACTAAGTTCTTACGTTCTGTTAAACCCTGTATTTGCTGAGTGTAAGGTGGACTGTTTTTTTTTTTTTGTTGTATTCCTAGGTTTTGAAGCAATTCCTGTAAAACTTTACCCATAAAGTGAGTTCCTGAATCATGGGTTTATTATGCGAGGGCATCCATAAATACAAAACCATTCGAGTAATATTTTTGCAACTGTTCTTGCGTCCGCTGATCTTGCTGGTGCCGTTAAAGCTAATCGGGTTGTAGCATCCGTAGCTACGAGAATGCATTTATATCCATTACTTTAACCTAATGGACCAAGAAAATCTATTATAATTCTTTCAAAAGGCTGAGTGGGTGGGATTTGTGGTTGTAATTTCCCGTAAGTTTTGTAAGTATTGGTTCGCTTCAATTGACACTCCTCACAAGTTTGTGTGTATTCTTCAATATCTTTGTTCGTTGTCGGCCAATAATATTTTGCTTTAATTTTCTTTCCCGTTTTAAAGCTTGAGAAATGTCCTCCTGCATAAATGTTGTCATGAAACATTTTTAAAATTTCCGTAACTTTTATTTGTGGAGCTGCCAATAAATAGCTCTCAGAAAATATCCATCAAAGTTTCGCAGCATTGAATGACTTACAAGCCATGTCATACTCCGATATACTTGATCAAATTTTTGCCTTAAATCAACAATCACTAGTGTAAATATTATACAATTATCATCAAGATACGATAACTGAAATTTTGGAACGATGTCATTTAAATCTGTTATCAGACAAACTTTTAAATACAAAAAATCTATTTAATCATTTAGAAGCTTTGAAACAAAAGGCGCAAAGCAAAAATCTGGTTTTAGCCATTCCTAGTAACAAAATATTTCTACATTATAGATTACCAGGACATCACCAGACGGCCCGGAGGACCACCCAGGAGCGGAGGAGAATAATCAACACCGCATCCACGGACCAGGGTTGCAGCCGTACGACCACACCAGGGGACTCCATCTTCGACCGTCACGGATGATCATCCCTTGGTGGACAGCGTCGCCGCGCCCGCGGGGGAAAACACCCACAAGATGAATAGGGTATGTGCCCACCAAATTATGAGAAAAGGCCCAAGACAAAATTAACCAAAGTCAACAGAAAAAAACAAAAACTCAATTTCGATATTTTTTTTTATAATTGCCAATATTAAATCGAACAAGAGGAGATGATTACGGTTAGGTAAACTAATTAAATAAAGCAATTTTGGGGATAGAACATAGTGAGAAACAGCTCGCGGGATATTCATTTGTAAATATTACTTTTAAATAGATAGCTTACATTAATTCTTGTACAGATTATCTTATTATTAACACTAGGCCTTTGTTTCCGTTATTATCAAACTAAAGTAAATGTGTCTCTTACTGGTTTCAAGGTCCTAAATATTTTGGTTAACATTGTTTTTATTGGGCACCTTATCAGTACAATTAAATCAATTTATTCAATGGTTATAGTTAATTAATGCTTTTCAAACGAACGGTTGTAAATATAATCTAAGTACTAGAAATGATTTAACTAAAAGGACTCTGAACTAAATAGATTATTTGTAAATGTAAATATAATTATAAATATTGTCTTCATTGAATTTTCTGGTTACGACTATTTCAACCAAAGTGCGACCTCATTGAGAGGCAAAAGGTGTAAAGACATTCGGTAATTAGAATTCAGTGTAACTACGAGTTTTGTGGTTCTGAACTATAACAAAGGACTCCAGTGCTTTTGTGAGATTTTGAATAATATTATATGTATTGAATCATTGAAGGGCTATATCATTTATTGGATTAAGTTCATGGTGTATATTAAACATATGTTTTACTTGTATTTGTGTTTGTTCAATCCCTGTTCTTAACCTCTTGCATTAAGCCAAGCGAGTCAAAATAATTTACCTTTTATTTATTGATTTATCCTTTTAATTCATATTACACGGTTACCAAGTTTATTTGTGTGGCACCGGAATTTACAGTATGCTGAGGGAAAGGCCCATTGAGAAAGTCTTAAAACTTTTAAAAATGTATGGGAAAAATTAAATAATAGGTTGATGTGCTTTTAAAATTAAAAGGTCTTTATTAGTGGAAAACACAATACTGCAAACCTGACCTTGTAAAGACGCGAAGGAGTAAAAAATGGCAGGTTAAACATTACATTTAGGCAAAATGATATTGCCGACAATTTAAAATGCAATAAATTCAATTAATCAATCAATTTTATCAATATGAGGTTGATATTTAAACCTTTCTTACCCCAAAACTTTATCAGAGTTTATAATAATAGTGAATGTTTTGTTATTTTCGTTGTTCCAGACGAAACATCTGTGCAGTTTAGGCGGAAACAACTTATCTACCACAGTCAATAAAACTGTATCTTGACTGATGAAGTGGCATCACAAAACAGCTGGCTTGGACGAAAAAACAAACATGCGTTTTCCTGTCTTCATCTCAAGACAGCAATCTTGAGTAAGTTTAATTGATGTAGTAATTCATAACTTAATTAATCTTTTTATTTTAATAAAAAGTTTATATCATGATTCTCGAGGTTTTTTATATTTTCAGTAGGAATTAAACTTGATTTGGTTTATAAGATGGAAGTAAGATTGAATTATCATTAAAATAATAGTTTCATTTTTATACTATTCCTACTTCACATTTATACTTTTTAGTAATTAATGGTGTTTTTGTTTTAGAAAACGATATTGACACAGATGCCCTGTTAAATTTAAATGAGAATGACTTAAAAGAACTAATCCCCAGCATTGGGAAAAGGGCCAAATTCAGGGCTCAACTTAGAAAATGGCAAGAACTTTTTAAAATACAAGATGATAACGATAAGTCTACTAGATTGGACACTGCGTCATCCTCAAACTATATTATAATAGACGTATGTAATAGTCTATACCTACCACCTTAAGTTACTTTTGTTTTGTGCGGCAGTAGGCATCTTTCCTACTTTTGTTTGTAAAATTAGAAAAGATAACCTAAGTGTGACACCTCGTATCTCAATTTTTTGACATTTTGAGTTAATAGCACAGAAAAATAAGGAAAAATCAGGTGCACCAACTAAGTTACACATTAAAATAGTTTGAACATTACTTTGAAGGGTATTTTAGTTTTTAATTTTACCTCGTATCTGACAACCCTGTTTTTTCTCTGTGATACCTCGTAAGTGAGACAGTTGTAATGGTAACTTGCACTGGATACGGCAGCTCTTCCCAGTTTCTCTTACATTTTGATCAACCTTACATGTAAGTTGTATTTTTATCTGTGCAATTGTAGTTTAATAGATAATTAGTTGTAATTAATAATAATTCTTTCATTTCAGTAAGTAATAATTTTGTAGTTACTTTCCAAAATAAAGGTTGGCACATACGAGGTATCACAGTTAGAACACAATACCAACCGGACGCCACTTACAAGGTATCACTTAATGAAATAAGTGAGTTGTGCACCTGGTTTTATTGAGATTTCCTCGGTTTTCAAGTAAAGAAAGAACCATGGAAAGTGAAGATACTCTACATAGTGATTCCGACAGCTCTGTGGACGATATACTTGGAGCTATTAAAGCGCAATGTCCCAATTCAGTAGTTGAAGTCATAAAGGTACCTAGGAAAAACAGATTGGATAATAAACCCTCTAACAGGCCTTCTAGTCTTTTTTTAACAGATAATATACCTTCTGAAACTGCTGTGACCGAAAAAGATAAAGTAATTGCAATTGACCCTCCCAATCACAGCCCAAACAAGAATCACACACTATCACGGAACGTTGATAATGTTTTTGAAATTAGTGACAAAGCTAACGATACTACGCTATTGGCAATTGAAAACTCTATAGAGTCTGAATCCAGAGTTTTGGATAGAGAGTCCAACGATGTTATAACAGATGACCTAACATTTGAGATGGACATGTATAACATACCTGAAAACGTTTCTTTGACTGGACTAAACACTTATTCAGACTTAATGATTTTTGATGCCGTACCTGAACTAACTCCTTCTAGTATGAATGCAGAAGACCTCGTTGAAAACCCTGATGATCTTGACTGTCCTGGAGAAGATTTAGAAGAAAGGGAAAAAGATAATGGAAGGAGTAAAGAAGACGGAGTTATTAAAGAAAACCAAGAATTAAATGAAGACGGACACCAGGAAGTAATATTACCAAGTATTATGTTGAATGATATGAAAACTAAGCAGAAACGTAGGCTCACCGGAATGGATGGTGAAGGTGATTACCCAACTGAAGACCCGGATGACCCAGATTGGGTTCTTGAAGACAATGATGCAGAGGAATGGAGAAAAAAACGGAGAAGCTTGTGAAGATAGAATTGGAGAAGACTTAGAAGAAATTCAATCAAGTACTGGTAGTGGTGAGGAGGTTACACTCGGTATTTCAAAAAGAAAGCGTAGGAAAGTAGCAGCTCCAAAAGAGTGGTTGGATAATAAAAATAAAGCTTTAAGAGAGAAAGGGCAGAAATATAGTGGTTGGACAAGAAAAGTACTAGAAAATGCTGTGAAACTTAAAGAACAAAGTGGGTGCATGCAACCCATATCTAAAGCCAAAAGAGGTATAGAAAGAGAGGAAAGGAAAATGGGTCCTTCGTGTCAAAGCAATGCATGTATTAGATCGAAATTAAGGGAATGCAACCGCATACCCGAGGATTTTAGAAAAGAATTATTTAATACGTTTTGGAAAACTCTATCATGGGATCAAAAGAGAATATACATTGCATCCCTGGTAATAAGATCTGAAAAAAGAGAACAGTAACGAAGAAAGGGGAGAACTCAAGAAGAAAAGAAAGCCTAAAGTATACTCTAAAACTTAAAGATGGAAAATCAGCGGAGGTTTGTAAGAAAATGTTTTTGAATACATATGGATTGGGAGAATGGACAGTTCGAAGTTGGGCAGCTAGGAGTAGTTCAGAAAACGCTCATGGAATGACACCCAGTCTTAAAGTTGTGGCTCAACAAAAACGAGATAGTGGTGTAACTGGACGAATCAGGAATGTAGAAGGAAGGCAAGTTTTGGAGGCTTTCATAAATTCATTGCCGAAACTACCATCACACTACTGCCGAAAGGGCAGCTCCAAACTTTACCTAGAACCTGTTTTTGGGAACAACTGGATAAGTTTGTATGAAGAATACAAAAGTGTATGTATAGGTGATGGTACGAACTCAGTCTCGCCTCTGTCACAATGTGCGTTTGATAAGTACTGCCAGGAGAAAAACTTAGCATTGCAGCAGCCAAAGAAAGACAAGTATGACAAGTGTGTCATGTTTGAAGTTGGTAATTTGAGTGAAAAAGAATACCAAGCCCATATTACAAAAAAAAAAAAAAAAAAAAAAGGCAAGAGTTGAAAAAGATGCTGACACCCAAAAAGCTAAGGAGGGGAAATGTATGGTCATCACGATGGATGTTCAGTCAGTTAAGGTGTCGCCAAATCTTAATGCTAGTGCACTGTACTATAAGACGAAACTTGCATGCCACAATTTTACTATTTACAACAATGCCAGTCAAGACACCAAATGCTATTGGTTTGATGAATCACAGGCTGACTTATCTTCAAACACGTTTGCAACTTGTGTTATTGATTACCTCCAAGAGAACTGTGACGGTTTAAAGCCTGTGATAATCTGGAGCGATGGCTGTACTGCCCAGAACAGGAACAGCATTTTGGCTAATGCTCTCTTGTGCTTCAGTGCCGAAAAGAAAATAGTCATTGAGCAAAAGTTTCTGCAAAAAGAGCATACCCAAATGGAGGTGGATTCTGTCCATGCTTTGATTGAAAGGAAACTAAAAAACCAGAAGATACACCTGCCAAGTGATTACGTGAGAATCTCGGAGGAGGCAAGGAAAAATCCGAAGATAAGAACAAAAAGGCTAACATTTGACTTTCCTATAGACTATGGTAAAAAACTTGTCTATGATAGTATTCGTCCAGGCCGCAACAAGAAAGGTGAACCTAAAGTAACAAACTTAAGAGCTATAAAGTATGAAAATGGAAGTATCAAAGTAAAGACTACGTTCGATCAAGAATATTTTGATCTTCCTGCAAGGGTCAAAAAGTCAATACCTTTCACTTTTGATCAAGTCAGGACCTCACCCATCAAGATCACAAGACGAAAATGGGAAGATCTTCAAGAAAAAGGTGATCCCTGTAGACTGCCATTCTTTTCATGATCTGCTACCCCACCATTAACGTGACATTACATTTCTGGTTGATTCAAATCAAACCCTTAACTATTTTATTAGGGATTAAATAAAAACCCCAAATTTGTAATACAGTACAAGGTACAGTTGTGGGTGTTACATTACAAGTACCTTTGGTTCTACTTCTAGTTTTACTTTTACGTAAAACAATTGACTGACTTGGTACCTAACAGATAATTTAAGAGGTAACTTCACTCATAAATATGTCATATACAATATTGTTATAAGACTGATTTTTTTAGGGTTTAGATAAAAAAAAATCCAACTTTGTAAGACTTATATTTTGTGATCTAAGTATCTAGAATCAAGCATCCAAGAATACTTACTGCAAAGTGATGCATTATTTACTATTAGTTAAGGCATTACAGTACAGGTATGTTTTTTCTAATGCTAGTTTTATTTTTACATAAAACAATTGACTGACTTGGTGAAAGCAAATTTAAGAGGTAACTTCACCCATAAAAGTCATATATTATAGATTTCTAAGACTGATGTTGTGATCCAAGTACTTAGGGCTATCTATACAGTGTCATATGATTTTTAGCAAGGTAATGAGAAATATTTATTACTATTGAGATGACTCGTTTCAATTATTTTTTGTTCTCATCTTAGTCTAACTTTTACGTAAAGGCAATTGACTGATTTTGTTATAGGGAAGTAAATATAAGAGGTTTAAGTCATAGTAGGCTAATATCAGTTATCTCAATTTTAAGTAATTTTACATTTTAAAACCAACTTGTTTTGACGTTTTATTGTTAAAAAAATAAAATAAAAAAATTTCTTTTGCATTTGTTGTATGTTTTAATACCTGCAAAAACCTCGTATGTGACTATCTTAATTAAATGTGATACCTTGTAAGACCTCGTATGTGCCAGTGAGAAAAAGTGATCCCTCGTATGTTAAAGAAGTTTTTTAATAATAAAGAAGTAGTTACACGGAACAATTCATAGGATCAGGAAATTTTTTTCAGTTGTAGTAAACAAAAGTTGGTTACCATGACAACTAAAATGTATTTTTTAAGATGTTTTTTTCGTCTCCTGAAAAGTAGGGATTTGGGAGATACGAGGTGTCACACTTAGGTTAAAAAAAATTCTTTCTTTAACGTATAGTGGGCTATAGTAGGCGTCACGAAAATGCGAGCCTGGATTTAAAACAATGTTGCCGATTTGTGCCGACTAATCCAGCTGTTGGTATCTGTTATTAATTACTGCAAATGTAGGAAAACGAGGAAACAAAAACAAACCGGCAACATCTCTAGGTAAGACTAATGTAAATCACCTTCCAGCTGTTTAAATTTCCAAGCTTGCAATTTCGTGGCGCCTAGTATAGTATCAGGTTTCTGTAAGTAAATATTGACTTTTGATAAGTGCCATTGGCTCCGTCCACAAGGGTTAACCCTTGTGGTGGCTCCCCCAACCCTCACGGGCGGTCCGTACCTTGCGTGAGCCTCAACCGGACCAGTCTTGCGACTAGGGGAGTTATGGAACAAGTGCCCCAAATCACATTAGCCGCCCTAATGGATTAGACCCCCACTAAACCCGGAATTCACCAGGCCTGTGGTACTCAACCGGCGGTGACCCCAAATGACCATCCGCTGTGAGTGACAGTGGCAGCACTATCCATGCTACTTCTCAACTTTCGTCTGTGAGCAACGCCCCCAGATGAGGCTGGAGGGCCCCCCACAGCCGAAGCTGTGTGCCGAGCATACCGACAACCTCTGCCCCCTCGAGTCCAACCCAATATCCGGACTGGCCGAAGCCAGGGGCTTGAACCGGATCCCGAGGTCCCCATTTTAGGTTTAACTTGGGTCATGGGTGGTTCCCAAGCGGAATAACTAGGTCACTGGAAACCCGCACGCCAAAGGCGCCGGCTACACTGCAACCGCGCCCGAAGGACATGGAAGCCCCAGATCCCCGACATCCTGACTCATTTCCTCCCTTTTGGGGGGAGCTGGAATGAGACACCCAGTAAGGGCGCGATTGACACAAGGCCACCTCCGCCAAGGCTCGGAACAGCCGAAGCTGCCCTCCTTCAGTTAATAAAGGGAGCCACGCCCGTTAGCCCAGCTCGGTGCTTTGAGCTGGTATTGGGTAGTGGACATCCCAGTTCTAGGGGTGCAGGCCCTGAAGTACAACATACACCCCATACCCCGGGAGAACAACAAGATGACTGTGCCACTAGTGCCATAGATGAACTATATCCCGTAAGAGCAATGGTGCCGATTTCTGCGACAAAGGTGGTTATCGCCACCGAGTATATATTGGTTAAAAAGTGGTAAGAAAATCTACATTTTAATCTTTGCTACCTGCAGGTGTTGCTAACGCTGCGGGAAACAATATTTTTTTTCTGATCTTAAACTTAAATAAGCCATATTTATTTATAAATAAAATATTTTTTTTTATTTTATAAAGGCTTATTTATTTTATTTTATTTTTTTAAACTAACAGTTTTGATGGCACTGTGGGCATCTTCACTAGAGTTGGATTAAATTTGTTTAATGTTTAAACACCATTTATAAATACACTATGTAATTTACAAATACCATTTATAAATACATTTATAAACACATTTATATGATCCAACTCTGATGAAGATGGCCACAGTGCCATCAAAACTGTTAGTAAAAAAATAAGCATTTATAAAATCACAAAAAACCATTTTATTTATAAATAATTGTTTTCGTTTGCGTTAGAGATTGTTTGTCTTAACCATAACCTTAAAAAGGAGTTTAAAAGTTAAAAGGGTAGAATTTTTTATTGCATATCTACGTTGAGAGTTAATTGTTAGTTTGATAACTATCTAATGGTGTGTTATTTAACACAGAGTAAAAATTTAAAAATATATGAATATGGTGTAGTTGCACGATAAATAGCGTACCTGTAGCAACACTGCTTTATCGGCTTATTCAGTCAGCTGTGTAATGGTAAATATCAGAACTGAATTGACTTCAGTTTTAGTTTTCACGTTTCATATCTGGAACACAAAAATAGCTATACCACCAAATAGCTATATAAAATAGCTATATAAAATACCAAATAGTTATATAAAAATGTACAAAACACATACAAAGCTGAATACATACACAAACAAAAAAATTACGTAAATGACAATTATCGCGTAGGCCTCCAATAAATGAGCGGAACGAGCTATTATAAATTTGGAATATTCATAAAAATAAGAATTCCATAAAATTTTATACAGGCCTAGGATTGAATCAGTCGTTTATGACGGCTAACTTCTATTGCTTATATATAAAACATTTTCTTAACTTTTGTATTATAGAAAAGGTTACATTTTAACTATAGGTAACTTTACATATTTTTTGTTAATAATATTGAATGAAGAGTATTTCTAATGTACAACTTTTTTATTTTTTGTTTTCAGACAGCAAATGACCTTCAACCACGGATTGAAAGAAGAAAAGCCAAACTTCTGGATCAGAAGAGAACTTTCCAACCTCTCATCGCCGTTATCGGAAATACTCTTCATGAAATAGACAGTGGTGATAGTTTTGGACACTGTCAAATACAAGGTAGATTCAGTGTTAACCGCGATTGATGATTTTTTGATGAACTTTTAAGATTTTTCAAGTGCTAAACCTTTCCTATCCACCAGAAAGCGACCTTATATGGCTCTTTATTCAAAGAGCCAACAAAAACAACCAAATGGGACACAAATGTAGCCTCAGTCTTGACATTTATGTCTGATTTAGGAATTACTACAGCTTAAGGAGTAGACCTAACTGATAAATGGATAGCCACCTACAAATGTCATTTCCACAACTGTGACCTATCAGAAAAAGGGGTTTTATTAGGGCTACTCATGAAAAAACATTTCTTAAACTATATAACAAAGAGGAACATCAATGTTGACAATAGTATACAATTTAAACATTTCCACAAGATACAGTTATTGATCCAATTTAAATAAACGGTATCAGTTAACTGACACATACTTTCTCCCAACAATATAAAAAAGGTGTTAAAAGCTCCAAACATTAATGTCTTGATGACTCAGTCAGATAGCTACCAGCTGAGCAGCGCTCGTTTGACCCTACGCGCGTCTGTGACTTTTAACAACGTACTGCGTTTACCGCTAAACGAAAAATTGAATTTTCTCCGCAACCACTTGACGTAGAGCAATAATTTAAAATACTGGATTATTTAGTTTTTTGAGCTCTATTTAATGGTGGCAAGTAAAAGTTTATTTCGAGACAACAGCTATTTTGAAAATTCAAAAAATTGATTTTTGAAACACTTTTTACTCCATAACTTTTGAACGCGCATTTTCTCGGAGATGCGGGTGGTGTCATTTTATTCACCATTTTAAACTTAATTAACCACAAAATTTTAATCAAAATCGTTAGAGCCGTTTTCGAGAAATTTTGATTTTTGACGATTTTTGAGGGTTTTGGGGGGTAAACTACCCTTAAAAATCAAAAATTCAAAAAAACGAAAAAAACGCCTGGAATTATCGTGGGTTTGGACCTACGTACCAAATTTCACCAAAATCGGACCATTGGGGCATTCTCTAGCTCTGTATACATCCTGACACACATACACACACACACACACACACACACACACACACACACACACACACACACACAGACATCACTCCGAAAACCACTTTTTTGGACTCAGGGGGAACCAAAATGGATAAATCCACCAACAACTCAAATTCGAAAATTTTGACGAAAATAATACTTTCTCCATATACTATGGTATAGGGGGAGAAAGTAAATAAACGGTATCAGTTAACTGACACATACTTTCTCCCAACAATATAAAAAAAGATGTTAAAAGCTTCAAACATTAATGTCTTGATGACTCAGTCGGATAGCTACCAGCTGAGCAGCGTGAGTTTGACCCTACGCGCGTCTATGACTTTTAACAACGTACTGCGTTTACCGCTAAACGAAAAATTGAATTTTCTCCGCAACCACTTGACATAGAGAAAAAATTTAAAATACTGGATTATTTAGTTTTTTGAGCTTGATTTAATGGTGAAAAGTAAATTTTATTTCAAAATAACAGCTATTTTGAAAATCAAAAAAATTGATTTTTGAAACACTTATTACGCCATAACTTTTGAACGAGCATTTTCTCGGAGATGCGGGTGGTGCCATTTTATTCACAATTTTAAGCTTAATAAACCACAAAATTTTAATCAAAATCGTTAGAGCCGTTTTTGAGAAATTTGGATTTTTTACGATTTTTGAGGGTTTTTGGGGGCAAAACACCCTTAAAAATCAAAAATTCAAAAAAATGAAAAAAACGCCTGGAATTATCATGGGTTTGGACCTACGTACCAAATTTCACCAAAATCGGACCATTGGGGCATTCTGTAGCTCTGTATACATCCAGACACACACACAGACACACACACACACAGACATCACTCGAAAACCACTTTTTTGGACTCAGAGGGCACCAAAACGGATAAATTTACCAACAACTCAAATTTTAAAATTTTGGCGAAACCAATACTTTCTCAATATATACATTTATAGGGGGAAAGGGGGCTCCAAAATGGATATATACATCATCAAACTAATGGGGAGTGTTTTACGAAAACAATACTTTCTCCATATACTATGGTATAGGGGGAGAAAGTAAAATGGGGCTCATTTGTTATGTTTGTGATACTTCTTTTCCTTCTGTATCGGCACTAAGTTTACACTTTAAAGTTTTTCATAATTTTACATCTATTAGTAAATATAACTGTAAGCACACCAATTGTTTTCGAGTTTTTGATTGTTTAGACACATTTAAAAAACATTTGAAAAGAAAACATGCTTTCGATTCTGAGTCGACTGATACTCAATTCAACCCGTCTAATACTGTTGATTGTGCTAATTTCAGTGTTCAAAACGATAACGATAATAATTATCAAAACGAAACTGTAACCACAGGTTCAGCTTGTTGTGAACATTCCAGTAACATACCTTTTCAACAAATTGTTGAAACTGGTGCTTGTTCTTTTCTAGCCAAAATTTAATCAAGTAACATAGTTACAAAGTGTCATATTCAGGAATTTGTAACAGATATAACAGAATTTTTAGGATGTGGTAACATTGATGTTCTTCAGCAGAAAGTATTGACAATGTTACAAAGCGCATCAATCTCTCATAGTGAAGTTCAAAATATCAAGGGTATGTTTGACATTATGAAAAACCCATTTGAAAATGTAAGCAATGAGTATATGAGAAACAAATATTTCTCTAAAATGGGGACTTTAATTGAGCCCATACCATACATTATTAGTGAAATTTTACCCAAAACAATTGACGGCACGACTGTTTTAAGTCCTCATAATGTTATTGGCCATTATGTGCCCATGTCTAAAGTATTGAAAGCTCTTTTTGAATTAATTAATTTCTTTAATTCAGTCATAAATTATGTTAATGGATTGATAAATGCCGACCCAAATTGTCTATCTAATTTCATTCAAGGAAGTTTGTGGTGTAAAAAAATATCAACAATGATTGGATGTTTCCAATATTTATTTACTATGATGATTATGAATGTAACAACCCTTTGGGCTCTCATAGTGGATTACAAAAGCTAGGAGCTGTGTATTTTAGTATCCCAGTGATTCCTCCTGAATTTCGCTCCGAGTTAGTCAACATCTTTCTTATTTTGTTCTTCCATTCCCAAAATCGAGTTAAGTATGGTAATAGGTCAGTGTTTCAGCCTTTGATTAATGAGCTTCAAGTGTTGGAAAGCATTGGCGTGAATGCTAATATTAATGGAAAGGATACAAATACTAGGAGTACGCTTGTTCGGCGCGTATGGGGATGAACGGCAATCCTAGTTCCAAGTTATATAAAAATATATCCATACAAAACATCTATCAAAATTAAGTGGGCCTACATATAGTTCATTAACTACATAGAGGTTTAAAGTTTTGTTGCCATTCAAGATCCTTTATTACCAGTACTTTCATTACTCTCATATTTTATGCCTTCCTAACGAATATTGCAAACTATCTTGTTTTTTTTCTGCAAACAAAAAAATTTTTTATGCGGTACCTTGAAGATTTTTTAGTTTTCTAATACCTTTGAGTGTTTCAAATTAATTCATGCCCCAAACTTTATTTAAGTAATTTATAAGGTCGAAACGAATAAAAATTTCCAGACAATATTTTACCCTTTAAAATGTAATTTAGGAGCACAAAAATTGAAGTAAACCAAAAAAATCAGGTCTATTGGATTCTGTTGCCAGTTTTAGCGGCAACATTTCATGACACGGGTGATTGCTAGCCACATTAGTTCTAGGAAGTTTCATTATAAAGAATATTTTATAGGTTTAAGATAAATCATATAGACACAGACAAAAGAAATATCTCCAAACTACTCTGTTTAATTCTTTTGTGAGGATTTCCATTGTAGATTACTAACAACTATTGGAACACTTACCACACACTGTATTACAAAATACAATTTTGTAATACAGCCTCATGGCAGCAAATTTATATACTAAATTCAATGACAGTTCTAATAAAAAATGAATGTATAATGGGAGGAAGATAGATTGATAAATAATATGTCAACATAATCAGGTAGTCATATTCTCTTTGCATGTTGCTCTAGCTATGCACATTTTTTACTGTTTCTGGATTGAATTAATTTAAGTTGAAAAGTAATATATATCTTCAATATGTTACTCATTTATTGCACCATATATTTATTTGATGAAACAATATCAACCTGCAACAACTCATTTGTTTATATTTTAAATTTTCAATAAGTAATATACATTAGCCATAAATATAGCCTGAACAAAAATAATTTATACTCACCATTCATCATAAAATAAATATACCTAATATATGCCATCTCAATTTTAAGTAAATCAACATAGCCTAAATGAATAATTAATATAGCCTACATACCATAATGTAATAAAATTGCTTCATATTTAATAAAACCCATGATTATTTAATCATTCTAAATTAATCTCTATGACAATAATTTAATATAGTATAATAGTGAAGTGACACCAAGATTAACAGTGATACAGTGTGCATTAACATATGTGATACAATCAAGCAACAATGAACAATCCTTCTTCTCAATTTGAATGGCCTAGTGATTAGATGTATTTTTAAGGGTCTTATCCCAAGTTAATATAATAACCCCATAAAATAGTTATTGAACACCAAAAGTTCAATTTTTTTTATGTAGAAGAAGAACTACAGGTAATAGACACCCATTTTGAAGGCCGAGAAGATATTAAAACCTGTAGTGAAGAAATTTAAAATTGGTAATATCCCTCCATTGTATTCATCACCTACTGGATTACATAGTAACTACAAATCAAAGGACTAAACAGTTTTTATAGACAAGAAATTTATTAATAGTAATTGAATCTTAGAGAAATCAACTTAGATTAACTTTTGAAGAACCTTTTTGAACTTATTTAAACCTTAAAATTATATTGAGTCAAGAAGAAACTTTGAACCTAGATTGAACTTACAGCAAGCATTGTTGAGACAGTGAACCTACTTTTGATTCAATAATACTTAACGTCATAGAGAATTTATCCAATTCCATCTAGAAATTATCTCTATATTGAATTCACATTTTATTTTCCAATCTAATAATATTAATTCAACAAGAATTTATTCGACCCCGCACGACCACCCCAACCCTGAGAAAAGTTCCATGTTTGAGCAATAGCCCATATTAGACAGAGACATTTATTTAAGAAGACAGTAATTAATTAAATAAAATCCCCATAATTTGTAATATCCATTGTTAGCCCTTTTTCATATTCCAAATAACTTATTGTTTAATTTAAAATAAACTCAATTTTGTTAATTGTATTCAAGTGTTTTAATATATCCAAAGACGCCATTAAGCCTAGATTAGTCCATCTTCCTTCATAGAGGTATCAGCTGTTAGGATAAGGAAGTAAAGTAAAAGGCCACAAGTGTAAGTGTACACATATACATAAGTGTAAAAAGAGAGGTGTGTAGCAGACCATCGGAAATTTGCTGAGTATGTATATCTGATGCGATGGGGGTATTTAGAATTTTACATGAAGGTAAACTATTAAGTAAAAATAGAGTTAATTGCATTTCATTTAACACTGCCACATGTAAATTGGACCAATAGAAGTCCAGTTCTCACTCAAAATTAGCTTAAATTTTTATAATGCCACAATAAATTTTAATTTTAGTTTAAAAAAACATAGTGTGGTGATAGCTGAAATAGAAGCAAAATTGGCAAATATACAGACTTTTCCCTTTCATTTGGTACCCAGCGTGTAAACCACTCCAGTAGTATGGTCAAGCTCACTGTCATAAGCTTTAAATTTCTGCCATATTATGTTAAATCTCCATTGTAAAAGTTTGTTTTACATGTTTTTAAAATTTACAAAATACAAATAAAACCTGCACATATAGGACAGCTGACCTTTGTTTGGTACAAACAACTATATTGTTTGGCTATTAAGACAACTAACATAATATACAAGGTGAGTTTTTAATGCCCCTCCCCCCTTCTAGTTTGTTCTGCATTTCTTAAGATATTTACTCCCGAACACCACCAAACATCATTGAGTACTTTATACTTGTTTTTATGTGGTTCACTTTTTTGGCCGCCATCTCGAATCCGCCATACTTGAATGAACTTATCTTTTTATGTAATGGTAGGGTTGTGACATATAATTTCAAAGTGATTTTTTGCATAGAAAAAGAAACTGCAATCTGTTTTTGTCCTTGAAATATTACAGGTTTTTTTAAACTAAATTTCAAAATAAAAAATTCAATAATCTCTGGTTTTATCCATTTTTTTTTTTTTTTTTTTTTTTTTTTTTTTTTTTAATAGTGACTTTTTATCACCAGATATATAGCATAGTAAAAAATTACTTCAATTTGATGGGACTTTGATGGGATCTTTGGCCACCATCTTAGAATGAAATTAAATTTTTAAATGTAAAGGTAGGGTTGTGACCCATTATTTTAGTCTTTTTTTGAGTTGAGTACAATAACGCAATCTGTTTTTCATGATCGGTTTTCGTTCTCAAAATATAAGCGATTTTATAAAAAAAAGTTATATTTGGACAAAAAACATTAATATTTTGAGAAGGAAAACAGATAATTAAAAACGGATTGCTTTATCGTAGGTACTCAAAAAAAATATACACCCCCGTCGCAGCAGACCTGCGTACTCAGCGAATTTCCAATGGAATCTTGGTATATTTTCTATTTCCCCATAAAATCCATGGGGATGAGAGTATGTAGGTTTGCCGCCATATGGGTTTTGTTGGTAAATATAAGTTAAACCCTACCTAGTGAATGTACATACCAAATTTTATCCGGTTATAGTGTTCTTTTTATTTTCCCCATAAACCCCATAGGGGTACGTAGGTTTGCCGCCATATGGGTTTTCTAAGCAAATATAAGTTAAACGCTTCCGAATGAATGTACTTACCAAATTTTATCAATATATGTCAATAAATAAGCAAGATAGAAGGTTTTGTTAATTTCCCATAAGAATAACATGGAAAACATAGTTTTAGGATTTTCTCCATAACCATTTAAGCTAGGTAAAAAATTTAAAATACTAGATTGTTTGTTTTTTTAAGCTCTTTTAAATGGTTTAAGTTAAAATTGTTGAATTTTATAAATAAAAGTTAAAAAAGCCAAAAACCCATTTTTTACCCTTTTGAAACCCCATAGAACCCCGTTCCCATGGTCCGATCATTCTGGTTCGCGAACTCAACCTAGTAGACGTTGGCTTACACCCCTGTACCAAATTTCATCAAAATCGGAGGTTCCGTTCAAAAGTTATCGTGTTCACGGACACATACATATATATATATATATATATATATACATATATATATCAAATTGAACGAACGGTGTTTTTGGCTTCTAGGGACCTCAAAACAAACAAGTATCATGGTCCCGGGCTTAGGTCTTACCGTGACTACTACCGTAATAGCGTATTCCCTATAGGGAAATTCGCTAAAAAAAAAACTTTAAAATGATGGGTAAATTTTAAAAATTTAATTTTATTTAAAAATGGCGGATTCATAATGGCGGCCAAAAATTTAAGTCTCATCAAAATGAAGTACTTTTTACCATGGGATATTTGGTCAATATTCTTTAGAAAAAGAATTGGATAAAAGCACAGATTTTTTAATTTTTTTTTATTATTTTGAAATTAAGTTTCAATAAAAACTTGTCAAGAACAAAAATAGGTAATCAAAAATGGGTTGTGGAGTCTTGTTCTACGCAAAAAATCACTTTGAAATGATGGGTACCAACCCTACCTTTACATTAAAAAATTTAAGTTTATTTCAGTGTGGTGGATTCAAGATGGTAGCCAGCCCTTCAGATTATTTACTTTCCCCATAAAACACGATAGGATCGAGTATGTATGTTTGATGCCATGGGGTGTTGTTAAAAAATTTAAGTTAATCAATAATTGGTGAATGTAAACACAAAATTGTATCAATCTCTGACAATTTTTATTTTCCCAATAAACCCCATGGGGGTTTATGTATGTATAAACCCCATGGGGGGTGAGTATGTAGGTTTGTCACCATATGGGTTTTGTAAGCAAGTATAAGTCAAATCCTATCTATATAATGTACATACCAAATTTGATTAAGTTATGTCTGTCAAAGTTAATTAAGTTATGTTTTGTAAATTTTTGACAAAATTTTATCTTTTAGAAAGTGAGTCACAAGAGAAGAAATTTACAAAATATCATATGTTTAATTAAGTTATTTATATTGAAAATGTTGTTATAAGGTTATGTAAAGACTGTGATCATGGCATAAATTGTCAGAAACACGTGTTAGTGCCGAATAAAATGAATTTAAGGGTAATAAGGTTAATTATTTTTATAGTAATATTGAAAGTAGCCCTCATTGGTGAAAATAAATTATATATATATATATATATATATATATATATATATATATATATATATGAAAATGAACGAACAATGTTTTTGGCTTCTGGGGACCTCAAAATGAAAAAGTTAAGTGGTCCCGGGCTTAGGTCTTACCATGGCTACTACCGTAATAGCGTATTCCCTATAGGGAAATTCGCTAGAAAGTGAACCGCATAAAAAAGTATACAAAATCAATGATGTTTGGTGGTGGTTGGGAGTCAATATTTTAAGAAATGCAGAACAAATTAGGGGGGGGGGGGGGATATTAAAAACTCACTCTGTATATATCATACACATAGCAGCCTGTTAATCCTTACAGCCTGTTAATCCTGTTACATCCTACATCTAATTGAAAATTGGGAGAATCAACTGTTACGGAACCTGGAAGGCGCACTATCTGGATATGCTACGGCGTAGGTTGAGCCACTCGCTAAAAGCTACCCTTACTCCGCAATAATAATAATAATAATAATAATAATAATAATATCTTTATTGGTATTATCAAGTAATACATTATTATATTATGTATTAAATTGTTTAAGTTGTGAGTCCAATAAATTATTTTATTCAAGCAAAATAGTTAAAAAAATATTTTTTCCCAATTTTACTTTCCCAATAATTAGTTTTCAAACACTCTTCAATTTTGAATGGACATTCTTCAAGTAAAATTTAATTACTTTAACAAATTAATGAAGCTCTTTAACACCTTACCCAAAAAGAGTACGAGATCTAGACAGCGCAAACTTTAAGACAGTGCTGCATGACTATCTGGTTGACTGACCTCTATACCCTCTAGAGGAGCTCAAAGATGAGCCTGTTTTAACTAAGTAAGAGAGGAAAATAGAAAATCCTCGCCACAGCCAAAGTGTTGTGAGTGTCCTTTTAATGTGAAATTTTTTTTTGTATGTAGTTTAAGTATGTAAATATTAGTTTTAATAATTTTGTATGACGCAATCTATCCGACAATGTCGGTCAGAGTTGAAGGAGACAAGTATCAAGTATTCTCACCTTTGCTAACTTTACCATGTTATTCCAAAAATAAAAATAAAATGTTCATGTAAACATATGCCCTAAAATCCTATACTATAATACGAGGAATATCTGAAGGGATGTGTGTTCCACGATCTCGAAATCTAGCTGTTAGATTTTGCTTAAAGTTTGCATTAAAGAGTGTTTTGGCCCAACAATAAGTTTAGAAACAGCCTCAACCCCAGGAAAAATCGAATTTGGTCTAAAACTAAATTTTAAAATTGTAATTTTTAACATTAGTCTTATGGGTTGCTATTTTGGTAACGAAATAACAACGAAATGTAAACAAAAAGAAAGAAACATTTATGTTAAGCAGACTTTTTGAAACAGCTGTTAACTGTGAAGAGGTATAGTTGGTTACTGGTTGAAATTTAATTGCTTTTTTACCTTGACACTACAACAAAAGTGAATAAAAACCAACGAGCAAGGCTCGGTTAACCTGGTACTGCTTTGTTAAGCCACCAGCCGCTTTTTTTAACACTTAATTTTTATAGTTGTAATGGATTTTGGTATGAAGTTCATATTTATAATGGACAATGAATACAAAAATTTTTATTTTTAAGAAACATTTTTCACTATTTAGTATATTTTAAATGGTGGACAAGTAAAATTTGCAAACCCAATTATATCTCAAAACCAGCATTTTTTAAAGTTACAAAACACTTGACAAAATGAATTAACTAAACAATAAATACCAAGTAAGGATCTGACAACAAGTAACTTTATATTGCTATTTTTCTGCAGAAAAACATTGATTTTTGGTTATCATAAATGCAAATTAAAGTTATTTCAATAGAAAAATCGCAATAACTCGGTTTTCATTTTTATGTCAGATCCTTACAAATGGCCCCCATTCAGAAAAAAACTCACCAGGAAAAATCATTATTTTCCCGAAAATGAGAAATGGTGTGTGATAAAGGTTCATGCCAAATATAAACTTAATATAACAATCAGTTACGGAGATAAAAATTAAGACCTGGAGGGTGAGCATTTGCTTGGTAAACTTAAACAATTCTTTGTAGGCTAGTCATAGTAATATCAGTCACAGACTGTACATTAAAATGCACACCTCATGACGCTTTTTTCTTTCGCTTTGCGTTTTTTTGGACATGAGCTCGTTCGCTTTGCTCACTCGCCTTTCAGGATGTTTTGGTGTTAGGGCTAAGGGCGCTGCACTCTGCCATGAGTTTGTTTAAACTGTTACAGGGAGATTTGACCTCTTTAGTTAACAGCTAATTTCATCATTGTTGCTAATTCTTTTGTTTTAAAATTTAATAACCATTTATACTAAATTCTTAGTTGTTTTATCCTTGTTTTACTTTGATTCATTTTTAAAACAAAATAGTCATAATCAACAAATATGAAGTATTGTGCAATAAGTGATAAATTATTTTTTATATCATTCAGTTATTCTGTTACTGGCTACAATGAAAAATAAACCACATACCGTATTTAAAGTGTAGCAACTGGCATAAATATTTTCAATCCTATCTGCAGAGGATGGGTAAGACCCATATTCTAGATACTGTGGGCAAGACCGGTTCACCTGATTTCATTTATTGCCCGGGTGTTATCGACGACACGGAGTACACAATCTTCCGTTGTCCACTTTGGGAACTGCTAGGCCTGGGCGAACAACTGGGATTGCTTGTCGCATTTCGCCCACAAAGTCCTCCGATACAAGAAGAAAGATTTTTACAGGATTGCTGTCTAGATCTTTGGAAAATTTGAATGGCTGGATTCAGAGTAAGCACTAAAAGGCAAAAGTCAAATTATCCTAAGATCTGATGTAATGTGCTTATCCCAGGCCAGTGCCCAAAAAGTGAAAGAGTAGTTTTTTAAGTGGGTAGTCTGCTTGATTTTGTTTTAAGAGTCCTACACTACAGGCCGGCCAACTGTGTGCATAAAAGCAATAATACAGGGTTAGGCAAAAGTCTGGATACCCCCAGTTAACTTTTTAACGCGTTGCAGTAGGAAAACCAAACTCGGCACATGTTTACAACATCAAAAACTGCACTTTTTCATCAACTACACAACTTTGCCCCTGCCCCCAAAATGGGGTATTTTGGGGGCAGCCCCAAATTTTCAAATGTAAACCCCTATCGAGTGACCCCTCATTTTAAACGGTTTATCAAGAGAAATTAAATGGCGCAAACCGGAGGTCGATATCTCACCCCTAACCAAAATGGCAGCCATTTCAAAATTTGACATGGGCAAGCAAGTATAAGTATGGACACCCCCAATTGATTTTTTAACACGTTGCAGTAGGAAAACCAAACTCGGCACATGTTTACAACATCAATAACTGCACTTTTTCATCAACTACACAACTTTGCCCCTGCCCCCAAAATGGGGTATTTTGGGGGCAGCCCCAAATTTTCAAATGTAAACCCCTATTGAGTGACCCCTCATTTTAAACGGTTTATCAAGAGAAATTGAATGGCACAAACCGGATGTCGATATCTCATCTCTAACCAAAATGGCAGCCATTTTAAAATTCGAGAAAGGTAAATTGACTTTACATTAAATCAGAAAATAGCTTTTTTAGAATCGAGAATATCTGGAATTATTTTAGAATTGAACCTACTAGTTCATTTCTGCTATTAGGTTCAATTCTAAAATAATTCAAGAAATTATAAATTCCAAAAAGCTATTTCCGATTTAATTTTAACAAATGTAAATTTACCCTTCTCGAATTTTAAAATGGCTGCCATTTTGGTTAGAGATGAGATATCGACATCCGATTTGTGCCATTCAATTTCTCTTGATAAACCGTTTAAAATGAGGGGTCACTCGATAGGGGTTTACATTTGAAAATTTGGGGCTGCCCCCAAAATACCCCATTTTGGGGGCAGGGGCAAAGTTGTGTAGTTGATGAAAAAGTGCAGTTTTTGATGTTGTAAACATGTGCCGAGTTTGGTTTTCCTACTGCAACGTGTTAAAAAATTAATTGGGGGTGTCCATACTTATACTTGCTTGCCCATGTCAAATTTTGAAATGGCTGCCATTTTGGTTAGGGGTGAGATATCGACCTCCGGTTTGCGCCATTTAATTTCTCTTGATAAACCGTTTAAAATGAGGGGTCACTCGATAGGGGTTTACATTTGAAAATTTGGGGCTGCCCCCAAAATACCCCATTTTGGGGGCAGGGGCAAAATTGTGTAGTTGATGAAAAAGTGCCGTTTTTGATTTTGTAAACATGTGCCGAGTTTGGTTTTCCTACTGCAACGCGTTAAAAAGTTAACTGGGGGTATCCAGACTTTTGCCTAACCCTGTATATTTCTCCTCTCACTAAAAAAGTAAAGAATTGGTTGGGACCCGCCCGGGTTCATGGTCAAGCTGCGCTCCGGGTGTGTTCCACCTATTGGACAGTATCCAAGCCTGCCGTCCAGGTGGTTGCCGGAAGAATCACCCCTGTCAAGTGATCAAGCAATGTTCAAATGTGCATACGCTAAATGACAAGATTGTCTACTAGAGGCACCACTAACTGGCAACTGATACGATATATCGAAAGCTTTCAACAATCGATAGCTTGATTTGATTCAAATCCTCCATAAGTTTTGAACGATTATGATAAATATCGTTTAGATGCAATATGCAGTCGAAAAAATAAACTGAATGCACACCTAGCTATTTCAACAATAAATTGATAGTTGCCTTGAGACAGGTCTGGGACCTTTAGCAAGAATTTTGTCATTCCCTATCTCTTGAACACTATTACATTATGAAATAACAAAGCCAAATTTACTCAATGCCAAAATACAAGTTTAATCCCGTAATACTTGACATAGTAGCCTAAGTCACAGTCTTTCGGAAATGAAAAGTTTATCCACAAGCGTCTAGTTTCCCACAGCCAAAATAGACAAGAGTCAACTTCAGCCATGTTATATCACTAAGAGATATAAAATCAATTGCTGGTTTCCGGACTATTCGTTACATGATGTCTTCTAAAACATTGTGTTATATTGAGTGATATATTTTTTATCAATATCTTTTTTTGGTGAATTTCGGCCCGATGAAACAACGGATTTTAAGTCCCTAGATGGATTCAGTCACTATTACAGTCCTATTTATACAGAGAATGCACCGTAAATTTTTTTTTTAATTGAAAAAATTTGATTAGGCCTATGTTGGTGTTACGTGGGGGTGTTTAACGTACCTTCGTTGACAGAACATCATCAGTAATATTGTCTATTAAATTTCAGTTTCATCGCTGGCGACTGACTACTTAATCATTATCCGATCGTCATTTCGGCGCTATCACGTCTGAGCGAGCAAATAATCATTGTTTCAAAGTCGATACCGGTACCGTACAAAGTATGAGACATTGTTTGATACACAATAATAATTCATTATTGGAACACATACCGTAATACAGGTCTATGTTGAACACGTTTAATAAACCGCCAGTTAATCCGGCCAGGGGTGTCAAGTTGGTATCGTTATCCAGTTGTAGTCTAGTTCCAAAGTGGCCAGAGTTAAGTTTAAGAGGGGGTCTACTATTACTATAAATCAGGCTCCTGTGTAGGCTAGTTTGGTTATTTTTCAATTATACCCGTAGGCCTATGGTAGGCTTAACTCAATCTTAACACCTTGCATGAAAAATGTATTGGGGTCAAGTATTTTCAAATAGTTTTGAGTTTGAAGTACCCAGCATGATGTATGAGGTGCATATTTAGTAAGACTGTAATGTAGGCCTAATATGTCTCTTAGACATACGTTTTTTGTTGGAATAATATAATACGTGTAGCCTACTAACTGTAGGCCTATGCCTACATGGTTGTTAGGATAACATGGACCCTTATGCGATTGGGCACTAATCTGACAATAAATTATACGTTGATACCCAAAATAACAACCTAAAAGCCTAGCCAGTCTATTAAGTCATAGGCCCTAGCCTACTCACAGGAATTTTTAAAGTAGTAGGTCTTAGTTATTGCTATTTCCTGTTGTTTTAATACTGATTGGTACTACTTTGTAATTGAAAATAATACACTTGTTTAAAAACTGGAGGATAATTTTGCTAATGGTATTAAGTTACCATAATCTTAGAAATAATCTTGGTCTTAAAGATCTAGCCATGGTTGAAAATTTGCATTTTGACCTAACTCTCAAACTTTGAAAGTAGGTACGGTACCATCCATAGGAATAGAAATAACAATTCACTTACTGTACAAAGTAAAATAATAAACGCTTAAAACACATTTCAAAACCAATTCTCATTTTTTGGATACTTATGTATTTAAAAATGTTGCGAATTGACCTAACCTCTAACATAGGACTGTGACACTGCGATGAGTGACAATAAACATTATTTTTTCGTGCCGTGCCAGTGCCACCTTCGCCATATAGATCAGACATCTGAAAATCAGATTTTTAGCGTTTTGTCTTTTTAATTGTTAAAACTTTTATTATTTAAAGAAAACCCTTTCTTTATTGTTATTATTTTTATAAAACCAAAATTTAACTTTCTAGTATTCATAAACCACTTTAAAATATTTCATAAATAACAAAAAAATTTACTACCGTACCGTATTTATTTATTGTAGTATCTAGGCAGAAAATAGTTTCCAGAACACATGCTTCCTCTATGTCTGACAAGAAATAATAATAACATTGCTTAACGTAGCCTAAAACACCGTTA
The DNA here is from genome assembly GCA_030545055.2 of Neoaliturus tenellus. Taxonomy (NCBI): domain Eukaryota; kingdom Metazoa; phylum Arthropoda; class Insecta; order Hemiptera; family Cicadellidae; genus Neoaliturus; species Neoaliturus tenellus. The sequence continues at coordinate 113,406,545 of CM061531.1, forward strand.
TTTATTGCCGACAATGCATTTCTTATGGGAAATTAAATTACATCTCATTACTTTATTACTGAACAGAATAACTTCAGAAACGAACTGAACCTTAAAAATGACGCTTAAAATCTACTGTGAAAGTTTGAAGTCGATCTGAGGCTTTTTGCGAACGTAATCGTGAGCCAAAAAATAGGGGTTTGTCACTACAGTGAGGTTGTTAACAGTCATGTATGAGGATTCACTCTTCTTCGATCCGTTCATCCAATTATACTTAAATTAGGCTTAATCCTTGGTGATAATTTAGGATTAAACTCAATTCTCGGCTTTACGGAAAGTTTTTCATCAAACTACTCGTGTCGTTTTTTCAAAGTCCATAGAAGAGAAATGGGATCCATGACACAGAATTGCTTCGGACCAAAGATGCTTATGAAGCAGATGTTTTACTATAAAATGTTACTGTTATTGGTATAAAAGAAAAGTGCATCTTTGATGATTTGGAAAGTTTTTCTGTCAAATTCTGTCTTCCAATAATGAGGGAAAGGCTCTTCTTATAAGAGCTGAAAATATTCTTGACAGTTCTAGTCGTAGTCAGCTGTGTGATCTAATAATTCAATCTGAGCTCAAAAATGATCCTAATGCTTCAATATCATCATCACGCCTGATGAACCTTGCTGGTCAAATAGTCAGTGTTTTCAATAAAGAACATTCTTAAACTTATCTTATTCCATACACTGTTTGTGGACAAATTAAGAAGACAGCTAAGGGAACTGTTAAGCAGCCTGCAGAAGTACAAACGCCGCTACGGAAAAATTGGCCTTATTAATTCTAGAAAGAGGTCATTCTCATCATCAACCTCAACTTTTACCGATTCACAAATATCATCAGATTTTGACATCAATGAAATCTTCAAATCCTCAGGTATGTTTCCTCAGGTACGTTTCCTACCAAAATTATAAAATTTTAAAGGTTGCATGTGGGCCTATGTGTGAATGCATGGTTGTTTATGACCAACAAACCAAAAAAACTACCTCACTTGGTATATATAATACCAAAGTTTTGAGTTATCCAAATGGAGTCGAGTAATGGAGTTTTTCTCTACTGCATCTACCTTATACAGAAGAGTAAACCCGGACGTCAATAACCCGGAATTCTGGGGAACTCGGAAAGCCTGTCAGAGCAGTAAAGTGCACTGGATTTTGAGGCAATTAGTGCCATGCACCGGCCAGAGCTACCGGCTACTTTGGCTTTTCTTTAAGTTTGTTTTAACAGAGATGATGTTTAATTTTTTTCTAGGCTTTGTATGATTTAGGCCTATATTATGCATGGTAATGTTTTTTAGGATTGACATAAACTATTCCTACTTTTTATTTTACTAGCCCTTTAATTTTCAAAAACCTGGACACCGTTAAGTTCACATTAGTCCGGTTCTGCGGTACTGTACCATGTAACAATGTCACAGACTTCAATAGCTCCTTAGCGCGAGGAGGTATGGCACTGTATGGATATTCCAGGGGCGGCATACTTTTGTTCAATTCCGTCTTTGATATGGACGTTAAACTTCACTGTGGAAATATATTAAAGTTTTACCCTGTAAATCAACAGTGTTCAATAATGTATAGGCTTTTATGTAATGTTTCATTTCTCATGGAATTTGATTATAAGGCTACTAATAAATGATGCTATCTAAAGACTGGTCGATGTTAGATAGTAACAAGACTGGGATTCGGACCAATTCACGTCAAAACATTACCTATAAAAGGCCCCTTCCGTACAAACTCAGAATATAAAAATGTGTTAAATTTGAAATATTTAACACTATATAAGTTGTCACAGTTAGGTAATGTGTTTAAGAATGTACTAGGGTTTCCTGTGCAGCTCAATTTGCTGCATTTACCCGTGTATCTTGTAATAAAACCTTGCCTCTTTGCATAAAATATTTAAAATTATATTTATCATTTAAGGTAACTTTTTAGGTAAGACTTTCTTAAGGTAACACTACTGGTGCATTTACCTTAACGTGTGTGTTTATGATTTCAGTTTTTTTTTTTTTTTTTTTTTTTTTTTTTTTTTTTTTTGATGAAAACAGCTGTTTTATTTGACATTTAATAAAAATTGTTCCCCATGTTATTCTTATGGTCAAAAAACAACCTTTAAGGGATTCCCATGCCCTTAAGAGTACGAATATCAAAAGTCTAAAACCTTAATGCAAAACTACGAATCGGGACAAACATTTTGACATCTCAAACATTAAAATAGGTCCCAAAATAACAAAGGAGTTTTGTTCACAAAAAACAGCCCTCACGTATACAAGGTGAGACAGGTATGCAAGGTTACCTACAGCCGAGATACTCTTATGGGTAGGTCTAAAGTTAAATTTTTGGTGTTAACTTGATACACATTCAGCTTGGGTCCCATCCATTTGCAATTTGGATGGTAGAAAAGAATTGCCGAGTTCAGTCTCTTTCTAGTATAAATAGTGCTGAACTTGGAAAGTATGAGTCTGTTGATGAGGGCCCTGAAGCAGGCTAAGGTTATCTCAGAAAATTCAGTAAGGGAAGTGCAAACTGCCACTGTCTGTTAAAAATACAGCGAAGAATTTTTCATGAGCAGGTGATAAAATTGTAGGTAAAAAACCATCAACTTCAATTTGGAAGAAAATTTCAAAGTCAAGTGCTTTCAATGGAAGAATATAAAAGAAAGAAGAGTTATAAAAAATAAAACAAAATTTGTACAAACGATGATTAAAGAAAAGAAGACAGATAATGTCCCAAAAGTTATGGCGGAGTTTTTGAACATGTTTCCTGTGTTTAAAAACACGTATTCTTTATGAAGCATCGGGCCAAAGCACTAGGGGACAAGATCAAGAGCCTGAAAGAAGGGGAACTGGCTTATAGGTTATGCAACGGAAATACAATCCGTCCACTTTGGAGCTTTAAAAAGGACAAAGAAGTGATGAGTGAAGTGATTTGCGTCAGTCTCTGACAACCTTGATCACCAGGCCCATGCGGTTTGGGGTCACATGAAACCTTTACTACTAGAATACTCTAAGCGATTCTCCAAAATAACCAAAATTCACTTCTTTCCCATTAAACCAGTACAGCAACCGATTGAATCTGAAACTCTTTCAAACAGTAGTTCAAATCAAAAAAGGTTGAAAAGATAACGTGGAACTTTACCGAGGCTGGCCACGGTAAAGGTCCGATGGACGGCGTGGGTGGCACGTTGAAAAGGCAGGCGGGTTTGTTGACAGTTTGAAGGGAACGAACGTCCATTTATTATAAATACACCCGCAAGACATTGAGAACATGAAAGCTGTGGTGGCTTCGATGAAAATCCCAGCAGTGAAAGGCATCATGCAGGTTCATTAAGTTACCTACAGCCTGGGCGTAATGTATGCCCGTTCTCTATCTTTTTTTTAAGTGCCCGCCATCACATTATTGCGATCACTTCACTCTCTTTGAGGTGCTCCCAGATAACTGTCTTCCGTCTCCGAGAGTATATTGTATTCTTGTTATCATATTTTATATCCATCTATATTGTTTCTCGTTATTTTTGTTGCATAGTTTATTAGTCTAAGTAATTTAATTTCATGTAATAGTCTACCATATTGTATACTGATGTACTTGTAAATTTGGTTCAACCGTGGGAAATTATTAAATAAATAACAACTCTTCTGACGATTCAGACGATGAGATCTTTCCAGCTGCAAAGGGCAAAAGAATGAAAGTAGCCTATATGACATCTACTCGGATTCCGAAGAGGAAACCCACCTGCGGAAATCTCCAGTTTCAGAAAGTTGTGTGGAATCACGCAATGAGGAGCCACCTTTAAATGATATGCTGGATCATGCTAAAATATGTAATGGATTTTATGTAATTATTTGGTACTTAAATGAGTCAAACAAGAAAGAAACACGTGATTCTGTTGGAGTGTGTCTAAGTGATTTAATGAGAAAATTGAAATTATAGTTCTAAAAGAAAGCTCAACAGATAAATAATTGTAGGTAATGAAAGCGATGTCGCCACTGTTCCCGTTGAACAAATCTATATCTATATCTATCTATCTATATATATCTATATCTATATACATATTTAATACGCGACACGGTTTTTTATACAATGAACTCCTCCCACAGTTTTCGACCGATTTTAATGATTTTTGTGTCATTAGATAGAGCTCGGCGTGAAGTTGTTTCTAAAGTAAATTGGTGAATATCTATCCAAACGGAAGGGTCCCAGAAGCCCATAAAGTTCTAAATTTCTCCATTTTATTAACATTGATGAGGAAATTTGTAATATTTCAAGTTAACAGCTGTAAAGAGTAAACACAGTACTTACATCATTGAGAAAACCTGTATCTATTCATACCAAAGAGGTTATGATCCAAACCTTGGAGGATGCACTGGTTAACGAACTGATCAAAAAGTGCAAAAAGTAAAAATTACCCAAACTAAATTGTTCGATATCGAGCAACAAGTTAACTAGTAGTGTCATTATTGCCAACCTGTAACCCGTAACGTAAATATGAAAGAAAAGCCGAGAATTTTACAAGCTCAAAATGCCGAAACATTAAATTTGTAGCGCCACTTGTAGTGCAAGTCAAGTTTTAATGATTTTGCCAAAGCCGATTTTGTAATTTAAACTTTTAAAACCTGTTTAACAATTGTGTCCTTATTTAATCTGAAGTTTAGTTATTTATCTTTGGATTTTTATAATTACATACAATGTTTGCTTATTTTTGTGAACAATTAACAATTGTATCGTATTTGTATACAGTTTTTGCTCTTAGTGTCTTTTACATTTTAGGCACATGTGTTTTTTATAAGTTGAAGTTATTTTGATGGTTTAAGGCCATTTTGTTTCGTAAAAACTTTAAGTAATAATGAATTTAGTCTAAATGTTTTTTAGAAGCTTTGTTTACTTTTATACCCATGCATGAGTAAGCGTTGACAGTATGTTTTCAGGATCCGGTATCTGCATGTCTATCCCTGCCGACTGATTCCCCTTCTCTTATTTCGAATTGATTTCTATAGTTTTGCACTGCTTGATTAATTTTAATTACACTTCGTTTTGGTTCGCACCCCACTAGTTTGTAAGTTTGGACCGATTTTCACTTTTTGTAGTTCTGATCACCAATAATAGCATTAAAATCGTTTTTCATTAACTGTTATTAATTTTCATTAGAAATAGTTTAATATAAATATTGCAAATTTATACTTCTCACCACCGGTCATCACATGTCCCAACTCAAGGAGGTGATACCCGCGGTCAAGTTGGACTTCGAGTACCTCGGGCTGGAGCGCACGCCCTCAAGGCGCTCTCGTCGGCGAATTTTCGGGAACTAAGGTGATTCGCCGACATCTCGAGAGTTTAAATCTACTACGAAAAGCCTGGTCTACATCCCCGTTTTCCCCCCTTTAAAAACGACGTGATGGGGCAATGGTCACTCATTATTGTGCGACTAGCCAACAATGTGAACCTTGTAAATGCAAGGACAAATGTTTTGAAGCTATCGATGCACGTGAAAGAGGTGAGGTTTTTACGAAATATTTATTCCCTAAAAAGTCACGACGAAGATGACCTGTATTTGCCAGGATTAGTATCAATTTTACATGTTCAGTGTCACCGGGTTAAAAATGAGTAAGATGCTAAATTTAAAGATGCCACTTACTGTTATTCTGTTAGATTAACAAGAAATGGCACTGCCCAAGAAATAAAAGTGGGTAAAAATGCATTTATTTCTATAAATGGGATTTTTCGTGGGAAGATTGATTATATTCTGAATAAGATGAAGAAATCGGGAAATCCACCTAAGTACAACAAAGGTTAACATGGAAATAGGCCTCACAAACTTTCAGACACCACTGTTGAGGCTATATGTAGCCACATAAAACCGTTCAAAGGCCACGAAAGCCATTATAGCAAAAAAGATACAAAGAAAACTTATCTCTCAGATGAATTAAATGTATCAAAAATGTTTAAAATGTTTCAAGATTTACACCCTGATTTATATAGTTTGGAGTCATACCGTTCTATATATAATAATGAATTTAACATATCGTTTGGATATCCCAGAACTGATACATGTAGTGTCTGTGATAAGTATGCTGCACAAAGGAAATTCCTTGGTAACCAGATGAACGAGGAAAAGGACAAAGAAAAGAAACAAAATCCAGCCACTGATATTGGAAAATGGACATTGAATGAAGTTCATTTAACTAAAGCTCAAGTATTCTACGATAGAAAGAAATCGGAAAAAAGCTCAAGCAGAAAATCACCTTGTAAGGAAGCACCTTGTATGGACTATGCGAAGAATTATCCATGCCCAAACATGGCTACAAATGACGTTTATTACAAGAGGCAACTCTCAGTATATGCGTTTAGTATCCATGTTTTGTCGAACGGTAGTAGCTTACTTTACATATATCCACAAACAGTCGCAAACAAAGGAAGTGATGAAGTAGCTTCGTTTTTCCATCACTTTGTTTACAATCACTTGGACATGAAAGTTAGGCATCTAGAAATATTTTCAGACTCGTGTTCAGGGCAAAATAAAAATAAAACATTGCCCCGACTTAAGCATCATCTTATTCACGAGGAAAATAGATTAGATTACATTAAAATGACATTTCCCATCCGTGGTCACTCGTACTTAAAATGCGATAAAAACACTGCTTTGGTCAAACACACTGCACATGCTGAAACACCAAAAGACTGGGTGACAGTGTTTCCGAATGCTAGGTGTAAGCCGTCACCATTCAATGTTGAGCAAGTCGAGCAGGAAATGATAAAAGGCTGGTCGTCATTCTTAGATACGAAATATCATAGCAAAAAGCTTCCATGCAAGTCAAGAGAAATAAGGGAATTTGAAGTTTTGAAAGAGCATCCTGCTTTAATAAGAACCCGAGAAACCTTCAATGGCCCTTGGTATGAAACCCCAGTTTTGCCAAAATTAACGAAAAACTGAAACTAAATAATTGTATTTTAGGAGGAGGATGACGCAGAAGTGTCAGACAATTGCGAGGAAGGGACTACTGCACTGTCTTTGTGTGGTATATTTTCATATTTATTATCAGCTGATTGTATTTCTCTTGTTAATTATTTTGTCATATTTGTTTTATTCATTTGTTTATTTATTCTTATTGAAGATGTTTTGTGTAAGACAAGTTTTGCTAAATAAAGCCTTAATTTTTCTCTTAAAGGTTTATTACAATTTATTTAGCAAAAATTCATAATCATTCAGAATAATACTCGAAAAGCAAATCTATTCTACATTCAATCTGAAATACAATAAGTAAAGGATGGATAAACTCTTGAGACCTCAAAGATTTGACTGTGAACCAAACACTCAGAGAGCTGATTATGAATTTACACACTGGTTAAGGACTTTTGAAAATTTCATATCTTCTGTTGATAATCTAAATGAAGAAGGGAAATTGAAACTCATGATAAACTACATTAGTCACAATGTTTATGACTTAATATCTGAAAGTAAGACTTATAATGAAGCTGTGACATTACTAAAGTCAATTTATGTGAAACCCCAGAATGAGGTTTATTCTAGGCACATTCTCGCCACATGCAAACAACAGCCAGGAGAATCGGTCGACCAGTTTCTACAAAAACTGAAACACTTAAGCAAAGATTGTAATTTTCAAGCAGTTACAGCAGAAGAAAACAGAGACTGTTTTATACGAGACTCCTTCATATCTGGATTATCTTCAGCCCAGATACGACAGCGGTTACTCGAGAATAACACTTTGAAACTAGAAGACGCTGTAAGTCAAGCTAGAGCTCTTGAGTCTGCTCAAAAACATTCAGAGGTTTATTTACAAGCCCAACAAGGTACTTACATCAACAGTATTGCACAACAAGAAATAAAGCGAGAAGAACAATCAAAAGAGCTAACACTTGCTGCTTCAGGGACAATCAAATGCTATTTCTGTGAAAGAAAAATAAACATCCTCGAAGTGTCTGCCCAGCAAGGGACTCGGAGTGCCACAACTGTGGGTTAAAGGGTCATTTTTCCAATGTTCGTCGCCAGAAAAAGTCAGGTAAACGCACTAATCTTTCAGCTATGGAGAACGTTTCAGAGCGAGGATTTCTAGCAGCTGCTCCACAATGTCTCTCAAAGTCTGTTGTAAAAGTAAAAGTTAACGATATCATTGCTGATGCCCTCATTGACACTGGCAGTTCTGAAACTTTTATCAGTAAGACCTTTGTTGATAAAGTAGGGTTTGCTTTAGTCCCAGGCGGTGGCCAAATATCAATGGCATCTGTAGATTTACAATCCCGAATCTGTGGGTACTGTTTTGTGAATATTGTGCTTTTGGGACATAATCATTATAATTCTAAAGTTTCTGTTTTACCAAACCTTTGTGCTGATATGATCATTGGACATGACATTCTCTCTAAACATTCTAATATCTGTATATCCTTTGGTGGGGAAAAGCCTCCTTTAGCTTTGGGTCCATGCAGCTTGCCTACAGCTACAGTTGAACCCCCTGAACTTTTTGCTAATCTTACACCAGATTGTCATCCCATAAAGACGAAATCTAGGAAGTTTTCTCAGGATGAATCTAAGTTCATTGATGCAGAAATAAGTAAGCTCTTATCTGATGGAATCATTGAAGAGAGTAATTCCCCATGGAGAGCACAAGTCTTGGTTACAAAAAGTGAGAATCATAAAAGACGCTTGGTTATTGATTACTCTCAAACAATAAACAGATTCACAAATTTAGATGCGTATCCACTGCCAAACATAGAAGATCTTGTTGCTAAAGTCTCACAGTTCCAAATATTCAGCACTATTGACCTACGAAGTGCCTATCATCAGATCCCGATTCGTGACAATGAAAAGAAGTATACGGGTTTTGAAGCGGGTGGAAAGTTGTACCACTTCAATCGAATTCCATTTGGTGTCACCAATGGAGTAGCATGTTTCCAGCGGGTAATTAACAATATAATTAATAAAGAAAATCTCAAAGGTGTTTTTGCTTACCTAGATGACCTGACAGTTTGTGGTAGAGATCAGGAGGAGCATGATGAAAATCTTTCCAAGTTCATGGCAGCAGCTAACAAGTACGGTCTAACCCTCAATCAAGATAAATGCTCTTACTCTAAAAGTTCTATACGTCTTCTTGGGTACCTAATTGAAAACAAAACAATCAAACCAGATCCTGAAAGACTTGAGCCATTGTTAAAATTACCAGTTCCAAGTAATCCAGATCTATTAAGACGAGCGGTTGGAATGTTGGCTCATTATTCAAGATGGATTCCTCGTTTTTCAGAAAAAGTACACAAGTTGGTTAAATGTAAAACATTCCCACTACCACCAGAAGTTGCTGCTGACTATGAAAGACTAAAGAATGAGATAGTTAACTCTGCTGTTAGCAGTATTGATGATTCTGTTCCATTTGTTGTTGAAACTGATGCGTCTGAGAATGCTCTTGCTGCTACACTCAGCCAGATGGGTCGTCCGGTTGCATTTTTTTCGCGATCTCTATCAGACAGCGAGAGGAGGCACTCAATAATAGAGAAAGAAGCTGCAGCTATCGTTGAAGCAGTCAGAAAGTGGAGACACTTTTTAATTGGAAGACATTTCAAGATTGTAACTGATCAGAGATCAGTATCCTTCATATTTGATCAAAAACACAGCAGTAAAATCAAGAACGAGAAACTTCAACGGTGGAGGCTAGAACTGTCTTGTTTTAAATTTGACTCAGTATACAGACCTGGCTCTCAAAATACAGTTGCCGATGCTTTTACTCGACTCTGCAGCTCGTTGACAAAACAGAGTCTATTCGATCTACACCAATCTCTATGTCATCCAGGTGTAACTCGTATGGTACACTGGGTTCGAACACATAACCTCCCTTATTCAGTTGAAGACGTCAGAAAAATGACTGCAGCTTGCCCAGTTTGTGCTGAAATCAAACCAAACTTTTGTAAAAGCTCGGGTGGACCATTGATCAAAGCCCATGGCCCAAGATTAAATGTTGACTTTAAGGGGCCAATCCCTTCAGTAACAAATAACACTTACATTTTAACTATTGTGGATGAATATTCTCGGTATCCATTTGCATTCCCTTGCCCTGATATGACCGCAAAAACTGTTATTAAACATTTCTACAAGCTTTTCAGCATTTTTGGAACTCCAGCTTACATACATTCAGACCAGGGAAGCAATTTTATGTCAGAAGAACTAAAGTCATTTTTACACAACTTGGGAGTTGCTACCAGTCGTTCAAGCCCATATAATCCAAAGGGAAATGGACAAGTCGAAAGATTTAATGGCGTGATATGGAATACCATACAACTGGCTTTGAAATCAAGACGGATGAAAATAACACAATGGGAAAGTGTGATCGATGAGGCTCTTCATTGTATTAGATCCCTTCTTTGCACAGCAACAAACTGTACGCCTCATGAACGGATGTTCATGCACCTCAGAAGATCCAGCAGCGGAAGTTCAATCCCAACTTGGCTGACAACGGGAAGACAAGTTTTTATGAAGAAAAATAACAGAAGTAACAAATACGACGCTCTAGTTGAAGAGGTTGAAGTGCTTGATGTCAATCCCAAGTATTCATTGATTAGAAACAAAGATGGAAGAGAATCAATCGTATCCCTCAGACAATTGGCACCGAGAGGGGATGAAAACTACCCACTGGCCGAAACCAAAGAAGAAAGCCAAAACATATCTAACCAATCTGACATCGTTCTCCAGCCTTTTGATTCTCAAGATTCAGAGAAAATTCAAAGCGAATGTTCCGATCACTCTGATCTTACACTGCCTCGAAGGTCCACGAGAGAAAAGAAAATTCCAGACAAATTTAATGATTATGAAATGTACTAGAGGGGAAAAATGTTGTATATTTTCATATTTATTATCAGCTGATTGTATTTCTCTTGTTAATTATTTTGTCATATTTGTTTTATTCATTTGTTTATTTATTCTTATTGAAGATGTTTTGTGTAAGACAAGTTTTGCTAAATAAAGCCTTAATTTTTCTCTTAAAGGTTTATTACACTTTGCAAAACAGGGACGCGGATGGAACGTCGGCAGCTGCAATAGGCCTAGACACTGCAACATCATCGAGTGCGACACCATCTATTGACCATCGCCGACCATCGGGCAAAAAGAAGAAAAATCTGTCACATACAAGAGAAGTACTAATCCTTGCTGGAGAAAAACTGAAATCAATGAACTCGGAGGACGAATTTCGGTATTCGGAAATTTTGTGGCTCATAAACTAGGTGGACTCAAAGATAATCAGCAAATATTTGCAAGAAAGTTGATAAGCGATGATATTTATGAAGGAGAACTCGAATCACTGACAAAAGACTTTAAGGTAACTGTACAGCTAGTGATTCTTATACATTAAATAACCAACTGGCATGTCACAAAACTATTTGTACTATGAACATGCTATTCGTAATTTTTATGGTTCCTATGGTTTTCGCAAACACTATCCTCAACAAGCACCACCTGACCACAAAACAATGATAATTACCCAGATTACTAGAATTCAGAAAATCAATCAGTAGTATCTAACTACTTGTCAAGATTCTACCCAACACACCAAATTACGATTGAACAGTAAAAATATCTAAACTATGGAGTCAATAAATTTAAAAACAAAAATAAGTCCATAGTTTTATTTGTGTCCCATTTTAGGTCCTTAAAACATTGTATAGTAATCTTTTCAAATAATTGTAAGTAATTCCAAATTATTGTCGTTTACCAAAAAATGTTAAAAAATTTTTGTTCTTTGTTTGATCTACTTATACACTATTGAACACAAAAACTGTTTTACAATTTATTTGTACCTTTAAGTATAAAAAATGTTAAAACTGTTTTGTTCTTTGTTTGATTTACCAATGCACTATTGAACAAAAAAAAAAACTGTTTTACAATTTATTTACCTTTAAGTATTTAGTCCTCAATACTTGTATATAGCCTTACAGGTCTCATGTATTATTTTACTTAAAGCTTGTTTGGAAAGTATTGTTGTAAACATAAGATCCTTGTAACTTCGCCCTATTGCTAAGAACCTTAAAGTTGCACAGGGTCTTTCGTGGGGGCTGATTGAAGGCATCATTACAGTACCTATTCTTTTTTTGTATGTATGCCGTTACAAGATCCAACAATTTACGAGAAGTTTCCATGTACATACGTAAATAATTACGCACATCCGATGGTTTGTTTTTTAGTTCTCTCATTACATTCATATTTGAGAACTTTCGTCTCTTCAGTAACCACTTACGCGACCATTGTGTACGCCTACACCTCTTCAATCTAATTACATTAGCACAAATCGCATCCATGGTCACCAACATCAATAGTTTTTCCTCCATGTTTGAGCAAAAACTGATATAGAAAACTGGGTCAAAACCTGATTATGTAGTTCGCGTCAGCCAATACGGTCTTGTTTGTCAAACTTGGCAGTCATGCAACATGATGATAAATTTGTAGTTGTAGACCTCAAAATGAAAAAAAGTAACATGGTCCCGGGCTTAGGTCTTACCATGGCTCCTACCGTAATAGCGGATTCCCTATAGGGAAATTCACTAATAACACCGGCAATGGCTAAGAAGAGATTAGAATGGACCAAAGGGATTCAATTCACAGAAGATGATTGGAACAAGGTAAATATGAGTTGTTTGTAAGATATTAAGCTTAAATATTTATTTACGCATCATTTAATACTCTTAAAATGAATTCTAACCTAAACTAACCATAATCACAGTTTAACAAACTTTGCTCATCCGGTCTTATGAAAGTAGGACCAGTTAAACCTTCAATTCAGCTATGAATTATAAGTTTAACTATAAGTTTGCTACGTGATTTTTTCTGTAGATTGTATAAGCTTTTAACGAAACTTACAAACAAACTTAAACACTCTAGAATCATTGTATCTGGTGATTTCAATGTGGATACCAATGTTTTTGTCACTGAGTTACCCTGGCATGATGTTTGTAAGAGTGACAATATCAATGTTAGTTATAAGTCGTTTATTTCTAATGTTAGGCAAGTCTTGTTTACAGCTCTTCCAATAAAAAATTGTAGTAAGGTTGTTAATGGGTTTGGTCCGAAAAAACTGGGTGCATAAGGGTATACCATTTCTAGCCAGAGAAAGCGTGAACTTCATAACATGTTAAAATGGAACAGGCACCCTCCTTTTGTGGCATATGTCGGAAAATACAAATTAATTTTTTTATTTGTTCAATAAGAGTTAGAAAATCAACAAAAATAAATAAAAGCTGTGGGGGAGATTGTAGCCAGAGAAAGTGGGAAAGAACAAAAAAGTCTTTCATGGATAAGATCACATTACTAAGGAGAATGAGATCGCAATTACTCTTAACTCATTTTTTTTGTAATACACGTCAGAACTTAAATGGACATGCAGATTTGAGTAAAGCTTCAAGGTTAATGTTGTAAAGAACAGACCAAACTGTAAGCTAATTAATTTTGAACTGACCACAGGAAAGGAAATCACAGAAATAATTAACTCTATGCAACCAAAGAGTCATCTGGTTGGGATGAGATCTCTCCCTTCCTCTTAAAGAAAAGTGTTGGTGTCTTATTCAAGCCCTTAATAAACCTTATCAATGTATCCTTTCAGAATGGTCAATTTCCTGATCTGTTAAAATTTTCCATTGTTGAACCTATTCCTAAAAAGAAAAACAATCACTCTATCGTCAATTTAAGACTAATTTTATTGCTGCCAACTTTTTCTAAAGTTTTCAAAAAGGTTGTTGCCAAAAGGATCTGTAAATAATTTGAAGATAACAGGGTTTTATCTCCCTTTCAATTTGGCTTTCGACAAAGTAAAAGCACATCGGATGCAATTTTTGAACTGGTGAATAGGATGGCGAGTGCCTTGGGTCGCATTTTGCTGTAGGAGCTACTTTTGACCTGTCCAAGGCTTTTGATTGTGTCAACTCTGACCTTCTAATAGCAAAACTAAATTTCTATGGAATTGAGGGGCTTGCTTTAAGCTGGTTGGATTATGGCCGACAGCAAAAACCTGTTGTCAGGGATATCCATTCATCCAGTAGTTTTGAGGCCATTAAATCTGGGGTTCCTTAGGGCTCCATTCTAGGCCCTTTGTTGTTGTTCTTGGTCTATTGCAATGACCTACCTGAGATTGCTTTTGGCATCCAAATTCTCATGTTTGCCGATGACACTTCCATTGTTGCCTCTTACTTCAATCAGTAACCTACTTTCAAGAACCCTCTCAGATAACCTTCAACTTTTGAACAACTGGTTCAGTGTCAATGGTTTAAAGCTTAATTCAGATGAAACTCAGTTTACGAATTTTCATCTAAATCATGCTAACACACCTCAAGCTGATGTTTCTTATTTGCCTCCTAATTTAAATTGTGTAACTTCAGTGAAATTCCTTGGTATTGATATTGACTCTTCCTTCACTCGGCGCCAACGTATTAGAACTCTGCTACATTAACTCAGTAAAGCTTTCTATGCACTTCTGGTCTTATCCAATTCAGTTGATTATCATATCTTGAGACAGGTATATTTTGCTTATTTCCATTCCCTCAATTCTTAAGGTTTGATCTTTTGGGGTTATGCTTTAAGGGTTTTCTTGGCTAAAAAAGCAATGTTAAAAGCTAGCTGAATAGAAGCAATTAAACTACTAACTGGTACTGAAATATCAACACAATTCAATACTTGATGGAGATCGATGAATGAAATGCCAATATGATGTAATCTGAATTTCAGTAAAATTTAATTTTCATTCAAAGTTATTCGGAAAATTACCATTGAATAAAATGGTGAGGTTTGATCACCAGGTAATCTGATAAATGCAGCGCATTGCGCTGCATGGGCCCCTTAGTAAGTATTTATCAGTTGAAAAAATTCAGAAGTATAACTTTGTTTTATGGTTCACATTATAGTTGTAGTAAAGATGATAAAAAATTAACATTTTAGTTGGGGTAAAATAACGACAAAACATTGACTTGATCAGCTGACTGTGCAAACAATTCCTAACCTCACTTTACCATGTGAAACTGTGTTTTAGGTTTTTGTTTCTGGAACACAAGTCTTTGTTTTCAGCTACAAACGAGTTTGATTTGTTTATATTGAAGGAATATTGGTGTAACAGTATATTAAAATATAGTAAAATGCCTAGAACGTACATTAAAAAAGTTAAACATTATACAGAGACACATTTGATCGACTGACGCTCTCATGAAAAGCACCCGCAAACTCACGCATTCTGATATTTAGAAACATTGAACATACAAGAAACATACAACAAACTATACCTGTCCGTAATCATGCAAACTAAGCCTGACAGTGGCTCTCCTGGTGAAACTACGTGACACCAATGTACACAGCCTTCTCGATTAGATTTCTGAAGGCCATACAATGATAAAAGATCATCTGTCATTGGTTGATTTTTATAGGTATGCAAAAAAAAAAAACACACGGTTACATGAGCCAATTAGAGAGCTTCTCTTTGTTTTATTAAGCTGTCAACTAGATCGTACGCTGCAACATATTATTTAGCCGATTTTATTTACATTTGGGTGTTTTACAATCAGTAAAGTGGTGCAGTAAAGCCGGTTCAAGACATCCGATGATGAAAACATCAGTGATAGTGATGAAAATTACTTTGAAAACAGGCCTGGTCACTCTAAATGTCCTAAAAGTGACAATACAACTAAAAACAAGCACAAATTTGGAGGTGCAGCAAAATACAACACTCGTTTTTGCACAGAGTGGACTAAAGAATGGCCGTTTATCCAACAGGCTGCGGGGAAAGCAACATTTTTTTGTGTACGGTATGTCTAAGAGAGGTCAGTTATGCACGTACCTACCAAGGAAGAAGAAGATGTGGTACGTCACATAGCCGGCGTAGTGAAAGTTGGCTTTCCAACTACCAACTAAAAAGACAACCCAAACTTCAAATCATCCCATCTTAAGTTGACGAAGTTACAAGAGCAGAAGTGAAACTAACTCATTTGTTAGTGCAACAAAACATTCTTATCGAGCTTTTTCCGATCGTTTAAACCGTGCAGGGAAGCAAAACTTTCCCGACAGTGACTTTGAGAAAAACTATCATTGTGGTAAAACTAAACCATTTTGTATTTTAAATGGTGCGCTGGTTTCTCATTTTCAACAAAGCCTAGTTCAAAGAATGACATTTTTTTCACATACTTTTTACTCAAAGCTGCCGGTCAATTCACAGCTGGGTCTAAATTTGACATAGGAGATTTTTTAGTAGATCTTTTTTATTGGTTTGACAAGAGTACTAAAAGGAAGGGTGGTGTTCAGTACCGAAATATATTTAAACATCTAAATGTTTGTTGGCTATCCTTAGAGACAGCGGTGGAAAGAGTTCTGAAGCAATTCAATGCTTTAAAGTCTTACTTCTTGTCCGCTAAATGAATCTGCTGCTAGGTTTGACAGACTGAGAAAAGTATTCAATGATCCAATGACAGAAGTTTATCTAATTTTTTTTTCAGGCATCTTTGCCCACTTTTACTAACTTCAAAAATTTTTTACAATATGAACACCCGTGTATTTATCTTCTGCACAATAAAATCGTGGGTATCTCCAGAAACTTTGCAGCAAATTTGTTGGTGTAATAACTTTGAAATCGGGTGTCAAAGACGAAGATTTTTCGAGTGCCCCAGACAGTAAGTGCCAGCTCAATGATGAGAGCTTATTTGTAGGCTTTACAACGAGGCAAAAAAAAAAAAAAAAATGTTTAGTGACGGCGATGTATCACAACAGGATATTGTGTTTTTTTTCATTCTTTTTTGTGCTTACAAAATTGTCGTACATAATATCTATATTTTCTGCAAAATAAATATCTTCCCATTTTCCCCAACTTAACCTAGTTCTCAACTCCGACAGATTTTGCTGAGAACAGTCTCTAAATTAAAAAACTTCATTGTTATTCAAAACAGAATTGACTGGCATCTCAAACATTATTGCATGATGATCAGAAATACATGGCTGATAAGATGAACAAATTGAAAAAGGTATGTTTGTCAAGAAATTATCCAAATAGCTTTCTGAATGTTCAGAGATACGTGTGGGAAAATCTATTTTTATTTCTAATTTAAAGCTATTTAAAATGTCCTTAAAAGTTTGGTATTCTGCCGGATGAATGTCTTTATCTAAATTAAAATCATCAGAGATTAATATTGACTTGGGTCATTTTGCTACATAGTTAACATAATTTTCAAGGTACTCGAAACAACAGTTAAAGTTTGAATCGTATGTAGGCCTATAAACTACTGAAAAAATTGTTACGGTATTGTCTATAAGGATCCTAAATTCGGCGATTTCAAAAACTGATTCCCTGCAAAATTGATCTAACTGCAAATTATTTAATATCTCAAATCGGAGATCATTTCGTGCAAAAATGGTAACTCCTCCCCCCACGGTCAAGGATCTACTAAAATAACTCTTCAGAGAATAGTTAACAAGAAAAAGATTTAAAATTGAATCACTGGTCTGCCTATGCTCAGAAACACAAAAAAATGCCAGGTTTTACATAATCTAAAAAGAGTTCAATTTGTTCCTTTTTTATGCTTAACCCCTTTTGAACATTCAGATGCACAATTTTAAAATTGCTTGATTTGCAATTGAGATTTTTGAGCGAGTTACTACTATCTAAATTGTTTGAGATCAAATCATTTTGAGATGCCTTTACATTAAAATCAACAATTGTGGGCTTGTTACTCGATTTACCTAAAGTCCCTACATCACCCAACTCGTTCCTTAAAACTATACAATTAAAAAAATTAATGTAAAATACACTTTCTGATATTAAATGACTAACTAGTCTCTTTCCTCTTGTAATGAGGTGCAGTCCGTGCAATGTGTAATGAAATCTACTTAGAGCAAAGTTTACCGGAACATATTCCCATTTAAAGCTATCACATAATTCCTTTAATCTGTCATTCTGCGACTTTATGAGCTTGTTCAGAGATTTATTGTCGAACCTATAGGGTGCTTCTACTATTGTTCTACTATTCTATTGACTATTGTTCTTGTTGCTCGAAATCTAAAAATTTATTTTGATATAACACAAAAGTTACATTTAGTTCTAAATCAACGACATCCGACCAATCCAATATTGTGAATAGTAGTAACCACCAAAAACTACCTGAAAGCAGTTGTACATTAACAGATGTTTAAAATGATCAACCCAATCCCAATGTTATTCTAATGGGAAAATTTCAAATTTAATTTGTTTATAGCGCCCTTATTTTAAGCCTGGTTTTCATCAATTTTTGGCGGAAACAACTAAAAACCAAACCCTATCCAATGACACCCAAAACTTGAAAATCGGTTGAAAATTGTAGGAGGAGTTCTCTGCACAAAAAAAAATCACCCTTAGCGGATTAAATAAGTTTTAGGGCGGAATTCACAAACCTCCCTCAAACCTTCCTCACCTCTAACCGTCCTCAAACCGGCCTCAAACCTTCCTCAATTTGAAAAATGGAATTCTCAAACCTCCCTTAAACCTTAATCACAGTGAGAACTACCACCTGAACAAAACAAAATACTCCTAAACAATGTTTTTATATCAACAGAAATAGACTACTAATCTATTTGTAACTCTTCTATTGGCTTTTAATTTTTCCAAACATTAAACTAAAAATTAATATTATATGACTATTGTTTTTTTAACAATTAAAATGGTGGATTAAAAATTCACCCATTGTTTTGGGGAAATGTGAGACAGTTGGTAAACATGGCTCATATGCCACATGTTTGGAAAATAGAAGTGCTTTCAATATTTGTTTACAAAGGTAGTGTAAAGTATCTTGCTGTCCATAACATGCTATTTATAAACTATAGGCCTAGTAGGATTCACGAAAATAGACCGATGAGAGTCGATGCATTGTTGCCAGATTTATTCTAAAACACATTTTTATACTGTATTACACATGGTAAACATAACCACAAATGACAACATTGCAGGGCGAGAGGGGGTAAGGGGGGACACAGCTGTTAAAACTTCCATCGGACTATTTTCGTGCATCTTACTATAGGCGTAGGCTTATATTTTTCCTCTAACGATTTTTTTTTAATTTGGAGAAGATAAATATGTTTTATTTATATTTTAAATAAATATATTTTTATTTTACTTACTTTTATCTGGCATATATATTTTTTTATAAAATAGCCTAAAGTTGTTACAAACATATTACATCAACCACAATTGATTCTTTTGTTTAGATCTTACGTGATTTTTTATGCAAGGTTTATGGGAGTGCATTAGTTTTTACCCATATTATTAATTAAACGTAAATTTTAATTTACTTGTTAATTTCACTCTTAATACATTCATTTTATGGTAGATTGCACTAGAGACAGACTAAGTATGCTAAAATTTGTAGTTGGCAATTCTACAAGAATATCGTAAACGGTCAAACAGCAATGCATGGCGTTCGGCATTCGTAAAAGTGTTGTTTTGTTTATTAATTGTCTATATGTTCATGGACCTTAAAGGAAGTCATCTTTAAAATGAAAATATCCAACTATGTACAATTTTTCTTTTTTAATTCTTTTTATTCTAGGATTCTTTTTTCAACACTGATTGCCTTTTTCTGTATACTCTAATTAATTAATTACTACTTTTTCCATTTTTTTTTTTACTACACCCTTTCCATGTTGCCTTAATTTTTTCGATCAAAATGCTATGGTCTTGAAGGTCCACTAAAAACATAAATAAAATAATATCAACATAATTTATGCAGGAAAAATATGAAGAACGAAAGTTATTTTAATAAAAATGTAGGGTAAAATATAATTTACGACTAAATTTCTAGGTAAATAAATGTCCCTCCATATAGTTTCATGAAATTTTAATATTTTTATAACAGGTAAGACAAACTTGGAAGTAATTGAACGTTTGTTGACACAGACACAACATAACCTGAAAATATATCTTCACAGTGTTTTGTCGTAAACAGCTGTTCCTTAAACCGGCCTTAAACCGTCCTCTAACCTCCCTCACACAACTACTTGAGGGAGGTTAGGGGAAGGTCGGAGGAAGGTTTAAGGAAGGTTAGAGGAAGGTTTGAGTTGAGGAAGCTTTGAGGGACGTTTGTGAATTCCGCCCTTAGTGTACATGTTGCTCGTAATCGAACAATTTAGTTACTATACTGATAAAACATGTCATTTCCTATAAAAGAGAATTTCCATATTCAATAATAACTCTTGGTTAACATTTTTTGTAGGTCTACATACAATTTGCCATCGTTACCAAGATGACCTTGGTCTTTTGCGTACCTTAATAGACCCTACCTATAGTGGCTTACGGGACAAAGCCCCTAGTCAGCATTTACAAATTATTCAAATTACCAGGTTAACCGAGCCTTGCTCGTTGGTTTTCATTGACTATTGTTATAGAATAATGGTAATGAAGCTATTAAATTTCCGCCAACAACCAACTATACCTCTTCACAGTCAAAAACTGTTTCAAAAAGACTACTTAGCACGTTCAGTGCGTCACGAATAACCGGTCACTCTTGCCGATCCTCCTCACTGTGCGGCGCCTAAAGTCGTCAATCATTCTCGTATTTGGTTTCTTTGTGGGTGTTCTATCTAAAAGTTGTATCCCCAAGTTTGTAATTCAATCGAGAATTCATTTTTATGTGTTTCTTTTAAAGAGTAACTGGTTACTCGTGCCGAACTGTTGTTATTTTGATTGGGTTATTAAATAAGAAGTTCCTCCTCCGAGTGCGGCACGAGTAACCCGTTACTCGCGTACTTCAAACTTTTGCCGCTTGGAAGCGTTCCATTGCATGCGCGCGCATGTCATTGCGAGTGAACCAGTGAACATGGCGTGTGAGGTTTTGCTGAAACGATGTTGGACAGTAGTTTACGTGTCCGGTGCAATCTTTCTTGTCATCTTTGTCTGCTGAGCGATAATAAGCCCGCTCTGATTGGTCAGATTTGAATTCTAGAGAGGGGGAAAAGGACGCTATGAGATTTGTAACGACAAAGTTCAGTTCCGCATTCGGCTTACCAGCGAACTACCGTGTCTCGCGGTTTCGCATTTCATACTGACCCACACGTGGTCTAGTTACTCACGCCCGCTATCTCAGTTATCGATTTAATTTATTTAATTCGTAAACTTAATCATTATAACGCTTTTTAAAGTTCAGTGCATTTTAAATTACAAATAGTTTTCTTGATAATATCAAATACAGTTTTTTCTACACACGATTCAGCAAGATCCAACAAGAGTTAGAGGCCATTAAAGCAGTGTTCTTTTGAGTTCTTAATTTTCAAATTAATATTTGATTAATTAATAATATTTTATCTGTAAATATAAGGCATAAGGAATGCCAAGTTTATTATTTTGTTTTTAATTTAAAATTGCAAGTGAAGATTATTTAATCAGCAAGAGGAAAGTGTGTTTTTAAATTAATTTTTATGCAGAAGAGCATTATTTTAATTTAATTTCTACAAGAGGAAACGGCACACCATACTCATCTACACTTCTACGCATCCACTTCAGCAACCATCAACATCAGAAGGCGCCTTCTGTCCCCCAAGCAGCGAGGCCCTAATTTCCCCATGCTGTGAGGCCCTCTACGCAACTTGGATATGCCCTCGTCACTCTTCACACCTCGTCGGCTGCAGCTTCTCACCAACATCTCCCTGATAGGCCTAATTAAATTGGAAATCAGGTATTCTCAACGTTTCCATTATTTTTTGCCATTTCTCATGTTTATTATTTAATATGTTCCAAAATGTGTCCAAGTACAAAGTTATTTGAATTAGGCCACAGTTCCGGTATTTTGTTCTGTAGTAGTCAAGCGCTGTACAGTTATGAAAGCCCGCACCTTGCATCACTTTTCAAAATTGAAGTTGGTTACTGCTCTTCTAACTGAAGGTGTGCAAAGTACCCTTCAGATGTGTTGCCTAAATTTGTGTCCTTTTTACTAGTTGCATTGTGTTTTGCATATTTACAATGGATTCTAGTTGTGACGAAAAAACTGTGGATGCTCCTCCAGCAAAAAAAGTAGACCAATATTAATCACCGTCAATAATACACAATTTTTGGAGCAGCTCGTCAATGACACTTTGGCATCTGATGGAGCAAGCAGTTGCCATCTAAGTACCATACAGAGTGACAGTGAAGAAGATCTTGATTTTTACGGAAGCGAAATTGCCGACCCTGATTATCAACCCTCTGATGAAGAAACTTCCAGTGACGAATCAGAAGTTGCTGATCAGTGCAATAATGATTATTCTATAAGTGAACAGCTTCAAACGGACTTCTACTAAAAGTGATATTACCGGAAGTCAAGATAATTATTTATTGATGAACCAGCATTCTGGTTGCAGTGGAGAACCTGGTCCCTCTGGTCATGTCAATTTGTTAAGTGCAGAGCACAACTATTGCATAAGCTCCAACGAATGTAGAGACAATGACATTTATACTGGAAATAACAGTGATTTTGTATTTTGTGTCTATCTACGCCAGAGGCATTTTTTAACGTTTTGACGGGGAACGGTCCAAACCCCGGTCTTGTTACTATCTAACATCGACCAGTTGTTAGAAAGCATCATTAATTAATAGCCCAATGACAAATGGCAACTGGGTCCGGAATCGATCCTTTAAAAAGCTACTAACTTTCCTCAGGATCGAACCGGCAACCTTTGGATTCAAAGGTGAGCACTATAACCACTCAGCTACGCAGCCAGTTTGATTTAGATAATATAGGTGATGATGACCTGCATATTGAGTTACTCAATTGAGGGTAAGTAAGTTCATGCTTCACTCTCCATCTCGGAAAATTGCCTCCAGTATTCTGCAGCTGGAGAGGGGGCAAATCAGACAGGTAACAGGGCTTATAACAGGACATTGTTCTTTGAGGAAGCACCTGCAGCGCTTGGGTCTCTACAATGGTGACCCGGTATGCAGGAGGTGTGGGCAGTCAGAAGAAACTGCAGATCACGTGCTGTTTGACTGTGGGGAGCTGGAAGAGGCTAGAGAGAGGGCCCTTGGAGGACTACGGAGGGGCACTTTCCTTCCTCAAGAGGAGCTTGTCGTCAGGATACAGAAGTTCGTCAAGTTTCTAAACAGGGATGAGCTCTGAAACTTACATTAGGGGAGCGCAAAAAGCCCTTGCGGCTCACGTGCCTTGGGATTAGGTCCGCCCCATTGAATGAATGAATGAATGACCTGCATATTGGTGTTGGAGCATTTTATTGCCATTTGATGCCAGTTGTTTCCAAAGGAAACCCGGTGGGCGATTGGACGAGACAATGGGCGAGGCAGCTGGCAGACGAAGCAACAGACGTGGCAGAAGAGGAGGCAATATTGGAGGACGTGGTGGCTTACAACGTGGCAGAGCTACTCGAGGCATCAGAGGAATTCATTGTGGAGGAGGTGTTCAAGACCCGCAAGCAGCAGGTGATGGAAACAGCATTGAGGTAAATGATGACTCTTGTTTTTTGGTAGAGGAAGATACTCCATATGTTTTACCTGGTGAATAGATTTTTGACGAATATCACAAAAGCTGTAAAGTAAATGTAGACTTGGAAAACGCATCTCCATTTGTGTACTGTCATTTTATTGACGATGAACTGTGGAATTTTGTGGTGCAAGAAACAAACAAATTTGCACATCAGCCATTGCGAGGCAGACGAATAAAATTACAAAAAAAAAAAATTGAATAACCTACTATTTATTATGGTACTAGCAAACAGCCTGTCAGAAATTACGGGTAATTTTCATGAATTTGAATTACCAGATTATACCCACCATACCCGGTTCGGGGGTATTCATGAATTTAAGGTTGAAAATGGTCACAGAATTTATTAATACACAGAAAACATAGTATTAAAACTAAAATTTTCCCATTTCTTTAGCAATGTGAGTAGCTATTTGTATATTAACTAGTATAAGTGTCGCTCGAAATCGAGCAATTTATTTTAATAAAATACAAATTATAGCCTACTTTTAGCTCTAAATCAATGACATCCGACCAATCCAATATTGTGAATATCTTTTATCACCAAAACTACACGTATTTACAGCTGATTATTAACAGATGATTAAAATGCTTGATTTAATCCCAATGTTATTTAAATGGGAAATTTTGAGATTTCAATGGTGAATAGCGCCTTTATTTTCAGTCCGATTCTCGTCAGTTTTTGGCGGAAACAACTACAGACCAAACCCTATCCAACGACACCAAAAACTTGAAAATCGGTTGAAAAATGTAGGAGGAGTTCTCAAGACAAAAAAACCCTTAGCGTATTAAATAAGTATAGATAGGCAAGCATGTTTCTTTTCCTCCTTTCTTCTCAGCTCGTGAGTAACGTAAAATAAGCCCGCGCATAACTTTTGAAAGGTAGTGTCTTGTAGATGAGCAGAATGGTATTTTAATTCACATCGGCCCTCTAGGTTACGCCCTACAGGCTTTGAAAGTTTCAATTTTAATCTTATGGGAGAAAGATAATTGATTGATCATAAAACAGCTGTTGTAATAAAAAAATTATAGCAAATCAGGAAGAACAGTTTGTTTTATCTATACATTTTTTTTTAACTAATTAGCTAATTGATAAAACGAATTTATCACCTAAATATTTGGTCGAATTTCGACCAGTGGGCGATTCCTTAGTCTTCTATAATGGGCAAGCATGTTTCTTTTCCTCCTGTTTTCTCAGCTCATGTGCATTGTAGGAGAAATCCGACTCCAGGGCTACGCCCCACAGGCTTTCAAAGTTTTAATGTTAATCTTTAGGAGGTAGGAGAATTGAGGAGGTGCCAATCAAATGGACACATGTAAAAAAATTGAAATTTCAGCTAGCAGCTGTTTCATATTGAACATGATAATTTATATTGTATTGTTGAGTCAGTTTCGTTCTAAAAAAATCATGTCCCTTTCAAATTAAGTGTTGAAAAGCAGAGTCCCAAATCAATAAAGAACTTGCCCACAGGTGAGTTCTATCAGAAAACAACATGTCCTCTCAGTCAATAGCAGCGCTTTATTTGAGTCACGTGACTGTGTCTGCACTGATTGCTTGTAACGTTTCGAGGTTATGTTTGGCAAGTTAACATTGTTTTTATTGTGTGTGAAAGTTAGGTTTTGACAAAGTTTAATGTTAAAGTTGATAATTAAATTTGTGTACAATGGATGAAGAGGGATTAGTAAGTGTAGGTGAAGCCAATCAAGGTTCACGCAAGAAGGAAAAGATTCTAAGTGCTAAACATTTAGCTAAGATCAAAAGATACAGTGCTCAGACTAATTCGAGAGTTTTTCACCCTTGTAATCACATGAATAAGACTATGAAGTGTAAAAAAGTACGACCTAGAGATGCTTTACATGTTCGAAATATTCTTTATAAGATTCCTGACAAAAATATTCAAGATTCCACTTTAGCTAGCTGAATTAGCCTAAGGAATGTGCAAAGACGAAGGCCTAGGCCTGATAGGCCTACAACAAAGCCTAAAAACTTTGGTGTACAATATTCTATAGTATCAACTACTAGCAAAGTAATTTCTATTTATAAGAAACTAGCTGTTGCCCGTCACGGCTTCGCCCGTGATTGAGTTTATTTTTTAGCTGATAAAATCTCTTTAAAGAGAAACTGAATCTTTTTCAAATTCCATTGAAACATTGATGTAGTGTGGCGGAACCCTGAAGGAATTATGCAAAACCATAGCTTAATGAGCACCTTTGAATAAAGGGGAACGTTCATGTCACATTTCAACCCCATATAGGCTCTAGAGTAATTTTTAAGTCTAGTGAAAGCCTTAAAGAACTTCAAAAACTATATTTACAAAGTTTTTTACTAGGGAGTACTTATTAGCAAAGAGGAACATCCACGATTAATTTCAATCAGGTAGGATTTATGGTAATTTTATATTCTGTGGGGCTGAACCTTAATGGAAATTTGCAAAACTGTTCCATAGTGCGCACCAATGAGATAAAGGAACGCCGACTGCGAAGTCTATATAGTCCTATAGATCCGTTGTTACCTTGATTCGCATTTGAAATTGGCCACAAGGATGAATCATCATAGTAATTTTGAAGTCCTGTGGGGTGGAGCCCTAAAGGATTTCAAAAACTATATTTGTAAAATCATTTCTTAGTAAGTACCTATGATGAACAAAGAGGAACGACTATGTAAAGTTTCAATCCAGCAGGTCATAGAGTAATTTTTAGTCCAGTGGAGCAGAGCCCTAAAACTACAAAAAAATTATTTGAAAACACTTTTCTTATTTAAAAAAACTATTAGCAAAAAAGGAGTTCTTGCCAAATTTCAACTCATTGAGCTTTATAGTAATTTTGAGGTTCTTTGTTGTCCCTAAAAGAAACGTGCAAACAGTTTTTATTAAGCACCTATGGACAAAGAGCTTCAATTTTCAACCCAGCATTCCCTATATTTTAAGAGATGCGTCATTTCCTAAATTTGTATTTAAATTGGCTATAAGAATAGAGGAAAGTACCCAAAGTTGGGCCCCCATTTTGTTTTTTTCAATTCTAGTAAAGAGATACTGAGTTAAATCAGCAAAATGTGTTTCATGACATTCCTTGGTAAGTACTTAATAAGATTCCAGAGTATTAACTTCTTAAAATTACAACAAATATAAAAATAAAAAATAATTGTGAAAGTTTACACTTTTCAACTTTTAAAAAATAGGTTCCAAAAGTGGGCCCCCTTCAAAATTTGATAAAATAATGATAATAACTCCCTGAAAATCAACCACAATAGAAAGTTAGTGCAAATAATATATAACTTTAAGTTTGGGGATAAACTTAATCAAACTGGAAACATATTTAACTATTATTTAATGTTTTACTAACTTCAACATTTCATTTTCAAAAAATCCCAAGATTTCATTTTGGATTTAGTCTTCACCATTTTGTTGTTTCAAAATCTGAAACACAGAGCAACACGAATCTAACTTTTGTTAAATCCCCCTTTTCAGGAAAAAACATAAAATGAAAAGGGGGCCCATCTTAGAGACCATTATGGGGGCCCGACTTAGGGCACACACGTGTTGCAAATAAAAGATGCCATTACTCTATATAAAATAAAGGTAGCTACTTATAAACCATACTAAACGATAGCTTATTCAATAAGGATTAACGTGATGTATAACAATAAGTTCTTATCGGTAAACCCCTGGGAGTTTCAATCACACAAATGCAGCACCGAAAAAACTTTGTTGAGCACACTTTACAAACATGTCTCATACTGTCTAAAGGTTAGGTTGCAGACACATGCAATGCAGCGCTACACAAAAGAAAACGTCTGAACTATTAGTTTTAGGTGCGTCCGCTAGTCTGCAGCACATCACGGAGTCAAAACACTGGGGGCCCGACTTAGTGACAGGGGCCCGAGTTTGGCTCTCCTCTAATATTAAATATATTGCAATTTCAAAAGCCTGTGGGGCAGAGCACTGAAAGAATTGTGCAAAAGTGTTTCTTGGTGAGCACCTACGAAGAACGAAACCGTCCATGCCAAATTTTTAACGCCACAGACCCGAACGTATATTGAAGTCCTGTGGGGAGGAGCCCTAAATAGCTTTCCAAAAACATCTTGTAGTCAGCACCTATGAGCAAAGTGAATCTTCCATGCCAACTATCAATACCTTAGGTCGTTTGTTTTTTTTTTCAGATTCGTTGTTGACCCTGGGTTATTTCACCTGTAAACTTGAAACTTAAGTGCAATGCTTACCATGCATTGCCAGTTCATAGTTTTATTAATAAACACTTCAAATTGTCATTGTTGATTTCGGCCGTAATTATTAGCTCAAATTAAATTCAATAGATATAAGAGCTCGACGTCGTAGATAGGCCTACATATTCCCTTCTGTTTTGATAATGCAGACACTCTCTTGTCATGAAATTAACGTGCATCAGCCTGTCCCAGTTATCAGTGGCATGTTTGACGATTTTGGCTCGTATACTGCGGCAATCTGCGATAGACCCTTCCATAGCAAAGGATAATGCAGGCAAGACAGGAACAATCACGAGAGCACTGTAAGTTTCTAACAGTTCAAGGTTCGTCATCTCCTTTTATTATATTAACTTAACCAATAAACATTTTACACCATCTAAATTGTTTACAAAGAGATAAAAATATTGTCATATGGCTATATATAGCCTCTTAAATTTATTATTTCACTAACAGCTGATAGCTTTGAATCTTCAACAGTAATTACATCAAATCTTTGAAGTTGTGTGGGGCGGAGCCCTGCAGGAATTTCGCAAAACCGTTTCTTAGTGAGCACCTATAGGCAAAGAGGAACTTCCATCCCAAATTTCAACCCTGTAGGTCCTATAGTTTTGGAGATTCGTTGTTTCTTAGGTTCGTATTTTAAGTGCTCCATAAGAATAACATTGTAACGAAATTTTGAAGTCGTGTGGGGCGGAGTCCTGTAGGAATTTCATAAAACCGTTTCTTAGTGAGCACCAATGGGTAAAAAAGAATGTCTATACAAAATTTCAATCCTGCATGCTCTGTAGTTTTCGTTGTTGCCTTGATTTATATTAAAAATCCCCCATAAGAATAACATTGTAACGAAATTTTGAAGTCCTGTGGGGCGGAGCCCTGATGGAATTTTGCAAAACCGTTTCTTAGTGAGCGTTTTAGAGCAAAGATGAACGTCCATGCCAAGTTTTAACCCTCTAGGCCTTATAATTTCTGAGATTCTCTGATACGTGAGTGAGTGGTATTTGACAAATATATAGTAGAAGATTGTTTATGCATATTACCATGGTAAAAGGAACCAGGTTGAACAATATTGCCAAAAGAATTAAAGAGGATGGTATTATAAAGGATAATAGGGGTGGTGATAGGAATAGCAAAAAGTCTGCAGCCAAGAAGGAATCAGTTCGGGGTTTTTAGTGAATTTCCCTATAGGGAATACGCTATTACGGTAGTAGTCACGGCAAGACCTAAGCCCGGGACCATGATACTTTTTCGTTTTGAGGTCCCTAGAAGCCAAAAACACCGTTCACCGTTCGTTCAAATTGATATGTATATGTATATATATATATATATATATATATATATATATATATATATATATACACATTATACAAAATGAATAAATACCTGAGTACCCTTTTAATTTTAATTAAAAGGGTACTCAGGTATTTATTCATTTTGTATAATTTAATAGTAGCCCTAAAAAGTGAACAAACTTCAATAATATAAATATATATATATATATATATATATATATGCGTGTCCGTGAACACGATAACTTTTGAACGGAACCTCCAATTTTGATGAAATTTGGTACAGGGGTGTAAGCCAGCGTCTACTAGGTTGAGTTCGCGAACCAGAATGATCGGACCATGGGAACGGGGTTTTATGGGGTTTCAAAAGGGTTAAAAATAGGTTTTAGGGTTTTTTTTACTTTTATTTAAAACTTTCAACAATTTTAACTTAAATCATTTAAAAGAGCATAAAAAAACAAACAATCTAGTATTTTGAATTTTTTACCTAGCTTAAATGGTTATGGAGAAAATCGAAAAAGTATGTCTTCCATGTTATTCTTATGGGAAATCAACAAAACCTTCTATCTTGCTTATTTATTGACATATCTCGATAAAATTTGGTATGTACCTTCATTAGGAAGCGTTTAACTTATATTTGCTAAGAAAACCCATATGGCGGCAAACCTAGGTACTCACCCCTATAGGGTTTATGGGAAAAACAAAAAGAACACCATAGCCTTATAAAATTTGGTATGTACAGTCACTAGGTAGGGTTTAACTTATATTTACCAACAAAACCCATATGGCAGCAAACCTACATACTCTCATCCCAATGGATTTTATGGGGAAAAAGAAAATATACCAAATATCCATTGGAAATTCGCTGAGTACGCAGGTCTGCTGCGACGGGGGTATTTGAGTAATTTGAGAGGAAAAGAAAGCCACTACAACCGAAAAACATCGAAGAGGATTTATCTCCACCATGTCTTGAATATAAAAAACTATGGGAGACATACAATGGTTCAGTAGGTGAAGATCTTAAAGTAAAAAAGACAATGTTTAGGAGAGTTTTTAATACTTTTAACAAAGGTTTTAAGTCACCGGCCTCTGATGTATGTAGCACATGCAGTAGAATTGATACCCAGTTAAAAGCGGAGAAGGGCAAACGTGATAAGGATGTTCAAGTAATCAGCCAACTTATCACGGAAAAGAGAATACATAAACTGCGGGCTAAAGCCTTTTATGACATTTTAAGGGGAAAAAAGGAAAATGAGATCACTTTATGCTTTGATCTGCAACAAGTTCAACCTTTACCCAAAACACAAATTCAAGAGGCATTTTACAGACGACAAGTTAGTTTGTACTCTTTTTGTATTGTTGATTCCAGTGCTAAGAATCCGGTTTTTTACCCATGGACTGAAGAGCTGGCAGGAAGAGGATCAACTGAAATATCTTCTGCAATTCTACATTTCCTAACCACTTTTGATTTTGGCAACACAACACGGCTGAATTTGTTCTGTGATGGGTGCGGCGGCCAGAATAAGAACAATATTCTTATTCACACCTTAATGTACTATTTAGGAACTGCACAAAACAAAATTGAAGAGATTGTGATTACCTTTCCGGTCCGAGGACATAGCTTCCTACTAGCAGACAGGGTGTTTGGGAGGGTTGAAAAATTGTTGAGAAAGCACCCTACCTTAGTAACAAAAGAAGAATACCATAGCGTGTACAGTTCTGTTGGTGAAGTGCGTATGCTCGGCACAGAATGGACTTTGTCTCATGCGAAAAGTTTGTCTGAACGTTTTAAAAATATTGACATGATTTCAGACAAAAAAAAAAATAAATAACCATCAAGAAAACTTACACCATGAATAATCAAAGAATGCGTGAAGTGCCAGTTGTTACAGTTAAAGCAGCTCAGAACTTTATATTTGAAAGTGACTGTGAGACATACAAGAATCTACAGAAGAAAAAAAGGTCAAGTAGAAGAGCTTTTACAACAGACTTAGAGGTGCTTCCGCTTGGCAGACCGATCAAACCTGCAAAAAAGAAGGATGTCGAGGCATTTCTGGTTATCATGTATGGCGAAAACTGACAAGACAATGAGTTGTTATCATGGACCATCATCAGAGACAAGACCATAGACCATCATCAATAATCAAGATTTACCAGTTGAAAGTAATGATGAACATGACTGTGACTGTTTAGAATCTGATGTTGGACTCTACATTTAAATAAAATGTCCCGAATACACTGGCATTACCTTTTTTTATCAATTTCATCAATATGCTTATTTTGCTGTTGCTTTTATAGTCCGTTTTTTTAAACCTGATCCTTCACGAGAATATTGGGGTGGGGAGGGATTTAAACTGTAAACAAAACATTTAAACTCGTGACAAACATGTTCGAGTATCAGATATCCTCAAATAACGTTTTAAATAAGTTATAATGTTTTTAGTAACTCCTAGTCAGCTGTTATATTTTCAAGCCAAACCTATTCCTTGTTGAAAAGTAACAGTTCTAAAATAAACTGATGAAAAACAACTGCTACCAATAATATTGTAAAACTGATAGAGAATATGTTGTGATGTAAAATTACCAGCTGGTATGCAACAGTGAAATAAAACAAAAACAACAAAAAAACCAACAAAAAAACCAAAGGGCTCCAGCCAATGGGACATTAGCAAGGATAAACAAACCCCCACCACTATCTCTCCCTAGAAGGATCAGCTTTAAAAAAACGGACTATAGTAGGCTAATAAAATATTTTTCATCACTCCGTATACGAAAGTGACAACTTGCCGTACAGCTGAGACCTTGGAAAGTAGTCATTTCCCAAACTGTCACCGTCAGCTGATTTTACTGACCTGTACGGAAAGTAATGTTTGTAAACATTACTTTCCGTCCAAGGTAAACAAACTTTTCTGTACAGCAACAATCAGCTGGGTTTAAAACAAATTAAATTTTGAATTCCAGCTTTGTTTACTTTGTCCAATGGCGAAGAATTTACAAAAATAATCCTCCTTTAAAACTTCCACATTTATTAATAATTGGCGTCGTGATGAAAAGTATCGTTCACAACTCGTCCGGAAAGCCCATTTCCAGGCTCGATAGTGTTTTCCACGCTCGGCTTCGCCTCGCGCGTAAAACACTATCTCGCCCAGAAATGGGTCACTTTCCGGACTAGTGGTGAAATATACTAATAACATTGAACTTTTGTTAATTATTTTAAACACCCTAGGCCTATCTGAAGCTTATTTGTTTTCAATTCTATCAAAAACAAACATGTCCATTTGTAGCAAGGCGTATAAATAAAAAAAGAACAGGTGTGTGCATAGCCAGCTGGTGTGACGTAGTTGGGCTCACCGCTAGCGCCGCGAGCGGCAAGCCAACGTATTAAATGTTTGCCTGATTTTATTTTCATGTTGTAGCAAATGTTCGAAGCAAAGTGTTTGAGGACACGAAAGCTTGTTTATTGAATAAACAAGCTTTGATTCAAGTAGATTTCGCTGAGAACTATTCCTGCATTTCACAAGATGAAATTCAGAGGGCCCACTGGAGCAACACTCTGGTAACAATATTTACTAGTGTTACATGGATGGCCAATGGAGAAAAGAAATGTTTTGCTATAATAAGTGATGATCTCAGCCATGATAAATATTGCATCTGGGTGTTTCTGAAAGCAATAATAGGTTTCTTGAGAGAAAATCATAATATTGAAGATGTTACAGTGTTTTCAGATGGCCCTTCAAGCCAATTTAAAAATAAGTATACCATGAGTAACTTGTGTTACTTTGAAGAAGATTTTGAGGTCACTGGAGAATGGTGCTTCTTTGCCACGTCTCACGTGAAGGGAGCTTTAGATGGGGTAGGGGGTACAGTGAAAGGATAGTATGGGAAAAGGTGAAGAGTAGGCAAGCCCTGGTTACTTCTGCTGAAGAAGTTTTTACAATGAAAAGAACCGAGAGTTTTTGGACAGTCGATGGAAAATTTGTAAACCCATACCTCAAATCCAACCAAGCCACTATTTCTGCCCTTCCACTCTCAACCAAGGCACAATTGTGTGTGGCAGGACAAAAACTTCACAACTCCGCCAATATGTTTGCATTAAGGATCAAGATGGATCGACTGACGAATCGGAAATCGATTCAGACATAGTTGGTGACAATACTAGAGTAGCTTTCTCCGATGTCTACAGTGATGATCAGTTCGAGGATGTCACAAAATTCAATTCTGAATCTGAAATCAAGAAAGGTCTTCGTAAAAGAAATACCTTTTAGTCAAACAAGAAGCAGAGGGGAAGAAAAAGCTACCTCAAAAGTTCATTGTTGTCACACAAGGAAGCGTAGAAGAGAACGGGGATATTGAAATTTTCTACCTAGCAAAAGTCACAGTAATGAAAAACACAGAAATGTTTAAAATTTTATGACATAGTGCCCCCCCCCCCCCCTATGTCATATAATTTTGTGAGGTGGTTGGTTTAATAGAAGAACCACAAGCTGTTCAATATGGAAACCGAATTTACTACAAGTTTTCAGTTCGCATCTAAGACTAAACACTAAAAGCAGTTTTCATATTTAAATAAACTACTATTTGTAATTTTTAATAGCTGTAAGTACAAGTTTTGTGAAAATGTAAATAAATATAATAAATAAGTGTGATTAGTAGGTTGGATTTTGTTATTTATAAACCTGTGAACTTTTGTCCCGTCCGTAACAGGAAGAGTTTTAGTTAAAAATATTTCCTATTTTCTTCATTACTCTAAATAAACTAAAATAGCCACTCTATTGCTTGAGCAATAGAGTGACCAGCTCAGAGCCAGTTTGTAGGGCTGTAAAACTTAGCGTGCATAACTGCACTGGCCGAACCGTACCCTCTACAATCATTGGGTGTCCAACACGTGATTGTAGTGTCGGATATATTTTTCAAATAGTCTTAAAAAACGCTCTTGGAAAGCTCCTTCAGGGTTCCACCCCACAGGACCTCAAAATTATCTATGGGTCCTAATTGTGAAGCTTGTGCTGAATGCTGGACACGTTATCACCCTCAATTCCATTATAATCGTTATATTAATAATTATTCTCACTGAAATTATGATTTGATGGTTTTTAGGCTACTTTTTAAAACTTATGCTTTCACTTTGAAATTCGGACATAAGTGGTAGAGGACAATAAAAAAAAAACTATAATTTACATTACTACATGGTAATGTAGTTGGGCGAAACATCGGCATGCAGCTAAGGTCTAATTCTTACTATCATATACTATAATATGAGCACTGTCTGAGGGGATGTGTGTTCCACGATCCCGAAATTTAACTTATAGATTTTGCTTAAACTTTGTATTTAAGAGCGTTTTAGCCCAAAAATTAGTTTAGAAACAGCTTTAATCCCCCAAGAAAAATCTAATTTGGTCTAAATTTAAGTTTAAAAATCGTAATTTTTAACATTGGTCTTATGGGTTGCTATTTTGGTAATGAAATAACAACGAAAGGTGTACAAAAATAAAGGAACATTAATGTTAACACCTTCATTTCGGAGGAATTGGACCCAAACTTTACTCTACTGCGTTACGAGTAACCGGTTATTCGTCGCACAGACATTTCCCAGAGAATATCTCAGCGAGGATTGGTGCTAGAGCGCTCTGGTGGCTATTACCGAAACTAAGACAACCTTATTTATCATATGGCAACGCGGGAATAATTTCATCGCACGAAGAACCCATTACTCGTGCCGCACTGAATAAATAACGTATTTTATCAGGGGGAAACTTTTCTTAATCGACACAACCTGCAATTGAAAGAATGTTTTGTTAAAAACATCAGCCAAAAGAGAGCAGCTGTGAATGAAGATAACATCCGAGATTTCTTCAATATATGAACATGAGGTGCAAGGTGTTCCATCATCCCATATTTTTTATTACAATGAAAGTGGGTTTCATCATCGAAAAAACTGCTTTTTCCAAGAAGCCTTCGTCACCCCGAGAAAATATTGAACCAAACAAAAACATGTTATATTACAGTATTTCGTGGAAATGTTGAAGGTCAGCTTCTTCCTCCCTATTTCATTTTTAATATGAAGCAAAAGTGGGGAGAGTGGTTGGTAAATGCACCTCCTGATCTCGACTTAATGTCTCAGACAGTGGTTGGATGGTGCAAACTATTTTTGAAGACTGGCTCTAAAATAATCTTTTTTACCATGGGTAAGGAAAAACAACATCACTGGGAAAATAGTGCTCCTTTGTGATAATCTTTCTGCTCACATTTCTATACAAGCTTTGCATTTATGTGAGTCTAATGAAATCTCGTTCATCTGTTTCCCGCCCAATGCAACTCATTTACCCTAGCCGCTTGACCTTATGTATTTTGCATCTCTAAAGGCGGACTGTAGACACGTACTCAATGAGTGGAGAAGTACACCTGAGGGAAATAAAAAACTTTCACTGGCAAAAGGAGTTTTCGTTGCTCTAGTAAAAAAAAACCTTTAGAAATGGGTAATAAAAAAGTTCCGACGCTTCTTAAAAAGGATTCGAAAAAAGTGGGCTTTTTCCTGTTAACTGTCAACGATAGCTGGTAAAAAAGACTGTGTTTCCGTTAAGACAGAGACAGGATATAAAGTCACGGTTTAAAAACGCCTAGTGTTATGCAATTTAATGGAAGCCTTTAGAACTTTTAAAGATAAAAATCCTACATTAAAAATAGGGTTTTCAAAGTTTGCAGAATTAAGGCAAAAAAACTGTGTGCTGGCAGGTGCTAACGGTACACACTCTGTGTGCGTTTGCACAACTCACCAGAATTTGAAACTGATGGCAAGCTGCTTACATATAAACATTGTAAACATTGAGAAGGCACTTAGCAACCCTGCCTCCATTGAATGGTTTTTTGGAGTGTTCAACATGTCCAGGTACAGATTACATAAAAAATGTATTGGAAGTATGTTTTGAAGAAAAAGGGATTAAAAAAATAACTTTACATGAATGGATCTCTGTCGACAGATGTAATTTGGAAACGATAGAAAAATCTACATCTGATTTTATTGACTTATTCACAAAAAAACTTATCTGCATTAATAAGGCATGGTTTTATTGCCAAGCAGCAAAGCTCCTTCTTGAATCAGATCAAAGAAAATCTCAAAAGCTCTGAGTACGTCGTCATGTGGGATTTTTCAGAGAACTATAGCTTTGTGCTTCAAGATGAAACACAGAGATCATTGGAACAGTGGACAAGCTAAAGTACACCCATTTGTGGTGTACTATAAAAGGAAGGATTCAACCATACATTTAACTTTGTCATAATTTCTGAGGTTCTTGAACATAATACAATAGCAGTATACTGTTTCCAAAGGAAACTGATAGAGTTTAAGAAAGAGAAATTTGGGGACAGTATATCCAAAATATACTACTTTTCTGATGGGTCCGCCGATACAAAAACCAGAAAAACTTTACTAATGTATGCTTTCATTTAGAATATTTTCAGATTGACACTGAGTGGCATTTTTCAGCCACTGTTCACGGGAGAAGTGCCTGTGATGGTGTAGGAGGAGTTGTTAAAAGATTAGCTGCCAGAGCCAGCTTGCAAAGGCCCTATGAAGACCAAATTCAAACACCATTTCACCTGTATGAGTGGGTGATACAAAATATTTTTGTAGCAAATTTTGTTTACGTTACAGTCATTCAAGCCAACTTTGCATCGCAGGACAACTTTGACCCCCTTACCAATGTTTAGATTATACTTCACTGAGTTCTCAATTTTTTTTTATTCTGTGGCCAAAATATGGTCTGCTGTAAGCCTTGACCATATGGCGGTTTTTTTCAGACAAAACTTTTTTACACTTCTCTCAGATTTGGATTGAACTGCTATTGAAAGAACTCTGTGCACAGAGTCCCTTTGGCTGTCCACTTTTACTTTTTAGGTTTGAGTTCGTTTTTTATTGTTTCTGTTGTCAACGTTTGTTGCAATTGATGGTATATACATTCAACAGTGGAAATAGATGAAAATTAGGTAAGTTAGGTTCTTTTTATTTACTTAAAATAAGCTTTTCATGAACTCTTATCTGTATTTACAATATTTAGTGAAACATTGACCCCAGGTCAATGTTTCCCAGATACCTGCTCAACATTAACCCCAGGATCAAAGTTAAACTAATTTTACAAATAGGTTTATGTTTGTGGGATATTAACTTCCCAAAAACAGTATTTGACCCTACGTAGGTAATTATTTTGAATTGCCTCATTTATTGGGGCCACATTTTTGTTTGCCTAGAATAAATCATACTCAGTATTAGGGCCTTGGTTAGTTTTCTTTCCTCAACTAGTTTCATTTTCTAACAACTAGGTCTAGTAAAAGAATTCGACCCATGTGCTATGCTCTCAGCCGCCTCACAAAAAGTTGTAGCCTGGAAGTATTACGTGCAGTGTACTTCTCTCACGTAGAATCTGTCTTGAGATATGGGACAATTTTTTGGGGTTTCTCAAGTATAAGCAATGTTAAGAGGGTATTTATGCTACAAAAGTGGTGCCTTCGAGCAATGGGTGGGTTACGAAAAACCGATTCATGTAGGCCATTGTTTGAATGTTATGATATATTAACATTTGCAGGACTTGTGGGCTACGAGGCCTGTACTATTGTTAAGAAACATTGGCCAGTTTTTGTAAAAAAATGGACAGTTTCACGACTACCCAACAAGATCAAGGGATATGTTGAGTGTTGTTGTTCATAATAGCAGCAGCTATGAGAAAGGCCCTTATCATGTTTGCCTATCTGTCTACAACAGGTTGCCCGTTGAAATTAGAGGGGAAAAGAACTTTGACGCTTTTAAAGCCAAGGTGAAACGCCACTTTTTAAGTACAGTGCCCTACAACATAAGTGAAGTAATTTGATGTACTTCACCATGTATATACATATTATGTAACTTTTGCTTAGTATAAGTATTTTATAAGAGTTATTCTTTTTTTTGCCTTATTTTATTTTGTTTATTTTGTACCTTGAAACAACTTGTTTAATTTTGTATTATGAAGTGTTCAAAATGTAATCCAATGAACGAATAAACGAGTTTGAGTTTTGAGTTTTAGTAAAAAATATAAAAATTTGGCGTTGTCATTTTTGATTTTGTTTCCTTCTGTATATTTCAAATTATTCAGAAATTTCTTTGGTTTCTTTCAAGGCTCAGAACAATCAGAAAATTGCTAAGCCCAGCAGGGGTGGACTGACACTATGAAAAGGGTGGTGTAATGGGTACAGGAGGGGCGCCATTATATACATATATGGCATTCATATTATTATGTATATAATAAAGAACATTTATTATACATGTTTCGACTATCATATAATTTTCTAGCAATTAAAATTGTAACCTTCCAATATTAAAGAGTTTATAGTTTAATTACTTGAAAATGACATAGTTGAAACATGTGACAAAAAATATGGTTACTTTGGTCTTTATTTCTAATGATTATAATAACAGAATCCCTTAAAATTTAAACAATTTACAATGTATCTATAGAAGTATATTACAGTACTAAATCGAACAATTGTTAAACAGTAACTTCTTAATTTTCAATAAACATTATAAACTGATATTAAAAATCAAACTAATGAAATTAAAATTAACTTTACAATAAGCATTTGAAGGCTTTGTAGGCAAATATTAAACTTGAAAGCCGTAGTTTTTTTATCTTTATCAAAACCAGCATACTGTATTTTATTTACATTACTGTTTGTTTATATTGCTGCCAATAAAAGTTAAGTCAACATACCAACAGTTTATACGTGAAGAAGTCTTCGTAATTGTTCACTCTTCCCACTCAGCTTGTCGATTATCTAATAATTATTGATCTTGACAAGAATATCTCCCTCCATGTTCATGAGAAATAAGGTCTGAAGGTGTTCATCAGTGAGTCGTGAACGGACAACGGAGCCTCGTTTTTATATATTTTAATTTTGCAAAAGGCCGTTCACATGACATGCACTTGGGTAGCTAGTAATGTCAAGAGATTTACTTAAAGACTTTAAAAAGGTTCGTGTACAGCCTTGAAAACAAAAACATTGCACTCAATACAAGTAAGACGTCGAATGCACACTTGAAGTAAGTATTGCATTTTTACCACTTTTACACTGATGAATATACTGCAAATCGTTTGGGTCTCTTCATTCGTCATCATTAAGTTGGAAACCAATTCTTCTTCCGAGAGCTCACCTTCAAAATCATCGGTTGGTTCTGTTATGTTTACCGGCTTCGACAACTGGTGATGACACGGTGATTAAAAAATACTAATTCCTCCTCCAGTTTCCCCTCCTCGCAATCGGTAACTAATTCTATTATCCTTTGAAAGCTAGAAGAGTTAGTCAATGCTGTTAAACCGCTTGGGATCAAAATATTTTAAATCTAAGCATAGACCGTTTTGCTGAAAACTTTTCGTTCATACATTTGACAGCTTGATCTATAACACAGTTAAAAACGGTTACTTCTAATCGGCGATTTGCTGTGCTCAATTTTGCCAAGTCTCCTGATGAAGTTTCCCCGGCATTTTCTTCTTTTTCCTACTCTCACCCCAGGCAGTTTTGTTTTTATAATGATTTCTTCCACATTTGGAACTGTAGGCTACCCGACAAGTATTCGATTTTGTTCGTTATTTCAGTGACGAAGACCTCAGCAGCTTTGAAGACATCGGCAAACTTGGACCTAGCACCTTTTAAATCCTAAAGGCGCTTTTTTCCTTAAGTGCAGCTTACTAGCCTCAATGCTTGAACATAGTCAAGATCCTTGGTTTGCAGGTAATCTGTAAGTGGAGTGGTGTGCTAAAGAATCATCAGGAAAGTCATAGCAACGAATATTGCCTGGAAACTTCATAGTTTCTGCAAAATGCAAACACAGCATCGTTCCTAACCTGTTAAAAATTGTCGATTTATTAAAATAATGGATTACAAGAGTCGTTTTAATACGCGTATTTATATTCAAAATTGTACATATTCCAGAATAAATACAAATACACACTTTGTGTAAGGTTTAACAAAATCATCCCCCTGGGATTGACCTTTACTCGTCCTACGTCGCAATGGTCGCGCCCAGGCTGACAGCTGTTTCGCAGCACAGGTTAGCCAACTATATCGAGTCACTGCTACACAAAAAAGTTCCCGGTTGGAGCAGTTGATCATACATTTGAACATTCAATTTACATGAAGATAAACGTATTATGTTCAAGTCATGGAGTGCAAACACATATTAATCGTTTTAGGAAAAATACAAATTCACAAATATTGAACTTTCAAAAAATATTTTACAATTCCTTATAATGAAAAACCTCTTCCTAGGGGCGCCGGGGCGCCTTGATGGGGAGGGCGCACCGGGAATTTTCCCGGTGTCCCGGCGGCTCAGTCCACCCCTGAGCCCAGGAAGAAAATAAAGAAGCGATCTAGGCCTTCTGCTCCTGGTACCCGCCAGTATGGGACAAAGTCGAGATATACGGAGGAACAACTCATCCTGGCATTAAGTGAAATGAAAAGCGGAAAAAGGCCATTTAAGAAGCTGCAAGAGTTTATGGAATCCCGAGGAATACATTGAAGAATAAATTAAGTAACCAGCACAGTAAACTTGTTGGTAGGCCTTAAGTGTTTACCCCACTTGAAGAAAACGTTTTCAAAGAACACGTTTTGGCTGTAAGTGACATGAGCCAACCATTCACAATGTATGACTTGCGTTGTGTTGTTAAAAACTATCTTGACAAACAGCAAAGAACCATTAGTGTCTTCAACAACAATTTACCAGGTTGGGATTGGGGTGAAGGGTTTTTGGGGTGCCATCCTGAATTGAAAAACTGTTTTGGCAGGAATATTTCCTGTAAAAGAGCCCAAGTAGATGCAGCTGCATTAAATAAATTTTATGATCACTTAGAAGCAGAGATGCAAGGAGTACCTCCACAAAATGTATTCAATTATGACGAAACTGGGTTTCATTATGGTCCCAAAAAAAGTAAACACCTTTTTCGTCGCACTACCAGACACCCGGAAATAATTAGAAATAGTACAAAGTCATGCTACACTGTGATGCAACGCAGCTGGCCACATGTTACCACCTTACTTTGTGTTTAAGGGAAAGAACAAGATGTCAAATTGGATCCTAGGTGCCCCACAAGGGTCAAGGATGAATGTCTCTGAGTCAGGGTGGGTAGATGTGATGGTTTTTTAAGATTGGTTCCAAAGCCACATTCTTCCTTTCACCAAAAAACTTGAAGATAAAAAACTTGATTGGTGACAATCTGTCTGCTCAAGTGTCAATGTGCTCAAGCAATGCAAGGAGCATAACATTTCATTTGTTTTTGTTTTTTTTTTTTTTTTTTTTTTTTTTTTTTTTTGGTACCGAATTCTACTCATTTACGTCAGCCCCTCGATGTTGCTCTTTTTGCTCCAATGAAAACCCAATAGCGACTGTTGCTGAAAAAGTGGCGAGATTCGCCTCAGAAAGGTTAGCATATCTTTACCAAACAGGTGCTTCTCGCTCCATCGAAAGCGAGATGGAAAAAAAACCATCGAAGGAATCAGCCCAAAATTGGAAGCGAACATAAAAAACCTGGAATGTACTGGAATCGTTCCTATCAACAGAGACCGAGTTTTGAAAAAGTTGCCAAAATACTCTGAACCATCATTAGAAGATGTTTCTAAACTTGTCGGAGAAGAGTTTCAGTCTTATCTGAACAGCATTCGAGCAGAGGATTTGGTTTCAAGTCACCGAGGTAAAAAATACCAGATGCCTGTCATAGTCATAGTCATATTGATTCCCCTGTCACTCCTGGGAAAAGTGTATCCTTTGAAGAAGTGGAAAAATATGTGAGGGAAAGAGAAGAACCAAAATATAAGAAGAAAACAATACCCCCGTCGCAGCAGACCTATGTACTCAGCAAATTTCCAATGGAATTTTGGTATATTTTCTATTTCCCCATAAAATCCATGGGGATGAGAGGATGTAGGTTTGCCGCCATATG
This sequence comes from Neoaliturus tenellus, assembly GCA_030545055.2. Taxonomy (NCBI): domain Eukaryota; kingdom Metazoa; phylum Arthropoda; class Insecta; order Hemiptera; family Cicadellidae; genus Neoaliturus; species Neoaliturus tenellus. Next base: position 113,448,480 of record CM061531.1, read on the forward strand.
GGTTTTGTTGGTAAATATAAGTTAAACCCTACCTAGTGATTGTACATACCAAATTTATCAGGCTATGGTGTTATTTTTATTTTTCCATAAACCCTATAGAGGGTGAGTACATAGGTTTGCCACCATATGGGTTTTCTAAGCAAATATAAGTTAAAAGCTTCCTAATGAATGTACATACCAAATTTTATCAAGATATGTCAATAAATACCCCAGTCGCAGCAGACCTGCGTACTCAGCGAATTTCCAATGGAATTTCAGATTATTTACTTTCCCCATAAAAAACACCATAGGATCGAGTATGTAGGTTTGCTGCCATTGGGTGTTGTTAGAAAATCTAAGTTAATCAATAATTGGTGAATGTAAACACAAAATTGTATCAAACTCTGGGAATTTTTTATTTTTCCCATAAACCCCATGGGGGTGAGTATGTAGGTTTGACGCCATATGGGTTTTGTAAGCAAGTATAAGTTAAACCTTATATAGATAATGTATCTACCAAATTTGATTAAGTTATGTCAATAAATAACCAAGATACAGGGTTTCTTGATTTCCCATAAGAATAACATGGAAAACACATTTTTGGATTTTCCCCGTAACCAGTTATGCTATGATAAAAATTCGAAATACCAAATTGTTTGTTTTTTTTAAGCTCTTTTAAATGGTTTCAGTTAAAATTGATGAATTTTAAAAATTAAGGTCCAAAAATTCCAAAAACCCATTTTTGCCCCTTTTGAAACCCCATAAAACCCCGTTCCCATGGTCCGATCATTCTGGTTCACGAACTCAACCTAGTAGGCGCTGGCTTACACCCCTGTACCAAATTTCATCAAAATCGGAGGTTCCGTTCAAAAGTTATCGTGTTCACGGACACATAGATATATATATATAAATATTTTAGTTCACAAGGTAGGGCTACAATTATAAATGTAAATATTAATGTAAATTAACCTCAAGAGCTAATGAAACAAGATGTTAATTTGATCATATGGTTATTCTTATTATAGGTTTATTTATAAAGTAATTTAAGGTTATACTTGTACACCGTGAAGATGACCTAAAGTGTCGAAACACGTGTCGTGTGTAAAATAAAAATGTTTAAAGGGTACACAGGTTGTTTCTTAATATTTACATATATAAATATATATATATATAGATATATATATCTATGTATATGATATATATGTGATGATAATAGATATATATATATATATATATATTTACATATATATCAATTTGAACGAACGGTGTTTTTGGCTTCTAAGGACCTCAAAACGAAAAAGTATCATGGTCCCGGGCTTAGGTCTTACCGTGACTACTACCGTAATAGCGTATTCCCTATAGGGAAATTCGCTAATAAGCAAGATAGAAGGTTTTGCTGATTTCCCATAAGAATAACATGGAAGACATACTTTTTCGATTTTCTCCATAACCATTTAAGCTAGGTAAAAAATTCAAAATACTAGATTGTTTGTTTTTTTAAGCTCTTTTAAATGGTTTAAGTTAAAATTGATTAATTTTCTAAATAAAAGTAAAAAAAAGCCAAAAACCCATTTTTAACCCTTTTGAAACCCCATAAAACCCCGTTCCCATGGTCCGATCATTCTGGTTCGTGAACTCAACCTAGTAGACGCTGGCTTACACCCCTGTACCAAATTTCATCAAAATCTGAGGTTCCGTTCAAAAGTTATCGTGTTCACGGACGATATATATATATATATATATATATATATATATATATATATATATATATATATATACAGGGTGTCCCGGAACTCTCTGGAACCCTTTTGTATATTTGTTCCTTGCATCGAGACAAGAAAAAAACAACATACAAATAGGGGTCTAAAATCCATCGTTTAACCGCCAGCCGCCATTTTGTTTTTTTCACGTAATAATTTTTATTTCCGTAACGGATGGTTGTATTCAGTTCATATTTGGTATAAATCTTTATCATACTAATGTACATTTTCAGGAAAATAATTAATTTTTTCCACTGTGTATTTTCAAAATGGCGGCCATTTTTAATTTTCAAACTAAAATATCTCAAATTCGGTAAATTTCAAAAAAATTTTACGTTGTACAAAAAAGTTGCCAAATTTAATTATCTAACCAACGGTACCAAGTTTATTAGGATCTGATTACAAATAACGGAGTTATTGCGATTTTTCTCCAAAAAAACATTGATGTTGCAGTATAAGTCATGCAAATTATGGCCATTTTCACAGAAATAGCTTTATTTTAAAACATACAAATATATATTGATTGTTATTAAGCCTGATTTTTTATATTTTCAGATGGAGAAAATTGTCTCGAGACCAGGACCTTCCCCAAAGCCCCTGTCTAAGAAAAAACCGCAGAAGAAAAAAGTTGTAAAACAACGAGTGTATTCCCCTTCAAAAGTAAGATTAGCCCTAGAAAATATTTCCCAAGGCATGAAACTTTCAGTGGCTAGCAGGACGTTTGGTGTACCCAGAGCAACACTGTGGAATAAAATCGATGAAAGAGCTCCATCGGAAGCAAGCCAACCAGGGTTTGTGTCAATTCTCCCACTGGAAATTGAAAAAGAACTAGAACTGTGGCTATTAAATATGTCTGATAGGGGATTCCCTGTTGACCACGATCTTCTGGATTCAATCAAGCAGTTGGTGATTGAAAGGAATCTAAAAACTCCTTTCACTGACAACCGTGCTGGAAGAAAGTGGTTTGAGGGATTTCTTAAAAGACACCCGTCAATATTAAAAAAACATACTGAAGGGCTCACTTGAGCTAGAACCAAAGTCTCAGAGACCACAATCAGATAATGGCTTAGCGAAACAGAAACCGTTCTAAAAAACGAATACGGGGCTGTAGAAATCAAGAAGCTGCTAACGAACCCCACGAGGATATTCAATACTGATGAGACCGTAGTCTTTCTGTCCCCAAAAGGTTCAACTGTTTTGGGGCGGGAAGGAAAGTCTGTTTTTAATGTATCAAAAAATGATGAAAAAACTTGTATCACTTGTGTGTTAATGCGGAGGGCAGTTTAGCTCCACTTATATATAGCAAATATTTTCCATCCATATCTAATTGAACATAACATAACTCTCCCTGTCATTATTTTTTTGGATGGCCACAACTCGCATGTGACAGTTCATCTGCACAACTTCTGTGTAAAAAATCAAATAATCCTGATGTCATTGGCACATAATGCATCCACTAGACATATCAGTCTTTTTCAAGAAAGAATGGAAAAACCTAGTGAGGTGCTGGAGAATACACCACAATGGTGAAGAAATAACTAAAGAAAATTTTTTAAGCGGTAGTAGTGTAAAATTGCGGCCGCTGGCCCAGTTCAAGGTCACCTGAGGGATGACGTCATCGAGGTCAATGACCTCACCGATGACGTCATCGATGACGTCATCGATGACGCAATCGATGACGTCATCACTAATGACGTCATTTCGATGACGTCACACCCATGACGTCACAGAAATGACGTGCTGATGACGTCATCACCCCTTACGTCATCAAAACGACGTCACCGACGCCACTAAGGTCAAGGTCACGCAGAAACTTAAAATTTTTTAGCACTTTTGCCGTTTCTCGCACTACGCTCCGAGTTTCAGTCAGAGTCCCCGTGACCTTGACCACTTGGAGCGAATTTTCGACGAGAAACGGCAAAAGTGCCAAGTTAAACTCGAGTTTCTGACATGACTCTGCCTAAATGGGCAATCGGTTATCCCTCAGGTGACCTTGAACCAGTACAACGCCCGCAATTTTATGTTACTGTGACCTTGAACACTTAACAACGGAGCGCCGACACCGATGCGCACCCCACGACAGCCACCGAGTGACTGACTATCAGGCTCTGTGTACTCTAGGTATATGGGGAAGTGGAGGGGGAAATCTCAAGGTCATCCAAATGGAGTTTTAAAAAAGTTGAAGAGTAGAAAGACTACTCTTGTGCTTCCTGGGCGACCTCATCAATCTCTAATGGATCTGTAAACCAATCCGATCTGTAGCGGCAGGAGTCTAGAAAACAGGTGCACCACCCATCAGGTTGTCCGTAGCATTTCCGACAATTGGTAAGATTGGAGAAGTGAAATTTAATACACCGCTGCGGACAACAAGTATAAAAGTATTTGGATTTGTAGATTTTGAAAGTTTGTAGTACCGGCGGTGGCAGCTGTTGGTTCTTGCATCTACACCTGCAACATCCGAAGCATTCACATTGCCGGCAGGCCAGCCCATCCACTTGCCACTTTGGTAAGAGGAAACACTTATCCTCACAGCAATAGGTTGTCCCCGTCTCTTCCTCCCAACGCTTCTTTGCACAATATGTGACGCCTTGTATCTCCAAACACCTATGCTCGCAACATGAGATGCGCTTACTTTCCATAGTTGATGTTGCTTTGACGAGGGAGCACGATGAAGTGATGCTGTGGTCAGTGGGAATGGGGTTTATATAAACTAAGGTGAGTGGAGGGGGAAAGGTCAAGGTCATCCAAATGGAGTTTTAAAAAGAAAAGAGTAGAAAGACTACTCTTGTGTATCTATAGCGATTTCATTGATAGTGAGTGCTTCTGTATGCCAAGTTGATCTGTACTGACAGGCTCCTAAATAGTGTTTGCAAAAACCTGCAAAATGATTGTTGCACAATTTGCAGCCAGTTAGCTGTTTTAATGTGAATTCAATGCAACGTTCAGGGCAACAAGTGTACTTATGCCCTCTCATCTGGTACACATGGAATGTCTTCAACTCCGGTTTCGGCTTCTTCCAAGACTTGCACTTACACATGCATTGACCAAAAGCTTCACATTTTCTACACGCCAGGCCATCCGCAACATCAATGTCATTCGGCCATGAAAAACATTTCCGTTCGCAACAGTAGTTGAGTTGACTCTCCATGTTGCTGTGGTGAAGGTGCGCGATGAAATGATGCTGCAGTCATTGAGAGTGCACCTTAAATAAACTCAGTGGAGGGGGAAAGGTCAAGGCCATCCAAACGGAGTTTTAAAAAAGATAACTAGTCGTCCTCCTCCTCCTCCTCATCCGTTGTACTTAGAGAGCTGTCAGACAAAGAGCCCCGTGCAGGTGCTCCCCAGATGAAAAACAAATCAATTTTAAAACGAAGACCAGGATCTTGCATCATCAATTCCTTTAATTTGTCACATACTAAGTCGACCTTGTGTAAGGTGTCAACAACAAGCTTCCAATTCGTTGGTTCAATATAACTTGTAGTAGAGTCTGCCTCGCTGATAACCACATCCTCCGGCCGTATTGGAGTGTAAAGATGTGTAAAGTTCTTCGGCTGTAGCTGAGGTTCAGGCTGGCTGGAAGTGGAAGGTTGAGTGTGGACCCCTGTCGCATCGAAATCCATAGTCATTCTACATTCAATGTTGGGGTTTTCGTTTAATACATACACCAATTTCTCATGCAACATATCCACTTCTGCCGAGTCTTGCAGATGAACATTCCAGGAAAATGGCCATTCTTCATCCGTAGTGGAGTCAACTCGAGAAAGAGTGCTGTCCGCCATGATAGCTAAGCAAGGAATGATGTGAGCTACAGACTGTGGTAACAGTATTGAAAAGTAGAGGGGGTAAACCAAAAGTACGTGGAGGGAATATTTTCAAGGTCATTTAATTTGGGTTTTAAAAAAAAAGGAAATAGTGGAGGGGGAATTCTCAAGGTCATCCAATTTAGGTTTTAAAAAAAAGGAATGAAGCTTACTCCTCTTCAGCCTCGTTGTCCCCTGCATCTTCATCAGCCTCATCTTCATCGACGTCAGACTCGCCGTAAGGATAGATCGGGGACATGGGCGAATATTGTGGAGATTGTTGACCGTTGTTGTCGTCCCCTTGCATTCTAACTTGGGACCAATCATAATTTAAATTCATTTGTATTATGATCCCAGGGTTGTCCCGCAGTATTTCCTTCATACGTTCGCAAATTGACTCCAAATAGTGTACACTATCGATCGACAGTGTCCAACCCGTACTTGTACCGACATCAGTAGTGGAGTCAGCTTGGCTGATGGTGTTGTTGTCTGCCATGGTTGCTTGTCGGACAAGGAATGACGGTTGATGTGATGCTCATGCAGGAACATGGTGAAGTGGTGGGGGGTGTGGTGGAGTAGTGGGGGAATTTTCAAGGTCATCCAAACGGAGTTTTAAAAAAAGGAAAACTTACAAAGTAACATTGAAACTTTCCAATTGATGGTGGCGAGCGTTTTCTTCTGCAACCTTGCCGACACATGTGACTATGCCGTACAGTATGAAAAGTACAACCATAATAAGGCCGAACAATAAAAGATAGCCGTTGACTATCATGATATTTTCTGAGTGGATCTGTTTTCTTCTTATCGCCCTCTCCTGCATCCTCTTCTCCAACTCGTGGACGAAGTCACAACATGCGTGAGGACATCTTTCATCTGTTGGTAGGTTTGCCATTGTTGATGTTGTCGGTGTGGCTGTTGAAGATGGAATGAGGTTTCCAATTGCGATGTGCCATGTACACCAATAGTCAAGTGGTGGGGGTAACAAAGCAGTGGAGGGGGAAGTTTCAAGGTCATCCAAATTGTGTTTTAAAAAAACCTATCTTGTTACTGAGCTTATATGTCAGTAACAAGATAGGTGTTTTTGCTCTTTTACTTCTTTAATATAATGAAAAAATATACATATTCTACAATGGTTAGGACAAGAAATACAACTGCTAGTCAGCTGAAGTAGTCCAAGTTGTCTGGCTCGGTCTTCATGGACGCTGGTGAGGAAGCCGTCGAGGAGTGTCCAGGCTCTTCCTTTGACTGTCGGGTGTTCCGTATATTGCAAGCGTAAACTTGCACATTTATACGGTAGCCTCGTGCCACCATCAGCTGCAACTCCTTGTATAAGTCGTTTAGCTCCTGCTGAGTCTTGATGCTCACCTCCTCGTAACTTGCGCAACTGACGTTGAGAGACATCCTGATGTTGCTAGGTTGGCTGCTGGAGTAGAAATGAAGCCGAGGCACAGCGTTTGGAGGTACATGGTAAAGTGGTGGGGGTGATGGTGGTGGGGGTATGGAAGATGCAATTAAACACTTCTAAACCTTTTCCATTGATACAAAGGGATGGAACAAATAGCACAGGTGTCCTTGTAGTTTTCAAATCTAAACATTGGTGCTAGAAATCCAAACTGTTTTCTACCACCTTCCTGTACGAACCGTCGAAGGTCTCTGACGGCAGCATTGCCACAAGGCCTACAAAACTTTTCCCCGTCTTGGAACCTATACCAGGAGTATCCCGAATACCCTCTATTATCTTTCTTGTACTCCTCGATATCCTGCTTTACTGTTATAGGGATATTATCTCGTAAAGCCATCTGGAATAAAGATGCGTCAGTTATAACTCGTTGTAAGCAAAGCTCGTACAAGGTGCTCATCGTTTGCTAGTTGGCAACAGAATGACCGTTTTTCGCATCCAAGCAGGTTTGAATCCTAGTGCGGTAGTGGGGGTAATTACGGTAGTGGGGGTAGTTGTGAAATGCAAAGGTCAAAGGTCAAGGTCACCCGCGAAGTTTAAAAAAAAATGCAACATATCAATACGTGAAGTCTGTCACATATTGATATGTTGCATTTTTTGTTTTTTTTATCTTTTTTGTCTTTTATGATTCGTTTATTTATAAAACATTACAACAACAACATATGTACAACATTAAAACTTAGATCTAACACTGCTGCTTGTCAGCGATGTGGATGGTCAACTCTGTAGAATTGCTACCCGTGCAGCCGTGGGACACCAGGTATAGACACCCGGGTTGAATAGAGCGAAGATCCTCGTTTTGTAGAAGATGGACGAATCTCTTGGGCAGGTACACCTGGAACTTTGGTTCATCCCCCGGAGTAAACGGTGCCTCGCTGAGACTGCAGCAGATGGCCTCCCCAACTGTAGTCTCCATCTTCTTCATAGCATGGATTATGTAGTGCTTCTCGTCTTTTAGTTCCGAGCACTTCTTTACAGGTAATATTGTTGACTTGGAGTGAGCATTGAACTGCTCGACCAAAGTCTGAAGGAACTGGTGAGATGCCATGGTCAGGTTACAGATCGTCTTCTTGCTCGGAGATGTTGTCGTCTCGGAATCTCGAGTAATACTCATGCCAGGTCCCTGTCTGCTCCCCACTTATATACTCTCCGTTACCCCCACCACTCCCCAATTCCCCACTTTGAAGGTAAGAGGCGAGTTTATAGGCATTTTTCAAAGCGCAATGTCTATCTTTATCATGTTCTGGGCTTTTTGTACAAATACATATGGTTTCCAGCATGTATTGATAATTTTTATCCAATTCCACATCATTAACCGGAACATGAGTAAATCCTTCGATCCATCTTTTCTTTTCCAGCCCCTTTGTGTAAATATTGGTAAACTTGTCTGAAAAGTGATGCATAATGTGATACAAGTCCGTGTAACTTGTAAAACCATCATACCAATCGATATGATGGAAGTGTTTTGAAATCCATCTGTTGGTAGTAGCGGCTTTACTAGTTAAAGACGAATAAGAACATGGTGGTTTAAATAAAAACGAATAAGGAACACTTGTATTCATGTCCAAAAACACAAGTTCTTTTATAATGAATCTATCATCATTACCACGAAACGCTTGAAACTCAATAATACCAGGCTTGGACTTTACTTGTTGTTCTTCTCCCTTGTCCATTTTGAAGGTCACACGTCTGCTCATTACGAAGTCAGGAGGTCAACTGATTTCCACACCACGGTAGGTACTACTTTTATACCAGGCCGTACAGTTGTTGGCGCGTTGGTGTATATTTAACGTGGGCACCGTCCCCAATAGGCCTAACCCCACAAAATGTTGGTTATTGTTTTAAAAACTAACCATTGTCATTTAAGTTTCCATCTTTATATTTTCCTTATTTTCATTTTCATCACTAACACTTGATTCTTCTCCTCCATCTTCCTCTTCTTCCTGTTTTACTGATTTCTTATGTAGTTGAGCGTACTTTTCCAATTGTCTCCACATCTGTACTTCATGAGGAACTCTATTAAATATAGAAGTATCCACAGGTCCGTATAATATAGGTGCGTCCGGTTGTTTGTCCAAAGTGTCTTCCAGATAATCTTTAATAATCGAACTTGAAAACACCAGTTGTCTCAAGTATCTTGTTATAGGTTCAGTAGCACAAGTTAAAATGAAAAACTCCTCTCGATTAAGTTGAATTTTGTTATCATGTCTTGTTGTGTCTCTAAACCGTAGCTGATGATCACCACGTTGTTTAATGATATCAATTTCCACATTTGAATCCAAAAGTCCTACCCTTGTCTTTCTTCCAAACATGTTACTACTTAAATAGCATTCTAGCAGATGCAAATGTTTCATAAACGATTCCCAAGCACTGTCCGTAAACAAAATCATTTTGGGTCCATGAGTTAAAATTACAGTAGGGGAATAATCTGTAGATTTCATAACACCGATTAAAACACTTTTATCCAAACTGGAAGAGATTGGGTAAAATATTCGCAAAAATACCTCACTCAATATGTTTGGAGAAATATTATCTTCAATATCCCTTTTTCTCTTTTGTATAGTCTTTCTTCTTTTACCTTTTTCTTCAACATTATTACTGGCGTGAAGTTGTCCGCAAACGTTTTGTTCACCTCCTTCCTGGTGACCTTGAGGATCTAAAAACTCAGATATCTCCTTCTCAATATCTACCACATTTTCAGGTGTACCACTAGGAGAAGCCATATTGAATACGATGCTACCCATACAACAGTAGGCAACAAACTGATGAGGAGCGGTCTGTACGCTCTGCTTTTATACTCGCGGAATGAAACAAAACCGGTTCTTACAATACATTTTTAACAATTCCAGTTAAAGGTGTGTATGTTACGATTTTATCATGTAGAATTAAACAGTATGCAGTTGTATTAGCCGGTATAGCATCGTTGAATTCCATTTCTATTTTTATATCCACACTTGAAGACTTTACTGATTCATTTTGTTTAGAACAATCGATTACAACTATTGGGTAGGCATCGAAATATTTGTCAGGTGGTAATAAAGGTGTATTTGTTTTACCGTAATATGAACTTTGGAATCTCGCGTACATATCGTACAATATACTGTATTTCTTCTTAGTGAATGACACATTTAGATTGTCGTATGGAAAGAATTGTGAATTTAAATAAACTTTAATATTTTTCAAGTCACAATGATCAAATTGTCCTGCATGTTTAGTAATGGCGTCTCTTCTACCTGTTTGTAAACCAAATATAATATACCTGGCTCGTTCTACATAATTCGATGTTTTAACAGTCCAAGTGTGTCGATCCGTAGTAGGTAAACTGGGATGCTCATGAAATTCCCAACTTCTAAATGGAATAACAATATCACGATCGGCTTTTAATTTTCTTAAAAGTAGCATTCTATGCTCGTCAGCCAATTTAACATGTGGAACTCTCCATACAATTTTGTCTAATTTTAATTTCCATTCTAAAGTCGCATCTGTAGTAGCATCTGCAGCTTTAATAATGTCTTTATCGTTAGAAGATCTCAACAAAACTAATTCTTGTTTAACGTTTAATATTATTTTCCTATAATCTTCAGCAAAACCAAGCAGCAAACGTAATGGAATATGAAAATCAAAATATCCATTTGGATTTGGAGTGATCGTGTCAATCGTAGGTAATACCCATCCGGCAGGTTTAAGTAAATTGGTTTCATTGGGTGTTATAGATGTTAATCCTTTTAAAGTTGTCGTAATACCTACTTTTTTAGTGGAATCAACTGTTACACCTGATATTTCATATCTAATTTCATCAAATAGGAAAGCCATAGGATTATTTATAAATGGAACTGTTGTACCAACAGTAGTACCGTCCTTTTTAGTAACTTGTCCTTCAATATACAAGTAACTTTCACATGGTAGTGTGTAAATGTCTTGATTTTGTATGGGAATACGAATTTCATCGTTATTGTTTAATTTCGATGAAGTGTAAGGGTTGTGGGTGTGATATTCTTTTTCCCATAGGGTTTCGTCGAATGTTGGACCCTGCGCTATATCCAGTATATCCATACTCGGTTAATTTTAATCCAATTCTCTCTAAGAAACGAATGTTCTCGCGTGTTAACTCCTCCACAGCTGAAGAGCTACTAATGCGGTTTCCCGTAGGTTGTTCGCTTTTAAATGTTAAACCCATAGTTTTGTATTAAAGTGTCGATTTTAAATGTAATCTAATCGTAATAGGCTCTTCTCTGAAGTCTACCAAGTTACCGTCTTGATCCAATACGCTCAACACGATGTCTGAAATGAAAGTGGTGTTCAACGGTAGATATACCAGGTTTTGTGGCTTTTCAACAATTTTAAATCCAGGTGGTACACTTGGGTAAAAAGTATGTATGATGTGGGTGTTAGCCCCATCCCTGTAAGCACCTTGTATAATGTTACAAGTTATGTCTATACTATTGACTTTTAATATTGTTACTGTTTTCTTACCGGAATGTGTTACATCTGGTTCTAAAACAGGCTCATCGTTGGAAAATCCTAATAAATCACCAATTGAGTTTGGTTGAGTGAAATCTATATAATATTTGGAAGTAATTTCAGCTTTCATCGTATTATTATTACCTTTTAATGTTATATTGTCTTTTCCCATTTTAGTTTGCAAAAATTCATTTATATGATCAATTTCATAAGAACCTGTGGGTAACCTGCACTCTTGTAAGTCTGTAAATTTTCCACTGGCATCCTTTCCCTTATAATAATGCAATACGTTATTTTTACCTTCCGTAACATTGGGGATAGAGTTGTAAGTTGTAAAATCCAATAGTGCCGCCTCCCAAAACCTTCCTTTTTGCAAGCGTAACGCTGGAAAAAGGATACTTCGTAAAGTGGACGATTTTCCTGTTAATGATACCGTATAGGAAGACATCTCAATAGTGACTGATACTTTTAGCTAGAAATTCCAAACATAAATGGCCGCATATTGAAGTATTATCAGGTTGTTCTCTTTTATAGTTATAATATATGTTTTTAGCAGATTTAAAGTAATTTTGAAGTTCTTTTGGTGGTGGCAAATTACCGAAACTATCAAAATAATATACATTGTTATTTAGTTTCTTATAACAAACCCAATGGGTGCCAGGCCCTTCAGTATTATCCAAATTTACAATTCCAGTCTCATTTTGCCACATTTTCTTTGGTAAACTGTCTTTCATAAACACACCGCGGAAAAATGGTATTTTTAAACAGGAAATATATTTAAATAATTCAATATTGGTTAATGCTTTATGTGGTATGACCAATTGATTTCTTTCATTTAATATGCACGATAAGGTCTTAGGTAAAGACCTGCCCCGTTTTTTACCATTGACCACACGGTGGGCTTCTTCCTGCCTTTTCTTGTAGATCGTCGTCTTCTTTTTATATTTCCTCCATGTTTTCTTGTGGTTGACCTCCTTTTTACTCTCCTTCTCCTCCTTCTTCCACCTCCTACTGCTGTTTTAGCCTTCATACCTGCTGTTACTGCTAAAGCTGCTGCTTTTTCTGCTATGCTAGCGTCACTTGATTTTACTCGTTGCCAAGCTATGTCCGCAAGCTTTTTGTCAGCTATTGATCTATTTTTTGAATCGGCAAACGTGGAATATGCGATATCGTGTTCTTTACAAGCCTGATCTAACTTATTTATGCCAGGATCGCCTCTTTCCAGTCGTTTTTTCAATTTAGTTCCTGGTCCGCAATACTGATAACCTCCCGGTATATGAAATTCGTATGGTAATGCGTCTATTGCTCTATTTACTATGGATCCTACTGGAATTCGTTTTAAAGCTTTACTTAACAGAGAAACCGCTGTGGACGTGATCCCACCTCCTCTCCTTACAGTGTCTCTATATGGACTGATGTACTGGAACGTCATTATTGTCCTTTTATAATCGCAATGTACAACTTATGTGTTACCTCTATGACAAGTTGGACATAAATGAAGTCGTTTATTGTGTTCTTTTATTAAATATCAAAATCACCCCAATCCGATGATCTAAACTTTTTTGTATGAGGGTTGATAAAATAGTTTTGAACAATTTCCCGTTTAATCCAAGTACCTCTCTCAGATTCCAACAAAGGAGTACGACCTGAACCAATACCAATATGATTGTATACATCAAATAATGCATTTCCTAAAACTTTTACAAGAAAATTAACAGTGACAGCATTATCCACATGTTCAGGGTCTTTAAGGTCTGTTATACGTTTATTATTACAAGTATACACTTTGCTATCCATTTGTGATAATGTGATAGCCTGTCCTACAGTTGCAGCATCATTTGCTTCTCTTCCTTGCGCCATGTTTGTTAATTTTTTATTACTACATATAAAAAACGCATAGTAATTATTTGGATCTAGATGTACTGTTTGTCCTAAGGCAGCCGCGTCTCTATCTGCATGACCCCATGACACATTTGATAACCTTCCATGCCTGCAATCCCAATAAGCGTTTTTGTATGTCAATAAATGAAATTTTTCATTACCTTGAATAAAGTCATCCCCTTGCTTTGATAATACTTCATCTCGTTTTGCAAATCCAGTTGTTTCTTGTTTTAAAGTCTCTTTCATTTGACCCACTGTTGCACCATCAGATGGTGCTGAACCATCTTTTACATTCGCCAAACAATTGCCAAGACAATCGATAACTCCCACATCACGTATGACACAATGATCTTTTATATATTTGAGATTTACAGCATCATTTTCATTTTTTGGATAACCTATATCGTTAATAACAAATTTATAAAAAGAAAATCCATCTTTTGTCTTTTCAGGTATCAAAGAATGTAAATAGCGTCTATTTACGCTGTCTTTTGCATCTTTAGGGTCATCTACGTTGGATATACGTTTATTGTTGGCACTATACGTTTTCCCATTGAATTTTAACGTATTTTTTAATTCAGATGACAAATAACCTTTGTTTATCGCATCACCGTTTTGATTTGGTTTACCAACGTTGATAATTCTATGATCTTCTGCGTCATATGTGTTATTTTGTAGTTTTAATGTTGGCGATATCTTTTCCTTTAATATTTTTAGATTTATTGCATCGTTTTCATCCGTAGGATCTTTTATGTTTTTTAACCTTTTATTACTCATATCATAATCTCCATCAGGTGTTTGTGGTAAACCAGCACTTCTTTTTAAACTATTGGCATAATATAACCCATCCGAGGAGTAACGTCCGAACTTGTCGACACTCATGGTGCAACTGAATAGTATTCTAGGGAGTAACGCATTTTTATGAGATTACCCCACGGTTTCGGAGTTCATCCACTAAAGCCACCCATTCGTTTTCCAATCCAGTATGACCCGCTTCTTTAGCTTCATGTATTAGTTTCATTCTATCCACCAATTTATTGATATTATTGTAATAAATCACATTTGTGTTATATAGTTTCTTCATTAAACCTGTACCCGTAACGGACTTACTTCTTTTTCTTCGTTCCTGAGCACTTACATCCAAAGTGGATGCCATAAATCTTCGTTTTACAGGTTTTCTTTGTGTTAACGGCATTGTTTGTCTTCTAGTTGGTATTAACTTGGATACAAATTCTTTATATTTTAAAGACTTAGATCTAAAAGGAGGCTGGTCAGGTAAATACTTTCTCCTATATGCATTTGTCTGTTCCAAAATATTTTTATATGCTTCCATGTCTTTTTCTTTCACTACCGATACTGAAGGCTTATTTTCAAATAATAATTCAAATAATCCTTTTGTGCCCTTATACCTTTGATCACCAATGACAATATTATCATGTTCGTCAACGTTTAACGGGCTATTACCTATCATTAAACCGTCTTCTGTTAATCTCGCTCCATAACTATGGTAATTCTTATTAGGAATTGTTCCGAGTAACATTTTTACCATGTATTTCCTTCCTAAAGGTCCTTTGTTATGAATGTTTTCACCCAATAAGCTTATGTTTGACGGACCTTCCCTTGTCTCTTCTTCTTTTTCCTCTTCACTAGCAGTTGATACAACTTCATGTCCTCTTTTGGCTTTTACTTCATATAAATCTTTTATTCCACTATAGTCCGGTGATTCTAGCTCTCTTTCGGGTTCTCCACCGGTAAAACCACTATACGTAGAGGATTCCAGGTCTTCATCACTAAAATTTTCTGATTTTACATTTTCTCTTTCAAACTTCGTAATAGGTGCAATCGCATCTCCTTCCAATACAGGTTTAGCAAATTTTTTGTTTAATTGTTTCAAGGGTTCAGTAATTGGTTTAAAAGTAGATTCAAGGAATTTCTCCCTCTCGCTAATACCTAGTTTCAATGCTCTGTTTTTAGCCCGAATAGAATCACTAAGTGATTTTATTTCTTTTACTAATTTTTCTTGGTTAACCATGTTTGTAGCAAGACGTGTTGTACAACAATGAATGTGTTATACCACGTTTAATGTATTAATATAAATTTATCAAATCCTATCCTGTATCGACCATTGTTTAGCGGTTGTTCCTTCATAATTGTTAGGAACCCATACTTTTCAGCCCAAGCCTTTCCACACAACTCTTTAAATCGTTCAAATGTCATATCCGCATTTACATGATCAAAATATATATGTTTTAGGTTGGTTTCGTCCTGTTTAAATACAATTAACATGTTTGCATTGTCTCTAATGAGTTGTTTAGGTATTTTGCTGTAAGTTTGGCCAATATAAATGCTATCTATGTTGTTATGTCGACCCATAGCGAAGTAATTCCTTATTGTGTTTTGGTTTTCACAAGATACATCGTCGAATATAAACACGGAGAATGGTTTAGCTTCTTGTGGCTGCATGGCACTCTCGCTTGCATTAAACTTTAAATATTTAACTTCAGGCACATTAGTCAGTATTTTTTCCAATAATTGATACTTTGGTTGTTGTAGTGATTTTGAAAATACATATAGATTGTTAAATCGTAATCCTTTAGGGTTTGTAATCAAATTGAATACTACATTAGTTTTTCCACAGTTGGAAGGTCCGGTAACCAGACAACGAACGGTGTTTGGTAACAAATTGCCATGCTTCCCACTATTGAATTCTGAATTATCCACTGTGAGTTCATCTATATTATTAATAGTAAAACTCTCTTTTTGTGGTACTATCTCCATCCTTTGTAATGGTTCAACCTAAAATGATTCTCTATCGTTATATCAAATCCTTTTTAGGTATCCAAGAATCTTCCGTCTTATTAAATCCTAACCATCGTACTTTGACCTTATCTTTTTTCCGTTGCAACACCTTTTCAACTAAATATACATCGCCTACTGTTGATTTTAACATTTCATGTCCATAAAACCCTCCTTCAAGCAATTGTCCTTTATTATCTTTTAAAATATATGTCTCAGGTACTGTAGGTTGTACTTTGAATACAGTAAAAACCTCATTGGTCCAATTTGGCAGGTATCTTTTACTGAATACACCTTTATATTTACTTATTCGCACTTTATCACCCACATTAAATTTTTTAGGCTTTAGTTTTTCAACTTTTGGTTTAGTATTCGTTTTTATACGTTTTAATACAAGGTTTTCATTTTTACTAGTTACTTGGTTTGGTTTCATCCCGATAGTCCTATGAAATTTGTTATTGTAATCGTTTATAAGTTTTGGTAACATATCAATCCATATGTGCGATCCTCTGTTGGAAAACATTTTATACATTGCACTTTTTAAAGTTCTGTTGAATCTTTCGATTATTGAGGCTTTTACTTCTGAATTGGTTGAATAATGGTTTATATTGTGTTTTTTCATTAAATTTGCAAATTCCTTATTAAAATATTCTTTTCCATCATCTGTTTGTAAATGTTTAATAGTATGTTTGTCTCTTTGTATAGCTGTTTCCATTGCTTTTGTAACACTTTTGCCACTTTTATCTTTTAGTGGTAAAGCATCTGCCATTTTTGAAAAACAGTTAATAACAGTCAATATGTATTTATATCCTTTATTTTGTTTGCTATAAGGAATCATTTCGATTAAATCCGCTTGATATAAATCATTAATTCCTTTTATCACCGTATTTCTTCGTGGAAACTTTCTTCTTGCAGGTTTATGAAGTTCGTTGACAATTTGTTGCTTCAAGTCCTTCATATTGCAGGTTTCAATGTTTGTTGTATCACATGTATAATCACAATGAATGTTGTTTTAAATATTCACATCATTTATATGGGTCAAGGTCATCCAAACTTGTGTAAAAAAATGGGGAACACGGCGTTGGACTTGCCGTGTTCCCCATTTTTTTACGGAAGGAGAAAGGAATAAGGTCGTAGTTGTAGAAGGACGAAGAATAGGTTACTAGTTGATAGGGTTTAGAGAGTAGTGGCCAAAAGGAAGAGTGTGGATTTTGTCGGGCATAATGTATCTTTTATCATCCCGAGCTGACAACGCTTTTTTAATTTCGGTGACACTGTAGACTTGATGCTTGAAGCTTCGGATATTGTTGAATGTTGCTGATATCGTAGTATCTTCAAACAAACAAGTCTTGTAGTGGTCAAATGTCACGTGTTTTTTCAAATAAGATGTCTTCACTCCTTTTGCTTTCTTCACTGTCGGTGTGTTGTTCTCGTGGTACATCTTAAATGAATACAATTTCGCCATCAGCGCCACTATTTCTTCTAAAGGCATTCCATTTGCTTCATCTTTGAATTTTCCAATTACTTTTTTATATTTTTCATTAAAATTTGGATGGTTTTTCGGATAGTCAGAAAAATCGAAATCTTCTTTGTATGGAAAAGTCCTTAGGTCTTCATACATGTCCAAAGTCTTTATCCAGTAGATAAACGCGTCCGTATCCATGTATGCGACTCCAATGTTTTCCCTTCCGTAATGTTTAACCATTTTGTTATAATGGAAATCATACATCAGGGTTTTACTTATATCCAAAATCGACATACCTATGTATAACGGACGGTCCATGACTATTGTTGTTTTCTTCATACTGACAGCGACTAGTTTTTCGTTTATAATCATGGATGTTCCGAAATTTGGTTTTTGCACTAATTTTTCCAATTTCCTAGGATCACTCACTAATTTTACATTTTTGTGTTTTCTTTTGTTCTCCAAGGTCTTCCCAAAGATGGCATTGTTCATTAATTTATAGAAGTCCTTTTCAAATGCTGTTGTCGCTGCAGCTCTTCTTGCAGTGTTGGAATCAATATATGGTTTCAACCAACAAGACTGGGTGAATTCAATTGCTCTATGAATTCTCACTATACGTAGACCCAATTCAAGAGCCTGTTGAACTACCCAGTAGTGAGCCACATAGCGATCCTTATTCTCCAAGGTCATCATCAATTTTGGCCATCTTCCTGTCGGTGAAACTTCAGTCTTGGCTAGGAGAGGCAAGTCGTAGTGATGGTCATGAAGGTGCTCTGGATATTCGAAATCACAGTCCAAAATATAGCCTTTTGGACCATTCTTTGGAATCTGTGAGATGTCTCCAATGGTGGCCGGGTCGATCCATTTGAAGTCAGCGTAGGGAAGCGGATTTGACATTGCCCAACCATAAAGGTTGTTTGCGTCAAAGTAGCCAAGGTAGACCGATGGTTGTTGCTCGTCGAAGCCGGGGATGTACTTGTTGTTGGCTTTGACATGACGTGTTACAGCTTGTGTCAAACCGCCCCGTACACCAGATTCCATCATGAGCACCATATCGATATCCGTTAGAAGTTCCAGTCGACAGTTGGTTGACTTTAGCATAGCTTGCCATGCTAATCCTGGAGATGTGTACGAGTGTAGAGGGTCCAGTCCATAGGCGGAGAAGCAGGTGTTTCGGAATTCTTCCATCACATCGCACAGCAGAGTTACGTCCAATTTTATATAAAAGTCAGAATATTCCCCTAAGGTTTGAATGTTTAGTTGGTTCCAAACATTACAAGCATGATTGTAGTCTTCAACGGAGATTTCACTTTCGTTTAATTTGCTGTTGAAGGCTTCGATCGGTGGTAGACTGGTTTCTTCAAATTTTTCTGTAGATGTTATGTAGTCGTAGGGGAATACTCCTTTACGTAATACTAAGTCCAATTTATCTTCAGGTACAATCTTGCTGGTTTCTTTTAGGTCTTCTCTTCGTAGATTCTCAGACAATCTGCTCAAACTAGATGGCATAAATCTATAAGAGTCTACAAAGCGAAGTTTAATTTTACCTACGGTTTTTGAGAAACTGATGTACTTTTCCAATGTTGTAGCAAGAACATCAATTTTACCATCATCTCTTCCTAACTCTGGAATAATGAAGTGGGAGTCGTAGCCGCTAAGATTGTGTAACACGACAGGGATAAAGTGGGGCAGTTTGTAATTTATATTGCATGAATTACAAGCAGCTCCTCTGTATAAACCTGTCAGGTGATCGTGATCTCTTACTTTTGGATTTTCTTCACTGAAGCTCTTCTCGCATAGATAACATCTTGATGCCATATTGTATTCTTCTTGTTGATTCTCATTCAAAGGTTCCATAGGTACGACATTACCATACAAGCGTTGTACCTTTTCAGCAATGTCATACAACTGGTCTACGAAATACTTAGCGGCTTCTTCACCACGGTAAAGTATTGGAGTGGATGTTAAACCATAGTTTTGCAATTGGTTTTCAGACAAGGTTGATTTCACTATTAGACAAAAACTGTTGGGTTGATGCAACTGATATTTTGTTCTTCTAGTCACTTCACCGTCCGGCAGCTCCTGTGGTACTAACGTAGATTCAAAATCTGCGTAGATGACTACTGGAATCCGATATTGGTGAACTGTTTTGTTAAATTGGATACACGCTCGAGATGGTGGTGGCAGACTAATCTTCACTTCATAATTTTCATTACAAAGTCTTTTGTGTTCTATCAACCACTCTAATCCTCCTTGTCTTATTTCTTTATATGTGAAACAAAAACATCTTTTACACACTGTTAACCTACGCCTCTGTTTTGATAATTGATTTCGAATCAAGGATGCAAAGTCCTTTATCCACACATAATGTGAAATTTCACCCTTAGTGATCAGTAACAAATCAGTGTGGTTTCTTTGCTCAACTTTTACTACCCGCAAAGGATAAACGTTGTTCGAATCATCCAGACCGAAAACATTCACTGAAACGCCAGGATTTTTCTTTTCAAATTTGTCTATGTCTTTCAATGTAACTGGGTAGGTGAGGCCTTGAAAGTTGTAGCGGTGTTCATTTTCGTAATACTCTCTACCAACTCTTTCAGGATGATCTTTAACATACTTGGTTAACATTGCATACTTAAAACATTCATTACCTTCATTTTGCACATTCCTACACGATTTAGTGTTTTGGATTTTCTTTGGTAAAGGGATAAAACTACTACCCCTTAAACCATATCCATGCTTGTGAACCCTTACATCCATACCTTCAATTGATGACAAAGTCCATCCAGATCCTCTTCCTTCATGTTCTTGAAGTTTTGTTATAAGTTCTTCCAAGCATTCTTCAATAATATCATCGATGTTGGAGGTGAAGGTAAGGGTTCGGTTTTTGGTAATGAACGCTCTCAATGCTGTTTCACCATCAGTATTGTTAAACATAGCCTCTAACACCATTCCAAATTTAATAAAATTTAATCTTTGTAGTTCTTCCCTCAAGGTTCCACCAACAAGTTCCTTAGCCTGGGTTATGAATGTTTCCAATTCCAATTGAACGTTATTAATTTTGAAATGTGTTACAACTCGTCCTGGCAAGGCCGTGGTGCGCAGTTGTCTTACATCTTCCAGTTCTTCTTCTTCCATATCCTCTTCTTCGGTGTCCTCTTCTTCGGTGTCCTCTTCTTCAATAGGTCTTGTAGCAGTAGATGGTCCAGCACCAGCAAATTGGATCACACTAGGTCTTCTTCTTTGCATTTGCTGTAGATAGCTGTCCCAGTAGTCCGTCTGCTTCTGGTGCTCTTCCAAAAACCGGTCAATTGAGTCTAAGTCTATTTCATCCATGGTAATATCTTCTTTTCTATCTTCGTCTTCATGTAATTCTCTGTGTATGGTGAAAAGATCTTCGTCTTGAAAGATTTCCCCACAAATGTCGCAAAGAGCCATTTCAAACAGTTTGGCTTTGAATGCACACTCTGTGAATGTCCACGCAATAATGAGCAGCGCACTCCACCGGGACCCTTTATATCCGAGGCAGATAGGTGGGGAAAGTGACGTCATATGGAAACAGGTTATCACTCATGTGCTAAATTTAGCCTTTACACAACCGTTTGTAATACATTTATCAGTAGGCTTGATAAATTGATGATATTTGGTCTAGATTCAATAATTTGTACAAGTTTTTTCAAAGACGTCTGTTTGAGCAAGTTTATGTAGGTCAAGGTCATTTGGAATTATTATTTTGAGCGGGGGATAGAGCACTAAGCAGCATCATTTACTACAAAGTGCTCTATCCCCCGCTCACATTCTTTTTTAACTTTTTGTTTAAACTTTTTACAAAGGTGAAACATCACCATCAGAGTCGGAATCATCCTCATCACGGAATAGGCAGCGATGACAATACATAATTCTTCTGGCAACTAACATCCTATCCATTGGACGATGGGGAGTGTCTTGTTCTTGTTCTTCTTCTTCTTCGATTTCCAATTGGAATTCCATTTCCGACTCAGATGACGACTCTAATGTTTCGTAGGCGTGCAAGTCCACCTCATTGTCCGTTGAACCAGCTTCGTCAGAGTCCGTTTCAATATCCATTATCTCTTCCTCCTCCTCTTCTTGATCAACCGCAGGTAGTTGGTCCTCTACTTCTATAATTTCTAGAGGTATTACCTCCAGAATAGAGACAATTCTGTTGCGATGGAACACGGTGTTGTCAAGTGGAGCCATGGTATGGAAGTGTTGTATCCATCCAATTTGCTTACCCTTTTTATACCCCCACCAACTATACAATTTATGTGGGTCAAGGTCACGTAAAGATACCCTTTGAGCGGGGGATAGACCACTAAGCAGCATGCTAGTCCATTGCCGCAAAGTGATCTATCCCCCGCTCTGTTCTACAAAAACCTCAATCAAGTCCAAGTCCAAGTCCTGTTTAACACATTTTATTCTAATTCCATATCCAATTTAAAAATTTCAATTTCACATGGTTTACATTCCTGATGTATCAAACACTCCAGCTCCCTAAACATATCGTCCAGTTCGTCCAAATTATGATGTCCTACTTTTAACACATGAAGGTGGTTCATGCTTTGCATTGTAGCATGACCATCAACAAACAAGTTTCTTTTCCACGCTAACATAAATTGGCAGTTTTCTTGAAAGATTTTTCTCACCAAACAATCATACACAGCCGTCAACATGTCTCTACAATCTTCATAGTGTACCATCACAGAATACCTGTCCAAGTTAGCACCAAGCAGCGATCCACTCATTGTTTTTAGCGTTCCACTGGAAGGTCCAAAGCAGAATGAAGTCGAGATGTATAGACCCCCTCTTTTATACCAGTTAACCTGTTGTCCTTGCTGTAAAGTGGGTCAAGGTCATCCAATGCTACCCTTTGAGCGGGGGATAGACCACTAAGCAGCATGCTAGTCCATTGCCGCAAAGTAGTCTATCCCCCGCTCTGTATTCTACACACACACACACATGTCCATGTCCAAGTCTTTCATTACATACCCAATATATATTCAGTTCCTTCATCATCACTATCACTCATCACTGCTTCCACAAACTCCACAGGATTAAAGTTAAATTGTTTCAATTGTTCTTTTAAGTTTTCAATTTGTTGGTCCTTTACTTCTAAAACACTGTGAAGGTGTGATATGTAGTCCGCTGCCTCGTTGATGCTTGCTACTCTCGGATCGCCTAACTTCAAGCTGGGAACTACACCCTGCAGCCTGAAGTACGCCATACACCTTTCTTGCTCCTGCCGTTGGCCAGGACTGAGCAAGCCTTGTCCGTCTTGGCTTACCTCCAGCAAGGTCCGTAGCATCGGAGCTTTGCAGGCGTTTGCCCGAGCAACAGTTATGCTGTGGAATGGTCGAGCAGGTCCACGAGTAGCAGGCAGAACGTTGGCAGCACGCCTTCTTGAAGAAGAAGAGGAAGCCTGAGAAGTTTTGGAGTTGAAAGCCATGTTACAGTGCTGTATTCAGCTAAGCGGTACAAAGCAGAATAACCAAACTGCACGTTAATACCCGTATATATACACTTATCAGTGGTGGGGGTACTAGCTAGCCTTGGTAAAGTGGGTCAAGGCCATCCAAAAACATTACCAGAACGGGGGATAGATCACTAAGTGGCATGTTAGTCCATTGCCACAGAGTGATCTATCCCCCGCTCTGTATTCCGCATTCACACACACATTCATACAAACACGCAAGTCCCAGTCCGAGTCTTTACCCACACCTATCCACTCTCATCCTCACTATCATCACTATCATCTAACAATCTGTCACACTTCATAATTAGTTTTTCCCATTCTTTCCGGATCAAAAGTATTTCACTGTGTGCACTCTCCAACAACCTCTTCTTTTCCTCTAACAACCTGTCCTTTTCCTCTATCAATACGTTACAACCTTTAATATATCTTATAGCAGCTCTAACAGTGTCTTCCTGTGAAGATGCACCAACCACTACACCTGGCACTACCTGCTGGAGTTCTTCATACAAGCTAGACTCTCTTCTGGAGGCTCCACTGCTGCACAACTCCGTCTTGCTCGGAGTGAATCCGAAGAACCGAACGCGACTCTTTGACAGGCGGCCCCGCCGGATCGGTCCAGAGCTTGAGCCAGAGTTGGATGCGGTCGGGCCAGAGGTAGAGGCTGGAATGTTCATGGCTGACATGGTAGTATTCAGCTAAACAGTGTAAAGCAGAATGAGAAGACGGTTGATCACCGCTCCTATATATACCCATTTTTAGTGGTGGGGATAACACGGGGAGGGGGGGGGGGTTGAAAGAAATTTTGCTTAGTCTTCCCGGTCATCAGTTTTACATACCTTTAGCACACCCATTATTTTGGTTTCTTCTATAACTTTACACACCTCAAACACCCAAGCAAACAGCTCATCTATGTTGTTATAATTAATTTTTGTCCAGTGTTGATACTTGTGGGTTTGTTTGTTTATAATACATAGATAAAATGTAGACCCATCTCGTCTTATACAACACTCAACTTCCATTCTATGCCGGTTTAGCACTTCCCAAGCATTGTGTTCATTTATCAAGAAGTCACCACCTTTGTAATTGTACTGTGACATGTTTACCACAGAGCATAGGAACGGGCTGAAGCAAATGAACGGCTCATACAAGCTTATTAAAAGCGTTAGAGTGGGGGGTATCACGTGATACACGACATAAGTTGTAAGGTTAGCAGTTTACTTTAAACAGTAATTTATGTGGGTCAAGGTCATTCAAACTTTAAAAATTTTTTACCTCCAAACACTTGTAGCAAGCTACAAGCGTTTGGAGGTAAGTTTTTTATTTGTTAAAGATTTTTGTAACTTAGTCTTCACCCTCAAGGACACGGTTTGAGATTGTCCCAGTGATTTTACATCACCGCCAGGTTAAAGTATTATACAAGTCAAGTATTTTTTTTTTATTAGTTGACTTGTATAATACCCCTCTCCCTTACTTTAAGAGGGTTAAGACTAAATTTAGAAAAATTAATTTGGAAGAGGAAATTTAATTAATGTCCAACACTTTTAAACACAATTTTGATTTTTTGGTGAGCCCATGTCCTAGTCCATTTCCCAAACAGATAGGCATCCTTTTCTTCGAATTAAATAAGCCCCGGGGACAAAAAATTCTCTTTGTACCATCGCAGGTGGTACTTTCATTCTATGAAGGCGGCCATCACCTTTTAGAATGATTTGCACATTTATGTTAAATGCTCCATAAGCTTGAACAATGAAATAATATTTTTTGTCCCTCTTGAGCCTATTAATTTTCAGCTTCTGCGGACTGTTGGGGTGTTTGAACTTGGACTTTTCAGGCATAATATTAAGGCTATAGGGCTTTGGTGTCGGAATTTTGATTTTCTTATTCAAGTGTCGTTGGCAACGATCTTTTTCTGGAAGAGCAAAACTCGGACAACAAAGAACCACAGCCTCTCTGCTAAACCAAACATAATCGCATTTATCACGCTTGCCAGCAGGGCATTTAACACGATTACGTTTCTTTTGTGTTGGACTCTTAGTGTTTTGGAGCGGCGCTTGATCTAACTTAGGCTGGCTGGAAAGGATGGAGGGTGATGGTTTAGCACGGTCAAGGGGTAATTTGCAAAGAATTTTGGGTCGGGTAGGAGAATGGGTTAGATCAATAGTGGTTTTAGGTGAGGTAGAATTGTCTGGGGAGAAGATCGATTTACGGGATGGTTTGACTGTAGATGGAATGTTGGCTTTGGGTGAGGTTGACTTGTCTGGGGAAAAGATCGATTTGCAGGATGGTTTGACCGGTGTGGATGGCATGGGGGATACGGGTAGTGGACATTGGGTCTTTGTATAGGAAAGGATTTTCTGTGTACGGGAGTAGGGAATGATTTTGGACCTCGACTTCTTCTCCTCAAAGACCGCTGACTCCGAATCAGAATCTGACAACAATGAGATCGGCGGTGATGCTATGAGCACTCGGCTGCTTGCAGGGTGAGCGCCAGCCCCTCTTGAAGTCGACGGAGCGTCACCAGCACCACTGACACTTGGACTTGTTGGTTCCGTTGGTGGCAGCGGAGATAGGCTGGGCATCGAAGGAGCCGACGGCATCTCCAAACAGCTGAGGATTGTGCTCATCAAACACGTTTGGAGAATCGGAGCAGCGGAGGTTGAAGTTGGAGTAGATGTGTTGGTCGGAGTAGACGTGTTGGTTGAATTCGATTTGATGTATGGGAGAACTGGTGGATAGTTCTTGAAGCGCATGTTGAGGTAGAAAGAGCGTTAAATGCAAATAACGGAGAAGTACTTCCAACGAAGGCTGGAGCAGGAATGAGAAGTGCGTGCAACCGGGCCCCCTTATATCCCCACCGGGGCTGCCACGCCCAGGATATCAGGGGTGGGGGAGGGGGTGGGGGAGGGGGTGGGGGTGGGGGGTGGGGGGGGGGGCTCGCACTTTTTGCCGGGGGGGGGGGGCGCTCGCATTTTTTGCCGGGGGGGGGGGGGCTCGCACTTTTTGTCGGGGGGGGGGGGGCTCGCATTTTTTGCCGGGGGGGGGGGGGGCTCGCATTTTTTGCCGGGGGGGGGGGGGGCTCGCATTTTTTGCCGGGGGGGGGGGGGGGCTCGCACTTTTTCAAAAAAGAAGCCCCACTTGGGGCATTTATGTTGCCATCGCTGAAGCCTCCCAAGAGACCCAACTATAAACAATTCCAAACTTGTGCGTTACTAATACCTAACTGTTAACTTTTAAAAGACCTCTATATATAAACTGTGTTAGTAAGATCTGACTGTTAAAGATTTTGAAAACTTTTATATTTAGGTCAAGGTCACGAAAAAACTTTAAAAAAATTAAGCCCCACACCCCCCTATGGGGGTGTGGGGCACTTGGGTTGTCATCGCTGTAGCCTCCGAAGAGACCCAACTATGACAACAAGGCAACATCCAATGTCGTGTACCCTTCGCCACGCGAGACTTGTAAACATTTACTGCATTTCCAACTAATAACTTTTCCAATAGCTAACGAAATGTCATTTACATAATTTTGAAAGAAACTGAGGACGCCCTAGTGGCTTACGTCCTCGGTCCGAGTGCAGAGGCCATCGGCTCATTACCCCCGTATAAGCGTACAAACGGACCACCTCCTATTTCTCAGCCGCATTGAAGCATGCATGAGAGGAGCCTAACAATTATAAAAAAAAGTGGCTTTACACGGGGGCCTACTCCCGTAACCCTATCTTTAATATTTTTAATTTAGCAATGCAGTAACTTTTTACAAGTCCTATGTGGGTCAAGGCCACACGGACATTAAAAAATTTCGGCCCCCGTACATCCATGGCGAACCACGAATGTTCGGGGGCCTTGGGGACAAAAAAACACAAATAGCTAATAAAGTTTCATTTACATAATTTTGAGTTTCCAGAAGGGAAACTAACTGAGGACACCCTAGTGGCTTACGTCCTCGGTCCGAGTGCAGAGGCCATCGGCTTATTACCCCCATATAGGCGTACAAACGGACGCTCCTATTTCTCAGCCGCATTAAAGCATGCATGAGAGGAGCCTAACAATTATACAAAAGTAACTTTACACGGGGGCCTACTCCCGTTCCCTGTCTTTACAATTTACTTTGAGCACTGCAAAAGCTCAAGGGGGGATTGCTAAAACAAGCGTATACACTTTAGAAAAATATAACACACTTACAACACACAATTGAGCTCAACGTAGTCAATGCTGGAACAAGCACATACATGTTAAACACATATAACAAACAAGACACAAAGGATAAAAGACACACAGTAGACATAAGGTACAAGTAAAACACTCTCATATAAAACAATTCGCAATACCCAATACCCAAACGCAAGCGCAATATCTTACAACTAATACAAGTCTTAAAGTTAGAGTAGACTTCGCTAAACACTGAAGGCGCCATTCAATGTTTAGTGATGCCTATGGCGGTCCGTCCCGATCGTTCACGTTCAACGCGCGGGAGCGGACTGCGAGCCGGCTCTGGCTGGGCCCCCTTATATCCCCACCGGGGCTGCCACGCCCAGGATATCAGGGGTGGGGGAGGGGGTGGGGGTGGGGGTGGGGGTGGGGGGGGGGGTGGGGGTGGGGGGGGGCACTTTTTGTCGGGGGGGGGGCACTTTTTGTCGGGGGGGGGGGGGCACTTTTTGTCGGGGGGGGGGGGGGGCTCGCACTTTTTGTCGGGGGGGGGGGGGCTCGCACTTTTTGTCGGGGGGGGGGGGGGCTCGCACTTTTTGTCGGGGGGGGGGGGGGTCAGGTAAGTTATGTGGGTCAAGGTCACCCACAACACTTGTACTCTAAGTGTTGGCTATACCCCCACCACAACTGGGTCCCTAGGCTACACAACACCGCTTCGCCAGTATGTCTCCGGCTTCCATGCGGTGCGTCTCGCTGTTCTCTAGCTCTCTATATGTAAGTAATTTTACAAGTTCTGAATGTAGGTCACTACACTTTAACTCTGGGACGATATCGACTTATAGTATTTCAGTGTTTTGACTCAAGGTCATCACACTTTAACTCTAGCACATCGGTTATCGTACCAGAGGTGCTCAATAACCTAACTTGTAATGTTTAGGGTGGCGTTTTCACGCCACGTGGTATCGCCATGAGTGTCCAGTCCAAGTTTTAAGTTAAATTAATTTTACTGTAATCTTTTCCATTTCCGCTTCGTTTTGCCAAAGTATAAGGTGTCGCTTAATAAAGTGGTATTTCTCTAAAGTTATAGGAGATTGCAAGGATACAATTAGTTTATTTAGGAGACTCTTCATCTTGGAGTTTAACACAATTTCCACTTTGACTTTGCTTCCTCGGCTCTCACAGCCTAAGCTGTACAGAAATGTTTCTTCTAGTGCCAACTCGGGCCAAGAGAACAGTGTGTTGACTGTAGGACAGCTCATGGTGAAGTGATGCGATACTCCAGCGTACCACCTCACCTTCCCCCGCCACTGTGACCTTCCCCCACTCCTGCTGTTTCCCCCACCTCTTTTCCCTTGACTCATGCGCTACAAGCAGTCTCTCAGTATTGTGCGGACTTTTGTGAGGTGAAGCCATGTCGCAGGACACTTTAGATAAGAAACTTAGCCGTGTTAAGACTTTATTAGTTGCTCACTGTCCACCACCCAAAGTTAAGAGAGTTTCAACTTTAGCTAAGTGGCGCAAACTGTTGCGCGGACACCCTAAGTTTTATACAAAACAGACTAATGTCAGTTTTACTGATGAGGATTTGTTTAAAATATTGGATGAAATGACTTTTCCTTGCAAAATTCAGTTAGTTACTCCCATTCCTGACAGTTTAGAGTCTTAGTCTCTCAAGCCGATATACCTAGCATACACAGAGCCTGACAGTCAGTCACTCGGTGGCTGTCGTGGGGTGCGCATCGGTGTCGGCGCTCCGTTGTTAAGTGTTCAAGGTCACAGTAACATAAAATTGCGGGCGTTGTACTGGTTCAAGGTCACCTGAGGGATAACCGATTGCCCATTTAGGCAGAGTCATGTCAGAAACTCGAGTTTAACTTGGCACTTTTGCCGTTTCTTGTCGAAAATTCGCTCCAAGTGGTCAAGGTCACGGGGACTCTGACTAAAACTCGGAGCGTAGTGCGAGAAACGGCAAAAGTGCTAAAAAATTTTAAGTTTCTGCGTGACCTTGACCTTAGTGGCGTCGGTGACGTCGTTTTGATGACGTAAGGGGTGATGACGTCATCAGCACGTCATTTCTGTGACGTCATGGGTGTGACGTCATCGAAATGACGTCATTAGTGATGACGTCATCGATTGCGTCATCGATGACGTCATCGATGACGTCATCGGTGAGGTCATTGACCTCGATGACGTCATCCCTCAGGTGACCTTGAACTGGGCCAGCGGCCGCAATTTTACACTACTAGCGGTCGATGAGGCTATAATCAATGCGAACCTCCCAAAATCTATCAAATCCGGGTTCGACGCTACTTAGTACAGTGGGCACGCACAAAAAAACTGCACTTTTTGATTGGGATATGGCAATTTCTATGGTCATAGCTGATGCCCAAAGGTAACTTTTCAGATAGGGAGCCACTTCAAATTCCGTGTAGGACACCAAAATGGCGGCCATTAAAGATGGCCGCCATATGCCCACGTAATGTTGCACCATATTTGTTGTATCTCAGCTTCTAATGGTCCGATTTCAATAAACTTGTTATTATTTTAAAGCTGATTTTATAAGGAAACTTTTTTATATTTGACATTTTACTGTAAAACCTAAGCGTTCTGCAGAATCTTTATAAAAACTAAAAACTTTACTATTTTTTGATACATTTGGTAAGTAACATTATAGTTGTGGTACGATTATGGGATTTTGCTTTTTTACTGTCTCTAGCTGCCAGCTGATAACGTGTGGACGCACTAATTGTTTACCAGATGTTTGTTGTTTTTACAGCAGCTTGAAACAAGACAACTTGAGTTACATTATTTGTTGTTTTAAGTGTTACAGTGCAAGCAAATATTTATGATGTAATTATTAGTTTATATATTACCAAATTAAGTGATAACGTTTGTCCTTTTTCCGTTTTATTACTTAATTTTAATTTGTGTGATGTAGAATCACCCATGAGTGTACGATTTTTCCTCCAAATTGCCTAGCACTTCAAATCATGACGTACGGAAAACTATGTAGCTCTGAAAGGGCTTCGTTCCAATCGCTTTTGTTTTAAATTAGATTAAACCAGTTTCAAAATGTCCTCGAAGCGTTTGGTGTTGGCAGACAATAACACTGTATTTCCTCCCAGAGTTGTCGATTGGACCAAATGTTGCTTATGTCACAAATATAATAATGAAGACTTGATATGTCCTGCTACACACACTGCTAAATCACTTGTTGGTGCGGGCTACAAAACGCTTGCAGAAAATCTAATAGAATTTCATAAAGTAGATGCATTGCCCCCTGGTTTGGATATAAACATGTTAAATGAAGGAGAGGGAATAGAACGAACATTGGAAAAAAACAAAGCTAAGTGGCATAAAAAGTGTGCGCTTAAATTCAATAGAACAAAGCTAAACAGGGCAAAGAAACGCAAACGTGCATCGTCATCTGAAAACAGTGAGCAGCAGCTAATGGAACCAATTGTTAAAAAAACTAGGTATAATGGTTATTCAACTTCATGTATTCAAACGAAAGATGAACTATGTTTCATATGTGGTGAGAAGGGCACGTCCCGTAAACCTTTGTCTAAGGTTGCTTCCCTGCAAGACGATAAAATTAGGAGATGTGCTGAAATTACTAATAATGTAGAACTTAAAGCTTTCCTCGAGTGTGGGGATTTAGTTGCAAAAAAAGCTAAGTACCACTCAAAGTGCTATACAAATCTAACAAATTGTCTAAGAACACGAAGCAGAACAAAAGAAGATGGAGTCAGCTCTATTCTTGAAAGTATGGCATTTGCGTCCGTTGCACGATTTATAAGGGAGAAAATCTATGCTTCTGAATCAGATAACACTGAGATAGTTTTTAAAATGTCTTATCTGACAACTATTTATACAGACAGCCTATCCAATCTTCTTGGTGTGGAAAGTAAAGACCTGAAAACAACACATACCACCCGTCTACGTGAAAGAATTCTCGATCACTTCCCACATCTCAAAGCCCAACTTTCAGGCAGGGATTACTTCCTGCACCGAGAAGGTGCTAATATCTTTCAAAATGTTCACTCTGACAACCTTGATGATGATGCTGTTGCATGTGAAAGATTCGTAAAAAAGATTAGGAAGGTTATAAGTGAGAAAAAAGTTACTTTTAATGGTCACCTGAGTTATGATCAACAAAAGTCAAGCGTTCCTCCAGAACTTCTTGCTCTAGTGTGTAATTTACTACATGGTTACACTTCATCAGAAAATACAACTAGAGAAACACAGTCTGCTCTGACTATTAGCCAGTTAATAGTTTTTAACCACAGTGAAAGTGTTCCAAAAGGCAAAATTGTTCGCCACAAGAAAAGTCATGAAACACCAGTTCCGATATACTTAGGTCTGTCAGTATTTGGAAGAACGCGAAATAATACAATAATTGATGCCATGCACGAAAGAGGGCTCTCAATATCATCAAACAGAATCAGGGAGATAACAGCAGATCTTGCTCGTTTGGAGATC
This sequence comes from Neoaliturus tenellus, assembly GCA_030545055.2. Taxonomy (NCBI): domain Eukaryota; kingdom Metazoa; phylum Arthropoda; class Insecta; order Hemiptera; family Cicadellidae; genus Neoaliturus; species Neoaliturus tenellus. The sequence goes on from CM061531.1 coordinate 113,480,199, forward strand.
CTTACTGCTGAAAATGAAGGCGTCGTATGCCCCTCAAATTTGCGTCATGGCCTCTTCGTCATCGGTGCATATGACAACATTGATCATAACTACAGCAGCACCACTTCAGAGTCTTCTTTTCATGGAACAGCAATTTCTATCTTTCAAATTCCATGCAAAGGAGAAGTTGGCGAGCCTCGTGAAGTCCTTCCAAGCATATCTTTTGTTGGTCAAAGAAACAAAAAAGTACCAGAACTTCCTGACGGATACAGTATTGTGAAGCCTGTAACACTACCCTCTAAGGAGCCACCTGTGCCAAAAGCAAACCAACATACGTCCTCTGAAATTACTATATCTGAATTTGGACCTCAGTGGAAAATGGAACAGGAATGGCTAAATCATATCCTTACTGACAGAACCAGTGGGCCTCTAGATCTGTCCTGGGCAGCGTTCCATGCTTCGAAAGAAGGCTCTCCATCATTTGAATTAACACGTAGTTCGCTCTTACCATTATTCAATGAAAATTCTTCATCGCCGTCAATGATGAAGCATGGAATGGAACTGATGAAACAGATTACCGAATTTTTAAATCCAGTCCAAATTCCCATCATATGTGTGGACCAACCTCTATATGCGTTGGCTAAATCCATCCAGTGGAACTGGCCTGATTCGTACGGCGAATCTAAGTTTGTAGTCATGTTTGGAGCGTTTCATATTGAGCAGGCTTTTTTAAAAGTGCTTGGCCAGATACTTGAAGGAAGTGGCTGGACTAGCTTGGTCGCAAACTCTGGAATCAAGACAGAAGCAGGAGCGGAAGCGTGCCTTAAAGTTACTCACGTCACAAAGGCAAGAGCAATTCATGTGAAGACTGCTGCGGTTTTGTACAGCCTGCTGCATGAAGCATTTACACAAGAAAGCCCAGACATTTCATTTGAAGAATGGATTGGAGAAAAGTGTTCAAAATGAACAACCTTTCAATTCTGGCTTCTAGTACTAGACTTAGAGGTACTTCTACTGTCCTTCGTTCGGTCGATCAGAGATAGTAACTACGGACTGTTCACACAAACACTGAAGAAGTTAGCACCTTGGTTTTTCCTCATGGACCATCCCCACTATGCTCGTTGGTTGCCAATCCATATCAAAGACTTAGAAGAACTAAAAAACACAGCACCAAATGTACACGAATATTTCAGCAAAGGTCAGTTCGTCGTTCATAAAACAAACAATCCTTTTTCCGCACTAGCTGTAGATCAAGCTCACGAGCAAAACAATGCTCTCATAAAAGGAAATGGTGGTGCTGTAGGTTTATTACAAGATTCATCTATGTTAAGAAGATGGATGTTGTCTGGGCCACAATTGGTTAGTATTCTAGATGAGTTCGAGTCTAGGAAAACTGAGAGTGCTGACAAGGCTGTCCACCACGAACAATATGCTGCTTACCAGAACAAGTTTCAGAACCAAAAAGCAGATTTAAAAAGAAGTTTTCTTGAGTTTGGGAACCCCTTTGAGGAAAAATCATGTGATCTTGTTGTATGGGATACAAAGGTTATAATGGATCAAGACCGAGTAAAAGCTGTGGTTGGTGCTGAAGAAACAGCTATACAACTGTACAACAATTATGTGGAAGCACGTCTGAGCAATGTGGCAAAAGTAAGCGTATTTGCTCCTATTAAAAAAAATCGGACCAAGTTTTTTGGCTTTGCCCAAAAAAAGAGTTCATGCCCAATCATTTCTGACTTAAAAAATGATGTTGAGCTTTTCTCTAGGGCTTTTATTGTGAGCCAAAACAGACAGTTGGATTTGGAAAGCTTTTTTGAACATGAAAATACCAGTGCACCACCATCGCTTTCTTCAAATGGTGTTCTTAGATCATGTCAGAAATCTCAGCTACTGAAAATCCTTGAAGAAACCGTTGACCAACCACAATTTGAAGGATTTGGCGATACAATTATTTTCGATGGTGCAGCACTAGTTCATGCTATTCCACCAAAAACATCACGCACCTTTGGAGAATACTGCGGTTCGGAATTCAAAAACAGAATTTTCAATGATGCGGAGAGGTTCCATGTAAATAGAATACACATTTCTTGGGATACTTACTCAAAAGCCTGCCTTAAGAAAGTTGTGAGAAATAAGAGAGGCGATGGTCTTCGTCGGCAAGTGACACAAGGAAATATGCTACCAAAAAATTGGAACGATTTCCTCCGCTGTGATCAAAATAAGACCGAACTTTTCAAGTTACTTGGAGAACAGGCACTTTTCAATTTTGATAGGACCCATATCATCACAGAGATTGATGGCATTATTTGTGCGGCACGCCCTGATGAATCTTCAATTAATGGAGTCAAGTGCAAGGAACAGGAAGAAGCTGACAGCAGGATTTTCCTCCACGCCAAAGACAGTGTTGAACATGGAGCAAAAAAGGTCATTATTTTCACAGTAGATACTGATGTTGTTGTTTTAGCAATATCTTTTTTCCACACTCTCAAAACCGCTGGACTTCAGGAGATGTGGATTCTCTTCGGTGCTGGGAAGAATCAGAGATTTATAAATATTAATGCAATTTTTGAAAGTATGGGAGAACATAAAGCTGTTGCATTGAGAGGATTTCATGCATTCACAGGATCGGATGTGACATCATCATTTGCAATGAAAGGAAAACCGACAGCTTGGACCGTGTGGAAATCATTTCCTGAAGCTACTGCAGCCTTCCATGCAATCTCTCTACCACAAGAGTCTATTTCTGACGAAACTTTAAAAGTCCTGGAGAAGTTTACCGTCTTACTTTATTACAAAGATGCTGAAGATTTCTCAGTTAACCGTATCAGAAAGTTTCTCTTTACTTCAAAAAATCGTGGTCTACAAAGTCTACCCCCAACTAGAGAGGCACTACGGCAGCACTGCCTTCGTTCAGCATACCTGGCAGGCCAAGTTTGGGGTCGTGCATGCTCAGTGAAGGACAACACTCCAAAGCCAGATGGATGGGGATGGACCATGGTTGCTGGGGAGTGGACACCTGTTTGGTCTTCTCTTCCCCCAATTATGGCAGCCTGTAGAGAATTAGTTAAGTGTAGTTGCACTGAATGCCATACACGATGCTCCTGTATGAAGGCCAAGGTCCCATGCACGCTACTTTGCAAGAACTGCTCTGGGAGTCGACAGTGCATCAACAATTATGAAAGCTATCAAGTGGAAGATGAATAAGTGATCTAAAATCATGGAGAAGCACTTAATTTACATGTGGACTGTTTCTTGGGTTTTTGTTTGTAATAGTTTGTTACATTATTGTAATTCCTGTTTTCGATGTTATTAAAATATGTGTTTTTTCTAAAGCTAAGAATCACTTTTTATATACTCAACGCTGCACACATACCCCTTTTTCCTTTAGTATGAAAAATCGTACCACAACTATAATGTTACTTACCAAATGTATCAAAAAATAGTAAAATTTTTAGTTTTTATAAAGATTCTGCAGAACGCTTAGGTTTTACAGTAAAATGTCAAATATAAAAAAGTTTCCTTATAAAATCAGCTTTGAAATAATAACAAGTTTATTGAAATCGGACCATTAGAAGCTGAGATACAACAAATATGGTGCAACATTACGTGGGCATATGGCGGCCATCTTTAATGGCCGCCATTTTGGTGTCCTACACGGAATTTGAAGTGGCTCCCTATCTGAAAAGTTACCTTTGGGCATCAGCTATGACCATAGAAATTGCCATATCCCAATCAAAAAGTGCAGCTTTTTCCTGTTTATAGCCATGTACACAACGTACTATACTGGCCTCTTCCCATTTAACGTGGACAAAATTGATATTTCTAAACTTGTTGTTAATGAGGCTTAACATTTATATAAATTTCAGACGCATACTTACTAAAACGGAGAGAACAAAAGAGGTTGAGCATGCAACGGGCAAAAGAAAAATTAAAAACTGATCCAGATAAATATGAAGAAGAGAAGAAGAAAGATAGGGATGGGAAAAAATAGTAGAAAAAGTATACAAGAAATGACAGAAAGAGAACAGAGAAAAGTTAGGAAAGGCTGGAAGAAATGTTCCCAGACTTACCGGGATCGGATGAAAAAAAAAATAAAGAAATAGAGGAAGAACTTTTGAATAACACGCCACCTAATAGCCCAATGCCTAATTTCAATGTTTCACATGAAGTTGAGGTGTCAACGTCTAGGGTTGACAGTGGTAAAAAGAAGAGGAGAAAAAACAGAGAAAATATGAAAAAAAGAAATAAAATCTCTAACTGATGAAAATAAAAAGCTCCAAAGGAAATTAGGGAAATATAAACAGAGGCTAAATAGATTGAAAAAAAGCCAAAGCATTGGACTTAACCCCCAGGAAGAAAATCGAAAAACTATTGAACGGACAAAAGTGTTCTAATGAAGTAAAAAAAAAAAAACAGCTTTTATTTTCTGAAGTATTGCAAATGCAAGTTAGAAGTAATTTTGCCAATGAACGAAAACTCAGCCATAAAAGGCTAATGGTAAAATCTCTCAGTGGGAAAATTGTTAAACAATACAAGCTAAGTAGCATCCTTAACCTCCCGGAGGACTCAGATCAGTGGTCAAGAATGGACTGCTGGAGTTCATTTAGTAAGAAAAAGAGACTTATTAAAAAAAGTCAAACTACGCCAGGATGTACAGACATTCCTGGAAGATGATGAAAACAGCAGACAATGCGCTGGGAAAAAAAGATACAATAACAAGATCAAAAACAAAAAAGCAGAAAAGGGAGTTGAACAACTCATTAAAAAACTTATATACAAAATTTATATCATGCTATGAGGAACATAACAAGATAAGCTATTCTCATTTCTGCCGATTAAGGCCGTTTTGGATTGTCCTTCCTCACTGCAGGTCAAGGGAAACTTGTCTCTGCAAAATTCATACTAACATGAGCCTTATTGTTTAAAAAATGAACACGCTGAAGATGATCAGGGAAAGAACGCCTGAAGACCTAATAAAGAACATTACTTGTAAAAATGAATATTTAAAGGAGAAATGTTTGGAGAGAAAATGCATTGAGTGTACAGGAAATAAGGTAGCATTTTTAGATTGCAATGAAGAGGACAGTGTCACTTTATATCAATGGGTTAACAAGAAAGTTGAAGTGCAGTTGAAAGGCAGAAAGAAGATTTGCAAGAAGACAACAAAGGAAGAAATAACTTGTTCTAAGAAAAAACTGAAAATTTTGTTTCAAAGCATGTTTGATAAATTTCTTCAGCATGTTAATAACATAATTCATCAAACGCCATGCTGTTAGGCAAATAAAGAAGACCTTAAAAGAAAATGATGCTTTTCTTCATATGGATTTCTCAGAAAATTATAATTGTAAATTTGGCCAAGAGATCCAGTCATTTCACTTTGGAGGAAGTAGAGATCAAGTTTCCATGCATACTTCAGTACTGTATTACCATGGCAAAATCGGAACTGTCAGCCAAACACTAAGCACATTATCCGAAAACAGAAGACATGATTCTGTCGCCATTTGTGGCCACTTGAAACCTATTTTCAAGGAGATCAAGAAGTATGTTCCGAATCTGGAAAAAATTCATTTTTTGAGTGATGGCCCGACCAACCAATACAGGAACAGGAAGATGTTTGTTTTAGCAGCTACATTCATAGCAAGAGAACTGAATGTGGAGACCTTGCATTCTCACTTCTCCGAAGCAAATCATGGGAAAGGTGCCCCAGATGGGGTTGGTGGCGTCCTTAAGCGAACTGCAGACTGTTTTGTAGCTCGTGGTAAAGACATTCCCAGTATTGATGTTTTAATTCGAGTACTAGAAAAAAATTGCAAAGGCGTGCATCTCTTCAAAGTAGAAACTGAAGATATCTTAAAAATATCTTGGTTTAGAACTACCATATTTAAGGGGATTTTGAAAGTTCACGAAGTAGCCTGGTGCAGAAGAATGAAAGATAAAATCTCAGCTAGACGACTCACTTGTCTTCTATGTGAAGCTAATAAAGAATGCCACCACTATTTTATTTTATTTTATTTTACATACCAACGGACAAACTCCATTTTTGCATTTACAACAAACAAGATGGAATGATAGAAAATATCTTACTATTAACAGTGACACTAGTATTACAACTCTGATCTTAAAGAATATACATTTGTACATATAATATAATACATAATATGAGTGAGCAGATAGTAACAATACTAATGTAAATGTAACAATATACAATAATAGACACATACAATAATATACAAGATAACACTAAGTTTTACAGGAGAATTAATGTGAGCTTTAATGTACAATTATATACAGTAGTGAGGATAAGTACAATTCAAATATTGTTTAAATATTTTTTCCAGCACAACAGCCAATGAAAGTCTCTGAAATCTGCATTGCCAAATTAAGGACTACTTTGAAGCTTCCTCTTCATCGAAGCTACACTGTCCATGAAGAAATCGACAGTCTCCGACACGCTGTTGCCTGCCCTTTGCATGCGGAAGAGTGCGGCATTCATCTCGTAGTTCGTGCGGTGATGCTGTCTAACAAACAAGTCTCTTGACCGGGTACGTAGAGGAGTTCGGAACTGAATCTGCTGAAGAATATCTGGGCAGTCGAGTGTACCATTTAAGGTAAGACAGCACCCAAAAATTAAACAAAAACTTTTTTTTGTTTTTTTATGTTTTTGTATTCTCCATTTTATGCTGAATTCATACATACTAAACACTGTTATGTAAAATTATTTTTTATATTACTTAGACTCATTTTACTAAATATATGCACCATCATTTCAAGGAAAATAAACTGAGTAAAAATATTAACACTAAAAACGCCGTAAGGCTAGGCTTTAAATTGACGTTCTAAAATAGCAAAACGGGTGTTGGTGTCAGTGCACAAATACATACAATATCAGGTCCTCCCTATATTTTAAAAGCATAGGCTTGCCTCACCGGAGCTTTCAGGGTTCCTGGCAGCTTGTGCCAGGAGCCTATCCCGAGGACGCCGATATCATATGCATTTGTGCACTGACACCAACTCCCCCCTCGGTGAACCGGGCGGGATTCGAACCCGCCCCAGGCGCTACCTTCTGGCCAGAAAGGTAACGCCTTAACCAACTGATCCACCGAGGCTGGTGGTCGAGGCGCTCCAATTGTCTTGTTGAGCCGCTAGCGCTGCAGGAGAGAAAACTGGAACTACGATGCCGCGCTACAAATGCTATCTCAGAAACGATGAAAGCAATCTTCGGCCTTAATTGTCGGGTTAATGCTGAATGCTTAAAAGCTATCTCAGGACGATGAATCTTTCGTCCTTGGCCTTAAAAAGGCTAATTTATAGGTTTTAGTTTTTTTGCCGTTTTCCGAAAAACTTAATTTTTGATACTTCGGTACGATTATTCCCTTTATTTTTTAATAGATCTTCACAAAAATTGGTACAAATGACCATGGCAGGTTGCTATGCAATAGTACGAATCAGAATCGAATGATCTCTTATGGTTTTAATTTTACAGCTTCTATTATGTATAAAATTTCATAAAAAATATATATAACTTTAAATACTGTATAAAAATTAAATTTTTTTATATACAATAAAACCACTTCTTATTATTGTTGTGAAAGGTCACTAAAACAAATAGAAAAAATTTCAGATTGATATCACAGTATTTGTGTAAGTTATGTGTACCTAAAAACACCTTATTTAACATGGCAGAGATAGGGAGTGCTGGATTACCTTAAGAGTTTGTGTAATACAACGAGATCAGCAATGTGTCTCCTGGTTTCCAAGTGCTGAAGACCCAGTTCACGATAGATGTCATCAATCGGGACTTGGCGGTACAAGTAGCCATTCCTCACGCCAACCATCCTGGCGAACCTGCGCTGCACTCCCTCCAACTCATCGCAGAGATAACGTTGATGTGGGCTCCACACTGTTGACCCATATTCAAGCAACTGCCTGACCAATGCACAGTATAACGTTTTAAGTGCAGTCAAATTGGTGAGGTTTCTTGAAAATCGAAGAACGAAACCGAGCATTCTGTTCGCCTTCCTGCAGATGGCAGCAACATGAGCTTCAGGATTCAAAGAAGAGGTTAACATAACTCCCAGGTCTCGTATCTCCGTAACTCTGGAAAGCTCTTCTCCTCGAACACTGTAGTTGAAGACCAGAGGGTTGTTGCAACGATGGAAGGTAATTACTTGACACTTCCCAATGTTAAGTTTCATGTTGTTGGTCAAGCACCATTGGTCCAAGGAATCCAAACTGTGCTGGATTCTCAGGCAATCCTCCTCTTCTGAGACAGCTGAAAAGAGTTTGACGTCGTCAGCAAACAGTAAAGATTCCGTCACAATGGTCTCAGGCAGATCATTTACAAACAGGGAAAAAAGTGAAGGCCCAAGAAGAGATCCCTGCGGTACCCCTGAGGAGGAAACAAATTCTGAGGACAGTGCGCCTGCAAATCTTACATATAGGCGCCTATCTGAGAGATAGCTAGCCAACCAACGCACCGAGGGGGTATCAAATCCCAGGCTGACAAGTTTTTTGAGGAGAAGGGCATGGTCCACTTTGTCGAACGCCTTTGAGAAGTCCAGATAAGATGCGTCCAACTGGCGATTTGATATGAAAGCCTCATGTATTCTAGTTTGGAAAGCTATTAAGTTCGAGACGGTGGAACGACCTGCTACAAATCCATGCTGGCGAGGAGAGATGATGCTGGCTACTTTGTGCTTGATACGGTCCAAAAAGAGTTCCTCAAAAACTTTGGACATCGCAGAGAGGATAGAGATGGGTCTATAGTTAGAGAGAGTATTTTGCGGTCCAGACTTGTGTATGGGTACAATAAAAGCTTTCTTCAAGGCATCAGGGAAGACTCCAACGGCTAATGACGAATTGAAGAGTCTGCATATCGGCTCCGCTAGAATGTGTCTACTGTACTTCAGAACATTAGGCGGGATTTCATCCGGACCCCAGCCTTTGGTCTCGTCAAGTTTTGCAAGCTTTGCCAAGACATCAGCAGGGCTGATATGCATGTTAGATGAATTGCCAAGCCTGTCAAAATAGTCAGGTGTGAAGTCCTGAGAAGATCTGGTAAAGACAGAGGAAAAATACTCTCGAAAAGACTCACACATCTCCTGAGGTTCCGTGATAGTACCGCCATCATGAACAATATTTGGGGACACGGAGGATGTTTTTCTCTGTGCATTGACGTAACTCCAAAAATATCGGAACTGAATCTGCTGAAGAATATCTGGGCAGTCGAGTGTACCATTTAAGGTAAGACAGCACCCAAAAATTAAACAAAAACTTTTTTTTGTTTTTTTATGTTTTTGTATTCTCCATTTTATGCTGAATTCATACATACTAAACACTGTTATGTAAAATTATTTTTTATATTACTTAGACTCATTTTACTAAATATATGCACCATCATTTCAAGGAAAATAAACTGAGTAAAAATATTAACACTAAAAACGCCGTAAGGCTAGGCTTTAAATTGACGTTCTAAAATAGCAAAACGGGTGTTGGTGTCAGTGCACAAATACATACAATATCAGGTCCTCCCTATATTTTAAAAGCATAGGCTTGCCTCACCGGAGCTTTCAGGGTTCCTGGCAGCTTGTGCCAGGAGCCTATCCCGAGGACGCCGATATCATATGCATTTGTGCACTGACACCAACTCCCCCCTCGGTGAACCGGGCGGGATTCGAACCCGCCCCAGGCGCTACCTTCTGGCCAGAAAGGTAACGCCTTAACCAACTGATCCACCGAGGCTGGTGGTCGAGGCGCTCCAATTGTCTTGTTGAGCCGCTAGCGCTGCAGGAGAGAAAACTGGAACTACGATGCCGCGCTACAAATGCTATCTCAGAAACGATGAAAGCAATCTTCGGCCTTAATTGTCGGGTTAATGCTGAATGCTTAAAAGCTATCTCAGGACGATGAATCTTTCGTCCTTGGCCTTAAAAAGGCTAATTTATAGGTTTTAGTTTTTTTGCCGTTTTCCGAAAAACTTAATTTTTGATACTTCGGTACGATTATTCCCTTTATTTTTTAATAGATCTTCACAAAAATTGGTACAAATGACCATGGCAGGTTGCTATGCAATAGTACGAATCAGAATCGAATGATCTCTTATGGTTTTAATTTTACAGCTTCTATTATGTATAAAATTTCATAAAAAATATATATAACTTTAAATACTGTATAAAAATTAAATTTTTTTATATACAATAAAACCACTTCTTATTATTGTTGTGAAAGGTCACTAAAACAAATAGAAAAAATTTCAGATTGATATCACAGTATTTGTGTAAGTTATGTGTACCTAAAAACACCTTATTTAACATGGCAGAGATAGGGAGTGCTGGATTACCTTAAGAGTTTGTGTAATACAACGAGATCAGCAATGTGTCTCCTGGTTTCCAAGTGCTGAAGACCCAGTTCACGATAGATGTCATCAATCGGGACTTGGCGGTACAAGTAGCCATTCCTCACGCCAACCATCCTGGCGAACCTGCGCTGCACTCCCTCCAACTCATCGCAGAGATAACGTTGATGTGGGCTCCACACTGTTGACCCATATTCAAGCAACTGCCTGACCAATGCACAGTATAACGTTTTAAGTGCAGTCAAATTGGTGAGGTTTCTTGAAAATCGAAGAACGAAACCGAGCATTCTGTTCGCCTTCCTGCAGATGGCAGCAACATGAGCTTCAGGATTCAAAGAAGAGGTTAACATAACTCCCAGGTCTCGTATCTCCGTAACTCTGGAAAGCTCTTCTCCTCGAACACTGTAGTTGAAGACCAGAGGGTTGTTGCAACGATGGAAGGTAATTACTTGACACTTCCCAATGTTAAGTTTCATGTTGTTGGTCAAGCACCATTGGTCCAAGGAATCCAAACTGTGCTGGATTCTCAGGCAATCCTCCTCTTCTGAGACAGCTGAAAAGAGTTTGACGTCGTCAGCAAACAGTAAAGATTCCGTCACAATGGTCTCAGGCAGATCATTTACAAACAGGGAAAAAAGTGAAGGCCCAAGAAGAGATCCCTGCGGTACCCCTGAGGAGGAAACAAATTCTGAGGACAGTGCGCCTGCAAATCTTACATATAGGCGCCTATCTGAGAGATAGCTAGCCAACCAACGCACCGAGGGGGTATCAAATCCCAGGCTGACAAGTTTTTTGAGGAGAAGGGCATGGTCCACTTTGTCGAACGCCTTTGAGAAGTCCAGATAAGATGCGTCCAACTGGCGATTTGATATGAAAGCCTCATGTATTCTAGTTTGGAAAGCTATTAAGTTCGAGACGGTGGAACGACCTGCTACAAATCCATGCTGGCGAGGAGAGATGATGCTGGCTACTTTGTGCTTGATACGGTCCAAAAAGAGTTCCTCAAAAACTTTGGACATCGCAGAGAGGATAGAGATGGGTCTATAGTTAGAGAGAGTATTTTGCGGTCCAGACTTGTGTATGGGTACAATAAAAGCTTTCTTCAAGGCATCAGGGAAGACTCCAACGGCTAATGACGAATTGAAGAGTCTGCATATCGGCTCCGCTAGAATGTGTCTACTGTACTTCAGAACATTAGGCGGGATTTCATCCGGACCCCAGCCTTTGGTCTCGTCAAGTTTTGCAAGCTTTGCCAAGACATCAGCAGGGCTGATATGCATGTTAGATGAATTGCCAAGCCTGTCAAAATAGTCAGGTGTGAAGTCCTGAGAAGATCTGGTAAAGACAGAGGAAAAATACTCTCGAAAAGACTCACACATCTCCTGAGGTTCCGTGATAGTACCGCCATCATGAACAATATTTGGGGACACGGAGGATGTTTTTCTCTGTGCATTGACGTAACTCCAAAAATATCGAAGATTGTTGGGGATGCCTGCTTCGATTCTAGCCAAATACTGGTTAAAATCTCTTTTGACTGCGACCTTGCATGATGCTCTAGCATTGGAGAAGCGTAAATAGTTCGAAGCAGATGGTGCTTGTTTATAACGCTTATGCAGCACCTTTTTTGAGATAACTAGGTTCTTTAAATCAGGAGAAAACCACCTTGGAAATGGAGAAAACCCTGTTCTCCTCATAGGTGAATGATTCTTGACGGTATTGGCAATGACTGAGAGAAATTTATCAGTTGCTTTGTTCAGATCGGGTTCATTCAAACAGATGGTGAAATCCAGCTCAGAAAGAGAATTATGCGTATCAGATAAATTACATCGTTTAAGGTCATACACATAATTTTTATGGACTACAGGGTTCACTAGGGTGTTCAGGCGCACACTAAAAGACAGCGGAGGGTGGTGTCTTTCTTCTACTGGCATTAGGGCATCAATCTCGCGTTGAACCTCGATCTTCTCATTGGATGTGAAGACCAAGTCAAGTATAACACCTCTGCTGTGTTGGATGCGGTTTTTCTGGTGAAGATCAAACATTTCGATAGTTGAGAACATTGCTCTTGACGCAGGATTGTGAGGATTTAACAAAGGTCGATCCCAATCAACGTTTGAAATATTGAAGTCTCCGATTACTGTATGAAAATTTCATCAAATTGGCGACCAGAGCACATTACTGCTTCAAATGACTGAAGAAAACTGTTATATTTATCTACTTGTTGATGAGGGGGGATGTAACAAACTAAGAGAAGCCACACTACTTCCTTGCAGGGTTTGATTTCGATCATTAGATGTTCAACATCGTGACAGCCAGATATTAGTTGAGAAGAGGCTATGCTGTCTTTCACTGCAACCATTACTCCACCTTTACTGGACTTAGCGCTAGTAAGGTGAGGCCTGTCACATCTGTAAATTGTATATCCGAGAAGAGAGATTTCCGAATTTCCTATGTCTTCAGATAAATTCGTTTCAGTTAGTGCTATTATATCAAAAGGTGACATAGCAATAGAATTTCTTAGATCGATAAGTTTAGTCCGTAGCCCGTTAACATTCTGATAATAAATCGTAATTTGTCCGTTGGTCTTTATCAGTTTTTTGCCTGCTTCACAATCCTTGGTACCCCCTGTAGATACTTAATGGTGAGGTCTTTTTCACCTTCTTTAGTTCTTTTATCAAGAGATTCTCTAAGTTCCATCAAACGTTGTCTCTCTAATAAGGTACGATTTCTTGAGATATCGACCTTACAGCCAGGGAACAGTACCTTGATAGCGTCAGCATTGAATTTTCTGAAGAATTCTATGGTATCAGATGGGTTGGTAAATGTAACCTTAACTGGCCTTGGCTTATCAGACAGTTGTTTACCAATTCTTATTATCTTAGTTAATTGGATCTGGCCAAGATTCAACGAATTGAGAATAGCAGTGACTGAGGTCTTATCGTGCTCTATTCTTGAATTCAAAATGTCACTCGTTGACTCCGGTATACCATATATTATACAGTTCTTGGCACGCTGCGACCTATCATTGATTTCGGAGATTATGGATTCGGGATCAGGACTCTTTGAGGACTTAAGCGAATTTACTTCGGCTATGAGGTTGTCAATTTTTGTTTCATTGGCAGAGACTCTTGGCTCGAGATTAGATAGTTGGAACTATGTTTGGACTATGAGATTGGAAAGATAATGATTCAGACCAGCAAGTTTATTCTTTGAAAATAAATAATAGGATTTTACTGTTTCAATTTACCTGTTAGGGGCCTAACTGTTTTACTGGCTTCTTTTTTCACTAAAATTACTGTTAAATTAACTATCTTTACGGTTCCAATTTAATTATTTTCTGTTTTTTGTTTTTCCTACTATTTTATTTAAGCATATTATTTATGTGTAGCATGATTGTTTCAATGTTTTCCTTAGCCAGTTTTTTCAGGTGATAATCAAGATGGAGAAGGAGGCTTAAGGCGCGTTTACACTGCAGTTGTCAACCAAAAGTTGTCAACCATTTTTGATATCTCAGTGTAAACGCAACAGCAACTCATTAGATTGATGACCAAATTTAGGTTGACGACCAAAATTTGTTTGACAACCAAAGTGTAGTATAGAATAATTCAATAAACCAATTTTGGTTGTCAATCTGGTGTAAACGTGCATTTATTTGGTCAACAACTTTGATTTATTTGGTTGTCAACTCAGGTTGTCGACTGAAATTGTTGATGACTTTTGGTTGACAACTCCAGTGTAAACGCGCCTTTATCACACTCTGACCTTGATGACAATATCTGCACTGATCTACCTGCAAAGTGTATCCTTTTTAACTTGTTTTGTTGGGTTTTTTATTTGCTAATTTATCACTTTTCTTAAAGGAACAGATAAATAGTTTTACAAGTTACAAGAGTTTCATTGAGCTATTAGAAGGCTTTTGCCCATAAATATATTTAAAGAAAATTACTCTAGAAATGGGTTTCTGTATGAGGTTTTCTAGAATACCCGTATTTGAATATTTTATTTTAGCTGAAAATCTGATGTTGGGTAGCACATTGTTTGCTTTAAATTCATAATTTGTGAGACGATATTTTAATCGTGCAAAATATCGAATAAAATAAATAGCTTTATTTTTACCCTGAATAGTTCAAATGCCGGGTTTAATTCCAGGGGTCAGTAGTGAGTGTCCGGACCTATTACCTGTTATTGTCTACTTCGTATTGAGGCTAAGGCTCAGTCCGTGTAATAGACCAACGTCTCATGGATTCATCATCGCCCGCCTCAAGAGGACAAATTTTGACTGTAGCCCCGTGGCTCAAAATTTGGGGTACTCGCGGTCTCGTTTATTCCCCAACGGACGCTCCCTGCAACTTTCACGCGAGATGTTCCTTCACAGGTATACTTACGTAGTGTCTTGCCCTCTTGGGCTCCGTTACTCTCGCGTCCCAAAATCCCTACAAGTCACCCCAACTCCCGATCAAGCTATACCACTCGGCGGGTACTTACTATTTTCTGTTGGGTTGCGGAGTACGCATCCACACCCTCGGAGACTTACCTTGGCCCTTAATATTACTTTGTCCTAGAAGGCGTATTTCCACACTACTCACGCCCAAGTTATATCGCTCGGCGGAGACTTACCGTTCAGGTTGCGGAATACACGTCCACACCTTCAGAGACTTACCTTGGCCTTAATATTACTTTGACCCAGGAGTCACAATTCAACACTACTCACGCCCAAGTTATATCGCTTGGCGGAGCCTTCGTGTTATCTATCAGGCTGTGGATTATACGTCCACGCCTCCAGAGACTTACCTTGGCCTTAATATTACTTTGACCCAGGAGTCACAATTCAACACTACTCACGCCCAAGTTATATCGCTTGGTGGAGCCTTCGTGTTATCTATCAGGCTGTGGATTATACGTCCACGCCTCCAGAGACTTACCTTGGCCTTAATATTAAGTTGACCTAGGAGTCACAATTCAACACTACTCACGCCCAAGTTATATTGCTTGGCGGAGCCTTCGTGTCACCTATCAGGCTGTGGATTATACGTCCACGCCTCCAGAGACTTACCTTGGCCTTAATATTACTTTGACCCAGGAGTCACAATTCAACACTACTCACGCCCAAGTTATATCGCTTGGCGGAGCCTTCGTGTTATCTATCAGGCTGTGGATTACGCGTCCACACCTTCAGAGACTTACCTTGGCCTTAATATTACTTTGACCCAGGAGTCACAATTCAACACTACTCACGCCCAAGTTATATCGCTTGGCGGAGCCTTACTATTTTCCTTATTCTATTCACCTACGAAGTATTCCTTCGAGCCCACTTACCTCCAGACTTCCGCTCGTCTCGCTCTCTGGACATACACTGCCTGCCTCCCTCGATGCCCCGCTTTTATAACCCACGGTAGCAGGGAGGGGCGTAGGGGCGGCGTAGGGGTAGCTACAGGCACAGCGGGCCGCGACAGGCTCGCCGCTTGCCGCACGACCCGACCGCCTATTGTTCTCCCGGCCCGGCCGCTGCCGGCCTTATCAGTCAAGATAACGGGTTTCCCCAACATAAATATCTACTCTGACTGTCACTTTAAAATACGGTAACCAAATTAATTCTCGTTGAACTAAATCATTGCTTCTTAGTACTTTGTAGTTTACTAACTTAATCGGGGTGATTTAATAAATTAAATAAAACAATGCTTTACCCCAAAATGAACTTGTATTTAATAAATTGTTCCAACAAAATAACTCTCAGGTGTATAATTTAAATAAAATAAGTAACTCCCTTTGTTAAAATAAATTAAATATTCCATAACGAAATAAAATTAAAAAAATTCTTGTAAGGGGAAAATTTGACCCTTACAAATTTATAATCCAACTAGCCTAGTATATATTTTTTGGAATTTCCTTGACTAACTTTATACAGCAATGAAACCAAAATCATCAAGTAGGAAGACACTAAACTATAAATACGTTTACAGTGATTCATCAGATGATGCTAAAGAAACGACTAAACTTCGAGTCAAAGTGAATGACTTTGTTGTGGTTAAAGTCTTCGGAAGAAAGGAATCATTAAAGTTATACATAGCTTGTGTGTCAAAATGCCTAGACCAGGGTTATCAAGTTAGATTCATGAAAAGGTGTACTGACACCAAAAACCGAGAAATAAAATATATAATTATATATTTTCAACCGAGCCAGACGCTTGTGTCGGTGATGATGAAGTAGTAGCTATTTTTAAAGAGCCTTCTTTGTTAAACTCCAGAGGGTTGTATGTGTTTGAAAACCTACCCCAACAATTTAAATTGTTGAACTAAATCATTGTCATAAGTTTGTTGCTGTACTATTAAGCTAATACTTGACTGAATAGTTTTATTTTCCTGATGCTGTGGTTGTATCCCAGTAGAGTAAAAACATATGTTCTTGTTCTTAAAGTTTTACAAACATAAGAATCTTTACTTTTAATTTCAATAAATATACAATTATTTTAATTTGTGTGTACAATTTTATTAATTTCCCTAAAACATCAGGTCCGTGGACATTGCGGTCATGTCCGTGGACACTTATAAATAAAAACTTTAATTTAAGCGAAAAATAGACAAGTATCATCTGGGCGAGCTATATGGTCTAAATAATAAACATTAGTCAAACATGAATTGACCTTTAAAACTCAAAAAAATTAAATTTTATAATTTTGTTTTTTCCCTTGTCAAATTTTACGTTAAGTGGAGAATGACCCTAATATCCTTAATAGTTTAATATTTTAATGTTTCATAAATAATTTAGATTTGAGCTCAAACCTAACGTAATTTTAATGTGACAGGTGGTTGAAAAATACAGAATGTTTGTTATGTAGTTGACTTATTACAATATACTAACCCACTCTCTACTAAGATGTTAAAACATTTTTTTAATGCCTTAAAATTGTCAAATTGTTTATGTTTGTAGTTCTGTTTATTTCTTGCCCATAAGTGAATCAATACTGCCCATATGTTATTCACCAGATGGCCATAAGGGTCAGTCCATATGAATTCAACACAGAAAGTATTTTTTTTCAACCCGATGTTTTAAGAATTTAATGAAATTTTATGCACTTATGCTAGGCCATAGAGTGAGTTTGTATTTAAAATTTCAGATTTTTGTGACTTATATATTTTGAGATGTAAAATTGCAAAGTTTGAAAAAAACTCGGATTTCGGAAGACGTTATTATCTTTAAACGAGAATATCTCAGCTTCTAATTATGATAGAGACATGAAATTTGCACCAAATGATAGCTTTTAATATAAGCTTTAATATGATATGCAACACAAGAACTATTGTACATAAAATATGTTTTTCCTCAAAATAATTTTTTTCTAAATGCAATTTTTTAAATAGCTACCTTTTTAAAATTTTGAAAAAATATATGTTGTTGGTCTATGTATGTTTCAAACACATTGAAATTTTCAACTTGGGGATCTCAGTAGTTTTTAAGTTATGGCCAAATATGTGTGGGTATGCTGTCACTATTTTCGCAAGCGTCCTCTGTCCAAGCGCATTAAAAATATTAAAAACATTTTAACCTCCCATAATTTATAAAATTGACAATTTTGTTACTTGTATTTTTACTTTGGACCAACTAAAGGTAAGAACTTTTTTTATTTACTTAAAAAATCAACAAAAAATTTGTTTTTTATTATATCCTAACAAGTACAATAAGTACCTTTATTTAGTTTTTAAGAATATATATCAGTTCTTACAAACATGCAGTAATAAGCAGGCGATATGGATGATTGGTATGAGTTAAAAATACTTAATACTTATAATTAATACTTATTACTTAAACAATTCCTGGCATGAATGTTTCTAAAGTTAGAACTTGAACAAGCATTACTACCCCACCATTCCTGCTATCTTCTACTGTCGGTTGGATTTTGACTGTGAAACACTGAACTTACAACTACTTTGATTACAAGTAGTTTAAAATTAATATGGCAAAATGAGTGGTATCAAGTATCCAAGTATCAGTAGGCTTTAAATTGACGTTCTAAAATAGCAAAACGGGTGTTGGTGTCAGTGCACAAATACATACAATATCAGGTCCTCCCTATATTTTAAAAGCATAGGCTTGCCTCACCGGAGCTTTCAGGGTTCCTGGCAGCTTGTGCCAGGAGCCTATCCCGAGGACGCCGATATCATATGCATTTGTGCACTGACACCAACTCCCCCCTCGGTGAACCGGGCGGGATTCGAACCCGCCCCAGGCGCTACCTTCTGGCCAGAAAGGTAACGCCTTAACCAACTGATCCACCGAGGCTGGTGGTCGAGGCGCTCCAATTGTCTTGTTGAGCCGCTAGCGCTGCAGGAGAGAAAACTGGAACTACGATGCCGCGCTACAAATGCTATCTCAGAAACGATGAAAGCAATCTTCGGCCTTAATTGTCGGGTTAATGCTGAATGCTTAAAAGCTATCTCAGGACGATGAATCTTTCGTCCTTGGCCTTAAAAAGGCTAATTTATAGGTTTTAGTTTTTTTGCCGTTTTCCGAAAAACTTAATTTTTGATACTTCGGTACGATTATTCCCTTTATTTTTTAATAGATCTTCACAAAAATTGGTACAAATGACCATGGCAGGTTGCTATGCAATAGTACGAATCAGAATCGAATGATCTCTTATGGTTTTAATTTTACAGCTTCTATTATGTATAAAATTTCATAAAAAATATATATAACTTTAAATACTGTATAAAAATTAAATTTTTTTATATACAATAAAACCACTTCTTATTATTGTTGTGAAAGGTCACTAAAACAAATAGAAAAAATTTCAGATTGATATCACAGTATTTGTGTAAGTTATGTGTACCTAAAAACACCTTATTTAACATGGCAGAGATAGGGAGTGCTGGATTACCTTAAGAGTTTGTGTAATACAACGAGATCAGCAATGTGTCTCCTGGTTTCCAAGTGCTGAAGACCCAGTTCACGATAGATGTCATCAATCGGGACTTGGCGGTACAAGTAGCCATTCCTCACGCCAACCATCCTGGCGAACCTGCGCTGCACTCCCTCCAACTCATCGCAGAGATAACGTTGATGTGGGCTCCACACTGTTGACCCATATTCAAGCAACTGCCTGACCAATGCACAGTATAACGTTTTAAGTGCAGTCAAATTGGTGAGGTTTCTTGAAAATCGAAGAACGAAACCGAGCATTCTGTTCGCCTTCCTGCAGATGGCAGCAACATGAGCTTCAGGATTCAAAGAAGAGGTTAACATAACTCCCAGGTCTCGTATCTCCGTAACTCTGGAAAGCTCTTCTCCTCGAACACTGTAGTTGAAGACCAGAGGGTTGTTGCAACGATGGAAGGTAATTACTTGACACTTCCCAATGTTAAGTTTCATGTTGTTGGTCAAGCACCATTGGTCCAAGGAATCCAAACTGTGCTGGATTCTCAGGCAATCCTCCTCTTCTGAGACAGCTGAAAAGAGTTTGACGTCGTCAGCAAACAGTAAAGATTCCGTCACAATGGTCTCAGGCAGATCATTTACAAACAGGGAAAAAAGTGAAGGCCCAAGAAGAGATCCCTGCGGTACCCCTGAGGAGGAAACAAATTCTGAGGACAGTGCGCCTGCAAATCTTACATATAGGCGCCTATCTGAGAGATAGCTAGCCAACCAACGCACCGAGGGGGTATCAAATCCCAGGCTGACAAGTTTTTTGAGGAGAAGGGCATGGTCCACTTTGTCGAACGCCTTTGAGAAGTCCAGATAAGATGCGTCCAACTGGCGATTTGATATGAAAGCCTCATGTATTCTAGTTTGGAAAGCTATTAAGTTCGAGACGGTGGAACGACCTGCTACAAATCCATGCTGGCGAGGAGAGATGATGCTGGCTACTTTGTGCTTGATACGGTCCAAAAAGAGTTCCTCAAAAACTTTGGACATCGCAGAGAGGATAGAGATGGGTCTATAGTTAGAGAGAGTATTTTGCGGTCCAGACTTGTGTATGGGTACAATAAAAGCTTTCTTCAAGGCATCAGGGAAGACTCCAACGGCTAATGACGAATTGAAGAGTCTGCATATCGGCTCCGCTAGAATGTGTCTACTGTACTTCAGAACATTAGGCGGGATTTCATCCGGACCCCAGCCTTTGGTCTCGTCAAGTTTTGCAAGCTTTGCCAAGACATCAGCAGGGCTGATATGCATGTTAGATGAATTGCCAAGCCTGTCAAAATAGTCAGGTGTGAAGTCCTGAGAAGATCTGGTAAAGACAGAGGAAAAATACTCTCGAAAAGACTCACACATCTCCTGAGGTTCCGTGATAGTACCGCCATCATGAACAATATTTGGGGACACGGAGGATGTTTTTCTCTGTGCATTGACGTAACTCCAAAAATATCGAAGATTGTTGGGGATGCCTGCTTCGATTCTAGCCAAATACTGGTTAAAATCTCTTTTGACTGCGACCTTGCATGATGCTCTAGCATTGGAGAAGCGTAAATAGTTCGAAGCAGATGGTGCTTGTTTATAACGCTTATGCAGCACCTTTTTTGAGATAACTAGGTTCTTTAAATCAGGAGAAAACCACCTTGGAAATGGAGAAAACCCTGTTCTCCTCATAGGTGAATGATTCTTGACGGTATTGGCAATGACTGAGAGAAATTTATCAGTTGCTTTGTTCAGATCGGGTTCATTCAAACAGATGGTGAAATCCAGCTCAGAAAGAGAATTATGCGTATCAGATAAATTACATCGTTTAAGGTCATACACATAATTTTTATGGACTACAGGGTTCACTAGGGTGTTCAGGCGCACACTAAAAGACAGCGGAGGGTGGTGTCTTTCTTCTACTGGCATTAGGGCATCAATCTCGCGTTGAACCTCGATCTTCTCATTGGATGTGAAGACCAAGTCAAGTATAACACCTCTGCTGTGTTGGATGCGGTTTTTCTGGTGAAGATCAAACATTTCGATAGTTGAGAACATTGCTCTTGACGCAGGATTGTGAGGATTTAACAAAGGTCGATCCCAATCAACGTTTGAAATATTGAAGTCTCCGATTACTGTATGAAAATTTCATCAAATTGGCGACCAGAGCACATTACTGCTTCAAATGACTGAAGAAAACTGTTATATTTATCTACTTGTTGATGAGGGGGGATGTAACAAACTAAGAGAAGCCACACTACTTCCTTGCAGGGTTTGATTTCGATCATTAGATGTTCAACATCGTGACAGCCAGATATTAGTTGAGAAGAGGCTATGCTGTCTTTCACTGCAACCATTACTCCACCTTTACTGGACTTAGCGCTAGTAAGGTGAGGCCTGTCACATCTGTAAATTGTATATCCGAGAAGAGAGATTTCCGAATTTCCTATGTCTTCAGATAAATTCGTTTCAGTTAGTGCTATTATATCAAAAGGTGACATAGCAATAGAATTTCTTAGATCGATAAGTTTAGTCCGTAGCCCGTTAACATTCTGATAATAAATCGTAATTTGTCCGTTGGTCTTTATCAGTTTTTTGCCTGCTTCACAATCCTTGGTACCCCCTGTAGATACTTAATGGTGAGGTCTTTTTCACCTTCTTTAGTTCTTTTATCAAGAGATTCTCTAAGTTCCATCAAACGTTGTCTCTCTAATAAGGTACGATTTCTTGAGATATCGACCTTACAGCCAGGGAACAGTACCTTGATAGCGTCAGCATTGAATTTTCTGAAGAATTCTATGGTATCAGATGGGTTGGTAAATGTAACCTTAACTGGCCTTGGCTTATCAGACAGTTGTTTACCAATTCTTATTATCTTAGTTAATTGGATCTGGCCAAGATTCAACGAATTGAGAATAGCAGTGACTGAGGTCTTATCGTGCTCTATTCTTGAATTCAAAATGTCACTCGTTGACTCCGGTATACCATATATTATACAGTTCTTGGCACGCTGCGACCTATCATTGATTTCGGAGATTATGGATTCGGGATCAGGACTCTTTGAGGACTTAAGCGAATTTACTTCGGCTATGAGGTTGTCAATTTTTGTTTCATTGGCAGAGACTCTTGGCTCGAGATTAGATAGTTGGAACTATGTTTGGACTATGAGATTGGAAAGATAATGATTCAGACCAGCAAGTTTATTCTTTGAAAATAAATAATAGGATTTTACTGTTTCAATTTACCTGTTAGGGGCCTAACTGTTTTACTGGCTTCTTTTTTCACTAAAATTACTGTTAAATTAACTATCTTTACGGTTCCAATTTAATTATTTTCTGTTTTTTGTTTTTCCTACTATTTTATTTAAGCATATTATTTATGTGTAGCATGATTGTTTCAATGTTTTCCTTAGCCAGTTTTTCAGGTGATAATCAAGATGGAGAAGGAGGCTTAAGGCGCGTTTACACTGCAGTTGTCAACCAAAAGTTGTCAACCATTTTTGATATCTCAGTGTAAACGCAACAGCAACTCATTAGATTGATGACCAAATTTAGGTTGACGACCAAAATTTGTTTGACAACCAAAGTGTAGTATAGAATAATTCAATAAACCAATTTTGGTTGTCAATCTGGTGTAAACGTGCATTTATTTGGTCAACAACTTTGATTTATTTGGTTGTCAACTCAGGTTGTCGACTGAAATTGTTGATGACTTTTGGTTGACAACTCCAGTGTAAACGCGCCTTTATCACACTCTGACCTTGATGACAATATCTGCACTGATCTACCTGCAAAGTGTATCCTTTTTAACTTGTTTTGTTGGGTTTTTTATTTGCTAATTTATCACTTTTCTTAAAGGAACAGATAAATAGTTTTACAAGTTACAAGAGTTTCATTGAGCTATTAGAAGGCTTTTGCCCATAAATATATTTAAAGAAAATTACTCTAGAAATGGGTTTCTGTATGAGGTTTTCTAGAATACCCGTATTTGAATATTTTATTTTAGCTGAAAATCTGATGTTGGGTAGCACATTGTTTGCTTTAAATTCATAATTTGTGAGACGATATTTTAATCGTGCAAAATATCGAATAAAATAAATAACTTTATTTTTACCCTGAATAGTTCAAATGCCGGGTTTAATTCCAGGGGTCAGTAGTGAGTGTCCGGACCTATTACCTGTTATTGTCTACTTCGTATTGAGGCTAAGGCTCAGTCCGTGTAATAGACCAACGTCTCATGGATTCATCATCGCCCGCCTCAAGAGGACAAATTTTGACTGTAGCCCCGTGGCTCAAAATTTGGGGTACTCGCGGTCTCGTTTATTCCCCAACGGACGCTCCCTGCAACTTTCACGCGAGATGTTCCTTCACAGGTATACTTACGTAGTGTCTTGCCCTCTTGGGCTCCGTTACTCTCGCGTCCCAAAATCCCTACAAGTCACCCCAACTCCCGATCAAGCTATACCACTCGGCGGGTACTTACTATTTTCTGTTGGGTTGCGGAGTACGCATCCACACCCTCGGAGACTTACCTTGGCCCTTAATATTACTTTGTCCTAGAAGGCGTATTTCCACACTACTCACGCCCAAGTTATATCGCTCGGCGGAGACTTACCGTTCAGGTTGCGGAATACACGTCCACACCTTCAGAGACTTACCTTGGCCTTAATATTACTTTGACCCAGGAGTCACAATTCAACACTACTCACGCCCAAGTTATATCGCTTGGCGGAGCCTTCGTGTTATCTATCAGGCTGTGGATTATACGTCCACGCCTCCAGAGACTTACCTTGGCCTTAATATTACTTTGACCCAGGAGTCACAATTCAACACTACTCACGCCCAAGTTATATCGCTTGGTGGAGCCTTCGTGTTATCTATCAGGCTGTGGATTATACGTCCACGCCTCCAGAGACTTACCTTGGCCTTAATATTAAGTTGACCTAGGAGTCACAATTCAACACTACTCACGCCCAAGTTATATTGCTTGGCGGAGCCTTCGTGTCACCTATCAGGCTGTGGATTATACGTCCACGCCTCCAGAGACTTACCTTGGCCTTAATATTACTTTGACCCAGGAGTCACAATTCAACACTACTCACGCCCAAGTTATATCGCTTGGCGGAGCCTTCGTGTTATCTATCAGGCTGTGGATTACGCGTCCACACCTTCAGAGACTTACCTTGGCCTTAATATTACTTTGACCCAGGAGTCACAATTCAACACTACTCACGCCCAAGTTATATCGCTTGGCGGAGCCTTACTATTTTCCTTATTCTATTCACCTACGAAGTATTCCTTCGAGCCCACTTACCTCCAGACTTCCGCTCGTCTCGCTCTCTGGACATACACTGCCTGCCTCCCTCGATGCCCCGCTTTTATAACCCACGGTAGCAGGGAGGGGCGTAGGGGCGGCGTAGGGGTAGCTACAGGCACAGCGGGCCGCGACAGGCTCGCCGCTTGCCGCACGACCCGACCGCCTATTGTTCTCCCGGCCCGGCCGCTGCCGGCCTTATCAGTCAAGATAACGGGTTTCCCCAACATAAATATCTACTCTGACTGTCACTTTAAAATACGGTAACCAAATTAATTCTCGTTGAACTAAATCATTGCTTCTTAGTACTTTGTAGTTTACTAACTTAATCGGGGTGATTTAATAAATTAAATAAAACAATGCTTTACCCCAAAATGAACTTGTATTTAATAAATTGTTCCAACAAAATAACTCTCAGGTGTATAATTTAAATAAAATAAGTAACTCCCTTTGTTAAAATAAATTAAATATTCCATAACGAAATAAAATTAAAAAAATTCTTGTAAGGGGAAAATTTGACCCTTACAAATTTATAATCCAACTAGCCTAGTATATATTTTTTGGAATTTCCTTGACTAACTTTATACAGCAATGAAACCAAAATCATCAAGTAGGAAGACACTAAACTATAAATACGTTTACAGTGATTCATCAGATGATGCTAAAGAAACGACTAAACTTCGAGTCAAAGTGAATGACTTTGTTGTGGTTAAAGTCTTCGGAAGAAAGGAATCATTAAAGTTATACATAGCTTGTGTGTCAAAATGCCTAGACCAGGGTTATCAAGTTAGATTCATGAAAAGGTGTACTGACACCAAAAACCGAGAAATAAAATATATAATTATATATTTTCAACCGAGCCAGACGCTTGTGTCGGTGATGATGAAGTAGTAGCTATTTTTAAAGAGCCTTCTTTGTTAAACTCCAGAGGGTTGTATGTGTTTGAAAACCTACCCCAACAATTTAAATTGTTGAACTAAATCATTGTCATAAGTTTGTTGCTGTACTATTAAGCTAATACTTGACTGAATAGTTTTATTTTCCTGATGCTGTGGTTGTATCCCAGTAGAGTAAAAACATATGTTCTTGTTCTTAAAGTTTTACAAACATAAGAATCTTTACTTTTAATTTCAATAAATATACAATTATTTTAATTTGTGTGTACAATTTTATTAATTTCCCTAAAACATCAGGTCCGTGGACATTGCGGTCATGTCCGTGGACACTTATAAATAAAAACTTTAATTTAAGCGAAAAATAGACAAGTATCATCTGGGCGAGCTATATGGTCTAAATAATAAACATTAGTCAAACATGAATTGACCTTTAAAACTCAAAAAAATTAAATTTTATAATTTTGTTTTTTCCCTTGTCAAATTTTACGTTAAGTGGAGAATGACCCTAATATCCTTAATAGTTTAATATTTTAATGTTTCATAAATAATTTAGATTTGAGCTCAAACCTAACGTAATTTTAATGTGACAGGTGGTTGAAAAATACAGAATGTTTGTTATGTAGTTGACTTATTACAATATACTAACCCACTCTCTACTAAGATGTTAAAACATTTTTTTAATGCCTTAAAATTGTCAAATTGTTTATGTTTGTAGTTCTGTTTATTTCTTGCCCATAAGTGAATCAATACTGCCCATATGTTATTCACCAGATGGCCATAAGGGTCAGTCCATATGAATTCAACACAGAAAGTATTTTTTTTCAACCCGATGTTTTAAGAATTTAATGAAATTTTATGCACTTATGCTAGGCCATAGAGTGAGTTTGTATTTAAAATTTCAGATTTTTGTGACTTATATATTTTGAGATGTAAAATTGCAAAGTTTGAAAAAAAACTCGGATTTCGGAAGACGTTATTATCTTTAAACGAGAATATCTCAGCTTCTAATTATGATAGAGACATGAAATTTGCACCAAATGATAGCTTTTAATATAAGCTTTAATATGATATGCAACACAAGAACTATTGTACATAAAATATGTTTTTCCTCAAAATAATTTTTTTCTAAATGCAATTTTTTAAATAGCTACCTTTTTAAAATTTTGAAAAAATATATGTTGTTGGTCTATGTATGTTTCAAACACATTGAAATTTTCAACTTGGGGATCTCAGTAGTTTTTAAGTTATGGCCAAATATGTGTGGGTATGCTGTCACTATTTTCGCAAGCGTCCTCTGTCCAAGCGCATTAAAAATATTAAAAACATTTTAACCTCCCATAATTTATAAAATTGACAATTTTGTTACTTGTATTTTTACTTTGGACCAACTAAAGGTAAGAACTTTTTTTATTTACTTAAAAAATCAACAAAAAATTTGTTTTTTATTATATCCTAACAAGTACAATAAGTACCTTTATTTAGTTTTTAAGAATATATATCAGTTCTTACAAACATGCAGTAATAAGCAGGCGATATGGATGATTGGTATGAGTTAAAAATACTTAATACTTATAATTAATACTTATTACTTAAACAATTCCTGGCATGAATGTTTCTAAAGTTAGAACTTGAACAAGCATTACTACCCCACCATTCCTGCTATCTTCTACTGTCGGTTGGATTTTGACTGTGAAACACTGAACTTACAACTACTTTGATTACAAGTAGTTTAAAATTAATATGGCAAAATGAGTGGTATCAAGTATCCAAGTATCAGCAGTATTCAAGTATCAAAAAAGATTTACTGCTGTAATCCTTTTTACATCGAAGGATATATAGTAAAGTGAAAAAAGATTTGCGGACTGTGCAAGAATGGATGATCAAATCAACACAATCAGAGAAATTAGTTTAAGGCTACAAAATTTGTTCTTCTGGTCGTAAAAATTTACCATCTAAAAGTAATGAAGAAGAATTATGTGTAAATAGTGATGAGAGTGATCCAGAAGATGATGCTGCTCTGAATAATGCCTTAAGCTCATTAAATAATAGCTTCAAGTTTGTTGGAGAATCGCCTGTAAAACCTAAAAAGCTTAATAAAAAGTGCTACAAAAAAAAAAAAAAAAAAAAAAAAAAAAATGAGACGGAAAGAACAGATGAGTCTAAAATAATCGCTCAATTAAAAACAAATTCTATAATTCGTTAAAGAAGAGTGCAAAAATTCAGATCCTGACAGTTTTGCCTGAAAGTTTGTCCATAAGAAAAGTTCAAGAGGAATTTGGGAATACAAGTTTTATGGTTAGAAAAGCAAAAAAGATAGTTAAGGAAAAGGGCATTCTTAGCACACCAAATCCTCGACCGGGTAAAACCCCCAAAAATGACACCATAAACATTGTTCACAATTTTTCCAATGATGACAATATTAGTAGATGTTTATCTGGAAAAAAAGACTGCAAAACCATAAATCACATGGAGTAAAGAGCAAAGTTCAAAAGCGGCTCCTTCTTTTGTAACTTTAATGAAGCGTTTAAAGAATTTAAAGAGCAGTACCCCGAATTAAAAAGAATCTCCAAATTTTGTGAACTCCGACCCAAAAATTTTATCCTAGCAGGTGCCCATGGGAGCCATAATGTTTGTGTTTGTGCTATACACCAAAATGTAAAGTTTATTATGACGATCCAAATTTGTAGGGGGGTAAATTTTGACCTCTTACCAACATTACTGGTCACTATTAACTTTTGTTTCAAGACCGAGGTGATAGGCTTACCTAGGCCTAGTGAGCCCTTATTCCTCCCACAGTGTCCAACACTGGGAAAGGCTATATTTACAGCCCTGGGAATAAACTCATTCCCCATTATTTAAAGAAGGTGGTATCTCGGTGTTATAATGCCGCCACAAACCCCATGCAAACAATAACATAACCTCAAACGCCGGTTAACAGTTTTTTTTTTTTTTTTTTTTTTTTTTTTTTTAAGTTGACCCTGGTAGTCTGCAACCAGCTGTTGTGATAACTGGAGTGTCCAGCTGGTGCCGTTATCAGGATTCAACGAGAAATTGGGAGCTCAAGAAAATGAGCCGGCTCTCACTCTCGTTCTGATTACCATGCTAACACGTCTACTTAAACCTTTGGCTCGTCGGAGTGGTATAAGTTTTAAGTTTAGTGCGGAGGATTGGAGTTGTGCGTTCGTTTTTTTAAGTTTTAGTGGATCGGTGTCTATTATTTTAACCGATTAATTTCATTCCTGCCTTCAGGTATAGTTTTAGTTAAGTTAATGGTAATAGTTTAAAATATTATTTGGAGACGTGGAGTGTTCTTTTGTAACACGCTAGGGTTGAGTCGTCCCCTAGCTGTGAGAATATCTCGGCAATAAAAGTCTGACATTTCATTGGTAATTCAAACGAGCTAGTTGGATACATATTATCCAGTTTAAAATTCCTCGTTGCAATAGTTTAATTATTGACATTTACTTAGTTTCCTACGTGTTATTTCCTTAACCATGACCGGTTCGCACAGGTCTGGTGAAAACGTGTAGCAACCAGTAAGGTGACTTGTAACCTACTCTGGTGAAGTTATATATTTTGACTTTTATTACTAAATCCTATTAGACAAGCCTTTTTTCAGAAACCTAACATAGGGAGTTTAAAATCTGTGTTTGACAAGTAAGTTTGTTAATTCTAGATCGTTAGAGATCTGTCTAGGATTTGATAACTACTAAATTACTGAATTCTTTCTTGTAAGTATAATTAACTGAACCATTGGAACAATTTTCTGTGGGTTACTTGACCCCTGGAATTATCCCAGCGACCGTGCTGAGTGATTCCAAGGAACTCATTTTTATTTTTACAAGTGATCGAATTTCCTAAGTTTTGGTGAACCTCGTTTAACCATCACTATTTTTATTAGCTATAAATTCTCGTCACATTATGCTAATTGGAGCCAAAATGAAGGAATTAAGTGCTGATCAAGACTTTGATCTTTCAACTTACAAACACTGCCTTTCGTTGGTGATATGCAATCCACCATTACCCCAGTGTTTTGAGGCGAAGTGTGAAAACTGTCCTGGATCATCCAGACTGAAAGATGAACAAAACAAACTACTGGATAATAAACGGTATCAGTTAACTGACACATACTTTCTCCCAACAATATAAAAAAAGATGTTAAAAGCTTCAAACATTAATGTCTTGATGACTCAGTCGGATAGCTACCAGCTGAGCAGCGTGAGTTTGACCCTACGCGCGTCTGTGACTTTTAACAACGTACTGCGTTTACCGCTAAACGAAAAATTGAATTTTCTCCGCAACCACTTGACATAGAGCAAAAATTTAAAATACTGAATTATTTAGATTTTTAACCTAATTTAATGGTGATAAGTAAAATTTATTTCAAAATAACAGCTATTTTGAAAATAAAAAAAAAAGATTTTTGAAACACTTATTACGCCATAACTTTTGAACGAGCATTTTCTCGTAGATGCGGGTGGTGTCATTTTATTCACCATTTTAAGCTTAATAAACCACAAAATTTTAATAAAAATCGTTAGAGCCGTTTTTGAGAAATTTGGATTTTTTCACGATTTTTGAGGGTTTTGGGGGGCAAAACACCCTTAAAAATAAAAAATTCAAAAAAATGAAAAAAACGCCTGGAATTATCATGGGTTTGGACCTACGTACCAAATTTCACCAAAATCGGACCATTGGGGCATTCTCTAGCTCTGTATACATCCAGACACACACACAGACATCACTCGAAAACCACTTTTTTGGACTCAGAGGGCACCAAAACGAATAAATTTACCAACAACTTAAATTTTAAAATTTTGACGAAACCAATACTTTCTCAATATATACATTTATAGGGGGAAAGGGGGCTCCAAAATGGATATATACATCATCAAACTAATGCGAAGTGTTTTACGAAACAATACTTTCTCCATATACTATGGTATAGGGGGAGAAAGTAAAAATGGAATAGATGATATCATCTACAAACAATGGGTAACTACAGATCGCTCCACACTAGAGACACTGATAAAATCAGCTAATGATTTTGTAGATGACCTTTTAAGAAAGTTGTTGCTCCTTCTGACCTACTTTGTTATTGCTAAAGAACAGAGCAAATATTAAGATGAACTAAAGAATTTATATACAGCAGGTCTAGGCCTAATATAAAAATTTGATATAGGTATAGGCTAATTAAAAGTAAAATTAATTAGTAGGGAAAACTGTTTAACACGTTCGATGCGGTTGACGCACTTGTGCGTTATGCGCCAGCTCGCCGCGGCCACGTGAAGTGCGGGTGACGCGCAAGCGCGTTTCCCGCTAATTCTCAAGTCCCCGCCATTTTGGCTTTTTTTCGCATAAGTTAGTGTTTTGACTACATCAGTCCTATAATCTCCATGATTCTATCGCTCGTTTGACATATTCAGTTGACTGTTTCACCCAATCTGTCACTGTTTCACGTGCTTGCAAACATAAGACGCTTCGGATCCTGATGACCCTGCCCCTTGTTGTTCCCGTGATGATTCACACCTAACAGTGAGTGAAATGGATTTAATAGATAATTGTGACAGTAGTGAGAATGTACTGTAATTGTACTGTCAATGTACTGTAATGTTACTGTAAATGTACAGTAATTGTATAGTAGTGATGAGGACTATGTTCCTAGTGATGAAGATGACGAATCAAGTATAGGTGAGTCATTAGTTGATGAACTGCCCGACGAGTTTGATCTTGAAGATTTCTACCTAGCATGGGACGATGATGGCAATTCCATGAAAACGTTTCTTTTTACCAGCCCAGTAGGTTTGCGAGTACCGATTCCTGGTAACAATAAGCCAGAAGATTATTTCAACCTATTGATGACGTTTTTCTTGAATCCATTGTACGAGAAACCAACAATTACGCCGAAATGTTGTTTCTGTCTGAAGCACATTCTGAAAAATCACGAATTGCTTTATGGAAATATCTTACTGCTGACGAACTTAAAGTCTTTCTTGGACTTCTTATGCATATGGGGAACTTAAAAATGCCTAAAATCCAGGATTACTGGAGAAAAGATGAACTTTTTAAAACATGTTTTGGAAAATACATGTCCCGAGATAGGTTCTTGATCATTTTCAGATGTTTGCATTTTGCTAAATCTGATAGTAAGAATACTGATCGCCTGCAGAAAATAAGGCCTGTCATAGATTATTTCAATAACAAAATGTTAAATATTTATAATGCTGGTAAGGAACTTTCTTTGGATGAGGCTATGGTGCTTTGGATGGGCCGTTTGTCATTCAGGCAATATATCAAAGGCAAACGCCATAAATATGGCATCAAACTTTATGTTTTGACAGAACCAAATGGCTTCATCCTAAAGTTTGCTGTATATGCTGGTTCCTTAGATGCGTTAGCTGGTGAAGGACATGCTAGTAAGGTTGTCATGTACCTAATGAGGGAAAAATTGGGACGAGCGCATTACATTTACATGGATAATTTCTATAACAGTATCGAGTTGGCGATTCAGCTTTTGGATCATAAGACCTACACCACTGGGACCCTTCGAGCGGACCGCAAGCAAAACCCCAAAAGTGTTGCACAAGCTAAAATCAAGAAAGGAGTAACTGTGGCCAAGTATCACAAAGGTGTAATGTGTGGGAAATGGCGTGACAAAAGAACAGTTGTGTATTTGTCAACGCAGTACGACAATTAGATTGGCATGGCAACCAACATCGAGGGGAAGAAAAAGAGAAGCCATACCCTATCATAAAATACAATGAATTTATGAAAGGGGTTGACCGCCAAGATCAACTTCTTAGTTACTACCCATGTGAACGGAAGACACTGAGATGGTATAAGAAACTGTTTATCCACATCTTCCAAATGGGTGAACTAAATGCTTTCTTCCTTTACAATAAGTATACCTTTGGTAAAAAGCTGCCACTGTTTGATTTCCGGCTTGTTTTGATAAAACATCTGTTATCCTCTGCTGCGAAACGAAATGAAAATCCTACACCTGCACTTACGGATCATCTGATGGAAAA
This sequence comes from Neoaliturus tenellus, assembly GCA_030545055.2. Classification (NCBI taxonomy): domain Eukaryota; kingdom Metazoa; phylum Arthropoda; class Insecta; order Hemiptera; family Cicadellidae; genus Neoaliturus; species Neoaliturus tenellus. The sequence goes on from CM061531.1 coordinate 113,512,661, forward strand.
GAATCCTGTTGGCCGCAACAACAAAACGTTAAGGAGACGATGCGTCATTTGCTACAGCAAAGGCACTCGGAAAGACTCCATATATCAATGTGTTGGGTGTCCTGAGAAACCCGCACTATGTCTTGGACAATGTTTCAAGGAGTACCACGAAAAATAATGACGATATTGTGACTCCTAAGACTTTTTTACAATTTACATTTTGCTGTATATGGAACTTAGTTTCTGTTTTTGTAATAGTTTTTATTACGGCTCCAGCAGTTTTCCTCTATTGTGTAACGAGGCCTGTATATACACTCATAATATTGTTTTATTGCCCCATTTGTCCTTAGATATAGAAAATAAAACATTTCCATTTTCATTTAGACAATTATGTTGTTTTATTTTTAAGCCCTTAACCAAATATCAAGTAAACGCGCATGTGCGTCATCCGCATTTTTGCTCTTATTTGATGTAATGTGCTGATGACGGCACAAGTGCGTAATTTTTTTTTTCGTAAAAAATTATAAAAACTACATTTCTTAGTTCTTTGGCTCTAAATGAATTAAATAAATTATATTATACAGATTTTTAAAGAAATTTATATTTCAGCACTACATATATAACTAATAATATATTCCATAAATTTTAGCAGCGAACGTGTTAAAGATCAAAGGTATGAAATTTGTACAGTGCTTATATATAATGGTACCAATAATTCATACAAAATAGTCTAGATGAAGATATTTTACCGTATAAACCTTTATTCTGCATGACAGACTGGGTAAATCGCAAAAAATATTGGCAACACGCCCATACTTATTTGGTCACAACTTAAAAACTACTTAGATTCCCAAGTTGAAATTTTCCACGTGTTTTTAACATATAAGACCAACAACATATATTTTTTTAACATTTTTGAAAAGGTAGCTTTTTTAAAATTGCATTTATTAAATAAAATTATTTTGTGAAAAAACCATTTTCTTTGCAAAAATTACTAGTGTTGCATATCATATTAAAACTTATATAAAAAGCTATAATTTGGTGCAAAATTTCATGTCTCTATCATAATTAGAAGCTGAGATACTCTCGTTTAAAGTCAATAACGTGTTCCGAAATCTGCGGTTTTTTTCTAATTTTACAATTTTATATCTCAAAATATACATGTCAAAAAAATTCCGAAATTTTAAATACAAACTTATTTTATGGTCTAGAATAAGCAGTGTTGGGGAAGCTACTTTTAGCGAATTTCCCTATAGGGAATACGCTATTACGGTAGTAGCCATGGTAAGACCTAAGCCCGGGACCACTTTACTTTTTCATTTTGAGGTCCCCAGAAGCCAAAAACACCATTCGTTCATTTTCATATATATGTATATATATATCTATATATATATATATATATATATATATATATATATATAGATATATATATATATCTATATATATATATATATATATATATATATCTATGTGTCCGTGGTACTGATAACTTTTGAAGGGGACCTCCGATTTTGATGAAATTTGGTATGGAGGTGTAAGACCAGGTCTATTTTCATGAGTTCGCGAACCAGCATTGTCGGATTATGGGAACGGGGTTTTATGGGGTTTCAAAGGGGTCAAAAATGGGTTTTTGGCATTTTTGGACCTTAATTTTTAAAATTCATCAATTTTAACTGAAACCATTTAAAAGAGCTTAAAAAAACAAACAATTTGGTATTTTGAATTTTTATCATAGCATAACTGGTTACGGGGCAAATCCAAAAATGTGTTTTCCATGTTATTCTTATGGGAAATCAAGAAAACCCTCTATCTTGCTTATTTATTGACATAACTTAATCAAATTTGGTATGTACATTATCTATATAAGGTTTAACTTATACTTGCTTACAAAACCCATATGGCGGCAAACCTACATACTCCACCACCATGGGGTTTACGGGGAAAATAAAAAATTGCCAGAGCTTGATACAATTTTGTGTTTACATTCACCAATTATTGATAAACTTAGATTTTCTAACAACACCCAATGGCAGAAAACCTACATACTCGATCCTATGGTGTTTTTATGGGGAAAGTAAATAATCTGAAATTCCATTGGAAATTCGCTGAGTACGCAGGTCTGCTGCGACGGGGGTATTTAAAAGTAGCTAGCTACAGCTACTTTTTGTAAAAGTAGCTTATAGCTACAGCTACATTTTCAAAAAAGTAGTTAGCTACAGCTACAATTAAAAAGTAGCTCGCTACAATTTAAGCTACTTTCACCGCAATCCGTTCAAGTTTTTCTCTTGTGATGTATAACCACTCCACTTAAAAGTACAATTAATTATTTTCTTTAATATAGCTCTATACCTTTTTTTGGTATTGTTTTGTGACTCTATGGAGCCTAGATTTTGTAAACAATAGTGGTATGAAAATATAAATTATAGAAAAAAAAGACTTACATCAAAGAAGTAGTCAACAATATTTTATTAAGTTATCTTCACACGTTTATAACATTTTTCTTAGACCGGCCACGGGTAGACGGCTGGGGTTTGCACAGAATAAGAAGGACCAGCTTCTCCTGTTTAATCGCCAATCTCGCTTTTAGGCCTAATAATTACCATGATGTCGATTGATAGATTAGATACTACAGAAAGAGAATATAAGTATGAAGAACTCTGTAAAGTATTTAGTACAAAGTTACAGAGTTCGGGAAGTAAACATTCACATCAACATCAATCAACGTGGTTGAGGTTATGTTGTTGAGTGGTTATGCCAAGTAGTCTTAAAGTAACAATTGGCTATTTCTTAAAATTCGTTGACTAGTCGCGTCGTTTCTCATTATTGCAAGCATTCCTTTCTTGAGGATTCCTGGCCTGTGCGATTCTGGCGGTGCGCAAGCATAATGCAGTAGTCTAGTTTCAATTCTAAAATACAGCGTCGTAGAGTAGTAGGAATACTACGAGCGCATCTAGTGGTCAGCAAACAAAACAATAGAACAAGACTGGTGGCTTTCATGTTTTGGTTATGGTACTCAATTGGAGTGTCTGGTGGTTGCAATGGATTGAAAATAATCTTCAATTCCAACGAGCGAAAAACTTAACAGCTGACTAACTATACAAAGGTTTCTCTCGTGTTCATTTGGAAGCCATTAATGATATAATGTAAACACAATCATTATGTTTTATTGAAACCAAAGTAGCAAGAAAAGTAGCTAAATAATCCGCTACAACTACTCTAAAAATGTGGCTTGCTACAGCTACAAGCTACTTATTTTCAAAAGTAGCGGAGCTACACTGACTCTACTAAAAAAGTAGCGTCGCTACAGTAGCGCGCTACTCCCCAACACTGAGAATAAGTACACAAAATTTCTTGGACTTATAAAATTATTGGGTTGTGAGCTGTGTTGATATTCGATATGGATTGACCCATAAGTGAAAAAATGGACAATATTTATATTAATGTAAAATTATAATTTTAATGTTTACAAACAACAATAAACATATTTTTAGTTATATTCCAGATAGATTCCTGATTGAAAAAATTTTAGGCCTAAGTTTAAAGAATATATGTGTAAACAAAGCAGCTAGGTTATATTGAAGTACGAAAAGTGTCTAAACTGCCCATAGGTGGTACATTCACGTTATAAAATTGCACACAGTCACATTTTTTTACTATAAAGAATCTGGAGGATTGCTTCCAGCGAGCCCACTTCCACTCTGTTCCGTTGTCAAAATTTGAATTTGCCTATATTTAGGTCTCAATATTTTTTAAATCCCTTAAAAAATTGTATCCCGGGACTTTTGCATGTCCCCTTACAATTTTCAGGACATCGCATGAAATTATAAAAAACCGGGACAATCCCGGTTTTCCGGGACTTTGGGTCACCCTTATGTAAGGTTTACAAAGTATTCCCAAAAATCCAAATTTTTGTTACAAAGTATCCCCATCTGACGTTATTTTTCTTAGGCCCCCTAGTCTATATGGGATGTACCAGTATACCAAATTTCACTGAAATCTGAGATGGTCAGGTAAAATTACTGTGTTGATTTGACATGGAATCACCCTACAATGTTGCCCCAAGTTAGGCCTACCATGTAACTTTGTATCACCATATTATTTTTTAATACATAAATATTTTAATATCTATTTAGCTAGAAAAAACACACTCTCAGTAGCCTAAAAATATTATCAATAATAAAAAAAAAAAAAAAAAAAAAAAAAAACAGGTCGATGTGTTGTTTTAAGTCTCTCTATGGTTTCCTCCTAATTTAAAATTGAGGGCGTTCACAAGCATCCACCGCAAAGCGGTTTGTTTACGTTTTTGTCTATCACGTGACAAATCCCACAAATAAAATGTCTGGAATTAGTCACGTGATTGGCAAAACGTAAACAAATCGCTTTTGTGGTGGATGAACGTGAACAGGTCCATTGTGGTACAGAGTTACTCCAACTCAATGTACCTCAATATTTTTTATGATACAATTGTTTTCATCATACACAACTTTAATTGCAAAATCAATCCCGATACTAACGGTAGAGGATAACGGAATTTCGCCCATTTCAGAGTGGACTTATGGCTGGACTAACAAATATATACGAGGTGGCCCGTGTGCAAATTGCACATTTTATGATTCTGTATGAGTGCAACTCACCTACAGTACGTGAATGTTGATTATGAAGTGACAGAGATCTATTTTTGTTTACTATCTGGCTTTTAAAATTCATCTGAAGGTAATCAGCTGTTAAATTACAATTCACATTAAAGAACTTGCAATAAAAGTTGGTCAACATTTTAAAGCGCCCTCTAGAAATAAATCAAAGGCGAGGGGGGCGAAGCCCGAAAGAATATGACCTTTTTAATTACGATTCGTCACAGCGGTATATCCTAAGCTTTAAAATGACACCTCAATTTTAAAAATCGGTTCAGTAGGTTGAGAGAAAAAGGGACGTAACAGACGAAACCCTTATAGAAATAAGAAGATAGATATGGCTATATGCTTATACCTACCTTAAAAACAATACTCTCCGCAGAAGAATATAATAGATAGGACCAAGGAATCCAAAATAAATCAAGAGAAGGTTTTAGGGGTCAAGACACACAACGCTCTCTATGCACCAGGTGTTCTTTTGCACCAATAACATCACCATTCACTAATACTGGTAATGAGAATGATGATGTCATAGGTGCAAAATAACAACTGGTGCATAGAGGGCGTTGCATGTCTTGACCCCTACCTTGTCTTTATTTATTTTAGATTCCTTGGATAGGACTACAAAATAGGTTAGGCCTAGGCCTAACACATTACAAAAATTAGTAGGCTGGACCTAAAAACATGACAACTGAAATCTTACACCAACTTTAGGAGCAATTAAAAGACAAAAACTGCTCTCTCCTTCCTTGAATTAGAAACAAAAAAAGAAATGGCAAAATCTCAAACCCGCATTATTTATAATAACCGAGATGAGAAATGTCATAGCTGCCGGCCTGCTAAAAGGCAGACAGGACAGGGGTCTGAACACATCGCAGAGAGCAACACAATTATTCAATGGCTTTCAATGAAGTACTATTATTATACCATTTATAGTTTCCTTCCAATTTTGTTGTATTACACAACTAACGAACTAACATATCCTACATAGAAAAGGGTACACACTAAAGAACAACTAAAACTAAAGACAATACGAATACACGAACGAAAGGAAGAAAATAAGTCGAAGAAGACCACAGTCTAGAGTCTAATAGTCCAATAGGTTATACAGGCGTCTATTTCGGCGTTTTTCACTTTGTGGGAGAGCAAATTCTGACGAGGAGTGGGGGTAACGCCGACAGTGTTACCAACACCACCAATACCACGCATGGTCATCACGGACAATGCTGAAGACCGTATTTACGAATAAGAAAGACGGAGACAAAAGAAATGATACGAAGGTTGTTATTATTAATAATGACTATTTAAAAGACTTAATTAGATAAATAATACACCAATACAACTACGGTACAGCAAATTATTGTAACTTATTATGTAATTTACCTACGTAAACCAATGTAATAGCATTGAATATACATCTAAATAGAATAGCCAAGCAATGCTTTAATTTGAAGCCAAGCTTTTGAGAGCGCGACTAGCGAACCTGTTGGATTTTCAGCCAATCTCTGAGTTTTTTCCCCAATGCAGTGCTGCTTCCGTGGTCGTCCCTGGAACTAACGGCGCGCCGTGGCATCGTCTGCTTCCCGGCCGAGATATTTTGGTTTGGCAATGCTCCTCTCCTCACCCCACCTCACCGCTACCGATGAGCCGGCCGGCGCGGCGCGGCGCGGCGCAGCGAGCGGAGCAGCGGACTGGCACGAGTGCCACAACGGACCGGCTACGTAATAATGGTGTCTGTCTGCATGATGCGAAAAGGCCTTATGTTTCTCATTCACTTAGTTGCTGATCATTATTATTGTGCTATTAAACACAACCATCTTGATTTTACATAAAAAATTGCAACTATTAGTTGATATTTAAAATTGAAAATTGTTATTAACTATTTATGTTTGTATTCTCTGGTCCTTATGAGTAAATGAATATATTTTTTGCTTATTAATTTTGATGTAAACTGTATGTATATTTATAAGATTATAATCATCTTATCGTCTTAAAATCTAAATTACAAAGAATGATCTGTAAATAATTATTATTTTGCTTTTCTCCATAAGAGACAAGAGTAGCCTATATTAACATACTGTTTGACATTTCATTATTATTTGTCCTTTTTATCGATAGTTTGTCTGTCTCTCTCATGTTGCGCCAGCATTGTTGCGTCATTGTTGTGGCCCGTAAATTTGTATTATTAATTTAAGTACCTTTTTTCAAAATCGTAAATTATCCTTCTAAAATGTTATCCTAATGCACTCATAAAGCAGTGTAGTGTTTGCTTTTTTCTCTTACTACAGTAAGTTTATGTTATATTAAATATTATAGGGTCTATTTTTCTGAATACTTGTTTATTTTCCTTGTGACGTCCAATTAACTTATTCTTTTTATAAATATATGTGGAAATATATATGGGTGACCAATAGTGCAAATAATGCAAGTTTGTTGACTCTTCCTGACAAAACTTTGAATAACAAAGTTCTTCTTCACTTACCCAGATAGCACAAAAACGTTATTTTCACGTGAAAATAACGCTTCATTTTGAACATTTTCACGTTAAAAAAAAAGGAGAAAATCAAGTTATTTTCGCAAATGACATAAAAATTGCACTGAATTTCGCGTCAAAAACCCGTGAAAATAAAACGTGAAATTCAAATTTTAATTTCACCAAAATTTTACTCTATCGCAAATTTATCACTGAATTTTCACCCTTTTTTACTCGATTTTCACATGGATTTCGCATTGTTTTTACAATTTTTTTTGCTAATTTCACGTGAAAAAGACGTGAAATTCACGTTTTCAAATTACCAACATTTTACCTTTTCACTTAATTTTCACATTTTTTAGGCTACTTGCGAAATTCACATCACTTAAAAAATTGTCTTCTTTGTTTTACGTTACATTCACAAAATATTTTACATTTTCAAATATAAGATATAAGAAAATCAAGTAATTTACATTAAAAAAACCTGAATTTTATTTGAATTTTATTTTTACCTGAATTTTATGAAACTAATTTTATTTTTTTTAAACAGTTTACTAACTTCTTTTTTAAAAAGTACTATATCTTGCCAATTTGTTTTTGTTTTTGTTTACACAAATAAAATTATGACTGGCTTAAATGGATTTATGGATAATGGAAACTTTTAATTGCAAGAATGTCATAATTTAATATAAACATTGCTTTAAGTTCTACCATATTTTGGTAAAGTTTTACAAAGCAATATTATTTGGTCTCTGGTCTACTAACCATTTTGTATGATTTTTTATTTATTTTTTGTGTGTATCTAAATTTTTGTTAATTCAGTTACAATGGAACACATCTCTAAACCTGTAAATTTCATCGAATTTTACAAGACACAAACAGTTAAGAAATTTTATCCATATAAATTTGTACGGATTTGAAAACAAATAACGGAGTTATTCCCAATTTACTGCAGAAAACATTGATTTTGAATTATACTTCCTGAAAATTAAGGTGATTTTATTAGAAAAAAATCGCAATAATTTGTTGTCAGATTCTAAATATTTTCAATTACTTTCAGAAATAAAAATTACTGGGTGTAATAAAGAAAATGGTGGCTAGTGCTATATATGTTCACATGAACTTTTTAGTTCATTTAGTTAGATCAAAGGAATCTTGTTGCTTAGAGAAGGCAAGTTGGCTGCAAGTATACTGTCCATTACGTCTATTTTCCTAAATTAAGGAGAAAAGTACTTCTATAGACAAGGTTAGTTTGCAATAAGTGCAACAGGCAAGTACGTGCAGCCATCAACTTGCCTTCTCTACTTTCCCCGTCTCTAAGGAAAATTTCCTTTACGCCAGGTGAAATTTCATTACTAAAATAGTATTCAATAAAAACAAAAGAGTTTATAACTGTTGGCAAAAAATTTATTTCTAAATAACAGTAAAATAATCAACTTAAAAATATAATGCTATTAAATATTTATTTTTTTGTGAAAATCTTTGATTATTATAAATTTTTTATATATAAAAAATAAATAAATAACCAATGGAAATTGACGGAGTACTCAGGTCTGCTGCGACGTGTTTTTTTTACTCAAACTAAATTCAAGGATACACTGGCATTTTCAAGTCTCAAGGAATTTTCAAGGCCAATTCAAATTAAAGGCGTTTTCAAGGTTTTTTCAAGGTTGTAGACACTCTGTTCCCAAGTTATCAAGAATTCTAGGTTTTAAGGACTCTACTTTATCATTCAATAAAATTAATGTTCAAAAATATTCTGAAAAAAAAAACGAGTGATCTAAAAAAACCTCAACTTACTCGAGTGCAATTAAGGAAAAGATGAAAAATATTCAACACATCACACTTTAATTTTATTTAAACTTTGAATAGGTAATATTTCCACATATTTGGTTATATATAAGGTTGAATTGTTCATTGTAAGAATAAAAACAATTTTACAAAAATGAATAAGATAATACAAACAAAAAATACCAGCTTAATAATGTTGAAAATATGACACTAACACCGATTGAAACACAAATTTGCAATTCGAAGATTTACACATCATCAGCTTCTTCTTGTTCTTTTATCCTGGAAAAAAACAAGTATGATATAAATAGGCCAACGAAAAAAATCACAAAATAAATATAGGCTAATTCACAAGTTCCGTTCTTGACCATTTTGATGCTATGGAGCTATATAGCCTACCATATCATTTATCGTGTTTTCCCATAAAATACTAATTATCGATACATTGTGACTTGCTTTTCATCCAAAAATTGCGATGGAACAATATATCGGCTCGCCGATGTCAATAAGGCAGACTTAATCGGGAAAATCGGTTGTCTCGATTGTTATTTTAAAACCCCGATGATTTACTTAGATTCTGTATATGATTGAGATCCAAAATATCGCTCTCTAGCACTTTTTTGTCGACAATTTATTATTTATAAATTTTTATCTCATGCTCTTTCCTCCACCTACTTGGAAAAAGTTTCACTTTCAGGAAGTTATATATGGATAATAACCCAGGACTTTTCAAAAGTTGGGTGGTATTTTTCTAGCACTGAAATTTTAGAAAAGGTCCTTATATGAAAACGATATTCAATTTAGTATCAACACAAAGAAAAAAACATTCTTTTCCCATATTAATATTTTTCAAGAACATTATTTGAAGCCTAAAATGCAAAGCTTGATAGCAATTTGACTTGGTTATTTAAATTAAGGTGGGTTTGTGGATCTAACTATGTCTTTACTAAGGCCAATGTACTATTGACATACCGGTAGCTATATGCTTAGGTATAAGAATCAAGACGTCATCAGTAAGCCGTTCCCTTAAAATGTGAAGTGATAAATTAAAACTTTCGACAAAATTGTTCAGCTTGGGCAATCATGATATAAAAAATAGTTTACAATAAATTAAGAAATACTGTTAACCCTCAAGCAGCCGCTTCACCAGTAAAACGGCAGAGAGTGCATGCGGAGTTTTACTCTGCAACAGTAAATTAATTGCACAAATTAAATCCATTTTACAAGTTTTATGACGAAATATTGTATTTAAGCGTTGACTAACTTCATCAGGAACCACATTTCATCATTAGAACCATTAATTGTTTAACTTAATAGGTTTAATATTTCAACCAAACATTGTAAGTAATTTTATAATATAAAATAGTTAACACATTGACTGCTAAAAGTCTATTTAAGCACTGCTATATGGCTAAATAATTTAACTGTCAATTTACATTCCTTATGGTAATTGAAGTTCAGATACGATGAAATAATTCAGAAAAGTTCAGATACGTCCCCCGAGGGCTGACGTAGTTTCAAATCCCTACGAGGAAAGCGCAGAATATACTGGCTCCATAAACTTAACCTTACATGAGGACGTCCTAGGACGTCCTGCGCTAACCGCGAGTGGATCTTGGACGTCTTAAGACGTCCTTAGCAACAAAAGGGTTTAAAATCACTGTGTTACATGAGAGGGATTATGAGGAATTTTTCTTTGCATTAATCTAAAAATATAAAAGAGAAAACCCTCAATTACTCACCCACTGACTCACTCATCACTAATTCTCCAACTTCCCGACTAGAGAGTGCTGAAATTTGGTATACTCATTCTTTAGGCTTAAAATAGGAAAGTCTAACTATTGTCATATTAATATTTACAATGGGCAACGCCCTAGATCTCCTCAAAGTTATCATGTTATTCTTATGGAAGCAACATTTTTGTATTGTAACATATGATTACTAATTTTTGGCGATCATTAATTTAATAAACAGCTCTTCTCATTTATATTATTGAGGGAAGATTGGCAATAAAAAACCAGACGATATTATAGACTTGCGGCGAGTGAGCGTAGCAAACGAACTAAGCCTGATGGGGAGTGAGCGCAGCGAACGACCTTACCTGAACGGCAACAAATTTCTCAAAGTTGGCACTGCGAAGTATGCCGGGTAAGCTAGTATAATTAAAAATCAATGCAGACAAAATGTATTTGATAATAATTATAAATCAAATATACATAAACCATACTTATACACACATACTATAACCTATAACAAAGAAAGTTTCATGGGGAAATAAGCTCCGCACTGAGCATACTTGCGAGATAGGGCGCACACAGAGAAAATCTCCTCCCCCTCTCTACCCCCTCCAAACCCATGCTGGGCCTCAAAGAACAGTCCCTTGCTTTCAAAGTACCCAAAAATCTAGTTCTTCACGTGGGTCTCGTAAAATTTGCAAAAATAGGAATTAAAATTCATTTTGTATAGCCCCAGAATAATAATTAGGAATGACGGATATTTCTAGGCCTGTAGCTAGAACTGTAGCTTAACATGGCTTCAGGATTATTCTTTTTTTTTAACCGGAAGGATTTTGGAGATTTACACCCCGTAAACTTTTTCGGAAAAATTTTATTATCAATTATTAACTATTATCAACCTTCAAACACAGGGCCAACAAGAGGTGACACCTTCTGGTTTTCCACCTCACATACAGTTTATAAGTGATTCTGGGGAAAATATGGGGGTTGCGAATTTGGAAAATAATCAGTTTGTTAAACATTGGTACAACAATACGGCCTATAGGGCAAACCATTAGGCCTAATCCGATTAACATACTTTAGGCCCAACAGTTATTTGTGATGAATTATGCTTAAAGAACTACATTATATTTTTATATTTACTAACTACCTGCATTATTAATAAATTACCGGTAGCCTATTTGTCTCTTTCAACAAAAATAAAATATAGGCCTACCCCCAAATATAAGTACCCTTCTTAACAACTTGCTTCTTAACTTCTTTGCTTTACTGACCTTTTGCCACAAGAGAACTTCATGATATGTCTCAGCTAATTCTTTGCTCCTGAGCATCCTTTGTTGGTCTCTTTAAAGGTAGGCTCCCTGCCGCTGAAAAAATAAGTAAAGCTGTAATTCATATAAGAACCAATAAATCATTATTGTAGTTTCATTGTGTGTTGTTTATTCTGAATCACGTTGACTTATATTGCTAAAAGGTTAAAATACCTGATACAGCCAGTGATCCTCTTACTCCAAGACTGGACTACGCGTTTCGATTTTAAATTACATCATCTTCTGGTCACACAAAAACTTGGTTTCAACACATCGTTATGATGGTCACGTCACAGTTTAAAAGATACACGTAACACTAACACAGACAACTAACACGGACGAATAAAAACTGTAGGCCTACTCTTATTAAAACGTGAGCGCTCATGACGGGTGCCGAGTCTCGACTGCCAGTAAGCTATCAGGCGGGTTTACATGGGATGGGAATAAACTAGTTCTGCCTGTTTTCTAATTTGCGTTCTCGGTAGGCCTACTTCTTGTAACTGTGTAACGCCATTTTTCAAATTGAATTCATCTACCACATTGACAATATAGCCCAATCAAGAAAGAGCATATCTTTACAGTGTTGTTTTACACCGTTTGACAACAAATTTTATAATTTTCCAAAAGACAAAATGATTAGAAAAGGCTCCAATAAAAACTTAATAAACAATGGCATGTAAATTCCTTCCATATGTAGGCCTATCTTTCACAAGAATTGCAAAATAAAATGCATTTGGTCTACTACACAGAAGTCAGAGATATTGGCATTAAATCAGGAAAGTTAGGGGAATCCATATAGGCTAAATAGGATCGTTTTATAAAATAGTATAGGCCTAAAAGTGTTCGACTAAACGTTATCCTTCAAATTCTTGTTTTTCTCGTTACAAAATTAACAATCTTTACAGTACGGTACCGTACCAAGCCTTTCAAAATTTTTTCTCGCAAATGATCATAGATTATCTGTTTGTATTTAATTTGTCACATAGAATTTTTTCATGATCTCATGTCCAGTCTCATTCTTTAATCAATTCAACCGCATCACATAGCCTATCTAGTCGTTTGTACATTCGTAATCATTATTGTTATCAATTCAGGTAAGCCTAGCCTACAGTTTCATATATCTTAGCGCCTACACAACTGTCGAATAAAAGTATGTATCGATATTTCGATTGAATGGGATAAAAAATTACTGTGAAATACAAAATTTAGCTTAACAACATTTATTCTATTCTAAAAAAACTACCGTACAGGGGTGCAGAAAATGTATTGACTCCTAAAATTTCCCTTAATCCTACTGTTACGGATCACAGATTTCCCCCAAGATTCATCAGCATTCATATAGGCTACTACAGACACATAAATTAATCCCTCTAGCTTACACGATTTAAAGCTCTTTGAGAACAAACCAGAATATATTAACCTCAAGCTCCTAGTTAAACTAGCTCAAAATCCTTGCAATGTAAATAAACCCAAAATGGAATTAAAATTTTATTTAGGCCTATTACTTGAAGCTTTTGGCAGCTTCCATCCTATTTGCGAACCAGGAGGCCTAACCTCACCAAACAAGTAGGAATCAAACCACATCAAATAACCGTATTAAAACCAATCAGCATGACTTTTGTTTAAATCGGCCTACCACTTTATCGGTGTGCTACTTTATCCCAAGACAACCACCGCACTAGTAAGCAATATTTATTGTCGTGAAGTATTACAATCATGCACTGGACATTGTCATCACCCAACTAGGCTATAGGATTAGAATTAATCCACTATTGAATGGGCTGGAAAACTACAATTTTTAGTAATGGTCTTAAGCCGCTGAATTTGTTGTTAATCTAGGTGAGGCAGGATGTACTATGTACCGGTGTGTAGCCTATATGAAACTTAAGTTCCGTAAGTTTAGGCCCTACTATCCTACACACAACATTAGGCCCTACCGTATTCTAAAGTAAATAGTGTTATAGTAATAGGCTAGTGTTCAATAAGAGGTGATACAAGCTATAAAATAATGTAGGCCTATAAGACTTTCACAATAGAAAGTAAGGACTATCAATGGACTATCAACTCACCTTGAAGTTTGTTGCATCTTGGATCAGGCTCTGCCATAGCACAGCTATTGAACGTTTCCTTCCAGGCAGAAATTTACAACAAATATTTTTTTACTGCTTGAGTCACCACAACATATTTTATTAATTAGCCTGAAAGCTAAGCTGTTACAGGTTTGCTCCAAAACTCAATCTAAAGCCTAAGCTAAGCCTATGCCTTGATTAACTTATAAAAGAGTAATTAGTGATTGAAGTTCATTTCAATAATATATCTGAAGTAAATAAATTGTAATGTGGGATTATATAAAGACAAAAGTAATTCAAGGGGGTGAAAAGTAAAATTATAACTTATGTCTTGTATGCTGCTGTACAATAATAATAATATGTTCAATTATTAAATGACTAAATGAGGTTAGTTCTAATATGGCGGCGATCAAGTACAAATGTAAACAAACCAGCGCCAGCGCTCTCTAGCCTGACGAACATGAACTAATTTCACGAACAGGCACAAATTCGTCATAAGCTTGGTTCGTCTATTTCTATCCTTAGTCAATGGTAATAGTAAGCTGTAATTGGTATTACGTTTTTAATAGATGTTAAATATTTAAAATATAAGCCTATTTAATTTCAAAAATGTATATTATAAAGAAAAAAAATAAATTATTAATTAATTTGAATTAAAACAGTCTGTGGATTTTTCTACACGTTTTGGCTAAACGGGTTATCGCCGAAGTACATAACGGATAAGCCAACTGGTAAATAGGCTACTAAGTTTTAAATTTTCATATTAAAACGTGTAAAAAATCAACTGACTGTTTTAATTAAAATTAATTAATAATTTTTTTCTTTATAATATACATTTTTGAAAAGGCTTATATTTTTAATATTTAACATCTATACTTATTTAATACGCTAAGGGTTTTTTTGTCTTGAGAACTCCTCCTACAATTTTCAACCGATTTTCAAGTTTTTGTTGTCGTTGGATAGGGCTTGGTCTGTAGTTGTTTCCGCCAAAAACTGATGAGAATCTGACGGAAAATAAAGGCGTTATCCACCATTGAAATCTCAAAATTTCCCATTTAAATAACATTGGGATTGAATAAAGCATTTTAAACACCTGTTAATAATCAGCTGTAAATACGTGTGGTTTTAGTGATTGCAGATATTCACAATATTGGATTGGTCGGTCGTCAATGATTTAGAGATAAAAGTACCATTTGTATTGTATTAAAATAAATTGCTCGATTTCGAGCAACACGTTTACTAGTCATATTAAAAACGCAATACCAATTACAGCTTGCTATTACATTTGTTCACGTAGGTAAATTACATAATAAGTTACAATAATTTGCTGCCCTAAAATATTTCAAGGAAGTAGACTAATTTGTACAAATCAGACATCTAACAAGCTTACATTTTTACACGTTTATCACATTAATATATCGTAGTTATATTGGTGTATTTTTTATCTAATTAAGTCTTTTAAATAGTCATTATCAATAATAACAACCTTTGGTATCATTTCTTTTGTCTACGTCTCTCTTATTCGTATACGGTCTTCAGCATTGTCCGTGATGACCGTGCGTGGTATTTGCGGTGTTGGTAACACTGTCGTCGTTACCCCCACTCCTCGTCAGAATTTGCACTCCCACAAAGTGAAAAACACCGAAATAGACGCATGTAATAGGTTATTGGGAGACAGTCGTGACACTCGTGACGTGACATGGTCGTGACACTCGTATCGACTATCGACGCTGCATGTTTGGTGTTGTCCGCGGACAACTAGCGCTTCAAGCGGATGGAGCCGACGTGACTGGAGTCGCGACCGGAACTTTATCCCGGCGTGGATGGGCGGGAACTTTAAAATGTTACTCCAATGAGCGGCAACAAATTTTGAAATATATTTCGGCCTTTATAACTCGATTGGGAAAAAATTTGACAATTTTGATTGTTAACAGCATTGTATAGTTAATGGCATTATTGTCAGCTGTGTTAGTGTTGCACTGATGGCTGCTTTCACCTGTGATTGTGTCGTCAACTCGGACGCCAACCACTATAAGCACAAGTGTGCCCACACTCGCGCTCCAAGCCGCTGTTCCTTGCGTAACTGGAGTCGCACGGTGGTTCCGGCGGACAATCAAAGTGACGGAGTGTCACGACTGTCTCCACGGCCACCTCTAGTACTAGAGATGTACTAGAGATGGCCGTGCTGTCTCCCAATAACCTATTATTATTATTAGACTATGAAGAAGACGGCCGACGGGGGAAAGAAGGAAATGCAAATGAAAAGTACGAGTACGAGTTCGAGAAGGAAAAGAAGTATGTATCATATGGAGGATAGCGTTGGCTTCAACTGACATCTATCTCGTAGCACAGTAGTGCCATTGACTTTACGTCAATGGTAGTGCTCATTATGCTAAAAAAAAACAAATGGTGACGAAGAGTCAAGATGACTGTAGTGCCAGGTGAGCTACATATCATAAGAGCAATGGTGTCAGTGTTTCTGCGACATACATGGATGTCGCCACAGAGTTTTTGTTGGTTAGAAAAGTGTTAAGAGTGATGGCAAAATTTCTTGAAAAATAGATTTTTCGATATATCGATGTATCGAAAGAGTAAAATCGATTTCGATAAAAAATCGATGTTTTAAGAAAATCGATTTTTTTCGAAGCTTTTAAATTGACCATAAGTTACACTAGGAAGTAAAAATACATAGATATATACTAAACACCTGGATCGGTAACTCCGTGTTGCAAAAACGAGCCGTTTCCGACACCACTAGCCAGTATTCATGGTCAATGTTGCCAACTCTGTGCGAGTAATTAAGTACTGTAATTTAAATAAATAGATAAAATAAATAAACTACAGTAATACTGTATTTTTTATTCTTTCTTACCTATGAAATGATGAATTTCAGCCTTTTGAATGTGCACTAATACATCCAAAAGCTCCACAGTACAGAACCATCTTTCTTAAATTGCCTAAGTTCTTGAGTTGATGTTTTCTCTCCTATGTACATTTCACCGCAGGTGCGGCATCTTCAGGGAGATTCTTCTTAAACTACATTAATAATACTAACACATTATATACAAAATTTACAAAGTTCTTCTTATTACTTTAAAAGTTCACAACACTCGCATACTGCGCGGCGCGTGCGGTAGCGGCGACGGCTTGACGAGCGCGGTGGTGGAGGTGTGTGCCGGACATTGTTTCTCGGTACCGGCGCGGGTGGCGGTGACAGCGGCGCGGGCGACGTTCCTTTGTCGGCTTCATCGGTTAAACTGTTTGCAGACGGAGACTGAGTCCGAGGTGGTGCGAGGGATGCGTGGGGTTGTGGGGGCTTGGGATTCCCCATCGTACTCAATGAGCCTTCTCTTTCCCGGCGTTGTCGGATTGATGCGGTGTTGCCTATTGGTGTAGAGTTTAACATGTTTTCTATTTTATGGATGGTTTTGAAAATTACTGAATTGTTATAATCTTCCCTTTTATTTAGAAGTAGATGTGGCTCATTGCCATTGAAGTGTTTGTATATTTGGTAACTCTCGAGTGTTTTGGCTTTTGGTTTGGAGTATGTTCTATTCAGAATGGTTAATGAATCTGGGAAAGTAATTTTATGTCCATGATTAGATTTTAGATGTTTGGCAACTATGGAGTCAGGGTTGTTGTAATGTCCCCTGTTGTGCTCCTTAAATCTCTGGGAAAAGGTTCTGTTGGTGTATCCGATATATTGTTTTTTGCACGGGGAAGGGCAAGTTATTTTGTACACTCCCTTATCATCTGATGTTGATGTGGAAGTCTTTGGAAGTCCATAACTTGGTATTATGTTGGTTTTGACTCTGTAGGCAGGAGTGTATCCTGATTTCTTGAAAACATTACCTATTTTACCAGTTACTGTGTCAATATAATCTATTGGAATGTACTTGGCCTTAGGCTGATTGGCATCCGCTTTGTTTTCATTTTGAGGTTTTATTTTCTTTTTCATATTGAATATAATTCTATCAATTGTTTGAGGGTTGTATCCATTGTTTCGAGCTATTGTTTTAATCAGCCGTTTTTCCTTTTCGTATTCATTTTGGTCCAGATTGTAATTTAGAAGTCTGTATACTAATGAGCGGAAGGCAGCCATTTTTTGATTGTATGGGTGGTTGGAATCGGCCGGAATAATTAGATCAGTTTGTGTTGGCTTTCTGTATATGCCTATTTTTATTGAGTTATCATGTGATTTTTTTACTGTAACGTCCAAATAATTAATTGAGTTGTTTTCTTCTTGTTCCATTTTGAATTTAATTTTACTGTGAATTTTATTAAGGTGTTTGAGGATAAGATCAGATTGTCTGTCGTTACAGTTTAAAGCCATAAAGGCGTCATCTACGTACCTGGCATAAAACTTAATTTTGTTCTTGTGGGGGTTAGCATCTGAAAGAATATGTTTTTCTTCAAAATTCTGCATGTAAAGTTCAGCAAGCGTGGCGGATAGAGGACCGCCCATGGGGAGTCCTTGCGAGTCATGGTATATTTTGCTGTCATAAATGAAATAGTTTTGATCTGTGATGATTGAGGTGATTTTTATTAAGTCGTCTATTTCTTCTTTGTTGAAGTTGTTCGAGTCTATGAGTCTGTCTTTGAGGATAGTAATTGCTTCATGTCTAGGGATATTTGCATACATATTATCTACATCAATGGTTACCATGGAGTATCTTTGTAGTATTGGTTGAGTTTGTATTTTTTGAATAAAGTCTTTTGTATTCCTGCATGACACGGTTGAGGTATGGGGGAGGTTGTTTTTTATGAGTGAGTTTATATATTTTGCAACTTTGTATGAAGGTGAGGGAATAGCATTGATTACAGGTCTTATAGGATGTCCGTCTTTGTGTGTTTTAATTAACGGTTTGAAAACAGGAGGTGATGGGCTGGCGTTGTATAGATATTTCCTTTTGTTTGGATGGATGATGCAATTGTTGTCTATGAAGTCCTTAATTTCTTTGTTGAATGTTTTAGTGGGGTCTTTAATTTCATTTAGGTCGTTTTTTGTTAAGAATTCCTTGATTTTGTTGTGTAAATCTATATCATGTATTACTACAGTCGAGTTTGACTTATCAGCCGGTATGATTTGAGCATTGTTCTCAACAAGTTTGTCTTTAATTTCATGAATGGTTTTAGTTTCAGATGTGGGTCTCCTCTTCTTTAATTTTGAGTGATTAATTTCTTTTTCTATAACATCGATTACACCATATCTTATTTTGTCTCTGTCTTGAGGGTTGACATTTTGCAGGGCAGTTTCTGTGTTTATCAAGGTGTGTATAATGTTTTTGTGGTGATTTGTGTTCGAATTCGGATGGTATTTTGAGTTTCTTTCTAGGAATTTTGCTTCGTTTTCTTCCCAGTGGATATCTGTGAGATTGATTAATTTCGGATAGAATTCATGGTTGGGTAATTCAGTTGGTACCGGTGTTTGATGTGATTTGAGTGAGGATATTTTCCGTTCCTGAGTTGATAATTTTGAAAGTTTTTCTCTGAGTACTTTTTCTTTGATTTTAATTAAAGTAGATTTATAATTTTCTTCACTTGTGGTATCCTTAAGTGTTGATTTCAAATGATCTATTGTTTTATGAAGTTTAGCTTTCTTTTTGTAAAGAGATTTGATTTCATTTTTTATCCAAAGTAATTTGGCTTGTTTCAACGTTTTTTGTGCTGCTTCTGATTTGTTTTTTATAGTAATAGCAATGTAGTTTGGTGTAATGGATAGTCTTTTACAAGTTTTGTTGAAATCTATGTTTAAATCAGTTTTCATTAACTGTATTTCTTTGTTTGTTATTTTGCTTACTATCTGATTTACTGGAACGGCTTGGCAGGCCATTTGAACAATTTGTAGACGTGTCCAGTTTCAAGAACTTTTAAACTTATGTAGGAATATTTACCTTAAATTGCCTAAGTTCTTGAGTTGATGTTTTCTCTCCTATGTACATTTCACCGCAGGTGCGGCATCTTCAGGGAGATTCTTCTTAAACTACATTAATAATACTAACACATTATATACAAAATTTACAAAGTTCTTCTTATTACTTTAAAAGTTCACAACACTCGCATACTGCGCGGCGCGTGCGGTAGCGGCGACGGCTTGACGAGCGCGGTGGTGGAGGTGTGTGCCGGACATTGTTTCTCGGTACCGGCGCGGGTGGCGGTGACAGCGGCGCGGGCGACGTTCCTTTGTCGGCTTCATCGGTTAAACTGTTTGCAGACGGAGACTGAGTCCGAGGTGGTGCGAGGGATGCGTGGGGTTGTGGGGGCTTGGGATTCCCCATCGTACTCAATGAGCCTTCTCTTTCCCGGCGTTGTCGGATTGATGCGGTGTTGCCTATTGGTGTAGAGTTTAACATGTTTTCTATTTTATGGATGGTTTTGAAAATTACTGAATTGTTATAATCTTCCCTTTTATTTAGAAGTAGATGTGGCTCATTGCCATTGAAGTGTTTGTATATTTGGTAACTCTCGAGTGTTTTGGCTTTTGGTTTGGAGTATGTTCTATTCAGAATGGTTAATGAATCTGGGAAAGTAATTTTATGTCCATGATTAGATTTTAGATGTTTGGCAACTATGGAGTCAGGGTTGTTGTAATGTCCCCTGTTGTGCTCCTTAAATCTCTGGGAAAAGGTTCTGTTGGTGTATCCGATATATTGTTTTTTGCACGGGGAAGGGCAAGTTATTTTGTACACTCCCTTATCATCTGATGTTGATGTGGAAGTCTTTGGAAGTCCATAACTTGGTACAAACATCTACACAAACATCTAAAATCTAATCATGGACATAAAATTACTTTCCCAGATTCATTAACCATTCTGAATAGAACATACTCCAAACCAAAAGCCAAAACACTCGAGAGTTACCAAATATACAAACACTTCAATGGCAATGAGCCACATCTACTTCTAAATAAAAGGGAAGATTATAACAATTCAGTAATTTTCAAAACCATCCATAAAATAGAAAACATGTTAAACTCTACACCAATAGGCAACACCGCATCAATCCGACAACGCCGGGAAAGAGAAGGCTCATTGAGTACGATGGGGAATCCCAAGCCCCCACAACCCCACGCATCCCTCGCACCACCTCGGACTCAGTCTCCGTCTGCAAACAGTTTAACCGATGAAGCCGACAAAGGAACGTCGCCCGCGCCGCTGTCACCGCCACCCGCGCCGGTACCGAGAAACAATGTCCGGCACACACCTCCACCACCGCGCTCGTCAAGCCGTCGCCGCTACCGCACGCGCCGCGCAGTATGCGAGTGTTGTGAACTTTTAAAGTAATAAGAAGAACTTTGTAAATTTTGTATATAATGTGTTAGTATTATTAATGTAGTTTAAGAAGAATCTCCCTGAAGATGCCGCACCTGCGGTGAAATGTACATAGGAGAGAAAACATCAACTCAAGAACTTAGGCAATTTAAGGTAAATATTCCTACATAAGTTTAAAAGTTCTTGAAACTGGACACGTCTACAAACCATCTTTCATCATCATAATTATAATTATAATTGAACATTTAAAAGAATGTAAACAAACAAGAATGCAGCTGACGCACCGACAACAATCATGTCAGCCAGTCTTAAAAAATCTCTTGGAAGTGTGGTTCGAAAGTAATATTTTTCATTTTTAAGCCTCCAAAACTTAGAAACTTGGTTCATTTTGTGTGTTTTGTGACTCGGTGTTAATAGTTTCTTGTTCAATAACTTGTTGTGGTGTAATTTAGTGTTTTAGTTTTGTTTTTTTCTATCTTTTATTTATAATAAACTTCAACTAACCTCAATGAGCCCCAGTCCTGGGAAAAACAAAAACAAACGGGTTATCCATCACAGTATTCAGTACAGTGGACTTCATAATAAATCATCTTCCCATGTAAAGGGAAGAAATTATCAAGTTTTGAAAAAATCACGGAAATGTAGTGATAGTCAGTTGGATGCCCAGGAAAACAATTTTTTATTTCTTCGTGACCATGATTATGTGGAAAATGGAATGACTTCTCATTACGGCAGTGAGGTTCCTTCTTTTCATCATGACCGAGAAATGGACTCTTCCCAAATTGATGATCTCACTAATGGTTATTCTTCTGATCAACAAATCGACAACGTAGAGCTTTCACCACCTCATGATCATCGAGACGAACTCGCACGTAATTCACCTAATCGACTTAGTGGGAATGAATTGAATGGAGCTTCTATAGACCGATCCAAAGGCAAGTCCCAAAATGAGGCTCCTCGCTACCTTGAAACTGACCCGGCCCCGTATATAATATTTGTGGACAGCTCGAATCATCCAGGCAACATAGGAAACATTCATCCGATGGCTCTCGGCCGTAAACTTGTCAACTATTAAGTAGTGGGCGTCCTTGAATTGATGAAGGTTGGCAGAAATAGGTTGAAATGTGTTTTTGACAGTGTTAAAAACGCCAATGCATTTTTGAACTCTTCATTTTCCAAAGAGAATAATGTCAACGCCTACATCTCTTCCTACCAAATTCAAAGACAGGGTCTGGTCAGGGGTGTTGACCCATCCATTCCGGAGGCAGAAATTTTTAACAATTTAAGCCAAACTTTTGACATTGCTTCTGTCAGGCGGCTCAAAAAACGCGTCGTAAAAAATGATGGTCAGATCACTCATGTCCCAATTCCATTGGTAGTTGTGACATTTAAAGGGAAATGCCTTCCTGAACACGTAAACTTGTTCTATACTAGATGTACCGTTGAACCATATGTCAGACCTCCTATCCAGTGCTTTAAATGCCTTAGGTTTGGACATACGGCGAAGACCTGTCGGGGTAAGAGGCGCTGTGGTAACTGTTCTCTTGACCACAAGAGTCAAGATTGCCCTAACTATCGATCTCCTTGTTGTATATTTTGTAAGGGGGGTCATTCTGCCCTTAGCCGGGACTGTCCACAAAAAACTATTGAATTAAAAGTCAGCGAATACATGGCTTATGAAAACCTCTCATACGTCGAAGCCAGGGATATTATCGTCCCTTGTAAAAGAGGCCGACTTGAAGGTCATTCCTATGCCAGGTCTCTAAATTTCAGAAAGGACGAATTCCCCAGTCTCCCGACAAAAGTCGACACAAATGTCAGAGAAAAGTTTTGTGTACAACCAACTCGTTTTCTTCCTCCCTCAATTTCTTACCATTCTCACACTAGCCCCTCTTCAATTTCTAATGATTCTCAAAGGACTTTTCAAGATAACCCTTCAAGTTCCCAACACCGAAAAATCCCTACTCCACACATAGTTTCTCCTAATTTCACTCACAGATACTACATTCAGTTCAGTAACCAACACGTTTCACCCACTGCCCCTGTATATAATCACTCTACTGCCCCTTCAAACTTTGGTTCTGTGACAGTGGATGATGGTTTTTCGAGTTCCACTCAAAGTGAACTTGTCTCAATAGTTAATAGGTTTGTATATGAGAAGCTTCCGATATCGAATTTGATATCAGCCTTACGTAAAATACTTATGAACTATAATGAGCCTTCACATACTGATGACTGCAGTTATGGTAAAGAAAATGAAGATCAAGATCAGTAAAAGTTGTGTTACGCAAGTTTTCTTCCTCCATATTACTTTGGCTATGGTGAGTACTATTAATATACTTCAATGGAACTGTGAATCTGCGGTCGCTCATAAAGTTGAAATTGAAAGTGTTTTGTATAAGTACAAAATTCACATTGCTGCTTTTAGTGAAACATGGTTTACGCCATCCTTGAATGTCAGGTTTAAGAACTATTATTTGGTAAGAAACGATCGTTCTACAATCCAGAGAGGCGGTGGAACAGCAATTCTTGTGCATAAAAGTAAAAATTTCAGCCTGGTCTCGTTCACCAGACCTCCTCAATTTACTGCTTATAATTTGGATATTTCAGTAATAGTCGTTAAAATCGACGCCCAAAATGTTTACCTATTCTCAGTTTATGCTCCCCCAAGACATAAGGTTTCCTCAGATGTGATGGTCAATTTTTTTTCTCAGTTCCCAAGTCCACAATTAATACTTGGTGACTGGAATGCTCACCATGTGAGCTATGGCAATTTGTCCAATGACTGGCAAGGTGTACAGTTTTATAAGTTTATAAACGATTGTCAAATGTCAATACTTAATACGGGGTCTCACACTTACATCCCGAGTCCCCGTCAAAGGTCATCCGCTATTGATGTGTCTTTAAGTTCTCCGCAGATTTCCTTATCTATTGACTGGAGAGTCTTGGAAGATCGGTGTGGTTCTCGTCACATGCCCATTTTGCTCAAGGTGTATAAATAAAAAGAAGAGGTGTGTGCATAGCCAGCTGGTGTGACGTAGTTGGGCTCCCCGCTAGCGCCACGAGCGGCAAGGCAACGTACTTAACGTTGTCAGATTTTCGTGTTGTAGAGACTGACATATGATGTATAAATTATTTAAGTGATTACCAATTAG
This sequence comes from Neoaliturus tenellus, assembly GCA_030545055.2. Taxonomy (NCBI): domain Eukaryota; kingdom Metazoa; phylum Arthropoda; class Insecta; order Hemiptera; family Cicadellidae; genus Neoaliturus; species Neoaliturus tenellus. The sequence continues at coordinate 113,537,076 of CM061531.1, forward strand.
ATTCAGTAATGCAGAAGAAGTGTTCACATACTAAGAACAGATACTCAGCAACTATATGTCTTTATATGTAAACTCTTGAATTATTTTATTATTAGTTTAGTCATCATGCAATTTAAATTTCAGGTTTTTATGGCTGGCTTGAATTATTTAATAGCATGATTAAATTTAGGTTATGTTAAGATTATTAAATATTGGTTTAATCAATTTTGAGCACGAGAATAAAACTAACCATATTTTCTCTATATGAAATGAATGACTGAACGATAAGAATAAAACTTATAGCAGAAACAAACATACTGATTTAAACAAATTTATGAAATATTACTTTTGTCTTTTTCTTGAGCAACCGTTCAATCTCATGCATAAAACGGCCTACAAGAAATCAGGAGATTTAGTATATTTTGATTGATTACTATGAAAAGGAAAACCCGGCGTGCACACCAATCATGCTCATCCGCTCTCCCTGTCGCCGTGCCGATCTCAAATAAATCATCACTCCCTTTTTTATGCATATTTAAAATTTATATGACCACGTAAATATGATCTAATCGCCTTGATTTGTGAATTTAATCCGTAAAAGGCTGTTCTATAAATTTATAAACAGACGTACTGGGATTGACCGGTACACGGTATAGTATTCGTCAGTTTCCTCACACTTGCCATTCATATTCGCCTTATAGTGGCGGATCTTACACAATCAATACGGATAATGATCTTGATCGTAATAAATATTGACAGTATTGTTTACTGGGCTAGAACTTGCCCTACATAGTCAATAAGGATCATACATCAATAATTGACCTTACACCCTCAATCCGTATAGTGATCCATGATCACGGTTCAAATATCCGTGTCGCGTTTGAGCGTGTAAGATCCGCCATTATGCACCCAAGTCGTCATGTTATTTCTTTATATGCAATGTAATGTAACAAATAGGCTTAGCCTAATTTTGACACTATCATTTTGTTTGTTTACCTAATATTGCATTACAAATAGGCCTAGCCTATGGGTTGATTTGATAATACTGTTAATAAAATATCACAATAGGCCTAGCCTAGGGAACATAATTTGTTTTTCATAAATAAAAATAATTGCCAAACGTAGCAGTAAAAGTAGGCCTAGCCTAGACAAATTTGGTCAGAGTTGTAACTAGATAGCCTAGATTGGATATCTGAGATATTATCATTTTATTAGTTGAAAGTATGATGAATTATTTGTTGTTAATTGTAAATATTAAAATAAGCAGTAATATTTAATTGTAAACTCTTTGTAAATATTGTATTGTACTTACAGCAGACGATACGTTATGTCAACATAAGAATTGTAATAATGAGTGGGTTGATTTGTACGAATAGTTTAATAATTTCATTACAATATTTAAATAATATTAACAATAATAAGTTAAAATAATACATACAAGATAGATTAGAACACACATTATTGTATTTTGACTTTCGTTTATTATTTGATGTTGACATTAGTGCGTCGGCAGATTTGCCGTCAGATGTTGTAGTGCCGTCAGCTGTTTAGCTGCAACAATGACCGGGCCGGTGTCGCTATCCCAGTCACGTGACACCCCGGCCGGCAACTCGGGTATATAAGGGGGCTGTGTAGCGGCAGCTCACTGGCATTGTTTCCGTCGCTGCGTGCACGTCTTCGGACTGTGCTGTGGCTGGCTCGTAGGGTTGTTAGGGGTCGCTGCGTGCACGTCTACGGACTGTGCTGTGGCTGGATAGCTTAGGGATGTTAGGCTAATAGATGCATTGTATGTTATTAGTAATTGATTATTGGTGAGTTAATTAGGAAGTAACTTATGGAGAAATATATATTGTAAAATGAGTATTGTTTATTACAGAAACATTAAATAAAAGGTCAGTACAATTTATTCTGTCTTACTCTTTCATTTCTTTCATTAAGTTAATACAGTAAAATAATAAAAGGTTACATTGTCCAAATCATTTTCTAGGCTTTCCTCAATTTTCAATTAAACATATTCATTTCACACGAACATTAACATCTACATATTACACGGCTGCGTGTCACGTCTTCGGACTGTGCTGTAGACCGAACTCTAACACCTACACTTTACACGGCTGCGTGTCACGTCTTCGGACTGTGCTGTAGACCGAACTCTAACACCTACACTTTACACGGCTGCGTGTCACGTCTTCGGACTGTGCTGTAGATCGAACTCTAACACCTACACTTTACACGGCTGCGTGTCACGTCTTCGGACTGTGCTGTGGACCGAACTCTAACACCTACACTTATACACGGCTGCGTGTCACGTCTTCGGACTGTGCTGTGGACCGAACATTTACATCTACAATTTACACGGCTGCGTGTCACGTCTTCGGACTGTGCTGTGGACCGAACATTTACATTTACACTTTACACGGCTGCGTGTCACGTCTTCGGACTGTGCTGTGGACCGAACATTAACATCTACACTTTACACGGCTGCGTGTCACGTCTTCGGACTGTGCTGTGGACCGACCACTAAAATCTACACTTTACACGGCTGCGTGTCACGTCTTCGGACTGTGCTGTGGACCGAATACTAACACCTACACTCTACACGACTGCGTGTCACGTCTTCGGACTGTGCTGTGGTCTAACACTTGCATAAAAAACACGAATAACAAAATTTTCTCTAGAATTGGATCAGCCTTGGCAAAGAACCGCCCTTGAGACATCATTGCTCAGAGTTTTAAAAGCTAGTTTGAGGCATCACAAATAAATATAAATAAAACATACAAAAACCTCTTAGGTATCTTTACAGCTTTGAAATGCACCAGGGTCTGACGACGACTTAAAATAAAAAGGAGTATATATTTTAGTACATATAAATTTAAACTAATTATATGTTTTATTATATTTTTGGTTAAAGCGAAAATTACCATAATGCTGTTGATTTTACCATGAAGTTTACTCTGTAATAGCTTCCTGCCGAAGGGAAACTCACTAATATCAAGTGAGGTTAAAATAATTTAATTGGCCAGTGAAGTTTCTTCTAAAAATAATGTTTTAATGGATTTTAAGGATACCTAAAGAAACTTCATTGGCCGATTTCATGAAGAAATATGTAAACATTTTTCAATATAAAATGTAACAAAGATATTTATTAAAAATTTTTCATTTTTTTAATGAGGCTTCTTTTTACGCCGCTGTCATTGTTGCATAGTTTTTTATTTAGTTCTTTTATTCTTATGTAGGTCCTGTATCTAACAAGAGCAGTTAAAACTTCGTTGGGGTACAGCGTTTCGTCGATAACGTGTTTTTCCATCATAATCTTTAACACTCCACCAACGATTCCCCTTCCTTTTTTTATCAACGAGCCATGGACTTCATTAAATGACTCCTCCATTTTTAGTCCAATGTCAAAAAACTCTTTGCTTGGATATACCAATCCTCCTTTGTTGAGGAGATCAATCCATTCAGAGTGAATAGCTTGGTTCGAATCTCTGGAGCCAAGGTGTGGGTACTTGTTACGAAATTTGTGACATACGGAACCAACAACATATTTTAGACCCTCCGTTGAAACAATGTTGTCATTATTTGAGAAATCCCAATCAAAATTCAAATCATCCTCCTCCTTTGCACTACTCGTCGTTGAACTGGGATTTTGTAAGTTACGAAGAATTTTTCCTGTAACAAAATAGATTTATTCAATAAATTAATATAGAAATGAGACATCCTAAAATATTTATAAACACATTAGGGATTTTAATATAACAAGCAAACTATTCATAGTAGTTAGTTATTAGTTAGTAATTTTTACAAGTGAAGACTCGTAACTAGGAGTGTTACTAAAGTCATCTAAAAAATTTTAAAATGTAACCTTAATTTATATTCAGATCATGCAGTAAGTGGAAAAGTTGTACAGCTCCTACTTCGCACTAAAAAGAAATAGGCCCATGCGTATCTTAGCTGCATGCAACTGAATTATTTATTTAAAAGTTTGAAAATTGATTCTGCACTGATGGTCTAGGACAAAATAATCTTTCGATAGACCTTTGAGTAACTTACATAGTTTAAGGTGAGCTAAATATTTTATTTTTTAATTAACGCGTAAATTACCTGTCATTGTGAAATCATCATCGCCACACTGTGAAGTATCGTTGCGAGTCATTGTCGTTAAGTTGAAGGCTTCTGCGTCATCCTCATTATTTTGGTTCACAAAAAATATACCTTCAGAATGTTTCCCTAAAATGTACCATCTCAACCTGTACCTGAGATCTAATCCTGAAGGATGGTCTTTTGTACTTCCCATAGCTCGGATGTATCCAAAATAACCAAGTTCTCAAATAACCAATCTTGTACTTATTTCTCAGATCTGCAAATAAGCCAATCAATGAGTTGTTGCTTAGTATAATTCCTTTTTGGAATGGCAACATTGATTTTTGGCCGACTGCTCGGATTGACCTTATGTAGTTTGTCATTTTCTGGATTGTATCTATCTGGTGTTCGAGTTTCATCCCAAAAGCATGGACTCCTTCATGTTTTCCGTATTTCAGTTTAGAATTAAAAACGTCAAACCAGTCATTTGTTAGTTGAATTAATTCTATGAGCTCGTCCAATTTTTCCTCAGTGTTTAATAGATTCTCATTTTTACATAATGTTAGTGCCTTAGCTACTGAGTTTGAAAAAATTTGGACTGCAAGTTTAACTCTTTGTCTTTGGACCCCCTTCACATCTAAGTGGTTTTGCGTCAATTTGTGTGCAGTCTTAAGGTCGCTGTTCGAGCAGAGTTTGATTAGATCTTCTAAGGGCTTTTTGTTCATTATCACGCCATTTTCGTGAGCAAAACCTTGATCAAGGAAATGATTTCTTAAAAGTTTAACTAGGTGAGGAACATCGGCGAAAAAATAAATTTTTTCACTAGTCTTAGGGTGTAGGAAGAACGGCTCGTCTGGAGAGGTAATTCCCAGTTCTTTCCAAACAGCAATATTTGACCCACCCATGTCGCAAGTCACCGCAACCACATTGTACCCACATTCATGAAGGTGGCAAACTGCAGTCATCAATATGTCTTTAGTCATATTTTAATCATAACTATAGTAAATGGGCTGTTTCCACCTTCCAAACAAACTGCGAACGACCATGACTTGGGCTGATTCGCACGGACCAATAGCCTCTTCATTTTTAGAGTCAAATTCAATTCTATTCGACAGGTGAATTTCATCAAATGAAAGAGATACAATTTTTTCAATACTTTTCAAAGTATTTGTCATTGATTTCATAAGAGAAAAAACGTCAAAAAGGAATCCTTCATTCATAGACAATGTCGATGCCCAACGCCTCAATGTAGATAGATCTGGGAGGGGGTAGTGCAGTTTATTTCTTAGGTATCTATAAGCTTTTGGACTGACACTACGTAGCGATATTGCTGCAGAAATGTCCTCTCTGGACCACTTTAGTTTTTTTGGTTTGTTGAGAATTTGATTAATTTGTCCAGGAGTAAAAAGTGAAAAACGCTTGAAACAGCCGTGTGTACATGCTGTTTGTTATTTTTAACTACTGATTGAAGTTCCTCGAAGAGCTCTCTTTTTTGACTTTCAAGCAAAATGTTGTTGGCAAGGAATGAAGAATTTTCTTTTTTCAATTTATTGTTTTCATTTTCCAATTCCTCAATCCTTTTTTGTAACATTTCAACTTCATGAGGTCCTAACAAGTTTCCTATTAATGGGGCAGAGTCAGCATTTTCTAGGACTATATCTCTGTAAAGATAAATTATAGTTAAATTTGCTTAAACGTTTTAATAATAAATATTACCATTATTGCATATGTAAATTCATACAGTATACTTTACTCTTTGATAAAACTGAGGGTTGTATTGAGAAACAAAGTGTACACTGACATAAGAATTGAGACAAGGGCGGGTAACTAGTTTAGTGATACGTTTTATATAGTATGCTTCTAACATACTATTAAAATATAATATGAAAGTAATATATATACGGTATCTTAGGCCTTGATATGCCAATCAGAGGAGGTTTTGCCCTTCAGGTGAGCTCGTTAGCTAAGCTCATTTGCCGTCAGATTTAGCTCGTTCGCTATGCTCACTCGTCGTAACTATATGATGTTCTATATAGTTTTTTATTAAAAATCTTCTCTTAATACAAGTAATGAGAACATCTCTTTAAATAACTAATATGTATAAATGTATTCATATAATCCAATACAAAAATGTTTCTTCTTTAAGAATAACATAGTAACTTTGAAGACGTGTAGGGAGGAGCCCTGGGGAATCCTCTAAATTTCTTCTTTCATATAACCTTCTCCTAATAATAAAAAACACAACAAAAAAGAATTAGCGAAATCGGTTCAGCCATTTACGAGTGATGACGTGACCAGAGAAGCATAGAAATTCATTCTTATAAAGCATTCATCTCTATTTTTTTATAGATATATGCCCTAGAACACCATTAAAATGATTGAAATTAAACGTTTAGGATTTGTAAAACATTATACGTGTTTAACGTTTTATATATTAATCTAAGCCCAAAAAATTAATATGATAAAAGTCAATAAAATAACGAACTTAGTGTGCGTATAAAGTGAATAATTACAAAATTTTAACTCTGAATGTTTGGAGATTTGCTATTTTGTCCTAGGCCCCCTGCTACTGCATATAAGCTTAATCAAAATAATTTTAAAGAAGGGTGTTAGTTCATGAGTCGAAGCGTAACCTTTATAAATAAGGAGGTTATTTAGACACTCGCTTTGACTACAAACTTATTCAAATTATTCATGAATAGTAATAGTAGGTTAACATTCTACTTCTTTAATGGCTTAAGTTTGAAAATAAATCATATCGAACCTTTGGATACTTTGGTTTGAATTTATAGTATCGTCTAGACCAATTTCTGCACTCGAGCAATGTTGTCGATATTCGTTATTATCTGTTGCATTAGGTAAATTTTCAGTCGGCACTGCGTCGTCCTTTAGGTCACGTTCGTATTTAAAACCATAGCCGAGATTATTCTTAACTTCATTTCTTTTTCGGAATGAATCGTGGAAATGGGCCGAACATACTCTTGCTGAAAAACACATCAGAACACAATAATACAGTGCAAAGAAAACCACTAAAAACTTGTAGGCCTTGCAAACAGTGTAACACTGTGATCTAAGATATTACCTAAAGTTATTATAATGTCAATACTACTATTATAATATCAATACTTACCCAGTTATGATGTCAATACTAATCTATTTACACAACCTCAAACTAACCCACCTGTCTTTAAATTTCCTGTCAAAAATTCCCCCGTCATGGAAAGAATACTTGATAGTTCCTATTTTAAAACCAGGAAAGGATCCAAAGAGATCGGGGTCTTATAGACCAATATCTCTATCTTCTACTTTGTGCAAAGTAATGGAAAAACTCTTAAACAACCGACTTCAGTGGTGGGTAGAAGTTAATTGTGACCTCTCCCCAACCCAATTTGGGTTCCGAAAGGGCAAAAGCTGCATTGATAATTTGGCAATTCTATCTACAGAAATTGAAGCGGCTTTTGCTAACAACAAGCATGTTCTGGCTAGTTTCATTGATATATCTAAAGCATACGATAACGTTGACTTAGCTATATTATTTACAAGATTGCTTCAGTTGAAAATCCCCTCACATGTATGTGTGTTTATAGCTCAACTTTACCAAAATCGATCCGTCCAATTGAAGGTCAATAATAAAATCAGTTATGGAAGAAGTACGAGCAAAGGTTTACCCCAAGGATCGGCTCTTAGTCCTCTACTATTTTGCATCTACATAAAAGATGTATCCCGAGTTTTATGTCATGGTGTCCATTCTTTAGAATTTGCAGACGACATTGCTTTATATGTTGCGGATGACAATTTGTATAGATGTCAAAACAAAATGAATCAATCCCTCTCTGCCATTTTAAATTGGGCTATTCAAAGTGGCTTCGACCTATCAGCGGAAAAATCTTCTGCAATGATATTCTCTCGATCATGGCGCTCTCCTGCTATTGAAGTAAAACTCCAAAGTGACGTTATTCCTTTTAAAAGTGTATTCAAATTTTTGGGAGTGGTTTTTGATACAAAATTAACGTGGAAACATCACGTGGACTACGTATATAATAAGTGTATTAAGAGGCAAAACATTCTTCGAACAGTGGCTGGACATCGATGGGGTGCAGATCCTGCTTGTCTTTTGAACTTGTATAAATCTTTGATAAGGTCAATAATCGATTACGGAAGTTTTATTTATGGAAACGCTTCGGAAAAAATCTTAGGTAAACTTGACAAGATCCAATTCAGTTCAATCCGTATTTGCATGGGCTACATGAACTCGTCTCCGTGTAGAGCAATGGAAGTTGACTGCGCTGTCATGCCTCTACATATAAGGAGACAACTTTTGGTTCATAAGTATATATATAAAGTGTTCTCATTAAACAAGTCACCCTCTTCTTAAAAATCTTCAATCAATGCACCTCCTCAACCAAATGAATCAATATTGGACTGGTCACGACACTCCTCTTCTCCTGTTGGGTTACAGTTGGCTGATTCAATCCAACATTGAAATGAAGAGATCATATTTGAACCCTTGTTTTGGTGGAAGATATAGTGGTCTATTTGTTACCATCCCTGTGTTCTTTTCTCCATTCTCCAAGTCTCAGATCACCAAAATCTCCTCTAAAGATGTGAAAAAATACATTGAATCCGAAATAGTCTCTAATTGGTCACCTAATTGCGTCCACCTCTACACTGATGCCTCTAAAGACAAAAACAATAATCTTACTAGCTGTTGCGTGTATGACAGGACTAATGACAAGGTTATCTCTCTTCGGTTGAACGATGCGTTTTCCGTCTACTCTGCCGAAGCAATTGCCATATTAGCGGCCTTGAATTATCTAGAAACGCTTCCTCCAAGTAAAGTTGTCATATTTTCAGACTCTAAAAGTGTTCTTCTGGCACTTCAAAATTGTAAGCTTGATGCTAAAACGTCTTATTTAGAGTATGAAATTAAACAAAAATTTATGAAATTATTACTCCTGAATTTTGAAATATCTTTCTTTTGGGTCCCTTCCCACATTGGCATTTATGGGAATGAACAAGCAGATTCATTCGCTAAAGACGCTCTTGCTATAGACGCAATCAATAACTCTTTCATCCCAAGTTTTAAGGACTTTTACCCAGATGTAATACAACAAGCCAACATACAGTGGCAACAGGAATGGCAAACAATTGCACAGTTTAAAGGAAACAGAGTTTTTAGATTAAAACCAGACGTTACGACTCCACCTTGGTTTAAAGATTTCAAGGCTTCTAGACGCAAATTGAAAATGATTTCTCGTCTTCGCATTGGTCACTGCGCTATTCCTCAGCATCTAAATAGACTTAATATTGTAAACAACCCCCAGTGTCAGTGTTGAAAAGATGTCGGTTCTATTGACCATATAATTTTTGGGTGTCAACAATTTTTGCACAACCGATTATGTCTATTTCAAGACCTGAGAAAAAATAATGTGTTCTTTCCAGTGAATACCATGTCTCTTCTCGAGGGAAACGACAAGAAGATTTTGGAAGCTCTTTGCAAATTCTTGTTATCTAGCAACATCAATGTATAACTTTTTAAGTGGACTAATCATTACTAATGTATAATTGTTAATGTCCCTCCAAATTGTATAAAGTTATGGCAAGCCATGGACATACTTGTCATGTAGCCAAAATAAATGATTAAAAAAAAAAAAAATCATGTCAGCTGATATTCAGAGCGGCGCGGCGGCGGCGCAGCGGCGGCAAAGCGCCGCCAATACTGGCTAGTGGTGGGGGAAGCCGGCTCATTTTTAGCGCTATTCCGCCATTTCAGTTACCGATCCAGGTGTTTAGTATATATCTATGTAAAAATATAACCAACAAACATTTAATTATGACAGTATTTTTAGTCAATGGTCACACCTTTGGTTATATCATTGATTTTGTAAGTAAAACCAATGATTAACTTATATATCCTCTACGCATGTAAGGAATACAATACATTTTATGGTTTGAAATAAAATAGAGTTATGAAAATAAACCATTATTTGTTTATTGAGCAGATATATTAGATCGTAGACTAAAACAAAATGATTTAAATGACTTCAAATGCTGCAAGAGCTAAATTGTGTATAACATCACAAGACTGGAATAAACACAGTTTTTTGTTTTGAGCTATAGAATCTACATGTATTTGAAAGCTAAACCCAAATTCATATAAGGCCAATGGAGTCGGGAATTCATGCATGTTTTAACGTCATCCAAGGACGAATTTTACAGTAAAAATTATTTTATCATCGTTGGTTGCCAATCTTGAACAGAACTGTAACAGTCTAGCCTTCGGTAACCTTAAGTCTCTATTTTTCAATTAAATTGTTGACTGCACAGTGTTACGTCCTTTACGAAAACCAAACTGGGAATAACAGAAAGGATTATTGTAATCTAAATAGTTTATTAACTGCTTACATACTAAAGATTCAAAAATATTTTACCTAATACAGAGGAACCAATGATACAGGTCTATAGCTCTTAGGATCATCTTTTGGCCCACTTTTGTATAATGGACATACCTTTGCAATTGAAGAGCTCTTTTCCAAAAGGGGATAAGTCAATTTTGGGCGAAATTGAGTTAAATATTTTTAATAGATATTTATGGCCTCCATCTTTGGTTTATTCTAAAAAGCGTTAAGTTCCATTTATTATTAAATTAGAAAGTAAAAGTTTTTTTCCAAAACTCTGTAAGTCAAGTACATTTTGGCCAAAGCGCTCTAATTAAGTCAGCAGCCTGCGCATGCGCAGACCATGTCCGCGGCGGCCGTCACTATTCAAAGTTCACTCGTTCAATCAGTTCAGTGCTTTCGCTTACAGCTTTGTTGTGTTAACGCTCGTGAGTTTTAGTTTGTTTTAATACTTTTAAGTGAATGGATGAAATAGATGAGTTTCATAGTTCAATGATAGATTGTAGTAAAGGACGACGAAATAATGTCTGGGTGTATGACGAAGAAGAACCTTTCTTATAGGATATCTCAACAATCAGTACCGTATCCCTTTTCATATTTTTGTAAAAATATGATTATTTTACATTAAATAATAGTAATTTAATGTGTGTATACAAGATGTTCGTGTTTTATTTTACATCGAAACTAACTTTTACATGACAGTTTGAATTCAATGGTAAGCCTTTTTTTACAAAAGGTGCTAAGTCACTGACTTAGCTCATTTAGAAAAAAAAATCGAAGTTTTTTTTATTTTTAAAAAAGGTATCTATGAGTATGGTAACTATGAGTTATTTATACAACAAAATACCTTAAGCACAAAGTATGTAACTTCAAGTACTACTAATACAATATTACAATAAAATATGGCCACAAAATAAAAAAAATCGTCTCCTGAAAAATATACTTTTTTGACTTAGCTCCTTTTGGAAAAGAGCTCTTCAATTTTTAGCTGATTCGGGAAACCCCCATCAAACAAACAGCATTGTGATTTAGTGATTAAAGCAACCTAAAAAGATTGTTGAAAAAATATTGTAATCTAAATGGTTAATTAACTGCTTACATTCTAAATATTCAAATATTTTACCTCATACTGGAACCAATGATACAGGTCTATAGCTCTTAGGATCATCTTTTATCCCACTTTTGTATAATGGACACACCTTTGCAATTTTCAGCTAATTCGGAAAAACCCCATAGAACAAATAGCATTGTGATTTAGTGATTAAAGCAATAAGCAAATGGTGTTGCAATAGCAACTATAATTTTTTTAATTAATGTGTTTGAAATATTGTAATAATTTAAGCTATCATAATTTCTCATTTTACTTGTAACTTTAATAACTTAATAACGTCATCTGGTGTTACATATACCCAACTAAATACAGAGTTTGTAATGGCATGGTTTTTCACTAACTCCTCAGCTTTAACAGGTGGTTCGACAATTTTATTTTTAATTTCCTTAACAGAATCGATGAAATAAATAACAGTTTAATTTGTCTGGGGATACAGTTACAACAGTGTTTTAGTCAAAGATTTTTTCTAGCCTTGTTTATGATTGACCAAGCTGTTTTACTTTTATTATCACTAGATGTCATATAATTTTACTGCTTGCTTTTTGTATTTTTATCACACATGTTTTAATCACATTTTGTATTTTTTAATCACATGTTTTATTCAATAATCTGAACATACTTGTAAATATTTATGGAATTGTTATAAAACTATAGTTCGTTTTTTTAAACCTGATCCTTCTCGAGAAAATCGGGGTGGGGGAGGGGTTTAAACTGTAAACAAAAAATTTAAACTGTAAACAACACATTTAAACTCGTGACAAACATGTGTCGAGTATCAGATTTCCTCAAATAACGTTTTAAATAAGTTATAATATCTTTTAGTAACTCCTAGTCAGCTGTTATATTTTTAAGCCAAACCTATTAATCAACGAGATTAAATAGATATAGAGTGCTCACCAGATAGGGAAAAGTGTCCCTTTTTGACTGGCGCCATGTTACCCATGATTCCCGCCGTTTCCTTGGTAACCAAGTCCTTTGTTTACATTTTTCCAACAGTAATTTACCATTTTATCCACACTTATCCGATGTTTCTATGGTAACCAACTTCAATAGCCTGTTCACAGACCATCAAATCAAACTAATTTAAAAACAAACAACATTAAACATATGTTTTAAAAATATCATCAGTAATTTTTTAAGCTTGTGGCAACCGATCAGAATTGCTAAAACTAGTAACCAAGGAAACGAGAGTAAAGTGTGGGATGGTTGCCAAGGAAACGGCGGGAATCATGGGTAAAATGTCGCAAATCAAAAAGGGACACAAAATTAACATGTGATGAGCACTCTATATCTATTTAATCTCGTTGCTATTAATTGTTAAAAAGTAACAGTTCTAAAGTAAACTGATTAAAAACAACTGCTACCAATAATATTATAAAACTGATAAGTTACACATTATGTTGTGATGTAAAATTACCAGCTGGTATGCAACAGTGAAATAAAAAAAACAACAAAAAAACCAACAAAAAACCAAAAGGCTTCAGCCAATGGGATAGTAGCAAGTACAAACAAACCCCCTCCACCATCTCTCCCTTGAAGGATCAGGTTTAAAAAAACGGACTATAGTGTACATGTTGCTCGAAATCGAGCAATTTATTTACTATACTGATAAAACATTTCACTTTCTATAACACAGAAATTTTCATTTTCACTCTTGGTAATCATTTTTTGTACACCTACAAACACTTTGCCATCGTTATAAAGATGATCTTGGGCTTTTGTGTAGCTTAATAGGCCTACAGTGGTTTAGTGGTATAGTGGCTTACAGGCCGAAGCCCCTTGTCAGCTGCCTTTACAAATTATTCAAATAGTAAAAATTAGACCCTAGCTGAATGCCGATGTTTCGCCCAATAGTTACATGTAATAATTTTACTTTCAATTTTAATATTTTGCTAAATCATTTACTTCAATCACTTACTCCGAATCTCGAAGTAAAAGCATGAGCTATAATAAGTTAGTATAAACCATCGAATCTTTATTTGAGTTGAAATAATTTATTACAACCATTATAATTGAAATGAGATTGATAACATGCCCAGCAACTAGCACCAGTGTCGCCGCCAACCAGCACCAAGGTCGCAATTTATTTATTTATTTATTTATTTATTTCTTACAAACAGCATAACATCAGTAAGCCTCACTAAGCAAAACGCTTAACAGTGAGGTCAAAATGAACAAAATAATAATACATTGGTAGTAATTGTCCAAAATAATTTCTAGTAGGCACGGACGGGCGTCACTCCTATCACAGTAATAACAATCAAACATTTTCTTAATACATATTTAAAATTACAGCCACTGATGATTCCATCGACACATGAAGGTTGGCAGCACTGCTGTCTCGCAAACTGGATGCAGACGCAATCAGCTGTTTCCCTCCCCCCCCCCCCCGGCAGGCCGGGCCGACACACAAGTAACCAGTTCATACCAGATTCTTTAACTATCTGTCACCGGTTCTTCCAATAGCTTTCATCTATATTCATTTTTGAAGTTAGATGGTTTTGAAAGTCTTATAATAAATAAATACCAGTCTTATTCATTTACTTATCAACCCCACACCTATTCTCAGTAATTGTGTTTTGCAAAATCAGTGTAATACTAACAAGTGAATAACAACAAAAATACAGGTTTATGAAAATTTTTCTAACAGGATTTACACAGATTTCTTGTGAATAGGCTACTTACAAATTAATATGACTAACAAGAACTAACTTTTGTCTGTGTGAGCTAATATTGAACACAAATCTAACTAGTGAAAAGTGGTGTGAGAATCAATAAGTCTAATTTTGTGTACAACCTAGGCCTGAGGTGAAGGTTCTTTCACTATTGGTGTAGGTTACAGCTACTTATGTGATGAGAAAATTTGCATTTGCCATTGTGTGTGTGTACCAGTGTATTTGTGTGTAATATATAAGTGTATATGAGTGTTCAATAATGAAAATAATCTATTCTGGACCAATGGGATGTGCTGAGAATTTAATTTAATTAAGAGTCATTTTCACCTTTGGGCCAGTAGCACATTGTTGCGCAGTCGGCAATGTTAATAATACGGCTTTTAATGCAAAACATGGTATTTTATTCCCCTATTTCGGACGCCATTTTTCAACCGAGTTTATTTAAACTTGGTAAGTGTTTAGTTGAATAGTTATATCAGGCCCCTCATACCTAAATATTTTGAAAATTTAACACATATTACTCTCTTTGACGTAGCAAACAAAGTAACACGATTTTCCTTAGTCGAGGTATGAGGGGCCTAATACAACTATTCAACTAAACACTTGCCCAGTTTATAGAAAATCGGTTAAAAATGGCGTCCGAAACAGGGGAATAAAATACCATGTTTTGCATTAAAAGCCGTATTATTAACATTGCCTACTGCGCAACAATGGGCAACTGGCAGAAAGGTGAAGATGACTCTTAAACTCCCTTCAATACAGTTAAACAGTTTACACTAATGGACTGATATTACTATTCAATTTTCATGATTAGCCAATCATCGATATATACAATCAATTATAAGATGAAGAAATAGTAATGCTTGGTTCTAGCAGGTTTTCTTATCAATAGCGACACCAAAATTTAATATCGTAGGTTTTAAGTACTTACAATTTAGTCTTCAATAACTGGCGTTGTATGGTTATCGTTTTAAAATCAAACTAAAGCAGACGTTGTAATGTTAATGTGATGTTCTTTATCTCCATGCTTTACTTCTGGAGGACCTTTCACGTTATTTATCATTTCCTCACAGCTTTTTGGACATGCAATTATTTTTCTCTAGTCCCCTTGGCCAAAACCTTGAATTTGAGACCAACCAGTTAATTCTACAATTTGTGAAACGCCCACAGCTTTGTTGTAAATATTTACCGCATGCATACTTAATTCAATTCGTTAATCAGTTACACGCCTTGGTTTAACATAACCCCTTTCATGTGGAAAGGTAGATAGTACTTTCGCTGATGTCCAATGTTTACACTTTTACAGCTGTTTACTAATTTAAAAAAAATTAATCATTTCCTTAGCAATGTTAATCAAATGGGAAAATTACGAACTTTAAGGACTTGTAGGGCCCTTCCTTTCAAATGGATATTTACCAATTTACTTTAGAAACAACTTCATGCCGAGCTCTATCCAATGACACCAAAATTATTAAAATCGATTGAAAACTGTGGGAGGAGTTCCTTGTACAAAAAACAGTGTCGCGTATTAAATATGTATAGATACTACTATGATTTAATAGTTGATTAAAGCCTTAGTTTTCTTCAAAAAAGGTTGTTTTCTCTTATAACACAACAATTTAATCAACTATTATAGATATGGAAAAACTTCTGAAGCCTGACAAATTTGGCATTGACGCTAATACAACTGAGTCTAATCAAAAATGGGTACACTGGCATAAGATCTTTGAAAACTTCCTACTGGCAGCAAAAGTTAGAGATGAGAGAGACAAACTAAAATTGCTCATGAATCATGTATCATCAAATGTCTTCGAATATATAACTGAATGTGAGAGTTATGAATCTGCCATATCGACCTTAAAGGAAATTTATGTTAAACCTAAGAATGAAGTGTTTGCAAGACACTGCTTACTTACTAGAAAACAAGAGAATGGAGAAAGCATCGACCAGTATTACCAAGAATTAAAGAAATTAAGGCTGCGGTCTACCCCTGACGCGCACCCAAATGCAAGGGTTTTTTAGAATCGTGTTATATTCTGCCAAATGAAGCCTAGAGCTATAAATAAGGTGTCATATTAAAGAAGAATAACGGTACTAGTTTTCGTCTGTTACAATTTTGTAATTAGTTCATTAAAACCAATAGAAAACTTCAGTTCAAAATCGAGAAAAACAGATGATTTTAGACCGGTATAGCTGAAATTAGAAATTTTATTTTAAAATTCTAAAAAGATAGCCGACTAGATCCTTTTTTCTACTTTTAGAAAAAGTTAAGAGCCAATCTCTATCTTAATTGGTTATTTTTAAAACACGATCCCCGTAAACCTCTGCATCTATAAAACTCAAAAACGGATAATTTTACACAATTATAACTGAAATTAGAAATTTTATTTGAAAATTCTAAAAAGATAGCCGACGAGATCCTTTTTTGTACTTTTAGAAAAAGTTAAGAGTCAATCTCTATCTTAATTGGTTAATTCTGAAACACGATCCCCATAAACCTCTGCAGCCATCAAACTCGCCTATCGCTACGGCCGCGAGGCCGGCATATTCGGCATTGTTGTTGTTTTTGTTTTGGTTGGGGTAGACCGCAGCCTTAAGGGCAGACTGTAATTTTCAAGCTATCACTGCCAATAAAAATCGAGATGATTACATCAGAGATTCATTCATTATGGCCTACAATCCTCATCTATCAGACAAAGACTCTTGGAAAATCGGTGTCTACCACTGGAAACTGCCCTCGATCAAGCAAGATCCCTTGAAATGGCTTCTCTTCAATCAAAAATGTATGAAACATCCCACTCATCGGTAAATGCGACACATTCTATTGAAGATCAAACCTCAGTTGGTAAGTTGAATAAATTAGAACTAGGCACATCTGCTGCTACTAAAACCACTGAAAGGTGCTACTTCTGTGGTATGGCTAGACATCCCAGAATTAATTGTCCCTCTAAAAATATAGAATGTCACAAGTGTGGTAAGAAAGGGCACTTTTCTAAAGTTTGCAAATCTAGTTTTAATAATAATTACAAGCAAACCAGTGATAGTAATAAATCAACTGCTTCATCTGTTGTTGCTGCCGCTCCTTCTTCTTTGTCTCAAGCTACTTTACAAATAACCCTAAATGGTATTTTAACAGATGCCCTAATCGACACTGGCAGTTCCGAGAGCTTTATTAGTGATGAGTATGCTAAATCTTGCAAATTTAAGATATTTCCTAAAAGCGGAACTGTTTCTATGGCATCTGCTGCTCTATCCTCAGAAGTACTTGGCATATGTAAAGTCAGTTTAAAATTAAAGGGACATGTGTATAATCAAGCTCAGTTAACGGTTCTTAAGGGACTCTGTGCCGATGTCATAATAGGACACGATATTTTAAAACAACATTCAAGTATTGACATTGTGTTTGGTGGTTCTAAATCCTCTCTCTCTGTATGTAGTTTAACCGCAGAAAATGTTCCACCAGCTAATCTTTTTAGCAATTTAACGATAGACTGTAGCCCTATAGCAACTAAATCTAGACGACAAGATCCTCAAGATGCTGAATTCATTAAAGCAGAAACTGAGAGGCTACTTAATGAAGGAGTAATTGAGCGGAGTCGATCTCCATGGAGGGCCCAAGCGTTTGTTGTACGCAATGATTCAGGTAAGCCAAGAATGGTTATTGACTACTCACAGACTATAAATAAATTCACTCAGTTAGACGCATATCCACTGCCTAAAATTGATGTTTTGGTAAATAAGGTGTCTACATACAGTGTATTCAGTACTGTTGATCTGAGAAGTGCTTACCATCAAATACCAATTGCTGAAAATGAAAAGGTTTACACTGGTTTTGAGGCAGATGGAAAACTTTATCAGTTTTGTAGAATACCATTTGGAGTAACAAATGGTGTAGCTAGTAAGTGTACCCACCCTAGTAGACAAGTAAGATATAGGCCTACTCTTAGATCATTCACATAGAAGGGTGCTTAGACTTCCCTGTAGGCCTATTTTGTTGTTTTTGGAAGTCATATTATAATTCATGTCTTTTCCTTTAAATTAGCTTATAAGACTAACTTAGCCTTTCATTTAATCATTTTCCTAGCCTGACGGTTAGGGACAAGGACCTCTTCTCAAAAGGTCACAAGTTCGGTTCCCGGGATGGCCATTTTATCGGTTTGCACCCTTTATGTTAAAAAGCATTAAATGAGCAATGCACATTCCTCCTTCAGTTAAAAAATTGAAAATTGCAATCATTGAAATATAGGGTTAATACCATTACTTAGGCTACCATACCGCGATTCTATTTAAAACTATGAATAAAAATTAACTCAGGCTTTCTTAATTTAGCATGGGTCAAACTTTTTTTAATTAGTTCAATGCAGTTCTAGGGACTGTACACCTAAGTCTAGGCATACTTTAGAACACTGTTTTGAACTTTACTTAACCTTACATACGGGAAAACAGATTTTTTGGGATATCCTGAGAATATTCTTAGGATGTGACCGTCCTTTAAAGAATTAAATTGAGGCTGTGCTTACGGATATATCCCAGAGACTTTACGGATATATTCCCTTGGAGGTCTTTTCGGATGTTTTAGAAAAGAGAGCTTAAAGAAATTGATAGTCTATTTTTCACTTTGATACATGGAGTTTTTAGAAAAAAATGCCATTTCAAATAGCATATTATATGTTTTAACTAAACTATAAAGACACGAATATCCTAGGGATAGCCTTGTAATGTGATAATCTACGTAACTCTGATACTAAGGGTAATTCCAGTGATTTCCCTCAAAGAAAATAATTAATTTATAAAAAAAATGCTTCTTTTAGCAATTAAATACCTACTCTAATTTCATTTTTTCTCCAACCATTTGACACGTCCTAAGGATATTCTTTGGATTTATTTTCAACAACATCGTATAGAACAAAAATAAAATAAAATCAAATAATAAAAATAAACAGATTGCCTTGAGGGCAATACTTATTATTATTTTTATTTTCTTGGAACCTATACGATAAAAGTTTATTCCAGTATTGTATCTCAATAATTCACAAGTTTATACTGTTTGTACAGATATTTTCTAGGAAAGTCCTAAGGATATCCTAAGGATATGACCGTACTTATCGAATCGAATTAAAACTATGCTTACGGACATGTCCCAGATACGTCCCTTGGAGGTCTTTCTGAAGTTTTGAAAAAGAGGCCTTATAGGAAAATGATTTTTATAGGTGATGACTGGATTGCTGAAGCTTTTAGCAAAGCCCCTAATTTTATTGGCATATACTTTTCAACTAAACTATAATTAAACGAATATCCTTGGGATATCTTTGGGATATCCTTGGAATGTGACCATATATGTAGCCCTGACACATCCTTGGGACATCCCTAGAACAACCTTTAAAATTTTATTCAAAAAATGTTTTATGGTATAAAATAGAGAACCAGGCCCATTAACAACTTATTTTGTTTGAAATTGTATATATTTACTTCCATTTACCTAAGAAATTTATATTTTTACTAAGTCCCATTGGAATATCCTTAGGATGTCCTGTTGTGATTCTCTATATCCCGGGATTTGAATGGGATGTTCGGGATCAGTTTGGGATATCCTAGGGATAGCTTGTGCTCAGTGGGTAGTAATATCACTACATATCTAGTGATATCAATTCAAAGTTTAGTGATATCACTTCAATTTCTAATGATTTTCTATTGACTTTTTCACTAGGGTAGCTACTATGGTAAGCCATAGACTAAATAATAGGGTAGAATGGTATGAAACTGGTTAAAAGTAGACCCATTATAAGCTTAAACACTTTTTATCCTACACATTTTTTATCCTTTTTAGCTAACCACAATATTACTTAATGTCATACAAATACCTATAATCGTAGGCTAACAAATGTATACCGGTATATCAAATAAATTGATCGACCTTTTCAATAGATAGGCCCTATTATGGCTGGCTTTAAACCTAACTTACATCTAGTCCAAACATATTTTGTTTAATTTTAGGCCTATATAATTGAGTCACAATAGTACCTAATGTAAAAGCCTTGTTTAAAAATTGTAAGATTATAGGCCTAACCACTGTAAATTTAAACATATCCCATAAAATATTGTTGTATTGGGTTGGATTTTTATATCCTAATGTCGTATGGTAAGCTTACCGTAACTTAATTTTTAATTGCAGTACATTTTAATAGTCAACACAATAATTAGTGTTTATTGTGTTTTTCAACTGCTGTAATTTCTCTTAGAGTTGGCCTATAACAAATTTAACAAGCCTATCAACACAGGAGAATACAGCAATTAAACCATGTCAGTCGGTACTCCTTGATATTGTATACCCATCAGTACATGTTCCATGAAGAATTTGCCTACAACTGCTCCTTGGCATGCTGCATTATTGGACTAATTCTACAGCAGAAACGTTTAAATTTTTCGGATCACAGGGTAACTTCAAAGAAGAAAATTGGTAAGAGGTGAACCTCAAAAGTAAAACATTTTTAAATCTTGAGGCCTAGTGAGATATTTATTTGCAACAAAACCCCTTACAAATTTTAAGAAAATTTACTAAATTTGGCTTCTAAGTAGCCTAATATGAATGATTTTTTCACTGTCTTCAACTGAAGACCACAAATATTTGAAAGGGTGTCTACTGGTCACTGAAGTCACTAAGAGCCACTGAGTCACGGAATTTAGTCAGTGGTCATGGAAGTCACAGAAAAATTACTGATCTATTCTTAAAGAAAATATAGTTTTGTAAAAATTTTGATAACGTAATTGTGAGAAAATTTTTTGTGATGTTTGCAATTTTCCCTTACAGTTTCTGAATATACCACACTAGTCACGATTTTTTTACACTTTTCATCCCCTAAAGTCATAGAAAATTCATTGATTTTAATAGCTATCAGACAAACTGCTTGGCAAAATTAACAATATACCCCACAACTTGTTTTGTGTTCTTATAGTTAAAGTTTAGGTTTTTCTAAAACTTCCCTTGAGAAAATCATTACAACAAAAACATATCAAAGCACACAATTTTTCTACTGGATTTTATAGTTTCCCATTATTTATGATGTGTGGTTTTACTCCAACAAAGTCATTAGGCATTAGTTTTTAAATATTTTAAACATCGTATGAAAAAAAATTTCATGTTTACGTCCAAGGAGGTTATATTCTAATACTGGAGGTACCACTGATAGGTTAAAGTTGGCGAAAAAGCGTGCCGGTGATTTTGTTTGGTTGGCAATCCTGAAGTCCCATTTTTGTCGTTCTTTGAATGGTAGCTAAAAGATATTCGAATCAACGAAATGGTTCGAATCTTCTAGGAACAATGAACGAATGAATAGGTACGCTTAACCGGCAACCGGTTAAGGAATCAAGAGTCTTGAATAATAATGACGTGTGTCGTGTGTCTTTCTAATTTCCTTGAATGTAACCAATTTTGAATTTGATTAGTTTGGTATTTAACAGAAGAAGGGATTTTGATTTGATTTGCAGTTATCAATAGTGGTTTCATAAATAGCTTAAGAAATATAATCATAACTATGATAACTTATTTAGGCCACGGAATTTACGTTCTGAAATCTATACTTATTTAATACGCTAAGGGTTTTTTTGTCTTGAGAACTCCTCCTACAATTTTCAACCGATTTTCAAGTTTTTGGTGTCGTTGGATAGGGCTTGGTCTGTAGTTGTTTCCGCCAAAAATTGATGATAATCTAACTGAAAATAAAGGCGCTATTCACCATTGAAATCTCAAAATTTCCCATTTAAATAACATTGGGATTGAATAAAGCATTTAAACATCTGTTAATAATCAGCTGTAAATACGTGTGTAGTGGTGATTAAAGAGATTCACAATATTGTATTGGTCGGATGTCATTGATTTATAGCTAAAAGTAACATTTGTATTGTACTAGGAATACGCTCCGATGTCCGTCCCGTACAAGAACTTTTTACTCACTTTTTGACTTATTAGGTGACGTTTTATTATGTTTATTATTTTTTTTTTAGGGAGAGGTAAAAAAAATGCATTAAGCACACAGGTGGCAAGCCTGTAGTGTGGGGCTCCCCTAAAACGGGTTTACCCACTAAAAACCTCGCCTCTACTCTTTAGGATTCTAACCTGGAGTTGTTTATCACATTACATCAGGCTAGGCCAAAATTTTTCTTATGCCCGTGGGGCTCACTCCTTATCCAGCCACTCGATCAAGGGATCTGGGCCACTTCGCGGTCCAGATCATGTTTCTTTTCCAGGAGGATGCCCCGGACGAACTGTGATAAACAATCCCAGTTGCCCTCATCCTCCAAGATCTTTTGGCAGACCGAGTCCACCGAAAATGCACCAAAAAATTTGTGTGGCCTTCAGGCGGGGCCCTTCCCAACGGGGGCAGCGGAAGAATGTGTGTTCCGCATCGTCGGGAACGCCCGAGCAATAAATGCAGTCCGGTGAACCGGTCTTGCCCATCCGGTTCAGGCACGACCAAGATAGCCGTGAATTGTCAAGAATTGGCCGCCGTTCCACCCATGGTTGGACGTGCTTGATAAGTCGCGCAGTCCATGGTCCTCGGGTGTCGTGCTCCCAGCTGTGTTGCCACTGCTGGAAGGTTCTGGAGCACTCTTCTGTTCTTGCCGTGTCCTTTTAATCTCGCCTTGTCTCTGATAAATTGCCTTCCTCTCTCCTGCCAAGAGCTTGACAGGGATAACTCCGGCGACCACCAGGACCGCAGGCTCGGACACTGTCCGGTAGGCGGAACACACCCCGAGCGCCGCTCAACGTTGAACCCGGGCGAGTCGCAACCTGTACTACTCTTTATCGAGAGCGTCTGCCCACACCTCTGCTCCATAAAAAAGCACGGACTGAACCGCGGACATCAGCAGACATCTTCTGCTGGATCGTGGAACCCCGACATTGGCCATCAGCCTACTAAGGTAAGTGACTACCGTAGCGGCCTTGTCCGCCGTACGGAATATCTGATCCCTCCAGCTTAACTTGGCGTCCACCATAATCCCGAAGTACTTAGCAGCACGAGTTGATTGGACCACCTCCCTTCCCACTCGGAACGGAACGATGGTGTCCATCCTCTTCTTCGTAAGGATCACAATCTCCGTCTTACGGAGAGCAAGCGACAGACCGTGATCAGACATCCATGTGTTGACCACACGCATGACTCGGTTCAACTTAAGTTGGGTCAGCTCAACGTTGCGTGCGACAATGAGAGCTGCGACCAAAAAAAAAAATGGTTTCTTCAGGCATCTCTGACCTCAGGAGGCCTGTCATAGGCAACGTCCCAGAGATCCTGGCCGAGTATTGAATCTTGCGCGGCACCAGAAGTGACTTACATCGTCCACGTTCCGTCCCTTGTGTCGTAAATCAGGCTTCGAGAGCGGAGATAATCCACAACAAGATGAGTCGCAACAGATATGCAGGAACGCGAAAGGTGTTGCGAAGCGCATCCAGCATATCGACCCACCTCGCCGAGTTAAAGGCATTCTTGACATAAGCGTAACAAAAAGCACTACTCAGCGAGAGAAATGGTTGTGGCTCTCGGCTCTCTTCACAGCTCTCTGGACTTCGGTGATAGCGTCAATCGTTGACCGTCCCTTTCTGAAGCCGTACTGACGGGGGCATAAGTACCCGGCAGCTTCCACGGCAGACGTCAGGCGGGAACGGATCAGCTTCTCGGACAGCTTCCCAGCGGTGTCCAACATGCAAAAAGGCCTGTGGGACGACGGCAGCTCGGGATCACCTTTGCCCTTGCTGATGAGTACAAGTCTGGCGGTTTTCCAGGGAGCCGGAAACACCCATTCTACCAAACAGGCGTTGCACATTCTCAACAACAAGTCAGCATTAACTGAAAATACTTTCTTTAAAGCCTCGCTGGGAATCCGTACGGGTCAGGAGCCTTGTTGCTCTTTAGGGAGAGAACGGAGGTTTCCATCTCCTCGAATGTGAAGAGTGGAACGTCATCTAACCGTCCGAGGTCAACCGGCGTACATCCTAGGCCTAGCCTACAAATAAATACATACAAACAATGATTTTAGCTAAGACCTCAAAACAAGCAAGTAACTTAATAATAATTATGCTTATAATATTCAAGATAAAAAGATTGTAGAGCGAAAAAAAACAATACAATTTAAAATCCATGATTGCAAATTAATAAAAATCAAGTTATGTAAGTATTGTAGAATTACGCTTACTTAACACTTAATGCATATTTTGTTACCTGAGATATAGGCTACAATGGCACAACACTTTCTAATTATTACTTGTTCCATTTAAATCTTTTTCCAAATTAGATGTATCCCATAAATTAGTTAATCGCATACAGTAATTCCGTTCGATAGCAATTCATTCCACAAAATGCCTATCTTTTGGCATAATTTATAACTTCGACAAGTATACATCGGTGTTGATCTATTTAATTTAACAAATAGCCTTATTCATCTCCAGTTCTTGTGGTTGAGTTATGCTACAACCCAGGTTTCGACGCTAACATTGCGTCATTTTCAAGTAGATCGTCAAGGTTGAAAGCAGTCACATTTTCGGTCGGGAAGACGTCGTCATTGATAAAATGTACAAAAAAGTCACACGAAACACGCACACACACATTTTGACAGACACGAACAAATAAATACTGATTAAAAACTTTGTAGGCCTACAGTTTAAGCATAACTCAACCACAAGAACTGGAGACGAATAAGGTAATTTAAAACCATAATATATATTCAACCAGTTCAGGGGCAAGTCACCATGAGTAAATTAACAAATAGGTTTGTCAAAATAATAATTAAATTTTATTTAAAAACGTAACATAACGGCGAGCAGATGTAAACAAATCTCAAGAGCTTATATTGTTTTCAGCATACACAGCGACAACTCAGCTGGGATGGGGGAATATAAACTGATCATAGCAACTACATTAGTCAAATCATGTAGCCTAAACAACTAAAGTTCTGTCAAAAATTCCGGAAAATAAGCTTTTTTAATACTTGAAAATAATTGCTCGATTATAGTTTATTACCTAGTTTAAAATACTTAAAATCTAACCTGAGAATTTCATTGAAATCAAATTAGTAATAAAAAAGCCTTTTGGGGGTCAAAAATTCGCCTAAGAGAAATTTAAAGTCGATCGTAAAGACTTTTATACTCTATTTTCCATAGTTTAAAAAATTCAATTATAATAAATTGCTCGATTTCGGGCAACACGTATACTAGTTTAAGTTTATTGTGACTTTTCTTAAATATAACTTATATGATAATTAATTATAATTGACACCTATTAAAAACTTATAATTGTATTCTAATGCTTTGTTCTTTTATATTATCTGCAATTAATTTGAGCTGCACTCTGATATTACATTTAGGCATAGGACTAGTGAATTTGTGACTGATAAAGAAAATGAATTATGGCATTTCAAAAGGTAACTTATTCCCTCGTTATGTTACAAAGGTATACCAAGTAAAAAATTTATTTTCTTGTCTTGCTTATTGTACCAATTTTAACGCGGTACGAAATCATCATGTCAGTTAACTAAAATAAATATAAATAAACAAATGTTTTCCATAACTTGAAACTGATTACCATATTTCCAAAATAAATTTTTATATATACAATTTATTTCTGTTTTTGTTTGTTTTCCCCTTTTAATGCATATTTGCTTACCAATAATTGCCCATTAAAACCGATTCACCAGCAATTGATTCACAATGCATTTGACTCCCTTAGCTGACTCGTTCATTTCGGCAAACAGTTCAATTTGGTACTTCAGGATTGCCAACCAAACAAAATCAGCGGCACGCTATTTTAGCATTGTGGGTCACCTCCAGTATTAGAATATAACCTCCTTGTTTACGTCGTAATGAAAACATAACCTGTTTGACTAACAGGGCCCGTGATTTGACAGATGCAATCAGCTGCTGCCCCGTTGACGTATTTTTTTTTGTTATTGTTTTTGTTGTTGGCACCTACCTTGCATGACAATCGGCATTGCTTGTAAGATTGGCATCTGCATCACTACATGGTTGGCCTTACATGGTTGGCTGTGACGGCCCAAAAATCCCTAGACCCATAAATAATATTCTCAGTTTGCACCACCCTAATCATAACAATTTTACCGTCACTAAATATCATATTTTAGGGCATGGTGCTTTATTTGTAGTCTAGCCCATCTTGGCAAGACAGCAGTATGACAGTATCCTCTTGGATAATCCCACCGTTCCCGGCTCAGGCGGCGTACGGGTTATGGAATGTGCTGACGTGGTGTCTGTCATCACCAAGCGGTGCGTTGAGTTGTCGACAATGTTCAGTTTTAGTTTCATTAATGTCCGTTGTGATCCAAAGAGCGCTCCACTAATCAAGGCACCAGCGTGAAGCAGCAGTGCTCTGATTGGTTGACACTGCTTCAGCGTGCTGACGAACAATCGTCAGCTCGCCCCAGTCGGTTCTGAGTCGTTGAGTTAAGCGCCTGCGTCTGGCGTTGCGCCGCCGCGGCGCCACCGCCGCGCCGCGTTAATGGCGGTGGCCCGAGTTTAGGTTTAGCGAGTGTCCTCTGTCCGATATTAACGATATTTTGGTAGCGCCCGGTTGTGTAGAGTTAAAAGATAGTGCTCATTTGATATCCAAGTAGTGTTATTGTTTTTTATTGTAAAGATTGTATTTTATCGGCTAACCTGAATTAAATTAATAAATTCGTTTTGTGTTTGTTAAAATGTTTGTGTGTCATTTCATTCCCTAAGAAGACGTGCGGGGGTTATATATTGGTGTCGAGGTGTGCGGTGCGTTTCAAGAAATACGCAGATAAAGAACAACTCACGGGCCAAGATGGATTTTGGTAAGTACATCATGTGATTTATTGTTTGATGTTGAACATTTTTCTAAAACTCAGAAAATGCAGAACTTAATCACTTAATTAGCTAGAGGAAATCAATAAAGAAGTTTTGGCGAAACTCCCGTAAGGAAATAACAACTTCCTGATTTATTACAGAATTTTGAAGTAATTTAAATTATTTTTGGAAACGTGTCGGGCCGCCATTGTCAATGGGGCTTTGCTTTGCACACAATGCATAGCGTGGGTTCCCCCACTTCTGTCTTTGTGTAAAGCATGAAGACAATATGGCCGCAACTGAATAATTTGAGAAAGATCGTGACTGCAGACGACACTATTAGCCGAATCGGACTTTGATTTTTAATTGAGCCGACCGTGGTTTGAGGTAGAGGGGAGATTGCCAATTTATTGAGTAACTATTATAATATTTTGGAATATTCTAACTAATTGTTGATTTAATTAATTGTAGGAGCAAGACTTATAAAAATTAATTTTTCTGCTGTCGCCGTGATCGAGAAGGCTTGCGTTGTGAATTAAATTGAATTGATGCTTCATACAGCTGAATTCGTTGAGCCTTTTAGACCGATTTGTGATTGTTGTTTGTCTATTGAAATTTTGTGTTGACAAAAACTGGTACTCATAGAGCTTTATTAATAAACTAACAATAGGTTTTTGAATTAACCTAAATTTACTTGCATGTTGTATTATTGGGCTAACCCTAGATTATTGTGAATCCATGGGTGTGTTGGAAGATGTCTGGGCGTCATTGAAAATGGGCCAATACATTTAAAAAGTTATTTTAAAAGGTAAATAAATAGATAACTGACTGAAAAAAATTTGGTTTTCAATTTTTCTTTGAATTTTTCTTTTTAGTTAAAGTGATTATTTTGTGAGAAAAGCTTCTGGCCAATTTTCTTTGTCAGGTCAAAGGACACCAACACACTTGGTTCACACTAGAAATTAAGATATGAATTTTATTATTTTTTTATATTTATATTCTGAAGAGAACAGTAGTGGAGAAAGGGGGGTCTTGGGCCATTGGAATAATATCGATCCGGACTTAGGACGAAGTCACACGGGCTGACTTTAATAGCAAGTGAATGCTGATGTGTTATCGATTTTGAAATTTATTGCGGATTTTCAGCTAAGGACTTAGCCGAATTTCTGAAGTTTTTTGACTTGCAAAATTTTTGGGAATTAAATATTTTTACTTCATGACTAACAGGTGAATAGTTGAGAGTGATTTTCATATGGACGTCAGGTGTTTGTTCAGGAAATTTTATTGAGAAAAAAAATAGTAGTGGCTACATGGGAAACATAGCACATCTTTTTCGTGAAGAGGGATATTAAATTAATTATTGATGTTGGAGCATTGTTGACTTAAATTACTATTGGGAAGATTTATTATTACGTACTAGGAGGTGCTTGGGACTTGTGAACATAGCCAACCCCTCTGAGTTGATATGAAATTAGAACTGCTCAGTATTTTAAAATTAAATTGAGATTTAATTTTTGAGCGGTGGCCGACTGGGGTAATATTGAAACGGATAAAATTTATTTCATTTTTTTGGGGGGGACAGAGGACGTGGATAAAATTTAATAGCTCGTTGACCAAGTATTTTGGAGAGTGTTTAGTTGTAATTTTGTTATTGGATCTCCCGTGGAACTCAGGATAAGTTGGAGAAATATATATACGCGTTGCGCTCACCGATGGTATAGCGTTCGAGAGGTGAACCTCCCAGAGGCGGCCAATCGCGTATGCTTGTTGTTGTTTTTGTTGGGAAATCGTAGAGAAGTTGAGTTTTTGTACACAAAAAATGGGGTTAAATTGAGGGAATTTAAACTGAGAATAGAATGGACTTCCTTATTTTACGATCTAACTAGGTTACTTTTATTAATGGAGGTTAATGAGCGATTTCTGGGTCAGATGTTTGATCTTAAATTTATGACAATTTTTTTTTAGTTTGATTCCTTTCTTTCGTGTTACGGTGATAGCCTAGGAGATAGTCCAAATTGTACTGGGCAGTCAATAACATTTTTTTCTGTTTGACAGTAATAGGATAGAATTAGGTTGCACTTGTAGTCGCCCTCAGACAGAAGTTCCTGAGGATAGCCCACGCTGATCGAATGCCGATGGGAATCCACGACGGATGTCACTGGGATGCTCAAGAATGAGGCCTAAGTATAAATTCAAGTATCAATCATGTGTTCATTTTTATTTCTATTTCATTGGAGTTAATAGTAGACCGCAAACGATTCTGGAAAAGGAAGGGGAGGGTGGCTTGACTGGTTACGCGTTGTTAGAAGGACTTTGATAATCTTATACAATTAACAAAAATAATTAAGGACAAGTACAGGAGAAATTTTTTGCTACAAACAACTATTATTATTATTTTTCAATAAGTTGTTATTTCGTTGAGGTGGAATCCAAAAGTGGAAGGTTATTTTGTGTTTATAGTTGAAAAAAATCCGAGTGTCGTGCCTGCTTTGTGCAGCTGACAGCACGGTGAACTAGAGTGGAGAGGGTAAGAGTGTTTCTGGTAGGTTATATGTCAGATGGTCTTAGGGACCTGACAAAAGTGAAGCTAGTGCTCATAGTAGGAGAGCGCGCCCTGCAATGATCAGGCCCTCTGCCTAGCAGCAAGTGGTAGGATGTTTTAAGTTGGGATAGGATTGGTATGGGGAAAGTTGGTGGTTTTGGTTACCACAATTTTTATTTCATACATAAACATCTTTTACAGTAAGCTAACCAGTTGAGTTGCCACCCCTGAATTAAAATATTGTACTGAATGAAATACCTAGTTAGAAAGTACTATTGGGAGGGAGTTTGATGGAAAATTTGGAGATTGTGTTTAGTGTTAAGTGTTTTTTTTTTTTTTTTTTTTTTTTTTTTTTTTTTTATATATATGGGGATAAAAAGTGGCTGGCTCGAATAGCTTGGAGATTGCCAACTTCGACCACTTGTTTTATTTTTGTGTGTGCAGTAAGAGGGGGAGAGGGTAAAAGATTTTTTTTCCTCCTGTCTGCCCAAAAACTTCATGAGAAATAAATTTTTGGCAGCAGTTGAGATGAGGATTGAATGGACATTGCCAGAAAGTGAGATAGAAGCGATTTTCTGGAAGTTTAACTGAATTCAGGATGCCTGCCCGACTTGTCGGCAGCTCCAGTCGAGAGATTGGGGACACGTTTGAGTGTGGTTGAGTTTGGTCTCCCCTGGCGATAGGGTTGAGTTTCTGTGTCCCCTGGTGTTATTCACCCTTGCCCGCAAGAGCGGCATGGTGGTGGTTGGGGCGGATGTGATGGTTAGAGTAGAGCCCCTAGTTTGAGCTGCTCTGAGCGCTTAGCTTCTCTAAGCCTCAGACATTGCTCGTGGAACAACGAGATGGTGAGTGTGTTGTTTTTGTTCGTTGTTCCTGGTGTTAAGACTTGAGTCTTGGTCTCCCCTGGCGATTGGGTTGAGTTTTGGAGTCCCTCGATGTTGATTACCCCCACCCGCATGAGCGGTATGGTGGTTGTTGGGGCGGATGTGATGACTAGAGCCCCTGGTTTGAGCTGCTCTGCGCGCTTAGCTTCTCTAAGCCCCAGACATTGCTCGTGGAACAACAAGATGGTGAGTGTGTTGTTTGTGGTTGTTGTTCCTGGTGAAGAATGTTTCCTGTGTGTGGTTTTTCTGTCCAGGTGCACCTGAGGAGGGAATGCCGTGCTGCTCCGTGCCAGTGCCTGGGTCGCAGACAATGCAGAGGTGCTGCCCGGACATGCATGATGAGCAGATCTGCGTGGAGAGTGACGAGCCGGTGGAGAGTGACGAGCTGTCAGAGATGTTTGGACGTCCAGGACGAGATTGTGTCCAGTAGCCTTCTCCAGAAGCTGCTGTTGACCCTGAGGAGTCGTCACGTGTAATCGATTTATCGAGATTTATAGGGGATCCCCGGCCGTGCGGTATACCGGAAGTGTGGAATAATCCGGATCTGGACGTTGCTTTATGTGCATGCTTCGATAGTTGGCCAACTTGTACAGTATCGAATTTCGGACTTCTGATATGTTTCAGATTTTTAGTTATTATATTTCTTGAGGTTCAAGAAGAGACGTATTGACGGAGCAATACCGAGCTCCCGCGTATGCAGCAGCCGCGTTGCGCTGTATGGACGTACTAACCTGAACTGCGAAAGAGGGAATTTGGTGTGGATGAACTAGTAGTGCGTTAATCATGATTTGGTACCACGAGTCTAGATAACGGAACACAGTGATGTTTTGGACAAATCTCCGACCTAGATGGACTGTGTCAGGAATTTGTAAAATGAACTGGAAGTTTTGATTATAGATGTTATGTTAAGGATAACTGTTTTGTAAAGTGCTTTTGATAAACTGGGAAATGTTTTAGTAGTTGTATTTTAGTGGGATCTATCCCTTTGGGTTTCAGTTGAAGGCTGGTAATAACAATAATTTCCTCATTTTCCGTTTGCTTTGGCAGTATAAATTGGTTGTATTGGAGGCAAGTAGGGACGAGTCTTGTGTCCACAGGAAGGTATGCGCGCAATCCTTTACTCCCAAACCATTATCCCTCCCTTTCTTCTTAAGCTGGACTGTGAACACTTAGGCTCAACCCAACATAAAACTTTTTATCATTTTATTTGAGTGACATGACTATGATACCGCGATGGAACATGCCTTGCTGGAGGGTGTTCCGGACCCTTCTAGCAAGACAAAGCGTTAACACATTACCAGGCCTTCAAAACGTGTTATGATGTTAATTAGTTGTTGTAATTTTGATTTGGTGTAAAATAAGTATTTTCATGAGTTGTGATTTTTGTTGGTTGTATATGTTGTGTATTTGTGGGTCAGAACGCGCAGTCATTCAATCAGCACACTAGCTTAGTTGAGTTTGCATTGACTACTTTGAAATAATTTAATTATTTTTGTTTGTTACTTAAGTATATAGTATACATTTACAGTACAAGAAAACTGAGGCTACCACAGCCTGGTCGGCCACCTGTAGAATGGGGTACAACCAGAGTCTCCAGTAGTGACGAGGTTATTTGTTATGTCGGTATTGTTTTGCTTTTTCGATTTTTTCCATGGAACGGTGCCCGGTATGTGTTCCGGCCCTTCCTAGAAGTGTGAGCAGGTCTCACAGTAAGATATGTACTGGATGAGTCAGGGGACTCTGCGCAGAACCTCTACAGGTCAGGCATGGATTGCTTCAAGAGTCTTTGTTGAACAATTTTAACAGAGTTCCGTCGGGTAATGTTTAGAAGCATTTTAATTAGTATTTTGTCTGTAAGAAACACTTGATGGAGCCTGTTGCAAGAGAGCCTCCTCTGTGGAGCATACGTTATTGATGAGATTTTTTTTTTGGTTCGATTGTGCAAAGGCTGAGGCACTCTTTTTGAGTTGTCATAATTAGTTGTTTATGACGTTGGATTTTGTCTTGCGGAAGTTATCGATTATGCCGTTGATTCGTTGTTCAATTTTGTCATTCGTATCGAACTTATTGTAGAACAAGTGTTGTAGATTATGTGTATTATGTAAACTTGAGTTGGGTTAAATTTGCTTGTGTATTTTTTTTAACGGTTCAAACGTTTGCCAAGGCCGTTGTAGGTGAGCCTCCCCGTGGAGCATATTTTGTTGATGAGATTTTCAACTGATTTTGTACAAATCTTGAATTGTTTATGAAGTTTAGCTTTTGCATTGATTTGGTTGTATAAACGTTTAGATTTATGTAATAATTGTATTGTTCGATTTTATTGTAATTATTGAATTTTTGTACATGAGGGTGATTATTGTTGATCGTGTGTTACGTGATAAGTTGGGGTTGATGGACTTATTTAGCGTGTTATTTTGCTCTTTTGTTTAAAAAAAAAAAAATGTTAAGAGGGGATTTCTAACAAGACAGAGGACATTCGCTGCCGTATCTTCCAAATTAGAAATCATTGTCAATTTGATCTTATGTAGTGAATCAGTAATGAGCAAACATTCATTCTTTTTTTTTGACCATTTAGAGACCTGAGGCTGCCATGAGTTGAGGTTCGGTGGGTTCAAGCGAAAGTTTTCTGAGGCTGAAGATCTCTGGTCAACAGACTGTCTGTTCCACTTTATTTGCTGTGATCTCTTGCTGGGGACAGCAAGGTCTAAGGGTGAGGGGAGTGTGACGGCCCAAAAATCCCTAGACCCATAAATAATATTCTCAGTTTGCACCACCCTAATCATAACAATTTTACCGTCACTAAATATCATATTTTAGGGCATGGTGCTTTATTTGTAGTCTAGCCCATCTTGGCAAGACAGCAGTATGACAGTATCCTCTTGGATAATCCCACCGTTCCCGGCTCAGGCGGCGTACGGGTTATGGAATGTGCTGACGTGGTGTCTGTCATCACCAAGCGGTGCGTTGAGTTGTCGACAATGTTCAGTTTTAGTTTCATTAATGTCCGTTGTGATCCAAAGAGCGCTCCACTAATCAAGGCACCAGCGTGAAGCAGCAGTGCTCTGATTGGTTGACACTGCTTCAGCGTGCTGACGAACAATCGTCAGCTCGCCCCAGTCGGTTCTGAGTCGTTGAGTTAAGCGCCTGCGTCTGGCGTTGCGCCGCCGCGGCGCCACCGCCGCGCCGCGTTAATGGCGGTGGCCCGAGTTTAGGTTTAGCGAGTGTCCTCTGTCCGATATTAACGATATTTTGGTAGCGCCCGGTTGTGTAGAGTTAAAAGATAAAGTGTTCATTTGATATCCAAGTAGTGTTATTGTTTTTTTATTGTAAAGATTGTATTTTATCGGCTAACCTGAATTAAATTAATAAATTCGTTTTGTGTTTGTTAAAATGTTTGTGTGTCATTTCATTCCCTAAGAAGACGTGCGGGGGTTATAACACTGTCAACACTTTCCCCCACTACATTTCTCAAGAGTGCTCCGGGCGCGATATGACTAGCGCTTCTCGAGTGTGTCATATAAGAGATTTGATGAATATTTGTGAAAAGATATATCAAATACGTTAAAAAATGTTACTTTCAAAAATATATTAAATAAAAATGTACGTAAAACATTTTTGTGACGTCAGTGATCGTTTTAGCCACAGACCAAGCGCCGCACATATGCGGCGGACTATCCCGTAGACCGTGCCTAAACTGTCTGACCATTAAAATAGACCGCACTGAAGAAATTTCGTATTTAGTATCATGGAACCATCGCCGCAGATATGCGGCGGCAGTCTATTTTAATGAGCCCAGCCGCCGCAGATATGCGGCGGTGGGCTCTCAGTAGAACTCGCCCGCCGCAAAATTGCGGCGGCGGGCTGTGGTTACGATTATTTTTTTAAACATTGTGGTAGCAAACGTGTTAAAGTTAGGCTAATAGAAGAAAGATTATATTTTAATAACTCAATTGTACACATAATCATTACAGACCCCTATTAGAAATCCGACACACCATGGTGAATTATTAGGTTGAATAATAAATTATATCAAATCCGCTTTAAAAGTCAACTTTTTATTTAATGTTTTAATTTTTTTTTCTTCCCCACACAGTACACAGTAATTCATTAAATACAAGTAAGTTTCAGTTATTAATAAGTCAAATGAATAATTTTTATTAGTTGAGCAAAAATAGTTCGTTTATTTACCAAAGAGTTTGATTTAACTAGTTCTGTTTTGAATCAGATCAGTACACTTGAGTGGGAGTTGAATCAAGGAATGAAGAGTTAGTTGTTCATTATTGGCGCATGCGCAATGGCCTAATCTATTCCTGCGATGAAACGGTCGCCCCGGAGCACTCTTGAGGAAAGGAGTGGGGGAATGTGTCGACAGTGTTACCAACACAGAAACTGCTACGTGTTTGTTTGTATTCAAATTGTCTCTGTCGTAGTTTAAACTTTAATTGTCGAAGTTTAAACCAGTGACCATTTTTTATACTATAATATGAAAATCTACCGACTATAATTGAAAATCTTACTAGACAGTTAAAAAAATAATAAGTTAGTTAACCTTATTAACTTATTTATAACCGCCAGAAACAACTGGTGTGTAACCAATTAACAAGTTTGACGTATTTCTAGGCCTAAATGGTTAATATTAGTTTGTTAACTCTTAGAGATAGACGGTAAAAAGAGCATCAGAAGGTAAGGATATAGAAGATGAAAGAAGAAAGTGTTTCAAGAAGCGACATACGCAAAGGAGTGGAAGATGATTACTGGTTGCAAACAAGAAACTGCAAATAATTTTAATAGCGATTTTATTTACAATTAAAAGAGGAATGTAAAATATAGCCAGAATGATGTAAAAATCGTGTCCTTTTTGTAATTCAAAGTTATTTATTAATTTATTTCCATTGCAAAGCCATTTCCATAAATACAAATTATTTTAAATTATTATTTTAATAACGATTTATTTATTGTAACAAATTGAATGGGTAATTATTTAGCTATAAATAAATATGCTATCAATTATATATAAGTTACTTCGATTTAAATATTACAAATTGTTATGATAACATATTAATAAATACAATTTTCAAAACTAGAGCGTTAAGTGCTGATAATAATTAAGTAATACATTAATGATTTACAAGACAATTAATTATTTTTTAGCCAATAAACTTCCAATAAAAATAAACACATTATTACTCTGCCCCTCGGTATCGTTCGTTTATCACCGACTGTCCTCGAAAGCATGATAATCGGCATTGCTTGTAAGAAATGTAAGATTGACATCTGCGTCACCACATGGTTGGCAACACTGTCTACTTTCCCCCACTCCTTTCCTCAAGACTCTTGAGTCAAGAGTGCTCCGGGCAATGCGATATGGTCTCGAGAAGCGCTAGTATGCGATATGTACTCGAGAAGCGCTTCGCGCTTGTAGCAGTAGGAGTAGGAGACAAACAGGAGGGAGGGGGAAGTTGAATTGTAGACGTGAAGACAGCACCAGTGCAATTAGTGCAATTTTAATTTTCATATTTTTAGTTAGCATATGAAATAGTTTTTATTTTATATTAGGATAACATCTTTGGCTAGGCCTATATTCTGATTCTGACTTTAACCTCAGAATTATGGATGCTTTATTTTTTAACGACAGTGTGAAATAGGGCGAATGCCTTTGATTCATTCCTGTCTGTATGCGTTGTTATGAATAAGGCCTTCATAGCCTAGATGCAATTTAGTAGGCTAGGTCTGGTTTCTTGTGTTTGTAAGTTACTGTATTTTCTTCTGGTTAGTGGTAAGTTACCCCTTGTTTGAATAGCAAATCGATAGGTCTAGTATGGTTATGGGCTAGGCCTAGTTTGATTTTGAAATAACCCACCCCACTAAGTCAAGGGGCTACCTGATTTTGGTAGGGCTTACTAGGCCTATAGTTTTGTTTAAGATGTCTCTTGTTCAATTCCTTTGATGCTCATAAAATGGCAATTAACAATGGTGTGGTGATGCAGAATCTTTGACACCAATCAAAGTTTCATTCTTAGTTCACCAATCAACTGAGAAGATGTGTTCACTGTCACTTCAGTTTTGCTACCAACTTTATTCAGTGTGCCATCAGCAGCCATGTCGTAATTTTGAGGTGAGGTGGTGGTGCACAGTAGCCATGAGCGGTCAGATACACGGAAGTCACTAATAATGTGAGCGGTCTGGTGCACTGATGTCACCACTCATGTACTGGCCACTCTAATTTTTGGTGTGTTGAACCGTTACTAGTTCGTACGATTAAAGTAGGCTAACACATACAACATTGAGACACATTACACCTCATTAAACTTAACACGTTCGCTGCGGCATATAAAATGTCGAATCTCAACCCGCACGCTGAACTAAGTTATATTTATATTCCTCCAACGATAGCGCGAAATTAAAAACCTGTAGAATATATTCTAATCACAAGTAATCTAAAAGCTCAATACCCTTACCTACACGCTAATGCACAATATGTGTTTCCTTCTCAAACGCTAGAGAAAAAGCAGTCGCATTATTTGACATTGTCATATGTAACCGATCGGATACATCCGCACCCGCGAAGGAACGCCTTTGTAACCGATCGGTTACATGCCGCAGTGAACGTGTTAAGGATTTATTATAGAATAAGGCTTAGAAAACTTTTTTATTAGACAATAGGCTAGACAATATTTATTTAATCATTAAATAGGCTTCATACAGTATAATAGAGATCAAGTTATACTAGGCTATATTGTTTTTTTTTAATTCTCTTGTGCTAATTGTACAAAAATTTAGTTATCTGTGGTCTTCCAGACCACCGTCACTTGAATAGGCTAGGCACTTCACAAAAATATATATATATATATTTTTCGGCAATTTTGAAAACATGTTTCTCAAAAAATAAATATATATATTTTATTTTTATAATTTAATTTTAAGTCTGGACTTTGCTAACTTACTTATTGTTTTGTGGTATAGGTTATCTAGTTTTAGACTAGCTCTTAAAAATGAAAATTGGGGTAATTTTTATGATGTGAGCAAAAATGTCTCAGCTAGTAAGGCTTTTGAAATGTTTTTCAACATCTGTTCAAGAAACTTTGTTTTGTTTATTCTTAAAAGGAAATGTATTGTTAGGCCTTACATTAAGTCACATAAAAAATAAGAATAAGCATGTGGCAAAAAAACACAAAAATGGATGGTACGCCCATGAGCTAGCGTTTATGAAAAGTAAAGTCATGTCATGTTTAGATGATTATAGAATCCATAAATCTGAAGGAACTCGATTACTTTATCTTGAGGGTAAATAGAAATATCAGTGTGCTATTAATAAGGTAAAATGTTCTTATAATGTTGGTAGAATTGAAAAAGCTGACACTAACAAACGTAAAAGTGCCTGGAAGATCAATTCGGTTTCAAAAACAAATTCTAAAGATACTGTTTGGAGTATTACCAGATGAGTTAAACAGTTTTTGCGTTCAGGCTGTTGATGAAATTGTGAGCAATATCTGTAGACCTGTTGAAACAGCTTCCTATTTTCTAAGTAAAAATCATAGTCTCTTACAATCAGATAGGCATAAGTTTGTTTTTCATGAAGTATCGCCAGATGTTGTATTAAGTATAGTACAGAAGTTTAAGCCCTCTAATAGTTTTTTGATATCATCGAAAAATATCATTATACCCCGTTCAAAAAAATGTGCGATCGAAACACAGATTTAAATTCCCCCACATTCCCCATTCCTCTTGTTGTCAAGAAGCCAACCAATCAGAATCACTGGTAATTACTACAGCTGTTTAGTATCTAATGTCACTTTGTGCCAATGTTTTGCTTTTTCATAAACAAACATTCTGATTTTGATGTTTTAGATGCATCAAGAAGCGCTTTCAACGGCAAGTAGGGGAAGTAACACAATCATAAGCGCTATTTTCTAATCTGAATTTTAAGGGCAAAATTAAAATAACATCTGATTGTGAAGAAAATCGGGGAATTAAGGAAAGAGTTGAGGGGATTTTCCTCGTGATGGGAAATAAAATTCTGTCTTTTGACCGCAAAGTCATTCAGGTTTTTGAAAAATAAAAGTTTTGCACATACAACATTTTGTGACCTAAGTAAAGCATTTGATGTTGTTGATCATAACATTAATTTGTAAGTGAGCATACTACGGCTTTGGTAGGCCCAGTGTAAATTTAATCAAATCATTTCTCGGAAATCATCAACAATAATTCGTTTGTATTGGTAAAGGTAACAAAAGAAACATGGGGTTCTGTGTTGGGGCTTTTGTTTTTAACTTTGATGATTAATGATCTGCCGACAGTTTTAAGTAGCCAAACAATACTTTATGCTGATGGCACTACTTTCTTCAGTTTCAATCTGATCAAACTGATTTTCAATCTCTTCAGCTTTTGAATGCTCAACATTGTAGAGGCATCAATTTGGTTCACAGGTTTTTTTTACTCAATGTAAGTAAAACACAAGAGATCATTTTTAGCCTTAGAGATTTCTTAGAACAAGTTAATTTTAATAGTGTCAAATTTTTGGGTGTTCATATTGATCATAAATTGATGGGAACCCCACACCACGTTAATTTTGACCAAATTATCTAGAGTACCGGTAATACTTTTAACTAGAGATCGCCTCCTGGTTGAAATTCGACCAAAATGTTTGTTGATCTCTATCAGATTGGTTTTAAAATACAGTATTCTATAACTGAAACATCTGTTAGTCCTGATTTACAACAGCTGTCTAATATTTCAGTCAATTACCCTTCTTCCATAAAGGTAGACACACACTTGGCAACTCGACGGAGGCGCGGCGGGGCGAAGAAATTTCCACCTTCCACCTGTGGAAGAAAATTCCACAGGGGGCCCTCGCACACCTGGCAACCCTACGGAGGCGCGGCGCGGTTCACCGTGGTTGCGTGGTTCAGTCTTGGACGAGAACTTGTAGGGTTCAGAGTGTTTAACATGTCAGACTCTAGTTCTGAAGAGGAGTTTGTGTTAATGAGTGTTCTAGTTATTGAGGAAGAAGAGAAGAGACAAAAACGTTTTTGGGTTCACCACATAAACATGAAGAGGGACGAGTATGGAGAGTTCCATCATCTTTTCCAAGACTTATTAAAAGATGAAAGAAAATTCTTTCAATACTTTAGAATGTCAACCAATAAATTTTTTGAACTACATTACATGCGATGATAAAAGATGAGCTAACAAAGGAATTTACGGGACTGCGACACCCGAACGACAGCTGAAGGTTGACGAAAACATCCGGACATCACTACAGTCGCCTCCTCCACGGCATTTGGCCTGCGCACACCTGGCAACTCGGCGGAAGCGCGGCGCGGCCCGCGGAAAAAATTCCACTCCGAATTCCCAACGCCGAATTCGAGTGGAAGTTTTTCTCCGCGCCGCGCTCGTCCTCCGCTTCCGCGGGTTTTGCCAAGTGTGCGTCGCTCCATTAGATAACATGCAAACAATTTGTGACGGAATTTTTTTTACCATGCCGCGCCTCCATCGAGTTGCCTAGTGTGCGCCTAGCTTAAGATTAACATTGAAACTTTGAAACCCTGTAGGGCCTAACCTTGGGTACCTATGGGAATTGTAATGTGATTCTGCTCATCTACAGGACTATACCTTTTCTAATGGTATGCGCGGATTTCTCCTATGATGCACATGAGCTGAGATAAAAGGAGGAAACGAAACATGCTTGTCTATTAATATATAGATTAGAAGTTTAAAAAAAATCTTATACCTAGTAATGTAAGATCAGCATACTTTGCATTTTTCCAAAGTATAATCTACCATAGTATTTTGCTTTGGGGAAACAGTAGTCAAATTAAGCGATTTTGTTATCAGGGTAATCTCAGATTCCCATAAATTGGATCACTGCAAACCTCTTTTTATAAAATTGCAATTTTTAACTGTTATAGATTTATATATTTTTCATGTACTTACTTTTCACAAAAAGTAATTTATCCACCCATCAGTTAAGACAGGACATACACAATTGAAGGGTTGAGTGGATGAAGGTGTTAAGCAACATTTTGCTAGTTTTGAGTAAAGTGGATCTAAAGTTTTTGGGCTGTAAGGTTTTTTTTACTCGACCAATTTTTTCTAACTTAATGTATGTAGAAAGAAGTAAAAAATTAAATTTTAAACAAAACCTCTGATTAGATATAGGCCTAATCCAACCTGGTATATTTAATTTTTATACTTTTTTATCACTAACCTCCTTTATCCACTGGAATTTTGTATCTTCAGAATGGAATAAGGTGTTAAAAGTGATGTCATCTATCATTGTATAATATACTGCAAGGCCTATATTATATATATTGCAAGGCCTAAATATGTAAAAAAAAGGTAAAGGGAAAAGCAAAGACTATTCTAAAAGGTCTAAAACAAGTTTATTTATTACTAACAAGGTTCAATGAAATTACTCCAAGTACATTTTATGTCATTTAAACAGAAACCAACACAGTGACCTAGAAACTCTAAATAAAATCAATCAATATGTTACCTTTTTAAACACTAAAATAAAAATAAGTTTTTGATTAGTCCTTTGTTAAAACAAAAGAAATACAGTCTTTATGTTACACTTTAAATGCTAAAACTAAAGAAACTCAGTATTTCATGTTAAATTTTCATCATTCAACATTTCTCGTTTCATGAAACATATTTTCAAAAAACTACAGAAAATCAATCTTTAAACAAAATTTTTTACCCACAAACAAATTAAAAATCATCGTTTATCAATCTTTAGCAATCGTTTAACAATCTTTAGAAATGTTCAAAATAATTTAAATCCTGTTTTTATATTGCCCTTTAAATAATGTTACAACACAACTTCTAAAACAAAATGGCCTAGGCCTAACTTAAAAGAAAATCAATCTTATGTTACTTTAAAAAGAATTTTATAAAAATTAGTCTTTAGGCTATGTTATATTTTTAGATGTTCAAACTAAGGAGACTCAGTCTTAATATTATCCTTGAAATTTTAAAGCTAAATAAACTCAGTCCTATGTTCCACAGTTCAATGATTCTTTTTACTTGTGTTCATCAAACACATGCTCGTAGAACCAGCGATGTTCCTCTTTAATAAATTTCATTTGATCTCTTGCTTATTTTTTCTTTAGTCACATTACCATGTGGTTTTTGAATTCTGTCGATACGGACGTTCTTTGGAGTTGCTTTGGTGTAAGATTTTGTATACTGCTGTTGGCTTCATTCTTTCGAGGTTGCTTTTTTAAAGAAACTTTTTTGAACGGAGTGTTCTCGTCGTATGTTTCTGTGAACAAATAGCTTCTGTACTCCTCTACTCTAATCCATTTGATTCCATCTCGGAATCTGACATTTTCACCGAGCAAGTCAGTCTTTCTGTGACAAAGGTCGAGTTTCTCCTTCAGATTATCAAAATCCTGAAAGTGTGGGGCCATATCGACTACCATGTTATTTTTGCTTGCCTTTGAAATAATATTCCTGTACTGGTCAGATACATAAATATTTTCATGTTTCCTGAGGTCTTTTTCTATGCGACCGAAATCGCGGTCGGAATCAAGGTAACTATGACCTACAACAGGAAATTTATGGTCAATTATTTTATAGATTTTCTTGGTTATAAGGTACTGGTAGAGAAGTATAAGGCCGAAGTTCTTGTTTTGGCCTGAAAATGAGTCCGACCATATTATTAAATGATCTTTATTTAATTTTAAAGCTGGGTCCAATTCAAATAATGTCAGCAATGAACTAGCCACCTCACTGCTGCCTCTATTTGCAATGTCTTCGGTCCATGTACAAAAATC
Organism: Neoaliturus tenellus; assembly: GCA_030545055.2. NCBI lineage: Eukaryota > Metazoa > Arthropoda > Insecta > Hemiptera > Cicadellidae > Neoaliturus > Neoaliturus tenellus. The sequence continues at coordinate 113,579,336 of CM061531.1, forward strand.
TGCTTTTTCAATGTCTTTTGCTATTATGTGTACTCCTAGGTTATAAAACCATAACTGCCTTATATAAAAAGCCTTTGATGTGGTTAGTCTTGGAAGAGGCATAGTTTGTTGAAGATCAACAGTGATGTAACAGACTTTTTCGGTGGATCGAGCTTTTTTCTGTCGGTTATTTGATGAGAGAATGCCTCTTTGTAGGTGATTTCGTGTTCTTCATTATTCTCTCCTGCATCACATGTAGAACACGTATCGCTATGGGGATGACCAAATGATAAATTAAAATCTTGATTAAATACTTTCCGGTAGGAACATTCTTTTACTTTGAACTCTGAAGGTTTGTTTTCAAGTTCACATAGCTCTAAGTACAATTTGTGCATCTTGGGCACATCTAGTAATGGAGAAAGATACTTCTTGTAATGGTTTACATTCCTTGAGTAGTGCGAAGCCTCAGCTGGAAATGACTGAATGTGCTCACGTATGTATGTATTTCTTTACTACATGTGTTATTTTATGAGGGCTTGAATCATGGAGGCCTCTTCCGTCAGAGGGAGGTGCTCTAGCTCCATCTACCATTTTAGCTTGTAATAAATCTATTTTTTTAATACTTACTTGAAATAAAGAACATAAGGCTTTTTTACAGACTCTTATATCATTATTGCTTCTCACACAGAACTGGTAGGACTTACTTCTATTTTTCGGGACATGGTTTTTGGGTCTCTCAACTTTTACAAGTACAATCGATCTGAACAATAAATTGTTTTTGGAGTTAACGTCCAGCTTATAAAAACTAGATAGTATTTCCTTTCTTTGTTCAAGATTAAAGTTCTCGTTACATTTGAATCTGCACTTTTCATTACATAATATCCCTTCGTTAACCACCTTTTCACTCATGACTATCCCTTTCTGCGACGTGTAGGCTTTTCGCTGCTGTCTGAGAACTTTCGCTTTATTTCTCTTCCAAGTATCAGGATTGCGAATTCGTTTCCTTTTTTCAGGCAGGTTAAACACTCTTTGTTTTTTTCTTGGAGGTTCAATTTCTTGTTCTTGTTGGTCATGATTGGCATGTCTATGATCGTGATTTTCCTGATCAGATGTTACATTACCGGTACTTGGGGTTTCAACCTCAATATTAGGCTTAACACACCGATTTCCTGACTGTTTGATTTAGGCCTAGGCCTACTTAGTTTTTCAACTTTACTGGTCTTTACACATTTCGAGAAATATTTACGTGTTATAGAAGAGGAATAAATGTTACCATCACTATCACTATCGGTAGTTCCTGCGATCACTTCATCATCACAGATTTGGTCATCTTTGGCATGACAATCATCGTGATTTCCCTTATCAGATGTTACTTTACTTGGGTTTACAACCTCAGTATTAGGCTTAACACACAGACTTATCTGACTGTTTGATTTAGGCCTAGGCCTATTTAGTTTTTCAACTTCACTAGTCTTTTCACATTTCGATGAATATTTACATGGTAAAAAAGAGAAACCAATGTCACCACTAACACTGTCACTATCAGTAGTTTCTGCGATCACTTCTAACGTTTCTGTGATCTCAAAGTAACGTTTTCGTTTGTTGCTTTAATTTGTTTCTTTACCTTTTTTACAAAAGTTTGATCATTATCACTTGATGAAAGGTCATTTAAGTCCGGTACGTATTCTTCTTCGCCGTCAGTGCTGAAGAGATTGGAGCTTGAGCTTTCATTAGGCCTACTTGATGGTGATACATACGCATCCACCTGAAAATAAATTAGAAGTACATAATGAAGACTACAAAACCAGTTAAGATTATGTTAGGTTACCATTGTTAATGGACAACTAACCAAGGCTTATTACAAACTCACAAAACCTAACTGCTGCATATTACAAACACACAAAACCTAACTGCTGCAGCATGAAGTGGGGTCATTTAGTAGAACTAGTTTTCAATTAATTTGAAGACAAAATAATATGCATTCAATAAAAGTCCCAGATATTAGTTAGTAGACACAGAATCTAAAGGTTTTATTATGGTAGGGTATTCGCTGTGAGGCATTTCCTTATATTACATATGAAAGAATAACAGTCGCAACAACAATAACCTGCTATTAAATTGAATCAACAACAATATATTTTTAAAAACTTACTGAATAATATACAACCTAAATGCTTACCTTCAAAGGTTTCACACAAGGCATTCACTTTCTGGTTTTCATTAGTCTCCTCTGTGGGTTTTAGGTTAGGACAATCATTAGGTAGTTTTTCAACGCTTGCAGAATCATTAACCTCAATAGTTGTTTGTAGATTAGTCAGTAATCCTAGTATTTTATCTGCTCTGCGAGACATGACTAGTTAGATTTTGTATAAAACTAAAAACATGTTTATAGAGCATCAACACACTATGGTTTAAACCCAACTAAGGTAAACATAAACGCAGCTGGTTTACTGATTGACTCAACACCTCCTAGAGTAATAAGAAAAGGCCAGACGACTGAAATTCATGACTTCATTTAAGTAGGCTGATGTGTTATGTGGTATGATGTAAGAAGCTGAAAACAGATGTGCTACTGTCAGTCGACAGGGGTTTCATCTGTCATTACTAATTGTTTACATACAACAAAAAAAAACAACATGAAATGTTTACAGCCTACACATTGTAATAATTTGTTTCTCCACTTTTAGGATAGGTCAGTTTCTAAAATCATAGATTTACAAATCGTGTTTAAATTTGTTTTATTTGTCATTATGAGTGTTTCAGTTAATTAATATTGCTGTAGATTTTTTCGCGTTTATGAAAGTAAAAAATTATGTAACAGTGATATATTCATTTTTGTTCTTTTCGTATTGCTGTGTGTATAACTTAATGTGTGTAATCTTGACCATCGAGACCAATCTAACTGTTACGAACTACCTCATTTTTTAATCTCCATTGTGTTTTTATCAAATGCAAATTATTTCTACAATTTTAACATGCTGACCTAAAATAATTGGAACGGTAAATTAAACCATTTGTAGGTTGATAATACGTTTGTTTTATTCTTAACAATAACTTACATTTATTTTATGGTTCTTAAATTATGTTTCAGGCTAACAAATTACGGATATGAACTTTAACCTAAACTTAATAAATGTTTGTACACAACATTGATAGCCTACCAATTTATTTTTGTAGAGTACTGGGTTTATTTTTAGCACCTTTCGTTTTAAAAACGTCGTTGGTTTTCCGCCAATAGTTTTTCAACAAAGTGTTTGTTATGCAAGTGATTACCGTGTTAATAACTATGTCTATCTGAGATTCACAGCCAAAAGCGTAGCAAAAAAGCATTCATCTTCGCTACTTAAGTTGATAATAAAGAAGTTTCTCAGGTATTGTCTTTTATTTACAATTCCCAAAAACTTCTCTTCATTGCTTGCTAACAACTTATTTAAAATAATATAACAAAACAAAACAGTTTTTATTATTTTGTTTTGAGGGTAAAGTAACCTGTTTCCTGGTTGTTTTCCTGGCTTCCTGTGGGGAAACAACTTCTTTTTGGGTTTGCTGTACTTCAGGGGTATTTTAATTTTAATTCGTGTTGTTTTGAAAGATTTCCTCAGGATTGCATCTATTTGGAAATATTTTTTATAGGAATAGCGTCCTTTTTCAGCCTGGGATAGTGCAGTGGCACAGTTACATTTTTCAGGGTCTCAAATCGGTATATGTTGTTGCCCACTCAATATCATCCTTTTCGAAATGTAAATGACACACTTTACTACGTTTAGTAGGTGTGAAGCTATTAACTTTGATTGCAGAGAGCCAATTTAAATACGTTTTTTCAACTTTGGTAAAGTTAAAAACGTGTACTTTGATGCCACTGCCGCCGTCGAAATTTCCTCGATAACCCGGAATGCAACATTTATAAGGCATGCTTACATTTTACAAAATCGTTACATTGAAACTTATTTCGTGATTTTAGAATTAAACTCCAATTAAATTAGTTCAGAAATTTAAAGAGATCAAACTTAATTTCGACAAAAAGGCAAAATAGCAAATAATTTGACATAACCTTGTATTATTTATGTAATAGTGTACAAAAAGCAAACAACAAAAATTGTAAACATTCAAACTTTTGCCTCAGTTAGCTTACGTCATTACCCAGCTGTCGTCTTTAAATATATGAAATTCCGGGGACTACCAGCACCCTCTATAGCGTGAGTTGGAACTAATGATTTAACACATCAGCCTACTCATATGACATAACGAATTTCAGTTGTCTGGCCTTCTCTTTATTACTCTAGGAAGTGTTGATTGACTGGATGAAGGGAATAAGTACACACAGAGTAATGGATGAAAGCAATAAGTACACATCAGTGAATGGATAAACGGGGTAAGTGTAGAATTTAGTGGATGAAAATTCATCCATTCCATTTGTTTAAGTTACCTGTACTTACTCCCTAATTGCAAAAACTATCTCAGTCATTGTTGCTTTTAGGACTTTGGCGACCAGTGTCCCAAATAAGTCTTCATCCATCTAGCTAACTCATATTTTACAAAAATGTTACTTACCACCTTCATCCACTTAACCCAGCGGTTCCCAAAGTGTGCGCCGCGGCGCCCCGGTGCGCCGCGAGCTAGTGCCAGGTGCGCCGCCGTCATCTACCAAAAAGGCCTACTACAAAACTTTGCGATGGCCGTCGATTTTTCCCTCGCAATCCCACTTGTCCATCGCCGGCCCGGTAAGCTCCGTCACAAATGGTGCTTAATACAGCAGTTGCAATGGAGAGTTCGTCGGACGATGAGTTGTTTGTGATAGCCGTGGCATGTGGCCATATGAAGAGGAAAGATTAAAAAGAAGGAAGCCTAAGTTCTGGATTCATGAAATTTTCAAGAGAAGAAAAGAATATGGCGAATTTCACAATTTGTTTGAAGATTTGAAGAAAGACGACGTGAAATTATTTTTGTACTTTCTTATGTCACAGAAGAAGTTTTATGAGTTGCTTCAGCTACTGGAGTTCCCCGAGAAACACAGTAAATTCCATCAACATTTTATCGAGTTTTTACGGCACTGTCGATGTAACCGCAATGAAGATTAACCCGGGTTAACCGCAGTCGACTGCAAAATTTGACGGGTCCGCCGGCCGGCGAAAATGCCCCCAAGAGCAATGGTCGCCGCTGGTTACGGACTGTGAGGGTACGAAGCCGTGCCGGACGGGTATAGTGGGTTACCGCCCATTTAAATCAATGCAAAGCAATGTTGCCGGGACTCGCCGGTGCCGGACGGTAACGGAGGCCGCCGGACTAGAGTGGGTTTCCTGCTTTAACTAACTGACCAATCTGTGAGAAATGTTTAAGATCCTGAATTCTGTATTATAGTAACAATCTTATTTAAAGTGCTATGTAAGAATATATTGACCGTTAACTGTTTAAAAGATAAATTTAAAATGTAATTGTAATGTAATACAATGCAAAATGGGTCAATTATTTTAAGTGCGCCGCCAAGCCATGTTTGTACTGAGAGGGAGCCATGGGTTAAAAAAGTTTGGGAACCACTGACTTAACCCTTCAATTATAGGGTAAGCTGGGGTAATTAACACGTTGGCTGCGGGAAAATCAATGTATTGGACCTCAAAAATGCGGGAAAATTTTTTTCCTCAAAATTTACGTAAAAATGTCACAAAAACATAAAATAAGTGAAAAAAAGTCTTTTGGAACACCATTTCCGGTGTTGCGATGACGTAATTTCCGTGACTCGGATCCGAGTCAGCCTCTCCTCAAAGTAGGTCGGCTACCCCTCTGACGCATTACACTAGCATAAACACTATGAAATTGTAGGTTTACTCAAAAATAAATCAAATTATTATTATATTCACTTTTTATTATTTAAAAAAATACGTTTGCAATACAAAAGTGGCAAAAGTCATATTATATTACAATAAAACAACCTACAGAAAGAAGTTTTTATTTCACATTTACTATGTGTATATGTCATTTACTACTTATTTAGTGTTCTAAAAAACAATAGACATAAATAATGAAAAAAATAAAAGTCATAATATATAAAAATGTTAATACATAAAGCCCACGAAAAAGTCCATCAAAGAAATCTTATATGATTGCATCGATAGTTATTATTGAACTTTCAAAAATGTGAAACTTCTGAAGTCATGGCGTTTGAGACAAATTTACGATAAAATAAAATATTACAAGATTATAAAAACATGTAAAAAGATAAAAGAAATTACATATAAAAAGTATATGTGTAAGAAATTGTTCATGCCCCTCAACACTTCCTGGTTTCTTTCACTGCACATTTTCATGGAACTTTTCAAAACACGTTCCGACTTCACACAGTAATGGTTTTTCAGGGCATGCTGAACATACATATGTAGTTTTTTCCTTTTTCCTTCTGAGAAACACACAGGGCAACGCTTCCTCTTTACTCCTCCCTTAGCATCCCTCTCTTCATTTTTCACCACACGATGTACTGAGGTGGCGCTGCGGCCCGGCTGAGTCAGAGCTGGTGTGGCTTCTTTTGGTGGCAAGAGCTCCTCAATCACTTTTAGTCGGAAGTCATACAGTTGTAGCTTGTTGTCGATGTGCGCATTGTACAAATAGTATGCGTTTACCAAGATCATCTGTAGGATATGCAAAAAGATCTTTTTGGGCGAGCGCAGTATTTTCCTCTCACATGGGTAGTAAGAAAGCATTTGATCCAAACGATCGAAACCTTTCATGTTAGCATTATAATACATTATCGGCCTCGGCATGACTTTCTGTACCCTACGCTGGTTAGTTGTAGTTACCATTTCGTTGTCAAATTGCGTAGTCAGATAGGGAACTGTTCTTTCATCACGCCACTTGGCAATCATCACGCTTTCAGAATAATTAGCTATGGTGACCCCTTGTTGAGATTTGCAGTCTTGACAACTACCGGACTATGTTTCCTGTCAGCATGCAATGTCCCCACACAGTAGGTATCCCGACGAAGAAGCTTAGACGCAAGGATAAAGCTATTGTAGAAATTATCCATATAAACGGAGTGTACTTTCCCAAAAAAAATCTTCCAATAGTTTCAAGACTACTTTACTGTATGTTCTTTACCTGCAGTTTGGTCTGTTTGGCCTATATAGATATGAAAACGCAAAAGAAGGCCATCTGGTTCGTTTAGAGAATAAACCTTGATTCCGTATTTATGTTGTTTTCCTTTGATATACTGGCGGAAAACTAATCTGCCTCGCCAGAGTACCATTTCTCCATCTATTGTAAGATCTCTCCTAGGGTAGTACACTTGTCTCATTTTATTATTGAAATAGTCTACTAAATATCCTACTTTATGCAAACGATCATTAGCAGGCTCTGGCTGCTGTTCAGTTCCTGGTAGAGAAAAAATGCAAACATCGAAGAATAATCAAAAATCAGTCATGGCTCATGTACTGTCTAAAGAAAGGAAAATTGAAAAGGAGGCTTGTTTTCCAATAGTCCTGCAATTTATTGAGCTGAATTGTACCAGTATGAAACATTAGGCCTATGAACGTCTTCAATTCTTGCACTGTAAGGTCTTTTCCACTTACCGATTCTAGATTGAGGTGTGGTAGTGAGGCCACAAAATAATTCCAATGCGTACCGATTAGTTTCTGATACAATTCTTTCCAATAACACAATGTCTAAAAGCGTCATAAACCAATCAATTGGTCTGTTGTTAATTGGGATTGGGACTAATAACCCCGGGTTTCCAGTAAACGGAATGTCCCTGAAGCCTAGGTCCAATGTATGCGCCGACCATGTTGGGTTCACTCCCGCGTCATCCTCACTCTCGGAACTGACATCCGTTGACCCGCCGCCATCAGAGAACTGTTCTTCCACATTTTTAGCTTCATCTTCATCCGACAAATAATTTGTCGCTCAATTAGAGTGATTCTACGCGTTCCCCACAAAGTTCACTTCAGAAAAACACAACAGTCAATAAAACTCACGGTAAAAATAAAAAAACGCCCGGCACGGGAAACTGTCACTACCAAACAAAGGAGTTGTATCTATTAGACGAGCGGACAGCGTAAGATCCGTCCCTGGAAAGAGCTGAGCTCACACTGAAGCATTACCGTGACTCGCTCCCGAGTCAGCCGCTCCCAGCGCTAGGGTCGCGTGACGCGGATCCGAGTCACCTGCAAGCAACGTGTTAAGAGACAAAAAGTCAACTTTCTTTTCAAGGCCTGATACCTGTTGCTTTGAAGCACTTACAGGCTGTTCCTCTGATGTTTGTTGATAAACTTACTAGGAGTCTATTCAACAGCATTGGAAACTGATCTTTTGGGAGTGTGGGAATGCTTTTTCCTTCCTTAAGTTTCCACTGTGAGAATTCTTCTCCACTGGCGTTTGATGGGGCAAAATAGCCCAACATCTAAGGGCTGCGTCAAGTGCTTGCTATTTTTTGGCAAACATACAAAAAATATTTCATGTTCAATGCATTTACTGATAACATTGGGACAGAAATGTGAACTAAGATTGTCACCAATTAGGAGTTTTTTGCCAGGTCTGTTTTCAGCCCAGGGTAGGATGACTGTTTGAAACCAATCATTTAAGCTATGTTCATCGAACCACCCACTTGCAGTTGAGGTATAGCGAGCATTTTTAGCTCCATTCATGGGTTTCATGACCCATGTGTTCCACATATGCTGGGCCTTATAAACTACATACAGTGGAAGTAATTCTCCTGTGTCGTTTATTGTAAACATCACTGAGAATGCTGACTTTGTAAAATTTACTATCCCCTCTGGTCTCTTTACTTTTTTCCGAAATATCATTTTCTTTGATTTAAGGTCGTCACAAAAATTGTTTCATCATAGTTCAAAACATTACCAGGAGGTACTTTGTCAACCACCTGTTTAAGGTTTATAAAATACTCTCTTATGATATCATGGGACACAGCCGCTCGACTTCTTTTAATATTAGTGCACATTTTCAATTTAATTGTTTCATTCCTATTGATAAAGGGCTTAATTCAATCATCGCCAGGTATAACTCCATCCTGAAAGCATTTTACTGTCCTTCCTGATGATTCAAGATAAGATTTGATAATTATTTTTATCTGGTTGTTATCAATAGGAAAGCCCCAATCAGCTACAGTAGCAAAGTTTTCAGCGAACTTTTTTTCCTCTTCTTCAGAAGTACCTTGTAGGTCGATTTTGACTTCAAATTGGTATGGTAGGTACATACTCTCCCTAAGCTATCCTGACATACCCATGTGTATACCCGGACCCTCATTTTAAGGGCTTTATAATGTGTTTTACCAGCCATGTCAGGAAAGAAAATTCTTACTTTATATATGGCCATATATGTACCTTGCAGGTCGCTTTTGACTTGAAATTGGTATGGTAGGTAGGTACACACAACCTATACTACCCTGACATACCTATGTGTATACCCGGACCCTCATTTTAAGGACCTTATAACGTGTTTTACCAGCCATGTCAGGAAAGAACATCTGTACTTTATGTATGGCCATTTATGTACCTTGCAGGTCGCTTTTGACTTGAAATTGGTATGGTAGGTACATACACTCCCTATGCTACCCTGACATATGTATTAAATAGACCTTTCTAATGATGTATAAAGATAATTTATTTTATAAAATTAACACCTTTTTCCTCCATTGAGGAAGTTGCAAAAATACAAAGGATAATTTACAAAACAAACTATTAAATTTTGATGATATGAAATTTTGAGGTTAAATGTTAGTATTTTGCATATAAATGATTTCGTAAAATTGCGACAGAGTGCTTGATAGTTGATATTAGAATTTTGTTTAGATTTTCTTTCCTTAAACCAAATTTCTTCCAGAATGCCTCTGTTAATAATGGAATCGTCCCTTGATCCAATGAATATGCCAATTACTTCAAAATTATCAATTTTATATTTTTCTTTTAGGTATGGGATTGTTGGCTCGTAGATATTTCTTTTTTCACTGTCCACTTCGGAAGGCTGATCTTTACTTATCTCAAATCCGATTGAAGGGTCGATTATATATCCTGTCTTCTTATCTTCGTCTATTGCTATTATATCGCATCTTCTGTTTAACCCATTAGTTGATATACATGATACCTCTTCATAAACTTTGTAATTATAGATGCGTAAAGAATAAGCAATCATTGTCCTGATGGTGTGATGGCGTTTGTTCACATATAGTATAATATAGCATATGTTTGTATAGCGTTAAAAATATTATAAAATAATACCTTAGGGTCAATTTAGTGGGAAATGATTTTATTTCAAGATTGTAGGACAAACGGTTTAACAATAATTGATTTGAGACACCTTACGTGAGACACCCGGTATGTACTCGTACCTTGCAGGTCGCTTTTGACTTGAAATTGGTATGGTTAGGTTTGAAATCAATGACACAATGATATAAAACAACAAAAATGATATAAATTTGTGTATCTTGTATAAAAAGATGTCAAAAGATGTGTCTTTTTATGTAAGGAGAGCAAAGCTAAGCTATTATTCTGAGGAAATTGACAAGGTGAAAAATAATTGAAAAAAGTATTGGCAAACAGTAAGGAGGATTGTAAATAAACCTAAGGAGACTATGAGTGAGATAAAAATATGCAGTGAATTAGTTTAAGTACTCCTTCATATTATAAATTACAGTTACGACTTTTGCTTTTCGACTTTGCTAAGCCAAAAAGAAGTAACTGCACTTACGCCCTTTTTCCTTAGTAATTTTTCTGTCGTTAGTGGTGAATTCCAAGGGAAAATGGGGTAACTTCCAGTTACAGCTGTTTGTCTTAGCACTTTGTATCCAACAGAGATGAGTTTTTTATAGTAGGTCATTAAATAATAAACCAAACACATAAATTTCTATAAAAATGAATTTATTGGCGAGGACAATCTATTTTTATAAGTATTCAGAGTACTGAAAAGCACACATACAAAAACAGTTAATCATTGTACTGAAAAATACAACACAAGTTTAACTTAAGTCTTTCTTTATGAAATTTATTCATCATCGTAATGTGTTAGCAAGTCAGGTACATCACCGACAGGTAGGTTGGTCCAAAAGTTTTGACGGTTTTCTGGCATTAATAGGACAAGTTTTCTAACTATTTCCTCTTGCTTTGCACGATTTATGTTCCTTAATGTTGTTTTGGTGGGAGGCACTGGAAGTTTTCCCTGTTTCACATACTTTGACTTCAAAAATCTCAATTCAATAAATTTTTTCTCATCGAATGAGTTTTTGTACTTAAAATCTAATGAACCTCGCTGGAACGTGACTTGCACCATCTCACTCAAATATGGCCGTGGTTCTGTCTTGCTGATGAAGTGAGGGCATGGTAAGTTTAGATAAAATAACTTTTCCTGAATTAGATTTTTGGATGGCATCCAAAAAATCATCAAAGTCATAAACTTTACCTTTTTATTTTTACTGTTTGGAAACTTGGTGGTGAAAGTGGTCGGCGGACATGAACGTGTGACCAGCTTCCAGGTAATTTAGTTCAATTGTATTAGCCTTAATTTCTGTCGAATTGACAGCCCACACCAGGTATGAAAAAAGTGACCAGTTTTTATTTTGGGCTGCACAATTGTCCATCCATAAAATAATTTTTTTAGCGTCTCTATTTACAAGCAAAAAACCTGTGTAACGCACTTGTAATGTCCTCTTTCTTCCTTCCAGAACATCTCATGCCAAACTGCTGCTACAGGCTTAGCATGTTTGTTTTGGGTCCCCACAGGGACAAATGACTCGTTAAACACAACAATTCTCTTCGTAAAAATTACTTCTTTAAACTGTTCCATCATTGGGAGCATGAGAACCTTTTGTAAGTCCATTGAGTATACCACATTTTCACCCAAAACATCGTTTAGTCTCCTTTTTTTACATTGTCAATATGCTCTTCATATTTAATTCGTGCTTTAGTGTATCTTTCCTGGTGTTCAAGGTAGGACTGACATTGTTCACATGAAGAATCTGGTTCCTTGAAATGCTCTGTGTTATGATTCTTGTGCGTCTCACATTTTTCACACTCTTCATGTCCCAATTTTGCAAATCAAATGTTCATTTCACTTAAAACTGAACGGTATTTATCATATGAACATTTAAACCAGGGATAATCTGTTATGAAATCATTGTACATACTTGCTATCGTGATTTCTGATGGTAAATATCTCCTAAGCGGGGCATGCTCCCTCCGGTAATGGGAAACACACGGATTGTATTTTAAAATATGCTCATGAATTATATTTTCATCAACTTTGTTTGCAGGTGGTTTATCTGGTTATTATCTGGTTTTGGCGACATGTCACTTTGACTCAAAACATTGAAATTTTGAATTAAGAAGAATCCTAAGGCAATAATGTCAAAACAAAATCATAATACAATGCTCTTTGCTTGCTATCGGTTTGTGTTGATTCCACACATAAACATAACCAATTACTGACTACTCGCTTTCAGCTGATGCTCTTTAAACAGTTGTCTAGAAACTGCTGCTAAACCAAAAACAGTAGAAATGATATTATTAATTCACTTACATCAAAAATAATATCATTCTCCTAAAAACACTTCACCAACCAAAATAGAACGTAAATGAAATAATTTAACACAATTACTAAGAGAAAAAGCAGTAACTGCCTAATTCTAAGCCAAATAGCAGTAAGTTCACAGTAGATTCTGCTTTCTTATCTAGTACCTGTTAGTTACTGTATTTTACCTTAGTGATCATGCAAAAGCAGTGTACATACTGCGTTGTATTACTCTGTATCTCAGAAACTATTGAAGATACGTATTTTTGGCTTCGTTTTTTTTTTTTTTTTTTTTTTTTTATTACTCGTGGTGAAAAACATGGGGATCAATGCATAACTCAAATAGTCAAAATTTGTCAGTTACGTCTTTCTGGCTTAGGAGGGCAGTGTAGTCTTCATTAACTTTCTTGACATCATCCAGGAGTGACAATAGAAAGAGTCGGTCCCTGTCCTGGTCTTCTTCAACGTTCTTACTTGAACTTGGGCCTTTTTGGTCATTAGTTAATGGCGCAAAGCGCTTTGAAATGTCCTGAAGAACTCAGTAGCTACAACCTGATCCTGGGTTCGCTTTTGAGATGTTACTGATGGTGGTCGAACACTGGGAGTATGGACAGGGTTTGGTTGAGGTTTTGGCTGAGAAGTGGGCTGATTGGTCGACTGAGTGGTCTGCTGAGAAGTAGTTGGCTGAGGAGTCGCGTGATGAGTTGGCTGAGGAGTCGCCTGAGGAGTTGGCTGAGGAGTCGCCTGAGGAGATATTTCTACTGCCTCTGTCTCGTCATTGTCTCGTGTACTATTCACGTTACAGTCAACCATGTCCTGCCCACTGTTGCTGATTTCCTGTTGGTCTTCATCCAAACTTGACATTGTCTTCCGTTTAATCACAGAGTCACGCAAGAAAGACAGCTTATTGAAATATATATACAGTACTGCTTTCTATCAATCCTTGCAGAGCCAGATTTCTGTTGTGCTTGAGCGTTCAACTCGCATGAGTAGCAATATTGCAGACTCCGCCACAACAGCTTACCTGTAAAAACACAGTACAATATTAAATTGTGAATGTTTGAGTTGTAATTGTTATACAGCCAGGCAGGTTCAGGGTCAGGCTTGTTCTGAAACATACAATATCAATGGTTCACAATATACAAAAAAAAGACCTAATTTTAGTTAAAAATAATAAAAACTTTACGTCTAAAATTGATATTTTACGTGATGATGTGTCTGTGAGCACGAAACCGGTCGTCAAGAATCCAAACAAGGATATTAAAAGAGTTAAAATATCAATTTTAGACGTTTAAACTCAATAGGCCTATCCAGTAGTAGGAAATGAATTCTGAAAATCTTTAAATTGTTCCAGGAGTCAACGTCGTCACGAAGTCTCCTCCAGCTATTCGCCTTGCTCCTGTTAATTGCTCGGCGGAGACTTTTTCTTTCAGCCTTATAGGCCTGCGACTTACGAACTCTGTCTGCAGAAATTCTCGCTCTTGTGGCGGCTCGTCTAGTTCTTAAACTTGTTCTTCTGAGTTCCGCAATCTCTTCGGTCCACCAGTAGACGGTTGTTTGTCGCGTCGGGGTTTCCTTCACGGCATACACAGCTCAGGACTTAAATAATTAAAAGGACATACTGATAAAAACCGATGCAATGTATTAGAACAACGATCCAAAGTTGAAACGTCAGGCCAACCAGTCTTGGAAATGGACGAATTTGATCGGTGAAAGAACATAAACAGTCATCTTGCAGCGGATTGTTGGTAGATTCACACACTCCCTTCGCGTACAAATACATCGTTGATGATGATAAATTGAGCGAAAGATTGAAGTTCATACGCGCCGAAGGGGAAGCCGCCAATATCGCTTTTCACAATGAAAAAATCGCCATTGTAAAGTTCTTACACGATAGGATGGAAAATCTGATTTCTCAGTCACGGGGTCTCGACTACGTAGAGCGATGTTTGGTTGTATTAAAAAATAGTGAAGGCAGTGGAATAGATAAAAAGGTTTTTCGAAATTTTGGCTCGAGATGTTCGAACATGTATAAAAACAAAACTGTTCAGGTAGTCGATTTTATTAATAGCGAATAGAAATTAAAGGATTTATTGCTTTCCACTACAATTTTTGTATTTTTCATTGGAAACCATAAAACCTATATTAGGAATAGAGAAATATTACGAAGAGGCTTAGGATAAGATAGCGAGATGCGAATATGGCACGGTTCTACCATTGACTTTGTACACTACGTGAGTAGACTTCTCATAGCATAGGCGTGTGTGAACAATACCTCCTAGAAGAGAAGGCCAAACGACTGAAATTCGTTACGTCATATAAGTAGGTTGATTTGTTATGTTACGATTAAGATTAAGAAAACAGATGTGCGTCTGTCAGTCGACGGGGTTTCATCTGTCATGACTAACTTATTTGTTTACAAACAACGAAAAATCAAAACAACATTAGATGTTTTACGGTTTTTTGGGGACAACCAGCATGAGTTGGAACTAATGATTTAACACATCAGCCTACTTATATGACGTAATGATCTTCAGTTGTCTGGCCTTCTCTTATTACTCTAGGAGGTGTTGGTGTGAAGCATATTGACGGTGGTGCGATCTCATGCGGCGTCCATCGAAGTACACGTAACATATGATAGATAAATCAGTATTACCACTCTTCTAAACCAAGGATGAAACATTTTATAACTGAAAGTTATGTTTGTTGTTGTTATTCGTGGATAAGGAGACCCCGGCCGAACCGTTGAGCACGTCTGCCTCTTATGGGCATTTTGCGCAAGCCCCCGGAAGGATGGGATATTGAAGGAAGAGAAAGGGTGAGACAAGGGACTGTCCACTCATGTTCCAGTTAGGGGTTTCTATGCTCGTCGCATTCCTCACCCCCTGCTGCCTTGAACATATGTTCCAGCTAGAGGTTTCCATGCCCATAGCATTTCTCCTCACCCCCTGCTGTCTACATAAGTTCCAGCTAGGGGTTTACATGCAGTTCGCATTAACCCCCCACTATCTTGAACATGAATGGATTATGAAGGAAGGGAAATTGTCATAGTGGACAGCCAAAAGACTTACCACAGTGTTATGACAACTTCGTTTGCTGTACCCAAAAGTTATGTTTATGTTTTGGTAAAATGTTTTGGCAGCACTGTAAATTCAGCTGAATAATAACAACATCGATGGCAGCGACTCTGGTGCGGCGTCCACCGAACTTCCAAATTTTTGCCTCAAACTAAATGCATTGGATGAGAGGTCTATTCACGTTAGTGTACATAGTCAATGGTTCTACCGATATCGGACTTGCACTTCAATTCACCTAACAATTTCTCTACATTCAAACTGGACCACGGGGATCCGTTTTACAACAATAGGATATTATTTGACATCCAAGGTGAAGTTGTCAAGAAATCAAATGGCGCCAATTATGCCAGTACGGACCTGTGGTGGAACAAATAAATTTAACTTAAATAAAATTTTACACTTACAAAAAGAGGCCATAAGGTGCATCCTTAATCTAAACATAAATGAATCGTGTAAAAATCATTTCAAAGAATTAGAATTCTTTACTGTTTATAGCCTCTACATTTATAAGACTGTACAGTAGACTCCCTCTTAACCGGCCTCCTTTTAACCGGTCTCCGCTTTAACCGGCCTACCCGGCTAGAAAAACAACATCTTTTTAACCGGCCATTTTTTATCTCAACATCGCTTTAACCGGCTGTGTTTCGCCGGAAACGTTGTTTTCTTATCTACTGTTTCATTCAATTCAACGTTAGCCTTTATCATGCTGTATTGACCTTCTCAAACCAATTAAAATGAAATGTCCTCAACAAAAGTGTATGCCACCGGAAGTGAAAGCGTTTGCACCTGCTATTCAGAACACAAAATAAGGAAACAAATCATTAATATTTTGGTTTAGTCGTGGATCTCATGTGTGTCGGATGTTAGCTATAAATTATATAGAGTAACAAAAGAGTTGTTTCTTCAAGACATAATTGCAGTTAGGCTATTTAGGTTGGCGTTTTTAAAGGTACATCTGTTTAACCGGCCAAATCGTTATCCGGCCAAGGCCTGGTCCCGAGGTGGCCGGTTAAGAGGGAGTCTACTGTATTATATGTTAAAAGCCGGGAGTTGCAACTGCAAAGACAGCAAGATGTGCATACTTATAATACTAGACACAAACAAAATTTTATAATAAAAAAGCATAAAAAAGAAAAATATAAGGAAAGCCCTGATTATATTGGAGTTAAATTCATGCATTCCCTCCCTTGTAGCATCAAGAATGAGGAAAACAGCAATAAATTAAAAAAAAGCATTTTTTAATTGATGGTGAATTTTATAATTTTGAGGAATTTACTGATCTGTGTTCAAATATGTAAAGATGGGAGAGGAAAAAGTGTGAATATGTATATATATATATATATATATATATATATGTATATGTATAAATCTGGAACTGGAAAAGTTACAGGTTACATTTTTTTTGTAGTATTTTTAGTTTTGTTGACGCATTCTTGTACACTTTGTTGTATGTTTGAATAAAGATTGATTTGACTTGACTTGACTTGTGGTGACTCTAATGTCACACATACGATTAAACTATTTGTTATTACTAATCATATGGTATTTTTTCCCAGTGTTTACATTTTAATTCAATGTTTACAGTTTTGTTCTTGAATGTTATTAAAGTATTCAATTAGTGTTTCAAGTACTGTTTCTTTTCTATATTAGTTGTAAATACGAAAATAGGTATACACGTGGAATCTTGTTCGTGATATTATGTATTTATTACAATACCTTCAACAACGGCTACCAAGTTCACGACAATAAAAAATTGGCAACGATAAAAAAAAAAACAATTCTTTTCGCGTGTGCCTATTGCCAAAATAGTTCAAATCAACATTCAATCAGTTAAATTGTAACAATTTCGATATTTTACTCATTTATCCAGTCATTTATTTCAGTTTAAAAATGAATGAAGAACAATTCTAATTCAACAAGTCCTTGAAGCTATCAATACCAACAGAGATGAAACCAAGCCTTCTATCAATTACTGTTCGATATCTCCTTTCGAAAATTTCGATCAAAGAAAAGAAAAATTTACATGCTACCTAGAGAGATTTGAAAATTACTACACTATCAAGGGGCGTCGGACAGCCTATCTCCGCAATGCTATTTTATTAATTTTTAGGAACAGATATCTCAAAAACTAGAAGAGATACCTTCATCAAACTTTTTTTAATTTGTTTATCTCTTTGTACTCTATAAAATAAGCGGAAGGTTCCAACAAATGTCAATGTTCGGAATTTTTACGGATTTTTAAAAAATAAAAATAAAAATTCAATTAAAAAAGTAATTAAATTTATTTTATTTTTTATATTTATCAGAACAAAACCCTCTGCTTATATTGTAGAACAGAATGAGTTGATCAAAAAAAAAAAAAGATATCTCTTTTAGTTTTTTAGATATGTGTTCCTGTTCCTAAAGTAAAAAAAAGTAGTTTTCGGAAAAACGCAAAGAAACAGGTGATATAGGCCTAGTGTTAAAAGTGACTTAGCCTACCTTCAGTGCATTCCTGCTCCATGAGCTGGATTGTCTGGATCCTCCATTTCTTCATACATGTCTTCTATCCTCTTTTTGGCTAAAGACAGTTGCTTCCGACACTTTTTTCAAGTTCTTCCTCGGCTTTCTCGGCTTTCTTGATGCGAAGTTCATCTAAGGACTTCATAGCCTTTATGCATTGTGTACCAGGATGCATCCCTAGCTTTCCAGGATTTCACATCTCACTATGTTCCCCCTATTGAATGTGGCCACAGCTTCATAAACACCTAGCTGAAGGGTTCGTAGCATTTCAAAGGTTGTTAGGGATTCTTGACCAGATGACATTGTTCAACGACTCACATGGATTTTGTGTGCCTTTATGTAGGCAACGTCTTAGTAGTTCAGGGCTGCTTAGATCTCTGAATATAGGCTTCAAATGTTCCATAACTGTCAAAGGTAAATGAGTGTGGTCGTTGTCATTGTAACGTACCTTTTGGGCTTTTGCGACTTGGTATTTACACCAGCTGTCTTCCCCTTTTGGGCACAACCCATGTTGGGGGGATGCATTTGTAGACAGCAAATGAAAATATGTTGCCCATACAGCTTGCTTCATGTTTTGTAAACTATCTGTATTCCTAACTATAGCTAAATAACAATACATTTGAATATCATCAATAATTACATTGGTCAAACGGCCACGACCACCAATGGTTTTCCCATCAGCCAAATCCGTTTTACCCAGCTTAGATTTCAACTTCCTAAGCCCCATTCTCTTTCTCACATGGCCTAATCATTCAAGCTTCTCAACTGGGCAATTTAGTCCATATTGTCCTTCACAACAGCTGGATAGGCCGCACTATCGCCGTCGCCGAGGTAATACTTATACCTTACGCCGCGGGTGGCCAGCGATTTTCGGTACATGTCTAGTACACGTTCTACCTCCATACCACCACTTGTGCCACTATAATTAGCAGCACAGGAGGTTTCATGCTCATTTTTAAGTCTATTTTTACATCTACAAAACTTACTGTAGGTTCTGACATCTATAACCTTGCCAGTATTAGCCGCTATGCACGTAACGACACCATTCAACGATGTATGGCCTCGGCGTTGCCATGACCCATCAAATATAGCAGTAATGTCAGTATCCTCGTCATTTTCTTCTACAGATTCTTTTGTTGCCTCCAGCATTGACTGCTCACATAGATCTTTTGCAGCTGTGTATAAATGTCATTGTATCTTTTGAAAGCTGGAGGTCGTGGTAGATTCATTATAGAACACACCGTCTTTGCTGCTTGCTCCCCTTTACCCACACAACGGAATGCATAAGTAAAACGAGTATTTATCTCTGATTTCCCACTAGTTAACTTGTCACTATTTGTAGAAGAAACTTGGAAACCACACTCATTACAACTAATAACAATATACACACTGAGTCCAAATCTGTTCTTCGTATCAAGTGAGAGTGAACCCCCTCATTCTGTACAAACCGCAATTTGTTTCAGTAAACTTTCAATCTTTTTTAAATTTACAATATCATTACAATCTTCATGTAGGTCTACTTTATATTTGTCATATTGCACTAAGTTAGGAGCTACCTTTTTCTTGGATGAACTACCGTCAGACTTACCCGAACTAGGCCTAGGACTGTTTACATTTTCATTAGGTCCACTAACACAAGGAACACTAGATCTTTCATTTTCAATAGGTTCATCATTTGAATTAGGCCTACACTTTTTATTTGTTGCCTAAGAACACCAGTAAATACTTTTTTACGTTTTTTCACTTGAAATCTTGGCATTGTTGTAACTCTAACCACAAAAACAAACACAACCACTGTAACACAGATTCGCAGAAACAATTTTGCAACTTTAAAATAAATACAAACAATCAAAACGAAACAGCTGGCTTCAAAGGCGCAGCAGCAAAGGAAAACCAGTGCTACCAACATAGAAAGTAAAATATACTCACCAGCAGTCATGAGTCACCACCGGCCGCCGGCATTTCATTTCACGTATTTTTCGTCTTTTTGTACTGGCCAGTGTATTAATGTAATGTTTTCGTGTGTGTTTGTGTTGTGTAAATTTTACCATTTGACGACCTCTTCAAATTTCAACGTTGAAGAGGAATAATGCTTTTAACTTGATGTTGAAGACTTGAAAATGAACACCTGATGTTCGAAACCATAGGTCGTCTACACCTAATCTAAGGATCACTTGGCAGTAACAGGTATTTTAAACCATTTTGTTAAATATTAAGTGATCCAGAGGCTATACCATCATGACATTTGTTATTGTTATTGAATCTATATCTGAATTTGTTACATCTCTTCAACGTGATATGGCTGAATGTCAATTCACGGTCCAATGTCCATGCAATCAATCAGTTTAAATTGCAGAAGTTTTTCTTAGAGCACAATTTATTCGAGGTCTGCGGGACAATTGGCTCCGAGAACAAATTTTGCAGTTAAATGAAACCACTTTTATATAGAACCACCCATATATAGAAATAAATCTGTAAAATATAAAGATTTTGTTTCCAAATTAATACCGATTATAAGAAGAAAACCTGTAAAAAGAAGACTAGTAGCATCCACTTTTGATTTAAGTTCCCCAGAACCGAGAAAAAGAAGCAAATCAGTCACCGGTAAAGGATTGATGAAGAAACTATACAATACAAACGTAATTTATTACAATAATATCAATAAATTGGTGGATAGAATGAAACTAATACATGAAGCCAAAGAAGCGGGTCATACTGGATTGGAAAACGAATGGGTGGCTTTAGTGGATGAACTTAGAAACCGCGGGGTAATCTCATAAAAATGCGTTACTCCCTAAAATGCTATTCAGTTGCACCATGAGTGTCGACAAGTTCGGACGGTATTCCTCGGATGGATTATATTACGCGAATAACTTAAAAAGAGGTGCTGGTTTACCACAAACACCTGAAGGAGATTATGATATTAGTAATAAAAGTTTAAAAAACATAAAAGATCCCACGGACGAAAACGATGCAGTAAATTTAAAAATAGTAAAGGAAAAGCTATCACCAACATTAAGACTACACAATAACACATATGATGCAGAAAATCATAGAATTATCAACGTTGGTAAACCAAATGAAAACGGTGATTCAATAAACAAAGGTTATTTGTCATCTGAATTAAAAAATACGTTAAAATTCAATGGAAAAACGTATAGTGCTAACAATAAACGTATATCCAACGTAGATGACCCTAAAGATGCAAAAGACAGCGTGAATAGACGCTATTTACATTCCTTGATACCTGAAAAGACAAAAGATGGATTTTCTTTTTATAAATTTGTTATTAATGATATAGGTTATCCGAAAACTGAAAACGATGCTGTAAATCTAAAATATATTAAAGATCATTGTATCATACGTGATGTAGGGGTTATAGATTCTTGTTCTGAAGGACATTATTGGTGGGGTATTTGATATTAATTTCAATTATTGGGCACTACCCACCTCCAGGTTTATGGCGACCGTCAGAAGAGCGAAGATACAGCCAGATATCCTCTTGTCAGAAAAATAAAATTATTTTGAATTTACACAAGACACAAACACAAACACTAACATTGACGCCACAAAATTGATACCCGACGTTTCGAGAAACCGCACAACGTTTCCCGTTATCTAGGGCGAACTTGAGGTTAAAAATTCACGCGATTACGCAACCTTGCCGAGCGCCGGACCACGACTGCAGGTGAATCATCGCCTAGGGGTGGAGGGGGAGGGGGGGCTGGAGTCCTGTTCGGTCCTATCACTGATAACGAGGGTCGCCGTGCGTTATCAGACAGATGTTTTATTTCCTCTCTCGCCACTTCCAAATACACCGGGCTTATTTCCACCGATGGTTGGGAAATAGGTGTTTGTTCCACCGCCATAAACAAGGATTCCACCAAATTTCGTTTTTTCCAATTTGGTTCTTTATATAAAATTCCAGTTTTCTCCCAATCTACCTTGTGGCCGGTACTCATTACATGTTCACAGATTTTTGATCCATATACCTCTCTATTATTTACTTTTTTCTGATGTTCAGAAATGCGAACTTTTAGTGTTTATTCCTCTTAGCTTCAAAAATTCTATTTTGTTTATTTCTGAAACTATCCAGAATGGGCATTAGGTCGTTTTTCTCTATTATATCACTAAGCTTCGTTTGCAATTCCTCAATTTTTCCCCCAATAATGAATTTCGAGAGTCTAACCTGATGAATCCTGTGGTTTAAAAGTTTTTCACTTGCATCATTTAAAATCTTTTTAGAGAAATTATCATGAAGGGGGGATTTTACCAACAGACCTTTAGGAATTATTTTTGAATTCTTACATTTCATGAGAAAAGTTAAGTGGTTGGAGTTTAGAGCAAGTTTTTCCATTGTTTTCTCAAGTTCTTTCAACATGTCCAATGTCCGGTATTGTAAATTTAGACAATTCTGAAGGTCCTGGCACTCATTGGGTTTGTTATAAGAAATTAGGTGATAATATTTATTACTTTGATAGTTTTGGCAATTTACCACCACCTAAAGAACTCGAGCATTACTTTAAATCTGCTAAAAACATATATTACAACTATAAAAGAGAACAACCTGATAACACATTAATATGTGGCCATTTATGTTTGGAATTCCTAGCTAAAAGTATCAGTCACCATTGACATGTCATCCTATACGGTATCATTAACAGGAAAATCGTCCACTTTACGAAGTATCCTTTTTCCAGCGTTACGCTTGCAAAAAGGAAGATTTTGGGAAGCGGCACTGTTGGATTTTACAACTTACAACTCTATTCCCAATGTTACGGAAGGTAAAAATAACTTATTGCATTATTATAAAGGAAAAGATGCCAGTGGGAAGTTTACAGACTTAGAAGTTTGCAGTTTACCCACAGGTTCTTATGAAATTGATCATATTAATGAATTTTTGCAAAATAAAATGGGAAAAGACAATATAATATTAAAAGGTAATAACAATACTATGAAAGCTGAAATAAACTCCAATTATTATATAGATTTTACTCAGGAACAATCAATCGGTGAATTGTTAGGATTTCCCAAAGATAGCCCAATTTTAGAACCAAATCAAACACATTCTGGTAAACAAACTGTAACTATACTAAAAGTTAATAGTATAGATATAACTTGTAACATTATACAGGGAGCTTACAGAGATGGAGCGAATACTCATATAATACATACTTTTTACCCAAGTGTACCTCCAGGATTTAAAATTGTTGAAAAGCCACAAAACCTAGTATATCTGCCGTTGAACACCACTTTCATTTCAGACATCGTGTTGAACGTATTGGATCAAGACGGTAACTTGATAGATTTCCGAGAAGAGCCAATTACAGTTAGATTACATTTAAAATCGACACTTTAATACAAAAATCATGGGTTTATCATTTAAAAGTGGACAGCCTACGGGAAACCGCATTAGTAGCTCTTCAGCTGTGGAGGAGTTAACACGCGAGAACATTCGTTTCTTAGAAAAGATTGGTTTAAAATTAACCGATTATGGATATACTGGATATAGCGCAGGGTCCGACATTCGACGAAACACTATGGGAAAAAGAATATCACACCCACAACCCTTACACTTCATCAAAATTGAACAATAACGATGAAATTCGTATTCCTATACAACATCAAGACATTTACACACTACCATGTGAAAGTTACTTGTATATCGAAGGAAAAGTAACAAAAAAGGACAATAGTGTAGGTACAACAGTTTCATTTATAAATAACCCTATGGCTTTCCTGTTTGATGAAATTAGATATGAAATATCAGGTGTAACAGTTGATTCCACCAAAAAAGTAGGAATTGCAACAACTTTAAAGGGGGTAACATCTATATCACCTAATGAAACCAATTTACTTCAACCGGCCGGATGGGTTTTACCTGAACATGACACAATCACTCCTAATACAAAGGGATATTTTGATTTTCATATTTCATTACGTTTGTTGCTTGGATTTGCTGAAGATTATAGAAAAATAATATTAAATGTTAAACAAGAATTAGTTTTGTTGAGATCTTCTAACGATAAAGACATTATTAAAGCTCCAGATGGTACAACGGATGCAAACCTAGAATGGAAATTAACATTAGACAAAATTGTATGGAGAGTTCCACATGTTAAATTAGCTGACGAACATAGAATGCTACTATTAAGGAAGTTAAAGGCTGATCGTGATATTGTAATTCCTTTTAGAAGTTGGGAATTCCATGAACATCCAAGCTTGCCAACTACAGATCGTCACACTTGGACTGTTAAAACATCTAATTACGTAGAACGAGCCAGGTATATTATATTTGGTTTACAAACAGATAGGAGAGACAGCATCACAAAACATGCAGGCAAATTTGATCATTGCAACTTAAAAAATATTAAAGTTTATTTGAATTCACAATTTTTCCCCTATGACAATTTAAATGTGTCATTCGCTAATAAAAAGTACAGTATATTATACGATATGTATGCGAGATTCCAAAATTCATATTACGGTAAAACAAATACACCTTTACTATCACCAGAAGAATACTTAGATGGTTACACAATAGTTGTAATTGATTGTTCTAAACAAAATGAATCAGTAAAATCATCAAGTGTTGACATAAAGATTGAAATGGAGTTTAATGCAGCTATACCTGCAAATACAACTGCATACTGTTTAATTCTACATGATAAAATTGTAACATACACACCTCTAACTGGAATTGTTAAAAATGTATTATAAAAAAACCGGTTTTGTTACATTCCGCGAGTATAAAAGCGGAGCGTGCAGGCCGCTCCTGATCAGTTTGTTGCCTGACGTCGTATGGGTAGCATCATCTTCAATATGGCTTCTACAAGTGGTACAACGGAATGCGATATTGAAAAAGAAATTTCAGAATTTTTGGACATGAATGAACAGCAACACGTCACAAATCAAGAAGAAGAAGAAAAAGGTAAAAAGAAAAAATATTTGTCCAAGAGGAAAAGAAATGTGGAAGAAAATATTTCACCAAATATTTTGATGGAAGTATTTTTAAGGATTTTTTATCCAATCTCTTCAAGTTTGGATAAAAGTGTTTTAATTGGAGTTATGAAATCAACCGACTATTCACCTACAGTAATTTTAACTCACGGAACAAAAATGATTTTGTTTACAGCCAATGCTTGGGAATCTTTTATGAAACACCTCCATTTGTTAGAATGTTACTTTAATAGCAACATGTTTGGCAGGAAAACAAAAGTAGGACTATTGGATTCAGACTTGGAAATTGATATTATTAAACACAGAGGTGAACATCAAATGAGATTCAGAGATACGACCAAACATGACATAAAAATTCAACTGAACAGAGAAGAATTTTTTATTTTAACATGTGCAACTGAACCAATAACAAGATATTTAAGACAGCTAGTATTCTCCAGTTCAATTATTAAAGATTATTTAACAGACACTTTGGACAAACAACCGGATGCACCAATTTTGTATGGACCTGTGGATACTTCAATATTCAACAGAATTCCTCATGAAGTTCAAATGTGGAGACAATTGGAACAATATGTGCAAGAAAAAAATAATTTTGTAAAATCGGATGAAGAAACACATTTCAGTGATGAAAAGGATCAAAGTGATGATAATGACAACAACAAAAATGACCAGATGGAAAGTTAAATAAAGTTTTAAAATTTTTCACAACACTTTACACTTGAATTGGTAAATTTTCAATAAAAAATTCAAAATTTTGTGGGTGTAGGCCTACCGGGGATGGTGCCCACGTTAAATATACACCAACGCGCCTTCAACTGTACGGCCTGGCATAAATACATGCCTACCGTGGTGTGGAAAACAGTTGACCTTCTGACACCGTGATGGATAGACGGGTGACCTTTCAAATGGACATGGAAGAAGAAATCAAGTCCAAGCCGGGTATTATTGAATTTCAAGCTTTTCGTGGTAACGATGATCGGTTCATAATTAAAGAACTTGTATTTTACGATATAGATAAAAATATTCC
Organism: Neoaliturus tenellus; assembly: GCA_030545055.2. Lineage (NCBI taxonomy): Eukaryota > Metazoa > Arthropoda > Insecta > Hemiptera > Cicadellidae > Neoaliturus > Neoaliturus tenellus. The sequence continues at coordinate 113,605,385 of CM061531.1, forward strand.
TTACACATTTTTATTCAAACCACCATGCTCTTTTTCTTCACTAACCAGCAAAGCCGCAACAACAAACCGATGGACTTGGAAATATTTTCATCACATCGATTGGTATGACGGTTTTACCAGTTATTCAGACTTGTATCATATTATGCATCAAAATTTCAAACAGATTTACTAATATTTACACAAAAGGAATTGAAAAGAAAAGATGGATAGAACAATTTACTTCTACTCCAGTTAAAGATGTGCAAATTAATAAAAATTTCAAATTTATTGCTGAAAACATTTGTATTTGCACACAAAGTGTGGAACATGAAAGGGACAGGCACTGTGCGGTAAAAAACGCTTTAAAATTAGCAACTTACCTGCAAGATGGAGAAATCGGTGATGGTGGTGGGGGTAACAGCGATTATAAAAGCGAGGAGCAGACCGAGACCTGGCACGAGTATTACTCGAGATTCCGAGACGACAACATCTCAGAGCAAGAAGACAGCGAGGACCTCTAGAACAACCATGGCATCCAACCAGTTTCTGCAGACTTTGGTGGAACAGTTCAACGCCCACTCCAAGTCTACAATTTTGCCGGTAAAAAAATGTTCAGAGCTGAAGGATGAAAAACATTATATTATACATACCATGAAGAAGATGGAAACTACAGTCGGCGAGGCAATCTGCTGCAGCTTGAGCGAAGCCCCATACACTCCGGGAGATGAGCCGAAATTCCAAATTTACCTGCCCAAAAGATCCCAGATAGCACAAAAACGTAAAAATCACGTGAAATTCACGTTTTCTTTTTACATTTTTCACGTTATTATTACGTAAAAAAGATGTAAATTTCTTGTAAATTTTACGTCTTTTTCATGTGAAAATGTCGTGAAGAGGTCACTAAATTTCACGTGAAAAAAACGTGAAAAAAAGACGTGAAAATGACGTTTTTGTTTCACTTAATTTTTACCTTTTTAACTTATGATTTACTGAACATTTTACAATTTTTTTCAACAAAATTTGTAAATGAATGCTTTTTTTCTAACCAATACATTAAAAAAATGTAAATAAAGTCGATCAAAAATTTTCCACCTTTACCTGGATTTGAACCTACAACCTTACTGTCAATGTCGTAGCGCCTTAGCCCTCTCGGCCACTTTTGCTATACCTCAGAGAGACTTAAATTACTATTTATACACTTAATACTCAACCTTCCTTGTACTTGAGCAAGTCAAAATTAAAACTCTGGCCCAGTTTGAAATAACTCTGTGTTTGTAAATAATAATAGTTTTTTAATCTTTTATAACTATATTTACTATTGTGTGTTAAATATTTAAAGCGTTATTAAAATTTGTATAACCAACGCATGAAATTACATCCTGCTGGAATAATGTAAAGGCTAAAAAATATAATTATAAATTGTTGATACCACAAATTGAAATTCAAATTTTTATTTCAAAAGCTATAATTAGACAATATCTTTACATAAGTATATCTGATACTTTGACAGTCAAATAAAATTATCAATAACTAAAAAATAAAATAAAATTTAAAAATAAATTTTTTAATTTAATTTTTTTAAATATACATTTTTTACATAACTTTTAAATGCAAAAATACCTACTCTCTCGTTTACCCGTTTTTAGATTTAAATTTTGCCACATAATTTTGTATATGAGAAAAATATTCTATTATTCGCCTTTTTCTCATTTGACATTTTTCACATAATTTTCACGTTAAAATGATATTAATTTTTCATCAGTTTTTAACATTTTACATTTTTAACGTAATTTTGACATAAAAAAATATTCTTCTTTTCACCTTTTTTCACATTCACATTTTTCACGTAATTTTAACGTGAAAAAAATATTCTTTGTTTCACCTTTTTTCACATTCACATTTTTCACGTAATTTTGACGTGAAAAAAATATTCTTCTTTTTACCTTTTTTTACGTTCACATTTTTCACGTAATTTTGATGTGAAAAATATATTCTCATTTTTACCTTTTTTCACGTTTACATTTTTCACGTAATTTTGACGTGAAAAAAATATTCTTCTTTTCACCTTTTTTCCACGTTCACATTTTTCATGTAATTTTCACGTGAAAAAAATATTCTTCTATTCACTTTTACATAATTTTTACATTTTTCACGTGAAAAAAACGTGATTTTCACATTTTGTGCTGACTGGGATTTGTACACCTACTCCAGAACGAAGATCTCCGCTCCATACAACCAGGATGTCTCTACTTGGTGTCACACGGATGCAGCGGCAGCAACTCCACCGAGCTTACCATCCACATCGCAGACAAGCAGCAGTGTTAAAAAAAAAAAAATAATTTTTTTCTTTCTTGTATCTGTTTGTATTTTTTAACTATATATATTTTTGTCATGTAATCTTGTTTGTACTGTTTTAAATAAAGATAAAAAACCAAAAAAAAAAGAAAAAAAAACACAAAAAAGGCAACGTATCAATATGTGAAACAAAAAAAATTTTTCACATATTGATATGTTGCCTTTTTTTTAAAGCTCTGGGGTGACCTTGACCTTTGACCTTTGCACAAATTAAACATAAACTTTTTTTCAAACAGCAATATGTGTGTGTGTGTGTGTGTGTGTGTGTGTGTGTGTGTGTGTGTGTGTGTGTGTGTGTGTGTGTGTGTGTGTGTGTGTATGTGTGTTTTCCCCCACCATTTCAGGTTACCAGCATACAGACTGTAAAGAAGTACAGTTTGATTGCAACTGTCAAACGATGAGCACCCTATTTGAGTTTTGTGTAAGAAAAATTATTGAAGATCAACAGCTATTTAGCCATACTTTACAATCCAACGCTCCTCAACAAATTAACATTTTTATCAAACAGTACAAGCTAGACAACAGAGGTTACAACACTTTTGGTTGGTACAAGTTTGGTGATGGTACAAAATTTTGTCGAAGTTGTGGAAGGGCCGCTGTATCCAACCCGGCACAATTCCTACAAGATGATGGATGTTTACAATATGGTCATGTCGCTCCAGTTTTAAGTTACCATACACCTAAAGAACTTTGCGCCATTTGTTCAATCAATATGTTTACTTGGCAAAAATTTAACCACCTCTCATCAGACAGCGTGTAAACAACTTCCCCCCACCACTATTTCATACTACCTTAAAACGACCATGCTAATATTCATTCCGCCTTTGGACATCATACGGAAAACATCAAGATGGCTCTGACTGTAAAATGTGCAAATTATGAAGAAGTATTTGTAAGAAATCTGCAAGAATTAAACGAAATTGTTCAAGAATTTAAATCACTAATCGAACAGGGATACCGATTGAACATGCAAATTTTTGCTTGCAACACAAAATGCCCTCATGTCCCCAGGGATGACGAGCCGCCTAGGTCACCATCATCAACTTCTTCAGCCTACTCCTCCAGATCATCCATGAAGACTCAAGCCAGTCCAAACTTGGAATATTTCTCCTGACTAATATTTATATTTTGTATCCTCATTGTACTTCAATATGCATATTTTTGTATTGTAATAAAGGAATGATAAAATAAAAACAAAATAAAAAAAACCTATCTTGCTACAGTATTGTAGCAAGATAGAATTTTTTTAAAACACAAATTGGATGACCTTGAACATGTTCTAACATGTTCAGGTTTTCCCCCACCACTTTTCCTATTGGATACCTGAGAGGCAGCACCAATGTGTTTCATTACATCTTCATCTTTCAAGCTGCAATCATGGATGTTCCACCACCAATATATGAGGCCGATGAAGCGGAAAGCCTGGGGAGGAGGAGATGCCAGCATGTGGATCTAGTGGAGATGATGGAAAGAAGGATGGAAGAAAGACGGATCAGGAAGGACCATATGCTAATTCAGAAAATTTTAAAATTAGATCTCTTCATAATCTTGGCCTTATTGATTGCAATCTTCTTCTACTTGGTCTACGCGGTTGTATACTGTCTAAGATGCATCGAGTGTACAGATAAAGCAGCCAAATTGCCGGTTTTCAACACTACTCTGTAAATAAAATTTTCTTTTTTAAAACTCCAAATGGTTGACCTTGAACATGTTTCAACCTGTCTAGTTGTATCAATTACCCCCACCACCACGATTCCAAAAGACCAATCCTACATGCAAGTCTGGCTTCATTTCCAACTCAGCTACGCTAAAGGTTACACTACACACAATGAAGTGGGAATTACTTGTTGACAGTATTCAATACCTAAAAGAAATCTATGAAAAATTGCACATGCGGCTTCTTCAAAATCCAGGGATGATAATAAAAATGAACTTGGAATACGACTGTCCACTCATCGACGACAGTATTATGGATGAAGCAGAAGGGGTAGTCCAAAATACACAAGGAACATGTTGCTGTGAAGAAAATTCTTCGACAACATCAAGCACAAGTCCGGACAGCACATATGGGGATGAAGGAGGATTTTTGTAATTTGTAAATAAAATAAAAAAATAATTTTTTTTTTAAACTTCAAATGGTTGACCTTGAACACGTTTGAACATGTTGAGCATTGTGGATAAAAAAATATTTTTTTTTCTTATGCCTATTGCTGAATAACAAACTCAGTTGTATAGTTTGCAAAAAAAAAAATTTTTTCATTTCATCCGACCACTTTACCCCCACCATCTCCTTATCCCCACCACCCTGCCGAGTACCTCAGATACACGGAGAGACTTGCTCAGTTGCTGTTCAACTCTTGTGGTGTGCACATCTCACTTTTTGCACTCAATTTACTTATATTGAGTTTAAATTTAAATATTTAGCAAAATATCAAACATTTCTTAATTTTTCGGCAAAGTTTCAAATAACAAAAAAAAAAATTTTTCACTTTTGGTTTGATTGAAATTTCACAAGTTCCAACATCACCTGAGAAAGAATAAAAATAAATATTTCTCAGGAAATATTTCCAATGCGAGTTACGGTAAAGGACAGACTCGGATGAGTTGTTGCAAAAATTTTAATTTTTCTTCCTTCTGACCACTTTACCCTTACCACCTCCTTATCCCCACCACTGAGCCTGGGTACCTGGGGAACCGCCTGCGCCCAAGTCAGTATGCCTTCAGACGCGGTGCTGTTCGGATCGCATGTCGTTTGTCCACTGTCGGGTGTTTGAAGAAATTATTCTTCGGCTCTCAGTCTTGTGGTGGGTAAGTAAAATATAAAAATTATTTTTTTTTTCAAGTGAGGCTGCTGGGACGGGTCAATGACCCCTGACGGATATATTAGGTCGAGAGTCTGATCTCTAGGGAATAAAAAAAATATTTTTTGCACTTTTGTGATTCCTCCAGAAATTTCAATTTCTCACCAAAATTTGAGGAATCGCAAAAGTGCAAAAAAAATTTTTTTGTATTCTTGCGTGACCTTGACCTAATTAACGTCAGTGACGTCATCATGATGACGTCAGCGGTAATGACGTCACCATGACGTCATAGGTGTGACGTCATGTGACGTCATATGACATCATTAGTGACGTCGTTCGTGACGTCATTGATGACGTCATCACTGCTGACGTCATCGTGATGACGTCATGGCCCAGCAGCCCCACTTTAACACTACTGCTGTAACTTCTGACTCACATCTCACGTAGGTGACAAAACCATTTAGAATTTCCGTCCTACTCGGCCTCCAGATGGGGTTTCCTTTTTTTCCGATGTCCTTCTGGTGAAGCTGGTATCAAATAAAGCTGGTAGTAAAAGAGGCGATACCAACGATCGATGATTACTTTAACTTCCTATGAAATGGGGGGGGGGATTATACCTTAATAACATGTTTTGACATTTTTGCATTTATCAGAAACCTTAAATTTTTATTAAAGTAACTCAAATTCAAAGAAATATTCTCATGCCCATGATTGCAAAGAGAACAGTTTTGCTTTTAAGTTTAGGAAAGGAGTGCTGCGATGGTGAATTTTTTTCCAAAGAACAATGTTGAACCAGTTTTTGTTATATACTGTGTAATTTTTGTTTTATGCCGATAAATTTGATTAATTGATCGAACTTGATTAATGACTAATTTAACCTGTTTTGAAATCACTATTTAAAATTAACCATTCTTGTTGCAACATCAATTCTGTTTACAATTTTAAAAGACTTAAAATTGTAAATAAATTGTAATAAATAAAATTGTAAGATAAAGCCGCTTCTCTGGTCGAATAATCGTGGAAAACTTGTCAGCAAACACAAAAATCAACAAACATTTCTACAGATGACATGGAATATCTTGCCCTGTGGTGATTGATTACAGTTCAAACAATTGCAGTAGACATCGCAGATTGTTTTTAGTACCATATGTATACCGATGTGAATCCATTAGAGAAGTATGCCACAGGCCAAGATAATTAGTGTTATCTGTAACAAGTTACAAGATTATTTAAGGTAGTATATTGAAGTGTTCACAGATATTCGCACAAAAGATGTACTGTAATTTACGGTTAAAGTATAATTGGAAAATCAAAAAGTGATATTTTTCTTTAAATAACGGGAAACAACAGTACCGTCAAGCGGGGTTAGATTGACCCCTTTTTTATGTTTTTTTTATGATAACTTTTGATCATGAGAATTTATTTGCATGAGAATTTTTTCTATAATGCTTGAGCACTATATGAGCACCTACCATGCATCATTTTATTTTTATTAGTCATAGGTTAGTCAGAAAAAAATAATAAAAGGGGTCAATGTTACCCCGTATGTTGGGGTGACATTGACCCCCCCCCCCCCCATGTTTTATGGTATGTAATAGGTATTAAGAGCACTAGGGTCAATCTTTTAACTATATAGTGTATCTTTGACCCCTGCAAAAGGGGTCAATGTTACCCAAGACCAATTCAAAGTTTACAATTATAAAAAAAAGGAGTGGATAAAAAAACTCAACACAATGTTATGAACATGAGAACATTTTAATTAAGAAATAACAATACAGCCTAGTTGAATTAAGAGTGAAAGCATGAGTAGGCCTAGGCCTATATTATGTAGAATATTAAAAATAGTGTTAAAAGTCATAAAGTCTAAAAGTCTTAAACCTCCTTCACTAAAACCCTCCCTGGGAACTTGTAAGTGATCTTTCGTCCATCCGTTTCCAAAGTTGCTGGAGGCAGTTTCCCTATGATGTCAACAAATGGTGCAGAAAATACATCATTCTCTTTAGGAATAAAAGTTGTTTTCATTGTGTCTACAGAATTAAGTCCCATTACTTCAATAAACTTGTCATTTTTTAAGACGTTTTGGACAATACAGGCGTAGTGAAAAATCTGTTTGCCTCTCTTGCCGCCAATGACTTTTACCAATACAAAGTCATTTGGGCTAAGTTCTTCACATTCACACTTTATGATGAGCACATCTTCAACATTAGGATTGTCTGTCAAGTCAACATCACTTTCGTCAGTTTCTTGTAGAATGGACAGTTTCATTACACCATCCTCATCACTCGATGATGAAGAATCTTCACACTTGGGGGAGTTAGGTTTTTCTTTTTTCTTCTGACTTGTGGCTTTCCAGAATATTTGGAAGCACCAGTAGAACTTGCACTGGTACAGGGCTGTGGGTCATCTGGATCAAAGAGACCTGCGGATTCTTTAAATTTTTTGGTTAAGGCAGATACCTTTTCTTTTGACGGTCTTTTAATGGCTTGTTTACCGGAACCATTGTTTACTGGTTTTGGCAGGCCTGTTGGTTCTGCCGGTAGATGCGTAGCTAACACAGCTTTCCCTGGACTAACATCAATATTCCTTCTTTTTGTAGTACTTGAAAGTGCAGCAGGCTTTTTCTTTTCACGGAGTGACTTTAAATAGGTTACTAACGATTCTGCAACAGGGTCCTTTTTTCTTTCATCCTCTTCATTAGGAAGTTTTGACAAGACAACTTCTTTTTTTAGTGGAAATATTCCACATGCTTTGAAACCATGCTGAAGATTACTTGGAATCTTATCCGCCATACTAACCATGAGCTCATTTAGAAGCGATGGAAACATCGCTTTTGGTACAGTCGAGAAGCGGGGGTTACTGAGATTGAAGCCTGTAAGTATTTGTCTCCAACGACTCTTGAGGGGGTGGAAAAACCCCACATCCAATGGTTGAGCTAAGTGTGTGGTGTTGGGTGGAATACATACAAATTTTATGTCATTTTCTTCACATAGCTTAAGGACTTCACTTGTAAAGTGAGAACTGAGATTGTCTCCTATCAACAACTTGCTACCTGATAGGTTCTTTGCATGAGGAAGCAGAACCTTTTTAAACCAGTCTGTAAATACTATGTTGTCAAACCATCCATGCTTCGTTCTGTTGTACAAAGTCCCACCATATAACACCTTTCATTGCAGCATGGAGTGCCCTTCGGTCCTCCTTGAGTCCAAGTTTCATAAAGATTCTCGCTCTTATAAACAACATAAACAGGCAACAAAACGCCAGAAGCCTAACCACACATCATAATAGTGGTAGATGATTTTGTGAGATTAATAACACAGTCAGGATATTTTACACCTCTACGAAATATGAGCCTCTTCCGTCCCGGATCGTCGGATAGATTAGACTCATCATAATTGAATATATTAGAGGCTGGGATGTCTTTTGCAGTGATTTCCAAGTTAGCAAAATATTTATTGAGTTGGTCTTTTGTCACTGCTGCTTTGCTTCGGTTGAGATTGTTTGCAAGTCTAGACGTGAGAATAAGTCTGTTTCTTTTAATAAATGAATGAGCCCATTCGGTTCCTTCACAGTTATTTTGAAATTTCCTCACAATGCGTCCAGTTGAGTCAAGGTAAGTCTTGGTGATAACTTTGGTATCAGTAATATCCAGTGGAAACCCCCAATCACCTGTAGTTGCAATAGCATTAGCCAAATTTGCTTCCTCTTCAGCAGTTAAAACTGTAGGACATCCAATTTTAACAGGTCCATCTTTTCGCAAATGATTTTTTATAGTGTTTTTTGATATGCCCAGTTTTTTGGCAGCACCTTTTATTGTCTCTTGATTATTTTTTATCAATAAAATAGTCTCCTGTAGAGTGTTTATGTCAACATCAAGGTATCTTCTGGTACCTGGCGACCGTTCATATGTTCTAGGCATTTTAACCTCTTAAAATAACTGATGATAATAATGAATTAGGCATATAACTTTTCAATTACAGTCTAATTAATTCACAAAATAGTTATTTTTACCAACTATTCACAGTTCCCACCTGAAACTATAGAAAAACACATCTAACCATCACATGCACAAAATGTAGGTTAAGTACGAACTTCAACTACCCAGGCCTAACCTATTGCAACACAGAGTAATGGATCATATGTTAACATTGTCAACTTTCATGCAGTATTGCCAACTTGATGGTACTAGAGCAATAAATATTTACAACTTGGTCATCTCAAGGTAGTAGGCCTATAATATAATATATTATAATATTATAATATATATATATATATATATATATATATAATTTTTTGCAATGAATTAATATTATAATTCAGTCATGAATATTCCTAAATATATATATGTATTTTATCATATTAAACCATGACAATGCTATGTTGAACAGTTTATTCTAGGCCTATAAAGTTTTTTCCGGTGAAATCTCTCAGCTGTTTTGCATATGTTTTTGTTATATATTTTTTTATGTTAGTAAAATTTATTTTAACCCCAAAGTATGTGTTTATAACACTGAAAACCACACTCTTTTTAACAGTATTATTCATGTTTCAAAACTCAATAAAACTAAATCTTAAAATAAAAAAAAAAAAAAATAAAAAAATGACCCCGGGGTCATTGTTACCTCCAGGGGGTCAGAATCACCCCGCTTGACGGTACCAGGTTAACCGAGCTTTGCTCGTTGGTTTTAATTCACTTTTTTTATAGTATCACGGAAATAAAGCTACTTAAATTTCCATCACTAACCAAATATTCCTCTTCACAGCTAACAGCTGTTTCAAAAAGCCTGCTTAACGTTAATATTCCTTTATTTTTCAATAATTTCATTGTTATTTCGTTACCAAAATAGCAACCCATTGTTAAAAATTATATTTTAAAACTTACATTTAGACCAAATTCCATTTTTCCTGGTTTTGAGGATGTTTCTAAACTTATTTTTGGACCAAAATACTCTTAAATGCAAAGTTTAAGCAAAATCTACCCGCTAGATTTCGAGATCGTGGAACACACATTCCTTCAGACATTGCTCTTATTATAGTATATGATTTATATCTTTTCTAAGTCTTCGCAACAACCTAAATATCAATTATTGGATAAAGTACTCCCAAGTGTGCCTGAAGTTATTTTCTACAAGTTTAATGCTAGTGAAACTTGTGGAGCCAAATGAAGCTAAACTATTTTCTATATTTATATTTGATAATGTATCTTGTGAACATCAAGACACTATAAGAAGTTTATTTGCCATGGGAAGACATTACGATATTGATAGCATTTACATTAGCCAAACTTAAAGTAAAATTCCAAAACAACTAATAAGAGATAATGCAAATCTGTTAATTATCTTTAAGCAAGATGAAAAAAATTTTAAAGCACATGAATAATGATCATGTGAATGCAGACATGATAATTGATAAATTTTAACAAATATGAGGCAAAGCATGGGCTGAAAAATATAGATTCCTTGTCATTATGAAAGGAGAAGCTAAAAAAATGGAAGATATCGTATAGGGTTGGATAAATGTGTATTAATCCATTGAACGATTAATGATACACTTAGTAATAGATTGGACTTCGCAGTGTAAACATGGCGAACCAAGAAAAACTAATAAGAGAAATAAATCACTCAGTGATTCTATTAGACTGAAGAATCGAGCATTGAGAATGCTTTTGAATGAAAGAGAGGAATTCCTGGAGACTAAATTTAAAACTATTACAGAACCTTTAAAATACATAACAGAAACGATTGGTAAGCCTCATTATGAAGGAGATGTTTTTTCTACTTGTTTCTAAATATGAAGTTAAGACTTAAAAAAAAGAAGATGATAATTCTTACACAAGTCATAGTGGAGTTTCACAAAATTAAGAAGAAGAAATAAGGCAAGAAGAACCGGAACTAAATGTTCTAAAAGAAGAAGAACAATATATACCTGAAGCAGAACAATGAATTTCAAATTAACAAAATTAATTAAGTAGTGATATTTTGCAACAAGGATCTCTTGAAAGAAAGTATATCATGAAGATGTTACATGAAATAAAAGCTAACCCAAAACTACACCGGATAGCACACTATATATATTAAACGTTTAATAAATATCTGTTTAGGTTATGGCCAATGTTTATCAAATATTTGGGTTTTTAACCTTAATGATTCAAGAATTCACCGTGGCTTTCTTGCAAACTCGTTAGGAATATACTCACTCAAACTGCACAAATGGTCCGACATTGGCTGAATGATGTTTAGAGGCAAACGGCGTGGCCCTTTCAGCACAAAAACACATCGTCATATTAGTAAGACGAATACACCACTACTATCACCAGAACAGTTTTATTCAAAAGCTCCAATTGTTGTAATCGATTGTTCAAAACAAAAGGAATCTGTGAAATCTTCAAGTGTAGATATAAAGGTTGATATGAATTTGAAGATATAATACCCGATGGAATTTCGGCATACTGTTTAATTCTACATGACAAAATAATTACTCACACGCCGCAAACCAGAATCGTGAAGAATGTTCTTTAAGAAAAATTAGTACAAATGCAAAACTTTTGAGGTTAGAATTTTACTTGTAAGAATAGTTTTTCAACAACATCAAGGTCATCTTCAGAGTATAAAAGCGAGAAAGCAGAGTTAAAAATTTCATTTCGTCTTCGATTGTCGTATGGGTAACATCGTTCGCAAGATGACTTTCACTACATCAAATGCTAATGAAGAAACTTCATCTCTTATGGCAGACAATAGTTCAGATATAGAAGCACAAGTAGAAAGAGAAATGTATGAGTTCCTCAAGTTTAAACATAAGAAGAAAGAAGAAGGAAGTTGAAAAAGAAAAAAGAAGAGAAAGATTGAAGATAATATTTCAGCTAATATTCTAACGGAAGTATTTCTTCGAATATTTTATCCTATTTCTTCTTGTATGACAAAGAGTGTATCTGTTGGAGTTATGAAATCATTGGATTATTCACCAACTGTTATTTTAAATCACAGATCTAAAATGGTGACCTTCGCTGAAATTTCTTGGGAATCTTTTATGTAGCATATACATCTTTTACAATGTTATTTGAGTAACAATACATTTGGAAAAAGAACAAAGTTATAATTGTTGGAATCAATCATTGAAATCGACATATTTAGACATCGTGGTGAACAAATAATCTGCTTTAGAGATTTAACTTAACATGAAATAAAAATACATCTAACAAAAGAAGAATTCTACACTTTAAGTTGTGCTACCGGTCCTATCACAAGATATTTTAAACAACTAATATTCTCAAGTTTAATTACAAAATATAATTTAATTCATACATTGGATAGACAACCGTATATTCCAATTCTATATGGTCCTGTAGGTACTTCAATCTTCAATAGAATACCGCAAGTTTTTTCTTGCCAAGTAGAGCACTGTAAGTCTTTGTCGGAGCAAATAACTTACAACTCAGGAGTCAAACAAGGATGTTTATTGTCGCCAATTCCCTTCCTTATGGTCCTGGATCTGGTCATGAGAGAAGCAATGAACCGCAACAGGGGAATCCAGTGGGGAATAAATTCAAGACTTGAAGACCTGGATTTTGCTGATGATCTTTGCATCATGGCCCAAAGTTTTAGGGATATAGAGGCTAAAGTTAACGATCTTAAGGTTAAACCACAGCATGTGGGCATAAAAATAAATGCCAGGAAACCCAAAGAAATTAGGGTAAACAACAGAAACCACACCCCACTGAGAGTAGGTGAAAGTGAAATTGAACAGACTAATGAATTCTGTTACCTGGGCCAGTTTGCCAACTACGGGTCGTCACACTTGGACTGTTAAAACATCAAATTATGTGGAACGAGCAAGGTATATTATATTTGGTTTACAAACAGGTAGAAGAGACGTCATTACCAAACATGCAGGCCAATTTGATCATTGCGACTTAAAAAATATTAAAGTTTATTTAAATTCACAATTTTTCCCATACGACAATTTAAATGTGTCATTCACTAATGAAAAATACAGTATATTGTACGATATGTAAGCAAGATTCCAAAGTTCATATTACGGTAAAGCAAATGCACCTTTACTATCACCTGAAAAATATTTTGATGCCTACCCGATAGTTTTAATCGATTGTTCTAAACAAAATGAATCGGTAAAATCATCAAGTGTCGATATAAAAATAGAAATGGAATTCAACAAGGCTATACCAGCAAATACAACTGCATACTGTTTAATTCTACATGATAAAATCGTAACATACACACCGTTAACTGGAATTGTTAAAAATGTATTGTAAAAAACCGGTTTTTGTTACATTCCAATGCTAGAGATGATGGCTAGAGATGGAGGAGCTGACCAGGACATCGAAAGCCGCCTGAATAAAGTAAAGGCAGCATTTGCCCAGCTTAGACCAGTCTGGAGAAGCTCTGAGATAAGAATAATAACGAAGCTCAGAATCTTCTACTCAAATGTCAAGTTTGTCCTCCTTTATGGTTGTGAGACGTGAAAGGTAACAAATGTAACCACACGTAAACTGCAGACCTTCGTAAAAAAGTGCTTACGGACCATTCTTAGGGTGTGGTGGCCGGAGGTCATATCCAATGAAGATTTGTGGGTTAGAACCCACCAAAAGCCTATTTTAAGACGAAGAAACAAAAGAAAATGGAGATGGATTGGACATACACCACGGCAACCACATGACACAGTTTGGAGACAAGCCCTGGAATGGAACCCCCAAGGCAGCAGAAGAAGAGGAAGACCAAGAACCACATGGAGGCGGACAGTAGAAAGAGCTGGAGAGTCAGGGCATGACGTGGGCAAGAGCCAAGGATCTGGCAAACCACAGGGACAACTGGAGGGTGTTCGTCGAGCATTGCCCCCCCCTAGGAGTGAAGGAAATAAGTAAGTCAAGATATTATAACATGTGTTGTTTATCACTTTTTATTTATGCCTCCCTTGCCGTTCAACAGATTAACAACCAAACCTAAAGTAACAAACAAATGGTTGATGAAACATTTTCCTAATCTAAGATGGAATAAAGGGGTTTTAAACTACAATATGATGCCCCACATTATGAATCATTCCTGCAAAGAGTTCAAAACTATTTCTACAAGAGGATTTGAAAAAGCAAATTGGATACACTCCATTATTCTCTTTCAACTTCGACAGTGAAAATTCTAATTTCAAACTTCAACAACGAAATTCTAACCTCAAAAACTTTTACTTCCCCAGTGCTGCTAATTTACTATTGCAATAAAAACTATCTACCTAATATTTCCAAACTTGTGTTTCACATATTACTTTATACAAACGAATAACTAATGTTACATTTATCCCCGATACACCTTCTACAACCTACCCGAACGGCATTTTACGGCGAAAAGAGCTAGCCATCAGTTCACGTATATTAAACCACCCTTCTCCTCACTCCTTCACTTCCCCCTCAACCGTCCTCTTCCCTATATAAGCACCCTTCTAAGTGTCGCTCTTCAATTGTTCGTCAACTCTCTTACGTTAAACACCACCTTAGGAAATAGTAACTCTGCACACAAGAATACAACTATACTTGTTTAAACTTACATTCGTTTCTGGTAGTTTAATTTTAAACTTAATATGCTAATGAGTCTCTATATAACGGGGACGAGAGGCCCGCTCAGCTCATACAGACTGCATCTTTCTGACAGTAAACATCTCCGATGAGTTCAGACATTTTAAAACTAAAACTTTTACGCACACAAAACATATTACAGACTAAGCGTAGAAATAATTTATCCAGACGGAATTCCACTTTAACTAAAATAAAGAAGTGCTTCAACTATAACCCTGCTTATTTTACCAAACATAAGCTCTCAAACACTATTCTTACTGATACTGTTGTGCAAAACATTTACATGAAATGATGCAGTGTCACCATTTCGATACTGTTACACCTTTCGATACTTATACTCAACTATTCTTATTCCGGTTACCACTATCTACATATAACCTTTAACCCCCGGATTCCTACTTCATTCTTCTCTATCGGCTTCAACTGTAAACACCTCGGTCTCTTATTTTTTTTGTTTAACAACTATGGATACGCCAGTGCAATCATATGATGTTACATCTACTACTGCTAACACTACAGACAATTCTTCTTCTTCTCTAGCAACAATTGCTGATCGCCGACCTGTACAAGTTGATGAAATAACTTTAACAGTTACAAATGATGTTGAAGCAATTTTTACATATCTACTTAGTTGATTAAATCAATAAATATATCTATACCCGCTACAACCTTCCCCGTCGACATCCCGCAAAAAAATAAGCTCCCAACACCTCTACCCCTCCTTTAATACCCCACCTCTCCACCCCATACATCACTGTCAAACCACCAATAATGGCAGACACCGGATGGTAGAAACCGGACGCGTTTGGCGGCCTTGACCGGAGCCAGGACCGGCAAATACACACTACTGGCGGGGAAATAAAATCCCCATGTTCCCCGCCCCTGAGAGGTTTGTCGGTTTCTACCTAACCGCGGCCTGCTAGGGTATCTCAACGTTCCTCGACTCTTGGAGTCGACCCTTATAATCCTCACTAATGCGCGTTGGTATTCGATCAGCTCGAGGAGGCCCCAAACCCCGTGGGTATTCGATAGCAGCCAAATGCTTAAATTACACTCCACTTGGCATTTCTTAGTGGAAATTCCTTGCTTGCAGTTGGTGGGTTGGATTCTGGGAAATTGAAGATCGTCCATAGGTTTATGAACTATTGAAAAGCTCCCAAGCATTTGTTATGCCACAGCAATTTTGAAGTCAGAAAAATGGAACTTTTTGGAAAGGTTTTTCTGGCAAAAAATAACAAAAGCGTTGAAAAAGGCCATGTCAAGAAGATAAAAAATATCTTGTGGCACAAAAAAAATCACTTGGCATAGTGGCGCATTAGTGGGTTATAAGCTAAGACCTGATTCTGCCTATCTACGCCCTGCACCCCATTGTTATATTCTACTAACAGTCTTGGTTTGCATATCTCATATCCAGGTTGGTTTTGAGAGGCCCTAACACGATAACCTGTTGGTTGGAATTCTAAATTACTGCCCACAGTACTGAGCGTGTTCACATTCTTTCAGCTCAACCCATCGACTAATAGTACCTATCTATTCACTGCTTCTTTGCACTGCTTTACCTCGCTCCAAGTCCACTCCATTCATGTTTGGCCTATGTTTTCTGTTAATTTTCACTGTACCAACAGCATTCGTGTCACACTACAGAAGTTTGGAGGACAACCTGGGTGAGGTAGGCCTTTTACATTGACATTTTTTTTAAGTATTATTAGGCCTACTTCGGGTTTTATATTGACCTAGGCTATGTTTACTTAGGCTTTAACATACCTCACGTACATGACCCTTTTTTACAGTACTGGCAAAATAGGTCCTTAAAAACATTCTAGGGCTTTGTGACCCATTTTGGCACACCGCATGCATTGAGCTGATTGACCTGTGAAACTAGGCTTATGGCCGGGCTTGAAATTTTTGTTCTTAAGCGAAGGCTTGAATGAATTATCATTAGAAAGGTAACGCCTATAACCCTTTTTTTTAATCAAGTTTAATTTGGTTAACGGGAATAATAGGCTGGTGTAAGATTTCACTAGCACATAAAGTAGGCTTTTCTAAGGCTAAAGCTATTTCAACGGTTTTGTCAAAATCAGGATCATCCTCCTCAAAAAGCCTATCTAAAATGTACTTAGCGTTTAGGCCGCTAACAAATACATCTCCTAGCATAGTATTTAACATTGCAGCGGAATGCAGCAAGGGATGGCCATTTTCCTGAGCTCAGCTACAAATTGGCTTAAACTCTCGCCCTCAGCTTGCTTCCTATTCAGGAATGCGTGTCTACTGGGAATAATGGGTGGCTTTGGTTTCAAGTGTTTCTTTAACACCTCAGTAAGTTGAGCAAAGGTTTTCTCAGAAAAATTTTCAGGATACATCAGGCTCTTAAGCAATGAATACAATGTTGGGCTTAAAAGAGTTACACGAGTATTAACCTTCTTAGTGTCATGAATATTCTGTAAGTCTAAAAAACAAGTGAGCCTATCCAAGTAATCATCAAATGACTCAACGTCTCCTTTATATTTGTCAAAGAACAGACCATGTACAGGCCTATCCAGGGGCTTTTTGACCACGTAAGGCCAGCTTAAATCTCTGTAGTCTTGGAGAGTAACTCCTTCATATCAGTCATGATTCTAAATTAAAATGTATGAAACTTATTATTAGGTCTAGTCCTTAAGATTTAGTTCGTAAAACGTAAAAAGGCGCTTTTCACTGTTAGCCTAACTGTATTTCGTATTAAAACTTTATTTTCCAATAACTGGTCGTAACTGTAAACACTACCGACTGCGTCAATTCTAAATATTTACCCGCACAATGTAAAATAATATTTAAATGGGCTTAGACCTTATAATTATCGTAATTTATAGCTTGACTGCAAACGTGTTGTTCAGAAGAACGTGTTGTCTGAATGTCCCATGCAACATGCCGAAAATCGCCGGTTGACTCCAGACTGGTTTTTAGACAAAAACATGCCATCCACCATTTTCTGTCATATGTAAATGCAACAAATCCACTTATCTCTTCAAATGGTACATCATCAGCATCCAGAGCATCTTCAATGTTGTATCTGCCTTTTCACTGTCAGATAAAACTTTTGTTTTTATTTTAGTCTTGCTCACAGGAATGAAATCGTGATACCCCTGAGTCCCAGTAACAGTAATAGCTTCCTCGAATCTTTTACTCAGGACTTTCTCTTCTTGCAAATACTCTTAATTTGTAACATGGATGAAATCGACTGATGAAATGTCATCTTTCCCCCACTGATTTAATTGGAGAGGAGTCGAAATTAGGTAATTTTTAGAGCTCTGAAGGCTAGCTTTGATCGCCAGTCTCTTTACTGTGCTCCCAATCCTGTCACACACTCCTTTTCCCTGTGAAGTTGCATAAAAATGCCACTCTACTTCCACCTCATCAAAGGCCTCAGTATGGTGAAACAAGTTAGTGAAGTTTTCTTCTATTTTTATATTGGGCAGCTGAGCCATGACTAAAGTTGTATATCTTCTTTAAATTCGACAAGAAATGTTGCTTAATAAAATCTACTAGTTTTTTTTTCTAAGTCATGAGCAAGTGCTGTGTTATGGGACAAACAATCTGAGATAAATACAAAACTTTTGTAGGTCAAAACATCTTCGTTGTCACTGTTTCCGTTTGTTTTCTTGTTATAAACTACACATGGGTGGTTTGAAGCCATTGAGTTATTCCAATAGAAATCTGGTGATTTGTCCTGAAGCACGAATGAGAATTTTTCTAAAAAGTAACATTGCACAATCACTTTATCTTAACCTTTTCATCACAAATCTTTGACCGCTGTATAGTCACAAAATCATTTTGAAATAAACTAGCTGTTTACTGAATTCTTGTACGAACTCTCAGTTGTTTAGTTAGTGGGCTCGTACACGATCATCGACCGTAATCAGGATTCTGCACATAACAAACTTTTTGGTAATGATGTTAGTATAAGAAAATTTTCACTTTTATTTTCTATTTTAAACTTTTCTTTGAACTAGTCGATCATTTACGACTTTTGTAATTTCACAATCGCATTCTTTTTTGTTCAAATCACCTTCGCCATGAAATAAAAGGATTCATTAAGTTTTCACTTTATTTTTTTCTTATTTTTCTTTGAACTATCGCATTTATTTTTTGCCACAGGCGACTCTCCTATTGAAGTTAAAGAGAGATTTAACCCTTCCTCAAGATCCATAAATTTGGTGTCCTCTTCATCTTCTTTACCTGCACTTTCTTCTTTTGCATGAATTTCATCCAGCATAGTTTGTTCTTTGCCTAGTTTCACTAGACATGATGTGCAAATTTTCATACCGTCTTCTATATTACAATCTTTAAACTCATTTATATGCTAAGATTTTTTTGATGGGTAACAACAAAAATAGACCATTTTATCATTTTTAGACAGCTATCACATTTACCATTTTTAACCTAATTCCCAGAAAAATATATACTTTTGTAAGACAATTATGAAAACACTAAAAACAATAAAGTAACTACAAATAGTTTATATGTAGTATACAATTTTTTTAACAAAAAGTAAAAATAATACTTATTAAGAAGTTTTACATCTTAACTGCTAACAGCTGCACTCTTCCAATACAACTGGCGAGACAGAAGATGCTCAGTTACACTGGAGCAAGTTACAACTTGTCTGAGTGACAAATTTCCCCCATCCTGTACCCTACCTAAACCTTTGTTTCTTCCAGTCCTACTCTGAATTTAAAAATTTATAGATAATAAAATATAATTTAAATCCCTCTTTAAGTTAAGACAAGGATGAAACAATTTAGATATAAAGTATGTCTTATGACTCGGTCAATTCGGAAGCAACACTGAACTCCAGAGGGGAAGAGCCCGATCGACCACATTCCTGGGTTCCCCGAGGGGATGAGCGGTGGTTCCTAGAACTGGCAAGTTTGTATATTTTGACGGTCCCAATTTTGCATGGCTTGGGAACTGGCGAATTTGTATCTTTTCGTCGACCCTCCAACCACTGGCGAATTTGTATCTGGCTGGGGAAGGCAGTGCCTCCGTTAAGAGTGATTAGACCCCTCCCGCCTTCTCGGAAAAGCTCTCAGCAGCAGATTAGTCCTTTTAAATTAAAACTTTACTTTTACACTGGTAGGCCTAAACCTTAAAAATAGTTGCCGATACAGTAATTGTACATGAAATTGTTTAACTCTTTTTACAAACATAAGGGATAAGGAAAATTAAAGAAGTACGACATGTTCACTGTTAGCACCACCCGAGATTGCGTGCCCTTTTGTTTAATTGGTTTCTCAATGAGGCGAGCCTGTCGTATAATTTTACGACGTAAATAATTTAATATCAACCGATTTATATCAAACTTGGTATCAAAATAATTAAATTTTTAAGAGTAGATTAGCTATGTTAACGAAATTTATTCATATTGGGTCGTATTAAAAATTATACAACAACACTGTGTTTCTAGCGCTTGTTACCATCGAGTGCAGTCAAGCAATTATAATAATAAGAAGAGGTCGCCGCAGTCGGATCTGACGGTAATCGTCAATCCCACATATTTGTCATGAATCTATCGGCATAGTTTGCTGTCAATTTCATGTCCGGATCTATCGGGACTTGGATCTATTGGGAAAACACGGTTTCGCACTTCCAAAATAGACACTTGTTTAATGTTATATCACGAAAGTACATCAGATCAATTGCCGATTCCCGGACTGTTTGGTTTAGGATGTTTTCTAAAACATTGTGTTCAAGTTTATTTTCAATCATTATTATTTCAGTGATTTTCGCGGCCCGATCGTTACACGAAAATTAGGTCAGTAGACGAATTCCGTCGTTACTACGGTCCCGTTTATACGTTGGTGTCTTCGTTAACAGACATATTGTTGTCTGATGTTGTTGACGGATATTGTTGTCCATTAAAACCAGTTCACCACTAGCGACCGCTTGTCCATTGTGCGATTAGCTTTTCCGGCTGCATTGCGTCTGAGCGAACAGATAATGATTGTTGTTACTATGTTATTTGGGCAAGTATATGATATCCTTCATTGTTAAATAATAGATCATTGTTGGAACACACGTATACATTACAGGTCTCTGTTCAACTCATTTAACAATCCTCCGGTTAATCTGGCCATTTTGAAATGTGGCAGGCAGTCCGGTCCCGAGGTGGTCGGGTTTGAGAGATTCTACTAGGGGTGTAGCTCACTCTAGTGTATAAAAATCCTACCGTAATGTCGGGGTCAACCGCTACGCCTAACCCCACCCCGGCACGAAAGCAGGCAACGAAAGAAAAAAACAAAAAAGTCCTGCCGTAGTGTCGAACCGCATCCACAAACCCTAGCCAAGGCTGAAGAGGGCAACGCCCTAAAACAGCCGCAGTGGGCTCTTCCAGCTCACTGGAACCTCACGACCAACCAACCAACCAATAAACCCCTATAGTGACTTGGCCAGATGAACAGGAGCAGTATGAAATTTTTACGAATGTTTTATAAAAGGGTATAGTTTTCATTTATTAATTCCCCTCCGTGTTTGTGTATACGAACACTCAGTTAACATACCTGCGCTTGTGGAACTTCGTTGAGCCACAGGTACGCCAACTTACAGACGACGTCTGCGCCCTGATGAGTTCCCATCAGGAGGGTGTTTACAAGTGGCGACGTCTTTTTTCGACACTGGCGACAGTAAAAAAGCCAACCGATCTCCGTGAAGGCTACGGTTCAGGGACGTAGCCTTCAGATGCCTGGGCAGGTGGGGCATCTGACAGCGGTCTCCCTGCTGGGGATTACTCCCAGGTTTTGCAAAAGAGGAACGCCTTGTTTCTTGGCCACTTGATTATCTACTGGGAAATAGCAACCTAAATGTAAAAAAGAAACATGTGAAATGACAAATACAGTATCATAAAAATACAGAGTTGTTATAAATTATTTTACACATTTTCAGATAAAATCTAAACATATAATACCCCTGTCGCAGCAGACCTGCGTACTCAGCGAATTTCCAATGGAATTTTGGTATATTTTCTATTTCCCCATAAAATCCATGGGGATGAGAGTAGGTAGGTTTGCTTAGTTTGTAGGAGTAGAGATCATTAGTTAGAGATCATTTTAGTTTGATTTGAAATATATTGACGCAGGTGCTTTGCACTGCAGAACATCTTTTATTTATTTTTATTATTATTATTTTTAAGATGGTAGCTGGTTATAACAACCATACGATGTATATATATATATATATATATATATATATATATATATATATATATATATATAGAGGTACAAAAATTACAAGTCCTTTCTGACCCTGGGACCTTCAGTCGTTCTACCCATGACCCTCGGACAGGCCCTGAATACCCTTAAATTTCTTATAAATTTCAAATAAATTTTTTTGTCTAATGTTAAACTGCACTAATAAGATCTTAAGGTAAATATAAAAATATTTATTTGCTAATGACTGTAAAATGGTTATACCAAGAAAATAGCACAAGCCACGACTGTAGAGGAAAAAAGGAAGGACCTTTTCTGTTTCACAATATCTTTTGGACAAAATAAATATACGTGACACACTTCCTGTTCATTTTATGCTCGATTAGCTTGCTTAATTTAGACAAAAGGGCACACTAGTGTGTACTAAACTTAAAAATCATCTACACAACATACAATTTACTGTGGGTACTCAGAGCGACACTTGTCGCCGCGACACCGCAGGCGCGTCGTAGCGGACCACAGAGTCAAATCAAAGGTTGTTTATAGTAACTTTCAACATTCACTGTTAGTCAAAACACTTACCAAAGGTGAAGGTGTTCCAATGCTCTTCCTGCAACAGTTGTTGAGGTGTCATGATGGGTACTAGTTGATTGGCCATGATGATCCAAGAAACTATTAACTCCGATCAAACAATCCGAAAAATAAAATCAAGTGTTTCAAAAAACGCAGCACTTAAATCGTATTTAACAACGCAGGTTAAATCGCACAACCACTCCGTTGGAAATACAATCAGCAAATTATGGATATAGATTTTTAATAATACAAATATAGTGTACACAAAATCGTGAGAACGGGGTTAAAAACCCCTCAGACAAATTCAGCGGAAGTGAAAATGCGATTCTCCGAAATCTAAAAGGACTCCAGGTGCAGGAATAGATGTTTAAATGTAGATAAACTAGTATACTTTTATGACAAACTGTCAAACGATAATAAATCTTAATGTGTCATTCGTTTCAATGCACATCATACTCGTATTATGTCGCTTGCACTGTTTTCTGACCATTATATACCAAAATGTTTACTCTCGTTATCTTCGTTGTGTTCAAGTTATTTGCGTTGCCTATGTTAAATATGTTTAAAATGGCTTTAACATTTAATGATCAATATGTATTAATACCTTACCTTTCATACCTTTACTGAAATGGCGACATTTTAAATTAGCAAAAATTTCCTTAAAAGCTATTTAATTTGTTTTAGTGCTTTGTCTTTGCCATTTCCTCTATAAACAACTATTTAGGCATTACAGGTTCTTAAGCGTAAACCAAGCCTGGAACAAACTAAAAAGTTGTATAGAAAATTTAAAAGTAACCCGAGGCGCGCACATTTACGCATATATTGAGTTTGTACATTGAAGAATAAAAAAGTAATTTGTTAAAATATGAAATAAAAAGTTATTTTACCGCAATTTGCTTTTATACGGTTGAGTTTCTTTACCAGGGAAAGAAATTGTTCACATCCTGTATATGTAATGTGTGGTCAGATAAATAAATATTTTTAGGGAAATTGCATACTTAACATGTGTGGGTTACCGTGACAGAAATTGAATTACTTTTTGTAGTGTCCAATAACACTACACTAAGCAGTTTATAGCACTACAAAAGTTATCTATATAATGAGGTAGATTGCCGTAATATGCTGCTAGGCGCAGAATGTTACTTAAAAAAAAATGTGACGGATGATTTTAAATATTGTTACTTTCATGTATTTTTATTTTGCGAAATTGATTGGTGATCTTATAACGATGCTTTGAAGTTGAAGAGCTTTGGTATCTCTCCTCCTGCATCGTTATTTTTAAACTTTCTGCCAATGTAATTGCAGATTCTTGTTCTTAAGATTCTATTTTACGAACGCAATTCTTTCTTTTCACCTAAAAATTGTTTTAATGTGTAAAGTTTATTACAATAACGCTTATTTCAACGTTTAAGTAAGCACCCTACCTAATTATTTCAATTAATATCGAATTTTTTACAAAGAGGTGGGTACAACCAAGAACCAAAAGAATGACACCAAGTTATTTTAAATCGGTTTACAACTGGGGCGACGAACCCGCAGACAGGTACAGCGCACCGCACCAATACATATTTTACATACATTACATATACCACCAAGACATATTTTGTAATAACCTTCTCATATTCAGGTGATTTTAGTAGTAGTGACCCTCTTGTAAAACATACCCGATGATGGTATAAACCCATATTAATTAATATATATATGTTGTCATAATAACATTGACAAAAATGCTTTTAAAGTAAAATAACAAATTAGGCCAAAAGCACCGGGGAACCAAGCTTCGCTTTACAAATATTACCATAAATATTAAATGTTGTAATTTGAAGAAAAACATTATTTCATCATCGACTGCAATTACGACTAATGATTCATTTAAATAATTCTGTCTATCAAGAAAATAAATATGAGCTTCTTTTATCCCATCGAGAGAGACAACGTACCCTTTTTGTATTTTTCGAAATATATCAGGAAGGTTTTATTGAGGATAAGCCTTGTTTGTTGTCTCATAAGTTCCATGTTAATACCATATACATTAATTTCACCATAGGGGCTTTTAAGATATAATTAGACCCTAAAACCAGTATTGTATAGAGATATATTTTATATGACAATAGTGGGTTAAATTTGTATTCAGTACCGGGCATATCTTAATTCATAATCGTGTAAACCAAAATTATAACGAAGCTTAAAGTAAGAAAACCGTTTAAAAATTTTTAAAATCGATTCAAATCAATTACAATTGTGGGCTTTAACTATACATATAGCTAGTGTTCTGTTATACCCAAGAAAAGCAATTCACTTTCAGTACCGGTTTTTCACTCGTACTTTTGTAAGTAATTTTAAACAACAAACGTGAACCTTTCTCTATGCACAAACTAGCTAAATCGTTAAAAAAGGATTAATAATTTTAATACAGGTTTTTAATGAGGTGATCTCTCCAAGCTTATCTTAGGGAAAAAACTAGATTTTACTAACCACATGAAAAAGTAATTCAAGAGGTTCGTTATGATGAATTTCAACTGCCATTATTTTGTACTGTAAATAGTACTCCAGAACTATACGCTCCTCCTGTACTTTGGAAAAAAACTTCCAACCACAAACCCCACAACAAGCCTCCTCGTTTAATAAAATAGGATGATCAATTAATCGGCTAGGTTAATTATTCTCCATACATGAATTGGTTCGAATACTTGGGAGTAATGTCGAAATAATATTTGCAATTTGAAAACTGAATATCCGTTAACACAAGAACATATGTGGATAATAGTGATTAACCCTCGAATTTTTTCAATAGCTCATGATAATCATTTAGGAGTGCTTATTAAAAGTGTAGTACATTTTTACTTGTATAGTACAGGTCAATAGACAGTACTGTCCGTGTTCCCGATAAATCAGTCACTGCCAATGTTGATAATCCACTTGGTCAAGCCGGGTCGAGCGAGCCTGCAGCGCGCTTTGACTCGACGGTAAGTGGGAAATTTGAACGTGTTTAAATCGCGACCACTCTTCAACAAATGAAATGTAACCTTTATATATCGCGATAGTTACCAACATAGGTAAAGATGATTACAGAAAATTAATTTAGGTACTTCTTTTGTGGGTAAAGTAGTATAACGAAGTTGTAAAAGTATTTCTGTACAGCTATCTTTATCTTTACTAGTTAAAAAAAAAAAAAAATGAACACAAAGGCGTTATTTTTATGAATAATTTGATCCCTATTTCCCAAAGGGAGTGGATACAGGGGTGATACCAAAATAACATGTGGTAGTTCTAGTTAGTTCCACGATTAATTTATTCATTAATTAATTACAGATTTTAAAGTCTTTCTTCTGGTTTTTTGCAATCAACTTGTCCCCCTCCCCCCTCAACTGGGGGGTTGCGTTGATTTTCAATGTGTTGTGTTATGGATATCAATACATTGTTTTGAAATATTAGCGAATTTCCCTATAGGGAATGCTCTATTACGATAGTAGCCATGGTAAGACCTAAGCCCGGGACCACATTACTTTTTCATTTTGAGGTCCCCAGAAGCCAAAAAGACCGTTCGTTCATTTTCATATATATATATATATAAAACGATGTATAAAAGTCTTCTACACCCTGGAAAATGAGGTCGAGGATCGTACACCCCTTATCTTTTCCATCAGCTACATCCGGCAGGTTGGTTTTTGTTTTGTAGTCATCTCTGTTGTTAGACTTGTATATTTTAATATTAATTTTGGGCTTTGTAAACACGATATACATAAGTTATTTGTCAAATACCACTGACATGCCGTAGCATTGCACATTACTACTACTATGAATTGTTTTTACATTTAAATTGTTGGTCCCTCTTTAAAAATGAAGTAGTCAAATTCATTTATAGATCTTTAATCTACCGAGTTAAAATTCAGTTATCTTAACTAGCTGGGTAGCTGAGAGGTTATAGTGCTCGCTTTTGAATATGAAGGTTCGATCCTGAGAAAAGTGAGTAGGTTTTTCATAGTTCAAAACTGGACCCAACTGCCATTGGTTGTTTGGCTATTAATTGATAACCCTGTCTAAATATTATATAAATTTAAAATTAAAACACAGGTACCAATATTTTTTTATTATTTTAATTCGTCGTGAGGCCTTTCGCTAGCAAGGCTAGCATCATCAGACAACTCACAAACTGAAAGGTTATAATAATATTTACATAAATAAATTTTGATAAAACATATGATTAGTTGGGTAATTTAAGATTGAAATGTATAAAGTTTTCTATAAATTAAAATAAAATACTATAACAAATAAAACAATAGTTTCAACTTCATTTACAATTTGGCAAATCTTGAATTTAGCAGTGATGAATTTGGAATTGGGCCATTGTCGTTGTTAACTAAATTTTTCATTTTGTTGATAAAAACTGATTCCCAGGCATTCAATAAAGTGGGTTTTGTGACATTTTTTAGAAGATTGGTGCTATTGAAAGATATGGAATGGCCCGTTTCTATACAATGTTTGGCAATGGCAGACTTTTCTGGGCGATTATGAATTATGTGGGATACGTGTTCTTTTAATCTAGTTTTAATATTTCTTCTAGTTTGACCCACATATCTTGATTCGCATCCTTCACATTTTATTTCATAAATCCCAGATTAGGATTCCTTGTCAATTTTACTTTTTGGGTTTCCAAGTATATTTTTTATTTTTTTATTTGTTTAAAACGAAACATTGATGCTTGCATTCTTTTTAAATGTTCTTCGTACTTCTTTAAATTGCTTTGTATAGGTTGAACTTAACCATTTTTTCTCCTCATGTATAGGCTCTAATGTAGTTTTGTCTTTTTTGTTTTTCTTCTTTATGGCCTTGTTTAAAATTATTATCTATCATTGTCATTTCAAACCCGTTAAATTTAGCTATCTTTTTGATGTATTCTAGTTCTCTATCATAATTTTCTTGGGATAATGGTGTGTATAAAAGTCGGTGAATCATAGAATTGAATGCCGATCTTTTTTGATCTGGGGGGTGGTGGGAGTAGTTCATGATAAATCGGTTTGTGTGACAAGGCTTTCTATATATGTCAAATTCTAATTTTTCCCCATTTCGAATTATTAATGTGTCTAGAAATGCGAGTTGGTTTTCGGTTACAATTTCATGTGTAAACTTTATGGTGGGATAGAATGAATTTAGTTGGGTCAAAAAACTATCGAGATTTTCTTTTTTGTTGAAAATTGCAAATACGTCATCCACATACCTTATCCAGGTTCTTGGAAAATAAGACATTTGCTCGTTTGCTTTAGTTTAGAAGTGGCTCATAAAGATATTAGCAACAAAACACGATAAAGGATTTCCCATTGCTGTTCCTTCTAGTGTAGTAAAATTAGTTAGGAAAAATGAAATAATTTTTGGAAAGCCAATTTCTTTTGAAATGTGTTCTATGGCGTACCCTGACCTTCCTCCAAAAAGTCCCCAGAAATCCCATATGGGGATCACGCTTAAAAATGAGGGGTTGGCCCATAAGGAGTTACATTAAAATTTGATATAAAACATACTAAATTTAAATACATTCCAGAAGGTTTATATATATCAAATTAAAGGTCTTCAAATGTAGAATACAATGCCGTAAACCCGACCTCAATATAACAGTCGGGAGTGAAATGGCAGGCGTTCAAAGTTTAGAATAAAATAATACTATCAAAACTTTGAAATACAATAACTTCCGACATATTTGACCTTTTGAGGTCTGGTTTTCGGCTATGTACTCTCCTTCCTAAGACCTTTAAAATTATGTATAGGATGGCTATGGTCTAAGAAACTTTTTTTTAAACTTCCTCTTTGGGACGTAAATGTGGAGGGTGGTTCAAGGGTAGTATGATAAGCATATGACTAACTATCCGCATTTTCAAAGGTAATTGTAAAAGCAAAGGTTTGCCGCAAACCGCACCTCGAAAGGTCAAGTATTTCGAAAATTATTACATTTTTAAGCGTTTAGGTTAAAATTTGATTTTTATTCAAAGTTTGATAGGCTGCCGTTTTCGACTCAGGCAACCTTTTGAGATGGGGTTTGCGGCATTAAATTCTACTACTTAATAGCTTTAACTTGATATACATAAACCCATTGGTCGAAGAAAGATTTATTTCTGACTCCACGCGGGCCATAACATCATTTTTAGGCATGTTGCCCACTGGGGATTTCAGGGGACTTTTCTGAGGGAGGTCAGGGGATGGTATAGAACACATTCCAGCTAAAATTCGCTGTCCAAAAATTATTTTATTTTCCAGCCATATTTTGGCTTAATTTTACTACACTATTCAGTTTGGTTGTAGAATAGATCCTTATACTGAAATGTATTTTGTGACATGCATAAATTGATAAGCAATAAATATTCTTCAATTATCTCCTTCGGTAAATTTAAGGAAATTAACCACTTTCTGAATAAGTATCTGGTAATTGGTAGAGGTACGCTAGGATAAAGGGACACGACATCAAAGGACACTAGATACTCGTCTTCGTTTAAGTTTAATTCTTTAACTTGTTCAATAAATTCGTATCTATTTTTTACTGAGAACGAAGGGAATAAATCAAATTTTCGTAATTGTTCTACCAACCATTTAGAAACGAAATATGTTGGAGAGTTAATACATGATACTATCGGTCTCATACCTTTCCCTGGCTTATGTATCTTAGGTAGACAATATAGTTGCGGTATTACTGGATTTGTAACATAAAGTTTTTTATATAAATTGTTATTTATTAGATTTTTACATTTTTTCAGTGTGGTTGTTACGGCTGTGGAAAACTTTGTTAGGGGACTTTTAGGGCATAGCGTGTATGATCCGGCTGTTAACATATCATCAACTCTTCTATAGTATTCATCTTTGTCTAAAATTACAATTGCATTGCTCTTGTCAGCCTTTAGGTAGAAAACATTTTTTGTTCTTAGAGATGAAATAATTGGCATATAATTTTTAAATTTATTAACAGTGTTTTCTGTTGAGAGAGCTTGCAATACATCTGACCGTACTTTATTTTTTATATTTTCATTGAGGTCTTGTAAATTTGTTTCTACATCAACAAGCATACATGTTATGTCTTTATTTGTTTCAAAATTGAAATTTAGTCCTTTATTTAGAAGTTCGAATTCTTCATTAGAAAAGGATTCTGACGACAGGTTGTGTACTAGCTTATGATTATCAAACAAATTAATGTCCATGTTATGTGATGAATTGAAACTATTGTTATTCTTTTGTTCATTGTTTATATGATTAACCTGTCTAAATAACCAGCTGATCTTAGACAGTTACAAAGCTACACAAGGCATCACACCCATTCTACACTCATCCTCCATTCATATTCGCTTCAAAATACGCCCTGGTAGAGTCGGCGTCTTATTAATTGAATTAATTAGAAAGTGGACAGTGCACCTTGCCAGTAACGATACATAAACGGATAGAGCACACTGAAAAATGGATTCGAGGATAGTACACCCCTTTCCTTTTGAAGCCGCCACACTACCCAGGGTGCCCTATCCTCGAGTCCATATCCACTTTAACGTATATCGTTGAGGGTCGATGACCGCTGTGCCGTGTCGTGCTGTTATAGTACAAGTTCAACCCCAAGTGTGTGGCTGTGACTATTTGCAACGTTATTAAGAGTCGTCTTCACCCCTGGGCTAGTAGCCCATTGTTGCGCAGTCGGCAATGGCTTTTATGCTAAAACATGGTCTTGTATTCCCCTGTTTCGGACGCCGTTTTTCAACCGATTTTCTTGAAACTTGGTAAGTGTTTAGTTGAATAGTTATATTAGGTTTCTCATACCTCGAAATTTTGAAAATTTAACAAATATTACTCTCTGTGACGTCGCAAAGTAACTCGAATTTCCATAATGCTGCGGTGCCGCGACGGCAATTGCCGCTCTTGTGAATTCAGCCTAAGAGACGCTGATGTGCTGACAGCGGCAGTGTACCTGGTTTAATCACGGGACATACAATATATTACCATTCCTACATTTTCTATTTATCGTTTTCGCACTACTTGCCAAAAGTCGAAGAATGTGTGAAATTTACTTACATGATTTTTAAAACGTAGAGTTGCTTGAAATGGTATTATACAATTTCAATTAGTCTCCTGTACAATTTCGGTCCTCTGTAATATTTTCATCGTATCTATTCATATAAAAAAGTTTCATGATGCTAAAAAAATAACGGAGTTATTGCGAGCTTTGTATTAAAGTAAGCTTAATTTCATTTAATTGTAATGAAAAATGTAAGTTTGAGAAAAATCTCAATAACTCCATCATTTATGGTCAGATGGTCAGATCATAAAAAACTTTGTATCAATGGTTAGATAATTAAATATGCCAACTTTTCCAAGTCTTTTAAAATTTGGATGAAATTCTTGGTCTTAAAACATTTGAGAAAAAAATATAAAATAGCCATTATTTTTAAAAATCAACATCCGAAAAAATTAATATTTTCTTTTGGAAATGTGCATTGGTATTATAAAGGCCCATGCCAAACATGAACTTCCTACAGCAATCTGATAAAGATATATAAATTACGTTATTAAGTGTAAAAAACAAAATGTTGGATATCGTGTCGTATATACTTTAAATAAACTTTTTTGCTTATTTTGATCAAATAATATCAACTTCATATAATTCTAATAGTCTGTGGGGCCACAAGAGAGATTTTAACTTTTTTAGTGCCCATTCTGCAATTTTTGACTGCTTATTAAAAAGAAAGACTTGTTCTTTTGTGCAAGTTCTGCCTTTGATTGTTTTAAAGGGGAATTAAATATTTTTTTGAATGTTAAAAATTTATAGATTCAATGTGACCAATTCTAAGATTACGATTGTTAATTTAGTATTCGTATTATGTTGAGAAATGGTTCTTAACTGTTGGAAGGTTAAATTTAAAAAATGAAGAGTATTTTACCATCAATGCCCAATGTTTGTAGAGAAAAAGTATAGTTACATGCCTGAATTTCCATCTTGCTGAACCCTTAAAACTGCTTTTTCTGATAAAATTAATTTAGAACTTAAGTGATTATCCCCATTTTCGGGAGAGAATTAATCTCCTAGTGTACATGTCATCTCATTGTTTTATTGACACTGGAAAAATGTAGCTTAAGCTTTGGTTTGTAAAAGCTATTTATGAAATATGCTTCTCAATTGAGGATATG
Organism: Neoaliturus tenellus; assembly: GCA_030545055.2. NCBI lineage: Eukaryota > Metazoa > Arthropoda > Insecta > Hemiptera > Cicadellidae > Neoaliturus > Neoaliturus tenellus. The sequence goes on from CM061531.1 coordinate 113,636,998, forward strand.
ACAAAGTGTAAAAACAATAGCCTATGGTGTTGGTACAAAAATAATAGTAGAGGCAATATGATATTTTAAATTGGTTTATTTACAAACATATCCCATTAATATACATATATATATATATATATATATATATATATATTTTTTTTTTTTTCTTACAAACATAGCATAACATATGGTAGAAGACATAGTATCCAATATAATGTGTTACAATATTGCAGATGAAATAAAAATCTTTCAAATAAAATCGTAAATAAACCAAATACCATCATCAACATAAAAGTCAAGAAAAAAATTGAAGAAAACAAGGTTAAAAAGCCATTCAACAAATAATCAGTTAAGGGGGAAAATTATCAAAAACGGTTTATCACTACATTACTCCATGGCAATACATAAAAAAATCACACAAGTCTATATACATTACAAAATTATACATTACAATAGGGGGGGGGGCAACATTTAATGTAAACTTTATGGAAATTCCACATAAATGTCACACATATTAATATATACAATAATAATACAAATAATTACATACTGACCCGTGTCATAATTCAATGTCCAAAAACTCATCTTGTATTTATATCAAAGACTATGTGGTAAATAAGTAAAGTACAAGTAAATACTGTAAAAGAAGAAACAATCATCAAGGTAAAAATCAGTTAATTAAGACTCCTCAATCTTCAACCAAGAAAATAATAATACATCAAATCAATATATCATTACATTAATTATTTACAATGTACAAAAGTAAAAATAATTCAGCAATAAATTAATGGTGAAATTAAAAATTCACTCAATGTAAAAAGCACCCAGATATCTCTCATATTAAGACAATTGGATTTTAAATGACTACTAAAGTCTAAAAGCCTTTAAAATTAAATATTTCTTAATTATGACTTTCCTAACTTTTAACTCAAGTAAACAAGTTGTAAAAAATTATCAAAAACTGTTTATCACTACATTACAAAATTATAAATCAATGGGAGGGGGGAAACAATTTAAAGTAAACTTTATGGAAATTCCACATAAATGTCACACATATTAATATATACAATAATGATACAATTAACTACATACTGACCCGTGTCATAATTTAATTTTCAAAAACTCATCTTGTACTTATATCAAAGACTATGAAGTAAATAAGATAGTAAAGAGCAAGTAAATACTGTAAAAGAAGAGACAATCATCAAGGTAAAAATAAGTTAATTAAGACTCCACAATCTTCAACTAAGAAAATAAAGAATACATTAAATAAATAAATTACATTAATTATTTACAATATACAAAATTAAAAACAAATGAGCAATAAATTAATGGTGAAATTAAAAATGCACTCAATGTGAAAAGCACACAGATATCTCTCATATAAGACAATTGGATTTTAAATGGCTACGAAAGTAATAAAAGCCTTTAAAAATAAATCTTACTTAATTACGACTTTCCAAACTTTGAACTCAAGTAAACAAATTGTAAAAAATTATCTTATTATCTTAAATGAAATTATCTAAAAATTATCTTAATGAAGACAATAAATGATTGTGAATAATTGTTAGGCCTAATCAGTTTAAGCAGATTCTTTTAATTTCCTTATCTGGTTGCTGACCCAAACCTTCATTGTGGTTGGCTTTCTTCCACTTAGGACATTTTCATGTCGACGTAGTTCTTGAAATTCTGAAAAAGAGGGCTAATTTCCACTTGATATGTGGCCAGAAAAGGCTTTTCTCATTACTCTCTTTTCTGGTGTAGTCCATCTGATCCTTCGTTTGATTGGTGTTGTAGGTGACTTCGTGGGTGTCCTTAATGTTTTCTTTGTGGGTGTTGTTGGTGTTGTGGGTGTCTTCGTAGCAGATAGTTAAGACTCCAAGCTTCCTATTGGGCCACTGGCATTTTCTTTCAATAGGGGTTCAGACGGATCATCTGGATCTTCATCGGATTCTATTTCTTCATCCACAACTATGTCATCTATTGTTTTCCCCCTGTACTTATGGATTTCCCCCTTATTAAATGACTCAAGTACTTTAGATAGCCTAGCTGTATGTGTTACTTCGCTAGCCAAGCTATAGTATTCCAAATGAGTTTTCGCTGTGTGACCTAAAAATCCACATAAGTCTTGTAGGTCATTATCGGTGAGTTCAAGCGCCTGAGACACAGTTCTATATGTTTCCTTAGGCCTGTACTTGTTAAATACTCAGGGGTTGCAGCTCCACAGTCATATGATGCTTCCCTTAGTGCAATGCTAACGTCAAAACACCTATCAGAGGGTTTTGCAAATAATGCTCTGTTGGACTCAGGTATTTTTGCCTGTTTTCGGTACTTCAGTAAAAGTTCGATGTGGTCAGCAATGCTTTTACTGACTAGCAGGGGTACCTGTCTCACAAATTTTCCTCTTATTATGAGATGAAAATACCGAGAGGATATGAATTTTTCTCTGTTTCCGTCATTCCCTTATAAATTTCTGAGTTTTGTTCTACAACTGATTTTGACTTAAAATCTTCTACTGTTATCGTTTCTAATTCTCCTTTTCTTTTGCGATTGAAAAGCAGCAATGACAGCATTATTGCTTTATTGGCATTTTCCCATTCCATTTGATTGAATTCTTTTTTTCAGGATGTTCATTGATGATGTTATTTGATTTTATGTGCATATTAATCTTAAGTACTCCAGCCAACGGAACTCGCTTCTTCTTCTTATATTTCTTCTTCATTGTTAACTTGTTGGCCTGCCATCCAATCGTACTTTGGTATTTTCTATTGAACAAGTCTAGCCATCCTTGGATTCAGTCTCTTTTAACTTTTCCAGTCTCATCTTCTGATGAATGACTCGCATGAATGTCCCGTGCGAGACCACTAAATATAAGCCCAACATTTCTCACCTGAGTGGGTGCTTTGTTTTTTAGTTCCTGTTCATCTAGTTTTGCAAACTTTACGACTGCATTGATGAAACAATTCCATTTTTTTTTTGTGTTGAAAAACGTCTTCTATTACAACCACTTCTCCATCTTCTTCAGACAAAATAATTTTAATTTGTGCAATAACTCTCAATTTTTGTCTGATGAGGTTTCCTTGTTTGGAAACTTCCTCCCCAAATCTGATGCATAAGTCATGTCCGTAATCTATTATTCTCTGATCGCTTACAATGGCTGTCAACAAATTTGGTTCAGCTCTTAATTTTGGTAAAATGTTGTTCTTTAGGGTTTCTGGAATTTTTATAAAACCATATAATTTTTACCAGTGAGTATTTTCAGAATTATGTCCAATTATAACTTTTTTAAAGAAAAATATATTACTAATGGTACATTTATACTGTACATATTGCGTAACACACCAAATCATTACAAGTTTAATTATCAAATAATGTAAAAAGATCGTAAGGTTTAAACTACATATAACAGTAGTGATGCAAAAAACTAAAATAATAAGCCTCCATTGTCCTCCTGTATTTAATTTTAAAGTATCTAAATTCCATTTATTTTATTTAAACCCAAAAAGTGTGTCTCTTACATTTATACTATTTATAATAATCTTTATACAAAAAACATTTTTTATTTTCAGCCGGAAGTGTTCAAATGTGTCACAAATACTGATTTTCACGTAATTAAGAGTTCTACACATTTTAAATAATTTCTACCATATTGACAAATTTATGAAAAATAAAATAATTTATGACAAATCTAACAATTTATGATGCTAAAGTGTTTAAAAGAACAAGCTAAGGAATTTTTATGCTAGGTTTTTTTTAGTTTAACGGGAAATTTACAAAGATAATGGATGTGAAATTTAGCCCCATGTTATTCTTAGGGGAAAAAAATCAAACTTTGACCTCCATTATCTTCCAAACCGTTAGGATTAGGGGTACACAATAGTCTAGAATCCAAAAATACCATAATAAGTGGGTGTTCGTATTTAAAATTAATGACTTCCTGTCTGGGTAGTTTACTTCTGGTACACCCTGTTACATTGAAATAATCATCAATGGATAGAGCGCAACCGGTTTACTTATAATAGCACAGTTTGTTTTTGCGAATCATTAATTTTGTAGATTCTAAAAGGGGTGTACCGGTGCTAACTCAGTGGAAGTATACCAATTGTCACAAGTGACATTTCGTCTGGTATTAATGATTGGTTACACTAGTCTTAGAGCCGCTTGTGTATGTGTCTTTAATTCCAGTCTTTCCTTTTCTAACAGGGGTTTTCCGTCAGAATTCTTCCCAGTATACCGGGTGTCCCAGACCACCCGTACACCCATTTTAAAATCTACAAAATTGATTATTCACAAAAAGAAAGTGTGCCATTATAGGTAAACCGGTTGCGCTCCATCCATTGATGATAATTTCAATTTACAGGGTGTACCAAAAGTAACCTACCCAGACCTTAAGTCATTAATTTTAAATAAGAACCCCCACGGCATGGAGAGTACGGGGGTGTGGAGGCATAGATAACATACAGGTTTATATAAAACAGATTTACAGGTTTACATAAAACAAGTATAATTTGCAATAAACACTCACTTGACCCGCGGCCACGTCTGCTGCCTCGGCCTCGGCCTCTTCCACTGCCTCGACCACCTCGGCCCCGCCCTCACCAACGCCCTCTCCAATTCTGTCCGCGGCTGCCAGCCGCGATCAGACGGTTTCCCAGCGTCATCAATGACTGCACGTGGGTAACATCCCAGTCGTACATCTCTGTCAAAAAAAAAAAAAAAAAAAAAAAAAAAAAAAAAAAAAAAAAAATACATGCTCCATTAATTATAAAACCATTAAATATTGTTTTCAACCTGCAAAATATAAACTTCATGTATTTTATATATTTTTTTTAATTTGTACAGAGTTTCAATAATTTTTTGTAAAATTTGGTTTGGAGGTGTAAGACCAGGTCAACTTTCATGAGTGCGCGAACCAGCATGATCGGGTTATGGGAACGGGGTTTTATGGGGTTTCAAAGTTGTCAAAAATGGGTCTTTGACCCCTCATGCTCACCCCCATGGGGTTTATCAGGAAAACTAAGGGCGTGCATCTACTGCGCGAATTGACCAGAGACAGGTTCCCAGGCATGCATCAACTGCGCTAAACGCTACAAGGGACGACCAGAGACCTCCCAAAGTAGTGTCTCTATTTCACTACCATACCATGAACAAAACATAGGGTTTTAATACTTACAAATTAGATAAATTTTCTTTAGGAATCAAACAAAAAAGTAAAATATGTTCACTACTTTTTTGACTTATTTCCTGCGAAGAGCTTAGTAGGCCGCTTGTCAGTATTGTCAACTGCCTTCCTCTTGACATATGGATAAATTTGTTGACTGTAAATCTGTTCACCTGATGAAGCGGAGTTCTGTAGCTTCATGGTTATATTTCTTTCCACAACGGGAGGATAAGAAGAAGAAGAAGAAAAAGTGCTTTATTCGTCCATAAATACATATACACTTTTTAATACATATATTACAATTCAAAAACAATATTAATCCAACTTTGAAAATACCGAGAGGATATTAATTTTTCTGTTTCCGTCATTCCCTTATAAATTTCTGAGTTTTGTTCTACAACTGATTTTGACTTAAAATCTTCTACTGTTATCGTTTCTAATTCTCCTTTTCTTTTGCGATTGAAAAGCAGCAATGACAGCATTATTGCTTTATTGGCATTTTCCCATTCCATTTGATTGAATTCTTTTTTCAGGATGTTCATTGATAATGTTATTTGATTTTATGTGCATATCAAGCTTAAGTACGTCTCCAGCCAACGGAACTCGCTTCTTCTTCTTATATTTCGTCTTCATTGTTAACTTGTTGGCCTGCCATCCAATCGTACTTTGGTATTTTCTATTGAACAAGTCTAGCCATCCTTGGATTCAGTCTCTTTTAACTTTTCCAGTCTCATCTTCTGATGAATGACTCGCATGAATGTCCCGTGCGAGACCACTAAATATAAGCCCAACATTTCTCACCTGAGTGGGTGCTTTGTTTTTTAGTTCCTGTTCATCTAGTTTTGCAAACTTTACGACTGCATTGATGAAACAATTCCATTTTTTTTTTTTTTTAAACGTCTTCTATTACAACCACTTCTCCATCTTCTTCAGACAAAATAATTTTAATTTGTGCAATAACTCTCAATTTTTGTCTGATGAGGTTTCCTTGTTTGGAAACTTCCTCCCCAAATCTGATGCATAAGTCATGTCCGTAATCTATTATTCTCTGATCGCTTACAATGGCTGTCAACAAATTTGGTTCAGCTCTTAATTTTGGTAAAATGTTGTTCTTTAGGGTTTCTGGAATTTTTATAAAACCATATAATTTTTACCAGTGAGTATTTTCAGAATTATGTCCAATTATAACTTTTTTAAAGAAAATGAATCATACACATTCTTCACAATATTGGCTAACCTTGACCGACCTACTTTGGTTATAGCTATGAAATTATTTTTACACACAGGTATTCTTCTACCCCTGCTATTAGGTATAAAATAAGAAGCAGAAAATGTGTGTTGTGATCCAGCAGATTTACTTTTGTTTTTGTCTGGGGCATTAGGCCTACGTCGCTTAACATCCTTTGCAACAACTAATGAAGCTATGATTGAATCTTGTCTTAGTTTTTCTGGCACTGAATAAATTCTGTCTCTAAGTCTCTTTACATCATTAGGCCTAACATCGGTACATGAAAGAGTCTTACTTGAATGTTTGCATGGCACACACACATTACTACCAGAAGGTGCAGAATACCTTTTCCTCTTCTCTTCTTTCCTCTTTCCTCCTGTTTTCTTCCTTTTACGTGACCCAGAATTTCCAGCACTTACTAACACTCCGTCTATCACTTCTTCCATTTATAATAATTATTATTTTGAAATATTAAAGCACAAACAAGAAACGTTTTACTTTAACAAAGTACCATAACCTCAAAACACAGTACTACCTTGACAGCTGAAGCTAAGGGTCACGTGACCAAAAAGATCAGCTGTGATTGGCTTCTTGGAGAAATCACTTTTTGATTGAACAGACCCTGTGGAGAAAACATGTATTGAACGAATGATCAATTTTTATCATTGATTTTAAATAGGAGAAGTCTTGTTTTGATTGAAAATAAATGTTCCTTTGAATTCAGTTCAGCATAGAGAACACACTGGTATCAATAACTCATTTTTTTTTGTTTTTGGAGAAAGCAGGTTTTGAATATTTGCTCCTCAGATAAGTCCATTGGAAATTCCCCACTCTTTATTGCTTGACTTATGTCCTAAAGCTACTGTTGATCTTTACTCACCAGTGTTCTGTCCACTTGAGGTATCTCAAAAGCAATGGGTTGAAAATTAATAACTGGAAATTTGTCGCAACTATTTAGTTTCTCCCCAATCAGCCCACCCAATGATTTTGGATGTTGTTCCATCCAAATGTAGGAAAAGATAACGGAAAGGTAGCTCAATAAAGTGTAGCATACACACTGCCCACTGCAGGGGCCGTTCAAGATGCATTTAAAGTTGCCTGATTGCACCACTTTTCCACCCTGTATTTGTATTAGTACAATCACAACCTACAACACCTTAGGTTTCGAATGAAATTCCCTGTTCGTTGAGGTACGACACAATTGAATCCTCTATGTCCTTAGCTGTTCCAGACTTGGGAGACACATGCCCTAAATAATGAGATCCAGGTTCTTGTATGATCGCGTAATGTTTCTCTTTAACTGTGTGACGGAATAGTTTTGATTCAAATTCTTCAATGACTGATTTGTCGTCCTTCCTCCCATCAAAATATAACCCAAGCGGTTCAACTGATTTCTGATCTTGTAATTTTCGTCTACAGAGGCTCTTCGCCCTTCTTATTTTGTATCGATTAACAACATTTGAGGTATCTACTTCAGTAACTAAACCGATGTCTTTTAAAACACTTGATGCTATGGCAGCAGCTGCCCGGTCTGTCACACTGTACGGTCACAATGTAATGCAGTAGCTTGTAGCTTAATTTTCATATGCCAAGGGGATTTTTTTTGTAGAGGCGGTAGCTTTGTACTCATTGTCATTGTTACTATCAAATATTTTACAATCGGAAAAGTTACTCTGAGCTGTAATTACATTATCATTTTCCTCCATTTTATTCTCGTTTGGCTTAGGATATAGTCTTTTCAGCGTATAACCTTTTCTTTGGAGCCTATTATTAAGTTTTTTGGTCTCCTTTTGATCAACAGTCCCGGTTTTTCCCAATCTATACTTTCTCTGAAGGTAAATAAACCTGTGTTCAATAACTGGAATTTGGTTTGGCTTCTCACACAAACAGTTTATTGTAATTGTACAGTCACAAAGATCTGGAGTTTTCTTACAAGAACAATCTAAATGAATTTCACAGTTGCACGCTGAGACATCAAAAAGGTGAGATGCTTGGCTTTTTAATGAGTCATTTTTTCTATAAACTTTGGTTTAGTCTTGTCCCGATTGTACAATATCATTAGATTAAGATACTTATCATAGTAAGATTTAATCAACTGAATAACTCTATAATAATTAACAGTAGGGATTGGTAAATAAGTATCACATTTTGTGCGACAGCTTTGCTCACAGCCGAGAAACTAACTTTAGTGTTGTTAAGCTTACTTCCTTGCATAAACTGTTCCTAAAAAAAACATCAAAGCACATCTTAATAGCTTGGAAGAATATTTGGTGGGAATTCTCTCGGATCACTAAATATAGAGCACCAAAAAGCCTGTCTATTTTTTTATTTTTTTATCGGTGCTGATGTAGCCATTTCGGTTACAAACCTAAGCACTAATCACTAAAGTCACGAACACCAATGTAAACTATAAATATCTTTATTGGTTCTAAAAATTTGTCGATTGTAAAAATTATTTTTGAACATGGGTATTACCGATTTTAGTAACCTGAATAAAGATTTACGTCCTTATTACACTACTATTTACTATCATCGTGTGTTGGCTATTTAAGGCAAAATACTTAGTTTTTTTTGAAATTATGTCCGCCATCTTGGATCCGCCATAGTGGAATGAAGATTATATTTTTTAATATAAAGGAAGGGGGGGGGGGTTGTGACACATGAAGCCAATTATTTTCCACTGATAAGTTCAATGCCACAATCAGTTATTAACATTGTAGCATAGGTTGCATGCATGTATATCTATATATATATATCTTCAAAACCAGTGGAAATAAGTTGAAACTAATTACGGCATGAATTTCATCAGTGAACAAAAATAAAGGTTCGCCCTCATGTGTCACAACCTTAACTTTATATAAAAAAATATAAAAACTTAATAATTTGCCGTTAACAGTCAACATTAGTAGTTGATTTTTATTGTAATATGAACGTAAATCTAGATTCAGGTTACTAAAATCGGTATTGCCGATGTTAAAAAAATAATTTTCAAAATTCTCATATTTCGAGAACTAATCAAGATATTTGAACACATATTGCGGCATTGAACTCAGCGTTAAATTTTAATGTTAAATCATGGGTCACAACCCTAAATTCACTTTTAAATATAAAATTTATGTCCAATATGGCGGATCCAATATGACGGCCTGTACTTAGTCTCTGTTTACAGTATTGGAACATTACGTCCTCGTTTTCCGAGAACATAAAACATAGAAAACCTATCTTTGACCTTCAGTTCAGTCTCAGAAAGTTACTTTCCAAACTCCTTTCAAAGTCAATATTATTTCTACAAAGGTAGTCAGTCGTCCAGTGTGGCTCTTGACACCTCACCTCCACGGCGGCAATTAAAAATGATTAGATCTGCTTGTAGTGTTTCACAGAGTTCTTCAAATCTATGAGGATTCGGATTGGCTTTTAGTTCTTTGTACAAATTTTCTTCTTCACGTGTTAAAAATGTACTTGCAACCTTAATATCCTCTTCTAATGGCATAAGCAGTCGTTTTTTACGGTGGTTGGCATTTTCTGACTTTTTAGCATTTGTCGTAATGGTAAATTTCCAATTAGTTTTGAAGTCAAAGATTTTCTCCTTTTGCATAGTAACAGAGGTTTTGATTTGTTTTTATGTCTAGAACTAAAATTTGAAGAGCCAAATGAATATAACTTTTCAGCCTAGCAGGAAACTGGGGATCCTTACACAACCAGTTTCTTCATCAAACCCACTGAGATGTTGAACTGCTTTAAGAAGTAGTTCAACGTTTTTAGATTTTAGGCAGTCTTTAAAACAATGATATTGCTATTGGATTTTCTCATGAATAGAAACATGTTTGCTAAATCTCTCATTCTTGGTGTAATGTGAGTTTTTTTTATTGAAATTCCTTATGATTGCTTCTAAATTTGGATCCAATTTGGAGGGTGAGTGGATCTTTTCTTACCACTTCATCTTCTTCGTCACATCTTAAGAAAGGCAAAATATTTTTAATGAAGTTCTCAGAGAGCCCTGTATAATTTTCACATGTGTAGATTGAGCAGGTTTGCAAAACTATCTTTTGACTGGTGCATTTCTTTTGATGGTTGCCATTACCCTCAGACTTTTCTGGCGTAAAACGATGCAATATTTTACTTTTTTACACTTCATTACACAAGATGAGAAATGATGATACAGAAAAATTCTAATCTCACTTGAAAGTTATGTGCTAATCTAATTATCAGTGTTTTGGGCAGAATGTAAACCAACTACGTCTTTCCTGTGACGTATCCCAAGAAAAACGGATAGATATTTGGTGAACGTGCACTACTGCCTCACTGACTGTTTCTTTATTAGCTGTTTATAAACGACAATCCAAATTTTCGATTATCAGAATCGACCCTAGGCCCAATTAATTCGGATAACAGGCGTTTTACTGTACTACTTTAACGAGTACTACTTTTACGAGTACAGTACTACTTTTACTGTACTACTTTAATAACTTGCCTTTTTTTTCTTTAGGTTGACATAACTGTAGTACATAGCAGTAAGACTGCATGATTTAATTCACGCAAAGCAATTGCATTGATGTAAGTTTAATATAACACTGTTAGGTGATTTTTAACAATTCTTCAATAAATACAGCAGCTAATGCAAAAGTCAAAATGTACAATACCTAAACTTGTAATACAAAACTGTAATGCAGAACCAGTAATTTACCAATTAAGTAACTCACAGTGGAGACCGGCTAGAGCGAACACGGTTAATCTGAATGTTTGCTGAATCCAAACAGGCTAAATTGTTTTTTATAAAGCTCACACATATAATATTTTTTACGAAATTGAAACTCAAAAGAGTATGGACAAGGTGATTAATGCTGTAAGTAATTGAAATCAAAGATGAGAATTATGTCATGTAAACTGACAAAGATCTACATAAACAACCAAACAATTCTAACATAACAGTTTGAAAAGAGAGGTTATGAATTAATGATTACAGCTGTCATCATTGTCACAGCTGTCATCAATCACAATGCCATGTGAGCTGACCAGCTCTAATGACAACGCATATCCCACCATGGGTGCTGCCTGTATTGGGCGTAGATTATTGGTATTGTGTTAAAAAGAGCAAACATTATACTGAATCTTGCTCCCATATAATGTATGTTCCTATCATAGTACAATACAATACAATAGTGCAAACGTTTCCAACAGCTTGATTGGTATTGTATTTGAAGGCTAATTCAAACAATCAGCTAGTCCGAACAGCCTTCGTTCCCACCTAGTTCGGATTAGCCGGACTCCACTGTATTTCTATAAATCATTTATTGATTTTAAATGCAATCATGATTTCGGCTACTATTCAATAATCCACATAATTTTTTTTTAAAGAGGTTGGCGGACCTCTTTTTTGCCTTACTTTGCCCCGTCCACATAGACTATTGATCTGGATCGTATTATCGTAAAGTATCTAAGTATCTATCTAAAGTATTAGACATAGTAAGGGGGTGAGCCGCTACAGTACAAGGTGAAAGGTACTGATAAAAGTCTCTGGCAGAACGCGGATTCGAACCCACGACATCGCTGCCATGGTTCCGAAGTCCGGCGCGCTAACCACTACGCCACCGACTCACCCATAAAACTTGAAACTCACTCATGAAACTTGAAAGTTTTTTCCACTGGCCAGATACAAAACACTGGGTGTTAATGAAAGTTACAGTTTAGATTAAGCTGAATCAATAATGGACATTTTTAAAGATCAACTAATACTATGATTTTCATAAAACTTGGTAAAATTGTGTATGTCCATTCACTCGGTGGGGTTCAACCGCGGCCATTTCTAGTACAAGGCCATGTCCTTCGAACTGGCAACGCCGCAACGGTGTCTACCCGTAGTAACGTTCTTTTCACTCGCGCTATTGTTGTCAATGGATCTTACACGAACTTTCCCGTTACTGCACTTTAGTATGAAAGATTTGTAAATATCCTTAGTGGGTGGGTCAATTATAACGTAAACAATATAGCATGTTTTAATTTAATGACAATTTGCAATAAAAATACAATGTTTATTCAACTAACTGCTTATATTCGACTTTCCCTTGTTGAAAAAGGCTTATTGAACCATTATTTGTTTGTTATAAATTTAGTTGTAATACTTCATACATATTCTTATTTACAAATTATTTAGTTGTTTAACAAAATTTTCGCCATTATGGACACAATCTCAGAAACTATTACGGCGTTAAAGGTGATGGCTCTATGTTGTTACGAAACGAGTATGTTATTTATTCTTTGATCTAAAGTATATTTAGTAATTGATATAAATCGTTCGTTCATTACTACATTTTGAATGGAAAACAAGCAAAATTTATTCTGTAAGTTAATGATAATGTAAATAAACTCAGATTTAAATTTATTGCATGTTTTAAATTTAAAAGAATCCTGTAAAAGTTTTAGTTTAAAATGTTACATTCTATAGTTAAACTAGTTAAATTGGATGTTTTCTATTTTTATTAACTCATGTGCTGGGAATTAATTTTCACGAAGATATAAAAATGATAATGTTTAGGTTATTTTAATATGTAAAAGATTATGACCATTTTGGCTATGTCGGCTATGGATTGCTATCAATCACACACGCTAAATTGAATAATGCTTCCTTTTTACGTTCATTTTCTGTTTAGTAAAATAATCGAAATTACAAAATTTATTCCTCATGTATTAAATTTGGTATTTTGTATAAAAAGAGTTTTATGTAACACACATAACACCGAGTAGTCGTATATCGCGGCTTTATCCGCTCCGTGCGCGCACCATCAAGTCTGATATAATTTCATCTAGAAATGAAAATATCGCTTTTAACGAGTTATGGCTGCTATTTATAGTAAGTTTGGCTCTTCCTCTAAATTACCATAGAGGCTAAAGCTATACTTTTCAATTAAACATTACAATTTAGGTGATTAAAGTTAACGGCGCACGACTTCCTCCATTTACTGCAATGCTACTGAAAGAGCGCCGAATACTCCCTGTGCAACGTTGCCACTTCTCGCTCGCCATGGCCTTGGTACTAGAGATGGCCGTGGTTTAACTGATATTAATGGCTCTATCCCTTTAGCCCCCTCTAAATGTAGATTCCACTTTTAACGACTTTTAGCTGGTTTAAGTGATCGAACAGTCACATTGGATGGAAAAAACTCATGTTCGTGTTTAAATGATCAAACCCTGTGACATGAAATCCATTAATAATGTTGCTCGGGGTGAAAGTTAATGTTTTTTTCAACTATCTCAGCGACATCGTAGATTTTTGCTGGTTTTCCAACATTGCTAGATCTCAACATCCATTTCTGTATTGTAGTAGACTTTGAAATGTCCGAACACATCACGGTCCAATGGTTGCATTTATGGCTTGTGTGATGACCAAACGTCACTAATGTAACTCCATCATGTAAATGATTTCTGAACTTACAACGTTCCGCTATTTGGTTTGGTTTTGGGTACAAATGATCTTTAATTAACTTCACTAGGTCATCGTAAGTCTTTGTTGTCGGCTTGTCTGGTGCACACCAATCACGTAATAACGAAAACGTTTTAACACCTACAACTCTAAGAAAAGTACTAACCTTCTTAACTTTATCATCAGTGCCGTTACATAACAAAAACAGCTCAAATAGTTCAATGTAAGAATCCCACGATTCAACATTGGAATCAAACTCACCGATATTTCCAATTATCAACATCTTGTTTCGTGATTCCTCTTCTCATTACAATGAGTTAAACATTTTTAATTGTCTCTCAATTACAATTTTTAAGAAAAGGATATATGATTTTCTTAAGAGAATTGGATTTGAGGATGCCGAGTTGATAATTAATTAGAACCGGCTAACGGCAGACCTGACCCCCGCACCGACCACGACTACCCCACCCACCCACCCTTCTCCGTCCAGGACAGCACAACAATGCGTCTTCTTTTATCATTCTTTATCTCGAATATTTAGTGTTCCAAATTCCTTCCTCTGGTATTGAGTGGAGCGCTGAACTGGCTAACTTGGAATTCACTAACCCCATGTTAAAATCCCTATATCCAAAAACTTAACGTTTTCGGAATTCACTAACTTTGTCATCGCTGGAATTGCCTAACCCGGAATCCGCTAACCCAGGTTAGGAGAAAGTTAGTGGGTTCCGTGATCGAAACTTTACGGCGGCGGAACTGGCTAACTTTGTCTACGGCTGGAACTCGCTAACCACCAATCAGAAGCGTCGATACCTCACCAATCAGAACGTCTGGCGGTCGGGAATGAGTCGCTCAGTGCTGCACCGTGCCGTACAAATAATTATGTGCCGATACCATAATATGGTATGGTACACTGTAAAAACTTTATTTGCTATTACAATGATTGTGGAATTAGAATGTAAAATAATCACGATGAATAAAGATGTGATTTATCATAATGGTTTTGAAATCAAGTGTGCTTAGGCGTGCAGTAAAATTAATAGATTTTTTAAGTAGGCTATTATTTTAACAGAACATATACAAAAAATGTGGTCGTTTAAAAGAATTTTTTATCAATGGTGTTACTTTAGATTAACTAGATATCAATTTTTATACCCAATTTTATCAATTACTTACTTTTTTATTTTCAATTTCTGTTCTTTTTCATTACATGAAAAACTGCAGTTGTCATCAAAGAAAAATGTTTGTCCACATTTCAAAGTTTTAATTTGTTTAAGGTTAACATAATGGCAACGTCCAACGTTTAGTTTTTTCTGATGTGTTATATTTTTAATTTTTATATTTTTTTTATCATTAAGACATTTGTATAATCATGCAAGTTCTTGTATAATCATGCGTGGTTTTAAAGTGTAAATGGTTTAAGCTTGATGTGATGGCGAGGGCCCTCGTGATGAACCAGCTGGACCTGGACCTCGTCTTCTTTCTTGAGAGGAATTTCACACGGAAATTTTTACTTTGAAATTTAATGATAAATTAGCGGCAGACCGACTGGGCGCGACGGCACAACAAGAGAGTACATTGTATTTAGGGCTCCAATGTAAATCTTATAGAGAGTAAGGATGTGTTATTATTTCACTTATAAACAAATATTTTTAATGAAACAGAACATGGTAAGTCGAAACTCAAAAGATTGACCCAAATTTTATATAACTTACTACTTGACCGTTTTAATGTGTTAAACAAATTAGACTGTCAAAAGATTAATGTAATTTTATATTTTTACTATCACAAGAATATGAAAAAAAACTTGTGTAGACTATTTAATAAACCTGAATAAACTCAATACATTTTATATTTGACATAAATTAAACTTGACAATTGGGTTTAATTTCATTTAGTTTTAAATAGTACATGAAGTTCATATGAAGAGGTTAACCGTTTCTTTCCACTTTGTATCTCAATAAGAAAATTAGGCCTACTGTGGTTTAGCACATTTTTCAAGTAAATGTTCAATAAATATTAAAAATGAAAACTTACTTGACTTAGACGTTTTGAACATAAAATAAATATAACAAGGTTGACGTTATTTGACTGATATTTTGAATATCAAATAAACGTAAAATAATATCAAAACTTTTATTTGTTATAATTTGAAATGTTTAATGTTTATTTGAGGCAAAATCAATATTCTGTGCTATGTGGGTAAACAAAATATTTCCTTGGAAATAACAAATTTTATAACCAAAACCATTTGGTAGATCCAAATCATTGGTTTTGTTGGTTTGACCAATTTATTTGGTTCCCTCAACAAAATGAGGGCATCAAAATAAATTTTGTTATCCTCAAGAAAACTTTTTTCTGTGTTTCTTTGTATGATCGAAATATTTTTATGCTAAAAATACATGTAATTTTTTTACTAGAAGGGGACAAAATTAGGTGGACTATCATTGGTGACGAATTTCTTTTTTTCGTAGTATAATCATAGTATAATTGTTTCTAACTTTCAAATGTTGAAGTTCAATCAAAACAAACAAACCGTGAATGTACGTTTGTTTATATATTTTGTTGCTAAATAAAGATATTACATGATCGACATGACACCCATGATTATGCTACAAATAAAAGAAGTTCATCGTCAAAGATCCACCTAATCTTGACCGCTTCTAGATAAAAAAAATGGCAGCATACCTGCATACTCTTATTGCTTGACATATAGTTAATTAAAAAACATAAAATAACCATTGAAAATTCACTCAATGCGCATGGGTCTGCTGCGACGAGGGCATTTGTTATTTTATAGAAGGTATACATATTACAAAATCCAAATAGCAAACGAGAGGAAATGTTATACCATTAATGATGTTTAGGTTTTGGTTAAACACCAGGAAACAAGGCGAATCGGTAGATTATAATATGCAACTAATGCAAAATGTGGTGTTATCGGGGTACATTCGAAAATAGCATTAGTAGCCTATACAATGTTTAAATCAGTTTTGCACTATGAGTGTTGATGGTGATAATAAAGTTGGTCATCATTGGTCTATGATTAATCATTTTTTAATCCTCATTCAAAATGCATAAATCATTTCGTAACAACATATACAACCACAAGTACATTTGTAGCCGAGACACAATGGGCGATGGGTATATAATTGTTAGTTATGGAGGGAATACATGCTCTCAAGGACAAACAATAAATAAAAAAATGAAATGAAATAAGATGTCACTTTCACAAAGTCTCTAAGGCATAAATAGCACATCACTACATGGCCACAATAAACCAACATCCTGGTCGGTCTATTGGTTACGCAAGCACAGCACTTGATGCCATCCTCTCTAGGTTCCTGGATGACATCAAGTGCCGTTCGCAGTTCTTCGTATTGTTTGAGTACCATGTCGTTTTCCATTAAATTACATGCGTCCAAAAGTGTTGGCAGCCTTCGGTAGTTGTCATACATACTTTGTGCTTTGTCATTGCGTTCTGAAAAAAACGTTATACTCTATAAATAAATTAAATATGAATTCTTATTATAACCAGGGTGAACTTTAAATATTTATGTACTACAGTAAGAATTATATTTTATCAGACCTGCCAACTCTCACGCAAAATGCTTGAGTGTCATGCATTTGAGCGTCGACTCACTCTTTCACGCCAAGCGCAAGCAAACTCACGCATTGTGAGGGTTCTCAATGAAAACTAACGCTATCTGTCAGTAATAAAATAAACTAAGCCTGATAGAGGAACTCCTGACAAAAATACGCGACACTAATGTAAACAGCCTCAATTGCTTATAGAATAACATATGATGATAAAAAAGCTTCTGCCATTGGTTGCTTTGTAAAGATTAGGCATAGCACAAAACACGGTTACCTGAACCAATTAGAGAGCTTCTGCTTGTTTTATTTAGCAGTCAACTAGATAGTATGAAACAGCATATTATTTAACCGGTTTAATTACATGTAAGATTTAATTTGTAGGCCTATCGTCTAATTTCTCTCACAAGAAATGAAAATATGTTAGCTTATTTGCAATTACATGATGGATGATATTTTTTTGATATTGTTCTTACTACATAAAAACGTCGTTTTTTACTGAATACTGTGTATTTTCCGCATCTCACGCATCCTCGCGCATTTTTGGAAGATCTGTTAAGAAAACTCCCACATCGTCTTCTTGCCAGGTTGACAGGTCTGATTTTTATAGAAGTAACACATCAAAGTTTCATTGCTTAAGTTGTAATTTAGATGTTAAAACTTAAGACTTTGCAAAACACATGCCATCACATAGCTTTCTTATTAGCCAATGTTTCAAAGTAATAAGTAATGTCATCACGTCGTCCTTCAATGATGACTTGGCATTGGGCTGACCACAAGCATTGAGCGTCCTTCAGTCATGCGACATAATTCTAAAGACATGAAAAAGAGATTCATGTCTCCTCCAATTTCATTGGACAAGACAGCGTCTATGGGTCATGTCCTAAGACACCGGTGTGTAACCCGCCTGTTTTTGTGCTGTCAAACGCCACTCCCGCCACCACCTGATTGATGTGCTAGCGTCATAACGTGACACTAATTGGCATTGGTTAGACTTACAAGCTTTGTGACGGTGTTTTTTATAGTCAATTGTGGTAAAGTTGTGCATGTGTAATATGAAAAGTTAATTATTTAGTTATATAAAAATTATTTAGTGTAAAAACAAAATGGCGTTTATTGTAGTTGCATTGTAAAAAACAAAGAACATTGTTGTTTGAGTTTACGGAGCACATGCTCGGCCCCCAGGTAGGCCTACTGTTCATAAAATGAATTGGACCCTTTTATTGTCAATTAAATGGATTTAGGGTCTATACTGGTTACATATTTATCAGTGTACTTGTTGCTCTAAATCTAGTAATTTAATTTGAACACTTATATGCCATTAATGAACTTGTTATGTTAACTTCTAAATTAGTTACTCCCAACTGATCCAATTTTGTGGTTATCATTACAATTATTTCTTAACCCATAGTCATGCTATACATAATTTCAAAGGTCTTATGAAAAAAAAGGTACTTAGCCAAAAACCAGACCACAAGAGGTAAAATGTTTCGAAACTTATTGCATTTTAA
Source organism: Neoaliturus tenellus (assembly GCA_030545055.2). Taxonomy (NCBI): domain Eukaryota; kingdom Metazoa; phylum Arthropoda; class Insecta; order Hemiptera; family Cicadellidae; genus Neoaliturus; species Neoaliturus tenellus. The sequence continues at coordinate 113,655,888 of CM061531.1, forward strand.
AGCTTGAAAATATTACGCAGTAATCCTACCCATATTCAGGGGGGCCTTACCTTGTGGTGGTGGGGATGGTGGCCGGTAGATGTCCTCCTCATCCTCCTCGTCCGCATCGCCATTTTCTTCTGTACGAGGGAGTCTTATTTTCCTGCCAATAATTGCGCTGACCGTGGAGAGGAATTCTTTCACAGAAATCCTACCGCCGCAAAGATTCTGTGAGGCCGTCTTGATTACGGCTTCCCTTGCCAAAAATCTACTTCTTGTCCGGGCCAATGAGCGGCCCTCTTCAGCCATTGTGATTTTGGAGCCGTACGTGTTTTCAATTTTCTTCAGACCATCTAATACAAGAAATGTGTTAAAACATATTTAATTCTAGCATTAAATACGTTTCATTTGTTGCCACTCGTCAAGGAATTACCCGTAACTACCTTTTTTTGGAAAAATTTAAACAGTTTTCATACAAACCATTTCAAAGTCCTACACACAATTAATAAACAATTCACTATTTTGCTTTATACTATTACTATTTTGATTCAATTTGATATGTATATCATTTAGGAAGGGTCTAACTTATATTAGGTTACTAAGCCAAAATGGCGACAAGCCGAATAGAACTCTCCCCCCATGGTGTGTACGAGAAAATTTTAAAGTATACCATAGCTTGATAAAATTTAGTATGTTCATTGACAAAGTAGGGTTCAACTTACAAAAACTCATCAAAACTCAAACCCACACACTCAACACCATGTTTTTGTATGGTTAAATAAAAAATAAAAAAATAGTTCCGTCGGAAATTCTCCGAGTACGCAGGTCTGCTGCGACGGTGGTATTTTATATTGTAAACTTAAAAAAACGTATTACATTTTACTTTTCCTTATTCTCATAAAAAGAACTAAAAATTAATAACGCTATTTTTACATTATTTGTTGACTGGGTTACAGAAATATAAATTAACTACAAATGAAATGTATGCCAATAATAGGCTTAAATTAAATGTAGTTCATAAGATTAGCTATGGCTTACAAGTAGGATAAATATTTCATCATAGAAATAATGATACAGTGCTGCCTACGATTTTATCCTACCGACAAATGACCATGCATTGGGATGGGCGTGACCCATCTCTCTCTTGAGACACATGTTAAATGATTCGCAATCATTGTTTGTCCGCCGTGGAGCGCTGCTCACACTCAGCCGATCGACACCAACCTCTGCACAAATGCAATAGTGTTTAATGGAATAGACGTAAAACCTTATCAATTTATTTAAAAGTAATACCTCTTCTACCTTGGACCTTCATTGATTACTGAAACTGGCATCCATTAAGGCAACAACATTTGAAATATTAGGTGTAAATCCCAAAGTGGTACAATATGTTATGACATCTTAAATTCCTCAAATTTTGTTAACACATTTGTTGGAAATGGACAAAATGTTTCTAATTTTATGTATTGAAAACAGATGATTAATTAATTTAAGTTTGTAAATATTTACATTTTGAGATTGTTTTTTTTGTTACTAGGATACTTTTGAGTTTTCCCAAAATGGAAGTAAAAGTTATGTTGCCTTACCAGCAGTTTTTATTTTAATTCTTAGTTTTTTAGGATTTCAGCCTCGCGGTGTTTTTATAAGTGGCGACCAGTGTACAGGACATACAGATGAGTGAAGCTGAAGTTAAAGATTATGAGAAAAATAAAAAGCAAAGAAAAATACTCAGGTCCACATTCACTAGACTGGTGAATCAGTTAACTGATGAGGTTGGTAAGGATGACCTAGATCTAAATGAAGCAGAAGGTAGGTTCAAAACCATTAAAACGATTTATGAAGATTTGTCAGTTTTGGATACTAAAATATCTGATTATTTATTTAGCAATGAGGAAAATGAGGGAATACTTGAAGATGAAGTATCCACATCTTGTAGTTACCTAGAAAGCTTTAACCGAATTAATGTTATTGTACAGAGTAGGTTGATTAAGTCTAATTCTGATGATTTAGCTAGCAATCATTCAAATTCGAGTAAACCTATATCTGAAAGCACAAAGAGTAGGCTTAAGCTTCCTAAAATCGAACTTACCAAATTTAGTGGAGATTTGAAAGAGTGGCTTCCGTTTTGGGGTAATTTCAAAAGAATTGATGAGGATGACACAATAGATAATATTGATAAGTACCATTATTTAGTTCAGTCTACTCTGCCAAACTCAAAAGCGAGACAAATTGTTAATAGTTACCCAGCCACAGGAGAAAACTATCCTAAGGTCGTTAACAGTTTAAAGAGTCGTTTTGGTAGAGATGATTTACTAATAGAGGTCTATGTAAGAGAACTTTTAAAGTTACTGTTAAACAACATGAGTGGTAAGGTAGTAATTTCGACTCTGTTTGATAAGTTGGAGTCTCAGATCCGAGCTCTTGATACTCTTGGTGTTACAGCTGATAAATGTTCAGCTATTTTGTATCCTCTTGTGGAATCTTGTTTGCCTCAGGAACTTTTAAGAGCATGGCAAAGAAATTCTAATTTTAATGCAGAAGCTGATTTAAAGGATCGACTCGACGCCCTGATGAAGTTTCTCCAGACCGAGGTAACCAATGAAGAACGGATCACGCTTGCTGCCTCAGGTTTCAGTGAGTCCAAGAAAACCGGTAAGTCCCTGACTAATAAACCTCATACTAATATCAAGAAAGAGTACATTCCCACTGCATCCGATCTTGTAAATCAAAATCAGTCTAAAAGAACGCCCTTAAAATGTATTTTTTGCGGTGCAGATCATTTAACAGCAAATTGTAACAGTTGCAGTAATCTGACTTTGTCAGAAAAGTTAAAATTGTTGTCTAGTAGCAGATGTTGTTACCGTTGCACAAAGTATGGCCATGTCAGTAAAAAGTGTCATGTAAAAATAAAATGCTCTGTTTGTAATGGCCGACATGCAACCATTTTGTGTGACAAGAGTCCTGATGAATCTGTTGCTGATAAGACCGCAGCCAGTAGTGAAAGTAATTTAGCGAACAATGCTCATGATGAAGTTTTCTTGCAAACCCTGCGAGTAAACATTAGAGGAACAGGCAAGGAACGGTCTGCCCGTGTTATTATTGACACTGGTTCTCAAAAGTCTTACATTTTAAAGAAAACAGCAATTGAAATGGGCTATCATTCAGAGAGGAGGGAAAAACTAAATCATGCTTTGTTTGGAGGATCACTTACTGGAATTGTAGAGCACAAATGTTACAAGGTGAGGGTAAGTAATATATGTAACACGTATTATTGCAATTTTGAAGTATTGGATGAAGATGTAATATGTAACAATATTACAACAGTTAAAGAAGGTCCATGGATTAATGAACTGCATAATTTAGGTATTAATATCACTGGTACTGTAGAGGGGCCAGTTGAAATTTTAATCGGGTCTGATGTAGCTGGAAAACTGTTTACGGGAAAACGCCATGTATTATCAAGTGGTTTGGTTGCAATGGAAACCTTGCTTGGTTGGGTCCTAATGGGAAAAGTTAGATTGGAAGGGAATCATAAATCAAGTTCAATGACTGTTACATCCTTGCTATCACCTGTAAAATCAATTTCAGATTTATGGGGTTTAGATGTTTTAGGAATTAAAGATCCTGTTAGTGTTAAGTCAGCGTCTGATACAAAATCAGCTGTTATGGCACATTTCTTAGAGACTGTTTCAAAAAACAATGACGGTAGGTACGAAGTAAAATTGCCATGGATTGAAGATCATCCCCCACTTCCAACTAATTTGGAAATGGCGAAGAGAAGGCTTGATTCACTCGTGGTTAAGCTTAATAAGGGTGGTCATCTCAGTAGCTACCAAAATGTATTGTCTGATTGGGAAAATCTTGGTATCATCGAGGAGGTTCCTCAAGCTGATCTTACGGTAGGACACTACTTACCTCATCGTCATGTCATTAAAGAGAGTAGTACTACTACTAAGCTTAGACCAGTATTTGACGCATCTGCAAGAGAAAGAGATCAACCATCTCTCAACGACTGTTTATGGAAAGGTGAGAATTTAATAGAGTCTATCCCATCTATTCTTAATCGGTTTAGATTAAAAAGGTTTGGTGTTGTTTCCGATATAGAGAAAGCATTTCTCCAAATAAGTTTAGACAGCAGCGAAAGAGATTTTCTACGTTTCCTATGGGTTAACAGAGAAGGTGAGTTAGTAGTGTATCGACATGCCAGAGTTGTTTTTGGGGTCACTTGCAGTCTTTTTTTATTAGGTGCAGTGATTAAATTCCATTTAGACAGCACTCTAAAGGGGATTGAGAGTGGTTCCTCTGATTATTCAAAAGAAGTTGTCTTACAGTTGTTAAAGAGTTTTTATGTAGACAACTGCATAGCTAGTTATGATAATGAATCTGATCTCAATGTTTTTATTGCACAGTCTACTAAACTTATGGGGGAAGCAAAATTTAATTTGCGGTGTTGGGAGTACACTGAGAGTAATGCGTCTGCAAACAACGTTTTAACACCGGTATTAGGTTTAAATTGGAACAGACAGTCTGATACTCTGGAGATTAACTCAGAAAACTTGACTTTTACTAAATCTGAACTTATAACAAAGAGAGTTATACTTTCTTTTGCCAAAAAACTCTTTGACCCAGTAGGTTTTACTTGTCCAGCAGCACTTCTACCGAAAGTTCTCCTTCAAAAGACTTGGGAGGATAAGTTAAGCTGGGATGAGGAAGTATCTGACGAGGTTAAGTCTTGTTTTATGAAGTGGGTTAATGAATTAGATTATTTAAAACAATTGAAAGTACCAAGACATTTTGCACCACAGAGTCAAGGTGAAGTTACATGGTCAATTCATTGTTTTTGTGATGCGAGCAAGGATGCATATGCAGCATCGGTATTCTTGAGAGGTGAGTCGAATGGTCGAGTGTATTTGCAGTTAGTTCAGGCTAAGAGTAGAGTTGCGCCTGTAAAACAAATGAGCATCCCGCGTTTAGAGTTGATGGGAGCTACAATTGGAGCTCGACTGACTAAAAGTGTTCTCGAGAGCATTGAACTGAAAAACATCCAAATATTTTACTGGACTGACTCTACAACAGTTTTGTCATGGATTAGAAGAGAGGCTCAATGGGCTATTTTCGTCTGGAATCGAGTGAAAGAAATTAGAACTTTAACAGAAGTCCAGATGTGGCACTTCGTTCCAGGTCACTTAAATCCAGCCGACCTTCCATCTAGAGGATGTTCACCTAAACAGTTAGTAGAGTCAAGATGGTGGGATGGTCCTCACTGGCTTAAAGAATCTTCTGAGAATTGGCCTGATCAGAAACAAAGTAATGAATGTGATGAAGATGCCGTACAAAAGGAACTGAAGAAAAGTAATCTGTCGTCTACATTAATGACGAAGTCAGAAAGATATACCGACTGGTATTTGTATTTTTCAAGATACGATAAACTCCTTCGAATGATTGGATGGATTTTAAGATTCATAACTAACTCTAAAGCACCTGATAACAGAACTTTCGAACCATTAAAGAAAGAAGAAATTGTCAATGCTGAAAAGAAGATATTTCAACTCGTTCAGAAAGAATCATTTTCAGGATTGAATGATGATAAACTGAAGTCGCTTTTTGTTTTTGAAGACTCAGATGGTCTAATAAAACTGAAAACCAAATTAGTTGAACGGCCTGACACACACAACTTTCGTTATCCTATTGTATTGCCAAGTGATCATCCAGTTGTTCACAGATTGATTCATTTTAAACATGAAGAAAACTGTCACATAGGCGTCCAAGGGTTATTGACGTTACTCAGAGAAGATCTGTGGATAATATGCGGAAGAAAAACTGTAAGGTCAGTAGTTGATAAATGCATTACCTGTAAAAGATATAGTGCTAAGAAGCTTGAATCTAATCCTGTACACCTTCCTTTGCATAGAGTTCGTGATGCTGGTGTATTTGAAATTTGCGGAATAGATTTTGCTGGTCCTGTGTTTTTGAGGGGAGGTCAGAAAGCATGGATTGCTTTGTACACTTGTGCTATTTACCGTGCTGTCCATTTAGAGTTGGTAACATCATTATCTACTGATTCTTTCTTACAAAGTTTGAGAAGATTTATTTCCAGAAGAGGCAGACCGGAGATGATTTGCACAGACAACGGGACTAACTTTCAAGGTGCATCAAATGCTTTTAATCGATTAGATTGGAGCAAAATAACGGAATATAGTTCAGTTAAACGAATTGAGTGGAAGTTCAATCCTCCTGCATCACCATGGTGGGGCGGATGGTGGGAGAGACTTATAAGGCTGATGAAACAACTTCTCAGAAAAGTTTTAAGAAGAGCTTGTTTAAGCTATGAAGAGTTGTCAACTATCCTCTGTGATTGTGAGTCCGTTATAAATGCTCGACCTTTGACGTATGTGTCGGAAGATAGCAAAGATTTGGAAGTGCTGACTCCTTCAATGTTTTTGCATGACCAAAAAGAGTATGGAGTTGTTGACATTGATTGCATTGACCAAACTGATTTAACCCGCCGCTGGAATTATCGACTCAAACTAAAAGAAGATTTACAAAAGAGATTCAGAATTGAATATTTGAGTCAATTAATTCAACACTCAAACAAAGGTATGAATCGAAAAGTGCACGTTGGTGAAGTGGTTATAATTGGAAACGATAATGAAAAGCGTATTGATTGGCCACTAGCAAGAGTGCAAAAATCCATTAAAGGAAAGGATGGCAATGTAAGACTGTTGGAGTTGAAGACTAACAAAGGTGTATTGTTGCGACCTATTCAACATGTCTATCCGATGGAAATCATGAGTATTGAAGAAGATAAATCAAAAAATGTGGAAACAAATCCAAAAGTTAATAAAAGAGGAAGATTAATAAAACTACCCAAAAGATTTTGTCAATAACAGAAGAAATGTTTTGAGTCTTACCCCAAGGTGAACAATAAGACTCAAAAGGTGGGAGAATGTTGGAAATGGACAAAATGTTTCTAATTTTATGTATTGAAAACAGATGATTAATTAATTTAAGTTTGTAAATATTTACATTTTGAGATTGTTTTTTTTGTTACTAGGATACTTTTGAGTGTTCCCAAAATGGAAGTAAAAGTTATGTTGCCTTACCAACAGTTTTTATTTTAATTCTTAGTTTTTTAGGATTTCAGCCTCGCGGTGTTTTTATAACATTCTTGTCAAATTATCCTTGTTTGTGTACACAAACTTGGTATGTGCATCAGATCACAAAGAGACTATGAAACCTAAAATAGTAGACGTTGTTAGGGAATTTCCCTATCGGGAATACGCTATGACGATAGTACATACCTAAACGAGGGACATGTTACGTTACCATGATACGTTTTATTTTTGAAGTCTCTATAAGCAAAATACCACTCGTCGAAACTCATAAAGCTTATGTGTTAGTGTCCGGTTACATCAATAATAATAGACTAATATTTTCTTGTTTAATCCAGCAAATAATTGTATTTTGACTGAATTAATTGTACTTACCCTCCTTTCGAATTTTTTACTTTAGTTGAGGGTGTTTATAAACTACATTTTTTGCCAAAATATTGTGAAATAAATTCTTTTAGGAAATATACCCGCTACATATATTGAGATGGAAATAAAAAACATTGCTTTAGGATTTCTTTGTTTTGTAGCAAATGATTTTTTTACGCTTGCGCTTTCTTAGATGTAACTATTTAAGAGAGTAAGTGACACTTACTCTCTATCTACTGTGTCTGAACGTAGTTGAACAAAGAGTTGAATGAGTTAGTACTGGCAGGTGAGCTTCCTCGACAAACTCCCGCACTGCCGCTAGTCCAGGACTAATGTCCTGTGGAGGAAGCAAAGGAAGGGCCATGCACATATGCATTGCTTTCTTGACACTCTCGTCCCGTGTTCTTTGAAGTGATATTCGCAGAGTCTGCGCTTTCTTAAACATAAAGGTACTTAGTGTACTTTATTGAAGGGATATTACAATTGGTAAAAATATTTACAGTAGGCCCTACTTGTTTCAAAAGTTACAGCCATCAGGTTTTGTTTATTGTGGAACAATTTGTGTTACAAGTTAACTTACGCAATAACATACTTTATTATGAGCTTTATTCTAAGATTTAATCACATTACATTACATTACATTACATCACATTTACTGTGGCAAATCGGCCCATTATTGCTATTATTGTTCATTATTGCCCATTATTGCGAATTATTCGTGATGTGTTTTATAAATGGAGAAACGAGGTTGGTTTAAAACATAATTTTTCTGTTTTCGTGCTATTATTATTGAATACAACCACGGGCGCTGACTCCATAAGGCCTGAGGGACTAATTAATTTTTTCAACAACGTCAGAAATACCTTTGTTGTAAGTTATCCTACGAAAGCTGCGTAGGATTTAAATAAAGCCACGGAATTGAAATAAAATATCCATAAGAATAACATTGTAACTTTGAAGACGTGTGGAGCAGAGTCCTACGGAGGGATGTGGATAATAAGTGTTTACTTTACCTTTGTATTTAATACTGTACACATATTTAACTATTAATTTCATTAAACTGTTCACTCAAAATAATACAAAAAATCAATAACTTACATTTGCATAATGCCACCAGCAACCTGTTATTATGGCTTCAGGATATTCCTCCTTAACCGCCTTCATTAAGCCGCTTTCAAAGTCTGACATGAAATTCTTAGGTGTCATGCCAGGAGCCAGAGGTTTTACAAAAGCGAATATGGCCTTATATGACGCACATGTCTTGTTCTCCATTAGAGAAAAACAAACTGGCGGAGCCTGTAAATAATTTTTCTTTATTTAGTTAGTTTTATATCAACTGCATATTGATTTAAGAAGAACCATAGTTTTCCAAAATGTATTCAGAGTTCAAGTACCAAAATTTTCATCGTAATGCATCAGAACAACATTGCAGTGTTTACTTATTGTAAGATGACGCACTGTGTATTGAAAAGGCCTATTAGTTCTTCTAAGGTTAATATTATTAAAAAGTCAGTTTTTAATGTTATGATTCAGATGAGGCATATCACACTTTTATACTTCCTTATTACTTTCATTGTAGTAGTAGACAAAGTAGGAACTGCCCCTTTCAACCGACACGCGCAGGTGGAGATCTCAAAGTCTAGCTCGGATCTGCCGTTCTAATCCCAGAGAGGGGCTTTTGCGCGATTTTACGGAAAAGCGTAATGTTGGCTGTACTGTATTTTGCAAATTGGAAACAACATTTTTGACCATCTTTGTATAAAATCGCTTTCAAATGGGATGAAGAAATAATGGGATGAATATGCAAGCATCAATTCATTCTAGTGAGCTATTAAAAATTTTTTCTGAATTGGATTGGCAGGGGAATGAAGGTTACGACACGGAAATGAAAAAACCAAATTAGCAATATATTTCAGAAATATCTTGTTTATAAGTGTAAAATTAATTACTGCATACACTTTTCACATCTGAAAATGTTATGGTATGACCTTTTCCAAATGAAAGATTAAGTTTGATTTTTAAATAATTTCTATATTTAAAAAAGTAAAAATATTTGTATAAAAAGTACATTTCTATGTTTAATATAAGTAAAAAAATTAAAAATATTTCTATAAAAAGTACATTTCTATATAATATAAGTAAAAATTCACTATTTAGACATTTAACATTGAAACTCTGCTCCTTCTCATTACGTTCTCAGTTTTCATCTTCATTTGTGTGTTTTTTTTTCAATTGCTTCCTGTTCTATTTCTTGATTTATATTATTTTCTTTCCTAAAATGAAAATCTTTATTAGTCACGTGCAACAAGTGTTTTGAAAAAAATCGGTCTAAATTTACAATCCAATCATTGTAATATGCATTAGCTATTATTTAAAACACGTCAATTAGCTTATAGGTTTACATTACAATGAAATCAAATGAAGCCTTCTGTACGAGCGTGTCAAGAGGCGGCAGGACTCAGATCACGCGCTCACTCCTACTGTGTTCATTTAACACGGGGCATATTTAATGTTTTGGCATTTTCTACAAAGAAGATAATTATATTGATAAATAAACTAGGATATTTCCATGTACCTTCAGCAACATGTAGATGATATAAATAACCAAAATAATGAATATTTTATTTTTTTGAAATCAGAAATAAAATTTTTCATAAGGATTTCACAAAACAAGTTGCATTGTACAATTGTTATTTGTCAGTGAAAATTTTTTAACTTTCGACTGATATTAAATTTACATATTTATAATAAAGTTGCGTTTTTCAATTATGCTATATTGTAAAGCTTTTTAGCGATTTATTCAGATTAAAATTTGCATTACAACGACAGTGGCCGATCGTGATTGGCGGCGGGACCAAACAGTTCACCGTTTAATCCGACGTGTTGTGCGACCGCAGTGTCGGCAATGCAGTGCGATCGTTTGAACATTTTCACGAATTATTTCTAAGTTTACACACTGTACATAAATTTTACGAGTCATCTTAAGAAGTCCTCTTTAAGGAAAAAAAATTACACCCCCTCTGAATTATGAAATTAGTATAGGCCTATGAACAATAAGCGGTATTTTTATAAGAGTTATTTTTTTACATACGTTTTTTTTTTTACTGAAGTAACGACTAATATCGTATTGTATATAAATAATGATTTTTATAAGATGCGTTACGGAGTAAAGTATCACCATATAGTGAGTTTATGATGTAACATGTCTGAATAATCCTATTCCACGTTGCCCAACGAATACGACCTTGCCCTAGGTTATTAAAAATAAGCTTCAATATTTAGATAAGTCTTATAAAAAATTCCGGTTACCCTGGCCCTGCCAGACAGTATGGTGTTATCTCGCTCATACGTGTTCGAATGCTAGCAGTCGCCAAATTGTCGCCAGTCGTTAAGGAAGAATATGTAGTGCGGGTTACAAAACGCTACGTTGCAGGCAACGCGTATAGACGGTTTTCGGCCTGACTCCTGCCGCCGCTTAAAAATAATACTTAACATGGTGGTATTACTGTTAGAACAGAATTCGCCCAAATATCACCAAATTGAGTAATAATAAACAAATGTGATAAATATCGATGAAAAAATACTGCATTGCTAATAGTTAACAGGGATCGTAGTTAACAGGCAGGATGTTTCAGAACTCCCTACTAATATTTTAGGGAATTGTTTCTGGTTTAGAAATATATCTAAATACCATATTTAAATTGTCCGGAAGTCCTTAGTTACTCACACAGCCGCCATCTTGTTTTTTTTCACATAATAATTTTTATTTCCGTAACGGAGGGTTGTATTCGGTTCATATTTGGTATGAATCTTTATCATACCAACATACATTTTCAGAAAAAAAAAACTTTTTACCACTGTATATTTTCAAAATGGCGGCCATTTTTAATTTTCAAAGTCAAATATCTCAAAATCGGTAATTTCATAAAAATTTTACAACACTGAAAAAAGTAGCCAAATTAAATTATCTAACCAATGGTAACAAGTTTTTAAGGATCTGTCTGACAACAAATAACAGAGTTATTGCGATTTTTCTCAAAAAAAAAAACAAAAAAAACATTGATTTTGCATATATTGCAAACATTGATATATATATACTCAACTACAAATATAATGTAGTGTGTTGAAATTTGATGCTTCATCAAGTTAACACTTAGTTTGAATGCTGAAGGTGCAAGCCTGTAAAGCTTCCATGCTGAAATGGCACCCTAATACATTTGCTATTAAAAGAAACTTAATGGTTAATCATTAAAACCTCTTACTTCATAGCAACTGATCATTTTTGAGTCACATGGACTACCATAAATTGAGCCTACTGTCTTGCATGGTTTTCCAATCATAAACATTTCATTACTTTCAGTATCCAGAGCAAAATTTTCAACTAAGACAATTGTCTCATCTTCAGCATGACACAATTGTCTGGGACATCACACTTAATCTTAAATCCTGAGGTTGAGTATGATTTGAACTGTTGAGAAAAGTTGCCGTCTACTAATGGACCACCATAGTGCTCTTGACAATAGTTTTCTAATTTAAGAGAGGTTTTAGCTACTGACTGGAAAAAAAGAGCTTTATTATTTTCGACATAATGTCTATGCAATTTTTGCAGTGGTTTTACAAACTTTTTTTAACTTTCTCTTAAGCAGACGCATAAAATTCTCAAATGGAAAAGCGCTAAATGTGTCCAAAGTGCCAAAATTCTTTGCATCGTTCACAATGTGGAGAAGTCCATGCACATTGTGAGACACATATTCTCTTCCGTACAAGATTTGGAAAACTTCAACAAAATGAATGAGCAAAGACTGTGCATAATCAGCGTATTCTGAGAGTAAATCGTAGTTAGTCAAAATGCGCCTCGCAATGCGCCTCGGCCTCAAATCTGGCCACCTCAGGACTTGGACGTAGGATATTTCTAAATGGCCGGATTAATCGGCAGTTTGTTAAAAAAAAGTTGGCGAAACTTCGTTATCCGACTCCACCAACTCCGCCGTTGTTGTCGATGTGAAAATTGCGATATTACGATTATATCGTATCACGATATGATTACGATTTTATCACCTGATTTAGTTTTCTTCTAATATAGGCCTAATTAAACATACCGTAACGTACCTTTTGACAATAAAACAAATAACTTATACTGCCAATGAGTAACTGAAAATAACAAAACAAGTCCAAATTTTAGCTAACGTAACCTGTAACATTATCACAGAACAACACAAAATAAACCAACCAAGTTTATTGTGTAAGTGTAGTGAGAAGAAGAAAACTTCGTTGTAACTTAACTAGCCTAACATAGCGTCACACAAATTCTGCCAAATACAAATCAGAAAGTTATTTTTTTGCTCACCTTAGATTTTGTTGTTATAAACATCGCTGTTTGGTTGTTTATTACAAACCCATAAAAACTGTTATATTGTTAGATTAGATTATTATTATGATACATTCTTAACTCGACTAAAACAATTACAACTATCGAATAAAAGCAATATCGCAATTTTCACATCAATAACAACAGGGGATAACGAAGTTTTGCCAAAAAGTTAAACAGACACCAAAATAAGGTTAAACCAAAGGTAATTGTTGCTAATAGGCACCACCAATTTTAAACCTGGATTGGTAAGAGCTGATTAAGGTAGCCTAATCCAGTTTAGCATCCAGATGTGGTTCAGTTGGGCCTAACTTTGTTATCATTGTTTAATTAACAAGGAGTTTAGGTTACCTTACGGATCAATTCCTTCAAGGTAAGGCCCTCATTGCAGTCTCTCTTTAACCAATTAATATAAAGTGTGTGCTTAGGCCTAGGCCTATTTGGCACAGTTTGATACTATGAAAAATATTATGATATTCTTTGACCAAGTTCTACTCTTAAGAAGAGTGGTTGAAAAATCAGAACCAAGTTTATTAACCTTTCTCTGCTACTCAACTTACTGATCTAACTTATCCAAACCACACTGATGATACACCTCCACTCTGCTTTTAGGCACTTTGCTGTAACTATTTAGCCTATTATACACAAGTTCAAAGTAATTAAATAACTGAAATTTGAGCAAAAATGCTCATGGTCTTATGACAATTTATTATCGTTCTTTCACCACGAGAAAATAAAAGAAGGAACCAGTTTAGGTGATGCTGGTGCCTATTATGAACATTCCTAAAATTATGTGATTGGAAATAAATTAACCTATTATTTGCATGTAATACTCACGTGTAAGTAGGCAATGGACGATGGAGGCAAATTGAAATATTGGAATATTATGTTACCGATATCGATTCATTAACGACACAAGGGGGAGAGGAGAATGGAATGAACACTAACCCGCGTTTTCTTTCTCATTGCTTCTTCTTCTTCTTCTTCTTCCCTCTCTCCTCATAGAGTAATCATATCTTCTATACTTATATACGTATTATTATTAATATTATATTTTAAAGCGGTACTGATTTTGCATTTTTTGTATAATATGAAGGCATAAAGTACCTATTTTAAGTACTTTTTATTTATTTATACATGCCAACGGACATTGCCAATTTTTATGAACTTTCAATACAGTAGACATAATATAATAATACATACAAAACAATTTTCAGTGCGCTATTCAAATGAAATTTTCTATGAACAACACTAACAACGTACAGAAGAGATCATATCTTAAATTAAAAAAAAACAGGTTTATTCATCCCAATTTGATCTACAATGTAACTTATAAATATATAAAAATAATAAAATATGAAATTAGATAAAAATAAAAAGTTCAACAACAAGTAACATCAAATACTTAACTCAATCCAATCCTGTCCAATCGATAATTTTTTTCTACAGTATCAGAAGTGCTTAGTAATTTCAATATAAGCAAAACAGTCAAATAAAAAAACAATAAGAAATGTCGCCAAGGCGAGTATTTTCCGGTATTTCATTAACTTTATTCAAGATGCGTTATTTATTCAATATGGATGATGCTGAGAGAAATAAATTAAGTTATTTTGAATTGAAATACAGGTCATTTAAAAAAATTATACTATATAGACCTAATTATAATGATGATATTAGAATAAATCATGCAATTCTTTGTGGGTTACCTTTATTTTTTCCTTATTCATTACATACTGTACATAAATTACCAGTAGCATATAGTGTGTTTCCGAACAACCTGGAATTATTTTGTTCCTTAGGTATAGACAGTTAAAAAATATCAATATAAACATACGTCCTAAAATGCTTCGTTAGGCCGCTAGCCGCCATTTTTTTATTTACACATAATAATTTTTATTTACGTGACGGTTTGTTGTATAAAATTCATATTTGGCATGAAGCTTTATGACAACAATGTCCATTTTCAAAACAAAAAATTATTTTGGTCCAATGAGTGTTTTCAAAATGGCGGCCATTAAAATTTTTAAACTCAAATATCTCAAAATTGGTAAACGTTATCAAACTACTATAAATGGTAAAAAAGATAAAAGATTTAATTAACTAACCAATGGTGCCAAGTTTGTAAGGATATGTCAACAAATAACGGAGTTACTGAGATTTTTCTTCTAAAATAACCTAAATTTGCATGCATTTTAATGGAAGAAAATCAAAGATTTTATGCATAAAAATGACAATCACTCCGTTATCTGTTGTTCGATCCTTATAATCTTGGTATCGTTAGTTAGGTAATTTTATTCGTCAACTTTTTTGTCTCTTGTAAAATTGTGATAAAAATTTACCGGTTTTGAGATATTTGAGTTTTAAAATTTAAAATGACCGTCATTTTGAAAATAAACATCGGACAAAAATAATTTTTTTCCTGAAAATGGACATTGGTGACATTAAGGTTCATACCAAATATAACTTAATACAAAAACCATCAATAAAATAAAAATTATCATGTGTAAAAAACAAAATGGCGGCTGGCGGCTTAACCAAGCATTTAAGGACAAAAGTTTATATGATTTTTTTTACTGTCTCGACCTAGGGAACATACATACAAAATATTTCCAGGTTGTTCGGAAACACCCTGTATAAAGTTCGGTATATAAAGTAAGTATAAAATTCTAATGTTTTGTTCAAAAATATGAAACCCTATATGTGAAAGAAATAAGCGAAAACATATCCACAAACATCCAGAGCGGGGATATCCACGATGGACATCCGATAGATATCTACTGGACATCTGACTTTTCTTTAAATTATTGATCCACTTTTGGATATTCATAGGATATCCAAACATATCCAACCGTGGATATCCACGTATAGACGTCTTCGGGACATCTGTGGGATATCCACCATATCGATGGATATTTGTGAAGATACAAGATATCCTATGGATGTCCATGAGATATCGTATGCTGTATGGGTTTTATTAAACAATGTATACCTGTCTTTGTAAGATGACATTGTTTAACGTGTTGTACTTATTTGAGTAATAAATTATAATCATAAATACCTGTTGAATCCAATTCTTGTGCAACAGATTCCCATGTTTTTTGTACTTTGTCCCTGTTGCTGTATTCCTTCAGGTGAAAATCATACAGGCAGGGATGGCTTTCGACAGCCTCTGCTAACCTCCCTTGGAATACAATGTCTACCGTACTAAACAAACACTTGAACACACTTTAAAAATGTTAATTAAATTTATACGTAAAGTCAATACAAACACCTGCAACGTAAAACCAAACCAAGATGAAACCTGGTTTTTTTTTTTCGTGAAACAAGTTGCATGACATGAACGAAACTACAGTTTCATGAAACGCAGGGTTCACAGCCCTGTGTTAATCTAATCTACCAGTTGCACGCAACTTCAGTTTCACGTTTCATGAAACCAGTTGCATGAAACGCTTTTCTCCAGTGTGCATCCTGCCTTATGCTACGAATTTACAATTTCTTAAGTCACTTTGCATTTAAGAAAAATATTTTGGGTCATGTATAGACACCATATTTACATAAAATAAATATGACTTAAATACCCATCAGTGTATTAGTTTTTGTAAACGTAATGCCATTCTGAGCTCATTCCCCTGCCTTTTGCAAGACAGGGGAATAACAGCCAGGGGAATGAAGAATTAAAGGTTATGTTGGTCCCCTCCAAAACTGCAACGTGCTCACAATGAGGTTGGAGATTTTAATGCAGTATGGTTTTGTAAACTAATTGATATCTAGAACATTGAATTATTACATATACTTTCAGAGCTATGATGAACAGGGTAATGAAGCTTAATCAAAACAATTCAATAGTTTTTAGCAAGAAACACTGATTGAAGTCAATGAGGACTCAACGAGAGTCTGAAGACAGTGAGTTTTATTACTATTACTCACACAATTTAAATATGCTATCAATTATTATTCTTTATATTGCACTTTTCCATATAACAGATATATATATATATATATATATATATATATATATATATATATATATATATTGTATGGCTCATTTAGCCAGCCACCAAGGTTTAAGAACAAGAAAATAAATTCTGCTTATCAGAGCACCTGAGTCAGTATATGTAAAAACTAAAATAAAAGTTATATCTCTTTATTATAGAGCTAAATCCAGGGTGCTAAGCCATTACAGCCCAGCTCTACTTAAACTATGCATACCGGCCAATCCCTCCGAGAAAGCACTCAGTGGGCACTCTGCGACTATGTGCTCCATAGTTTGGTACTCTGCTACACAGTCGCATGACTGGTCTTGTGTCATTCCCCATTTGTACTTCCAATAATTAATTACATCTTCTCACTCCAGTGCGGAAACGATTGAGTATGAGTATATAACAGAGGTTGGAATTTATTAAAAACAAATGATTCATGATTGATAATCGATACTTATTTAATACGCTAAGGGTTTTTTTGTCTTGAGAACTCCTCCCACAATTTTTAAGTTTTTGGTGTCGTTGGATAGGGCTTGGTCTGTAGTTGTTTCCGCCAAAACTTTATGAGAATCGGACTGAAAATAAAAACGCTATCCAACATTGAAATCTCAAAATTTCCCATTTAAATAACATTGGAGGGACTGAACAAAACATACGGTTACAGCTGATTAGTAACAGTTAGTAAAGTTATTGGCGATTAAAGATATTCACATTATTGAATTGGTCGGATGTCATTGATTTAGAGCTAAAGTAACATTTGTACTGTATTTAAATAAATTGCTCGATTTCGAGCAACACGTATACTAGTTGATTTAAAATGGCTAAAATGGTAATTTTAGGGGGGGTTAAAGGTATCCGTTAAGTTGGTTAACATTGACCCCTTTAAGATAAGTTTCATTTAAATAAATATTTACCAGAAGATTTTGAATGGTTGGTCAACTTTGATCCTCTAAACAACTGTTCAAGATGTTTTAGAAAGTGATTGAACAGTGTAGCTTGTGTTATGTGGTAGTTAGGCGCTCGAAACATTCCTACGTATCATGGATCTGAACTGTTTTTATGTTTTAATTGGTTAAAATAAAACATAGCTATGGTATAATATTTTTATTTATACACTCCTAAATTACCAATTCCGAATAGACAGGTTAAAAAGTTGTTCTTATATACTATAGTTGGATCCTAGCTAAACTGCTGTAATCATAAACATACTGCCCTTGACAATGAACACCGTTTCTGTTTTTTGTATAAATAAACAATAATTAATAGGCCTAGATATTATAATTAAAACCATTTAGGCCTAATAAAAGGTCAAAATGTTTAAGCTTGAAAGAAAAATATAACTTAGTTAAAGATCCATGGCGCAAAGGCAATTTTACGCTTAAACATTACCGTTTGCATCGAACATGCACTCTAGCCTTTATGTCTCTTAACACTGAACAATTGCTATATTTTAAAAAAAAAAAAAAAAAAAAAAAAAAAAAAAAAAAAAAAAACTTACAGTGATAATAAGTAAACTTATGAGCTTTAAAGAAAAACATAAAAATACATTAAAGGTAGGGCCTATATGGTTCAAAAATATTTCTATGCTTAAACATTAACGTTAGCATCGATAAATTTTAATCCCTAAAAATCAACAGAATCGTTTTCCAAATTCAAATACCACTTTTCATTCAGAAATTTATCATTGATTTAAAAATCCCCTCTTGAATTAACAGGTGTTACATTTACATTTTCATTTTTTTTACAATATCGTCCACATCGTACTCTATTTCGTCCTTTACTTCTGGCCACCGCCAGATTTTTCCATTCAGGGCCATGGAACTAACATTAATTTTGATCTTTCCTTCTGAATCGGTTGTCTTCTTTCACATTTTCTTTATTATAGATTTTTATTCTTTTTCATCATTTGTCTTCCGCTTTTGTTTTTGCCGGCCTTTTCCTCTCTTTGGATGTTTTTGATGTTTCTCTTTCTTTTAGGAAAGCTTCAACCTCCTCTAATGAAACACGTTTCCCTGGTACAACTGGGAGCATATTTATTTCCTTTATCAGTAGGCAGTATTGAGAGACTCTAAATAGGTCTTGAATTCATGTGAAACGTTACTGATAGCTTCATCTGGAGTGGATCTTGCGTAATTTGGATGTTCTTTAAGTATTTTTTCCTTATCAACGGGGAATATCCCGGTACAGGCAAAACATTTTTTGATGTTTTCTTATATGTTTCCGACTCCTTCAAGGGTTTGCAAAATATTAATACGGTAGAGATATACATGACTTGCCTTGTAGAATTTCTCCGAACATCTTCAAAACTAATCGCCACTGACGTTTCAGGGGGAAAACATAGCGACATCAAGTGGCTGAAGTAGATGCGTTGAATTGACTGGCTAAAACAGAAAAGAACTTTGCTGGGTTTTACACAGCTTCAAAACGTTTAAACTGCGATGGGCTGAAAGGTTATCACCAAGAGAACCTTCTTCCCAGCTAAAATGTAAGAAGATGGATATAAAAGAAGAAATGCACATTTATCAAAACTACCAGAACGACAGATATAACCCACTAAATGCAATCCAGTTCCCTCCAAAAATATCATATTCAAAAAAATATTAGATATAATAAAGGCCAAAAAAATTACTATTAAAATTAGTTTCAGGTGTATCAAATTATATAATTTTTTTTATTTGACTCCAATCAAAATGCTAGACACTTAAAACTTTTTACCATATACTATGGGGAATAAATGCAATGTGATGAACCATAGTAACAGTTATAACATATATCAACAGGGTCAAATTATCCCATACAGTCTGTATGACTTCATTATTTTCTATATGTTTCAAGTTACATAAATGATACCACCATACTTTAATTTATGAATGAGAAAACATAGTTTGACGTAATGTTAAAAAGTCTTACCTGTACATTTTTCAAAAAATTAAATAAGAGGTGTCTAGGCACTAAATAAAAGAAAACGTACTACTACAGTAGGTTTGATAAATTTCAAGAGGGTCTTTGTGAAACCAAAATGAAAATTTTATAGCAAAGAGCTTGCCACCAGCTGTTTGCTCAACACAAGTACTAAACATTATCCTTCTCTTGTTAATAATAACTGACACTACCTGACTAAACACGGAAGGACCTGAGTTATCGATTCTCACACAGAGAACGAACATGAGTTTATTCAGGTATCCTGCTTTAGTCCACTTTACCACGGACACTATCTTTGGGGTTTAGCTGATAATCATATATCAGTGACTGAGTATATAGACAGTTTTCTACAACAACAGTCGGGGAACTTGTCTCGACATCAATTTGGCAGATATTTTAATTTGTCCAACTGTGCATCATTGCTTGCTGACTTTTTCTCGATAAGGTCTTACAAATATTAAAATTCATAGTGTTAGCCCCGGAACTGCGATTTGACATATTATGAGATTAGTAAGTTACCTCCGTCTGCAGTTCCAACTTGTAGTTTTACAGCTACATATGTTTCGGTAATTATGCCATTATCAAGCTGTACACAAATACAAATATTTTAGTATCAGTACAATTTAGGTGCAAGTTTAGAAATGAAATTTAACTTTTCCTTAAATCTCATCCACACCAATGGACATATTTTCCCAACATTACGAGTTGATAGTGGATCAAAGAATGATGTTTAAGAATTAGCCTTAAGGAAAACTCAGATTAAGAAAAACCTGGGGGGACATATCTGCGATTAACAGAACACACATTGTCAATGGCTCGCTTCAATTAAGTTAAAAAAAACTCTAGTTTTTAATTAATTATATTAGTTAGAAACAGTTATCAAGCCTGAAATAGTTTTTATATGTTCTAGGAAGGCGTACTGATATAATTATAATAGCGTATAAGAGTTAAATATGTTAGTGCTGTACTTGTAAGCAGTATCAGACTTCTAGTTTACAACTCCATTTACAATTACTAGTATCCGTGTTGCTCGAAATCGAGCAATTTATTTTAATATAATACAAATGTTACTTTTAGCTCTAAATCAATGACATCCGACCAATCCAATATTGTGAGTATCTGTAATCACCAAAACAACACGTATTTACAGCTGATTATTAACACATTGTCATGTTTAAAATGCTTTATTCAATCCCAATGTTATTTAAATGGGAAATTTTGAGATTTCAATGGTGGATAGCGCTTTTATTTTCAGTCCGATTCTCATCAATTTTTGGCGTAAACAACTACAGACCAAGCCCTATCCAACGACACCAAAAACTTGAAAATCGGTTGATAATTGTAGGAGGAGTTTTCAGGACAAAAAACCCCTTAGCGTATTAAATAAGTATAGATTTCCACTAACTGCGTTCTACATTGTCTGTTTAAAGTCTGGGAAATTGTCATATGACTGTAGGATTAATCGGCCAGCAGAAGTGTCTTGTAGATGATTTTTTAGCTCCTAAAAGCATGCATGTATTTAATAATAAGTAGGTAGATGTTTGTATTTGGAAAAATGCATTTATATATTTATATCAAAGTGACCATGCCAAACTTTTTAGGTCAAAATTTTTAGTGGGTCCATCACGAAAGTAAAATTTCGAACAGAACGTTATGAGGTATGAAATATGATGATGACCTTGTAAATATTGCACAATATTCGTGATAACGGAGCAATTAATTTGGTATACATTAAATTTTATTGAGATTTTTTTTTATAACATCAATATTCCCTAGTCACTCGATCTGGTGAAGAACGATCTCGATACTTCCAACATATTACACAAGCAATAATATGATATTTTCAATAAAATGTTTTCAATTCAATTTGTTTATTTGCAAAATGCTACATAACAGGTTAATTCCTAAATATAATGTAGCATAAAAAATCAATAAGTCTAGTGAGGGTACACAACATTCTAGTTCTTCATCTTCATTCACAACAATTGACTAACATAAATAAAAAAATAAATTAATTAATAACTTAGCTGTCAACAACAAATACATGCAATGTGTGATGATTAAAATCTACAAATTAATAGCATTGATAATAAAACATTTAGACCAAAACATTTAACAATTAACTTACGAAATTTTATCACCGAATTATTAAAAATGTCTATGTTATGCGGCAATGAATTAAACAATATACACATAATTTAATTGGAGAGTTGGCTCCATATTAGTTCTCGAGTGAAGGAGAAAGAACAAAAACGACATCGTGTATTATATCGTGGAACATTGAAATGTACTTGAGATAGAAGAGCTCTGTCGTCGAGCGCACCGCTCACAAGCTGATGCAGGTAAACCAACATAGCCACCCGTCGCCTCTTGGCCAGGGAGTCCAATTCAAACATAAATAAGAGCTCGGGGTAGGGAATGTCTGTTTGTAATGTCCAAACTCTTTGAAATATAAGAGTCTTAAAAACTTATTTTGGACATTATCCATCTTATCGGAGGTGTATGCGTATTAGGGGGTTCCACAAAACCAACCCGAATTCCAAACGAAATCGAACTAAAGAACAGTAAAGGAGTTTAATGGCACTAGTATTTGTTAAAATATTTTTTTTATTGATTTATTTTTTATAAATTTGATTTAAAAAAAAGATGTTTTTCATATTCTATTTTCAATTGTTCTTTTTCATTCACCTCTGCTGTTTGATAAGAGTGACATAATTCACGTTAGTCTTTTCTGGGTGTAAACACAGATATGTTATATTCTTCTTCAAATATTTTTGGTACATGATATAGTTACCGTAAGACTTTACGTTTCCGTCTTCAGGTGATTTACACAGTTGAACGTAATCCCTATGAAGGTCAAAAATAGTTTTACCTCCATCAATATAATCGCGGGTACTGGTTTTGCAAATAGTATATACTAAATCCTACACTAAAATTGCAATTATTCAGCCAGAACGCTGATTTTTCCGCGTTGTGTTCCGTTGTGAGCATACAATTTGACACACTGCATAGGACAATAAGTATAGAAATGATCTAACTTATACAATTTAAGTATTCTTTCTTTCGGCCGCATAAAGTCCTCTAAATACGTCTTACACTTGCAACGACAGTAACCTTGTGAGCCACCCTGTCAATTTGGTCTTGATGTACAACAAAACACTGTTTATCGCAACAGTACTGCTCCATCGTCACAGCAAGACGTCACATTAAGGACTGAGAAGTTCTGCGGAGAAGTTCCAGACGTTGTTATTATTGTTTTTTATCTTACAATTGACGTGATGTAACAGAGTACAAGTCGTCGCCTGTCGAATTTTGTAAAGTAGACTACGTTCCAGTATGTTTTCCATATTGTGGATATGTTGGAAATGAATATGGTTTTTGTTAGGTCTTCTGTCTTCACCATGGTCATCGAAGTAAAAGGTGGTCAGCATTGGATTGGAGAATATGACATTGTTCACGTTGAAATGAGAAAAACTGTGAACCTAAGCGTATTTATTTAGCATGATAATATTTGATTAAATGAGTCTCGTCAACATCTGGCGTGTTCCCGAATCTCATGTAAAAACGATCCTCTTCCTTGGTGGTAACACTGTTTTTGGCCTTGTTTTTCCCCCTTTAACTGTTGGTCCCTCTTCATTTGCATATCGAAGCGAATTAATCTTCAGAAAGGTGAATTGTAGTCAAGGTCCGCCATGGGATAGTCATCCTCTTCCCACTTGCAAAGTACTACACCACAATAAACGCATTTTGTCGCATCAAGAGAGGAATGTACGTGACGAATTGTGCATCAGCGAGATCTTTGCTGGTGGGAGACTGCTTATTCCAGTCAAAGAAAGTCTTCTCCCTTACCATCGGTTCGTTAATGTCGAGTAGATCCAGATGTTCCGCACCAGTTTTGTTGCGTGGTCGAGAGTGCAAATGAAACCTGGTGCATTTAAGTGATGATAAAGACATTGACGTGTTCCTTGATCAGGTACGGCGTCAACTGCATCGTATGGTTCACCGTATTCGTGTAGCATTGGCAAAGCAGGAAGGAGTGACATTTTCGTGATCGGTGTGCAACCGAGGTCCTCCAGACTGAAGGCCAACCGCGTAGCCTTGAATAGGTTTTCCAGTACTTCAGCGTTTTCCAAATCCGGTGCGAAAAGAAGTTGGAACGGGAAATAATGTGAGAAACAGCGCGAAACGTTAACCGTCAACGAAACTTTAAACGGTTTAGCTATCGGTGATGTGGCAACGAAAAAACACAGTGCTACCAGACTCGATGAGAGGAATCATCAGTGGTCCTTCGAATTATGGTAAAACTCAGCTGATGTTCACTCTGCTCACAGAAGCGAATGGTTTTAAGTTTTCAAACTTCCGTTCAAGCTCCGTCGAGTGATATTTAGAAGCTTCCGCTAAGCCTTTGGTCAGTCCAAATTAAGTTTTCTCCGAGACAACACTAGATTAGATATCTGGCAATCACAGGTTACCTAGATCGATTAATTTCTTACAGGGAGAAATAATGTAAAATCCATTTATTTGTTAATGTAAAAAGTATACTTAAGTCTTATACTTATATTTGAAGGTTTCACACAAATCTTCCAAATCCCAACTTGGTAGTAAGAGGATCACTGTTTCGTCCATCTCACGCTAGATTACTGGTAAAATCACAATCATAGGTATATGGAACTGTACCCTAAAAACAATAAAACAATGCGCACAGTATTCAACAATCTTCAAACAATTGTTTTAGGGTTAATCAATCAATTGACCAGCGCATCACTCACGAACAAGCTTAACCGAAATGCCATAATGGCGCGCAAATTACGCGAAACGAAAAAAGCAGCATTTTGTGCTTCCTTTAAGTCATTCTATTCTAAATACAGACCATAATAGTTTTACTCTTAGTAAAGTTACCGTTTATGGATAAGTTTGAATCAGTTTTTTCTGGAACTTAGTCTTGATTAATTTATATTAAGTGTAAAATAAATAAAATATCATTTAATATTTTGTGAAGTATAGTATCGATTTACACCAGTATCGATACATCCCGAACATTCTGATACATCCCCGGCAACATCCCGACTGTGAACTCGGAGGGCGTGCGGTTCGTGGAGATATATATTGGTTTGAAGATTGGGCAATGTAGGAAAAAAATTGATGTTGTTGTTGATTGTACTGATTGTTAAAGTCAAACTGAGCACCGACGGTCATGTGGGGTTGTAAGTTCTTTGTCTGCTTCTTATCACGAAAAACTGTAATGCCATAATTTGGAATTCGAACTTATCTTCTTCATCTAATTTCTTGTACTTTGGAAGCATAGGCAGAATAAACATTCGGTCAGGATTACCTACTGATGTGTTGTTTGCATCAAGCTTTTTCAATAACTGGTCTTGAAAAGGAGATAGTTTTGAATTTTTACTAGTTTTATCATCGAGCTTTTTGCGGTTGAGTACCAGTTCTCTGGCACTGGAAACAACATCGGCCGCCGATTCCTTCTTTTGCTGGTCTTCAGCTGTTTGTGTTGTCTTGTCAAAACAATTTCTTAAATTTTTGTTAAATTAATTTAGTTAAGTTATCACATGGTTGTTAAATGCATCTAGTCGTAGTGTTTTTGGCACTCTTTATTATTGTTGGATGTCAGTCAATTAATTCTGTTATTTATTCATTGTTGCCTTATGTAACGACCTAGTTGATGATGTCTTGTTATTGTTTTATTACAATTTTTATAATTATTTTTCATGTTATCATTATTGTTGTTATTTATTTCTTGTTCAGTTATCATTAATTTTATAATTGTTGTTATTTCATCAAACTTGCCAGTCACTCAATCACAATTGTTGTCCGGATCTTAGTTAGTTTTGGACTTAAGTTTGTACCTATTGGTTATTATAATTGTAGTCTTATGCCTGCCATCTTGAAATTGTTGTAATTTTTCTAGTGAAATGGTGTATACCGTAAAAAAGAACAAAGGAGAATCTTTCAAATTTAACTTGAAATGCAGATGTTCATTGTCATGGCACAAGAAATAGATTTAAAATCCACAGAGAATTAAACAGATTAATTTTTACAAAGAAATCTCATAAGGAAGGTGGAATTAGTCTTTTAATAAACTCTGTCCCAGTGCATTCAATATATCATGCAATCGTTTTAAGAAATCTGCGAAGTCTTGGTTATTGGAAAATCCCCAGTATTGTTGAAATATTGGATTGTGATCTGAGTAGTATTAGATTTAGTTATCTTGACTGTGATATTACCCATTTCTATGATATAAGATATAAGGACGTGATCTATTGTATACAGCTTAACAATCAATAAATACAGGGTGTTTTCGAACAACCTGGAAATATTTTGTGTATTTTGTTCCTTAGGTTGAGACAAGAAAAAAAAATCCTATAAACATATGTAGTAAAATGCTTCGTTAAGCCGCTAGCCGCCATTTTGTTTTTTACACATAATAATTTTTATTTCCATGACGGATGGTTGTATTAAGTTCATATTTAGTATGAACTTTTTTGGCATCAATGTCCATTTTCAGGGGAAAAAATTATTTTTGTCCAATGTGTATTTTCAAAATGACGGTCATTTAAAATTTTTTAACTCAAATATCTCAAAAACAGTAATGTATATTAAAATTTTACAAGACACAGAAAAATTGACAAATAAAATTATCTAACTAATGATACCAAGTTTGTATAAATCGGATAAACAATAACGGAGTAGCTGTGATTTTCCTTCTAAAATAACCTTAATTTACGTTGATTATTAAGGAAAATCGGTGTTTTTCTGCAGACAAATCCCAATTACTCCGTTATTTGTTGTTTGATCCTTGCAAACTTGGTGTCATTAGTTAGATAATTTAATTTTTAAACTTATTTTTGTTTAGTGAAATTTTTATTAAAATTACCAGTTTTGAGATATTTAAATTTAAAAACTACAAATGGCTGCTATTTTGAAAATACACATTGGACAAAATTAATTTTTTCCTGAAACTGGGTATTGATGCCATAAAGGTTCATACAACATTTGAACTTAATACAACCATCCATCACGGAAACAAAAATTATTATACGTAAAAAAACTAAATGGCGGCTAGCGGCTAAACAAAGCATTTTAGGACATGTGTTTACATGATTTTTTTTTTATTGTCTTGACCTAAGGAACAAATTCACAAAATATTTCCTGGTTGTTCGGAAACACCCTGTATACAGGGTGATTGATATAAGTGTGCCAGCTGTTTTACATGGAAACTGCAAGAGCTTTCGAAAAAAGTTAAATAGTAACCCCCCTGGAAATTAAGTCGAGTTTTTTATAATGATAATGAATTTTTTTTTAAGTCGGCCATTTTTCAAATATGGCGGCCAACTGTAAAATTTCAAATGGAAACCCCATATTTTTATATGTTTTTCTGATAGAACATAACATTTTAAGACATTTTTATTCTTGGCATTTTTTTCGATAAACCTAACCGTTTTCGAGTTATAGGCAAAAATCTTAACATAAACTACCCAGACATTAACCATTGTATTTTCCGAATACTGTCTGTAACACCGTCGACAAATCAGCTGTTTCATTGTTAGATACTATCACCTGTTAATTAGCACTTCCTATCAGCTGATTATATCTGCCATTTTTTCCAAAATGGCAGCCAACTTAACAAATAAATAAATAAATTAACAATTTAAACACCAGAATTATTAAATATTTTTATTACACAGTTTTTGAGGTAATAAAAACTTAAGCTAATGACTTCTATGTTGCAAAATAATTACATAAACTTAAGATTTAGCTCAAATGAAATAAGTTAACAGCATTTATGCATTAAAAAAGAGCTAAGTGACAGAAAACAACAAGTGTTTATTTACAACAAATGTTCAAAATGAAACCCATTTTGTTCCATGCAAATACGTGCTCTTTTTTCGACACTCTTAGTTGCTCGCCTCACCATTTGTCGTGGGATTGATCTTATGATAAATTCAATTCGCTCTCTCAGCTCATGAACAAATGCACATTGCCTCTTGTACACTTCGTCTTTCACAAAACCGCACTAAAAAAGTCTAACGGATGTCCGGTGATCGAGCAGGCCATTGTATTGGGCCGTTCGTCGCTATCCACTTGTTAGGAAAGTGCAGTTGAAGTAATTCTGCTACTTGTCCACTGTTATGGGGAGGGGCGCCATCGTGTTGGAAGTATAGTCGTTGCCTCTCTGCGAGTGGAACATAGTAGTGCAAAATTGAGGATGCTGGCCCAGTTCAAGGTCACCTGAGGGATGACGTCATCGAGGTCAATGACCTCACCGATGACGTCATCGATGACGTCATCGATGACGTCATCACTAATGACGTCATTTCGATGACGTCACACCCATGACGTCACAGAAATGACGTGCTGATGACGTCATCACCCCTTACGTCATCAAAACGACGTCACCGACGCCACTAAGGTCAAGGTCACGCAGAAACTTAAAATTTTTTGGCACTTTTGCCGTTTCTCACACTACGCTCCGAGTTTCAGTCAGAGTCCCCGTGACCTTGACCACTTGGAGCGAATTTTCGACGAGAAACGGCAAAAGTGCCAAGTTAAACTCGAGTTTCTGACATGACTCTGCCTAAATGGGCAATCGGTAATACCTCAGGTGACCTTGAACTAGCACAACACCCCCAATTTCATATTACTGTGACCTTGAAAACTTAACAACGGAGCGCCGACACCGATGCGCACCCCACGACAGCCACCGAGTGACTGACTGTCAGGCTCCGTGTACTCTAGGTATATGGGGAAGTGGAGGGGGAAATTTCAAGGTCATCCAAATTGTGTTTTAAAAAAAACCTATCTTGTTACTGAGCTTATATGTCAGTAACAAGATAGGTGTTTTTGCTCTTTTACTTCTTTAATATAATGAAAAAATATACATATTCTACAATGGTTAGGACAAGAAATACAACTGCTAGTCAGCTGAAGTAGTCCAAGTTGTCTGGCTCGGTCTTCATGGACGCTGGTGAGGAAGCCGTTGAGGAGTGTCCAGGCTCTTCCTTTGACTGCCGGGTGTTCCGTATATTGCAAGCGTAAACTTGCACATTTATACGGTAGCCTCGTGCCACCATCAGCTGCAACTCCTTGTATAAGTCGTTTAGCTCCTGCTGAGTCTTGATGCTCACCTCCTCGTAACTTGCGCAACTGACGTTGAGAGACATCCTGATGTTGCTAGGTTGGCTGCTGGAGTAGAAATGAAGCCGAGGCACAGCGTTTGGAGGTACATGGAAAAGTGGTGGGGGTAATGGTGGTGGGGGTATGGAAGATGCAATTAAACACTTCTAAACTTTTTCCATTGATACAAAGGGATGGAACAAATAGCACAGGTGTCCTTGTAGTTTTCAAATCTAAACATTGGTGCTAGAAATCCAAACTGTTTTCTACCACCTTCCTGTACGAACCGTCGAAGGTCTCTGACGGCAGCATTGCCACAAGGCCTACAAAACTTTTCCCCGTCTTGGAACCTATACCAGGAGTATCCCGAATACCCTCTATTATCTTTCTTGTACTCTTCGATATCCTGTTTTACTGTTATAGGGATATTATCTCGTAAAGCCGTCTGGAATAAAGATGCGTCAGTTATAACTCGTTGTAAGCAAAGCTCGTACAAGGTGCTCATCGTTTGCTAGTTGGCAACAGAATGACCGTTTTTCGCATCCAAGCAGGTTTGAATCCTAGTGCGGTAGTGGGGGTAATTACGGTAGTGGGGGTAGTTGTGAAATGCAAAGGTCAAAGGTCAAGGTCACCCGCGAAGTTTAAAAAAAATGCAACATATCAATACGTGAAGTTTGTCACATATTGATATGTTGCATTTTTTGTTTTTGTTATTTTTTTTTTGTCTTTTATGATTCGTTTATTTATAAAACATTACAACAACAACATATGTACAACATTAAAACTTAAATCTAACACTGCTGCTTGTCAGCGATGTGGATGGTCAACTCTGTAGAATTGCTACCCGTGCAGCCGTGCGACACCAGGTATAGACACCCGGGTTGAATAGAGCGAAGATCCTCGTTTTGTAGAAGATGGACGAATCTCTTGGGCAGGTACACCTGGAACTTTGGTTCATCCCCCGGAGTAAACGGCGCCTCGCTGAGACTGCAGCAGATGGCCTCCCCAACTGTAGTCTCCATCTTCTTCATAGCATGGATTATGTAGTGCTTCTCGTCTTTTAGTTCCGAGCACTTCTTTACAGGTAATATTGTTGACTTGGAGTGAGCATTGAACTGCTCGACCAAAGTCTGAAGGAACTGGTGAGATGCCATGGTCAGGTTACAGATCGTCTTCTTGCTCGGAGATGTTGTCGTCTCGGAATCTCGAGTAATACTCATGCCAGGTCCCTGTCTGCTCCCCACTTATATACTCTCCGTTACCCCCACCACTCCCCACTTCCCCATTTTGAAGGTAAGAGGCGAGTTTATAGGCATTTTTCAAAGCGCAATGTCTATCTTTATCATGTTCTGGGCTTTTTGTACAAATACATATGGTTTCCAGCATGTATTGATAATTCTTATCCAATTCCACATCATTAACCGGAACATGAGTAAATCCTTCGATCCATCTTTTCTTTTCCAGCCCCTTTGTGTAAATATTGGTAAACTTGTCTGAAAAGTGATGCATAATGTGATACAAGTCCGTGTAACTTGTAAAACCATCATACCAATCGATATGATGGAAGTGTTTTGAAATCCATCTGTTGGTAGTAGCGGCTTTACTAGTTAAAGACGAATAAGAACATGGTGGTTTAAATAAAAACGAATAAGGAACACTTGTATTCATGTCCAAAAACACAAGTTCTTTTATAATGAATCTGTCATCATTACCACGAAACGCTTGAAACTCAATAATACCAGGCTTGGACTTTACTTGTTGTTCTTCTCCCTTGTCCATTTTGAAGGTCACACGTCTGCTCATTACGAAGTCAGGAGGTCAACTGATTTCCACACCACGGTAGGTACTACTTTTATACCCGGCCGTACAGTTGTTGGCGCGTTGGTGTATATTTAACGTGGGCACCGTCCCCAATAGGCCTAACCCCACAAAATTTTGGTTATTGTTTTAAAAACTAACCATTGTTATTTAAGTTTTCATCTTTATATTTTCCTTGTTTTCATTTTCATCACTAACACTTGATTCTTCTCCTCCATCTTCCTCTTCTTCCTGTTTTACTGATTTCTTATGTAGTTGAGCGTACTTTTCCAATTGTCTCCACATCTGTACTTCATGAGGAACTCTATTAAATATAGAAGTATCTACAGGTCCGTATAATATAGGTGCGTCCGGTTGTTTGTCCAAAGTGTCTTCCAAATAATCTTTAATAATCGAACTTGAAAACACCAGTTGTCTCAAGTATCTTGTTATAGGTTCAGTAGCACAAGTTAAAATGAAAAACTCCTCTCGATTAAGTTGAATTTTGTTATCATGTCTTGTTGTGTCTCTAAACCGTAGCTGATGATCACCACGTTGTTTAATAATATCAATTTCCACATTTGAATCCAAAAGTCCTACTCTTGTCTTTCTTCCAAACATGTTACTACTTAAATAGCATTCTAGTAGATGCAAATGTTTCATAAACGATTCCCAAGCACTGTCCGTAAACAAAATCATTTTGGGTCCATGAGTTAAAATTACAGTAGGGGAATAATCTGTAGATTTCATAACACCGATTAAAACACTTTTATCCAAACTGGAAGAGATTGGGTAAAATATTCGCAAAAATACCTCACTCAATATGTTTGGAGAAATATTATCTTCAATATCCCTTTTTCTCTTTTGTATAGTCTTTCTTCTTTTACCTTTTTCTTCAACATTATTACTGGCGTGAAGTTGTCCGCAAACGTTTTGTTCACCTCCTTCCTGGTGACCTTGAGGATCTAAAAACTCAGATATCTCCTTCTCAATATCTACCACATTTTCAGGTGTACCACTAGGAGAAGCCATATTGAATACGATGCTACCCATACAACAGTAGGCAACAAACTGATGAGGAGCGGTCTGTACGCTCTGCTTTTATACTCGCGGAATGAAACAAAACCGGTTCTTACAATACATTTTTAACAATTCCAGTTAAAGGTGTGTATGTTACGATTTTATCATGTAGAATTAAACAGTATGCAGTTGTATTAGCCGGTATAGCATCGTTGAATTCCATTTCTATTTTTATATCCACACTTGAAGACTTTACTGATTCATTTTGTTTAGAACAATCGATTACAACTATTGGGTAGGCATCGAAATACTTGTCAGGTGATAATAAAGGTGTATTTGTTTTACCGTAATATGAACTTTGGAATCTCGCGTACATATCGTACAATATACTGTATTTCTTCTTAGTGAATGACACATTTAAATTGTCGTATGGAAAGAATTGTGAATTTAAATAAACTTTAATATTTTTCAAGTCACAATGATCAAATTGTCCTGCATGTTTAGTAATGGCGTCTCTTCTACCTGTTTGTAAACCAAATAGAATATACCTGGCTCGTTCTACATAATTTGATGTTTTAACAGTCCAAGTGTGTCGATCCGTAGTAGGTAAACTGGGATGCTCATGAAATTCCCAACTTCTAAATGGAATAACAATATCACGATCGGCTTTTAATTTTCTTAAAAGTAGCATTCTATGCTCGTCAGCCAATTTAACATGTGGAACTCTCCATACAATTTTGTCTAATTTTAATTTCCATTCTAAAGTCGCATCTGTAGTAGCATCTGCAGCTTTAATAATGTCTTTATCGTTAGAAGATCTCAACAAAACTAATTCTTGTTTAACGTTTAATATTATTTTCCTATAATCTTCAGCAAAACCAAGCAGCAAACGTAATGGAATATGAAAATCAAAATATCCATTTGGATTTGGAGTGATCGTGTCAATCGTAGGTAATACCCATCCGGCAGGTTTAAGTAAATTGGTTTCATTGGGTGTTATAGATGTTAATCCTTTTAAAGTTGTCGTAATACCTACTTTTTTAGTGGAATCAACTGTTACACCTGATATTTCATATCTAATTTCATCAAATAGGAAAGCCATAGGATTATTTATAAATGGAACTGTTGTACCAACAGTAGTACCGTCCTTTTTAGTAACTTGTCCTTCAATATACAAGTAACTTTCACATGGTAGTGTGTAAATGTCTTGATTTTGTATGGGAATACGAATTTCATCGTTATTGTTTAATTTCGATGAAGTGTAAGGGTTGTGGGTGTGATATTCTTTTTCCCATAGGGTTTCGTCGAATGTTGGACCCTGCGCTATATCCAGTATATCCATACTCGGTTAATTTTAATCCAATTCTCTCTAAGAAACGAATGTTCTCGCGTGTTAACTCCTCCACAGCTGAAGAGCTACTAATGCGGTTTCCCGTAGGTTGTTCGCTTTTAAATGTTAAACCCATGGTTTTGTATTAAAGTGTCGATTTTAAATGTAATCTAATCGTAATAGGCTCTTCTCTGAAGTCTACCAAGTTACCGTCTTGATCCAATACGCTCAACACGATGTCTGAAATGAAAGTGGTGTTCAACGGTAGATATACCAGGTTTTGTGGCTTTTCAACAATTTTAAATCCAGGTGGTACACTTGGGTAAAAAGTATGTATGATGTGGGTGTTAGCCCCATCCCTGTAAGCACCTTGTATAATGTTACAAGTTATGTCTATACTATTGACTTTTAATATTGTTACTGTTTTCTTACCGGAATGTGTTACATCTGGTTCTAATACAGGCCCATCGTTGGAAAATCCTAATAAATCACCAATTGAGTTTGGTTGAGTGAAATCTATATAATATTTGGAAGTAATTTCAGCTTTCATCGTATTATTATTACCTTTTAATGTTATATTGTCTTTTCCCATTTTAGTTTGCAAAAATTCATTTATATGATCAATTTCATAAGAACCTGTGGGTAACCTGCACTCTTGTAAGTCTGTAAATTTTCCACTGGCATCCTTTCCCTTATAATAATGCAATATGTTATTTTTACCTTCCGTAACATTGGGAATAGAGTTGTACGTTGTAAAATCCAATAGTGCCGCCTCCCAAAACCTTCCTTTTTGCAAGCGTAACGCTGGAAAAAGGATACTTCGTAAAGTGGACGATTTTCCTGTTAATGATACCGTATAGGAAGACATCTCAATAGTGACTGATACTTTTAGCTAGAAATTCCAAACATAAATGGCCGCATATTGAAGTATTATCAGGTTGTTCTCTTTTATAGTTATAATATATGTTTTTAGCAGATTTAAAGTAATTTTGAAGTTCTTTTGGTGGTGGCAAATTACCGAAACTATCAAAATAATATACATTGTTATTTAGTTTCTTATAACAAACCCAATGGGTGCCAGGCCCTTCAGTATTATCCAAATTTACAATTCCAGTCTCATTTTGCCACATTTTCTTTGGTAAACTGTCTTTCATAAACACACCGCGAAAAAATGGTATTTTTAAACAGGAAATATATTTAAATAATTCAATATTGGTTAATGCTTTATGTGGTATGACCAATTGATTTCTTTCATTTAATATGCACGATAAGGTCTTAGGTAAAGACCTGCCCCGTTTTTTACCATTGACCACACGGTGGGCTTCTTCCTGCCTTTTCTTGTAGATCGTCGTCTTCTTTTTATATTTCCTCCATGTTTTCTTGTGGTTGACCTCCTTTTTACTCTCTTTCTCCTCCTTCTTCCACCTCCTACTGCTGTTTTAGCCTTCATACCTGCTGTTACTGCTAAAGCTGCTGCTTTTTCTGCTATGCTAGCGTCACTTGATTTTACTCGTTGCCAAGCTATGTCCGCAAGCTTTTTGTCAGCTATTGATCTATTTTTTGAATCGGCAAACGTGGAATATGCGATATCGTGTTCTTTACAAGCCTGATCTAACTTGTTTATGCCAGGATCGCCTCTTTCCAGTCGTTTTTTCAATTTAGTTCCTGGTCCGCAATACTGATAACCTCCTGGTATATGAAATTCGTATGGTAATGCGTCTATTGCTCTATTTACTATGGATCCTACTGGAATTTGTTTTAAAGCTTTACTTAACAGAGAAACCGCTGTGGACGTGATCCCACCTCCTTTCCTTGCAGTGTCTCGATATGGACTGATGTACTTGAACGTCATTATTGTCCTTTTATAATCGCAATGTGCAACTCATGTGTTAACTCTATGACGAGTTGGAAATAAATGAAGTTGTTTATTGTGTTCTTTTATTAAATATCAATATCACCCCAATTTGATGATCTAAACTGTTGTGTATTAGGGTGAATAAAGTACTTTTTAAAAATTTCCCGTTTAATCCAACCACCTCTCGAGGCTTCATCCCAAATTTTATGACCTGGCCCTCCTCGAAGAACTTCCGGTGTGAAATGATTGTGTAAATCAAATATCGCATTACCTAAAACTTTTACAAGAAAATTAACAGTGACAGCATTATCTACATGTTCAGGGTCTTTAAGGTTTGTTATACGTTTATTATTACAATCATACACTTTACTATCCTTTAATGATGTTGTAATGGTCTGTCCTACAGTTGCAGCATCATTTGCTTCTCTTCCTTGTGCCAAGTCTCTTATCACTCTATTATTACATGTAAACCATCTAAAATATTTATCTGGATCTAGATGTACGGTTTGTGATAAAGCAGCTGCATCATGTTTTTCATAACCCCATCCCATATTTGATAACTTTTTATCCATGCAATCCCAAGCATCATTTTTGTATGTTAATAAATTAAATTTTTCATTACCTTGAACAAATTCATCCCCTTGCTTCGATACTACTTGATCTTGTTTTACAAAAGAGGTTGTTTCTTGTTTTAAGGTTTCCATCATTTGACCCACTGTTGCACCATCTGATGGCGCCGAACCATCTTTAACATTTGCTAAACAATTATTAAAACAATCTATAACCCCTACATCACGTATGATGCAATGATCTTTAATATATTTTAGATTTACAGCATCGTTTTCAGTTTTTGGATAGCCTATATCATTAATAACAAATTTATAAAAAGAAAATCCATCTTTTGTCTTTTCAGGTATCAAAGAATGTAAATAGCGTCTATTTACGCTGTCTTTTGCATCTTTAGGATCATCTACGTTGGATATACGTTTATTGTTGGCACTATACGTTTTCCCATTGAATTTTAACGTATTTTTTAATTCAGATGACAAATAACCTTTGTTTATCGCATCACCATTTTCATTTGGTTTACCAACGTTGATAATTCTATGATCTTCCGCGTCATATGTGTTATTTTGTAGTTTTAATGTTGGCGATATCTTTTCCTTTAATATTTTTAAGTTTATTGCATCGTTTTCATCCGAAGGATCTTTTATGTTTTTTAACCTTTTATTACTCATATCATAATCTCCATCAGGTGTTTGTGGTAAACCAGCACTTCTTTTTAAATTATTCGCATAATATAACCCATCCGAGGAGTAACGTCCGAACTTGTCAACACTCATGGTGCAACTGAATAGTACTCTAAGGAGTAACGCATTTTTATGAGATTACCCCACGGTTTCGGAGTTCATCCACTAAAGCCACCCATTCGTTTTCCAATCCAGTATGACCCGCTTCTTTAGCTTCATGTATTAGTTTCATTCTATCCACCAATTTATTGATGTTATTATAATAAATCACATTTGTGTTATATAATTTCTTCATTAAACCTGTACCTGTAACGGACTTACTTCTTTTTCTTCGTTCCTGAGCACTTACATCCAAAGTGGATGCCATAAATCTTCGTTTTACAGGTTTTCTTTGTGTTAACGACATTGTTTGTCTTCTAGTTGGTATTAACTTGGATACAAATTCTTTATATTTTAAAGACTTAGATCTAAAAGGAGGCTGGTCAGGTAAATACTTTCTCCTATATGCATTTGTCTGTTCCAAAATATTTTTATATGCTTCCATGTCTTTTTCTTTCACTAACGATACTGAAGGCTTATTTTCAAATAATTCAAATAAT
Source organism: Neoaliturus tenellus (assembly GCA_030545055.2). Taxonomy (NCBI): domain Eukaryota; kingdom Metazoa; phylum Arthropoda; class Insecta; order Hemiptera; family Cicadellidae; genus Neoaliturus; species Neoaliturus tenellus. The sequence continues at coordinate 113,692,595 of CM061531.1, forward strand.
CCTTTTGTGCCCTTATATCTTTGATTACCAACAATAATATTATCATGTTCATCAATGTTTACCGGGCTATTACCAACCATTAAACCGTCTTCTGTTAGTCTTACCCCATAACTATGGTAGTTTTTATTAGGATTTGTTCCAGCTAACATTTTTATCATGTATTTCCTTCCTAAAGGTCCTTTGTTATGAATGTTTTCACCCAACAAGCTTATGTTTGACGGACCTTCCCTTGTCTCTTCTTCTTTTTCCTCTTCACTAGCAGTTGATACAACTTCATGTCCTCTTTTGGCTTTTACTTCATATAATTCTCTTATTCCACTATAGTCCGGTGATTCTAGCTCTCTTTCAGGTTCTCCACCGGTAAAACCACTATACGTAGAGGATTCCGGGTCTTCATCACTAAACTCTTCTGATTTTACATTTTCTCTTTCAAACTTCGTAATAGGTGCAATCGCATCTCCTTCCAATACAGGTTTAGCAAATTTTTTGTTTAATTGTTTCAAGGGTTCAGTAATAGGTTTAAAAGTAGATTCAAGGAATTTCTCCCTCTCGCTAATACCTAGTTTCAATGCTCTGTTTTTAGCCCGAATAGAATCACTAAGTGATTTTATTTCTTTTACTAATTTTTCTTGGTTAACCATGTTTGTAGCAAGACGTGTTGTACAACAATGAATGTGTTATACCGCGTTTAATGTATTAATATAAATTTATCAAATCCTATCCTGTATCGACCATTGTTTAGCGGTTGTTCCTTCATAATTGTTAGGAACCCATACCTTTCAGCCCAAGCCTTTCCACACAACTCTTTAAATCGTTCAAATGTCATATCCGCATTTACATGATCAAAATATATATGTTTTAGGTTGGTTTCGTCCTGTTTAAATACAATTAACATGTTTGCATTGTCTCTAATGAGTTGTTTAGGTATTTTGCTGTAAGTTTGGCCAATATAAATGCTATCTATGTTGTTATGTCGACCCATAGCGAAGTAATTCCTTATTGTGTTTTGGTTTTCACAAGATACATCGTCGAATATAAACACGGAGAATGGTTTAGCTTCTTGTGGCTGCATGACACTCTCGCTTGCATTAAACTTTAAATATTTAACTTCAGGCACATTAGTCAGTATCTTTTCCAATAATTGATACTTTGGTTGTTGTAGTGATTTTGAAAATACATATAGATTGTTAAATCGTAATCCTTTAGGGTTTGTAATCAAATTGAATACTACATTAGTTTTTCCACAGTTGGAAGGTCCGGTAACCAGACAACGAACGGTGTTTGGTAACAAATTGCCATGTTTCCCACTATTGAATTCTGAATTATCCACTGTGAGTTCATCTATATTATTAATAGTAAAACTCTCTTTTTGTGGTACTATCTCCATCCTTTGTAATGGTTCAACCTAAAATGATTCTCTATCGTTATATCAAATCCTTTTTAGGTATCCAAGAATCTTCCGTCTTATTAAATCCTAACCACCGTACTTTGACCTTATCTTTTTTCCGTTGCAACACCTTTTCAACTAAATATACATCGCCTACTGTTGATTTTAACATTTCATGTCCATAAAACCCTCCTTCAAGCAATTGTCCTTTATTATCTTTTAAAATATATGTCTCAGGTACTGTAGGTTGTACTTTGAATACAGTAAAAACCTCATTGGTCCAATTTGGCAGGTATCTTTTACTGAATACACCTTTATATTTACTTATTCGCACTTTATCACCCACATTAAATTTTTTAGGCTTTAGTTTTTCAACTTTTGGTTTAGTATTCGTTTTTATACGTTTTAATACAAGGTTTTCATTTTTACTAGTTACTTGGTTTGGTTTCATCCCGATAGTCCTATGAAATTTGTTATTGTAATCGTTTATAAGTTTTGGTAACATATCAATCCATATGTGCGATCCTCTGTTGGAAAACATTTTATACATTGCACTTTTTAAAGTTCTATTGAATCTTTCGATTATTGAGGCTTTTACTTCTGAATTGGTTGAATAATGGTTTATATTGTGTTTTTTCATTAAATTTGCAAATTCCTTATTAAAATATTCTTTTCCATCATCTGTTTGTAAATGTTTAATAGTATGTTTGTCTCTTTGTATAGCTGTTTCCATTGCTTTTGTAACACTTTTGCCACTTTTATCTTTTAGTGGTAAAGCATCTGCCATTTTTGAAAAACAGTTAATAACAGTCAATATGTATTTATATCCTTTATTTTGTTTGCTATAAGGAATCATTTCGATTAAATCCGCTTGATATAAATCATTAATTCCTTTTATCACCGTATTTCTTCGTGGAAACTTTCTTCTTGCAGGTTTATGAAGTTCGTTGACAATTTGTTGCTTCAAGTCCTTCATATTGCAGGTTTCAATGTTTGTTGTATCACATGTATAATCACAATGAATGCTGTTTTAAATATTCACATCATTTATATGGGTCAAGGTCATCCAAACTTGTGTAAAAAAATGGGGAACACGGCGTTGGACTTGCCGTGTTCCCCATTTTTTTACGGAAGGAGAAAGGAATAAGGTCGAAGTTGTAGAAGGACGAAGAATAGGTTACTAGTTGATAGGGTTTAAGGAGTAATGGCCGAAAGGAAGAGTGTGGACTTTGTCGGGCAAAATATGTCTTTTATCATCCCGAGCTGACAGTGCTTTTTTAATTTCGGTGACACTGTAGACTTGATGCTTGAAGCTTCGGATATTGTTGAATGTTGCTGATATCGTAGTATCTTCAAACAAACAAGTCTTGTAGTGGTCAAATGTTACGTGTTTTTTCAAATAAGATGTCTTCACTCCTTTTGCTTTCTTGACTGTCGGTGTGTTGTTCTCGTGGTACATCTTAAATGAATACAATTTCGCCATCAGCGCCACTATTTCTTCTAAAGGCATTCCATTTGCTTCATCTTTGAATTTTCCAATTACTTTTTTATATTTTTCATTAAAATTTGGATGGTTCTTCGGATAGTCAGAAAAGTCGAAATCTTCTTTGTATGGAAAAGTCCTTAGGTCTTCATACATGTCCAAAGTCTTTATCCAGTAGATAAACGCGTCCGTATCCATGTATGCGACTCCAATGTTTTCCCTTCCGTAGTGTTTAACCATTTTGTTATAATGGAAATCATACATCAGGGTTTTACTTATATCCAAAATCGACATACCTATGTATAACGGACGGTCCATGACTATTGTTGTTTTCTTCATACTGACAGCGACTAGATTTTCGTTTATAATCATGGATGTTCCGAAATTTGGTTTTTGCACTAATTTTTCCAATTTCCTAGGATCACTCACTAATTTTACATTTTTGTGTTTTCTTTTGTTCTCCAAGGTCTTCCCAAAGATGGCATTGTTCATTAATTTATAGAAGTCCTTTTCAAATGCTGTTGTCGCTGCAGCTCTTCTTGTAGTGTTGGAATCAATATATGGTTTCAACCAACAAGACTGGGTGAATTCAATTGCTCTATGAATTCTTACTATACGTAGACCCAATTCAAGAGCCTGTTGAACTACCCAGTAGTGAGCCACATAACGATCTTTATTCTCCAAGGTCATCATCAATTTTGGCCATCTTCCTGTCGGTGAAACTTCAGTCTTGGCTAGGAGAGGCAAGTCGTAGTGATGGTCATGAAGGTGCTCCGGGTATTCAAAATCACAGTCCAAAATATAGCCTTTTGGACCATCCTTTGGAATCTGTGAGATGTCTCCGATGGTGGCCGGGTCGATCCATTTGAAGTCAGCGTAGGGAAGCGGATTTGACATTGCCCAACCATAAAGGTTGTTTGCGTCAAAGTAGCCAAGGTAGACCGATGGTTGTTGCTCGTCGAAGCCGGGGATGTACTTGTTGTTGGCTTTGACATGACGTGTTACAGCTTGTGTCAAACCGCCCCGTACACCAGATTCCATCATGAGCACCATATCAATATCCGTTAGAAGTTCCAGTCGACAGTTGGTTGACTTTAGCATAGCTTGCCATGCTAATCCTGGAGATGTGTACGAGTGTAGAGGGTCCAGTCCATAGGCGGAGAAGCAGGTGTTTCTGAATTCTTCCATCACATCGCACAGCAGAGTTACGTCCAATTTTATATAAAAGTCAGAATATTCCCCCAAGGTTTGAATGTTTAGTTGATTCCACACATTACATGCATGATTGTAGTCTTCAACGGAGATTTCACTTTCGTTTAATTTGCTATTGAAGGCTTCAATCGGTGGAAGACTAGTTTCTTCAAACTTTTCTGTAGAAGTTATATAATCATAGGGGAAAACTCCTTTCCTTAATACTAGGTCCAATTTATCTTCAGGTACAATTTTGCTTGTTTCTTTTAAGTCTTCTCTTCTTAGGTTCTCTGACAATTTGGCTAAACTTGATGGCATAAATCTGTAAGAGTCTACAAAGCGAAGTTTAATTTTACCTACTGTTTTTGAAAAACTGATGTACTTTTCCAATGTTGTAGCAAGAACATCAATTTTACCGTCATCTCTTCCTAACTCTGGTATAATAAAGTGGGAGTCGTAGCCGCTAAGATTGTGTAAAACAACAGGAATAAAGTTTGGCAGTTTGTAATTTATATTGCATGAATTACAAGCAGCTCCTCTGTATAACCCTGTCAGATGATCGTGGTCTCTTACTTTTTGGTTTTCTTCACTAAAGGTCTTCTTGCATAGATAACATCTTGTCGCTACGTTGTATTCTTCTTGTTGCTTTTGGTTTAAAGGTTCCATAGGTACAACATTGCCGTATAAGCGTTGCACCTTTTCAGCAATGTCATACAACAGGTCTGCAAAATACTTAGCGGCTTCTTCCCCACGGTAGAGTATTGGAGTGGATGTTAAACCATAGTCTTGCAATTGGTTCTCAGACAAGGTTGACTTCACCAATAGGCAAAAACTATTGGGCTGGTGCAGCTGGTATTTTGTTCTTCTAGTCACCTCACCGTCCGGCAGCTCCTGTGATATTAACGTAGATTCAAAATCTGCGTAGATGACCAGTGGAATACGATATTGGTGGATTGTTTTGTTAAATTGGATAAACGCTCGAGATGGTGGTGGCAGACTAACCTTCACTTCATAATTCTCGTTACAGAGTCTTTTATGTTCCGTCATCCATTCAGATCCTCCACGTCTTAGTTCTTTATATGTGAAACAGAAACATCTTTTACACACTGTTAACCTACGTTTATGTTTTGATAATTGATTCCATACCAAGGCTACAAAGTCCTTTATCCATACATAATGGGAAATTTCACCCTTAGTTATCAATAGCAAATCCGTGTGGTTTCTCTGTTCAACTTTTACTACCCGCAAAGGATAAACGTTGTTCGAATCATCCAGACCAAAAACATTGACTGAAACGCCAGGATTTTTCTTTTCAAATTTGCCAATGTCTTTCAAGGTAACTGGATAGGTGAGACCTTGAAAGTTGTAGCGGTGTTCATTTTCGTAATATTCTCTACCAACTCTTTCAGGATGATCTTTAACATACTTGGTTAACATTGCATACTTGAAACATTCATTACCTTCATTTTGCACATTCCTACACGATTTAGTGTTTTGGATTTTCTTTGGTAGAGGGATAAAACTACTACCCCTTAAACCATATCCATGCTTGTGAACCCTTACATCCATACCTTCAATTGATGACAAAGTCCATCCAGATCCTCTTCCTTCATGTTCTTGAAGTTTTGTTATAAGTTCTTCCAAGCATTCTTCAATAATATCATCGATGTTGGAGGTGAAGGTAAGGGTTCGGTTTTTGGTAATGAACGCTCTCAATGCTGTTTCACCATCAGTATTGTTAAACATAGCCTCTAACACCATTCCAAATTTAATAAAATTTAATCTTTGTAGTTCTTCCCTCAAGGTTTGACCAACAAGTTCCTTAGCCTGGGTTATAAATGTTTCCAATTCCAATTGAACATTATTAATTTTGAAATGTGTTACAACTCGTCCTGGCAAGGCCGTGGTGCGCAGTTGTTTCACATCTTCCAGTTCTTCTTCAGTGTCCTCTTCTTCAGTGTCTTCTTCTTCAAAAGGTCTTCTAGCAGTAGATGGTCCAGCACCAGCAAATTGGATCACACTAGGTCTTTTTCTTTGCATTTGCTGTAGATAGCTGTCCCAGTAGTCCGTCTGCTTCTGGTGCTCTTCCAAAAACCGGTCAATTGAGTCTAAATCTATTTCATCCATGGTAATATCTTCTTTTCTATCTTCGTCTTCATGTAATTCTCTGTGTATGGTGAAAAGATCTTCGTCTTGAAAGATTTCCCCACAAATGTCGCAAAGAGCCATTTCAAACAGTTTGGCTTTGAATGCACACTCTGTGAATGTCCACGCAATAATGAGCAGCGCACTCCACAGGGACCCTTTATATCCGAGGCAGATAGGTGGGGAAAGTGACGTCATATGGAAACAGGTTATCACTCATGTGCTAAATTTAGCCTTTACACAACCGTTTGTAATACATTTATCAGTAGGCTTGATAAATTGATGATATTTGGTCTAGATTCAATAATTTGTACAAGTTTTTTCAAAGACGTCTGTTTGAGCAAGTTTATGTAGGTCAAGGTCATTTGGAATTATTATTTTGAGCGGGGGATAGAGCACTAAGCAGCATCATTTACTACAAAGTGCTCTATCCCCCGCTCACATTCTTTTTTTAACTTTTTGTTTAAACTTTTTACAAGGGTGAAACATCACCATCAGAGTCGGAATCATCCTCATCACGGAATAGGCAGCGATGACAATACATAATTCTTCTGGCAACTAACATCCTATCCATTGGACGATGGGGAGTGTCTTGTTCTTGTTCTTCTTCTTCAATTTCCAATTGGAATTCCATTTCCGACTCAGATGACGACTCTAATGTTTCGTAGGCGTGCAAGTCCACTTCATTGTCCGTTGAACCAGCTTCGTCAGAGTCCGTTTCAATATCCATTATCTCTTCCTCCTCCTCTTCTTGATCAACCGCAGGTAGTTGGTCCTCTACTTCTATAATTTCTAGAGGTATTACCTCCAGAATAGAGACAATTCTGTTGCGATGGAACACGGTGTTGTCAAGTGGAGCCATGGTATGGAAGTGTTGTATCCATCCAATATGCTTACCCTTTTTATACCCCCACCAACTATACAATTTATGTGGGTCAAGGTCACGTAAAGATACCCTTTGAGCGGGGGATAGACCACTAAGCAGCATGCTAGTCCATTACCGCAAAGTGATCTATCCCCCGCTCTGTTCTACAAAACCTCAATCAAGTCCAAGTCCAAGTCCTGTTTAACACATTTTATTCTAATTCCATATCCAATTTAAAAATTTCAATTTCACATGGTTTACATTCCTGATGTATCAAAAACTCCAGCTCCCTAAACATATCGTCCAGTTCGTCCAAATTATGATGTCCTACTTTTAACACATGAAGGTGGTTCATGCTTTGCATTGTAGCATGACCATCAACAAACAAGTTTCTTTTCCACGCTAACATAAATTGGCAGTTTTCTTGAAAGATTTTTCTCACCAAACAATCATACACAGCCGTCAACATGTCTCTACAATCTTCATAGTGTACCATCACAGAATACCTGTCCAAGTTAGCACCAAGCAGCGATCCACTCATTGTTTCTAGCGTTCCACTGGAAGGTCCAAAGCAGAATGAAGTCGAGATGTATAGACCCCCTCTTTTATACCAGTTAACCGGTTGTCCTTGCTGTAAAGTGGGTCAAGGTCATCCAATGCTACCCTTTGAGCGGGGGATAGACCACTAAGCAGCATGCTAGTCCATTGCCGCAAAGTAGTCTATCCCCCGCTCTGTATTCTACACACACACACACACACACACACACACATGTCCCTGTCCAAGTCTTTCATTACATACCCAATATATATTCAGTTCCTTCATCATCACTATCACTCATCACTGCTTCCACAAACTCCACAGGATTAAAGTTAAATTGTTTCAATTGTTCTTTTAAGTTTTCAATTTGTTGGTCCTTTACTTCTAAAACACTGTGAAGGTGTGATATGTAGTCCGCTGCCTCGTTGATGCTTGCTACTCTCGGATCGCCTAACTTCAAGCTGGGAACTACACCCTGCAGCCTGAAGTACGCCATACGCCTTTCTTGCTCCTGCCGTTGACCAGGACTGAGCAAGCCTTGTCCGTCTTGGCTTACCTCCAGCAAGGTCCGTAGCATCGGAGCTTTGCAGGCGTTTGCCCGAGCAACAGTTATGCTGTGGAATGGTCGAGCAGGTCCACGAGTAGCAGGCAGGACGTTGGCAGCACGCCTTCTTGAAGAAGAAGAGGAAGCCTGAGAAGTTTTGGAGTTGAAAGCCATGTTACAGTGCTGTATTCAGCTAAGCGGTACAAAGCAGAATAACCAAACTGCACGTTAATACCCGTATATATACACTTATCAGTGGTGGGGGTACTAGCTAGCCTTGGTAAAGTGGGTCAAGGCCCTTTTTAAATATTGTCCAACACAGCCTAACAATTTTGTTTTTTTGGTGGGCCCATGTCCTAGTCCATTTCCCACACGGTTTCACATCCTTTCCTTCGTATTAGATAGGCTTTAGGGATGAAAAATTCTCTTTGTACCATCCGAGGTGGTACTTGCATTGTACAAAGGTGGCCTTCACCTTTTACAACGATTTCTACTTTCTTATTACCTGCTCCATATGTCTGACCAATGAAATAATATTTTTCATCAACCTTTAGCCTTCTAATATCCCGCGGTTGCGGACCGTGGGGATGTCTGAACTTGAACGTTTTAGGCTTAATGTACAGAGTATAGGGTTTGAATTGCCGAAATTTGACTGTACTTTTGAGGTGTCGTTGGCAGCGATCCCCTTCTGCACAAGCAAGTTTCTGGCAACACAAAACCCCAAACTTACTAGACATCCAAGCGTAATCGCATTTCTTACCCTTGCCAGCAGGGGCTTTAACGCGTTTACGTTTCTGTGTTGGACTCTTTAGCGGAGTGTCTTGGAGCTTCTCTGAATTAGGCTGGCTAGAAGGGATGGGGCTGGAAGGAGGTAGAAGGGGCAAGGATTGTTCAAGCGGGATGGAGCAAACAATTTTGGGCGGGGTAGGAGAGCGTGTTAGGTCTATGGTGGGAAGATCAGGGGAGAAGATGGATTTACGGGGTGGTTTGGTTGGTGTAGGTGGCATGGGGGATATAGGTGAGGGACATTGGGATGTAGTGTATGAGAGGATTTTCCGGGTTCTGCTGTATGGGGTGATCCTCGACCTAGACGTCTCTTCAAAAGCCGCAGACTCCGATCCTGAGTCCGATAGCAGCGAGAGTGCTGGAGAGGCTACCGGGACTCGACTTGACGACTTGAAGACAGCTTGTCCTGACGATGGTGGTGCATCAGCCTCTTCCACTGTCGGCGGCAATGGCGACAGGCTGGGCATTGAGGCGGGCTGTGGCTGCGGTGGCGGCGGCGGCGGCGGCATCGTCAGGAAGCTCAGGATGTTCGCTGTCATCAAGTAATCCAGGATCGAAGTGGAGGATGATGAGGGTTGAGACGTGTCGGTCGAGGTTGAAGCAGATGGGTAGTTCTTAAGCTTCAGACCCATTTTACCCATTGTAATGAATTGAAATAATGAAAGAATACGAGTGAATGATAAAATTACGAAGTTAAGTGATGATAAAATTCTCAAGAGCGAGAGGACCAGTCGGCTCGGCAGCTCAAACTGCAATGAGAAGTGTGTGCAACCCGGCCGCCTTATATCCCCACCGGGGCTGCCACGCCCAGGATATCAGGGGTGGGAGGGGGGGGGAGGCTCGCACTTTTTGTCGGGGGGGGGGGGGCTCGCACTTTTTGTCGGGGGGGGGGGGGGGTTGTAGTTTAGGTGGGTCAAGGTCACCCACGACACTTGTACTCTAAGTGTTGGCTATACCCTTACCACAACTGGATCCCTAGTGAATGAAACACAACTCCAGATTTGTGTGTTAGTAATGCCTACCCATTAGTGTTTACAAAGTACTTTAATATATTTAGTGTCTTAAAAGACACATGACCGTTACAAAATTTTACGTTTTCTATTTAGGTCAAGGTCACGGAAAAACTTTAAAAAAATTAAGCCCCACACCCCCAATGGGGGTGTGGGGCACTTGGGTTGTCATCGCTGTAGCCTCCGAAGAGACCCAACTATGACAACAAGGCAACATCCAATGTCGTGTACCCTTCGCCACGCAAGACTTGTAAACATTTACTGCATTGTCTTTTCAGTAGCTAACAAAGATTCATTTACATAATTTTGAGTTTCCAGAAGGAAACAAACTGAGGACACCCTAGTGGCTTACGTCCTCGTCCGAGTGCAGAGGCCGCCGCAACCTTTTGCATGCCAGCGTACAAACGGACATGCTCCCAAATGCCATCCGCAACCTTTTGCATGCCTGGCAGGAGCCTACCGATAATTAAAATAGGCTTTACACGGGGGCCTACTCCCGTAACCTATCTTTAATATTTTTAATTTACAATGCATTGAATTTTTACAAGTCTTTGTGAATCAAGGCCACACGGACATTAAAAAATTTCGGCCCCCGTACATCCATGGCGAACCACGAATGTTCGGGGGCCTTGGGGACTAAAAACACAAATAGCTAACAAAGGTTCATTTACATAATTTTGAGTTTCCAGAAGGGAAACATACTGAGGACACCCTAATGGCTTACGTCCTCGGTCCGAGTGCAGAGGCCGCCACAACCTTTTGCTTGCCAGCGTACAAACGGACATGCTCCCAAATGCCATCCGCAACCTTTTGCATGCCTGGCAGGAGCCTACCAATTATTAAAAGTGGCTTTACACGGGGGCCTACTCCCGTTCCCTGACTTTACAATTTACTTTGAGCATTGAAAAAGCTCAAGGGGGGATTGCTAAAACAAGCGTATACACTTTAGAAACATATGACACACTTACAACACACAATTGAGCTCAACGTAGTCAATGCTGGAACAAGCACATACACATTAAACACATATAACATACAAGACACAAAGGATAGAAGACACAGGAGACAGAGGGTACAAGTAAAACACTCTCATATAAAAAAATTCGCAATATCCAAACGCAAGCGCAATATCTTACAACTAATACAAGTCTTAAAGTTAGAGTAGACTTCGCTAAACACTGAAGGCGCCATTCAATGTTTAGTGATGCCTATGGCGGTCCGTCCCGGTCGTTCACGTTCAACGCGCGGGAGCGGACTGCGAGCCGGCTCTGGCTGGACCCCCTTATATCCCCGCCGGGGCTGCCACGCCCAGGATATCAGGGGTGGGGGAGGGGGTGGGGGTGCGGGTGGGGGAGGGGGTGGGGGTGGGGGGGGGAGGTTCGCATTTTTGTCGGGGGGGGGGGTCAGGTAAGTTAAGTGGGTCAAGGTCACCCACAACACTTGTACTCTAAGTGTTGGCTATACCCCCACCACAACTGGGTCCCTAGGCTGCACAACACCGCTTCGCCAGTATGTCTCCGGCTTCCATGCGGTGCGTCTCGCTGTTCTCTAGCTCTCTATATGTAAGTAATTTTACAAGTTCTGAATGTAGGTCACTACACTTTAACTTTGGGACGATATCGACTTGTGGTATTTCAGTGTTTTGACTCAAGGTCATCACACTTTAACTCTAGCACATCGGTTATCGTACCAGAGGTGCTCAATAACCTAACTTGTAATGTTTAGGGTGGCGTTTGCACGCCACGTGGTATCGCCATGAGTGTCCAGTCCAAGTTTTAAGTTACATTAATTTTACTGTAATCTTTTCCATTTCCGCTTCGTTTTGCCAAAGTATGAGGTGTCGCTTAATAAGGTTGTATTTCTCTAAAGTTATAGGAGATTGCAGGGATACAATTAGTTTATTTAGGAGACTCTTCATCTTGGAGTTTAACACAATTTCCACTTTGACTTTGCTTCCTCGGCTCTCACAGCCTAAGCTGTACAGAAATGTTTCTTCTAGTGCCAACTCGGGCCAAGAGAACAGTGTGTTGACTGTAGGACAGCTCATGGTGAAGTGATGCGATACTCCAGCGTACCACCTCACCTTCCCCCACCACTGTGACCTTCCCCCACTCCTGCTGTTTCCCCCACCTCTTTTCCCTTGACTCATGCGCTACAAGCAGTCTCTCAGTATTGTGCGGACTTTTGTGAGGGGAAGCCATGTCGCGGGACGCTTTAGGTAAGAAACTTAGCCGTGTTAAGACTTTGTTAGTTGCTCACTATCCACCACTCAAAGTTAAGAAGGTTTCGACTTTAGCTAAGTGGCGCAAACTGTTGCGTGGACACCCTAGGTTTTATACCAAACAGACTAATGTCAGTTTTACTGATGAAGATTTGTTTAGAATATTAGATGAAATGACTTTTCCTTGCAAAATTCAGTTAGTTACTCCCATTCCTGACAGTTTAGAGTCTTAGTCTCTCAAGCCGATATACCTAGAGTACACAGAGCCTGACAGTCAGTCACTCGGTGGCTGTCGTGGGGTGCGCATCGGTGTCGGCGCTCCGTTGTTAAGTTTTCAAGGTCACAGTAATATGAAATTGGGGGTGTTGTGCTAGTTCAAGGTCACCTGAGGTATTACCGATTGCCCATTTAGGCAGAGTCATGTCAGAAACTCGAGTTTAACTTGGCACTTTTGCCGTTTCTCGTCCAATATTCGCTCCAAATGGTCAAGGTCACGGGGACTCTGACTGAAACTCGGAGCGTAGTGCGAGAAACGGCAAAAGTGCCAAAAAATTTTAAGTTTCTGCGTGACCTTGACCTTAGTGGCGTCGGTGACGTCGTTTTGATGACGTAAGGGGTGATGACGTCATCAGCACGTCATTTCTGTGACGTCATGGGTGTGACGTCATCGAAATGACGTCATTAGTGATGACGTCATCGATTGCGTCATCGATGACGTCATCGATGACGTCATCGGTGAGGTCATTGACCTCGATGACGTCATCCCTCAGGTGACCTTGAACTGGGCCAGCATCCTCAATTTTGCACTACTGAACATCTTCCAAAGCTTCTGCAATTGCTTCTGAAAGGAATTCAATGTATCGATGACTATTTAAATTTCCTTCATAAAAGCGAATCGCAAGTACTTTGGACCCCAGTAATGCGCACCAGCAGTTTATTGAAAACCTCTGTTGGGGGAAAGTTTCTACAAAACTGAGAGGGTTTTCTTGTGACCAGTAATAATGGTTCTTCCGGTTGAACATTCCCTTGTTAGAAAAGTTAGCTTCGTCGGACCAAATGATTTTTGAGTAAAAGGTGTTTGAACGCTCAGCTTTGTTTCTTAGCCACTCGCAGAAAACAAATCTACGATGCTCGTCGCCGACATGCAATGTTTGTACCGGAGTGAACTTGTAATCGTGATACTTGTTTCTCTTCAAACCCTTATGAACACGATAGTACGAAATGGACAACAACTTTGATATTTCTCTAATACTATATTCTGGATTGGACTCTACGTAAGCTAAAATTAAGGTCTCTTCCTCTTCTGTAATTTTGCCCTCTCGTTTTTTACGTTTTTTTACAAAAGAACCGTGTTTACTTAAGTTACTTGTTATGTTGGAGATTAACTTCCTGCTTGGAACTTGCCTTTCAGGATAGCGTTCTGCGTATAGTTGAACTGCTCGTGTTGAGTTTTTATTACAGCTAAAAAAAACATTCAACCATATCGAACTTCTCCTGGTCAGAATAATTCATCATGCACAAGTTAATTACACGGAGAGTTAATTAGTTGGGATGAATTATCTATTTTACACTCACTATCTTGAAGATGACTGCTGATATAAAATATTTTAACCTATTACTAAAAACTCAATTACTACGTAACAATGTGACTATGTGACAACATCACTTTCTTTTTTCACATAAACATCATTTGAATTGACAGTGGGTATTGTTGAACAGCTGTGAGCAGCTAGAAACTGCTAAAACGGTAAAACAGCTGATTTGTAGACAGTGTTCCAGACAGTATTCGGAAAATACAATGGTTAATGTATGGGTAGTTTATGTTAAGATTTTTGCCTATAACTCGAAAACGGATAGGTTTATTGAAAAAATGCCTAGAATAAAAATGTCTTAAAATTTTATGTTCGATCAGAAAAACACATAAAAATATGGGGTTTCCATTTGAAATTTTACAGTTGGCCGACTTTAAAAAAAATTCATTATCATAAAAAAAAAACTAGACTTAATTTCGAGGGGGGTTACTGTTTAACTTTTTTCGATAGCTCTTACAGTTTCCATGTAAAACAGCTGGCACACTTATATCAATCACCCTGTATGTCTATGTCATAGTTAATCACGCCCAGGTGCTGATCTTACGAATCAGTAGCCCATGGTGCTACACCCCTCTAAACCACGAGACAGTGACGGAATCTCAACGATGGTTTTATAGCAGAAAAGCAGCCGCAATTGCGACGAACCTATCTAATCTGTCCTGTCAATAAATTTTTTTGTGCTTTTGTGTAAATGTTTTTGGCTTTTTCTAGTTCCTAAAGACCATTTTTGGCACTTTTTAAAACTTCCATTATCATTTCTTTTACATGGGAATATGTACAAATTTGTGTACATTAGTACGGAGAGACAATTTAACTTGTGTTTTAAAAAAACTGATTTACAATCGAATGGAAAGAATAAAAACAAAAATACAACTTTTCATGACTCATTTTATTTGTTGAATTCTAAAAAACAGTTTCTTTCTTTTAGTACACAAAGGAATACATTACATTTTTTACATTTTACCCTGGACCTTCCAGAGCAGTCAGTTTGTGGCATCGAGGAGGTGTACTGAAATCCATTGGTTGATTTAGGTAGGTATAATGCCTGATTGCTTCTTTCCTCGGGCAGGGGAAGTAAAACTTTCCCAAATATCCTTGCTTGTTTCTTCTGAGGTGGTCCTTCATCTTCTGAAGCTGTTTTAGAATTGGAATGAGGGCTTTTCGATTTCCCTACTAACAATAGCTGAACCAATCGCTGTTAAGTAATGCAGATCTATTACTTCTTTTTTAGGTACATTGTTAGCTAAACAGTCACCTTTGTATGTTATCCAGCTGTTAATACACGCCACGTCTAGGAAATGTTCCATTAAATGTACTGTAAATGTGTATGTTCTGTGGTATGATTTGTAGTGCGTAATTATTCTGTTGAACAACTATCCGTAAGTCTCTAACACCTAGTCTAACACTATCAAACACTTGTTTAACTTACGCTTCTTACTCTAACATATGTTTGCACTTATTATGCTAAGTAGTCTCTATATATTCAGACACACTCGCGGGCGCCGGCCATATACTCGCTGATTGTCGTAGAGTAAACATCTCCCCTTTGAATTTTATCATGGCTTCGCACACTTTACAGCTTAAACTTTTACGCACAAAACACATTTTACAGAAACAATCTAACTCCACAATTTCAAAACCGCGTACTACATAAGCTAAGCGTAAGAAATACTACAGTTTTCATCCATTGTACTTTGCAAAACCTGACCTATGCAACACTTGTTCTACTGATACTATTTTACACGCTGTCTTAACTGATATGCTGCAGTATCAACATTTCAATTTGGTTACACCTATTGACAGAACTGTCCAATTATTCTTATTCACTGTATTACCGAGTTTATATAACCGTTCTTCCTCAGAAACATGTCTCATTCTACTCTATCGTCCCACACTGTAAACACCTAGATGCTCTCTTTTCATACAACTATCACTAAAAAGACTTTAATTAAATAAATAAATTTTAAAAACCCCTCCGGATGGCCTTGACCCACTTCCCAAAACCCATCTATCACTGTCAAAAACCCCCGCCTCACAACCCCCACGTTCTAACCCCTTACAACAGTTACAACTGCCTGACCTTGACCTGGCCCAGGAGCGGCCAAACCCCACTACTAACAAACAATATTTAATGCTAAACAAACACTGAAACATCTTGATTATTACAGAAAATTGTAAAACATGTGTTCAGCTCACAAACAAAAATTGAACTCTGAGAGCAAAGCGTGGGTTGGCCCAAAATGCAGTCTCAAAGGTGGACAAAATTGATTGTTTTACTTGAAACAATGAAACAAACTTTACAGAACACTGGTTCTGGCCTAAATAATGTTTTTCAGAAGACTGATCATTTTGCAACATGTGGTCGTCTTCGACCAATCTAATTGCATCGGTTATATTTCTGAATAAAACTGGAAAATTATCGTGACTCGCCCAAAAGGAAGCGCCGGAAAACTTAATTACGGCATTCTGATGAAATTTAATACTGGCAGAACATAATTGATGGTCAAAATTACTTTTGAAATCGCTCAGTGACAATTCAACATCCGAAAGAACGCTTCGTCTCGGCACCTATGACTTGACTTCTCACCGGACGAGCTGTCACAGCTGGTGAAAAGAAGAAATACCCCCGTCGCAGCTGACCTGCGTACTCAGTGAATTTCCAAAGGTATTATTTGATATTTTGTATTTTCCTCATAGACACCATAGGAACGAGTATGTAGGTTTATTGCCATGAGATGATGTTTAAAAATGTTTGTTGTTAGGAAAAGTAATAGTTGTGTAAGGTAAAAAGAAAAATATATCAATATTCAGCACTTTTTAATATTCCCCATGAACCCCATGAAGGTGAGTATGTAGGTTTGCCGCCACATGGGTGTTGTACGCAAATATCAGTTAAACCCTACTTAGTGAATATACATACCAAATTTTACCAAGTTATGTCAATAAATAAGCGAGATACAGGGTTTTGTTTATTTCCCATAAGATTAACATGGGAAACCTGTTTTTAGCTTTTCTCCGGAATCTGTTAAGCTAAGTTAAAAATTCAAAATACTAAATTGTTTGTTTTTTAAGCTCTTTTGAATGGTTTCAGTTAAAATTGAGGGACAAAAACCCATTTTTGACCCCTTTGAAACCCTATAAAACCCCTATATATATATATATATATATTCCGTTATTCTGATAACTTTTGAAGGGGACCTCCGATTTTGATGAAATTTGGTATGAAGGTGTAAGACCAGGTCTATTTTCATGAGTTCGCGAACCAGCATTGTCGGGTTATGTATATATATATGAAAATTAACGAATGGGGTTTTGTCTTTTGGGGACCTCAAAATGACAAAGTAAAGTGGTCCAAGTCTTAGGTCTTACCATGGCTACTACCGTAATAGCGTATTCACTATAGGGAAATTCGCTAAAAAAAACCATATTTTTTTTAATTCCCCCCACAAACACCATGGGAATGAGGATGTAGGTTTGCTACCATGGGGGTATTGTAAGTAGATATCAGTAAATCCCTTTCCAGTGCACATAAATACTAAATTGAATTAAATTCTGGTATTATTAATTTTCCCCATAAACCTTAGGGGGTGAGTTGGTAGATTTGCCGCCATATGGGTGCTGTAAGTAATTATAAGTTAAACCCTTCCTAGTGAATGTACATACAAAATTTGATCAAGATATGTCAATAAATATGTGAGTTACAGGGTTTTGTTGATTCCTCATAAGAATAACATGGAAAACCTATTTTTGAATTTTCTCCGTAACCTGTGAAGCCAAGTTAACCTACACCGCATGATTTTTTATTTAACCATGAAATAATTATAACACACTGGAAATACTTCAAATAAATAGGGAAAAATAGTTTTAAAAATCTGACTCACCATTTAATCTCCACAAACATGTAAATGCAGTTTGGGTCTCACAAGGTACACTGTGCATATTCGGCCCAGTGGGTCGAATCAGGTTTGGGTCCCAGGAGGTACACTGTGCAGTCACTTGTTTACATTTGTTTCACTGAACACTTGTCATTGTTTACTGAACACTATCTATCTTCTTATTTCTATAAGGGTTTAGTCTGTTACGTCCCTTTTCCTCTCGACCTACTGAACCGATTTTTAAGATTGAGGTGTCATTTTTAAGCTTAGGTTGTACCGCAGCGACGAATTGTAATTAAAAAGGTCATATTGTTTCGGGCTTTGCCCCCGCCCCCGCCTTTGATTTATTTCTAGAGGGCGCTTTAAAATGTTGACCAACTTTTATTGCTAATTCTTTAATGTGAATTGTAATTTAACAGCAGATTACCTTCAGATGAATTTCAAAAGCCAGTCAGTAAACAAAAATATATCTCTGTCACTTCATAATCAACATTCACGTACTGTAGGTGAGTTTCACTCATACAGAATCATAAAATGCGCAATTTGCGCACGGGCCGCCTTTTTTACACTATTTACATTGTTCGTTCCCTTTAATTGTTGTAATATTGTAGAAAGCAGTTTTTCTGTTTGTGTAAGCATAAGTACACATTAGACTTGACACATTTCGAGAATGTTTTTGTTTAGCAGTTCGGTAGTTTGCATCGCTGGCGCGCTTCATTGAACTCTGGCCAGTGTGATATTTGGTCCAATCTTATGTCCTTTGTTGGAGCTGGTGCAGTAGGCCCTTTTTTCTTTTTGAGCTGTATTTGGTTTTCTACTGTGCTTGCTGGGCGGCCTCTTCCAGGTGTAACGGGCTGTCCATATTTGCACAGAACAACACTTAGTTCTAGACGAAAGTCACTCAGCTTCATTTTTTGTTTGTCTCCTTTTTGTTTTATGCTTCTTTTGTAAAGCAACCAGGCATTCACTATCATGAGGTCAAGTATGTGGAAAAACAATCGAAAATACCATTTTTTACTTCTTAGAGTGTTTTTGTACCGCCCAATTAGGCTGTCAAGTAGGTCGACCCCACCCATGTGTTTGTTGTAAACCTTGACATTTGGACATTCCACTTTAACATGACAGAGTTTTTCTCTCATACCTGGAGCTGGTGCAGTAGGCCCTTTTTTCTTTTTGAGCTGTATTTGGTTTTCTACTGTGCTTGCTGGGCGGCCTCTTCCAGGTGTAACGGGCTGTCCATATTTGCACAGAACAACACTTAGTTCTAGACGAAAGTCACTCAGCTTCATTTTTTGTTTGTCTCCTTTTTGTTTTATGCTTCTTTTGTAAAGCAACCAGGCATTCACTATCATGAGGTCAAGTATGTGGAAAAACAATCGAAAATACCATTTTTTACTTCTTAGAGTGTTTTTGTACCGCCCAATTAGGCTGTCAAGTAGGTCGACCCCACCCATGTGTTTGTTGTAAACCTTGACGACATTTGGACATTCCACTTTAACATGACAGAGTTTTTCTCTCATACCTCTTGACTACAGTCGTTGGTTGTGCTCCAACAAATGTTGAAGCCAAATGAACAACTTCGTTGTCGTTCCAGTTAACAGCTGATATTGTTACGCCATTAATCGTTGTAGTCACCTCCTCTGAGATTCCACGAGGCTCTTTCCGTAATGTCCCATCTGGAGTAAGTATCAAATCTTGAAATCTATCCCTTCGAAAAGTGCCCAAACCATGAATTCCTCTTTTTTCTAAGTAAACAAGGAGAGGAAGAGATGTGTAATAGTTATCGAAATAGAGTTTGTGGTGTACTCCGGGAGGGATACCTCTTGCTAATCTTACAACATTCGCACTGCCTCCTAAATCTGGCTCCCCCATTTGAGCACGTATGATTGGGTCATCTTCAAGGCCAGAGTATATTTCTGCCTTGTATGAAAATTCACTTACCCCTGCCAAAATAAACAACTTGTATCCCCATTTATGAGGTTTTTTTTGGAAGATACTGTTTTAAATAATGACGTGTTTTTGTGGCACATATTTGCTCATCAACCGATAATGACTCTTCAAGGGGTACTAAGCTACACCTTTCATTTAATGTATCCAACACTGGTCTTAGTTTATGTAGCCTATCATGCCCATCTTCACCTGGGGGAACAATAAAGTCATTATTATTGAAATGTAGGTAACGCTTGATGGTTTCAAACTGTTTTACAGACATTGTTTGTTGAATGAGCTGGTTTCCGACAACCTCGTTCCAATATTTTCTCGAATCAGTAATGTGTACCAAGGACATCATTATACAAATGCATATAAACTTCCTAAGCTCGGTTTTAGTACCGGTAATTAAAAAAGGCTTACTTGGGTCTAATTGCACACTAAATATTTTTGTTTCCTCACATATTCTCTCTAATAAATCTCAGTAAGGAAGAAATTAAGAAAATGTAATGGGGTTTGTAAATTTAAAATGTCCTGAAAATTTAAAATCTTGTTCGTCCCTATTTAGAGGTTTCCTTTCCCATTTTAAAACTGGTTTAGTTCTCTTTTGCTTTTTAGGGGGTGGTTGTGGATCACCTGATTGTGTGTGACCTGGTTTTTTAGGCCTACCCCTTTTTTTAGCTGTTGATGGTTTATGCAAGCCTACATTGCATGGCTTAGTTTGTTTATGAAGTACCCTCGGCCTAGCTAAAGGCGCTGGCTTTTGTAGTACGGTTGATGATTTTGGCAGTTTTATCACTTCAGGAGGTAGCACGAATAATTTTCTGAATTAGGAGTAAAAGTTGATGGTTTAGGTTCTAGGTGTGTGGTTAGGGAATTTACAGAAGAAACATGCAATTCAGAAGTTGACGGTTTAGGTTCTAGATCTGTAGTTGGGGTGTTTTCAGAAGAAACGTGTAATTCAGAAGTTGACGGTTTTGGTTCTAGATCTGTGGTTGGGGTATCTACGGAAGAAACATCCAATCCAGATGTTTCATCATCGGATTGCACAAAAACGACAAACTTATCTCGGCCTAGGCTTACATTTTCTGTGGGAGTAACTGGCTGCTTCTGTTCTTGACCAAGAGAGGATACAGCTATATCACACAAGCCTACCTCTTCAGGATGGGTTTCTTCGTTTGTTACAGTCCATATATCGATGTTAGTTTGTTCTGGTTCAAATGCTAATCGTTCATTTATGTCTAAATTAGGGCTACCACCATTTTCACGTTCATCTTCACTTTGGTCCGACTCATCCAATTCATCGTCACTTCCCTCTTGTGGGAAACCAACTTGGCAAAACTATTAAAACTGTGTTGTTCCCACTATATTGCTATCAACTTGTTTTGAGCTGATTAATTACACATTACTCTAAAATACACATTACTTACTGGTATCAACGCAAATAAAGGCTTAAACACGATTAAACAAGAGCCAATATTTTATTCCTACAACAAGCAGTTACATTATTTACATCACAACTAAATTTACTCCAAAAATAAACAATAACATATGTCAGCTGATTATAACTTTTACAATATAATTTCTGATACAGTCTGTCAGCTATCAACTTCTTTTAACATCCTCCCACCAAGTTCATTGAAACTGAATAAGTTGAAATGAACTTCAATGTAAACTCTTGGTTTATCATTTTAAAGGTTGGGGATGTCTGATGAGAGATTTTCTTCCAGTTTAGGCGATAAACGTTGACAATCCGTTGTGGGCCTCCCACCGACGAGACTCGAATAGGTGCTTGATGTAACATCTATGGGAGGGAATGCCTGCTGTATTCTGTTTGTGTTCATGGTGGTAACATTAACAACAGTATTACTTTTGTTCTCGTATTCACCAGGAAGTTTTCCCATTAAGGTCCATCCCAACTTTGTTTCCACTGAAACTAAGCCGCAACTGAGCGATTCACATCTTCCTGTCATGAGTTTACCGCCAACATCAGCTCCTATCAATACTTCGATAGGTCCACTCTTTTCAAGATCACTTAGTTCAATTTTGTGGTTTGCTAGTTCTTTAACCCAAGGTCCTTGAGGAACAGAAGAGATTTTCCGCAAATCTTTGGTTGATCAAGAGCTTCAAAGGTACACCTGTAATTGTTATCTAAGGATGTCAACTCAATTTGATAAACATTATGACGTATGACATCTGTTGTACTCCCACCAAACAAAGAGTGTTCAATCTTTACTTGACTTACAGGATTATAACCTATATTAGCTGCTGTACTACATGAAATATATGAACGATGTGACGCTGAATCAACTAAAGCTCTTACACGACGTTCACCATTAGGTCCTCTTACTTTCACATACAAAGTAGGTAACAAAACATTACAAGAGTTTAAGTTAGATAGTACCTCATCCTTTTTTGCTTGAAAAATATCTTCTGTGAAGGTTGCCTTAGTCTCATTGGAGACACTATCTTTAGTTTTGCTCTGTTTAAGATCCAATGAATCACACATAATAATAAAATGGGTCTTCTTACACACAATACACCTAGATCTATTTTTACATCTACTAGCAATGTGACCCGGTTTCAAACAACAAAAACAAGCTCTTTTATCATTTACAATAGATTTTCTTTCTTTTAAAGACATTGATTGTGCCTTAATACATTCTTGAGGTTTGTGTGACAAAGAACAAAAGATACAACCCAAAGAAGTTTCATTTTTTACTGTAGGATACAGTCCAGCAGCTGTAGATGTATCATTAGTTTTATTTACATCCTTGTTGGTTTTATCTTTTGCTACATTGTTTTTAGAAGAGAGACCAAAACCTGACATTGCCAATTTAACTTTTTGCTCCCCCTCTATTTCCCCTTTTAAGAAAACCATCAAGTTGTCAAGAAAATCTTTAGATGTTTTGTTTGGTTCATTAGAGCTAGAACAAAATTTAGAGCTTGACCTTTCCCAAAGTTTCAAAACCTCTTCTGGCAAACATGAGGAGACTAAAGATAAGAGAATTGGAGCACAGGTACTGGAAGACACGCCTAAAGTTTCCAAGTTTCTTAAGTGACATTGTAGTTTGTCATACAGTTCTGATATGGAGCACTTTTTACAACAGGAAGCATTAGAGATAATAATCTTAAGTAGTTCCCTAATGTAGAATTCAGTTAGCAAGTCTTCCCTACCAAAACGAGATTTTAACGCTTTAATTACTTCTGGATACATTTCCCCCGTGGCTGGATAACTGTCCACCACTTCTCTAGCAACTGAATTGGGAATTGGGATGCAACACAGCTGAGCTGTCTGCTAAACCGCACAGTGGGTCTCAGGAGGAACAAACAGTTTTTAGCTTTCAATAAGTTTCCAAGGCAACAAAAGTGCCAAATAATCCATACTAGAGATCGCCTCATGATCAAAATTCGCTCATAATTTCAGTTAATCTGGACCCAATAACTTTAAAAACATTTTATAACTAAAACATCTGTTCTCCCTGATTTTCTAGAAGTTGTTTTTACAACAGCTGTCTATCAGTCAATCAATAATTATCCATCCTCCATAAGAATAACATTGGGACTTAGAAAGCCTGTGGGGCGTAGCCCTGGTGTCCGATGATAATTAGAATGGGATTCTGCTCATCTACAGGACTATACCTTTCCAACGGTATGCGCGGACTTCTCCTACGATGAGCACAAGCTGAGAAAAAAGGAGGAAAAGAAACATGCTTGCGTATTAATATATAGATTACTGTATTCTGTAATAAATTTGCCAACAGAATATATTTTTACATAGTTAAAATCTAGCGGTATAGAAAGGAAATAAAAAAATAAAAACACGTATTTATTTATTATTTCAACGGATAATCTCCATTTTACATAGGTTTGATTACATATTCATCCTCTTATTGAAAAATTTGAATACACATTAATGTGACAATGGTGACTTCGCCGTATACAGTGAAGTTAGAGTGTGCAATATTATAGGTGACAATGTGCAGTAAAAAACAATGTACAAAGAATAACAATAATTCAATACATAACAATCGATAAACATGTTCAAACAACAACAATGAAAGATATGTGCGAAAGATAATAATTATACTATTATTAACAATAAATAACATTAATAACTATTAAAACGATAAATAACATAGATAACTCTCATAACAATAAATAACAAACGCAACGTAGCATAATTACTATTTTGACATCAACTCATGATAATAATGTTCACAGCAACTGATGAAACTGGCAGGGGGGTTAAACTAGCCGAGACAATTTAGAGGTGATCTCCTTCCTGAAAGTGTAGATGCTTCCATTGAAGATGTCAGAGAAAGAAGAGGACAGGTTCCCAAGTCTGTGAAGGCGGGCTATTGGGCTGTTGGCATCGTAGTTTGAAGAATGATGTCGCCTGACAAAGACGTCGTTAGACCTAGTCTGAGAGGGAACTCTGAAGTCAATTCTTCCAAGGAGCGATGGACAGTCAGCGAGACCATTGACCAATTTGAAAAGAAATGAGAGGTCGGTAACAGCCCTGCGAATGCTTAAGGTGGTGATGTTAAGCAGTCTAGCTACATCCTCCAAGGGCACATCAAAGTAATTGTAGCCAAGGCGGGTACCAACTAATCTTATAAATCTTCTCTGGACCCTCTCAACTTCATCAGAAAGGAATTGCTGATGTGGTGACCAAGTCACAGAAGCGTATTCCAGCTTTTGACGGACAATGGCTGTGTAAAGAGTTCTTAGAACAGGGATGCTGGAGATACCTCTAGTGTAACGGGTGATGAACCCCAAGGACCTGTAGGCACCGCTGCAAATATTGGCGATATGTGCTTCGGGGTTTAAGTTGGGAGAAAGAGTAACACCCAAATCCCTTATGACATCCGATCTGGATAGTTCTTCATTATTAATAGAATATGGAAAGGACAGAATTGATGTTTTCCTGTGAAAAGTCATTGCCATGCACTTCTTTGTATTAAAGTTCATCTTGTCATCGTGACACCAATTGCAAAGACGATCTATATTACGTATGTTGTACAAAGCATGTGTTTCCACAGAGCCACTGCGCAGTGAAGTTGTCTGCCGTCTATTGCTGCTTTCTGGCGGTAAAACGTCGAACTAACTCCTAACCATGCTTTGGGCCTGACGTGGAACACTGTGCGCGACTGCTATGACACTAAATACAACATTAATACTTTTTTTCTGGTTTAGGTCTTAGATGACCCATGATGCGGTGTAGGGTTAAAAATTCAAAATACTAAACTGTTAGTTTTTTTTAAGCTCTTTTAAATGGCTTTTGTAAAAATTGTTGAATTTTCAAAATTTAGGTCCAAAAATCCCAAAAACCCATTTTTTACGCTGTTGAAACCCCATATTTTTTAACTTCCCCCTCAAACACCATGGGAATGAGGATGTAGGTTTGCTACCATGGGGGTATTGTAAGTAGATATCAGTAAATCCCTTCCCAGTGCACATAAATACTAAATTGCTATAAATTCTGATATTATTCATTTTCTCATAAACCTTATGGGGGTGAGTTGGTAGGTTTGCCGCCATATGGGTGCTGTAAGTAAATATAAGTTAAACCCTTCCTAGTGAATGTACATACAAAATTTGATCAAGATATGTCAGTAAATATGTGAGTTACAGGGTTTTGTTGATTCCCCAAAAGAATAATATGGAAAACCTAATTTTGAATTTTCTCCTTAACCTGTGAAGCCAAGTAAAAAATTCAAAATAATAATTGTTTTTTTAAGCTCTTTTAAATAACTGGGTTTCAATAACTACACTGTGTATCGATGTGACCGCTCTGCTGATACAAGTAATAAGACATCTGGAGGAGGTGCATTGATCGCCGTGCACAACTCACTTCCAAGCTGCAATATATTGCCTAAATCCATTATCTCCTCTCCTGGAACCGTCAATTCAGAAAGTGTGTTCGTCAAAATATCTTTGCGTCCTTTCAACTTAATATTATGCTGTGTATATATACCTCCCAACCAAAATTCATCAGTCTACTCTGACTTTTGCATAGCTGTGGATGAAGTAATTGGTATGAGCGGCGAGTCTGATGAATTTGTTGTAATGGGTGATTTCAACCTTCCAGATACCGACTGGTTATTAGTGGTTAAGCCCTCCTCTCGACCCAGGAGCTTCCTCGCGCCACATCTTGGACCTAGCTGCAGTACATAACCTTAAGCAATGCAACAATGTTGCTAACTTAAGAGGAGTCTTGCTGGATCTTATCTTTTCGTCCATACAAGACACTAAAGTTTACCCAGCCCTGGATCTACTTCTTCTTGAGGACATACATCATCTGGCCCTTGAGATGACTCTTACGATCCCACATTTTTCTGCTCATCTCAAAATCAAATCGATACCTGACTTCAGGAAATGCGACTTGGAAGCTGTTTTTCGGAGACTACAAGATTTAAATTTTCCCGAACTAAATGACCTGGTTAAAGTGGATGAATCCTTCACTACGTATATTTCTATTCTGTCCTACATTGTTTTGCAGTGCTCTCCCGAAAGAAGTGTTGTCAATTCAAATTTCCCAAAGTGGTTTTCCCGGGATTTGAGACGCCTGGTGGTGCAGAAGAAGATTGCTCACAGAAGAATGAAGGAGAGTGGTAGTCCTCTTGATCGGGATATATTTATCAGACTCAGGAAAAGGTGTAAAGCTCTTGTGTCCGAATGTCACATAAACTACATAAATAAAATAGAAAACTCTATTTCTCGTGACATTAATCAACATCATCTATAATAATCATCATAACGCAACATCATGTCTAATAATCAGCATGGTTTCATGACGGGGAAATCCTCTTCGACGAATCTTGCCGTCTTCCAAACACACATAATGGATGCATTTGATGAGAGAGCACAGGTGGACGCAGTAGAACTTGATTTTTCTAAAGCGTTTGATAGGGTTCATCATGATCTCCTAGTCCGTAAGCTTGCGGCACATGGTTTTTCTGATCCTATGATTCAGTGGTTCAGAAGTTACCTTAACGGCAGAAAACTTCAAGTAAGGTACCGTTCTGCTTTGTCTCGACCCTTCATTGCCACTTCTGGAGTACCCCAGGGATCTCACCTTGGTCCTGTATTGTTTAACTTGTACATAAATGATATTACGGAGGGTCTCAACAGTTCTTCCCTACTTTTTGCTGATGACCTGAAGCTCTACAGCAAAATAAAGCTTCCTGCCGATACTTCTGTTCTACAGGGCGATCTGGATACTGTGGGCCTCTGGTGTACTAACAATAGTATGGCTCTTAACTTGGACAAATGTGTTGTCATCACTTTTAGTAGAAAAGTTTCCCCCATCCTCTCTGACTACACATTAGAAGGGAAGACTTTACCTCGTACATCTTCAGTGAAAGATCTGGGAATCACCTTTACACAATCTCTTGGTTGGGATGCCCACGTCCGGATAATATGCAACAAAGCAGCTCAGATCCTTGGCCTAATTTACAGACTTTCACGCTACCTCAATGATATATACTCTGTCAAGCTTTTGTATTGTGCCCTGGTTCGCCCTCATCTAGAGTACTGTTCTGTAATTTGGTCTCCTCATCAACTTTATTTACGTGAAGAAATAGAAAGGCTCCAACGGCGGTTCTTAAGATTTGCCGGAACCCTTATTGGTTATAGGTTCCTTGAGACACCGGTCCAAGAAGTAGCAGTAGCACTGATGCTTCCATCCTTAGAGGCCAGGCGGTTCAACCAAGATGTGCTATTTCTCTACCGTTTGGTGAACTCAGATCTCAACTGTCCGGAACTTCTTCAAAGGATCAACTTCAGGACTCCTACTGGTACGAGATCCACTTCTCTATTTGCCAAACCCTCAACATCCACTGCTTACCATGCTAATTCAACTATTAGTGTAGTAAAATTAGTCGGGAAAAATGAAATAATTTTTGGAAAGCCAATTTCTTTTGAAATGTGTTCTATGGCGTCCCCTGACCTTCCTCCGAAAAGCCCCCAGAAATCCCATATGGGGATCACGCTTCAAAATGAGGGGTTGGCCCATAAGGAGTTACATTAAAATTAGATATTAAGCATACTAAATATAAATACATTCCAGAAGGTTTATATACATCAAATTAAAGGTCTTCAAATGTAGAATACAATGCCGTAAACCCGAACTCAATATAACTGTCGGGAGTGAAATGGCAGGCGTTCAAAGTTTAGAATACAATAATATTATCAAAACTTTGAAATACAATAACTTCCGACTTATTTGACCTTTTGAGGTCTGGTTTTCGGCTATGTACTCTCCTTAATAAGACCTTTAAAATGATGTATAGCATGGCTATGGACTAAGAAAGAATTTTCAAAACTCCCTCTTTGGGACGTCCATGTAGAGGGTGGTTCAAGGGTAATATGATGGGCATATGTCAAACTATCCCTATTTGCTTAGGTAATTGTACAAGCAACCGTTTGCCGCAAACCGCACCTCGAAAGGTCAAGTATTTCGAAAATTATTACATTTTTAAGCGTTTACGTTAAAATGTGTTTTTTATTCAAAGTTTGAAAGGCTGCCGTTTTCGACTCAGGCAACCTTTTGAGATGGGGTTTGCGGCATTAAATTCTACTACTTAAGAGCTTTAATTTGATGTACATAAACCCATTGGTCGAAGAAAGATTTATTTCTGACTCCACGTGGGCCATCCCATCATTTTTAGGCATGTTGCCCACTGGGGATTTCAGGGGACTTTTCTGAGGGAGGTCAGGGGATGGCATAGAACACATTTCAGCAAAAATTAGCTGTCCAAAAATTATTTCATTTTCCAGCCATATTTTGGCTTAATTTTACTACACTATATGTTGAGAATTCAGCAACACGGGAACGCGCTGCCTCCATGTTTCGACTTCTTCAGCATGTCATACTGTTCCTTCAAGAGAGATCTCTGAGCTATCAGCTTACATCATAGATAGTTTTGTGCATTTATCTTGATCGCGCCTTTAAAGGGTCATGCATTTTGGTGTTTGTGATTTTTGTTTTTTAGAGGTGCCCTTAAAGGACCACACCCGGTGATCGTTTGCCCTCAGCCAGCTGGTGTCTTTTTGTTTTGTTGTTTTTTTCTGTTTTTGAATATTGTTATCTGCACTTTCGTTACCATTTTGCTGTATCATTGTTATCTTCTCATTGTTAAAAATTTATTAGATTATTATGTTAACATCTGTATAGAATATTTATTGAATTATGTATTGTTATTATTTTTTATGTTATTTATCTCTCGTTATATATTTAACGAGGTGGCCCATGCGCAAATTGCGCATTTTATGATTCTGTGTGAGTGAAACTCACCTACAGTACGTGAATGTTGATTATGAAGTGACAGAGATCTATTTTTGTTTACTATCTGGCTTTTAAAATTCATCTGAAGATAATCAGCTGTTAAATTACAATTCACATTAAAGAACTTGCATTAAAAGTTGGTTAACATTTTAAAGCGCACTCTAGAAATAAATTAAAGGCGAGGGGGGCGAAGCCCGAAACAATATGACATTTTTTATTACGATTCGTCACTGCGGTATATCCTAAGCTTTAAAATGACACCTCAATCTTAAAAATCGGTTCAGTAGGTCGAGAGAAAAAGGGGCGTAACAGACGAAACCCTTATAGAAATAAGAAGATAGATTGATACTCTCTGTTATAATTACTTGTTCAGCATAA
This sequence comes from Neoaliturus tenellus, assembly GCA_030545055.2. Taxonomy (NCBI): domain Eukaryota; kingdom Metazoa; phylum Arthropoda; class Insecta; order Hemiptera; family Cicadellidae; genus Neoaliturus; species Neoaliturus tenellus. The sequence continues at coordinate 113,721,831 of CM061531.1, forward strand.
TTATTATTATTAGCATTATCACTCTAGTCACAAGTAATCTTTTTCATATGTATAGTAATATATGTTCATAATGTATGTCTCTCGCATGTAAATTGGCTTTGCCGTTGGAAATAAATGAAATGAAATAAATGAAATGAAATGAAATGACATCAAGTCCTTCTGGTCTCATGTTGGCAACCTCAAGAATACTTCTGGGGTACCTTCAAAGATGTCTCTTGATGGTACTGAGGCTCAAGATCCTGAAGGAAAATGTGAACTATTTCGCTGCTATTTCTCACCTGTCTTCAGTAGAGCTGATTTCACTACTCCTGAGTTTGACTTTGGACGGAATACCTCAATTACCCAGATTCACGTTTCTGCAACAGATGTTGAGACCAAGCTTGAAGCGATTGACCCAAACAAAGGGGCTGGACCTGATAATATTCCCCCTGTTGTCCTCAAGTACTGCGCTCCTGTGCTGGCGATACACTTAGCCATCTTCTTCAATGCCCTACTAAAATCGGGAGTTTCCCCTCTACTCTCAAGACAGGGTTCGTTGTGCCAATCTTCAAGACCGGCGACCGTGCCAGCATAAAAAATTATAGGCCCATTAGTGCTTGACAGTTTGTATCCTCACTTCCAAAGCATTATCACTCAGAGCCAACATGGTTTCCTTCGTGGGAGGTCCACCGTCACAAACTTACTAGACTTCACTGAATATATTATGTCAGCCTTTGTTAATTCTGGTCAAGTTGATTGCCTGTATCTTGACTTTTCTAAGGCCTTCGACAAGGTGCATCATGGTTTATTAATTGCCAAATTGGCCGGTTATGGATTGGGAGGCAAATTGCTCAAGTGGTTGGAGAGCTATCTGACGGACAGGGAATTAGTTGTAAAGTATGAAGGAACTTTTTCTTCTCCCTTCCCCGTCCTATCGGGAGTACCACAAGGGTCTCATCTGGGTCCACTGTTATTTAATATATTCATCAACGATATTTGCAACGTCATATCATCCAACTGTCTCATGTTTGCAGATGATATCAAGATTTTTGATAGAGTTCTCTCAACCTCTGACCAGCTAAATCTACAACGTTCTCTTGATAACATCCTGGTGTGGTGTGCTGACAACACTATGGAATTAAACGTGTCCAAGTGCCAGACTATCTCCTTTTCAAGATCTTCATAACCATATGTCTTCGACTACAAGGTTGGAAATTCTATTCTGGGCCGAGTGGACCACGTGAGAGACCTGGGGGTGACATTCTCGGCCACTATGAGTCCCCTGGCACACATCTCACACATCACATCGAAAGCCTACTCCCTTCTGGGGTTCATCTTTAGAGCTACAAGGGACTTTAGATCACCTTACTCAGTCGTCCTTCTCTACAAATCTATTGTTCTACCTGTGTTAGAGTACTGCTCTGTGATTTGGTCGCCTTACCAACTGGGACACATTGATATGCTGACCAGAGTTCAGACTCGTTTCACCAGACTCCTGGGTGTTCGCCTCGGCTACCCTTATATGCAAACACCAATCAGGGAGGTTGAGAGGCAATTCCTTCTGCAGTCTCTGCAATCAAGACGTGAGGTGGCTGACCTGGTCTTCCTATACAAACTGGTCAACGGTCTGCTGGATTGCCCAAGTTTGCTGAGCCACGTTGACTTCAGCGTCTCGGGGAGAACTAGATCTACGAATATGTTCAACAGCAGATTCCAGCCTACCAACTACGCCCTCAACAGTGGCTTGACGAGGCTCATGAGGACTGCGAATAGAGTTGCTTCAAATAGAGACTTCTTCTTTGAGCCCCTCTCTTCTTTCCGGAAAAGTGTTGCCTTGAAAGTGAAGTCTGGAAACTTGTTATAGATTAAGATTTCTATTTGCTATCCTCAGTATTATCCTGTTGATTTCGTTGTTGCTTGATAGTATGGTTCCCTTGTTATGCAATTGTTAAGTTTATATCTGTCTCTGTTGTTGTTGTTACTGTTACCTTTTTTCTGTTAAATTATTTGTTGATCTCATAAGTGAACCAAATTGTCTCTAGTTATAAGATTTGAAACATGTTTGCATCTTATTAATTGTTGTAATTGTCACAAGGCTGTTATTGTTTTTTTAAGATCTCTATTTTTCTTGTTATTGTTCATGCTATGCTTAGTTTATAGGTTTGCTATTGAGCTGTGTTATTGTTTTCAATTGTAGCCATCTGAAATTAGATATATATTGTTATAAAATGGTGATTTGTACCGTTGGAAGTAAATAAATAAATAAATAAATGGTTTTAGTTAAAATTGCTGAATTTTCAAAAATTAGATAAAAAATGCCAAAACCCATTTTTACCCTTTTGAAATCCCATAAAACCCCGTTCCCATAACCCGATAGTGCTGGTTCGCGAACTCATGAAAATAGACCTGGTCCTACACCTTTATACCAAATTTCATCAAAATCGGAGGTCCCTGTTAAAAGTTATCAGTACCACGGACACATAGATATATAGATAGATATATATTCATACATATATATATATATATATATATATATATATATATATATATATATATATATATATATATATATATATATATATACGTATTCCCTATAGGGAAATTCGCTAAAACGACACAGAACATTCCAGAAAACGACAAACAGCAAACACTGGCCAGATGAAACACAACACTATAACAAATGAGACGTGACATCACGCATGGTGTTCAAAACGTAACGGCCCATTTAGAACCACTCTGCGATGATGGAGAACTTTCTACATTTTCTTTATTAAGTAAATCCAATTCTTTGCTGCATGACGTAATGGGAATGGGCTTTCTAGTGTTAAAATCTCTTTATTGTAAACAGTTTCTTCTTTACAGGAAGACTTGAATCAGTTAGAACATTTTGATGATTGCTTCAAGTTTAGTTCTTTACTCCTCATCATCGTACAGATCGATTTCAAAAGGATTGTTGTCCACAACCATAGGACCATTTAAATTGTCCGGCACATTAGGTAATTCAATCACAATTGGAGCTCGGTTTTAAGGTGACCACTCATTTGGTTGAGCTCCATTCTCTTATTGAAAAGTAGGTGACATCGATTTTAATTGAAAGCCATACTTCGTAGAGTCCTTTGTCTGCCATCCCATTTGGGTACTGCTCCCACCATTCATCTGCTGAGTCGAAAACTCTTTTAAACATAACAAGCCTCTCTTCATCGATAATTTTTTCAAGATACGTCAATAGTTGGCTTGGATATTTTTCTTTGATATCCCTGTTGAGGTGGGATGTTGATGGTCCCCGTTGAGGTTTCAGTTGTTTGTAAAGTTGGGTCTGCAAATGTGTCTTGTTGCGATAACCTTGTTATAATTGTCACAGCGAATTGTGGTATTTGTGCCATACCACACAAGTCACAAATACCACATTTACCACAAATACCACATTTTTTGTGGTATTTGGCCATATGATACAAATGCAATAGCATTTGTATCATATGGCCAAATACCACAAGCCGTGAAACAAGCGTTTCTTTGCTGACCTTTTTGAGGGAGTCCTCCAGTAATTGAGTAAACGTTACTCTTTTGACATCTTATATGGCTATTCGTACTTCCATCCCCTGATAGTTTCCTTCCAACCCTTTTTCAATGGTCTAAATACGGAAACGTCAGCGGGTTGAAGGAAGTGGGTACTATTAGGATGAAGGGCAATAAGGATGATTTGGTTTTGAGAACAAAGATCCCTCTCTTCCAACGTAACGTGAGATCGATGTGCCTATCAACAAAAATGACTACCGGCATGGTCATTTTATTTTCTGTCAAATAGGGGATGAAGCAGTTGGCTACGGGTTCGTAAAATATCTCGCTGTTCACCCAGCCAGAGGAAGACAGATTGATTCCCCATTTGTCAGGCACACTCTCAGCAATTGCTCGTGGGAGCCTCTTGTAGGAATTTACATTTATTTATTTACGGTTTCACCATTTTTACAATATATTAAAAAAATATATACAATATACAACCATTAGAATATAGAATATATTCTATATTATAGAATATAGAATATACAACCATTGATGGTATTGTCTTGCCCGATGCTGGAAATGTGCACATGAAAGTGAGTTGTTCTTTTTCATTATTTGAAACTTGTATGTAAGTATGCTTCTCCCCTTTTTCACAGATGATTTTGCCAGTTTTGCGGTACAGCCGGAACCCCATTTCATCTCCATCAGAAATGCGGTCGGAGTGTTCCAAGATTTTTTCACATTTCTCTTCCTTTAAAAATTCGTGAACCTCAGCAAACCATTTCCTAACCCTTTCTTCTGAAACCCTGGTTCTTGAGAAATTCGGCTTCTTTTACTGCAATTTTTTTCAAGAGGAACTTTACCTATAACCATGCCTAAGAGATGTGCATTCTATCAGCCATGTCCACCCCTCCCATAAATTTGTTGTATTCAGAAATACTGAATGGTCAACGAATACGTATGACTTGTTTGGTTGCATGGTCAAAACGCTCATCAGTGTTCATTGGTTCTTTTCCAGCGTAAAAAAATTAATTTTTGTACAAAAACCCCTAATATTTTAAGAACGAAACCCTATAATGAAATCGGATTGCAGCAACGTACTCAACGCAAAAAAATACTTTAAAATGATGGGTCACAACCCTACCTTTACATTTAAAAATTTAATTCCAAGATGGCGGATCCACAATGGCGGCCAAAAATTTAAGTCCCATCAAAATGAAGTACTTTCTTACTATGGTATACCTGGTGGTAAAAAGTCGATATTCTTTAGAAAAAAATTTAATAAAACTATAGATTTTTTAATTTTATAACTTAGTTTTAAAAACTCCGTAATATCTCGAGAATCAAAACAGATAATCAAAAACGGATTGCGGCGTCTTGTTCTAAGCAAAAAATCACTTTGAAATGATGGGTCACAACACTACCTTTACATTAAAAAAAATTAAGTTCATTCCAATATGGCGGATTCAAGATGGCGGCCAAAAAAAGTTAATCATACAAAAAAATAGTATAGAATAATCAATGATGTTTGGTGGTAGTTGGGAGTCAATATCTTAAGAAATGCGGAAAAATTGAAGGGGGGGGGCATTAAAAACTCACCCTGTATATTTGTTTAACTTTTCAAATCTTTTCAGGGGCATCAACAATTATAGGTAGCCTTTCCAAATCATTTCCAGTCCAATACATTCTGTAGCTGGGAAATCGAAAAATTTTCATTAGCATGTGTGAAAGAATAATAAAATTTCTTGTCCAGAAAATGAAAACGAATGGTTACCGCTTTGAATTGCGTACTTCGTTGTTTACTTTGCTATCAAGTCCAGCAAAGTGTCAGGAAAATGGTTTTGAAAATAGTAGGCTATAAAGGTGATTTGATTGTTGTTTCGGATAGGGTATATATTGGCATTCCCTTAAACTGTGGCATGTTGAATGAAGCTCATTGTCTTTATTAGCAGTTTATGCTATTGGCGGTGGTTTATTTTTTTCTTACTAACCATCGTTTATCAGTTTATCGTAGTCGTTTATAAGTTTCGTCTTTATTTTTTTACATTTGGGCCTACCCTTCTGTTTGTTTGTCTCCTTTGATTTAACTTTAGGTTTGGTTTTAGGCCTAGCCCTTGACTTTTTTTTGTTTAGGAGTAGGCCTAGATTTTAGTAACAGTGACAGAGGGAAGTGCACCACTAACATTTACATTATTACTATGAGCTAGGCCTACCGGTAATGTAATATTTGTATCAGTTTCCGTATCCTTTTGACTAGTAGGTGTAGTTTCGTCGATTCAGGTACTTCTTCAATTATTTCTGTTGAATTTTTATCCCCATTGGTAGATAATAGGCCTAAAACTTTTGAGGTTAGCTCTAGGTTTGTGTTTAAATCTAAAACATTTACGTCACTATTCAGTAAAGATTGCTCAGGTATACTCTCGGGATAATCTGATAAATTGTCTCTAACTTCTATTTCACACTTTCATCCAAAAAATCAAACGTATCTTACTCATCACCACAATACCCCTCAACATATTCAAAGTCACTTTCATCCGTAACTGTGTCATGTCAGATGTGTTTGGATCGGCAATATCATTAAGAATACTATTAATTTTTCTTCTTTTTTTTCCCAGTAAATTTTCTTTAGCCATAATTCACACAAAATGCATAGTTACAACAAAGCACATTCACTTAAAAAAAAAAAAAAAAAAAAAAAAAAAAATGGTTTGGACAACAAGAATTAGGTTATGCATTTGGGCACTGGCACAGGTGTGCCATAGAGAAATACTTTTAAAAATAGTACGTTTAAAAATAGTTTTTTGTGAAATATTTATAGTTTTGAATACAATATATTTACATTCAAACTAAATTATAACCCTAACGGAAACTACAAAAAAAATCCCACAAGCAAATATAAAAAAAATACGAAAAAACCACTTCAAAAGCGACCGTTTCATCTCAGGTATAGATTAGGCCATTGCGCATGCTTCAACAATGAACGACTCTTATTCATTCCTTGATTCTACTCCCACGCACGTGTACTGAACTGATTCAAAACAGAACTAGTTAAATCCAACTCTTTGGTAAATGAACGAACTATTTTGACTTAATTAATAAAAATTATTCATAATAACTGAAATTTACTTATATTGAATGAATTATTGTGTACTGTGTGGTAAAAAAATAAAAACATGAAATAAAAAGTTGACATATAAGGGGTATGATATCCTTGACTTTGTAAATTCAATGATACAATTTATTATTCAACCTAATAATGCACCATGGTGTGTAGGATTTCTAATAGGAATCTATGATGATAATGTGTACAGTTGAGTTATTAAAATATTATCTTTCTTCTATTATAGGCTAACGTTAATTTAAATTTTTATTTTGAAATTGAAAGGCATGACCTCATCTTAACCAAGTGCCATTTGTTTTTGCTAAGGAGTCTTAATGTAGGCCTAATAAATAAGTAGCCTAAATAATTATCCTTGTAATTACAAGGCAGTGTTAATTTATCAACCTTTTATAAAATATATAATATTGGATAAATTTACAGACTTACTACGACACATTGCCGCTGCTCCACACATTAATGATTCATACCCAATTAAGGATGCGAGTGAGAGGGTGACCACTTTATTAATTGTCTCTATAATATTCCCATAAAATTATCCACAAAGTGATCTACCTCTAAGTGAGCTTGAAAAGCACCTCAAGTTAAACGTGGACTACAGTGTACGGTACCAAATTTTGCCCGGGTTTGTGAAATGCCCAGGTTATCAGAAAAAGATTTAGCATAAGAAAATGTACGAATAGTTGATTTTATTCCCATTAAAAAGATTATTTCTAGCATAATATACACAATACAAAAACTACAAACTTATATAAGGTACCTCATCTGTTAAAACAAAATTTAAGAAAACAAAACTGTTTTGAAGGCTTCGGAAAATGTCATAGCCCTCACCGCCTTGGAACCTAGTGCACTTAATTGTTCTGGTAGGCTTTCCAAGTTACCCAGAATTCCGGGTTTGCGGGACTGGCAAACTACTGTACCATACCCTTATGTAACCAAAATATAGGCCTAAATTTACTTACCTTTGGCGTAGACAAACACAAACACAAAAAAATAGATCTAGGTTAGTCCTATTTCTATTAATAGGAGACATTATATTACCAACCTATTGAAAATTATAGACTAGAAAATTTCTTTCTGTATGTTAAATCAAGTGATTGTAGGATGTGATGGATTTTATTGATTGGTCGTCACTTAATCACTTACTAAGAGGGCAACACTACAAGGGCGAATTTTAAGGCAAAGTATATTTAAGTTAGCTGAAGAAGTGTTAACAATTCACTTAATCAAATTTAATTCTCCTCCACTTGTATTGTATAATTTATGATTCTTTTTACACATATTGCTATCAACCATAATTATTATTGTTGTATTTGAACCAAATAAATAATTGAATTTTTACTCTATGGAACGTAGAGTATAAAATTCTATACGATCGAGTTTAAATTTCACTTAGGCGAATTTTAGACCCCCAAAAGGCTTTTTTATTACTAATTTGATTTCAATGAAATTCTCAGGTTAGATTTTAAGTATTTTAAACTAGGTAATAAACTATAATCGAGCAATTATTTTCAAGTATTAAAAAAGCTTATTTTCCGGAATTTTTGACAGAACTTTAGTTGTTTAGGCTACACGATTTGACTAATGTAGTTGCAATGATGAGTTTATATTCCCCCATCGCAGCTGAGTTGTCACTGTGTATGCTGAAAATAACATAACCTTTTCTTGTTTATATCTGCTCGCCGTTATGTTACGTTTTTAAATAAAATTTAATTGATATTTTGACAGACCTATTTGTTAAATTAAATAGATCAACACTGATGTTTACTTGTTGAAGTTATAAATTATACCAAAAGATAGGCATGTTGATGTGGAATGAATTGATGTCGTACGGAATTATGCGATTAACTAATTTATGGGATACAACTAATATATATTTGGGAGAAAGATTTACATTGAACAACCAATTAGAACGTGTTGTGCCATTGTAGCCTATGTCTCAAGTAACAAAATATGCATTAAGTGTTAAGTAAGCGTAATTCTACAATACTTACATTACTTGATTTTTATTAATTTGAAATCATGGAATTTAAATTGTATTGTTTTTTTTTCGCTCTACAATCTATTTACCTTTAATATTGTAAGCATAATTATTATTAAGTTACTTGCTTGTTTTGAGGTCTTAGCTAAAATCATTCTTTGTATGTATTTATTTGTAGGCTAGGCCTAGGATGTACGCCGGGTGACTTTGGACGGTTGGATGACGTTCCACTCTTCACATTCGAGGAGATGGAAACCTCCGTTCTCTCCCTAAAGAGCAACAAGGCTCCTGACCCCGACGGGATTCCCAGCGAGGCTTTAAAGAAAGTATTTTCAATTAATGCTGACTTGTTGTTGAGAATGTAAAACACCATGATGTAAAGGACTACTTATAGGTGTGTTCCTACGGAGACGAAAATTGGTTCGTTCTGCGCATCCCTCGAAGTTGACGTCATTTTGTTTTGATTTTAAACATGTGATTAGCTTTTACTCAAGTGTTTGTTTGTTTGTTTTCATTGACTTATAGGTTAGACACCTTGTAAGGGCCGTATACGCAACGTTATGCTACTAATAAATGCCGTAAGATAAACATGCCTTTTTCTTTCAAAAAGATTAAATAATTTACTATTGTTTTCATTTAAGTTTATTAAAGCAATCGGTGTCATTTTGTTTTATACCGTATTTTTTTCTTTTGATAAATTGTTATGTTTTATTAAATTTCAGATGGTTTAAATTTAAGGATAGTAATTTGTCTTTAAAAATATATATAAACTAAAATTATTGCAGGTCTTTTAGCATAGAATAAAATTCTTAAAATATTCTTATAAATATTTACAGCCACAGGTAACTTTGAAACTAAAATGATTAGGCCAATTTAGTTTGATATTGTGTGCAAAAACAAAATAATTTAGGACACGATTTAGAAAAGCTCTTCGTCATTCACCATTGAGTAGGTATGCCTAATAGTGTATTTTAAGTGGCTTTAAAATGCGGCAGATACCTTACTTTTAAAAATATTCTACATTATTCTACATTCATTCTGCCTCGTCATAAAATTAAACGTTGCAAAACACAGTATGGAATATTTTTAAAGACCTTGCAAACTGAAAAGAAAGTTAAACTCTCATGCCTCTTAGGTTAGTTCAGACCCTTGCCAATATTAACTACGGTAATTTTTCAGTATTAAAAATTGGTAGGGCCAAATAGAGTATTTTTCAATGCAATGTCATAATACTTTTGTCATTCATCACGTTGATTTTTCAGAATATAGGTTATAAAGGCTAACTATAAGAAACTTATGTTTTACACCATGGAAAGTACCAGTTATTCTCGGGTCTACAGAGAGACCCTATATAATTTTTCGGCCTTATATTTGAATTTCATAAAATTAAAATAACTTATAATAATTTTGTGTCTATTTTTTGTGTTATGGTGGTTAGCGAAAGAAACTTTACAAACTAAAAAAGAAAAAAAAAACTAGCATATATACAAACTTTTTATTACAAAACTAAAAAAAAATCATCTAACTATTTGAAAAACATTGGCTAAATGATAAAACATTGTTTACTTATTAAACTTCTTCATTTTACGGTTTTCATCAAGGTTTTCGTGAGATTTGTTTAGAAGTCTTACTCTTAAATAAGTCCTAATTCGAATTAGTTTAATAACAGCCTCGTCCGGCACTCCAAAGTCTGTTATCATCGGTTTAGAAAGTAAAAAAACTTTTTTGACAATCTGTTTTTCCTACAAACATTATTTATTCCGTGAACTCTATTGAAAACGTCCTCCACAATCAATGCAGCTTTAAAAAAGTTACTGTCCGGTACACACAAACCCCCCTGGTGTGTAGTTGGCCTTGCTTTGACACAGTCTCAATCCAAGACATTTCTTCTCCAACCGAATCAGCTGTTTTTACGTGCCCATAAGAGAATCTTCCTAAGTTGGGAAACTGTTTTTTAAGCTTAAAAGCCACGTAGCCGGCAACATAATTAAGGGCGTCTTCTGAAAACATACTCTCTGAGAATAAATGTATGTTTCTGGATGATTCCTCTTCGAATTGGTCGCAATCATCAGTTTCTGTGGAATTGTTCTCACAATTAAGACTCACCACACAGTTAAGAATATTTGCTGATTGACACTCCTTTTCAGTATCTATTTCTGTCTGATGGCCATTTCCTACCCTAGCACTCAAACACATCTCTTCATCAGGCTCAACGTTATATTTTAAGTTGAAAATGTTAGACGAGTGTTTGCCAATTATGTACCAACGTATTCTGTAGCGAAACTGCAGCGCGTCTGGGTGATCGTAACTGCATCCCATAGCTCTGATGTAGGAAAAGAAGTTTTCTAAAACGTCCTGGTTTAGTTTTGAAGTTAATAAATAGGACAGTTGGTAAGTTTGATTGAGGTAAGAAAATAAGCCAATTAGAGACTTGTTAGTAATTAATATTCCTTTTTGAAATGGAAGCATGGATTTCTTTCCTAAGACTAGCATTTCTTTAATAAAATTGTTCATATTTGATAATACTTCAATTTGATTTTCAAGTTTTACTCCAAAGGCACACTTTCCAGGAAGAGAATCGTAGACAGACTTAGAATTTAGAACGTCAAACCAATCGTTAAAAATTTTGATTACCTCATATGATTGTTTCCAATTTTCTATGATCCCTCTCTCCCCAAAGAATCTTATGGATGAACAAGTTGTATTTGAAAATAATTGAGCTGCAAGTTTAACATTCTGTTTATTTTTTACGAAAATATGGTCTTTAGTTATTTTAAAGCTTACTTTCAAATCACCTTTTTGCATTTCTAAGATTTGCTTTAAACAATCAGAGTCAGCATTACCTCCAAAACAGTTTGTAAACCCCTTCTCCACAAAGTGGTTTCTAGCCAGTTTTAATAGGTGGGGAACATCTGCAAATACAAATACATCTCGTGTGGGGTCCGCAGGGTTTGGAAATGAACTCTTTTGTGTTGAGAATTCCAGTTCCTTCCAAATTGATTGGTTTTTACCCCCCAGATCGCATGTGACCGACACAACTTTGTAGCCAGAATCTTCCAGAGATACGATTATTTGAAATAGCGTTTCTTTTGACATAGCCTGGTCGTAGTCGTAATAGATTGGCTGCTTCCACTTGCCTGTCAGTCCCCGGGCCATCACTACTTGCACTTGACTATGAGGCCCGACAACTTCCTCATTCTTTCTGTCAAAACTTATACATTGGTTCAAACTCATTTCATCAAAGGAAAGAGCAGTCAGCTTTTCAAATTCGTATAAAGTTTTCCCGTGGTGTTTCATGATAGCTAGAACTGACTTCATTATACCGGGTTCACATTCATATTTCGACACCCATTTTCTTAGGTAACTTAAAGATGGCAAGGGAAACTTAATTTTATTCCTTAAATAGCGGTAGGCTTTTGCGCTCACGCACCTCAGTGATATTGCTGAAGCTATATCCTCGCTGCCCCATCTAGCTTTTTTATTTGGATTTAATAATTTTTTTATTTGGCCTGGGGTAAAAATGGGATCTAATAGTTGTTTGAGTTTTTCGTTAGTTTTGATCCCTTTTGATTCTGATTTTTTCAGAGCTTTTAATTCGTCAATTAAGGATGCCTCTTTGTTTTTTGATTTCTCTTTCAAAAAATTCAATTCTGATTTTAATTTTTCATTTTCTTCTTTAATTTTTTGAAGTTGTTGTTCAATTAAATGTAACTTATCTCTCAACATGTCTTCTGAATTTGAATTTTGAGCAGAGCCTTCCAGTAAATCTTTACGAGGTCCTATGTTATGAGAAGTGGTTTGGTTCATCGCATCAGAAAGCTGCTGAGGCAGTTTGTTTGTCTCTTTCAGAAAGGTTTTCTTCAGGGATTTCTTTGTGTTTCGATTGGAGTTTCAACTTTGGAATAGCGTCTTTTTTTAAATTTCTGTAAGCTTTGGTATTGTAGTTTAGAAGTTTATGTTTTAAAGAAATTTCAAAGCTTTCTGGAGTAAAATGTTCTGAACAGACGGTAGCGTTTTTAATATTGAAAGGTGTAGGCCGATCACATGCTTCAATCCACTGCTTTTGCAAATTTATATCTTTAGGGAAAGTGTAATATTTTATCATTGTTCCTTTGGTTTTTTGGTTACAATTATTACATCCACGAACAGCACAATTCGGCATTTTGCCCTAAAACACTAAGAAAGAGTTACTACTTAAAAAAATGTTTGCTAAATGTTCAATTGGATAATATTAGTAGGCTAATTTGTAAAATACACCTTATTAAGGTCAAATAAACATTGATAAAATATGTGATTATATCGACTGCCAATTACATTAATGCTACAATTACATACTCACTTTATTGAATTAAATGTGAATAGAGAATGTAAATATATTATCAGCTTATAATTAACGATTTAAGATTAATTTTGATTGTGTGCAAACATTTCTTTAATGTAGGTCTAAGCCCTAAAACTCAATTAAACGTAAAAAAAACGTAAACATTTTCCTATAAACAAACAGAAAACACATAACCAAGAACGGCTTGTATACATTTGACAATGTTTTGATTTTTGATTGTTTATAAACATAATGTAATAACAGCTGATAACTCTCGATACTGACGTCATCAAACCTGCGCAGTAGCACACCTATAAGTAGTCCTTTACATCATGGTAAAACACCTGTTTCGTAGAAGGGGTGTTTCCGGCTCCCTATGGAAAACCGCAAGACTTGTACTGATCAGCAAGGGCAAAGGTGATCCCGAGCTGTCGTCGTCCCACAGGCCTTTCTACACGTTGGATACGGCTGGGAAGCTGTTCGAGAAGCTGATCCGTTCACGCCTTACCTCTGCCGTGGAAGCTGCCGGGGACTCATGCCCCCGTCAGTATGACTTCAGAAAGGGACGGTCAACGATTGACGCTATCACCGAAGTCCATGGAGAGCTGTGAAGAGAGCCGAGAGCCACAACCATTTCCCTCGCTGAGTAGTGCTTCTTGTTACGCTTATGTCAAGAATGCCTTTAACTCGGCGAGGTGGGTCGATATGTTGGATGCGCTTCGCAACACCTTTCGCGTTCCTGCATATCTGTTGCGACTCATCGAGGATTATCTCCGGTCTCAAAGCCTTATTTACGACACAAGGGACAGAACGTGGACGATGGAAGTCACTTCTAGTGCCGCGCAAGATTCAATACTCGGCCAGGATCTCTGGAACGTTGCCTATGACAGCCTCCTGAGGTCGGAGATGCCTGAGGAAACCACTTTGGTTGGGTACACTGATGATGTCGCAGCTCTCATTGTCGCACGCAACGTTGAGCTGGCCCAACTAAAGTTGAATCGAGTCATGCGTGTGGTCAACACAGGGATGTCCGATCACGTTCTCTCGCTTGCTCTCCGTAAGACGGAGATTGTGATCCTTACGAAGAAGAGGATAGACACGGCTCCAGCAGAAGACGTCTGTTGATGTCCGCGGTTCAGTTCGTGCTTCTTTATGGAGCAGATGTGTGGGCAGACGCTCTCGATAAAGAGTAGTACAGGTTGCGACTCGCCCGAGTTCAACGTCGAGCGGCGCTCGGGGTGTGTTCCGCCTACCGGACAGTGTCCGAGCCTGCCGTCCTGGTGGTTGCCGGAGTTATCCCTGTCAAGCTCTTGGCAGGAGAGAGGAAGGCAATTTTGAGACAAGGCGAGATTGGCAAGGACACGGCAAGAACAGAAGAGCCCTCCCGAACCTTCCAGCAGTGGCAACACAGCTGGGAGCACGACACCCGAGGACGATGGACTGCGCGACTTATCAAGCACGTCCAACCATGGGTGGAACGGCGGCCAATTCTTGACAATTCACGGCTATTTTCGGTCGTACCTGAACCGGATGGGCAAAACCGGTTCACCGGACTGCATTTATTGCCCGGGCGTTCCCGACGATGCGGAACACACATTCTTCCGCTGCCCCCGTTGGGAAGGGTCCCGCCTGAAGGCGACACAAATTTTTGGTTTATTTTCGGTGGACTCGGTCTGCCAAAAGATCTTGGAGGATGAGGGCAACTGGGATTGTTTATCACAGTTCGTCCGGGGCATTCTCCTGGAAAAGAAACCCGATCTGGACTGCGAAGTGGCAGAGATCCCTTGATCGAGTGGCTGGATAAGGAGTGAGCCCCACCGGCGTTAGCCAAATTTAGGCCTAAGTCAAAGTCAAGTCAAAGATCCTTTATTCATAATAATGTAACAAGTACATTGAATAGCGTCATAGCCAAAATATAGATATTTACAACTGTACTTAAACTAATAACATTTTAAAAATAAAGTAGAAATAAAAGAAATAAGACCCTTATGTTTATTCAGCGTTCCAATAATCGTCAAAGGAGTAAGGTGAGAGCTGCAAAATATATTTTTTTAATTGTTTCCTAAATTTAACTAAATTGTTTTCTTCTAAAAAGTGTCTAGGCAAGTGAAATAAAAATTTTTCCCCATGAAGTGAGTTTTTTTTCGTAAAATTTTAATCTGTGTTGTTCCACCCTCCTGTTAGCTCTGGTGTTGTACTGATGATTAATTCCGGTGGGATTTGTGTTTTGTTTTACATACATTATTGTTTCAAAAATATATAACCCATAAATTGTTAAAATCCCCATTTCTGAAAAATGCTGTTTAACTGAAACTGTCCTCTTTAAATTAAAGATGATTCTTAAAGCTTTTTTCTGCAGCAATAGAATTCTGTCTAAATTTTTTTTAGTTGTTGCTCCGTAAATGCTTACACCATACGCTAAATGAGAATGAATCAATGCAAAATAAATTGTTTTTAAAGAATTGATATTGGAGACTTTAGCCATTTGTCAGTAGTGCAAAATTGAGGATGCTGGCCCAGTTCAAGGTCACCTGAGGGATGACGTCATCGAGGTCAATGACCTCACCGATGACGTCATCGATGACGCAATCGATGACGTCATCACTAATGACGTCATTTCGATGACGTCACACCCATGACGTCACAGAAATGACGTGCTGATGACGTCATCACCCCTTACGTCATCAAAACGACGTCACCGACGCCACTAAGGTCAAGGTCACGCAGAAACTTAAAATTTTTTGGCACTTTTGCTGTTTCTCGCACTACGCTCCGAGTTTCAGTCAGAGTCCCCGTGACCTTGACCACTTGGAGCGAATTTTCGACGAGAAACGGCAAAAGTGCCAAGTTAAACTCGAGTTTCTGACATGACTCTGCCTAAATGGGCAATCGGTAATACCTCAGGTGACCTTGAACTAGCACAACACCCCCAATTTCATATTACTGTGACCTTGAAAACTTAACAACGGAGCGCCGACACCGATGCGCACCCCACGACAGCCACCGAGTGACTGACTGTCAGGCTCTGTGTATTCTAGGTATATCGGCTTGAGAGACTAAGACTCTAAACTGTCAGGAATGGGAGTAACTAACTGAATTTTGCAAGGAAAAGTCATTTCATCTAATATTCTAAACAAATCTTCATCAGTAAAACTGACATTAGTCTGTTTGGTATAAAACCTAGGGTGTCCACGCAACAGTTTGCGCCACTTAGCTAAAGTCGAAACCTTCTTAACTTTGAGTGGTGGACAGTGAGCAACTAACAAAGTCTTAACACGGCTAAGTTTCTTACCTAAAGCGTCCCGCGACATGGCTTCCCCTCACAAAAGTCCGCACAATACTGAGAGACTGCTTGTAGCGCATGAGTCAAGGGAAAAGAGGTGGGGGAAACAGCAGGAGTGGGGGAAGGTCACAGTGGCGGGGGAAGGTGAGGTGGTACGCTGGAGTATCGCATCACTTCACCATGAGCTGTCCTACAGTCAACACACTGTTCTCTTGGCCCGAGTTGGCATTAGAAGAAACATTTCTGTACAGCTTAGGCTGTGAGAGCCGAGGAAGCAAAGTCAAAGTGGAAATTGTGTTAAACTCCAAGATGAAGAGTCTCCTAAATAAACTAATTGTATCCTTGCAATCTCCTATAACTTTAGAGAAATACCACTTTATTAAGCGACACCTTATACTTTGGCAAAACGAAGCGGAAATGGAAAAGATTACAGTAAAATTAATTTAACTTAAAACTTGGACTGGACACTCATGGCGATACCACGTGGCGTGCAAACGCCACCCTAAACATTACAAGTTAGGTTATTGAGCACCTCTGGTACGATAACCGATGTGCTAGAGTTAAAGTGTGACGACCTTGAGTCAAAACACTGAAATACTACAAGTCGATATCGTCCCAGAGTTAAAGTGTAGTGACCTACATTCAGAACTTGTAAAATTACTTACATATAGAGAGCTAGAGAACAGCGATACGCACCGCATGGAAGCCGGAGACATACTGGCGAAGCGGTGTTGTGCAGCCTAGGGACCCAGTTGTGGTGGGGGTATAGCCATCACGTAGAGTACAAGTGTTGTGGGTGACCTTGACCCACTTAACTTAGTTAACCCCCCCCCCCCGACAAAAAGTGCGAACCCCCCCCCCGACAAAAAGTGCGAACCCCCCCCCCCCCCCGACAAAAAGTGCGAACCCCCCCCACCCTCCCCCCACCCCCCACCCCCTCCCCCACCCCTGATATCCTGGGCGTGGCAGCCCCGGCGGGGATATAAGGGGGTCCAGCCAGAGCCGGCTCGCAGTCCGCTCCCGCGCGTTGAACGTGAACGACCGGGACGGACCGCCATAGGCATCACTAAACATTGAATGGCGCCTTCAGTGTTTAGCGAAGTCTACTCTAACTTTAAGACTTGTATTAGTTGTAAGATATTGCGCTTGCGTTTGGGTATTGCGAATTGTTTTATATGAGAGTGTTTTACTTGTACCCTATGTCTCCTGTGTCTTTTATCCTTTGTGTCTTGTTTGTTATATGTGTTTAATGTGTATGTGCTTGTTCCAGCATTGACTACGTTGAGCTCAATTGTGTGTTGTAAGTGTGTTATATGTTTCTAAAGTGTATACGCTTGTTTTAGCAATCCCCCCTTGAGCTTTTTCAATGCTCAAAGTAAATTGTAAAGTCAGGGAACGGGAGTAGGCCCCCGTGTAAAGCCACTTTTAATAATTGGTAGGCTCCTGCCAGGCATGCAAAAGGTTGCGGATGGCATTTGGGGAGCATGTCCGTTTGTACGCTGGCAAGCAAAAGGTTGTGGCGGCCTCTGCACTCGGACCGAGGACGTAAGCCATTAGGGTGTCCTCAGTATGTTTCCCTTCTGGAAACTCAAAATTATGTAAATGAATCTTTGTTAGCTATTTGTGTTTTTAGTCCCCAAGGCCCCCGAACATTCGTGGTTCGCCATGGATGTACGGGGGCCGAAATTTTTTAATGTCCGTGTGGCCTTGACCCACAAAGACTTGTAAAAATTCAATGCATTGTAAATTAAAAATATTAAAGATAGGTTACGGGAGTAGGCCCCCGTGTAAAGCCTATTTTAATTATCGGTAGGCTCCTGCCAGGCATGCAAAAGGTTGCGGATGGCATTTGGGAGCATATCCGTTTGTACGCTGGCATGCAAAAGGTTGCGGCGGCCTCTGCACTCGGACGAGGACGTAAGCCACTAGGGTGTCCTCAGTTTGTTTCCTTCTGGAAACACAAAATTATGTAAATGAATCTTTGTTAGCTACTGAAAAGACAATGCAGTAAATGTTTACAAGTCTTGCGTGGCGAAGGGTACACGACATTGGATGTTGCCTTGTTGTCATAGTTGGGTCTCTTCGGAGGCTACAGCGATGACAACCCAAGTGCCGCACACCCCCAAAGGGGGGTGTGGGGCTTAATTTTTTTAAAGTTTTTTTGTGACCTTGACCTAAATATGTAAAATCTTTCAAAGTGTTTAACAGTCAGGTCTTATTAACACAGTTAATACATTAATGTCTGTTAAAAAATATAACAGTTAGGTATTTGTAACCCACAAGTTTGGAGTTGTTTATAGTTGGGTCCCTTGGGAGGCTTCAGCTATGGTAACATAAATGCCTCAAGTGGGGCTTATTTTTTTAAAAAGTGCGAACCCCCCCCCCCCCCGGCAAAAAGTGCGAACCCCCCCTCCCCTGATATCCTGGGCGTGGCAGCCCCGGTGGGGATATAAGGCGGCCGGGCTGCACGCACTTCTCATTCCGGTCCAAGCTCCCATACGGACAGGTACTCTCTCTCTCGCTCTTGAGACTTTTGTTTTACAAGTTCACTTCTTTCTTTACATCTATTCTTTTCATTCATTACAATGGGTAAAATGGGTCTGAAGCTGAAAAACTACCCATCAACTTCAACCTCGACCGACACGTCTCGACCCTCATCATCCTCGACTTCGATCCTGGAATACCTGATGACTGCGAACATCCTGAGCTGCCTGACGATGCCGCCACCGCCGCCGCCGCCGCCACAGCCCGCCTCAATGCCCAGCCTGTCGCCATTGCCGGCGACAGTGGAAGAGGCTGGTGCACAGCCATCGTCAGGAGAACTCGTCAAGTCGTCAGGTCGAGTCCCGGTAGCCTCTCCAGCACTCTCGCTGCTATCGGACTCAGGATCGGAGTCTGCGGCTTTTGAAGAGACGTCTAGGTCGAGGATCACCCCATACAGCAGAACCCGGAAAATCCTCTCATACACTACATCCCAATGTCCCTCACCTATATCCCCCATGCCACCTACACCAACCAAACCACCCCGTAAATCCATCTTCTCCCCTGATCTTCCCACCATAGACCTAACACGCTCTCCTACCCCGCCCAAAATTGTTTGCTCCATCCCGCTTGAACAATCTTTGCCCCTTCTACCTCCTTCCAGCCCCATCCCTTCTAGCCAGCCTAATTCAGAGAAGCTCCAAGACACTCCGCTAAAGAGTCCAACACAGAAACGTAAACGCGTTAAAGCCCCTGCTGGCAAGGGTAAGAAATGCGATTACGCTTGGATGTCTAGTAAGTTTGGGGTTTTGTGTTGCCAGAAACTTGCTTGTGCAGAAGGGGATCGCTGCCAACGACACCTCAAAAGTACAGTCAAATTTCGGCAATTCAAACCCTATACTCTGTACATTAAGCCTAAAACGTTCAAGTTCAGACATCCCCACGGTCCGCAACCGCGGGATATTAGAAGGCTAAAGGTTGATGAAAAATATTATTTCATTGGTCAGACATATGGAGCAGGTAATAAGAAAGTAGAAATCGTTGTAAAAGGTGAAGGCCACCTTTGTACAATGCAAGTACCACCTCGGATGGTACAAAGAGAATTTTTCATCCCTAAAGCCTATCTAATACGAAGGAAAGGATGTGAAACCGTGTGGGAAATGGACTAGGACATGGGCCCACCAAAAAAAAAAACAAAATTGTTAGGCTGTGTTGGACGATATTTAAAAAGTCTTTTTCCAAATTATGTTTCCAAATTTAGTCTTAACCCTCTTAAAGTAAGGGAGAGGGGTATTATACAAGTCAAGTTATAAAAAAAAAAAAAAAAAAAAAAAAAAAAAAACACTTGACTTGTATAATACTTTAACCTGGCGGTGATGTAAAGTCACTGGGACAATCTCAAACCGTGTCCTTGAGGGCGAAGACTAAGTTACAAAAATCTTTAACAAATAAAAACTTACCTCCAAACACTTGTAGCTTGCTACAAGTGTTTGGAGGTAAAAATTTTTCAAAGTTTGAATGACCTTGACCCATATAAATTACTGTTTAAAGTAAAGTGCTAACCTTACAACTAATGTTGTGTATCACGTGATACCCCCACTCTAACGCTCTTACTAAGCTTGTATGAGCCGTTCATTTGCTTCAGTCTGTTTCTGTGCTCCGTGGTAAACATGTCACGGTACAATTACAAAGGTGGTGACTTCTTGATAGATCAACACAATGCTTGGGAAGTGCTAAACCAGCATAGAATGGAAGTTGAGTATTGTATAAGACGAGACGGGTCTACATGTTATCTATGTATTATAAACAACCAAACTCATAAGTATGAACACTGGACAAAAATTAATTATAACAACATAGATGAGCTGTTTGCTTGGGTGTTTGAGGTGTGTAAAGTTATAGAAGAAACCAAAATAATGGGTGTGCTAAAGGTATGTAAAACTGATGACCGGGAAGACTAAGCAAAATTTCTTTTAACCCCCCCCCCCCCCGTGTTATCCCCACCACTAAAAATGGGTATATATAGGAGTGGTGATCAACCGTCCTCTCATTCTGCTTTACACCGTTAAGCTGAACACCACCATGTCTGCTATGAACGTCCCAGCCTCTACCTCTGGCCCGGCTGCCTCCAACTCCAGCCCGAGCATTGGACCAATCCGATCGGGGCCTTCGTCAAGGAGTCGTGTCCGATTCTCCGGCTTTGGTCCTGTGAGGAAGGAGTTGCGGAGCAGCGGAGCTTCTCAACCAACCACGATGGACGCATCAACCCAGACTCCACCAAACATCATCGAGTGGTACGACGAAGTCATAGAGCAAAGGGACAGAATGCTAGAGAATACTCGCAGGGAGCTACTTTATATCCGGAGTAAATGGGAAAAACTAATTAAGAAGTGTGAAAGCCTGTTGGACAGTGATGATAGTGAGGATGAGAGTGGATAGGTGTGTGGGTAAAGACTTGGACTGGGACTTGTGTGTATGTATGAATGTGTGCGTGAATGTGAAATACAGAGCGGGGGATGGATCACTCTGTGGCAATGGACTAACATGCCACTTAGTGATCTATCCCCCGTTCTGGTAATGTTTTTGGATGGCCTTGACCCACTTTACCAAGGCTAGCTAGTACCCCCACCACTGATAAGTGTATATATACGGGTATTAACGTGCAGTTTGGTTATTCTGCTTTGTACCGCTTAGCTGAATACAGCACTGTAACATGGCTTTCAACTCCAAAACTTCTCAGGCTTCCTCTTCTTCTTCAAGAAGGCGTGCTGCCAACGTCCTGCCTGCTACTCGTGGACCTGCTCGACCATTCCACAGCATAACTGTTGCTCGGGCAAACGCCTGCAAAGCTCCGATGCTACGGACCTTGCTGGAGGTAAGCCAAGACGGACAAGGCTTGCTCAGTCCTGGTCAACGGCAGGAGCAAGAAAGGCGTATGGCGTAGTTCAGGCTGCAGGGTGTAGTTCCCAGCTTGAAGTTAGGCGATCCGAGAGTAGCAAGCATCAACGAGGCAGCGGACTACATATCACACCTTCACAGTGTTTTAGAAGTAAAGGACCAACAAATTGAAAACTTAAAAGAACAATTGAAACAATTTAACTTTAATCCTGTGGAGTTTGTGGAAGCAGTGATGAGTGATAGTGATGATGAAGGAACTGAATATATATTGGGTATGTAATGAAAGACTTGGACAGGGACATGTGTGTGTGTGTGTGTGTGTGTAGAATACAGAGCGGGGGATAGACTACTTTGCGGCAATGGACTAGCATGCTGCTTAGTGGTCTATCCCCCGCTCAAAGGGTAGCATTGGATGACCTTGACCCACTTTACAGCAAGGACAACCGGTTAACTGGTATAAAAGAGGGGGTCTATACATCTCGACTTCATTCTGCTTTGGACCTTCCAGTGGAACGCTAGAAACAATGAGTGGATCGCTGCTTGGTGCTAACTTGGACAGGTATTCTGTGATGGTACACTATGAAGATTGTAGAGACATGTTGACGGCTGTGTATGATTGTTTGGTGAGAAAAATCTTTCAAGAAAACTGTCAATTTATGTTAGCGTGGAAAAGAAACTTGTTTGTTGATGGTCATGCTACAATGCAAAGCATGAACCACCTTCATGTGTTAAAAGGAGGACATCATAATTTGGACGAACTGGACGATATGTTTAGGGAGCTGGAGTTTTTGATACATCAGGAATGTAAACCATGTGAAATTGAAATTTTTAAATTGGATATGGAATTAGAATAAAATGTGTTAAACAGGACTTGGACTTGGACTTGATTGAGGTTTTGTAGAACAGAGATAGATCACTTTGCGGTAATGGACTAGCATGCTGCTTAGTGGTCTATCCCCCGCTCAAAGGGTATCTTTACGTGACCTTGACCCACATAAATTGTATAGTTGGTGGGGGTATAAAAAGGGTAAGCAAATTGGATGGATACAACACTTCCATACCATGGCTCCACTTGACAACACCGTGTTCCATCGCAACAGAATTGTCTCTATTCTGGAGGTAATACCTCTAGAAATTATAGAAGTAGAGGACCAACTACCTGCGGTTGATCAAGAAGAGGAGGAGGAAGAGATAATGGATATTGAAACGGACTCTGACGAAGCTGGTTCAACGGACAATGAAGTGGACTTGCACGCCTACGAAACATTAGAGTCGTCATCTGAGTCGGAAATGGAATTCCAATTGGAAATTGAAGAAGAAGAACAAGAACAAGACACTCCCCATCGTCCAATGGATAGGATGTTAGTTGCCAGAAGAATTATGTATTGTCATCGCTGCCTATTCCGTGATGAGGATGATTCCGACTCTGATGGTGATGTTTCACCCTTGTAAAAAGTTTAAACAAAAAGTTAAAAAAAGAATGTGAGCGGGGGATAGAGCACTTTGTAGTAAATGATGCTGCTTAGTGCTCTATCCCCCGCTCAAAATAATAATTCCAAACGACCTTGACCTACATAAACTTGCTCAAACAGACGTCTTTGAAAAAACTTGTACAAATTATTGAATCTAGACCAAATATCATCAATTTATCAAGCCTACTGATAAAATGTATTACAAACGGTTGTGTAAAGGCTAAATGTAGCACATGAGTGATAACCTGTTTCCATATGACGTCACTTTCCCCACCTATCTGCCTCGGATATAAAGGGTCCCTGTGGAGTGCGCTGCTCATTATTGCGTGGACATTCACAGAGTGTGCATTCAAAGCCAAACTGTTTGAAATGGCTCTTTGCGACATTTGTGGGGAAATCTTTCAAGACGAAGATCTTTTCACCATACACAGAGAATTACATGAAGACGAAGATAGAAAAGAAGATATTACCATGGATGAAATAGACTTAGACTCAATTGACCGGTTTTTGGAAGAGCACCAGAAGCAGACGGACTACTGGGACAGCTATCTACAGCAAATGCAAAGAAAAAGACCTAGTGTGATCCAATTTGCTGGTGCTGGACCATCTACTGCTAGAAGACCTTTTGAAGAAGAAGACACTGAAGAAGAGGACACTGAAGAAGAACTGGAAGATGTGAAACAACTGCGCACCACGGCCTTGCCAGGACGAGTTGTAACACATTTCAAAATTAATAATGTTCAATTGGAATTGGAAACATTTATAACCCAGGCTAAGGAACTTGTTGGTCAAACCTTGAGGGAAGAACTACAAAGATTAAATTTTATTAAATTTGGAATGGTGTTAGAGGCTATGTTTAACAATACTGATGGTGAAACAGCATTGAGAGCGTTCATTACCAAAAACCGAACCCTTACCTTCACCTCCAACATCGATGATATTATTGAAGAATGCTTGGAAGAACTTATAACAAAACTTCAAGAACATGAAGGAAGAGGATCTGGATGGACTTTGTCATCAATTGAAGGTATGGATGTAAGGGTTCACAAGCATGGATATGGTTTAAGGGGTAGTAGTTTTATCCTTCTACCAAAGAAAATCCAAAACACTAAATCGTGTAGGAATGTGCAAAATGAAGGTAATGAATGTTTCAAGTATGCAATGTTAACCAAGTATGTTAAAGATCATCCTGAAAGAGTTGGTAGAGAATATTACGAAAATGAACACCGCTACAACTTTCAAGGTCTCACCTATCCAGTTACCTTGAAAGACATTGGCAAATTTGAAAAGAAAAATCCTGGCGTTTCAGTCAATGTTTTTGGTCTGGATGATTCGAACAACGTTTATCCTTTGCGGGTAGTAAAAGTTGAACAGAGAAACCACACGGATTTGCTATTGATAACTAAGGGTGAAATTTCCCATTATGTATGGATAAAGGACTTTGTAGCCTTGGTATGGAATCAATTATCAAAACATAAACGTAGGTTAACAGTGTGTAAAAGATGTTTCTGTTTCACATATAAAGAACTAAGACGTGGAGGATCTGAATGGATGACGGAACATAAAAGACTCTGTAACGAGAATTATGAAGTGAAGGTTAGTCTGCCACCACCATCTCGAGCGTTTATCCAATTCAACAAAACAATCCACCAATATCGTATTCCACTGGTCATCTACGCAGATTTTGAATCTACGTTAATATCACAGGAGCTGCCGGACGGTGAGGTGACTAGAAGAACAAAATACCAGCTGCACCAGCCCAATAGTTTTTGCCTATTGGTGAAGTCAACCTTGTCTGAGAACCAATTGCAAGACTATGGTTTAACATCCACTCCAATACTCTACCGTGGGGAAGAAGCCGCTAAGTATTTTGTAGACCTGTTGTATGACATTGCTGAAAAGGTGCAACGCTTATACGGCAATGTTGTACCTATGGAACCTTTAAACCAAAAGCAACAAGAAGAATACAACGTAGCGACAAGATGTTATCTATGCAAGAAGACCTTTAGTGAAGAAAACCAAAAAGTAAGAGACCACGATCATCTGACAGGGTTATACAGAGGAGCTGCTTGTAATTCATGCAATATAAATTACAAACTGCCAAACTTTATTCCTGTTGTTTTACACAATCTTAGCGGCTACGACTCCCACTTTATTATACCAGAGTTAGGAAGAGATGACGGTAAAATTGATGTTCTTGCTACAACATTGGAAAAGTACATCAGTTTTTCAAAAACAGTAGGTAAAATTAAACTTCGCTTTGTAGACTCTTACAGATTTATGCCATCAAGTTTAGCCAAATTGTCAGAGAACCTAAGAAGAGAAGACTTAAAAGAAACAAGCAAAATTGTACCTGAAGATAAATTGGACCTAGTATTAAGGAAAGGAGTTTTCCCCTATGATTATATAACTTCTACAGAAAAGTTTGAAGAAACTAGTCTTCCACCGATTGAAGCCTTCAATAGCAAATTAAACGAAAGTGAAATCTCCGTTGAAGACTACAATCATGCATGTAATGTGTGGAATCAACTAAACATTCAAACCTTGGGGGAATATTCTGACTTTTATATAAAATTGGACGTAACTCTGCTGTGCGATGTGATGGAAGAATTCAGAAACACCTGCTTCTCCGCCTATGGACTGGACCCTCTACACTCGTACACATCTCCAGGATTAGCATGGCAAGCTATGCTAAAGTCAACCAACTGTCGACTGGAACTTCTAACGGATATTGATATGGTGCTCATGATGGAATCTGGTGTACGGGGCGGTTTGACACAAGCTGTAACACGTCATGTCAAAGCCAACAACAAGTACATCCCCGGCTTCGACGAGCAACAACCATCGGTCTACCTTGGCTACTTTGACGCAAACAACCTTTATGGTTGGGCAATGTCAAATCCTCTTCCCTACGCTGACTTCAAATGGATCGACCCGGCCACCATCGGAGACATCTCACAGATTCCAAAGGATGGTCCAAAAGGCTATATTTTGGACTGTGATTTTGAATACCCGGAGCACCTTCATGACCATCACTACGACTTGCCTCTCCTAGCCAAGACTGAAGTTTCACCGACAGGAAGATGGCCAAAATTGATGATGACCTTGGAGAATAAAGATCGTTATGTGGCTCACTACTGGGTAGTTCAACAGGCTCTTGAATTGGGTCTACGTATAGTAAGAATTCATAGAGCAATTGAATTCACCCAGTCTTGTTGGTTGAAACCATATATTGATTCCAACACTACAAGAAGAGCTGCAGCGACAACAGCATTTGAAAAGGACTTCTATAAATTAATGAACAATGCCATCTTTGGGAAGACCTTGGAGAACAAAAGAAAACACAAAAATGTAAAATTAGTGAGTGATCCTAGGAAATTGGAAAAATTAGTGCAAAAACCAAATTTCGGAACATCCATGATTATAAACGAAAATCTAGTCGCTGTCAGTATGAAGAAAACAACAATAGTCATGGACCGTCCGTTATACATAGGTATGTCGATTTTGGACATAAGTAAAACCCTGATGTATGATTTCCATTATAACAAAATGGTTAAACACTACGGAAGGGAAAACATTGGAGTCGCATACATGGATACGGACGCGTTTATCTACTGGATAAAGACTTTGGACATGTATGAAGACCTAAGGACTTTTCCATACAAAGAAGATTTCGACTTTTCTGACTATCCGAAGAACCATCCAAATTTTAATGAAAAATATAAAAAAGTAATTGGAAAATTCAAAGATGAAGCAAATGGAATGCCTTTAGAAGAAATAGTGGCGCTGATGGCGAAATTGTATTCATTTAAGATGTACCACGAGAACAACACACCGACAGTCAAGAAAGCAAAAGGAGTGAAGACATCTTATTTGAAAAAACACGTAACATTTGACCACTACAAGACTTGTTTGTTTGAAGATACTACGATATCAGCAACATTCAACAATATCCGAAGCTTCAAGCATCAAGTCTACAGTGTCACCGAAATTAAAAAAGCACTGTCAGCTCGGGATGATAAAAGACATATTTTGCCCGACAAAATCCACACTCTTCCTTTCGGCCATTACTCCTTAAACCCTATCAACTAGTAACCTATTCTTCGTCCTTCTACAACTTCGACCTTATTCCTTTCTCCTTCCGTAAAAAAAAATGGGGAACATGGCAAGTCCAACGCCGTATTCCACATTTTTTTACACAAGTTTGGATGACCTTGACCCATATAAATGATGTGAATATTTAAAACAACATTCATTGTGATTATACATGTGATACAACAAACATTGAAACCTGCAATATGAAGGACTTGAAGCAACAAATTGTCAACGAACTTCATAAACCTGCAAGAAGAAAGTTTCCACGAAGAAATACGGTGATAAAAGGAATTAATGATTTATATCAAGCGGATTTAATCGAAATGATTCCTTATAGCAAACAAAATAAAGGATATAAATACATATTGACTGTTATTAACTGTTTTTCAAAAATGGCAGATGCTTTACCACTAAAAGATAAAAGTGGCAAAAGTGTTACAAAAGCAATGGAAACAGCTATACAAAGAGACAAACATACTATTAAACATTTACAAACAGATGATGGAAAAGAATATTTTAATAAGGAATTTGCAAATTTAATGAAAAAACACAATATAAACCATTATTCAACCAATTCAGAAGTAAAAGCCTCAATAATCGAAAGATTCAACAGAACTTTAAAAAGTGCAATGTATAAAATGTTTTCCAACAGAGGATCGCACATATGGATTGATATGTTACCAAAACTTATAAACGATTACAATAAAAAATTTCATAGGACTATCGGGATGAAACCAAACCAAGTAACTAGTAAAAATGAAAACCTTGTATTAAAACGTATAAAAACGAATACTAAACCAAAAGTTGAAAAACTAAAGCCTAAAAAATTTAATGTGGGTGATAAAGTGCGAATAAGTAAATATAAAGGTGTATTCAGTAAAAGATACCTGCCAAATTGGACCAATGAGGTTTTTACTGTATTCAAAGTACAACCTACAGTACCTGAGACATATATTTTAAAAGATAATAAAGGACAATTGCTTGAAGGAGGGTTTTATGGACATGAAATGTTAAAATCAACAGTAGGCGATGTATATTTAGTTGAAAAGGTGTTGCAACGGAAAAAAGATAAGGTCAAAGTACGATGGTTAGGATTTAATAAGACGGAAGATTCTTGGATACCTAAAAAGGATTTGATATAACGATAGAGAATCATTTTAGGTTGAACCATTACAAAGGATGGAGATAGTACCACAAAAAGAGAGTTTTACTATTAATAATATAGATGAACTCACAGTGGATAATTCAGAATTCAATAGTGGGAAACATGGCAATTTGTTACCAAACACCGTTCGTTGTCTGGTTACCGGACCTTCCAACTGTGGAAAAACTAATGTAGTATTCAATTTGATTACAAACCCTAAAGGATTACGATTTAACAATCTATATGTATTTTCAAAATCACTACAATAGTATAGACATAACTTGTAACATTATACAAGGTGCTTACAGGGATGGGGCTAACACCCACATCATACATACTTTTTACCCAAGTGTACCACCTGGATTTAAAATTGTTGAAAAGCCACAAAACCTGGTATATCTACCGTTGAACACCACTTTCATTTCAGACATCGTGTTGAGCGTATTGGATCAAGACGGTAACTTGGTAGACTTCAGAGAAGAGCCTATTACGATTAGATTACATTTAAAATCGACACTTTAATACAAAACCATGGGTTTAACATTTAAAAGCGAACAACCTACGGGAAACCGCATTAGTAGCTCTTCAGCTGTGGAGGAGTTAACACGCGAGAACATTCGTTTCTTAGAGAGAATTGGATTAAAATTAACCGAGTATGGATATACTGGATATAGCGCAGGGTCCAACATTCGACGAAACCCTATGGGAAAAAGAATATCACACCCACAACCCTTACACTTCATCGAAATTAAACAATAACGATGAAATTCGTATTCCCATACAAAATCAAGACATTTACACACTACCATGTGAAAGTTACTTGTATATTGAAGGACAAGTTACTAAAAAGGACGGTACTACTGTTGGTACAACAGTTCCATTTATAAATAATCCTATGGCTTTCCTATTTGATGAAATTAGATATGAAATATCAGGTGTAACAGTTGATTCCACTAAAAAAGTAGGTATTACGACAACTTTAAAAGGATTAACATCTATAACACCCAATGAAACCAATTTACTTAAACCTGCCGGATGGGTATTACCTACGATTGACACGATCACTCCAAATCCAAATGGATATTTTGATTTTCATATTCCATTACGTTTGCTGCTTGGTTTTGCTGAAGATTATAGGAAAATAATATTAAACGTTAAACAAGAATTAGTTTTGTTGAGATCTTCTAACGATAAAGACATTATTAAAGCTGCAGATGCTACTACAGATGCGACTTTAGAATGGAAATTAAAATTAGACAAAATTGTATGGAGAGTTCCACATGTTAAATTGGCTGACGAGCATAGAATGCTACTTTTAAGAAAATTAAAAGCCGATCGTGATATTGTTATTCCATTTAGAAGTTGGGAATTTCATGAGCATCCCAGTTTACCTACTACGGATCGACACACTTGGACTGTTAAAACATCGAATTATGTAGAACGAGCCAGGTATATTATATTTGGTTTACAAACAGGTAGAAGAGACGCCATTACTAAACATGCAGGACAATTTGATCATTGTGACTTGAAAAATATTAAAGTTTATTTAAATTCACAATTCTTTCCATACGACAATTTAAATGTGTCATTCACTAAGAAGAAATACAGTATATTGTACGATATGTACGCGAGATTCCAAAGTTCATATTACGGTAAAACAAATACACCTTTATTATCACCTGACAAATATTTCGATGCCTACCCAATAGTTGTAATCGATTGTTCTAAACAAAATGAATCAGTAAAGTCATCAAGTGTGGATATAAAAATAGAAATGGAATTCAACGATGCTATACCGGCTAATACAACTGCATACTGTTTAATTCTACATGATAAAATCGTAACATACACACCTTTAACTGGAATTGTTAAAAATGTATTGTAAGAACCGGTTTTGTTTCATTCCGCGAGTATAAAAGCAGAGCGTACAGACCGCTCCTCATCAGTTTGTTGCCTACTGTTGTATGGGTAGCATCGTATTCAATATGGCTTCTCCTAGTGGTACACCTGAAAATGTGGTAGATATTGAGAAGGAGATATCTGAGTTTTTAGATCCTCAAGGTCACCAGGAAGGAGGTGAACAAAACGTTTGCGGACAACTTCACGCCAGTAATAATGTTGAAGAAAAAGGTAAAAGAAGAAAGACTATACAAAAGAGAAAAAGGGATATTGAAGATAATATTTCTCCAAATATATTAAGTGAGGTATTTTTGCGAATATTTTACCCAATCTCTTCCAGTTTGGATAAAAGTGTTTTAATCGGTGTTATGAAATCTACAGATTATTCCCCTACTGTAATTTTAACTCATGGACCCAAAATGATTTTGTTTACGGACAGTGCTTGGGAATCGTTTATGAAACATTTGCATCTACTAGAATGCTATTTAAGTAGTAACATGTTTGGAAGAAAGACAAGAGTAGGACTTTTGGATTCAAATGTGGAAATTGATATTATTAAACAACGTGGTGATCATCAGCTACGGTTTAGAGACACAACAAGACATGATAACAAAATTCAACTTAATCGAGAGGAGTTTTTCATTTTAACTTGTGCTACTGAACCTATAACAAGATACTTGAGACAACTGGTGTTTTCAAGTTCGATTATTAAAGATTATTTGGAAGACACTTTGGACAAACAACCGGACGCACCTATATTATACGGACCTGTAGATACTTCTATATTTAATAGAGTTCCTCATGAAGTACAGATGTGGAGACAATTGGAAAAGTACGCTCAACTACATAAGAAATCAGTAAAACAGGAAGAAGAGGAAGATGGAGGAGAAGAATCAAGTGTTAGTGATGAAAATGAAAACAAGGAAAATATAAAGATGGAAACTTAAATAACAATGGTTAGTTTTTAAAACAATAACCAAAATTTTGTGGGGTTAGGCCTATTGGGGACGGTGCCCACGTTAAATATACACCAACGCGCCAACAACTGTACGGCCGGGTATAAAAGTAGTACCTACCGTGGTGTGGAAATCAGTTGACCTCCTGACTTCGTAATGAGCAGACGTGTGACCTTCAAAATGGACAAGGGAGAAGAACAACAAGTAAAGTCCAAGCCTGGTATTATTGAGTTTCAAGCGTTTCGTGGTAATGATGATAGATTCATTATAAAAGAACTTGTGTTTTTGGACATGAATACAAGTGTTCCTTATTCGTTTTTATTTAAACCACCATGTTCTTATTCGTCTTTAACTAGTAAAGCCGCTACTACCAACAGATGGATTTCAAAACACTTCCATCATATCGATTGGTATGATGGTTTTACAAGTTACACGGACTTGTATCACATTATGCATCACTTTTCAGACAAGTTTACCAATATTTACACAAAGGGGCTGGAAAAGAAAAGATGGATCGAAGGATTTACTCATGTTCCGGTTAATGATGTGGAATTGGATAAAAATTATCAATACATGCTGGAAACCATATGTATTTGTACAAAAAGCCCAGAACATGATAAAGATAGACATTGCGCTTTGAAAAATGCCAATAAACTCGCCTCTTACCTTCAAAATGGGGAAGTGGGGAGTGGTGGGGGTAACGGAGAGTATATAAGTGGGGAGCAGACAGGGACCTGGCATGAGTATTACTCGAGATTCCGAGACGACAACATCTCCGAGCAAGAAGACGATCTGTAACCTGACCATGGCATCTCACCAGTTCCTTCAGACTTTGGTCGAGCAGTTCAATGCTCACTCCAAGTCAACAATATTACCTGTAAAGAAGTGCTCGGAACTAAAAGACGAGAAGCACTACATAATCCATGCTATGAAGAAGATGGAGACTACAGTTGGGGAGGCCATCTGCTGCAGTCTCAGCGAGGCGCCGTTTACTCCGGGGGATGAACCAAAGTTCCAGGTGTACCTGCCCAAGAGATTCGTCCATCTTCTACAAAACGAGGATCTTCGCTCTATTCAACCCGGGTGTCTATACCTGGTGTCGCACGGCTGCACGGGTAGCAATTCTACAGAGTTGACCATCCACATCGCTGACAAGCAGCAGTGTTAGATTTAAGTTTTAATGTTGTACATATGTTGTTGTTGTAATGTTTTATAAATAAACGAATCATAAAAGACAAAAAAAAATAAAAAAAAAACAAAAAATGCAACATATCAATATGTCTCAAACTTCACGTATTGATATGTTGCATTTTTTTTTAAACTTCGCGGGTGACCTTGACCTTTGACCTTTGCATTTCACAACTACCCCCACTACCGTAATTACCCCCACTACCGCACTAGGATTCAAACCTGCTTGGATGCGAAAAACGGTCATTCTGTTGCCAACTAGCAAACGATGAGCACCTTGTACGAGCTTTGCTTACAACGAGTTATAACTGACGCATCTTTATTCCAGGCGGCTTTACGAGATAATATCCCTATAACAGTAAAACAGGATATCGAAGAGTACAAGAAAGATAATAGAGGGTATTCGGGATACTCCTGGTATAGGTTCCAAGACGGGGAAAAGTTTTGTAGGCCTTGTGGCAATGCTGCCGTCAGAGACCTTCGACGGTTCGTACAGGAAGGTGGTAGAAAACAGTTTGGATTTCTAGCACCAATGTTTAGATTTGAAAACTACAAGGACACCTGTGCTATTTGTTCCATCCCTTTGTATCAATGGAAAAAGTTTAGAAGTGTTTAATTGCATCTTCCATACCCCCACCACCATTACCCCCACCACTTTTCCATGTACCTCCAAACGCTGTGCCTCGGCTTCATTTCTACTCCAGCAGCCAACCTAGCAACATCAGGATGTCTCTCAACGTCAGTTGCGCAAGTTACGAGGAGGTGAGCATCAAGACTCAGCAGGAGCTAAACGACTTATACAAGGAGTTGCAGCTGATGGTGGCACGAGGCTACCGTATAAATGTGCAAGTTTACGCTTGCAATATACGGAACACCCGGCAGTCAAAGGAAGAGCCTGGACACTCCTCAACGGCTTCCTCACCAGCATCCATGAAGACCGAGCCAGACAACTTGGACTACTTCAGCTGACTAGCAGTTGTATTTCTTGTCCTAACCACTGTAGAATATGTATATTTTTTCATTATATTAAAGAAGTAAAAGAGCAAAAAACACCTATCTTGTTACTGACATATAAGCTCAGTAACAAGATAGGTTTTTTTAAAACACAATTTGGATGACCTTGAAACTTCCCCCTCCACTGCTTTGTTACCCCCACCACTTGACTATTGGTGTACATGGCACATCGCAATTGGAAACCTCATTCCATCTTCAACAGCCACATCGACAACATCAACAATGGCAAACCTACCAACAGATGAAAGATGTCCTCACGCATGTTGTGACTTCGTCCACGAGTTGGAGAAGAGGATGCAGGAGAGGGCGATAAGAAGAAAGCAGATCCACTCAGAAAATATCATGATAGTCAACGGCTATCTTTTATTGTTCGGCCTTATTATGGTT
This sequence comes from Neoaliturus tenellus, assembly GCA_030545055.2. Lineage (NCBI taxonomy): Eukaryota > Metazoa > Arthropoda > Insecta > Hemiptera > Cicadellidae > Neoaliturus > Neoaliturus tenellus. Next base: position 113,755,548 of record CM061531.1, read on the forward strand.
GTACTTTTCATACTGTATGGCATAGTCACATGTGTCGGCAAGGTTGCAGAAGAAAACGCTCGCCACCATCAATTGGAAAGTTTCAATGTTACTTTGTAGGTTTTCCTTTTTTTTAAACTTCGTTTGGATGACCTTGAAAATACCCCCACTACTCCACCACACCCCCCACCACTTCACCATGTTCCTGCATGAGCATCACATCAACCGTCATTCCTTGTCCGACAAGCAACCATGACAGACAACAACACCATCAGCCAAGCTGACTCCACTACTGATGTCGGTACAAGTACGGGTTGGACACTGTCGATCGATAGTGTACACTATTTGGAAACAATTTGCGAACGGATGAAGGAAATACTGCGGGACAACCCTGGAATCATAATACAAATGAATTTAAATTATGATTGGTCCCAAGTCAGAATGCAAGGGGACGATAACAACGGTCAACAATCTCCACAATATTCGCCCATGTCCCCGATCTACCCTTACGGCGAGTCTGACGTCGATGAAGATGAGGCTAATGAGGATGTGGGGGACAACGAGGCTAAAGAGGAGTAACCTTCATTCCTTTTTTTAAAACCCAAATTGGATGACCTTGAGAATTCCCCCTCCACTATTTCCTTTTTTTTTAAAACCCAAATTAAATGACCTTGAAAATACCCCCTCCACATACTTTTGGTTTACCCCCTCTACTTTTCAATACTGTTACCACAGTCTGTAGCTCACATCATTCCTTGCTTTGCTATCATGGCGGACAGCACTCTTTCTCGAGTTGACTCCACTACGGATGAAGAATGGCCATTTTCCTGGAATGTTCATCTGCAAGACTCGGCAGAAGTGGATATGTTGCATGAGAAATTGGTGTATGTATTAAACGAAAACCCCAGCATTGAATGTAGAATGACTATGGATTTCGATGCGACAGGGGTCCACACTCAACCTTCTACTTCCAGCCAGCCTGAACCTCAGCTACAGCCGAAGAACTTTACACATCTTTACACTCCAATACGGCCGGAGGATGTGGTTATCAGCGAGGCAGACTCTACTACAAGTTATATTGAACCAACGAATTGGAAGCTTGTTGTTGACACCTTACACAAGGTCGACTTAGTATGTGACAAATTAAAGGAATTGATGATGCAAGATCCTGGTCTTCGTTTTAAAATTGATTTGTTTTTCATCTGGGGAGCACCTGCACGGGGCTCTTCGTCTGACAGCTCTCTAAGTACAACGGATGAGGAGGAGGAGGACGACTAGTTATCTTTTTTAAAACTCCATTTGGATGGCCTTGACCTTTCCCCCTCCACTGAGTTTATTTAAGGTGCACTCTCAATGACTGCAGCATCATTTCATCGCACACCTTCACCACAGCAACATGGAGAGTCAACTCAACTACTGTTGCGAACGGAAATGTTTTTCATGGCCGAATGACATTGATGTTGCGGATGGCCTGGCGTGTAGAAAATGTGAAGCTTTTGGTCAATGCATGTGTAAGTGCAAGTCTTGGAAGAAGCCGAAACCGGAGTTGAAGACATTCCATGTGTACCAGATGAGAGGGCATAAGTACACTTGTTGCCCTGAACGTTGCATTGAATTCACATTAAAACAGCTAACTGGCTGCAAATTGTGCAACAATCATTTTGCAGGTTTTTGCAAACATTATTTAGGAGCCTGTCAGTACAGATCAACTTGGCATACAGAAGCACTCACTATCAATGAAATCGCTATAGATACACAAGAGTAGTCTTTCTACTCTTTTCTTTTTTTAAAACTCCATTTGGATGACCTTGACCTTTCCCCCTCCACCCACCTTAGTTTATATAAACCCCATTCCCACTGACCACAGCATCACTTCATCGTGCTCCCTCGTCAAAGCAACATCAGCTATGGAAAGTAAGCGCATCTCATGTTGCGAGCATAGGTGTTTGGAGATACAAGGCGTCACATATTGTGCAAAGAAGCGTTGGGAGGAAGAGACGGGGACAACCTATTGCTGTGAGGATAAGTGTTTCCTCTTACCAAAGTGGCAAGTGGATGGGCTGGCCTGCCGGCAATGTGAATGCTTCGGATGTTGCAGGTGTAGATGCAAGAACCAACAGCTGCCACCACCGGTACTACAAACTTTCAAAATCTACAAATCCAAATACTTTTATACTTGTTGTCCGCAGCGGTGTATTAAATTTCACTTCTCCAATCTTACCAATTGTCGGAAGTGCTACGGACAACCTGATGGGTGGTGCACCTGTTTTCTGGACTCCTGCCGCTACAGATCGGATTGGTTTACAGATCCGTTGGAAATTGATGAGGTCGCCCAGGAAGCACAAGAGTAGTCTTTCTACTCTTCAACTTTTTTAAAACTCCATTTGGATGACCTTGAAATTTCCCCCTCCACTTCCCCATATACCTAGAGTACACAGAGCCTGACAGTCAGTCACTCGGTGGCTGTCGTGGGGTGCGCATCGGTGTCGGCGCTCCGTTGTTAAGTTTTCAAGGTCACAGTAATATGAAATTGGGGGTGTTGTGCTAGTTCAAGGTCACCTGAGGGATTACCGATTGCCCATTTAGGCAGAGTCATGTCAGAAACTCAGGTTTAACTTGGCACTTTTGCCGTTTCTCATGTAATATTCGCTCCAAGTGATCAAGGTCACGGGGACTCGGACTGAAACTCGGAGCGTAGTGCGAGAAACGGCAAAAGTGCCAAAAAATTTTAAGTTTCTGCGTGACCTTGACCTTAGTGGCGTCGGTGACGTCGTTTTGATGACGTAAGGGGTGATGACGTCATCAGCACGTCATTTCTGTGACGTCATGGGTGTGACGTCATCGAAATGACGTCATTAGTGATGACGTCATCGATTGCGTCATCGATGACGTCATCGATGACGTCATCGGTGAGGTCATTGACCTCGATGACGTCATCCCTCAGGTGACCTTGAACTGGGCCAGCATCCTCAATTTTGCACTACTTTTGTCGCAAAGCGAATAGGCCAGAAGAATTTTTTTTAGAAATATAATCAATGTGACCATCCCAGCTTAAATTTTCATCAATTATAAGACCTAGAAATTTTGTTGTTTCTACCTGATCTAATATATCCTCATCTATAACAATATCTGGACTGAATTTCGTTCTTGCTTGTTTTGTAGAAAATGAAATAAAATTATATTTATTTGGATTTAGATAAAGATTTTGGTTAGCGAAAAATTCTTTGACCTTTGACAAAGTAACAAATGATGAAATTTCAATGTCTCCTTTAGTTTTGCCTGTAACTGTTACATTTGCGTCATCAGTATACAAACACACAGAGGTATTTCCCTGCAATGTTCCGGGCAATCCCCTGATGTAACACAGGAAGAGGAGTGGTCCCAGAATAGAACCTTGTGGAACTCCATGTTGAACAGTTTCTAAATTTGAAAAGAATTTTTGTCTAAATTGGAATTTGCAAGAAGGATGAGAAGACGTATTTTGTATTTCCACATATTGTTGTCTATTGTTTAAGTAAGAATTGAACCAGGAAAGCTCTTTCACTGTAACGTTTAAATTATTGAGACATTCTATTAATTTAAAATGTGAGACACTGTCAAAAGCTCTGGTGAGGTCTAAAAATATTCCAATTACTTTTTCATTACTATCTACAGAGTTAATCACTGATTCAATAAAATTTATACAGGCTGTAATGGTTGATTTTCCTACCCTAAAACCATGCTGTTGATGATCTAGCAAATTATTTTTCTCTAAATAATCTAAAAACTGATAATATACTATTTTTTTCAAAATTTTTTGCGAATGTAGGGATTAATGAAACCGGCCCGTAACATGTGGGATCGTCTTTATCCCCCTTTTTAAACACCGGTATCACTTTTGCAATTTTCAGTTTATCTGGAAAAAATCCTGCTACGTCAGCCTAGCCTGACGTAATGTGATAAACAATTCCAGGTTAGAATCCTAAAGAGTGGAGGAGGTTTTTTAGTGGGTTAACCCGTTTTTTAGGGAAGCCCCATACTACAGGCTTGCCACCTGTGTGCGTAATGCATTTTTCTCACCTCTCCCTAAAAAAAAAAGAAAAAAGCGTCACCTAATAACTTAAAAAGTGAGTAAAAATTCTCGTAGGGGACGGACATTGGAGCGTATTCCTAGTAATTTAAGAGAGCCAAAAAGAATGGTGTAGTCAATAAGTAAATAAAGTTAGGCAGTAATTAAAGGCAAGAAGTTTATTCACCCTAAAGAAAATTCATGCATAGATTACAGTCATAAATCATGTAATTATAAATAGTAAAATACACTCTCTATAACCAAAATCAAGTCAAGAGAAATTTACAACATGGAAATATACAGAAATCACAGAACAGAATACTAGGGTGGGTCGGGAGAATAATTTTTTCATCATACTGCAAGTAGAACAGCCGTTTTCTAGCCTGTATTTGGTCTAGAAAGTTGGCGTTTTCTGTAGCCTTTTGATAAGTGCACCGGAAAAACATCTGTTAATTTTTGCCATGCGCTAACCTCAAAAGTTCTTTTGTTCTTAAGCATAAAACATACTAATTCAAAGCGAATAAGGTCAATGTAAACAAAAAAACTAATTGCAGACTACAATTTTAGTGCAAGAGTTTGACATTTCTTTACTTCAACGTATATATCAGCTGTTTATAAGGAATATTTAAATTAGATGGAAGTCAACTAATAAACGTAAACAGATTGTGAAATTTGAGTTAATTTACTTTAAAATGAGTTATCCATTTGACTTTTTTGCAGTATGATGAAAAACGTTGTTCATCACACGGACGGAAAGTGTTTTTTCTGTGCTTAATCGCGTTTCCGGGCTCAGCTTCGCCTCGCTCGTAAACCGCGATTGCGCACAGAAAACAGCCACTCCCCGTCCTAGTGATGAAAACTATTAATGGCTTGTAGCAAAAGTTGAAATAGAATCTAATTTTTAGCCAAAATACACTTAAATTTTACAATACAAATGATCATTGCCAGAATGCACAAAAGGAATTTGGTGATTTTCATTCAACAAATGTTCAACAATATTGTTTTTCTCATTATTGGTGGGTTTACTCAACACACGTTGTGTACATTTCTTTTTCTTTGTGGAAAAGCATCTAATTAGTTTTTCAACATTTCCACTTACTTTAGCGACAGGCTTAGGAAATGACTTGGAATTGTTACCATTAACTATGCTTATTAAATCATCAAGTTTTTTTTCTACTGTTTGGCAAACATTAGGATCTAATTGACCTTTTAGAAGTAAATCTGATAGCACGTTGACTTTTGTCACAAGTCTTTCATTGACTACTTGTTCCTTAGCGTTAAATGTGCTAGTAGCATTAAGAAGAGTGTTTACTTCGACTTCTACTGAGTTGGGAGGAGACCAAGAAATCAACTGAGGATAAAACATTCGATGACAGGCATGAATATGTTTACATATGTTTATCCTAATTAAATTATCTAAACAGCTACACTTATAAGCATGAATACAAATTTGACATGGAGTTCACATGATACACTGCCCTGCACAAATAAAGTTCATTTTGGTGACACTGTAGTAATCATTGGAATTCGATGATTTTACTAACCACTCTGTGTCAGGATTTACTGTTTCAACCATTGCTGGGACAATGTCATCACTTTTTTATGGCTTTTGTGGATTCTATCCGTTATATGGTCTGAAGATTTTTTTGTTAACTTGATCAAACGCTTAAACAAACTATCCCTTGCAGTGTTCAGAACAGCATGGATAGTTTTGTCTAAGCGTTTGATTTTTTCCCCTCAAGATAGATATGTTTTAAATTTTTGTGAAAGGCCTCCAAGTGGTTGTTTGTGTTTAAACCCAGACCCAGTCGATGACAATAGGCCCAGCATTCTGGTCTATTGGCATAATACGTAACGAAGGATTTGCCAAAGACTCTTGTGTCGTCATCTGCTAAAAGGTCTGATACAGTCTTTTCAAGGCATAATTTAAAATTGTCATACGGCCCATTGAATTCTAACAGAGCTTTCAGAGTTTTATACACTAACTTCTTTTTCTCTGGCGATCCTTTTATTTTACACAAATTTTTCTGAAAACACTTGTCAAAATACCATGTACAGAGTAACCTATTAGAAGGTATGGACATAACATTTGACCACGCATTGTAAAAAACAGGGGCATCGTCAGACATGAATGGCTTAACATTTAATGTTCCTACTTTGTCCTTAATTTTTTTTAAAAACACAGCTAGTCCGGCTTCATCGCCTCTATTAGAAAAACAAAATGCAACAGGGCATCCAGTTCCAAATTCATCCACAGTGAGTAGAGTGTACAATAAAATATCATAGGGATTCGTCCCATGTGTCTCATCTATACAATTTTTTTCAGGGCCAAATTTCTTCATTTGTTCAGCCTGAAATTCTGTAATGAGGATGAGCATGAATCCATCTGACAGAAGATCTCTATCAACATCCCCCTGGGGTTTATAATACGATACAGGATTTTCTTCTAAACTCTTCATTTCTTCTACCCACAACTTTACACTAACAGCATCATCTTGGTGTCGCTTAGTGGAATATGTTAAGGAAAAGTCTCTTACAATGTTATGCAAGTCCTGCCTCTCCAACAACTTGATACTTTTTTTGTTTTGAACAGTTTTTCCTCCATCCCTAACATCATTCAGGACCTTTTCAAATGAAACCCCAGATGCGAGTTTACCTGAAAAATACACACAAAACGTAATACAAATAGAATTCATTTTAAAAATGTAGGTATGTCCATAAATCCGCCCCTGGAAATAAACTAACCTGAAGAGGCAAAAAAAGTTGTACACCGTAAAGCAGTATTGACGAACCTATAGGTCTATATATTTTTTTACACAAATTGCCATGCTGGTAATTTACAGAAAAAAAATACGCAGCAGACCTGCGTACTCAGCATGATTTACAATGGAATTTGATATTTTTTATTTTACCCATATACACTATGGGATTGAGGATGAAGATTTGCTGCCATGGGGGTATTGTAAGCAAATAATAGACGGCAATTCCTTCCTAATTTAGGTTCATGCTAAATTGTATTAAGTTATGGTATTTTTTATTTCCCTCATGTGGTGGGGTATGCCACCACATGGGTGTTGTAAGCAAATACAAGTTAATAAGCAAAATACAAGCAAATACAAGTGTTGTAAGCAAACTCCAAGCCCAACCACTCTAGTCTGAATTTGTATATTCTATTTAAATAAAAACTTGTATAATGTAAACTTTTTTTAATGATTTGTCACTACTGATTGTCTGGAAATATAACGAAGAAGGAAGTGGGGTTCACATATTAAACAACCAAATTTTAGCATAACGGTAACCAAAATTTAAAGCAGACGGTAAAGCCCTGGGCCTGCCATTGGCACAAAGAGGGGTCCAATTTAAATTTAAAACCCGATAAAGTTATAGACCTATTTTATTTAATACTTTACATTAAGTTCTGTACGGTAGACTCCCTCTTAACCGATTACCTTGGGACTAGACAGTAGCCAGATAACGCATTGGACGGTTAAACCATTGAACCTTTAACGACGTTAATATAGTTCTAAAAGACCAGATGAAAAATAACACTTTACTATATAGTATTAAAGCTACATACACACATCCATTACTTATTTATCTGGTTTAACAAAAGCAAATCACATCTAAACACAGACTGAAACGACTAAACTGAAAAAGTTTGGTATTGTGATCTACTGGACTGGTATGAATGTACCTAAAATAAAGTGTTTACTTTCATTCAGGGAATTCACTTAAATTGCTCTCTAAAATTAACTGCAATATGAAGTGTAATAAATATAAAAACAACATTTCTGGCAAAACAAGACCAGTTAAAGCGATGTTATGTACAAATTGCCGTTTAAAGATAGGTTGCAGGTTTAGTGAGAGGGTAGACCGGTTAAGAGGGAGCCTACTGTACAAGTAGGCCCACAGAAAATAAGGTTAAACAATTGGGCCGAAGCAAGTGACTTAATTTTGAGTACACAGCTATTTGTTCACACAACTTTTAAGGGAGACCTACTAGGAGACAAAATTCATTTCTATAATTAGGCGTAGGCCTAATAGTAGACCAGTGTACTTTTAATAAATATTCATTATAAATCTATATTGTATCAAATGTAATCAAAGACAATAATCAATAATAATTGATAAATCCTGTTCATCACTAAGAATAAAATATACAGTAGACCTAATAAGCTATATGGTACGCCTTTTAGATGAGAAAGAATATGACAGACCAGCCATTAACAATTTTCTACTTAGTAAACCCACAACAACTGACACCTAAATAAAAATTAGGCCTATAGGCTAGAGAAAAAATAAATTGTTAAGTACCGGCAATTTCATTTCTTGAGCGCTAATGTAGCCGCAGATGTCCCAAGTCGTTTGCGTGTCCACAGTGTGTTTTCCAATATGTTACAAGTATTTTTTCTCCACATTTTCTTGTAACCTCAATCCTGGAAGGACATGATCTTCCACTTTTTCTGGATCCTTGGAATTTACCGTTTCGTTTTCTTTCGCTATCTGGTACATTTCTACTTTTGTAGGACCTGTTACAAAGAAGGTAGTCTTTCCCGTGCCCACTTGCCAAAGTCTTGGTTGAGCAGTCCTTCACATATTCTGCCACAGCTTCATTTTGTATGGAATACAGCCACTCTTCATAATCTGAAATAGGATGATAAAGTACTTTTTAAATGGGAAAAAACTGGTAAGTTATAGTAGGTTCAATTAAAACATAATCAAAATCGTAAAAATGGTACTCAAGAGGAATTATCAATGAGGCAACACATTTTTCTGAGAAGGTGATAGTAGGTTGCATGAATAAAATCAGTCTTAATCATATTAATGCTTATTTTAATAGTCTATAACTTAATACCTAAACTTAATGTTGTAAAAGAAACTATCCAATAACACTGGCCATACTGGTAGGTGGCTAATGATTAATTAGGCTATAAATGTTTGTTAAAAAGGCCTGTGGCATAAAAACTCACAGTTCCTTTTGCGGCCTTTCACAATCACCTATTCAGGTACCACTTTACTTCACTTTACTTAAGAGTCTCATCCGTCTTGCTAATTTGAGGAAATGCCTTAAAATTTTTGCATTATAATGTGTAAATAGGCCTAGTCAAAATAAAACCATTCAGGCCTACTATTGAAGTTAGACTTCTTAACTACTGAGACGTATTCTTGAGTTAATCACATATTAATTTAATTTATAGGCCTACATTTCAAAGGTACAATCACCATTTCACAATAGCCTATTTATCAATGTTAAATGCAACATATACCTAATCAGCTTCGGAAAAAATGTGTTGCCTCATTGATAAATTTTATGGCATGAGACCAGTCAAACCTAAAGTGTACGTAGGTGTAGGGTAAGGATTAGAAGGGATTTAAGGTCAGATTGGGTTGCGGTGGTTAAATATTTTGTTTCCTTAATCTTCAACAGAGTACTAGGGGAGCCGAGCATATGCTCGGTAAAATTATTAAGTGCCACTTTCCTTTCTCATACAAATCTCGTTGGTTCCGGTCACTAGCCCTCTTCCTTTTTAAGACAAGATCGTTTGCTTGACTCATATGACAGGCCAAACAGTGCTGCCCTTTGGTCTAAATTTGTTGAACCAAATGTAAAAGAAGCAGGCCCTAACACATTAGTTTATTTCTAGGCCTACAGTTATCATCTGATTTTAGTTAATTTAATACCTAGCTATAAAAAATCTCTAAGGTAAACCACCATTTTCACCCAAATACCGTGGCCTTAAGGGAAGCCCATCTCTTTTTCTGTACATGAAAAAATAAATAATGCTCAACAAATTTAATGTTTTGTTATTACGATCTGAACAAATCCATGGTTTTTGTTGGTAACATTACATGAAATTAATTTTACTATCTCCCTAAATAATGTCGTTACATTGTTTTGCCATTCTTACATAACTCCGCGAATCAAGTGACCAATGTCAGTGATTGTGCTGCCAAAATCCGTGACTCCTAGTTTCAGAGGCAATAAATGTTAATGGCATCCAAAAAATTACTTAAAAACATCGTAATATTACTTATACGAAATGAGAAGTCATTTCTAACCTTGATGAGACTCATGTTAACGCCGAAGACAGCTGTCTGCTGATTTCACCACTCTCATCATGTCGCAAATACATCATCCATAGAGGACGAACATAATGGCGATATAAATAGGCTATGCTTTACCAACTGGTTAGAATTGATAGCCTGGTTAGATTGAAAATAAGTAAGGCTATAAAGACAAAATAGTGAACGGCTCTGAGACAAAATTCCCAGTCACTAGGCCTAGACCAACTTTGACCGAGTCATTTGACCAATCGATTAATTCCTCATGGCCAAAATCGCCACATTTAACCAATAATAAAACCATTTTCGGAAAAATATGTATGCCCGTACAAATACGCCTAGGCTGGTGCTTGCTTTAGAGCATAAGATTATGATGAGAGGTGAATGGGCATTTTGAGTTTGACATAGATTTCACATGTTTTTTGGCAAAAGTGGTAAGCTGAATTCTAAACAATGAATAGGCTAGGCCTACAAGGTAAAATTAGCCTAGGCCCACTTAAAAAGACTATCTTTCCCAGGCTTAGCCTAGGCCTCTGCTGGGCCTATAAGTTATAGGCCTATAGAAATTAGTAAATGCTAACTTATGTATTATATTATTACCCACCATCTTCAGTGTTGAATTGGAGATGATCAACTTCAATTTCAACTTCATGAGTAATGGTGAGGTGCTCCCTAAGCTGATGATCTCTTTGAAATGCTTCCCCACAACTCTCCAAGGGACACAAAAGTCTTGAAGGACAATCTTTAACTGGCCTGTTTGAACCATGTACAATCTTTAGATGTCGGTTCAGATTACTTTTGTATCTTGTTCTCTTACCACAAAAGTGGCAAGAAAACTGTTGTTTATGATCAGTAGATATAGAATGGGCATTCTGGCGCACCCTCATAGTTTTTTTGACCGCTTTCAGCTTCAAATTGACCGGTTTTTGACCGGATTCTGGCCGGTTTTGGCCAAATATCAGCCCATTTCAGGGCATTTTTCAGGATTTCAGACAGTGATTTCAAGGAGCATTTAAAATATAATCCAGGGAACTATGAGATGCCCTCTTAAGGTAACCATAACTTTTAAATGAAAAGCTGCCTTTATGAGCAGCGGCCACTCCACATCGCATTGCCATAGTGTTGCAACGCGACAGTTGGCCACTGCTAGGGATTTAAATAGATTAAAATGATTTAAATAGGTGCAATTATTATCAAATACATTTATACCTTTATGAGCTGCGGCCCCGTGAAAATCGTATATCCGCTGGGGTAGCAAATTGCTACCCCCGTGCTTTTTCGGTGAATTTCATTTGTCCAGTTTATTAATATTATTAAAATAATAAATTTTGGTATGGATATATACACAATTATTATCAAATGCATTTATACCTTTATGAGTTGCGTCCCCGTGAAAAACGTATTGTTTTGCATATCTGAGGGGGGGCTGTAAATCGCGGCCCCCCGGATGATGGATAGGTACAATTATTATCAAATGCATTTATGGCTTTCTAAGCTGCGACCCCGTGAAAAACGTATTGTTTTGTATATCCGCGGGGGTAGCGAATCGCGACCCCCCCTCAGACATTTAAAACAATTCTTATCACATGCATTTATTCCTTTATGAGAAGCGGCTCGCAATTTTCTCAAAAATAAAAAATTGTCTATATCTCAATATTTATATTACGAACACAAATAAAATTAATTAGTTCAACCCTGTGCTTCCAAATCCTTTATTATCTCGTTCAGTCTGTTCTATTTGATATCCTCTTACACAAGGGTTTTTTTTATACATTTCACAAATTATTTGCGCCACCCTATCTCCTCGGCGTACAAAGAAATCGCTATCGGAATTATTTATCAACAGAACACAAACATTGCCGGTATAATCTCTATCCACCACACCTGCACCAACATCGATACAATGCTTGAGGGCAAGGCCGGATCTTGGAGCGATTCGTCCGTAACAACCATTGGGAAATTTAAAAGTTAAATCAGTTTTTATTAATTGTTGTCCCCGCTTTGGAATGATATAATCATAAGCACTTTTCAAATCGAGACCAGCAGCGTCTTGTGACCCGTCGAAAGGTTCAAATGTGTTATCGGTCAAGAGATAATATTCATAGTTTTCAGTCATAATTGATTCCTAATATATGAATCATGATTTCCACATCAAATAAAATAAATGTAGATTTTTTCAAAAATATATTTCAATTAGGGTTTTAAATAAATCTTTATTGTTCGACTTTAAATTCGATATCATGCTTAAATTTATTGTCTGGAAGTGCTACCTTACCATTGTATAACACATAGAGGCTTCCTTTATGATTTAGTAGTTGCATAATATTGTTCATCGTCAATCTGTTATTCCAGCTTTCTGGAAGATAGAATTTCACATCATCACATGTGACTAAAATTCTCATACCGTATGAAGATGAAATTGTATTTATGTCATTTACTAGATATTTTTTACCAACTTCCAGGTCATTCAGCCTCTTGTAAGATTTTCCATTGATTTCATTCAATAAATTGTCAAAATTAGAACCATTCATTTTTACCTACATTAAGAATATTACTTTTAAATGTGGTAAAAAAATAATAAATTCTCAATTCTCAATTAACTTAAAATATTACACACGAATCAATTCTAAATAAATATGTATATTTGAATCAAACATTTGTAATAAATTATTGTTTTGATCTGTGATATTGACATTGATCTGTTGAATTTTCTTCAATCCATGTTTCAATGATACATAATGTGGTGGAGTTGGGACGGTTGCAATTTTACTACCGAAATCACCGATTGGAAAGAAACTGTGTAACAGCGAAGTCTCTCCATGTTTAAACCAAGCATTGTCGTGATTAACAAAACAGTTTTCCACGATATCACAATGAATTTCAATTAGGTCAAACGGTCTTGTGTTGCTTCGGTTCTTCGCTGAATAATAGTCAAAATATTCTTGAATTTTACTATCCTCAAACTTTAACAAATGTCGAAAAATGTTATCCATGTGAAATTTAACAGGAGATTTGATAAACACTCTGTGCCCTTTAGTTGATGTTTTCAATCCGACTTGCACTTTATTTTTCTTATCATCTTTATCCAATGCATTACGCTCTAAAATTGAATCTACACTTTTCTGAATATGTTTTTGAATTAAGTCTAATGTCCAATACCCCTTGCTAAAACCTAATTTTCCCCCACCTTCAAATGTTATACTACAACTCTCGAATAAATTATAAAAATTGTATTCACAAAAAAATCCCGTGAGAGCGAGTTTATACTGTGCATCACTGTCCAAGTGAATCGGGTGTTCCAAGGTCAAAGTCAACTCGGAGGACTTTCCTGATAATCTGAAATTCACCATTTCTATATTATAAAAAAAAAACTTTTACATCATAATAAATTTTTATTCATATAACAAATATTAAAAATAATTTATTCAAACCAACAGAGGCAGATGTATTTATTTTTTCATTTTAATCTCTCTGATAGGATAAGTTTATCAATTAGAATAATTCCTTTTCATCAAAATACGTTTTGTGTTCATCTAAAAATCTGCTAGTTACATTTTGATACAACAACACAGTAGTGTCAAATTGTTGGTGCTGGCTCAGTTCAAGGTCACCTGAGGGATGACGTCATCGAGGTCAATGACCTCACCGATGACGTCATCGATGACGCAATCGATGACGTCATCGATGACGTCATCACCAATGACGTCATTTCTATGACGTCACACCCGTGACGTCACAGAAATGACGTGCTGATGACGTCATCACCCCTTACGTCATCAAAATGACGCCACCGACTCCACTAAGGTCAAGGTCACGCCGAAACTTAAAATTTTTTGGCACTTTTGCCGTTTCTCGCATTACGCTCCGAGTTTCAGTCCGAGTCCCCGTGACCTTGACCACTTGGAGAGAACTTTCGACGAGAAACGGCAAAAGTGCCAAGCTAAACTCGAGTTTCTGACATGACTCTGCCTAAATGGGCAATCGGTTATCCCTCAGGTGACCTTGAACCAGCACAACACCAACAATTTGATATTATTGTGACCTTGAAAACTTAACAACGGAGCGCCGACACCGATGCGCACCCCACGACAGCCACCGAGTGACTGACTGTCAGGCTCTGTGTACTCTAGGTATATCGGCTTGAGAGACTAAGACTCTAAACTGTCAGGAATGGGAGTAACTAACTGAATTTTGCAAGGAAAAGTCATTTCATCCAATATTTTAAACAAATCTTCATCAGTAAAACTGACATTAGTCTGTTTTGTATAAAACTTAGGGTGTCCGCGCAACAGTTTGCGCCACTTAGCTAAAGTCGAAACCCTCTTAACTTTGAGTGGTGGACAGTGAGCAACTAATAAAGTCTTAACACGGCTAAGTTTCTTACCTAAAGCGTCCCGCGACATGGCTTCTCCTCACAAAAGTCCGCACAATACTGAGAGACTGCTTGTAGCTCATGAGTCAAGGGAAAAGAGGTGGGGGAAACAGCAGGAGTGGGGGAAGGTCACAGTGGTGGGGGAAGGTGAGGTTGCACGCTGGAGTATCGCATCACTTCACCATGAGCTGTCCTACAGTCAACACACTGTTCTCTTGGCCCGAGTTGGCACTAGAAGAAACATTTCTGTACAGCTTAGGCTGTGAGAGCCGAGGAAGCAAAGTCAAAGTGGAAATTGCGTTAAACTCCAAGATTAAGAGTCTCCTAAATAAACTAATTGTATCCCTGCAATCCCCTATAACTTTAGAGAAATACCACTTTATAAAGCGACACCTTATTCTTTGGCAAAACGAATTGGAAATGGAAAAGATCACAGTAAAATTAATCTAACTTAAAATTTGGACTGGACACTCATGGCGATACCACGTGGCGTGCAAACGCCACCCTAAACATTACAAAATAGGTTATTGAGCACCTCTGGTACGATAACCGACGTGCTAGAGTTAAAGTGTGATGACCTTGAGTCAAAACACTGAAATACTACAAGTCGATATCACCCCAGAGTTAAAGTGTAGTGACCTTGAGTAAAATCAGAGAAAATCCAAGCCATGTTAGTCCAGAGTTAAAGTGTAACGACCTTGAGGCAAAAACTTGTAAAACACTTACATGAACAGAGTCGAAGAGCAGCGATGCTTACCGCATGCAAGCCTGAGACATACTGGCTGAACGCCGTCACGTAGCTTAGGGACTCGATTAGGGTGGGGGTATTGCGAACACTTAGAGTAGAAGTGTAGTGGGTGACCTCGAACCAGACACTTAGAGTAAAAGTGTAGTCGGTGACCTTGAACCACCCCTGAGGGCGGACCCCCCCCCCCCTTCGCCCCCGTCTCCGTTTTTTGGGGGGCGGACCCCCCCCCTCCGCCCCCGTCTCCGTTTTTTGGGGGGCGGACCCCCCCCCCGCCCCCTCCGCCCCCGTCTCCGTTTTTTGGGGGGCGGACCCCCCCCCGCCCCCTCCGCCCCCGTCTCCGTTTTTTGGGGGGCGGACCCCCCCCCGCCCCCTCCGCCCCCGTCTCCGTTTTTTGGGGGGCGGACCCCCCCCCTCCGCCCCCGTCTCCGTTTTTTGGGGGGCGGACCCCCCCCCCGCCCCCTCCGCCCCCGTCTCCGTTTTTTGGGGGGCGGACCCCCCCCCCCCCGCCCCCTCCGCCCCCGCCCCCGCCCCCGCCCCCCCCCGGGGGTGGACCTCCGCCCCCGGGGTGGACCTCCGCCCCATGCCGGGGGAGACCGGTGGGGATATAAGGCGGCCCGGCCACAGCCGGCTCGCAGTCCGCTCCCGAGCGTTGAACGTGAACGATCGGGACGGACCGCCATAGGCCTCACTAAACACTGAAAGGCGCCTTCACTGTTTAGCGAAGTCTACTCTAACTTTAAGACTTGTATTATTTCTAAGATATTGCGCTTGCGTTTGGGTATTGGGAAGTGTTTTATATGAGATTGTTTTACTTGTACCCTATGTCTCCTGTCTGTCTTGTTTGTCTTGTTTGTCATGTGTTTAATGTGTATGTGCTTGTTCCAGCATTAACCATGTTGAGCTCAATTGTGTGTTGTAAGTGTGTTATATTTAACTAAAGTGTATACGCTTGTTTTAGCATTTCCCCTTGAGCGTTTTTCACAGCTCAAATTAAATTGTAACGACAGGGAACGGGAGTAGGCCCCCGTGTAAAGCCACTTTTCATAATTGTTAGGCTCCTGCCAGGCATGCAAAAGGTTGCGGATGGCATTTGGAGCATGTCCGTTTGTACGCTGGCATGCAAAAGGTTGCGGCGGCCTCTGCACTCGGACGAGGACGTAAGCCACTAGGGTGTCCTTAGTTAGTTTCCCTTCTGGAAACTCAAAATTATGTAAATAAATCTTTGTTAGCTATTTGTGTTTTTTAGTCCCCAAGGCCCCCGAACATTCGTGGTTCGCCATGGATGTACGGGGGCCGAAATTTTTTAATGTCCGTGTGGCCTTGACCCACAAAGGACTTGTAAAAAATTTACTGCATTGCTAAATTAAAAATATTAAAGATTACGGGAGTATAGTTACTTTGAAGTATTGTTAGGCTCCTCTCAGGCATGCAACAGGTTGCGGCTGGGGTTGTGGGAGTATGTCCGTTTGTACGCTGGCATGCAAAAGGTTGCGGCGGCCTCTGCACTCGGACCGAGGACGTAAGCCATTAGGGTGTCCTCAGTTTGTTTCCTCCTGGAAACTCAAAATTATGTAAATGAACTTTTGTTAGCTATTGAAAAGACAATGCAGTAAATGTTTACAAGTCTCGCGTGGCGAAGGGAACACGACATTGGATGTTGCCCTGTTGTCATAGTTGGGTCTCTTCGGAGGCTACAGCGATGACAACCCAAGTGCCCCACACCCCTATGGGGGTGTGGGGCTTAATTTTTTTAAAAGTTTTCTGTGACCTTGACCTAAATATATGAAAGTTTTCAAAATCTTTAACAGTAAGGTTTTTATTAACACAGTAAATATATTAAAGTACTTTGTCTTTTAAACTTTAATGGGTAGGCATTACTAACACACAAGTCTGTAGTTGTCCATAGTTGGGTCTCTTTAGAGACTATAGCGATGGCAACCTAAATGCCCCAGGTGGGGCTTTATTTTTTAAAGTTTTACGTGACCTCGACCTAAATATAGTAAAGACTGACACTGCACCTCCGCCCCCGCCCCCGCCGCCGCCCCCGCCCCGCCCCCGTCCCCCTTCACCACCTCCACCCCCTACACCTCCACCCCATACACCTCCGCCCCCCCCCCCTACACCTCCACCCCTACACCCCCGCCCCCACCCCTACCCCTACCCTATACCCTTGGGTGGGGCTCACCCGTGGTCGGTGGGGATATAAGGCGGCCGGGCCGCACGCACTTCTCATTCCGGTCCAAGCTCCCATACGGACAGGTTCTCTCTTACTCCTGAGATTTTTTTAGAACTTTACTTCTTTCTTCACATCTATTCTTTTCATTCATTACAATGGGTAAAATGGGCCTTAAGCTGAAGAACTACCCATCAGCTTCAACCTCGACCGACACGTCTCAACCCTCATCATCCTCCACTTCGATCCTGGAATACCTGATGACAGCAAACATCCTGAGCTGCCTGACGATGCCGCCGCCGCCACCGCCGCCACCACAGCCCGCATCAATGCCCAGCCTGTCCCCATTACCGCCGACAGTGGAAGAGGCTGGTGCACCGCCATCGTCAGGAGAACTCATCGTCAAGTCGTCAGGTCGAGTCCCGGTAGCCTCTCCAGCACTCTCTCTGCTATCGGACTCAGGATCGGAGTCTGCGGTTTTTGAAGAGACGTCCAGGTCGAGGATCACTCCCTACAGCAGAACCCGGAAAATTTTATCCTATACCAAATCCCAATGTCCCTTACCCATATCCCCCATGCCGTCCACACCAACCAAACCACCCCGTAAATCCATCTTTTCCCCTGAACTTCCCACTATTGACCTGCCATCCAAATCGCCTCAAAAATCCATCCTTTCCCCCGAACTTCCCACAATAGACCTAACACGTTCCCCTACCCCACCCAAAATTGTTTGCTCCATTCCTCTTGACCAATCTTTGCCCCTTCTACCCCCTTCCACCCCCATTCCTTCTAGCCAGCCTAATTCGGAGAAGCTCCAAGACACTCCACTAAAGAGTCCAACACAAAAACGTAAGCGTGTTAAAGCCCCTGCTGGCAAGGGTAAGAAATGCGATTACGCTTGGATGTCAAGTAAGTTTGGGGTTTTGTGTTGCCAGAATCTTGCCTGTGCAGAAGGAGATCGCTGCCAACGACACCTTAAAAGTACAGTCAAATTTCGGCAATTCAAACCCTACACTCTTTATATTAAGCCTAAAACGTTCAAGTTCAGACATCCCCACGGCCCGCAACCGCGGGATATTAGAAGGCTAAAGGTTGATGAAAAATATTATTTTATTGGTCAGACCTATGGAGCAGGTAATAAAAAAGTAGAAATCGTTGTAAAAGGTGAAGGCCACCTTTGTACAATGCAAGTACCACCTCGGATGGTACAAAGAGAATTTTTCATCCCTAAAGCCTATCTAATACGAAGGGAAGGATGCCAAACCGTGTGGGAAATGGACTAGGACATGGGCCCACTAAAAAAAATTCAAAATTGTTAGGTTGTGTTGGACAATATTTAAAAGTCTTTTTCCAAATTATTTTTCCAAATTTAGTCTTAACCCTCTTAAAGTAAGGGAGAGGGGTATTATACAAGTCAGGTAAAAAAAAAAAAAAAAAAACACTTGACTTGTATAATACTTTAACCTGGCGGTGATGTAAAGTCACTGGGACAATCTCAAACCGTGTCCTTGAGGGTGAAGACTAAGTTACAAAAATCTTTAACAAATAAAAACTTACCTCCAAACACTTGTAGCTTGCTACAAGTGTTTGGAGGTAAAAATTTTTCAAAGTTTGAATGACCTTGACCCATATAAATTACTGTTTAAAGTAAAGTGCTAACCTTACAACTAATGTCGTGTATCACGTGATACCCCCCACTCTAATGCTCTTACTAAGCTTGTATGAGCCGTTCATTTGCTTCAGTCTGTTTCTGTACTCCGTGTAAACATGTCACGGTACAATTACAAAGGTGGTGACTTCTTGATAGATCAACACAATGCTTGGGAAGTGCTAAATCGGCATAGAATGGAAGTTGAGTATTGTATAAGACGAGATGGGTCTACATTTTATCTATGTATTATAAACAACCAAACTCATATGTATGAACACTGGACAAAAATTAATTATAACAACAAAGAAGAGCTGTTTGCTTGGGCTTTTGAGGTGTGTAAAGGTATTGAAGAAACCAAAATGATGGGTGTGCTAAAGGTATGTAAAACCGATGACCGCGAAGACTAAGGGAAATTTATTGGAAGTCCTAACCCCCCCCCCCCGCCCCCGCCCCCGCCCCCTCCCCCACCCCCTCCCCCACCCCACCCCCTCCCCCACCCCGCCCCCACCCCCACCCCCACCCCACCCCGCCCCGCCCTGCCCCCCACCACTACAAATAGGTATATATAGGAGTGGTAATCCACTGCCCGCTCATTCAGCTTGCAACTGTTAAGCCGAACGTCTCGTACCATGTCTGGCAACGCTTCAGCTTCTGCTTCTAACTCCGGCTCAGGTGTTGGGCCGATCCGATCGGGGCCTTCGTCAAGAAGTCGTGTCCGGTTCTCCGGCTTTGGTCCTGTGAGGAAGGAGTTGCGAAGCAGCGGAGCCTCTCAACCAACCACGTCGGACGCATCAACTCAGACCTCGCCAAGCATCATCGACTGGTACAATGAAGTGATAGAGGAAAGGGACAGAATGTTAGAGAATACCCGCAGTGAGCTACTTCATATCCGGAGTAAATGGGAGAAACTAATTAGGAAGTGTGAAAGCCTGTTGGACAGTGATGATAGTGAGGATGAGAGTGGATAGGTGTGTGGGTAAAGACTTGGACTGGGACTTGTGTGTTTGTATGAATGTGTGCGTGAATGTGAAATACAGAGCGGGGGATAGATCACTCTGTGGCAATGGACTAACATGCCACTTAGTGATCTATCCCCCGTTCTGGTAATGTTTTTGGATGGCCTTGACCCACTTTACCAAGGCTAGCCAGTACCCCCACCATTGATAAGTGTATATATACGGGTATTGATGTGCAGTTTGGTTATTCTGCTTTGTACCGCTTAGCTGAATACTACATCTTAACATGGCTTCCAACTCTAGGTCTTCCTCTTCTTCAAGAAGGCGTGCTGCCAACGTCCTGCCTGCTACTCGTGGACCTGCTCGACCATTCCATAGCATAACTGTTGCTCGGGCAAACGCCTGCAAAGCTCCGATGCTACGGACCTTGCTGGAGGTGAGCCAAGACGGGCAAGGCTTGCTCAGTCCTGGTCAACGGCAGGAGCAAGAAAGGCGTATGGCGTACTTTAGGCTGCAGGGTGTAGTTCCCAGCTTGAAGTTAGGTGATCCCAGAGTAGCAAGCATCAACGAGGCAGCAGACTACATATCACACCTTCACAGTGTTTTAGAAGTAAAGGACCAACAAATTGAAAACCTAAAAGAACAATTGAAACAATTTAATTTTAACCCGATGGAGTTTGTAGAAACGGAGATGAGTGATAGTGATGATGAAGGAAGTGAATATATATTAGGTATGTAATGAAAGACTTGGACAGGGACATGTGTGTGTGTGTGTGTGTGTGTGTGTGTGTGTGTGTGTGTAGAATACAGAGCGGGGGATAGACTACTTTGCAGCAATGGACTAGCATGCTGCTTAGTGGTCTATCCCCCGCTCAAAGGGTACTTTTGAATGACCTTGACCCACTTTAAACGAAGGACAACCGGTTAACTGGTATAAAAGAGGGGGTCTGTACATCCCGACTTCATTCTGCTTTGGACCTTCCAGTGGAACGCTAGAAAATGAGTGGATCACTGATCATTGGTAAGGAGTGGGAGTATGTAACCATAAACTATTTAAACTGTAGAGGGATGTTGAAGAAGGTGTATGATAATGTTAAAAGAATGGTTGTTGAAGAAGGTAGGGTAGTGATTGTAGCGTGGAAGAAGAAGCAGTATACAGGACAACAAGTGAGAGCAAGTGACTTTGGGGGGAATAGTGTGTTTCAAATTGGACGAGCGAACTTGGTTAATTTGGACATTGTGTTTTGGGACTTGGAAAGGTTAATTGAAAATAGTGGCAAACATGGGGAACTCTTAATTGGCAGGGAGGACAGAGTATATGAGTAAGTGTAAAAGACTGGGGGGCTTATGTGTGTGTGTAAAGACTAGGACTTGTGTGGAATACAGAGCGGGGGATAGATCACTTTGCGGCAATGGACTAGCATGCTGCTTAGTGGTCTATCCCCCGCTCAAAGGGTATTATTGGATGGCCTTGACCTATATAAAGGTAGAGGGGGAATGGGTAATAGGAGGGGGAAATTGGTATATATGTAGGACTGATGAATAAAGCATTTAGTCAAGCATTTGTCTAGACACTATCAACAACAACAATGGAGAGCTTCAGTGTTGAGTTCATCCTCTTGGAAGAAGACATCAACGAAGTGGTGGAACTTATAGAGGATAAGACCAGCCAGGGCACATTGGAACTTGTGAATTGCGAACCGTTGGACAATGCCGCAATCGATAAGATTGCATATTTCATGATGCATTTGTATAACGAACAAACAACCAATATGGAGTTTGTGCAGTACCTTTATCAAAACCAAGTAAATGTGCGAGTGACAATTACTTGGTGGCAGTAATAATAAAGTGTAACATATGGATGTGGACTTGGATGTGGACTTGGACTTGAGTGTGGTCTGCGGAATAGAGCGGGGGATAGATCACTTTGCGGCAATGGACTAGCATGCTGCTTAGTGGTCTATCCCCCGCTCAAAGGGTATCTTTACGTGACCTTGACCCACATAAAATGTATAGTTGGTGGGGGTATAAAAAGGGCAAACCAATTGGATAGATACACCACTTTCATACCATGGCTCCACTTGACAACACCGTGTTCCATCGCGACAGAATTCTTTCAATTCTGGAGGTAATACCTGTAGAAGTTATAGAAGCAGAGGACCAACTACCTGCGGTTGATCAGGAAGAGGAGGAGGAAGAAATAATGGATATTGAAACGGACTCTGACGAAGCTGGTTCAACGGACAATGAAGTGGACTTGCACGCCTACGAAACATTAGAGTCATCATCTGAGTCGGAAATGGAATTCCAATTGGAAATTGAAGAAGAAGAAGAAGAACAAGACACTCCTCATCGTCCAATGGATAGGATGTTAGTTGCCAGAAGAATTATGTATTGTCATCGCTGCCTATTCCGTGATGAGGATGATTCCGACTCTGATGGTGATGTTTCACCTTTGTAAAAGCTTAAACAAAAAGTTAAAAAAAAGAATGTGAGCGGGGGATAGAGCACTTTGTAGTAAATGATGCTGCTTAGTGCTCTATCCCCCGCTCAAAATAATAATTCCAAATGGCCTTGGCCTACATAAAATTTTGCTCAAACAGACGTCTTTAAAAAAACTTGTACAAATTATTGAATCTAGACCAAATATCATCAATTGATCAAGCCTACTGATAAATTTATTACAAACGGTTGTGTAAAGGCTAAATTTAGCACATGATTGATAACCTGTTTTATATGACGTCACTTTCCCCACCTATCTGCCTCGGATATAAAGGGTCCCGGTAGAGCACGCTGCTCATTATTGCGTGGACATTCACAGAGTGTGCATTCAAAGCCAAACTGTTTGAAATGGCTCTTTGCGACATTTGTGGGGAAATCTTTCAAGACGAAGATCTTTTCACCATACACAGAGAATTACATGAAGACGAAGATAGAAAAGAAGATATTACCATGGATGAAATAGACTTAGACTCAATTGACCGGTTTTTGGAAGAGCACCAGAAGCAGACGAACTACTGGGACAGCTATCTACAGCAAATGCAAAGAAGAAGACCTAGTGTGATACAATTTGCTGGTGCTGGACCATCTACTGCTACAAGACCTATTGAAGAAGAGGACACCGAAGAAGAGGACACCGAAGAAGAGGATATGGAAGAAGAAGAACTGGAAGATGTAAGACAACTGCGCACCACGGCCTTGCCAGGACGAGTTGTAACACATTTCAAAATTAATAACGTTCAATTGGAATTGGAAACATTCATAACCCAGGCTAAGGAACTTGTTGGTCAAACGTTGAGGGAAGAATTACAAAGGCTAAATTTTATTAAATTTGGAATGGTGTTAGAGGCTATGTTTAACAATACTGATGGTGAAACAGCATTGAGAGCATTCATTACCAAAAATCGAACCCTTACCTTCACCTCCGACATTGATGATATTATTGAAGAATGCTTGGAGGAACTTATAACCAAACTCCAAGAACATGAAGGAAGAGGATCTGGATGGACTTTGTCATCAATCGAAGGTATGGATGTTAGGGTTCATAAACATGGATATGGTTTAAGAGGTAGTAGTTTTATCCCTCTACCAAAGAAAATCCAAAACACTAACTCGTGTAGAAATGTTCAAAATGAGGGTAATGAATGTTTCAAGTATGCAATGTTAACCAAGTATGTTAAAAACAATCCTTGTAGAGTTGGTAGAGAATACTACGAAAATGAACACCGCTACAACTTTCAAGGTTTTACTTACCCAGTTACTTTAAAAGATATTGACAAATTTGAAAAGAAAAATCCTGGCGTTTCAGTCAATGTTTTTGGTCTGGATGATTCCAACAACGTTTATCCTTTGCGGGTAGTAAAGGTTGAGCAAAGAAACCATACGGATTTGCTATTGATAACCAAGGGTGAAATTTCCCATTATGTATGGATAAAATACTTTGAAGCGTTAGTTGTAAAACAATTGACCAAAAGAGTAAATAGGATTACAGTTTGCAAGAGATGTTTCTGCTTTTCTTGGAAAGATTCAAGACGTGGAGGATTGGACTGGTTATTGGAACATAAAAGACTTTGCAACGAGAACTATGAAGTAAAGATAAGTCTTCCACCGCCTACCCGAGCTTCAATACAATTTAACAAGACAGTTCACCAATACCGAATTCCACTAGTGGTCTACGCAGATTTTGAATCAACGTTAGTACCACAGGAGCTGCCGGACGGCGAAGTGACTAGAAGAACAAAATATCAGTTATATCAGCCCAACAGTTTTTGTTTACTAGTTAAATCAACCTTGTCTGAAAACCAATTGCAAGACTATGGTTTAACATCCACTCCAATACTCTACCGTGGTGAAGAAGCCGCTAAGTATTTTGTAGACCAACTGTACGATATTGCTGGAAAGGTTCAACGCTTGTTCGGTAATATTGTACCTATGGAACCTTTAAACCAAAATCAACAAGAAGAATACAACTTAGCGACAAGATGCTATTTATGCAAGAAGATGTTCAGTGAAGAAAATCCAAAAGTAAGAGATCACGATCACCTGACAGGGTTATACAGAGGAGCTGCTTGTAATTCATGCAATATAAATTACAAACTGCCAAACTTTATTCCTGTCGTTTTACACAATCTTAGCGGCTACGACTCCCAATTTATTATCCCGGAGTTAGGAAGAGATGACGGTAAAATTGATGTTCTTGCTACAACATTGGAAAAGTACATCAGCTTTTCAAAAACAGTAGGTAAAATTAAACTTCGCTTCGTAGACTCTTACAGATTTATGGCATCTAGTTTAGCCAAATTGTCAGAGAACCTAAGAAGAGAAGACCTAAAAGAAACCAGAAAAATTGTACCTGAAGATAAATTAGACCTAGTATTACGGAAAGGAGTTTTCCCCTATGATTACATAACGTCTGCAGAAAAATTAGAAGAAACCAGTCTGCCACCGATTGAAGCCTTCAACAGCAAATTAAACGAAAGTGAAATCTCCGTTGAAGACTACAATCATGCTTGTAATGTTTGGAACCAACTAAACATTCAAACCTTAGGGGAATATTCTGACTTTTATATAAAATTGGACGTAACTCTGCTGTGCGATGTGATGGAAGAATTTCGAATCACCTGCTTCTCCGCCTATGGACTGGACCCTCTACACTCGTACACATCTCCAGGATTAGCATGGCAAGCTATGCTAAAGTCAACCAACTGTCGACTGGAACTTCTAACGGATATTGATATGGTGCTCATGATGGAATCTGGTGTACGGGGCGGTTTGACACAAGCTGTAACACGTCATGTCAAAGCCAACAACAAGTACATCCCCGGCTTCGACGAGCAACAACCATCGGTCTACCTTGGCTACTTTGACGCAAACAACCTTTATGGTTGGGCAATGTCAAATCCGCTTCCCTACGCTGACTTCAAATGGATCGACCCGGCCACCATCGGAGACATCTCACAGATTCCGAAAAATGGTCCAAAAGGCTATATTCTGGACTGTGATTTTGAATATCCGGAGCACCTTCATGACCATCACTACGACTTGCCTCTCCTAGCCAAGACTGAAGTTTCACCGACAGGAAGATGGCCAAAATTGATGATGACCTTGGAGAATAAGGATCGCTATGTGGCTCACTACTGGGTAGTTCAACAGGCTCTTGAATTGGGTCTACGTATAGTGAGAATTCATAGAGCAATTGAATTCACCCAGTCTTGTTGGTTGAAACCATATATTGATTCCAACACTACAAGAAGAGCTGCAGCGACAACAGCATTTGAAAAGGACTTCTATAAATTAATGAACAACGCCATCTTTGGAAAAACCTTGGAGAACAAAAGAAAACACAAAAATGTAAAATTAGTAAGTGATCCTAGGAAATTGGAAAAATTAGTGCAAAAACCAAATTTTGGAACATCCATGATTATAAACGAAAATCTCGTCGCTGTCAGTATGAAGAAAACAACAATAGTCATGGACCGTCCGTTATACATAGGTATGTCGATTTTGGACATCAGTAAAACCCTGATGTATGATTTCCATTATAACAAAATGGTTAAACACTACGGAAGGGAAAACATTGGAGTCGCATACATGGATACGGACGCGTTTATCTACTGGATAAAAACTTTGGACATGTATGAAGACCTAAGGACTTTTCCATACAAAGAGGATTTCGACTTTTCTGACTATCCGAAGAACCATCCAAATTTTAATGAAAGAAATAAAAAAGTAATTGGAAAATTCAAAGATGAAGCAAATGGAATGCCTTTAGAAGAAATAGTGGCGCTGATGGCGAAATTGTATTCATTTAAGATGTACCACGAGAACAACACACCGACAGTCAAGAAAGCAAAAGGAGTGAAGACATCTTATTTGAAAAAACACGTGACATTTGACCACTACAAGACTTGTTTGTTTGAAGATACTACGATATCAGCAACATTCAACAATATCCGAAGCTTCAAGCATCAAGTCTACAGTGTCACCGAAATTAAAAAAGCACTGTCAGCCCGGGATGATAAAAGACATATTATGCCCGACAAAATCCACACTCTTCCTTTCGGCCATTACTCTTTAAACCCTCTCAACTAGTAACCTATTCTTTGTCCTTCTACAACTTCGACCTTATTCCTTTCTCCTTCCGTAAAAAAATGGGGAACACGGCAAGTCCAACGCCGTGTTCCCCATTTTTTTACACAAATTTGGATGACCTTGACCCATATAAATGATGTGAATATTTAAAACAACATTCATTGTGATTATACATGTGGCACAACAAACATTGAAACTTGCAATATGAAGGACTTGAAGCAACAAATTGTCAACGAACTTCATAAACCTGCAAGAAGAAAGTTTCCACGAAGAAATACGGTGATAAAAGGAATTAATGATTTATATCAAGCGGATTTAATCGAAATGATTCCTTATAGCAAACAAAATAAAGGATATAAATACATATTGACTGTTATTAACTGTTTTTCAAAAATGGCAGATGCTTTACCACTAAAAGATAAAAGTGGCAAAAGTGTTACAAAAGCAATGGAAACAGCTATACAAAGAGACAAACATACCATTAAACATTTACAAACGGATGATGGAAAAGAATATTTTAATAAGGAATTTGCAAATTTAATGAAAAAACACAATATAAACCATTACTCAACCAATTCAGAGGTAAAAGCCTCAATAATTGAAAGATTCAACAGAACTTTAAAAAGTGCAATGTATAAAATGTTTTCCAACAGAGGATCGCACATATGGATTGATATGTTACCAAAACTTATAAACGATTATAATAACAAATTTCATAGGACTATCGGAATGAAACCAAACCAAGTAACTAGTAAAAATGAAAACCTTGTATTAAAACGTATAAAAATGAATACCAAACCAAAAGTTGAAAAACTAAAGCCTAAAACATTTAATGTGGGTGATAAAGTGCGAATAAGTAAATATAAAGGTGTATTCAGTAAAAGATATCTGCCAAATTGGACCAATGAGGTTTTTACTGTATTCAAAGTACAACCTACAGTACCCGAGACATATATTTTAAAAGATAATAAAGGACAATTGCTTGAAGGAGGGTTTTATGGACATGAAATGTTAAAATCAACAGTAGGCGATGTATATTTAGTTGAAAAGGTGTTGCAACGGAAAAAAGATAAGGTTAAAGTACGATGGTTAGGATTTAATAAGACAGAAGATTCCTTTGATACCTAAAAAGGATTTGATATAACGATAGAGAATCATTTTAGGTTGAACCATTACAAAGGATGGAGATAATACCACAAAAGGAGAGTTTTACTATTAATAATATAGATGAACTCACAGTGGATAATTCAGAATTTAATAGTGGGAAACATGGCAATCTGTTACCAAACACCGTGCGCTGTCTGGTTACCGGACCTTCCAACTGTGGAAAAACTAATGTGGTATTCAATTTGATTACAAACCCTAAAGGATTACGTTTTAACAATCTATATGTATTTTCAAAATCACTACAACAACCAAAGTATCAATTATTGGAAAAGATACTGAATAATGTGCCTGAGGTTAAATATTTAAAGTTTAATGCAAGCGAGAGTGTCATGCAACCACAAGAAGCTAAACCATTCTCCGTGTTCATATTTGACGATGTATCTTGTGAAAACCAAAACACAATAAGGAATTACTTCGCTATGGGTCGACATAACAACATAGATAGCATTTATATTGGTCAAACTTACAGCAAAATACCAAAACAACTCATTAGAGACAATGCAAACATGTTAATTGTATTTAAACAGGACGAAACCAACCTAAAACATATATATTTTGATCATGTAAATGCGGATATGACATTTGAACGATTTAAAGAGTTATGTGGAAAGGCTTGGGCTGAAAAGTATGGGTTCCTAACAATTATGAAGGAACAACCGCTAAACAATGGTCGATACAGGATAGGATTTGATAAATTTATATTAATACATTGAACATGGTATAAAACATTCATTGTTGTACAACACGTCTTGCTACAAACATGGTTAACCAAGAAAAATTAGTAAAAGAAATAAAATCACTTAGTGATTCTATTCGGGCTAAAAACAGAGCATTAAAACTAGGTATTAGCGAGAGGGAGAAATTCCTTGAATCTACTTTTAAACCTATTACTGAACCTTTGAAACAATTAAACAAAAAATTCGCTAAACCTGTATTGGAAGGGGATGCAATTGCACCTATCACAAAGTTTGAAAGAGAAAGTGTAAAATATGAAGGTTTTAGTGATGAAGACCCGGAATCCTCTACATATAGTGGCTTTACCGGAGCAGAATCTGAAGGAGAGCTAGAATCACAAGGATATAGTGAAAGGGGACCTGAAGAAGAAGCACCAACTGCTAGTGAAGAGGAAAAAAGAGAAGAGGCAAGAGAAGGACCGTCAAACATAAGCTTGTTGGGTGAAAACATTCATAACAAAGGACCTTTAGGAAGGAAATATATGGTAAAAATGTTAGCTGGAACAATTCCTAATAAGAATTACCATAGTTATGGAGCGAGATTAACAGAAGATGGTTTAATGATAGGTAATAGCCCGTTAAACGTTGACGAACATGATAATATTGTTATTGGTGATCAAAGGTATAAGGGCACAAAAGGATTATTTGAATTATTATTTGAAAATAAGCCTTCAGTATCGTTAGTGAAAGAAAAAGACATGGAAGCATATAAAAATATTTTGGAACAGACAAATGCATATAGGAGAAAGTATTTACCTGACCAGCCTCCTTTTAGATCTAAGTCTTTAAAATATAAAGAATTTGTATCCAAGTTAATACCAACTAGAAGACAAACAATGCCGTTAACACAAAGAAAACCTGTAAAACGAAGATTTATGGCATCCACTTTGGATGTAAGTGCTCAGGAACGAAGAAAAAGAAGTAAGTCTGTTACAGGTACAGGTTTAATGAAGAAATTATATAACACAAATGTGATTTATTACAATAATATCAATAAATTGGTGGATAGAATGAAACTAATACATGAAGCTAAAGAAGCGGGTCATACTGGATTGGAAAACGAATGGGTGGCTTTAGTGGATGAACTCCGAAACCGTGGGGTAATCTCATAAAAATGCGTTACTCCCTAGAATACTATTCAGTTGCACCATGAGTGTCGACAAGTTCGGACGTTACTCCTCGGATGGGTTATATTATGCGAATAGTTTAAAAAGAAGTGCTGGTTTACCACAAACACCTGATGGAGATTATGATATGAGTAATAAAAAGCTAAAAAACATAAAAGATCCTACGGATGAAAACGATGCAATAAATTTAAAAATATTAAAGGAAAAGATATCGCCAACATTAAGACTACAAAATAACACATATGACGCAGAAGATCATAGAATCATCAACGTTGGTAAACCAAATCAAAACGGTGATGCAATAAACAAAGGTTATTTGTCATCTGAATTAAAAAATACGTTAAAATTCAATGGGAAAACGTATAGTGCTAACAATAAACGTATATCCAACGTAGATGACCCTAAAGATGCAAAAGACAGCGTAAATAGACGCTATTTACATTCCTTGATACCTGAAAAGACAAAAGATTGATTTTCTTTTTATAAATTTGTTATTAACGATATAGGTTATCCAAAAAATGAAAATGATGCTGTAAACCTCAAATATATAAAAGATCATTGTATCATACGTGATGTAGGGGTTATAGATTGTTTTGGTAATTGTTTAGCAAATGTTAAAGATGGTTCGGCGCCATCAGATGGTGCAACAGTGGGTCAAATGATGGAAGCCTTAAAAAAAGAAACAACCTCTTTTGTAAAACAAAATCAAGTAGTATCAAAGCAAGGGGATGAATTTGTTCAAGGTAATGAAAAATTTAATTTATTAACATACAAAAATAATGCTTGGGATTGCATGGATAAAAAGTTATCAAACGTGTCATGGGGTCATGAGGATCATGATGCAGCTGCTTTATCACAAACCGTACATCTAGATCCAAATAAACACTTTGCAGTTTTTACATGTAATAATAACAATATTACAAACTTGAGAGCAGGAAGACACCCGAATGATGCTGCAACTGTAGGACAGACCATCACAACATCATTTAAGGATAGTAAAGTGTATACTTGTAATAATAAACGTATAACAGACCTTAAAGACCCTGAACATGTAGATAATGCCGTCACTGTTAATTTCCTTGTAAAAGTTTTAGGTAATGCGTTATTTGATTTTCACAATCATTTCACACCGGAAATTCTTCAAGGAGGACCAGGTCATAAAATTTGGGACGAAGCCGCGAGAGGTGGTTGGATTAAACGGGAAATTTTTAAAAAATACTTTATTAACCCTAATACGCAAAAGTTTAGATCATCAGATTGGGGTGATATTGATATTTAATATAAGATCACAATAAACGATTTCATTTATGTCCAACTTGTCATAGAGTTAACACATGAGTTGCACATTGCGATTATAAAAGGACAATAATGACGTTCAAGTACATCAGTCCATATCGAGACACTGCAAGGAAAGGAGGTGGGATCACGTCCACAGCGGTTTCTCTGTTAAGTAAAGCTTTAAATCGTATTCCAGTAGGATCTATCGTAAATAGAGCAATAGACGCTTTACCATACGAATTTCATATACCGGGAGGTTATCAGTATTGCGGACCAGGAACTAAATTGAAAAAACGACTGGAAAGAGGTGATCCTGGCATAAATAAGTTAGATCAGGCTTGTAAAGAACACGATATCGCGTATTCCACGTTTGCCGATTCAAAAAATAGGTCTATAGCAGACAGAAAGCTTGCGGACATAGCTTGGCAACGAGTAAAATCAAGTGACGCTAGCATAGCAGAAAAAGCAGCAGCTTTAGCAGTAACAGCAGGTATGAAGGCTAAAACAGCAGTAGGAGGTGGAAAAAGGAGGAGAAGAAGGGTAAAAAGGAAGTCAACCACAAGAAAACATGGAGGAAATATAAGAAGACGACGATCTAGCAGAAAAGGCAGGAAGAAGCCCACCGTGTGGTCAATGGTAAAAAACGGGGCAGGTCTTTACCTAAGACCTTATCGTGCATATTAAATGAAAAAAATCAATTGGTCATACCACATAAAGCATTAACCAATATTGAATTATTTAAATATATTTCCTGTTTAAAAATACCATTTTTCCGCGGTGTGTTTATGAAAGACAGTTTACCAAAGAAAATGTGGCAAAACGAGACTGGAATTGTAAATTTGGATAATACTGAAGGGCCTGGCACCCATTGGGTTTGTTATAAGAAACTAAATAACAATGTATATTATTTTGATAGTTTCGGTAATTTGCCACCACCAAAAGAACTTCAAAATTACTTTAAATCTGCTAAAAACATATATTATAACTATAAAAGAGAACAACCTGATAATACTTCAATATGCGGCCATTTATGTTTGGAATTTCTAGCTAAAAGTATCAGTCACTATTGAGATGTCTTCCTATACGGTATCATTAACAGGAAAATCGTCCACTTTACGAAGTATCCTTTTTCCAGCGTTACGCTTGCAAAAAGGAAGGTTTTGGGAGGCGGCACTATTGGATTTTACAACTTACAACTCTATTCCCAATGTTACGGAAGGTAAAAATAACGTATTGCATTATTATAAGGGAAAAGATGCCAGTGGGAAATTTACAGACTTACAAGAGTGCAGGTTACCCACAGGTTCTTATGAAATTGATCATATAAATGAATTTTTGCAAACTAAAATGGGAAAAGACAATATAACATTAAAAGGTAATAATAATACGATGAAAGCTGAAATTACTTCCAAATATTATATAGATTTTACTCAACCAAACTCAATTGGTGATTTATTAGGATTTTCCAACGATGAGCCTGTTTTAGAACCAGATGTAACACATTCCGGTAAGAAAACAGTAACAATATTAAAAGTCAATAGTATAGACATAACTTGTAACATTATACAAGGAGCTTATAGGGATGGGGCTAACACCCATATCATACATACATTTTACCCAAGTGTACCACCTGGATTTAAAATTGTTGAAAAGCCACAAAACCTGGTATATCTACCGTTGAACACCACTTTCATTTCAGACATCGTGTTGAGCGTATTGGATCAAGACGGTAACTTGGTAGACTTCAGAGAAGAGCCTATTACGATTAGATTACATTTAAAATCGACACTTTAATACAAAATCATGGGTTTAACATTTAAAAGCGAACAACCTACGGGAAACCGTATTAGTAGCTCTTCAGCTGTGGAGGAGTTAACACGCGAGAACATTCATTTCTTAGAGAGAATTGGATTAAAATTAACCGATTATGGATATACTGGATATAGCGCAGGGTCCAACATTCGACGAAACCCTATGGGAAAAAGAATATCACACCCACAACCCTTACACTTCATCGAAATTAAACAATAACGATGAAATTCGTATTCCCATACAAAATCAAGACATTTACACACTACCATGTGAAAGTTACTTGTATATTGAAGGACAAGTTACTAAAAAGGACGGTACTACTGTTGGTACAACAGTTCCATTTATAAATAATCCTATGGCTTTCCTATTTGATGAAATTAGATATGAAATATCAGGTGTAACAGTTGATTCCACTAAAAAAGTAGGTATTACGACAACTTTAAAAGGATTAACATCTATAACACCCAATGAAACCAATTTACTTAAACCTGCCGGATGGGTATTACCTACGATTGACACAATCACTCCAAATCCAAATGGATATTTTGATTTTCATATTCCATTACGTTTGTTGCTTGGTTTTGCTGAAGATTATAGGAAAATAATATTAAACGTTAAACAAGAATTAGTTTTGTTGAGATCTTCTAACGATAAAGACATTATTAAAGCTGCAGATGCTACTACAGATGCAACTTTAGAATGGAAATTAAAATTAGACAAAATTGTATGGAGAGTTCCACATGTTAAATTGGCTGACGAGCATAGAATGCTACTTTTAAGAAAATTAAAAGCCGATCATGATATTGTTATTCCATTTAGAAGTTGGGAATTTCATGAGCACCCCAGTTTACCTACTACGGATCGACACACTTGGACTGTTAAAACATCAAATTATGTAGAACGAGCCAGGTATATTATATTTGGTTTACAAACAGGTAGAAGAGACGCCATTACTAAACATGCAGGACAATTTGATCATTGTGACTTGAAAAATATTAAAGTTTATTTAAATTCACAATTCTTTCCATACGACAATTTAAATGTGTCATTCACTAAGAAGAAATACAGTATATTGTACGATATGTACGCAAGATTCCAAAGTTCATATTACGGTAAAACAAATACACCTTTATTATCACCTGACAAATATTTCGATGCCTACCCAATAGTTGTAATCGATTGTTCTAAACAAAATGAATCAGTAAAGTCATCAAGTGTGGATATAAAAATAGAAATGGAATTCAACGATGCTATACCGGCTAATACAACTGCATACTGTTTAATTCTACATGATAAAATCGTAACATACACACCTTTAACTGGAATTGTTAAAAATGTATTGTAAGAACCGGTTTTGTTTCATTCCGCGAGTATAAAAGCAGAGCGTACAGACCGCTCCTCATCAGTTTGTTGCCTACTGTTGTATGGGTAGCATCGTATTCAATATGGCTTCTCCTAGTGGTACACCTGAAAATGTGGTAGATATTGAGAAGGAGATATCTGAGTTTTTAGATCCTCAAGGTCACCAGGAAGGAGGTGAACAAAACGTTTGCGGACAACTTCACGCCAGTAATAATGTTGAAGAAAAAGGTAAAAGAAGAAAGACTATACAAAAGAGAAAAAGGGATATTGAAGATAATATTTCTCCAAACATATTGAGTGAGGTATTTTTGCGAATATTTTACCCAATCTCTTCCAGTTTGGACAAAAGTGTTTTAATCGGTGTTATGAAATCGACAGATTATTCCCCTACTGTAATTTTAACTCACGGACCCAAAATGATTTTGTTTACGGACAGTGCTTGGGAATCGTTTATGAAACACTTGCATCTGCTAGAATGCTATTTAAGTAGTAACATGTTTGGAAGAAAGACAAGAGTAGGACTTTTGGATTCAAACGTGGAAATCGATATTATTAAACAACGTGGTGATCATCAGCTGCGGTTTAGAGACACAACAAGACATGATAACAAAATTCAACTTAATCGAGAGGAGTTTTTCATTTTAACTTGTGCTACTGAACCAATAACAAGATATTTGAGACAACTGGTGTTTTCAAGTTCAATTATTAAAGATTATCTGGAAGACACTTTGGACAAACAACCGGACGCACCTATATTATATGGACCTGTGGATACTTCTATATTTAATAGAGTAGTTCCTCATGAAGTACAGATGTGGAGACAATTGGAAAAGTACGCTCAACTACATAAGAAATCAGTAAAACAGGAAGAAGAGGAAGATGGAGGAGAAGAATCAAGTGTTAGTGATGAAAATGAAAACAAGGAAAATATAAAGATGGAAACTTAAATGACAATAGTTAGTTTTTAAAACAATTACCAACATTTTGTGTGGTTATACCTATTGGGGACGGTGCCCACGTTAAATATACACCAACGCGCCAACAACTGTACGGCCTGGTATAAAAGTAGTACCTACCGTGGTGTGGAAATCAGTTGACCTCCTGACTTCGTAATGAGCAGACGTGTGACCTTCAAAATGGACAAGGGAGAAGAAGAACAAGTAAAGTCCAAGCCTGGTATTATTGAGTTTCAAGCGTTTCGTGGTAATGATGATAGATTCATTATAAAAGAACTTGTGTTTTTGGACATGAATACAAGTGTTCCTTTTTCGTTTTTATTTAAACCACCATGTTCTTATTCGTCTTTAACTAGTAAAGCCGCTACTACCAACAGATGGATTTCAAAACAATTCCATCATATCGATTGGTATGATGGTTTTACAAGTTACACGGACTTGTATCACATTATGCATCACTTTTCAGACAAGTTTACCAATATTTACACAAAGGGGCTGGAAAAGAAAAGATGGATCGAAGGATTTACTCATGTTCCGGTTAATGATGTGGAATTGGATAAAAATTATCAATACATGCTGGAAACCATATGTATTTGTACAAAAAGCCCAGAACATGATAAAGATAGACATTGCGCTTTGAAAAATGCCTATAAACTCGCCTCTTACCTTCAAAGTGGGGAAGTGGGGAGTGGTGGGGGTAACGGAGAGTATATAAGTGGGGAGCAGACAGGGACCTGGCATGAGTATTACTCGAGATTCCGAGACGACAACATCTCCGAGCAAGAAGACGATCTGTAACCTGACCATGGCATCTCACCAGTTCCTTCAGACTTTGGTCGAGCAGTTTAATGCTCACTCCAAGTCAACAATATTACCTGTAAAGAAGTGCTCGGAACTAAAAGACGAGAAGCACTACATAATCCATGCTATGAAGAAGATGGAGACTACAGTTGGGGAGGCCATCTGCTGCAGTCTCAGCGAGGCACCGTTTACTCCTGGGGATGAACCAAAGTTCCAGGTGTACCTGCCCAAGAGATTCGTCCATCTTCTACAAAACGAGGATCTTCGCTCTATTCAACCCGGGTGTCTATACCTGGTGTCCCACGGCTGCACGGGTAGCAATTCTACAGAGTTGACCATCCACATCGCTGACAAGCAGCAGTGTTAGATTTAAGTTTTAATGTTGTACATAAGTTGTTGTTGTAATGTTTTATAAATAAACGAATCATAAAAGACAAAAAAAATAAAAAAACAAAAAAATGCAACATATCAATATGTGACAAACTTCACGTATTGATATGTTGCATTTTTTTTTAAACTTCGCGGGTGACCTTGACCTTTGACCTTTGCATTTCACAACTACCCCCACTACCGTAATTACCCCCACTACCGCACTAGGATTCAAACTTGTTTGGATGCGAAAAACGGTCAGTCTGTTGCCAACTAGCAAACGATGAGCACCTTGTACGAGCTTTGCTTACAACGAGTTATAACTGACGCATCTTTATTCCAGACGGCTTTACGAGATAATATCCCTATAACAGTAAAACAGGATATCGAAGAGTACAAGAAAGATAATAGAGGGTATTCGGGATACTCCTGGTATAGGTTCCAAGACGGGGAAAAGTTTTGTAGGCCTTGTGGCAATGCTGCCGTCAGAGACCTTCGACGGTTCGTACAGGAAGGTGGTAGAAAACAGTTCGGATTTCTAGCACCGATGTTTAGATTTGAAAACTACAAGGACACCTGTGCTATTTGTTCCATCCCACTGTATCAATGGAAAAAGTTTAGAAGTGTTTAATTGGATCTTCCATACCCCCACCACCATTACCCCCACCACTTTTTCATGTACCTCTAAACGCTGTGCCTCGGCTTCATTTCTACTCCAGCAGCCGACCTAGCAACATCAGGATGTCTCTGAACGTCAGTTGCGCAAGTTACGAGGAGGTGAGCATCAAGACTCAGCAGGAGCTAAACGACTTGTACAAGGAGTTGCAGCTCATGGTGGCACGAGGCTACCGTATAAACGTGCAAGTTTACGCTTGCAACATACGGAACACCCGGCAGTCAAAAGAAGAGCCTGGACACTCCTCCACGGCTTCCTCACCGGCGTCGATGAAGACCGAGCCAGACAACTTGGACTACTTCAGCTGACTAGCAGTTGTCTTCCTTGTTCTTACAATAATAGAATATGTATATTTTTTCATTATATTAAAGAAGTAAAAGAGCAAAAACACCTATCTTGTTACTGACATATGAGCTCAGTAACAAGATAGGTTTTTTTTTAAAACACAATTTGGATGACCTTGAAACTTCCCCCTCCACTGCTTTGCTACCCCCACCACTTGACTATTGATGTACATGGCACATCACAATTGGAAACCTCATTCCATCTTCAACAGCCAAACCGACAACATCAACAATGGCAAACCTACCAACGGATAAAACATGTCCTCACGTTTGCTGTGACTTCGTCCACGAGTTGGAGAAGAGGATGCAGGAGAGGGCGATACGAAGAAAGCAGATACACTCAGAAAATATCATGATAGTCAACGGCTATCTTTTATTGTTCGGCCTTATTATGGTTGTACTTTTCATACTGTATGGCATAGTCACATGTGTCGGGAAGGTTGCAGAAGAAAACGCTCGCCACCATCAATTGGAAAGTTTCAATGTTACTTTGTAGGTTTTCCTTTTTTTTAAAACTTCGTTTGGATGACCTTGAAAATACCCCCACTACTCCACCACACCCCCCACCACTTCACCATGTTCCTGCATGAGCATCACATCAACCGTCATTCCTTGTCCGACAAGCAACCATGGCAGACAACAACACCATCAGCCAAGCTGACTCCACTACTGATGTCGGTACAAGTACGGGTTGGACACTGTCGATCGATAGTGTACACTATTTGGAAACAATTTGCGAACGGATGAAGGAAATACTGCGGGACAACCCTGGAATCATAATACAAATGAATTTAAATTATGATTGGTCCCAAGTCAGAATGCAAGGGGACGATAACAACGGTCAACAATCTCCACAATATTCGCCCATGTCCCCGATCTACCCTTACGGCGAGTCTGACGTCGATGAAGATGAGGCTAATGAGGATGTGGGGGACAACGAGGCTGAAGAGGAGTAACCTTCATTCCTTTTTTTTTAAAACCCAAATTGGATGACCTTGAGAATTCCCCCTCCACTATTTCCTTTTTTTAAAACCCAAATTAAATGACCTTGAAAACACCCCCTCCACATACTTTTGGTTTACCCCCTCTACTTTTCAATACTGTTACCACAGTCTGTAGCTCACATCATTCCTTGCTTAGCTATCATGGCGGACAGCACTCTTTCTCGAGTTGACTCCACTACGGATGAAGAATGGCCATTTTCCTGGAATGTTCATCTGCAAGACTCGGCAGAAGTGGATATGTTGCATGAGAAATTGGTGTATGTATTAAACGAAAACCCCAACATTGAATGTAGAATGACTATGGATTTCGATGCGACAGGGGTCCACACTCAACCTTCCACTTCCAGCCAGCCTGAACCTCAGCTACAGCCGAAGAACTTTACACATCTTTACACTCCAATACGGCCGGAGGATGTGGTTATCAGCGAGGCAGACTCTACTACAAGTTATATTGAGCCAACAAATTGGAAGCTTGTTGTTGACACCTTACACAAGGTGGACTTAGTATGTGACAAATTAAAGGAATTGATGATGCAAGATCCTGGTCTTCGTTTTAAAATTGATTTGTTTTTCATCTGGGGAGCACCTGCACGGGGCTCTTCGTCTGACAGCTCTCTAAGTACAACGGACGAGGAGGAGGACGACTAGTTATCTTTTTTAAAACTCCGTTTGGACGGCCTTGACCTTTCCCCCTCCACTGAGTTTATTTAAGGTGCACTCTCAATCACTGCAGCATCATTTCATCGCGCACCTTCACCGCAGCAACATGGAGAGTCAACTTAACTACTGTTGCGAACAGAAATGTTTTTCATGGCCAAATGACATTGATGTTGCGGATGGCCTGGCGTGTAGAAAATGTGAAGCTTTTGGTCAATGCATGTGTAAGTGCAAGTCTTGGAAGAAGCCTAAACCAGAGTTGAAGACATTCCATGTGTACCAGATGAGAGGGCATAAGTACACTTGTTGCCCTGAACGTTGCATTGAATTCACACTAAAACAGCTAACTGGCTGCAAATTGTGCAACAATCATTTTGCAGGTTTTTGCAAACATTATTTAGGAGCCTGTCAGTACAGATCAACTTGGCATACAGAAGCACTCACTATCAATGAAATCGCTATAGATACACAAGAGTAGTCTTTCTACTCTTTTCTTTTTTTAAAACTCCATTTGGATGACCTTGACCTTTCCCCCTCCACTCACCTTAGTTTATATAAACCCCATTTCCACTGACCACAGCATCACTTCATCGTGCTCCCTCGTCAAAGCAACATCAACTATGGAAAGTAAGCGCATCTCATGTTGCGAGCATAGGTGTTTGGAGATACAAGGCGTCACATATTGTGCAAAGAAGCGTTGGGAGGAAGAGACGGGGACAACCTATTGCTGTGAGGATAAGTGTTTCCTCTTACCAAAGTGGCAAGTGGATGGGCTGGCCTGCCGGCAATGTGAATGCTTCGGATGTTGCAGGTGTAGATGCAAGAACCAACAGCTGCCACCACCGGTACTACAAACTTTCAAAATCTACAAATCCAAATACTTTTATACTTGTTGTCCGCAGCGGTGTATTAAATTTCACTTCTCCAATCTTACCAATTGTCGGAAGTGCTACGGACAACCTGATGGGTGGTGCACCTGTTTTCTGGACTCCGGACAGTCAGTCACTCGGTGGCTGTCGTGGGGTGCGCATCGGTGTCGGCGCTCCGTTGTTAGGTTTTCAAGGTCACAGTAATATCAAATTGTTGGTGTTGTGCTGGTTCAAGGTCACCTGAGGGATAACCGATTGCCCATTTAGGCGGGGTCATGTCAGAAACTCGAGTTTAACTTGGCACTTTTGCCGTTTCTCGTCGAAAATTCGCTCCAAGTGGTCAAGGTCACGGGGACTCTGACTGAAACTCGGAGCGTAGTGCGAGAAACGGCAAAAGTGCCAAAAAATTTTAAGTTTCGGCGTGACCTTGACCTCAGTGGCGTCGGTGACGTCATTTTGATGACGTAAGGGGTGATGACGTCATCAGCACGTCATTTCTGTGACGTCATGGGTGTGACGTCATAGAAATGGCGTCATTAGTGATGACGTCATCGATGACGCAATCGATGACGTCATCGATGACGTCATCGGTGAGGTCATTGACATCGATGACGTCATCCCTCAGGTGACCTTGAACTGAGCCAGCACCAACAATTTGACACTACTCAACACATAATTCCAATCGATTTTACCTGCGAAATCATGAATAAACTTTTCAGACAGTGTTTGATATTTACACAGGATACCCCAGCATTCATCGAAATGGGGAACCATCTCTCTTAGGAATTCTTCCGAAAATTTAATGCGTCTCAATAGCTTGGCCCAATTTACTCTGTGCGGGTACATCCGCAACATCTCGATTGAAAAATCATAATGGGAAGACAGCAGATCCCAGTTCAAATACCGATCAAACCTCATGATGAATTTGTCAGTCAAAACCCCTCTGGGTTCTTTGGGCTCCACAGAGAGGAGGTCCCATGCTTCGGACTGGTTAGTCGACATCTCTATATTAGGAAACAGACTTTCACACAGTAATAAATTAATTTAAAAAAATAAAATTAAATAAACAATTTATTAACATCAGAAATGTAAAATATAATTTATTTAAACCATTCTAGAAAAGTGTATTTATTTTTATTTAAAACCTCTTTGATTTCATCATACGTTTTTCCATTCGAAAACTGTCTTAAAACTTCTAAACACAGATGACCACAGATAGGCGGATCGCCATAGTTTTGAAATTGATCTGAATTATAACAAATACCGTCGTTCATTCTTATATATTTTTCCAATTCCAAAGGTGGTGGGGCATTTCCATAAGAATCAAAATAAATCACATTTTTGCCGTTTTTATAATAACATGTCCAATGTGTGCCGGCCGTGTCCAAATTCCCTAGATTTATTATTCCGCACTCTATTTTTTGAGGTACATGAGGTAAAAGCTCTCGTCTGAAAACACCACGGAAGTTCTTCAATTTCAATTTACTAGCCCACACTTCCAGATCACTCATCGTCAACGGGTTTAATTTTTTTTAGTTCTTACATCATTTAAAATTTTACTAAGCTGACCATTTATCATTTGTCTTAGTCCAGTACCAGATGGATCTTTTTCTATGATAGTATCCAACTCTTCGTCAATTATCTTTTTTAACCACGGAACGAATTTCTCTTTGATGGTGGGAGCAACTTTCTCTTTAATCAGGGGTGAAGCTAATTTCTTAAAATACGGAATGTTGTTTTCTGCCAACTCCAGAATCTCTTTCAATAGACCCCCATCAATGTTATTTTTCAACTGTGTATGACTTAATATCACTCTTACACCTTTCTTATTTTTCACAGCTTTCAATATTTGTTTATGTTGTTCATCCGTTAACATAACTTCAACATTACCGTTTGTTAACTGATCTCTATTCAAAGTTAAAACAGCCAGTTTCTGTTTTTTATAAGCGATACGCAACTTATTTTTTTGACCCTTAGTCAATCGTATTTTATGTCTATGTTCCATTACGTCTATACGTCCTATATATGTATATTTACAAATTTATATCATATAATTTATTTAGCTAAATTTTTTTCCAAAACTATTTTTATTTCAAACTCTCTGGTTGTTATATTATTAGTAATGGAATTTTATTGTAAAAGGTGTAAAAGAAAAACAACATCGGAAAATATTAAGATTGCCAAAACAAAAAATAAA
Organism: Neoaliturus tenellus; assembly: GCA_030545055.2. NCBI lineage: Eukaryota > Metazoa > Arthropoda > Insecta > Hemiptera > Cicadellidae > Neoaliturus > Neoaliturus tenellus. The sequence goes on from CM061531.1 coordinate 113,797,482, forward strand.
AGATGGTTGGCAACATCAAATTGTGCAATATGTGGTAGTGTAAAAAATTCATTCATCAGGGACCCACCCGAAGTTTTGAAAGCGAAAGAACTGCACAGACCCGTCGTGAAAAAGTTTATAAAACGCCGGATTGTCATGAAAGGCATTGATGACTTGTGGGCGGCCGATCTGTTGATTATGAAAGAATATGCTAGAGAAAACAAGTGGTACAAATATATTTTAAATGTGATCGATACGTTCAGTAAGTTTGTCTGGTCTGAGCCTTTGAAGAAAAAAGATGGTCCGGATGTGTCATCAGCTTTTGAAAAAATAATTGCGCGGGCGAAAAATGACGGTCATTCACCGCCTAAGCTCTTACACACTGATAAAGGGACAGAATTTAAAAATACATATTTTAATAAGTCATTGAAAAAGCACAACATTAAATTGTACCACACCGAGAGCGAGGAGAAATCGGCCATAATCGAAAGATATCACAGAACGTTAAATGAGAAATTAAAAGTAAAATTCCAAGTTAGAAATTCGCACAAGTGGTACGATATATTGCAAGAATTGACCGATGAATATAATAAACACGACTTCCATCATACTATAAAAATGAGACCTGTAGATGTGAATAAAGGCAATGAGCAGGATTTATTGAAAATGTACAATGAACTGGAAAATAGAGTACCACGTAAAAAGGCGAAATTTAATGTTGGAGACAGAGTACGCATTACGGCTAAAAAAGACGTGTTTTCCAACAAGTACAAACAAAATTGGACATCTGAAATTTTCACAATTGTCGATGTTTTAAATACAAGACCTATCACCTACAAGATTGCTGATAAAAACGGAGAAGGTATAATTGGAGGTTTTTACGAAAGAGAGTTGCAAAAAACTGCTTTTTAACTCTTTCAGTCCCAAATCACTCCCAGCCTATTTTTTATAGCATGAGCCCGGCCCCATGTGTATCAATTTGATACACACCATGTTATGTGCTCAGGGCCATGTGTATAATGCTTGATACACGCTATGTTTACGTAATTTAAAAAGTAATAAAATGGAAGCTGTTAGGTCAATTTTTTTATTGAAATTTACTTAACCTTATTTTAAATTTATTCTAATGTTTTTTATTTTCTATTATAGATTGGTTAGTAAAATGGGGACAATAAAAGTCAATTGCAACTTCTGCGGTAAGCTTATTTCAAAATCAAACATCTCCTATCATGTGAAGATATGTTCAAAAAATTCTAATAAAGACCATTCACGTTATAAAAAGGGAACACGTGAAAAATGTGGGAAAACTGCTTTGAATGTTTATTTCAACAGACATAAAAAAATCTGTGAGCAACCAACATCATCCGTTACAAGCGGTACCCGTAAACGCCCGTCGCCAAACAGAAATGATTTAGATGAACAGCCTGAAATTAAAAAGCCACGCATTGAAAATCAGAATACCCTTTCCACCGTTCAAAAAGTGTGTAACAGTGTGAGTGGCACGTGTTCTTCTGCACTTAATGTGATTAAAAACCTCTTCAAAAAAACTGATAACCTTCCACCCGTCAGTGAAGATGAACACTGTGTAAAAGAAAGAGCATTCAACAATAGACTTTTGACTTATCAATTTACAAATTGTCGTGGTATAAAAAAACCAGAAATATTTTTAAATAGATATCAAAATTTGATTATCGGTAAGATAAAACAACACCTGGAACAGTACAATTTGAAAGTAAATTTTTCGTTTGCTGCCAATTATAGACGGAATGTTCCTGGTGTAGATAAGCAACTCGAAATAGACACCATGTACTTTAAAACTGAGAATACGATCATATATAAGACTACCGACTTACATAAAGTGTTTGAAGGTGCAAAAGCGAAGATATTAACACGAATGGAAGAGTTCGAGGCTCGGGGGTCAGGTTGGACGTTAAATGAAGTCTTGTTTTTAGAACTGGCAATAAACAAATATGTCCCATTCAGAGGGTCAAGCTATATTAAACTGCCAGACGTTATTAAAAATAAAAAAGCTGTCATAAATGTTAAAAACAATGATCAGAAATGTTTTCTATGGTCCGTACTGGCAGCTTTACATCCCGTTGTTAAAGATCCTCAAAGAGTCAGCAAATACCGTGAATACGAACACGACTTTGACAAAGCGTTGAAAGACATTGAATTTCCTGTGAGTTTAGATGATGTGAAAAAATTCGAAAGACGCAGTGGGATATCCATCAATGTTTATGGTTATACTTTTGCAGGAGAAAAAAAAACTTAACGTATTTCCTTTGATTGTGACTGATGATGAAAAGGATCAACATGTTGACCTCTTGTATATGAAAACGGCAAATAAATCTCAGTACCAGGTTAACCGAGCCTTGCTCGTTGGTTTTTTGGTCAGTTTTAATATTTCCACCAACAACTAATTATACCTCTTCACAGTTAACAGCTGTTTCAAAAAGTCTGCTTAACATTAATGTTTCTTTATTTTTGTTTACATTTCGTTGTTATTTCGTTACCAAAATAGCAAGCCATAAGACCAATGTTAAAAATTACGATTTTTAAACTTAAATTTAGACCAAATTCGATTTTTCCTGGGATTGAGTCAGTTTCTAAACTTATTTTTTGGCCAAAACACTCTTAAATGCAAAGTTTAAGCAAAATCTAACAGCTAGATTTCGAGATCGTGGAACACACATCCCTTCAGACATTCCTCGTATTATAGTATAGGATTATTGTTATATTAAACAGCTGAGTAGGTTGGTGAGAAATCAAATCAGTAGACATCATGGTGAGGCACATATATGCAGGCGTTGTTTACAGCATTTCATAAGAGAAAATCTGCTTCAAAGTCACAAAGAACTCTGTAAGGAACACGAAGCGGTGAAAATTAGAATGCCAAAAAAAGGTGATGTCGTCAAGTTTACCAATCACAAATCCCAAATGAAAATTCCGTTCGTCATGTATGCCGATTTCGAATGCATACTCGAGCCGATAGACACTTGTCAACCAATAAATATCAACACCACGCGGCTAGAACCTTCGCATTATACACAACTTACGCGAACGGTGATTACAAGGAACCGATTACTTATTTCGGTGTCGATGCTGGTCAACAATTCGTGAAACTATTGAAATCTGAATTGCAAGATATTAAAAAATTTTGTCTGGTAAACAAAAAACCTATGAACCCGCTGACTGACGAACAGAAAGAAAACGCTAAAAAAGCGAAGACGTGTCATATATGCGGTAAAGAGTTGAAAAATGATTCCGTCTTTGATCACGACCATTTGACTGGTGAATTTCGCGGAATAGCACACAACTCTTGTAACTTGAACTATCAGATTCCGAAATTCGTCCCCATATTTATACACAACCTGAGCGGATACGACACGCATCTGTTCGTAAAAATGCTACGTTTAGATGATAAAACCAAAATGGAAGTCATCCCGAATAATGAGGAACGTTATATATCTTATACAGTTGATTTCAATATCAATATAAAAGCAAGATTTTTGGATTCATTCAAATTTACCATCGACTCGCTTGATACACTTGTAAAAAACTTGGATAATGATCAATTTGTACACACACAAAAATTTACGGATGAGAACAAAATGTATTTGCTTACTAAAAAGGGTGTTTATCCATATGATTACATGGACAGCGATGACCGATATTTGGAAACCAGTTTACCAAGCAAGAAACATTTTTACAATAAATTGAACAAATGCGACATCAGTGATTTAGATTATTTACATGCTAAACAGGTTTGGGAGGAATTCGGCATACAGAACATGAAAGAGTACACCTTACTATACAATAAAACTGATGTCTTATTGTTGGCCGATGTTATGGAGAATTTCAGAGAGATTTGTATACAGACTTACTCGCTCGACCCCGCATGGTTTTTCACAACTCCCGGGCTTTCATGGAGTGCCATGTTAAAGCACACGGGAATACAACTGCAGCTGCTTACCGATTATGAAATGATTTTGATGATCACCAAAGGTATCCGTGGGGGGATATCCCAGTGCTGTAATCGTTATGCAAAGGCTAACAACCCATACATGTATAACTATAAAAAAGACGAACCAACTAGTTATCTTATGTATTTAGATGCCGTGGGTCTTTATGCTTGGTCTATGTGTCAAGCAATGCCCTATGGAGATTTCGAATGGGTGGGCACGGATATAGATGTTACGAAGATTGCTGATGATTCTGATAGAGGATACATACTAGAAGTGGATTTACAGTATCCTCAGGAACTGCACGATTCACATTCTGAGTTTCCTCTCGCTCCGGAAAAACGTTGCCCACCCGGTTCTAAGGAGGTTAAACTCCTGACCACTCTGTATGATAAAGAGAAATATGTCATTCATTATAGAAATTTGAAATTGTACTTATCCCTTGGAATAAAACTCACGAAGATACACAGAGTGTTGAGCTTCGGTCAGAGTAAGTGGTTGAAACCATACATAGAGTTAAACATGGAAATGTGGAAACAACAAACAAATAAATCGGCCAAACAGTTCTTCAAATTAATGAACAACTCAATTTATGGGAAAACTGTCGAAAACATCAGAAACAGAGTGGATATACGTCTGGCTACCCAGGAGAAGCAGATCGATAAATGGATCGCGAAGCCACAGTTCAAACACAGAACAATATTTTCGGAAAAACTGTCGGCGATCCACATGAGAAAAATGAGTTTACTGTTTAACAAAGCGATCTATGTAGGGATGAGCATATTGGACGTATCAAAGACACTTATATATGACTTCTTTTACAATTTTATTAAAGTCAAATATGGCGATAAAGCCAAATTACAATATATGGATACCGATAGCTTAGAGATCCTTATAGAGACACCAAATTTTTATGAGGACATGAAAAAGACACTTGACAGGTATGACACCTCCAACTACAAGAAGGGAAACCCATTCAAAATGCCAAAGGTGAATAAGAAAAAATTGGGAACGATGAAAGACGAATTCGGTGGTAATATCGGTTTAGAATATGTAGGACTGAGATCAAAAATGTACGCTAACTGCACCGTGGAGGGTGATGAGCAAAAAAAATCTAAAGGAGTAAAAAAATCTGTTGTGAAAAATGAAGTCTCCTTCGAGGATTACAAGGCATGTTTGTTTGAACAGAAAGAACTATACAAATCTATAAACACCATAAGAAGCCATGGTCACGAGTTGTACAGCATCGAGATGTATAAAAAAGTATTGTCTGTGAGTGATGATAAGCGGTATATCTTAGAAGATGGAATTACCAGTCTCCCGTGGGGACACTATAAGATACCACGGGATATTGAAGCTAAATTATATTTGAAAAGCAACATTTTACTAGAATAAATATAAAACTGTTTGTTTGTTGTTAAATAAGTTGATATTATTTTTTTATTGCTTATTTACTAACATTTTATTTCTGAATATAAACGTTATTTTTAATGTTATATGTCTGCAAACGTTTTTAAAAATCGACACATAAACGTTATTTTTTATTAATAACGTTGTTGAACGTTTTTCAAAATCGATACATAAACGTTATTTTTTTTATTAATACCGTTGTTTAACGTTTTTTTATTTAACTCAGAATTTCTGTGTCAATATTTATCATTTTTATATTTAGATTGCCTGCTAAAAAATTACAAAATGAAAAAACAAGTTTCTTTACTAGAGATGAAGAGAAAAAACAACGGAGAGATCATCAAAACGTTAGTTAAAAAACACAAGTTAGCTGATAAGATGTTTCCAGATGAGATGACCGTGGGGGAGGCAAAAAATATTGAAAAACTTCAAGATAAATGGCTTGCGGAGGACAAGCTGATTCAAAAAGCACAGACTGCAGAACGGACGGCGTTGTTCCGCAAACATCCGGCTATACCCATTGAATACAAACCCCGGATTCCATTCATACCTTTATCTGAATATAAACCGTTAACCGTGCGGGAGGCAAAGAAATTGGACGAATTGCAGGACAGACTAATTGATGAATCTGAAACTTTTAAGGTTCGTGAAGTCAAAGAGAAACGCGAAATCGAAAAACAACAGGAACCAGTTGTCAAAGCGATCAAAGAGCAAACTTTTAATAAAACAGAAACTGAAACATCACCGTTGCAACATCCGTCTGTATCTAAAATTATACATCGAAAACCCACATTACCCGGAATTTTTAGACCCCGCGCCTCGAGTACACCGGGTCGTAAAGTATTGATGGAAATTCGAACGATACCTTTACCTCGCAGCAGTGAAGATGAAGACCCGGTCTTTGAACCTCCCCCTCCACCACCTATGCCGTCGGAAATAGAATTGCCAGAGGAGGACAGGATGAACCGTTCCATCAAAGAATTTACAGAAAGCCAAAATATCGGTGATATTGCGAAGGAATACCTCGCTTCCGGCAAAGATAGAACTTTTGGTATTCGCTATGATTTCAATGCGAACAAGCTAGCCGTCGGATCTAGGACCATTACGATTGAAAATAATGATATCATACTGGACAGCACTGGCGACAGATATGCTGGCACACCAGGATTGTGGAGTTTGTTAACAAAAGCAGAAATCGGGGGCGTCTCATCTATAGATGCTGTGGGCGCTACGACGAGAGAGAAGCTCATAAGTGTGGGTGCTTTCACTGCTCAGGACTTTGATAATTACAAAGACATACTGATGAAAACCGACGCAATGTATCAGAACAATGATCCGAAGTCGAAACGCCCCAGGTCCAGTCAGTCTTGGAAATGGACGAATTTGATCAGTGAGATATGGAAAGAACGTAAACAGTCGACGGGCAGTGGATTACTGGTAGATTCACACGCTCCCGTCGAGTACAAGTACATCGATGATGATGATAAACTGATTGAGAGATTAAAGTTTATACAAGCTGAAGAGGAGGCCGGCAATAATGCTTTTAACAATGAAAAAATTGCCATCATAAAGTTTATACATGATAGAATGGAAAAACTTATCTCTCAGCCACGGGGTCTCGACTATGTAGCACGATGTTTAAATGTGTTAAAAAATATCAAAGGGGATGGAATAAACTATTCTGATAAAAAAGTTTTTCGAAATATCAATTTTGGGTTGAGATGTTTGAATTTGTATAAAAACACAAAACTGTTCAATTAGTCTATTTTACTAATAATGATTTAAAATATATGTTTTATTTTTTTTGCTCTTTAATTAATATTTCATATTTTTTTATTGGAAACAGAAAACCGTAAAACCTATATTAGGAATGGAGAAATATTACGAAGAAGCTTCGGATAAAATAGCAAGATGCGAATATGTGACGGTTCTGCCGGTATCTGATTTACACTTTAATTCGCCAAACAATTTTACAACATTCAAACTGGATCATGGAGATTCATTTTATAATAATAGAATATTATTTCACATCCAAGGCGAAGTGGTAAAAAAAACAAACAGTGCCGAATACACTAGTACAGACCCCATAAAGCTCGTGGACAACTTCGCGGCCTACCTGTTCAAGAGTATTGAATTGAAAAAACACAATCAAGTTATAGATTCTGTGGATAAAGTCGGTATTGCAAGCACAATTAAAGGTTTAACCACATATAGCAAATCGGAGGAAAACACTTACTACAGCAGCGGATTCAAATCTGTTTACGAAAAGGGAGGCGGTAAGTTTGAAGCGCTGGGAACGCTGGCCCACCTAGGACTGGGCTTCTTTGACAGTCTGAAGTATCCAATGTATAAGGGGGGATTTGAAATAATATTTACTCGCGCGGAAGACGATGATGCCATCTACCGCTGGACTGAGGGAACCGGTACAAGTGCCGTGAATGCCGCGGAAGGAAAAATTAAAATTACTAGTTTTGAGTTAAAAGTACCCCTTGTGGATTATGATCCGGCTAAGAAAGCTGTGCTCATTGATGGACTTAAAAAATTGAGTGAGAAGGGGGAATTAGTATATGAATATTTCCGCTGGGATTGCATTGAGAAATTCGGTGTGTTTGGGTCAACTTACACGTTTGACATAAGAAATCTTTACCGGAACATACTAAATCCGGTTTTCGTGATAATCGCTTTACAGACAAGTCGTAAGAATGATCAGACAAAAGACCCCAGCCAGTTTGACAGTGTGAATATAAAGAATTTTCATGTTAAAATAAATGGACAACGGTACCCGCAAGAGCAGCAGAATCTGAATATCACGGATAAAAAATACCGGCTGTTATACGATAGCTACTGTTCAATGAGACAAGTTATGTTTAAAAATGATGATGTATACCTGAATATAAACGATTTCGTCACCAAATACCCATTAATGGTGATAGACACCCATCTCCATCCGTTTTCAGCGGAAAGAAAAAGAAACGATATTCAGATCGAATTGGATTTCACAAATGCAGTTTCTAACCCTATTGCTGATAAAGGCACTACAGCCTATGTCGTCGTAGTATCACAGACCATGTTCACTTATGATATTGAAAAAAATATATACAAATGATGATTTAAATACGTTTTTTTTCTTTTTTTTCTTTTTTTAATATAAAAAGATTGTTTGATTAAATAAATTATTTATCACCTGTATCCTGCTGAATAATACAAGTATTTATAAACAAGGAAGGGGGGGAGTATATAAATATATAAATAAATATATATATATATATATATATATATATATATATATATATATGTGTGTGTGTTGAAAAAAATTTTTTTTCCCAGACCCTCGAAATCCATTTTGGCCCGTTTTCGATGTTCAACACCGGTTTCTTCGTTTTTCGCGACAAAAACTTATATACTGGCCCCGTCGGTCACTTACGGGCGTCCGGCAGTTGCAGGCTGACGCCGGTCGCGCGAAAAACTTATATACTGGGGCTGCAGCACGATAAGCCTAAAACCCACATTCCCGGTTGGGTATAGCAGAGAAGCACGAAGCTGGTATATTTGTTTTTTTGGGAAGCGACTCCCATACCTGAGTGTTCCTCCTGTTTTTTTTTTTTTTTACGAGGTGAGATGCAGTTTTTTAGTCCCTGAATTTCGGTACTAGCTAAGCTGTTTAGATTTTTAATAATTTTTAGGGAATATAGGGGTGGAAGTTTAACTTATTACAGAAAGCCAAAAATCACAACCCTACGAGTGTTTTCAGTGTGTGTGTTCTATGAAAAAGTACGTCAATTTAATTGGACAGAGAACCCGGCGGTGGGCCAGTAGGTGCCGTGGCTCGGGACTGACATCCGGAGTGTTCAGTGAACACCCACTTGGAGCAGTACTGGTCGGCCGGTGGCACAGATCTCGGTTCCACCAGTAGAGAGTCCCTATGGTGTGCAAAAATTGGGAGGCGTGTAGTGTGCGATGCCCTGCCTACGGTTGTAGCTAAGATAAGATGGGGGTTGGGGGGCTCCTACGCGACGCCGCGAGTGTGTGTGGGGGTGGCCTGCCTAACTTTGGAGCTAGCCTGCATTTTCATATACGGTGGTTGTAATATATATGGGGGGAAGAGAACGCCGTGTAGACCCTGCCTGACAACCACCATAGAATAGTTGGGATAAGGGGGAGTAAAAAGGATTTTACCCTAGCGCGCGGCCGGGCTGTGCGGTCCGGGAGACTAGTTCTCCGCGGCCGCGACCGGCCCGCGCACCTACACCTGACACATTTTACAGTCCCTAGTGCATGTAGAAGCTGACCAAAGAGAGAGATCCGCGGGGGGCGGTCCCTAGCACATTAGTGTTGCTAATACTGGGCGGGGGCGGCGGGGGTTTTTATTTTTTTATTACTAGCCTTCCTATAAAAATATTTTAAAAGTGAAAATAAATATAAATTTATAAAAAATAATTTACCAACAAAGTGTTTTATTATATGTATGTGATAATCACTGCTACTGGCCCAGGGCTAATTTTTAATTTATTAGTTTTATAAAAATATTTTAAAAAGTTAAAAAATTCCGAAGTCACCAATCCATGCTTTTGAAACGATTTCCATTCCAAAAGTCATAAATCCGTTCTCTTGAATCTGTATGACATCGTATGTTCCCACCACCAGCATACCCTTCACTACACACCCCGGCAAGTCTCTCACCAAAGGGGCCTAATTAATACTAATATTAGTCGTCACATAAATTTTACACTAATAAAAAGTACAATACCCTTAATAGAAAAATATGTTATCAGGAATAATATGAATAAAACACATATTGAAAATGAATTATATATTTGAAATATTTACAACAATACACTTTTCTTTAATAGTTTTTATATTATAATATTGATGTTTATAAATGTTGGAATTATCTAAATACTGATTTATGGAAATATTACATTTTTTATATTACACATATATTTTCCGCTGTGAGCCTTCTTTAATACATTTATAGCCAGAAATCCGTGAGATTCGCTCCAACATATTTTACATATATTTTCAAATTTATCAAAAGACATGTCCGATCCAACGAAATCATCATATATCCGTTTGGTATAGTGTTTATTCTGTCTGAAGATACATAGAAAATTAATATTATTACGTATAACCTGCATGTCTACCTTTCCGTAACTTTGACTTAGATAGACACATGATATTTTTTTATGCCTGCCCCTGATGAAATAATCTTTAATACTCTTCTGGTCTTCCATCAAACAATCGTCAAACACCACAAGCGAGTTACTCTTGCACTCATCCAGCGTGGGTAGCTCATCACAGTTATGGAAAAAAATGCAATTCTCTTCTTATGTTCTTTCTCGATATCCGCATAGGTTTTTCTTAACTCTACATATGCCGGTTGTTCAATAGATTTGCTGAAAACATACAGGTTTTTAAATATGATACCATTCTTATTGTAAATGAAGTTGAGCAGCAAATTGGTTTTACCACAGCCCGAAGAACCCACTATCAGACAGCGTAGTGGGATGGGCAACAAATTATTTTCAAATGTCTCTTTATGATAAGAAACTATATCCATCACTAAGTAAAAGAAATGCTATTTGAAAATTAACAAAAAATATAGAAGAATGAAAATTCTTTCAAAAATAAAAAACGCTTTTCAAAGTTGCTACACATCAATCATTCATATCTTCTATTTATTTTTATAATTAAATAAAAGATACTATTCTTGATTTGGTGGAGGTAAAATTTCCTCCACCATTTCAATCAAATCATATTTTGTATCAATGTAATTATTTTTAGACTCATATTACATATTTTTTTTCTTCATCTGTTCTTTAATACAGTTTAAAATGTTTATACCGTTCGCCACGTATTCTCTTTCATATACTACTATATACATATCATTGTTATCCATCATCGCTTCTTCCAGCGATCTCTTTAATCGTCTTTTTTGCGTCCTTAGGCATTTATAGCGCTTTTTTTCATCATCTAAACTTGTCATCAAAACACAAAACACATGTTTTAGTTCATCGTCCTCTGGCATCACAGCCACACGTTCTTCCAATTGTTCTATCCTTTTTTGTTTTTGATTTATAGTTTCCTCAAGCTCAAAAATTTTTCTTTTCAGTTTGTATTCCCCATATTTTCGAATCCTGGGAAGTACATCTTCGTACACCCAATCCTGAAAAGATATAGCTGAAGGTAGTTTTGATCTTAAAATCAAGGAATAAAGACCTGGTTCATTTATATAAATAGTATGTTTTTGCTCCATTGAGGGGGGCTGTAAATCGCCGCCCCCTTGAATAATAAGATTTTCATATGTGATTTTATATTTATCTCTAACATGTTTGTTGATCGCATCTCTTTGTCTTTCGTATCCAAGGATGGTGGCGACATCCTTGGCTTTGAACCAGGCATTGTTGTTTTCATCAAATATTATTAAAACCTCTTTATTATTAAATTTAAATTTGTTGTGTATTACATCAATGATATTTTCCATTTTGTTTTACTACGTTAAGAATCAGTTTATGAGCATGTAATTTCTTATTTATTGCTTTTTTATAAAACTAATACAAGCAGCAATTATATAAAAAAGTAATTTAAAAATAAGAGATTATAACACTATAATAAAAAGTTACTCAAACTACATCGAGATTCGAACCAGGCTCTATGGCACGCAAAAACACAATGCTGACCACTGGACCAAATGGCATTCATATTGGGAGCCGCTGATTACAAACTTCATATTGCCGCAAGGCTGGGTTAACGTTATCAGCTCGGGTCAAGCAGCCGGCCTTTTAATCAGCTGTCAAATGAAAATATTTTAACATTGAGAGTGTTGACATTTTTAATACTTGAGCCAACTAAACTTCTTAAAAAGGCATAAATGAATGTGATAAGAATTGTATACATCCATAGGAAAGATATATTATTTTAATATCATCCGGGGGGCCGCGATTTACAGCCCCCCCTCAGATATGCAAAACAATACGTTTTTCACGGGGACGCAACTTATAAAGGCATAAATGCAGATGTACAAAACAATACGTTTTTCACGGGGCCACAGCTTAGAAAGCCATAAATGCATTTGATAATAATTGTACCTATCCATCATCCGGGGGGCCGCGATTTACAGCCCCCCCCCCTCAGATATGCAAAACAATACGATTTTCACGGGGACGCAACTTATAAAGGCATAAATGCATTTGATAATAATTGTGTATATATCCATACCAAAATTTATTATTTTAATAATATTAATAAACTGGACAAATGAAATTCACCGAAAAAGCACGGGGGTAGCAATTTGCTACCCCAGTGGATATACGATTTTCACGGGGCCGCAGCTCATAAAGGTATAAATGTATTTGATAATAATTGCACCTATTTAAATAATTTTAATCTATTTAAATCCCTAGCAGTGGCCAACTGTCGCGTTGCAACACTATGGCAATGCGATGTGGAGTGGCCGCTGCTCATAAAGGCAGCTTTTCATTTAAAAGTTATGGTTACCTTAAGAGGGCATCTCATAGTTCCCTGGATTATATTTTAAATGCTCCTTGAAATCACTGTCTGAAATCCTGAAAAATGCCCTGAAATGGGCTGATATTTGGCCAAAACCGGCCAGAATCCGGTCAATTTGAAGCTGAAAGCGGTCAAAAAAACTATGAGGGTGCGCCAGAATGCCCATTCTATATCTACTATGATCCGACATATCAATTAATTAATCAATTAACATAATCCAGCAATTCAGCATAATGTAACACTGTTGAATGAAAGAACCAAACACTATCTTTGACTTGTTTTGAATCAGTTCAGTACTCGTGCGTAGGAGTAGAATCAAGGAATGAAGATTCGTTCATTATTGGCGCATGCGCAAAAAGCCTAATCTTTATTCCTGCGATGAAACGGTCGCTTTCAAACTTGTAGGTCATTGCCATTGGCCTTGGGATTACCTAGGTTGGCAATACCGATGTGTCATGTGTTTTTAAGATGAAAAAATGTGTTGTTATCACATTGTTATGACTTGTTTTGAATCAGTTCAGTACTCGTGCGTAGGAGTAGAATCAAGGAATGAAGATTCGTTCATTATTGGCGCATGCGCAAAAAGCCTAATCTTTATTCCTGCGATGAAACGGTCGCTTCCAAACTTGTAGGTCATTGCCATTGGCCTTGGGATTACCTAGGTTGGCAATACCGATGTGTCATATGTTTTTAAGATGAAAAAATGTGTTGTTATCAGGTTGTCCAATATTAGACACATTATTGTACACAAATATGCCAGTGCTCAATTTGTGGCAGCAATTTTAGTACTTTTAAGAGTCAAATAACTTGTGGCCACAAGTGTGTCAAGGTCCTTCCAGTGGTTCAAGTTCTAAATTTCCCCATTTGATTAACATTGGTAAATAAATTGATTGATTATCAAGTAGGCCCTAAACCGCTGTAACAAGTAAACACAGTATTTATACCAGTGAGAATATCTGTCTATTCATACCAAAGAGGTTATGATTCAAACCAATGAGGATAAACTGGTTAACTAACTGATTATAAAGCGTAAACAGTAAACATTACCCAAACTAAATTGCTCGATATTGAGCAGCAAGTACACTAGTAATACTCAATTCTTTACGGGTCAATAAAAAAAAATCAAATATAGAACACACATGGTGAAAGTTGTCATTTAAATTTTTATGTACGAAGGGGTACGAACTTTTTTTATTGTAAGACACACGGAGCCTATTGTGCAATTTTATATACAATGCTTAAACTTCTGATGTGTAAAATAAAAATAAAAAATTGTGGTTTTGAAACTTAATACAGTTAGCAGTTTTAAGTTTAATATCTCTGGTTGGGAAACCTCAAAGAATATAAGGTGCTTTAACAGAAGCCATGTCTTGCTTTAACCAAGCTCATGCTTCCACCTAACATAACCTAACCTAGCCTAACCTTACCTAACAAAATGTTAGCTATATATATTAACATAATCAACATATTTTGTTACAAACGGAGTCTTTTTACACAATATCTCAATTTAACTAATAAATGATGTAAGAATGTAAACTATAACAGACACTATGACTCCAACACAACACTCTTATATCACCAAACTGATATTCAATACAAAAACAATATAATAAAATCAAAACATATTAAACGAGATTACCCTTGTTTTGAATAAATCTTTATTTTTCTGATGACATGTTTCGGGACTTAACCCATATTCATGATCATATAAGTTTACAAATATCCAACCTAGTTTTATAAAACCATAATATTAATTATCAGGTGTTTAACACTTCTGGCACAATTTCTCTTATCTATTTTATTTACAACTTTGTGATTTTTTCAAACGTTGGATTTTTTGTTGGAATCTGATTATTCATGAGATCTTAAGGGGTTTCTTTGCATGCTATAAATATTTCTAGTTCTCCATGGGCATTCATTTTTTCTCCTTTAGGCAAGTAGTTCAGGATGTGTAAATTATCTTCCATGCCAGAGTAATTGTGGTTGGCAGACAGGAGGTGTTTCGCAAAATTTTATTTCATAGTTGTTCTGTTATTACTTCTTAATTCTTGTATGTGTTCTTTAAATCTGGGTTTAAAGATACAGTTCTCGCAACTTTTGAACATCCTGTGGTATATGTAGGTGACTTTAACAGTCATCACACTCAGTGGGGATACTCGTCCGATGATGACAACGGCACTCGTCTTTCAAGTTGGGCTGAAAATAAAAACCTTTTCTTAATATTTAATGCCAAAGACCCACACACTTTCCATTCAACTCGAAGGCGTCGTGGGTACTCTCCAGACTTATGCTTTTGTTCTTGTGACCGATCAACAACACCGACACTAACTTGCAGGAAGATCCTAGGCGCCTTTCCTCATTCTCAGCATAGGCCTGTACTAATATCAGTGGGAATCCAAATTCCTCTCGTAAGTTATTTTCCTCGGCCTGTTAGATACAGTTCATGTTCTAGATGCTGAAGCTACAATCAATCCTAAGACAGTGTGATACAATCGTAAGCCTTCAGGGCCTATTAAGTTTTACAGCCTAGCTATTTGGACCTTCAGTGGCTTCTTTTTGTTTTCTGTAGCAGTCAGATAGATACCTGAGAATCATGAAGAAAGTTACAGAAAACTGAAAGTTGTAATTGAAAATTCAGCTCTATTAACGCCATTTCAAGCTAAAGGCACAGGAACTTGTTTACTGGCCCTCTCTTAACTCAGACTTGACTAACTTCATTTCGAACTGTCACACTTGTGCTTAAATTAAAAGAGCAAACCAAAAAGAGCCGCTCCTTTCACATGAGATTCCTGATGTCCTCTTCTATAAAATTGCTGCTGATATTGCAGAGTTTCAAAGTATGAATTTCTTAATTGTTGTAGATTATTACTCTCGCTGGATTGAAATTGAAAAAATCATAGACAAATCTGCTAACAGTGTTATTGGTGCATTAAAACCAATATTTGCTCCGATTTGGTATTCCAAATATTTTCGTATCAGACAATGTACCTTTCAATAGTAGAGAGTTTTTGGAATTCTCAGAGAAATGGAATTTTAAAGTAGTTACTTGCAGTCCCCATTACCCACGTAGCAACGGCCTTGCTGAAAAAGCCGTAGGAATAGCAAAGACAATGCTAACAAAGTCAAGTTATGAGAAGTCTGACTTGAATCTGTTTTTCCTAAACTACAGGTCAAGTCCAGTTGCTGGGCTAAGGTATTCGCCAGCACAGTTATTACAAAGTAGAACGCTGAATACAAAATTGCCAGCATTGCCACAACAATTAAGACCAAAAGTAGTAAATGACATAACAGTTACAACCAAATCAGGTCAAGTACAACAATACAACAAAACATCTTTAAAAGAAGAAAGGACTTTTTTGAAGGACAAAGGGTTCTCGTCGGGAATATTGCTACGAAACAATGGGACAGAGGTGTCATTCAGCGTGTTCTAGGATTTAGGTCTTACCTAGTTAAATTACAAGAATCAAACCAAGTGTTGAGGAGAAATTCAATTTACTTAAAACCTGATGTATGTGGAAGTGAGAAAGTTGTAAGTGGAAGATGTGAAGATAGAGAACATATGAGACGTCAAAGTTCACGTACAGTTAAGCCTACAAAAAGGTTAAACCTTTAAAAAGGTAAAACAAGTGAGATGTTTGGTATTTAATATTATCAGCTGTTACTGTTTTGGTTTTTGTAAAGATTGTTTTTGTTTTTGTTTATGTTATAAAAAGATAGTTTAATAAAATATTTATAAAAAAGTTAATCCTATTAATTCTGTTGTGAAACACCAACAACCCAAGAGGTTTTAGGAAAGAGTATATATCAGGATGGAGTCAAGAGTGTGAAGACCTTGAGACCAAGGAAGACCAGTGAGTTCACTGATACTGCTGACAGAGATGTAGCGGACCAACTGCTTTCCTCTCTCGTCAACACCAGGAGAGAGAAATGGGTGAAAACTATTGAGAACATGAACTTCACCCAGAGTAGTCTCAAAGCCTGGTCTCTGCTCAGAAAGCTCCCCACTGGTAAGACAAATGATAAAAACACTGTCTCGCAACCTCACCCTTGTGAAATTGCAAAACGCCTTTCCTGTTTGTCTAAACCCGTGCGTACGTCTGCGGACAGGAATGTGAACTTAAAGCGTAACGAAATAAAGCGAAGTCGACAAGCACCATTGGAAGTCTCTAAACCTTTCACTATGGATGAGCTGGATGCGGCGATTGATGCGATGCCAATTGGAAAAGCAGCAGGCTTGGATGAAATCTTTCCGGAGTTTATAAAACACTCGGGTAAACAGAGTAGACAGTGGCTTCTTGCAGTTTTTGACACCATAATGGAAGCCGGTGACTTGCTTATTTAGAAAATCCAAAATAATAGCTGTCTTGAAGCCCGGTAAAGTTCCAAAACTGCCCGAAAGTTACCGACCCATAGCCCTTCTTAGTGTCTGTTATAAGCTGCTCGAGAGGTTGATATACAACATAATCCTCCATGTTCTCGATTCCAGCATCCCCGTCGAACAAGCTGGGTTTAGACCTGGGCGCAACTGTTGTGACCATGTTCCAGCTCTTACTTCTTTCATCGAGGATGGGTTTGAGCGAAGACTGAAAACCTCCGTTGCTTTCTTAGATCTTACTGCAGCTTATGACACTGTCTGGAGAAAATGCCTTCTTATTAAATTTTACATCCTGATTCCTTGCCCTTTCCTTTTGCGTCTCCTCAACTCAATGCTCTCCAACAGGATGATTAAGGTATATTTGGGACGCAAGGAAAGTACTTTTAGGCAACTAAAGGATGGCCTGCCACAGGGGTCAGTGCTCGCCCCACTGCTGTTTAATGTGTATACAGCCAACATTCCTGACACTCGCTCCTCAAAGTTCGTTTACGCAGATGATATAGCTCTGGCTTATCAGCACCAGGAATTCCAACAAGCTGAGGAAACATTAACAAATGACCTCACGACCCTCGATGAATACTTTAAAGCCTGGAAGCTAAATCCAAACCCAACAAAAACTGTGGTTGCTTGCTTCCACTTGAATAACAGACTGGCCAACAAAAAACTTAAAATCGTATTCAACGGTGTTGAGCTAAATCATAATGACCACCCACAGTATCTGGGAGTCACTTTAGATCGGTCTCTCACGTTTAAAAGCCACTTACAAAAAACAGCAGCTAAGTTGAGAACCATGACTAACATTGTCCATCACCTGGCTGGCTCCACATGGGGAGCTAACGCACAAGTTCTGCGAACCACTGCTCTGTCATTGGTATATTCAATTGCTGAGTACTGCCCTCCCAAGTGGTCAAATAGTGTGCACGTCAAAGAGGTCGATGTCCAGCTAAACAGGACCATGAGAGCTATTAGTTGTACACTCATGGCAATTCCTGTACCCTGGCTCCCAGTGCTGTGTAATATTGCTCCTCCTGAAATAAGACGAAGGGATGCAATCATTAGGGAATACACTAAGATCTTATCTGCTTCACAGCTGCCCATCCATTAATACCTACCCCATAATACGGGCCGATTGAGGTCCCGAAAACCACCTTTACGAACAGCCTCCAAGTTGATTGACACGAAATTCACCATCCATACAAACTGGACTTCCTCCTGGGACGCTTTTCAAGGTTGGAACCACTTCGGGATAGGTCTTTCTTGCAACCAGGTCGGGATAGCTGACCCGACCTTAGCGGTAGGTGGTATGAATCGTCCTCGGAAGCAGTGGACTATACTCAAACGTTTCCGCACTGGAGTGGGAAGATGTAATTATTGGAAGTACAAATGGGCAATGACACAAGACCAGTCATGCGACTGCGGAGCAGAGTATAAACTATGGAGCACATAGTCGCAGAGTGCCCACTGAGTGCTTTCCCCAAGGATTGGCGGGTCTGCATAGCTTAAGTGAAGGTGGGCTGCAATGGCTTAGCGCCCTGGATTTAGCTCTATAATAGAGAGATCTAATTTTAGTTTTTACATATACTGACTCAGGTGCTCTGCACCGCAGTATTTTCTTATTCTTAAAACTTGGTGTCTGGCTAAATGAGACATACGATATATACATATATATATATATATATATATATATATATATATATATATATATATATATATATATATATATATATATATATATATATATATATATATATATATATAAATGGATTGGAACCACCTACCTCTCTGCCCTGTATAAAACTTACAACAATCCGAAAATTTGATATTGTATGCCTCTGATTGAGTGTAGTCGTCGATTCCTCTTTCTTCCTTTTTACATAGTTTTTCAATTAAATTCAACATGATTTCGGGTGGAAAAGCTTATATTTAGATCTGTTTGCTCAAAAGTTTTTCGTATTGCTTTATTCATTACTCTGTTGTAAGGTACTTTTATATAGCATTAAAAACAATAATAAAATATAATATTAGCATATCAAAACACTTAAGTGCAACATTGACACATATAAATTAGTAGGTGACAAACAGAAATCATATTACTAATCACTAAAAACACATTAAATTATTTTAATATCAGAATTTGTCAAATATAGTTTAATAAGACAAAATAATTGACCATGACTGTAATCAACTTTATTGTATTTTGAGTTTCCAGGGGGTGGGGAAATCCAGTTGATGAAGTATTGAAGAAAACCAACAGTGCCCATCACCTGGCATTATTGCAACTTCAATTGTTCCTTCTAAACTTCGATTTCTTCTGTTTGATATAAGCTTAAATCTTTGGTTTTTTATTTTATTTTTTTATTATTATAATTTTTTCTGCTTGGAGGGAGTTGTTGGCAACAGGGTTGGAGATGGTTAAGATCGCTGTTCGTCTGTTATTGGGAAAAGTGACACCTGAACTGAACGTTTCTTTATTACCATTGTATGTTATAGCCATTTTTATAATTTTCTCCCGGATTCTTATTTTCTCGTATGGATAGTGTAGAGTATTATTTAAGAAATAATCTTCACTTAAACACGAATCCAAGTTTACATATGATGTATTATCTGATATATAAGTTTTACACAATTCCTCAGAAGATTAACCCTTTTTGTGAACAATGAAAACAAAAAGTTATTTCCATGGAATTGAGATTAATGTAAAGATTTTTGGGGTGATATTAATATAATCAATATCAATAAAATTTTAATTTTTCTACAATAAAGGGTTATTTTATGTTGATGAAGGTGTATAGGATAGGCCAAAATACTATCCTTTTTAAGACAATATTAGCTCGCATCTAATTGTAGGTTTATTCCTATTCATTATTTTATAATACAGAAAGAAAACTGGCCTAATAAAAGTTTCTGAATAGTAGATATTTTAATTTTACCTTAAAGGATTTTCTGTATTTGATTGAATTTAATCTATTTATGGGAGTCTCCGGGTGAATAACCCCTTCCTTTGACATCGTGATTAAGCAACAATCCCTCTTGAAATTCGCTAGACCCAAACTGACTACAACCTGTAAAAAAGGCAGGTGATTCCTTTTGTAATGTAATTCTAAGGCTCAAAAATTCTTCATTCTAATGATA
Organism: Neoaliturus tenellus; assembly: GCA_030545055.2. Lineage (NCBI taxonomy): Eukaryota > Metazoa > Arthropoda > Insecta > Hemiptera > Cicadellidae > Neoaliturus > Neoaliturus tenellus. The sequence continues at coordinate 113,817,849 of CM061531.1, forward strand.
AAATCATTTTAATTCTCATCTTAAAGTAATTCATAATAACTATTGAATAAGATTTGGTATAATCCTACATTAATAGTACATTTCTTCAAGGGAAGGTTGCTAAACTGACAGAATTACGACAAATTCAACATAAACTTACCTATAAGCAGTGTATTTCACCTCACAGGTGTTACATCTTTTATATGAAATAATAAGAACTCTAAATTTGCATCTATAGGCTTTAAAATGATTGTTCTATAATGATAGTACTTAGTCTTGGTCGTTAGTTTTCGTTCATACTTTCATAATTCATTCTTTTGTTGTAGTTTCATTGAAAACAGAACATTAATGTAGAGGGAGGGCTTGTGGTATCACTCATTTTCGGGGGAAACTCTCAGACTCACTCTCCTTCTTACGCCCCCTATATCTGGCAGGGGTCTGGCTTCTATAGTGGCAGAGCATTTTTACAGCTTTTGTAGTATATGCTTTAAAATATAAATAACTCTTTTATTTTTCACATAAATTATATACATGTGCATATATTATTTTTCAGGAAAGAATGTAGAACAAGATGGTAACACATTTATAAATTTTCAGAAAACCATTTAGAAATTTTTTCTGTATATATCCAAAAAATTTGTTTGGAAAATTTGAAATTTCTAAAGTAACTATGTAACATTTGCTGTAATAATTTTGTTTTTCAGCTTTGTTATTTTTTAGGAGGTGTACAATTTAGTTTTCTACGTGAAAATATCATCATATATGAAATGGCAATAATAAAAAAATTATAATTTTTTTTACTTTTTTTTTCTTCAAAAACGCAATATATTTTTATATTAGTCAGTAAAATTATTTCTTAGGTATTTTTGTAATAATATATATATTTTCTTATAGGCAAATAAGTGTCCTATTAGGAAATATATAATGATTTCATATTATATTGAAAAAAAATTCAGAAGCAAATAAAAATACAACTTTGTTTTTTAGCGGAAGAAAATAAATAAAAAAATTGTAATTTCAATACAATGCCATTTCTAACAAAATGCCACTATAAAAAATTCAGGATATACATTTTGAAGCAAATTTCATGCAAATTCTGAATATATAACTTTTTACTATATGATTTTGAATAAAATGAAAGAAATCTCATGAAATATGAAAATACGTACAATTTTTGTAGCGAGCGTAGTTCAACACAGTAACCAATTTCAAACCCCCTAACACAGATTTTGTTTCCATGGTAACAGATATGTTTTCTTGAAGTTCAATAAATGCTCTTTCAGAAAATATTTAATAGATATATTGTATTTGACATAATATTTTCAAATTAGTAACGGAAAAAATATTACTTTTTTTCTCGATGAAAACACAAAATATTATGAAAACTTAGCTCCATATTTTTATTTACAAACATTTACTTAGATAAAGTCCAAGATAAACATTTTGTAGAATATTTATTGCTGATTTAGTAGATATAAACTTTTATTAGGAAATTTGGAATAAAATATAAGAAATCTCATGATATATGAAATTACGTACTGTTTTAGGGCATATGTAAAATCTATGAAATAAAAAATATCTAAGTTTTTCCTGAAACTGCATGCTACATTTGAAATATGTATAATTTTTTGAACTAAAATATAAGCCCTATATATTTACTTTTCATTTGTACAAAAAAATTGCAACAAAGTGAAATAAAAATAACGCTTTTTTGATAAAGAAGTAAACTATTTGGAAAAGAAAACTCTATATACCTTTGACAAAGATTTATTATAAAAATCCAAAATAAATACATTTTAGTGAAAGTTATAAAAAATAATAGGCTAGTAGCTTACATACAGATTGGAGTATCACTTCATGTTGTGATAGGACTAGGTCATGTAGTTCCGGTACCGGGGTCGCTGGTAGTGTCGTAACTGGCTGAAACACAGCTTATGAACACCTACACCACATCCTTCGCACCACATGCTGCATCTTTTCTTTTCTCCTTTTTCGTAACACACTTCACACAATCGCATGTTTCGACCAGGGAGATGGGTCAGGGTATGGTTCACCCCCAAGGGGGCAGCGGGATCATTGACAGCCAAAGGTTGGTCGGGATCGTCTAGGCCTACTTCAGGAATTGCAACAGGCACCGGTGCCAATGACGATATGACTTCATTTATGAATGCAAATCTTGACATCGGTCTTTGGGTCGAGAACTTGTACAAAAAGTATGCATTCAACAAAGCCATATCGACATAATTGTAAACGATCTTCTTCCAATACTTTTTAGTTTGTCGAGCGCAAGTCACGTGGTAAATACTTTTGTCCTTACTATCAACACCACCCATGTGTTGATTGTATCTGTGAATTACCACGGGCTTGAGAACGACATTGTCACCCCTCTGCAACTCAATGTTTTCTGCATGACAAGCAGTGGTTATGAGATGAACGGGCTTACGGGTAGCCTTTTCCTTGTATTTCACCAAAAGGATGCGTTCTCTCAATTTCCTGAAATACATGGATTCACCCACACCAAGCTTGGCCTGCAGAACAACCTTGGACAATTCCTTACTCCTTTTATTTACTGTACCGGTCAAGTAAGTCTTGAGCCCATACAGTAAACGAGCCAGCGGCATTTTGGTATAATAATTGTCAGTGAAGAGGTGGTAACGTTTATTCAAAAGATTACATCGGGTCAACAACTCCATAGCAACTTTTTTAGTGAAGGCCTGATTGCCTGCCGCCAAAAAGTCCCTGCCTGAATACAAGATGCTATCCAAAACATAGCCGGTACGGGAATCACAAAGCTCGAACTTCTTTATGTCGAAACGAGAGTGTCGCTTCTTATTCATGTACTGCATGAAAACGCACCTATTTTTCATTCCAATCATGCTCTCGTCAATACAGATCTCTTGTTGCGGCACAAAGTAGTTACGAAAAGAATCAGTGATTGGGTCTATAAACTGGCGAACCTTCACCCATGGGTCATACCCAGGAGCACCCCTGGGTGGAGATCTGCGAGTTGAGACCGGGAACACTGACAAAATTAATTGGAAGCGCCTTAGAGTCATGGTCTGCGAGTAAAAAGGTTGGTACAGATTGCGCGCAGTCGACCAATATGATTCCAACCTTTTCCTTCGAGCCAGGCCCATGTTCAAAAGGAGCGCCCAGAACTTCTTCATTTCCTCGAGGGTAACATCCACCCAACTGTACAGGCGCGTACTTGGTTGATGTGTCCCTGCGAGCCGGCGGGATCTAATCAATGAATTTGCACATGCATTGGTTGCAGTAACCATGCACATCCAAATTGCATTAGTGAAAAAGAGAGAAAAAAAATCTATAGGAGTTGTTGTTCCCTCAGGAATGTTAATGGGTCCAACATTCCGTTGTCTAAACTTACCCCTTACATCCTTTGGCTGTTCAGGAGGGTAAACTCTGATCCAAGGCCGAGCATCCTCCAACAATGGAATTAGCTGAGGCCCTAACTGAGGGTCATCGGGCAGGGCCACGGCAGGCTGTGGACGTTGTATGGGACGGGTCACAGGTGGTATCAGCAGGGGCGGCACGCCAGGCGGTGGCAGCAGCAGGTCATTTCCAGGCAGCGGCAGGTCAGGTCCAGGTAGCGGCAGGTCAGGTCGAGCCAGCGGCAGGTCAGGTCGAGGCAGCGCAGGGTCTCGTTGAGGCAGCGGTGGGTCTCGTTGAGGCAGGGGCAGGTCTGGTCGAGGCAGCCGCAATCCTGGAAGTTGGAGGCCGGAGCAAGAGGGTACACCCAAACCAAGACCAGGTATTAAATTGTCCTCGCCAAGTTGGTCAGGTCGAGGCAGCAGCAGGTCAGGTCCAGGCAGCGGCAGGTCAGGTCGAGGCAGCGGCAGGTCAGGTCGAGGCAGCGGCAGGTCAGGTCGAGGCAGCGGTAAGTCTGGGTGTTGGAGTCCGGAGCCGGAGGGTAGGCCTACCCTCAAACCAGGAGCAGGCAATGAATTCACATCATCAGATTGTACTCTAGGTTTACGGCCTCTTTTCTTTGGTGGTGGAGGAGGTGCTTTGGGCTTTGGCTTACGCCCACGCTTTTTTGGAGTTGAGGTTACTAACGGGCCTATTTCTTTCAATCTGCGTTTTTCCCTAGGTTTGAATCTAGAGGAATCGTCACTGGAACTACCCTCTTCCAATTCATTTTGGGTTGGACGAAAATCATCGCCACTACCCCCAGAAAAGTCAGTGAGGCTATGGTCGGAATCCCCGTACACATATTCCCCTTCATCATACAACTCGCCAATGTGTATATCTGAACCACCCTCAACAAAATCTTGCCCTGTTATTGTCTCTAGCGGAGCCGAAATGGGTTGGCCTAGGCCTCCCTGGTCAAATGTCGGTAAATCATCTTCGATATCAGAATCAGCTTTTTCATCAACAATACTGCCAACTAGGCCTAACTCTAAATGAGGGGGTGAGGTTTCACGCCTAGGCCTAAGCTCACTTTGGTCCACATCACTCTCAGCGCTGTTCACAACACTACACATTCAGAAAAGTTTTCCCGATAAGAAATATGTAATCTTGAAACTTTGAAACAACACAGTTGCAACTTTCAATCGTCAATTCTTTGTTGATAAACAATTACAACTCGAAATAAAACTCAAATTGTCAGCTGCGCGGATCACATCGCAATGGGACACAGTAAAATGGCGGTGGACACAACTGAGCAATGACGAAAAAAGTGAAAGTTTGCCACACCATTGTGAAGCCAAATAATAACCGACAGACTTCCAGGAGCATTAGTTTGAAACTTCATTTCTTCTTCTTCATTTCTGTATTTTTTTCATTTAATGAAATCGACAAATCATATGACATACCGGGTGTCCAGCCTAAAGTGTTACAATAGCTAACTTTTTTATTTTATGTCTGACAGTAAACTTCTTATGGGGGACCCCGATTACTTTTTTATGTTTACAGGGGTGTATTTCAATTTTCGTAATTTCCCACCATTTTTTCAATATGGCGGCCAACTTCAAAATTTCTTAAGGAACACCCTACATTTTATGGTGTTTTTGAAATTTCCATGTAATTTTAAGACTTTTTTATACTTTGATATTTTTCTCTAAACCTAACGGTTAGGGAGCTAGAGGCAATTAAAGTTAATTTTTAGTTCCATAAGAATAACATGGCGCACACTTTATTTGCCCATATTTCTGAAATCATTGATTAAAATAAAAAATAATCAAGAATAAAAATGTCTTATGTTGATGTTTTAAGAACATTTTTTTCATAATGACAAAAAATTTTAACATTTTATTTTTTGCCCGCCATATGGAAAGATTTATGCGTAAATGATAATTTTTTGAGTAAAATGTTTTTAAAACATCAACTTAAGACATTTTTATTCTTGAGTGTAAGACAGTCTCACACGCTACTCAAGAAAAAGCGAATTTTTGTTAGACCGTTATAAGGTAAATAAAAGACTAAAAAATATATATTATGCATGAAAAAGAAAGTTCAGAATCTCCTCTTTCCAATGGTATGTGTATTATTGCAGTTCCGTTTCAGTGTCATGCATTTATTTACGTTCGAACCTGACGATGTCGGGAGAGTTGAATTTCGCTGCTCGCCGCTGGAAACCCGTTTTGCGAGAAGCGATTTTCACCGCTCGCCAGATAGAGGGTTAAATAAATATCAACATCCAACTTTACCTTTTGGATACACAGTTGATAGCTTTTTCCTTAACAAAGGCTCAAAACTTATGTTATATTTTTGTTAACCTTTGCTGTTAATTTTTTACCAAAATGACAACCCACAAGACAAATGCTAAACATTAGGTAACACTTATCAGACTTTTAAATTAGTACTTGTAAATTCAACTTTGTGCAATAGTACTATAAAATTCTAATTCTAAGAAAATCTAATCACTAGATTTTGAGTATAAAGTAAAATACATCGCTACAGACACTCCCCACATTACAGTATGATGCCATAACATTGAAAAAGTTTGATAATCGGTATGATTTATAATTAACTTTTACCTGATCATGTGTTCGTTTTTGAAATAGGTGAACAGAACATTCCTAAACAAGAGGTAGGGATATTTACTCCGCAATGAACGACGTATTTGACACCATCCATTAACTTTAAATGAGAATTAGGGCCTATAGGGAAAATATCGTTTTATAAAATGAGGCCATTGTAGTTGTGATGAACAAGACTACAACTGGTATATGGTCTGGTGTGGTGTTGCCTCCATTGTAAATTAAGTCTACCACCATTCCAAGTGACCCATTCACCAAGCCAGCTTTAACCCTAAGATTTTCCTTCAATACAACACGAGCTCCTTAGAGTAGATACACTGGCTTCTCTACATATGGCATTTTCGATGTTGAATTGTTATGTTTAGCTGGGAGGCAATTAATGGGGGTATGAAGACTTCAAAGTAACGTTGTATGTTAAACTTGTCATCCTCAATCCTGGTTGTAAAACTTAAGCAATGCAATAAAAAAAGAAAAACTTGGCCTTTTTATAATCAATAATTTTATATTTCAATTTAAAGGAAATTTATGCAGATCTTCAGACATATCTGACAATTTAGCTACATCTGGAGAACTCTCCAACCAAAGCAACATATGGATGTGAGGACTTCCTTTGTGTTGCCATTCATATCGCCACCAAAATTCAGTCTCGCCACTTTTTTCTTTATTTCAGATAACATAAAAAGGAAAACGGCGTGATTAGATTGTTAGCTACAACACCACGGCGTTTTTTGTCCGACAGGTTTCTCAGTCGATCTTTTGTTTTATAAGGTTGTAAGAGCCTCATAATGTCAGGCTAAGGGAGGTCAGCCGCACTCATGTAAACTGGGAGTAGTCCTAATTGTAAATCCATATCAATAATTTCTGATTGACGCTTTCCAATAAAATTAATATAAAACCTTAAAAATTACGATATTATGGATTGTAACAGTTTAGAATATAATAATTTGAAGTGAAGTATGTTAAAAATTGAAAAAAAGATGATGATTTACTTTAAAATTATGATCCTTAATACATTAATTAATGACAAGTAGTTAAAAGAAGTTAAGGAAATAAAACTAAAATTAATGAGAAAACAAGGTTAAATTGTTAACAGGCAAAGAGTAAAATTAGTACTTCTTAGTTTTGCACTGTAGAACATTATCTTTTTGATAAGAGATGGATCTTGATTTAAAACTTCTCTCAGTTCAGAAATGGGTCTTCCACGAAGTTCCTCAAGGTGCCAATGAACAATTTGTAGTAGTTGTTAGTTCCAGGGCAGATATCTTTCTTAATACATTTTCCATGGGTACCCAAACTTTATCACTAGACGATTTTTGAAAGATGTCCGCGGTCCAGAGGGGTGGTAGAAGTGAATTTGCACATCATTATGTTCTAAGCCAATGTCCACCAACTCCCCGATCCACCATTGGTCTTCATAGATCAATGCTACCGTATCACGTACCTGAAGACTTAGACTAATCGGTCAGATCGATGTAGTCAAATGGTCTACAAATTCCTCCGACTCAGATGTAAAGTAGCATCTAAGTTTATTTTCTGAGACCGGCTCTAATTTATGGTACTTTCGGGTACCAATAATTCGTTTGCATTGCCGATATCTCTCTCTGAGATTTTCTTCATTTTTTCAACTTCCTCCTTTTTCAAGAAGAAATATGTGATTCCTTTGATGTTTTCTTTACAATACTTAAACATGTCTTCAATATTAAGGATTTGGTTTTGCACTGTGCGCTGTAAACTTGCTCTTGACACCTCTCGTTTGGTCCTACCCCCAACGCCATCACAAGCATTTTCCCATGGCACGACGCAAAAAAGTGCCATTCCGCTTCAATTGCAAAGTCTCTCTTAGGATTACAAAATGTTAATGAATTTTTTTCGATTCTTGTATCGGCTTCTACTCCCATCAGAAAAGTACATAACTTTCTCCACGACTGGCTTTACTTCTTTGATCTTTTCAATAACTTGAGCTTAAAAGGCGTGTACTGCAGTAGTGTTATGTTCTTCGTAGTCACTTAAGACACACAAACAATGACTTTTAAGTTCATCGTTATCTTTTACATACACAACAAAGGGGTGTAAAGTAGCTTGATCATTCACCCAATGATATCCCTGAATTTCGTCTTGCACCAGAAAAGAAAAGTTTTCAGAAAAATCACGATACATTCAGTTTCCACCAAGTCTTCTTTCATCTTCTTCAACACTCTGCTTTGAACCTTTGAAACATGTATCTTTAGTTTCTGTATTTCTTCTGCTAGGCAGTCAAAAACCTCTTCTTTTTCTTTAATTACAGTTATCATTTCTGTATTTGTCAGTATTAATCCATTGCTTAAACTCTACGTTTTCTGGCAAGAAATCATCTTCCTCCGTTTCCATAATGCATCAAGCAACAACAAACTGTTACCTGGGCAATTATCACAATAATTCATCATACAGTTGTAGTTATTGCAATTACAAACAATAAGATCAATTAGACCTTCATAATCAACATTCATTTTAGCACCATCAATCATAAGTTTAACATTTTGATGATAGATGCAAACACAAACATTGTGTGTTACTGACGATCCTACCAAACAATGCTTCGGTCGCAATGAACAAACCATAGACCTCTGAATTTTACATTCTGGATGGGCTTTCTTTAAGGCGACAAAAAGTTCATTGACATAGTAAGTTCATTAACATAGTATTAATCTCTTTTGTTTTTAGCGAATTTCCCTATAGAGAATACGCTATTACGGTAGTAGCAATGGTAAGACCTAAGCCCGGGACCATGTTACTTTTTCATTTTAAGGTCCCCAGAAGCCAAAAACACCGTTCGTTCATTTTATATATATATATATATGAAAATGAACGAACGGTGTTTTTGGCTTCTAAGTTCAAGGAGGGCTACTATTAATATTATTATAAAAATAATTAACCTTAGTACCCTTAAATTCATCTGCCGAATTTAAATTAAGTGCCCTTAAATTAAGTGCCGAAATAAAATGAATTAGTAGTGGGGTTTGGTTACTTTCAAAACGGAAGTCGTGCCAATTGCCAGCCGCTGCCGGCCAGCTGCCATCGGCCAGCTGCCAAATCAGTCGCTGCCGTCATATGCTATGGCATATAGCTTTAGGTGGGGAGAGGCTAAATCAAATGAAGGGGTGGAGAAGGGGTGAGGAGATGGTGTTAATTTTTGAAGTAGGAGTTAGTGTATAAAGGAGAGGGGATAATTGCTTCAAGATCATATGGAGGGGGTTTTAAAAAAGACTGAACTCTAAGAGTTCAGTTTATCGGTGATCATCATACAGGTCAGTCGAAACCGACAAGGGATTGAAGAATAGCTTCTACATCATTTATTGTTGTAGAAGATATATCTGGAACTTGTACAGGGTTCTGAGGAGTTGTTGAAGTTGAATTTCTAGAAGGATTTTCCCTTGGATGAGTTGTTGATGATACTTCATGAACTTGAACATTTTCTTGGTTGGTTTCCATTATTATTGTAGTGTGAATTAGAGTGGAGATGTTGTTAGCTGAAGAGCATAGAAGATAATGAAGTAGGAATTATTGTCGGGGCCCTTATATAGGGAATGGTGGGGGTAAAATAAAAAAACTTGTTGAACACAGTCGATAGGTGTAACAAGTTCTAAGTTATTTAAGTGTAACATAGAACGTAAAATGTCGTAAATAACACTATCATCAACATTAACCTGAGAAGTTGTTGAACAGTATAATGGGTTAAAACTGTACTTCTTCCTAACTCTATTTAAATTAGTTTTACACTTTGAAATTGAAGGTTTAGAAGTACTTCGTAATATGTGTTGTGTTCGCAAAAGCTTTAATTTTAAACATTGTGCAGTCATTATAATCGATGTGTTAAGTTCAGAAGTTAAAAGAAGACTGAGATATAAAATGAAGTGTAAAAGAAATTGAAACAGAAAGTCAGAGTAGTAATTTTATAGGTTAGAATTTACAAAGGCTATTTCATGGATAATTCTAACCTCAAACCTAGTAAGTGAAGTAGTCATAACATAAAACTAACGAGAGATGATGACCGAGCGGATGCGAGGCAATGAATGTTTGTAGCGAGATAAACTACCCACCTTTATAGAGGCAATAACTCCAGCCAGATGGCGGCAGATGGCAAGCAAATGACTGGTTGACCGACTTTCACTTGAGTAGTAAGAGAAGTAGGGTTCTGTGTCTATCCCTACTCCTTGGGGTCAATGACCGACCGGAAAGGTCAATGACCTCCCCCCCCCCCCGAAAAAATGGAGCCCCCCCCCCTTCCCCTACTCTTTCCCCCACTCCTTCCCCCACTCCTCCAGGTCAATGGCCGGTCACCACCGGTTGTTGACTTTATGTGGTGAAACCAGACTAAATATGGCAGCTGCCATGGATAATTCTAACCTCAAACCTGCTGCGCATGCAACAATTTCTCTGGATCGGAATGAGTCTATGCTATGCGCATGCGCCTAGTCTTGTATTACTCACTTTAGCGCTACTGCACATGGATAATTCTAACCTCAAACCTTGGTTTTGTGTTGTTGCGCATGCGCCGCTCCCCACTTCTTTACCTTTCTTTTATACTGCTGTGAACTGGACTGGATTGAACACTGTACTGGAGTGAAACAACTTCCCCCACTCCTTGAAAACCCGAGGAGCGATAGGAGCTATACCTTTGCTTCAGTTGCCAACAAACTTTCATAGCGAAAGGTTGTTGGCGACTCAGCAAGAAGTTTCAAATATATAGTAGGCCTATATATATTTGAACTTCTTCTACTATGTTGCGTTTTTTAATGCAATATGGTATGTGTGTGTGTGTGTGTGTGTTTAGTTGTAAGGTGTATTTAATTTAAGAAATAATTTGCGCATTGCGATGTTAGTTATAAGTTGGGTTTAGCATTAAGGTGTATTAATTTTTAAGAATAATGATGGTATTTAGCATTAAGGTGTATTAATTTTAAGAATAATGATGGTATTTGGTTGTGTTGAATTATTTGGTTTTAATAATGATGTGTTGGTACTAATAATTTATGTTTGTTTTGTGCATTTGTTTTGCCTTACAGCTAGATGTTAGGGGGTAGATTAACTGTAAATTCAGAAGTTCAGTTGAACTTCATTTAAAATGGGTGGGACATCCGCAAGTCGGACTTTTTTTTGCATTTTGTTTAGGAATATGATGGGTGGGATTAGTTTGGGTGGGGTTAGAGTTGCGTTTCTGCATTAACTGTTCCAGTTTCCCTGAAATTAATGGTTACGCTTTGATGCGGACGGGAAGTTACGCTTTGATGCGGACGGCCCAGGGACCTCCCTTGCAGAACGTAACTAGTGGGTTGGGAGTGGGAACCGCTAGGCAAACAGGGTGGTGGGAACAGTATTACTGTTTCCATCACCTTGGATCATTATAAATCTTGAATGACCTTGACCCACTTTCGGAAAGGTCAATGACCCCCCCCCCCCGAAAAAATGGAGCCCCCCCCCCCCGAAAAAATGGAGCCCCCCCCCTTCCCCTTCCCCCACTCCTTCCCCCACCTCCCGGGCCAATGACCGGTCATGACCGGCTGCTAACCCCTCTCATTTGCATACCGTTATAAAAGCCGAGCCAGCCGCGGCCAGTGTTTCATTCTGATTCCAGACGTTACGCTGCGAACTTAGAGTTATAACCATGTCTTCTGTACCGACTACTACTTCTACTTCGACTTCTATTTCTACTACAGCTGTTCCTGCACCTAAGAAAACTCTTCGCCTCAAAAACCTTCCTGATTGCTACAAGAACCGACTTGCATCTGAACCTTCAACTTCTAGAGCTATTCTTCCGCCAACTAACACTTCTAGACTTCGTAGTATTTTTTCACCGCCTTCGCCTTCGCCTTCAAAGGACTCCGTACCACCATCAACTACTATGCCGCCACCGCAGAAGCCAGTTCATCACTATCCTAATACCCCTTCCGTTGAAACCATTGTTCATCGTCTTAGCACACCTATTATCCCACTATCACCATTGCCTCCTACCCCACCACTTAGTACACCTAAAGATCATACCTATCACAAAACTGATTCCTCTCAATCTGCTACTAAACCATCTCCTAAATCAGCTCCTAAACTTACTCCTAAACCTACTCCTAAACCTACTCCTAAACCCGCTCCTTCAGAGCAATTTCAATTATTACAAGAAGAGCGTCGTAGGGCATTTAGCCGTCCCACTACTTGCCCTGAAATGCTTACTAGGGGAATTAAGAAAGGATCACCTTGTGGGAGGAAATGTGTAAAAAACGAAAGTTTTTGCCGTGTACATGTCGTAAAACACATTTCTGAACCACAAGTGACAGAAACCCCCACTGTTGAATACCAATCCAAAATTATTGGTGTGAAAGGAAATAGGCTTAAGAGAGGTTGTGTCTATTTTTTTGAAAGTGTTATTGACAACGAACACATTTTGGCAACTTGTAACGGCTTAAGATATAATATTAAAGTGATTGAATCCTTGCGCAAAGAGAAATCAGTTTATGAGTTAGACTCTAAAGACTATCTCCTCAGACACAAACTGGATGGTATTACAAGGTGGGGGCGTAGCAAGTAAATTCACATAGCTTTTTCCAAATTATTGCTTAAAAAAATACTGGGGGAGAAACACAACGCGTTATAGCGTTGTGTTTCTCCCCCATTATTTTTTAACACTCTAAGTCTCGTGACCTACTTTCATGTGAGTAGTGAGTAAAGGATGGTTCTGTGTTTGTCTGCATTCCTTCGGGTCAATGACCGGACCTGAAAGGTCAATGACCCCCCCCCCCCGAAAAAATGGAGCCCCCCCCCCCTTCCCCCACTACTCCTTCCCCTACCAGTCCTTCCCCTACCACTCCTCTGGGTGAATGGCCGGTCATGACCGGTTGTCTACTTTCATTTAACCGTTATACTAGCTACTCCAGAGTCTTCATTCTAATCCGTGAGGCCACTGCCGCAACATGCCTACTCTATTAGAATTATGTTTGCGACAGATAGTTTCAAATATAGTGTTGGTGGAACTTGCATTTCAAGATGCAAACCTTCCACTAACACTACGTCAAGAAGTGTATTCTTTTTATAGGGAAAATTTTGGAATTTTTCATTACCTTAAGTATAAATTTATGGATGGAACAAATATGTGTCCAGAATGCGGTTCGGCTGCAATAGGAAATGGAAGATTGGATTTTATAATAGATGGTGGAGTTTATGAATACAAATCTTACTTGTCATACAAGTTTATCATCCCAGAAGAAGAAAAATGCGATATTTGTGCACTTAATTTGTACAAGTTTATACAAGCCGATCCTGCTGAAATCCATTTGGAAAACAACATTGAAGTCCCTTATTTTTTTATGCCTTAAGCTCCATAGCAGTCCACCAAACCCAGCCAAACGGCCCTTTTCAGGGCCACCTAAGACTTAAATTTAGGGATGTAAGCTATTTAGCTTACATGCGACTTAGCAGAAATAAGTTCTGGTACATGGCTAGTTTGATCCGTGTAGTAGTAAGCAAAGGAGGGTTCTGTGTCCATCCCCACTCCTTAGGGTCAATGACCGGACCTGAAAGGTCAATGACCCCCCCCCCCCCCGAAAAAATGGAGCCCCCCCCGAAAAAATGGAGCCCCCCCCCCCTCTCCCCCACTCCTTCCCCCACTCCTTCCCCCACCTCCCGGGCCAATGACCGGTCATGGCCGGCTGCTAACCCCTCTCATTTGCATACCGTTATAAAAGACGCGCCGGCTATGGCTAGTGTTTCATTCTGGTTTCTTCCACCACTCTTGTTGCTTCGCCGCTCTTGTTGCTTTGTTCCTGCCAGTTTTAATATCTTTATTTTTAAAATGCTTCCTTACTTTAATGAAAATTTTAATCCTTCAGAAAATCCAGATGTTTTTCAACCACCTGAAGATGGTTTCCAACATCATGAAGAAGATGCTTTCCAAGAACATGAAGAAGATGTGATAGAAGACATGGATAATAGCAGTGAAGATGAAAGTGAAGATGACAGTGAAGATGAAATTGAAATTAATGAACAATTCAAAGTATATTTTATAGAAACACAATTTCCTTTTGATGTAGTTGAAAGATTTATTTTTGAAGCACATAGATGGCTAAATTTAGGATTCAACATTATAATCGGTTCACCTATTGTCTACAATAACAGTAACTTCTTCCTTGTAACTCCAAATGATCGAGAACAAATTCTTACTTGGCAGGACGATGTGATGAGATCATACGAACTGAACATTGGTGTTGGGTACTTTGTTGCAAGAGTGGCTTAATAACCACATTACCCTTCCCCCACCTCCACCCTATCCTTTCCCAATCCTTATTCCTTCCCCCTCCCCATATTTAAAATTTATAAAAGTGGGGCTATGAACCTTCAGGTTTCTAGTCTGTACTCGCACTTTGTGCCGTGAAGTACATCTCTTGTATTTTTTCCTCCACCTTTTAAAATATTATTTGTTTGAAAAAATGCCTCCTAATGTGAATTACCATTTTAATTCTTCCGAAATTTCCGATGTTTTTGTACAACCTGAAGACATTTTAAATAATGGTAGTGAGAGTGAGAGTGAAGACGATGATGATTATAGTGTTGAACTTAGTGAAGAACGTAAAGTCATAGCAATTGATCCACAATTTCCATTTGATACAATAGAAAAGTTTATGGTTGAAGCTAATAAATGGTTAAATTTAGGATGTTATATACGAATTGACTCTTTTATATTGTATGGTGATAGTCATTCTTTACTTGTCACACCAAATGACAGAGACCGCATGTTGCACTGGGCACAATCTATGATGGAGTGCTATGAACAAGGTGTAGACACTGGTGGCTATTTTCTTGCACAAGTAGTGTAATAACAAAAATTACCTTTCCCCCACCATACACCCTATCCCTTCCCAATCCTTATTCCTTCCCCCTCCCCATTTTTAAAATTAATAAAAAGGCGGGCTATGAACCTCCAAGTTTCTAGTCTGTACCTACACCTTGCGGCATGAAGATGCTTACCAGAATTGATGGTTTTATAGCCAATGATATTAATATATGGAGTTTGATAACAAACTTACGGATGAAAATTGAAGAAAAAATTATGGCAAACAATGAGCTAGGAGTTATAGTTTTTGTTTCATTAGTAGAACATTTTGAAATTTTGTATAGTATAAAAGTAACAATTAACAATATTAATGAACTATTTCCTTGGACAATTTTTATTCGCAATAAAGTTGAAGAGCAGAAAATTATAGTAGATGTGACAGCAATGAAATATAACCTAGATAGAGAAGAATAGATATAAACCCCCTCCTATTACTTGGTTTTGCAAAAATAGTGGGGGTAGGAGTATATATAAGACTAAGTAAGCAATGCATAGTTTGTTATTTGAAGTAAAAGAAGTAGTAAGGAAACATGTTGTCTAGAGATACTCCATTTATTAATTATTCTCAAGTTAAAGATGTTTTTGAAAGCACAAATGAAATACAGGAAGAAAACATAGAGGAAACTTATGATGAAACTGATAATGATTCTATGATGGAAGAGGAAGAAATGGTACAGATTGAACAAGAACTATTTGAAGAAATGATAAATGATAGTGATGAAGATATAATTAAGGAAGCTATTGAAATATTTATATTGGATTCATCATTGGAATCACCCATATCACCTTTACTGTCTTCTGAATCTGAATCTGAATTGGACTAAGGTACCCCCACTATTTTGAAGAAGTAGTGGAGGGAAAATATCCCCACCACAAGTTAAAAGTTGGTGGGGGAATGTTTATAAATGTGTTAAATATTTGTGCAGGAGATCAGTCTTAAAGAGACTAGTGACCGAAGATGTTTCGTAAAATACCTTTTGATCCTTCATACTACAATCTGTTTGATATACATCGTTTTCCAGACATTGAGGAGAAATTGTACAAGAAATTTTGTTCTCTACTGGATAAACCACAAAAACTACCACCTAATACTTTTACCTACAAGCTACCTATCATGGACAAGGACGATGTAAGCAAAATACCATTGGTTCAAGTCAAATTTTTGGAAGAAAAAATTCTTGTTTGTGTCAGGGAAGTATTTCACAATGATTATTCAAAAAAATTGGCTTTCAACTTTATTCAAGAACATGCGGGATCTGAAAGAGAACAGTATCCCGAACCATATTACAAATATCTTTTCGAGAATGGAGCGAGTGTAACTGTAGAAATAACCATTACATTAGTATAACTCTCCCTACCATTGACGTCTCCCCACCATTGGCATCTCCCCACTACTGACTTAAATTTGATGGATAAATGTGTTGACTATCTGTGTAGAAGCTCACTCTTCAAGAAATTGTTGATCAAAATGTTTCATCATGTACCGACTTCTTCCTTCAGGGAAAAACAAAGATTAAAACGACTAGAAAAAGAAAGACAAGACCGAGAAGATATGAAGATGGAATTCAATAGACTACAATTTCAAATACCAGGAATTGAACTTGGAGCACCAAGATTGAAAACTCTCCACTGGGCTGGAAGTTATATCAAATTTTTGAAAGTACAAGTTGAAGCAAGAGATCTAAAATTGAAAAGATTAGAAATGGAAAATCGAGAATTGAAGAAATTAATATCACACATGTCTGGTAATACAACTGTTCAAGAAGGTGAAGAAGAAGGAAAAGAAATTTTAGGAATCTAAATTATCAGCACCCCTTTTAGAGAATAGGGAATAGATCACTTTGTGGTAATGTAATAACATGCCGCTTAGTGATCTATTCCCAGTTCTCGCTTAATATCCGATGACCTTGACCTACATAAAAGTGGTGGGGGTAAGAGCATATAAAGAGATAGTTATGGATATAACTTTCAGTACAAGTCTAACACTATGGACAGCTTGTTAGTTTTGTGTTTACAACAAATTATCAATAATGGGTTTCTTTACCGTTATATAATAACATCAAATAAATGTGAAATACCTCAACCAATTCGTGAAATGGTCATGAAATTTAAGAAGGACAATAGTGGATTTGGTATTTATCTTGCTTTTATTTTTGAAGATGGAACAAAAATGTGTCATGATTGTGGAAAAGCATCTGTTTTAGACTTTGAACAATTTGAAGATGATGGAGGTAAATTAGTTCACCTTGTAAAAGGCCAAGTGATGAAATTTGAAACAGTCAAGAAAAAATGTAACATTTGTGCACAAAACTTGTTTGAATTTATTAAGTATAGTGCATTAAAATCATGATATCCCTTCTACATATGAAGAAGGTGGGGAAGAAAAAGAGTGGTGATTATAAAGTGGTGGGAGAACTTGTATAAATGTAGGCTGTTTGAAGAGACTTTTAATATTGTTGCAGCATTTGTTGAAACAACATGCAGTTCGAAGTTTGCCATTTTAAAATTAAATATGAAGATTGGAGCTCTGTTGCAGGATTTGTCAAGTCTAAAGAAGATAATCAAAAGTTGCTAAATGTACATTGCTATATTCACAATGAAGAAAGTCATGACAAAATAATGGCATATTTAAACACACCTAATGTAACATCAGAAAGCTCTGCATTTATAAAATATTTAAAAGAAGAAGATTTGGATGTGACCCTAGAAGTTTGGTATCTAATTTAAATTATTGTGGTGGGGGAAATGTAGAAGTTATTGGTGGGGGAAATGAGATAAAACCAGCAAAATTGTAGAACAGAATTCACTCTATACAACGATGGAGCATCCTTCCACAACACCTGTATTGGCATCTGTGGATTGGCATCAAAATTATCAACCAAATACTTCAAGTTCAAATTGTTATGAAAATCATCAGCCTAGCACTTCAAATTCAAATTGGTATGAAAATCAGCTGCCTAGTACTTCAAGTTCAATTTGGTATGAAAATCAGCAACCGGCCACTTCAAGTATAAATTGTTATGGAAATCAGCAAACTATTATTTCAACACAAAATTTCTATGAAAATCAACAGCCGACAACATCAACTAATTTTTGTACATCAGTATTTAAAGTATCAAAACCCCATTTGGATTGTAATAAGTTAATATCAGCTCAATCAGGAAGAATCAGGAAAAACACATACATGAGAGAAAGGTGCAAGAAAGAAAGGATAGAATTTACAAAATTACAGTTAACAGTTCCCTCTATTAAAGTGGGATGTACTAGAATACAAACTTTGCAAGCAACCAATGCATATTTGTTGGAATTGTTAGAAAAAATTGAAAAGTTGGAGAAGAAGAATGAACATTGTAAAAAGTAAACACTCATTCCCCCCCAAGAAAAACAAAAAAAAATAATAAAATAGTAAAATGAAAAAAAAAGTAGATGTAGAATAGAGAGCGAGGAATAGATCACTTTGTGGTAATGGACTAACATGCCACTTAGTGCTCTATTCCTCGTTCTCGCGTTATATTGGATGACCTTGACCTACATTAGTAGGGTGGGGGAAATTGAAAATGGTGGGGGAAAGTGTATAAAGGAGAAGCCTACTGTAGAGGAATCACTCTGAAAGTAAACTTGTCAGAAGTATGGACTTGACCACAAGCAAAGAAGAAGATAGAAAACAAAGATTTCGAGAAATGGCTAAAGTAAGAGAGTCAAGAATAAGGTTGAGATTTTACAAACTACAGAGATTGATTCCTGGTGTTAAGTTAGGAGAAATAAGATCAAGAACGGTAGACATGGCGGCTGATTACATCAGTTACTTACAATCGGAATTAATGATAAAGGAAGCAAGAATAGAAGAGCTGGAGCACAAGATAAAACAACATATTGAAACATCGAACAATGAACCTATAAATTGTGTAATAAAAGAAGAAGATGTAAAAGACTTAAATTAAACAAAAAAATGAACTTGGACTTTGGTTATTGATTGGACACTTCTTAGAGAATGGGGAATAGATCACTTTGTAGTAATGAATCATCATGCTGCTTAGTGATCTATTCCCAGTTCTCGCTTAATTAAAAATGACCTTGACATACTTAGCAAAATATCATATAAGCCGGATCAAAAACAGTTATTCCTCATTTACTGGAAATGGCTCCTGTAGACAACACCGATTATCCAAGGAAATCTATGATTGAAATATTGTATAAAATTCAATTAGAGGATTTAAATATGGAAGAAGATGAAAATAATAGCGAAACTTCAGAAGTAGAAACTATAAATGATATGGATGTGGATGTAACAACATCAGAAGAAGAAAATGCCAATGATGTGGAGAATGAAAATTTGGATATGGATGTAGTAATATCAGAGTCTTCGTCATCATTTGAATATGAAGAAATACATATTGAAACTCCAATTCATATAGAGAATATTAATGAAGAATCTGTTAGTAGAAGATTAATATTTTGTCCAAGACGTTTGTTTTCTTCTGAAAGTGAAGAAGAAGAAGATGAAATAGTAGTGGGGGAACTATTATAAAAGAAGGAAAGGGAGAGCTCATTTCATTTATTGGCGAAATTTTGAAGAGTGAACACCACCAAACATGTATCATTGCGATAAATGTTTGGAATCGTTTAATGATGATATTCTGTTAGAAATACATAAGGAACTAATTCACAACAACATAGAAGAACAAGAAGAACAAGAAGAACAAAATGAAATAACAGCAAGACCTACAACAACTTTACCAAATTTACAAGTATCAGCTTTACCCGGAAAGGTAGTAATGCATCATAAGATTCAAAATGAAGATTTAAACTTAGAAGAATTTATTAGAGAAGCAAAACCAATCATCAGTAGAACTTTAAAAGAAGAATTAAAAAGATTGAATTTTCTCAAATTTGGATTACTACTAGAAGCTATGTTTATAAATGTACAAGAAGAATTATCACCAAGAGGATTTATAACTAAAAATCAAACTATCATAGGAAGTTCAGACATTGATTCAATAGTTGAAAAATGTATAGAAGAAATATTAACTGAAATTCAGGAACATGAAGGACGAGGATCAGGGTGGAGTCTTATAAGTATTGAAGGATTAAATATAAGAGTTCATAAACATGGATATGGACTAATGGGATCTAGTTATATTCGTTTACCAAAAATAATTGAGGATACAAGATCATGTGTTAATGTGAAAAATCAAGATAACGAATGTTTTAGATATGCGATGACATGTAAATTTGTACCAAATCATTGTAATGAACCAAACCAGCACTATGAAAATCAAAGATATAGATATAACTTTCAAGGAATTAGTTATCCTGTATCACTAAAAGATATATCAAAATTTGAGAAGAAAAATCCCGGCACATCTATTAATGTTTTTGGATTAGATAGTTCAAATAAAGTTTATCCTTTACGTATTGCTAAAGAAGAACTAGCAGATCATACAGATTTACTACTACTAACACAAGGAGATGTATCTCATTATGTGTATATAAAGAAATTTGACTCTCTTGTTAATAAACAACTTTCAAAAAATCGAAACAAAAAGCTGATCTGCAAAAGATGTTTTAATTTCCAACGAGAAGGAAGACAAGGAATGGAATGGTTACAAGAGCACAAAAGATTATGTAACAATAATTATGAAGCAAAAATTATTTTACCTTCAGAAAGCAGAGCATTTGTTACATTTCAAAAAGTTCATCATCAATATCGTATCCCTATAGTTGTATATGCTGATTTTGAATCAACACTAATTCCTATAGAAGATGAAAATTGTGAAGCTAGAAAAAGTGTCAAATATCAAATGCATAAACCAAATAGTTTTTGTTTAATGGTTAAATCAACATTATCAGAAGAACATTTAAACCAATATGGATTAACTTCAGAACCTGTAGTATATCGTGGTGAAAATGTGGAAACAATATTTCTTGACCATTTATATTTAATAGCTGAAAATGTACAAAGATTATATACAAATATCATACCAATGAAACCGATGGAGGAAGAAGAGGAAATTCAACATGAAAATGCAACTCATTGTTTCTTATGTAAAAATGAATTTACCATTGACAATTATAAAGTTAAAGATCATGACCACCTTACAGGTTATTACAGGGGTGCTGCTTGTAATAAATGTAATTTGAGCTATCGTTTACCACTATTTATTCCTGTGGTTCTGCATAACCTCAGTGGGTATGATGCTCATTTTATAATACCTGAATTAGGAAGAGACGATGGTTCGATAGATGTATTGGCTGAAAGTTCAGAAAAATTTATAAGTTTCTCTAAAACAGTTGGAAATGTCAAATTAAGATTCTTAGACTCCTACCGATTTATGCCGTCGAGTTTGTCTAAACTTTCTGAAAATTTAAGGAAACAAGATTTTATTGAAACAAAGAAGATTGTAAGTAACGACAAACTGGATCTCGTACTTCGGAAAGGTGTTTTCCCATATGATTATATAGACAGTTTAGAAAAGTTTAATGAAACATCACTTCCGCCAAAAGAAGAATTTAAAAGTAAACTATACGACATGGACATATCTCAAGAGGATTATGATCATGCATGTAAAGTATGGAATGAATTAGGATTTACAACATTGGGAGAATATTCAGATTTTTATGTTAAATTAGATGTAACTTTATTATGTGATATAATGGAAGAATTTAGAAATACGTGTTTTGCAGCATATGGATTGGACCCTCTTCATTCATACACTTCACCTGGACTAGCATGGCAAGCCATGTTGAAAGAAACAAATTGTAAATTACAACTTCTTACTGATATAGATATGGTTTTAATGTTAGAATCAGGAGTTCGAGGGGGATTGACACAAAGTGTAACCAGACATGTTAAGGCTAATAATAAGTATCTGCCCGATTATGATGCATCAAAACCAACAACATTTCTAGGTTATTTCGATGCAAATAACTTATACGGATGGGCAATGTCAAATCCCCTTCCATATGATAATTTTAAATGGATAGATCCAGAATCAATTGGAAACATAATGGATATACCAAAGCATGGTGAAACTGGTTACATTTTTGACGTCGATTTTGAATATCCTGAACATCTTCATGATCATCATTACGATTTACCACTTCTTCCAAAGACTGAAATTTCCCCTACTGGAAGATGGCCAAAATTATTAATGACTTTAAACAATAAGTCTAGGTATGTTGGACATTATTGGATGATACAACAGGCTTTAGACTTGGGATTAAAAATTACAAAAATTAATCGAATACTACAATTCTCTCAATCTTGTTGGCTGAAACCGTACATCGACAACAACACAAGAAGAAGAGCTGCTGCTACATCAAGTTTTCAAAAAGATTTCTTCAAACTGATGAACAATGCAATATTTGGCAAGACTTTAGAAAACAAAAGGAAACATAAGAATATCAAATTAGTAACTGATCCAGTAAAATTACAGAAACTAGTGCAACAACCAAACTTTGGTTCATCCGTAATTATAAATGAAAATCTTGTCGTCATTTCTATGAACAAAAAATCAGTTCTATTGGATCGTCCTTTATATCTTGGAATGTCAATATTGGATATTTCTAAAACACACATGTACGAGTTTCATTATAAGAAGATGGTTAATTATTATGGAAGAGATAACATTGGTATTGCATATATGGATACGGATGCACTTATTTACTGGATTAAAACAAATGACATGTATGAGGATTTACGGACCTTTGTATATAAAGATGATTTTGATTTTTCCGATTATCCTAAGGACCATCCAAATTACGACTATGACAAAAACAAAAAAGTATTGGGAAAATTTAAAGATGAAACAAATGGTGTGCCGATGATGGAAATTGTAGCATTAATGTCTAAACTCTATTCATTTCAACTGTACATAAATGAAAGGAACGAATATCAAGTCACAAAAAAAGCTAAAGGAATAAAGACATCTTTCCTAAAGAAGAACGTACAGTTTCAACATTATAAAAGATGTTTGTTTGAAAATGTTGAAACAACTGCAACATTTAACACTATTAGAAGTTATAACCACCAACTTTTTAGTGTCAAACAAACAAAGTGGGCATTAAGCTACAAAGACGACAAGCGACATATTTTAGAAGATAAAATTAATACTCTACCATTTGGCCACTATTCCTTAAACCCTATCGACCAGTAAACCTATTCTTCGTCCTTTACCTTCTTCCTTTTTCCTTTCCGTAAAAAAGAGGGGACATGGCAAGCCCAATGCCATGTTCCCTCTTTTTTACACTAATATTAAATGACCTTGACCTATATTTCAACTATATATATAAGAGAATAAACCATTGTATGGATCAGTATTTCTACAAACAGTGTGCAAGCAACACTTTAAGATGGAAAGTGTAAAGGATAAGATTGTAAATGAACTACATAAACCAGCAAGAAGAAGATTTCCAAGAAGAAGTACAATCATTAAAGGAATGAATGATCTTTACCAAGCTGATCTTATTGAAATGATACCACACAGTAAATTAAACAAAGGATTTAAATATATTTTAACAATTATAGACTGTTTTACTAAAATAGCTGATGCTTTACCCTTGAAGGACAAGACTGGTAAAAGTGTTACCAAAGCTATGGAGACAACAATACAAAGAAATAAATTTAAAATTAAACATTTACAAACGGATGATGGAAAAGAATATTTTAATAAAGATTTTGGAGCTTTGATGAAAAAATATAAAATAAATCATTATTCTACAAATTCTGAAGTTAAAGCTTCAATAATTGAAAGATTTAATAGAACATTAAAAGGAGCTATGTATAAACAATTTTCAAAACGAGGATCATATGTGTGGTATGACATATTACCACAACTTATAAAAGAGTATAACAACAAATATCATCGCACCATTGGAATGAAACCTATCCAAGTAAACAGTGCTAATGCTAAAATTGTATTACAACGCATCAAAAATAATACAACACCAAAAATAGAAAAGTTACAACCAAAAAAGTTTAAGGTTAATGATAAAGTTCGTATAAGCAAATACAAAGGTGTATTTAGTAAAAGATATCTGCCAAATTGGACTAATGAAGTATTTACAATTTATAAAGTGCAACCAACTATACCTGAAACTTACATTTTAAAGGATAATAAGGGTGAATTACTTCAAGGTGGATTCTATGGACATGAGTTGTTAAAATCAACAGTTGGTGATGTATATCTTGTTGAAAAGGTTTTACAAAGGAAAAAGGATATGGTTAAAGTTAGGTGGTTAGGATTTGATAAAAGTGAAGACTCTTGGATTCCTTCAAAAGACTTGGTATAGTTATTAAATAGCTCATTATGTGTTTAACCTTTAAACAAGATGGAGATTGTACAACAAAAAGATCGATTTAATATTAATAATATTGATGAATTGACAGTTGACAATAATAAGTTAAATCATGGTAAACATGGTGAATTACTACCAAATACTATAAGATGTTTAATAACTGGTCCTTCAAATTGTGGAAAAACTAATGTTGTCTTTAACCTTATAACTAATCCTAAAGGTTTACGCTTTAACAATATATATATTTTTTCAAAATCATTGCAACAACCAAAATATTAATTATTAGATAAAATACTTGCAAGTGTACCTGAAGTGAATTTCTACAAGTTTAATGCTAGTGAAACAATAATGCAACCAGGTGAAGCAAAACCATTTTCCATTTTTATATTTGACGATGTTTCTTGTGAAAATCATGATACTATAAGAAATTATTTTGCTATGGGAAGACATAATAATATTGATAGCATTTATATTGGTCAAACATACAGTAAAATTCCAAAACAACTTATAAGAGACAATGCAAATATGTTGATCATCTTTAAGCAAGATGAGACAAATTTAAAGCATATATATAATGATCATGTTAATGCGGATATGCCATTTGATAAATTTAAAGAAATGTGTGGTAAAGCATGGAATGAAAAATATGGATTTCTCGTTATTATGAAAGAAGAAGATATTAAAAATGGTAGATATCGTATAGGATTGGATAAATTTGTATTAATACGTTGAACTACCTATGCTACATCTAGTAACACTTTGAACTTCACAGTGTAAACATGGTGAATCAAGAAAAACTATTAAAAGAAATAAAATCACTCAGTGATTCTATTAGGATAAAGAATCGTGCATTAAGGATGGGTTTAAGTGAAAGAGAAGAATTTTTAGAGAATACATTTAAACCTATCACGGAACCTTTAAAACAGATATCAGAAACTATTGGTAAACCTCGTTATGAAGGAGATGTTTTACTACCAGTTTCTAAACAAGAAGTACAAGCATTAAAAAAAGAAGATGATGATGATGATTCATATACAAGTGCTCATAACAAGAAGAAACAAAAAATGAAGAAGAATCAATTGTTGAAAAGGAAGAACAGCCAATACCTGAAGCAGAACAATCTATTCCAAATTTAACTCAATTGAGTAGTGATATATTACAACATGGACCTCTTGGACGAAAATATATAATGAAAATGCTACATGACATGAAATCAAATCCAAATTTAAGTAAATCACATGTATATGGAGCAAGAATTGATGGAAATGAATTGAAAATTGGTAACTCTAAGCTTGAAGTAACTCAAGACGATTATATCATTATTGGTGACCATAGATATAAAGGAACAAAAGGATTATATGAATTAATTTTTAAAAATATACCAATAAAATATTCAGCAAAAGATTTAAATACTTTTAAAGAAATTTTACAAAATACTAACGCTCATAAAAGAAACTACTCAAAGGATGGAATGATTAATCGTTCACGTGCAACAAAATATAGTATTGTTATAAAAAAATTGTTTCCCCCACGAAAATTACCAACATTACGTACTACACCGGCTGTGAGACAACCTTTAAAAAGAAAATCTTTATCACTTATGGATTTATCACTTCTTGAACAACATGGTAAAAAGAGTAAAGGAGATACTTCAACATCTGGTAAAGGATTAATGAAAAATCTATACAATACAAATGTTATCTATTACAACGACATCAATAAATTAGTTGACAGAATGAAACTATTGCATGAAGCTATGGAAGCCGGTCATACTGGTTTAAATAATGAATGGGTGGCTCTAGTTGATGAACTTAAAAATCGTGGTATAATTGTATAATTGTCCGCAAATATAAAGAAGTTACAAGTATAAGATGTATCAGTTCTAACATGAGCGTCGACAAGTTCGGACGCTACTCCGCATTAGGAGTGCAAGTTGGAGAAGACAGAAAAAGAAGCGGATTACCGCAAACACCTGAAGGTGACTATAACATAAGTAATAAACGTTTAAAATTAGTTAAAGATCCAGAAGAAGATACTGATGGAGCAAATTTAAAGACAGTAAAAGAAGCTACTTCAACATCATTGAAATTACATAAGAATACTTATGATGTTGAATCACATAGATTAATTAATGTTGGTAAACCAACTGAAGGTTCTGATGCAATTACTAAAGAGTACTTATTATCTGAACTTTCAAATACTTTAAAATTGCAATGGGGTAACAACTTAAAAGATGGACAAACATATGATGCTGGAAATTATAGAATAACCAACGTGGGAAATCCCAAAAATGATAAAGATTCAGTTAATAAAGAATATTTACATTCTATAATACCGGAAAAAACTGAACATGGATATTCTTTTTATAAATTTATTATAAATGACATTGGATACCCAAAGGAAGACGGTGATGCTGTAAACCTAAAATACATCAAGGACAACTGTATTTTACAAGATGTTAATGAAATCGATTGTCATGGTAAAACATTGACAAATGTAAAGTTTGGTTCTCAACCAAAAGATGCTGTTACTATAGAACAATTATCTAAAGAATTAAAAAAGGAAACATCCAATTTTGTAAAAAATGAAGATGCCGTGTTAAAGCGGGGAGATAAATTTATACATGGAAATGAAAAGTTTAATTTAATGCAAGGAAATAATGATGAATGGGATGCAGGACGTAAAACAATAACAAATGGAAGATTTGGTATAAAAGATACAGATGTACCTCTAATGGTGCAAACATTAATTGCTACTGGTGGTACATTAGGTGCATACAATGGTCGTAATAGAAGAATAAAAGATATTTATCCTGGTTACGAAGCAAATGATTGTGTTACAATGAAACAAACAATAACTTGGGATAAACACTTTGGGACCAAATATGATGCAAAGATGAAGAAAATAATTAATATTTTACCAGGCGAAGATTCAAATGATGCTGCTACTATTGGACAAGTCATAAAAACATCAAAAAGTGATTCAACAGCTTACACATGTAATGATAAACGTATTATGCAATTACATGATCCTCAACATCCAAAAGATGCTGTAAATTTAGATTGTTTAATAAGAATAGTGGGCAATTTACTTATTGATACCCATAATCATATAGCTAGTACAACGAGTCATGTGATAATTCAACCCGATGAACGGGAAGCTTGGATTAAAAATAGAATTATAAATCAATATATAATTAATTTGAATAACTAAGTGTTTAAATATAAAAAATTATACATAACTTATTCATTTATGTAATGTATCTTGTGGAGTAAACACACCAGTTTATATAAGACTACATAATGAAAGCCGTATCACTCAGTCATCATCAAGACAGCAACAAGAGAGGACGTGGTATAACTTCAACTGCATTATCCCTGCTTAGACGGATACCTATTGGTGCTGTTGTAAATCGAGCAATAGACGCTTTACCATACGAATTACATATTCCTGGAGGTTATCAATATTGTGGACCTGGAACTAAGTTGGCAAAACGTTTAGCAAGAGGAGATCCTGGAATTAATAAATTAGATCAAGCTTGCAAACAACACGATATAGCATATTCAAAGTTTAAAGATTCAACAAATAGATCAATAGCAGATAAAATTCTAGCAGAAAAAGCTTGGCAAAGAGTAAAATCAAGTGACGCAAGTATTGCAGAAAAAGCAGCGGCTTGGGCAGTAACAACAGCCATGAAGACAAAAGCTAAGTTTGGTGGTGGAAGACGACGTCGCAGAGGAAGACCTGCAAAAAGAAGAGCTCCCAAAAAAGGTGGAAATATTAGAAAGAGACGTCGTAGAACTCGTAAAGCAAAAGTAAAAAAGGCTTCTGTTTGGTCAATGGTAAAAAACGGAGCAGGTTTATACCTAAGACCGTACCGTGTGTACTAAATAAAAAAAATCAATTGATAATTCCAAATAAAGCCTTAACTAATCATCAGTTAAATGATTATGTAAAATGTTTGAAAATACCATTCTTTCGAGGAGTTTTTATGAAAGATGCATTACCAACTAAAATATGGAAAAATGAAACTGGAATAGTAAATTTGGATTCCACCTATGGTCCAGGCACTCATTGGGTATGCTATAAAAAGCTCGGACAAACCATTTACTACTTTGACAGTTTTGGCAATCTACCACCGCCTAAAGAACTTCAACATTATTTTCAAAACTCCAAAAACATTTTTTACAATTACAAAAGAGAACAACCTAACAATACTGAAATATGTGGACATTTATGTTTGGAGTTTCTAGCGAAAAGTGTCAGTCACCTTTAAGATGTCATCGTATACAGTGTCACTGAGTGGAAATTCATCCACATTAAAAAGTACTCTATTCCCAGCATTGCGTTTATCCAAGGAAAGATTATGGGAAGCGGCATTACTTGATTTGACTACCTACAATTCAATTCCTAATGTTACAGAAGGAAAAAACAACTTACTACATTATTATGAAACTAAGGATGCTGCAGGAAAATACTCAGAATTGAAAATAATTACATTTCCTACTGGAGCTTATGAAATTGATGATATAAACCAATTATTGCAGAAAAAACTCGGAGAAGATAATATCACAATCAAAGGAAATAATAATACTTTAAAAGCAGAAATAACTTCAAAATATTATATAGATGTCGGAATGAAAAACTCTATTGGCAGTTTACTTGGATTTACAGATACAAAAAAGAAAATCTTAACTCCTGAAACTACTCATTCAGGTAATACAACTGTTACAATATTAAAAGTAAATAGTATTGATGTAACATGTAATATTATACATGGATCATATAGAGAAGGAGTAAATCAGCATATTTTACATACATTTTATCCAACAGTTGCTCCAGGTTTTAAAATTGTTGAGAAGCCACAAAACTTGATATACCTACCGTTAAACACCAGTTTCATTTCAGACATCGTACTGAACATATTGGATCAAGACGGTCATAGTGTTGACTTTAGAGGAGAAACAATTACTATACGAATACACATCAGAGCGGCGACATAAAAATCAACATGGGATTATCATTTAAACCACAACGGAAGAGTCGGGAGCTCAGTAGCTCCTCGACATTGGAAGAGTTAACATCAGACAACATTCGTTTTCTACAAAAGATTGGATTGAAACTTAACAACGATGGATATCCTGGATATATCTCAAGGACCGACATTCGACGAAACACTATGGGAGAAGGAATATCACACACACAACCCTTACACTTCATCAAAATTAAACAATAATGATGAAATAAGAATTCCCATTCAACAACAAGATATTTACACATTACCATGTGAAAGTTATTTGTACATCGAAGGAAGGGTATTAAAATTGGATGGAAAAACTGCTTCAACAGTTCCTTTTATAAATAACCCAATGGCATATCTTTTTGATGAAATAAGATATGAGATATCAGGGGTGACAGTTGATTCAACAAAAAAGGTTGGTATAACAACTACATTAAAAGGATTAACATCATTAACACCACATGAGAAGAATTCAATAGTCACTGCCGGATGGGTTGCTCCTGATAAAGACACTATAACACCTGCTTCCAACGGTCATTTTGATTTTCATGTACCTTTACGATTGCTTTTAGGATTTGCTGAAGATTACAAAAGGGTTATAATAAATGTTAAACAAGAATTAGTATTACTCAGATCTTCAACTAATAAGGACTTAATACTTGCAGACCCTGCAACTACGGAAGATAAACTGGAATGGCAACTACAATTGGATAAAGTTGTTTGGAGAGTACCTCATGTAAGATTGGCTGATGAACATAGAATCGTATTGTTAAGAAAGTTAAAATCTGACCGTGACATTGTAATGCCATTCCGAAGTTGGGAATTTCATGAATACCCTACATTACCTCAAACAGAACGACAAACATGGACCGTCAAAACATCAACTTACTTGGAACGTGCAAGGTACATAATACTCGGTTTTCAAACTAAGCGAAAAGATGTTATTACTGCAAATGCTGGTCAATTTGATCACTGTAAAATAAAGAATTGTAAAGTTTTCTTAAACTCTCAATTCTTTCCATATGACAATTTAAATGTCATGTTTAGCAAAAAACGTTTTTCCATTTTATATGATATGTATGCAAGATTTCAATCATCATATTATGGAAAGACTAATACACCACTATTATCACCTGATCAGTATTATTCCAAAGCTCCAATAATTGTAATCGATTGTTCAAAACAAAATGAATCAGTAAAATCATCAAGTGTGGATATAAAAATTGAAATGGAATTTGAAGAACCAGTAGCGGATGGAACTTCGGCATACTGTCTAATTCTACATGATAAAATAGTTACTTACACACCACTGACCGGAATAGTGAAGAATGTACTTTAAGAAGACTTAGTACAACTACTGCAAAATATTGAGGTTAGAATTATCTTCTTCAATTTTTAAGGTTAGAATTTTGTTTATAAAACACAAGTTGAAAATAAACAATTATTTAATTGTATAAATTTCAAGAATTTTACAAAAATATATAAGCAGGAAATTAACTAGTAGAAACTTCATTCTATCTTCAACCGTCGTTTGGGAAACATCGTTCGCAAGATGAATTCTACTAACGGAGAAGAAAATACACCTCTAATGGATGAAAATAGTTCTGATATAGAAAAGCAAGTTGAACAAGAAATGGATGAATTCCTCAAGTTTAACAAACATAAGAAAAAAGAAGAAGAAGGAGAAGATGAAAAAGAAGTAAAAAGAAAAAAGGTTGAAGTTAACATTACAACAAATATTTTAACAGAAGTATTTCTTCGAATTTTCTACCCTATTTCTTCATGCATGACAAAAAGTATATCTGTTGGAATTGTAAAATCATTGGATTATTCACCAATTGTTATGTTAAATCAAGGAAGTAAAATGGTTATCTTTACTGAAACTTCTTGGGATTCTCTAATGAAACATTTACATCTTTTGGAATGTTATTTAACTAACAACACATTTGGAAAAAGAACAAGATTAAGTTTATTAGAATCAAATATTGAAGTTGATATAATCAAACATCGTGGGGGACAAGTTGTTCGCTTCAAAGATTTAACTAGACATGATGTAAAATTACATTTCACTAAAGAAGAATTTTACAC
This sequence comes from Neoaliturus tenellus, assembly GCA_030545055.2. Taxonomy (NCBI): domain Eukaryota; kingdom Metazoa; phylum Arthropoda; class Insecta; order Hemiptera; family Cicadellidae; genus Neoaliturus; species Neoaliturus tenellus. The sequence goes on from CM061531.1 coordinate 113,849,086, forward strand.
TTTAAGTTGTACTACCGGTCCTGTCACTAGATACTTAAAACAACTAGTATTTTCAAGTACAATAATTAAAGATTATCTAATCGATACATTGGACAGACAACCATTCATTCCAATTTTATATGGTCCTGTGGATACTTCAATTTTTAATCGAATACCTCAAGAAGTGGATATGTGGAGACAATTAAACAACTATCACACCAATTTTAATATAAACGAAGAAGCGCAAGAAATAAAAGAAGAACAATCGTGTTTGTAATAACAGTCAGTTGTGGATGAGACTTCATCATGAACAAACGGGTTTCGTTTTCTACTGCATCACAGTTAATGGAAGTTAAAAGAGGTATAATTGAATTTCAAGCTTTTCGAGGGAATGATGGAAATTTCATTATTAAAGAATTAGTAATTTTAGATATGAACACATCTGTAATTTATCATTACTTGTTCAAACCTCCATTTCCATTCAATAAACTAACAACTAAAGCGAAAGTTACAAACAAATGGTTAAACAAACATTTTCATAACTTAAAATGGGATGAAGGTTTTATTCATTATAACATGATGCCGCATATTATGAATCATTATTGTAAAGAGTTTAAAACTATCTACACAAGAGGATTGGAAAAAGCAAATTGGATACAATCATTTACAAGCAATGAAGTGATAAATGCAATAATAGATAGAGATTTCCAATGCTACTTTAATGAACTTTGTATTTCATCAAAAAGTTTTAAACATCGAAGGTCACAGTGTGCTTTGAAGAATGCCTACCGCTTGAATAATTTCCTTCAACAAAGTGGTGGGGGTAGCATCAGTGGTGGGGGTAGTGTCAGTGGTGGGGGTATTCTCGATAATAAAAGTGAGAGCGCTACCATGACACAGCATGAGTATTACTCGAACCTCCGAAGAGACAACATCTCCAACGGATATTCTTATTAACAAGAAGATTAGCATCAGCAAAAACATTAAGATGGCATCAAACAACTTACTTCAAAATTTAGTTGAACAATTCAACGCTCATTCAAAATCAACAATCCTACCTACAAAAAAATGTTCCGAGCTGAAAGAAGAAAAACACTACATCATTCATACAATAAAGAAGATGGAAACTTCAGTAGGTGATGCTATAAATTGCACATTAAGCGAGGCACCTTATACAATTGGTGATGAAGCAAAATTTCAAATCTTCCTACCAAAGCGCTTCGTACAACTACTACAAAATGAAGATCTTCGTATAATTCAACCCGGCGCACTCTATTTGGTATCACATGGACCAAGTGGAAACAATTCTACTGAACTTACAATTCATGTAACACCTACTACTGATTAGTTTGTACATAAGATTGTAAATATTTCTTTGTATTTGTTTCTCAATAAATATGATATAAACCTAAAAAAAAAAAAAAATAAAAAAAGCAACATATTGTAATGTGTTTGTACATTACAATATGTTGCTTTTTTTAAAAATTCCATGGGATGACCTTGACCCAATTTTGTGTGATAATAAAAGTGAAAATCAACTTGTTAAATTCATCAGTCTACGACTACCTTTCGTACCGTACACATCTCACTCTCTATCACTAAATACAAAACTTCAACATGTCCCTAAAGGTTAAGTGTGCATCTTATGATACCAACACCATAACTACTTTTGAACAACTTGAAGATTTAACTAACGAAATGCGAGTTTTACTTACCGGTGGTTATCACTTAACTGTTGATGTTAGTGCTACTAATACAAGGATGTTCACTAAAACAAAATATTGCGATGATGAAATATTTTTTTCTACACAACCTACAACTTCTTCATCGCCAGCTGGTCAACATAACGTCAAGTTCCAGAAGTATTACCAATGTTGAATAACTTTTAATAAATAAAATTACAACTAAGGAATCACGTGATCAATATCAAGTTCATAAAAAGGATGTAACAGTTTGATAAATAATCATTCGCTTCTCAGCTCTCGCCACAACAAGATCTATTCTACAAAATGTTATACAGAATGATGATTGAACTTGATGGGAAAATCTATGGAAAGGATTATAACACTGTTGAACAAATGACTCAAGATTTAGATGTATTAACTAAAGAAGGATATCAAGCTAAATTAATTTTAAAATTTCCTGAAGTACATCCACTATCAACAGAAGAACTTATTGCTATGGCTAAGGCGGAGAGAGAAAAAAAGTCTGAAGAAAACAAACAGAAACAAACTTCCTAAATTTCAATAATCCTTACACTTGTAAGGTATAATTTTTTAAAACTCCATTTGAATGACCTTGAAATTACCCCTACCACTTTTCATAGTACATAAAACTCGCTATTCATCACTATACAATCTTATTCTTTCACTAGACTCCGCAGCGTCAACATGGAAGAGCAAAAATACAAGTACAAACCTCGTTACTGTTGTGAACAACAGTGTACAGATTTAGGACCAATGATGGTGGATGGGTTAGCTTGTACTAAATGTGAATTCTTCGGATCTTGTTATTGCAAATGTAAAACAAAACAACTACCGCCACCGGAATTGCGAACTTTCAAATTTTACAAATCAAGATATTTTCATACATGTTGTCCTCAAAGATGTTTCAAATTTCACCCTCTAGATCTTGCTCATTGTCAACGCACCAAGTCTCATCAAGATGATTTTTGTACACATATGATAAAAAGATGTAAATACAGATCAGATTGGTATTCCGATCCTGTAGAACCATCAAATGTATAATTTCAGTTTTACACTCTTTTTTAAAACTTCAATTGGATGACCTTGAGATTTCCCCCACCATTAGTTCTAATTTTTATATAATATTAAATCATTCCACTTCCAACACTCTAACTAACAACATGGAAGGAAAATTTATCAAGTTTGAACATATAATAACTGACAGGGAGGAGATGGAAGAATTGTTTCAAAACTTACTTTCTGTCATTGACGAATATCCTATAAGATGGTTCAGAATTGTAGTTCAATATTTAAATCCTGGAGAATTGTTTTCTTCATCGAGTGAAGAGGACGAAACAACTACTTCGGTTCAAATAATTGAATTAAAAGACGAAGAAGAAGAACTAAACATTTTATTCAATCATAAGCTCAAGGTCCCCAATATAGAAGCCCCCTCCCTAAAAAGCCCCCCTCCCTAAACACCTGCTCAAGGTCGCCATTATATAAGCCCCCTTCCCTAGGCGCTAATCCTCATTCGATTGCCAACTCTCTAACGATGAACACTTCTCCATTGGCACGAATGAATGCTAGTTTTGAAATAAACTCAAAAGATGATTTACAAGAAATATTTAATGCTTTAAATGAAATTATAGATAAATTTAACGCTATTACAATGAATTTGGAAATAACTTACGCTTGTCCTATTTGTAATAAGGTTGAAAGTTCTGATGAAGACAGTTTACTAAATACTACTCCTCTTACCCCTCTACAGTCGGACACAACTTCTGAGGCAAATGATGAGCAGCATCTTTCCCCCACCGCTTCTATGTAACAATGCTCTTTCCCCCCACCACTTCTTTATTTAACCGACATTTCCCTCTTTTAACTCTCATTCCATCCTCGCCTCTTCAACTATCAACATCGCTTCTTTCAAAATTTCAAAAAAAAAAAAAACACAAACATGATGGATATGATGGATGAAGTTCCATTTGTAACAAGGATGGAAGAGGATAAATTGAAATTGGAAATCAAACGATTGGAAATGGAACGGGAAAACCAACTCGAGATGTTACGTTTGTTCAAACTTTTTAAATACATCATCTGGGGACTCTGCGTTTACCTTCTCATCATCGTCGGTGTTTGTGTTTACAACTCTGTAGTTCATAACAAAACTTCAACCTGTTTAAACACTGCTGTCACACATTGATTGTATGTTTTTCACAAATAAAATTCACAAACCTAATTCTATACCTATCCCGCTATCGCCGGAGTTAGTTCCACTCTACGAACTATTACTCCGGTGGTAGCGGGATAGGGTTTTTTAAAACTTACTCTGGATGACCTTGACATACTTTCCATAACCCAATTGTCAAGTTGAATTTCAAATTTCAAATAACATCTCCTCCCCCACCGGAAGCTATATGGCATGGCATATGGCGGCAGCGACTGATTTGGCAGCTGGCCGATGGCAGCTGGCCGGCAGCGGCTGGCAATTGGCACGACTTCCCTTTTGAAAGTAACCAAACCCCACTACTTGAATTTAAGGGTACTAAGGTTAATTATTTTTATAATATATATATATATATATATATATATATATATATATATATATGTGTGTGTGTGTGTGTGTGTGTGTGTGTGTGTGTGTGTGTGTGTCCGTGGTACTGATAACTTTTGAAGGGGACCTCCGATTTTGATGAAATTTTGTATGCATTTTTTTGGCATTTTTGGACCTTAATTTTTAAAATTTATCACTTTTAACTGACACCATTTAAAAGAGCTTAAAAATCAAACAGTTTGGTATTTTGAATTTTTATCTTAGCATAACTGGTTACGGGGAAAATCCAAAAATGTGTTTTCCATGTTATTCTTATAGGAAATCAAGAAAATCATATATCTTGCTTATTTATTGACATAACTTATCAAATTTGGTATATATACATTATCTAGATAAGGTTTAACCATTGACTATGTACACTACCGTGAATAGACCTATCATCCAATGCATTTGGCTTGAGGCAAAAAATTGCAAGTTTCGTGTACGCCGGCACCAGAGTCGCTGCCATCAATGTTGTTATTATTTAGCTGAATTTACAGTGCTGCAAAAACATTTCATCACAACATAAACAAAAACCTCCATTATAAAATGTTTAATCCTTGATTGAGAAGAGTGGTAGCACTGACTCGCCTATCATATGACTCTTGTACTTCCATGTACGCCCACACGAGATCACACCACCGTCAATATGTTTCAAACACACCTATGCTATGAGAAGTCTACTCTCGGCAGTGTACATAGTCAATGGTTTAACTTATACTTGCTTACAAAACCCATACTGCGGCAAACCTACATACTCACCCCCATTTGGTTTATGGGTAAAATAAAAATTGCCAGAACTTGATACAATTTTGTGCTTACATTTACCAATTATTGATTAACTGAGACTAATAACACCCAATGGCAGCAAACCTACATACTCGATCTTATGGTGTTTTTATGGGGAAAGTAAATAATCAAATTACATCGGAAATTCGCTGAGTACGCTGGTCTGCTGCGACGGGGGTATTTAATCTTTTCACCATTTCCCTTCACTGTTATACAGTCTTTTTTTCCGGGACGGACTTGAGATTAATGTAAAGATCTTTGGGGTTATATTAATATAATCAATATATCAATCAAACTTTAATTTTTTCTACAAGAAAGGGTTAATTTATTTTGATGAATGTGTATAGGCCAGTCCAATAAACTATCTTTTTATCAATATCAGCTAACCCTAAGATTTTCCCTCAATACAACACGAGCTCCATGGAATAGATACACTGGATTTTCTACATTTTTCGATGTTGAATTGTTATGTTTACCTGGCAGGAAATTAATGGGGGTATGATGACTTCAAAGTACCTTGTATGTTAAACTTGTCATCCTCAATCCTGGTTGTAAAAATTAAGTATTGCAGTTAAAAAAAAAATACCCCCCGTCGCAGCAGACCTGCGTACTCAGCGAATTTCCAAATTAGTAATTTTAATTTTGACCAGCTAAACTTGTAAACAAAATTTCATCACGTGCTCATAAATAGGGAAATAAATGTCTATTCTCCTTAAGATATAGGGAAAGAGTATGCAGGTATGCTGCCATGGGGGACACTAAAAGTAGGTTTTTAGCATAGAAAAAATTTATTTCGACCATATAAAGCCATATAGTAAGTTTCATCAATATCTGTCCATAAATAAAAGAGTTTGCCTATTCTCCATATGATTAACATGGGAAAAGAGTATGCAGGTTTGCTGCCATGATAAGTACAAAAACCAAGATTTTTTACCTTAAATGGATGAATCTCAACCAAATGAAGCTAAATACTAAGTTTCATCCAAAAATATTGGTTAATAAGTGAAATATTAACACATCCTTATTCTCCATAAGATTAACATTGGAGCCCCAAAAGACAATGTACTGTCTTTAGACTTTGTAATATCTCGGTAACCAATGGAGATAGAGCAAAGCTTCAAAATACTAAATTGTGTGTTTTTTTAACTAAATCCAATGGTCAAAATAAAAATTTAAAATTTTTAAAATTTACATATGAAAAATGCAAAAAACCCATTTTTGGGGTACAAAACCCCCCAAAACTACCCCTTCCGGTAGGTCGATATGTCTGGTTTTCGAACTCATCCGAATAAACGTAGGATTACGACACATCTCTACCACATTTGGTGTCGATCGGACCATTTTTACGAGAGTTATCGTGTCTAGGAACACATATATATATATATATACATATATATATATATATATATATATATATATATATATATATATATATACATATATACATATATATATATATATAAATTTTAATGACTATTATTTTTGGTCTCTGGGCACCTCAAAACGAAAAAGTAACATGGTCCCGGGCTTAGGTCTTTCCATGAGACCTACGGTAATAGCTTATTCCCTATGGGAAATTCGCTAAAAGAAAAAACTTGGCCTTTTCATAATCAATAATTTTATGTTCTTATTTAAAGTACTTACATTATCACTTCATTATGCAAATCTTCAGACATATCTGACAATTTAGCTACATCTGGAGAACTCTCCGACCAAAGCAACATATGGATGTGAGGACTTCCCTTGTGTTGTCATTCATATCGCCACCAAAATTCAGTCTCGCCACTTTTTTCTTTATTTCAGATAACATAAAAAAAGAAAAAAACGGTGTGATTGGATTATTAGCTACAACGCCACGGCGTTCTTTGTCCGACAGGTTTCTCAGTCGATCTTTTGTTTTATAAGGTTGTAAGAGCCTCATAATGTCAGGCTAAACGAGGTCAGCCGCACTCATGAAAACTGGGAGTAGTCCTAATTGTAAATCCATATCAATAATTTCTGATTGACGCTTTCCAATAAAATTGAGATATTATGGATTGTAATAGTTTATAATAATTTGAAGTGAAGTATGTTAAAATTTAAAAAAAAATATGATGATTTACTTTAAAATTATGATCCTTAATACATTAATTAATTACAAGTAGTTAAAAGAAATTAAAGACATTAAACTAAAATTAATGAGAAAACCAGAGTAAGTTTTTAACAGTCCAAGAGTAAAAGTAGTACCTCTTAGTTTTGCACCGTAGAACATAATCTTTTCATAAGAGATGGATCTTGATTTAAAACTTCTCTCAGTTTAGAAATGGGTCTTCCACGAAGATCCTCATGGTGCCAATGAACAATTTGCCAGTTCGTATTCAAGCCATATTCTCGGTTTCAAGCTCAAATCTGTTTCTATAATGTTTTTCATATACCGTACTCAATAAATTCGGAGCTAACGTTACTGACAACTTCATTTGTTTCATTGCGAGTATACAATGGCAGAGGTTCAATCACTTTGTTGCCATTGAGAGGATAAAGTCTAGCTTTTTCGAATCCTTTGCAAACTATCTCTTCTATTTTGTTTTGATTTTCCAGAGTTTCTTTCACTAATGAAACAAATACGTTAGGGCAAAGAAATCTTCTTTTTACCATCTGATGTTGCTCCCATTTTAAAATCACAGCCCTACATTCAGTTTTAAGAGACGCAAAATAAGTCAAGTGTTGAAAATATGGTACAGCTATCTTGGTAAACCAGTGCTCGTAAATTTCAGAGGAAAAACACTCACTTTTGTATCCGTTTTCAGTCCATGGATCATAAAGGTTCGTAGCATTATAACAAAGTACCAGGTTAACCGAGCCTTGCTCGTTGGTTTTTTGGTCAGTTTTAATATTTCCACCAACAACTAATTATACCTCTTCACAGTTTACAGCTGTTTCAAAAAGTCTGCTTAACATTAATGTTTCTTTATTTTTGTTTACATTTCGTTGTTATTTCGTTACCAAAATAGCAACCCATAAGACCAATGTTAAAAATTACGATTTTTAAACTTAAATTTAGACCAAATTCGATTTTTCCTGGGATTGAGTCAGTTTCTAAACTTATTTTTTGGCCAAAACACTCTTAAATGCAAAGTTTAAGCAAAATCTAACAGCTAGATTTCGAGATCGTGGAACACACATCCCTTCAGACATTCCTCGTATTATAGTATAGGATATACGGGGGAAGTAGGGTCCCATCGGCACTTACAGCAAACATGACCGATATGTTTGATTTTGAAAAATCTATAAATCTTTCAGGGTGGCTTGTACCCCTCCTTACAATCACACTTTTACGACCTGGGTCGTCTGTAATGTTAGTCCCGCCGTAGTTTACAAGTGTAGTTCCACTACCTATCAATAATAATTAAACTGACCTTACTACTGAAAATGCATATTATTTTCCACCTATTACGGTTAATAACAGAAGAATAACAACTGTTCACTTTTCACTACTTTAAATAACATCCATTATCTAGACTTTCGATGTCAAGATGGAATTCGTCTCTGATCTGAAATCCTGATAGTTTTCATAACTAATTGGTAATTGCAAGATGCTACCACAAGTACCGTCAAGTGGGATTAGATTGACCCCTTTTTTGATGTTTTTTTATAATAACTTTTTATCGTGAGAATTTATTTGCATGAGAATTTTTTCTATAACACTTGAGCACTATATGAACACCTACCATGCATCATTTTATTTTAATTAGTCATAGGTTAGTAAAAAATAATAATAATAATAAAAGGGGTCAATGTTACCCCGTATGTTGGGGTGACATTGACCCCCTCCATATTTTATGGTATGTATTAGGTAAAAGGACACTAGGGTAAATCTTTTAACTATACAGTGTATCTTTGACCCCTACAAAAGGGGTCAATGTTACCTAAGAGACCAATTGAAAGTTTACAATTATAATAAAAGGAGTGGATAAAAAACTCAACACAATGTTATGAACATGAGAACATTTTAATCACGAAATAACAATACAGGCCTAGTTTAATTAAGAATGAAAGCATTAGTAGGCCTAGGCCTATATTATATAGAATATTAAAATAGTGTTAAAAGTCTAAAAGTCTTAAACCTTTTTCACTAAACCCTCCCTGGGAACTTGTAAGTGATCTTTCGTCCATCCGTTTCCAAAGTTGCTGGAGGCAGTTTCCCTATGATGTCAACAAATGGTGCAGAAAATACATCATTCTCTTTAGGAATAAAAGTTGTTTTCATTGTGTCTACAGAATTAAGTACCATGACTTCAATAAACTTGTCATTTTTAAGACGTTTTGGACAATACACTCGTAGTAAAAAATCGGTGAAAAAATCGGTATATATTTATAATAAGTAATACATTTATTTATAGTTCAATGCAAAACTAAACAAAACATTTTCAATTTCGTTGGTAAATATGAATTATTTTGAAGGGTCAACGTTACCCGGCCACCAAAAATATGTTGGGGGTCAATGTTACCAGCATTTTAAAAAAATGTTAATTTAATTTTTTTGCAATGAACTAAAATTATAATTCAGTCATGAATATTCCTAAATATATATATATATGTATTTTACCATATTAAACCGTGACAATGCTATGTTGAACTGTTCTAGTTTAATTAAGAATGAAAGCATTAGTAGGCCTAGGCCTATATTATGTAGAATATTAAAAATAGTGTTAAAAGTCTAAAAGTCTTAAACCTCCTTCACTAAACCCTCCCTGGGAACTTGTAAGTGATCTTTCGTCCATCCGAATAACTCTGTATGTTCTGTATGTTGAATAACTCTGTAGTTATTGGTTTTTGTCTCGCTGCATCTGCACCTGTGCACTTAATAATGATGACACTCGTTTTTATTCGCTTCTCTATTTTCAAATATCCTAAAACGGTACTTTCTTCTAATTTTTAAGTTTGATTCTATGGTTAATAACGCATTTTGTTTCTTCGATGGTACTGATGATTTGTACAGGTTATTTATAGTAAGTAAATGCATTATACCTTTTAGTTCATTATACCAAACATAAAGTACATATTTAAGTATTTTAATTTGTATTTGAGAATTTCTTCCAAAAGCTTATTTAGATTTTGTTCTGATGGAAGTTTTTTGAAATAATAATTATGAAGAATCTCAATAAGTTCTTGCTGATCAACAGAATTAAATTTGTCAATGGGACTGCTCTGACTCACTTATACCGGGTGTCTCACGTAAGGTGTCTCAAATCTATGATAGATCAACAGTAAGTCCTACAATCTTGAGATAAAATCATTTCCCACTAAATTGACCAAAAGGAATAATTTAAAAATATTTTTAACGTTGTATAAATACAGGGTGTTCCAAAAACTGGAGGTCACAGGTTCGAATCTCGGAAATTTCAAATACAAACATATGTCATATTATACATCATTAGAAAGGTCTATTTAATATTAACATTTTTGTGAAAACAGAATTTAGTTATCTTTATTCGTTTCAAAATGGCGTCCATTTTTGTAGCCAAAATCAATATTTACAGAATACCCTGTAATTTTTTTATTATTTGTCATAATTGACTTCTGATTCACAATAGTTATTTGAAATGAGCTAAGCTTTACAATGATATGTCACAAGACCACATTTATTAAAAAACTAAAATTTCCAAAATTTTATATTTTTGAAAATGTTTACATATACAAAACTCAAAAATTTTAAATACAAACACATGTCATTTTGTACATCATATTAAAGCCCTCGTTAAACTGAGCAACTTTATAATTTACACTAATAGCGTATCTCTTATGGTTTTGTAGTAGTAACGTAAAAATGTCATTTTCCCATATAACTTGCATGTTAATTTAATGGTATGGCAACAATGAAAGAAGGACTGCCATACTATCATGTTCTGATTAATTAACATGCAAATCATATGGGAAAATGACATTTTTACGTTATTACTACAAAACCATAAGAGATACGCTATTAGTGTAAATTATAAAGTTGCTAAGTTTAACGAGGGCTTTAATATGATGTACAAAATGACATGTGTTTGTATTTAAAATTTTTGAGTTTTGTTTATGTAAACATTTTCAAAAATATAAAATTTTGGAAATTTTAGTTTTTTAATAAATGTGGTTTTGTGACATATCATTGTAAAGCTTAGCTTATTTTAAATAAGCATTTTGAATCAGAAGTCGTTTATGACAAATAATAAAAGAATTACAGGGTATTCCGTAAATTTTGATTTTGGCTGCAAAAATGGACGCCATTTTGAAACGAATAAAGATAACTAAATTCTGTTTTCAAAAAAATGTTTGTATTAAATAGACCTTTCTAATGATGTATAATATGACATATGTTTGTATTTGAAATTTCCGAGATTCGAACCTGTGACCCCCAGTTTTTGGAACACCCTGTATTTATACAACTTTAAAAATATTTTTAAATTATTCCTTGGGGTCAATTTAGTGGGAAATGATTTTATTTCAAGATTGTAGGACAAACTGTTAATCTATAATCGATTTGAGACACCTTACGTGAGACACCTGGTATATTTCATAAGTGTTTCTTTGGTATTGGAATGTACCTGCCCAAAAATGTAGTACTCCATGAACGGAGGTGCTCGGTTAAATGGGAAGTATTTTCACTCTCCCTGCCTTTTTCAATACTTTTGCCACAGCAGTCCATTTATCGTTACCAAAATCATGTCTTATTCAAGGGACTTAAGTGCTCGCTTTCGTAGTACACTTCCCATAAAATGTGGACCGAAATTCGCTTAGAGCATCTCGAAACACACTACCTGTATCTGCAGCTCGTTCAGACTGGCCATTTGGTAAAATAATTTCAACAGATGAAAAATTCGTTGAACGATTTTGTTATACATAATCAATAGCCTAAGTTCCATTAAAATATGTCCATTGTGTAATATTAAATTATGAATCTCGATTTGTGTTTGATAGACAAACGGTTGTTTAAGTCATTATTTAAAATTGGTTCAACAGTAAATTGCTAGTAAATGCATTTTATACAGAATGTAAGTCAGGTAAAGAAGAGGCTCGTCATTCATTATCGTATCTTCTACGGTAATGAAGTTAGTGTCAATCGATAGAGCGTAACTAGTTCACCTATAACGGCACTATTTGTTTTTGTTACAAATTACTTATTAAAATTTTAAAACAGGTAGTCTGGGACACCCGGTATGAGTCTTGTTGGTTAACTTTCATAAAATATCTCATGTTCCTGAATCGAAGAAGAAAATCACTGTGATTTGTACTCAGTGACAATTGAGAGAGAGAGAGAGAGAGAGAGAAAGAGAGAGCTATTTTTTATGAAATCTGGCAGCAGCTAGTTAACACTCCTTTTCTACACGGAATTTTGAAACATCTAATACCGCTTACTTCAATAAAGATTTGCTGAAAATACACACCCCTTCGTTATTGAGGGATTTCCGGCAGAAGACAGTGTGCCGTGGCAAATTTTGAAGACGAAAATTCATTGGATTTTCTTACTGTATTTGCCTCACGTCACAGTGCACTGGCCGTCGGTCTTGCCGAGGCCGTTTGCTTTCCAATTCTGTTTCTTTCAAGCCTGGCGGAAGTGCCAGTTCTTTTGGTCCAGATGTTCTGGAAAGTTCTCGAAACCTTCCTCGTGTTCTGTGGCTTCCGGCGTAGTTGAAAGTTTTCATGAAAAAGTTTTGCTCTTCCCACTTTGTCTTTGGTCGGTGCCACTAAAGGTTCTTATTGCCGTCTCTTTACGAGATGGCGTACTTCTAAGAAGACACAATTCACGGGGCCCATGGATGACGGTCACGCTGCCCACTGAACACTTGACCCGATGACTGCTGCGCCACTCGGCATGGAACCAAACTGCCTGCTGTCCTAGGCCTACACCTGCAGGTGCCCATGATCACCCACGCCGGATGACACTGCCGCCCAGGCTATGACCACCGTAGGCCTATTTCACCTTGGGGTCACCTACACCTTCTGGCTCCACCGCCCAGACTACCCCGGTAGGCCTAACCTCTGGGCTCCTTCTACGGCTGAGGTCAGTGTTAACCATTACTACTGCGTGCCATCCACCATCTCAGTGCAGTGATTCCACCTGGACTTACCATCTTGCCAAACCAACAACGGTGTGAAGTTTTGGGCCCATGTCAGGCTAGGACTTTATTCTTGCAATAGTACAAATTCATATTATGTTAAATTGATCTTGTTTAGTCTGTAAGGTTTCTATCCAATTAGGAGCCCGCCCTTTTCAGCAGGAGGATACCGGGTGGAATTGGTTCTTCCATTTTAAATCACTGCCGAGACAAATTCATCTTAACTTATTTTTTTTTTGGCCAATTTTAAAAATCTTTTCACTAATTTAACTTCAACTTTTCAATTTTCAATAGTAATAATTTTTTTTAAGAGATTTTCTTGAGGGCTGTGCCCTATCTGTAGGCTAGGCTGGCAGGCCTAACTAAGTTTTTTCATTAACCGCTGTTGTGGAAGGTTATTTATCAGGCGATCATTTCCGTAAATCGTTAAATTGTTATTTATTGTACCTTTTACGTAATGTCAATGTGTGTTGTTATTTATTTATTTATTGTTCAGTATGGTTATTGGTGGCCACCTTAAATTTAAATTTAAAAAAAAAGAGAAACAGCATTTGCTAAATTTTAAGTTGAACCAAATCTTTAATTATGTTTGCCAACACTCCAAACCAAAATATTTGAAAATTTTTAACAATATCAGATGGTTATTTATCAAGTTAAGGTATTTGTTGTGAATGTCTGTGAAACCATGTTTAATAAATTTTACAGATGAAAATAAAATGGATTCTGTTGGCCAGCTCTTGAGTGTTTTTTGGGTCCTTTCCGCTTTTCCTTTGAGCCGGCCTCTGCCTTTGACTCGCTTCCAAGGGCTTTGCCCTGTCGAAGGCGTTGAGTCCGGTTTCAAAATGGTAGCAGAGCGTGGTTGGCCACTGGAAATGCAGTTTTGTTTAGGCCATGTTTAGGTTTTTGGTAGTGTTGGAGGACCCAGGTATTTTTGTTTGTTGTTGTTTGTAAGTTTGTTCATCAATGTGGATAGTGATCGCCTGATTGTCAAATTTTGTTTGTTTTTTGATCATCCAAGTGGGTAGTGGGACCTGTTGTTCTGGGCCCCGTGAATGTTTCTCATCCTGGTCCCGTAGCCTCAGCAGCTAAGTTGTAAATTGTTTGTGGAACGTTGTTTCGTAATTTGTAATCATGGCGCTCTCTTTGACTCCGGAGCATCTTTTGAAGGATGAGCTCGTTTTCGAGGTCAGTGCGAGAGGAGCGAATCCAGCTGGCGATGCGCGGTCTCTTCGCACCCAGCTGAGGGGTTTGTTGGCCAGCGGTTTCCCCAGTTCGTGGCCGGCGAAGTTGGATCCTGAGTCGGAATTGAAGGCATGCATGACCAAGATGGAAGAGTGGGAGGGGAGACTGGAGGAGTTCAGGGAGGAGACGCTTCCTGCCAGAACGAGACTCCGACTCCTGTCTCGCCTTGTCCACTTGCAGGGGCGAGTGAAATTGCTTTTGGAGTGTGGCAATCGCAGGGGTGATGATCTGACTTGGCTGCAGGAATGTTTGAAGTCCGTCGAGGAGCTGTTGGAGGTGCTTTCCGCTAAGCCTCCTGGCGCAGCTACGGTTCCTCCTCCTGCTGATTCCCCGATCGTTCCGGTTCCCCCTGCTCTTCCTCTGACCACATCTGAGGAGAATGCAGAGTGTTCCACTGACAGGCCTGAATTTGGACCTTTGGCGAATGCGGGCGAGTCTCTGGCTGCGCCTGTTCTGTTGGTTGAGCCTAAGACACCAGCAACTGCACCATTTTCGCCCGGCGCGTACAACAAGTTGCCGAACCCGTTGACGCCGTTGCTACAGGCCTTGCCCTGTGTTGATGGTCTTGACGTCCACAGGCTCCTGAAGTTTCTGGCGGACGTTTTCCGAATGCGAGAGATTCCGGGCGTAAGCGACTCACTTCTCCTGAGTTTGCTGATACCGTATTGCCGTTCACCCCTATCTGACTTGCTGAATGCTGTGCTCAGCAGCAAGGGCGATTTTGAGGAGTTTCATCGTCAGGCACTCGACATGTACGTCCCCGGACGAATGCGGGAGGATTTGAAGATGCAGATGTTTTATAGGTGCCAAGGATTGCGGGAAGGCCTCGCGGCATACGTGACGGCTGTCCGCTCTGCCGGACGCGTGTTGCGCGTGGGCTTAAGTGAAGCTGAAGTTGTCCAAGTGATCCTGGATGGTATCACTCCTGAGGAGCGCTCTCGACTGGTGTTTGCCACCAAGCCTGACTCATTTTCTGGCCTCGATAAGCTGGTTGTGGGTGCTAGAAATGTGCAACTCATTGACCAGCGCAGAGATGAGAGTGCTAGATCCACCAATGCCAGGCAGTCCCGTCCGTTGGTGGGACAGGTGTCCTCACCATCGGCAACTCCTCAACACCGCACGCCCCTCACGTGTTATGGGTGTGGTCAGCGTGGCCATATTCGCCGTTTTTGTCGTCAGGTCTCGTCCGGGCCAAAAAACGGGGAAGCCGGGGGTCTACCCCGGAAGGCCCCCGACTCTTACCTAAGCCAGCGCCGGAGGCGACGAGCCCAGCCGATCCTTTGTCTAAAGGTGTCGCGGGCGTAGCGACTCTTGGCATCAGGACCCAAAGACCTGTTTGTCCCTACGTTGACCTTCTCATTGGTGACTCAAATTTTCCGGCCCTCGTTGATTCTGGAGCTGCGGTGAGCCTGATCTCCACCGATTTTCACCGCATTTTGGTGGAATCTGGGGCGATCCTCCGCTCGGAAGATGTGTCCCTGACTTGTCTCACGGCAAGTAATGCCCCCATGGACGTTTGGCTCAAGGTGGCTTTCAAGATAAAAATCCAAGGATTTTCATGGGTCTGGGATTTTCTTGTGTCCAAGGAT
The DNA here is from genome assembly GCA_030545055.2 of Neoaliturus tenellus. NCBI lineage: Eukaryota > Metazoa > Arthropoda > Insecta > Hemiptera > Cicadellidae > Neoaliturus > Neoaliturus tenellus. The sequence continues at coordinate 113,865,044 of CM061531.1, forward strand.
CTGGGCGTCCAATGCATTTTGGGTGCGAATTTCATTAGAGAGACCGGCCTCATTGTCGATTTGCAGCGAGATTGCTGCTACTTCAAGTTTAACCGTGACGTGCTGGTGCCTTTGGTGGCACCTACTCCGTCAATGTCTGTCAGGGAGGTGGAGTGCCCGGAGGAACCGGATAGCGTTTCTAAGGGCGACAGTTTGGGTCATTTGCCTCCGGAGCATAGGAAGGCTGTGAGGGACTTGTGCTCTCGCTTTCCTGATGTGCTCACTCCCCGCCTTGGTCTCACAAGCCTGATGGAATATGAAATTCGACTCACTGATAAGGAACCTGTGCGCAGCCATCCGTATAAGCTTGCGCCCCCTAAGATGGAGGCCTTGCGAAAAATCATTGATGAGCTTTTGAAGGAGGGAGTGATTGAACCTTCCAGGTCTCAATACTCCAGCCCTGCGTTTTTGGTTCCAAAGCCCAATGGGAAGTCACGGCTAGTCCTCGACTACCGTAAGTTAAACTCCAAGATCGAGATTGACAGTGTGCCGCTGCCTGACCTCCATTCGGCCTTTGACTGGTTTGGAAAGGCGAAATTTTTCACTGTGTTTGACTTGAATCAGGCCTATCACCAGATCCCTCTGAAGAAGGAGTCCCGACATGTCACCAGCTTTTGTGTGCCATGGAATCTGTACCAATTCACGCGTGTCCCAATGGGAATTGCCGTGGGAGCTCAAACCCTGACACGCTTGTTGGATTCGATTTTCCATGACATTAAATTCAAATATGTGTTCAATTATTTGGACGACTTGTTGGTGTACAGTGAAAACTTTGAGGAGCACATCCAACATTTGGAAGAAGTGCTGAAGCGGCTGCGTGGGGCTGGGCTCACTGCTAACCCCGAAAAGGTATCCTTTGCCCAATCTGAAATTTCCTTTTTGGGGCATTTGGTTTCTTCCCGGGGAATCCGTATTGACCCTGCCAGGACTCAGGGGATCCGCGATTTCCCGGCACCGAAAGATGCAAAGGGAGTTGCCCGTTTCATTGGGATGGTCAATTTTTACCGCAGGTTCATCCCAAAGGTGGCTGAGATTGCTGCCCCTCTTAACGCCCTCCGGAAGAAAGGAGCGAAGTTTGAGTGGGGAGAAGACCAGCAGTTGGCCTTTGACCGGCTCAAGGAGGCGATCATGCAACCCCCGGTGTTGCGGATGCCAGATTTTTCCCGGCCGTTTATTCTCCAAACGGATGCTTCTTCCAGCGCCATCGCCGCCGTTTTGTCACAGACCTTTGATGGCGAAAGGCAGCCAATTGCTTTTGCGTCCAGGACCTTGACCCAGGCCGAGAAAAAGGCTTCTTCTGTGTACGAGCTTGAATGCCTGGCAGTAGTTTTCGGAATGGACAAGTTCCGCCGTTTTCTTGAACATGCCGAGTTTCTGCTCGAGACTGACAACCAAGCGGTGTCTTGGCTGCTCTCTCACCCCAGGCAGCTTGGAAAAATTGGTAGGTGGGTGGTGAAAATTGCCGCTTTCAAGTTCAAGGTGCAGCATGTGAGAGGGACGCAAAACATCATTGCCGATGCCCTTTCCCGCATGTATCATGACACCCCGTCTCCTGCGGAGAATCCGTTGTGTGGGACTGTCCTCCTGGAGTTTCCTTTGGCTTTCGGGGATATCGCTCCCTACCAGCGTCAAGATCCAGAGCTGGGGCCTATCATGCAAGAAATTGAGGGAGTGGGGCCTCGCCCGCCTCACTCTCTCTCCAAGGGGGTCCTCTGCTGCCGCCCACGTGTGGGAGGTGGCACTCGGATTGTTGTCCCCAGTGTCCTGGTGCCCATGATTTTCTCCTACTTCCATTCATCTCAAGTGGGGGGTCATCTGGGCATCCACAAAACTATCGCAAAGATCCGAAAAGAGTTTATCTGGAAGGGCATGGATAAAGACATCGCCGAAAGAGTGAGAGCTTGTCGATTGTGTTGTTTGAGCAAACCCGCTCAGAACACGAAAATCGGACTTTTGTCCTCGGACGTGGCCAGCCGCCCCTTTGAGAAGGTGTTCATTGATTACGTGGGACCTTTTCCCCGTAGCAGGTCTGGTAACACTTACCTACTTGTTTGCGTGGACGCCTTTTCAAAATTTTGTTGGTTGTTCCCACTCCGTAGGGCCACGACAGATCTCACCATTAAGGCTTTGAGGTCCCGTTTGTTTCAGAATTTCGGTGTACCTGAGCAAATGGTCACTGACAATGGTCCCCAGTTCACATCTAGGGAGTTCCATAGATTCTGTTTTGGCCACGCCATCGAGCACATTACTACGTCGCCGTACTATCCCCAGCCCTCACATGCTGAGCGTTTCAATCGCAATTTGAGAGCGGCCCTGATCGCCTTCCATGCCGAACGGCAAACCACTTGGGACGAATCGCTGGAATGGTTGCAACTGGCATTCAACAGTGCGAAACATGAGAGCCACAAGGCCGTCCCTTTCGAGTTGTTTTTGGGATACCCGCCTTCGTCTCCGCTCTCAAACCTGTGGCGCGTTTCAGACCTTTTGCCCTCACCGGGGAGTGGGGACGTCTGCCGTGCCTGGCGCGCAGCGAGAAGAAACCTGCTGCGCAGTAGGGAGAAAGTCCGGAAACGCTACGATAAGGGTCGCCTCGCCAACACGTTCAAGGTCGGAGACCTTGTGTTTTGTCAGACTCACCCGTTAAGTTCCGCCGCCGACAAGAGAGCTGCTAAACTTTGCTACCGTTGGTCTGGACCCCACAGAATTCTGAAGTTCCTATCGCCTGTGACCGTGAGACTTGGTCACCCAGACTCGGGTGCCGTGTTCAGGAAGGCTCATGTCTCCCAACTGAAGGCTTTCCGGGGTAAGGATGTACCCTCCAATTGAGGGTCTGTTTTCGGAGGTCCTACGGAATGGGAGGTCTGATCACCCTCTCTTTCCCGTGGACCGTGTCCTCCACTGTCATTTTTTTGTTACCAGTGCTGGGCCCAGCAAAATTCCCGGAGGTGAGTGTTCCCTCTGGAAGGTGGAGGTTCACTTACCGTTTTTGTGCCTTCTCTCCCCGGAGGTTTGGTTTTCGTGGGGGAGGTTGTGCCGTGGCAAATTTTAAAGACGAAAATTCATTGGATTTTCTTACTGTATTTGCCTCACGTCACAGTGCACTGGCCGTCGGTCTTGCCGAGGCCGTTTGCTTTCCAATTCTGTTTCTTTCAAGCCTGGCGGAAGTGCCAGTTCTTTTGGTCCAGATGTTCTGGAAAGTTCTCGAAACCTTCCTCGTGTTCTGTGGCTTCCGGCGTAGTTGAAAGTTTTCATGAAAAAGTTTTGCTCTTCCCACTTTGTCTTTGGTCGGTGCCACTAAAGGTTCTTATTGCCGTCTCTTTACGAGATGGCGTACTTCTAAGAAGACACAATTCACGGGGCCCATGGATGACGGTCACGCTGCCCACTGAACACTTGACCCGATGACTGCTGCGCCACTCGGCATGGAACCAAACTGCCTGCTGTCCTAGGCCTACACCTGCAGGTGCCCATGATCACCCACGCCGGATGACACTGCCGCCCAGGCTATGACCACCGTAGGCCTATTTCACCTTGGGGTCACCTACACCTTCTGGCTCCACCGCCCAGACTACCCCGGTAGGCCTAACCTCTGGGCTCCTTCTACGGCTGAGGTCAGTGTTAACCATTACTACTGCGTGCCATCCACCATCTCAGTGCAGTGATTCCACCTGGACTTACCATCTTGCCAAACCAACAACGGTGTGAAGTTTTGGGCCCATGTCAGGCTAGGACTTTATTCTTGCAATAGTACAAATTCATATTATGTTAAATTGATCTTGTTTAGTCTGTAAGGTTTCTATCCAATTAGGAGCCCGCCCTTTTCAGCAGGAGGATACCGGGTGGAATTGGTTCTTCCATTTTAAATCACTGCCGAGACAAATTCATCTTAACTTATTTTTTTTTGGCCAATTTTAAAAATCTTTTCACTAATTTAACTTCAACTTTTCAACTTCAACTTTTCAATTTTCAATAGTAATAATTTTTTTTAAGAGATTTTCTTGAGGGCTGTGCCCTATCTGTAGGCTAGGCTGGCAGGCCTAACTAAGTTTTTTCATTAACCGCTGTTGTGGAAGGTTATTTATCAGGCGATCATTTCCGTAAATCGTTAAATTGTTATTTATTGTACCTTTTACGTAATGTCAATGTGTGTTGTTATTTATTTATTTATTGTTCAGTATGGTTATTGGTGGCCACCTTAAATTTAAATTTAAAAAAAAAGAGAAACAGCATTTGCTAAATTTTAAGTTGAACCAAATCTTTAATTATGTTTGCCAACACTCCAAACCAAAATATTTGAAAATTTTTAACAATATCAGATGGTTATTTATCAAGTTAAGGTATTTGTTGTGAATGTCTGTGAAACCATGTTTAATAAATTTTACAGATGAAAATAAAATGGATTCTGTTGGCCAGCTCTTGAATGTTTCTTGGGTCCTTTCCGCTTTTCCTTTGAGCCGGCCTCTGCCTTTGACTCGCTTCCAAGGGCTTTGCCCTGTCGAAGGCGTTGAGTCCGGTTTCAAAATGGTAGCAGAGCGTGGTTGGCCACTGGAAATGCAGTTTTGTTTAGGCCATGTTTAGGTTTTTGGTAGTGTTGGAGGACCCAGGTATTTTTGTTTGTTGTTGTTTGTAAGTTTGTTCATCAATGTGGATAGTGATCGCCTGATTGTCAAATTTTGTTTGTTTTTTGATCATCCAAGTGGGTAGTGGGACCTGTTGTTCTGGGCCCCGTGAATGTTTCTCATCCTGGTCCCGTAGCCTCAGCAGCTAAGTTGTAAATTGTTTGTGGAACGTTGTTTCGTAATTTGTAATCATGGCGCTCTCTTTGACTCCGGAGCATCTTTTGAAGGATGAGCTCGTTTTCGAGGTCAGTGCGAGAGGAGCGAATCCAGCTGGCGATGCGCGGTCTCTTCGCACCCAGCTGAGGGGTTTGTTGGCCAGCGGTTTCCCCAGTTCGTGGCCGGCGAAGTTGGATCCTGAGTCGGAATTGAAGGCATGCATGACCAAGATGGAAGAGTGGGAGGGGAGACTGGAGGAGTTCAGGGAGGAGACGCTTCCTGCCAGAACGAGACTCCGACTCCTGTCTCGCCTTGTCCACTTGCAGGGGCGAGTGAAATTGCTTTTGGAGTGTGGCAATCGCAGGGGTGATGATCTGACTTGGCTGCAGGAATGTTTGAAGTCCGTCGAGGAGCTGTTGGAGGTGCTTTCCGCTAAGCCTCCTGGCGCAGCTACGGTTCCTCCTCCTGCTGATTCCCCGATCGTTCCGGTTCCCCCTGCTCTTCCTCTGACCACATCTGAGGAGAATGCAGAGTGTACCACTGACAGGCCTGAATTTGGACCTTTGGCGAATGCGGGCGAGTCTCTGGCTGCGCCTGTTCTGTTGGTTGAGCCTAAGACACCAGCAACTGCACCATTTTCGCCCGGCGCGTACAACAAGTTGCCGAACCCGTTGACGCCGTTGCTACAGGCCTTGCCCTGTGTTGATGGTCTTGACGTCCACAGGCTCCTGAAGTTTCTGGCGGACGTTTTCCGAATGCGAGAGATTCCGGGCGTAAGCGACTCACTTCTCCTGAGTTTGCTGATACCGTATTGCCGTTCACCCCTATCTGACTTGCTGAATGCTGTGCTCAGCAGCAAGGGCGATTTTGAGGAGTTTCATCGTCAGGCACTCGACATGTACGTCCCCGGACGAATGCGGGAGGATTTGAAGATGCAGATGTTTTATAGGTGCCAAGGATTGCGGGAAGGCCTCGCGGCATACGTGACGGCTGTCCGCTCTGCCGGACGCGTGTTGCGCGTGGGCTTAAGTGAAGCTGAAGTTGTCCAAGTGATCCTGGATGGTATCACTCCTGAGGAGCGCTCTCGACTGGTGTTTGCCACCAAGCCTGACTCATTTTCTGGCCTCGATAAGCTGGTTGTGGGTGCTAGAAATGTGCAACTCATTGACCAGCGCAGAGATGAGAGTGCTAGATCCACCAATGCCAGGCAGTCCCGTCCGTTGGTGGGACAGGTGTCCTCACCATCGGCAACTCCTCAACACCGCACGCCCCTCACGTGTTATGGGTGTGGTCAGCGTGGCCATATTCGCCGTTTTTGTCGTCAGGTCTCGTCCGGGCCAAAAAACGGGGAAGCCGGGGGTCTACCCCGGTAGGCCCCCGACTCTTACCTAAGCCAGCGCCGGAGGCGACGAGCCCAGCCGATCCTTTGTCTAAAGGTGTCGCGGGCGTAGCGACTCTTGGCATCAGGACCCAAAGACCTGTTTGTCCCTACGTTGACCTTCTCATTGGTGACTCAAATTTTCCGGCCCTCGTTGATTCTGGAGCTGCGGTGAGCCTGATCTCCACCGATTTTCACCGCATTTTGGTGGAATCTGGGGCGATCCTCCGCTCGGAAGATGTGTCCCTGACTTGTCTCACGGCAAGTAATGCCCCCATGGACGTTTGGCTCAAGGTGGCTTTCAAGATAAAAATCCAAGGATTTTCATGGGTCTGGGATTTTCTTGTGTCCAAGGATCTGGGCGTCCAATGCATTTTGGGTGCGAATTTCATTAGAGAGACCGGCCTCATTGTCGATTTGCAGCGAGATTGCTGCTACTTCAAGTTTAACCGTGACGTGCTGGTGCCTTTGGTGGCACCTACTCCGTCAATGTCTGTCAGGGAGGTGGAGTGCCCGGAGGAACCGGATAGCGTTTCTAAGGGCGACAGTTTGGGTCATTTGCCTCCGGAGCATAGGAAGGCTGTGAGGGACTTGTGCTCTCGCTTTCCTGATGTGCTCACTCCCCGCCTTGGTCTCACAAGCCTGATGGAATATGAAATTCGACTCACTGATAAGGAACCTGTGCGCAGCCATCCGTATAAGCTTGCGCCCCCTAAGATGGAGGCCTTGCGAAAAATCATTGATGAGCTTTTGAAGGAGGGAGTGATTGAACCTTCAAGGTCTCAATACTCCAGCCCTGCGTTTTTGGTTCCAAAGCCCAATGGGAAGTCACGGCTAGTCCTCGACTACCGTAAGTTAAACTCCAAGATCGAGATTGACAGTGTGCCGCTGCCTGACCTCCATTCGGCCTTTGACTGGTTTGGAAAGGCGAAATTTTTCACTGTGTTTGACTTGAATCAGGCCTATCACCAGATCCCTCTGAAGAAGGAGTCCCGACATGTCACCAGCTTTTGTGTGCCATGGAATCTGTACCAATTCACGCGTGTCCCAATGGGAATTGCCGTGGGAGCTCAAACCCTGACACGCTTGTTGGATTCGATTTTCCATGACATTAAATTCAAATATGTGTTCAATTATTTGGACGACTTGTTGGTGTACAGTGAAAACTTTGAGGAGCACATCCAACATTTGGAAGAAGTGCTGAAGCGGCTGCGTGGGGCTGGGCTCACTGCTAACCCCGAAAAGGTATCCTTTGCCCAATCTGAAATTTCCTTTTTGGGGCATTTGGTTTCTTCCCGGGGAATCCGTATTGACCCTGCCAGGACTCAGGGGATCCGCGATTTCCCGGCACCGAAAGATGCAAAGGGAGTTGCCCGTTTCATTGGGATGGTCAATTTTTACCGCAGGTTCATCCCAAAGGTGGCTGAGATTGCTGCCCCTCTTAACGCCCTCCGGAAGAAAGGAGCGAAGTTTGAGTGGGGAGAAGACCAGCAGTTGGCCTTTGACCGGCTCAAGGAGGCGATCATGCAACCCCCGGTGTTGCGGATGCCAGATTTTTCCCGGCCGTTTATTCTCCAAACGGATGCTTCTTCCAGCGCCATCGCCGCCGTTTTGTCACAGACCTTTGATGGCGAAAGGCAGCCAATTGCTTTTGCGTCCAGGACCTTGACCCAGGCCGAGAAAAAGGCTTCTTCTGTGTACGAGCTTGAATGCCTGGCAGTAGTTTTCGGAATGGACAAGTTCCGCCGTTTTCTTGAACATGCCGAGTTTCTGCTCGAGACTGACAACCAAGCGGTGTCTTGGCTGCTCTCTCACCCCAGGCAGCTTGGAAAAATTGGTAGGTGGGTGGTGAAAATTGCCGCTTTCAAGTTCAAGGTGCAGCATGTGAGAGGGACGCAAAACATCATTGCCGATGCCCTTTCCCGCATGTATCATGACACCCCGTCTCCTGCGGAGAATCCGTTGTGTGGGACTGTCCTCCTGGAGTTTCCTTTGGCTTTCGGGGATATCGCTCCCTACCAGCGTCAAGATCCAGAGCTGGGGCCTATCATGCAAGAAATTGAGGGAGTGGGGCCTCGCCCGCCTCACTCTCTCTCCAAGGGGGTCCTCTGCTGCCGCCCACGTGTGGGAGGTGGCACTCGGATTGTTGTCCCCAGTGTCCTGGTGCCCATGATTTTCTCCTACTTCCATTCATCTCAAGTGGGGGGTCATCTGGGCATCCACAAAACTATCGCAAAGATCCGAAAAGAGTTTATCTGGAAGGGCATGGATAAAGACATCGCTGAAAGAGTGAGAGCTTGTCGATTGTGTTGTTTGAGCAAACCCGCTCAGAACACGAAAATCGGACTTTTGTCCTCGGACGTGGCCAGCCGCCCCTTTGAGAAGGTGTTCATTGATTACGTGGGACCTTTTCCCCGTAGCAGGTCTGGTAACACTTACCTACTTGTTTGCGTGGACGCCTTTTCAAAATTTTGTTGGTTGTTCCCACTCCGTAGGGCCACGACAGATCTCACCATTAAGGCTTTGAGGTCCCGTTTGTTTCAGAATTTCGGTGTACCTGAGCAAATGGTCACTGACAATGGTCCCCAGTTCACATCTAGGGAGTTCCATAGATTCTGTTTTGGCCACGCCATCGAGCACATTACTACGTCGCCGTACTATCCCCAGCCCTCACATGCTGAGCGTTTCAATCGCAATTTGAGAGCGGCCCTGATCGCCTTCCATGCCGAACGGCAAACCACTTGGGACGAATCGCTGGAATGGTTGCAACTGGCATTCAACAGTGCGAAACATGAGAGCCACAAGGCCGTCCCTTTCGAGTTGTTTTTGGGATACCCGCCTTCGTCTCCGCTCTCAAACCTGTGGCGCGTTTCAGACCTTTTGCCCTCACCGGGGAGTGGGGACGTCTGCCGTGCCTGGCGCGCAGCGAGAAGAAACCTGCTGCGCAGTAGGGAGAAAGTCCGGAAACGCTACGATAAGGGTCGCCTCGCCAACCCGTTCAAGGTCGGAGACCTTGTGTTTTGTCAGACTCACCCGTTAAGTTCCGCCGCCGACAAGAGAGCTGCTAAACTTTGCTACCGTTGGTCTGGACCCCACAGAATTCTGAAGTTCCTATCGCCTGTGACCGTGAGACTTGGTCACCCAGACTCGGGTGCCGTGTTCAGGAAGGCTCATGTCTCCCAACTGAAGGCTTTCCGGGGTAAGGATGTACCCTCCAATTGAGGGTCTGTTTTCGGAGGTCCTACGGAATGGGAGGTCTGATCACCCTCTCTTTCCCGTGGACCGTGTCCTCCACTGTCATTTTTTTGTTACCAGTGCTGGGCCCAGCAAAATTCCCGGAGGTGAGTGTTCCCTCTGGAAGGTGGAGGTTCACTTACCGTTTTTGTGCCTTCTCTCCCCGGAGGTTTGGTTTTCGTGGGGGAGGTTGTGCCGTGGCAAATTTTGAAGACGAAAATTCATTGGATTTTCTTACTGTATTTGCCTCACGACACAGTGCACTGGCCGTCGGTCTTGCCGAGGCCGTTTGCTTTCCAATTCTGTTTCTTTCAAGCCTGGCGGAAGTGCCAGTTCTTTTGGTCCAGATGTTCTGGAAAGTTCTCGAAACCTTCCTCGTGTTCTGTGGCTTCCGGCGTAGTTGAAAGTTTTCATGAAAAAGTTTTGCTCTTCCCACTTTGTCTTTGGTCGGTGCCACTAAAGGTTCTTATTGCCGTCTCTTTACGAGATGGCGTACTTCTAAGAAGACACAATTCACGGGGCCCATGGATGACGGTCACGCTGCCCACTGAACACTTGACCCGATGACTGCTGCGCCACTCGGCATGGAACCAAACTGCCTGCTGTCCTAGGCCTACACCTGCAGGTGCCCATGATCACCCACGCCGGATGACACTGCCGCCCAGGCTATGACCACCGTAGGCCTATTTCACCTTGGGGTCACCTACACCTTCTGGCTCCACCGCCCAGACTACCCCGGTAGGCCTAACCTCTGGGCTCCTTCTACGGCTGAGGTCAGTGTTAACCATTACTACTGCGTGCCATCCACCATCTCAGTGCAGTGATTCCACCTGGACTTACCATCTTGCCAAACCAACAACGGTGTGAAGTTTTGGGCCCATGTCAGGCTAGGACTTTATTCTTGCAATAGTACAAATTCATATTATGTTAAATTGATCTTGTTTAGTCTGTAAGGTTTCTATCCAATTAGGAGCCCGCCCTTTTCAGCAGGAGGATACCGGGTGGAATTGGTTCTTCCATTTTAAATCACTGCCGAGACAAATTCATCTTAACTTATTTTTTTTTTTGGCCAATTTTAAAAATCTTTTCACTAATTTAACTTCAACTTTTCAACTTCAACTTTTCAATTTTCAATAGTAATAATTTTTTTTAAGAGATTTTCTTGAGGGCTGTGCCCTATCTGTAGGCTAGGCTGGCAGGCCTAACTAAGTTTTTTCATTAACCGCTGTTGTGGAAGGTTATTTATCAGGCGATCATTTCCGTAAATCGTTAAATTGTTATTTATTGTACCTTTTACGTAATGTCAATGTGTGTTGTTATTTATTTATTTATTGTTCAGTATGGTTATTGGTGGCCACCTTAAATTTAAATTAAAAAAAAAGAGAAACAGCATTTGCTAAATTTTAAGTTGAACCAAATCTTTAATTATGTTTGCCAACACTCCAAACCAAAATATTTGAAAATTTTTAACAATATCAGATGGTTATTTATGAAGTTAAGGTATTTGTTGTGAATGTCTGTGAAACCATGTTTAATAAATTTTACAGATGAAAATAAAATGGATTCTGTTGGCCAGCTCTTGAGTGTTTCTTGGGTCCTTTCCGCTTTTCCTTTGAGCCGGCCTCTGCCTTTGACTCGCTTCCAAGGGCTTTGCCCTGTCGAAGGCGTTGAGTCCGGTTTCAAAATGGTAGCAGAGCGTGGTTGGCCACTGGAAATGCAGTTTTGTTTAGGCCATGTTTAGGTTTTTGGTAGTGTTGGAGGACCCAGGTATTTTTGTTTGTTGTTGTTTGTAAGTTTGTTCATCAATGTGGATAGTGATCGCCTGATTGTCAAATTTTGTTTGTTTTTTGATCATCCAAGTGGGTAGTGGGACCTGTTGTTCTGGGCCCCGTGAATGTTTCTCATCCTGGTCCCGTAGCCTCAGCAGCTAAGTTGTAAATTGTTTGTGGAACGTTGTTTCGTAATTTGTAATCATGGCGCTCTCTTTGACTCCGGAGCATCTTTTGAAGGATGAGCTCGTTTTCGAGGTCAGTGCGAGAGGAGCGAATCCAGCTGGCGATGCGCGGTCTCTTCGCACCCAGCTGAGGGGTTTGTTGGCCAGCGGTTTCCCCAGTTCGTGGCCGGCGAAGTTGGATCCTGAGTCGGAATTGAAGGCATGCATGACCAAGATGGAAGAGTGGGAGGGGAGACTGGAGGAGTTCAGGGAGGAGACGCTTCCTGCCAGAACGAGACTCCGACTCCTGTCTCGCCTTGTCCACTTGCAGGGGCGAGTGAAATTGCTTTTGGAGTGTGGCAATCGCAGGGGTGATGATCTGACTTGGCTGCAGGAATGTTTGAAGTCCGTCGAGGAGCTGTTGGAGGTGCTTTCCGCTAAGCCTCCTGGCGCAGCTACGGTTCCTCCTCCTGCTGATTCCCCGATCGTTCCGGTTCCCCCTGCTCTTCCTCTGACCACATCTGAGGAGAATGCAGAGTGTTCCACTGACAGGCCTGAATTTGGACCTTTGGCGAATGCGGGCGAGTCTCTGGCTGCGCCTGTTCTGTTGGTTGAGCCTAAGACACCAGCAACTGCACCATTTTCGCCCGGCGCGTACAACAAGTTGCCGAACCCGTTGACGCCGTTGCTACAGGCCTTGCCCTGTGTTGATGGTCTTGACGTCCACAGGCTCCTGAAGTTTCTGGCGGACGTTTTCCGAATGCGAGAGATTCCGGGCGTAAGCGACTCACTTCTCCTGAGTTTGCTGATACCGTATTGCCGTTCACCCCTATCTGACTTGCTGAATGCTGTGCTCAGCAGCAAGGGCGATTTTGAGGAGTTTCATCGTCAGGCACTCGACATGTACGTCCCCGGACGAATGCGGGAGGATTTGAAGATGCAGATGTTTTATAGGTGCCAAGGATTGCGGGAAGGCCTCGCGGCATACGTGACGGCTGTCCGCTCTGCCGGACGCGTGTTGCGCGTGGGCTTAAGTGAAGCTGAAGTTGTCCAAGTGATCCTGGATGGTATCACTCCTGAGGAGCGCTCTCGACTGGTGTTTGCCACCAAGCCTGACTCATTTTCTGGCCTCGATAAGCTGGTTGTGGGTGCTAGAAATGTGCAACTCATTGACCAGCGCAGAGATGAGAGTGCTAGATCCACCAATGCCAGGCAGTCCCGTCCGTTGGTGGGACAGGTGTCCTCACCATCGGCAACTCCTCAACACCGCACGCCCCTCACGTGTTATGGGTGTGGTCAGCGTGGCCATATTCGCCGTTTTTGTCGTCAGGTCTCGTCCGGGCCAAAAAACGGGGAAGCCGGGGGTCTACCCCGGTAGGCCCCCGACTCTTACCTAAGCCAGCGCCGGAGGCGACGAGCCCAGCCGATCCTTTGTCTAAAGGTGTCGCGGGCGTAGCGACTCTTGGCATCAGGACCCAAAGACCTGTTTGTCCCTACGTTGACCTTCTCATTGGTGACTCAAATTTTCCGGCCCTCGTTGATTCTGGAGCTGCGGTGAGCCTGATCTCCACCGATTTTCACCGCATTTTGGTGGAATCTGGGGCGATCCTCCGCTCGGAAGATGTGTCCCTGACTTGTCTCACGGCAAGTAATGCCCCCATGGACGTTTGGCTCAAGGTGGCTTTCAAGATAAAAATCCAAGGATTTTCATGGGTCTGGGATTTTCTTGTGTCCAAGGATCTGGGCGTCCAATGCATTTTGGGTGCGAATTTCATTAGAGAGACCGGCCTCATTGTCGATTTGCAGCGAGATTGCTGCTACTTCAAGTTTAACCGTGACGTGCTGGTGCCTTTGGTGGCACCTACTCCGTCAATGTCTGTCAGGGAGGTGGAGTGCCCGGAGGAACCGGATAGCGTTTCTAAGGGTGACAGTTTGGGTCATTTGCCTCCGGAGCATAGGAAGGCTGTGAGGGACTTGTGCTCTCGCTTTCCTGATGTGCTCACTCCCCGCCTTGGTCTCACAAGCCTGATGGAATATGAAATTCGACTCACTGATAAGGAACCTGTGCGCAGCCATCCGTATAAGCTTGCGCCCCCTAAGATGGAGGCCTTGCGAAAAATCATTGATGAGCTTTTGAAGGAGGGAGTGATTGAACCTTCCAGGTCTCAATACTCCAGCCCTGCGTTTTTGGTTCCAAAGCCCAATGGGAAGTCACGGCTAGTCCTCGACTACCGTAAGTTAAACTCCAAGATCGAGATTGACAGTGTGCCGCTGCCTGACCTCCATTCGGCCTTTGACTGGTTTGGAAAGGCGAAATTTTTCACTGTGTTTGACTTGAATCAGGCCTATCACCAGATCCCTCTGAAGAAGGAGTCCCGACATGTCACCAGCTTTTGTGTGCCATGGAATCTGTACCAATTCACGCGTGTCCCAATGGGAATTGCCGTGGGAGCTCAAACCCTGACACGCTTGTTGGATTCGATTTTCCATGACATTAAATTCAAATATGTGTTCAATTATTTGGACGACTTGTTGGTGTACAGTGAAAACTTTGAGGAGCACATCCAACATTTGGAAGAAGTGCTGAAGCGGCTGCGTGGGGCTGGGCTCACTGCTAACCCCGAAAAGGTATCCTTTGCCCAATCTGAAATTTCCTTTTTGGGGCATTTGGTTTCTTCCCGGGGAATCCGTATTGACCCTGCCAGGACTCAGGGGATCCGCGATTTCCCGGCACCGAAAGATGCAAAGGGAGTTGCCCGTTTCATTGGGATGGTCAATTTTTACCGCAGGTTCATCCCAAAGGTGGCTGAGATTGCTGCCCCTCTTAACGCCCTCCGGAAGAAAGGAGCGAAGTTTGAGTGGGGAGAAGACCAGCAGTTGGCCTTTGACCGGCTCAAGGAGGCGATCATGCAACCCCCGGTGTTGCGGATGCCAGATTTTTCCCGGCCGTTTATTCTCCAAACGGATGCTTCTTCCAGCGCCAGCGCCGCCGTTTTGTCACAGACCTTTGATGGCGAAAGGCAGCCAATTGCTTTTGCGTCCAGGACCTTGACCCAGGCCGAGAAAAAGGCTTCTTCTGTGTACGAGCTTGAATGCCTGGCAGTAGTTTTCGGAATGGACAAGTTCCGCCGTTTTCTTGAACATGCCGAGTTTCTGCTCGAGACTGACAACCAAGCGGTGTCTTGGCTGCTCTCTCACCCCAGGCAGCTTGGAAAAATTGGTAGGTGGGTGGTGAAAATTGCCGCTTTCAAGTTCAAGGTGCAGCATGTGAGAGGGACGCAAAACATCATTGCCGATGCCCTTTCCCGCATGTATCATGACACCCCGTCTCCTGCGGAGAATCCGTTGTGTGGGACTGTCCTCCTGGAGTTTCCTTTGGCTTTCGGGGATATCGCTCCCTACCAGCGTCAAGATCCAGAGCTGGGGCCTATCATGCAAGAAATTGAGGGAGTGGGGCCTCGCCCGCCTCACTCTCTCTCCAAGGGGGTCCTCTGCTGCCGCCCACGTGTGGGAGGTGGCACTCGGATTGTTGTCCCCAGTGTCCTGGTGCCCATGATTTTCTCCTACTTCCATTCATCTCAAGTGGGGGGTCATCTGGGCATCCACAAAACTATCGCAAAGATCCGAAAAGAGTTTATCTGGAAGGGCATGGATAAAGACATCGCCGAAAGAGTGAGAGCTTGTCGATTGTGTTGTTTGAGCAAACCCGCTCAGAACACGAAAATCGGACTTTTGTCCTCGGACGTGGCCAGCCGCCCCTTTGAGAAGGTGTTCATTGATTACGTGGGACCTTTTCCCCGTAGCAGGTCTGGTAACACTTACCTACTTGTTTGCGTGGACGCCTTTTCAAAATTTTGTTGGTTGTTCCCACTCCGTAGGGCCACGACAGATCTCACCATTAAGGCTTTGAGGTCCCGTTTGTTTCAGAATTTCGGTGTACCTGAGCAAATGGTCACTGACAATGGTCCCCAGTTCACATCTAGGGAGTTCCATAGATTCTGTTTTGGCCACGCCATCGAGCACATTACTACGTCGCCGTACTATCCCCAGCCCTCACATGCTGAGCGTTTCAATCGCAATTTGAGAGCGGCCCTGATCGCCTTCCATGCCGAACGGCAAACCACTTGGGACGAATCGCTGGAATGGTTGCAACTGGCATTCAACAGTGCGAAACATGAGAGCCACAAGGCCGTCCCTTTCGAGTTGTTTTTGGGATACCCGCCTTCGTCTCCGCTCTCAAACCTGTGGCGCGTTTCAGACCTTTTGCCCTCACCGGGGAGTGGGGACGTCTGCCGTGCCTGGCGCGCAGCGAGAAGAAACCTGCTGCGCAGTAGGGAGAAAGTCCGGAAACGCTACGATAAGGGTCGCCTCGCCAACCCGTTCAAGGTCGGAGACCTTGTGTTTTGTCAGACTCACCCGTTAAGTTCCGCCGCCGACAAGAGAGCTGCTAAACTTTGCTACCGTTGGTCTGGACCCCACAGAATTCTGAAGTTCCTATCGCCTGTGACCGTGAGACTTGGTCACCCAGACTCGGGTGCCGTGTTCAGGAAGGCTCATGTCTCCCAACTGAAGGCTTTCCGGGGTAAGGATGTACCCTCCAATTGAGGGTCTGTTTTCGGAGGTCCTACGGAATGGGAGGTCTGATCACCCTCTCTTTCCCGTGGACCGTGTCCTCCACTGTCATTTTTTTGTTACCAGTGCTGGGCCCAGCAAAATTCCCGGAGGTGAGTGTTCCCTCTGGAAGGTGGAGGTTCACTTACCGTTTTTGTGCCTTCTCTCCCCGGAGGTTTGGTTTTCGTGGGGGAGGTTGTGCCGTGGCAAATTTTGAAGACGAAAATTCATTGGATTTTCTTACTGTATTTGCCTCACGTCACAGTGCACTGGCCGTCGGTCTTGCCGAGGCCGTTTGCTTTCCAATTCTGTTTCTTTCAAGCCTGGCGGAAGTGCCAGTTCTTTTGGTCCAGATGTTCTGGAAAGTTCTCGAAACCTTCCTCGTGTTCTGTGGCTTCCGGCGTAGTTGAAAGTTTTCATGAAAAAGTTTTGCTCTTCCCACTTTGTCTTTGGTCGGTGCCACTAAAGGTTCTTATTGCCGTCTCTTTACGAGATGGCGTACTTCTAAGAAGACACAATTCACGGGGCCCATGGATGACGGTCACGCTGCCCACTGAACACTTGACCCGATGACTGCTGCGCCACTCGGCATGGAACCAAACTGCCTGCTGTCCTAGGCCTACACCTGCAGGTGCCCATGATCACCCACGCCGGATGACACTGCCGCCCAGGCTATGACCACCGTAGGCCTATTTCACCTTGGGGTCACCTACACCTTCTGGCTCCACCGCCCAGACTACCCCGGTAGGCCTAACCTCTGGGCTCCTTCTACGGCTGAGGTCAGTGTTAACCATTACTACTGCGTGCCATCCACCATCTCAGTGCAGTGATTCCACCTGGACTTACCATCTTGCCAAACCAACAACGGTGTGAAGTTTTGGGCCCATGTCAGGCTAGGACTTTATTCTTGCAATAGTACAAATTCATATTATGTTAAATTGATCTTGTTTAGTCTGTAAGGTTTCTATCCAATTAGGAGCCCGCCCTTTTCAGCAGGAGGATACCGGGTGGAATTGGTTCTTCCATTTTAAATCACTGCCGAGACAAATTCATCTTAACTTTTTTTTTTTTTTGGCCAATTTTAAAAATCTTTTCACTAATTTAACTTCAACTTTTCAACTTCAACTTTTCAATTTTCAATAGTAATAATTTTTTTTAAGAGATTTTCTTGAGGGCTGTGCCCTATCTGTAGGCTAGGCTGGCAGGCCTAACTAAGTTTTTTCATTAACCGCTGTTGTGGAAGGTTATTTATCAGGCGATCATTTCCGTAAATCGTTAAATTGTTATTTATTGTACCTTTTACGTAATGTCAATGTGTGTTGTTATTTATTTATTTATTGTTCAGTATGGTTATTGGTGGCCACCTTAAATTTAAATTAAAAAAAAAAAGAGAAACAGCATTTGCTAAATTTTAAGTTGAACCAAATCTTTAATTATGTTTGCCAACACTCCAAACCAAAATATTTGAAAATTTTTAACAATATCAGATGGTTATTTATGAAGTTAAGGTATTTGTTGTGAATGTCTGTGAAACCATGTTTAATAAATTTTACAGATGAAAATAAAATGGATTCTGTTGGCCAGCTCTTGAGTGTTTCTTGGGTCCTTTCCGCTTTTCCTTTGAGCCGGCCTCTGCCTTTGACTCGCTTCCAAGGGCTTTGCCCTGTCGAAGGCGTTGAGTCCGGTTTCAACAGTGCCTGTGTTGATGCCATGTAAGGTTGTAGCCTCAAACTCAAATTCCCGTAGAGTTTGTTGAGTCAACAGAAATGTGAATGCTTTCAAAAATAAAATTAAAAGTAAGCTAGTGAATAGCTTCTTGCCATTAAAAATACTCAACAATTTACATTTGTCACCGTTCAAGACTTAATCTATCTATGAATAAAAAACTTCAGTTCTAGACAGTTGGCTCAAAACAGCTAAAATAGTCTAGTAAAATTAGCTCAATAACAGCTGAACCCGGAAGTAATTGCAAACTAATATATTTTGACTGATTCTTATGTAAAATTACCTGAGAAAAGCGGTGGTGAAAAGTCTAGCCTGCTATGGCCAATTTTTCAAAATGGCGGCTGTAGTTTTATAAGTTTTGGCTGAATATCTTTTGAACCATTAAAGACAGCTAACTTTTTTAAGTAAATAAACTTTAGAAAATTAAATTTTGCACATTTTGATATATAATATATATTGTTTGTTATATTTAATAAGGGTGATATTGCTCTTTAAATCCACTTTTAACTGTGGGGTTTAAAGTGAATTTCTTTTGTTGGGAAAACCATATTACAGTGGTGGTAAAGGTTAGATATAAGCCTTTAACCGTATTAACTTTTTACTACAGGAACCCCAGATACCAAAAACACTATTTATTAAAAACATGTATACAACTGATAAATTTTATACCAGAATTCCTTCCACCGACCGGGCCATGCCGCGCCTTATCATTGTTAAGGACAACGTATGCGCCTAGCTTAACTGTACTAGCGAATGGAAGGAAATATAATAAAAAAATTATAACAAAAAAACTTTGATTTAGGATTACTGATCAAATATATTTAGTGTTAAATTATGGCCATGTCCTACGAGCGCTAATAACGCCGCGTTGATAGCGTCGCGTTGATAAAGCTCCAACCCGGCAATGGGGTTCTTATGGAGCAAGTCATACGCACGCTAATAACGTCGGCGAGTCCGCGTTAGCCCGACGCTGAGCGCTGCCAACGCAGACGGACGCGTTAGCAACGCGGAGCACGTAACGCCGGGACCCCGTCATACGAGCGCTAGCGTCAGCGGGACGCATTTGCTTCGCGACCACTGACAGTACCTGTGGGAACCGCTACCAGTGTCCGCATATTAGTGAAAACCTTTGCAGTGAACATGTTTGATACAGAAAAATTTATTTATTCTTTTGAAAAATTTCCTCCTCTGTATGACGTGAAGTCTAGTAAATACGGCAACCGGCAATTGAAGGCAGAATGCTGGAACGAGGTTGGGGAGGCCATGCACGACAGCTGGCATGAGATAACAGCTGCAGAAAAAGACCAAGCAGGTAGGTCTAACTATTTTCATGTACCTGATAGCAATAAAGGGTGGGTTTGCTACATTTCATCATTATGACCAAAAGTGAAGTGGCGTGTGTGGTATAGGGTACAATCCGACCGACCGGACGACAATTCAAAATACAGTGAAAATTCGATAAATCAAACTTCAATAATTCGAAATCCTAGATAAATAGAATTTTTTATTCCCCTTGAATTTTCCTATCTTTTCCAGTTTTAATTTTACCCCTACAATTCTAATACTTAACGATAGACACCTTGATGAATAGAAGTTTGATGTTATTTTAAGTCTGTAATTATCATCATAATACAATCATCATGAGTTTTTGTAATATTTTTTTTATAATATTGTATTACATGTTTTCTGTAGTTTTCCTACAGATTGGGAACACTGCACAATCAAATGGGTGCACAAATAAACGGGAACGATGCACATAATTGTTTTAATTATTGAGCATTACGATACTGATGACACGATACTAATGGCACTCCGAGACGAACACCGAACGAAACGAACGCCGAACACTAGTGTGACTGTGTCAACTGCCTGAGGGACTGATATTCAAAGCACAAGAAAATTTAGGTTGAATACTTAGGTCTGTGTATTCACAGACCTAAAGGAAAACCAATCCAAAGCTAGGGAAGAAGAGTATACTTCCGTTCTCATGGAACCTTATCGTATCAGTTCAAAAATAAATTTTCGTTTCCAAGTATTGAAATGTATGAGAAAGCGGGTGAGTTTTTTTTATAAACCTACTTGCCGTTGAAAGGCTGAACCCGGAATTAAATTTGTTTATAAAACTTTGATAACCGTTTTAATGCCAAGCATCCACGTAATAAATATGATGTTTAAGCTATTGACACTAAAAATACTTTATTCTCTTAGTTCATAAACACTCTTTAATTAAGTGGACCTTTCAGTGAATTTCCCAACAATTTCCACTTATTTTTATTCCACATTTTGCAAATATGTAATCCATCAAACTGTTGTGATTATGTCAGGTTGACATTTGTCAGATTGATTGGCTAACATGAACAATAGTAAGGCTTGCTCGTTCGTTTCGCTCACTTTCCTTTATATACTGTAAAACCGTGAACCTTTTAGGATTTTTGGAAGCTTTCCCCAAAGACGTTTTTATTTTGGCCCGAACCTGAATCAGACCAAAATATAACATGATCCTTATTTTTTTAATATTCATCAAGTTCAAAAGCAGTGAGCATAGAGTTAGAAGTCTTGGAACTGCCTCTGTTGGCCTAATCCTCAGTCCACGTGCAGAATATACCTTTAGTCCCTTCTGTGATAGTTATGTGTATGTCTAGGTTATAAAACCAGGCTTGGCGTAAATAAAATGCCTTTGATGTGCTGAGTCGTGGTAAAGTTATCGTCTGTTGCGGATCAACGGTTAAGTATGCAACATCATTATTTGATTCAGCAAATTCCCTATCAACTTTCATAGCTTCGAATGCAGCATGGTAGTTATCTATATGCTCTTCATCCTTATTACCTGCGTCACATTTACTACACGTATCAGATCTTGGGCTGCCAAAAGACAAATTGAAATGAGTGACAAATATGTGACGATAATAACTTTCTTTCACTTTACAAAACTTTTCTGTTAGGCTTTTGCGTACGTTTTCACTTGTGTACAATTTATGCATTTTGGAAATAGGCAAAAGTGGGGACAGATATTTTTTCGAGATGTTGCAGTTTCTTGAATAATGTGACTCCTCTGCGGGAAATTTATATATATGTTAACTGGCTGGGTAGCTGAGTGGTTATAGTGCTCGCCTTTGAATCCAAAGGTTGCCGGTTCGATCCTGAGAAAAGTGAGCTTTTTAAAGGTTCGATTCCGGACCCAGTTGCCATTTGTCATTGGGCTATTAATTAATAATGCTTTCTAACAACTGGTCGATGTTAGATAGTAACAAGACTGGGGTTTGGACCGTTCCCCGTCAAAACGTTAAAAATGCCTCTGGCGTAGAAACACCCAAAATAAAATAAAATAATACAATTTTTTATGTCATCACTTACTCTATTTGGCGTAACCTTACGTTTACCCCGTTTTTCGAATTCAGGAGCTGCGAACCAGATTTTGTTTTATTTTTGATAACCTCTATTTTTTTAACTTATTTCGTATAAGTTTGCAAATGCCTTTTTGCTCACAAAAGTTTTTTTACCCCTCATATTGATCACAACCTTAAACAAGGATTTATCTACTGACCATTTGCATTTCTTCTAAAATAATATTGTTTTATTCTTTTTTAAACAGTGGAAACTTTCTATTTTATGGACTATTTCAACCTCAACAAGTTATAGATGAAAAGCTACTAGGTATACAATGCAGTTGTCTGCTTGCAATATTGAGCGGAGCGACAATTTTTTTAATCAATCATAGCAAAATTTTTATAGGTAATTCAAGTGAGCTCGTTCACTACGCTCACTCGCCTTATATGTCGGCTCATTCGCTAAACACACTCGTCGCCAGATTCAGGTTGTTCGCTTCGCTTACTCGCCACAGGTCTGTAATACTCTAATAATTGTTTAGTACGCAGGTTTGCTGCGATGGGGTATTAAATGTTTACAGGATATTAAATGGTTCGTCGTCCAAGATTTGCACCTCCTCTCCGTAAACGTGGAAATTCTTTTTCACCACACTACATCGATATCACCTGTTTTCGACCCTCACTTCTTCCGGCCTAGGGCGGTAATGGAAACGGTAGCAGAGAAATCTAGAATATTAGAAGGTATTTAACCACAACGACAACAAATAACAAATCAGTGACGTAGTTAGTAGTTCAGCTGATAGCAACTGTTAAATTTGTATGACGTAGATGGGACATAGTGTTTTTCCATTAAAATCAGCTGTAGTCACTTACCGTTAGAGTAATAGTTTTGGTGGCCTTGGCTGATGGGAAGTGGTTGCCAAGCAACCAGAAACTCAAGCAGTACATCTCGCTAGGTTAGTTGAAGTTGAGGATATGTTTTGTTTGTTATGAACGAAAAAGTAATTTTTCACTTGTTTAGAATTTATTGAATTGTGTAGTGCGATGAAAAATATCTCGACTTCGTCTCGAACTTGAAACACGATCTCGGCGCCGGCAAAACGCCACTTTCGGCCCTTGTGACGAAATATACTATTTTTTTCATTCACTTACAAAGGTAAAAAACCACTAAAATAAACAAAACAACAATTTTACATAAAACTACTGTATTAAAAAACAGCTGATAGTAACAGTATGCAGTTAAATTTAATAATTATAACTGCTGTACAGTAAAATATTTGTCCTATTAAAATAACGTGGTAATTTAAAGGGCCGTAGGGCAGAACCCTTATGTCCGATTTGGATCATTTCAGATTTATACCTTCCCATAGATGGTTACTATGACCGAGCAAATTTTCGAGAACACCACTCCAGCCGTTCATGAGGAGTACGTGTAAATATAAAGCCAGAATGTAGTATAGGAGCTTCGCTCGCTTCGCTTGCTCCGCTCAATGAATGTAGTTTGTGTTTTACAGCTCCCTTCCTAGTTCTCTGTATTGGAAATTTTTGAATATTATTGGAAAGCAAAGCATTTTAAGCATCAATATTTAATTTATAAAAAAAATTTTAAAATGGACTTCTGATCCCCATTGTCAAATTTGTTTGTACACTTCAAACGACATTTTTCATGACAAAGGATCCTTAACTTGACAGATTACTCAGGAATAATATTACCTTTTAAAAGCAACACATAGCTGTCACCTGATTCTCTTTTGATAGCTGCCTTTTTCTTTTTCCATTCCGTGGGATTTCTTTTCCTTTTTTCTGGATGTCTTCAGAAAAAAGGGTTTTTGGTTGTTTTTATTAGGCCTACTGTTGGATTGAGGTTTTTTGCTTATCTCTTTCATAAAAACATTAACCGCGTCACTTCTACGAGTCGAAGAATGGTCCACCAAAGTTGACCCGATTGCCACAACTTCATTTGATTAATTTTATTATTTTCACATCACAGTCACTATCACTGAGTTCACCATAATCTTGTGGATACACATCACTTGAACTATCACTGAATAGACTGGATGG